>JAMPIT010000886.1:24817500-27317500 GCA_026261815.1 Monarcha castaneiventris obscurior | reverse complement strand
GCTCTGTGGCAGATTACACATCATGTCAACAGCATACAAAACATTGTTTAAAAAAATCAGTGTCCTGTGCAGCAAAAGGGACTTAAAAACAAACTGCAGACAACTTGTAAGAACAAGGTACTGTGAAAACTGCAGAAGTAAGGGGGGGGGGGGGAAGAAAGTAATTTTCCTGCCCAATGGCAGGGTTCTCCTCTATTCTGATGGAAAAGAAATATACTTGATGTGCTAATCCCACACTGAAAACAGATTCTTCTGTCTCAGGAAGAGGATTTCATTTTCCTCCCTTGCCTTTTCTAGAGTATCTGGTAGTCAGACAGGGTTGACTAAATCACTTTAAATATTGCCTATAACAACACCTATGAAGATCATCATTAGTATCTCTGAGTGTTAAAAAATAGGTTCCACATGCCAAAACCATCTGGTCTGCTTTGCATAATTATGCTGCTGAGGCAGCTTCTGCTGCCATAGTCTGCACCTGACTGGGCTGTACCTGCTGCAGCATCAGAGCCCTCCAAGCAGTTATAACCAGGAGCTGTAGTTCTGTCTCCAGCTGGGCCATCCCTCTGCAAATTCACACCCCCAAACACACAATTTACCACTGACTTCCTCTTTAGTAGTAGCCATAAAGCAGAAATAATTTCCATTTTTCTTTGCAGTATAACATAGCCTTCTGTGCAAGCAAGGACAGACAGGACTTCTAGACAAAGCTGGGACTCGGGCAGCATCTATTTCTGCTATGGACTTTCTGAATAGCTTTACATGACTCTTAATTCATGTTCAATTTCTGTGCTACAAGGAAAAGATACTACTCCTTCCTTCCTACCTTTTTTTTTCCTTTCTTTCTTCTGCGTGGTTTTAGAGGGGAGAAAACCCTCTTTTTGACACTCTTAGAATGGAAACCCCTTGCCCCTTACAGTCTTTTACAGCTTCTAAATAAAAAGAGCTTATTCTGTGGTGAGAAATGTGGCACTGGGGAAAAGGGAAGGTTATTACTTCCCTTTTCTCAGTAGCCTGCTTTATGAGAAGAGCATCTGGCATGGCAGGCCTCCCTCATAAAGCATGGTAGGACTTTACTGATGCAACCAGAGTGGTCACATTTGAGTTGCAGTTTGGCCCATGGTGCACCATAACAAACCTTTATCTTCTAACACTTCTAAGGTAAGACAAAGTCAAAATGCTCACAGAGTAATCCCAGTGCCATATCGATTGCCCTGTCATTATTATACTCTAGGGATTCAACAACAGGGGCTACATCAAACACCAAATAAAGTAGAAATCCTCACTAAAACAATTGCCATGTAATTGCTTCCTAAAGTAGTGAAAGCAGCCAAAACCCTTCCAACTCCTGAACAGCTAGGAAGAAAATCACAAGTAATTTAATAGGCATATCTAAAGAAGCCAGAATAGAGTGTTATCATCACTCATACTCAGCCTCCATCAGTTTCCTGTGCTCACTTTTGCTGCACTTCATTTTCAGTTCTCTAAACGAGCTCATTGCACAGGAAGGAAGAACCATACCTTTAGGAAGCAATATGACAACACATTACATAAATGACAAACTGTAGGAACAGCCTGAAGGGTAGCAGACAAGAAGAAGCAGAGAGATTTCTGCAAGCTGTAAAGCATTGCCAGCAGCAGTATTAAGGGGAAAAAAAAACCCCAAAAAAAACCATATCACATAGAAATGTAGCCAGTGAAGCTGTATAGGCTCAGACCTGAGTTTAAGCAGCACTCCTGGGTGTTAATAAGCAGAGTGTGTGGGTGGGAGTCTCAGATGGAGGCCAGTTAGGATCATTAAGCCTTGTCACTCAGGCCTGACACATTTTCATTCATCTTAAGCAGGGAAAAAAACTGCAACACAATTCTTCAGAGAATTCACAGCTAAACAAACACTGTATTTGCACAGACCTAGGATATATTTGAGGAATTATACTGTCTCAAACAGATATCACAGGCCCCACTGCTCTTACAATTTAATTTTCAAGTGATTATTGGCACAGCTGGCTCTGCACATGACTTGTGCCTACACAGCATGTGATCAAATTCCTCACAGCCTTGTGACAGCTCAAAACATTTTTCTCTGCCCGTGCTCACTTGCATCCATTTGGTTTACTGTTCTGAAAATGGCAGGAGCCCTAAAGTGTGAGCCTTGAATCAATGTGGCCAGTTCTCTTTCCTTCCAACTGCTATTTTAAAAATATCCCAAATATTACCATATAGCATTACCATATACCATATTACCATGCTACATGTGTGTGTTCTTCTTCCCAATACCAGGGATCTTTGTGTATCTAACATCACGACATCCCAGAGTACAAGTTGGTGCAGATTCTGAACTATTATCCCCATGTATTTTCCTTTGTTATTATTAGTGTCCTATACCATATGCTATTTTGCCATGCAGAGAATCTAAAAGTGGTAAAAGAAGTCATGGAAGAAAGTGCAGCACTACAGTTAGAACAGTTAACATCACTGAAAAGCACTGCTCCACAGCAGTAACTAGCTGGGAAGAAGTGTGGTACTGACATCTCCATTCTGCTTCCACTACCCAAACTAGCACCTCTGCATGGTGCTTATTGTATGGCGTTGACACGTCCTCTGTTTTCTGCTTGATTCAGAGCATTCATTTGCTCTGTTGATAAAATGAAGGGGAAGCATGAGCAGCCTCGTGTCTATCTGATCTGACAGCTTGGTAAAGTCCAAGTTACACAGAGCAAAAGAGAGGCTGAAAATCACTTAAGTATAATTCACATCAGGAACTTAAAGAGAAACCATAGTGAATTTAAAACGCAAAAAGAAATACTTGGGGATGTAATTTAAGTTTGTGTGATCACACTGTAATCTTGAAAGAGATGCTTTCTTTTTAACTTTTTACCTTGGTGCATCTGGCAAGAAGAGGTAAGAGAAGAGCTATAAACATTAGCAAACCAGCTGCTCGCAGGGGAGCAAGAGTGTTTCAAGCTCTCAGGACCTGGTGTGAACTAACAGGCCCTAATTGCCCAGACCAGCCTCACCTGCTGCCCCCACCCACCCCTGCTGATGAGGAGCTCTATTTAGGTCAGCCCTGGATGTTCCCTTTTTTATTTTTCTCTGTAGGACTACTGCTGGGCTGTAGCTCTAGTCCTGCTGTGTCTGGGTGTTTTTGGTCTCTGGCTTCGTTACCCGACTTTAGAGCAGCTCTCTGAGATGTCTTGCCCTTATTATCCTTACAAGTAATATCCTAATATACTTGCCTAGCTTAATATTGGCTCTGCCTTGCTGTCCTTGGGAGCAGGCCTAAGGATTTGGACTCCTGCTGCTCTCCCTCGACCTGGCAGCTTCTCAGATAAAGTGGGGCTGGACCCTGGCTGGTGGAGGTCTCTGTTCTCCTGGTTGTGCTGCTGTGTTTGATTTCCAGTGCTGACCCTTAGTGTTTTCTGACACAGACCTTTTTATACCGGTTTTACCTGCTTTGAGTATTTTTGCTGTGCTTTTGTATTTATAAGTGAGTGGTACTAACTTGGTAAGGCTTTTATGAATGGGCTTAATTCAATAATACTTCCACTGCTGATCCACACCTAAAAAAAATTTATGTGAAAAGACCTTGATCCTGTCATCCTTGCTCCTAGGGACCTTTGAAAATTAGTTCAGACTATTGCAGTCACCTTTTTTAGAGATACTATGTTAATTTTCATTTAAAGCCTTCAATTCTTTCAATAATATATTAGCAAAGTATTTTTCTGTTTATATATGTGAAGCTTTCATTCACATTAGAAATCACTGCTGTATAAACTGCAGTGATTCTTATATAAAACTCAAACTGGTGTTAATCCTTTTTCTAGCGATAAAATATTAATTCTGTAATAGCTTAAAGCAAGGGTATTTGCTATTAAGTGGTAAGTAAATAAACAATTTAATCCTTCCTGGTATGCACCAAATTAGAAGCATTTGCTATGATTCTTAAACTTCTCAAGGCTGGGAGAAGTAAGCTTTCCCTGAACTCTGAATTTCAGGGTTGAGTAGAAGGTTAACAGGGCTCACTAAGTATGTGCAAATCTTCTCAATTTATGATTTCGTGACACATAGCAAGTAGGAACCACTGATGTATGTTATCTTGTTGATTTATTACATCTAAAAATTGTTTCTGGTAAGTGCAACTGGGAGTTATTTCTACTGTTTAAGCTAAAGTCAGAGCCCTTGCAATAAAGCTCTGTTTAGGAAAGGCTATTCACCTTCAAACTTAATTTTTCATTAATTGGTCTCTCTTGAATAGTTCTAGTCTTGTGACAGTGCCCCAGAACCCTTGACAAACAGACTAACTGCTGCTGTCTTTGCTAATTAAAATTTGCATATTACATTGGACAATACTGTAGTATGTTATGAGCAAGAATTTGATGCTTGCTGTGGGTTGTAGCAGTGCTTCTCAGTCTGTCTCTAATGACCCAGACTGTTCACTTCTGCAGCTCCCAACTGAGGAACTTCCTTACAAAGTGAGCTCCTCGTGGGTGGTTCACATTTCAGCTATTTTGTCTTAACTCTCCTGATCATTACTGTCAGATTATTCAGTCTTCTCTCCAATAACTAAGAAATTGCTTTGCCTGCTGCCTTTTCCTCTTGCTATAGGCAAATTAATACGCTGACTAGAAAAACCATATGATACTTTTTCATAATACCTGAACAATTTTTGGCCACACTAGAACATGTTGCTTGAAGAAACAAAGAGTAAGTGCTTCTTCTAAAACTGAATGTCCTAGAGAACTACTTAGTGATTAATCAGAATCTAACAGATAATATTATCTGATCACATTAAGGAAGAGTAGGCAAGTCATGGTGTAACTTGCTTTTCAAGCACTGAGAATTGCTTAGACCAAGTGGTAGTAGTGGGATATAAAGTGGTGTACAACTGTGACTATATCAAACATTACTTCCAAAGCAGAGCCAAGGGAGAGAAGTTTGAGAAACTTGGACCTCCACAGGCTCTGTTAAGGTAAAAAACAAGTTCAACCACAGAAGATTACTCTTCTCTCTTTATAGAAGGCTCTTTTATGTCTTTCATCACAACTGATAATCAAGAAGGAGGTCTTTGCTAAAATGCTTTTTGCTGTATTGTCTCAGAAAGCCTTTCTTAGTTGGAGCTATCACTTCACTTAAAAAACCCCAGATGTTTCCTATAATGTAACAAATATACACTGGGTATCCTGCTGCAGAAGATGGAAAAAAGGCCCTGTAGTTTTGTCATGGGATAAAACAGGTTGTAAGTAAAGGGTATCATGCCTTGTCAATGTGGTCATGTTAAAGATCACTAGCTATTCAAATGAAACTGTACTCAAGGAAATCAAAGTTAGCTCTCTTCCTTCATGCAGAGCAAGCTATTGCCATCCCTTCTGTATAAGACACGCCTTACTTGGACAGAGTTAATTGTTTGTGAAGCAGATATGAAACTTTAACAGATGCCTCTGGCTGGGCCCTGTGTCTTATCTCAGAAGGTAGTTAATCTTTCTGTGATTGCATTTGCTGGAACAATGTAATCAAATAAAGGAACAAATCCTAGTTTCACTGTGTAGTGTTCAATAGACTGTATTAGATTGTAAAACAGATTCTGTAGTAGTTCACCAAGCTCACCTTAATGCTATTGGTTTAAAGAAAATACTCCCACTCTCCTTGTCTAGCTTCTAAAAGCAGAATTATGCTGTTTTTGAACTAATTTACAAATAACCAGGTCAACATCTATTTAACAAAACAGCTGTATCTATAAAATAAATTCTATATAATGATATTCTGATAGTACAGGGCATGGACTTCTTTTAAACTGTTGATTATTTTTCTGAGTAAGCACAGGCTTTTCCAAATTATATTAATTCAACTACTGCATTATATGCAGCAACATGCAGTAGTGTGCCTTTACTCTGGCGGGAGAAAGTCGCATTTTCTTGTTTTCATCTTATCATTAAGTAATGTCATTCTCCTCAAAGGAGGCTTCCTTCATTATCTTAAAAAAAATGCCTCTAAGTCTGCGCCAAATATTTCAGTGAAAGCTTTTTAAAGGTCTTGTTAAAAAGTCTGTGTCTTTGTTAGCCTGCTGGGTGTGCAAAGAGCTCTTGGACACAGAATTAGAGTGGGACTGGCTGATGTTCCAAGCACTAACCTTCCCACATTAGTTTGCTGTAGGTATGGTTCCCTGTTAAGGAAAATAGCTTATTTTTGTGCTTTTCCATTTTCTTACAAAACTAACTGATCTTCCTCAAAGACTAAAAGATGTTGGAAGTGAAAAAAGGATAAGTAAGAGAATGGAATGAATGAGAGATGCAACTTGGGAAAATGGAAGGAGTGAAGGGTGAGAGGAAAAAGAAAAGTTCATTGGTATGAGAAGAACAGAGGAAGGTGAAAAAGGTGACAAAAGAAATACTTCATCACTAAAGCAATATTTATAGTGGTACAAGAACAGTGTAAGCTGGGTAAATGAACTATTGCTTGAACTATCAAGCTTTCACAAAACACCATTTAAATAGTAATGAGTGTACTGTCAGGAGGCCATCTTACTGTTAATTTCTTCCAGTTACACTCAATTTCTTTTCAGCAGGACTCCAACCCCTAGGATGACATCTTCTGCACTGGCAGATTGTGGTGTGTGCAATGCTGTATAAAGTTATTCTTTTCTTCCTATACAAACTCCTGAAAGAACCCAACCCCTCCAGTGTCTGCTGTGGTGGGATTTAACATGTGTTCAGGGGTGTCTGGAGGTCTTTGGACTGAGAACTGACCTCAAAGTTTTGCTTTTACCAGAGTGTGCCTTAGTCTAACACAGTAGGCTCTGGTCAGACCTGTAAGGATTGAGTGCTGTTCATTATTCACTTGTTTAGTGAGGCTCAATGTTCATTAGTGAAATAAGCACATTAATATTTACTTTCCTGGCCAACAAAGGGGCTGTTAAAACTAGTTATGCCTTAATCTACCACACACATAAACAAAATTAAAATCAAGATGACTTAGCATATGCTTTACTTTCAGTTGCCAAAAGTTTTATAATATTGTTGGGTTTGATAGAAGTGATCCCAGTTATATTAAGTTATTACACTGGTTCTTAACACACCTTCTGCAATCTTATTTTATACCTTTTCCTCTATATCTGGAAACTTGCCCAGTTTTTGAAAACAGTTTTATTAATATAATTTGGATTAGCTGTGATTGAACCTAATTTGCTTTTTCTAGATAGTTTAGTTTTTAACTTGCCTTTCAAGGAAATGACAACTTTTAGGCACAAAAAAGGAAGGACCAAAGGGATAAAACAAAGGAAAGTAAACTAGTATTGGGGCCTGAAGTTAATAAATCTTTAGAATGAGGAGGAAAGTAACATGATCAGCATTTGCATTAAATTTTGGACGTCTCAAATGTCTGCTGGTTGCTTTAAAAAAATATTTGATACAGAATTTCAGAATTCATTTTTTCCAGAAAACTGTCTTTGGTTTTCCTTCTTTGTGGCTGTTGGCAATGAGAAAGATACCTCTTCCCTTTGTCTTTGTGTGCTATTCATTACTGGGGATGTCAGTCTTTTGGTGAGCAAAACCTGCAAGAGACCTTTTCCATCTGCTTTGGACATTCAAAGGCCATTCTTGTCTGAGTGCAGCTGCTCTTCAGAGGAGTTCCTTTTTTGCAGAGATCATTCCTGTGACAGACTTACTTTACAAATTTGTAATCCTCTCACATAATATTTATGTCAGAAACATTACTAGGAATAACGTATTTTGTGTCACTAAGTGTTCCTTATACAAGATACATTTGACTTATTAGTCTTATAACAGCATTTGCAGTTCTTTTCTTTCTATCTCATGAGTAAGAAAAACTCTGCAACATAACATTCCTGTAATGGAGCAGCCTTTACTTCTAGATAAAACAGAAATATTTTGCTTTTCACATAGCTAAAGGGGAAGTTAGCAACATGGCACAGTTACTGTATTTCATTACTTCCCATATTAACTTATAGTGCTAGTTAGTGCTTTACTAAACAGTTTCTAAATTGTTGTCCCTTAGCAAAAAACAGTTCAATTAGATAATTTTTACTGGTGTAACCTGAAAAACCCTGAATATCCTCTCATAACCTTTTTGAAACAAAGATATTTTTAGTTTATAAGCTTCAGGCAAAAAATATTGAAAGGGACCTCTCAAGAGACTTATTTTGACAGTTCTTTCCATGCAAAAAAACCCACACCCAAAACCCCAGAATTTGCTTTTCATATCACTTGAAGATATAATATTGGGTTTTGCACAGGCAAGGCTGACTGGCGCTAATGTCAATGTTTATGCAGGTTGCTTTTAGTAAGTAAGCTTTCCATGCCACTAATGACTTTTCAGTTCCATTAGTCTGCTATGTATTATTGATTTCAGGCATTATTGATTAATGCTGTAAGCAGATTGGTTTCTGTTCCTAGAGAGTAAAGGATTGGCACCTCTGTTACATGAGTGGTACCTTACTGCTTGTTTTGGTCAGTTCCTTGCTGACTCCTTCCCTTCCTTTGCTCTTGTCTGTCCCTTTATTATGTTTTTTTCTAATACTTAGTTAAATGTTAGGCGCTTCCCATCTACCTTCTCTGTAAGAGAAATTTGCTCTAAACTTCGGAAAGTATAAACTAGCACAGAAATGGGGAACTCACGCACGTGCAGCAGGGTTTATTTCATGTTAACAGGGTGGTGTTTCATGTGCGTTGCTCCTTCCAGAGCGTGACTCCGCCCATGGCTGCTCCTGCTCCGCAGGGACCACGGGCTGCTGCTGGCACAGGCTCTTCAGCCGCTGAAGCAGCGCCTTATCGGAGCACTCCCAGGTTCCGGATTCTCTCTAGTGCCCAGGGGTGTGGGGTGACTCGGTGCTGGATCTCTCGTGATTCATGCAGGGCAATACAGTGCACCTTGGGTTTGCGAGCAAGCCCCATAAACCCAGATCCAGCTCTCCGGTCTCTTAAATTCAAAGACTATGAACTTTGACTCCTTTTATCTTTTTAACTAGTAACTTTTTATGTTGTATGCATTCTTCTGGATCGCTAGTTTGCGCTTTTGAATTACTTTATATGTTGAGTACCTGAACATCAGTTATTAGCACCACAAGTTATGTATCTTTGGCTGTTTTCTGCATGCTGTTCTACAGCTGCCTGATAGCTTCTGTCCCTGTAGACTACAGACACTTTACTCTTTAATAGAGTGTATAGCTCATCACCTGCACTTTTAAGTCCCTCACTATTTCTGTTGCATGGCTGTAATAATTTGACTTCATATCTCGCTGTCAGCATTGATAATCTACACCATATTTCAAAGTCAGGAGTTTTTAAGTACTTAAATGGTATTTTGGGGAAGTCTTACTCAATACCCGGTTATCAAATGTCTGCGAGATTCAGTCACTCAAGTTAACTCTCAATTTTGAGACTGTACTACCTCCATCAGCTGTGGGACAGAAACATAAGCATCACATGCCTGTGTAAATTAAGACTTGGGACTTTCATATAAAAGTGCAAGTGATTGTAAAAGAAGAGTTATAGAAGTTTTAAATGTACCTGGTTTTGTGTCTGGGTGGTGGTTTTCTGTTAGACTTGTCACCTAATAACCATTATTTTTCTCTGCAAGGAGACAGAGTGAAGCACTCTATGAAGTGGAGCAGAAAGTTCCTCAGCTGGAGACAGGTGGTTAAAAAAGTTTTCCTTTCTGTGAAGGAAAAATATTTAAATTAATTTAAATAAACTGAGTAGTTTATATCTTTTGGTAAATAAATAAGTTGTATCCTGAATTTAAACAGTGTCAATCTTCTACCTCATACAATTCAAATTAAAGAAAGCAAATTGCAAATGATTGCTCAGAGTTTAGTTAGATAAGTACCCTGCACAAAAGATCACCAGCATCTTTGACTCCTACATATGTACTTTCAGAAAAGTACATTAAGTGACCTCACAATAAATATATAGGTCAAGTTCTAGAACCAGGGCTCCAAAATGCACATGCACAGATGATCATTAAAGGACTAAAATAATCATCTCCCTATGAGTGGATGTTTCTCATATATCCATAACTCTACTGGCTACCAAAAATTAAGAACCTGGTCCCAGTAGAAAACTTGGAGAATGAAAAACAATTTTTTTAATAGTCTCCCCTTCATTATTTTTCTATGGTCAGTGAATCATGACAAGTCTTTTACTGCTGTAATGTCTAATAAGCAAAGGTAAGAAATTCAGAAGCACCACAAAAGTACAAGGAAAGCCTGAGAAACAGCAGTGATTAGAAACTATTCCCAGCATAGTGACTGTTTGTTGCATTACTGTGTTAGATTTTTAGTTCTATTCAGCCTCTCCATTCTTAGGCCTAGTTCTTATACAAAAACCATATTCCTAAATCTTCAGGTAGTCTGGGTGCTTCAGTTGCAGGCACTTCTCTGGAATGTGAATCTCAGATCTGATTATCAAACCTTGAAAAGCTGAGCTTTTAAAAAGACTATGTGGGATATTAAAAAAAATAAAATGTTTCATTAAAATTGGTGAAGCAAGAATTCATTTTAAGAGGAATAATTTCTCTTCCAATAATTAGAAGAAAGGAAGGAAAGGGAGCTCGGGTCTCTGCTGGTTCATTCTGGCAACTCTTTTGAAAGGCACTTGCATATCATAAAGAGAGTTGCTAAGCTGAGCTGAAAACTGGTTTTGTAGTATGACTGTGTTTTAAATTATACAAATTATACAAAGCTTTCCAAGAGAGGCTGTGTTAGCTTTCAGATTTCTGCACTCAAGCTAAAGAGCAATTTAGCCAGGACCAAAATAAGTCCATGGTTCAGACTGCAGCCTTTCAACTGAAACTACATTCCTACCTACATCCTGAATCCTTTCACAAACCCACAAAAGCCCCATCAATGTTTGATTTAGATGACTGAAATATGGGCTGAGAAGCACAAATTTGCTGAGCTGCATGCTGTTTGGGGCTGAAAGAGTGTTTCAGGGAAATCTCACCATATTCTTGCACTCTTTCCTGGCACGCTGCTTTCAGTCACTGGATGTGGGATTTGACACACCTTTGGACTGACTCAGAATGGCCAGAAATAGGTTTGAGTTTCTTTAGTACTGAACTTAAGAATGCTCCCATGAGGTTTTTTTGTTCATGGAGAAACCAACTATTAGCACTGGTTACTTGCTGTCTGCAATATACCAGAGCAGACTGAGATCTCTGCAGTTGTCTAATGATGGCAACAAGTTCCAATTGCTGCCCAAGGATGTTTCTCTGTGAACTGTGAGATAAACAACCCTGCTCTCTCACTCTAAAAGAAATCAAAGGAAGTAACTGTGCCACAAGTCAATGAATTTGAATACAAGAGACTTCGTGGGCTTTTAAGTATGTCCATAGTCAGGAATATAATAGCAGGAGTTTGTACTGATTGCATGGTTAGGATGTGTTGAGCTTCATTTAAATTTGTGAAGACGGAAGTGACTGTATTTTCTGTTTACCTCTTCTCCCTGACAATTCGTTACTGTAAATGAGCACTAAAAAAGTAGCATTTTCACCTCTTGAGTCAAAGGCAGCAGCAATGCATTTGTATAGTAAAATATATCTGTATTAAGGGCAAAGGCTTAACTTTTTGTCTGGATAGAGCTTTGATTTGCTGGGGGGAAGAAGAGGGTAAGAATAATTATTAAATTATATTTTGTAACTGAAGCTGCAAGAAGGGGTAGAAACACACAAAGAAAATGTTCTTGTGATCAGGGAGAAATGCCTCTAAATGTCCATTTTTTGTTGAGGTGTTCTGTGGTCTCAAGTCCCATTTCTGAAACTCTGCTTAGAACAGAGCACATTAATTTTTCTTCCTAGGAAAAGAAGTAGCTGAGTCATTCACTCAGGAGTGAGATAAGGCCTGTCTAAATCTGATGTTCCTCATCATGAATCCACCTGTTTATTACACAGGGAGATGTCAGTCACTCCCTACTGGTGACATCCTTAATTTTCAGTTTGTGCAAGAAGGAAACTCTATAGTGATGTGCAAAATTGCTCAAGTGTCCCAGGGACTCCAACGTGTATTCAAGGCTGTATGTTGTTAATGTGTTTTCTTTTTTCAAGCACATTTGTAGCCATCTGAACGAGCAGAAAGAGTGCAGTGCCCAGCTTTCCCAATCACATACATGAATTTCAGGATATTATTTCAGTGAGAAATTCTTACAGTAAGTATAGATGACATGCTTGTCTATGTTTGTCTGCTGTGCAGCAAAATTATCACCCAATTATGTTTTTGTGGTTTGCAACATCATCTGCAAGTCATGAGCAGGAATGCCAGTTCTGAAGGGAGTAGGCAGAGTCCTAAAACTAAAGTGAGAAATTGTAGTTTGACTTTCTGAGGATCAGTGCCAGTGTTTATCACTTCATACAGGTTTGCTTTTGAGATGTTTGCTTATCCAGAAGTTACTCTTTTGCTTTTTAAACTCTGAAAACAATTTTCAGCTGTCCACATTTTGATTAAAACAGAACACTGACATTTTCTTGTAGTCATACTGAATTATTTACAAGTTCATCACCAAAAAAATTAAGCAGAGTATATTTGTTAAGTGAATTCATGGCATTAGCAGAAAATGGAAGTCCACTACATTTGCATTATTCTGATGCTTAGAAATGTTAAGCAAGTCAAAACATGATCCCAGCATAGAATAAAAAGTCTCTGCTCCAAAGAGCTTATTATCAAGTACAAGGATACAAGAAATTGAGGTGTACTGGTAGGAAAGGGGCAGATAAAATCATACAATCTAGGTTAGTGGTGTCAACATGGCCAGCAGGTTGTGTGTGCCTGCAGCCCAGCTCTTGTCAATGTCTCTTACTGCCACCAGCATGCAGAACTGCATGGAGACAAGCAAATCATGCATGGTGGAAACTGTGTTCAGGGAATGATGGAAATGGGCATCACTGGCTGACAGGATGAGAGAGCTGGCAAGCCAGAGCTGTCTGAAACATGATAGCTAAGCAGGAGATAAAGAATCTATCAAGGCTTTTAGAAGTGAAAAGAATATATATCTGATTTAAGAGAAAAGAAAGGTGGAGGGTTGTCAAAGAAAGGGATGTACAGCAACCACAGTTAAAGAAAGGAGCTGGGATCAAAATGAGAAGGGCTTAGACTAAGTTGAGCAGTCTCACTTGCACACTTGCATCCTGTCTGCAACCTTGTGATAGCTGTTCTGTACTTTCCATTAATTAAGGTTGGAGTAAAAGGATGTCATAGCAACTGAAACAGAAGTCACTGAGGATCCAGAGGAGGCATTTAGCAGAGTAGGTATTAATAAATGCCACACTGCTGAGCTAAACAAAGAAGAATCTCTTCATTTAGAGGCCTCATGTGGACACTTGGGAAATCAGAGTCCACAGTGATAACAGGCTGGATGACAGCCCTAGCAGAAGAGTTTATAAAGAAACAGGCATATGGCTTTACACTTCCGTACACTGGGAAGCTCTGATAGCAGATCTGCACTGGATTCTGCTCTAGTCTAAGCATCAGGTCTCTTTGATTTCAGACTTCGTGTGAAGAGTTTCAAGTTGCAGCAGGGACAAACTCCTCATAATGTCTCTGTTCTCGGTGGCCATTAAAGAATCCTACCCAAATCTTGACCACTGTTGCAGCTGAAGCAGAATTTGGTGCAGGCTACTGCTGGCCCTTTTGTTTTGTGTAGAACACTGAAATCTCGTACACACTCAGCTAAAATGTTCTCTGGCAATTTTAATTTTTACTTGCTCTTCAGGCTGTTTTTTAGAAATAATTCAAATACAAGATTTTGGAAATTCAGTGATATTAGTGCATGGTCTTCCTTCTCATCCTGCCCCAGTTCCTGAAAGCACTGGGCACAGTGCAGTCTAGAACAGCAAAAGAGGGCACCTGCAATGGCTGGGAGTTGCTGAGAGTTAAGATACCTGCTTATTAGTGCAGCAACAGAATTTTCTCTCACCAGTGGCTTGACAATTGTGGTTTGCTTTTTTCCCCATACATAACCACTGATGGTATTCCTAGAAATGATAGGATTTCTTTCACAGGGATGTTGTAAGACAGACAGTATGTGCCAGAAAAAATAATTGTAGAGCCATCAGGGCAGCATATGTATTCTCTGCAGATCATCTGTAGACAATAGTGCTGTTATCTAAGGAGGACGATGATAGTTCCTTAATATCCAATGACACCACAATTTGTTTGCCCTCTAGTTACTGTGAACTATTATTTCTCAAATGTCAGGGTTTTCATTTTGATTGCTGTGTGTGGGTACAAATTGCTTCATACTGTTCCTCTTTCCTTAGTCTATTCATCAGAGATCTGGCTGTTGCCATGACTGTCCTCTGTTTTACCTAGCAAAATATTTCTGCAGCCCCTCCCATGAGAGGCTCGAGTCACTGAGTTCTTTCTGTTTCAGAAGTAACTACCACATAAGCAGATGGGAGTAAAAAACCAACAATCAAAAACCAAATGTAATTCTTCCTGGTCTGCCACTGCTGACCAAATCCTGGCACTGCTGTCTGCCACTGGCCACTGTGTGCACCTCTAGTGGCAGCCAGCACTTCAGTAGGGGGAAAATGCTTGATACAATTTCTCTGCAATTTTATTTCTCACTCCTTCTCTGTCAGTAATCCTCCTCTTATTGGAGTGGTACTGCAGCTGGGAAACACACAATTCTGCTGCATCTCTGCACAAGCAAATCTTTCACAATGCCTGTTTTCAGCAAAAATGACAAAGCAGCTTAGAGACAACCATGTGCTGACCCTGTATTTCAGCCCACTGTAGACTGACTTGTCTGTGATAGAGATATGGTTTATTAATAGGAAGAGAGTAACAAGGGAAGTTTTCTTTAAGTTTTGTACCTAAGTATTGCCAAAAAGATGGGGAGGTTCCTTTTTTCTGCAATGATACAGCAACTTTTCACTTGTTTTTTTAAATGTGATTTCTTCCTGACTACAGTAGGCACTAAGCTGCACCAGCACAATTGGCTTTACTTCACAGATGTGAGAGCTCTTATTTGGGAATTGGAAGTAGGGAAGCTTCCAGCTGAAATTGTTTGAAAAGAGTTTGGCTAACCAGAGTTCCTTGGAGAAGGGTAGTCTTTGCACAGAGAATAAGCCATAGGAGACAGGGAAGGGTGAATCTGAGAGTTCAGTCCACAAACCAGGGTTAAGAGGCTTTTTTGGAGGCACTGCAAATGCAACTTGCGTGGTCTTGAGAGCTCTTTGTGAACTACTTTGTGTTCAGGTTCTGTGGGGAAGGACAAGAGGAACAGAGGTGGGCTGACCTTTTCAAGCTACCTGGCCTTGAAGCCACAAACCCCCAGAGGAAGCTGGAAATACAACTGGGGGAACTAAGGCAGAGCAGCTGCTGGATTGTGCCTTGCCACAGAGTTGCAGCCTAAAGCCATTTACAGGGCTGCATTCAGATTGTTGGAGAGGTCACTGATGGAATCTTTTCACCTCAGTGGAAAAGATTTTAGTTTTGCTAAACATTATAAAAAATCTCGTGTTTGAAGGGACTTTTCTAAGCCATCCTTTCTTGTCTGGCCCTTGTGTACTTTGCCCACCCCTGGGATTCTCCCTCTCCTGCTGTGGGGCTGAACAGCCCAGTGTTAGTGCTTGCTGGCTGCACCCTACAGTTTGTGCCTTTGCTGTTCACCATAGATCTTGGCTACCCTACAAAATTAGAACTACCCATGAGGTGAATTATTCACTTCTACAGCACAATAGAAACCATGTTGATTTGATTTACTGTTTTCTATTTTGTCTATTGATTTTTGAGTAGTCCCAAGAGTATGCTCCCATGAAAGGCTATACAGAACTTTGTACTCAGTTTTAACAATTTTATTTCCAAAGGGTCTTCTTGCCTCCCGTCCCCTTGCCAAGTTGCTGCAGGCATGAAGAACTAAACTGAATTTTTATGATTAATAGAGCACACAGAAGATATATATTACACAACTCTCTCCCTGCCTTGTTGTTTGGGGTGTCAAAATTGCAGTACACTCTCTGAGAACAGCTAAGAAGTGGGAGAGCTCCCCTCTGGCAGATCTTAGCTGTTAAAAGGCAAAAAGAACATAGATGATTGAAACCAGAGTTTTGTGTAAAAGGAGCAACCAGTTTTTACCTGCATATCTAAGCAGATCTATTTGTTGCAGGTACCAGTACAAAAATAGGGCCCTAAAAATGCTTCTGAGAGAAACATGTTTTCAGATGTTGCAGCCACTGAGAAGCAATACCAAACCAGAGACCTGGGCTCACACTGTTCAGGGGAGGCTGTGTAGGGAAGGTTGCTATGGACTCAGATTTTCCAGTGTGAATATTGCCTTTTGAAAGGCAGATACTGCAAATGGATGGACACTCAAATGAAAAATCAATAGTTCTTCCCTTATCCCATCACTTACATGATTACAGAGCATACCTAGTGGGCAAGCAGAGCATATTTTGAGCACTGAGAATTGTCTTCCCCAAGATGTTTTCAGGAATTGTCATTCTCATTCCCCACATCACAATGGGGAAAAAAATAAAATCACTCAACTTACTAACAATACCCAACAACTTTGTTTTGTGCATGCCTCCTTTGTGGTAACTCAAACCCCAGACCTGTATCTACACTCAAAGGAAAGTGGGACTTTACCTTTCCTATTTCTGAGTAGTCTATTCCTCTTTCCTCATGCTGGCTTTGAAAACCTAGGTGATCTTTCAGATAATTTAAAGAAGCCCAGGTGAGCCTTTG
Source organism: Monarcha castaneiventris obscurior (assembly GCA_026261815.1). NCBI lineage: Eukaryota > Metazoa > Chordata > Aves > Passeriformes > Monarchidae > Monarcha > Monarcha castaneiventris. The sequence goes on along the minus strand of JAMPIT010000886.1, from coordinate 27,300,810 downwards.
TAAAGCTGTCTCAAAGTCATTAATGCCTTGCTGACTATGCCCCTGGTCTTTCAACTCTCCTGGCATTTCCCAAAAACAGTCTGTTTATCTTGTAGGCAGCAGAGTACCTGTTCTTGCAGTGCACTCTGTATTCCTGTAGATGAGCTAAAACCTAATTCCACCCACAGCTGCCAGCCAAAGAAGAGGACAATGAGTTCTTTTCCCATCATTGTGAAAGAAATCTTATACTCATTTGGACTTTAATTAAATTTAATCCAGGCATTATCTTTCCCTTTTTCTGTTAGACAATTTTCTCAGTTTCCTGGAAGGGTCCCAGAGTCCATGGTCTTTCTGCTATTTTTGCCTGTAATTTATAAAAATCTGTGAACAGAAGTAAATTATCAGCAGCAAGAGGTTGCCTTGGGTGTGGCTGAGCTGGAGCTCATTTTCCCCATTGCAGCCCTCCCTGAGCTGTGCTGTGCTGGTACCCAGAAAGGTGCTGCTCACACCCCAGTGTTTGGCTATGGCTGAGCAGTGCTGGCACTGCAGCAATGCTGTGTCTCTGACATTCCCCTCTTGCCTGTGGGCGGGCAGGACCTTGGCAGGGGCCGTAGCCAGGGCAGCTCATCCAGCAGGGATATTCCATACCATATGATGTTTGCTCAGCAGTAAAAGCTAAGAGAAAAGAGGAGAATGGGGGTCATTTGTTCTTTCAGTGTTTGTCTTCTGGAATAACTGCTGTGCCTACTGAAGCCTTGCTTCCTGGGAAGTGGCTGGCCAACTCCTGCTGATGGGAAGTAGAGAATAAGTATTTTCTTTTCCTCTGCTTCTACAAACAGCCTTTTCTTTTGTTTTATTAAACTCCCTTTATCTTGAGCTACAGGTTTTTTCCATCCTATTTTCTCCTTCCCCCCTCATCCTGCTGAGGAGGGGAGGGATGGAGTAGCTTGGTGGGCAGCTGGCATCCAGCCGAAGGCAGGACTCTCAAGGTGGGAAGGCTGCTTTCACCATAGTTCAACGTGACAGAATCCTGAGAGGTTAATGGTGGACAGGTTTTCCTTTTTCTAGAAGTGACTGGAGGGCAATTCAGACCTGGGCCATAAGCCAAGTGAACTTTCTGCATGTTTCACACACAAAACTTGTGGCAGAAACATTTGAAAGCTTTAGGATGAGCTGATGCCTTTGCAAAGTACCTGGGTCATAAAGTGATATGTTTTCTCCATTAGGCTTCCCAGGAATACAACTGAGGTAAGCTTTTGGTAGAGAATAAACAACGGACAGAGAGAGAGAGAGAGGCCAAATTTCCCTCCAGACCCACAAGTCTAATATTTTGATAACTTCAAGTGAAATAGCCTTAGCTATAAAGAAAAACAATTATTGCTCAATAAAATACTTAGAACTGTTCTCTATGGTTTAACACTGCATATAAAGCAAAGCAAACCTGAGAGAAAAAAGTTTTGTGAATGATTTGCTGTGTCTTTGACTCCCTAAGCCCTAGGGACAGAGAATGAGATGTCTCATACTTCATGCCTTGTACCATTCTAGGATGATTCCTCTTCTTCCATGGAAGCTGCATCATCACACATAAAACAGAGCAGCTGAATTTCCTCTAGCAATTTGCCATAATAAAGGATTACACAACTACCACCAAGTGAGAACATCTCCACTGGCCACAAATCTGAGTGTTAGGGTCCAATTTTCAGAAATAATTTCCCTAGCTTGCAAGTGCCTAGCATTCACAGAAGCACAGTCCTAAGGCTAAGGAAGGATACCAAACGAATAACCCTCTTTGGACTAGCATCTGATTCCCAGTGGGAAAATTTCCTTTCCCTCCTTTACACTGCATATTTGTTCATAATACGCTCTCAGGAACTGCTGAACTAATCAAAGTAATCTCTCTGCAAAGGCATGTACATTAACACCAAATCTAATGAAGCAAGAAGACAGCCAGCTTCTGTAGTGTCTAATTTACTTTTAAAAAAATTGTATTTATTCTGTGATTTGATCACTGCCAAATATATTATGGGCTCTCCTAAAAATGCCAAAAAATTCGATGCTTCCAGGCTAAATGGAAATTAATTATTTTCAGTGCATTGATTTGTTGTTAAGATGAGAGGAAATAAGAAGGAAGAAAAATGCCATCTGTGACCCAGGGAAAAGGAAAACTTTATGTAGAAGCTGTATGTAAACAGATTGAGTGTTGGCATTGTCCAAAGCTAAGACATAAAGCAGAAAACTAAGAGGAGCTAAGCAAAGAAAATGAGAATGTCAAGTCAAAGATCACATCTGATCTAGTATTTATTCTTGTCTTGAAGATTGTATGTCTTGAACTTTATATCTTATCAGTTTGACAAGATCAGGATGTAACTGTAAGCAACTCCTTTGAGCACAGAGTTCACGCATGGGAGACCTCCCATTGTCTCATTTCTCTGCACGTCAATCATTTATGTACTTTCTGCTCTACTCCCTCGGTAAGATTCACTTGAAGATAGTACAGGCCTTTGCCAGTTTCACATTGTGGCCTTCTGTAATGACATCACCTGACTATTTAGTAGTAAAATGCAAAATTATCTTCCAAAAAGGTTCTGTCCCTCAAAATGTCCAACACCATTGTTTGCTGCAGCATCCTTACAGTGCAAGCACTGTGTATGCACAGAGGAGTGGATTTGGAGTTCACATCAGTGTCTTTTGAAGTTCATACCATTAATGCCACATCCACCATTGCCCTGATATTCATGTGTCTGATGTCAGAGAGAAGGGAAGAGCACACTAAAAAGTGACTATACAATTTCAGACATTGGCAAAAGTCAAACTTGTCAGTTGATCAGCCACCTCTGCAGTTCTGCCACAGCTGGTTTAAATCTGGCTTCACTGTGTCTACCAATGCTGCAGGGCAGGGACACTCGCTGAAACCTCTCTGCCTTTCATAAAGGGCCTGCTAATAACTATTCATAGGGTGTCACAGTTTGAGAGCCTGTAGACTCTAAGGAGCATCTGTGCTGGTTAATGTTCAGTGGCCTGGTGACAACAAGGATGGCTTCCCTCCTTAAATGACTATCAAGGGAAACGCAACACTATAGGTGAGTGCCTTTCATTAGAGGCACAGCTGCCATTTATGCAAAAAAACACAATCCTTCAGTTCATGGCTAGGTACTGCAGGTGTTCGTTTAAGGAAAGGTACATGTGCAGAGCTGGGGGAATGCACTTCCCACCATTACTAACACAGCCTTCTCACAAAGGCTTTCCAGGAACAGTTCACACCATCTATTTTTAATACCAACTGCAGTGAAGCTAATAGCTTGCACCAGGGTCATTTTGACAGTGGGTGGAAAGCCTAAATTCTGTGATACTCAGGCTGCAGTATCTGCTAGAAGAGCTTTTTCCCACACTGTGACTAATTCTCTGTTGCAATTAAACTTCACTTTTCAACAGTAATGGGCCTTCAACTGGGAATACAGCGATTCATCTCTCTTTGCACAGTGGAATGTAAAGCCAGGTTTGTGTGAATTCATGTTACTTTACCTGAACACAACTGAAAAGAAAGCTGGCAACTCTTGAAACAGGTGGATATTTGCTGTTTTCTGCCCAAGGTATTTGTGTGGGTTGTTTTGGTTTGTTTTTTTTAACTAAAGAGCAAAAAAGGATGATGTCAGGCTTTATCCGTATGTTTTGTTTATTTTTAGAAGTGGACCAACAAACAACCACGACCTAAATTCTACAAGACAGAAGTGCACACAAGCACATTGTTAAATATCAGAATCTATTTGAGTTCTGACAATTTCAGCAGAACTGTACATATGCATCATCTTTAAAAGTAGACTACAAAAAACTAATTCACCAATACGGTGAAAAAGAACCATAAGGTCCAATATTTAAGACAGAGAGTAAGCTTCACCTTTTAACTTATTTGTCTTCATACAGACATAGTGTGGAGATAGCACTAAAATTCAGACATAAATTGGTCAAAGGCAAAAAACAGGTAACAGCACTTTTAAGTGAGCATCAGTTTTATACTGTCATTAAAGTGAAGCTGGAATCAGGATGGAACAAGCTTCAAACTGGGCATGTGCGGACTCTGCCCTCTCCTGTATTTAAATGGAAGCTGCTGCTGCTGCCCTTTGCTAAGCTGATGATGGACTGAAGCAATCTGAAGCTCTAGTGAGAAACTCTGCACTGGATCTCACACCATTCCAAAGAATCTAACAACCTTCTTCACACTCACACACACAAAGGTAAAGTGGCTGACTTAAATTCAGAGGACAGCTTTTCTTGGTTTTTGCTTAGATTTTGCTCACCTGAATAATCAACCCATTCAGAAGGGGATCTCTTGTCCCTCTGAGGACACGAAGAGCAACAAAACTGTCCTTCAGTGCATGGAATGACTCGGAAGCCAATGCCTACACCCTGATGGATCTGCCTCTTAGACCCCCAACAGTAAGTGTTTTCTGTCACTTAAAGCTGTAGCATGTAGATCTCTGGCAAGGCTGGCATTTAAGTAAATGGACAGTTAAGGAGCATGTACACATTTAATGCTGTAGTGCAAAAACGAACAACATAATGAAAACTTTTAAATCTTGTTTTTATTCCTTTAACTATTTATTTAATTCAGAAAGGGCTGTACAAGCAGTGTTTTTCAGCAGAGTTGCAGGGGCAGAGGACAGGCAGGAATGTCTAATGGCAAAGTGCATCGAATATGTTGTAAAGTATCAAAACAAGATGTTCTTGTACATTAAACTGCTGTTTAGCAGTTCAAACATAATGCTCTCCTGTGTTGTTATTCAGGGTGGAAATCCCCATAATTTCTGTAATAATCTGTAAGTGCAGTGGAGTGCTTATGTAAATGTTAAAAGAGTTATGTGCAGTTACCCAAGAAAGTTGTTTGAAAGGTTTTCTCAGGTAAGTCCTATCGAAGCTCTTTCTGAGTTTTTATATACTAAAGAGAGAAATTTTCCTTGGAAGTGTGAAGGTGAGAATCTGTTGTGATGACACTTCAGGTTGGAATTTTTTGGGTTTGTTAAAAATTTTCTCTATCCTACCCCAGAAGCCTGAACCAAAGGAGTTCAGAAGTCCTCTTCCTGGCTTTGCCTCTCAGAATATTATTAGGATTACAGGTTTTGTTCATGTGCTGTTTTTACAAAAGTCTGTTTAAAAGTTTATAATAAAAACATGAACTAACCTAGTTTTTAAAGTTTTTAAAAATCTATGTTTTAATAAAACCTGGCTATCTGCAGTATATTACAGAAAAATAAGAAGCGTCCTGAGCCAAGGCGGTTACAAGACTAAATTAGATGGATAACACATGAAAAAGGATAGCAGAACATAGCAGGAAGGGAGAAAAGGGACTGGAGAGCACATGGCAAAATGGAAAAGCATTCTGGGGACACAGTGATTTACACTGGAAAATTAAAAATTGATCTTTTCCTGCTGAAAGATCTAATTAGTTGTCCCTTTCCTCTCCCTAGGACAAGTGTCTGTATTGCCAAAATTTTGCATTTTAACTTGACATAAAGCTTGGCTTAAGAGAGTTTCAGGAGTGAAAGCAGTGTGTGCTGCTTGCGGCTGAGATTAAATCCGGAAGATAGGATACAAAATCTGTTATCCAAATTGCTCAACAGGACAAGCATCATCTATGGAAAGCCCTGCTGTCTACTGGAAAGAGGGCTTAGCAGTTAGCGTCACCCTGCTGAAACCGTAATTGAGGGGGGATTACACTCCTCTCTGTGCTGCCTGTCATCAGAGAGCAAGTGCCCACAGAGGCAAGCTCACAAATCAGAGCAAGGACCTGTAAAGGAAAGGAAGTGCTATCAGTTGTTTGAGGCCTCTTGCAGGTAGGCAGTACAAGCACCACACAAGGAACTCCAGGAAATTACAGTGCTTCTGGTCAGATAATTTTTCTAAACTATATTATTTGTTGTACTGTAAAAGGCCTAACACTACCATTGGCTGTATAAGTCATACTGTGTAAATAAGTGGCTTCCTTACCTGGGTTTGTAGGGAAATTAGGAACAAAGAGACTTGTTATATTGCCAGAGTTCATCCCGGACTGCCAAAACTTACAATGTTTTGGAACTGGGCTCTATTCCATTATAACATTCTTTCTGCAAAACCAGTCGCAGTTTGAAGTTAGATGAATTCATAAAAGCAACCACACAGCATTCCCTATTTTCTTTTCCCTTTTGTTGTCTTGTTTTACACAAATTAGATACAATCCATCTGCCATGTTCAGGCCGAAGTAGCTGAAAAAGTGTCCTTGACAGTTTTTCTGCTCCTGGCCTTCAAATTGATGTCATACAACTAAATCAATCAATTAATCAGAATCAGCACTGAAATGTATTCAAATGCCCAAATGACCTTATGACAATTTCTTCTTTCCCTGTAACTAAACCTTATCTTACACTCTTGCCATTGTGAGACTGTGAGGAGTGGGCTATATCAGATATGATTTATATTTAGTATGAGTATTTGCTTGCATGGCCTTGCTCCTGCCATCATCACTGTTAGCTTTAGTAGGACTTGAGTCATAAATACATCCAAGTGAATGGTAATTGATGTGATTTTATTTCCTCACTCTGCAAAAGAACAGATGTTTTTTCTCAATAATAGTTGAATTCTATTCTTTGCATGTTATGCTTTTATCACTTATACACAAGTATTTTTCTCATGCTATGGGGATGTGCGTTGGACTTTCAAAAATGGTGTGTATTCTCCTCGAAGTTGTTCAGAGGTTAGCTGGTTTGGTTAATTTGGTTTTTTATTTAATTATGAAGCAACTATTTAGAAAACATTCTCTTTAGGAAACTGTATGATAAATGGATCCCCAAGACAAAACAGATGCAGGTATCAAATATTCCTGGGTTTAATATCTGATCTAGACTTCCTTGTTACCTGGACAAATCACTTAGGAATTGTGATTTAGGTTTGGCCTGCAAAGGAATTCCTTTATCCTTTCAACTGTCTTCCCATTAGTGTCTTGGAGGGTCTTGACAAACTTCATGGTGACATGCAAGTTCTGCCCTATATGCCCTAATGACTCTGCCCTGTGGCTTATTCATTTTTACTCCCTTCTCTGCTTGCACCAAACTATAGTCTGTCTCTTCCTAAAGAAGCAAGCTGACTCCTCTGATTGTCCCTCAAGGAAGAATTCTGCCTCCCTTGCAAGCAGCTGTGGCAGCAGGCTGTAATGTAGAATAATGAGGCTCCATATTGTGCTGCAGCAAGGATTTAGACATATTTATCTATAAAACATTTGCTTTTCTCCCAGCTCCCAGAAGGCATCTCAGGTTTGTAAGTCTCAGTCAAGTTTACTGAAAGACAACTGAGAGCACAGTTCTGTTTTAGCTGTTTTGTTGTAGGCAGTAGACAGACATTCCTTTAGGGAAAACTGAGCATTTTAAGAAGGCAAACTTCATTAAACTTAGCTGCTTCCCTCTACTGCAGTGCTTCTACCAGGGCACACTTTAACTTGCTGGAAGGAAACACACTGACATAGAGCAACTTCATAACTTCTTGACTCTGCACCTATTGGGGCAAATGACAAAATAGGATTTAGCAAAGGATTACTCCTATATATGGAGAATTAAAATTTATGGAGGACTAAAATTTTCCTTTCCAAGAGATAATAACTCTGGTTTAGGGTACAAACCAATTACTAAGATTGTGTTTAAAATTAAAGTCCCACATCACTGTTCATTATGCACATTTGGCATCTCTATGAAATGCCCAGTCCTGGCTAAAGGCAGGCTGGTGTTTTGTCAGGAATGTTTGTCTGAACCAGTGTGGCACTTCTCAAATTGATTCTGCAAAACTATAGTGTAAATAAATAAAAAATTTATATGCCTTTCAGAGATTAAAACCAGAAATTCTTACACAGCTCTAGCAAAAGGCCTGTTTTCCTACACACCCAAAAAAAGTTATAAAACCTGCTTTTAATCTTGACTAAAGGTTGAGAGAGTTGGATTTGTTGAGCCTGGGGAAGAGATGGCTTTGAGGAGACCTTAGAGCAGCCTTCCAGTACCTAAAGGGACTACAAGAAAGTTGGGAGGGGAAATTTTACAAGGACATAGTGGTAGGACAAGGGGTAATGTGTTCAAACAGAAATAGGGTATGTTTAGATGAGATATTAGGAAGAAATTCCTTACTGTGAGAATGTGAGGCTTGGGAACACATTGCTCAGAGAAGCTGTGGATGCCTCATCCCTGGGAGTGTTCAAGGCCAGGCTGGATGGGGCTCTGAGTAACCTGCTCTAGTGGAACGTGTCCCTGTCCATGGCAGGCGTGTTGGAACTAGAGGATCTTTAAGGTGCCTTCCAACCTAAACCATTCTATGATCCTGTGAACACCCCCAAGACCTTCTCCCCAGGGCTGCTCCCAATCCCTTTTTCACCCAGCCTGTATTTGTGCTTGGGATTGCCCTGACCCACATGGAGGACCTTGCACATGGCCTTGTTGAACTTTGTGCGGTGTGCACGGTCCCAGCTCTCAAGCCTGTCCAAATCCCTCTCCAGGATGGAATCTCTTCCCTCCAGCATGCACCACACAGCTTGGTGTCATCAGCAAACCTGCTGAGAATGCCTCAATCTCACTATCCATGTTGCCAATAAAATGTTAAATAGTGCCAGTCCCAGTTCCACTATCTTCATTACAAGGTGTTTATAGAAAGAAGGCTGAACAGAAAAACATGCAAGGCAACACTGCTGTGTATTATCACTGCAATTGAAATAGTTGTTCAGAGTATTCCCAAAGGACAAGTGCTACAATATGGATTGCAACAGGGGGATTTTTATTCTCCCCTGCCAACAAGTACTCATACTGTGGGATGACACAGAAGACAGAATAAACAAGGCTAATGCACTGGAGAAACTAAATAGAGAAAAGCTTTGGGAATTATCTGATTTCTTGATTATCCCGCTGACCTGATTTTCTCAAAGCACTATCATTTTCTCCCTGTCCTTTCTTTTGACGTACAATTCCTGTAGAAGACACAGAGCTGGACCTGATACAGGCACATATTTTTGTCTTCTAATAAGGAAGCTGTGTGTATGGAAGCAACTTAGTGGTGGATTTGAAGTGCTTAGGGCCTGATCCAATGCCTTCTCAATCAACTAGTACCTTTCTTTGACTTTAGTAATTGTATTTCTGATGAAAACAGTGAAACTACTTTTTCTTAATAACTGATTTTTATCTCTTAGAGAACAGCCAGAGTTGAACCCTCTGGTAAAAATCCAAGGCCTACAGGAAGTCCACACTAAAATGCTAATTTATTCCTTTTGCCACACACCTTTTCTCGATCATATATGTAGTATTATAATTTATGCCCTGTCACTGCTCCAATATAAATATTATTCCTTTTTTTTTTTCTCACACTTTTGTCTCACACTCAGATATTTTTATTGACTCTGAACTTGTTTCATTAATGAATAAGTAATTTTTAAAGTCTTCTACTTTCCCCTAAATAACCTTGCCTCTCTTGTGATTTCTCTGTGTATTTATATATCTTTTAAATTTTTCCTTGTCCTTGGTCCTCCCTTAGTCCCCCCTCCACAAATTTAATTCAAATTAAAGCCACTTTAATCTGTTCTTCGTAGCCAAAACAAGCTCCCTTAGTTGCTTCATTTCTATTACATTGATCCAGTTCTGATTAAATGGATAGCTACAGGCAGAAAAAACATCAGAAATCTCCATTCCACTAATAATCATAATTAACTCTCTGAAGAACAGCAGTTTAAAAATGTTCTAGCCACAAGGCTAAGGAGAAATAAAACTAACCCACACCAAAGAATGCCTGATCTCATTTACTTGAAAGAGTTTTATATCAGATTCTTCCTATCCACTTGCTATTAGTATGGGATTGTTTTTGTTAGTTTACTTGGCAGTGTGTTGAGCACAGCAATTTCTACCTGGGCAAGATGCCCATTGATGCTAATGATGTTACGCCAACTTCCACTTTGCTGCAGGAACCTGAACCATAAATGCTGTGATACTGTCATTCAGTTAGTGTATCAAACTTAACATTCTGCTCCAATTACAGTAACAGCCAGAGCTACATTTTCTTTCTCTAAGATCAGAGTATTTGTCCAGCATTTCATTGCTGCTAATGTAGAAACCCAGGGAGTGCACTCTGGTGGTTGAGGATTGCTGCAGGCAGATTTTCAGCACACAAAGCAAAGACAATCTTCCAGAATTACAGGCACTCCTGGGTTGTCCTCTTGCTACTGGCACCTTGGTTTTAAATACACTTATTACTGCTTGTAATAACCTCAGCCCAACGCCACAGATGTATTCAGAAATAATGTCCGCTTCTATTGTCGAAAAATACCCGTTTCCAATACTGCAGTCTTCAGACTTGGCTACTGAATTTTGCTGTGAGTTAATAACTGGTTAAGACACAAATGCGTCAATCAAGTTGTTTATGAAATCCTTCACAGAGAGCAAAATACCTTAATTCAGGCAGAACAAAACCAAAACTGGTGTGGAAATCAGGCATAAGGTATAAAGGATTTGTGGTTTAGTTTTTCTGATCCTTAATTTAGTTTCCAAAAGACTCTTGTTCAAGCTGCCAGGCTTTTGGTAATTAGCTCTTGAGGGCAGCTCATAATTCAGTGTTATCCAGTGGGAAAAATGAAATAGCTATACTGCTGAAGGAGTAAATGCCTATTTATCTATAGACCGTTTCTGCTTAGTTAGAGAAGTCTAGCCAGTGATGCCAGAGGACAACTGAAATTGTACTTCACAGGTACAGAAACTTTCCTGAAATTAAATCTACAGGAAGCTTACTTGTTGTTAAATACTGCATTACCTAAAATCAGATGCAATGAAATGGGTCCATTCCTGTCTCTTTTTCTCCTTTATATCCTTATTTTTCTTTTGGGAGAGAATAGGATGCTTTTCTTCACCAGAATTCTAAATCGACAGTAAACATGCAAACCATCCTTTGCCCTTTGCACTGCTGATGGCATATTTATCCCCCAAAGATAATCAACAGTAAATGGAATTTGAAAGAAATTAGCCTATTCTGACTTTTTTTGCTTGTTGTCTTTTTGCATTCTTGACTATTTCCCCTTCTAGAGAAGCACATGGCAGCTTATTCAGAAAGGTTTGGCAATATACTATGACCTCTTGTTTGCTCCACAGCAGATGACAGTGCAAGATGTTCCTCGTGCTTTTCCTACAGTGGATGTCCCAGATCATGCCCATTATACCATTGGAGTTGTCATTCTTATAGTGGGGATCACAGGAACTCTGGGTAATTTCCTGGTCTTCTACGCTTTCTGCAGGTACCTTTCTTCTGAATATTCTTTTTAAATATTCAAATGTATGAACTTGAACTGTATCCTGTGCTCTGCAAACACAGTCCAGGAATACTATGAGACTACTGAGAGAGTAAAATGCACCAAGAGACACTGCTGTAGGAAAAGAGTAGCAACCTGGCATTTCCCTCTGACTTTTTCCCATTAACCACAGCCATAGCAAAATTGTTAGCAAAATAGCAGAGAACCCAGATATTCCAAGCAATAGAAATGTAGCCAAAGCAGAAATGTTACAGTCAATTTTTTTCTACTGGCTGTGTCTGCACTGGACTGATGGGCTGGTTTGCACCTCTGTATCCCACAAATCTGCTCTATCTTAGATGCTTCCTTCCGTTTCTTACCAGTTTCTTTCTTCCCCCCTGTTCATTAGTGGTCATGTCCCTTTTTTTTTTTTTTTTCACATTTTCCATCACTTGGCTTGTTTCCTTTCAACTAAAGCCACATTCCAACTTTTGTATCTGAGGGAAACTGGATCTCTGACAACAATGTCATGTGTTCACCATTCCTGTTCACTCCTCATTCTGTGTCTGATTTGTCACACTGGGGCAGAGCATTGACATGATGTCCAAGCCAGTGAGGTTCTACTGTGTGATCGGTCTTTAGGCACTAATGTAATAAACCAAAATAACAGCAACAAATTATAGGATAATTTGGCCGTGCTAACTTAGATCACTGGAGTGTGAACGAAAGTCGTTCTTGGTCTCAAGCCTATATTTATGGGGTGCATTAAGCAGTAGGTTTCAGCACGTTCATTCAGATACCGCCACTTAAGTGAGAATGACAGTGGCCTTAAGAAGAGAAAAGGTGTTGGCATGCAGATCGGATATGTGAGGATGAAGTACATGAGCCAGCTTAGCTTTTTGGCTGGTCCCATACAGGAAATCCAGTTATGGCACTTACACTTCCACTGGAGAACACAGCTTGTCTTCATTTGAAGGTGATATGAAGACAGAAAGGGATACTGCTAGCTAAGTAATGAGTACATCAGAAATTCAGAAAACAGTTTAGGTGGTTACAAAGCAGCCTCAAGTAATGGCAAACCATAAGAAAACCAGCTGCCTGAAACAGAAATGTGTTCAGTAACTTTGAAAACTACAAACACACAACTCATAGGCACCTACTAATAATACATCCTTGCTCCTAAATTGACAGGGGATGGTGATCCTAGTGATTGATTCTGGACCAGTGAAAACAACCACCATTTATTCACATATTTTTCAATTATGTCTAAGACTGAAATTGAGAAAGGAGCTACATAGTTACACTGAGCCCCAAACTGAAGAGCTCTCAGTTGAGTTTTTATGTGTACCCTTTAAAACACTGTACTGTAGTACTATGTATAACAAAAGCAGGCAGAATATACTTCTTATTGCTCTTTTAAAGACAGAGTCTGGGCCAGTGAAATGAGTGTCACAGAGAACTGATGTAAAACAAAGTGCTTGATGTGGTACACAGGGAGTTTGCTTGATCCTTGTATTTGGAAGTCACTGTTGATCTTATCAGCAGTGGAAAATGCATGCCCCTTCTCCTGCTTAACACAACCCAGATCCAGAAATCCATAGTGTACATCAACTTTAATTTCCTGTTAATCGTGGACATGCAGTGCCCTGGGTTAGAATGCTGGGTTAGGATATTTAAAGAACAGTGTGATTTATCCCAGTCACTGAGCTGGTTATCAAAACAATCCTGTAAAGTGCACAGGAGTATAAGGATGTAAAACTGAGCCTTGTTTGTGTTCCCTCATGAGGGAAACAAGAAGCACTCTGCTTTAGCTTACCACGTAGTGTTCCTTGGTATTTGTGAACTCACAGGAACGAGTAACAGCATCATTAACAGTGCAGCAGTGTTTAGAAACATTTCTTCTGATCTCTGTAGGAGTAGGAGCCTTCAAACTCCAGCCAACATACTCATCATCAATCTAGCTGTTAGTGACTTCCTGATGTCCATTACACAGTCTCCAGTTTTTTTCACCAACAGCCTCTACAAACACTGGATTTTTGGTGAGAAAGGTTTGTATATATTCTTTCTAAGATTTCACTATGTTATGTTCTTACCATAGTGGCAGTTACTCTATCTACCCTCAGGTACTCTTGCAATATTGAGAACTTTTCTCAACATTGTTTCAATGTTGACACAAACATTTCTTTGAACATTTGTGTCTGTGTGCAATAAATACACTGCCATCATGAGGGGAAAATTCCATTCATGAGACAGATACAAAGGCACCACTGGCAACATGAGGCACAGCACTAACCTTCTTGCCAGTGTTCTTCCCCAATCACCTCATGACTTAGTTACTGTTGGAGTCCCCTGACAAAGAAGCACTGCCCCCCAGCACAACAGCTTAAAAGCCCTTCTGAATAACCTGCTCTGGGACTTGCACCTGGCAAAGTGAGGCAAGAACGCCTGGAAAGCCTGATTTTTCACAACAGGAATGTTGACACTTCCTGTGTAGTATGAAAATGTGGAATGAAGGAGCTTTCATTCTTCCAGTATAACTGTTGTAAGAGGAAGACTAGTCTTTGCCTCTTGAACAGGTACTGACAGGGAGGAAACTCAGAGAAGTAAAATTGCTATTTTGATCTCTGATGACCAAAAGCATATTTTATTTTACTTCCATTAAGTGTTCATTTGCATACATGTTAAAACTAATCCAAACCACTGCTTTTAATCATTAGGTTGTTTGAACAATTAAAATCACTCATTAATGTATTCATAGTCTGAATATTTACTTCAGCTAAATGACTCATTAATATATTCATATTTACTTCAGTTTTACTGCCCTTGAGATATGCACAGTTCCATGATACCAAAGTAACTATATCCCATTGTTAAGCAAAACAGCTGCTTCGATGGGACCTGCTGTAAAACTGGAGTTAAACGAGATATTAATGGACTGCTGAAATGACCCCACTAGAAACATCAGAAATCAGTGACTGAAAATATGTTAAGTATCACTGTCTCCAGCAATTGAAGCAAACAAAATCTTTGAAGTTTATCTCCATGGATAATGTAATTAACAAGACAGACAGCAGCTTTGAAGTAGCATTATCACTGCAGGAAAACTCTGGTTTCATTGCTTTACAAATTCCAGAAGACATTAGTTTATAATTACTTGATTCAGACTTGAACTCTCCTAGAAATTAATTAGCATGGGTAGATTAATTTCACTGCTACTTCTGTCATCTTCATTGCAAGGCTGTGAGCTGTATGCCTTCTGCGGAGCTCTTTTTGGCATTACATCTATGATCACTTTGACGGTGATTGCCTTGGACAGATATTTTGTCATCACAAAACCTCTGGCTTCTGTTGGAGTGACGTCTAAGAAGAAGGCCCTAATAATCCTGGTAGGAGTCTGGCTGTACTCTTTGGCTTGGAGTCTCCCACCCTTCTTTGGATGGAGTAAGTGAAATGGAATAAAACTTTGCTGCCCTCATAGTATTGGATTAAAGACCAGTTAAAGGTACAGAAGAGGGTTGAATAAACCAATTTGAAAAAAAAAAAAAGATGAAATACATATTGAAACTCTAATCAAAAGAAAAGAATGCAGTGTGCATTACGGTGTATTATATGACAGTGGCATATAATAGTGCTTCTCCTTAAGCACATTACTTACTGCATAAAGAACAGTAGATAAATTTATGGCCAAAATTTATGAAGCATGCACCTGCTCATTATCCCATGTGTATTCCATTGAACTAAATTCAACAATATAAAGTTAAATACATGTATTTGTGTTATTTCTGATGAATTTTCATCCGCAGGGTGCTGTCTAAGACAGTAGTGTCAATCTGCTTCTTTTTATTCACATAAAAGAGGAATACAGTCCAAGCATTTGTGCAAGTAGACCTTCAGTAAGTCTTGAATGTGTTCTGGATGGACAAATTGCAGTTGGTGTTGTCCACATTCTCCATTCAGTCATTGGTGTTGTCTCTGGCTTCCAATAAGGATGGCATTTAGTAGTAACTAAAATGCTTTTGTAAATGTGAATTTACCTTGATCTATGCAATTTGTGACAAAGAGAGTTTCTGTTATTCTTCCTCATTTGAATCTGCCTCACTACCATTAAGTTTATTTTCTGTGAGTCACCAGTTCCAGTCACTAAGTTAGAATGAACTCATCATTCAAAACCACAGCCCATCATTATGCTCCCTAATTCCAGAAGAGAATCTCGGTCTGCCAACCGAGGTGAGAACATAGAAATGTTTGACTAGTAAAGGATGCAACAACCAACTCAAGTACTGAGTAGAATTTCAGTAGAGTTTTGTTATTGTCATATTATTGCTGTCCTGGTCCCCCACAAACATGAAGCCTGTTTAAACAGGCAAACTGCAATACTGACAGAAGCAGTCTTTAGTTGAGTGAGGAGCTGTTAGAATATCAAAATGACAATATAGCCTTAGATTATAGATGTTCAGTTGAAGAAGGTGGAATAATTGCTTGCAGGGTGTTATTATCTTGTAATTAGATTGTAATAGTGCCCACAGTATGAACTCTCACACTGTAATTAGATGCATTTGAGAACATCTGGTGCAATATTTTTAAGAGCTGAGCAGAAAATATCAGCATAAACAGCTAAAATTAAAATTCCAAAGTAAAAAGACATTGCTATTGCCAATTTATTTACTTAGCAGTTTGAAACAGTTCCTTTAAAAAGAATACATTTTATTTCAGGCAGAACATTAGGTATGCGTGATTTTTTTTTTTTTTTTTTACTTCTACTCAGCTTTACTTCATGACAAAATAATTTGGTCTACACAATAAATCTTTCTCCTTTGCCAAGTAAATTTCTCTCACTTGTGCATTCTTAGAAAAGTGGTACCTAGAGCAACTGATTTGACTCCTTAGGAAGACAGCAATTTGACAGGAAATGGAGATACTTAAAAACAATACAGGTCTGGTCCAAGACCCAAATAAGTATTTGGAGAGATTCCCTTTGACTATGATGAGTTTTAAACAATATTCAAGAACTGAAGCAAAATTATTCAGTTTGCTGAAGCCTTAGACTGCTAAACATAAATACAATAGGGAAACAAAATAAAAGAAAATAGAATAGTGCTTTACATGAAGAATTGTCTATACTTTTAAACCCTTTTTTTCCTTTCAGAGAATAGGATTAAATCCCATGTTATTCTGAGTATCTTCTCTAATTTCTGCACTCAGAATAACAATCACTTCATGGTTTATGCCTTCTCCTGTCATTCTTTCTAGGTGCATATGTTCCTGAGGGTTTGCTGACTTCCTGTTCCTGGGACTACATGACTTTCACACCATCAGTCCGTGCCTACACAATGCTGCTTTTCTGCTTTGTCTTTTTCATTCCTTTGATTGCTATCATATACAGCTATGTCTCCATATTTGAGGCTATCAAGAAGGCCAACAAGTGAGTAGCCAACAGTCCTAAATTTTTATCCTTGTGTTTAAGTGACTGTTTGTTTTCTTAAAACAAAGAAAGAACAGAAGAAAATTGGGGCATTTCTCACATTTATTTTGTATGCACAACTGAGACAGGAAACCAAACAAGAATTCTGTCAATAGTTAACATGGTAAGAAGTATGATTCTCAGAAGGCCCCTTCCTGAATTTAGGCCAGAGCTGATCAGTATATTATCTAATGACACAGAAAAGGGTACAGAAATTAACCAACCAGAATAAAAACAAAAGGGACCTCAGAAACACCTAATGACAGTGTATCAATAATTATTTGACAGAAAAATAGATGGAATTGAACAACAAATTTAAAAAAAGAGAAGAGGGTGAAAAGGAGAATAAAGATTTAATAACAGGACTCTGAAACAAAAAGCGATCGCTTTAAAAGCAAAGGGCAGCCTGCCACTCCATGTGCCATGTGTAGGTACCAATCCTGTAGATCCCAGGGGATCTGGTCACTTAGCTCAGAAGTACAAAGTGACAGCAAGGTAGCAAAACTGGACCCAGGGAAGCAAAGACTCCTCTAACTGTCTTTAACTCAGCATTATTCAACTGGCTTGGATACCTGGTTTATGTGGAGATTCTTTTGCTACACAGCTGTTTTCTTCACTGAAGCACATGTAGATTTTGCCATTGATTAGTGCAACAGAAGTACATTGAATTGTGAAGGACGGGTCACATACTTGCATTAATATGCAATAAAAGTACATGAATTTTAGCCTAAAGTATCAGAAGAGTCATTGTTTCCCCACTTCATGAAGCTATTTGCTCATTTCCCTACCTTCATTTTTTGCTGTTGTATGTTTATTTTCCCTAGGTCTGTTCAGACATTTGGAGGCAAACATGGAAATAAAGAGTTCCAGAAACAGTATCAAAGGATGAAAAATGAGTGGAAGATGGCTAAAATTGCACTGATTGTCATCTTGTTTTTTGTCATTTCCTGGTCACCGTACTCTGTTGTTGCTCTTGTAGCTTTTGCTGGGTAATTATAAATGTATCAGCAAAGGAATATTCAGTGAAAGCAAAAGATCCAAAACTGTAAAAGACAGATGAAAGTCAAAGTTACTTGTTAAGCTTAATGTCTGAAGTGTGTCCAAAACATTCACTATTTAGGAATGATATTTAAAAAATGCTGATATTTAACAAATTTAACATGCTGATTTTTTTCTTAGTTTGACTTTAAGAAAATGAAAAACAAAAAAAGGAAGAAAACAAGAACATTATTACTGTCAACATAAACTGCCATGCTGAAGATTTCTGAATGCATTCTCAGTGCTAGGACATTTGAACTATGTGAACTTTATTTAGCACTAAAATGCTAAATAAAGGACCCCAAAAAGATCCTCCCAGGGGTTGATCCTCTTTTTTTTCTCTACTTCTTTAACTTACAAAACTATATTCCTTTTTTTTGGCGTTACATCAAACTGCTGAAATTCCTTACATGTATAAGCAAGTTCAAAATTAGTACATACATGAATTGGGAGCTTTTTGATGCTGGATATAAAAGATCATAAATATAAGTCATCAAAGCATGTTCTTATCTATTTAATTGTCAGCGTTTTATACAGTAATTTCAACAGGAGCATGACAGTATTAAAACACATAGCTTGACACCAGACTATAGTTGATACAATCCAGGCACAAGTAATGGATTGGGAATCCAGATGCCTTGGCTCTATGTGGTTATTTCTCCCACCTTAACATGGGAATTTTCCTGTGCTTCAGTTTAGCCTCTCTAAAATGTGTGTGACTATCTGCTTTAGGAAGCCTTGTCACCTGCAAAACCCCAAGTGGAAGATTCCTATAACAGTACAATACACTTCTCTTTGAATTTTTCAAGTCAGAAATAAAAAGTAGGCATTCCTAAAATTGACACACAGTCCAAATTTACTTATGATGGAGCATTTTGGGAGATAAGGGTGGTTTTTGTTACACACCCAAGGAAGAGGCCACTGCAGGGCCTCATCTCAAATGTAGCTTAGGAAGGCAGGTTCCTAAACACAGCACTTCTAAATTCTTAGGTTTAAGAAGAAAAAATACTGAGGGAAGCGGATTCTCTCCCTTTGTATGCAGAGGGGTAATTCCAAGCTGCAACGAACATTTTCTCCATGAAGGTAAACACGTTCCTCACTCAGAAATACAAATCCTTCACATGTGTCCTAGTGTCCCATCCCCTCTCAAAGGGGAACTAGGTACTGGACACCCACCACTTGTCACATGTGACCACTGAGACACAGAGGAGGAGCAAGGAGACACAGAAATGCAGTACAGCTACCTTGCAGTACTGCAACAGACATAGAAGAAAATCAATTAGAGGATGCTTTAAGTTGACCACTTTAGCTACACAGAACGGTTGGGCTGTCATGTACAGCTCAGCATCTGCCTTAGGAGGATCAACCTGACTGCTGCTCCGTGTCTCACACTCCCAAAAATCTGAACAAATGAACAATTTCATAACTTTGCAGTATCTTACAAATGAGCATTTTCAAATTTTGCTTATGAACATATCTAGGAAGCAACATAGCTTCATTCAGGCTTTTTCCATTTCTGAACTATGTCTTTCAGGCAATCCTTCTGGGATTTTTCAGAGATTAACAGACCAAGCCTGGATGTCTTCTGTGAAATTTTATTGCAATCTACTCAGATAAAATCACTGCCTGCTACATATGGGAGGCAGACATGGAGTCTGTGGCTATAGACTTGGAATAAAGACAACTCATCTGACAGAGCAACACCATATGAAAAAGGAAGAAAGAACCTTAATTCCTTTAGAAAATATTTTGAATGGGGAATAGTGTGCTAGCACACAGTCATTCTCACTAATATTGTCAGTCTACAGGTTTCATCTTCTGGGAATTCTTAGCTTAAACATGGGAATGATTAGCTTAAACACAAGGCTTTGCCATTGTTTGTTTCTGTTAGCTGAACTCTCCATAAGCCTTACCAAAGCCCTGTCTCAGCTCAGGGTCAAAAATGCCATTCCAGTAAGGTCACACTGTTGTGTGTTATCCAGAAACTGTGAAGATTTATACCTCTAATCAATGCTTTTAAAGTATGGTCAGAAGAAACCATGTTAAAAATTGCACATGGGGAACATCCTTATCAGAGAAAAGCCTTAGAGGTGAAATGGCATCTCAACATTCAGGCAGCTGACAAAATCGTTCCTGTATTGCAATTGGCAAACTGTTTCCACCTCATGCCACAGCATAAATATTCCAACAGTATGATGAAAAACTTCTTCACTAGGATGGTGAAGCCTTCTTAAAGGCTGACATTATTCCTAGGCAAAACAACATGGTAATTACCACCATCCTGAGTCATACTAGTGAAGTGCTGCAAGAGAAGCCCCAAGAAAACTGTATTTTTCAGAAATGCAGTTAGACTGATGTTGATCTTCTTTACAGGCAAAGGATGTAGAATTTGTTCTCTCACTGTTTTGGTACCAAACTCCCCTTTTACTCTCTCTACAGCCTTAATAAATCCATTGTCTTGCCACTGTATAACTGCACAGACAATGTACAACTCAATAGTAAATATATGATGTGCTTTGCATTACTCTAGGTATTCCCACGTCCTAACACCCTTCATGCACTCCATACCAGCTGTGATTGCCAAAGCTTCTGTCATCCATAACCCCATCATTTATGCCATCACTCACCCCAAATACAGGTAAGTTCTAAGTCTGTTAAACAAGCTATGTTTAATATAGAAAAGAAAATCTGAGAGTAACTTTGTCAGTTTTAAGTCTAGTACCTGAACTCTCCTTCACCTGTTCATTTTAACTCTGTAGGACTCTGTAGGAGACTTGCCCTCCCCAGGAACATTTCTCAATGCCATAGAAATGTCAGTGGAATTTGTATTGGGAACAAACTACAAAGCAAATAATAGAGATGCTTATGGATATTGGTCTGTATTTACCTATTTCACGATAAAAGATGGAAACCTTTCCATCTCAAAGGAAAGCACCATAAATTTTTAACTGTATTCATGCGAGAGGCAGACATTGGGCAGTGTTGCAAACAGCACTTTGTTACAGTGAGAGAGGCAATACAGTAAGCCAAACCACCTCTTCTCTATTTTGGGCATCCTCCTCATGTTTCTCGAGGCTTTCATATTTCAGATAGTATTTCCTCTGACAGGTAACATGGAGGGTCATTATCATTCCAAGTTCAGATGCAGGCAGTGAGATTTGATGGATGGCAGCAAAGCCACAGATAGGCTGTTGTTTCACCACTTACAAAGACCTACTGAGGAACTGCATAGAGAAGAGGTGGGCAGGAACATCTACATGGGGAAGGCTGGCAGGAAGAGGAAATCTAGGCCAGAGTTTCCGAACGCTGCATATGAGCAAAGTAATACAGTAATATAAATGCACATTCTGCACAACTCTACAGATAGCCAGCAAACAGATGTGTAAGAGGAGCTAGAATAGCTGCTTAGGGGAAGATTAAAATAATTCATTATGTAGTACTTCTGTGAGGTTCAGTTTAAAGGGACAGAATTTTATTTTTGCCCTGATTAAGCTGAAAGCAGATAAAACATCATTTTAATAGCTCCCTTCAGTTCCAAGAGTTATATTTTAATGCCCTTATCCCTGCCAAGCAATAAATTTGAGTTCTGTAGAACCCTGTGAATAAGTGATCTTGCAGGGTGATTGTATATGAGATATCTGATATCTGGAAACCTCTTTTTGTACCCAGTAATTTTCCAGTCCATGCAGCATTACTTCATCTCTCTGAATAAATGCATTGTTTTGACGATTGAATTTTTGTGCTAACAGAAAAAAATCTGACTGGTTCTCCCTCTCATCCATTAGAAGAGCCATTGCAACACATGTTCCTTGCCTTGGACCCCTACTGAGAATTTCTCCTAAAGACTCACGGTCTTTCAGCAGTTACCACTCCTCCAGACGAGCGACCGTAACCAGCCAGTCTTCTGAGATAAGTGGGCTGCAGAAAGGAAAAAGGAGACTGTCTTCTCTCTCTGACAGTGAATCAGTAAGGGAGACATTTCTCATACACCCATTTTTAATTGAAAAGTAATTCATTTTCATATAGAGTCCTTCCAAGTGGTAGATCCTTTAGATGAAATGCATTATGGTGCTCGCTATAAAAGCTCCAGAGAAAGTGGAGGGACAAAGCAAAATTAAAGACAGAAGGCTAAAGTGTAAAAGCAGAATGTAGGTAATTTTCTTTTTGATGACTGGTGACACTGAAGGAAGAGTGGAAAGATGGAACAACAGGAATTTTAGAAAGTAAAGGAGAATAGTCAGAGCTCTGTTGAAAGTCTGATCATCCTTTTAGGCTGTGCTTGTCTGACCACAGATTTGCAGTCTGGACACAGAAAAAAGAAACTGCTAGTCACTAAATAGTTCTCTACTGAAAGCAAGATTGTAATGAAATAGTAATGATATGTAATGAATAGAAAAGATAATGCTTTCTGAAAGTGGGATGTATTTGGAAACATATTAATCATCAGATTTAGACAAATCAGTAAATCCATTACAGAATCTTTCTCACAGAAGACCCCAACAGCTTGCTGCTGCCAGTCTAAGTGGAAACAAATGTTTTACACAGCAGCTGAAAACAGGGCAAATATTTGGCATCCAGGCTTTCTCCTGAAACTCAAAGTTATATTACTAACTAAATAAGCATATTAGTTAGTTCACTGCAATAATTTTAAATGAAATTTCCAAATAACTGAAAAGATTAAATTTTCTTGGCAATGTTTTCTCACAATCAGGATAATAATTGTATCTAATCCAGCCAAGTGCTGAATTCTGACAGTTGTTTTTAAACAGTGACATTTCAATTTCTTTGCCCTCCCTGTTCTTTTGACTTCTCAGTCCAGTGAAAACGAAATTCTTCTGGCTGGCAGCCTCCAGTCAAGTGGAAGGTTTTAAAACTGGCTAATAGAAAAGGAACATTTTTATATTGCGTTTCTTACACTGCAAATCTTGATTCTTAAAAAACCAACAGACTCCCTCAGTAACACGGTTTTGTTTTCCCATTAATTGGAACAAAGTTTATAAACCCAGGACTCTTTCCTGAAACAAAGTATTTCTAAAGCACTGATTCTGAAGTCCTGAGACATTTCCTTCTATTTATTTCTGCTTCCACCCAAGCCACTTTGGAAACTGTGGCCCTAATTCCTCCTAATTCCTCCTGTGCTTCCTAAGTGGGTAGTACTGTGGAAACACTATCTCCTTGGAGCTATGAGATGCATCAGAGAAGTTTCAACAATAGATTGTAATGAAACACTATTTTCTTTCGAATTTTGCAGTGCATCCTGTGGAGGAAAAAAAAAGTAAGCCAAATTTTAGATGCAACAGACTTGATAGTATTATTTGTACTTCTTATAAGCAAACATTTTCTGAAGTCATACATGGCAGAACTTTTGTTAAATGTCTTTTAGACAATGCCTGTCTCTTTTACAATTTCTGTCTAGGTAAAACTGGGGCAAATTGGATGATAGACCTAGGGTAAATGTTTTTGCTGTATTAATTTTAGGGCTGTACTGAAACAGAAACTGATACTCCCAGTATGTTCTCCAGACTTGCCAGAAGACAAATTTCCTACGAAACGGATAAAGACACAACTCAGACTAGTGACATAAGAGCCAAACTGACAAGCCAGGATTCTGGGAATTGTGAGAAGGTAATAGACTGTGTAATACCTAAATTCTCTGACAACTGGCAAGTTAACAAATCTGCACATTGTACCATAATTAATCATGAAGGTTCCTGCCAAGAAGATGCGGATAACCTATGAGTTAACACAATGAGTAATGACTTAGAGGCTGTAAAAGGTCATCAGCTTTTTATTCCCACCCTGGTTCATTATTCAGCTGTCTTCATTGCATTTCTGCTGCTGTTTTAGAGAACTTAACATCTGAATGGAGAGTTGTCTCATGTTTGGTTTTAAGAGTGTATTTAGTAATATTTGTCTTTCAATGTCCAAATTACTTGATCAGTCTTTCTGTTGTCTCACCATTTGCTAACAAATGAACACATGTGGTAAGATGTAAAAAATAGGGCTACCTTTAACATATCACTGCAGTCTTCTGCTCTCCTCTTTCTCTCCCCTATGCATTTTACATGTCAGATATTAGGACATACCTATATGCTATTTATGTGTTTCTTATCTGTGCTCGTTTTTCAGACAGCTGTAGATGCTGATGACATATTGATGGTGGAACTGAATATCACAGAGTACATGGCTACACCTACTGTAAGAACTATTATTTTAATATTTGGCAACAAAAACTAAGGACAACCCCAGTCCCTGAGCACAAATTAAGTTGTTTTTTGAGATGCAAAAATTACACAATATTCCCAGCACAATGCAGAAAGCATGACCACAAAGGGTAGACCATTGCTGAAACTAAGCAGAAGGAGAATATAGGTACTACAGAGTTCTTCTGAAGTCCAACTTCTTCAAGGAACCTGAATATTTTCTTGAATTTATTAAGTTCTCTGATGAGGTTTGTGATTTCCTTAGTGGAGCATGGAAGCATTAATTTTGTGCCATCTTTATATTTCTGATCTATATGCTAAGCTGAGACAGCCATTCTGATGGCTGTACCTATGAGACAGCCTTAGTCCTGTGGCAAGTACTGCTGTACAAAGCAATGTTGTTTACTATTTAATGTTCTCTGTTTTGGGTTGCAGCAAACATCTAAAACACGCAGCTTGGAGGAAATCAAGGTCAGTTTTTGAAATATACCATGTCACCTATTCAGTAAGATGTTGTGATAGTGTCTGTTTCTTCTTCATCTAACACAGCTACAGTATATGGTAAAAATACTTGACATCTCTCACAAGTGATTCCACTTGCCTTAATTCTCAGCAGACATGGAAATAAAAGCAAAAAGTGGACAGGTGAAAACAAGGCAGTTTTATCTTGGCAGAACTAAGCCCAATGTAATACAACCACCTTAAATTGTCTCTTTATTTTTAGCAGTGATTCTTATGAGCTATTGTGAGCCTCATCCTAACTGATTTTTTGGTCCTGTGCAAGTGACAGCTAAAATGGCTTATTGTCAAAAAATGCTAATTAATCTTCCCCTCAATTTTACCTCATTATGTAGTTTGCTTCCCCCTTCAAACTATCCATGCTGTTAATGCCACATTTTACATTACTCTTGCCCAATGACCCTAAGCAGTCCCTCTTTCTGGAGAGACTCCTTACCTGACTGAATTCATAGGCTGTCTGAGCACATTCCAGTATTTCTGTTCATAGTTGAATGTCATTAGCTTGGTCTTTCTTCAAAGTAGACCAGCTCTTAATTAGCAAATGCAGTCTTTAACGCTTTAGTACATTAAATTGTTTAACAGGTGGGGTTTCCTTTCGTAAGTTATTAATGAAATATTTAAAAAGTATGTTCAGATCTACTTTTCCCTCCATCACTTAAGTTTGCTTTTGAGTCAGCCATGGGGAGCAGCAAAGTGCTTACCTAAATATATGCCAACTTTTTATAGATGATTCAATGTGATCTCCTTGTAGATGTTTGTGTTGTCCATTTCTTGTAAATCTTTGCATCCTTTAGAAAGGTGAGAGCCTGAACAGTATTGGACAAAGAAAAGGAGAGTCTCACCAGGGATCATCTTCAGCCCAGATACCCAGTATTACAATAACATGCAGCAGTGTCCAAGGAGTAGAGCTGCCTTCTAGATACAACTCTGGTTTCCTGTACCCTAAGTCCAACAGTCACAAGCAGAACGAGAACTCCAGCAGTTAAGTGTGTGGTGCAAGCCAGAATATCATCTTAGCCAACAGCTCTGGAACAGCTGTGGACTGGCTGAATCCAGAATAACTTCCTAGATTGGCCTGAAATGCTCCTACAAAGACACAGCACAAGACAAGCAAGGATAAAAAAAAGACGAGTGACCTTTTCAGCATCAGAACTCTCTCCAGTGAATCACATCTTGATCTGAGTCACACTGTAATTTTAATATTTCTTCTTTATGCAGCTCATGAAAAAATTTCTTCTATTTGGATTTTACTCTGCTCATGTATATTCCCATCACTATACAGACCTTACCTAGAAGCCTCCTAGGATTAACCTGAGAGGGAAGTATGATATTCAAAACTGGCATTGTTCACTTAGTGCATTAACTTCCAAAGCTATTATAGAGCTAAAGCTGAGAAATTTGGGGGGAAATGTACATTATTTCCTGAAGATGGTTTCTTCATTATTGTGAAGTTTCTCGACCAAATGTAAACTTAAATACACAGTCAGTGCTCCCTTCTCTCACTAATGACACGTTTTCTTCTACAATCCAGTGAAAGGAAATACACTTGATCAGTAATTTGAAGTCTCAGATCTTTATTTTAATTTCTGAGACCAGGGAAAGAGAAAGCAGTAACACTTGAGGACAAAGCTATGGTCCTTCCCATACTTAGCTTCTTTTCCAACAGTGGCTTAAGAGATTATTTTAACCCATTCTCAGATAACTTCCCCAGAGATATAGGAGATTATTGTGAAACTCCTTCTGACTTTCCTTTAGCAGGTTTCATGAGAAGAATGCAGAACACAAAGCAATGTTTGTACTGAAATGTCTTATGGGTAAGTCAATATACCTGCTTTCTGATACTTCAAAGTTGTTTACCCTTTGATGTGTTTTTCTAAAGTAAATATTGGGAGGAGAAGGTTTAGTTCCCCAAAAATAGTTGTTCTAGAGATGTATGGAATCTACATCATCTCCATTTTGGCATTTTCATTTTCCCCTTCTCTAAACAGCAGCATTTGTATAGCTGAGGGTTTTCTTCTGCAGTGACTAAATCCATGAGATTGTACTTCTTTCCCCTGAAAGGGGAAGGGAAAGAGTTCTATCAATAGTGATTTTCAGCTTTTCCCTGGTGTCTCTTCTAGTGCATAACAAGAATAATTTGCAATTCCTATCAGTTTAAGCCACAAGAATTATGAGGTATAGTCAGTCCAAAGTGGGGCTGAGCCCAAAAGAACAGGACACAAAGAGCTATTGAAACAGTTCTTCCCCATAGGCCTTCCAGCAGTTCTCCCTTTGGCTGCAATAATGGAGGGAACCTAGCAAGACATTTTATCCTAATTAAATCAAGTCTTCCCTATGTCACATCAGAAAAAGCCATAAAATCAATAAAAATGTAATGAGCTTATTACTTTGAGGGGAAAAATTAGTGGGTTCCAGAAGGTCTGGGGCATTGTTTTGAAGTAAACTTCTGGAAACTTAGCTCAAACTGAGGTTTATTAAAATGAAGGTGATTAAAAATAAAAATGAAGGTGATAATGACTTCTGCAGACAAATGTTAGATCATGAAAAAAGTGAGGCATTCAGGCTGGTAATAAACTGCCAAAAGAAACACACTGTTCAAAATCCACAGTGTTTTTGTATAAATGAAATCATAGGCATTAGAGATGGAAATGAGCTATTACAGTCTCTTCCTTCACCTACCACAACAGGATGTTTTCTCCCAGCAGAGGACAACATTAAACTTTTAATCTATACAGCTAGAAATAAGGAGAAAGAAGAGAGAAAACATCTTCAAACAGGAAGTGTGTTCAAAGGTAATTCTCAAGTCTAAGGAGTTCTATAATGACTTATTGCTTAGGCTTTTAAAAATATTTAAAAGCACAAAACATGTAATTCTTTCTTTGTCATGGAGGCCACTGACCTTAGTAAAAGATGGGAAGGAACATTAGGAAATGCTGCCTGTTTCATATGGGTCACAAAAGACTGAACCTGTCAAGAAAATAAGTCTAACTTACACGTGCTGTTTGATGTGTTAACAAGGAGTGTATGATATGTGTCACTAATAGCTAGATCCTTTGCTCCAGTCATGATTTTGTCCCAAGCAGTATTCAAGACTATACCCGCACTCTTCTGCATTCCCTTCCACTTTTAGAGGGTATAAAAAGAATACTTCCATGGTTAGAAGAGCTTTACAAATCCACAGCATGTTGTTCTCTGTATCCTTCAACTCCAACATGTATTAGAGATTAGTTTGTATCTATAAAAAGAACTACAGCTGTTCATGCTCATCTACTTACAAGAGACTTGTAAAGCATATATTAATTAGGGAGAATTTCTTTGTGAGCACTTCAAAACCCTTGTGTGTACTCTCTGTGTAGCTAACAGCTTTGCCTTCCTTCACCTCTGCTGTGTCTATAAAAATCATACAGGGGAAAGCCTACAAAATTCATCTCATCTGAATATCTCTACAAGTGGTTCACACTGTAACCCCTGCAGCATTTGGAATAAATTACTATTAGTTCATATTTCATCTCATCCTAGCAGATTTATTTGTGTCCTGTATCCTCCACTTGGCAGCCATTCTCTTGGTTTTGCTGTCTCTTTACACCCTTCAACACAGATGACTGATTGGATTAAAATAATTTAGGACTGAGATGATTCACGTTTCACTTAAAGTCAACTGTACAGGCTGTTCTGCAGAGACCGCCTGTAGTTTACCATGCACTTGGACATGTTCCAGTGACTTGGAGTGTGACAGGACTAGGGCAAATCTGAGACACTTCCCTTTGGCCTTTTGTACTCCAGCAGCTGTTCCCAGAGCAGGCTGTTGGCAAAGGCAGTGGCAAGCAGTGCTGGGAGTTAACACACAAGGTCTTC
The DNA here is from genome assembly GCA_026261815.1 of Monarcha castaneiventris obscurior. Taxonomy (NCBI): domain Eukaryota; kingdom Metazoa; phylum Chordata; class Aves; order Passeriformes; family Monarchidae; genus Monarcha; species Monarcha castaneiventris. Next base: position 27,272,489 of record JAMPIT010000886.1, on the reverse strand, counting down.
CCCTTCATGGGGGGGTGCAAACTCAGGCTTGGGTCACCAGTGAAAATGTTTGGTCTGATCATGCAAGCAATTTTGCAAAACTGCTGAGCAATTGGTCACTACTGCTGGACCTGCAGAGGAGGTGCCAAGAGCCAGTGTAATGAACAGCTGCTGCAAGCCAAGACTGAAGGACTGCATAAGGCAGCAGCCACACGTTGCCAGTCTTTCCAATTTTCACATAAAACCAGGGTCTGACTCCCTTTGTTTTCCAGGTTACATTCACATTTCGTACTTTTGGAAACTTTTTTACACCCACCACTGAACTAAAAAGTGTCATAATAGAATGTGACATTGAGTATTGACAGTTCACACATTCTCAAGTAAGACAGAATAGTAAAAATATTTTCCTTCAAGTCGTGCAAAACCCACAGCAAGTTTGACATTCAGGAGTAAACAAAGACACCTCCAATGCTTTTTTGGGTGTTTCTAGAGCTCTAGGGTGTAACATGGGTAAGTCACCATCCCCACGTGTGCCCGTTGTCCTCAGGGTGGTTGGTGCTTTCTCCTCAGGCCATCCCAAGAAGTGCTGCCATGTCCCCTCGTCCTCTGATCCCTCAGTGAAAGGCGCTGCCATCTCAGTAACTCTGGCAGGGCACCTGTCTGTCTCTGCTGCTGAAACCACTACTGGGAGAGGGCCCTTATCTGCAAGGCAGTGTTAGTATCAGACAATGGTATTTCAGTGGCTGGTAACAAGTATCTCTGTTCAAACACTTGTGTTTGTAGCCTTGCAGTTGCTAATGTCATAGGAATGCTATAAATAAGTTTATATAAATGCAGCCTTAAAACAAATAAATTATTATTGGTGTCATTCCTGGCACCTTTAGACATGGGCTATGATCCTATACACTAAATGATTATTGTACTTCCCTTACCCCCTCGAATTTATAACCTAAATGCTCATTTTCAAATTTATGCAAACTTCACAGTTGACAAGATTTACAAGCTGTCCTATTTACTTCCCTTCTAAGGAGAACAGACTGAGTAGATCATCAGTGTAAGCTTAATAAAGGCAGACAAGTTTCTCCACAGCAAATCCAACCTTAACAGTCTGATACAAACCAGTTATAAAATTTTTTTGGTGTTTTGTAGGAAAACATTTATTTTAGTTACAGCAGTTCTGGCAGCAGCAGGGCTCTGCTGGAGACACACCACAGGAATTCTATCTACCCAGCTTGCAGAGCAAAGCAAATGCTGCAAGAGTCACATCAGTGTAGGAAAATCCTCACTCACTGAATACAGAGATGTCAGTATCACATGATATTAGACTACAAAGCTGGACTCATGGTGGCTGGTTTGCCTATTACCCTACAAACACTTTTGGCAATGAAATCAGCTCTCCAAATTAAGATTCAGCAGAAACTGGGGGTAAACAGTAGGACTACCCCAGTAGCTGTTAAAAAATGGGAAGGAATTCACCCCTCTTCAGAGTGAACTTTTCTTCCCTACCCTTCTGTTTAGTTTTTTGTTGGTTTGGGGTTTTGTTGGGGTTTGTGGTTTTTTGTTTGGGTTTTTTTTTGGTTGGTTTGGGGATTTCTGCTTTTTAAACTTACACAAACACCTGTATTTATGTAGATTTAGTACCAAAGATACTTTCAGTCACTTTCAGGAAAATGTTAATCAATCTTGCCAAGGAGACTTTATGTGGAAGAACCTTTTTAAGATCTACTTTCATTTGGGTTGCTGCAATCCACACTCAGTCATAATCCACCAGATCTATGAGTCAGAAGCACAGCAAAAATGGCTTAAGTAGGTCTTCTGATGCTGACTGTAACTTGGAGGATAGGTAGAATGTGTAACTTCATCAGGCTTGAGTCAAGCCTTAGGTATAGTGTAGAGCAGAGAGAGCTGCAGCTCTGGTTAAGCTGTGCCAGTGCACAGACATAACCTGAGCGCAAAGCTCATCATGCACATAGAAAATAAACATGACTCCTATGTAAATAACTTGCTATGGGGAATTTTTGTGGGGCATGTTTTACCCACAATGTAAAAGTGAAGCCATTGCTCATTTCCCTCAACATTTTCACTTCACTGTGACTTCCACAAGTGTACAAGAAGATGGTTTGGAAAGAGACACAAAAATCTGAGACTACATCATTGAGGATGAGGTTTCCAATGTAAAGTTCCATAGAGGAACATTTCCTGAATAGGCTGTGGGACACTTATGGGCATACTTACAATTGCTACAATGTTTTCCACTGACTGAAAAAATAGAAAGGAGGATCTATACTGTTCCACACAGTGCCATGCCTGAAAGGTTACAAAGAAAGTGACTGTACCTCTAATGTAACAGCATTTCCTTCAAAAGCCTCAGTACTTCAAAAAATGTATTACACATACCCAGATGCACCCTTTGCTGTAAAACTGGTAAAACTGCTTTCTTTTAAGGTTTTCAGATGCCTAAAGTTAATCATATGCATAAATATTTACACAACCCCTCAGGACACACAAGTGAAATGAAGGAGTTAAGGGTGTATTAGGTCAGTACTAAAAGTTACTGAATTTTAAAAATATTTTTCCAGACTAGTATTTGCTGCTAACTCCATGGAACTTCACATCAATATTTTTACTAAGTTTCAGATTCTTTAAAGCCAAGGTTAATACTGATAGGTGAGCTGAGTTGCAAATTTGATTTGATGTAAAAAGCAGCAAGCACTTTGGAATAGCAAACCCTTACCAAGAGGAGGAGTGACAGTCCTGAAAAAAATGAATAAAAGTTTGAATCAGAAGTTCAAGATTCTACTTTTTCTTTTTTTCATGTTGTTGGTGTGACCTTGGCAAAATTACCTAACCTTCTCATATCTCAGTATTACTGCCTGTGAAATAGAGATAATATTCTCTTCATCATCATGTGACTACTCTCAACTAGCTTTTACAATTTGTTCCAAGATTCCCAACTGGAAATATAATTTTTTTTTTCAATTTCTTTTATTCACATTTTCTTCCTTTACTGTACTGTTATCAAAACATCTAAACTACACTGTTACATATGAAAGACAGAGATTGTTACTGAAGGGGATAAGGGGTGCATAGTCATTCTTTTTCTCATCAGAAATAATTTACAGACGCCCACCACACAGACTTCAGTTATTTACAGGCAACATGAGTGAAGTAGAATCAGGCATTTTATTGGTAAGTCATAACTAAGAAAAATTTGTAGCATGCAATTGTGTACATGTTTTTTGATCAAAAGCCCTACGTGAAATATGTATGTTTGTCCCCTGAAGTGAGCAAAGTCAAACAGGTGGTAGAATAATTTTTAGGCTTTTCTGTTCTAGAATTAGTGTGGCAGAAATTGTTCATGGTAGAAGGGAATCCTTGACTAGCAGTGTCATCCAGGAAACAAGGGCAACATAAACAGTATGAAGCGCTACAAAATCAAACTTACAAAATTTCCCCAAACTTTCCTGACTATTGCCTAGAATGAAAATCAGAGAACACTGTATAGTTTAGCCTGCTCTGAACATCAGATAGTTGTTTCTGCCCTGTCCAGACATGAGCTACACTTTCAGGACCGACTTCTACTTTCATGCACAAAAGAGCTCCATTAATATCAAAGGACTTAAAATAGGGCAATTCATCAAAGCTTGAACTCCAAGAACTGTTAAGAACATAGTAAGGCTCAGCCATGAAAGGGAGGAAAGAAGGCAAGAATAAGACTATACTCTTAAAAGCTTATAGAAGAATTTCTAGTGGCTGGAGCCTGTGGCTGTTATCACAGCATGCCAGATTCTCCAAGGTAACTGTCCAGTGCTGACCTGTGGCTTCAAGGAAACCAGTTCTCATCAGAGTCCCAGCAGTATTAACATGCACTACACTGACTGGTCATAGTCGTAAACACATAACCACAGAATAGAACATACGACAATTTTTTCAGTAATACCTCTTCCCTTGTTTGTCTATATTAGATATGCTATGCAAGTTCACCTTTTAAAAAAAGGAAAACAAGAAAGAGAGGTTTAAAAACAAACTAAGAAAAATTGGTTTTCTCTTTTTTTGAAAAAAGTTTCAGATATTAATCTACAAGTTCTTTCCCAGTGTGACTGCTCACCTTTATCCTGTTGTGCAGACTGCAGAAATCCTGCTCAGCTCAGTCCACATCTCTTAGAGATTCTTCTCATTTTCCCTACTTCCAGCAATGAGGGAACAGTCAACTCTTCTCTAGTTAACCCACAGGGCCAGAGGGAAGGCCCTTGCTTACCCTTTCCATGAAGATGCTAAGAAATAGCTGCTTCTCACCTCACTTTCAAATCCTGATCTCCTGATCAGGACTCAGCCCCCTCCTACATGGCAGGTTCTGCAGTTGAGCATCCCTTGACACTCATCCCATGGACATTCCTGCTTTCAAGCCCTCCCAGCAGTATCACCATCTTCTTCTAGTTTTCAGCATTTCACACTTCTAGTACCCCCTTCCAAGCAGCCCCAATGCCCCCAGGTGGCAAAACCAGCATTAATTAAACACAGCTCCCTCCTGGCTTTTAAAGGAACTATTTATGGTTCCACCTTAACGTGAAAACAGATGGAGTCTGGGCTTATAATAACCCTCCAACTGTGATTTAAAAATATGAATCTTTTTGATGCTGCTGTCCTCAGCTGAAATGTCTGAGTAACAGAAGCACATGGCAGACCCCTTAGTGTGTATTGACAGATATTATTCAAAGTGCTATTTTCCAGATGCACTTGTTAAAACTCACTTTCTGCTGCTGCTCAGTGAAGTAAGAAGAGAACTTAATCTGATGAAGGACAGAGTTGGGGTAGTTGCATCAGGCAGCGTGGTGGTTCATCACATTCACTGCATGGATTCCTTTTGAAAATCATTCCTCTGAAAAAGAAAAAGCCACACCAGTCTTTCAGGTTCGGGACCATTATGTTCAGTTAGATGAGAAGAAAGTTTCACACAGAAAGAGCTGCTCTCTTTAGGCACTGTAGATACCATTTTTTTCACCTGAAGGAATTAAAACCAGGTAAATTCCATGAAATATGATGTGAAACTCCATTTCAACAAATCACACCTACTTTAATTCTTGTTTTATCCCAAACTGTCATGGTAGACTATGACCAAAGGCAAAGGAAGCAAGTAAGAAAACACAACTCAGGATACCCATTAGCACTGCATCAAAATAAACTGACTGCAAATAAAGTAGGGAATCCAAAAATGTTGGAAAACAGTAACTTCATATGAAACGGGCATATTCTCTTCCTGTCTGTGGGCCAGAAAAGGGACTCAGAGTTACCATCTTGTGTCAGATTTCTCCTTGCTCCTTTCATGGAATCCTTGGTTTTCCTCACATGCAGGAGCCAGACCATAATGATTCCAGGGACAGGTCTAAGGAGGCCACAGCACATGTTACAGAGCTGCACCTTGCAGCTTCCCTTCACTGTGCTGCTTCCTGAAATAGAAGGAGTCCCATCACAGCTGAACCTGCTCCATTTTCACTGGGTCACAGTACAAAGACAATTGCATATTAGAGCAGTTCATGAACAATGGCAACAGTGTGAGCTGCCTGAATTCCAGCTTTCAAAAATAAAATTACTGCAGGAGTTTTCAAAATAAAATAGCTGACTGTCCAGCATCACTGGAAGCCATTTCTGAAAAACCCAGGATTTGGCATTTAGGATCAGGGCATTTCTTTAGCTAAAAGATAGTCAAGGCCAGATGTGTTACCAGAACAGCCATAGAAGTAGGAGTGGCATGATACCAGTAAAAACTTACAGCAAAAGGATTCAGAGAATTCAGCCATACATTGTGAATCCTGATGGAAACTGAATTTCTCATTCACTGCTTAAGGTGAATTAAGAACAGAAAATCATGGCAACTAAACAACTTCCTGGGGATCATAAATCAGTTCTGAAACCAAGAAGTCCAGAGGCAGTAAAGCAACATTCCCTACTAAGCACTTTGTATCTTTGTGACTACTTGCTTAAGATTTTCACAATACTAGTATTTTTTCTCCAGTTTTGCATCTCTCAGGACTGGAGACAGATCTGAGAAAGGATTCTGGTAGTCCAAAGGACATTCAGTTGAACTTCAGCAACTGAAAATCTTTGGAAGTCCCAAATGCAACACTCACAGCTATTACATATACAGTGCAAGTTACACCAAATTACACTCAAAATATTGGTTGATTTGACAGGACCTCACAACGTTTCTGTTTCAGCATGTGACTAACTTGCAGGCACTTGTCTTTCTCTGCTTCCTCCTTCCAAGAGCTAGTGGCTTGGTTCCAGCAGAATTATTTGACTTCAGTAAAATTTGACTGTCACTAGTTTACTTGATCTAAACTTGAAAGAGCTCATAAGAAGAAAAAAGCTCATCACTGAAACTTTTATTCAGTTCCCTCTACTACGCATATCTAGCATGTAAAGGAAAGGACTGAGGAACAAAATAATAAATATGGAATAAAGTATAAGACATTCCTGTTGACTTGTCTGGGAGCTCTATTCTTGTTAACTCATGCACTGTCTGAAACAAGGGGGGAATTAAAACAGGTAACTTATACAATAGGATCCGGAATTTGTATCCCACTTATCCTCCCCTAGCCCACTGAAACTCAGTTGGAAAGCTTGGCTGACCCTAGACAAACTTTGAATTATTGAAATTGCCAATAAAGCTACAAAATAAATTGATTTATTTTACTTATTGTGATTGTACAGATGTGCTCTAGAACATTTTTTTGATATGGTGTGCCTTTCTTTACTAGTCCTTCATTCTGCTTACTGCATGAAAACATTGTGGAAGGATGGAGCTGATTGCTCAGTTACTGTCTAGTGAGCTGTAAATTTAGCACCTGACCATCAAGATCTTTCTTCAAGGTTGGCCACTGCGATGCTACTCTTTGAAGAAAAACATATACCAGCACTCAGGCTCCAGCAGCAGCTAAGTTAAACTTAGCTCACAGTTTCCTCAGCAAAGATTATCCCAGTCTTCAGATGTCCCAATGAAAACTGCTCCAATAAATCAATGGGCTCAACTGAACAAATCATCAGATCAAGGCACCAAGTAACCAAAATGAACAAGACTGGTACTCAGCTGACACTGCTTTGTGGTAAATATCAAAGGCAGTCAGTTCTGAGTCAGAGTATGGCATTAACTCCTTCTGTGAGTTGGGCAATTCCATTTAGTGCAGTACCCAAGATTATCAGTAAAAGACCATATCATTTACTCTTGGAGTGCTGCAAGGCACGTTCAGGAAGGTTTTGCATACTCAAACAGAAGATTAACAGTGCCTGTTGTAAGAAAGATGCAGTGATGGGTTAGTCAATCTTCATTGGAGAGATGCAGAGAGATACCACAAGAGGGAAACAAGTGGGAAGATATTCACCTTTCCCTTTATACAAAGAGCCTGAATTTACAGCTGAATATTTAAAAGAATTTAAAAGAAAATAATTAAGAGGCTGACATTTATTTAGCCAAACTAACTGAAAGTTTTAATTTTTAAGAGAATTCCAGCTTTTCTTCTGTCTAAAATCAGTGCACAAGATTTTTGTGCTGACATTTTGGGCCAGATTAGTCCAAATTTAGCATGAAAGTGGTGAGGGTTATAAGTCAAGCAGCATTTCATGCTGTTGACAGTCCCTCCTGAATTACCTACTTACCATGTTTTCATCCTGTACCAGGAATGTTATGCTAATAATATAGCCCAGGAAAATGACAGGAACAGTCCAAGGAGGTTGCCTGTGGACAGCCTTCTTTTTTTTATGTTTGAGCAACACTCTAGAATTGCAATTCACAATGTTCTATTGAACTCTATGTAACAGCTTCACCTTTTGATTATTTTGTTTGCATGTTTGTTTGCTCTTGTATGTGGGCAACATTAGGAAGCCTCCAAAATTAAAACTGAAAATGGGAATGATGAACCTCCATCTTATAAGGGTAAAATTACTAAAGTAGAGTCATTAAAAATATGATCCTCATCTGAGCTGTGCTTGTTACATGTTCCTAAGTTTTTCTGTAAAATTTCTGCAAAACAAAATAATTTTGGGTATCCAAAGTATTAGATTCCTTTGGCAGCTTTTTTGCCAGTGCCAGAACACAATCCCACATGAATCAGACTGTTACCTGGACATATCTATAGTCCTAATTTTAAAGAAATTCATCCCAGCCTTTTGTCAGAAGGTAAGTGAAAATAGTGGGTTGTTTTGCAAATTGCCCATTTATTTGCCAGTGACAGAAGGAACAAACCACTGACTCTCCTGCCCTCTAACAAAGCATGGTCAAAGGAATAGGAAAATCAGAACTGCTAAGCAATCACAAATGGACCAGCCTCACTTACTGGAGCTGTTACAGTTTGGGTAAATGACAGTGCAAAAGCAGGCCAGATCTGCACTCCTCTGAATGTTAGCACTTCTGTCTGAATAGTCACATCAGTACTGCCACACACAAACAACACCTACACAGCCCATCCAAACCAAAGGCAGTATCTTCTTCCCATTTCCTTGTTCCTCAATAGAGGCTTTCAGAAAGCCACACTCATCACTTGTTTATTTCTGAACTCAGAACTGCTTCAGCTGGGCAGGGAGTGAGATGAGATGTCAAAAGCATTATCCCAGGAGAAAGCACATCCATACTTTGTGCTGTAGTGTCTGCACTTTACTTGTTAATTTTCCTACCACCATCATTGGTGAGGAGCCCCTCAGTAGCTGAGGAGGCCAGCCTTGCTGGGTAGCAATCATTCTTTTAAATTTCCATCCGTGGTGGCCACACCTTCAGTTTAAAATTACTGCAAATAATCTGTGCAGACATCTTACTAAAGTACCTCATAACCCTAATGAAGACATCGGCAGAAGTTTATGAAAAATGAGGGACCTATTTACAAGGAAAACAATGTTTCTGAGACTGATCTGAGGCTGAACAACTGATGAAGCAGGAGATCAGATTGTGATTAGAAGAAAGGATAGAGGACTAGGACAAAGACTTGCAGAAAATTAGCCCTTGACAGAACTATCTGAATTTTCCAGTTAAGGAAATTGCCCAGGCTGGAATGAAACTCATGGGTCAAAAGCAAATCACACTGAGTGAGTCAATGAGGAAAACAGACAGCTAAATCTATCAGTAAGCTACTTTGCAGAAAGCAAATAGGATTGTTTGCACAAGATGGCCTAGCCAGTGTAGTCTCAGTGCTCAGCTTTTCATACGAAGTGGTGACCCCAAAGGTGTTTCAGGGAACTATTCCAAGGCCATTGGTAGGTAAGCAACATATTTCTGAACCATCATTTAAAATACAAGTTTAATACTGTCACGAGTGCTTTCTAGAAAAATGGGACAGAGGATTTTGTCCCTCCAAATGACAGGAACAAATTTCTGGGAATAAACCTGCAGGCTCTCTTAGAGAGTGCTGAGAAGCTCCCATACTTTCAAGTTCCCTGGCCTTAAGTGACCTATTGAGAAACATACAAGCTAGTGTATTTCATCCTGTTTCAAATGAAAACAAAGTCTGGAGCAAAACTGATCTACCACTAATCAGAACAGGATTATTGGCCAATTCCCAGTCATCCTTGCTGATACTTTTACCGGGGAGCACAAGGCCTTGGAAAGGTTCAGGTGTAAGTCCTTAAATCTAAGTATGATTTTTTCTATCACACAGAGAATGGGATAATCTAACAGAACATCATGAAATAAACATAATTTCACACCATCTGGATCATGTTTTCCAGCCTAAATCACCAAGTAAGCTACTTTATGAGGTTGCTCACCTCATCAAAAGATGCAAAATGTTTCCTTTGGGGATATAAGCAAACTTGTCAGTGGAATATTTTTGCAACTACCATTAAGTCACAATCCATATGAATATGAATTTTGGCCAAATATAAATACAGAAGTAATTCAGATCAATTTTTCCTGGCCTTGTCTGCGCATCCTGTGTATTGGACCAAAAGAGCCCATTTGATGTGTACCACAGTCAATACTTAAAGTGTAAAGAGAGGCTCCATAGGACAAGAAACTAAACCTGAACTGCGATCCCTTTAAGTGGGCTGGAGCTGAGAAAGTTCTCAGAAGGGCTGTGCATTTCAGCGATTCCATTGCTGTGTTTGTCGCGGCCCCTGAGGCGCTTTCGGCCCCTCAGTGCGGGGTTTTGCCCCGGGCCCGCGCCGTGGGGCCGCTGCCGCCCGCGCCGCCGCCCTGTCCCTGGTGCTGACCGGGAGCGGCTCCGCTCCGAGCACGGCCAGCCCGGGGCCTTCCCAGCCCGGGGAATCCGCGCTCCTGGGCAAATCCCGGGGGGGCTCCGATGCCACGGGGCACCGCACGAGTGTCCAGCGGTTCAACGCTTGGGAACAGGCTTTTCTTTCTTTTTTTCTTTTTTTCTTTTTTTTTTTTAATTAGTTTTAACAAACTCATAAAGCAGTGGCTCTGTCATTGCACTGAGAAAACACCTGACTTTCTGCAGGATACTTCGGGGAGCGTAACATAAAAAGCCAAAAAAGCAAACCAAACAGAACTGCTGGATAGAGGGATGTACGGAGCGGGCTGCCTGGTCCTTGACAGTACTCAGCAGGACCATGTGAAGGTACCACAAGGCTCAATCTCTCAAATCGTCTCAGCATCAGTATCCTGGTGGGCAACTAAACTGTTCGTTCTGCATCTTGTTGTCTTCCAGACCTTTTTGTCTCCTCTCGGGACGTCGTTTTAACTTTTGCACTTAATTAAAACGACCATTGCTTATCAACACCAGTGAATCAGTGGGGGCAAACAACCTCGCTTCCACTTTTCCTGCGGGTCAGTAAATGGAACCACCGTTCTCACTCGTGTTCCGGCGGCGAGCGAAGGGGCTGAAGGCAGCAGGCGGCGAGCGAAGGGGCTGAAGGCTGCGGGCTCCAAGCCCGCACAGCATTAACGCACAAGCTCAAGAGCTTTTGCTGAACTTGTGCAGGACAGCAGCCCCTCCCGACCGCCCTCGCCGCCTTCCAGAGCGTTCCTGGTCCCACCCGCGGGCGCAGCCCCCCGCTCCCGCCGCCATTTCATCCCTCGCATCCTTCCCTGAGGGCTCAGACGCGGAACGCCCGCCCCCCGGGATACCTGCTGCCCCGGCGCTCGGCCGAACCGCTCCCCACAGCTCTGTGTCACCTTCCCGCTCTGCCACCGCGGCCCCGAGGTGATCTCGGCCCAAACTCGGATATTTACACGCCGCCGGCAGCGGCTTCTCGCGGATCGGTCCCTGCGCCACCGCCTGAGGCAAATCCCCTCCCGCGCCGCCTCGCCCGCGCAGCGCCCCCTGGCGGCGGGACGGGGAGCAGCGCCTCCCTCAGCGCGGTGCTCCCGCAGCCCGGGTGCTTTAGAGGCTCCGCCGGCGGGGCAGCGGCTCCTCGCTCGCCACGGGGGTGGGCGGGTGGCCCAGCGCTCGCCTCGGCCCCGGTCGCGGCTGCCCTCTGGCTGCGGGGGCGATGTCCGTGGGTGCGGCAGCCGCGGCTCCCACGAGGGCGGGACCCGCCCGGCGCGGCCCGGGCAGCGCTGCGCCGCCGGAGGTGGCGCGGGCGGCTGCTGGGCGCGGAGGTGCCGCTGAGCGAGGCGCTGCGAGCGGGCAAGGTGGGTCGCGCCGCGGCTACAGCGTGGCTGTAGTGGAGAATTCAGCCCCGGAGAGCCCTTACTGGGAAGGCAGGAATAAGTAGGCGAGGCTGAAGTGTAACTTTTGGGAGGCTGCTTAGTTATCTCGCACCCTTGTGCGCACGGGCGCAGCGCTGCATCAGCGTGCTGTGGTGATCCCTGAGGAATCTGCGATGGCCAAATGACACTGACGGCACAGGATCCTTCTCGTAAGCCTCCTTGAGCGCTCTCCGCGCTGTGCCAGACCTCGGCAAAGCCTGCGCTCTAAGAGGTCTTGTGACCTCGATGTCAGAGCTCAGCCCCTGGTCTCTGTGGAGCTGACGGTGTTGTCTTTGGGTTTGTTTGGATTTTTTCGTTCGCTGTTTTCTCTTTCCTGAGGCCAAAGAGTCAATTAGGCTCCCCTGCAGCAAGGCACAAATTACAGTAGTCACAGGGTTGCTGTAAACTTTCCTGGTTTCAGCCCAGGGTTGGAGAATAACAATGAAAACAGCAACACATTTTGCAGACTTCTTTTTCTGCCTCAAATACGTGTATTAGAAACTGAGCCCTCCGTTTTAATCCAGTGTGCTGCTGTTGACTCATTTTCTCACCTAAAGCTGGTAACCTGAGTGCTGTGGTTACATTTATGAAAAGGGCATGGTTAAAACAACAGGTGTTTAGGTATTCTTTACCTTAAAAGAAGAAATATTCTTATCAGGGGAAGGTAAGTGCCATGGAAGTCTTAAGTATTACATGGTTTAGGGAGTATCTTTAAAAACAATGACTGAAAAGCTGGTAAGATGAGAACTTACTAACCTACACTTAAATCTTTACAAACAGTCTGGAGAGGTATCTTCCCTTTCATGGTGAATCTGTCTCTCTACAGGATTCCAGTTTAACATAGTTACCAAAAAATCTTCAACTCTTCTAAAGTTTAATCCTGACTAAACTGTGTTGTATACCAAATCTTTTATGGTAGTTAAAGGAGATCAGTGCAGGGGGAAAAAAAAGGCCATGTAGTAGAGGAAAAAAGTGTGAAATACAGGGGTTTTTTTGTAAAGGTGAAAACAGTAATGGTAAAGGATCTAGAGGGAGGGGTAGATAGCAAATTGGGTTAATTGGTAAAGTGATACTGGCAGCAGCAAACAGCCAAGCAGGAAACACATTTGAGCTGCATTTCTGAAGGCATATTATAGAGAAGGAAGATAATATTCTATCATTTTATTGCTTGAGCATATCTGCACAGCATTATGGGCTTTTTCTGGAATCCACAAAGCATAGTCTTAGCAAGGTATTGACAAAGCAGAATGTGGTGAAGCCAAGTGTGGTGGAAAATCTAGGTTCTTGAGAAAGATCAGGACATAGGACAACTTGATAAAGGGGCCAAATGGAGCTCAGAAATCCTAAGGTCTGTGAGAATTTAAGGATTTTTAATAAATAAGTGAAACAAAGCTGTATGAGGAAGTACAAGTAGGATTAGCTCAACTTAGTTTGGAGTTCAGCAGGGAAGGAAAGAAGATTGCAATGAGCTCTTCTGCAGAATAATCTTACTTTGGAAGCAATATTGAACTTGTGCTGAATTTGTGCGGAAAAATATCTTCGCTCTTGTTAATTACTTTTATTGTCAGTTTGTCACCGGCAAGGTAGGAATTCAGAGCTAAAAGTTTTTTCTATCTCTAATGTGTCAATTTCAAATTTCTTAGCACTGCTTAGCTAATGTATAGTAAATATGTGCTATTTTGTCCTGTGGATGACAATGAAGATCAATCCCCAAATACACCTGTTGATTTCATGTGAAATGTACTTAACATTGGGTTGATTCAAAACTTTGGAAAACTCTAGGATTGCATATATTGGACAACTGGTTCAAAGCTTGGGTTTTCTTCATGAATGCATCTAGTGAGTAGTTTCTTCAGAGGCTCCATTCCCCTTGCTTTCCCACTCTTCTGAAGGGTTCTAGGTAATTGTGCTGGGGACAGTGCAGGGATCCATGGGACAAAAAGGGTGTGTTTGTCATAAAGCTGAATGCTGCCTTCTTGTACTGCCACTCCCTCAGGTGAGGGAGACTGAAAGAAAGATGATCTTTTTGCTTGGGTTTTTTTTTGGTTTTTTTTTTTTTTTTGGTTGGTTGTTTCTTTGTTTGTTTTTTCTCAAGGAAAGTCTATCCAGCTTGTTGAACACCTTTCTATTAAAGAGGAAATGATAGTTTATTCCTGTGTGGCGCAAATCTCTCGTTTGCCTAAACATAAAACATTGAAGCCATGACCTTATATGTATCTTTCTGTGTAACAGAGATTCATAGTCTGTTGCAGCTCAGAAGTCAAACTCTCAAGCCATCCACTTCTGAAATCCTTGATGATCCAAATGGTACAACTTTGTTGCTGCAGTAACCGTAATTCAAATCTCCCCTGTGCGCACATCTACCACAGCAGCTAAAATATAACCCCTGACTAATGTGGCCAGCTTCATGAAGCGGTAGCATCTTTAACAATTGGAATTTCCATTACTTGTTTCCTTCCACCTTAATTTAGCATTGACACTAGAGGCTTTTATTTCATTCACTTAATGTCCGTGCACTCCGGAGCACGCAGGAGGAGCTCTCCCAAAGTCAGCTCACTGTAATACGCACAGCATGGTCTCCTAGCACGTGTGAATTGTTTCCGCTGGTGTAACATCTCTGCTCGAGTTGTGGAAGGACAGCTCTGCTCGGGCTCAGAGGCATTTGCTGGAGGTGGTGGCATTCTCCTCTGCCTGGTACCCATCCAGCTTCCTCGCAACTGTTCCCATCAGTCAGCTGGGAATAGCTGGGGGGGCAGGGGGGGATGCCTGGTGAGCTCTGGACAATCCTCTGATTTGATAGTGTAGAGAAAATGTCACCCTGCTCCTGGAATATGTTTTTTGTTTAAATGTCACTCCTTACATCAGTGACCTCATCTGACTCAGCACTTGGCATAGCTCTCTCTGAAGGGAGGGAGCTTGAAGCAACTCCTAGATTTTGACGTAACCACAGAATGTAGGAAAGAAGGCACACCGTGAGAAACAAAATACTATTATCTGAGCAAACAAAAATTATTTTTGAAACAGACTAGCAGGCAGTTATGTAAAGCAACTTAAAACCTAATCTAAACATCACAAGCCTCTGAAAAACAAGGAAATTGCCAGTTATGTACACACAGTTTATTTCAGCCTCTGGTTTCCCTGAAGGTTTTGCTGAGGTTTGTGCTGGTAGCTGTGGTGGCACTGTACCTGCTGCACTGATGCCTCACCTTTGAAAACAGGGCAGGGCTGAAATAGCCATCTGGGTGGATCACCAGCTTTTTTTATTTAGAGGCTGATTGTACGGAAAGTCTGTAGGTAAGACTGTGCTGACTGTCCCTAGCAAATGGAGCTGTGACTACAGCATGAGCTTCTGTAGCATTTTAACTTCATTATTAGGAGCAGAGCTTTCTTCAGGCAGGCAGAGGGGATACTGACACAGGAGGGAAAGGGCTTAGGGAGGCCTGGAGAGAGAAAACTGGAATATTCTTTCTCCAGATGGCACCTGGTAGTGATAGTGCAGACCCGTGAAAGAGCTGTGGTGCTGATGTGTTGAAGGGGAATGTTGGCTGGGCCGCTGGCATATCCTCAACACTTTCCTTTTAAAAATGCCAAGCTATGCTGAACATTCGTGTGGACACGGATGGAAACCAAAGGAATAGGAACAAGTGACTTCAGTTTAACATTTCATTCAAATGACAGAGCCCCTAATGAGATGCCGACTCCGGTTTCTTAGCACACCACTCAGCCTGAAGGATCTCTCAGATCCTTTCAGATGTCCTAGCTGATAAGCAAATGGCATGTTAGAGTTGTGAAAGTAGGACAGAAGCACATAGTGTTTGATTAAACAGCATCTCTGTTTCTTTAATGCTTAGCTCTGTTCAGTTTGTTGTGTGGTTTTATTCTGTTCTGGGGTTTGCTTCCCTCCCCCCCTCCCCCCCCCCCCTTTTTTTTACACAAATGACTGAAGACTTAGGTATGGGAAGGCAACATGCCCAGAATTCACAGCCCATAAAACTATAGTTTTTCTTCTAATACTTATTTATGTGATGCTGTCTTTAGTAGTGAAGCAATGACTTGTTGTGTTTATCTTACTCCTGGTTTTATTCTGTTCTCCTGGGCCCTTGAAATGGAGGCAAGAAAGTGCACTAAAAACAGCAGCGAATTCCTAGGAAAAGTAAAAGGAATAGTACAATGAGAATATACCTTCAAACTTTTGTGTGTGCTTGTGGCTTTCAAAAAAAAACTCCTCAGTACTAGATAAACTGGCAGGCCAGGAAACTCTGCCATTTTAAGTCCAACAAGTCAGTTTTGTCTCTTCTCAAAGTCATCATCCAAACATCAGTGGTTCTGGACTCAGAGAGGACAGGTTGTAGATACTCTTAATGTAAATGTACCTTTGAGGTATCTGTGAGACATCAAAACCCTACTTTTTTCTCAAGCTGTGTCTTGCTATTTGCTTTAGTTTTGGTTGGGGCTGGTTCTACTGGCTTAGTGTAACTATTATTTAAATCTGTGTGAATTGCTGTGGTTTAATGTGGACCTCTGGCTAAAAGATAGGGTTATATGGTTTAGTCTAGTGCCTATGCAGAGATTAATTATTCCCTTGTACAAATGGCTTTTCTGGCATTGTGAATGCTAGACAGAAACTTTTATTGCTTCATGGTTTTGAGAAATTATCGACCATCTCCTCAGATAAAGACTGAGTTCCTGGTAGTGTTTGCTCTCTGCTGTTTTGTCATCAGATATTTATCATGTTTTAAGGTAGGTGTATTGTCAGGGTGACCCATTATCAACGTTCAAGCTGAGCTGCCTCACTCTAGTGCATTGTGTGTGTTTGCTTGTCTTTTTGATTATCAAAGTAGAACCCGTTCTTTTTCCCCCGCTTTTTTTAATATAATGGCAATTTCTTTCTAACCCGAAGATAAAGGAGGATAAATGCTGTGAAGAGACAGGAGAGGGTTTCTGCAGGTCCTGCACAAATTAATGACTTGAAAGGGGTGAGCATTATTTAATGTTTGTAGCTTTACCCTGAGAGCAGAAACTTTTTGTTTTTACCTATAGTTCTGCCAACAGCTTCTTTCCTCCCTCATGCCCTCTGTATTTTAGCAACTTCCAATCTAAGGCAGAAATGCTATCCAGCATTACTGAACAAGGGTTATAGTTTTATGGAACACCTAAGAACTGGAATGTAAACTATGAAAAAAATCAAGGAATTAATTAAGCAGTTAGCTACCTATTTGTATTCTTAGCCTTTCATTTAAGTGTCACACCTTTAGAAGACTTGTATTGAAATGACAAAACAGGTATGTAGTGAAACCAGGCTTTTGTCACAGAAATTAAATGCTAATTAGAAGTATCCCATGATACATCTTCCTGCATTCAGAAAGAACAAATGTTAATTTTTCCTAGAGAAAACAAGGGCTGTGAAGCCAAACATGAAATTGTGGAAGTTTTTTTTTTTTGATGATGCTAAATGCATGTAGTATATACATTTTTCAGTTTAACAAACCATTGCAAAAGAAGATAAACACTTTCTTGGTGCCTTTCCTGCTACATATGGAAAGATCTATGTAGAAGGAAGTTGTATTATGTGTCACAGTGCAAGAAACTTAGGTGCTGAAGCAGAATTTAAAAATGGCTTTGTAGCTGTTAACAGGTTAGTGAAGTGTTGGGTGTTTGGGATTTTAGCATGGGATTTTGTTTGCTTGTTGTATTAAAACGTGTGTTTTGTCCATAAAGTGACTGAGCAGCATGAGGGGCTTGAGGAGCCTAGAAAGATCTGTCCCCTTCCCTGGGGACTATATTAGACCTCTGAGTCATGAAGTCTTTGCATAGTAGGTGTCTGGTTACAAACCTTTTATGGGCCCTACTCAGCTGGGATATCAGCATCTGCATTATAGCTCCCATCTATTCTTAGGTGGTATCAGAGCACGACTGAACAGGCAAGGCAGAGAGAGAATTGCTTTCGCTATGTAAAACCCTTCCCTGCTCTCATTCTGTTTTTTCACACCTTTTTCTGTCTGCCCCGTCCTTGTGTCCTGCAGTGCCCTGTTGCTGCCCGTGAAAGCGGTACAAAATGGCTTACAGTGTGACTCTGAGTGGACCTGGACCGTGGGGCTTCCGACTGCAAGGGGGCAAGGACTTCAACATGCCCCTGACCATCTCCAGAGTAAGTGTGCAAAAAAACCTCGTTGGGCTTGTTTGGGTTGGAAAATAGCAGTGGTATGTACACTTTGACCTGGCCTAGCAGAATTGAGGATCTTTGCACCTAGGTGTGAATAAAGACAATATAATGTGAACTTGAAATGTGCCAGTTTGAAGTGCAACCTGGTATTGATAACGCCTCAGGAAGACAGTTCTGGTTAGTACATTTTTATGAATGATGGTAGTGACTCTTTTAAGTAAGCTTCCAGTTCTGTTTTGTACACTGTTGTCTCATTTTCTGCTGATAGGGGCCTCACTGGTGCTGTTTGGGGGAAGGGGGTAGAACAACTCTGAATGGGAATACAGAATTATATTTCTAGAAAATAAACATGTAACTGCTTCTAAATATGTGAAGTCAGGTATTAAAACTGAACAAAGACAGGGATGTGTCCCCTCTTGTGAGGGGGTACAATAAATGGATAAAAATTAGACATGTCTAGCAGAAGACTCAATAGTACATAAAATACTGTCTTAAATTATGCAGAAGCCTTCCATTTGCAGCTGACAAACAGCATGTGATTTAATAATTAATTATCTGGTGTTTCTGTCAATTACAGCCATATATTTCCTAGCTGCCTTTTTTTTTTATCTTCCCCTTAAAGCGTTATTTTAAGGTGTTGCAGTTCAGTCCTCCTGAACTTATCTGAATTAGCTCAGTTTCTTAAATATTTTTTAACCTTTTATGGTTTCAGGAAATTTGTGTTTCCCTTACCTACCTTTCTCTTAAAAGATAGTTCTGTGTTATTTCTGGTATCTCCCTTCTCTTTTTTTCTTGTTTCTGACAGTCTCAAATCTGCTCCAGAATGTTCAGATCTTTTTGGAGAGGTCTTGGTTCCTCTACAAATCACCTGCAGAAGGCTTGTTTTGCAGTACAGTGACAAGAGAGGTTACTTACATAACAGTGTGTAAGAGAAATACCAGAATGATTTAATCAAACAAGTAGAATGCAAACAAAAGGTCTGCTCCCCTGCAAAAATAAAAAGCCACCTACACTGCTTTTAAAACTATGTTGTTTTTTCGGTAATGAAAAAATAGTCTGTTAAGTTGTGGGTACAGAATTTATATCTGCAACAAATGTGATTCAAAGTCAGTTGGTGAGCTGCTGAAATCTTAGCTATGCTATTTCATATTCGTCCTGTGAAACTGTATCATCAGATCTCCCTTGTTCTTATGCACATTATCACTTTCTTGGAAGACAGAGCCACATTTACCTTAATACTAAGGCCTATGATGATGAGATGTACTTTTCATTACTCCTTTTGCAGAAGCAGCATAGGAATTGCAAAGAAGGCTGTTCTGGCAGTGTTATTTAAAGCAAACAAGTAAAAGACAACCTAATATACCCCCTGCCCACAAAAACAAACTCTCATCAGAAACTCAGATTAATTTTGCTCCTGTAAATAGTGTTGGTATTTCTTTTCTCATCCCACCCAAGCTAAGTACAGAGAGGTGCCATTATATTTTTGTAGGCATTTTTATGACACTTTGCAACCTGCACTGTATGGTGTTGATTATTTTCTTCTAAGTCATTCAGTCATACCTAGAGTCTGTCAGTCATGGGCCAGTGCTGTGGCCCTTTCACTGTAAATGAGACAATCAGTAATGAAAAGCCAATTGTTTCCCAAAGAGCTCATTGTCTCATACTATAATCTCTGAAAGTGTAAGCACTGTGCCCAAAGGCTGTATGATTCTCATGGGGCTTTGGAGAGCATAGGAGGAGCAGAAGTGAAACTGCAACAGCTGAATTCCCAGAGGTGTGGAGGAATTAGCTCTTCATACAGTTGACTGCATTTTCAGCCCTAGCAGTGTCAGAAGGCACTGTTAAATGTTTTGAACTCCTTCCCAGTGAGGCCCAGGTTTTAGCTGGGACTACTGCTTTGGCATGGGATTGGATTTTAGAGCCTGCCTTGTGAGGGCAGAAGCAGACATACAGGAATTAATATAGTCTCTTTCAGAGGGAGCTGGGATAGTTATGCGTGATGGTTGTGATGTTTTTAATTGGAACACAGTGTAATACATGGCTTTTGATTATAATCTGGTTTTTTTCTTTAGCATCTATCACATAAATATGTCTCTAAACAGATCAGATATTCCCCTTAATCAGAAATTTGCAGTCAAAAGTGGGTTGACCTATGAACTCAGCCATAACTGCAGTCTTATTGTGGTGGGAAAAGGGAAGCTGTATTTACATTTTTAAGATATTCCTGGTGGGGAGGAGGGGAGAGAAGATAACTGTGAGGAAGATCTCTTTCTTGGAAAGGGCACACAGCTCTAAATGTTGCTAGTGGATGCTGTACACCTATTTATGGACTGGTTTTGATCCACAGCTGCCCTGAGATGAGATTAGACTTTCTATGTTCAAGATGAGTCCTAAACCCCAAATACTTCAACTTAAGGAGTATTATAATTGCTTTTAATTCCAGATGTGCCATGGCCCTTTTGGCTACATGTGCACAATGTCCCTCTGAGCCTGCAGACAGGGTTTGCACGCAGACATTTTCATTGTGCTCTGACTGCCCCCAATTAATTAGACTGTGGGTGGGCCACAGAGAACAGAAAGATTCCTCCTTTTTCATGAGGGCTCTGTGCTCTTCTGTCGTGCTGCAAGAGAGTGGCCTCTAAGCTAAAGGTGATGGAAAGAGTCTAACACACCAGGGTTGTTCATCCCATCTATAGTATTAGACCAGCATCTTTCCAAGGACCCTTCTGAAAGAGGACACCAGTGTTGTGCCATTATGAAGTTAGTCCACGCATAGACAAAAAGTGGAGACCTCTTGACCTGCACTCTGTCAGCCAGCCCTATACAATTCCCACCCATCTTGCACTTTACCTGGAGAGTGGTGGAGAAATCCTGAAGGTCTTTGAAACCTGCTGACAAAAGCACAATTCAGGGTTGTGGGATTGCTAATGCTTCTGTTCAGGAAAAATGCTCTTAACACGGTGGACTAGGAAGGGAATTGCCCACAGCTGTTTGGCACAAACAGTTCAGTTCTAAAGAAATCTTCAAAATGGTGTCTGAGACATTGTATTTTCTTCCATTCAGGTAGGCCCAGGTAATCAGCTCATTGCTGAATAGTCAACAGCATAATGCACAGGAGTCACAGTCAGTCAGCTGGGTGACAGGTGAAGATGTGTTCCCCTGAAATGGATTGTTCTGCTTATCTGTTCTTTATCTAAAAATAAACACCTGACTAACACAGGGGGTGGGAACAAGAAAAGAGGCGACAAAAACAAACAGGGAAGAGTTAAGGTCACTCTGCAGCTTTCACACTCCTTTAACAATAGCACTGGGAAATCATCTGTGAACTATTTTTGCAGTTCCCACCCTGCGGACCATCCTACCCACTAGAAAAATTCTGTCATGAGATGTCAAACTCTGTCATGACATGTCATGAGCAGGTAGCAGAGGTAGGAAAACAATATTGACAGACCTAGTAAAGCTGAACATCTGTCAGCCCTGCTGAAATGAACGAGACTTGCAGGTTGTTGGCGATGCTAAACACTTTCACCAGTGGTGTGATCATATACATAAATCTGGTCCTTCCAAATTGACATGGGCAGCAAAGCTGTTTATTTTCTCCTCCTGCTCGAACTGTCTGGAAGCAAGCAGAATTCATTAATTTTATAGACCTAATCCTCTGTAAGAAGGCTTTTGGACACAGTTAATTATCTAAGTGCTCAGTTGCCGTGTTACCTAAGATGGTACAATTGTACATGGTTGGATGCAATAACAGAACATCTTCATATGCTTTTGAATCTTTATTTCTGAATGCTACACTGTTCTACTGAGGCAGGCTGGCTTGCAGGTGATGCAATGTCCTGAAAGGTATGAGGGAGCTGTTGTCATCTGAGGTAGTGGAAATATTACCTAAATCACTGTGGTAACTCACAAATGGTATGTTCACTCTGCAGTTATCCATATAGTTTTGTATTTCCTGATAGAGAGGTTTTTCGGCTGCTTGGGTTCCAAATCAAAAGCCAGAGCCTGAAACAGGAGATAGTGTTTAAACAAAACAAAAACATTAAAGAACTACTTTTCTTTATTTGATTAAGTGATGAAAAGGTTGAAATCTGGTGATGATGTAAGTGCAGGGAGGGAAAACAGCAAACACTGCTATAAAAAGAATTAAATTAGCTGATCTGTATCATTACTGTGCTACAAGCAGCCTGAAACAGGTTTTTGAGTCTGGGGGAAAACCCTGGTCTAGCATTTTGCCATCTGTCTCTGCAGGAGCAGGAAGGTTTTTTGTCACAGTTGTTAGGATCTTTCCTTTTATCAGCATCTCTTCCTGATTGCTTCCTGTCCCTCCTCCACTCCCTAGCATACATATGCCAACCTCTGGCTGTCACTGTCTTTGCTTTAGAGGAGCTATGTGAGAGTATTCATTTCCTGTGGGCTATTGCGTGTCAGTGCCTTACAACAGACCACTGAGGAGTGAAGGCAGTCCCTCTTCACTTTTTTTCTTCTGTTCTCGAATGCAGGGAAACCTCAGATGATCTGGGTCAGGCTCTGTGCATTCTGCAGCTGTCCTTTTAATGGCCATGTGGTGCTGTACATAAATCATAATCAGAAAAATGCAGTTTACCTGTATCAAACTGAATCAATTCAGCAAATTCTCTTGAAGTGCTGATGCCACATCATCTGTTAAGCATCCACCTTTAGTGAATCAGACTGCTGAGTAGCTGTCCCACAGCTGCAACTGCAGCTTTGGGAGAGTTTTTTTATCTGCAAATAAGAAGTCCTTCATGATATCAGAGCTATAGATTAGTATTTATAATAGTTGATATTCTGCTAAACTAACAGATAAGTCTGGTGTCCTCTAGAAGTCTAGGAGTGTTCTGCTTTAACTATTACTCAGTAGAGATGTTTCCTTTTTCCTTTAAAGTTCAAATGACAGAGTCAACTTCTCAGAAGGGAGTGAGCCATTTAATATAATGACTGTCTTATGCCTATGATAAACTGTAGTAATTTCTTATGCCTGAGCAGTTTCACATTCTTCCAGTCTTCTTACAGTTTAACTCAAAATAGTTCCTTGTGAGAGGAAAATTAAATACTTGCAGGCCAGCTTTTCAGAACACTCTGAAACTTTACTATCTATTTTTTTGATAAAACAACTATTCTGGGGGCATCAGCATTTCTTTGGGATAATCTGTTTAATCTGTTGATTACTTCTTGAGTGACCATCACCTCATCTGAAGTTACAGCATTCTGAATTTTATTACCTGCAATTATTTGTTATATATGCAAATACATCAGTATCATAGGAGCGTGCTACTTATTTGAGGTGGTATGTTTGCTTTCAAACTAATTTGCAAGCCAGTTCTGGTATGTTTACAGCTACATCAGAAATGATAGTGTTTCTCTGAGCCTGAGCCCTGCAAGTCACTCCTCAACCTCCTGATTTGGTATTGTTTATTTGAGATGTTCCAGTAGACAGCATCTGTACTATAAATGGCAGCTCAGTGTACAGGACATTTGTATGATAAGGTTGCATGTCTCATCAAACACGAGTGTCATGTCTATGTCAGACAAGGGGGGGGGGGACAAATTCTGTAGTTACATTCCTTTTAAATAATACTTGTTGGACCAGAGAAGTGGGTTCTGGCACCTGCAGATCAAAAAATCCCAGGATACTGGGAAGGCAGTTCAAGTCCCTGCTCTAAATAAAACAGAACAGAGTTTTAAATACATCTGTGCAGGTGCTCTAAGAGGTAAGGCATTAGTTGTTCTGAGGTAGACAACATTTCCTGTCTTGACCAAAAATACTGTATCAGGTCTGAGGAGTAATCCCAATGGATGTTTCACCAGAGCCACTAACACTTTAAGAGAAGGTTTGATTTCAGCAATTTTCAGTTCCAGCACAAGGTGAGTTTTCCCTTCTGGGTAGACAGTCATGATAGAAGTAAGAAGCTTTAGTTTTCTTTCCTTGCAGAAAATACTCTGAAAAATCCATGAAGTTTGTTGTTGTAACTTTAAACTCAAGTTTATTTGTTGAACAGTGCTTTTCTTACAATTTTTATTTAAACTGTAGCATGATAATGTAATGTGATTTGAATGCATGTATTGTACTTGGCAAAATAACTTTCAGGAAGAACATGTAGCAAGCTGCAGCTCTTGGTCAAATGATTTCTCCTTTAAATCAATTATGTACTTGGAACACAAAGGCAGCCCCTCTTATCTGTTTGTGTGATTAAAGTAATCACTAAATACTAAGCCCACTGCTGAAGGTCAGGGGTATGTAAGGAGTGTATGTGCTCTGCACAGATGCTGTGTGCAGAGAAATCACCTATTTCAGGCTGTGTTCTTCAATTCTATCTGTTCTGAATTTCAGGAGAAACATGACAACCTGTTAGAATGTAGGCCAGATACATGTGAGCAGTGGCCTGTAATAGCTGAGATTCTGGTTTAAATGGTGTTACATTGTCAAACCCGCTGCTCTGACTGTTCTGACACAAAATACATAACCCATGGATTTGAAGGCCTTTATTTCACCTCCTAAGTGCTTTTTAATTTGGAGTGTGATTGTAGCTGAATCATCAATACTTGTGTGGCATTATCTGTGAAAAGAGCTGAATAACATCTATGCAATTGCCAGCTCAGTTATAAAGTGACTTTGCAGCTTTCTTTCCTGCAAAAGAAAGGGAAATGCAACTCTTCTCTTGGACAGGAGCTATATAGTGTTGCCTGTGAGAAACTTCGTGAAAGGCTCAAGACTGGTGAAAAACTGAGTTTGCAAGTGGGGATAACAGTAGCTGTTGTTCTTTTATGGGGGAGGGAGGAAAGAGTTTCTGAACCTAAGGAAACCGATCCACATCTCAGATGAGTTCTGTTCCTTTTTCACTTGTTTTAACATTTAACAGTGTGCCCTGGCAACTGGATAATGTGGTCTGACACATTGTTCAGTCTTTGACTTAGAGTTTGCCTATATGAGAATAGAATTGATGAAGTATTTCAGGAAGTCCTCAGATTTACATAATTATTATTAAAGTTAATAATTTTGCAGATCCTTTAGAATGAATAAACATCAGGAGGTAACCATTGAATTATGATTTTAAAGCTGCTGAACTGTTAGTGCTTTATAATTGAAATGCACAATAAGCTTTTCTTCAGGTAAAACTTTTTATTAGTGTCTGATGTCTGAACTCTGTAAATGACTGTCTTAATAACACAGCAGATATCTCTGTCATTATCTCCATTCTGAATACATTATTGCAAAATGTTCTCCAGCCAGTGGAACACAAAGAGAAATTAGCTCTGCAAATATGCTATCGTTAACTTTCTATACTAGCAACAGCAGTTCTCATCTTGTCGTCTAATTAGTAGCATAAAGTGTATGCTATTCTATAACTATCAAAAATGTGGGTATTTAAAAACACCAACCTTGAGTAGCAATGTGGAAGTATGAAAATGGTGTACAAAATGCAGTAGTCTTCATTATAATCTAGCTTTCACAGTGGCCTGGAGCTGGCTGAGAAGAGAATCTCATGTAGCCAGTTTGTGTGTGAAGTTTCTGCACATGGGTACCTGAGGTGCCACCATTTTAATGCATTATATAGCATGAAATAGTGTCCAGTGTAATATGAGGTAATACTCTTCTTTTTTTCCACTGAGTTTTGTTGCAAGATTAGCCAAATGATCAGTGTGCAGGTAGATCATTAGTCTCCATTGAAAGATCTTGATAAGGAGTGAGGAAGGAGGGAAATTTCTGCTGAACATGATAAAACTCAATTGCAGCTGCAAGTTTTGAGGAAATAAATGAATTTAAAACATTGTCTGGTAATGCCAGCACTAGTGTGCTAGTAGGAATGAATAATGCCAATTGAAAAAGAATGGTTTCTATAGACAGCATGTTAAAGGGCTGTTTCTTCAATACTGGTGTACTTAAAGCCTTAATGAAAAGGTTACCTGAGAACAAAATACCATCATAGGCTTTTTGTTACAATTGTCTAAATTCCTAAATACTAATTTGCTAAAAGCATGCTATGATATTTAATAAATGGAATTCATAAAGAATTTCATTTTTGCTGGTACAGAGTGTGGACAAGGATCTCAATAAATGTGCTGTTCAGGCACATTGTGTTGCCCCATAATTCACATTAAATAGTTAAAAGCAAACAGATCTCACCTGTCAAAATGTGTTGCATAGATGCGGATTTTTTTAAAAAGTATTTTATTTAGCTACTATCATAAGCTCAGGTGCTAAAAGAAATAGAAGCTTGATCATATGAAGCTGGCCTTGAAGCTTAGGTCAGCCTTACTGTTGGGTATCCTTTGGGAATGGTTCTAAAATCTTCCATTTTTCAGATTCATGAAGGTATGGTATTTCCCCCAAATGTAAAGCTATTTATGTGTTCTTCTAAGAGATTTTCAGGAGAAAGCACACACAATAAACAGACAGAAGAAAGTACCTGGAATTAGGTACCCTGAAAAAATTAATTTTCAGCTTACAAATGGCTCCAGATAATATCTTGAATGGGCTTCATACAAGGTGACTCCTCTCTGTGGTAGTGGTGGTTAGTAGCCATTTTCCCAAAAAGTCAATGAGATCTTGCTCTTCTTTTAGGAAGATTAAATGGGCCAAATGTCTTAAAGGCATGCAAATCCCCCAGTGAGGGTAGGGTTACTTTCTGCACCTCCCACGTGCGTAGCTGGTGTTGTGATCATTTATGCCACAGGTGTTCAGTGCCTGGACACGGTGCATAAATACATTTTAACCTTTCTCCAAAATCCTTCCAAATACACTTGATTTGTAGCAATGGCAGCTGAGGATTAGGAGAAAAACAGCCTTTCACATTCTCTCACCGTATTCCCACCTTTCCCTTGCTCGGAGTCCAAATTCCAGCCTCTGGGCTATTTTGGCTCTGTGCCTCTCTTGCTTAGCCATACCTAATACAGACCTAAACCCTTATTCTTATTAAACATAGCAGGCTTAGGGGCACATGCTTACTTTTAACAATTTATGGGTTCTCAGTTTAAAGCCAGCATCAGTGACAATTAGTCTTTGTGGCATGAATAAAAATACTTGCAATGCATTGTAGAACTTACTACACCCTATGGTTAGGGTGCCATGCACACTCTTGAGAAGCCTCTGTGGGACTCTCATGCTATATTTAAAGCATCCAGTAACTTAGGAAGCTATTTTGAATTGGAACCAATGCTACATTTACCTCAAGCTTCTGGAATGGGACATCTTATCCAAAACTCCAAAAATACTACATGTAACCCCAGATTCTGGTACGTAGTGCCAAATCGGAATGCCCTTGTATTAGGGTGAATTTGGGCTGCCTTTCCTTCATCCTGGGGGTTACTGGGACCTTGCTGTTCTATTTGAGAATGTCAGCATTCTCTCCTTACCTAATCATAGCCAGTTCAAAAATGGCTAAGGGCAGTTGCTACTACGGGAGGTGTTAAAAAAAGAAATAGTCGAAGCAAAATGGTCTTTTTCATCAGAATTGGCTGAGGTTAAGTATTGTTGGACATAAATGGGTAGTCTTTCTGCTAATTTTTTTTGAAAGAGTTGTAAAATACAAGTACCTTCCTAACCTACTCTCAAAATTCCTTTCCTGTCCAAAAGATTCTTATCTCGCTGTTTTGCTTAAATTATCTAACAAATTATTCAAGATTAAATCCTTTTGTCTACTGTATGGGGTGGAGTGGATGAGGCTCTCTGTATTACGTGTGTGCTTTGCTTTCTTGATGACAAGAAGTGGTCAGCAGTCTGTAAGCATCATTGGTTGTGTGGACAGCAAAAAACCACATCTACCTGAACCATGGTCTCTTCTCTGTTTAATTGCCCACTGCTTGGTGCTCCTGCTTTTCAGGGCAACACTTCTAAAACTGAGTTATGTGCTGGTTTGCCATACAGTTCTCAGTAGTTCTGGATGAATGCACAGAGTTGTGGGTATCAGACTGTTGGCACCTGATGGAAAGGGTGAACAGATTATTGAGGTGCCAGAATTGTTAGGCTGTTTCACCCCTGAGGAATAGCAAAGCTTTCCTCTCTTTTGAGGGAGGCTGAATACCACCCTTGAGGGCTGTGTGCCTCAGCTGTAGCAGCCGGCTGAAGGACAAGTACCGATGGCTCTTGGCACTCATCCTCACTCCATGTGAGATTGTTCTCTGCTGTCTCCTTCCATATGCCTGGAATGCTTATGTGGCCTCCTTCCCCTGCCTCCTTTCCCTGCTTTATTCCCACATTCTGCCTCACCAGAATGTGCTGTCCTTTCTTTGCTCCCAGCTTTTGCTGCTGTTCAGATTAAGTGCAGTTAGAGGAGCAAAGAGATGAAGACTGCATTTGGAAAGTGAAAGTTTTATACCCTCTAAAAGGTGTTTTAATGTCCTACACAGCCATGAAGGGAAAGAGAAAGAAAGAATGTGCAGGAAGGAGCTGGCTAAATACAGTACCTCATGGAAGTTCATGACTGCTCTGTGTGAGGCTGGGGGCTTTCCTGTTTCTCTTATTACGTGTGTTGCTGTATTAAATAGTCTTCTCTAGCCTCTGTTGAGGGACCCAAGCTGAAATTAATACCAATATAACTTCTGTGTTGATAATAGAGTATATCTCCATTGAGAATTCCTGGAAGAGACTTTCCTCCTTTTACAACCACACATCCTATGGTCCACAAAAAGGATGGATTTGTCCTGTTCAGCAGTAATTCCCTTCTCCTACACATCTGTGCTTAAGTTTCTGCAGAGCAGTGGTTCCTCAGCCATGCAAAATGTCATCTTAGATTGTAATCTCCAACTTTTTCTCTGAAGAAAATATGCTAAGCATAGATAGTAAAACACATTCTTCTTCTTTAAAAATATATACAAAAAATACAAGCAGATAGTGATTGAGAGCAGTTCCATGAATTCTGTGTGCCAAAACATGTGGATTAAGTGGTGATGAAGGGAAACAAAACAGAATAAACTTCTTGAAGGAGTAGATAATTTGTGAATTAATTCAGTTTTAATTTCACATCAGTTTTATCTAGACCAAATTTTTTCCTAGGAAGAATGAGAAGAAGTCTGAAGATTGATAATTTACATGAACAGGGTTAGTCTCTGGAAGAATATGAAGTGGTTTTGGTTTTTTTCCAGTGTATGTGACTTGTCATGGAGGTTATCTCAGCTTGTGGGAACATTCGTGGCCAAAAAATAGTGATCATCCCTTCCACAATATTGAACACATATTTGCAGTGTGATTGACAAGATGAGGAGGTGGTATATAATTTCTTTGCATGTCAGGGGACTGGCAGTGTATGAAACCAAAACTAGAACTTAGCTGCTTTATTTATCCCTTGAACAGATGCAGTACCAGCAGCTGCAGTAAGATCTTTTATACATTCCACCCACGATTCCCTGGAGTTCATGTGTCCTAAAGACAACCTGAAAAGAAGGCAGGACACTCTCTTGTACAGTATTATATTTTATAAGTACAGTGTGAGATGCTGATCTTTCTCTTAGGGAAAGAATTCCGAGCTGGATCTGAGTTTCATGACATTTGATGATGTGGGTAGATGTCTTTACCTCTTGCCACTCTTGAGTATTTATCTCAAATATTTAATTTGGTCTCTACATTTTGTTTTATTAGAACTCTTTACAGACTAGAAAGCAGAATGAAGAAGTAGTTTTATTATAATTGAACACTTATTTGCCTTATTAACTGGAGCTTTAATTAGTTTTATCTGAGGGAAGTATCACTAAAAGGACTGGTAAACAATATTACTTCTTCTGTCTCCATTAAGTCTTGATCCTGTTCTGATGGTTTTGCAGAGATTGGATTGGGTTCCAATTTTAAATGCATCTCCACGCTTAGGAGGCCAGGGAAGAGCTCTCATCATGCAGCTGATTGTTAAGCCTCTTTGGTCAATGTGTAAATAAAGGGTTTAGGTAGGAATAAACTTTCCTTGTTGGAGTTTAATTTTAGAACATCCACAGTGAATGTTCTGGCCTGGATGCCACAAGTCTTTAGTTTCAGTCTTCCCATAAAGCATCTTGGCTGCTGTCTGAGTAGAGACTATTTGTGCCATACATGCACACCAGTGTGCTACTGCCCTTGGATACACTAATGCTGTAAAGAGAGATGTTTACAAAATACTCTCTAAAATACTATCTTTTTCCAATGCAGACAGCCCTATTTTGCAATAGCAAAATAGGGTTCAGGAGCTATTGAAAAAAGCCCCCAAACTGCCAAAGTTTTTTGGAAAATAAGGGGTACATGCCACCTTTTGAAGCTGTTTATATCTTCTCACCATTTCAGCAATGACAATAATGGGATACTCAGTAAAAGTTAACTTTCTCAGCGTGTCACGAGAGAAGCTTTTTGCCAGCTAAATTCTAACACCTTAAAAGATTATGGTGACCCCCTTTAAGAGGTGAAGTTGAGACAGCTAATTGCTTCTTAGTATTTATTTGAATATTTTCATGTATTTATTGAGTAAAGTCATAGTAATTAAAATCTCCCAATCCCTAGGTTTATCTGTTAACAACAACAAAAAAATCAAGTAAAAGCATGCTTTTATAGAAAGATACCAAATCTTGAGAACAGATGAAAAAGGCAGTGATTTGCAATGTCCTTAGTACATTTTTAGTTGAGCTCATATTTAGTTGGAACACGAGATATTTTCTCCCTATTTTCCCTAGGGGGATGCCAATGGCCTAAAGAAAAACCTCTCCTTTTTCCTTTTTTTTTTTTTTAAAATACCTGTGATGAACAGATATTCCTGATTACACATATATGTATAAAACAATGTATATATCTTTTCTCTGTCATTTGTCACACCATTACTCACTTTTTGCCCAGTTTATCTTGCTTTGATACCAGAATAAGTAAAATCCAGGCTGTTTTGATGGTATCTTTTTACTTCTTGTGCAGCTTCATTCCAAGGGGAAATAGCCATTGGTTGGCTCTGCCTCTTGACACTTTCCTCCCTTCCTCTGGTGACTTGTGTCACTTTGTAGTGCGAGTAGGTTGTGCTGTGACAGTCCTCAATTCTATTAGATAATGTAACAGAAAGAGTGCTGTGGCCTCGTGTTCAGGGAGAGCTGCCTAGAAATTGCACTTAAAAATTGATAATATGAATTTTAACATCCTCTTACTTTGAAATATATCTTTCACTTCTGTGATCCTTGATATTGTCTTGAATTGTTGAGTTCCTTTCTGTTAACCTCTGACACCTCCATGATCTGTTTTTTATGGTTAATTTTTATTGCAAAGACCAGTGAGAGAGGCTAGGACAGGACTTTACTTTTTGATTAAAATATACGTTTTCCATTTTGTGAGATGAGAAGACCATGTTACATGATACCCTTTTTGGTAGCTTTACTCCTACCCACTGTTATCCATAGTCTCAGCATATATATAATGGTTTATATCCTTTAAGTGGAGACCAAAGGAGCTACAAGACTGAACAAACTTTGCAAATACTAGGAATGTAAACATATATCCCAATATAGTGAGATTGTTAGCAAGCATTGTGTGTACTGCTGGATATCTGAGCTGCATGTGGAAATGACTGGTAATTTTTGCTATCACCATCTCTCACTATCAAAGCATTGGGCAATATTCTGCTAGGACTGGGAAGGTATTTTGAGATTTAAGTTTGGATTAAATAATGTCAAGAGAAATGCCACTGTGACAGAAGAGAGAGCACTGTAAGCCTACATACTGGCATGGGACCATAAGGAAGAAGTTTGAAATCTTGCCTGGCAATTGTCCTTCTATAACAGTCCTTTTATTCTAGTGAACACAAGATTAATCTATTGTAATTTAAACAAGGAAGTTGGAGAATAAATAGTCCTGCTTCCACTGAAGTCCTGCTTCAGTGCTTGCTCACAATGTTTACACTGATGTTTAGAACAGACCTGATTCATTTTTTATTGCTCTGTATGTTATTTTAAATACATTGTGGTGCTGGTGGTTGGCAGGCATGTTCCCCCAGAGGGCTAAAAAAAACCTCACAGCCAACTAAAAAAACCCCAAAAAGTAAGTTGTCAATAGAGTGAGAAATTACTAGACCTTTAAAGAACCAAAGCTATTCAACTCCTAAAAGTTTTGGTAGAATGTAATTAAAGAATTCTTCTGGATTTGTGTACTTGAGACTGAGCACTAAGTTGCTGTGGCCTGCCCAATTCCCAATGTCAAATCTCCTGTTCCCCCTCTCTCCTAGTTTTATCAAAGTATGAAAGTCTTGACTGAGTGAGATGCTATTGTTGGCAAGCCTTTGATGGACACTCCTGGAATTTCATTGCAGGAGCCATGAGTTCTGTTTTATCTGAAATCTCACTGGCTCTTGATGACAGACAAACTCTGTTTTTAGCATTGCACTGAAGGTCAGGCAAATGACTGGTTTCCAAATAGAGTAACTGAAGATACTGGAACAGATTTATTCCTGGTATAATTCCACTAGTTCTATGAAGTTACAGGGGAATATACTTGTCAAGAGAGCCTTATGAGTTGAAGGATAATACTCCTGTTCTCAATCACTTGTATATAAAAAGAGCTCGGAAAACAATCTATTTAACATAATGTTAAAATTCTTTCGTATGAGAAATTCTACACTCACTAAGATAAAGGTAGTATTTTTAGCTGGAATAAACTAATATAACTCCATTAAGGAGGCTGACTACTACAGAATGTAATTTTTTTCTAATATCTGGGAATCTAGCTCTGGCTTTTTTAATTTCGGGTGAGGCTGAGGTTTTCTGGCAGTGTAAATATTTTAGGACTAATCTAGGAAATGTATACACTGCCTAGGCTGCTTTCCTAGTGGCATTTGGGATGATTCCATTATTTTTCACAGATCTTTAATTTTAGCTACAATTTTGGCACACCTCAAGTCCATAAACTGACTATCAAACAGACTGCTTAAATATTTCACCTTATTTTTGCAAGTTATCTGTGACCTTAATTCATACAGAAAGCAAAAACAGGTTTTGCAGATGGATCAAGGAAATGAAAACTAAATACTATACCACTGTTAGTGAAGGAATAATCAATGTCTTTGTAGAATGACATTGCAAAGGCCAAATCTACTAGGTACTGTGAACAGATCTTTGTAGGAAAAACTTTGCAGAGATCACAACCACACTGACATTTTCACACTGATTGTGGAAAGCAGGGGAGCAAATGTCAGCTTGTGGATGCAGGAAGTGTCTGTGTTGGCAGAGAGGTTTAGCTGTGGCTGATGAGGAAGGGCTTTCCATCTCCTGCTTTGTGGGAGTGAATTGGTCAGTCTGAGTTGGGGACATAAAGTCACATTGGTAAAAGCTGTCACCTTCTACGCCACTTCGTGCCTGAAGGGCTAAAAGTACATTGATTACCAACATCCTGTGACACTGCAAAGTGGTGCAAAAATTCAAGATTTGAGTTTTTACAAAGATTGCATTGACAAGAATGGGAAAGAAATGTAAATGATGTTTTCTGTTTTGTAAAACAGATGCAAGTATATTTTTTACAGTTCTTTGGCAGAAATGTATCTCTTAAAGCTCAAAGAACATGTTTCAGTACTTTGGTCTTACTTTCCCCAAGAGGTTACACTTTAATGACCTTTTTCTTGGAGGTGTCAAAATGTTTCTTTAATGTCAGATACCCTGACCATCATGAAGAACTGTTGTTGTGAGGTGGCAGGATTTCTTCAAATTGAGTTGGCTTTGACTCTAATGCTATACCCCGCAGGCTCCACTTTTCCAAACCATTGGCAACATATGCTTTTATAAATCCATCAAACAGCCCAGCTCTTTCTATACCCTATGTTTTAATGTCAGAGCAAATCTATGTTCTACTTGTGGCACCTGCTGTGGCACATACTTCAGCTACTTCAGGGGACTACTAAGCATACCACCATACTTAAACTCCTGTCAACATAGCTGTGATAAAGACCCTTTGGAAAATGGTATAGCTCCACCCTAAAATAATCATTTATCATAACTCATGAGGGAGAATTAATTAGCATTTAGTACATGGAATAATACAGATTAGTGCTCTTCATGTATAAACGCATTGGCCACCTAGAGGAGTACTTTTTAACAAGGCAAACCAATTTCTGTGATGAATAAACTCCACTTCTAAAAAAATACTTAAGACAGTGAATATATTGGTAAGTGCTGTTGTACTGAATAATAAGTCAGGTTGCAGCAACATTAATCTGTATTACTAAATATTAAAAATACTATCATAGTTTAAGTTACAAGTTTATATTGAAAATAAACTTTTTTCATTATCAATACCAGCCTTGTTTAGATGGTGGGTTAACAAAATAATATATTGTAATATTGCTGTCCACTATGGAAATATGTGCACTATGCACTGATAAATACTGTGTCTGTAGCTTATTCAAAAACATACAGATCCATCAAATTCTTTGGCATATTAACATATGCCCAGATTTGAAGGTGTGCACTATCAACACATGGATGATGTTTCCCAGTTGATTGTTCTGTTTATTACAGAAAGTTAGAAAGGGAATGGAAGGTTTTAAGGGGAAAAAAAGTTTTCTTAGTATTGATTCATGTTTACTTCAGAAGGTTCTTATAATCCTTTCTTCCCAGTGAGATAAGTGTACAACTCTGAAATCCAGTCTCTCCTATGTCCATTATATGTATAATTTTTTTTAGTGGTTTTCTATGCTCCACAGGTTTGTCATGACAAGGAGTTGCTTAATTGAACTATAGACAAATGTAGATAGATCCTTTTGATCCTGTGGACTGTTCTTCTGACTTTCTGCCCCTAACATGGGCTAGTTGTCTGCATTCTGTCAATACAGGCAACTTCAAACTTTAATTTCTGTGATTTACGGTTATATGTCATTCAAAAGTTGCAAAGATGGTGTGCTTTGAGTGACTGCACTGGAGCAGAAGATGACTCTGGTGTGAAGAGGAAGGTGTGTTACACATTGACTTTAGAAAATGGCAAGTTATATGTGAGTCTCTTTTGTGAAGTGTTTGCTCTGGCCATAGTCATTAGAGAGCGTTCCCAGATGGAAGGGTGAGATGGACTTAAAAGTTCTGATTTTGAGACAAAAAGCAGGAAGGTTGCTTTTTGGGACAGGAGCATCGGGCTGCCTGCCATCCTTAATTTTACTTCCATAGTCATAAAACCGACATGAGCATAAAACTATAGAGGGAGTAGAAGAGCTTTTAGAACTTTTTTGTAAATTAAAGTTACATTTTCCAAATGTGATTTGAGACAAAATCATTGATATCTTGCCTGAGGTGAAAATGAACACTCTGATTTACCATTGCCAGGCAGTTATGAAGGCATTTGTAGTGCAAAGCAATTAACAGAGAAACTGAAATAGTTGCATTTGCACTGAAGAGAATAAATTTGTGCAAAATAATGGGGAGCTGGGACCAAAACATGTTTGCTCTGCTGAAGTTTTATATCTAATGTGTTGACAGGCCAGAAAAAGTTCTCTGAGGTTGTGCAAAGCAAATGGGCTGGGGTCACAGGAAGAATGTGCACAATGGATTTAATTTCCTGCATGCGCCTCCTTGACTCTCTGACTTCTGCAGCAGCTTGATTCACACCTTACTTGGGGAAGATACTTGTAATGATGCTGTTTCAAAAGCTGCTAATCTTAGAGCAGTTCTGGTTTTTGTCCTTCCTTCTTTAGAAGGATTTAACCACTTTTCATATTCACACTTTCAGTTCTGCATTCTGCTTTTTTTTTTTTTCCCCTGAGAGTTGATTATCAATGTACCTGCTGATATAAGCCCAAGGCTTTGTAATTACACACTGATATGCCATAAACAGCGCACAAACGTCTTATCTTTTTTTACATAAGATGGGCATGACTTTGTGTCATACCTGAGTTGCAGCCAGCAAAACCATAGCTTGACAGCCTAGTGCTTTTTTTTCCTCTGGATGATTGCACTGCACATTCTTACAGGGTCATGCATGACAAAAAGGGATAAGGGGCCTTTAAAGAGACTTGACCAACACCTCATTGTCTGTGGAGCTTTTACCTCTGCACTATCACTACAAATCTGTTCACAGAGGCTGCAACAGATGCTAGAACCTGGACTGCAGGACAAAGTAGCATAGAGCTTGAAATCCATGCTTTCATATCAATTCTGTTTGTCTGTGGTATTCACACAAAGTATTCACACATGAGATGATTTTTAGATGTTTTGAAGGGGAGAATATCTTGTTCTTCTCTGACATAGCCAGAAACTTGTAAAATAAGTTTTCTATTTTTCTTTTGTGTCAGCTTCTCTTTCCTTTTTCCTATTTGTATTTTTATTAGGAACTCATTTAAATGCCTGGATGATGCATTTACACCAGTCTCCTGTGTCATTTGCCCAAAATCTTGTTTGATGTCTTGTTTGTCACTGTGAAACATGCTGATTCTTTATTTTCCATACTTGTATTATCCTGAAGTGCAGAGCCAGGGAAGGTCTGGGCCCCGTTATGCTCGGCACTCGAAATGTGTGGAAGAGCCTCTGGTTCTTCACTGTTTAAAACCAGATAATTTCCTCCAATTATTGGTGTGTCCCATATCAAACAAGACCACTAGATGAGTCTAGGCTTACTTTTATGTTTTCACTGAATGGCTGATGTATATAGCTTTGATATCAGCTACTGTTCATGCTTCATGTTTTCCTCTGCAGCCTTGTGAGTCTCTCCAATTTGATAAAATTTTGCAGGTAAAATGCTATTTCTAGTATTGAATGGTCAATCATAAACATCATGACATTCCTCATGAAATTAATTCAGTATTAATTCAATGTAAGAGAGAATAATAGGAGTCTTTTTCCAGTTCTTACTTTGGATAGCTGTTGAAGAATAATTCATGAAATAGTTGCTTTCTAGATATAGAATAGGAGGTTAATGTAACTGTGTGAAATAGGAATTCCTTTTACTTGAATATATGCTGGACTGGATATGACCCAGAAGATTGACTGGTATGATCAGGAATTAAGGAGGTCTTTTCTGAGGATTTTGTGTAGGAGATAGATGAAAAGCATAAGCAGAAGGTAGAGGGTGAATTTCTTTCGGTCCTGAAAATTATACAGAAATGCAGGGGGGAAGGCCATTCAGAATAAAATGCCTGTCACCAGCTGAGAGAACCAGATGGACATAATACGTGGTACTCTTTAAAATAGGTCTACTAAAATTTTGGGAGCATCTTTGGATTTTATTAGGCAGTTTCATATAAAATGCATATGTTGCTCCTGTATCATTTACATATGCAATCTTACATTTTCTTCAAGGGCTGTATAATTCTATAAATAGAAGACCCATCCTAGGATAAAGAGAGATTACTAATATGGCTCCATTTGGCACTTTTGTCTGCCCCAGGAATCTCCCCAGCTGTCCAATAACCATCCAAGCATTCCTAATTTTCATTTATTTCCGCTTCCTGGTATCTGAAGTGAAAGCCTCCTGTTTGTTAAATAGGTGCATATTCACTTGGAGAAATGTTTTCTGCTGCCATTGCAGTTGTTACAGCGTTGATGTTGCTCACATCAAAGTTCCAGCACTGACAGTTTTTAAGTATTTTCTCTGTGAACATGATTAATGAAACTAAGCAAGGTTACTGAACAAGATATTGTAAGAGGACAAAGGATATAAGAAAAAAAGAAACATGGAAAATGAAACTAGAGAGGGTGGCCAAGATCAAACTCTGACAACATTTTAAAACTCAAAAATGCCTACAAACTTTGTTTCCATGTGGGTGTACAGCTCCGAAAAATATCACTGTAACTGTAACTGCCTAGAACAGAGAACTTTCGTAATTCCGTCAGTCATAATTTTGGCTGAATCTGAGATTTTCTTGCTGGTATTAGGGAATACATCAATCTTTTTTAAAGACATTTTTTCTTTATGTAGTCTAAAATGTTACTTTAGTTTAGTCATTCAGATGTTTCCTTGATGGCAAAATACAGTGATGAAGCTCATTGTCCTGTAGTTTAACTAAGTCCTCATTTGAGATCAAAGTGGAGGGTTAACTTTTTTCTGTGTTCCTTTCATTCCTCATTTGTATCAGGCAAATTATGGTTTCACTAGCAGCAGGAATGCCTATTAAAGTAACTGTCATATTTTCTCATCTATGCAGTTCAGCGTTCAGCAGTTCGTTTGGTGCCAGATAAAGGGAAAAAGACAAACTGCACACAGAAAGGCAGACCCCCTTAGACCTTCTGAAATTCTTTCTTGGTCAAATGACAACTTTCCTGCTGCCTCTTCCAAACCAATTATTTTGACATGCTCCGTTCCAGAAGTCAGTGTCTAATGCAGCCAAGGAAAATACTGTTAAGGCAAATTCTGAACTTGATTGCATTCCTTCCATGGATTTAAATAGATGTACTGTGAACATTTATTCCTTAACAAAATACACAACCAGATTATCGTAATTAGCGTATTTACTCTGGAACAGGAGAGCAGAATTCCTAATTTGGACAAGCAGAGTTTAGAAACTCATTGTGACTAGGTATGTCACTAGCTCATTACAGCCTCTGCTTGCAGTGCAGATGAAAATGCCTGCACTTATTATTAAAGAAATTAAAGATAAAAGTACAGCTTTGAAATGGAAGTGAGGCACCCTGCAGAATAATTCTGTTACTTCTGCATAAGTTACACAGCCTGATGATCCTTAAGGAGCTATGAATTGAGGATGAATGACTATCTTAAACTAAGAATCAGAACGATGTTCTTCTCTATAAAGCCTAGTTAGGCATCCCAAGCAGGCTAATGATGATTTTCACACAATTTATGCACCTAACTTCTGTTACCTAAGAATATTTATTAGATATGAATGGTTAACCCATTTTGGAATACCCACACTAAGTTCCTAAAGCATTGATTTTGCTACCAAACTGGTAGAAATATTTGATATTTCCAAGTATAGGTAATCACCTGAAAGAAATAGGAATGTACAGAGGAGTGAGATTTGGGGGAGCCGCTGTAGTCAGCATCTTCAAGGCCCTTCTTGAAATACTCCACTTAAACATACATGCTCTGGAAGAAAAATACTGCCCTGTCTTGTTGCTTACATCAGTAAGTGGTGAACACCAAATCTAGATGAGATAAAATAGGAGAGAAGCAGAATACCCAAAAAGGAATTGGGAGAAATGTTGGTCCCCAAGTCAACAGGTAAAAGTATCACTGACCAGCATAATCAGTACCACAGGCAGATCTGCAGGCTGGTTTTTGCAGGAACCTTTTGGTTTGGCAGAAAGTGTTCATTCACAATTAATGGGTGCCCACTTTGCTCCCTGTAATTAAAACAGTGGATGTTTTCAACTGGAGCCTCTGGAATGTAACACAAAATAAAATTGAAGGATGTATTGAGATGGGGTATGTCTTAGCAGTCCCAGTGAGACTGAAAGCTTTCTAGCCCTCACCTGTTAATCAGCAGGGCGAGCAGAAGGGGAAGGGCTGTCCATAGCAGGATGCCAGCTGGAGAGGAAACTCTGATCAGGCTTCTCTTCCTGCCTTAATACCTTCTTTCAAGTGCCAGTTATGATCACAGGCTTTGCATGTTGGAATCCCCCTCCACACACACCTGTGCTGGGTAACTCCTTGAGGAATTCAAAACATGTCAGCACAAACAAGGCTGCAGGAAATACAAATAAAAACCCAGCACCTTCTCCAAAGCTAAT
This sequence comes from Monarcha castaneiventris obscurior, assembly GCA_026261815.1. Classification (NCBI taxonomy): domain Eukaryota; kingdom Metazoa; phylum Chordata; class Aves; order Passeriformes; family Monarchidae; genus Monarcha; species Monarcha castaneiventris. Next base: position 27,233,106 of record JAMPIT010000886.1, on the reverse strand, counting down.
TGAGGCTGCTTGAACTATGCATTCTGCTGAATCAGGAATTGTGAGATGACAGACTCCTGCCTTTCCCTCGAATAAAAATTCCCCAATAAAAGCTTGTCGCAGTGTCGGACACGAACACGCGGACTCAAACAGCAGGTAGCAGCAGGTCAGCCACCGAGCAGAGCGAAAAGGGCCCTGCCCACCTTTATTATCACTCTTTTATACCTCTTCTAAAACAATCATACATTGGTAGATGAGGTTAACACCTCTAGCATTTTACAGGATAGGAACACAGTCTATCACCTTTCTCCGCCTTGGAGAGAGGAATGAACAACAATGTAAAAATTCAGTAAACATTCTTAGCCGGTTAGAAAACAAGAGCTATGTTTATAGAAAATGCATGAGAACTTTTACTACAAAAGTAAAAACATGGAACACTGTGAAAACCAGGGCGACAAAAGCTTTTCTTCTAGTAGTTGAGAATTTTTGAATCAAGTTTCAGGCTGAAACTTGGGCATAAAAATAGAAGGCATGGTGCAATGGAGGTGAGTGGCGTTGTTTGGATCTTCCAATTCAAGATCATGTGAAATGAAGAGCCATTGACCATAGGCAAATATTATTTAATTTCTTAAAATTCTTCTTTAATGACCTTCTAAATCTGCTTACAGCTTCTGGAATTTATGGGACATTCCTGTTAAAACCTTTTTTCAGTACACCCTTCTAGATTTTCTTAACTTAGCAGTGTTTTCAGTTGTACTTTTCAGGATGTGTCGGCTCATAAACAATAATTGTGTTTAATGAAGACTTTCACTAAATTTTCATAAAATGTCTTTGTTTTTTGTTTAACGTTTTGTAAAAGCTGTTTACTTCCAATACTCCCTAGAAAATGGTGCAGGCTGTGAAGGGGAGCTGCTGGAGCAGTACTCTATGGAGAAAGAAGACTCTCAGTCTAGGTTACCTTTGTGTATGGCACGGTCAGCTGATCTGACTTCTTTTTGACCAGAAATTAAACAAACATTAGTAGTTGAACCAAAAATTAGTGTATCTTTCTCAAGAAATGATACTTCCAGCTTAGTAATTTGACTTGTTTTTAGAAGTTTGAGTCTTAGCTAGCCTTTAACTACAGGCAGTACCAGTATGTTACAACAATTCATTTCTATTATTTTATTTTGTCTGTAAACAGGAAGGCTTTCTAAAGTCATATAAAATTTTTTTATTGTAGAGTTATGGAAAATACTCCACTATGTGCAGAAAACCACAGAAACTCACATTTTGAAAACTTGTCAGCTTAATAGTGCTCTGTGCACTGAAGCCACTGAAAAATGTGTGGGAAGATACTGCATTTATGCAAGGCGGGATCATAAAGCTAATAGATGTAAAATTCACCTAGAGGGATGATTTTTACCTTCTAAAACCATCTATGTCAGTGGTTTGTTCTTTATCAAATAAAATTGTGTGTGTGTGTTGTTATACTGTGCAAGCATTAAGTGGGAAATCTTTGAAGATGGCTGTACCCAATATTTTAATGAGTTAAAATGCCCAAAACCAGCATTGGCATCTTCATACTATCAATAAAGGTCAATCCTTGTCCTCAGCAATAGCCACATTCCTCCTCAGAGATGCTTTCCTTTCTGAAAATTAAGAAAAACAAGATCCTTCCTTTTTAAAAGTTCGAGTTGTGTTACTTTAACATAACATCTTCAACATAACAAGATTTCCATTTTAGATTTGAGATTATATGCATATGTTCAGATTACTTCCTGTTAAACAAATGTGGTTCCTGTGGCTTCCCAAGGGAAGTGGCCTCTCTGTGTTCAAATGAACACAGCTAGGAAAACAAAGTTTAAGTCATTACATTTTAACAGATAAAAGAAACATCCTCAATCTCTACAACTTCCTAGCTTCCCGAAACATCCAGAAGTTTATGTGCCTGCTAAATGTGTTAAAATTTTATTTTACTTGCTACATCTTTAAATTTCCTGGGATCCTGCTGGGATGCCTGGCGGGATGTCATGTTATGCACTAAACGTGATACAGCCTATTACAGAAGAAATTGGCATTGTGCTTTCTCAGGGGAACTTTGCTTCTATTCTGTTTTATTCACTTTGATCTTAAAAAGAATTCTTCACTCTCTGAAGTTTGAAGCCTGTGCTTTTGTTTACTCTCTCACAGAGCTTGCATGAATGCTCCAGGTACAAGACAGTTATTCCTGTGGATAAAGAAAGTGTTTAAGGAGACGTTGATGCTATATGCTGGCAGCCTAATGCTGGGTCCTCCACTTGGAACAGATTCACATTGGGCATCATGGCCTCCTAAAACCTTAAATGCAAAAGTAAGGGCATGATACCTAGTGCAGTTCCTGCAAGTTTAGTTCTGATTCAGTACCTCTGTCACTGTGGATGTTACAGTTCATCTTCCTTCATCCAGCTGCTGTGTGCTACCCTCTGGTTTTACCCTCTGTAGGTGAAGCATGGAGCTCAGTATTAAAGACTTCTAGTTTAAAGACAGGGCTGCTGTTTGCTGTGTCAAACTGGCAGCTCATATTTTAGTGAGCAGAGGAAGAATGACTCCCCTGGTGTTCTGGTGGCCAGAAACAAAGAGAACTCAAACAAATGCCTTTAAAGAACAATTAAATGTAAGCTTGCATCCATTTAATAAGTACCCTAATTTACAAATGTGCAGGAGCAGAAGAGTCACACATCAGTCATGTCTGCTGGAACCTCAGGACTTGCTCAAAGTCAAAGCTATTTTAAGTCGCTTAATATCAGAAGTGGCTGCAGGCACTAACTGCCAAATGAAGCCTCTCAGTATTGTCTCAAATGCCCTTTTGGTCAGGCCTTATTTTTGTTGGACCAATCAAAATCCCTTCAAAGTTATAAAGCATCATAATCTTAGTTACAGACAATGAGATACATTAAGCAGAATGAACTTGAAAAAAAGAAAATCTTACCATAGTGGCCAATAGCAAAAGACATAAACCCCTCAGTTTATTGCTAATGGTTGTAGGGGGAAGACAAGACAAATTGTGTTTCAGTTCAGCAAAAAAGCTGCACAGAATTCACGAAGCTGATAGCTGTGAAAATGTAGGAGGCAGTATTGATGACTGAGATCTGTTTGCTTGAAACACAAAGAAACATCCCACCTTACACAACTGCCTTAAAATAAATGCAAGTTTGAAAAGGAGAAGCAGGAAAGAGGATGGGGAACCTTTGAAGAAACTTGGCAGTTCTGATGCTGCAGGCACTTGGAAGCTGTGCATGTATTTGCTGCAGGGGGTTGTCCTGTGGAAGCTGACAGATCAGCTCACACATGGGGCTTGCCAGAACACTAAGGATCGGTATCTCAGTCATATTCTTGGTTTTGATTTCCATTCAGATTATTAAACTCCTTGATACCAAATAAGAACTCAGTCTCTTGTTTCTTAAAACCTGTTGTAACAAAACAATCAACATTGTCATTATATGACTCACCTTTATGCTTCCATTTAATTTCCGTGAGATACAGAGCACACGCTAACTTGGCAGTGTGTGATGCTAACTGAGAACAGACTGAAGAGATCTAACAGCTATATTTGGATAAAGATTGGGAGAAGAGATATTACTATTAGTCATGCCATACACGATGTAAAGAGCTGCATAACCTTGTGGTTATGCCAACACATCCTATTAAAAAGCCACATCCACTCTTTTGCTATCATATGTATAGTAGGGGTAACATAGGGTACTCATGCTTCTAATGAGCTATCTGCAAAGTCCACAATATTTCCTTTTTTTTATTATTATTTTTTAACAAAGGATTGAAAACTTTTCCATCAGACAATGTGGAGGTGGGACAGGGAATGAAATGATCTTCCAAACAGGAGCAGGTGTAGTCACACTGCCTCTCAAAACATCCCCCAAAGTCTTGCTTAGGGCAATTCCCTAAGCATTGCCTATGTGCCTCCTTTCATTTCACCGGTGAAAATCTTTTACATTTGGCTTATTTTCATCACCTGGGTCTAGTTACCTTGGCAGGAAGGGCTATCTGGCTGTCTTCTTCCTTGGAGAGACTGTGTGTTGTGCATGAAAAGCAGCCTTGTGAATGACGTTAATTTTAAGGGAACTTTCTGGAGTTAATCAAGATGGCATCATTCCGGCCTGGCCTAGCACTCCTGAGACTGAGGTAAACTGGAGAGCTTGAGTGCCCCTAGCCCTTCTGCTGTTGGAATAAAGATTTCAGCACAGGGTGTCCTGAGTTGTAAGTGCTTAACTGTTCATCCCACAAAATCTCTGTGCTGCTGTGGCATTGTGATTCCTGGTACCCGAGGGAGGTAGATTAGAGCTATTTTGGGTGTTCTCACATGTATTGTAATCTCTCTTCCTTGCTACAGATGAAGCAGAGCCTGAGAGGCCACTTCAAAGTGTCTTTGCAGCTTGCCAGCACAGCTCTGTTTAGTATAACTGGAATCTCTTTAGGGTGTCAGTGGCATATTTTGCACGTGCCATGAGTGTTCATTTAAGGCAGGTCTTGGTGTCTTAATAAAAACAAAAAGAAAATTACCAAAGCAACAAATGAAACACCACAGAAAGGAGACAAAAACATTAAAGCCCAGTAGTGAATTGAAAACAATGAGACATTGTTCAGGCAAATGGTAGCTGCAAAATGGAAATTTATTTAGATTTGGTTAGTGATACATGCAAGGACTTTGGTTTCAGGTTTCCTACAGTCTTGTCTTTACATTTAATTGGTCTTGCTCAGCTTTCCTGTTTGACACAGAAAGGTATAAAAGCCATAGGATGCTTGCTCTATGGTATAGGTTATCTAGGCTATTTCTTTCCTGGTTTGTTTTGTGCTGTCTAGCAATGTGTCAAATGAAATGGTCAATTTCTGTGTGATTACTTATCCCACTGGGTTTTATTCATATTCTTTGCAGCTTTTTCTTGTCTAAAATTGACTTCTGTTTTCTAAGAAAAATCATTATTTTCCCTTTGGATCTGTTACACGTTTATTGTGGGGACGGGGATGGAAAGTGACTCATTTAGGAAACGGTAATATTAATTTCCTCAATTAACTTTCTTACTGTGGGAGAGGAAGAGCTTTCTCTGGTCTAGAGATAACTCCTTGCATTCATATGGGCATTCAGCAACTGTTCTGTGGTGGGGTTTCATGTCTCTCCTTTCACTAGGTCGTGCTCCTGTGTGTAAAGCGAGGAGGTTTTGTAGGCACTTAGAGCCTCAGAGCTTAGAAGGGACTCTGAAGTCTCTTGGCAGCTTCTATGCAAAAAACCACTTGCATAAATATAATGGAGGGAGATTTAAATGCTGTTTTCTCCATAGAGGAAACATACTGTGTTTTCCAGTGTTCTTTAGTCTCTGTCCAATCCTTTTCTTGTAAGAACACATTATAATCTCTGATTTTCTGATTATGGAAAAGAACATTTTCTTTTAATTATTTCTTCTATTTCAGAGATCTTAAGGAGGAGAGGGTGTTAATTGCCTGTGTTTTTGCACATTTCTAGTGCTAGTGAGTATATGATTCTCTGAAATGTTGTTCTTAAATGAGAAGCAGAAAATACAAATTGTTGATTTTGGAGTTGAGGTCAGGATGGAGTCAGGCATAGCTCAAGTGCTGGAAAAAGAAGAGGCCCTGGCTAATGCTGCAGGCCACTCTATTAACAGCTTCTCATTTGTGTAGGCCTTCCTATGGATTTTTGTCTGCCTTGTAAATTAGGAGTCCCTTGGGGGTAGGAAAGCTGTGTCCATCCATCTGTTGATACAAGTATTCTCGTTAGTATTTGAACACTCATCCACTCAAATGCTGCCTGATCCCTATCTCTCCCCTTTGGAGTGGGGTTGAGGAGGCTTGGCTGGGAATATGTGCAGTTCTCAAGGTGGTGCAGCAGCTGCTCTTTGTACACTGCCTCCCAGAGCTCCTGCTAAGTAGTATTTACTGTGAACCCCGTGCAGACGAGTTTTTTTAGGGCCCAGCTGTCACTGTGGTACTATATATTCACCCAGTGCACAGATCTGCTCACAACAGAGCCTAGTAAGAATTCTCTGTAGTGTGTTGAAAGTAACATGTGATACTTCCAGCCTGCCAACTTGCTTTAAGATGGGGATGTTGGCAGTCAGATGTCTGTCTTGCAGGAAATTTGTGAGGGCTGAAAATTCACATCTCTGAAGCAGCACATATTCCTTTGCTCTTCTGAGAGAGGTGAGATGTTTGGCTTTTCAAAATGAAATCTGTGCTTGGGCTTGAGGCACTAAAGAAATACTATTAAAATTAGATCTGTTGGTGGTACCCTGGATTGGATTTTGTAAATCAGAAATGACAGAAATAGCTGTACCCTGAAACTCTGATGAACGTCTCTCTATAGCATTAAATAAAGGCGTTTGCAGCACCTAGCAACTGAAAGCTGTGTTGTAATCCAGAGCAAGTGAGTTAAGGCTATTACAAAGGTTTTCTGAAATCGTTCTGCCTAGATCTTGCTCAGAGATTTGTTTTAGGGAAAAAAAAGATTGGTAGTCAAATTGAAAAATGCATATTTATCCTTGACAATACTATATTTCTCTACATTAGTTACTTCTGTTAATAGAAGAGAGGCTGAGATAAGAGCAAACTAGAACTTGCTGTGTAGACAGATCTGGATTTCCAGTCTAATTCTAAGGTTTAATTAACATTTGTCCTTCAAAAATATTCTCAAAAATATTTTAAAATAGAAAATACTTACCAAAGATTTTACATAGACACAGTGAGCTCTTCTCTGTGATTATATTTAGTAAACATAATCAATCAGAGATGAATTTTCAAAGGAAAATACCAACAGATAAAAGATAAACACTTTGCATTCCATTCCTTTCTGCTGGATCTTTAAAAATGGGAACAAGATAGTCTTGAATGTGCCTTGACACTTCAGATCTGTCTGCCCTGTATCTCCATCTGTACACTGGTATTTTGTTCACAACAATTACTGACTGTTCTCAATGTCTGCTGTAAACGCATGCTGTGGCTTCACTTGGAACTCTCCCAGAGATGTCTCTCAGGTTCTAACTAAAATACAAGTAATTTTGTACTTTGATTTTCAGGCTTCATAGAGATTATGCATCCAGTCTTTAATAACGCCTTCTATATAAAATGCTACAGGACCAAATAATCTAGCATGCTTTTAGCCAGTGGGAAGACTGTGAGAAGTAGTTATTCTTTCCTGAGTCTTACTACTTGTCTGAATTGCAGATACAATAAATCAGAACCATCTTTTAAACTTGTGAGTCTTGCTGTCTATGAAGTAAGGATAAGCTGAATATTAGAGGTAAAGTGACATCAGTGGAGTGCTGTCCCCTGAAATGGGAATTGAACAAATAGAATTGTATGAAAGAATCCCACCCAGAATTTGCTACCCTTATACTTAGTTGAATAAATTGAATCCCTTTCATTTCATTTTTAAATAAAGACTGACTGAGCCATGATTGAGCCTGTTTCCTTGTCTTTCACAGTATGGTTCTCCTGGAGCTCTTTGCCTCACAACCAGTGTTGCAATGGCCATAGTTAGAAAGTCATGTAAATCACAAACTCAGAGTTTCTGAGGACTTTTTGTTTGAGAGATTCTTGTGGTGAATGTTCTTCATTTAGGTAGTGTTTTCTAAAAGGCAGAAAACATGCCATTAGAAGAAGTGAAATTAGGTCACTCATTACAACCATCCCCTCCCTCTAAATTGACTCCAATTCAAGGAGAGTTATAGTTGCTGTGTCTTTATTTTAAGGTATAGCATTTACATGTGGGGCTGCTAAAAGCAGAAGTCAGAGAAAGTGAGAGGGAAGTCAGTGTGTTACAGCTGTGTTAAACTAGTCCCAGATCTAGAGTGCTTTATCCTTTCTGTGGAAGCTCTGCTTCTCTGGGCTTATTTTGTTTGAGGCATCACTGGGGAGTGGTAGGAGAGATATGTGTTAAGTAAGAATACCCAAATTAGGGCAGACGTTTGACTTTCAGTAACTGGGTTGGTGTTCAAAAACCAGTCTTCTCTTGTTCTTGACAAGAAAAAGGTGTATGTGGGGGAGAGTGCCCCAGAATTTGGAACCAGCATCACAGAGTTAATAAATATTCTGTGGCAAGAACTTGTATGTTTCATGAGGAGGTAAAAAGTGATGTCTTAGAAAAATGATGTGTAAAGATTATTTATTTCAAAAGGGATAATTTGAGAAAGGGTGAAGTGTCCTACTTGATGAATTCAAGGCTTACTGATGCATTTATCTGATGAATTCAAGGCTTACTGATGCATTTATCTGAGTTTGGTTTTGGTTTGCTTTCTGACCTTTCCTTGCCTTTTATTCTATTGCAGATTCTGTTTCTCGACATATTTGGGGGACTGAGCAGGGAAGGATCTTTGAGTAACTGTACAAGTACATGTGGGTGTATAAGTAATCCTTGTATTCTTTATAGGCTTCTGGATTCTGTGTACTTGGCACAATGCAAGTCAATAAAATGCATAGAAGCTAATGTTTGCATAACAGGTTAGGAAAACTATGCTTGTAACACGAATCTCTTGCTCTTAATAATTTTTTTTCTGTGAGGTGCATTCGACTGCAGAATAAGACTCTGTCTTTGAAAATACCACAAAATATTTCCCCCATCCCTCGATTCCTTAGCATCAGGAAAATACATTGGGGAACAGAACTGCCATTATCAGTCTGCTCTACTGGCACGAGAACACTGTATCTGTGGCTGTCCAGATAACACAGAATTCATTGCTTCTATCTCAATTGAAAATGTATTAAAAATTGTCTCTTCCAGTCAAATCAGTTCTGAGAATTACTTACAGTGCCTAATTCCAAAGTAATCTTTATTTTTAAGTAGTCTGAGTACCCAGGGTGCTGTGTGTTCTAGCACTCTGATACTAGAGCTGATGTTCTGGTAAACTGACACCTCCCATTGTCTGACTACACTGTCAATTTGACTTCTGGCCTCAATACTGAGCACCTTCAACAGAGTATTAAGAAAGGGTTTTTTTTCCTTTTTTTTGCTTATTTCTCTTTGCCAATAAAGGGCATAAACAAGCAATCTGGGGAATTGTTTGTTTTTTTGAAGGAGGGTTTTTTGAGTATGCATTTATTTATAAGTGTTTTGAGATTGTATTAAGGAAGGCCAGTTAAGGAATTTTACTTTAAAGTGTTTGAATTTGTGTTGGGTTTTGGTTTCCCTAGAAATTTAACTTCATGGTTTCAGCCTGGCTGAATTCACAGGGGAGTTTTGGCTCATAATCAAACACGTCTTTCTTTTATGTTCACTGTACTGAAGGAAAAGAATTTCTGATTTCTGATTGTTCTAGTATTTTAGATTATCCTTGGGTTTTTTAGTGAGCAATGTAAGGAAGTGAGTCTCTAAAAGTAAGAGCAAAGATCTATAGCTTATATCCATGCTCTTTATGTACTGGGTGCTGAAAGCAGAGGACAACTCTGGTGTGTTCACTAAAATTAGTCTGGCCGATGGTATGTGAAGGCTTTTCTGGTTTAGTACTGTCCTGCTGTCATCCTTATGGAAGCTGAGAGGGCTGTAAAAATTGAGATCAGGGTGCTGTCCTCTCAGAGAAGATGCAGTTCACCCAGTACTTGGAGCTAACAAAATGTGTTGCCATAGTGAACAAACAGAACTTCTGAACTGTTGTGTCAGCAGTTCACTTTGTGGTTGCACCACTTATTTCTAAGAGTCTTTGGAGTGTGAGACCCAACAGGTTGATGAGATGGGTATGTAGCAATCTGTGTTGGTAATGGAGCTGCAGTAGTGTACAGCTAAGGTTAAGCAGAATGATTTCCTCTAAAGCTTGCTATAAAAGAAACAAAGCATGCCCAAGGCCTCTCACATGCATTCATTTTCCGTCCCCTCAATAAAATGAATTAATTTTGGGAAAATGGCTTTTAGGAGGAAAAATACAATAAAATCATGCAGTGGATAGTGGTTCATTAGTTTTCTGCTTCTGAGTAATGTCTCTATAATCTGCTGCTATATAAATAGAGATAATTATCCCCTTGAGATAGTGATAATAGGGGGTAAGGGAACCACTACATTGGGCTTAACCTCTCAAAATGGAAGTAACATCAAGTAGATGGTGTCCTGGACCTTTGCAGAAGTGTGAGTTCACTCTGATTTGTTTATTTTCCATAAATTTTGATATACAGTATCCATACAGTAATGGATACAACTGCTGTATCTTGCTGTATCTATTATGTACTATAATTCTGGTGAGTTCTTCAACTGTTTTACATACAGAACGACTTATCAGGATAAGACTTTTTCTTTTGTCTTTTCCCACACAGATCACCCCTGGCAGCAAGGCAGCACAGTCACAGATGAACCAGGGGGACCTTGTCGTGGCCATTGATGGAGTCAACACTGACAGCATGACCCACCTGGAGGCCCAGAACAAGATCAAATCAGCCAGCCACAACCTGAGCCTCACTCTTCAGAAGTATGTTGGTATAACTTAAACTCTTTGTGCTCCTAAGGACAGCCTATGAAACTCGTAACTAAAGATTGCAAGTGTTTTATCTCTGTCTGTTAGATTTATTTGAAGTGCTCATGGCACAGATACGAGATAGAAAGCCAAAATCTGCTCTGATTCTTGTAGAAGTCAGCATGGATGCCTATAGAAACTGAATGGTTATGTTGAGTGTATCTGTGTGGGATTTAGCCTATTGAATACAGGTGTAATCTCATGTCCATTCAAGCTTCTGTTAAATACAAAAGTGATGTTTCTTTTGTTTATTCTCATGTGGGCCACACAGTTTGGTTAATTTATGAATGACTGTTCTAGAAACCACAAACATAACAAGTGTTAGGAGTGCATGGGAGGAACCTGTCATTCCCAGGAAGAATAGTCACAGCAGGCTGAGAATTTGTGCTGATGGTCTGGCACCTGTGAGTTTGAAAGAGCTCAGCATCTGACTGAATAAGAAAGATGTAGCCCAAGTGCAGGAAAGGGAAGCAGTAGAACATGGAGAGGGCAGGTTTTAACATAGAGATATGATAAAAGTTGCCTTGCCATTTAGAGAACAGTTAATAGGTCTTTTAACTTTTTCTGGTTCATGTTGCTTCCAAGGAAACTTATTCTCAAGTTAGATAACCTTGCACAGAGGGTTTCTGTAATAAATGCATTAATATTTAAAGCTCCATAATTATAGAAAGCAAAGTAGCTGCTAGTTTTATTGCATTGTGAAGAAGATAATTTATGTATAGGGTAGGCAAAGACAAGTACAGAAAGCAAACTGTAACATGGAAGTACAATTTCTGAAATTAAACCAAAGAATCTCATACATGAATGTGCAGTAGAGATAATCAGAATCAGGAGCAGACTAAAAGCTAAAGAATAAGAAGTTCAGATGAGGTTTCCAAGACAGGACAGGGTACTATAAAGCAGAATGTATGGCTGATTTTCCCCCAAGGCTTTAACTTTTGTCTTTGAGTGTTCCAGATAGAGTAGAAAAAAACTACCTTGATGCATGTAGTTAAATTCTCATCTTAACACCCACTCCAGCTTCTTTTTTCTTCACTCTGAGTGCTAGTGTTATTACAAATACATGTATTTCTTTTTTACAAAGATTCACATTGTTCTGGATTATTTTGTATTTGAAAGTTAAGGAAAATCCTTTCTGATTGTTTTAGAACTTCTGTCTGCCTTTCTGTTGGATCTTTGTGGTTTTGCATTGAGAGAAAACATTTCTTGCTGTGCTTTGTGTTGTTGCACATTTGATATTAATTTTCCTGAATATTGAACCTGAGAAGTTGTCCAGTGTCTGCCTCTGTGGCCTGGTGTTTAAAACTACGAAACAACATCTCTCCATAGACACAGAAGAAGGATTTCCAAATTTTTGTCTAACAAATCCAGATTATCCTAATACATATCACAGAGACAAGTCACTCAAAATAGTAATTTTGATCAAGTCTTGCCAGAGATATTTCATTTGAGTAATAATTGGGCTTTTTTATTTTGCTGACTTCTAAATTACATCACCAGCAATTCTAGTGGCCATATCATTAAGAAAAAAAAATAAAAAGAAAACTAGTGAAGTATCATTATTAATTGTTTTAACCTCTATTTATTGTTTCTTCCATTTTTTTTTTAAGGCTTGCCCTTTCTTTTTGTTCCTAAACAGTAACATATAATTCAGATACTCAAGTTATATGCATAATGAACAACCAAAGAAAGCAAATGGAGTGTTCCACAGACTGAAATGTGCTTGCATAGATAATAGATGTAGATGAACTACAATCCATTTTGAAAAGAAGGAAAATGGCATAAAGTGAAATGAAATACTAGTAAACATAAATAGATCATAAAATGACATTTTTTAGCAAATGAAAACTTTCTCAGATCATGTTTTTGCTCTGAACTCATACAATTAATGGACTCTCCTCTTCAGCTGTTTTATGATGTGAGCTATTAGTTCGCCTTGGTGACCCATTCAGCTTCACTGGGAAAAACCAATGACAAAGACTGAAAAGTAATTTTTTTTTTAATAATGTTTTTTTTCTTAGGTGACTAGGAGCTATTCAAAAAGTTGTGCTCAGAGGCATTAAGCTGGCTTTTGCTTTGCACAATTCAGTACTTATACAAGTTAAACCCTAGAAGCAGGTGATCTTGGCCAACCCTATTAAAGGTCCAGTGTCTTGAACAAAAGGCATCTCCACTATATTCTGGAAGTTCTATTAATCTTGCCTTAAAAAATATTTTTTCCCTGGGCACTAGTGGGTTAATTTACCTAGGGACAGAATGATTGTCAGTTTAGTCAGCTGCCCAAAATTTACAATGCAGTATACTTTTTTTCAACAAAAAAATTTTGCAAGTATTGGATGGGTGAAAAGAGTAACAGTTAACATGAAAAATAAGGCAGCAGTGACAAGGGATAGTAACCTTCAACCAAATAAGAACAAGACAGAAGAGAGGCAAAATCTCCTGGGACTTGGTTACCAGGAAAATGACTGTGCTAAGAGATCACTTTGACTTTTTTTAGATGTGGCTTGCAGCAATGAAACTGGAGCGGAGTGTTCCAGTACTATGGAAAAACAGCCCTAGTTGCCATAAAGAGCACAGAGGTGGAAGTGCTCGCTTAGCCTATTTGTATAAAAGTTTGGAAACACTGGAAATCCTTTCAAATGGAAAAGGCACATGTGTGCATCAGGAGATTGACTGTTGTGATAGGAAAACTCAAGCTCTAAATTGTGATGATACTGGACATGTATGTGAAGCAGTCACATGGCTCTACAGAACATGTTTCAAGGTCATGGAATGCCTTACCAGGCAATCTGTGGCTTGGTTTTGCTGTTGCAGCACTGGAAGTAGAACTGGTCTTGCTTGTTTAATCTGTAAGGGCATGGAAGAAGCAGCAGAATGGGAAATCTCGACATAAATGCGCTGAGATAGAAAGCTTTTTATTTTTCTAATGGTTCTTGGCTCTCAAGAGCGATGGCCTTTCCCTTTATTGATCGTGGCCATGAAGGTTTCATGAGCATTGTTTATAACCTGACAGTTAAGGCACTGTTTGCTGCTGCTCACTTTTATTATAACACTCCAGTTCCCTGTGGGCTTTTTTCAGGGTGGGGAACTGGTTATTGTTTTAATTTGGCTGTCAAGAAAACCTGTACATGGTGTCAGCACTTGTGCAGGATGTCCAACTGCAAGACATCAGACATAGAAAAAAGGGAGTGTTAAGAGACCCCATTCCTACTTGCCTGCCTAAACAATGGGATTCTATGATTCCCTGGCTGTATTAACTTAGGTTTAATTCATGTACTGCCTGCACTGTTCCAAGTTACACTAACGTAGCTCTTCTATGAATGTTCAGTGCTGGCCTGAGTGGAGTTCTCCATGTTTCAGTCATGGGTTCAGGAGTTTGTGGATGTCAAGTTTTTTCTGACAACTTCCTTCCCTAACCTCCTTCTTAAATTTGTTCTTACCACCTCACCCATGCTATGTTTTCACATAAGCCCACAAAATTAGACTGGAAGTCTTGCCAGCTGTGCCAGAGGTTTGATCAGGCAGCCAGAACTTGTTAGTGGCTTGAGCTGCATTGTCTGGCTGCCAATTTCTCTAGAGCCTGCAGCGTGCCTCCTTTTGCTGCTTTTGGGAAGCTAAAGGATGCAGACAGGCAAGTGCCAGGGAGTTGAAGCATTTGAACCATGCCTGGAGAAGGGGACCTGTGATCCAGTGATGTGGGAATGTATGGGACCTTCCAGACTAGCACTGTCTTAAATTTAGGGGACAAAGTACATCTAGGAAGTGAATTCTTTTTTGCTGAAGAAAGGAGCGCGGGAGTGAGAGGAGAAGGAAAGAAATGTCTTTGGCACTGTGCACTATTACTCAGCAGAACTCCCATGAGGCACTCAGGCAAACCAGGCTGATATTCTAAAGCATTACATACCTCTATAGATGCAGCTTATTCCTTACAAACCTGTCTTGTTCTAGGTGTACTGAGGGGGGATTGGTGCTAGTTCTGCTGGGCCATGCTAGGGAAGGCTATGATCATACTCTATAATGGCTTGGGTTGGGGTGGAAAAAGACGTTGCTTTGCTTTTAGTCTTTTTTTGACCTCCTGCAGTTCAGTTCTCAGTCATTTTTCAGTATCAGTTTCTAATCAGTTACTTGAGCTACCCAGCTGCCCTCAGGCATTTTAATTCTAGGCCAGTCAAAGTTCATCTTTAACTGTCTGTCTGTCCCACAGATTTTGGGCCATAAAGGTTGGATCCTACAGTATTCAGTTCACAGTGAAAAACAAAATGTATCCAAAATCTATTTTTATTTCATACAAATGGGTTTCTTTTTTAAATGCACAGTAAGTTCAATGCACAAGAGAGCAGTGTTATTTGTCAACATGTTTCACTGGAGCATCCACAACATGCATTTGATCTTAACTCAAGTAATCTGATCAGCCTCCTTGGAAAGGATTCACCAAATGTACTGGCTTAGTTTTGGAAAGTGCTGTAACATGAGTGTGCCTCATTCTGCTGGCACAAACATTCCTGTGTCACTCCAAGGCTCCGCTTTGGCGTCACTCTGTGCTGCTGGAAGAGGAGCAGGGGAGGTGGAGACTTCTGTGCCTGGTGCACATTGACAAAACTTCCCCCTCCCAGGGCATGCCAGTGATGCTACCCTTTGCTTCCAGACAGTCACAATTGACTGTCTTTTGCTGGAAAATCATGAGCTAAATAATTCTTTTTTCTACTGAAAGGGAAAGTGTCAGAGGCAAGGCTATGAGAGACTTATGGTAAATATTTAATAGCTTTCCTTTTTCGTGCAGCACCGAAAGATGGCTGATCCTGCAGTATTTATTTCAGGCCTACTATAAATAAAGCATGTGGTGACAGCAAACTGCAAGCAAGGAGAACTCAGTGGCTATTGTAAACTGCTTTCTTTTGTCTGAAGCTGGGAGTAGTAACCAATTCTGTGCATGTTTTAGGTCTGCTGATGGGCACATTTAAATCAGAACCAGAATAGGGCTGTATTTATGCTCAGAAGAATTAAAAGATGGTATCTGTCCCAGTTCAGGGTAAATTGGAGCTATATATACAATGTTGATGAAAGCGTGGTCTGAACTAGTTGGACTATTAGAAATGTTAAGCAGATTAGTAGAAAAAAGAACATTAATGGTGGATATGACATGTCATACTAGTTAGCTCATTTTGCTTAGACATGTGACTCTAGAAGTTCTGAGAGTCATCTGCCCCCAACAGCCAAGGTTTTTTTCCTTCCTTCTGGTGATTCTGTATGCTTAAAGCATTAAGAAAGACATATCCCACTAGGGGGTTAAGGGAGCTACATGGTATTAATGAGAGAGATGGTCCTCCCTCACTCTGTGTGAAATAGAGGTGACTCCCATTGTGTGCCCACTTGTCTCTGTATGCAGGTGTGAGAGGACAGTAGGATTTGTTTACAGATGTCAGGCTATCATTTGGACAGGACTGTGAACTACTGTCTTTGAGTAGTAACATTGAATGCTGGTGAAATTACTGAGCAGCTATTTCCATGGAAAATGAAATAAAGTATCAATGTCAGTCACTGCAATAAATACAAATACATTCCTTACATGAGCAATTTAATTGAGTGGACTGCTGTTTACGCTCACTGCATAAAGTGTCCTTGTTAGTTTTAGGAAAGAGCCTGGATATATGCCAAGGCTTTAAAGGGCAGTGAAGTTTTCATTGCAACAAGATTCTACTGAGGGATTAGAACTGTTCTCAGAGTGCACATCACTTCTTCCCCCGCCTCCCCCCCCCCCCCAAAAAAAATACCAGCTTAGAGGTGAGGTTAAAATTCATTGTTTTATGTGAGAAATATTTTCTGGGTTCCCTAAAGAGAATCTCCATGTGAATTCTGTCACGTATTATATTTCACTCACCATGGAAAGGTCAAGGTGGGTACCATGAGCCCATCTCACTGAAGTTGGTGGGCTGACACAGCTTAGTAAATGTACATGGCAGTTCTGTTCTTTCAGACAAACACTTCCTAGTTGCTTTCTGCAAGGAGGAAGTAGATAATATTAGCTAAAATGTTACAATAGACAGGAAGGTCGCTCTGTGTTCAGGCTGGGACCTTTTCTTATTAATACTGATTATCTTAAGCATGGTCATAGAAAAATGTAAATTACACACTTAAAGCTAATTGAAATGGATGACAAGGTATTTCTTGGAAGTGGAATGAGGAATTTTTCAATCAGGTAAAACAGTAAGGCTTTACCAGATCAGTCTTGTAAACATTCTTTGTGCTTATGAATTTTTCAATTTCCTTTGGATCCCTTTTACCGTGGTGTTTCTTGCCCACCAACCCCTATAAAAGCTGTCTGGCCTAATTTTTTTTTTCCTCCCACAAACTGAATTATTGGCAATGCATTGTTTCCTGCAGTGATACACCAAGGTCTATTTTGCCTGGCTGTCGGGCACTGTCAGGGGTTGGGCAGCTCTTGGTGTCTGTGCTGGCCCTGGCTGGTGGCTGTTGAAGCACATCAGTGCTGAGCACTGCACACACGCTGGCCTTGGGGTGTTACTGCATCAAGGTAATGACAGCCCCAAACAGCACTCAAATACCTCCAAAGGAGACTAATTCTTTTGACAAGTCCTGGCTAACTTTATCCACTTAGTCTTAAGACACAGAATTATGTTTTTAGTCAAAGTCTCTGATACAGATCTTAATGGAAAGTTCACTGAAGTGTTTTAGCTTGGAAACAAAGTGAAGGCCTAAATTAGGTAGACTGTAGTTAAGGTCTAATTATCCATGTTCATTAATTTTTCTCTCCCATATATGTTCATTAGAAGTGCTCTAAAAGCCATAAGACACTCTAAGGTCCACATCCTAATGAAGAGGAGTTGCAAGAAAATTAACTAAGTAAATTCACTTCATTAATAGATTCAGGAAACTAATGTGGTCAGGATGCTTGAAGTATCCTGAGTTAGGCTTTTGCTTTTGGAAAATGCTCAGTGGTAAGGGGAAAACCAGACTTTTTTCTGTGTAATGCTAGAAATCTGTTTGGATTAGACAACACTTGAACTCCTCTGACTGAACAGAAGGCAGGTACAAAGCCTTATGTCATTATTTTGAGAATCACTGTATCTTTGAAGTTTGGATGTGATTTCATGATTCTGGAGCTGGCTGTTAAGGGCAGCTCTCTCTCTATATTATAGTCTCCATTGCTGCTCTGAAATCTGACCCTGAATGACTTTCACCGATAAGGAAGCTGCTAAGAAGCCAAGAGTTGCAGGACTGCAGGAAGACCCTGATGATACTGGAATGGGGATAGTCTAAGTCTCAGGGCTGCTCTTTGCATGGGAGGTGAAGAATAAGCAAAGGAAATAATTTTGGCTCACTTCAGATATTTTTCAGCAAAAGAACTTACTTAAATATTTGATATTGAATTCCTCAAAACTGTTACTTATTATGTTTAGTGGGGAGAGTTGCATCACATCTTAAGGCATCTTAGGGTATGATAGGCTAGAATTGAGTCTTTATTTAGTGCCTCTTCTGCTCTTTATTAATTATTACTTATTCTTTGCTTTACCAATTAGATCCTTTCATAACCCAAACATCTTTTCTGATGATCTTAAACTAACAAGTCTTTTCATTATTTATATGTTTACCTTAAGTAGATTTTTTTAGCATCTCTCAGTAATTATAAATTATCAGCCTAATAATTAAATCATTAATGGTAAATAATTATGCTGAACTTTAGGTTCCAAGTGAGTTGCTGTATCTGAAGTTTTTATGCCATTAAGCCTTGATCCCTCTCTGATAAATTTGATTGCATTTCAGCCTCTTGTTTTTGATTGTGAACTGACATTGTCTATAGGTAGGCAGTGCAAATTCTGCAATTAACCAATTTATTATTGGTGAGAGTAGTAGCTTCCTATTTATAATCAATACCTATTTATGTATTTCTGAGTATTTCAAGAGTACTGTGGGTTTGTCTGCACTGGGCTGCATATAAATTTGATATAAATTAATGTATTTCTTCAACAGTGTTAATGGCAATACACCTCTACATACAAATTCAACCCATGACAGCATAAACAAGTTTTGCAACAGAATAAAATTTGCTTGGTAGGAACCCACTTTTTTTTACAGCTTACCTAAGTTTGCAGTAGTGACATGTAGAGGAAATTTTTGGAAATGATGTAAAAACAAGGCAAAGACAGGAAGAAGGAGACAGAGAAATAACCTGCCTGAGTAAAGGTGTCCATGCTCCTTGGAGGTTAAGTGTGGAGCTTTCTGTGTGTATTGAGTGAGTGCCAGGTATGTGCTCAGCATTCATACTTGGTACTCCGTGGATAACTGTCACCCCCAGGGCAGAGCTGCAGGGATACTGGCAGAGCCTCCCTGTTTGCCCACAGAGGCTGCTGGGATGGAGGAATTTTAGGGTCAGTACCGGGTCTGTTAAAAGCAGATGGAGGCATTGGCTGACTCTGCTCAGGAGGGAACAAGCTGGAGGGCAGAATGTGGGGCAGTTCAGGAAAGAAGGGATTTTCCATAGCAGGGGAGGAGTAAGGAGGATGCAACAGGTACTGTGCAGATGCCAGAGGAGTAGAAAGGGTCAAAGAGAGATCAGGAGAGCATTTGCAAAAATCTCATATTTTCACATACTGGCTTCTGTTTTCTTTCTTTCCTTTCACAAAAATGTCCAAGGCTTCTTCCCTTTTACTTTCCCTTCCTATCCCTTAATGTTTGTGGTTGCCTCTGACTCAGATTCCTTCTAAGGGAAAATGGGTATTACATACTTCCAAACAGCTTTTTTATTGGATAGCTGCTGCCTTTTAGGCTGATACCCCCTATGCCTAACAAGCTTTTGTCCTTACGTTGCTGTGGGCATGAACATGAGGTCTGGAAAGTGTGATTGCCCAACTTGCAATCTGAGTGCAGCCTAGTGCAGGGAAATTATTAACAAATCAGTCATCCAGCCAAATGCTAATATTTGCATTTGCCATTGATATATAGGGAGCAAAAGTGCTGGTGGAAGTATTTGTCAGTTTTATTGCAGGCACAGATGAAATCCTGAGAGAGGGAAAGTAGGTCTGATCCTAGGCCCAGAGTGATGAGAGTTGTATTTGCAGTACTGTGAAATGTTCAGGGCTTTGTCTTTGTGATTCTCATTGGAGACCCTAAGTTGTTGCTGATGTCCCAACAGGGCATAGAGAATTACACCACAGTATCATGGGACTCAAAATTTTCTGTGCAAGACTTAGAACCAAGCAGCAGCTTCTGCTTGGCTGCTGAATTCACTGGTTAGCTGAAGATTTAATTGGCACATTACTATCTTAGCACTTATTAAATGGATACCTCAAACTGATAGCCATCAGTAATACTTAGTCTTTTTATGTCTCTCCCTGACATTCCCATCACCATCCCCACCAAATTATCAGGAATATTAATGCATTAAAATATATATATAAGAAGCCCTATTCTACATGTTTTGTTTTGCATCCTGCTCTGTGCTCACCTGCTCCACTCCAGAATGACTCCATTTCAGTTAGGTGATAGCTAAAGTATGTAAAATGTTTTGTAAGCATTTCTAACCCTAATCTAATCTGTTTTATTACCTTTCCATGCACTTGATGCCTTTTCATTTTCTAGTAGTTGAAATTCTAGGATACAATTATTAAGATATTCAAGAAGTTGTAAATAATGCTCATGTGCCATAAAATAAGTGAAAAAGCATACCGTAAGAAAAAAATGTTGATTTTAGTTGTCCTGAGAATTAGAAAAGATAGACACTGACTGGTGAAGATAGGAAATAGAAAAAAGCCCCATGAAGATGAAAAAGAGCTATTATCTCTGTCATGTCACCTCTCTGTAAGTACAATATTGTGCTCTCCTGAGGATGCAATTTAAACTGACAGTGCATCACAGAACTCCTTTGCAGCCCTTCCTTAGGCAGGCAGCTCCTCAGTGCAGTTGCCTCCTAATGAGCCTTTGTTGTGAGTACAAAAATACCAGGACTGGAGTCAAGTGCTCTTCAATTAAAGATCTGTTTAGGTTGGTGGGAACAAGTAGAAACTCTGGCAGTCATTTGAGCAGTGCTATCAAAATTGAACTGCTTCGCAAAACTACATCTGTCTTGGTTTTGAACTTCGTCAAAAAAGAGAACCATTATTGAGGGAGAGAGGAGGTGAATCTGTGGGAAGGAGAAGAGTTTAATAAAATACCAAAATGATGTCTTTGGTCATCATTAGAACTATTCTAAGTTTTCATTTTGAGATGAGGTTTTTGTTTCCATTTTTAACTTGGAAAATGTAGAAGAAAATATCTAAAAGTTGAAATCAAATTAATTGCCCAAGAAAAAGAATCCTGATGAAAAATTTCAACATCAAATCTAAAATTATCACAATCATCTGTGAAATTTGGGCTTTCATCCTTCTCATAGCCCTGCTGAGCAGGTACAGCCTTAAGTGTTTGGAATAAAATAATTTTGCAATCAATGGATTAAAATGCAAACCTGGACGTGTGTTTGCTACAGCACCATCATCACTTGAAAAGCAAACTTCTGTTGCTATAGGATTTGATCCATCTAGCAAAAGAGGGAGGAAAAAAAGAATGATCTGAACTTGCAGATGTTTTTCCCGGAGGAGTAATGACTCTTACGTAAATAATCACTTCATTCTGCAAGTGCATACACTTTCATTCCACAAATTGATTTCACCTCTTCTGCCCTTTTCTCTGGTGCAAGCCTCTGCTAGATCTAGCAAGCCTCATTATTCTGTTTTTAAATATCAAAGCTATAAACATCTAAGTCAGAGTTGTGTAGGAGCATCATCATTTTCAAGTAACATCTTGAAACCTCCAAGTTGGTATCAAATACAAATCTTGGCTAACACTGTGAGTGACAGATATATTTTATCACTAATGTGAGAAGAAATGCAGCTTTTTTGCATCATCTTCTGTGGTCAAGGAATGAGAGAGGAAAAGCTAAACATACAATAAACATCAGAAGTGATGGAATAGTCTGGTAAATAAATTCATTTGCTGCAATACAACTGTTTTCCAGTTAAGCATCAAACACGCAGTGGTTGTTTGCTACACCCCTGTATATAGCAAACCACATTTACAGTGCTGATCTGCTCTGGCTCTAAAATTCATCATCAGTGAGCAGAGCAGGGGGACATTTAACATGGTATGGCCAGGTCCACCAATGTTACTTCAGAAATAACTGGGTGAACTCAGAAATGACAGTAATGGAAAGAGGAGCAGAATCATCTCCTAAATCTTTGTGTGTTCATAAACTGTCACTGTCAGTTTTCAGCTACCGTGTGTTATGAGCTGCAGTTGGTTTTTTTCTCTTTTTTGCTGTCTTTCATGATACATGTGCATGTCTCATAAATATGATTTATTGTTTCTCTTTTTAAGCTAAAATGGTTGGAGGAAGAGTGCAGCACTCATTCCTGAGGAAAGATAACTTGCCTGAGGAAAGTTTGGTTTAGGCAGTTAGTGAGTAGTTCTTGTTCTTAGCACTTGAAGGTATCTCTTTCTAAGATAATTATGTCTTAGGGAGTATATTGTGATATATTTCATCTGTGAATTATTGTTTTCTGGCCCATTGTTTCAGGATAATTTTTCGGTGAATTTCACAGGTTAATTACACATCATTTAACAAAGTGCCAGTTTTCATTGTCTCCTCAGACCGTGTTCGTTTTCCTAGTACCTGGCTGTGAGGTAGGCATCTATTACATCAGCTTTGTTTTCAGTTCTCAAAGTAGCAAAATTTCCATACCTTCTAAGTGGAAATCTTCCAGTTCCTGGAAGGATTACTCCTTTTTCCAAGGTGGTCTTTTTTTTTTTTGTTTTGTATGTTCACTACTGCTTATGGAAAAAATGTTGTGTGGTAGCTAAAGTTAAACACACGGCTCAATGTGAAGCTGGGTACTAATGCAGGAATTGCCACTGGGGATGAGCCCTGTTCCTGTTCAGCTCAGCTTTCCCTCTCTGATAGATGCCCCTGGTAAGTATTTCAGACAAAAGTGCAACACAGCCCTCAGTAAAGAAATAATGAACCTAACACAGAAGGTCTTTAAAGCTGTGCCATGGAAAATGAGTCTGTATGTTTACTTATTTTACCCAGTATAAAGCAGCTCTTGGGGTTTTTGTTGTTAAGTGTAACTGTTTGATCCTTTCTGATACTCTGCTCTTCTCAGAGTCTCAATGATACCTTGTAACAGTGAGTTTCACCTCAGGTTAATAAAGTTCTCTAGAAAAAGATGTTTGCCTTTATCAATTTTATATGTGCTGTCTTTTCAGTTTCACTCAATGTCCACAAGAGTAGTTTTATTTCCCTTTTTCTACCATTCATTATTTTCTAAGCCTCTGTAATGTCTTCCCTTCTTCATCTTCTGTCTAAAGCAAACATTTCCAAATGTCTCAGTTGCTTCTACTTGATTTGTAAGCTTTTAAGTATTTTTATTTCTTTTTTGTACCTGTCCTAATTTTGCAATGTACATTTGAAAGATTAGCATTTGAGGCATAATCCTGATCTGTAAGTTGGAAATGGGATATTACTTGTATAATTCTGATTCTTTTGACTATTTTTGTTTTTCATTTCATTTTCTCTGGTGATCCCATATGTACTGGAACGATTTCAGCACCATGCAGATTCTCACAACACATCCCACAACTACATCTTCACTTACCTGAGCATCCTAGAAGTGCTTCAGTTAGCATTTGCCACTGTGTTTTCTTTGTTATTTACCAATGAAAGGTCAAACTGTATGTTTTCAAAGCATTTTAGTGGGGTTTATTCTGGGCTTTTTAAAATGATCAAGGACATATATTTGTCAGATACAGGGGAAAGGCACTTGGAGGGTCTACTTCAGTAGTGTTCTGCTCGTTGTAAAACTCAATTGTCTGAAATGAAGTCCATGTTTCTTCCTGCAGAGATGTTTAAGCAACTGCAGTTGTAGTTGTACAGTTTAAGCTATTTAATAATCTTTTGAAGAGTTGCTCTTGAGATGCCTCAGCACTGAAGTTTAGCCTCTGCATTTTAAAACACCTTTAAGTCCTTTTTTCCAGAGTGCTTCCCAAACTTGAATTTATCTAGTTGTGGCTGACTTTCATCTATGAAAATGCAGTTTGTCACAAGTATTGGAAAACAGATGACCTCCCAAGTCAGAGGCTGCATCCATAACTGGTGGATTTTCATCATTCAGTGAAATTTTCTCAAACGTTTTCTCTCATTTAATACCTCTGTAAATGAAGATGTAGAAAAAGCCTGATGATTGATAGAAAAAGTCTAGGCTATGCTTAACTTTCAGTCCTGGTGTAGCAGCTTTTTGGCATGAAATTGGAGCTGAAAAATAGGAGTCCAGATTGCACATCTTTTCCTTTTTTTTTTTTTTGATCCCCAGATCTAAACGTCCAGTGCCAGTTTCAACCTCGGCTCCCAGAATTGACTCTCCCAGGGCTGTAATTCCCCATCAGAAGGTAAGTGACACGTTTCTCCTCAGCCAAAGTGAATATCATTTTTATCTACTGTGGTGAAGGTAAATATCTACTACAGGAAATAGCTTTTGCTGGCCCCAAGTAATTAAACATTGAGTGAATGCACAGGCAGCAAAACTGCTGCAACGCAGAGTATTAGTGGTCTGTATTTTGCTGATTTCTGATTAGCAGGACCAAAGCATCCAGCTATCCTCTGATGTGTTCTGGTCTAACCAGTTCTGAGCAGCTGTTTCCATCTAGGCTACAAGAAGCCACTAAAGCTTCTCAAAATATACATTTGCTTTTGTAGAAAGAGAACCATTAGAACAAGAGACCACTGGGGAGAACCATTAGACTATGCCTCAGTCTGTCCAGATCCTGACTGCATCTGAAATGACACTGATTTGGAAAGAGGACGTGAGGGCATTTGAAAGCTTGCATCATATAGTGTTCTTATCATAGGATTCAGAAGACCTGAGAATAAAAAAATAAAGAGGATAAGTCAATTTAATGAATAACAGCAAGTGGCAGAGGAAATGGATGGCTTAGTTTCCGTTGTCAAAGCACATCATCTTTCATAAAATAAATGTTCATTTTAGAATAAACACTGACTGTACCTGGCAACTCATCTTCTGTATCTTTGGAGACACCGAGGAGCAAGGGTACCTGAAAGATGGTGTATATATCCTTAGGCTCAGGCTCTGGGTAGGACATTTGTATTGCTGATGCATTTGATTAGATAAATGAGCAGGAGGTAAAGTTTCCATTGCTGCAACTTATCCCTGCTGTCAGTGCCAGTTTCATCCCTAGCATGCATATAAATAAAAAACACTGAAGATCAAAATACGTGGGGAATTAGATGATGTTCTACTGTTTTTGACAGTTCCAACTTCCATAGATCAATTTCAAGTAATTTTTATAAACACCATGCTTTCCAAATTCAGAGCACAGATGGTAACATCATCCCTGAAACTGCTGCAAATAGGTTCAAGATAACAGAAGAGAATGCACCTGGGGGGAATAATTTTACTCAATTTTATTTTGTGAAATTTTAAATTACCCTGACTGGCCATTTATTAGTTGAGATAGAAATAATGCTATTTCAGGCTGGATCTTATAAACTTTTTTGGCAAGGGAAGATGAAATTAAGAATTTATCTTGCTCAGAGTTGTTTCTGCTTATATCAAGATTTTATAAAAGTTATCTTGGAGGAAGTTACTGGAAGAGTCACCAAACAATGCTGTGAAATTCCTAGAAAAAAAGTGATGGATCATTCTTTTGGTTAAACTGGTGTTTGCACCAGCAGAGTAATAGGGGCAGGAAGGGGAAGGAGTTCTCATTTTCCCTCAAGAACCACACAAAATGCTGTTAGTGTTCAAGGCAGTGAGTAGATGTCTTACCAGAGTTACTCACCAACACAAGATTGACACCTGTCTTTTGGGCTCTATAGCACCTGCACAGGTAGGAAAATTTTGTCTACTTCCTCCACAGGCACATAGAGCTTTTATATATTGGATTTTCACAACTCTTTTAGGTGCATTTCTTTCTTGGCAAGTGTCAGTTTTAAAATTGTTGCCATAGGTCTTCAAAGCTGTTTAGCACAGAACACACTTTCCTCCCTCAACTATCTCCTGTATAGAAAAGTTAACTTTAGGTACTGCAGGGGTTTCCTTAAGGTCTTAAAAGAGCCCTTGGCATGAAAGCCATAAAGACACTTTATATTTCCTATTTTAACCCTTCAGAGAGAAGTGAGGACCAAAGGACTCGACCCATTTTCAGAATTTGAGAATTCTGTGCAAGGTGCTCAGGAAAGGTTTCTAGGAGCTGCTGGAGGCAGCCTGTTCTGAGCATGCTACAGGCAGTCCCAGCAGCTGGAAAAGAGAATTACTGGAACCTTTCTGGAGGAAAAGGGTGGCATCCATGAGAAGGTATGGTGGGAAACAGGGTATCTAGCAGTATTCAGGAAGATCTTAGGTGTAGGGTCTTTCACCCAGGGGGAAGAGGTAGCAGTAGAGTGCTGGAGGGGGGGACCCTTTGCAGGTCAAGAGGAGTGACACTTGTGTCACTCATCTGTGCTAGTAGACAACAGTAAGTTTTAAGTGAAGAAGAATCCTTCTCTAGGGCTTGTTTGGAAGGGAAAGAAGGCATTGAACCCTCAGAGAAGTCTCAAAATCCAGAATAAAAGTACTTAACTGATAAAAACAGTGTAATGCTGATGTTGCAGTAAGGTATGTTACAGTAAATACACTTTAAAACCGAGGTTTCTTTGCTTGTCCCTTTATCGTTTCTAGTAACAGTATCCCTGTAGAAATGAAGAATTCATTCACAGGCAGAAGTCACCTCCACACCTCTGCTTGACAGTGTTTAGACTGATGGTTCACATGAAATGAATTTGATTGTATTTCTTAAAAATCAGCAAAAAACTGCATTACAAGACAGTCGTGACAGTGTCATCCTCATAGAGCAAGAGAAGCTTTCCTCACCCTTCTCTGGTTAAGGTTAAGGCATGGCAATGTTAGCTAAACAATCTGCATGTGCAACTTGAGTGTCTAGTTAAAACCATAAATCCTCTTGTATACTACTGCTGATCTGGTTGCAGCTTCCACTAATTTTCAAGCTTGCACTTCTTCTTTCACTGTTTTCTTGTTTCGTTTTGTTTTGTTTTAGGGAAACAAGCATACATTTCTTCAGAAAGATCAGTCATTCTTTCACAAAGCTGATCAATGTTATAGATGATGCAGGTTCTGCAGCCATAAGTATGTAGGGCTATTATTGAAAATAAGGCTTGGTTGATTTTCAGTTTCACTATATCTTTACCTGACATAAATCTCAAGCTGGAAACAATTTTCATTTAGTTCAGTCAGATGTTTTTGATTTAGTGAATTCTTTTGCACAGGTGGGGCATAGCTGGAAGAAAGGGCATAGTTAATGTTGAAAGCATTCAAATAACAATAAGAGTAAGCTTGAGTCCAAGGATTTAAACTAAGCCATCAGTCAGTCAATGAGTTCCTGCAGCTCTCCAGAGGGGACACAACACAAGTGAAGATTCAGCTCAGTGCAGTTCAAAACATTCCAGCTGGAGCTTTACGGCTAACCATGGCTTTAACATTTGTCCCTTTGCATGAAGGTACTGACAGCCTTGTTACTTTTAATAATATGGCTATGTATTGTGCTTTTTGTGAAACACTACTGAACACACTTATTTTGGAGTCCCAGTGAGGATCTTGTCATACTTATGATTTGTTTCCTGCCAAATTTGGGAGCCTATGTTTTTAGGAGAAAATAGATGGAGATGACTGACTTTTTAAGTAGAATATAGGATGGAAGAGCTGGCTCAGCCAAAAGCAGTTTGATCAGGTCTTTGAGCAGAGTCATTCAGTGCCATGGTGCCTCCATTCCCTTTTTTCGCTAAAATATTTAAAGCAACAATTGCTTCTTGAGCATGTTGGGTGGTCAAATTCACTGGTATACTGTTAAAATTGTTCTCCCAGAAGTGCAAGAGGTGAGTAATGACTGTAGGGTCACAACAATAGATAAATGGAAAATTAGCTGTCAAAGGAAGAGGATCTGCAAAACTTGGTATTGGTCTCCCAATATAAATTGGTTTCTCACTTCCCTGATACATAAGAAGGGACATTTGCCTTTCATAGAAACCGGATTTTTATAAACAAATAATATTTCAGAACAGAAATTGAGCAGATTCCTAGCTTCCTTCTATTTCAGAAGGTTGGAAATTCCCCTGCATTTATCAGTTTTAAGCTCATTCCCTGACATTATGCAGTTTTCCTCCCACAGCGAGGGATTGCTGCACGATCCCAGAATCTTTGTGGAGGGAAGCCCATTGCTCAGTGTCAGAGCCTCCTCTTCTGGTCGGCTGGAGGGGTAGCATCAGACTCCCAGAGCTGCAAATGTCAGCTTGCTTTTCCAGCCAGTGAGACAGAATGGGATGAGAGATGGGGAACAGGGGAACGTTTGTTACTGCTGGCTGCATTTCGTGTGATGCAATGCTGAAAGCTCAGTGCTGCTGCTCAGTATTAGACATTTGCCCTTCACAGTCAGCTGTGGTTTCAGAAATTCTGCATTAATCTGTTTTTGATGCTGAACTGGAGAAAAAAAATAATTCCATAATATTCTCCCAGGAATAAGCTGAATCAGAGATTTTTTTTTTTTGTTAGTCACAAAAGGAAAGAGCTAAATATGCTGCTGATGGGGCAATAATTCTTTAGATGAAGTAATACACCTGCTTCATTAGACACTTCCTGTTTCATCCATTTTCCCCCCCACAGCACAGGGAAAACAACTACCCTAAAACTATGAAAACATGAACTCAAGATGGAGGTTACTAACCTGGCACTGCTGGGCTCTTAGGAATTCTAGTGCTGCGTTGCAAGTATGCTGGAATTCCAGCTAGAAATTGTTTGAGGAGCAAAACTAGAACTCCATTTGTGCCAAAAGGGAGCCAAATCATCAGCCATCATTTTTTATGGCTATCCTATAATTTTCCCTTTGCCTACAGCTACTGTCCAGTAACACCAAGGCTATGAAAATGCATTAGGGCTAAGGAAATATGTGGCATTTATCTCACTAGCAGTTGAAACTGCTCTCCTTGCTTGTCCTTTTATTTCGGAGTGTAGGGAGAAACCCACAGTTAACTAAAAGCTACAGAGTTTTCAGGGTAACAAATATAAATAACTCTGGCATATCCTTTTTAGTCTCCATTACCTCTGTATTTACTTTTTATTTAATAATTGTTTTTTCCCTCTGCTGGCATGTAAAAATGGATTGCCCAAGTGACGACTTAATTTTTTAATATGGCCTTGTGCATTTGTGCCTCTTTTTGAACACATTTTTAGAGAGAACCCCTGATTTCTGTTTATTCAGTGATATCTGGAAGCTTTCAGTAGGCCACTGATAGGGATTGTTGTTTGCTGTTTTCAGTGTCAGGGTATAATGACCAAAGTATGTATTGCAAGTGTATTTATTTTAAAAGGCACAGTCCGAAAATGCTTTTAGGATTATCTGTTTCTACAGCCTCAGGCAGTTATTAGTGCCAGCTAAAATCTCTTCCTGTTTATCACTGAGAAAAATTATCTTAGTTCCTTTTATCTGCCTTACATTTTTGATTCAAAATGTCTTAAATGTGTTTAATGTTATGATTATTTATATCCTTAGACCTTTAGGGGTTTTTTCAATAAATTTTAATTAATCAAGCCATATTATCTTGATTTTTTTTTTCAAATGTATGCTCCCTGAACTTATATATGCAATGTAGAAAAATCCAAGAGGGCAATATAAATATTTATTTTTCTAGTGAACCATAGAATCAAAACTAGTAAATCAGATTTATGATAACCAATACTAGCAGAAGTGTAGAAGTCAGGTTATTCTCAGGCCTATATTCCATGCAAGGCTGTGGGGGAGATAAGTGCAAGGTGTTAAAAATTATGATTAAATTGCCACTGAATGAGGCAAAATGTCACTGCAGGCCACCACCTGCTCTTAAACTGGCTTTTATTGAGGCCAGATTGTGGGTTCCATCTCTTCTTTAGTATGATGTCCCCTGCCTGTCCCTGTCCCCTGAGCTGGACTGCAGCAAGTAGCCAGCATTACTGGGCCTCTTAACTGTGAGCATTTTTCTTTTTTGATAAATCTTTAATTTTGGTTTGTAGTGAATTATTTATGAAACTGAAGTGTTGGACTGTGTTTCTCTAGGAGGAGTTTTCGATAGGTTTTTCTGAAGCTGAACACCAGCACAGACTTCTATGGGTATAGGTATTGTAGGAGAGATTCCTTTGGCTAAGACAGCACTTGCTGTCCTAGTTAGGAATATTATCTGGGACAGGACTGTAGGATCATACACACACCTACATACTCAAGCACACCTTCCCTCAAGTGGAGATTAGGCAGGAATGATCAGCATAGGAGCACCCTCTCTGTGGAGCAGTACCTGTTCTCGAGTCCTGTTGGTCTCTCTGCTAACCCTGCTGCATGGCCTGATCAGCATGAACCAGAGCCCAGGAAGGCAGTGCATAACCTCCATAACTTTGAGTGCACTCACAGGAAACAGAACAGTGTGGTTTAGAATCATTAGGTCTTTATAATAACAGCATTGACTTCTATGGTTGTACATGATCTAAAATTATTCTGACCTCAAGGCATTTTTAAGACTTCTTAATCATCCTAGAAATTAATAAACAGTGTTGTCTTAATGTAAAATTATTGCTGTGAGGTTGACTAGTAGCAAATGCTTTCTCAATGTTAAGCTTTATTTGTTGATTTCAACTAAAACCCAGTAAAAAAATGCCTGAGTTTGTTTTGCTTCCCTTATTTTGAAACAATGCATTTCTTTGAAAAATCTTCCCTGAAAGTTTGAATGCTTTGGCCCCAATGTTTATTGCTAGTTTATGACTATGTTTAAAGCATTAATTGCAGATATGTTATTTTTGCATGTGTTCTATGATTGCTCTTTTCTTTTTTTTCTTTTCTTGGCCTGCATGTTTGCTACTACAGGAACCTGCTTGGGAAATCAATGGCAACAGAACAACCTCCAGCCCTCTAACTAACACGGCGACTGGGCCTATGGGTAGTGTTTTAGCAACCAATGGAACATTTTCAGGCTACCTCAACCAGCAAGAGATGAGCTTTTCAAATAGCTCCTCCTACCTAAAGACTACCACAGTTAGATCTTCCATGTCCTCTCAGTCTGTGACTCCTGACATTTCAACTGCCAAGAGCACTGTAGGTTGCAAAGCAAGCCCTGCTTTGGCTGGTGGCAGTAGCCCTGCCCACCCGCTGAGCCCTGCGAGGCAGTATAACAACCCCATTGGCCTTTACTCGGCAGAGACCCTGAGGGAAATGGCTGAGATGCATAAATTGAGTCTCAACCGAAGGGCTTCGGAAGGTGGACTTCCTAGAGGGTAGGTAACATGGTTAACATCTTTAATTGTGTCAATAAGTAATGAACTTGCTCAACAGGGAATGGAATGGTGCCTATTTACCCTATTGTGCATTTCTCTGGCAAACCATGATTAAGGTCTGGATCAATCACTAAATTTTCCAGTAGCCCCCAAAACATACCCACATTGCCATTACAGAGCAATGGTCTTTGGTGTCTGAAGTACAGCATGGATTGGCAATAGTCAGCAGGGCATGAGGGGGAACACTAGGGCGGAAGTAACTGTGATCATCTCAGGGTTGTGGCACTCAGCAGTTCTAACTAATGCATGCAGTCTCAGAGAACCAAGTGTTGCTGGCAGACGTCAGAGCAGCTGCTATAAACCACACCTGATCTTTGGTACTTTGCTAAAGAGAAATGGCTTTGAGCAGCAAATCTGACATGCTCAGCTACTGGAGTGTCCTGCTGTAATTCCTGCCTTAATGTGTTGGCTTTCCTATGCAAAATGAGTCAGAACTGCGATAGTTTGAATCCTCTGGTTTGAAGACTGTCTATCTTGCATCTGTTAGCTTTAATGTTAACTTTGCTGTAACAAAGAATGATCTCCAGATAGTTTGATCCTTTCTGTCAAAGTTTTCCATACTCTTGTATTGCAGATCATCTGTTTTATTAGTAGGTTTGTAAAGTGGGGAGCTTGGACTACAGTACATGAGAAAAAGCAGTGAGAATCAGGTTTTCCTAATTTTTTTGCCTTCATGTATAAATTGTCAAACAAATCTAATTTTTAATTTATTTGTGTTTTGGGGTTTTTTTTAAATGAAGATAAATTTCTTGTTATGAATAAGGGGAAAAGTGTATTTTCAACACTAGGAACTTGGCTATATAAGGAAAACCAGAAAATTCCAACAAGCCACTCGAGGTCTGATAGCAAATGCATTTCTTCAAATACTTTATATCCCTTTGCAGAAGCTCTCTGCAAAAGTAAAACCAAGAGGTTTTCAGCTGTAGCAAAGTGGGGATATTTCTTCCTATTAAAAGAGCATATACACCTGTTCTAGATGATTCAAGCAGTTTTAGATGATTCATTGCCACTCTCTTGAGCACTCAGCATTAACAGTGCTAATAAACTTACCTGAGAAAATTCTATCCTCCCTTCTCATGCTGGATAATTAAGTAAAGCAATTACTGTTTAAAAGAAAATAATTTGGGTTAGTAAGCAAGATCAGCAAAATAAACCTCAGAGTACTTCTCTCTTAATTCACAGTTTTCTGAAGAATAACAATTCTTGTCTTATTTCAATATGCAGAGTTTCCTGGGAGTATATCTTGGTATCTTTTCCCCACTGTGTTCCTATCCTCCTGAATACCTGTGGGGGTGAGGGTGAAGGGGCTGAATTTTGGGTGGCTCAGCATTGTGGCTATTATCAGAATTACAACACAGCTGCATCCATCACTCACCGAAGTCAGTGTGAGCCTTTCTATTCAGTTTGAACTAAATTTTAGGGAATTGCTGTCTATCTGCCTTTACCATCTGTAACACTGATGAACAAACAAGAAAATAAAAAACCTCTTATCCTGCAGCACAGGAACATTCTGAAAAGATGAAAGAGCCCAGAAGCACTAAATAAATGTGTCTTGGAAGGTAACTTCTCTGAGATTTAGAGAACTCTACATCTCTGTTGACATACAGAGAAAATTCAGAGCTCAATAGTGCTGTCATTCCCATTCCCACTTGACAGTTACCCATGAAGTAAGAAGCATCTTGCCTCCTGCTCTGTGGAAAAAAACATGGAACCTCTAACTACCTTGGGACTTGGTGGCATCCATGATAACCTCGTAGTGCATATATGTGAATGAGGAAAGCACTGTGAGCACTGCAAAATCAGTTCTGGTCTTTGTTGGGAACATTCTTACCGTATAATACAAGATGATTGTGACATTGTGGTGCTCCAAAACTGAATTCAGTGTGCTTCCACAAACATGCACTTAGCTGTATGGTAAAAGCTGTAAGGAAGTTCAAGCATGGGGAGTGATTTTAAGGTATGTTTCAGCTCTGTGTCCTTTTCACCAAATGATTTAAATAAACTTAATTGTGTGAATTGCTGTTACAGCTTTAGCTAAACCCTTTGGAAAAATCCTACCAAGAAGCTGGAATTAATTTTGAGATTATTTCCTTGATCTGTGAAGAATAACAAAGCGTCTGTTTCTCTGATACACTTTACATTAAAGCTTTATCACTCTGGCCCAAGGTGAAAAATAAGCCTGTTAGGAGTGTGGAACGTGATGTGCTGAAAGCTCTGGAGAGTATTAATAAATATGAACAGTGAGTCACAGTTTGTAACATGTGCATCTTTTTCATTCCAGTGTAAGTTATTTTTCACATTGTAGGTCAAGGGCAGTAAATACCTGTCCCACAAGTACGTGCCAGGTGGCTTGGGTTACTGGCTTCTTACTGTGTGACCTCTGTGAGCAGCAAGTTGGGTGTTTCAGACATGTCCCTATATAGAATCAAACTAAAATCATGTGTGGCTCTCAACTGGGAGGAATTTTCTCATCTCATACTAAACGTAAGAAGAAGCAAAGCTATACTGTTTTTGAAGGAAGCTATAGGAGCCTCTTCACATCTCAAAAATCTTTACTGAGACGTAACTGCTGAGATGTTCTTAGTGTGTGCACATAATGGTTCTTTTCTCTGAACATACTTTTATATTCCTCTAATTAAGGTGTATTTTAGGGGTTTGGTAGTTCTGCCTTTAAAATATTATTTTATATGTAAGATAGATGCCTGGATGAGTCAGAAAATGATACCATTGCACTTAGTTTCATTGTAAATGAGTGCCCAGCTGTCCTGCATACACCTAAAATGGATATAGGATCACTGATGTGCTTACAGGCTGCAGCTTGTTCCTAATATACCTCTACCAATTCCTGTAAGAGACTGATACATTTGGCTTGATGTGGGGTTTATAAAGCTAGAGGAATATTTTCAAATCTGAGAGTCTGACCAGTAGCAGCAGAGGGTGATCTGTGATTGCTTTACCATGGAAATGCAGAAGTGCAAAGTCTTTACAGCAGCTTTGGCTCATTAGAGCACTTTTGATCATGAAAAAGGCTGTTGGATGAGCCAAAGCTAAAGGATCATATGTTGGAAGAAGCAGTAATACCAAAGGTTCTGCAAGGAAAAAGCAGGAGGAGCCAAATCCACTTGGAATGTCACTCTTAACAGTGTAACTTTGCTGTCCAGTATTTTGTATCCGTCCCAGATACAGAAATGTCACAGCAGCAAGCTGGAAGGCTCAGTGCCCACTTCTGTCAACAGCATTCCATGCAGCCAAGTAAGAAGAAAAGTTTATTAACTGACCCTGGATCTCTCGCTCTTTATTTTGCACAAAATACGATTAATTAGTCTTCAACCAAGAAAAGAACAGAGTGTGGGTATTCTAAGCTTTGAAAAAAAAAAAATTTAAAATAAACATGATAGCCCATTACTGCTATTTGTGCAACCATCATAAAGAGTTATTAGGAAGACCACCCTAGTCCAGACTGAGCACACTCTGTTCTGCACTCCCAGCTTTAGCCTGTGTTGTGCTGCTTTGGAATTACTGTGCAAGCACCATCACTGGTTTATGCAGAGATGCAGGAATGGAGCATGAACATACCTTTTTTTCATACTGTATACCCAGATGGAATAAAATATCCTGCTATGGATATCCCAGAAAACATGTAATGCGCGGCTTGCTTCGTTTCACATGGAATAAGTTAGGAATGACTATTCCGAAGTTAATCAGCTTACACCCCTCTTGGCATAATGTAGGTACAGTCATATCCAGGCCAGTACTGTGTTATATACAAAGGTATTTTCCTTAGTTTTAGATTTAAACATTTACCAGTATATTCTTTGGATCTTCTCCAGCATGTAAAAGACAAAAATCAGTCTTGCAAAACCAGCTCTGAGGGTGGCCTGAGGAGAACAGATTTCATCCCTGAATATTCAATACCTAAGGGAAAAATATAGTCTCTACCACTCATTTGCTATTTTCAGATGAGAATATACTCTGCAAATCCTCCTTTCCTCCCTCTGCTCCCTCCTCCCCTACACTTTGGTAGTATGCAGTTTAAGGATGCACAGCAATAAAATCATGTTCAAGGGTCAGCCAAAATGCCATTGTACCCCACTAAGTCCTGGTGGATCAACTATAATCCCTGCATTTTTTCCTTTCTTAATCATGTTGGGGTTTTTAGCCATACATTTACCTTTTGTTCTTATTTGTAGATGGTCTGAAAAGAGCTGTAGTAATCTTTTGTAAATATCTTTTGCCCTTTGCAAACTATTTGCAAACTCTACAAACTATTGACTTTTTCTGTGTGGTTGGTTTTGATGTTGTTTGTTCTCTTTCTCTTCTTCTAGGTCATAACCAACACCGCTGCCAAGTTAGTATCACCTCTGTGTAGTGCCAGATATTTGTGTGACGCTGTGTGTGTGCAGATGTGTTTTCTGGGGTAGCATGATCCCCTGTGTTCCTGCTGTGTCTGCTTGCAAGTGCAAGTACCATTTCAAACCTCTGCTTGCTGTGGCAGGCGCCCTGCGCTGCCCCTGCTGTCCAGCAGTGCTCCCGCTTGGCGTTTCTTGGTGATGCTCTAATGCTGTGAATGGAGCTGCCACCTGAGCCTGCTCAGTTCTTCTAAAAGCTTTCAGGTGGCTTTGCTTCTCCTGGCAGGTTTTTCTTTAAGTTATCTTCATGCTTTCAGAGTTTGCTGAGCATTATCTGAGCCTTTTTTTGGTATGTTATTAGTAAAGTATTTTCAGCTTCAATGTTAACTTAATTTCCAGAGTCTGCTAAAATTTAAATTTAGGTTGGAGTAAGATACTGGTACAGAAAAAAATGTATGAAGTGATTTACCCTGATAAATCTATTGCCCAAAAAAGAAATAACTATTGATTTGAAAATGGGATTGGTCTGCTTTACTTAGGAGAGTTCAGAGAGGCCTCAGTTTTGACCTGTAGTTTTCTAAGGGCAGAGGATTGTCTCTAAACTCTCGCTTTTTGCCTCTGACCTGAGTGTTGTCCATAAATTGCTGGAGGCTGGGTTAAATTGAGTATAAAATAAATAATTCTAATAGTTAAATGTCAAATTTAAACTGACAGTACAAAGTTAGAAGTAGTAGAATACATAAAGTTGAAGTAATATTTAGTGCATATAATTTACAGTGATCTGGCATTCTCTGTTGGTTTCAATGAGGTGTGGGTGTGATGATGTAACTCCTTTGGAGTGAAAAACCCTAACCAATTTACATTAATAATTATTCTGACAGGATTGGTTTAGAAAGCAGAAGTCACTTTATAGGGGTGTTTGTAATCTTACTTGCTTTGGGATTTATTTTCCGGATCCTTCTCTAGCTTAGGAGAAAGATCCCATTCGTTTGCAGAGGTGCAGCCTTACCTCTGCCACTTTGTCCTAGAGTCCAGCACCCCTTAAAAGCACTAATATCTTCTGTTTGCTTCCAGAGTTAGAAAAAGAACTCATCAGTTCAGCAATCTGTACTTTTTTCTGTTATTTTTATGGTAATCCTGTTAACTTCAGTGGAAGTTTTGCCTTGGTGTGTGTAATGTGACTAAAACCGCTTGAAAGACATCACTAAAACTGTTTGAAGACTACAAGTGAAAGCCCAAATGACTCCTGCTGCTACCGTGAGGGAAGTTTAGGCTGTTCTAACATTAATAGCTTTGATTTCTGTAACTGACTGTGGGAACCAATTGCTTAGAACATTATTCTTTAAAGGTGACATATTTAACCTCTGTCCTTTCATTCACACAATCTTCTCAGATCTTGGCTTTAGAATCTCTTCAGTGCTTTCAACAGTGTGAAAGAAAGAGAACACTAAATTCAAGATCTTGAGGACCTGTGTGTTTGTAATTATCATGTGATTGTTTAGGGTATTACAAAGAAAAGAGATGTTGAAATCAGGCATGTGCATGCTCAGTACAGCAACCTGCACGTCTCTGCACATCACCCCTCCACAGATGATATCAGTGTAATTGTCAGAGTTGATGAATAGTTAAAGAAGATGTATCTTAAATGTGAGAATGTCTTGGTAAAAAGACAGTTTCCACTTTTTGAACGCATAATGCAGCTTCCCAGTTCCCTCCCTTAAAATGTTGACGTGTGCAACTGCAGGCTGTGGCTGTAACGCAGCATGTGCACCTGTGTGTCTCTGGTCCTTGAGCATGTGGCTGTCAATGTTCTGTCAAGGATTTCCAATGATGTGTGACTGTATCTCTCTCTGTCCATCTTCAGTCAGGGCATCCCACCAAACAAAAGGCTGAAAACATAGTGGAATCCCCTGGCTGGCTTCAGAGGTGGCACAGCACCTGTGATAATCTCCAGAAAATTAAGTCATATTGCTGCCAGCCTTAGTTGATTTTACTTTTTCCTCCATGCTGGGATGAGGGTTCAGTCCTCTGGGGCTGCCCATGGTAAACAGGCACAGTGTCGTTTGTGTAAGGAGAAAAGCTTAGTAATAGCAAATAAACTTACAGTTTAATGTCTTAAACTCAGAAAAGGAAAATTGTTCCAATGAAATGGGATTAAATTTTTCAGCATGTCTTCTGCAGGGGGAGATATATCAATTTCCAGCTTTTGGGTTCAGTTCTTAAGGAAACATTTATGAAATATCTGTTACTTCACAAAGAAAGAATTCCCAGTTTTGTCCAGTTTGTTGAGCGTATGAAATCTCTCCTCCTGGCATCCTCCTGCTGCTGGCAAAACAAGAACAGCAGACCAGAGATTCACCTGATCTCCCACAGGCTGAAATAGAGCAGCTACCTCAGCTGAGGTTTAGCTTATTCATTAAAACTCAGGGCAGTGCTCACTCCTAGCTCTAGGACTATGTACAACTCAGCCCTACAAGAAAACCAGCTGCTCTTTGGTTGCAGTCTGACATAAAACTGACTCATTCTGATGTCATGGGAGCTTCAGCTAACTTGCTTTTGGGGCTCAGTCAAATATAAAACCTTTCCTCTTAAACTGAGTCACTGGAAAGTAAGGCAACAACTCTCCCAACTGCAGTTGTCCAGTTGGTTGCAGTGTAGGATATTTTGATCTGGGGCTGAGAATTTATCATGCCATAGCAGCACTTTGGGCTGGCCATACAGAGATTTTGGGAAGATTCAGTCTTTGTGAGGAAAGCCTTGCAGATTAAAAGGTGCAAGTACTAAATTTCATTGTGATTAATAACCCAGGCAGAAAGTACTGAAAACCTCTAAATAATAGACCTGATATCTGTTCACTCCACTGCACTTTCTAGACCTCTGTAAGACCCTTCTGAAAACATGAATGGGTGAAGGAGCAAAAGTGGGAATTCTCTGCACTGTGTATGTACGTCCCATGGGCATGCATATGTACATGTGCATGTTTGTATACACGTAGATGTATACGTGCATGTAACAACAGAATTTTAGTGTATGTAAGTATCACACAAAAAACTTAAAGGATTTTTTGTGACATTTTAATACAGTGACAGCTATTTCACTTTTTTTTTTTCCTTTGTATACATCGTGAGCCAGCCCAAAATGACATCCATTAGCACAGCCATCTTTTCTCTGTGGCTTGGTGCTAATGTTGTTGGCTCTTCTCTGATGAGGAGCTTTGGTGGTGCGATGCCATGAACAGATGTGCACACTCCTCTCTCGGTGCTGCTTCCCTCACTTAACTTCACGCCTCTCTCCTTTCTTCCCCTCCCTTCCCCGTGGAACCTCACCCTTGCATAACCCAGCACGGACTTCACGGAGCGTTTCAACCCCAATGTCCTGAAGGACTCTGCCCTGTCTACACACAAACCCATTGAGGTGAAGGGCCTTGGCGGCAAGGCTACCATAATTCACGCGCAGTATAACACCCCGATCAGCATGTATTCCCAGGATGCTATCATGGATGCCATTGCAGGCCAGGCACAAGCCCAGGGTGGAGAATTTGCTGGGTAAGGTTCTTTCCTTCTGTGGAATGCTCTTTCTCTGCATGGTAACTTGTAACATCCCTACCTGCATGACACATTTGCTCTTCTTGGACTCCTCCTTTTTTCCTGGGATATATTACACACATCCTAGATGGTGTTTGAAAGCACTTTTGAAGTTAAAAGGATGGATCACTAGAAAACCATAGCATGGTTTGTTGTTGGAAGGGACCTTAAAGATCTTCTAGTTCCAGCCCCCCTGCCATGGTCAGGGATACCTTAATTTTACCCAGCTTTTTTGGTATTCCTCCTAGAACTTGTAAGCCCCACAAAAATACATCTAGTGCTCTGTATATGATATTGGATGGGTTTTTGTTTGTGATGACTGAGATTTAAAATAGCCACTGTTACATGCATAGCTCAGAAAGGACAGAAAAGGGAGATGGAATTTTTATTGATGCCTGAAGAATGCAAAATATTTGTTTAGGACTGGCTGCTGGTTTACTTTCCAGAACGGAGTGTTTTGCTGTATTTTCCCTGTCCCTTGCTTACATACAGTACATGTGTTTTACACATACCCTTTGGATTATAGCAAAATCCACTGATGTTTAATAACTCTGCTTTTTCTGTGCATGTTCCTGGGCATCTTATCTGATTAACTTATCCAGAGTTGTAATAACTTTACTGAAATTACATATGCAATAAATGTAGCCAGGTTTCTCTCTTACTAGGTATGCTTCTACCCAAAATAGAACTTGCCTTCCTTTGATATGACACCAAAATACAGGTGTAGCAAGACACTTTAATGTAGTTTCTTTTCCATATGTTAGCTGCAGGCTTACTCAAAATGAGGATGATTTATGTATTTCCTTGTGCTCCCTTTTACTGGCCATTTTCCTCTCTTTTTATAATTATTTTTCTTTTCCTCTAACTTTTTGCATCAATATTGTTGCTCATCACAGCTCTCCGTCATGATGGATCACAAGCAACACCTTTAGCTGGCTTTGGCCATGACTCAGTGAATCTCCACAGGAGTAGACTCATATTTCCAATTATTGAAGTATAAAGAAGTTCATTTGTGTTCTTTATGAGGGTTCACATCCTTCATAGGCATGGATTATATGAGACATTTTATGATACATTGGCACTTTCTATGAAATTCTGTAGCATTATATGATGCAAATAGTAATGTTTAAAAGTTTACCTATTTAAATTATCAGATGATTATAAATTTAATACTGAATATGTGGATCCTTTCATTTTATATGTTTTCTTCAGTTTCCTTTGATGTTCTGAACTTTAATTTGCAGTGGAAACCAAGATGTTCTTTAGCTTGCTTAATCAATCAAGTCTGAGATAAGATTATGCTTAATGCAGAAGTATTTGTATGAGGATTTTTTAATACAAAAGCAGACCAAATTGTGTGCTGATTTATT
The DNA here is from genome assembly GCA_026261815.1 of Monarcha castaneiventris obscurior. NCBI lineage: Eukaryota > Metazoa > Chordata > Aves > Passeriformes > Monarchidae > Monarcha > Monarcha castaneiventris. The sequence continues at coordinate 27,192,932 of JAMPIT010000886.1, read as the reverse complement.
TTGTCTCAATTATCAGCCTATAATTTGGTCTCGGTTCTTAATTAATCATCTTAGTCCTTTTCATTTGTCCACAAGTGTCTGTAGGATGCTAAGCATGCTCAGACTGCACATCTAAAGGGCAGAAAGCAGCTGAAACCTGTTTATTTATTTTATCAGTGATGGACAGGGTTAAGATAAGAATTCGTTTTCTAGTTTGACCATTTGAAATCAGTGATGTTGTAACTTCATGAGATCAGAGTCAGGCTCTTGTCACTTAGAAAATAAGCCACTCTTACTGGATCACCATGGAAAACGTAAAGGGAAAAACAGAGTTATTCATAGAGTGGTTACTCAGACTCCATGCTGAAATCTAAAGGTAGAAAATTTTTAATGCCCCGGCTTTATGTCTTTTCCTACTCTATGTTTTTTTAATTGTTTTTGCTATACCAAGAACCAAGAGTGAGTTGACTGCAGTAAAACTGTATGGACAGTGCATTTTGAGTACATTTCTGTCAAACCACTTCTAAATTCCATTCTGCAGTTTTAGCCAAATTCACAAGTCGTATAAAGACATAAATCCAGCACCTTTATCAGGAATAAGATCTGACAGTTAAAGTAGCAGAATCAATAATGTGATTGTACAAACTAAGGTCTTGTGTGTCCTCTACAATAAGTCAGCTTGGCTGGCTATTTACCAGTCTACAGGAACTTGTTTGTTGGGTTGTGGGGTTTTTACTTCTTAGAGCTTTTTTTAAACAGCTGGAATCAGTGTAACATCTGATGTCAGAATATTTTGGTGTATGTCTACAGGGGTAGAAGACTGCAGTGTTCCTAAGTTTTTACTTAATAGCTAATTTAAATCTGAATAATGACTCCAGGGAGTTATTCACATAGTAAACCATAGTTTATAATGAACTCCAAAAAATAAAATTCCATTGCTGCTTACTTAGAGAGGTTTGACTGTCTTTAAAGCTTCTTTTAATGTTAAGAATGTGTGATTTAAATGATGACGAGAAAAAGAAAAATCATTTTTATTGACTCCTACTAGAATACCTTAGGCTCTAGAATGAAAACCTCTGACAGCTCTAACCCATTTGGGAAGAGGTTTTTTTTCAGTAGCATCAATTTAAAGTAGTATGCTTGAAGATGTATGCATGATATTTCTGCACATCCACACCCAGATGGAAAGAAATTAAATTACAAAGAAGTATAACAGAGGTATTAACATGGTTATGTGCATCTTTAGGCTGTCTGTAAGAATCAACTGTCACATTTAGGTTTATGAAATGCTCATAATCAGCGGTGCACTATATTTCACACTTCCATGCTGAGTGGCTCGTATGTCCTAGTTACTCATCCACAATATAATTATGATTTTGAAAAAAGAAAAAAGCCTGCTGAATTAAAGACAGAGTTGGAAATACTCCAATGTATTGCATTAATTTAGTTCAATTTATATGAGCATGTTTCACTCTGCTGGGGAGGTTAATTCACCAAGCTCCATTTCCTGCTTTAATCATCTGCCATAAGGATATTAATATGTCATATTAATGCCACACATTGCTACTGTGAAATTTGTGGTCCAGCTCTAGTTTTTTAACAATGCTTGAGGTAATAGCATATCTATACATAAACCTTTAAACTGCTTTTTTGTACATTGGTCATGATATAAGAAGAAAGCATTTCAGCTAGAGGATTTAAACAGAGGAATTTGAGCTTTGTGTGGCTTGGGCACTGCTGTTGCCACAGTGGTCCATGGTTGAAATCAGCAGCACTGTCTACCCAGTGGTTTATTATCCACTCTACAGCTGGGAAATTTCCTATCACCTACAGCAGGTTTTTAAACTTCAGCAAGATTAAAAAGTCAATGTGGGGATATGAAGTTAAATGTTGGCCCAAATAAGGCAGCCACCTCTGGCAGTCATACAGGGCCAGGTTCTGGGCATGAAGCACCCTGAAGCACCTCTGGGGACTTGAAAATGGGGTCGTCTTTTGGGGAACATTAATATGACAGAACTTCCAGCATAGCCAAGTGTCAGCAGCAGCAGCAGCAGCACAGTCCCGAGGGTGTTGCTGACTTACTGTTGGTATTACAGAGAATCTCTTTTCCATGCAATGACTGTTCTTGCAGAAGGCAGAACTCACTGCTGCGATTTCTTTTCCTGCCTCAGCAAGCCCTTCAGCCATATGTGATGGGCCAGAAGAGGAGGACTACTGCTCTCTCTCCCCTCTTCCATCTAAAGAAGGTTATGTCCATTGCTGCATACAGGAGCAACACCAATGGAAGCCACTGATGGCACAGCCTTCCCAAAATTAACAAGTCTGCGTTCTGCCTTCTGTACCTGCTAGTGTTTGCATATTGTAAGGATTGTGGTCTAGGAAACATGAGCTAAAATAGGAGCTGGAAAATGCTGCTTCCTCCTACAGGCCATCTTTCACACCGAGAGACTTTTTTACATAACTTGTATGTTTTGTGGCAGAGCTTAAGCTGAAGAGTCAAGTTTTTCTCTAAAATCACCTTTCAAAGCTCAGTTCCACCCCACAGCTGATTGTGCTGAAACACACAAACTTGCTGTGGTTTGTACTTTGGTGGCTCCTCAAGAAAATGAAAAGTTTGCATAGATGAGGCTTATGAAGAACATAAATATGCTATTATGTGTAAAACCATCAAACCAGTGTATATTACACAGTGCTGAAGAAGAGGAGTGTGTCAGCTGGGAAATACTGATATTTAAAGCACTACCTGGTAAACATTTTTCATCACACTGTATGTTATTGCTGTATGTAAGATGTCAGACATACTTCTGGCTTTTTCTTGACTCCTCTCAGGCTTTCAAATCACAGACCCAACTTCTTTGTAGATTTTCTCTGCACAGTGGTATCTCAGCACTAACTTCGAGCCCGAACCAAGGATGAAACTGTTGGACCAAGTGGCCCTTAACTTTTAACAGAACTGTTTCTCAGTTCTCATGAAGTTGAGCTTGCTGCTTGCAAAGCTCTTTATGGAATAGCATAAAGCTGTTACAATAAATCACTTGCTTCAGAAATAGACCTTGTATTTAGAGCAGCCATGGAGCCAAGTTGCTCCAAGCACACATCATCCTCTCAGTGTATATTTCTGCAGCTCTGTTAATAGTTAATTTTAATTCTGCTATGCAGAAGTTATTTTCACTGGGGGAAAAAAAAAAAGAGCTATTGAGTTACTAAGCCTGTTTTTAGTCTGCATCATAAATCAAAGAGAGTTTGCCTCACTTGTGCTACAGCCCTGTGTAGCTTTGATTTTAGGTGTGCACAACTGGGTATGTCACTTTGCAAGATGATTGAGCATGTGTAAGTCCCTGAGATACATTCTGTCAGTAAAGATTTCAGATACTACTTATATATGCAAGTCTTGGGTATAAGTCTAGACTTCTTGTGCTTCACATGTTTAGTAGACAATGAATCCAGACTATGGCAGATGAAAGTTTAATTCAGTTTGAAAAAAATCATCTCTTGAAAAAACTATAAAAGCCTACCACATTATTTTTATAATGAAATATGAGTTTTGTTTCTAATTGCAACCTTAAGGTACACTGGCCCAACCCTGTAATTTAAAGGCATAACATAGAACAGTACCAACATTAAGTCATTTTTACAAGAAATAATGTGGAATAAAAATGGTCAGAGAAATAAATGTTTTTGCCTGGCCTACTCTCCTTTGTCACTACAGATTATTCTAACCACTGTAAGCTTGTGTGCCTTCACTGGCTGAGGAATCATGAACAGATATTTCCAAGCAGATTTGAATGATAACAGGCCCTTTCAGGGATAGAATGAGCCATAACATAAACCTGATCTATGTATCTTTTTAAGAAGTGATCATTTCAAAGCCATGGTGGGGATGGCTGGGTGAGAAACTGAGACCAGAGGGCAGCTTCCAACATTTCCCTTTCTGAATTGCAGTGCCCTCCCTATTAAGGATCCTCATGTGGACAGTGCCTCTCCGGTGTATCAGGCTGTGCTGAAAACTCAGAACAAGCCTGAGGATGAGAGCGAGGACTGGAGCCGCCGCTCTGCCAACCTGCAGTCCAAGTCCTTTCGCATCCTTGCTCAGATGACTGGAACTGAGTACAGTAAGTTGAATGACAAAACGTCCCCCTCATCCTGATTTTAGATTCATGTCTTTCCTTACTGCCCTGCTATTGGCCAGTGGTACTCAGGGAAGACTCATGTCCAGGCTCATGTAGTTGTCAGTGAGGGTGAAAATCCTGGATGTAACTTGAGGGAACTCAGAGATCGAAGTGAACAATCTCAGCTTATGCTTTATGAAGAAAATTCTTTGATCTGCCAGAGGTCTCACCATGAAAGTATAACAGATTGTACAGTAAACGAGCATTTGGGACCCCGTAGTTATTCCTACTTACAAATCAAGTCTCTGCAGTGCAGTCTTTGGGTTTCCTGCAGCCTAGACATACAGAGCTGTCCATTCTTTAGTCAAACAAGTCATGTGTCCTGTAATAGTCCTTTATAGAAGTGACTTCTGGAGGTCAAAAAAAAGCATGGATCACCATTTGTGTGGAATCTATGGCTCTATCAGCTCTGTTGTCTAAACCTAGATCTGATATGGATATCACAGAGCTTTAACGTTGTTGCTTGTTGCCTGTGGAAATGTTTCTATGGCTACCTGGTGCTAACCTCACAGGTGGTTTCTGATCTAGAGAGAAGGAAGGTCATCACCTTTTCCCACATCAGGGGGAAATATTTAGTATTTCCTCCCCCCATTAATCTGCTGCTGCTGTCTGTCCTGCTTTGTACAAAACAGCAGGACCTCTCTGTAGAATCGTTGCCTACAGCTGTGAAACATTGCTGATAATGAATGGGAAAGTAGTTGTAATAGCTTTGTCCTGCTGACATCCTCCTTCCTGTCCCTGGGGAACCGCTCCTCTTCATGATGTACTTACAGATTCCTCTGCTGTGAAGTCAGCGTGAATGCACCTTTTGATATGCTTTAGATAAGTTTCTAACGAATTTATAATACCATAAAGCCAATTCCTTTCTTTCTGTTTTTTAACTGAAACATTTTTTTTCTACAGTGCAAGATCCAGATGAAGAAGCCCTGAGGAGGTCAAGGTAGGCAACTCCCAGTGAAAAATACAGCTTTCTCCTTCCTGATAACCCAATAATGTTTTAAAATGGCATTAATATGAACTTCCTTTATTATATTTTTGTCCTAAAATATTCTAATACATTTACTTAAAAATCACTAAAATTAAAATGCTGTCATTGAGAGGCATTTGAATGAGAAGGATGACAAATTAGCATGTTTTTAGGAAAAACAGTGCAAAATTCCTGAAGTGTGTGATCAAATCTGAAAGCTCTCTGCTCATGCAACTTTGCTGTACTTTCCTGGGTGTGTGATTGTCATGAGTTCCAAGCCCTGTGTAACTACTTGATTGTGTAAGTGGATAAAAAATATATAATGTTGTGATAGCACTGAAAATTGTGAGCAATTTATTTGGATGACCCCCTGATTGACATTTGATTTTCCTTAAATGATACAGTAAAGGAGTTGTTTCCATACATACCCATAATAATTAGCTTATGTTTTGTTTGGAATAAATATGACCTAAATTTGTAGAATATGGAAGCACAGGACTGCTTTTGCTAATGGATAAATGTATTTGTTTCAAGGGATGAATCAAAAACATTGAAAAAGTGGATATGTTCAGAGATATAATATGGAATTAGAGATTTATCATCATCCTGCATAGCCAGGAAATAGATGTATTAAAGATTCTTACGCTGAGCTTAAAAACTGCAGTTGAATCAGGAGCATCCTGCATGCAAGCCTTACTTTCTGTTTGCATACTTCAAATCCCTGTTTCACATTAGCTGCTCTAAGCTGCCGGCTGGGCTTGTGATGTGTTTGGTACTCAATCCACCCCCTCTTCTTTTTCAGTTTTATTTTTTTTACTGCCATGTGGCTTCTTTAAAGGTTCTGAGCTTTTGATCACAGTGCAGGTTGCAAATGTTGAATCAGTGAGAAAGGTATCTGCTATGTTCCCTGTGAGAATACAAGAGTGCTTTCAGTTGGTGTCTGCTATAAACCTTCCCCTGCAGTTCACCCAAGTTCATGGCTGGGTGCCCGAACATCAGGCTTGACATTATAGCCCTCAGGGATTTATTTCTTCCCTCAAATGTGCAAGCCTAATTCTCATTACATGTATTGTGCATTATCTGTTTTGATGTAATAGCACACGTCCAAATCCTTATTATGATGGGATTTAAAGCAGTGTGCTGAACTTAACGGTGCCCCATTCCTATCTGAGAGTAATATGTTGGTTTTAAGCAGTAATCTTTCTAGGTGTAATCTGTGGCTTTGGAAAATAAAAAATAGTGGAAACTTTACATGGTATGAGATATGTTGACAATAATTATCTGGTAACACATCAACACATGTAAATTTCACAATCTAGCCAGTGTAACTTCAAGCACATGACTGTGTACACTGTGCTTTGCACATTTTCTGCAGTCTTTAGGTATCACTGTGTTATCCTTTTCTTTCCCAAGGACAGTTCTGGTTATGTTTAGGCACACCTGAACAGGTTTAAGGTATGCATTGACAGTAGGGGTGTAAGGGAGCATATATAGGTACTTACACAGGGACAGTGCAACTGGTGTGAGCTCTGGTGCCAGGAATGAAATGGGGTCTCCTTCCTACCCCATTGACAGTGCTGGCACCATCTGGGTGCTTGACACCCACCTCAAACACTGGACACACTCCACGGGGGATTTGGCAGCAGGGCCCTGGCTGTGCAGGCATCCTTCACTGTGGCCTCAGGCAGGCTGAGTGATCTCTCCCTGGTGGTTTCTCTTGTCTCTTTGTGTCATCTCCTCAGTGTAGCCAGCAGGAATTGCATGGAATGGTGATCAAGTTTCTTCCAAACACTTGGGAGTGGGGAGGGGAAAGATGTGGCTTATTCTTGGCAGAACTGTTTTACATAAAAATAGTCACTTTTAGATTGCTGCTTCCAACTTCGTGACATGTGTTCTGAACAAAACCCATAGACTTGGGAATTTTTGGGTATCAGAAAATTCCTTTCAGTTAGTATTAATGAGTGTGTTGCATGACTGTCCTTTGCTCATGCTACTGCTATTTTGAAGGCACACATGAGTATAGCTTGCTATGAAAACTTTTCACTGCTGGTGTGATGATTGTTATGGAATATTTTCTGGAGAGATGGGATCCATTTCAAGCCAAACAGATGTTTCTGAGTACCTTTTCCTTGAATGGAGGGGTAATATCTTGAAAGCAGTAAGGGAGTTCTTAAATTACAGTGTCAGACCCACTGGAGCTAGTATATTCTGGTATAAATGGAAAAAACGCCATCAGGAAGTTTCAGCTAGGAATACTTTATGTCTCTTAATTACCTAAAAGCATAAAAAATAGTTTGAGAAGTCCTACATCAAGACTCCTTTAGGACTGTTACTTGCAGGACACTGTGTTATTAAGAACAAAAGATTCAGAAATATCAATGAATTTGTTGGCATTTAGTCTGTTTATTGTTTTGTGCTTTCCTCAGCCTGAGGAGTAAAACCAGCCCAGTCTGCTCCTTTCTGTTTGGCTGGTTTCACTCTTGAGTTCCACTGTATTAACACAATTAATTGTCTTGTGTTTTGAGTGTAAATAATGAGGAAAAAAATGACATTGTTTGCAATGACTGCAAAAAGTTTTGTAAATAATGGGAACATTACATATTCATTCTGTTTGATATACTTCTTTTTGACTGTGCTATCATCGCACATCCTCCTTCTCCCCCTTTTTATATACAAAAGCTGAATTTAAACTATAGAGCGTCTAAAAACAATTAAATCTTGAGAGGTGCTGAACATGACTCAAGCACCCCAGTTTGCAGGCAGGGGTGGCAGGAGGTGGCCAGTACTTCACAGGACTCTGCTTTGAAAATCCCCTGTTGTTCTGCTTTGTGACACAAATGACCAGAAATATCTATGCAAATGTCAACACTAATACTCACTAATTCTGGGGAAGCTATAGAAAAGTACTGCTGAAACCTGGGGTTGATGGTCTTTGCAGGAAGGACAGCAGGTTAGTTATGGGCTGACCTAGGTCTTAAAGAATGGAAGATATTTGCATTCATTCTGCACTTGTATGAGTTAATTTTCACTGACTGCTCAGCTGTGTGAGAGGGAGGGAAAAGCCAAGAGAAACTGCTGGGAGGAAAACAATGGGATTACACTGCATTTCTAGCAAAAGCAGCCCTGTAATACCAAGCACAAGTCAAAAAATAAGAAGTTATATCAAGTTACTTCTCGGAAATAAACAACTGCAAAACCTTTTACACACGGTCCAAAAAGCATCACCCAGCCTTCATTGTGCTGATTTAAAAGCTGAGGAAAAAATCCAAATAAATTGCCATTGCCCTAGTTGTAAGGCAGGGGAGTGGTAGCCATGGTCCCTAACCCCTTTCTTTCTCCCTCCTTTCTTTCTTCTGTGTATGTGTGTCTCTCTCTGTCTCTGTCTCTCTCTGTCTCTCTCTCTTTCTTCATGCCACAGGGAGAGGTTTGAAACGGAACGTAACAGCCCACGCTTTGCCAAATTGCGCAACTGGCATCACGGCCTGTCCGCGCAGCTCCTAAACGTTAAAAGCTAAAGGCCCCGCTCAGAGGGCAAACAGAGAGAGTCACAGCAGCACATTAACTGCTGGCCTCACTTAGAGCCTGAGCTGTCACTCGTGCAAACACGTACTGCTAGGCAGTGCTTTCTGCTGTTAGCCTCTTAGCCATTCACTGTCACCAGAAGTGAAGGCATGATGCAACCCAGGTCATGTTCTTCATGATAAAGTAGTTTAGCTTTTTTTCCCTTTACTATCTCAAACTTCAGTACACAGCAAAGCATTACTATTGTAGTCTCTTGACTTTAATTCTAGAAGAAAATGAGAGGGAAGTTATTGACAGTATTTCTTTAGGAGGAAGAAGAATGAGACTTTCACTGAGTTTTACTGATGTAAAGATAATGAGGTAGGAGAAGGAAAGTTGAAAAGGAAAACTGATTTGCCTAGACTTTGCTAAATGTATAACACACTTAGTTTGCGTAGTTGAATGATGCTGTTTGAAATAAGATATTAGCAATGTGAAGTTATATTTCAATGTATTATACTGGCAGAAGTCATTTACTGAAACCATTGCTGTAAGTTTTGTGTTGGAAACTTTAATTTATCGTTATATAAAAGTGAGAGATAGCTGGAGTTGCTCAGGATCTGCAAGGAAATGACATTTTGCTAGAGGTGATTTAGGAGTGGGAAGAATATATCATACTGCTGGTGCACTGAAGCTTTTAAAAGCATCTTGTAAGTTTTAAGGAATATGTTGCCCATTCTGTATTGCTCTTGCTTTGACTCACATTTTTTTCTGTATATAGCAGCATGCTTTATCTGAAATAAAAGGTGTTAAAACTAAAATAATTATGTGCCTGTTTTACACAGTACTTTATTCTGTTTTAAAACAATAACTGCTTCAACTGATTATGGAAAGAAGGAGAACTCTTCTTTCCCAAATACAAAATTTGGTTAAAAAGCTGTCCATTATTAGCTATAATGATTATTGATCTTTGTCGGAATTGGAATAAACCTGACAAAGCAGTTGAGTTAGGTACCTTTTTTTGGTAACATTAATTCCAATCAAAGGGATTAATGCATGAGATCAGATTGAAGCTATTACACTTTCTGTTGCTTCCAAATTCGTCTTAGCAGTCCATAGAAGAGCCAAGTTCATTCAAACTCCCATTTTTTTCTGTGTTATAGAAATAAGGAAAAGCTACTGTTCCTGGAGAATTTTGCATGAATCAACCAAATACTGAAGTGTTTAAAGGGTTATCATACATACATAAAAAAACTAATTCTTCAGTATTACTTAAGGGTGCATAAGCACTAATTTCTTTTAAAATGCACTTCACTTTTCTTAGCTAAATACCAGAGCACTTCAGGACATGCTACTTAATTCACAACATGCATTTATATTTTCCTTAAGGGAACACAGACAGATTCTGATCACACCATCTTATTAGTACCTATGGTAAATCAACATCACTGCATGAAATCAGAGCAACATTTTAACTTTTCCTGATTGTTGCCATGAGCAACCTTTGGTGACCCAAAGTGGTGGTGAATATTGTTTATGTATGGGAAATTTTGATAGAATTTAAAATACCAATAGGCAGTTAAGATTTTTTCATGAACATAAAATGTACCTAAGTAAAAAAAATTTCCAGTTCTAATTTTCAACCAAATTAGATGTTTTTATGAATAAGTAGTAATACATTCTCTTCACTGTAATAACAATTGTGTATCCTTAATGTTTTATGAATATCATACAGATATTTGTTTCCAAGAGTCCCAGTGCATGTGTTAGAACAAAAATGTCTGGATTATATCTCAATGTTTACACTTAATGTTATTTTGAAAGGTATTTTCTAATGATAATTTCATCAGATTTGAAATTAATGGAGATTTAATTAAGGAATCCCTTTCCCTTAGCTCTGCTTCAGTGGTTTTAATAATAAAAATTCAGTGCATATAAACCATGTAATCATATAGGGAAATAGTTTTAATCCTTTTTTCTGTAGGATACAGAATGGAATCTAACACTCTCCAAGCTCATAGAATGTTAATTCTTTATGCAGTTACGGGGGGGAAAAAAGCAATAGGTAAAAATCTTGAATGTCTGGTAGCTTTTAGAACTTCTGCAATGTTAAAGACCTTTTGTGAAGGTGCCTTCATTAATCCTTACAGCAGGATTTTTACTACAACTTATTTCAACTGCTTAGTCCAGTCCCTTTTAAAAAATCTCACAAATTATAAACCTTTTGTATTAGAACTCAGTCAAGTATTTCTATGTAATTTCTTTTTTATATTTAGACTAGTATTTCCTCAACTCTTACTCCTCGATAATCTGCCTTTGTGTTGTCATGGCAATCTTCAAGTCCAGAAAATTACTGTTATGGATCTTTTTTTGTCTAACTCTGAAGAGGCCTTGCTTTTGCTTCCCAAGGAGGGGGCAGACTTTGTCTGTAAGGTAGAGAAATTGGCCTGGATTTTTCCCTCTGCTGCGTATCATTGCTAGTGACAGTAACAAACTTGGACCTGATAAAAAAGCACTAGCAGCTTTTAAAAAAAGAGTAGCTTTGTTCTAGCAAAAGTGCAAGTCTGGCCTATTATATTTTAGTATGTTCAGCCTTATCTCCCTGTGTGTGACTGCTGAGTGACCAGCCCCATCTTACAATGTTTCCTGAGCACTTGCAGAAGTCTGCTGTTTCACACAGGAAAATCAGTCACAATTAATGGCAGTGAGGCTCAGGACAGGTTCCTGACTGAAGACTCGATGAGTCTTGTAATTCTTTAAAACAGTGCTGATGACAGCATCTGTCCCATGCTGAGTATATTTTGACCTGTGACTGTTCTGCTGAGCAGAGGACAATGCTTGGTGACAACACTGTCTTCTAAATAACCTCCATGCCAAAAATAAAGTAAAACACAGGATGTGGATAGTGATATGCACCCCCTGCCCTTCCCAATATTGCCAGTAAAGCATAGTGTTAGAAGCATTTAATGAAGACACAGCAAAGCTGCTGATGCCAGTAGGAAATCAAACCCAAAAGGCCTTCCAGGTAAATCTGCTTGTCTGGTTATGGCACAGGGACATGCTCCTCTTCTGCTGTGGTACAAGGCTGTTTGATGTAAACTAACATGTTTCTGGACCCTGCTGCCCTGCCTTCTGCTCCAGCAGCCCCCCTGACCTCGTGCAGTGCTTAGTTTGCAGCAGAGACACTGACTGCATGCAGTGTGTGCTGATGGGACCTGGCTGCAGTGTGGCTTTAGGAGAGCGGCCATGACAACCTGGCCTCTCTTCCTTTCATGCATGCCAAAAGCACAAAAGGAGAAAGATTCTGTGGCTCCTTCCCCTGCCTCCCTGTCTCCATGCCTGCCTGCACAGGAAGGACAGTATGTTTTTGCTAATACAGAGGTCACTTCATTGCAGTTTCTCTCTCATTATGCACAGCTGGGTGGAGTATATCTTCCATAGCAAGGAACAAGTATTTTTGTGACTACTTTATCACTTTTCAAAAGTGCATATCACAGAGCTTTCTGAAACCTTCCCCAGGGGCAGAAGAGGTGACACCAGTTTTTCACTTGTGCACTTGGGTTCCCACAAGAGCTAAGTTGATTTTGTGGCTTCTTTAGCAGTGTTTGCCATGAGCTTCAGTGACTGGGATTACCATTAGATGTATCAGAAACTTATGTGGATCCTTACACAAATTAGAGTTGGTGAAGTTAAAAAGCCAGAATTTCGGTATGGTGCATGGTATTGCCAGATAATTACTTTCTTTAATCAGTTCGCCTTTAGTCAACAGCTTTCTGCAGGATACATGAAAATTAATTGACTAAAACTTGCTCTCAAGCACAGTAACATCCTTGTTCTCTGGCTGCTAATCAAAGCCATCTGACACCACCAAGACAAGCTAAAGCATCTTGATTTCATTCCTTGGTTGGCCAGAATTTCCAGTGATTAACATTGCTGACCTGCCCAATTTCCAAAAACCTCCTATCTGCTGCTCAGATTACCAAAACTGCTCCCTTTGAAAGACATATCCTATCTTTCCACAACAGCCTGTGAAATAAAGCAGACTTCTCTAGGTAGATTTCTCGCTTAAGGAACATAATAAAGAATAATAAGCACATCAATTCAATGTCTTCTAATCCCCACTTACCTTTTAACACCTGAACAGTGACAAAAGCATAGGGATAGTCAAATAATTGTCTCCATGGAATTCTGAGTGAAATCAGAAGAGAAAATTGATCCAATTTCTTCTCCAAAATACTCCTGGAATGTCTATGGGAAAAAAATTATTTAGACATCATAAATCCCTTGTTTCCAAGTCAGTTCCCCGTAGAATAAATTGGTCAAAGATAGTGTCTGTAAGGTACATTGTATCCATGTGAATGTACCCACTTAAAATTGAAAGAGTGAAGCCTCCAAATGCAATTAGAAAATACTATGAAGCTTTTCTCAAAATAGTTCATAGAGAAAGTAATGCATAAGCTAACAGAGCCTGCTAAAGCTGAAATTAAACTTTGGGTGTGGGTGTACTGACCTATATGTAGCATCTTATCTTTACCACCTCAGTCTCCTGTATGTTCCTGTCCACCATTTTACTTTTGCGTGATCAGAAATGAACATTAACCTTCATTTCTACTGTGCAACCTTCAAAATTTTCATGTGCATCCTTCAGCTGATGCAGGTGGCTAACCAAGACACCAGTGCTGTCTTTCTGACTGCTCCATTGCATTACCTTCAGTTCAACAAGGGAAAAGCAGTTCTAACAGGCAGCAGGTTTTCCAGCAAGCATTGTAACTCAGAGGTGCTCATTTGGTGTCTGTGGATCATCAGCCTGGCTCACAGCTTGGCTTAGGGTGAGCTGGAGCACAGCACTGGCACTGCTTCCTTTGATTCTGCTTCTAAATTGCATTAATGTCAGCAAAATTACCCTAAGCACTAATAACTGCCTAATAGTTCATTTCCATGTAAGCATTTGTTGTAGCCGACCCAGAATGTTATATGATTACAAAGGAGAGAGAGGGAAGGTAAGAAAATCCTTAAGAGAGCTTATGAAATAAAATTTAATCCACATTCTGAAAGAATGACAGCAATTCTAATTCATACCACTTAGTTATTTGATTCAGGAACTGACCAGCACAGACACATCGCTGCGTTTCAGGGGCAGCTTCAAACTTAGCTTAATGCCATGTAGAGCAAGTATGAATTTTCTTATCATCAATGTGCACAAATTAAAAAGTAGGTCTGAAAAGACCTACCCCCTGAAAGTCAAACGTCTGACTTGCTGTTCTTTTCTCAGCTTCTCTGGATAAAAGTGAAGTCATGATGAGAAAAAACACTTCAGTAAAAGGGGAATCATTTCCTGGTGTACAAAACCCAAACTTGTTGTGCATTGGTTTTGTCTGTAGTGGTCACAAAGACAGACTGAGAGTTTAAATCCTGTGCTCAGGTGCCTGTGGCAGATCCCTGCGCTTTACCAGTGGGGCTATAGGAAGCTAGAGGAAATCATTCAATTAAATCCAATTGCACACTTAAGGCCAAGATAGGGCATAATTATCTGAATTAAATCCCAGCTCCAATTGCTACACGTGCTCAGAATTTTGCAGTCTTTGTTCTTATTAAAGTGATGTATTTACCAGTAAGATAAAATTTAAAATTGGAGTACATATGCCAAATATCACAATGTAAACCTTGGGCAGGAGTTATCTTACCTTTCCCTGACACTGATGCTGCTGAATGTCCAGCTGCATTTATTCTGTGACTGTTACATTTAACAGCAACCCTGTAGATGCCACTAAAATGCATTCATAGGAGGGATTGGCTTGGATTTTAGCAAGCTGCTTTGATTGAGTTCCATACTACATGTTGAGAATGAGTTGCTGGTTGTTTTTCACTGGATCTATGATAATGTGCTTTTCCTATTCTGTGGCACTGTCTGCACAAACCAGGATACCTTCTGTGAGAAAAGTATTTCCCTTTTTGGAAAGCAGACCTAGTAGGATATATTGCAATTGTTTTGGCGTGGGCTGCTCACATTCTTAACTACAGTGGCTGAAAAAGAGAGACTAGCTCTTCTACCCCTTTTTGTGATCCCAAGCTGAAGTTTTAACTAAACCAGCATGATAGTCATCTTCTGTTCTCTCCAGTTAACTGCCTGTCATTTCTTTGTTTGTCTTCTGGTGTCTTTGTTAAAATAACAGAAATATAGCATGGGGGAAAAACAGGCAAGCAACCTCAACAGTCTTATAGTCATCTGATCATGGAAAAATTCTCAGCTGCAAATCCAAAAAGGTAGAAATAGCCTCATTGGATCAGAACAGCAGTTCATCTAGCTCAGTGTCCAGTTTCTAACAGTGTCTGTGTCTCATGCCTTTGAGACAAAAAATGTTTGGAAGGCAATTACACAATAGCTTTCACACAACTTTACTCCCAGACACTCTGTAAGAATTTATTTTAAAATTACTTTGTAAGTTCTACTTCTTAAAAGGAAATTTTATTTGTAGGCAAATATGCTTATATAAATATATGGTAGGATGAAAGCTATCCTAAGCCTGATTAGTCCTGCAAATCCACACTATACTGCTAGAAAAAGAGAATTTTTTATTTCAATAAATATAGACCCTAATAATCTATTTCTCCTTTGAAAAAAGACTATTGTATATCTGTCAGACTCTACAGAAGACTATTAGATTCTCAATACAGTAAAATACTGATAAACTGAATAGATATTTTTATTAAAAAATCTATGATCCCTCATTAAAGAGAGCGAGCTGACATTTTAAATACTCATCAGGGGTTGAGGAGAGTTTGTTTCAGTTCTTTGCATTGCTGTGGACTTTCTTTTAGACCGTGAACAATTCTATTATTATAGAATATACAAATGAGAGTTTTAGTCTCCCATTTGTAGAATTAGAAAAATAGCCTTGCTGCATGAGAGTATAGAGGGAAAAAAGTCAATTACAATACTCACTTTTTGCTTCAGTACTGAAAGAGTAGTTGAAGGACCATGTGGTCCCTCGGGACACCTCATGGTTTTTATGTCACCAGGTCTTCATTACACATCATACAATTTTGTCTCCACAACATTTTAGTGGAGCAGAGCTTTTCAAGAGAGGAGAAGGTAGATGGAAGGTGCACCACGTCCACATTTCAGCTTGCTTGCTACATGTACATGTTTGGGAATCTTTTACATTTGGTTCCCAAAAATAATGTGCAATGGGAAAGCATTCCAATGTCCAGTACATACAGTTCAGATTTAACATATTCATTTATTGGAAACTCTCTGAAGCTTCTCCAGGCTATTTTTAGGATCCAATAGCACACACAAGCTTGGCTTGCAAATGAATTTTGCCTTCTGTTACTCGAACTATTGTAATTCTTGTTGGTGTGTGGGAGGGAAAGACTCTGTTTCTGTAATTTCACTCACTCTGTCTTTAGCAACATGTCATGTGGCGTGTTTTTATGAGAAGAAAACATTTCATAGTTTCACTGTATAATACACTATGTAATTAGGAAGACAGTATATTGCATAAATAAGTCTTGTTTGAAATACAGGTCCAGCATTTAGTGAAATCTGTGTGAGTTGCACTGTTCTCTCAGAACAGTCATTGACTGAGCGCCTTCTATCAAAAGCCATTTCAGTGGGGACTAAAAACAACTGCAAACAAAAGAAATCCTCCACAAAAAATTTAAATCTTTCCCAGATAGCTCAAAGCTATTATCCACTACTGTCAGTTATTGCGGCAGCCTGTGTAGACAGAGATACAAACAGCTCATAATATTCTGAGCCAAATTGTTTCATGTTGTGAAGGTATTGACTTTACTGAGCCTGCCCGAGGGATGTATTTGGCTCAAAAGTAAAGTTATTTCTGCATTTAGTTAGCAAAAAATGTTTTGATTGTAAAGGCCAGAAATCCAATAGTCTGTTCCTTAAAATGCAAGTATTGCCAGTCAGAGGCACATCTGATCTTGAGCCTTTCTTCTTGGTAGCCAAATGGGAATTACTCCTATTGACTGGGAAGAGAAATAGTTCCTGGAAGCAAAACCATGAAGAAGTGTTATGTGCCTTTGAACTCATTTTTCCCTTTACTCTCTGCCTTTTCCTTTGCTTAATTCTGTGGAAGTATTTTTACTATACTTCTCCCTCTCTCTCTTTTTAACCTTCACAACTCCCCTGCCATCATCATCATTGTTATCCAACATTGTACACTTGGGGAAAATGCTTTTGTGAAATCCCGACCTCAAAGTGACTTTGAGTCAAGTAACTTTTTTTTTTTTTGCCTTGTTCAGTGTAGCCACAGCTTTTGGAGCAGAAAAGTTTGGATCAGATTAATTATAACAACAGAGGCTTAGCACTGCTTCAGCCTGACCCCAGCTGCCTGCCTTTTGGTCTTGGCTGTCATTTCTCATAGAGTATTTGGTAACACTGGAGATAAACAATGCTGTATTTTCTTTCCAGGCTGTGACTATATTATTTAACATTGTTGCATGATTATGGCTCTTGGTAAATTAACACTTCCCACACGTGCATAGTGTCTAATCCATCCTCCTGCACTCGTTTCATCCTGGCTTTCCTAGAGCTGGCGTTGCAGTGAACTCACAGCTTGGTTACCATAAAGACAGTGTTTGGTTTCTCATTGCTTCAGAGTGGTGAGCCATCGACCTCATTGGGGGATTTCTCTTCAAGGCAGGCTCTTCCCTACCAGCCACAGGAGCATCTTAGTCAGACACATCTGAGAGGCACTTCAGGTCAACTTCTGGGTTTCAAAATCTGGCTTCAATTCATATATTTTAGGGTTACATTGCAATTAGAGGTTTTAAAAATTGGTAGAGAATACCTGTGCCCAAGCCTTTGCTGATCTAAACTGGATTGGTTTTTATAACTTTATCAGAACTGAACTAAGGAAAGAATATGTGACTGAAAATAAATATGCAAATGTATAAGTACATAACACATTATAATGTGGAAAATATTAAGAATAGCCTTCCAAACATAATGTAAGTTAATGATTGGGGCTCAGCAAACCCACATAATTCCTTTTTTGTTTTCAAAGGACGCTTCAGAAAGAAGGTTCAATTGGGTAAATGAGGACATTTGCTTTGTGGTTTGTAGTTTTAGATTCCACTTAAGAAAGGTGTTCTCATTTGGCATATTTCAGCTTTAAACCTGTTTAAATTTCAACACAGTTTCTTAAATAGGAAGGAATGCAATCACCCATTAAATTGCTCAATAGGGAGACTATCTCAGTTACTTAACTAACTGGATTTCAAACTTAGGTGTTCAAGGCTACTGGATTCTATTCTTTATGAAAATATTTGTGTCTTAACTTCTTACATATAATACATATATATCTTGCATTTAAACTGATCAGTTATTTTTTAAGTGTGTATGTGTGTTTCCAGAGTAACAGCCCAGTTCTCTATCAGTGAAACTGAGGCTGACTTAATCCTCACCTCAACAAAGGAATGATTTCCAGTTGAAGGAATTGTTAATGAAGGAATTGTTTCTAATGCAATTTAAGTTCAGAAAACTAGTATTTGGATAGGGCAGAGAATTTTTAACTGATGCCAGGCATAAGAAATCCTTTTTGTAGACGTCTTTGTTAACCATCTAACTGCTTATCACTTCAAAATATGGGATCCATGAGGGCTGCCCACCTCTGATTATTTTCACTGCTTGGATTTGGCATCTGAATATGTTCTGCTGGAATATTATGGAATCCTTTTTTGAAAGGGAACTTACTAAAGTCAAAACTATTCCTAAAATTATATACACACATACAATGTCTAATTTGTAACTGTTAATTTTTCTTTTACTTTATTATTGAAACAAAGTTGTTTGCAACTGATGAGAAGCATACAGCAAACTTGTTTATCTGGTGGGTTTCACCTGGAAAGGTGAAGAGGTTTCTCAAAACTATATTTATGAGCAACCACTCTAGGATGCTTTTTGCAACCAAACATTTCTCCTCAACCCATGTTCTTTTTCCCTGGTTGTTTTGGGTGGGGTTTTTTTTGCCACCACTGGCAGTTGCATTTATTTCATACTGTGTCCCCTCCTTTCACAGAGACAAGGAAAAGGTTGCAGCAGCATCAGAAAACAGGTAATGTTTGCTGTGTTTGATTTATTTCCTGTTAAGAGTGTATCTCCACTTTCTCCATATTGTTCTTAACTCAAAAAACATGAAGTTTGTACACTGTTTGAGCAGATGATGAGAGTAGAGGTTTCAGCTAAGTTAGGCATTTCTTTCTAATGCACTTTGATGTGGGACAGGTGGGGATTGTGTTTCTCATTACTTACAAACCTGAAAAATAAGAAGTTTTTGATCAAATATTCTTTAAATGGAGTACTGTCAGTTTGTGGTGGAGTTTTAAGAACAATTCCCATTTTAAACTTTATCTAGACTGTTCAAGATGTTTTTAAAATCTAAATAAGATTATCTTTTTAAAAACATTTATATGTCAGATCTTGATTGATCCTCAGTGGGTTATGAGGTTCAAACAGCCCCTCTGTAAGTTCTTTCATATTGAGTTGTTTTCTCCCAAAGGATCTCAGAACATTTTGCAGTTAAGTAGAGAAATGTGTTGTTTTCTATTAGTTCATTTATTAAAACCCCAAGGACTGATACACAGGTATTTCTTGAGTGAATCTGACCAACTGTTTTATGGAGCAAAGAAAGGCCTCTTACTAGTGAGGCCATGAAAGAAACTTTATCCCACTGTTTTTCTCTGTCTTTTTGATTCCTACCTCAGCAATATGCAACCAATTTTTTATTTTTGGGTTTTTTTAAGATTTTTTATGTTTGAACAAAGGTTGCATAGAGTTAATATCTGAGTGCAAGCATTATTTGTTAATAATGACACAAGCAATGGCAAATGGCTCTTAAACAATTAGGGAAAATTGGTTTTTATTTTAAAATTAATTCTAAAAAAGAAGGAAATAACCCCCTTGCTTCCTGAATATAAATTAAAGAACAAGCAACACATGTTAGCATTTCACCAGCAGTTTCATTTTTGTAAAACCTTCTATAGGAGTATATAGCTGTTTCACTGAAATCTCCTTTTCTTTTAACTATTATTTTATTTTGCCAGGAACAATTTCTGATATATGACTGGTGTTATTGCCCTACTATGTTGCCTTAATCTTGTGTGATCTGTCATACCACAGCTTTTCTCCACCTCCATTACCATCACAGCTCTGCTTATTTTGATATTCATAGCAATATGGTTTCCAGATTTAACACAAGGTACCTTTTTTCATTTGTCAAGCCTTTCCTGTTCTTAAGCAGTAATTAACCAATGAACTACCAAGATTATTCATTACTTCATCTGCATTATCATTATGATCTCCTACTCCATCTGTGGCTGGAATTCTGTCCCTTCCTCAAACCCCTGCTATTACCCAGGAAATGCCTCATTTACAAACACCCTTGTTTGTAATCTCTGTCACCCAGGCCTGCAGGTACCACGCATGTGCCACAGTATGTGACCTCGAGTATTTGGCATCCTAAATCATCCACCAGGGATGCCAACACTGCCAATGCTCAGCCAGTGGCCTCCAAGGGCTCTGTGAGGCTTGGAGCGGGTACAAGCCAGGGGCAGGCTGGTTTTGGCCAGAAAGCCCCTCTTGCTTCATCCAGTAACCAAAGGTACACTGTGCATAACTGCATAACTGACCTGGTTTGGAGCTTTGCAATGGTTTGGTAATAACAACCTCTAACTGCTCCAGATGGAAATGCCCATTGCTTCAAAGGCAGGTGTCCCAAGTTCTCCCAGTTCCAGCAACTTGTGGTTCACGTGGGTGATACATTTTCAGTGGCTCTCATAAGGATCACATCTACAATACAGAGACAAGCCATTAAGCATCTTCAGCAGAGAAACAGCAGCTGATATTTCTGTATTTTCAGTGGATTCCACAAACATTCCCATATTCAAATGTAAAATCCTTCCATATTACAGCTGTCTCTAAACACTTTCTCCAGCATTTTTTTTCTACAAATGCTACAATAACAGATTTTTTAATATCAATTTTTATTTTTGTTTTCTATACTTTCGATTCTTTACAACTGATCTGTTGGATTAGAAACACAAAAACCTTCATGCATTACATAAAGGAGACTAAGTGATGTTTTAATAATCCACTCACTGTTATTTGGACAGAAAGTCTCAGAACTTAGGACTTTTCCGAGAGAAAAAAAGTATAGTCTGCACTTATATTGTAAATGTTAGAGTGCATTTGTTGCTGTGTTCTCATTATGGTTGTTAACCATTATTTTCCTTTTAACCTCTACTGATCTGTGTTCCTATTCATGAGTGAAAAATCAGCTGAGAAGAGATGTGTGTTTGTGTTCATCCACCTAACTTACTTTTATGTTTGTTACTGCAAATATGAAGATGTTTGATTTTTTCAGTTTCTTTTAAAATACAAAGTACTGTAAGGATTTAAAGTCTACAAAACGATTGCATTTAAAAACCAACCAAACAAACAAAAAACCCTCTGTAACATGTCATAACAAAGCTTTTGCAATAGATAATCTATTTTATAAAGCAGAACTCACATTCATCAGTTTTTAAAATTCTTCTGCAGTTGAAGGACTAAAATGAAAAATTTGACTAAAAAAACTAGAAAAGAGGAGAATAAAAAACCAGTTAGGTTATTGTATTTGCCTATATAAATGAAATTATTTAAAATTTATAGTTGTTAAACCAGTCAAGTTGGTCTTGAGATCTTTCTATAAAACTGTTTTAAGAATGTTACCAACTGCATATAATTTATTTAACCAAACCACTCTGATTTTTATGGTTATATCCACTTAACTTATATTTATTCCGATTCCTTGTTCTGATAATTAATATACTCTACCATGAAGGAAGGTAAGCAAGTCTCTAATATTTTAATCACATAAAAAGAAATATTACAAACACTATGCAAGATAAAATTTGTTTGTATTTCTTTTAAAGTGTAAAAGGTATTCCAGTATATTTGCATTTATGTTATTTATATGGGTTTATTTCATTCAAATCTGTCTCCACAGAGGTCCATGTCCACACATACAGATTGATTTTTTTACTTTCTTTTCAATATTTATCACTGAATATGTATTTTGATTAACATTTTGGAGTTTGTTACAATTAAATAAGTTCACTGTTTTCTTCTCTTCAAGGTATGAAGTCTTGAATCTTTTGAAATCTGTAGCAAATTCTCTTTCCCATCAGTGCAAACAGACAAAATAGGTGAAATCCTAGATTGTGTTTGTGTTTAAGGCATACATTAAGTTCCATTTTTATGTGCAGCATAGTTTTAGTCCTTTCCTATTTGTGAAATCAAAGATATGTAAGATGGAAACTGTGACTTCACAGCTTTTAATGGGGTAATTCTGGTACCCACTGTGGCACAGGGAAAATGTCACAGTGTTGAAATTCAGTAACAGATTAGTTGTGATGGGTAGTATACAGCTACTCTGCTACGTAGGCTGTGCAATTGGCAGTCTCCTAGCTAATTGGAACAATTTACATCATAAAATGCACCAGGATGGAAGAACTCACCTGAATCTGGAATGCATATTATGGTGGAAGAACTTCTGCAAAACTGTTGCAAGACTTAGTGTAAGGATTTGAAACCCAGAATTGCAAACTGGATGATTATTTTCAGGAACTCACTTACTGTGTACATAATTGTAGATGAAACTCCATAAGGGAGAAAATACCCATTTCCTGCTTTTGTTGTGGGCTGCATTCAGCTTTGTGGTTTGTGGGTATAACAACCAGCTTCCGTCTCAGCTAATAAAACAAAATTTTCAGCTGAATTAAGACGCCACCATCTAGACTATTGGGGTATCACAAATTCAGAAGTACCAAGCACTCGTTCTAGGTCCTGAGGAGTACAGCTTGTCAAATCAGTGCTTCTGAGAGAAGCAAAAAGAAATATGAGATAGAATTGCTGAAAGAGAGAATATTTGCACAGTGGATGGTAAATATGCTTAGGAAAAAAAGCTGAGAGAGAGACTGTCGGAGGGCTAAGATTGGCTGAAAAAACAGCTGTAGAACTGTAAGGTTTCTTTTGTTATTTGATACTTGTGGTCAGGAGGGAGCGTTTTGGGCATTCTTTGTACCTTGAGCAAGAGAATCACCGAATTCCATCACCCTGATAGGAGTAATTGGTTAGAACACAGGGGTGTGACAATATACTTATGAGATAGGTCTACAGAACTATATCCATTATGTTCCCAGGCCACTGCTCACGGGCAAGACAGCTATGTACAGTGATACCCTAATTTTTAAAAAACCTGCTAATTTTGCCTCCTTCATCTGTCTGTAAGAGATGAGTAATTTTTCTCCAATTTGAGTGAGGTGGTGAAATACATTAGTAGTTCAGTAGGTTACTTAAATGGCCACAGGATACAAGACCAGATTATTACCATTCATTTCAGTATATTTGATGGAATTTGTCCATGCTCAGAGACTTTGTGACAGGCTCTTCACAGCCGTTTCAGTCCTGGGGCCACATTTCCTACCACTGGCATCACTGGGAGCAGTACTGAAGTGCTGTTTAACACCTGGGGTAAATTTCAGTCAAGCAGGACCAACATTGCATTGCAGTCTGAACTGCCCAGTGGAAAAGGCTGAACAAGTGTCTTTTTTTCCTTTGCATAATTGTGCTTTTCCCTCAGTAACCCAGCCTGCTACTATGTTTGCAGCTGCAGGTTCAAACATAGTAGGTTTTATGCTCGACATGTAAATGCGCGCCTTCTTAAGATGCTTCTTGTTTTATTTAATTGAACTCTAACTAGCACCCCTGTTGAGCATGCCCCGGTGGCTCCCAGTTCTGCTGCTCCTGCACTACATGCTTCAGCACCTCAGCCTGCTGCTGCTGCTGCTCAAAACACAGCCAGCCCGATGACAGCACCAGCCAGCACCTCAGTAGTGCAAGAGTCCTTCTCCTCCTCCTTCCAAAGGTAAAGCTCCACTGCTTTATACCCCCTCTGGCTCTGGAAATGCTGCATACACATTCTTAACTTAAGAATGTAGTATGAAAAGCTCTGCCCTGGTTTATATGCTTTTATATATTTGGGGGGGGGGAGTGTTTTGGGATTTTTTGGGGGGTAGGGGGGGTGGGTTGTGGTATGTTGTTCATGTTTGCATAGACTTTGCAAAATAAAGCTGCCCTAAAAATGTAACTTCATTTTCAGAAAGCGAGTCTAGGCTTAAAATTAGAAATGTTTTTACACCACTTGTAGGTAATAAAACCCAAACAACTCCTCATGATAGTTACAGTGAATGAAGATTCTTTTAATAGTGTTTCTGCAGTAGAACAAGAAATGGAAGATTAGAAAATGTCACTTACGTGATTAAGCTTACTGTATCACAGCAGATATCAGTAAAACATGCTGGACATTTGATGACTGACTTGCTCTGTAGGTTAAGCCAATTAATTTTTATTAGTTTTATATAATATTTCCTTCCTAATGAGAATTAGCTCTAAGGAGCTGAAGTAAGTTTCAAAGAAACATTCCTAACACTTGTAGCACAGTGGGAGTTCCAGTTGTATATTAAAAGCTGTCAGAGAGCTTGTGAGGAAATGTGTGGGATTTATACAGCTGTCGCTTACATTACAGTAATTTTGGAGATAGTAAGAGTGAATTCCTTTGGTACATAATATTCTTTTATCTTTGGGTTTTGCTACATGAATATTCTGAAAATATGTATATTTTAGCATGCTTAAAAAATCCTAGGAAAAACACACTTCACACTATTTTAAATAATTGAGACCTCAGAGGTATCATATTTTAGGCGTGTTTAAATGGAATTGGAAATGATCTCTTGGTTCTACTTCTTGATTAATTTTTGCTAGTTGACTTGCAGTATGTATATATACCAACTAATTAGTTTTTCACTTCAGTCAGATTTTACCTAACCATGACCTACCAGAATGCAGTGGTTTTATTCCAGTGCAAGAAAATCAGTCAAGCAGGCAGCAAAGGAGGTTTGAATAAGGTATTATGCTCTTATTCAGAACTGGCCTGTGAGGCACTTCCACATAAAATAATGATAAAGTTTAAGTAATTTTTATCCCTCAGTTGAAACTGTAGCATGAAGAACATGTCTTACCTAGTATCTGCTTCAAACGAAAAAATGCCTCAACTAATCATTCCAATGACTTCTGTTTTAGATAGGACAATCTTCTGTCTGGGACTGCTTGCATAGTAAAATTTTTATCTTGTATTTAGACTCAAACATCTTCAGATCTTTCAGATAAAAGCATGTATCACTGACAAAGGTCCTGTCCTGTAATATTGTCTTTCTTAGTTATTGATAGAGTCTGGTTTTAAAATTTTTCCATAATGTCTGCATTTTGTCTTGTGTTCTGTAGGAATGTGCTTGGTTGTGCTATTCTGTAAGTGTGCAGATGTATGCTGCAGAAAACCTGATCCTGGTAACTATGCAGCAGCCTTCCTGTATCTGAATCCTGCCAGAGCTTGGTTCTGATGTCATGATTTGTGTCCCTGTTAAATCATTTTGTTCATGCTTTCATGCTTTTATGTGTCTTCTGCAGAGTTCTTGCAGCCCCCAGCTCTCATTCCCAGCCTAAGCCTTTCCATGGGCCCAAGAACATGTCATTAGCAGCTTCCACTATTTCATCTGCTATCTCGTCTCAGTCTAGGTATATCTGTAAAGCTCTCTTCTTTTAACCTAATTTGTTTTGATTTTGTATTATGCTCTCTGATACGAGGTTTTCAGTTTCTGAAGGATTGACTTGGCAGAGACCACTGAAAAGCACAATGTGTTTAAAGCAATAGACCCTTACTTATCTTCCACGTGACACCCCAGCTAGGAAACAACCAAGTTTTAGATGTAGGATGTGTGACCACAACGTCCTCTTGGAACAGAGGTATTTCAGCTGGTTGGTTTGTGCTGCTTTTGCCATCCTGAAATGAAAATACTTGTCTAGAGACACTGGGTGAGAATCATGGACCTTTTTTTTTTCTTGGTGAAAACACAGGATCACAGGAATCACTAGAAAGAGAGAATGCTGCTGTACTGCCTCAATTCCAAGCCTTTTCATTGCTTTCATACCATTTTAACAACACTAACAGAGGTAAAAGCAGTAGATCTTTAGACTTACTTGAACACAGTCATCAGAAATAATGAAAAACTGAATCAGCAATACATTTGAGATGTAATTATCCGTGTGTCTCTTACCTTTATATAAAAAAATAGTTAGGAATTACCCAAAGGTGATACTTGAAATGGACAAAGTGCACAAATTTGAAGGCTTCACACCAAGCATAATGGTCTTTCTCAAGACAATCACAGAACAGTTAAGTGCTTGGCACAGGTAGTACTTAATAGCAGTTTGGTTGGCTTCACATCACTGAAACCAATGCAAAAATGAAATAGCTACTGAACAAAACATCAGAAGAGTTTTCAGTTTTAGGATGTAAATGTCTGTTCACAGCCATGGGAATTACATAGGGAAGTAATTCCAGTATGGAGTTGATAAAACATAAGAAATAAAATTAACTGCTGATGAGTGGAATTATACCAATTGTAAGTTTAGTTTCAAGAAGCCTCTTGTACTCAGGTAAGGTTCCTTGCTTTCTAAGCAATAATAACTGCATATTTGAGCTTGATTAAACACTGGCATGCAAAACCTGTTATTTCTCCTGAGCTACAGAAAAGACTTGATTTTGGGGTTTCTCTCAGCTGAAGGCTGAAATGTCTCCATCAGTCAGAAGATGAAATTAAATGGAAGCTTTGGTGACTACTCTGGCCAGACAGAGCACATTTATTAATGTTTCACCAGTCTGCATCTTAGGGCCCATCTAAGTCTTTCATAAGAGCTAAGTTTTTATTCCTGTCCAGTATTTTATAACTGTCTTGGAAATCATGGAATCATAGAATGGATTGGGCTGGGAGGGATCTTAAAGATCATCTAGTTCCATAGGCAGGGACAAGTTAAGGAGCAATTATGCATAATTTACATGTAAACAGCTACTAAATTACTATAAAGATAGCCAGTACTTGCTGACACTACTTGCATGTCTGTCGTAGAGCTAATCTAATGCTATTTCTTGATTGAGCTTTTTTCCATTTCCCTTAAATTTCATATCCATTTAATGGGAGAAGGGAAGCAGTGTGAGGCCTAGAAACCATATAAAGTCATTCGTAGTTATGTACCAGTATGGACTAATCAGTGTGAAACAAAATTTTAATGGGTAAGGAGGATAAAAAGATGACCTTGAGATACTGAGACATTTGAATTGAAAATAAATTAGTAAATTAGATTGGCATGGACCATTGCCCCTTTTCCTGCCCCTTTGAAAGGACATGGGTTGTCTGGGGAGCCGTGTCTCCATTCTTGAAGGTTTTCCAGACATCACTGGCTAAAACATGGAGCAGCCTGGTCTGACCTCAGAGCTGGCCTTGCTTTCAGCAGGTTAGAGCAGATTCTTCCTCAGACCTCTTCCAGCCTCAAAGATTCTGTGAAACTGTGGAAAAACTGCTGTCCATTTCAGAAAGCAATGCTGTAATCAGACTCCTAAAACCTCTTGCTGGCACCTGGCAATTATTTCAGTCACAGATAAAAGATCTACAGCAGATCAGCTTTATACACGGCTGCTTTATCAATGGATGACACGAGTGTGATGCTGTCATCTGCTTCCTGCTGTTACCAACAGGCAAATGTCATTGTCTTTGCTTCAGCAAGCCTTGGGACAGAAGGGCAAATCAGAGACTTGTAGGACCTGTAAAAATTTGCTTCCCTGATAATCAGGTACAAGAAGCAAACTCAGTTTGGTTGGTTGGTTTTGGACAGCTGTCTTGCAGCTTGAATAGATTCTTTATCTTGGTGCACTACTCCCATGTTTGTTTTAAAAACTGTTGTGTATTATACCTAGTGTATTCAAACATAAGGGACTAAAACTGGCTTCTAAATTAATTTATAATTCAAATTTTTGAGCATCTGATAGTTTTCATTCAGAAATCAAGCAATGTGTTAGCATGCCAAAATACAGACTTAAAAATCCAGTTTCAGCTTGACATATAGCAGAGGGGTATTGAGCATTTAATATAATTTTATTTCAAAATAAAATATGGATGACCTTAGTTACATTATTTTTTTACAGGATGGGGATATTCTTGGGGATTTTACCACCATTATTCCAGTGTTTGGGTTTTTTTTTTTTCCTTTTAGATGCTTTAAAACGATTCACCAAGAAAACACAGGAGGATTTCTTGATCAATATTCTTAACTATTTAAATCTAATTTTAAACTTCAGTAGATCCAGTTCTATAGTGACTTTGCTTTTGTGAGTATATGCATAACACTTAACATAAGTAAAATCTTCCTTCCTTAACAGGAGTGTTTTTGAAGTAAATCACTAATCTTTAATTGATTGTGTTACTCTTACTTTTCCATCTGCAGTGAAATCTGACTTACCATTACCTGTTCCACTTAGAGTCTTACTTAAAAGAAGCAAGCATAGTATGAGAGTTTTAAATGAGCTTGAAGCTCTTTGGGGATGTGTTATTCCATCCAGAGGGTTAAAGCAGAGCACCCCATGAAACAGCACTCTGGGAACGCAAAACCAGAAGAAACAATGGAGAGAGCTACGATTATGGTTCTAGAAGTCAAGTGCAGCTTCTCTGATCCTGAGATTTTAATCCAAGCACTGTGTCCATGGTAAAGGGAAGAAAAACTCTTCTCCAGAAGTTAGGAAAATAACTGGCATAACTCCTGGTGATTGTGGCAAATGGGGGCTGTGCTCCTTTGGGATGGGAGTGATGTCATGTAGCTCTGCACTGCCCTGCAGACAGGAGCTCAGTTTTTCTGGATCCTCGTGTTTCTCAGGTCATACACTGTGGAGGCTTTCAGGTATTTCCTGTATTGCATAAATGACTCGTTTCTGTTCTGAAATTATGCTGTTTCCCCAAGAAAAAAAAAAAGTCTACCTCTTTACCTAAGACACTGTAACAGTAGAAATGTTCTGCAAGGCAAAAGTTGAACTTGATGAGTTAATGTTTTTGCTTCAACTATGCCAGCCTGTGCTTTCTGTGGGGTTGTCTGAGCTGCCTCATAAACTTTGGCCTCTGGTTCATTCGAGGTTTGCTTTTCGGATTTGATGCAATTTAAACTTATGACACTGAGAAAAATCCCTCGTATTTATTTTTTTGTGTCAATAAAAATAATTGGAGTTCCACAATCCAATAACAAGACCAGATGAGAGTGACTTATGGAACAATATACTCAGCTCATAGACTGATGTTACCACTCTTCAGGTTTCACTGTGATTCCCAGCTTAAATAAGAAAACAAAATGTAATTTAATGCTCATCTTATATGATTATACATATGTACATGTTTTTTACTTTAGAGCTTACTTAAGAGTTTACTTAAGAGCACTTCTTATTCATAGGAAATTCATGGTAGGACAAGATATCCCAATCTTTTGTGTATATTTTTTCCAATACAACTTTTGTCTCATTTTAGTTTCAACCGGCATTCTTCCACCTCCATCAGCTACCAGTCAAAGCAGAGGTATAAAAATGTTTTGTGCAGCTACTCTGCCTTAAAAGCACTTAACAAACCAGTTTATTGCTGCTAGTAGGCATCTACTGAAGCGTTAACATAAAAATGATCTGCTTAGAAATATTTACTCTTTCTTTTTCTGACAACTAATAGTTTTCAGAGCCAGTATTTAATTTGCTGCCTGTCATGTGCCATTGACTGCTACAGATAAATTCAATAAGGTTGCTTTCACTGCTTTTCGAGATGCCAGTGCTTCTTGATCCATTAAAGCATCTTTGATCCTTACGACATCTTTTTATTCTTTCTTAATTTCCTTCTTTCTTTCTGGTTTCTTTATTTTTGGTTCTTTTAATCACATGCTATTTTCTTTTCTTCTATCAGCAGAAATTCTGATGAATCTTTAACTTCACTAAACCCTTAATGATGTAGTGTAACACTTTATTTCTCTTTGACAAGCCTTCTTATCTTCCTTACTGTATTTAATATGCTTCATGCACATGTAATAGGGTTGGGTACTTCTTTTAATTTTGCTATGATTTTGGTACTATGAATGAGGCTGGAGGGGTGGGGGGTGTTTCTGGTTTTTTCCAGCTTCATTTCCCTGAACACAAGGAAATCTGTGGTGTGGTTTTACTGTGGTATTACATTTGGGAAACACTTGAATTTTGAATAACCCTTTCTCTTCATGACAGTCTAAGTATTACTAATCTGGTTCAGAACTTCTTTATTTATTTTGTGCATTAAGAGAGATTCAGATGAGTCTTCCTAACAATTGGACCTGTGCACCTGGGAGTAGACTTTCCTGATGGGACGACATTTTCAGATTTAGGCTGTATGACACATTATTTTACAATCTTTTAACCCACATTGTAAATAGTGGGCACTGAGCTGTCTAGTTTACCCTGAAAAGCAGATTTTGGAACGAGGACAAGTCTTTAGATGGTGCATTTAGCTGATGGCATTTTGAAAGCTGTGTGTGAAGCCAGTGTGCCCACAGTGTCTGTGTCCCTGTGCTATGGTAGGAGCAATGGCCTCTGTCCAGTGACCCCGAGCACAGTGCTTAGGCACCACAGAGGAGGTATCATCAGGAAGTAGATGGTAAGAATGGAAAACAGAAAGGTTTACTGTGCTTAGAACAGCTTTGGCAATTACAGAATCACAGCACAGTTCACAACAGAATTTACAGTGAATACAAACCCACTAAAATAGTTTATCTTGGAGAGTCCTGTTCACTCATGGTATAGTGGACCCAAATCCAGCCCTAAGCCCCAGACTAGGTACAGAAATAATTAGCTATAGCCATTGTAGCAATAGCTAAGTTTCTCGCTCATGCTAAATAGACAAAATAAATTAGCCTGAGGCAGCAATGCTATGAAAACTAGATCTATAGTAGAAACATTGTCAGAGCAGCAAAAAGCTGTGTTGTGAGGACAGCTTTATTTTGTTCAAAATTGAAAGTTTCCATCTCTCAGAATGTTTTTTACCTGTACTGGAAGAAATCTGCTGGGTTTGCCATGTGAGATTATGAAGTGTTGTCTCCAGATGGCATCTCTTTCCACTGTTAAAGAAAGTAAAGTCAAGATGGACCAATAGTCTGGCAAAGCTTAGTTTCCTATGCTGACAAATGTTTTCCTATAGACAAACCCACTCTGGAAATAACTCCTAAACTGTCAGTGCAAATAGACAGGGATCTGATTCATAGGGAGAGTGAAACTGAAGGGAAAAAGAAAGCAAAACTATGTTTTCAGGGTGAGTAAGAATGATGTTCTGCAGTGAGTAGGTTTTTCTTACTGCACACATCTCATTATCTGTTCCTTCCCTTCCTTGTAGCTCTTTATTCTCTCTTGCTTGCTTTGGTTGTGATGCTCTTGTAGCAGTCTGCGAGGTACAAACAGTACAAACAGAATCATCCCAAGTAACTGGCAGATAGAAGAGGCCTATCTTTTAATGTGTTATTGCAATCAAACTGGGAATCACTGTCTAAGCCATAAAATAGAGAAAAACTGTTTCTTACTGATATTTGGAATCCTGAGTGAGTGTTCTTATTCTAGGAATGCAAGGAAGTGCATCATAATATTGCATATCATATGGTTTTTCTGTAGGGTGAATCTGAACATCAAGAAGATTAATATAAGTGTTGGGTTCAGTCTAAATAGGGAAAAGAGTTAGTTTCAGAAAAATTTTTAAAGGTCATTACAATATTTTTAAAAGAATATAACAGTATATAAACACTAATTAGCATTTGTTGTAGTAGTAGTAATTGTGCTGAGCAAGTATATTTTTAAGTCCAGATATCCCTCATTGATTTATCTTAGACAAGACCAGGCCTTCTTGTTTGCAGAGGAACAGAAAACACAAACTTTGTATGCAGCTTTCTGAAGTCTGAGCTCGTGTTAAACTGAGAATTTCAAATTTGTCATATTCCCCCAGCAAGCTATTTTCTGTAACAACAAACAAACTTGCCATTACTTAAAATCCTTATTTGATTAATTTTTCTTTCCAAAGAATTGTCCAAGCTTCCCTTAGCAATGCTAAAGACTGACAAATCTCACAGCATTCTCTCTGTAGTTCTCACAGACAATTCCTCTTGGAGTGCTCTGGATGCTGCCAGATCTGTTACTTCATGATCAGTAACTTTTGCTGTCTGTAAAGTTGTTCACAAGTGCATTTTGCTTTTAGAAACACAACCCAGTCATATACACCAATGCCAGTTTCTGGAAGCTACAGTGAAAGTCCTGCTCCTTCTGCTGCTTCAAAAATGAGAGTTGTCACTACTGCCAGCATAAAGCCCTCTGTCTACCAGCCAGGTAAGGAGCCTTCAAAGCACTCAGAAGATTTAGAAAAAAAATGCTCACACATTTATTTTAGAAAAAGAAAATGTCGAGAGCAGGCATTTTGGACACAGATGTATCAGAAAATATTTATATACATGGAACTAAATGTTGCTAGTTTTGCCTCAGATGATTTGAAGATCAAGGATTACGTTGTATTTGTATTCTGCTTCAGAGTTAAAACATGGAACAAACAGAGGGAAAAATAAAAGCAAGGGAAAATCTAATAAAAAACGTGTTGCCTGATTTTTCAGAAGAAATACATTTGAAAAATAACACAGTGTATCCACTGTAGGAGCCCAGTGACACCAGAGAATTGATAAAATTGCTAAAGAATGCACAGTTCAGGAAGGAGGTAAAATATGTGGAGTTTGAGTAGGATATATTTGCAAAATAGATAAGACATATATTGAACTTCTCAAACTTAGGCTTATCTTTGAAGTAAAGAATGAGGTATTAAAGCAGTTCATAATGCTATTCCATTTCCCAGAGATCTAGTAACTGAAGGAATATATTTGGTTATTCATTCATTTGGAAAATATGCTCCTTGATATTATTTAAATTCTGTTTGTATTAATGTGTTAAAAATGGACTGAACTTGTAAAACCATTGATGACCAAAATGTGAACCTTCAAACTGAATGAGTTAAATGAGGCAGCAATATAAGTCTAAGTGTAGTTCTGTTTCAAATTAAGGTTTTTCTGATCTTAGCAAGAGAATTAAAAAGTTGGTTTGTATCTTTACAGTCAAATAAAAACGAAAAGGCCAAGAATTCTAAGTCTTAAACTCTGTCTTCTGTAATGTTCTATTTGTGGATCTACTGAAATTAAATGAACATAGGAATTTTAGTTAGACATGAAGCAGACAGACAAATCAATTGATCTTTATATTTGAGACATAAAGGTAGAAAAAGTCAAGTCAGAGCTCTCATGAGCTATTTAAGGGTCTCAGAGTAAATAAACCTTCACCTTCTCCTCATTTGCTTTTGGTTAAATGCATCAATGTATTCCATGTTCTCACTCAAGGCAAATGCTATTATTTTTGACTTGAAAAGATGATGACAGCAGATTTATTTCTATAATGCAGAAGAGAGCAAACTGTGGCAAGACAAAACATCTCCTAAATGCACTGACTGGTGTTGAGCCCTGTGCTCATTTGGGGAAGTATAAACTCCAGTTCAATATACAAACCTGCCTCAGAAATACATCTGCAGCTATTTCCAATTGTTGGCTGGATCTGGTAAAGTCAAAGCTGGCTGTTGAACTCAACTTGGAATAAAGGGAAAGGCTTTTGTTTTCTCCTGGGTTGGGTATCTTCTTTGCAGTTCCTTTTGTTGCTGCTTTTGAGCCTCATTGCCTCTCAATAAAGGCCTAAATAGTTGGCAGAGAAAGAAAAAGTCCCCATGTACTGTGTAGAGTTTGAAATATCCAGTAAGGGATTCTAAAATACCTTCATAATTGAACCCTAAAGTGACTCAGGTACAAGAGAGACTCCAGACAGAGATTTTAGTGAAGATGTTTGGTTTTTGTTTTGGTACCTTTTTAAAGGGTTATATATTTGATGTAGTAGCACTTCAGAGTGGTTTTGGAACATGAGCTGGGCTCAAAGACAGTTGCAGTCCTAAGCAAATAGGAAATTGCCACTTGGGAAGAAATGGAGGAAATGGCGTTTCCTGTCACAGATGGGAAAATCAATAGTACTTAGAAGCAAAGCAGTTACAAAACTTCCTCACCCAACTTTGTCATTGACTGGCTTCCCTTGGAAGTGTGGGGCAGCAACTTCCAGATTAAAACACCAATCAACAGGCTCATATAACCAATATAGAGACACCTGAATCAGTCACTGCTAGGATTTACAAGGCTATTTTAATGTCAGATTAAAAAAAAATCCCAAACAAACTGAAACAAGTCTTAAAATGAAACTGCATTGTTGACTATGTGGCTCAGATGGAATTTATCACACAGTCTACACTTTCCCTTAGCTAACTCAGGTGGGAAATTTTCTGCTGCTAAAGATCTTTAGTTTTTTTCCAATAGGGAAAGCTGTGAACTCTGAAATCTTTTGCCTAATTTCATAACCCATCTTTAAAAGGAGCATAGACTTCTCTTCTGAACAAGGCCCACTAGATGGCAGAACATACCTGGGTATTCCTTTCCCGTAGGCTTTCCCAGACTAGGATAGCCTTTCACATATCCCAAGTAACTCCAAGGCCAGTGCTTTACCACGGAGTAACATGATACCTAAATGTAAGAAAGCAGATCTTTCCTTTTAAATCCCTAAGTCCATCTGGGCCTACTTGTGTATGCAAAGTTGGTCAAGCATAAAGGCCTGATCTGCTCTTTTGGGAATTGGCAGAAAGATTCCCACAGTTCTTCATGAACTTTATATTGAATCCTAAGCATCTTCAATAGTAAGACAGCAGCTTCCACACCATTATTTCATTTTTAGTTCCTCTGAGTAAGAGCAGTGTCTTCCTATAAAACATCATCTGCTTTGTCTGTCATCTACTCTGTACTGTACCAGTATATGGGAAAACCTTGGGCTTCAAGGACGTGGCCATTAAGTGTAGAATAAGCCAAATCACTTGTTATTAATTTCATTTGTTACTGAAAATACTACAGAATAGCACTTATGTGATCTCCTAACAAGGGGAAAAAAAAGAAAAAATGTTCTCAAAGTGCAAGTAGTGTGTGACCAAAGCATTTGAGAATCTATAAATCTTTGCTTTACTAAATGAGTCTTTGGTAATGTGCCTTTTTGTCTGGAGAGAAAATAACCATAGACCATAATTCCAAATTCCCCAGAAGCAAGGAATTGGCTTGTTCCTATTGCTGTTAAGAGAGACCTCTTCTCGTGCCATTCTCTCAGGATAACAATAAGCCCTTTCATTCTTCCCTGCTCTAAGAGAATGTGAGGGCTGAGAGGATCAAGGTGATAGAGGCTATGTTACTGAATTACTTGAAGTATCCATTTTTTAACAGTTAATGGTCAACTCATACAATGCTGTTATTTTGAGAATATATTCTCTGATATACTGAATCTCAGTACTTTTTTAGCAGCAAACAGCCCCTTTTTTTCTGCTGTGTGTATGTTGGAAGACTTTGAAATACGTAAACATTCAAGGTGAATGCGTATGGCAGTAGCTGCTAAGACAAAAGAGTTGCTCATATAAGCTTAGGGATGTAGTTCTAAGAAAATGGTAATTCCCTTTTAATAACAATTGCTAAAATCTCAAAGTTAATGAAATCTTTCTAATATATTGCAGTGGTATTATTTTGAAGGAATAGGAATTGCAGCTTGTTCACAGGGGGAAAATGTATTGTAATAAATCAAGCCTGTAAAATTAAATTATAACAGCTGAAAAGAGAACTCAGAGCAGAAGCAAACACCCAACATTTGTTGTTTTGCAATAATTCCTCTGGTACTTCTTTTTAGTAACTGGGAAAAAATCCTATTTTGTTGTTTTATTTTACTTTCCTTTATTCTGTTTCTTTATTTCACTGCAGCAAATAGAAAAGATAGGATGAAAGAAGATAGAGAGAATGTAGTGAAGTGAGCTAGAAGTCACCTTACTAAATTAGAGCACCTCATAGGTGGGAGCCTTTTGAACTCACCAATTAGAGATGAAATATTAACTTCTAATTTTGGCTATCTTAATACCATAATACATAAATAGCAACAGCCTCAGGATCTAAAGAGATTGCATATAAACTCTGTTCTGAAATTTTTAAATACTGTTTACCATTTCCAAGTTGAAAAAAAAAAAAAAGAAGCCTCAAGCTAAGGTGGGATATGGTTTAATGAAGTAGAAACATTGTTGATGCTGTACCATAAGAACTTTTTATCAAGAAAATGCACTAGATTCAACTCAGACCTCAATAAAAAGAGGGTGATCACAGTGGGTTGATATATATGCATTTTAAGCACCTGCAAATTGCCAATAATCAGTAAATTATTATGTGGCAGGGTGTGGGTTAAGGGAGGGGTGTTAAGTCCAGCACAATCTTCTCACCACTTAATTATTCAGAAAGATCCATGTTACATTCAGTATCCTCTTGGCTGAAATACCTTTCTACCTGCGAGCCCCTTAAACCTGTACATGTTGTATTTGGTCATTTTCCTGGTGCTGGGGTCTACCGTGCAGGATGTTTGCCTAGACTGCTGGAGAACTGGCTTCTGTTCCCAAATCTGTGCTCTCTCATTTGGGCAAAACACTTCAACTCTCCAAGCTTCTTTTCAGTCATTCACTTTGTTTTCCTTGCAAAGGGAAACTGCTTTTAGTGCTCCTGTGCTTGGCAAAGTGAGCCTGTTTCTTGGGCAGTAACTTCAGTCCTGCATAATGCAAGGTCTGACGTTTTGAAAAGAGCAGGGCAGTGGGAAAACTTGTCGGGGTGTGCAGGCCCTGGCTCCTGCTTATTTTAATGTGATAAAGCTCCACCCAAGATTAGAGCCTGGTGCACACAAACACAGAGACAGACTGCACAGAAGGTTTTATGTGCTAGTCAAAGGGTGGAAGAGAGGATGATACTCTGTTTTACACACAGGAACTGAGGCGCAGAGACACTTAGCTTTGCTCAAAGTTATACAGGAAGTTTGTGGCAGAGCCAAGGACTGAACTGAGATCAGTCATAACCACAAGTCTGGCCTTCCTCTAAGTGCTGTTGTCTTTATCTTGCTGGTCATGTGAGCTGAATTGGCTCCCTCAGTATTGCTTCCAGTGCTCTCTATCTCTGTGTTCCCTGTGGGAGCCTGTTTTTCTTCAAAAACCTAGGAATAAACCTACAAATGATAGATAACAGTGACATCTGTAGAAAATGTTGTGTTTTAATTAGTATAATGAGATCAAAAGTTAAGCATAACTTACTGAAATGCTTGAGAATTCCATCTAAAACTTTATTACCTGGCTTTTCTATTTTTAACCTGTCTTAAACAGAATATACATCCGTCTTTGAAATTATAACAGAATTGTCATACCATTCCTACTAGGAAATGAAGAGATGATCTTGACAGTGGTCTCCATAAAATCTGTAAAAGCCAGTAGGCAGTGATTTCTGTAATGCATGTGGATTGAAAGTCGGTGATTGTGCTGATACCCTTGGTTTCAGCCCAGAATAAATGAGCAACAGTGGGACAGGCCATAATTAAGTATCATCTGAAGCTTTTATTGTATGTGTGTCATGGAGTACCCTTTGGTAAGTGTTGCTGTATTGACATTAGAAGAAAAAGACTTTAAAATCCTTCTTGGTTTCTTTTGGGATACTGAAAACAGCGCCAGCACCAGTTCATTCCTACACTCCTGCCAACACGGAGCCTGCGAGTCGCCCTCCCTGGGTAACAGATGACTCCTTTTCCCAGAAATTTGCACCTGGAAAATCCACCACCACTGTCACAAAGCACATCCTACCAAGGGGTGCTCCAGTGCCATCTCCTGCCTCAATTTCTGCTTACCCGTCTCCAGTTTCAACTTCTTCCCAGCCCCCTGCATTAGCCCGGGGAACCGTTCAGAGGGCGGAGCGTTTTCCAGCCAGCAGCCGAACTCCTCTCTGTGGGCACTGTAACAGCATCATTCGGTAAGCTCATGCGCCTTTGAAGAGGGATGAAGCAGAAAAAAAAGTATCAGAGAGACTGGTTATTGTACATTAATATACAGTACCAGAGCCTAAGACTCTGTTAAATTACCCAGCAGGGATGTCTGTTGTCTGCTTCATTAATTTAACATTTCCAGAGCTCATTGTGTTGTTGTGTGGTTCACTTTTTATCACTGCAAAGTTATACATGCTAATTGTTTGGCTCTTAGATGCTGCAGCAAATCACTGCTTGTTTTTAAACAGGTTTCTGGTCCTAAGGTAATCCTTTAAAGGAGGCTCATGCAACTTCATTGGGAGAGTTGGGGGGCTGGGGGCAGAGGGATTGTGGAGGGAAAAGGAACGAGGCATCATTTTGGAACAGCAGCCAAATGTAATTGTTGCTTTTGTGTCTGGAGAAGGATAATGCCTACACTCTATTACCAGTGATTCATAGCATGCCTTTCCCTTCTCCTCTCCCAATTCATTCTGCTGGACCAGTGCCTACTGTTAGCCTGTGCTATCCAACTGTAGGTAATCCATGTTTAATGACAGTCTTCCCCACTAAAAGGAGCTGGTTTGGTGATGTGGAACTGCTGATTATTGCCCTTTATATAGTCTGAAATGGAAATATTCCAGTAATAATCACTGTATCTAACTACAACCACCAGAGTCAATCACCAAAATGAATTTAATGTGTCTTCCACATGATGAAACAGCAAGTTGTCACCTGATAGTCTGACATTTCTAGAACATGCCACATGCAGTGCTCTCAGATGGAAAGAAGGCAGGAGACTTTAGGAGCTGTTGTGAGATTTGGGTGTGTAAGGCTGGAAATTTGCCTGTTATTTCATGCTTTCAAATACAAGCATTATCTTCTGTTCCTTTGGCCTTTTCCTCTTGTCTTTGCATCTGCTTGCAAAGACTGATTAGAGCTACACTGATATAAAACAACTGATTTTTCCAACAGTTGTCTGTAAATGCAGTGTGTGAGACCAAACAATAATGAAATGTTTTAACCAATTAGCAGTGTGGTTTTAGTAATGGTCTTGAAAAAGACCGCTTCTGTGCAGGCTTCTGAATGTTATTTTGGTAAGTACCTCGTGGTTCAAGTAGCTTCTTACACACGTACTTTTGTCTGACAAAGTGGGTTTGCAATCAGGGTCATTCAGTCTTTTCTTTGCAATACAAATAAGATCATTACGATTGTTTCCAGAGGTCCTTTCCTGGTAGCCATGGGTCGCTCTTGGCACCCAGAAGAATTCAATTGTGCTTACTGCAAGACATCCTTGGCTGATATGTGCTTTGTGGAGGAGCAGAATAGTGTGTACTGTGAGCGCTGCTATGAACAGTTCTTTGCACCAACCTGTGCCAGATGCCATACTAAGATTATGGGGGTAAGAGAACAAAATTAACCCTGTCTGCAATTGCATGAGTCCCTGAAATAGTGAAATCGTTCAGACTGTAAGCAGTCAATGTAGATGTTTTATTGTTTCGTCCTTTTAAGACTTATTTCCAAGCTTGCTGAATATTTCTGAATGAGAAACTTATTACTTTATAATAATTTTTATCCATCTGAAGTCTTGGATGTTTCTGTACCTTCTTGAGCTCAAAGACAGAGTATGTAATCCAGTTACCATCTCACTGAGTTTAAAATAACTAACACTTTCTGGATAGTGTTTTGCTATCTGATACACACTATGTTACTTTTATCTCTCTGTTCCTTGTATTTATAATAAGAGACTTGAACTTGCATTTTTGTTTCTTACACGGGATTTAGTCCAAATTTCAGTGGAGAAGTCGGTGATGTTGAGAAGAGGCCCACTGCTCTTGCTGCACCTCACTGGTGGTTAGCAGCACAGCTGTTGAGGAATTCTGCTGGCTTCTTATAGTTAAGAAAATACAGGATAAATACAAAGATCTGAATGCCACAAAGCCAAAAATACATGCCACTTTTGTCTTAAAGGACTCATGTACAAGTGAACGTACAATTTAATTTGCTCTCCACATACTTTAGATGGTGGTGAGGTTGGAATACCATCAATAATGTTAGCAGTGTTTTAATGCACACAGTATTAGTGAATGTATGACATGATCCTCTCAAATGAAGAAGCAAGGAGTCCCACACTGGTTTTCCACTGCTTAGCTGTCACCTTTTGACATCTGTCTAAATGTTGGCATTACAGATGCTCTTCTCTGCAACTGCCAATTAGGGGTGGCAGCATCAGACATTGATGGTGGAGCTCTGGCTCCAACCAAGTCTCGTTTGCTGCTGCGGCAGAAGGAGTAATTTATAGCAGAGTGCTGACTTAACCTACCTAATGAATGCTGGCACAAATCACTTTCCCATTATGGATTTTCATCAGGAAAATAGCAAAGATGCCAGCTGCCTCTATTTATATTAATAAGATTTCTCAAGCTATTTTTGCTTCTTACCTCACTGAGGTTCATAAATGGATCCAAACCTATTTATCAGCAATAGTTGTTTTGCAAACAGTATCAGAAGTTAATGAATCTCAAATGGTGATTCTCTAATGAGATCTATGGCAAATCTAAATGAGACTATTTTGTCTATTCACTGGATTGAAAGCATAGAAGAGGACTTCAATCCATTTTGTCATAATCGATGGACATTAAAAACAATCTTTAAAAGAGCATCAGAGTCTATGTGTATAATTGGAAGCAACATAAAATAGGATGTAGATTCTCAGCTGGTATAAATCAGTGCTGTTTCACTGAAGTTAACAAAGTTAATTTACACCAGTTATGCAGCTGGCCCTTTGAAATCTGGACTGTTTGACAGAGATACACTGCCATCATCCTGGGTACATGTAACATTGACAAATTAGCAGCTGTGCATCAGAGCCCAGTACAACAGCTTTTGGACTTGGAAGACTTCTGTATGACAAAAGAATGAAGCAGTAATAGAGATTTCTTTGTACTGGACAGAAGTAAGAAGCTGATAAATTTTAGATGTACTCAGCTTAAGAGAAGATCAGTTGCACAGAATTAAGGTTTTTTGTGATAAACACATGGCCTAGGAACAGACGTGCAGACTCATTTTTACTAATCACATAAGTTAAAACAGTCTTTCCTTTTTTTTTAGATTTTCACATTAGTTTGTGAATCGTTCTTGTAAGAAGTGTAAAGAAATTACTACATAATCTAGATTGTTTTGAAACAACAGGCTTACACCACTCACTCTTGGTCTTAGAAAAATTACTCTTTAATATTCAACAAATTATACTCATGCATTGAAGAGTTCATACTGGTCGTGTCAAAACAAAGGAGAAAATAATCAGAATTTTTGTGCAGAATCTCTCCTGCAACAGCAACTGGGCATGTTGATACAAACTGCTGGCTGAACCATGTTGTTTCACTTTGGCAAATACATTGTTCTAGAAAGTGTGCAGTCCTATTTCCTCTTTCTTTCCAAAAGGAGCCCAAATTCTGTCATAATTCTTTCTTTTAAGGAGGGGAATTGGCTGATACAGAAGGGAAGAATTTAGAGCATCTCTGCCTTGTGTTTGTTCTCCAGGAGGAAGTTGCAGGGCTGGCTATTCTGCTGGAGATTTTTGTTTGTTTGTTTGTGTTGCAGGAAGTGATGCATGCCCTAAGACAGACTTGGCACACAAGTTGCTTTGTCTGTGCTGCTTGTAAGAAGCCATTTGGGAATAGCCTGTTCCACATGGAGGATGGGGAACCTTACTGTGAGAAAGGTATGGCAATCCTGACGGTTCTGCACAGCAATCGTGTGCTTCGTGTTCATGGAACGGAAGAATAAAGCAGCTGACAAACAAAATAACATCAGTTACCCATCCAGCACGGATGATGTTTCCACTCCCCACATACACAAGTGTTTGTGTCTCTGTATTTTGCTCCAGTTTCTGTGAGAGAATGGCAGAGCGCTGGTCTTTGCCTCAGTGTTCACAATGCCTGCCCTCACTTCTTTCCCTTCGGTATTATGATACTTTCTTTTCCTACACATTTTCCCCTGTTCCATTCCCCTCCTTGGTAGATTCTGCTCACCAGAAATGAAAGATTAGTCTTCTAGGGCTGCCCACAATCTCTCTACTGAGTTGCTGGAGCTGTGACCTCTGATGCTGCTGCCTCACCCTAGAATTGTTCAACCAACACTTTTGCAAAGATAGCTCTGCACAGATGTGCCACACATGGTAGTGCAGATTTTGCTTCCTGGCTGCTGCAACAGACAAACTGCTTCTTGCCAACTAAGAAAGGAAAAGGCCATGTTTTCCCAAAATGGTGCTTGCCATGCAAATGAGTTGCCTGACATAGGAAGGAGTTAAGGTTTAAGTGGTATTCCCTCTGTATTCCCCTTGTGCATTCAGTGAGCTTCTGGCCTACTTCTCTCTGGAGATTCCTTCCTTATGGTTATGCAATTCAAATTTTACAAGTCACAGTAGCTCTTAGTGAAGAGTAAAAACCATACAACATGACTAAGTACCCTTTAAAACTGGATATTTTGTCATACCATCTAATGACTCTCATGAATTCCATATACCTTTGGAATTTCCACTAATATTTTTCAATGTTAAGCCTTTCCAAATCACACTTGATAAAGTAAAGCTGTATTAATCAGCCACTATGGGGTTTCCATAATGTTCTCTCTTACTGCATAAAGAACATTAATCCAGTCATGGAAACTTGTAACATTCCCTTGTCATTAGACTCTTTTGTACAACCATATTTGTCCTATGAATAGATTCCACATATATTAAAGCTAATTTGAAAGTAATGTGAGAAACATAACTTCAAATTCCATGGATTTTTTGTTTATTTTCTACATTTGTGATGATAAATGTCATACTGGCTGAATTTGTATTTAAATAATGAAAGAAGAGAAGCAAATTTCAGTAGGAGTGTTTCAGTAAATGTAGTAGGAAACTGAACAAAAACAATCAAAACGTTTATTGTCTGGAAATGTTCTATTTCTCTTGGGCTTAAT
Organism: Monarcha castaneiventris obscurior; assembly: GCA_026261815.1. NCBI lineage: Eukaryota > Metazoa > Chordata > Aves > Passeriformes > Monarchidae > Monarcha > Monarcha castaneiventris. The sequence goes on along the minus strand of JAMPIT010000886.1, from coordinate 27,150,456 downwards.
ATGATTACATTACGAGTTTGTTCTAAGTTTGCTTTTTTGTTTTATTTTAGATTATATTGCTTTGTTCAGCACAAAATGTCATGGCTGTGATTATCCTGTTGAAGCTGGAGATAAATTCATTGAAGCTCTTGGACACACTTGGCATGACACCTGCTTCATTTGTGCTGTAGGTTCTACATCAAATACTATCTTATTCCTTTATACTCCTGAATTGTGAAGTAACATCAGAAAACCTGAAAGCAGGAATAACTAACATATGCTTAAGGATGCAGAGGGATGGAATTTCATTTTTTACTTGCATTTGGAGAAGTATGGGAGTAATCTTTCTTCCCCACCATAAACTTTTACTAGAATTATGAAATTTGACCATCATAAGTAAGTGTTTTCTAGTAAAACAGCCAGTTTTAGATAGTACGTACAGCAATACAAACCACTACTGCTGTTATTCTTTCCAGTGTTTGCCAAATAAAGATAGAGCAAGGCTGAAAATAAATTAACACCATACTGAGTAGTATAACCATAATCTTACTTACAAAGCAGTGAAGTTTGTATTTCCATGCTGAATGCTTGTTGAAACTTGCAAAAAGAAGTCTGTTTAGAGAGCATGAATAGTAATTAGCATGGAAGTTGGTCAAACTCATCAATCTGTGGTGTGCACACAGCTCTAGAGTGTGGCCATATTCCCACACTCTGCACACAGAGCAGAAGAATCCCTATGATAAACAGTACTTTCATCTGGTTCTAATACCACTGAGCAGCTCTGCAACATATTATTCCTAAGGCAATAATACCTAGAATCTCTAATTAGCTAAAAATAGTATGTTGGCCACACCAAACTGACAGTGACAATTTCTAATTTGTTTAAGTCTAAAATGTAGGTAGAATAGTTGAAAGTATAGCAATGTTTATGAATATCTGAAGCTGAACTAGCTTTGCAAAAAAGTGTCTTGTGAAAACTGAAGTCTTTTGGAAATTCTAACATACAAAGGAACACTAAGAGAGTTTCCTTCACAAGCTGACAGCTCTTAATCACTTACAAATATTGATCACTTACAAAGACACTTTCTCTGAATATTTCATGTTCTTTAGTGCTTGTTCATTTGCCTTAGCTACCTGGTTTTCTGCAGAAATGATGGTTTTATTATATGTTGTTAATATGCAATTCTCACAGCAGGGGTCTTTTTTAGAACCTAACTTCACATCTTTCAGTGGATTAAATCAAGTGCAAATCTGTACATGACTCCTAAAGACTACCAAAGAAATGCATGGGCAGAAGAGCAGTACAATTGAAATTGATAGTCACATCTTTCTCCCTTTCATTTTTCCTTAATTCTTAGTGATTGTATTTATTATTAATTCCAGGTGTGCCATGTGAATTTGGAAGGTCAGCCATTCTACTCCAAGAAGGATAAGCCACTGTGCAAGAAGCATGCCCACGCCATCAATGTTTAAATGAAGAGTTGGTAGTCAGTAATGCTGGGGTAAAACAGATGACTAACTGGGCAATCATAAAGTTGATAACCATGGCTAGCATTTCTCTTGGTAAAAGCTAGAAGTTGGTACTTCTGAAGTTTAACTTTATCCTCTTTTGTAAATGCAGAACATGCTTTTTACAAAGTTCATACAAAAACCTACTGAATGAACAGTCAAAACCAAATGAACTAGTCCATAATTAGAGCAACAGTTGGGGGAAATATTGAAATTAACTGAAACATTAATATAAAAAGTAATGTGCAAATATAGTTTTAAGTTAACTACCCACAGCAGTTTTACTGCCTAGACCACACACTGGTGTTTAAAAACAACTGGAAAAATACTTCTGTACTAAGTCATTTTCTTTCACAGCAAGAATGAGTAAGTGCCATGTGTACAGTCATCTGTAGAACCAAAGGCCGTAGCTTTCAAAGGGAAATAAATAGATTAGGGCTTCCTCTAGGGAAAGTGAGTGCTATTCCATTATGTTGTGGTGCTACCTCATAGCATCAGATATTTTAGATTCTTTCCAAATAACAAGTCTGCCTTGAATCCATATGTAGCTGGGAAGCCTAGGTGACAATCCATAACAGTTTGAAAATAAAATGTCGGGGTCAGCCTTGCTAGTGCACTTGGCTTCTATGTGCACAGTAGATAATTCACTTTCAAATCATCATGGAAAAGGACAACTGGCTTTCTCCGAATTGCTCTTACATTGAATGGAATAGAGCTGGCTGGAAAGGCCAGCTTTTAATTCAAAACCAGTTTTCCTTTTCATCCTGTGGAAAAAACCAGGTTCAAACTTGCTGTGGTTTCTAATTCCCGCTGATATCAGAGGGAGGTAGGAACCTACATCTGGACCTTCAGGCTGGTGAACACAGAAGAAACACATCCATCTAGCACAGCTAGGTTGTGGGAGATAGCTTGCAAAAAATCCCTGCTCTATCCCACATAATTAGGAAAAAGGCTTTTTTTTTTTTCTTATCGTAAATGAATGTTGCTTAAAAATTCATAAGGCAGCAGGCACATACTCTTTATTCCTTTCCTTTGTTTAAATGCAACACATCATGAATTGTAGCAGTATTTGCCATTGGAAAACAGTAGCTATGTTCCAACATTTAGGATAACCATAGAGTCATCTTTTCTAACAACCATACAGGCATCTTTCCTAATAGCTTGAGAACAACTTCCACGTTGTTCTAACAGTTATTTATAGAACTATTTTTTTTTTCAAATGAGCAATATTTGTAGTACTGATAATACTTCTGAGTATTTGAATATCAATGACTTTTATATTGGAGACAGCAGTTCTGTCTGATGGAGTGAAGGTGGAAAGTCTGATCACCATTCAAGCTTTATTAACTCGTTTAAGTGAGGATTACGATGTGTGCATTGACAGCTTGCAGTACTGACAGTTTTGAATTAGTACTTCTGAGGCTGAGGATGCTTTCTCTGGGCCACATGCTGGTGCCATCTGCACCTATTTTACCTTGTGTTTTGAGTAGCAAAAAATTACATAACATTGTCTGTCATGTCCCTCCTATGGGTAATGCCCATTTCATGGTAATTGGTGTGTCTTTTAAGGGATGAAAAACTATCCAAAGCTTGGGGGAGGAATAAGTGAAATTTGGAGTTCTAATGTAAGAGTTAAGTTAGCTGCAGGCAGTCTGCATCTTGGACAGAAATAACAACCTTGAACTGCCTGTGGCAGTTTTGACATGTATGACCTGTATTTATTGAGTAGGTATGTTAGTTTTCACTGATCTTAGCAGTGGTCTGATCTGAGTTGCTATAGGGTCAGATTTTTGTATGCATGAATTATTCTAAAACACTAGTACATTATATGCAAAGCCTTTTTTTTTTCTATAAGCAAGCAAATTTTCTGTTTTCAGTTGGTGCTGGGCTGGTGTGAATATGGTCCCATAGATTACAAAATCCAAAGATGTAGCTCATAATGTTCCCTAGAAGAAAAAATCATAATTATGGAAGTTAAATATTTTTTCCACTTACATTTGACTTCCTTAAATACATATTCACAACAGTGAGAAAATTTTACATTTCCTTTTCATTTTTCAGTGCCATTCAACAAAATGCTGTTTATTATTATCTGTTATTTGAGAGATTTCACATCAGCATACTATATACTGAGACTGCATTGAAGATTGCCTTTAGGCAGATTTGTGTGTTGGCCACTGACTGGGACTGGCCTCTGCAACATCAGAACAGGGAGTCAGGCTTCACAGGAAGGGCTTGTGATGGATGCCTCAGGAGAATTTCATGAGGTCTTTCACCTCTGATCTGCATGTGTTTCTATGTGTGTGTGTCTCATTCTCCCCTCCACCTTCCCCCTCAGTGTCCCTATAAGCTTCCTCTTCACTGGCAGGATGAAGGATAAATCTTTATAGGATCTGGCCAGAGATGTTGGGCTGCAGCTTAGGGAGTGCAGTCTGTGAAAAGCTGCTGGCAGGCAGCGTGGCTGGGGCTGAACTTCCTCGGGTTCCCTGGGAATCCCAGACTGGCAGCTGAAGTGGCCCAGATCAGCCTGGAGTTACTGGCATGGGGTGGGAAACGGGGCTTTTGGTGTTGGGAGGGGAGGCTGGGGTCAGAGAAGGGAGAGCACCTATGGCAGCCAGAACGTCGGGGCTCTGCAGGCCTCTGCTTGAGTGGAAGAAGATGAGGCACTGAGGAGATGGGAAGCCCTTCCTGAGGCTGGGGTTGGAGCGGGGAACAGCCAGGTAAGGCCGGTGTCACCAAGCTGGCATGTCAGATAGCTGGGCTGGGGCACGGGGGCAGGGTGGGAGGGCAGCCAGGAGGACTCACTGCAGTCAGGGAAAGGGCTTGAAGTGAGAAATCAGGGTACAAGTAGCTGCCAACAGCCCAGAGAGATGGTTTGAATACGTATAGAAGGGGTGAGCGAGGATCCAATCTGTTAAATCCGAAGTCTGGACTGCAGGAAAGGGAATGCAATGTACATAAGCAGGGCTGAGCTGGCTTGCAGGGTGGCAACAGTGAAAATGCAGCAGCTCAGACTTCAGTGGGAGCTGTACTGGCTTGAGAGAGTCCTGAAAATTTCCTTGGGCAGAGAGCCTGCGCTGTAGCACATGCCCTGACTCCAGCTGGTGTCTGAGCAAGTGAGATTAAAGCTAGTTTACATATCACTGTATGAGGTACAGTGGTATCTCTGAATGAAGAACAGAGATACCCTAAGGATTATCATGTAATAAAAATTTCCTGTTATGACTTGTGCTGCTTCATAATGTGGTCCAAAAACAGGGAATCCACGTACCCGCCCTTGATATCTATATTAAGATATAATTTTTGCACATATCTGAACCAGAAATTTGTGAATAATAATGTAGCATTTTAACTTTCACAGGGGTAGAATACCACATAACTGCTGATACTCTTCTGATACATGTCACCTTTGTGATATGGAGAGGGTAAAATATATATAATATATATCTCGAAAATTCAAAAGATGGCCTTTTAACTATCACTGAAAATAGTGTTGTACAAAAAACACAAGATGAAAAATGTGTACTTGATCATGTTTTATGTCTTGTAATAGATTCCTGGGATAAGTCCTAAGTTCTTCTGAATATTTCTTTGCATTTTAATTAATGTGAGGTTTTACCCAATAAAACAAAGATACTGTACCTCTGAATGATCAATTTAAAAGATCCGTCTTTTATCTAACTAAAAAGTGTTCAGTAACTTTTCAGTCAAAGGATTCAAAAGCTATTTTAATGCTTTTCTCTCTTTTGGCATTCTTGTTGCAGAGCAGGGTAAATTAAATGTTTCCAAAGAAGGCCACTTCTATTATGTGGGCAGAAAAAACAGCCTTAAAACTTCGTTTTATTAGTTTTTACTATATTGGATTCACACATTACAGATTTCTAAAATCAATTCAAAACAAGGAAAAATATTTTTCTATTGGTCCTTCAGTGGTCAGTACTTTGGGTGAAATGTTTTGCAAAAGACTACTTGTATTTATGTTTAATAATGTGAATGTCCACAGCACTGAACACATTCATTAGTGTCTAATGCTGGGCACACTAATGTTTGTTTGCAATACTTGTCTCCTGGTAGTAGATATTAATTTGTTTAGTATTTATAAACATCAGAATTTGAAACTGAGTGATTTATTGCCTGCAGTGATCATATATTAGAAGTCTAGGTTTTAAAATATTTTGACATGTTGACTTGATGCCACAAGTGCCCTTGCTTTTAGATAGATATTTTTTCCTAAGTTCCTAGTTATTTCAGAACAGAATGTCGTGTGATTTATGAGATGTGAGTTAATTACCTTGCATGGATTATCTGTGCCAACATGAGTAAAACAGTCTAGTAATAAAAGCAATGTGCAAATACAGTTAAAGCTTTATGATTTGGGTATATTTATTAATATGGCATGTGACAGATTTCAGCCATGTAATATCAGTAAGAAAGCATACACAAGCTTGTACTCTCTACTTCAGACCTGAAAATAAAATTTGAAAGCATTGGTTTCAAATTTATTGTATATCAATCTTGAATATTTTACTGACCAAATAACACTGTTTTAAACAAATATTAGTATGCTTAAAACATGCAGTCTGCTAACAGTACATGTTGTAACTCAGCAAGACCTGTATAGTCGCAGACCTTATTGTGTCAACAAATACTGTTTATAGTAACTTTGTAAGGAGTGGGTAAATTCTGTCTTCAGTTACATCGATGCATCTGCAAACAAGGCTTGACTGCAGAAGTTCAGGTAGGCGTTCTTCCATTTCTTAGCAAAAGTTATTTAAAATACACAAAATGTTTTAAACATCCTCATTGAGCTCTAGTGCCAAGAAATACGTACAAATGAAGGGATGACTTCATATAACAGTGTGTTTTATAAAACAGCCATTTCATGCATTCCTCTTGCACACCCCTCAGGAATGTAGGCTTTTAGAGATACAGCTAAGTATATTACACATAATTAAGAAATTAGATGATAAATGGATAGACTTGGATTTAGATGCCATTACGAAGTACAGCATCAGGAATCACAACTTTCTGCACTTTTGATTTTATTTTACAGCCCTAATTTCTGTTCACAACGTGCACGAGGAAATAAAATTGAAAAGAATGCCCAGTATGTACACAGTATTTTGTCAGATCAAAATTGCAGGTTTTCAGATTGTGTGTTCTGACCTTTAACCTTTGCACAAGACAGTGCTTCCTAAACTGTGCACCGTGATCCCTGGAGAGTTCACTTGTTGGAACTGGGAGCAATAGAGGCACAAGCACAGCACCATGCCAGCTGACACGGTGGAAAAAGTGAACAGAGCAAAGTTCACTAGGAAAGGACATGGTGCAAAATAGGTTGACAAGTGTTGCATTAACAGAGATTCTTAAAGAGAGATTATTGCTCTGAAGAAAATGGTGATTTCAAAAGTACAGGCTTTGGCATTGTTTCCCCCTCCCACCCCAATCGTGCATCTTGAATTCAGCCAGTTTCTGTTGATTAAGAAAGGAAGGAATGTGTGAATAAGATTGCTGAAACCATTATTGAATGCACAATGAAATGCTTTGTTCTCCCAGGCAAACCAGAGTTATGGATGAGATTCAGGCTATATTCAGGCATAAATTCTGTGCTGTGTGCCTATGAAATATGCCCTTGGATAGCTGTTAAAATACAGTTCCTCCTCCTCTTAGGAAGATTACATCAAAAGAAAACAGTAACAAACGTGTGTTGTACTAATAAGGCTGAGTCACAAGAATTTTCTCTGTAATAAAGACAAGAAGGAATTTTTTTTTTTTTTAAACAAAGCTAAAATTTTGAACAAAACATTTTTCCTTTAAAAGTTTCCAGATTTTAACTGTTAGGGAATAATAAATTGGTATGCATAAAGTATCATTAATAAATCAGCCTCTACTACAAAAGTATTTTCTGATCTTACTACTTTAGAAATCAGATTATTTTCATTAATGACAAAGATGTTATGGAAATTCTTCTGCTTCCACTTAGTTTTACTGTGCATAGTGTTACTGAAAAAAGAGTTGAGATTTATGTTTCTTTTAATTAGATGATATAGATAAAAATACAACCTTGAACTGAATGAAGGTGATGGTTCTTCCAGTGCTTGTGGAATGAATGCTGCCTGCTACACTAAAGCCAGAAAACTTGCTGTTCTTCTAGATTTATTCTCATGGTGTAGTAAAGAGGATGTTTTGGATTTTTAGGAAGTTTAATAAATATCTATAGCCATAATTAAAGACCTCATTTCAAAACAAAAGAGTGATTTACAGTGTTTAAATTATTTTAAGATCTAATCACATGTAGACTGGAAAATAATGTTGGGATCGAGGTTTAGTTTCATTTAAAGAAATCTTCACGTTGACTAATGCAGGAATTCCTGCATGCATGTATGGGACATATGTGTGGATTAAAACACTCAGAACTGAGATTCTGATTTCCTTTAGGTGGATGAGTTTCCCACCTGCACTATTTGAGTCTAAATTGTTGTCATATAGTCCATTTACTATATATAGGTTAAGAATAATGCATGAATCTGAGTGCACCTCCAGACCTGGCTTTTGTTATCTGTTAGGTATTTGTGCTTTATGAAGTAACAGCTCCACAATTTTGATGGCATAGGAGATGTGGGAGCAGAAAAAAGGGCACACTTTCAAAAAATCTGGCTTCATATAAAAAATAGGGATTCAGGAATAAAATTTTTATTTGTGCATTATAAACAAAGACCAGGTATTACTCTTTCACAACCAAATATTCTTCTGCTGTCCCCTGCACATTCTTTGACAGACTTTATTTTTCTTCCTGCAAATTTTTCTCTGTACTGATTCCAAGGATATTGTAAATTTCCCTGTGATTAATGCCCATACAGAAGCCTGACCAGAGTTCCTGTTCCTTCCACAGGCCTGTAAGCTGTGGGGTAAAAGGTGACAGTGGGCTGTGCTGCTCATGTGAGTGTATTCAGCCCACTGCATCCTGCAAATACCAGGCTTCCTGAGATTCATTGTGGATACACAATAGAGATGACACTAATTGAAAGTTTCTGCTTTATTGCATGTACACTACATGGCATCTACTTCTGGCCAAAAAGTCCTTGCAAGAAATCCAAAGTGCTGGCCAGGGATTCTGATTCTAGCTGTGGCCTCAGACAGAGCATACCTGAATGTAAACTGTGTGGTTATAAAATAATGACAGAGCACAGTTTGCCTTTGAGATTGCATTCCCAGTGCCAGCTGCTGCAGCCAAAGGCCAACAGGGCTGTTTTGTGGATGGTGATTTTCTGCCATTCAGTATTATGTAAAGCAGTTTCTGGAATGGGAGCCCTTCTGAGCTGCCATTCCTCTGTTACTGCATTGTGACACCAGTCTGAATTCAAACTTGCAAAGATTTCGGGTCATTTGGCAAAGTTTACTTGTTCTAATGTTGAAGGACTCCATGTTTTCCATGTGTAACTTCCTCAGCTTTGTGTTAGACATCCTATAACAGATTGGAAACAGTCTGGTGGTGCTAAGACTGTCAGACTCCTAGGACAGGAGACACTTCCTGAGAGATTAAATTCTCAGGCACAAATACATAACACATCACCCACCTTTTATAGACTTACATGGCTGGTGGTTGTTGGAGACTTCATTGACTCCCTAAGCAGTCTCAGAAGCTGCTCTCTGTTTAGAAGTTCTCTGAAAAGACAGAGTCAGTGTTATTAAAAAGTAGATATTAAAGTCTGGGGGTAATGTATATCCTTAGGGTCCATATTTGCCTATTTAGTACAACCTCAAACAGTTCTTGCTTCTATGTGATTCTCACAAAAAAAAAAAATATAAAGAATGCATAACAGAGGGCTGTTACTACTCCTCCCTAACTCTGGGTAAGAATCCTCATTCCCCTCCAGCTTAGGGAAATTTACTGGCACAGAAAGGTATAAATTAGATCTCTCTGTGCCGGCTTCAGAGAACCTGGCCACAAATACTTCAGCTGAGATGATTTTGTTCATTTCTTTAAAGGACAGTGAGAAAGACTGTGCTTTCTCTGATCTTGTAACTTAAAAATATTAATAGAACAATCTTTAAGTCAAAAAGATAGTTAAGTAAATGTTTGTTTTAGATCTTTATTATTAAGTGAAACTACGTAAAAGTGAACAATTGCTATCAAAGAGGGCATATGCAAAAGTAATAAAATGAGATAAAAATGTAGGAGGGTGAAAATGCAAAGAAAAGTAGCTTTTAGCATAACAATTAACCACCCAATCTAGCCTTCCTTTATTCCTTGCAGGGTAATTCATTGTAAGTGAATTAATGGTGAAACATTCAGTAATAGGCCTTGGTGAGGAAATAGGAGCAGTGTATCAGGATATCCTTTTTCCGCCCCAGAGTACCAATACTTTCAATTTTATATACAACGGAAGTAATTAATTGTAACACAAAGAAGCACAGCTGTGTTTCCTGATGGTCACACATGCAATAGCTGCTATTGTTTAGCATTCTGAGTACGTACAATGCAAACTGTTCAACTGCTTGGAACATTTTATATTCTCAGGGATTTAATTTCCATTAGTAGCTTTTGAATCCGTAGTGGATTTTTAATATGCTATTATCTTAGATCCAATCCTGCATCCCTAATCAGGTAATTTTTTGCTGATGCCAGTGAGAGTTTAAACTCTATTAGGTGTAGCTGCCAAATGAGGAGATTTGCAGACACAGGGCAATTTCTCATTGGAGGCAAAGGGAGTTATAGACTATTTTTCAGGATTTGCTTTTACCTGAATGAGTTTAACTTGTTCAAGTGACAGTTTCATTTAATATTCAAGTATCTTACAGACCACGAGAGAAAAGCTTCATTGCTATGCCTTTAACTTCATTATATATTTTCAGACTTTTCAGCTGACTGCTGGGACTGATACACAAGCATATCCTTCTATTATTTTGTAGACCTATATTACCTTGGTTTCACTAGACTACGAAAAAAGAGGTGAATGAGACTATTTTGCTGCATTTGCTTTTATTTAATAGCAATGTAGTCATGTTTAAAGGTTTAGACTGAGAAAAAATATTAAAGTGATGAAATTATTTCATTCATTTTTTTTGTATAAGATTCAGATCTGTTTCATTCTAACAAGCTTGGAAGAACAGAGCATTTTCAGTCTCATAAATGTCCATCTTTGTAAATCTCCACAGCACCCACTCCTACAGCTGCCAGAAACACATCTACTTGAATCCATGCCTCGAGAGGACAAAGCTGTTTCACACACCAAGACAGAAATTTTCTGTATTGAAAAGAATTCGCCTTGTGTAACAGCAGGTTTCAAAAACATTTCCGCTTTCAGCAGTGCTCCAGCTTCAGGACAAAGCCTGAGCATCAGGCTTAACAGAGGAACTGTTAATACAGTGTGGGTTTGGATCTGAGGACTATTCAAACTTGTAAAAGAAACTAACAGATACCTCTTCTAACAAAAGGTGGAGGAACACAAACATTTAGCTTCTCTCTAAGTATTAATTAAAACTTCCTTGTAGATCATTTGGCACCACTGGCTGATAATTCAGAACATAAATTTTAAAATCAGCACTACAATCTAATGCTAAGTACCTTATCTGCTCTGAGCAAATGAAGACTTTCGGGATTTTATGTGCATGCATCCAGGGGAAAACATATTACTAATTCTCCAAATAAACTGATGTGAGTGAGGCACCCCAGTGAAGCCTCTGCTGAGCCTACAAATATTTCCCTTTTTCTTTGATAAGACTTTTAATGCTCTGGCTTTAAGAAAAACAAAGTAATTTGAAATGTTTCTTTGTATTTAAAAGGAGAGTTACCTCAGGGTTTATTACAACCTGGTGAGAAGACTGCAACAAGGGTTTTGTAAATGGGAATCCATAAAAACAAAATCACACAGCTCAACAAGGCACAGGAAGGAGAAACAGAAAAAGCAACGGGAAGTTTGGTTCTTGCCTGGGAAGACGTCTCCCAGGGCCAAGTGCTCCCATTACTGCAGCCCTTTGCCCCAGCAGTGGAGTCACTTCCCTCCTGCACAGCTCCATGAGGAGCCCTCAGCTCCCAGCCTGCAGCAGCTGATGGGGACAGGCACAGCCATCCTGTCCCTTCCTCCTGCACAGGGCGGAGGAATAATCCCCTGCAGAAGCCCAGGTAACCCCAAAACACACCAAGTGCTTGAGCTGTGGGAAACTTTCCCTGTTTCCTTGTGCCCGTGCTCTCCACATTGAGCTGGCATCCCTTGGATTATTGCCACGGTGCTCTCCAGTGCTGCCCTGGACTCAGTTCCACACCACGCTGCTTGGACTCAAGGTAGGACAGGGCTTGCCAATTTACTACCAGTGCTCAACTAGCAAAAATGTTTAGAAAACACCTTTCTTCACAGATTTGACTCCCCCTTATTGAATTAATTTTGCTTACATTTAAAGAACTTAATAAAACCCACAACTTTTGTAAGTAACAAACAGCTGAATAAATTTTTAATCAAAAGAATATGCTTTCAAGTAAAATAATTCAGAAAAAGAGACAAAGCCAAATTCATGTCATATTAAGTGAAATAATTGTGTCCCTGGCCTGAAGGGCAATATTCTTTTAATATGTAGCATGGAATATTTATTTTGGTAACAGTAACAGAGAAATACTCATCTAATTGCAAACAGTTTTCAGGAATATATTTGGACCACAGATTTAAGACATGAATTCCAGAGACTGGAGGGAAGGAGGATCTACAAAGATCAAGTCCTATCACATGGCTGACCTTCTCCCTACATATACCTCTTTGTTCTTTTGATATACAAGTTTGTAGTTCCCTAGTGATTGCAAGAACTAATAAGAAATTCCTGGAGAGGAAATAACAATGAAAGCAGCTGAAAGACTATCCAATTTTTTTTTTTTTTTTTTTTTTTTAATACAGCTCTCTTCATCATGACAGTCAATTTTGAAGTGGTTCTTCTGTATGTCATGTTAGACTTCCACATCTCTTCTTGGCCAAATGTCAAATGAATGTATGTTTATTTTCAGATTTTCAGACTTCAGTGTTTCTTGAGTGTTGCTCAATTAACAAAATAAATACTTTGTGTTACCAACACCTGGTGTGTCTGAGTTTTTGCAGATTCCTAAAATCCTCACCAGGTAAGATTGCTGCTGCTAACTAGCTCGCTGGAACCCTGTGCCCTTCTGAGAGCCCATCACCTAAGTGTTCATTTTCTGGTTTAAAAAGGTCCCTCTACCTATCCTGGTAGAGATATTGGAAGCATAAGTACGACACTGTTTTGAAAGACCTCAGTATTTTCTGTGGGATGTTTCATCAGACATCCATCACAATCTAAATACTTTCTACGGTGGTTGTGATTCATTGTTCTGGATTAAGCTGCAGTTTGGTCTCCTGCAGCCCTAATACTGTTAAAATGTAGTTTACTTTTGCAGACTTTATTTTGTGATTGAGGAGTTGACAGCACTCAATAATGCAGACGGGCATTACTTGCCACAGCAATACAAACTTCATCCTCAGCAACACTGTCCCTGACCTGACAGGGACTGCCACTTGTGGGTATCTTCAGTGCCCAAGTGCCTTGAAAAGTACTGGCTGAGACAGCAATTTCTGCAATGTGCAAATTTACACACCAAGAACTGGACGAGAAGAGTTGATCCATTTCACAAAAAGGGTTAAATACATTTCAAGGCTAGTGGCTGTTGCTAAATTCGTGCATCCTGGATTGAAATCCATATCTAACATCTGATGAGCACTGGGCTGTATTAGCACACGTAATTACTGAAGAGATGCTAGCACTAACAGCTTTGGTTCTGGTTGGGAGCACACACACGCATGTTGCATTCTTCTTCCATATTGAGTGTCTATTCTGCTGCTATAATCTGATAGTACATAGAGTGGAAGAACAGCGGACTCATATTTTCCTTTGAAATTATAAACATAAGCATAGGAGTTCTGTATTGCTTGGCATGGAAGCTGTGATTTTGTCTTTCTTGCAGGCTGGCTTTGTTTTGGACACTGACAGATTTTTCTGGATGATGATGATCGGAAAAAATTTTGTAAAAGTCTAGTAAGACAAGACCTGCACTTTTAAATGCCTATCACCACAGTATCTGGCCACATACAATTATTAGGTGTGCCTTTACCTGCCTACATTTTAAAGGAGTCTGTGAAGGTGATAGATTTGAAGTTACACTTCCTCTTTTGTTTCGCTCTGTAGGACAGTACACAAGTTAAGCACTCATCTAACAATCTGTGGGTAAAACGCAAGTGAGCCAGAATGCAGTGCTCTCACATTCAGAGGTGACAACTCTGGAGTGGAGTACACAACATTTACAAGTCCTATCTGATATTAGCATGCAAAAATGGAGCTACACTGTGGAGAGGTCAACAAAATAAGCAAGCCCATGTTTCCCACAATACATGTACATGTGGCTATTTGGCACCAATAAGCCAGACTGCTTCCCAGCTGGTTATTCTCCAGAAACAGTTTATCTGGGCAGGCATCTCCACACCAGCAATTACTGGTGTGTCCCGAAGGCCTAAAGAGTGTTTTGGTGTGCAGCAAAGGGAAACTGAGTAGGTCTGTACGATCCACGTGATCTTCATTTCCCTCTGTAGCTGGCTTTGTGTGCCAAGTTCTTGGTGCAGAGTCACCAAGTGACAGGACAGGTGAAAGGCAAGAGGAGATGAGCAGCACAAGTGCTGTCACACTGTCGAGTGAAGGATTACAAACAGCAGCTCAGGTGGGAGCAGTGCGGCCTCCCTGGCACATGACACTGTCACTGGAGCTCCTTCTGCACTGCTGCTGGGAGACCTCACTTGAAGACAGACAGACAAATTATTACTTTTCCAATTTGTCCTAATGATAAGGAGCTTCGAAGTACAATGCAAATCACGGCCTTCAGCATCCTTATCAGCAAGCAGAGCAGCTCACTGCAGAAGTTATAATGTATTCCAATCTAACTAACTGGGCATATTTATTTAGATACAGGAAATGGAAAAAGCAAACAAACAACGCTGTCCTTTGCAATGGAACTCTATCCCTCCTGCAGCACTGCAACGTCAGCCTTCCCAGAACTATTTTTCCACGAAGCCAAAGGGCCCATGTGAGTCCCTCATTTTTCCCTATGCTGCTGCCACCATTGCCAGCTCGCCGCCCTCCCCAGCTCATCACAGCCCCCTTGAACTCCATCAAAGCTGCTCCGGTAATCCTGCCCCCCACTCCTCTGTGAATCCCGGCAGCTCGTCCGCTTTCCATGGCACCAACCCCACCAGCAGCTGGATGGAGCTGCCCGGCCCTGCAGCCAAAGGCAGCCGCAGCTGCTTTTCTCGTGCCTCGACCCTCTTCAAGGCCAGCAGTGCTTCCATGACACCGGCCTGGCCACTTTTTGCCCTCACACCTTCCTGCTCTTTCCTAGAGGAGCTTCTTCCTGGGGAAAGCGCTGCCGGGCGGCGGGGCAGGATAACGCCGGGGCCCGGGCGCGCAGCGACGCGCTGGCCCAGGCTGCGGCCCGCGGAGGGGCTACCGGAGAGGCGAAGCGAGCCCGGCCGGCTCCTCCCGGCTCCTCCCGGGCACCCCCCGCTCCCGGGGAGCCCCGCCGGCCTCCCGCCCCCGGCACGTGCTGAGGGCCGGGCGGCGGCGAAGGCGGGCGCGCTCCCGCCTCCCCGCGGGCCCCCGCCGCGCGCGCGCCCGGCTGCAGTGATTGGAATTCGGCTCGTTCCCGCCCCGCCCCGCAGGGACGCGCCGGGAGCGCCTGCCGGGACACGGAGCCTGCGCCGAGCCCGCGCCGCGCCGTCCCGCCCTCCCCCGCCCGACACGCACCCGCCTTCGCCCCCGTCTCAGCGGAGCCGTCGGGGCCCCGGGAACGGCCCGCGGAGCGCGGCGGGGAGCGGGCCCCCTCCCCCTTCGCCTGCCGGCGCCGCGCCGAGGATGAGGAGCCCCCAGCGCCGGTGAGTGCGGCCCGCGCCGCGGAGGCCTCGGCCGGCCGGGCGGGCGGGGAGAGCCGGGGCGCCCCGGGCAGCGCCGCGCCCGCAGCGCTCCCTCTGCGGCGAGGGGCGCGGGGCGCTGCCTCCCGCCCGTGCCCCTTCCCCGCCGTCCGTCGGGCGGCCCGGCCTGGGCGGTGCCCGCCGGGGTCTGCGCCCCTCCCGCCCCCGCGCCGGCCTGAGCAGCGCCGTCGAAGGCGGACTCGCTCCGGCGGCCCTCCCGGCCCGGCCTGGCTCCTCGGGGCCCGGGGAGCGCCCCCGGCACGGCCGCCCTGCCCCGCCGCGGCGCTGGGGGCGCTGCCGCCGCCGGGCCGGGCCGGGCCGGGCTGGGCTGGGCTGGGCTGGGTTGGGTGGGCGCCGCGGGGGCTGCGCGGGGTCCGCGGGTCCCTTCGTGGGCAGGGCCGTGCGCTCCCTCCTTCCCTCCCTCCCTCCTGCTCTCTCTCCCTCCCTCCCTCCTGCTCTCTCTCCCTTCCCGGTGTTGTAATCCCGGGCCCGGTGCCGAGCGGCCCCAGCCCGTCGTCGTGGGAAGGGTGTGAGGAATAAGGTGCTTCGCCTTCCTTTTGTGCGAGCCTTGAACAAAGCTGGACGCCGGCTTTCCAAATCGGTTTTTTGCCGTTCAGCGACGTCAAACAAAAAAAAAAGTCTGAAGAAAAAATAACCCCAAAGAATCGCCCGTACCATAGCAGTGAAAGACTGTGCTGTTGAGGACCGATTATGGACGCGGTTTTCATAACTGATTACAAAATCTATTGAACAGGGTTCAAAAGTATAAATGGCTTTTTACCACCTTTGAATCAGCCACCCTCTGATGTTGTTTTGGTAAAATTAAGAGTGAATTCAGCAGCAGGGAATGGTAGTAGGTTGTGGTGTTTCCTTTCAGCAGTTGCCTGTTACTTTGTGTCAAGTTGTATGACGATTTTTCCCAGTGTAAATTGATTGCCCTCCGAATTTACATATTTTGTTCTCCGCTTAGGGGTAATTATCTTTGAGTTCTTTTATCAAGTTAGCACGCTAGGGATTGTTCAGGCCTGTTACCTGCAGAGATAGAGAAGCTGCTTTTGTAGATGAGGAAGACTCTACTGAATTGAAAGGCTTGTTTGATTTGTAGTAGAACCTAGTCCTGGAATAAAAAAGTTAACATAAGAGTTAACATAGTCAGATAGTTTGACCAGTCTATAGCTAGAAATGCTCCATGTTGTGGCATTTGTAGCAGCCTGGATAAAACTCTTGCTGACAATGTATTTGTCTTTTGGTCTTGTACTTTTGTTCTTTGTAGCTTTTTCTTAGGTTATGCACTACATTTCGTTTGGGGATGTGTGCGTGGGGCTGTGTATTTTATATGTATTTATATACACACATACAACCTGGGAGGCTCTGAGATCTGGTTTGAAATTTTATCAAGGGTCTTCTCATGCACCTGCAAGATTCAGCTGCCAGCCCTTAGCATGTCCTGCTGGCTGATCTCTTCCAGGGACAGACAGGATATGTGGCTGGATCTGAATTATTTTCTTCCCTTAATTGTGAAGTAATTTAGTTTTGAAAGGGACTTCTGGATGTTACCTGTTTGAGCCTTTGTTCAAGTTAGAGCAGAAAGCTCTTGGTGAGCTGCAAGCCTGAAATAGCATGTTTACTGAAACAATGTGTAGCTAGAGCATAGATGTTCCTAAAGCCAGTGTGTGGGACCCCAAATCCTAATGATTTGGACACTGCTCTGCAAGATCCTCACAGTGAAAATTGTGTAGTTTGTTTTGCATATTAAAAATATTGAATATGATGGAGTGTGTTAATGATACATGAGCTTTTTCTGGATACCAGGTCTGACATACAGAGCTGCTGTAACTTCTTTGGTAAATTGCTGAAAAACACAGGTAAATGAAAGACATCAATCAATATGTTTTAGAGAAACTGTTACAAATGTTTGTTTGTCCTTGCTTATTTCAAGCATGGGTTGAAGATCTGTCCTTTCTGTCCGGATACCTGGGAAAGCATCAGGTATTTCTTGGTTCCTCAGTAAAAAGAGGGCATATTTTCAGTGCCTGGGATTTCTTCACTTATCTTACTGTCATCTGTAAATAAATGACAGAAGGAACTCGGTAATTTAAAAGTACATCATGTCAGAGTCATATGTGGGTACAGATGGGGTACTTGGAGCCTTCTTTCCTTTGCTGATATTCCCAAAATGCAAGACCTGGGGGGCAGGCACGGAGTGTGCCTGACAAGAAAGTTTTCCTTTCACTGCTGCTGGTTTAGTGGTTTCACTTTTTCTTTTTTTGGTCAAGATCTGCAGGAGCCTCTGCAGTTGTCCCACCACAGTCGTGCTGATGGTCCCCAGTTGTGGTGGTCTCTTCTGTGCCTTCCAGGATGGTTAGTGCTCTAAAGGGAAAACAAAACGGGATTTCTTTCTGCTTCGTTTTCATGAAATCCCTTAAAAGTTGCTGTGAAATCTGTGGAGGGTTCACTTATCTCTGGCAGCAAGTAGTTACTCTTTAAAATGTTTAAAGCTGACAATGAATGTAAAACTTGGCCTGCTACGTTGTGTCCTTTAAGAATAATATGGAGACTACACTAGGTGGGTGATCCTTGGAACTGGGTAAAAGGTTGAAACAGTCACCTCGTTTTTCTTCTTTGTACAGAAAACATAATTTTAGCAATCTCAGTGCTCTTATTGAGAAGATCTATGGAATAGCTATTTTGTGAGGGATTCGGTCCAGAAACATCTGCGTAGTACATTGTATTTGGGGTGCATAAATCTCAAGAGCTTTAGTTTGATAAAACAAATAGCTGGCTCACCACTGACCAGGAAATCAGGGGACAAGGTGCCAACTTGCCAGGACGGTCTTTGTTGTGAATTGTCTTCCCAACACTTTGCTGGATATATTTACAGAGCATATTAGATGTGTTTCATGTCCATTTTCCCCCAAAGCAAAACAAAGCAATTATGCTACTAGTTTGCAATATATATTCAATATATATTTTGAAATTCACTGTAGCAGGTTTGACAGATTGAGAAGACCAAGAACTTAGTTTATCTTGTGGCAGTGCACAACCCATGCATGGGTTTCTTCTTATTACCCTGCTGTTGCAGCTGTACACCAATGATGTGAGAAATATGATCATTCTGTTTCAGATTTATGATCCAGAGACGTTTTTTCTTGCCATTATTCTAAATGGTGTCTTGCAGTTGCCATCCCATTCATTTGAATTCTGTGCATTATGGTCAGGTTTAGCGCTGTTTAATGATGGTCTGGTTAGCAAAATTCAAAACAACTGTTAGGGGTAGGAAAATAAACTCTGGTTCGTGATTGTGATAATATTCATAGGTTGTATGAGCAGGAGGAAAGGAGAAGCCACAGCAAAGCCTTACAGAAGGTCAGGTGTGTCACCAGCCTTGAGCTCCTGCAGTGACACCTGTAGTTGCAGTGAAAGTGATTGCCCTGATGGAGCTGTCCCTGCCACCATCGTGTCACTGGTGACTCCTCACTGGGGAGGGGCAAGTGTGCTGACTCTCATGAAGGTGTGAACTTTAAATGTTTTAAAAAGTTCTGATTAGAGAAAAATCTGTGTAGTAACAACTCACATGATGCGTACCTGCAGCATGCAGCTAAATGCTCTCATAGTCATTTCTTCCCCAATACAGGATTCCCCAAAATACAGAGGAAAATGTAGTGCATTTAAATGTAATTTGTCTACATGATGAATTGCCATGCATTAAAAGGGGAAAAAAATCAGTATTATTAACTCAGCTCTGCAGTATTGTAGCTTAATTTGCATCATGTATTGTAACAGCAGCAATGCTTTTTACAAAAACTTGATATCACTCAAGGTTTTGCAGTGTGGTTTCAGTCAACTTTATTGGCATAAAATGTGGAAGCAACTAGCAATTCTTTGTGTCTATATTCCCTCAGTTCACCATCTTAAGGAGAAAACTTGCCATGCTTTGAAGCATGTATCAGTTGATAAAACACAAGCAGATGTAGCAGAGCTAAGTTAGAGAAATATCACAGTCTCAGAAGATACGTACCAGGATATAGATCTGGTTTGTGGAAGTGATTTCCTTTTCACTACTGTAGCTGTTGAAATGATTTAAATTTGCTTTTCTTTTTTTGTTTAAAAAAAAAAAAGTCCCACCTAGAACCATTCATAGGCCTTTATACTTCCTCTGTGAGAGCCTGATCCCAAACCTGACTGGAAATCAGTGGGCAGAGCTCAAATGACTTTGGAGGTCTGAAGTCATCAGAGGTTTCACTTATGCAGAGAATCAATACTCTGCTCATGAGATTTGTGCAAATGAGTACATTGTGTGCTCAGAGTCAGAATGTCAGGGATATGGAAGTGGTGAATAAGCTCAGATAAAATTTTCTAAATTAATCATTCTTTTTCCTATCCTGTGTTCAGTTGGAAATTTACAGTGCAGTGGGCAGGCAGAGGCAGAGGAACTGTTCCATGTGTATTTGCAGGGGTAGAAGGCTTGAAAAGGAAGTATAAACGGAATTGGCCAGCAGGAATAATATACTGGATACTGAAAATATGAAAACATTTATTATCCCCTTGTTCCTTTATATTTGGGAATGAAAGAACTTGGGGAGTAGTATGAGAACAAGAGGGATTTATTGGAAGAAAACAGTGAACTTCAGTGACTGGAAATGTGAGTGAGGAGACCACAAAGCTGGGTAAAATGTGCTCTTCCTGACTGCATGTCCTGCTTTGGGGAAGACAAATCCATCTTTAACAGAAAGCCTTGGAGAAGATTTTAGAAACGCTCCTGTTTCCCTCTCAGTGTTGTGGGAGGAGCAGGCCTTGCACTGGTTTGGACAACTGAGAGTTAATTACAGCACAGGACTGGGACAGGGCACAGGAATGAGCTGCCAGCTAATGAGGTGCAGCCGTTCTTCTCACTCCATGTTTTGGGCACTGAATCTATCTTCTGTTCAGGTTACTGAAGGGATTTTAGCAGTAATGAAAAATTCAGGAGTGGTACCAAGTGTTAAGCAGAAATGTCCCTTATGATAGAAGATATGGGAAGTTTCACTTTAAAGGTTTTTTTTAAAACTTGGTTTGAATGTCTGCTCTCTTGGAGACAAAGCAAACAATAAATCCCACAGAATAAAAATGTGCGGTTCTTGTTTTAAAGTATAGATGTATTTTTATAATTTTATCTTCTACATTTACTAGTTCACAATAATTTTACCTTTTTTTTAATGCGTGTGTGTGTGTGTGAAACTATCCTATAGAAAATTTCCTGTATTCTGATGTGTATGCCATTCGTTAGGATTGGAGATTGTGTCCTTCCCCACCCAGGCAAATTATTATTCTGAGCCTAAAATTAAACGCAAAATTGGATAGGTTTTATGGGCAGTCTGTCACATTTGCTGAGCTGAATCAGTGGTCATACCAGGGATAATTTATCTTCAAAACTTGTAGTGTGGACTGAAGTTTAAGACAGACAATATTCTATGCCTTAGTCCTTACTTGGCTTAGATGAATGGAAATTTTTCTAAACAATGCTATCTTGATTTTTTTTTTTTTTTTTTTTTTTGCTGTTTTACTACTTTTGCATTAATAAACTTTTACTGAATTGATTTGACAACCAGTGATACTGGTTTACACTAATCTTTATATATTTTATAAAGCTCTTTTAGTACATGGTGAGTTAATTTTTTTTTACGCTTACAACTATAATTAATTATAACTCTAAAAAGAATCAAAACTTGGAGTGTTGTTTTACTCAGAAGTTTGTGGCAGAGGGCTCTGGCAAAGTGTAGAAACATTCCCATATAGCTGATATTCTTCAGTTTCCTGCTCTTAAAATTTCATGGAAGGAATGCAGTTAGAGGCTCGCCAATTTGGGTTAGACCAGGAACTGCAAAATCAAACCCGACCCAGACAGGACAGTTTTTATTCAAACCCAAGCCTCTGTTGAACTGTCTGTTTTAGTTCTGCCCCTGGCCCTGTTTCACTCCCCCACCTCTCTTTAAATTCACAAGTTTTTAAATGTAGAGATGTTTCTAATTTAGAAAATTATTTTGGTGTAATGAACTAAAACAGAGAAGAGTGGACTAAGCTGAGGGAGGTCAAAAACCAGATGGAAATAGAAAATCTGAAAACATGGAGTAAAGAAAAAAGTCCGCCTTGAAATAATGGAATCTAAATGCTGAAATTATACATCTGCTCAGCAGCTGTGCATTCCTTAGCCAGAGGTTCCGTTGCAGAAATGGCATTACTCAAGTTTTTCTCAAAGCTTCAAATGCTGTTGTATAATATTTACATCTCTCTAATACTGTCAGTAATAGTTGTAGGAGCCTGGAGAATAGAGGTGGAGGGAAGAGCTGATGTAAGAATTTCCTTCTTTGTCCAAAAGCATCTGTAGCATGTATAGTTGTGTGCTGCAGTGAAATTCTGTGACTTTCTTGCTTGGTTGTTCTTCATAAATATCTTTTCATTTCCACTGACTTAAATTTAGAGGAGAAGTTGGTTACAGGAAAAAGAACCAACTAAAATTATATGAAAGGAGGGTGCATTAGTGAGAAAAGAATGTTGCAAATGCCTCAAGTGTTTTGCTCCCAACAATGGCCAGCAGTATTGCTCCAGAGGAACACATAAGACAGTCTAGCAGACAACTGTGGAATGACACCACTCTGTGGAAGCTTCTTCCTACATCCCAATAACCAGGAGCTAGCTGGGACTGTAAGGCACATTAAATCCATTTCAGTATATATCCATAGCACATGAAGCCATTTTAGTTGGAAAAGGTCTCTCTAAGGTAGTAAGCAGGTTATAAAAATGTGTAATTTTACATTTTCTTTTGTGTTTTTTTATTTGTACTTTTTGACAATGTTGATGTTAATCAGAGTGACCTGTTAGTACCGAGATTTACATATGGTAGAGCTGGTCTTTGAGAAAGCATTGGTTTGAGTGCTGATGTAAAGGGTGATTTAGTGGTAAGACCCTAAGATTTTTTTTTTGCTTTGTACAAAGATGACAAGCCAGGGGACTCTTGCTTCAAAGAATTTTTACCAAAATTTAGAAGTTTGAGGCTGTGTAAGAGAAATGTCAGCTTTTTCAGCTATTTTGAATCTTGATTTCAAACTCTTTCTTCATTTGGAAGAAGTAATTGTTTACTGGAAGATACTTTTTACTGTGTGTACTTGGAACAACTGATGGTAAAATAAATCCCGTTCAGGTTACTTTCATTGAGAAAAGCAGCTGTGGGTGTGCTGTAAATACAGATCCCAGAGTATCCCAAGCATTTGAAAGAGCAGGAGTGGGGCTTTGGGTTCAGGTAACAGGGAGTGGGCAGGGGAGCAGTGGCATGGTGAGAAAGGCTTGCTGGGTTTGAGCCCTGGAGAGGAGCCCAGAGCTCTCTTCTAACAGGGTTTCTTACCTGGAATAGGAGTGACAGAACTCTGCATCTCCTTGCTCTGTGTATAACTGCAAAGCACCTCTTCCCATATCTACCCATCCATACATTATTACTCCTCTGTCACTGTTGATTTTTCTCTCCAGCATCTTTAACTTTGTCATGGTGTGAAATGAGGTTCCAGGCTATTAAAGTGTAGCCACTATGAAGTTTCTAAAACTTAAGTTGATTATTTTATTTGAATTTCACTGTTTTCCATATATTGTGGGAAAGACTGGGCACAAACAGAAGAAATTGGAGGTCTGTGTGCAGTCACAACTTGTTTTGATCAGAGATGGGGATGGACAGGTGACATGGCTGGAGTGTTGCAAGGGCTGGTTATGGGCTCTCCAGGAAGGATGGGCTGAGATGGTGATGGATGCACGATGTTGTGGGGATTTTTGTTGTGAGAGTGCCATGGGGATTCCTGAAGCTCTTCCTTTTGGGTGAATGAGGAGTCAGTTGAGAGCTGTGGGTCAGGCCTAGCAGCAGGTCAGCAGGGGTCATGTTGGTAGGTGCCTGCCTGCAGGAGCCTCTCAGTGAATGAGTGGGGAGGGGTGGATATTGCTTATCTTGAATTCCTTAGGGCAGTGTCAGTGTCACTTGTAACATCCTCATCAACAAAGTGATGGAAGTACGGACTGGACAAACGGACAGTGAGATAGACTGAAAACTGGATGAGCTACCAGGTTCAAAGAGTTGTGATGAGCAGCACAAAGTCCAGCTGGGGACCAGTCACTAGCAGTGTGACCCAGGGGATGAGCTGGATTTCCGAATGAACATTCACGGTGGATGGGACAGAGCACACCCTCAGAAGTTTGTAGGCAGTACGGGACTGGAAGGAGTGTGTGGTGGGCCAGGTGGTTGTGCAGCCCCTCGCAGGGACCTGGATGGACTGGAGAAGTGAGCAGGAGCTTCACCTCATGAAGCTCCACAAAGAGAAGTGCAAAGCCCTGCACCTGGGGAGGTGCCTTCTGAGCTGTCCAAGGGTGAGTGTTGTGGGCAGGCTCAGGGAGGTGATGATGCCCTTCAGCTCAGCACTGGTGAGATGCATCTGGAAGGCCCTGGCCGGTTCTGGGCTCCCAGGAAGAACTGGGCAGGTTCCCCTGTGGCAGAGAGGTGGTAACAGCTTCACTGGAAGCAAGCAATGAGGGCTGTTTTATTTTGTGTGTTTGGAAATAGTGTGGATGGGGGAGTGGATGGTGAGGTGGTGAAATTTGTAGCTGATACAGGTACCGTAAACTGGCTTGAGCAGTATTGAATGCCTGGATAATAAAATACTGGATGAGGTAGAGTAAGTGCAATGTAATTTAATTCAAACAGGAAAAACAGTAATAGGCTCTAAATTAGGTATTAACACTTGGAGAGATCTTTGTTTTGAAGCTCCTACTTCAGATTGAACCTATCTGCTTATGGTGTTGAATTTTTTTTTCCTCTCTTCTCTTTTTTGTGTTTCCACTTTTGTACTTGTGGCCACGTAAAAGGTTGGATTTGTTTGCTAATTTAACTGAAAACTAAGTGCATAAAAACCCCCTGGGTTTTCAGTATTTCCAGCTCACTGTGGGACCTTACAAGGAGTAAGAGGAGAGGAGGGCCAGCACTTCCCTTTTTACAATCAGCACAGGCTTAAATGAATTTAAGCCAATTTTGAAGCAGCATTCTATACAGTAAGTTTTTTTTAAAATGTGATTATACAGCTGTATACATTCATTATATATGGACATGCAGGTTATGTCCTTCTGGTAACACAATTTCAACAGTCCCATTAAAATGAGAAGGTAATTTTTTTTTGTTCTGGTTTGATTTTTCCTTCTTCCAGCAGTTCAAATAGGATGCAGTACTAAATAGACTTGGGCCTCTTCAGTTAGGGAACAAGAAACAGTAGAGAGAGAGATGGTGATGGTAATCTATCAAACCGTAAATGAAATTAAGAAACTGATGAATAGTGTTTCACCACTACTTCTTTTTCTCCACAGTGTAAGAGAATGGCAGGTTTATGAGGATGGTGAAATGGGGCGTTTCTTTCCTTCCTCACAGCAAATATTTTGGTTGAAAAGGTGCTGCCAGAATACGTGGCTGGGGATGAAAGTGCTGTGCAGGTTTGCAGTCACCCAGATTTGCTGATGGATGTGTGCACCGATGGCAGTAGCACAGTCACTTGTGCCTGGCTGTAGGTCGGGAACTCCACAGGTTTCTGGACGAAGCAGGGGAGGAACTCTGCTCTCCCTTCGTTCCGACCGGTCTGATAGCAGGCGGTGTCCCGGGCAGAGTGCTGGGCTAGACATCTGCCACAGAGCAGGCGGCGAATTCGGACGCCTTTTATCACACCCACACACAGCCAGGCACGTCAGCTCCTCTGCTGCTGCACTTAGTCGTGTCTGTAACGCCTACAGCTTTTTTTTATGTTGCACTGGCACCCATCTGCCTTCGCTGACACATTTGTTAGGTTTGCTTTAACGAAACTGCCATCCAACGTGAAGTAACATGTTTTTTTGTATCTGCCTTATCTTAAACATTTTCTGTTCAGGTACTTTATTTTGCTTAGTGTGGAAAGATTGATACTATAATTTCCTAAGGACTGGAGCACTGTAGCCAGGTAGACTTCCATTGATGTCTGCTGGATGAATAATTAACTGCCAGATGGAGAGGGCAGTTCTGGGCTGCAGATAAGCAGCCTAAGCAGCCGGGTGCACTCGAAGGGCCAGTTCTACTCCTTGTTCACGCCACCCTGCTGCGTCCTTCCCTCTTCCTTTGCAGCAGCACTGGCTGGCACTGCTCTGATGATGTAGGAATCTGAACTGGCTGACAGCCCATTACCCTTTTTTGCCTTCTTTTTAAAATTTTTTTTCAGTAGGCTTCGCTTCTTGCCAGTCTAGCTGTGGTTGTGGGGGCAGACCGAGTGTCACCATTGGCACAGAGAACAAGAGTGCCCCTTCCAGGCTCAGTTTAGTTTTAGTGTATTGTGCTTGTGGGTAAGGCTGCTGTACGGGAATGTTACCCAGTTTGGAGTGCCCCTCTTTTTTTTTTTTTTTAATTAGCTTGAATGTTGGTGATCCTGTGTAACTTCTTAGTGTATATTGACTATATCCCCTCTCCGCAAAGTAAAAAATAGATTGGTAAGAATTTTCACTTTCCCATCCCCACATTCCTCTTTGCTCTTTCACAGTTGAGTCCTTTGTTTTGTAGTTGTTAAATTTTTCTGTCTCTGATGTAGTCTGCAAAGTTTTGGAGTTTGGCAAATTCCTAATACCTGAAACTTCAAAGACAAGCTTCATGTATCAGCAGGTTTGAAGATTAGATGTCTAGTCAGATTATGGAGTGGATGTCACACTGTTTCTGTTTCAAAGGTCTTGAGCTGTGTTAATGTCCCCAGAGGTGAAGGATGTTACCATCAGAAGTGTTCAGTAAAGTTGTTCTGCCTGATAAGAGGGAGGTCAATATGCACATAGTGTCCAGCCAGCAAGACATTGTTTGGCACCAGAGGATGTGGGAGGCAAGGGAGAGAGAACTGTGGTTAGAAGAATATGCATGTGAGTGGGGAAATGGATCTATTGCCAAGGGACAGGGAGAGTGAAATCATACAGGATATATAGTGAGCTGGAGCCATTACACTGGGAAAAGTTATAGACCAAAATAGAAGAAATCTGTAGAAAACCAGGCCTTCCTATGTCTGCTGCTCATAATGCAATTTGTTTGATGTATGATGACTTCTTTTTTTTTCCCTGAATGAACAGAAAAATTTGAGATGAAAGAATGAGTTGAGTTTTAAGAATTAGAAATACCATAGGTGTGTGTTTGGCATCATTGCCAGGGCAGAAGAGATCAATTCAGCCAAGTTTTTTCTTCTGTTCTCCTCATTAACCTAGGCTTTATTGGAACAGAGAGAAAGCACAATAAAATCTTCAACAGGTGTGCTATTCCCAAATGCAAGGATTTTTACAGAGTTGGTAAAAAGGAGCATGAAGTGACACAGCATCTAGAGAGTGAAATGTGGGTCCTGTTCTGTATTAGACTAAGCTTGCTCATGGCTGTGACTGGGGAAATGTATTTCAGAATTAAATACAGTCTCTAAAAATGTATTTTTTCAAAGAACTGCTATAGTTGAAGAAAAAGGTTTGCTTTTTGACAATGAACACAGTGGAATTAAATGCCACTGTAACAGTGCAGTTGGTATGAGAGAATAATCTAAAAATACAGTGCTGAAATGTCTGATAAGCTCATAGGAGTACTGATGCAGCCACATGTTTATGTATTAGTGTGTCTGCAGTCCACACTCTTCCACCTACGGAACCCATTACAATGTAATAAAAAACAGATTCTGCTTAAACTGCTTGTTGCAAATTCACTTGATTTTCGAAAATGCTGGATTTGACAAATGCTATTCTTCTGCAGTGAGTTTTCTCTTCAGCAGGAAGTAGTATCATCCAGAATCTGTGCTCTTGGAAGGTGTACTAGGAAGTATTTTAGTCTTGTGCAAAGAAATTTGCCAACACTGTTGCATTTTTAATTTTAATACAGAATGCAAGTTTCTAAAAGTATACTTTAAAAACAACTTTATTTAAACCAATTATTTGGATACATCTTTCAGAAGATTCTCTTCTCCTGGAAGCAGTGACTGGTACAGCTTCCTTTGGCCAGGCACACAGCATCCAGTTACATCTCAGTGGGACTGCTTGTCCATGGTATGTTAGAGATCAGTGAATAAAGTGGCACTTGCTAGAGCAGTTAGTAATGTTCACAGGCACATTTCTCACAGGAAATCAAGTATGTTCAAAAGGACGTTTTGTTTAGAATGACACCTGTCAGCCTCTCTGTTACTCATGCACGCAAGAGAAGTACAAAAAGAAGTTAAAGGACATTTTCCATTTCCAAAGTGCTTTCTAACAGTACTTTCTGTAATCTGTTTTGTGTATCTTCTTCTCACCACCATTTCACCATGTATGTATGTTTCTGTGATACGTGGTCTGTAGTTATCAAAGAAGTTTGTGACTGTGGAAATACTAAAACTTATAAGCAGGTATATTTCCTGACACTGCTCTTCATTTGTAAAAATTCATTTGGAATGACAGTGTGAGTTTGGATTTTTTGTTAGTTTTGTTTTGTTGGGTTTTTTTCCTCGGTTCTGTCTCCCTCCCACAGTGACTGCTTGTAATTTTTGCTGGCATGAAACTTGTGCTGAAGTACTTAAAGGTATTTGTGAATGTCCTTGTAAAACATTGCAGTGGCATTTTCTCTCTGCTCTTCTAGAAAACAGAATCCTTGGTAAAATATGTACACATCTTGTTATTTTTAGCACTGTGGTTTTAACCCCTGCTGAAACCTTTAGGATTACTTTGTAGTTTTAGGACTGGCTTAATTTTCTTTGTATGTAGTTGTTGTGTGAAATATCTCAGTAATACGTCTTGAGACCAAAACACAACCTGTGGGAGTGACAGGGAAAGTTTATGTTAAAAAAAGACACAACAAAGTAAAACTACAGGGAGGATGCTAAGGGTGGAACTGTTATATTGGCCTTCTGAAAGGGAATCAACACTAATAACTTCTTGCAGGGCATTTAATAGCTGTCAGGTAATCATGTTATGGTGTTTTGAGCTTCAGTTCTAATGTGTAAACATACTTGCTCTTCCACTGCTAACCGACAATTTGAATAAATTTTATTCCAGTGAGTAAGCACTATTAAATATATTTTAAAAGAAAAATAGCTGTTTATTTGCTATATGCATGACATTTTCTGTTACCTTAGGTTAATAGAGAAATTCTGGATAAAATAGAAAATACTTCTAATTTTGATTATCTGATAGAAATTACAAACTGGAAATAAAGTTCTGTAGAATGCTAACAGATAGGAGAGGTTCCTTTGGGGAAAAATTTAAAAGTCTGAGTTTTACGTAATCTGAGAGACAAAATGCTATCACGTATGATACACAGAAGCAAAATGAGTGTATTTTGCCTTCTGTAAAATGAGTTCTTGCAAATGTCAGTCTATTTGCAGTAAACAAAAAATTTGTTTAAAGTGCTCATACTCCGTAACAAAGGCACCTGAGTAGGGTTTTTGTTCTCATACATAAAAAAAACAAAAAAACTATCAATCCTATGCTTACTTTGCCTAGAATTATAGAGGTAGCCAGTTGTTAGTGCTTCTGATCCTTGACCTGCAATAGCATTTACTGATAGTGGGGATTTTTTATAAGTGTATTAGTATATCGACATGGGTGATTGTTTTCATCATCCTGCCTACTTATTTTTTTTCAGATGTAAAGTCTTTTGGAAGCTCCCATCGTAGTGATATTTGACATTCCTTACTAGATTCTAGGGTTTTTCATGAAGACAGGGATTTAGTTCAACATCTCTTAGCATTTTGAATTCTTTCCTATTTTGTAGTTGTGAACTGATAGAGGGGAAACTGTGTGAGTGAAAGAATCCTGTGTAAAGGTCATTGAGCTCCGAACTTCTGGTTTTGGCTTAAGATCCAGGCCTAAAACTTTGTAACAGCAAGAAATTTCTGGCAGCCTATTGCTGGTGAGATTTTTTTTTTTTTACATGAACAGAGGGATTCTACCTCTCCAGTGCACAGTGGCCAAAGATCTCTTCTTGGTAAAGTTGCAGAATTACCATTAGCAGTGTTCTGCAGTGTCAGATTTAGTTAAGCCAAGGAAAGTACCAAGCACCTCCTACGGCAGTCATACCAGAGTCAGTGTGAGCTCCTGGTTGCACACTGATGGCCCAAAGACTTGCACCCTCCTGAGATACCTGGAGGGCTTTTTTCTCAGTTCCTGATAGAACAACATTTGGTAGTGTGTTTAATGAGTAAAATTGCTATTGCTAGAAAAATGGTTTTCAGGTTATTCTCTTTCTCTTCTTACATGTGCTGTCACTGGAATGATTATTTTTTCCAAGTCTCTGCTATCTGGTAGCATAATGGCATCTTAGCAATTTCAGTATGTTCATAATGGTAAAATTCTTGTCCATTTTGTTTACAGCAACATACTTATTCCAAGTTGCAACAGCCTGTTTTCATGGTACAAAACTACTCGCTTTTAGAGAAGACAGATGGAGACAGTTTATCTGTAAGACCATCTCACACTTCCTTTGAGGGGTAACTTACTAATTTCTGTGCTTGTACGTAATTGACCTGAAACTTAAGACATTGTAGTGTCGTTGTATCCTAAATAAACTATGCGCCTACAGGTTGAAAAGTTAAGTGAATTCATAACAAAATCGTCCCTTTCATTTGAAAAAGGGACAATTCACATCATTCTAGAAATGTCTCATTGGAGCTACATGAATGCATTGTTTTTGAGATGCGAGGCCTTTGTAATGGGTGAGCTGTTCTTACCATTTCATTGCTTCTGAGTAAGACGGTTTCGTGTCTGAGAAGGGTTCGCAGTTGGGGTGAGTTTTGAGTCAGTGCAGCGGTGCCCGAAGCAGAGAGAGCTGCGCGGCGGGGCAGCGGTGCTTCCTTGGCTGCCGGAGCGAGGGGGGAAGGCCGGACGCCGAGGAAAGGCTGGTGCCTGCTGCAGGAGGGGCCGGCACAGCCCGGCTCCCGGGCAGGCCGTGCCGGGATGCCATTTTGAGGTCGGCTGTGTGCGAGCGCGGCGGTGCGGGAGGAGGGGCGGCGCGGCTCGGGTTACGGGCCCCGCATTCCAGCGCCGCCGCCGCGCCCGCGCCGCGAGGGGCGCGCCCGGGGGCCCTCACGGGCAGGGCGGGCTCCGCCGGCCCCGGGGTCTCGCTGCGGCCGCTTCTCGGGGCTCTGCCTTGCCTCCTAAGAACTTATTAGGCAAGAACTCTCGGTTTTGAACTATTTTTAGAGATCAGAAATCCTCGTGGGGCTGTTTAATTTTGCTTAGCTGTAGCAGTGGTTATAAGGACTTTCTGGAAGCAGAGACTATTGTGCCTCAAATATTTCCTTGAGAGCTAGAAGGTTAATTAATGCGTTTATTGCCTTCTCATTTTTCAAGCTGTTACCTGTATTTATAGTGTTATGTAAATTCTAGGTAAATATTTGCTTTTTTTTTTCCGTGGAGATGTAGATTTTTGTATTTTGCTTGTTTTCCCTTCTCCTCCCGTGGATACAGAATAGCGATTTGAAGTAATGTGTTTTAAAGATCGTGTAATTTCCATTTCATGTTTGCACTGCAGCAGTACTCAGTTGTTCCGTGGCAGAACAATGGTTGGGTACTTAGTGCACACTTCTTCAAGCTTTCACCATTAAAAAAAAAACAATCTGCAGGAGAATATCATTAAGGCTTTTTATAGTAGAACTGTGTATTTAAAGTTGACTTCGGAACAGAACGTTTTGTGGAATATTTATTGTAGTTGTTACAGCAACATCAGCTGGTACCTGCTGTTCCTGCGGGGTCATTAGCATGTCTTGTGTACTTCTTTGGAGCTGCATAAATCTTCTCAGGTGAAAGAAACTGAGGAGGAAATCTCAGTTTGAAACTCTGAGTGTGTTGTGTTGTGCTGTTTGGGGTGTTGTGTTCTTCCCCCTGCTTTTAATGCAGGTTGTAAATCATTCTGCCAATCAGGTGTCCATAACTGTTGACTTTTTTTTCCTCTAACTTCAGTATATTATCACAAACATGAGATAAATAACGACTTTAGCTTTAGTTCAAGAGCTAAGTCCGGCTTTGTTGATGGGAAGGCTCAGCGAGGACACTAGATACCACATTAATCAGAGCTTGAATGATGAATACTGTGTATCAAATGCTGTGAAATGTACAAAGCAAATCAGCTGCAAAAATATCTTCTCTGGCAACTGGTTAGAGTCGTATTATTTGTAAAATAATTTGAAGCTGTTAGATCATGGGATTTTTCTTCATGGCATGTAATCTCTTTGTAGCTGAAGAAGTAAAATGATCCTGGTTGTGGTTTGCAGTGCAGCTCTCTTGTCAAAGGAATTCCTTTTATTCCCCTCCCTCCTCCCACAAATAAAAGCCAACACACGCTGAAATTGGGAGTCCTCTGCAGTTATTTTAGTTAGAATGAAACACTCGAGGAGAATATGTTGTTCTGATGAAAATTCTTTCTGAGTGTTGCTGCTGCTGCATCCCTGAGCTCCCCAAAACTGAAGGGATCCAACTGATTTTTCTGTTTCACTGCAGGGAGTCTTTTGTGTCTCTGCCAGCAGAAGGGTCTCTCCTACAGGTTGGAGAATTTTTCTTCCCCTCAGCCTGAACATGTGAAATCTAGTCCTGTCTGGTTAAAATCTGTACATAAACTTATGGGCAAGATTGAGTTTACCCTAAAATCAATAAAATCTGGTGATAATAGCAAAAATGAAACATTGACATTGAATCTCATTTTCTTCTTAAGACTGTGTATAGTAAAAATAAATTACTTGATCACCTCATGTACTCTTTAGACAAATTCTTCTCAGTGTTTTCTCAACTTACTGCTCCTGGTGCTATAACTTAAAATATGTGTGTTGCTGGTTTAAAAAAAAGGTCGATTCACACAAAGCAGTATGCAGTGGATGCAGCTGCTGTTGTGAATATATGAAGGTGATTTATGTAAAAAACCACCACACCATTTTTGTTTCTGTTCAAAGTCTGTACCTCTGTAATGGGTTTCAATGCAGTTCAAATAGTTTCATCATTTTCATACTGAGATCAATGTGTATATTGACCAGAAATGAGGAAAGAATTATAAATGCACATATAATGTATTTTACTTAGGTACTTCTGCCAGTTTGGAAACTGCCAGTAGGCTGTGGTGGTGAAGCCCCTGTCCTGAGATCCAGGGCAGATTAATAAATGCACAGCTCTGGGTAAAAGTTTATCACCAGCACCCAATTTCTTGCCTTAGCTGAAAAAGAGCACAGCTGCTGGAGTCAATGTAAGTTAGCAACACACGTATCTGAGTTATGCTGCTTCCGCCCACACATGCTTACCTTGCAGAATGTTTGCATAGATCTTCATAACAACACTTCCCTTAATCTGCCGTGGCAAGCAACAAAATTACCTTGGCACTAAATTAACACGGTGTTGGAGCTGAGAGCCTAGGAAATGGAGGATATGCTCTGTGTCTGCTGTTTCTTTTGCAGTGAAGCTGTTATTTGTTCACCTGTCTGATAGGGCAGTGAGATAATGGGTGGATCCTGTGCTTTTCACCTTTATTATATTCCATGTAACAGGTTAAGTAATTTCATTGTCCTGGTCTCAGAAATCCAACCTATCGAAAACCAAAACAAACAGAAAAACCCCAATCAACAACATGAAACCCATCATATCAGTTATTTAAAGAACTTCATGCTTAGGTTACACGGGGTACTAGCTCTGCTCTGCAGCTGGGGGGACAACAGTGGGATTAAGCCCAAGCCTTTAGGTTTTGGCTCAGTGTTGTGCTGCACTGGGACAGAAATCCCAGCCAGCAGGCTGCAGGCTTGGTCTCCCAGGTCTGGGTTCCCCAGTACGAGAGGGATACTGCTGCAGTGGTATGGCCTGGGGGAGAGGGACTGCCGAGCACCAGGTGTGTTTGCTCAGCCTGCAGAAGGTTGAGGAATGATGTTTGTTGTCTTCAGAGAAGGTGGAGCTAGAGTCTTCCCAGGAGTGCATGTTGAAAGGATGGTAAATTAGTAGTTGCAAGTTACAGCAAGGTAATTTCTTACTGGATAAAAAAAAATAATAATTAGAATGGTGAAGTACTTGGGACATGTTGCTGTGAGAGGCTGCAGAACTGCCGTTCTTGGAGACATGGGCAGGATATCCCTTGTCAAAGTCCTGAGCATCTTAACTGAACATTGAATTTGGCTTTGTACTGGGCATGGGGTTGGACTGAGCAACTTCTGGAGGTCTCTTCCAACCTGTGAGAGTTGATGGTTCTGTCTGACAGCAACCTGGGTCTGTGGGGCTGACAATTCATATGAAGAGGTCACCTTGTTTATCTCTGGAGCTCTTACAGATTGCATTGCACCTGATTTCTGACCCAGCTTAATAGGGTCAGAGTTAGTGAATGGAGGACTGGGGTGAAAATTGCTTGACCTTGTGTAACACCAGCCATGTTGGTTTATCTGGCTTCAGTGGTTAAATTTTTATTTGTGTTGTGTATCAGGGTGAAAATGAAAATTGGAACTTCAGTGTGTAATCATCCTTCTGTGTCACAGGAGGGAACAACTCAGCTAATACATGTGGCACTGTGTGCTGGCCCTTTTTACAGAGTCAGATTTGTGGAATTTTTCTAGTAGATCTTTCTTTAGAAGGAGACTTAATTTATTTTTTCATTCACTTCTAAAATGAGTTACTTGTAAGTAAGGTTTGTTTGTTTCAGATGGCCTGTATTCTAGCTTTCTGAAGATCTAGGTTGGGGAATGAAGAACTATGTAGACAGTTTTTTCCATTTATCCCTCATTTGTGGTAGTCTTCTATTCCCTGATTTAAATCTGACTTTACACAGAAAGCAGAGCCAATAGAGCTGCCAAATAGTTTAGTGCTACAGGCTATCTGAAAATCTCAATCTGAATATTTTGTCAGTGGGAGCTATTGGGTGGATGCCTAGCATTTTATTTTTTAAAATTTTTTTAGTCTGACAGCTTGATTGTCTAAATAGATTTGGGCTCCTATTTTATTTTAAATCTCAGCATTTGTATAAGCAGAAATAACTGTACGTAGTCTTGTGCTACACCAGTTACTACTTAAGTTTTTTTAAGTTATGGGTGTTTGTGACCTAGGAAAGATAACATAATGCAATGGATGCTAGATGCTGTTTGTTTCGAAGAGCATATTTGAAACAATGGAAAGACTTTTAAAAATGTTGAAGTTCTGAGGTGTTTTTTTCTGCCAGTGTTAGATTTGGCAGTGGTTTGCAAACATGACAAATAATTTGCCAGGAAAGGAGTAACTCTTAATGTGCATCTCGTGAGTCCTGTGAGTCCTCTGATTTTTCTCCAAATGTTAAAATCCTATTGTAGGGCTTAGAATGAGGGAATTTATTTCAAAGTGAACTGTGGGTAGTTTTCCTCCTTCTTCTTGCAAGGCTGGATGCGAAATGGCCATAGGTAGAACAGTTGCCTGTAAGGAGCTATTTTTATATAGATATAATTGAAAACCGACAGTAATTTTTTTTCCAGCATAAATGTATGCATGTCAAGCTTTCAAACTCAAGAGAGGACAATGGTATCATTTCTGTTATAACGTGTAATAAACAGCGACGGGGTTTGTATGGGTGTTCTGGCCATCTGCAAGTCTTGTACAAGCAAATAATTGTGTTATTTTTCCAACTGGATTGTTCTTGGCAGTGTTATCAAATGCGAATGTTACCACTCAACTCCACAGAATCCTTTTTGTGTTAATTTTTTAAAAACAAACTGTTAAATAAACCATGCTGGAACTTGGTAGAGGATGAGAAGCCATGAGGCAAATTACTAAACTAGAGAAAATTCTGCAAATACTAAAGGCAAGAATCTTTTTTCCCTGGTTCTTTGTATTTTTTTCCAGGTATTAACTGTGTACTGGCATGAACATCTCTTAGCCTGTCTTCTTTTTGCTACTTCTTTCAATTTTGATTGTATGGAAATGACAATTTTTATACTGCATATACATAAATGTATGAAGATAGCTCCAAAGGACTAGCAGCACCTTGCAAGTCGTGTTTACTTGCAAGATGGTGACTATAAGTTAAGCCCAAACCCAGAACATTCATGGTATCACAGAATGGTTTGTGGTGAAAGGGACCTCCAAAGCATCTTGTCCAAAGCCCTGCAGTGGTCAGGGACATTTCCAAGTAGATGAGGCTGCTCAGAGCCCTGTCCATCCTGACCTGGAATGTTTCCAGGAATGAGGCATCCACCACCTCTGTGGCCACCTGTGCCAGTGTTTCACCATCCTCATGGTAAACAAATCCTCCTTCTATCTAGTCTGAATCTACCACATAGCTTAAAACCATTACCCCTTGCCCAGTCACAAAGGCCCTGTAAAAACATTTGTCCCCATGTTCCTTTATTTGTTTACCTTGTGCATTGGCAGCAGTTCTGCAAGTGCTACTTCTTTTCTGAGGCCTATTTTCCCTTCTCCAAACGTCATCAGAAGGTGGAAATACAAGCATTTAGTGTCTTTCTTGGCTTTTGTTTAAAACTGCACATTTCATGTCTTCCTTTTTGTTACTGTTTTTAATTAGGATTTATTGCAACATCCACGAGAAATGAAACATATCTGTGAACTGGAAAGCTTTCTCAAATATGGCTGTAGTTTCATCAAAGACTCAAGAAGATACCAAGGGAATAAAGCTGTGGTTTTGTCACTAGGTATTTTGCTGTTGTTGTAGTGTTGTCTCTTGAATTAACTCAGGCTTTAAAAATCAATCCATTTCCTTGGAATTTTGGGCTTTCTTCCATGTCTTTTTCTTTGATTTTGTGTGTCGATAGGTTTGATCACTTTAAATATCATTGTTGTCAGAAAATAGCGGTGATCTTGCAGAGAGTCAACTAAGGAAAAAAGTGGAAATTGTTCCTCCACTGATACATTCTTTGTAACAGCTCTATTGGAAAAATTTCTCCTGTAAAAAGTGTCTTTTTTGGTATTTTATTTTATTGTAGTAGCATCTGATGAAGCCTTTTTAAGGAGGATAAAATAAGATAAATGTAATAAAGATAAGGCTAGATTATGAGGACCTTCCCATTACAATTCTTGTGCACTGTTTCTCAGTACTGCAGTAGCAGAAATCTAGCACTTCCTAGGTTCTCCATAATCTATTTTTGTTTTACTTGCTGACAGTGGCTTGGAAAGCTTTTTATCTGTTTTTCAGTGGTAGCTGTTTATCCTGGCGCTGTGTAATTGGTGTTTCACACAATTATTTGTCCTAAAAACATAACATGAGGACAATCTAAAGTATAAAATGTGCTTTTCTGTTTGTTCAGGGTTGTATCTTGTCCTGCTTATAAGGAAAAATAAACACTTGCAGCTCATCAAAATACACCAAACTTTAGATATACAATTCTAACCTATGCTGTGAAAACTTCTAACATTTGCAGTTGACTAAAGAGTTTAAAAATTGTAAAAGTCATAGGTTTTGGGTTTTTTTTTTAATATAGAAAATAATTTTTAAATGATCCAGATGCTGGAAAACCTGTAAAAGAAATGTACACTCAATGTGCAGTAATGGAAAAGTTGTTTGTCATCACTTCATGTGCAGTAGACACTTTGGTTTTTCGGGTGCTTCTCTGTGGAGTCACTGTGCCTGAAACAGCACAGTGAGGCTGAGGAGCTTTGGGATGAGTCCTTCCTTTGCTGTTTGGGTGGGCTGAGTTCTGGGGTATTTTAACTTCCATCTGGAGATGAGCAGTAGCTAAAAAAAGCTGTTCTCTCTCCATATCTTTTCCTTACCTGTTTCAATATTCTAAACAATCTCCCTCCTCTTCATCCCAGTCAAAGTATAAAAAGTATAAATATTCGTGGCTATTTGATTTTTGCAAGACAGCTTCCTATGCACATTGCTGATGAACGTTTCTTTGTCATGACCTCTGAAGCTGATGGAGGGCGAATTCTTGTTCTTCCTGCTCTTCTTGATGCACCTTTGAAAGTCTCATCTGTCATCTCGAACAGAAGGGTATTGCTTCATCTTGCTCATGTTCTCACTGTATTTGGTGCAACAGATTCTGGATCTTTAAGAGCATCTTGATCATGCAGTTTTCAAATTATCAGATGCCTTTTTATTTTTTTTTTTAATGTCCTCCCCCTCCTGGAGGCAGATACAGAATTCTGAAGCTGCTTTTCAGTTTGTCAGTTCTAGGCTCAGGTTACAAGTAGTGTGATAAGAATTACATATCCAAACTGCTGCTATTTTACAGTATCTAAGAATGTTCCTCTTAAGACAGCTTATAAATATTTCACATCTTTTAACAAAGAGGAACTATGAACAGCTTTCAGCTTATTTAACAGAAGAAAACATCCCTAGCCAGCCAAGAAGCCCCTCACCTCTGCCAAACCAGTTTGCTGGACTCTGTGCATAGAACTGATACTGTCCCTGTACAAATTGCAAAGCATTAGGATCTGTTGACAAAGAGATAAACCTTACCCCCAAGGGAGCATGTAGACAGGGAAAGCCTGCAAGCTCTTAATTCATCAAGAGAATTCTTGGACACTTGATTTTTTAAGCTTTTTGGGCAGTATTTTGAAGAATCTGTGTTGTGTGTTTGCCCCTTCTCCCTCTCTAGTTATCTCAGGAAGCACAAAATAACCCAAGGCTGTTTGATGCCTTTGCAAGCCTTGGCAGGAGTTAGCAGTGTCCAAGGACACTGTTAGGAGTTTTTGGGTTGGGTCATACATATCTCTGTCCCCTGACATCATTGTTTCCTCCCTATTTTCCCACTCCCTTTTCTGGTTTTAGGAAAGGCCAAGACCCATATAGTCTGATCTGCACAAGATTTTGGCAGTCAAAACTCACTTAATCAGGTCTCTGAATTATCGTACAATATTCCGGTTTATTAGAGACAGACATCCTGTATTTCAAAGAACTTCAGAATTTCTGGGTCTCACCTAATTTCCAGACATACATGCTCAAGCAAAATACACTACAGCATCTTGAGCTCACCCTTTCCTGTGTTTCCTGCATTTCCTGCAACTCCAAACTTTTCTTTTTGTTCTTACCCCAGATATTCTTCTTTCTAAATAAGGAGGAGTTAGGCTATGGAGATGCTTACACTACACTAGTGGCAGGCATCTGCTCTAGTGACTGCCAGAATATGATTGCATGCTGCTTTGATCAAGATTTAGTTGCTGAGTTGCTGAGATCTTTCAAGTTCTGTTTTCAAGCTGTAAGCTTGTTACTGAGTTGTTGTGTGGTTCTGTTTAAATATACTTAAATATTTGTTCTATTTTGGTTTTGAGAATATACTAATGTTAGAAGGAATGTGCAAGAGTACTGCTTCTATTCAGCAGAACTTCTTTTTAAACATACTCATTTATTTCTGCTTACTTAAGTAACTTTTATTGTTTTATCTTGTGACTCTTTTAGAGACAGCAGAACCAAGTCAGACTTTCCAAACTTCCCTGTGTGCTGGAAAGCTGTTTCCTGACTTGCCCTCACATATACTTGAATAAATCACTGGAAGTAAATGCAGGGACATACCTGGGGTACATACTTTATTTTAAATCTTCTACTGTTAAAGCAATCCCAAGAAAGTAACCCACTGTTGGCTCTGGGCTGAGTTGGTGAGGCTGATAGTTAGGAAGGCTGTGTGTTTCTGTGAGGCACTGTGAAAGATACTCCTACCAACAGAGCCTGCTGCTGCAGACTGTGTAATTCTGTCTCAATTTTAGTCATTTTCAAAGCTGCTTATAATAAGGGGGAAGGTCATTTCATCATTCCAAAGACACTGTGGCTTATAAGGAAGGGACTACATAAATAAGTTTTTTAATGTTCTTTTACATTTTTAAGAAATAGGAATACTGAACTTGTTCCTCCTTGGCTTTGTAAGGCATGTAATCTTAAAAATTTTGAATCCACAGCCGGTATGTTTTCCCTGCAATTGTTTGTTCTGACAGTTGCATTTCAGATTTGAAAAAGCAGAAGTTGTCATGATAGTGTATATATGTGTGTGTGTGTATATGTGTGTGTATATATATATGTATGTGTGTATATATATATATATTCTTTTTGTCTAATTATATGTTATTTATGTAGTAGTTTTAATTTGCGCACCTTGCTGTAAAAAAAACCAGAGGCAAAATGTAAATAACCAATCCATCCTTTATAAAACCCTTCAGGAAAAGCTGACTTTTTTGTTCTTTACTTTCAGTTTGCTCTTGGACAGCCTTTCACCTTTCTTTACCTGAATAAGGAAGCTGCTGCCCTGAACTGGGATTCTTTTCTGTTTCCAGTGAATACTTTTGGAAAGTATCCAGTGTTGAAATCTATCAGCATTTGCAAGTGTCTTGCATTCTTCTCAAACAGGGAATGCTGAAGTTCCAGTGAGTCATTAGTGGGCTGAAATTTCTTTCTTCAAGGAGTAAGGAAGCTCAGTAGCTTTGTGCTTCAGTGGAAGTTATGTTATGCTGAAAGGACCCACCTGAAGACTGACACTTCAGCTACAATGTTGTTACCTGTTTAAAGGATGAAAATATTCCAAGGAGTGCTTCTGTTAGTGAAGTCTGTAAGTCATATACAAGTTTCTCTTGAGCATATACCCAGATCTGACTGAATTCCTTTTGAGCCCAAAAGATGTTTATCTGCAGTTGGGCCCTTGTCTTGCAGAGTCTTTGAGCAGTGTTGTGTATAGTCTGTGTTATAGGTGAAAGCAAAGAAACCTAAAAGAAAAGATAACCTGCCAATCCAAAGATTTGGAAGTCTTTGTTGCCTTTCCCTAAATTTCAGTTTTGATTGTTATTTTATAAATAGTTATCCACATTGCTTAGGAGGAGGAGGAGGAGACAGCTGCTTTGTAGGTAAAAACATTTTGCTGCAGTTTTGCCTGTATAATTTTATAAAATAGATGTTATGCATCTGAAGGGTTAAATCAGCTGAGATTCATATAGAGCTTTAGCATAGCTGATAAAGAAGCTACCAGTGTTAAACATTTTGCTGGTTCTTTTATTTATATGTTAACCCTGGTTAACTTATAAGTGGCTTGACAGTTTAATAGAATCCAGATGATTCTCAGTGTAGACAGGGACAGAGGTTACCCCTGTATTTGAACTTGTTTTCTTATTTTTTCTTGATTAAAATAAGAATTTTATTCACTTATTTGAGTAGGAAATGAAATAGCTAAGTTAAGGGAACATAAAAAGATGCTCTGTTTTCCTTTTTCCCCAAAAGAAAGATGGAGCAGCAATTACTTAGGGTAATTAATAAAGTGTATCTGTACAACTTGTTTTAGCTTTTTGTTGAAAGATACACATCACATGGTGTACTAACATGTACATCTGAAATAGCTCTACTTCCATCTTCTTCCATCTACTTCCATCTTCTTCCATCTTGGTTTTTTTTATTATTATTATTATTAATTAGCCACAAATGGGACAAAGATGGGAGGATAAAAAATCTTCATATGATGGTCCATGCTCTGTGCAATGGAACTTCGTCTCCACTGGTTTCAAACTGGTCCTGTATATGGAGACCTCTGCTTGGTTGGGCTGAGCAGTGTGGATGTTGTATTCAGGTTTGAGTAGTGCTGCTTGGGATTGTTCTCTGTTCAGGGACTTCAGGGCAAAAGGAAATAACATAAATTCCTACCTCAGTGTGCCATAAGTGGTCTTAACCTGTACATTTAGAAGTCTTCTCAGAATGGTGAATCCACTGCATCAAGGGTGAATCAGTCTGCAGTTGATAAGTCCTTAAAGTGTATTTCCTGTTTGAATTTAGATGAGATTCAAATGTCAGCTGCTGGCTCTTGTGCCTTCAGTAAATAGAAAAAGCTGCTAGAGTCAGAGGGTTTTGTTTTTTTGTGGGTTTGGGGTTTTTTTGGTTGGTTGGGGTTTTTTTGTTAGAAGTCATATTAAAGCAACAATGTCAAGTATCTTAAGTTTCTTGCAGCAGGACAAGCTTTCCAGAACTAAAATAAACATGAATTTTTCAAAAACATGATTGAACAATAACTGTCATGAATGCTTGCTCATATTTTTCTGATGGTGCCTCTCAATGTTGATGGAAAAGCTTTCATATTATTTTTCATGCCACTCTGGAACACAGTGATGCCTAAATTACTTTTTCTGCATACCAAGAATAAAATAACTTCTCACTTGGTGTGTATTTTGCTATAAAGAATGTATTAGAACTGTGGTTGTGTCTCAGGAGTCTTCTCCAACCCCAAGAGTGCTTAATTGGCTAAAAATCTGATTATGCCTCTTTTCTCCCCTTTCCCCTTTCTTCTTTGTGCTCATCTGTGTAAAAAGTGATATCTTTAGCAGATGCAGCAGTGAATGATCACTTGTACTCATCAGGTGCCTCTTGGGAACACCCTGTCCATCCACAACTTGTGCGATGATGCCTTAACTTCCCAAATAATGGATTGAGATGTGTCTGGAGGAGAGCTGCTGTCAGGTTTGTTAGCTCATGTCAGCATTGTCAGGGCAGTTGGAGGTGTGTGCAGAGTGCCAGGTGTGTTGCAGTTCTCAGCAGGCTTAAGCAAATGGTACCACACTCTGGCAGCTTCAGAGCTTTGTTGACAAAAACCTCTCCCTGGCTAAAGAAGCCATGAATTTAATTTAGCTATTCTTTTTCAAGGTTTGGTTTGTTTTTTTTCCAGGATACAACCAGTCTCTTTCAGTGTTTGCTCGTAGAAGGTGGTGCTGCTGTATGAAATGAACCTGTTCCCAGGCAGTTAACCAGAAGAGATCTTTATTGTTCTCTGCAAGTGGCCTGTCACCACTTTTTACCACAACGGGTTTTTTATTATGGCTTTGCTAAGGGGGGAAAAAAAAGGCAGCTTAGTTTTCTTTCAAATCCTTGATGAGGACACCAGTACTTCTGTACATGTGAAGAAGAGAATTTGAGATGAGATGAATTCTTTACCGTTGCTTCCAAATACATAAATCGATGGGAAAGGTAAGAGGCCAGATTAGATATTAGATAACTGTACAGCATGTCCAGGAACTTGGTGATGAGTTTTCCTGCCCTGTGTTTGTGCCCTTCAGGTCTATTCTGGATGTAGTGTTTCAGAAATCTGTCATTAGAAATCCTAGGTCCAGTTGAAAGCATCCATAATTTGGTGACCAAGGAATTACAGGCAGTATAACATTCTAGTATTCAGAATGAATAATTGGTAGAGTTAATAGCTGAAATGGCTGAGGATTTTTGAGCACCTTAGTGTCTACACTGAATTACCCTTGTGTATTATTTGCTACGTGAGGCATCATTACCTTACTCCAACCTGTTCATCTCAGCTGGGGCAGATGTTGTGGCCATGGTGGCCTGAGTTTAGACTTGCAAATCAAGTGCTGTATCATTATGCAAATGATGAGAATGGAAATTATTTTATGGCCATGTCTTCTAAAATCCTGATGAGTGAAGGATACTTTAGCAGATATCCAGCTTGTTTTATTACTTGAGATATTTCTTCTCAGTATGCTTTAGGCACAGCATCACTGACTGGTCAAGGAATGGGATTGTCCCTCTGTGCTCTGCACTGCTGCGGCCTTGCCTCAAGTCCTGTGTGCAGTTTTGGGCACCACAATACAAGAAAGATCTAAAGCTATTAAAGAGTGTCCAGAGGAGGCAGTGAGGATGGTGAAGGGCCTTGAGGGGAAGCCGTGTGGGGAGCAGCTGAGATCCCTTGGTCTGTTCAGCCTGGAGAGGAGGAGACTGAGGGGAGACCTCACTGCAGTCACAGCTTCCTGGTGAGGGGAAGAGGAGGGGCAGGCACTGATCTCTGCTCTGTGGTGGCAGTGACAGGAGCCGAGGGAATGGCCTGAAGCTGTGTCAGGGCAGGTTTAGGTTGGATATCAGGAAAAGGTTCTTCACCCAGAGGGTGGTCAGGCAGTGGAACAGGCTCCCAGGGCAGTGGTCACAGCTCCAAGGCTGGCTGAGTTCAAGAAGCATTTGGACAATGCCCTTGGGCACAGGGTGTGACTCTTGGGGTGGTCCTATACAGGAGCTGAACTTCAGTGATTCTTGTGGGTCTCTTCCAACTCGGGGTATTCCCTGTTGCTAATTTCCAGGTTTTTTTCTGAAATAACAATGTTTGAAGAAATTTCAGAGACCAAGTATGCACCAACAAGTCCCTAGTACAAACATCTTACTAAAAGAGTTGATTGCATAATTACAGCTTTCTTGTGTGTAACCGCTTTTGCAAAAAAAAAAAAGATGACTTGTGTTTTCTGGGGATAATACTCAGTTGTCTGAATAATGAATTGGTCTTACTGTATCAGGAAAAGTTTACAGCACCTGTAAATGGATGAAGGAAAGTTTAGTCTGCTTAAAATGAGATATAGTCACAGGCCACCAAGGTAATTTCATATGGTCATCTGGACTCTAAAGCATTCTTTCACTTTGTATACAGAAGGGTGGCGTTTTTTTTACCACTGAATTACAAAAAAAGGTAAAACATTTAGTTGTGTATCTTCTCTGGCAAAAACTGACAGTTATTTCTGGAGCTTCAGTTAATTGTGGAAAGCCAGAACATTCCTGTAGATAACCATGTGTAACATTGTGCATTAGAAGAGTATGGCGTTATGACTTTCTGAAGTTTTATTCAAAGGAATCGGTGAAAATACCCAAATATCTAAATTTTAGATACTACACTTGGTCCAAATGAATGCTGAAGTCGTCTAGAATAATTTGAAGTATTTTTATATGCCTTTCTGTTTTGCTGTGTGATATAATTAGTGCTATAATTAGTGCTTTAAAGAAAGCAGGAGATTGGATGTAATGTGGGCTCCAAAGGTTCCCCCAGGAGAGTTATTTTACTCTTGAATGTTAGGGTGTAATCCACGTATTTTTCTGTAGGAAAACTTACGTACCTGTTAGGTCTGCTCATGGTGAAGGCCTTTAACCTTACTGTGATGGGGATGGTGTTTGAGGTGTCTCCTGATTTCCTTAA
This sequence comes from Monarcha castaneiventris obscurior, assembly GCA_026261815.1. Taxonomy (NCBI): domain Eukaryota; kingdom Metazoa; phylum Chordata; class Aves; order Passeriformes; family Monarchidae; genus Monarcha; species Monarcha castaneiventris. Next base: position 27,106,154 of record JAMPIT010000886.1, on the reverse strand, counting down.
AGAATCTGTCATGCTTCCATGTGTTCAGAGCTGTTGAGCTGATGGCTCTGACTTGGTGCTTTGCTGAAGGCAGTGATCTCGTTGGAAAGGTTTCCTCATTCCCAGCTATGTGTTCCTGTGACCTGTGTTTCTTGTCAGAAGTTAGCCAGCCTGCAACCTGTGTTTAATAGGATTTTGTGTCTCTGTGTGTGTTTTGTTTGCATGGCAAGGTTTTTGTTGCAGGGGGGCTGCAGGGGCCACTTCTGTGAGAAGCTGCCAGAAATTTCCTCCATGTCAAATGGAGCCAGTGCCAGCCAGACCTAGGATGGACCCACTGCTGGCCAAGCCTCAGCCCATCACTGAAGGTGCAGTTGCCTCTGGGATAACACATGGAAGGGAGGGAAGAAGTTGCTGTGCACCTGGAGAGAAGGGTGAGAATATGTCAGAGAAAGAGCTCTGCACACCCTGTGGTCAGTGGAGAAGGAGGAGTAGGAGGTGCTCCGAGTGCCAGAGCAGATACCCATGCAGCCCATGGTGATGCAGCTGTGCCTCTGCAGCCCATGGAGGTCCACAGTGGAGCAGAGTTCCACCTGCAGCCCATGGAGAACCCCACGCTGGAGCAGGTGTGTGCCCAAAGGAGGCTGTGACCCCATGGAGAGGGGAGCTCCTGCTGGGGCAGGTTTTGCTGGCAGGACTTGTGATGCTGTGGAAGGAACCTATGCTGGAGCAGCCTTCTCCTAAAGGACTGCATGCTATGGAAGGGAGCAATTCATGCAGAACTGCAGCCTGTGGGAAGGAGTCACATTGGTTAAGTTCATGGGGGAACTGTTTCCTGAGGGAGGAATCCCGTGCTGGAGCAGTGGAAGAGTTTGAGGAGTCCTTCCCCTGAGGAGGAAGGATCACCTGAGATAATGTGAGAGGACCTGATCGCTATCCCCATTCCCTGTCCCCCTGTGCCACTTGTAGGGAGAAGAGGAGGTAAAGATTTTGGGAGTAAAGTTTAGCCCAAAAAGAGGGGAGGGATGGAGGGAAGGTGTTTTTAAGATTTGGTTTTATTTCTTGTTATCCTACTTCAGTTTGATTGGTAATACAGTAAACTGATTTCCCAAGTTCAGTCTGTTTTGCCTGTGACACTAATCAGTGAGTGATCTTTCCCCATCCTTATCTCAACCCACAAGCCTATTGTTAAATTTCTTCTCCCTGTTTAGCTGAGGAGGGCAGTGACAGTGACTTTGGGCACCTGGCATCCAGTCTGAGTCAACCCACCACACTATTAAAAAATTTTAAAAATTTTAATGTAAAATTTAAGAAAGTAAGTGTCAGTCCTATACACAGAGAGATGTATAAGGCAATGTGATAGAACACTAATGTAGTTGTGATGTTGTTTGCTCTATGGTATTTCGATAATGCACAAGACCCATAGGATTTTAAAGTTGTAACAGAATTTATTTTTTTACAAAATGAAAGGTTTCCTGAAAATCCTTCTCACCATTTGAATTACTGTGTAAAATAGACAGATAGAAGAAATCCTCGACCTTTTGCAGGAATCTTAGGGGGAGGGAGAAGAGGATCACCTATCAGAATGTGGTCTAATATGTCCTGCGGGACAGGCAGAAGCTAAATTTCATTGGCTCTTTTGTCAGAGAGAAATTGCAGTCTGGGCAGCATTCCCAGGATCAGTATTATGATAAGAATGCGCGCCTTGGAGTCTGTGTGCCAAGTGATCGAATTTAATTGTTGCTTCCATCCACGTGAGGCAACCTATTAGCCAGGTGGCAAGTGTGGCCCAGTGACTGTCTGAAGCTGGGCAGGCTGACTGGGAAATTTGCCTGATGACTGAACAGCATGGAGTCTGGGTTTGGGTTTATTTGATCAATTTTTTTGCAACTCAGGAAGACTTATGAAGTCACAAGGAGCCTTATGTTTTCAGGGATGTGTGACAGAGCAAAGACTGTTAATTGTGGGGCCACTCTGCCATCAGTATCCCAAGAGGAGGCTGAGATTGCGGGCGGAGGAGCTTTGGGCCAGGTACCTCCGAAGTGAAGCTAAAGCAGTTGAGTTCTACATCTCTCTTGAAAAGCAAAGGTATTTGCTAGAGAAATTGTTTTGGATACTTGGAGAGCTGTGGGATGTGATGAAAGGAGGAGTTGCTCAGCAAAGGCTTTTGCCCAGTTGTTACTTGACAAAGCTTGACAAGACAGAGTCTGACTTCACCTCTCCTCACAGAATGAACTGCTGGCTTTGATTTGTCACCAGTGCTGCAGGCTGATGGGTCTCCTTTTGAGGGTAACTGCTTTTCTTTTAACAGCAAGCTCTTGTCAAATTCCTTTTACCTCCAGAGTCTGGAGACTGAGCTGATTTTTCAGCTACTACTGGCTCACTGATGAGTAACATTTAAGAAAGCTCAGAGGAATTCTGAGGCTTCCCTGGGAGCACAGAGCCTGCTCTCACAGCACAGCAGGCTGTGGAGTCCTTCAGATGACGACAGATGATGTAGCCAGGCATGCCAAAATAAAATACTGAAGATATCGTCTAAGAAATCAGGAGGCTTAGAGTCTTTCTGATATGGGAAATTACATCTGCCAGGGCAAAGTAAAAACTTGGAATTACCTGGCCCTACTGATGAGGCAGAATGAGCCTTGTGCCTGGATTCTTATGGCCCCAATAATGAATTCTTTGTGTCACTAAATGCTGTGGAGAGTAGGGTGTATTGTAATTTATGCAGATTTGTGTCATTCTGGAAAATGCTTTTTTTCCGATACTGCACAGTCCCACCTTACTCAGGAATTTATTTGTGCTCTCATACTTCTAGATATGCCCAGGGGCAATGATTTTTCAGGAGCTTGATCATGTAGACCATTTTGTCTTCTATCACAGCAGGCACTGAAAATGATGAAAACAAAAATGTGTAACAAGGGCAGGGAGAGTGCTTGCTTAGCTGCTGAACAGCGTGTTGGTCCTTCAGATGCTACCTGTTCTGTGTCTGCTTGCACGGGCTGTAAGGCCTCAGGAGAAAGCTCAGGTTGATCTAGGGCACAGATTCTCCCCTCCTATGAAAAGGGGACAAATGATGTGAGAAGTCCTCTGATACCTCCTGAGGGGACAAGAGGAGCTGTCTCTGTTCTGCAAAAAAAATTGTTGCCGTGCTAGGCCTGGTCCATTGATTTCACTTGCAGCTAGTCATGTTCATGAAGCAAGAATCAGAGTCAGGAAAAAAAAGTTGTATGGCTCTGATAGAGAACTTCTTCTCCCTCAAAAAAGAGGGTGACCTGACGTAAAGAAAAGCAGTTGAAGGTTTTTAGGAGTTTTTTGAATTGTACAGATTTGTCCTATATTTTCTGTCAGACTGGAAGTGGAAGGTCAGTCAAGAGTTGTTTCCATTAGTGGCAGCAGCACTCATTCATTACTCTACCTGCCTACAAAACCAACCAGCCAGGTTATTCTAATACTGAAATGGACTAGTTGCTGTTTCAATCTATATTATTTCTCTTCTGTGTAATATCTTGTTTCCTTCAAACTGCTTCATGGTAGTATTTCTGAAGTTCTCACAAATTATTAAGAATTCTTTTTGCCACCGAGGATCCATGCAGTAGTCAACAAAACAACAAAATCTAGGCTTTCCAAGAGCAACCTGGAAGTGATGGAAAGACCACTGGTTTCCTGGACTAATCTGAGTGTTTTGACCAGGTATATAGGAAGGCCAAACCACTGTAACACAGATATGAAGAACTGTTAGACATGGAGTGCTTGAATGTTGTATAATTCTTGGCATTTTTAATACCTTGCAAGAATGACTTAATGATTTTTAATTAAAACTCAAGGGAATCTAGGTATAAAATTATTTTTAAAATTAGCTTTAATGGAGGTATATTTTTTCCTAAATTATTTCGAGCAATTTTGAACTATCTTGCCTCAAAGATGAAATAAATGTGCTTGGACCATATCTCAGGCTCTTACTTTCCCTCTTGCTACCTGGAAGACTTGGTGTCCAGGGACTGGAAAGTGATGTGTTTGTTCAGCCAATTTATTTTATTTCATAAATAGGTCTCATTGTATTTGGAAGGGCTGTTTGTTCAATGAGATGTTCTTGCTCATATACCTTCACTGTTTGAAAGACAAAACCAGCACGCCCCAAATTTGCCACAGGTAGTATGATGATTGCTTTTCCCAGTGTGCTGTGGGGGTTTATCTCACATGTGTATTTGTTGAAAAGGATTTCCTTGATAAATTCCTATCTTTGGACATGGACTATGGAGTAAAATTTGAAAATTTTGTATGGCTTCTTTCCCTTTGCAATTCAACTCTTATTTCACAGCAGTAGTAGTCCTGTAAAAGCAATAGATTACAGCAATTCTGGCTCTATTTTGTAGTGGCAGCCATGAGATTGTTAACTGAAGCATCTTCCAGGCTGCCATATGGATCTGCAGTGTATTTTCATTGTGTATAGATTCCTAACAAAAAGCCTGTTGTTTAGGACTATAGCTTACCTGAAAAGGAATAATTCTGCACTGAAACCTCTCCCATCTCTGGTTACTGGAGCTGTCAGCTGGCCGTGAACTCTGATGCTGCACACAGAGATGTTGTGAGCACCACATGCTTTTCTCCTGGTCCCCTCTGTTCCTACCCCAAGTCTCAGATGCTGAATGGTATTGCCCTTTCTTTTTTTTTTTCTGATATAACCATGTGTCTGATATCACCCAAGCCCATGTCTGTGCCATGATCTGAATTTATAGAAACTCCAAAACAAGTTCTGTTTCATAAATTGAAATGAAGGTATGCTTACCTGAATGGCCACTCTGCAGAAGTGCCATGTGGGTGGCTGGAGGAAGTGAAAGAGCAGGAAAGAAGTAACTGGAAGCTGGAGTGAATGGTCAAGTATTTAACCCTGTCTGTACCAATGAGTCCTTGTATGATCATGTACTTAATTGCACTTGAATTAGTTTAACTCTTATGTTACTTTAAATTACTTTACAAGCTTATGTTCCTTAAATACACACTGTATTTAACAAGTAGCAGGCTCCTTCAAGAAGAAAGATAATTTAAGATGAATAAAGTAATTAATTGAAAACTGGTGATGAAGTTGGAGCAAAGTGGGAATGAACAGAGTGCAGGGAAACTCAAGTGCCAGGAAAGTTTTTGGCATCAGAAGAGGAGACAGGTGAGGGAATGAGTTGGATGTGGCCCTGCAACTGAAGAAACTGGAACTACTCAGAAGGGAAGCGGTAACTGGAGATAAGTGGTAAGACAAGAAAAAAGGAATCCACAGGCTGAGTAAGTTTGCTCCTCAAGGCAAGTCAGACTGACTGGAGCTCCGCCACTGCCAGTTCCTGCGATCTGTCTGTCCTGCTCTTAGCTGCTGCTTCCTGCACTCTGTGCTAGCAGGGGAACCACCCCCACTTCTGAATGAGGTTTAAATCAACTCCGTTTAAATATTCTGACTGTTCCCTGGGACCTGCTAGTGGCAGAAAATATACAGTTTTCTGGGTTATCTGGGTAGCTAGGGTGTTCATGTAACTCAAATCTTTCTTTTCAGCACTTGAGTGCTGATATTTTTCAGTTAATAGTACATGAAGATCTCAAATTTAATCCTGTCACTTATAACAATTTGTAGATTAATCTGGATTTAATATGTAACTAGTGACAAGCACTGTGAGCCTCTGTACTTTTGAAGTTGTATCTCTTATAATTGCTGTAGTTCAGCAAATTCTAATAAAGTGAAGGTAGAGCTGTGCAAATACTTTATTCACTTGTTTTATTTTGTAGTTGATAGCACTTCTCTGGAAGATGCCATCAAGAATGGCACTAAACATTTTGAAAAACATATATTAATAAATAAGCAGTTTGCATAACTATATAAAAATAAATATTTAAGTAAAATGATTTTTATAAAATTGAGTATGCTCTCAAGTAGCATTTCATGCTGAGGAAGTGGAAGAAATAGTAACACAGTGAGGTCACTCCCATAATTGAATAATTATCATTAACTTCTGTCCCATCTCTGACAGAGGTTTTGTAGTTTTCCTTTTAAAAATGGGAGAGATGAATCTGAAACTGACACGAAAATTCAGTAAGTCATAAAGGAGTCTGTGTCCACATTACCAAGCAAGTGTGGTGTAATAAGATCAGATCTGTCAGGTGCTGAGAACCTGGCATCCAGGCTATACAGGTGGTGAGAGTTTTATTTCAAGCTGGTCCTGGTCTGATTCTGTGGCTGAATTCCTCTTGGTGGTTGAAGCGTGTACAATGTACACCTGAAGCTCATTCTGTGATCTAATTTTATTCAAAAGAAATTTGGTTCATGTACTTGATGACTGCTTTGCAATGTAAAGTGAAGCAAGGAAAATAGGGTTGTTTGGGAGATGGACTTCAAAAGTGCAGTCCTGATTTGAATTAAATGCTAATACAGACATACCTAGAGTCAGGCAGATCAGGAAGTTCACCAAAATAAAGTTGTTTAGTTAGAGAGCTTGGATATCTGATATATGGGACTGGAATCAGGAAAGGCAATGAATACTTACAGAATCGAACTGCTACTTCATCAGTTTGGGAGTTTGGAAAAATATTGGGAGGACATGGTTTTAAAAACAAGAGAAAGCCCCTGAGCACTGTTCAGAAATGTCTTTACTCTTGTAAAGCAACCTCTTGAAATAATACAAAGTAGACTTTATATAAATCAGATACTAGATACAGGGAGATTGGGAGTGTTGTAAAAACAGAAAGCACACCAACTTTTTTTCTGTCGTTCTTTTGTCCAGAGTCCACCAGAAGATGAACTCAAGGTCCTTGGTTAGAGAGAGGAGAAGAGATGGATATATTTTACACATTCTTTACTTTAAAAAGCAGAAATAATCTCTACAAACACTATTGCACAGCTGGAATGTTTTCTCAGTTTTACCATGGAAGAAATAAGTCAAGTGTCAGCCTGTCTGCTCAGAGGAGACAGTTGTCTTTAAGAATTGGTGCTATCTGATATTCTGGATGGTTTCGGGTTACCATTTAGCACAAATTTATTATTTATTACCAAGACTATTAAACCTCAGTGTGTGAGGAGCAGTGCTTATAAATGGACGTGGAGACAGAAGTATTCTGACCTTCTGGTAATGGTAAAGGTCTTTATGGTGCTTAGGAAGGAAAAGAGAAGGAGAGTGGATGCAGAAACTCTCTGCTGAAATTGTGCACATGGTTTCTCCGTTTGCTTCCATCCTGTTGGCCTTGGTATTCAAAAGTCATTACATCTCTCCACTGTATGAGTGGTTGTATGGTTTTTAACAGTACAGCTGCAATGGTGGTATTTAATCCTTTATGTGATTTTCAGGGTTATCGCAGTCATAAGACTGGTACTTGATAAAATTCTTGTAGGATCTTCTTAAGAGCTTCAGATGATGGAAACATTCAAAAATTGTGACACTGCTAAAATGGGCAAAGTTGGCAATAGGTGGCATCTGCTCACTGTGGAATCGATCTAACAAAGCTGATAAGCCCATTTTAGCTATCCACAATGCATCTGAAAATGCTGGGATTTGACACAAATCAGGCTTGCTCACAATCCTTAGAAGAAATGGGTAAGAGCTGTGCTGGGCTTTCCTCTAGTGCTGGGATGTACAGCAGTTCAAAAACACAAACCAAAAATCAAATCCTACTGCCAGTATCTTTGTCCAAATTCTTGGCTTGCTTGTTTCTTCCCAGGAGTAATCATGCCTGTGCACAGCTACAATAAACCTATTGATTATTTCTCCCTATATTGCACTTTCTGGTGTGCTGGAACTAAGTGTGACACCAGTGGAGTTTAGGTGTGGAGCTGCAGTCTTACAGATTCTCTGGTGTTTTATAATAAAGATTGAGTTGTGCATGGCTTGTGTTTGCCATTGGTGTCACCAACAATGTGTCCTTTCCTTTGGACATTAGGAAGAAGTTTTCACAGAAGGGGTGATTGGGCATTGGAATGCACTGCCCATAGAGGTGGTGGAGTTACTGTGCCTGGAAGTGTTTAAGAAAAGACTGGATGTGACACTCAGCGCCATGGTCTAGTTGACAAGGTGGTGTTAGGTCACAGGTTGGACTTTCTGATCTCAAAGGTATTTTCCAACCTAGCTGATTCTGTGATTCTCTAGTCTGCTGACTTTTTTAAAAGGCAAAAAAATTGGAAACTTGGTGTCTGGATGCTTGCAAATCTGTCTGGTATAGACCAGGAGAATCCAGGAGTTATGAGGAGAGATGAGAAAGGCTTATTTTCATAGGAAAACACTACAGAGATTTTTAACACCCTTTCTCCCTGACATCACCATTCATCTAAGACAAACGTATTTAAAATAAGGATAGAAATGTTTTTGTTGGTTCATTTTTAATATGAGCCATTACTGCTAAAATAAAATTATTTTTAAATTCTTTTTTGTTTCAGTGTTTTACAAATATGCTGTAACTGTGCAGCTATTGGATATGCGTGAGTCTTAAGAAGTTTCCCTATAGCTGGGAGCAGGTCAGCATAGGAGATGGTTTCTGTAATTCCAGATACAAGCATCTGCAATGTGCAGTTCACATTCTAGACCATAAACCATCAACACAGTTTCTTCAGCTATCTCTTTAATCAAATCCTCTTTGTGTTTTGCAGATCAAGAGAAATATGCATTTCTATAATACCACCTTTGAACTAATGAAGTGGAAGTACAGATGAAAACAGTCTGGAGGAAGCTTGAAGTACAATACAGTTTCATTCAGTTTCCTAATTTGGAGGTAAGGTGAATGCCTACAAAAATTCATTTCAAGTATTTCAGGGATAAAAAGCATATGATAAGCAGCCACCATATCTTACAAAAAATTTCTGAGCCACCTTTTTTTATGCTAGTGACAGTCTTTAATACCATACTGAAATAGCTGTTTGATCCAATCTCTGTCCGTGTTTCAGTTATGAAAAAAGACAAATCAGCATCAACTACAGAGACATCTGTTGTACAAAGGCACACTGGAAAAAAGTTACAGTATCAGACAAATTTTATTTGGTAGAATCTGCTTGGTCATGAATATTACTAATGCTTTAGTTGATTATTAGTTTAGTTTATTATTTTGCTGATACGACTGGACAAAAGCTTTACCCAGTGTCAAGTGGCAGGGCATCAGCATAAGTAGTTGGGTTGAAAACTGTGGACACAATACTATTTTAAAAAGAGAAACACAAAACACACACACTGGACCACCTTCACAAGTTACTTTTTCTGCCTTCTAGTCTTTTTAAAGAGGAGTACTATTAGCAGCAGCTGAGGGAGGGAGGGAGGTTGTTTTATGCTTTCCCTGTATGTAAATAGCTGATCTGGCAAAAAATGAAATGCCAACACCACTCCACCACAAAATTCCTCTATCTTCACACAGTTTGTTCTCTGTTTGCTAGGGATTATGGGCTTCTAAATCAACAAGGACACAAATGGCAAGAAGAGGGGCGCTTATCAGAACCAAATAAAAGCAAGTCGTTGTGCTAGTTATTCCTGCTCCTATGTACTGCCTCTTGTTTTCATACCTTTTATACTTGAATTTCAATAACAAGGGAAAAAGACAAAAGAAAAAATTTGATCATGAAGGCCAAAAGAGGGAAATACTATAAATACCAGATGTGAAACTGGGTACATTGCCCAGGTGTTGATCAGACATTTTATGTGCTTCCTGAGTGAGAGATCAGCAGTATTGTATTTCATTGCCTGACCTGCTTTCAGGTATGTCTTTGAGCCCATTTATGAGCCCATTGGACACCCACAAGAACCAGTAAAAGTGAATGTTTACACTTTAAATATTTGTTATATACAAAAGGTGTCTTTTGTTTGCATCTAAAATTGATTTTTTATTTGTTAGTTCCTCATTGGTTTACAGAGAGAAAATGGGATTAAATTTCTTTGGTTGTCTCTTCCATTTTAGGGTTCAATGTAGAGTATCAAATGTCTGACAGTTCTCAAGATAGTTTATTTTATCTTTCTTTAATATGGAATCTCTGTAATACAACCCTTAATTGTACTTTTTCTAATTCTACTCTTATTTTGTGAAACTGTAAAATTTTCCTACATGTTACTTATTAGGGTAAATAGGTCTGTCTTTTAATTACACCTGTGAGTTTGTACAGGCATTTCTAGTGCAATGCAACTGGAGAAATTCAGATTACTATATTACATGTCATCAGTAGGGTTATGTGTGCTCAATCCCCTTCTTCAACTGGTGTCCCGTATAGTGTTGTGTCTTTATTTAACAGAAAGATTTTGGCTGTATGATTACTTTGTTTTCTTTGGGATGTTGAAAACCATACTTGGATGACTTCCTAGCACCACCCATTAAAATGTCAAATACTCCCTTAGTTTGGCTTGCCTGCAGCAAGGCAGGAGTTAGAGGGACATTAAAGACCTCTAACATACAACCACCGAACCAATAACTTTCGTTGACAGTTTAGGAATAACTTCCTGCTTTTCAGCTTCTACTGTCCATAGAGTTGTCATCGTTGTGTCCTCCAAACCAGTAGTGGTAGGACCATCTTCTCTTACGATGGAGCTTGTTCATTCAGCAGCCAGAAATACATACCAGGGGCTTCAGAACGAAGGGTGCCAGTGATGAGATGGTATTCCTGCAGTGCTTTTCTTATTAATCATCAAGACTGCCTAAGATCCTCTCTGTTCTGTTAGGAAAGAATTATTTTGTAAGGCTGGGTTAGCTGCCATTGAATTTCCTTGGTGCCAAACTATTTGCTAGGAGTTAATTCCGTAACAAACAGGCTGAGCCACTTGAGGCTCAAACCACAAATGGGAAATGCAGGTCAGTGTGCTCAAAGCATTTTCCAGGAGTGGAGTAACCAGAAGTCCATGTCATCTTGTGAATCAGTTGATCAAAACAGGAAGTGCCAGTGGTTCTACTCTGGAGCTGCTCTCTTCTGCACTGTCTTCCTAACAGGACTTCCCTTACTCCTGTTGCCCCTGGCTTACCCATGTTGTTCCAGTAGTCTCACCATCTACCACACAAAACAAGAGCCTTCCTATTGCTAGGCCAAGACTCTCAGGCTCAGCAAGGTCAGAGTAAGCTGCTGAGAATCCCTTCATTTTTATGTTGGCTCTGTTTGGCTCAGAAGCTCCTGTTGAAAAGTGCCACGGGCAACAGGTTTCAAAGAAATCTAGACAAGTTCCTGTGTAGGAAAAGGAAGCTAAATTTTGTATTTTATTTCTGTATCTGAGGATGGGAGTTTTATGGGGTAGGACAGAGAACAATTTAAGGTCTTACAGTGAGAAAAGCATTCAAGGAATGCATTTGCAGTACAGTCTGAAGATGTTTGTATTGATAGGAATGTATTTTCCAACCAAATTATTATAACATGGATATGTAATTAGAAACACACCAGATTTCCTTTTTTGCTTATTTTTCTATTTAGTGTTTAGATTAGGAATGGTAAAATGTGGGTTTCAACCAAAGATTAATAGAGGGATTAATTTTGCTTTCAATAAATGTTTTCTTTCCTTTTTTTGTCCCTTGAGCCAAAATGAAGCAGATAAATGTTTCTTTCTGATGGTACTATTTTGAAGCAGTCCTAGGTAGTCAGTTATGGAGTAGGTTCCTCTAAACTAGATTGAAAAGTCAAGCATGTCCTTCTTCAAAAGTTCCAAGGTTGTGAAGGTACAGTAAGTTTCATAAGATGTTAGGTGAAGTGTTTCTAAAGTATTGCAGTTGATACAGAATTGAATTAAAATAAATCTAGGGGTCCATTTCAAATGTATTTTAAAATACTAAATATTAAAATAATAAGCAGCTACTTGTTAAGTTACCAAAATCTAAGACTGATTTAGATAAGGGTCTTTTTATAATACCCTTAATGTTTATAAAGACACTGTGATAATTTTGTTATTTCTAAACCAGATATAGGCACTATCCTTTAAAAAAATTAACTATGTGTCATAGCCAAGTCTGTGTAAAGAAAGGATATTTTTATCATGTCCTTAAAGAATGTATGTTTTGAGTTTACAGCACAGTACAGGAATTTCAGGATCTTGAGTAAAAATCTGAATCTGGTAGATTAATGCTAGAGGGGTCAGTAGTCACATCTGTTAGGAGAATTTCCACAGTGAGGATGTGCAGAGGGGTTCCCAAATGGCTGCACTTCACCATGCTCCAAACACATTTTGTTGTTCTAAGATCTGAAATTCCTGTTCTCGTTCAAACATGCTCATTCAAGTTGCTGGTGTTTGAAAAACAATTATTTGTTTCATTTGGCAGGTAAAGCATATCCAAGTTTTTTACAGAAAGAGTTCAGTGCTAGGCTTTCAGTGGGATGAAAGTGAAGTGATAAGGGGTCTGCCTGTGCAGAGGAGAGTCCCTGAAGTCTTTGAGGTGGCAGTGTATGAGAAGAGGGATATTTATACAGGTGTCCTAAAGTTCTGTGCACTTTGAGTTGCTTTGGCATTTGCAGATGTACACTTGTAATCTACTTGTTCTCCCCTCCCCTCAGTAAATTTCATGTTTGGTGATATCACCAATCTCTGAATTAATAAGACTTTTTTAATGGAGAAGAGGAAAAAAAGTTTGCTCTATTGGTCTTCGAAATTTGCACAGGCACCCACCAAAGCCACTCTATCACTCCCCTCTCCATGGGCTGAGGTAAGGACGAGGGGAGATCACTCACTGTTTACCATCACGGGCAAAACAGACTCAATTTGGGGATAATAATTGAATGTCTTACTAACAAAATCAGAGCAGGATAATAAGAAGCAAAATCTTAAAAGCACCTTCTTTCCGCTCCTCCCTCCTTCCTGGGCCCTACCTCCCCTCCCCAGCAGTGCAGGGAGATGAGGAATGGGGCTTGTGGTCAGTTCATAACACATTCTGCTGCTGCTGCTGCTCAGGGAGGAGAGTTCTTTCCCTGCTCCACAGACTGCTGCAGGGTGGGTCACTCTTCCACAGGGTGCAGTCCTTCAGGCACAGCCCCGCAGAGGGTCACAAGTCCTACCAGGAAACGTGCAGTGTGTAGGTCCCTGCCAGGACCCTGCTCCAGCACAGGTTTCCTGTGGGTTCACAGACTCGTCACAGACTCTGCTCTGGTGTGGGCTCCTCCATGGGCTGCAGGTGATCTCTGCATCCCCCTGGGTCCTCCATGGGCTGCAGGTGATCTCTGCATCCCCTGGGTCCTCCTGGGCTCCTCCATGGGCTGCAGGTGATCTCTGCATCCCCCTGGGTCCTCCATGGGCTGCAGGTGATCTCTGCATCCCCCTGGGTCCTCCGTGGGCTGCAGGTGATCTCTGCATCCCCCTGGGTCCTCCGTGGGCTGCAGGTGATATCTGCATCCCTGTGGGTCCTCCATGGGCTGCAGGTGGATCTCTGCATCCCTCTGGGTCCTCCATGGGCTGCAGGTGATCTCTGCATCCCTGTGGGTCCTCCATGGGCTGCAGGGGCACAGCTGCCTCACCATGGCCACACCAGGGGCTGCAGGGGAACCTTCTCTGGCTCCTGGAGCACCTCCTGCCCCTCCTCCTGCACTGACCTTGGTGTCTGTAGGGTTGTTTCTCTGACATACTCTCACTCCTCTCTTCCCTGGCCACAGGAACATCTGTGCAATTACTTGTTTTCATTCCTTGAATATGTTATCTCAGAGGCATTATTGTCATTCCTGATGGGCTCGGCCTTGGCCAGCGGCAGGTCCGTCCTGGAGCCAGCTGGCACTGGCTGGACCATGGGGGAAGCTTCTGGCAGCTTCTCACAGAAGCCACCCCTTTAGCCCCCTGCTACCAAAACCTGGGCACACAGACCCAGTGGATTACTGCAGCCTTTCATCTGCTGGTTTGGTGTCAGTCCAGTTCTTAACTCAACCGTGTGAAAAACCTCAAAGGAAAAAGGGAAATGGAAAAATACTTAGCATGTGGTAGAGGATTACAAGATACTATATAGTGCTTGATAGAGAAGGTTCAATAATGATGACTTTTTTGTCCCCTTTCCCTCTGCCAGAAATAATTCAGTATTTTCTTTAACTAGTAACAAGAATTGCTTCCCATTATGGAATCTGTGGTTTTCCTGTAACCTCAGTTTTTCCTTCACAGATTTAATTTGGATCAGCCTTAATTCCATCCTATTAGAGGTGATTCCTGTAAGCTAAAGAATCCTGAAAGAAAGGTTTTGATAGTGAAGATCTGGAAGGAATAAATCACCCCTAGATGGAATAACAGCCTGGACAGAAGTAACATAAGAAAAGGCAGAATGAGAGAGTTTTAAGGATGTGATCTTGAATGACTGGGGAGTAATTGAATTGCCAAAGTTAATGAAGAGATGACTTAGGAGGAAGATGGTTTTACTTTTAAGATTTTTAGCTTAAGGAACTGTTGAGACACCATGCCTTCAAGTTTAAGGATGATGGGAGGGTGGGGGAAATGTTTGCAATAAAAAAGTGTCCTAGTCATTCCTGTAATACTGAATATGGGCAATTTAAGTTGTGCACCATGATGGTCAAAGAGAAAAGTAGGAAACCAAGTGAAATTCATAGAAGGACTATATCATATCATCTCTGTACCTTTTTAGTTTCTTCAGGTCTTAGTCCAGTTGCTTTCTTACAATATGGAAAGAAAAGCAAAGATTTGAATGAAAAAAAAATTACAGATTTTATTAGTCGAATGTGAACTTCATTTAATCTAAAACCAAACCAAATCAAGCTTCTACCCTACAGGTTGATGTTCTGCTGTGCTGAGTTCTACAGTGCAACAGCTGTTGAAAAATGTTTCGTAGTGTGTTTAAAATAACCTTTTTGCACTGAGAGAAGAACTGGTGTTAAGTGCTTGAATTTGAATGGGAGATTTTTAATCTCATTAATCTCATGACCAGAAAGCTTATGTTTGTTTTTGAATTTTGTGTGAAAAAAAAAAATTACCAGTATTACTTTAGCACTTCAGTGCAGGGAAATAGAGGATTATAACTGTTGAAGTAAACATTACCTTTGAACTCTGTTTCTGTCTACCTATTGAAAGGTTACTGTGTTTGGATTTGGAAATGTCTTTGAAGCTACATTTGATGAAAGTACGTTGTTCAAACTTAAGAGGAGTATTTGTGTGCATGTGCATGCCATGTTGTTTCTGTAGTTATTTAACTAAGCAGATCTACAGTGCACTTAGAGTTTGCTTTAAGATCTGTTTTCATCTCAGCAAGACTTGCAGAACACTAACAGGGTAAGATAACACTCAGACACATACAATTTAGAGTCGTGGAAATTTTTCCCTGAGCAATAATACTTTCTTATATATGTCACATTAAAATTAAATGTTACAGATGAAAATAGATGCTGAATGCAGCATATAATTAATTTTACATTATTTGTCCTGTGTAAGCACTTTCTTAATATAGCAATTTAGTTTGGTATATCCATTATCTGTGAGATAACTCTGTAGGTGAGCATGTCATGCTTTACACATAAGCATTTATCACTCTGATACTGAGAGTATCTGAACACTTTGCAGGTTCTATGTAAGATAATGAATTATTCTAGTTTAGGCTATTCTAAACTTGCCACTGATAACACTTGCTCTGTTCTTTTGCCCTTGCTGTGAAGGTGGTAACCTCCTCGTGTTTTGTGCCTGGACCTTGTAATGTCATGAAAATATCCCAACACAAGTTTCTAGGGTGAAGTGACGGCTCACAGATGACAAAAGTTAGTCAACTATTCATTAAAATTCAAAAGAAAAAGGTTGAAATTTCAACCTATCAGGGTAATACAACTTACACAAAGAACAAACCTAATAGATAAATGTAATTTGCAAATTACATTTATCTATAATTTTGTTTCTGTAGTAAGAACACTGAAAATATAACTTCCCCTGCCACAGCAGTCTTTTAGAGGAGCATAAAGGAGCAGCCCCTACTATTTCATTTATTTGTCCTATCCAGCTATTAAAATGCCTCTTTGGAAGACTGATGGAGACCACTCCTTTGAGGATATCTGTGTGTTATTTTCAGTGATTTGTGGGAACAGCTAGCCAGGGAGTTTCTCCTCTCAGCAGAGTCCAGTGCCTCTGTGGGCATGGCAGGCAGGTGAGGAAAATGAGGATTGAGGCTTACCTTGCCAAGCAGCGTTTTGTATTAGCAAATTTTCATGATGCTGAACTTGCCAGTCTTGTATCTGCTGTTTGTATGTATCGAGCAAATGCTGTCAAAGAAAGCTCATCTCTCACCCATTGCAGTGGGGAGTGCTGAAGTTGATGATTTAAAAATTACGTTGCTTGCTTCTGAAGTAGTATTTGCAAGTGTGTTTTTAGGTTGTTCATGAAACTGTGTATGAATTCACTTGGACAGCTGTTATCTTCTGCGTAGCAGAACAAAAAAATATGTCCATGTTGACAGTTTGAGGCGTTGTGAGGGCAAGCAGTTTGCTTCTTGTGAAATGCTCTTCTGTCGGCCTTTTTTAATACTAGATCACATGTCACTTGCTCTAAAAGGGACACCATAGTCCCTTTGTCACATACCAGAGGGAAAGGGTTTGCAGATGTGTAAGTAGGCAGATTCCCCTGTGTAAGGCAGCAGCACTCACAGTTTGGAGGGGTTTGTTTGTGTTTTTGGCAGAGGGTTGTCTTCAAAAGTAATGTTTCCTGTCTGTTTTCAGTAATTTGAAACTCCATTTTCCAGGTGTAAATTAAAAGGAAGGGGGACTTAAAAGCTCCTTTCTGTTACTCCTTCCTAAATTTATTTATTTTCAACTCTGTATGGAAAGCATATCCATTTAATAACTTTCATGTCCACAACGTGAATGTGAGGAGTGAGGGCTCCACACATTATCAGGTTGACTCTTTTGACCTTGGTAATTACTGATCTATGCAGTCGGGCCTTTCTGAGCCTTGTCAGCCTCGCTTGTTTAGCGTTTTATTTATTTTATTGGTTTCTACAAGTCCTGAATAGGAAAAGGGGATTTAAAGAGAAAATCAAAAAAAAAAAAAAAAGAAACCCAACCCTATGTTTATTCTTAAGGGGTGGAGGTCTTCTAGAGGGGAGCTGGCTTGCAGAGGGGGAAGACAGTATTCTTATGCTAATCCCGGCTCTGGATAAGGAGCAAAGCAGCCGTGCAAACAATGGAAGTGGAGCCAGAAAGTCTGCGCTGCAGTCTAGCACGCCTTGAAAAGCATGTCAGGCCGGGCGCCTTGGGCTGCCGGGAGGGGCCGCGGGGGCAGCGCCTCCCGCCCGCTTTATGGAGCTGGCGGCTGGCCAGCACGCTCGGAAAAATCGCACTACCTAGAAAACAAGAGTTAGGGCTGCAAGAGGCGAGGGGAAGAGGGACACAAGTAGTTTGCAGTCTCAGTTTTTTGGGTTTTTTTTCACGTGAAAGAAATCAACCCCCAAATCCCCGTATTGAGTTGTCTCGGCTTTGTTGCTGCTGTTTTCTCCTTTGTACCAAAAACTGAAATCCAAGCGATGTGTCTTTTAAATAGCAGGGGCGTTTTCTGAGTGTTGTGCGTGAGAGAGGTGGGCTGTAGCTACGTGCCCCTGCTGGGAAATGAGCTTACACCACCCTCCTGTGGGCGAAGCGCTCGGGCCGGGAAGGGGCCGGGAGCCGGGGCCGCGGGCCGGCCTGAGGAGGGCGCCGGGAGCCGGGGCCGCGGGCTGGGAAGGGGCCGGGAGCCGGGGCCGCGGGCTGGGAAGGGGCCGGGAGCCGGGGCCGCGGGCCGGCCTGAGGAGGGCAGGGAGGTGCCCCGGTTCCTGCCCGTCGCTCCTCTTCTGGGAGAAACCTGTGCCACTGACACGGGGAAAAAGCAGCGCTTTGTCCGGCGTGCTTTGGTATTGACTGAAGTCGGTGACCGAAAGTACAGGCTGTTTTCCTTAGGCAGCATGAAATGAAAAATGTGCTCTTTAAGCACCAAACAAAAACCCAGTTTCGGCAGAACTCTTCTTCGTGAGTTCTGTAATTTGCATAATCACCTTCGCTTTGGAGACATAAAGAAGTTGTGAATTTCTTCTTCTGGATTGGGGAGAGATTATAGGTGTAGCAGAAGGCAGCCAAGATCATGGGAGCTAAGTAAAAGAAATGCTTCCCCTGTCAGTTTTTTTATCTGGGGAATTTTTTTATACATGGGTTAATGTCCTTAAATTATGAAAAAATTACTGTAAGGTTGTGAGAACATTCATTAGTCCTTATAGTGCTGAAAGGGATGTTGCATGTTATAAACTCTTCTGTGAAAGCATTTGTAATTTTGAAGGCACTGGCGCACTGATTTTAGGGTCCTTTTTCCGCTTCTAAAAGAGTGAGCAGATGTATATTCAGGATTGAGGCCCAGCTTTTTCCTTTCCTCAGGCCACATATATTATTTGTATCAAATTATTGAAACTCAGAGCCAAAATGTGTGATGAGTCCTGTAGATAGTATAGTATGACCATAATATTTTTAATAGTGACATGTACAATTTATCACAATTTTGATGATTTTTTCCCTTGCTGCTTGTGTTTGGTGAACAAAAGTACGTATCTTTCTTGTGAATGAGATCTAAAAGGTTTAAGTTATGATTTCCCATTTGGATTTATTAAATTTAGAGATGGAATGTATTACATGTGGAGACTTTTCTCCTTGTTCACATTGACTGGTATGACAGTAAGGAAATAGCAAAAATGATAAATAGATTATAAAAACATGTAAAAAGGATAGCTTCTGGGTAGAATAGCAGAAGTTGATGTCATTTATGGTAGAAAGAGCATGGCTGTCCATTTGCCAATTGTCTTAAGGGCAGAAGCTCTAAGTCAGCTAATCACCAAAGTGAAGGCATTGAGAAAAAAGGGAAATAGGTCAAGGTGAGTAAAAATTGTGTAGTGAAATTTTCTCTGAATATGTTCAAATAAGAGAATGTATCATGTTTGTAACACATTAGGACATATCTGAATACCTGATCATACTGGGAAAACAATTTTGCTGAATTTCATTAGAGGTAATTTAATTGAAGAAACTTTGTAGCAGTTAGTTAATTGTGTAGCAGAGTAACAGTAAGATGGACATTCAGGAGTCCAATGAGTAGCGTCCCCAATTACCTAATTGTGCTGGGCCTGGTAAAAAGCAGCTAGGCTTTAATTTCTTCATGGTTAACAACTTTGTTTATGAAGCAGACAGATATATCATAATTTAGTACTTTGGCTTCGACATTTTGCCGTGATGTACACGTTTGATATTTGGCAGCAGTGGGAAATCCTTCTTTCAGGAGATACCTGTTTGACTATCCAAGGTAGATTTTGGTGGCTTTTCCCACTGGTCACAAATAAAAAGGCCTTTTGTCTAAGACTCTGAGCTCCCCTGCTGCAAAAAAACAGTTATTAGGGTCTTGTGTTTTTTGAATTAACAAATGTGTTTCAGTGCACATGTTCTAAACACATGGTTCTATATGTACTACAGAGAGAACTAAGATTTAATTTTTCATTTCAGTCTTTTGAGAAGTATATCATACACACAAATCTGCTTCATTTGGCATTTCAGATTTCACTTCAGTTCGTAGAGGGATAAGAAACATTTGTATAATTTGCACACTCTATTGGCTTTTAAATTTATGCAATCAGGAACAGTTTTAAATAATTGTTACACAATCCACGGTTCAAGGAAATTATTTCTGTGAGTTTGAACAGATTAGTGCCTAAACAAATAGGGCCTTATGTGAAGTTGTTTTTGTTGATGGCCATGCAGCCAGCTGCCTTGCAATAGCCAGCAGTCTTCTCCATCAGCTGTAGGATTTCTTGACAGATTTAGGGGGTGGATTTACCTTGCTTTTAAAATTTAACATACTTGACAGCATTCAGGCATAGGTAGTTCAAGTGTTTCACTGTGACACTTCACTACAATTTGTGTAACCATGCCTTGCAGTAGAATGATAGAAACACATTTTAAAAGTAGGCTTGTACAACTATTTGACAGAATTGCACAGTACACAATCTGAAACGTTCTTCTTGTTAGTGGCTTGGTTAAATTTGACTGTTTGACTTTGGATAAACTAAAGCTAACTACAGTTCTTTTTGTGTTAAGAATGGTAAAATATAGTCCCAGATAAGTCTGTTCCCCTCCTGACACCTGTAGCTACATGAGATGGTGGCCTTTGTAAACTAAAGACTGATTAAGTTTTTTGACTCTGTTTAGTCTGAAAATCTGCCCTACAACCTTCTAACCAGTGGTTAGGAATTGTCTTCTCATTTCTGATCTAAATGAATTTTAATGGCTAATCCATACCTAGTTGTTGAACCAGTAATTTTCTTAAGGTTGAACAGCTGTCTGTCTTTCCTTGTGTTTATTGCTGTTGTATTGTCAAAATGTAGTTACTTACCCATCAATTTTAACTGTCTTAATTATATTATTTTCTTTTCTTTTTATCTCCAAATGTCTTTCTTTCCTTGAGATACACCTAGAAGGATACAGTGTTGAATTTATCAGTCATACTGTCTCTGTGCTATTCATGCCTTACTGTTTTCCCTGGGAAATTTCCCTAGGAAATACTGGAGTTGTGTTTGTGTCTTTCTCCCAGCAACATCACATGGATCTGTCTGATGTTCTGTAATCAATTGATGTCCTTGAGTCCTGGACATAGCTATCTCTTATGTGTGAGCTTCTAGTCTGTGTGAAGCAGAAATTCCTCAGTTATCCATATGCATGACTTTCCCAATTTCATGCTGTTGTACTTCATTCCATTTCTGTTACTTCAGTTCTTCATGTGATCCAAATCTTCCTGCATAAAAACAACACTCAGCTGAACTGACAATTTATGTTTGTCAGCAAATTTTTTTAAAGTTTTGCTTTCTGTGCCTACTTCATTAATGAAAAGGGTGAGTATTCTTCCGTCAAGCTGAATCAAGAATCAAGGTCCTCAAATGCCATTTGAACTAGACTACTAATCTCTGTTCTTGAAACTACTTGTCTGCCCTGTAGTGAATTCTTTACTGTTCTTATAATCCCTCTTTTCTTCATCCAAATGAGTAATTTTCTTTGTGGCACCGTATCAGGTTTTTTTATAATCTTATAAGAAAGTTGTTGTTGCACACTGACTTAGACTGACAGTCCAGTTTATCTCTGGCATTCTGTTCCATCTCAAAGTCCTGTTCAAACTGTACCTGTGATTGAGGTAATATGCTTACAGTTGCCTAAGTTGCTTCTTGCCCCAGTTACACATCAGAGAACCATTTGATATGTTTTGTTTAATACATTAACTTGGTGTTACATGTACTGCTGCAAACAGTTTGAAGTATCTTGTCTGTTGAAATGGATTGTATGTTCTAATTCTTGTGAAGTCTGAGATTGATATTTTTTCATGTGTTCCCCTTTTACAATACTGTCTTTGTTGTTACATTCAGCACTATCATTCTTTACTGAAATTTGGAACAGTGCAACTCGCTTGATTTGGGGATCCTGCTGTTAAAAATATTACATAGCCACATCTAAAGAACAGTTACCACTTAACTCCATGCTTTCAGAGTTGGTTTGGGCCATATGACAGATCAGCTTCATAGAGTAATACAGAACATAGGGCTGGACTGCTGTGATAGGGCCATAAATTCACTGCTGAGTTCCAGTTCAGAAAAAAACCCACAGTTTTAATAATAAAAGCATTTTCTTCAGTAAACTGTTACTGGGAAGGATAATAAAATACAGTGCAGAAAAATGAGGTGTGAAAATTGATGAATAAATTACTTTTTAGTGGATCATAGTTGAACACGTCTTCGTGGCTACAGTAGAAAAGAGATTGAGAACTTGAAAATGAACTGATTGGCTTATGGGTTTGAATCTCTTCAGCATCATTCTGTTGGCAGAGTAGCACTCCAGGTGTTAATGGGTGCTTTAATATATTTGAAGTAGTTATTTAGTTGTGTCATTCTACACTGTTACATCAGGCAGGTTTTGGAGAAATTCCAGCTGTTGCTCTCTCAATTTTGTGCCTTAGCCAGGGCTGCTGGTCTTCCTCTTTAATGGGAGTCTGGAAAGGTATTTTTTGTTTTAAAATGAGGAATTAGAATTTGTTCTCTTTGATTTTTATTACATGGTTTTATATATGATATTTTATCTATCTATCTATATATCTGTGAAAAGTGAAATATTACTGGAAGGAAGATTGAGGTACAAAGTACTGGTGGAGAGCATTATTTTTTGAATAGGCTTGGACAGCATTTCTGCAAACTACCTTTGATTGTGTCACTGAAAAAAAAGCACCATCATATTGGAGTGAATTGCATTAAAATGGTCTATTTTCCCCACTTTTTCTTGATGTTTTTGGTAACGTGCTGTGTGGTGCAGTGGCGAATACATGTTCCTGTGCCAGTGTGCCCTCTGGTGAACTGGGGGGGCGAGATCACCAATTCTCTGAAAGTTTGAAGCTCTCCTACTTTTGCAATGTACAGAAGTGTAAATATATATTCTTTCATGAAACTTGCATGGACAGGACAGAAATAATTTTTAAAAATACTTTAAACAGACTATTACTGAGATTTGGTTTTCCTTGACAGAGTACTGTAAATAAACTCTTTGTTGTTATTGCTACATAAAGCTGTTGGCAGTTTTCAACTTGGACGTGTTTTATTGAGAATTGGAAGTTTATTGGCATTGAAACACAGAATAAAGCAATAATACTTACGGACTTAGATTGCTGGACTGGTGTTTTATAGCTAGAAGGACATTCCTTATTGGCTGTCAGAATTGGTGCTGTGTCTTGTGCATAGGGAACACTGAAGAGTGAATATTTTTGCTGTCACATCTCTTTTCCCTCTGCCTGGCCAGGCCGTTTACTTTGAAGTTCCCGGTGCTCCGGACGCTTGCACAGGCTGCGATTCCAAGTCTATCCCACCCCAACCTGGCAACAATCCTGGCAAGGGCTGCCATGGGGCTCAGAGCACCCGGCTCCCTCTTTGTGGCTGCGTTAGGGAGAAGTCAGAGACGTGTGAAAAGTAGGCCAGGGGTCGGGGCGGCGCGGTGCGCCCGCCGAAATTGGAAGTGACGGACACCTCCCGGCTCAGCCGCTAATTTGCCTCCATGTTAAATGCCTCCAAAGATTCATTAAAATGAAAAGTTCTTGGAGCTCGCCGACAGCCAGATTGAGTTATTGATGCTGGAAGCGGCCACCAACAGTAATTGCTGCCCATCCCTGAGCGAACGCCCGCTCTGGCATTCATGAGCAGCGCCAGGCTGACAGGGGTCAGGGGGGTCAACCCTGCCAAAACGAGGCCGAGGAGAGGCAAAATCAGTGCTCTGTTCATCTTTGTGCAGCTTCGCTTTTGTTGCAAGTAACTGTTGAGGTGTTCAAGCTGCTTTTTAGTCCTTTGAGGCCCAATTACGCTTCCCTTGTGCATCACCATTGGAAAGTTCTGTAAGCAGAACGTGACCACAGCTATTGCAGTCTGAAAAAGCGACTTCTTACTCTGTTTGGCTGTCTTAGCTGTGTGTTCACCCACAGTGCACGAGAGGAGAATTGTGTTTTATTTGTGGAGCAAATGGCGTGTGCATATGGTAGTGTAATTTTTCAGGAGGAATTAATTTGCACGCAGCTTGGGAATCCAGGATGTCACGTTTTGAATTTCAGTTAATGTTGTCTTTTTTTGTTGTTGTTGTTTTAAAGATGCAGTACTCTTCTAAGAGACAAAGTAACAAGATAAGTATATTAGGAAACTAAACTAACTGTTAAATTTAATACAAATTAATGCAAAAAAACCCCAGGCAGAGAGGCTGGGGTTTTTTTGCAACAAAACTTCTCTACCAGCAGTTTTCAACAGGTAGCCTAACATGGTATTGCTGTTTCCCCCCACAGTATTATGGGAAGTGACCACTTGAGTTTAATTTTTATGAAAAATAATTTAAAGTTTTCATTTCTGTAAAGAAAATTAGTTTTCAAACAGATTTACATGTTAATCTGTTGAATATTATGTCTAATAGCTGTATGCAAGTCTAAAATTATATGGCTGTGACCAGTGAGTTGACATACCTAATGTTTTTTATAGGAATGTGAAAACATCCCTGTGGGCTGTTACCAAAAGTGTATTTCAGAAGAACCGTGCTATTCAGTTAGATAGTAAACATAACTAATATTTTCAGTTACTAATGTTAATAAACACATGGGCGTTTTTTGTTGGGTTTGTTGGTTATCCTCAGCATGATGACCATGTTGAGGGTTTTTTCTTGTTTCATAAATACATGAAGTTTTTTAACACTTTGTTTTATTGTATCTTTCAGGAAACAAAGGTGGAAAAGCTACAGAAACATCTTTGCAGTCAAGCACCAAATCTTGTATTAGGCTTCACTGAACAGACTGAGCTTAGCACTTGTCAAGCAGAAGGGCTGGGCGCCCTACACAGGAAGGATTAAAAGTGAACAATGACTCGATTGAGACTTCATGAGCAATTGCTTGGAGCCTATCTGCTTATCATTCTCCATGTTCAAGGTAAATATGTACTAGTTGAAATAAGTTTATCTTTTTGGTTTGTAACAAGAGTTGTGTGTTTTCCAATGGTCGAAGTAGGATTTTTCTTTTGGAGTTTCTTTTGCAGGCAGGTGACTTTACTGGCCTGATGTGCCATATGGATGCTTCCCTAAAAAGAAGGACGTTCTAGTGGTCATTCATTGTAGTATAGATTAGGTCTATTTTAGCAAATACTTACATAGAAACAATACCAAAAATATGTAGTAAACCATGGAGCAAGTTGGATGAGCAGCAGAAGTGAAGGTTTGACTTTCTGAATTTCAGTTCCCTATATGTGTGAATATTTGATCCCTTTAAACTTGACCCACTGAAGAACTTGCAGTGTGCAGTTCCCCATGCCTTCTGATGCTCCCAGCAGCCTGAGGTAGTATGGTATAACTAATCTAAATTAACTTCTTGTGCCATCGTGAGGGCCAAGGCGAGGCTATGGAACATTCACAAATACCCTCGTTTTTAGTTAGTGAAGATACTCATTTGTATGTCTGTTGTCTTTCCAGACACCAGTTATCACAAACTTCTGGAAATCCAGTAATCACTAGAGCTTTAGCTCCTCTGTCAACTTGAATTGAAAAAAAAATATGCAGCAGTGCCCTGCATGTCCAGCAGGCACGTACATGCCTAGTTGGTCTCTGTGTAAGAGTATTTGTTCTCCCAGCTGTGCACTCCTCACGTGCTTAAGTACACAGAGCTTTCCAGATATTTTCAGGAAAATAGAGAAAACTAATTTGGTACTGCCATCCAAATACTTGAATGGAAAAGTCAAATATACATTCTCATTCCATACTTAGATCAGTTACTGCCTAGTGCTTGATTTTGAAATATTATGTGAGATATTTACTTTCAAGAATAGCAATTCAGTGAACCCATTAAAGTGGGGAGAGGAGGGAGCCTGCTAAGTACCCAAATGCCGATCTCTTTGTTCTGTTTCTGGTGTGAATCTGCAATATTAGATTAAAGGATGTAGCAGAGCTGTCTCTTTCAAGACTATGCTTGATACATCCATATGTATCAAGAGCAGTTTAGTAATGGCCTAGTTTTGGGTATAGTTGAAGTCTGTAGTAGATTTCCAGATATTTGCAGATTGCTGTAAGGTGCTTAGATTAATAATGGGAATAAATTAAAGTAAAGGAAATTTCATTGAGAAATTAAGAGAGAGATTTTCACTGAATGTGGTTAAGTATTAGAACAGGCTGCCTGGGGAGGTTGTGCAATATCCATCCTTAGAGACAGTCAGAACTTCACTTAGTCTGGTCTAATGTAGATGTTGGTCCTGCTTTGACCAGGTGGTACCAGGTAACTCCCAGAGGTCTCTTCTGCTCTAAAATACTCTGACATAGTGTTCTGTAGTGGAGCTTGTTCTACTTGTGTTCAAGCAGTTTTGCTGCTTCTTGCAGAAGAGACCAGCTTCTCCCCGTGTTCCCTGAAGAGGCTGGGAGTGATGTGCTTTATTCTTTTTGCTGAAGTCATGGTTTTTGCATTAGTCAACATTTATCATTTTACTCATAGGCAGTAGCAGCTGAAGGATTCTTTTTTCTCTCTAGATACAAATAGAAATAATAATGCAAATATACAGGTCTTCTAACAGCTTAAAATTAAATTACATTAACTCCTTCCATGATCATGTTGATTAATAACAGTTCAGTAAATAACTTCCAGTAAGTAATATAGATAAATTAAATTTAAAGACTGAAAATCATTTTTCAGCTTTAAAAGAAGAAATGGCCTTATCTTAGAAATTTTCCTGGCTTTCAAATCAATACTGAGGGAGTTCTGAAACTATGGAAGAGTTGAGCTTGTTGAAATGTTGTTAGTTCTTTGCAAGTTGCCTAAGGGCTTTTTTTCAAATGTACGAAATACACTTGGTTTCCAGGGGTGGTGAGGCAAAAACCAGTCAAGTCTCTCTGCTTTTCCCTAAATTCCTGGGGGAGGAAAGAATTAAGATCATAGTAATAAAGAGTTTGAAATTTTTATAGGCAAGAGACAATCTAAAGTGAAAAGTTTAAACAGTTTAAAAAGTAGTTTCAACAGGGAAAATATATGCAGGATGTTAGAAAAATACATCATAAAACAATCAACAGAGGTGAAAAAGATTCATTATGAAGAATTTAAGAGCATTTGTGTGATTCACGGAGAGAGGAAATAAAAGCAGAGAAAGTAGAAATCAGTGTGTGTACTTTCAGTGTCTGGCATCCAGCTTAATGGTTTGCTCTCTTGGGGTTTTTTTTGGAGGTTTCTTCAGAATGTTAGGAATTTCAGAGCTTACCAAGACCTGAGAGAATGATAAAAGCAAGTGTGTCTGTGTAACTGCATGTATGTATACATACCAGATTCCTTAACAGGTAACTTGAAAAAGCAAGTGGCTGCATGTGTTGATGAATGTGAAAATATTCTTACAATAACAGCAGAAAGCAGAGGCAATTCCGTGGCATTATTGGTGAATAGCTGCAGTTTCTCAGGTTGGTACTATGTAGCAGAGGGACCCTGTGGTTACCCTTTGGGTTGTATCTTTATAGCTTTGGGACGTCTTCACTTACACTGAGAAATAGTCAGAAATAAGCCTGGGGTGCAGATGGCCACATTTAATAGCAGCCTCTTCCATTAAAACGTTTTTGTATTTCCTTTCTTGCTGTGGTTGCAATAGCTTTAAACCTATGACTTGCTCTGCATCTTCATCCACCTCCTTTTTCTGATCTAAGGCAAGAGGTTTTCGGCTTCAGCTGCAGCTGTGACTGCACTAAACAGGCTTTGTCTTCCCACTAGGGCAGGTTTTTCGTTCAGAGAACCAGTTTTACTTCTGAGTAGAATTCTTTGTTGTTACAGTGCATTGATGAGCACATCTGATCAATATATGTAACAGTAGTAAAGTGCTTAACGTCTACTTAAACACGTTCTCATAAATTTGGTACTTCACTGCTGGCATTTTACTTCCCATGTGGTTCATCACACCTTTGTGTATTCATCAGAGACACCATAGAAGACCAGTATTTTAATCCTTGTAAATTAGTTGACTAAAAATGGATTAATAGCACTTGTTATGTATGAAGCTTTATTAAAAGTCAAATTTAAAAATAGTGTTGATATTAAATATTAAAATGGACTTAAAGTTGTCACAGTTTGTTAGTGAACTAAAAAAAAAAAACCTGTTGATTTTATTTCATGCCTCTAAATACTTTTATTCAAATACTTGATATGGATAAGGTATATATTAAGATATATTTTAAAGCCCTTATGCATTTTCTCAATTTCAGTTGAAATAGTTACTGAATTTGAATGTGTAAACTAATCTGAAACAAAATACTAAAAGCTGTAGAAGGAACTTCCAGTTGTCAGTAGCTGATTCATTACTTGAAAACACTAGTTCTTTTTACTGGTGATTTTCCCTATTAATGGCTGCATCTATCTTTAAAACATGGGCAACAACCATGTTCTTATGAGTTTGTCTGATTAAAGTTCTTCCAAGGGTTTCTTAAAAGTTGATCTTTTTCTTTATTAGAACTTCACCTTTAGTTTTAAGTAACTTTATTCTTTAAAAGTCCATTTAATTTAAATTAGAATGCAGTGTACATTTTTAAAGTAAAATACACAAAATTTTTATGTCTCTGGCTTTTATATTGAGTACATAAAAACAGAGTAGTCTTCAGAAGTGACTTTTGGGCAAGGGAAGTGGGTGAAGAGGCTGAGGATTGCAGGTTGGGAAGTAGAGGAGGCAGGGGCTGCCTGCCTGTGTTGATCACTGGTGTAGCTCCTGGCAGAGCTGGAAGGGCAGGAGAAAGGTTTTAAACCAGTAGTCTGGGAACATGCTGTGATTTTTAGGAACCAGTTCTGCTAGGTGGAGCTACCTCTAACATGCCTGGTCTTTGGAGATCACAGCCTTGATATATAAAAAAGCACTATAGGGAGAATTCTGGTTAGAATGCCAAACACAGTTAGCAGAAGCATTTAGGATACTTTCTTTGCACTCATACAATTTTTCTGATTTTTGAAAAAATTTTGTCTTTTAAGAGCAAGTGCTAGTATTGTATTCAAGCTGTGTCAGTTGTACTGAGGTTTAATTCACGTAGCAGAACATTTGAATTATGAAAGTTTGATAGGCAGAAAGGTGAAATGTGCTTTTTGGAGTGGGGGATTTTGCAGTAGCTGCATCCTGAAGCAAGAAAAAGTAATTAAAACTACCACATAAAAATGTAAAGGTATGTCTTTTTCATAAGGAAGGCATATCTAACATAAAGAGCACTGGTACAACTTTCATCTTTGATGAAAAGAGCCCGGTGTGGGTGAGCCTGAGCGTCAGCACCAGCAGGGAGGTAGGTAAAGGGGGTCTTCTGACAGACTCTTCTTACTTAAATACTGAATTTCTTGGAGTTTGCAAGCATGGATCAGAGTAGCTACAAAGAAGTGCCTCCAGCACTGCATTTCTGCTAGGACAAAGCCCTTTTAAGGATAATGTAGTCTGGAATAGAAATGCTTTTATGGGCAATTTCTATACTGTGAATTCAGAAAGCTAGCAAACAACTTTACTGCTATGGGCCATATTGGACCTTTATTTGTGGAGAAAGGGAGGATACAATTAATTAAAAATTGCAGGCATAATTTGGCTTTTGCAGTTGTCTTCTTTCACTTACTGCTGTCTCTGCATTTCACAGAGCTGGTTTTTCATGGGTTACACAAATCTTTCCTTAGATCAGAAGACTTAATGAAATTATATCTGTATCCTGGCATTGAGTTGTGCAACCAGGTTAACTCGGGTTTTAGTGATTAGTAACACTGCAGTGTCACGCACAGGACATTTTTAAGATTTATCCATATTAATATTCATATTTGAAGCATGCTTTCAAGTAGACTTGGGTTTCTAACCTAGTGGGATTTTTAATATCCTGTGCTTCTTTGAAATACGTTTTATAGTCTTAAGTTATTTTCTGGGCTTGGAAGAAGTAGTGCTTTGAATAATTTATCTTTTTGATCAAAGGCTAGATATGATATATTGGCAGGCTTTGTTCAATTTTAACAATTTGTTTTATTATTAACTTTTGAAATTTTTATTTATTTTATTAAAATAAATTTAAATTTTAAACAGAAAACCATTTAAGTGTTGTCATACCTGTAGCAGTTGTTCACACTTCTAGAAATCTACAGTGAATGCAGTGTATGATGGGGCTGAGCAAATGACAAAATCAGAACTTGAAGTCTCATCAGCTTTTTTCTCATCAGCGTCTTACACTGATGCAGTTAAGTGAGGAGAATGTTCCACCATTACTCTGATATTGCACTGAATGTTGTAACTTTGTAATGCAGTAAAATACACATTACAGAGCAGTTTGTGTGTTTAGAAGTCTATGATGCTGTCGCTCTCAAGGCTGAATAAACAGTCCAGAAGTGAGCCAGGATCTTGAACAAGCCCTCCAGTGTGTGACAGTTCATTTGTTGCTCATGTGTATTATTTTGTCTCACCAGCTCTGTGCAGTTTGCAGGTGGAGGTTAGGAAACAGTGGAAAGGAAGCTTTGCTGTGCCTGAATCTCTGGGTGCTGCATTTCAGTGCACAATACATGGCACACATTTGAAGGTTATGTGAGATTTGTGTATGTATGTTTCTTAGCTGTACTTCAGAGTGACAACTGCATGTGTCATGGAAAAGAAGAGATTAATTGCATCGTCACGTAGTGTAGTGTCACAGGATCCCTAAAACATGATCCTCCCTTTCACTGTCCTGTGCCCAGGGGGAAGATGCAGCAGTGTGAATGGCTGAGAGCTGGAGCTCTGAGGGTGAGGAGATGAAGCTTGGAGGAAGGTGTTCTTTAGGCCTATCCTTAGCTCTCTCTTGTTCATTACTCAGTGTCTCTTAACCAGGAAAAACAGCAGTGAAGTATCCTGTGAGTTCAGGACCTTCATCTGCCCTCTTAACATCTAAGGTGGATGGAAGCCAAGTCTTTCCAGTTTGACTCTTATCCCCCACCCTTCCAACTTTAAGATGGACACTAATCTGTCTTGAAGTGCTGAGGATGAATTGCAGTACTGCAGTAAAGGAGACAGTTAGGGGTAATATCTAGGTGGAGACAATTAAAAATTGTTTCCTGAAGTAATCCCAAGCATCCTCAAAATTTTCCTATTCTTTTCCTTGTATACTTAAACTCCTGTTTAAGAAGAGTTCTCTTTATAGTCTTAGTAAAAATGCAAGAGTGAAGTGATTTTTTTCCCCCATTCTTTGTGCAGTTCAGGTATTACCTGTAAGATGAAAGCAGGCTACTATGGAGTTTCACATTACAAAAATAATGAAATTGTAGTCTGTTCTTGCTTTGAATAAAAATCTTTGCCTATAGAAACTGTACAAAAGACAAAGATGCTGTTTCTTTGAGAATACAGTTATCTATTTTGGATTTTATTTGGTATGTGCTCTTCATAAATCTTGTAATGCAATCCATCACAACAGCTGAAGAGGAAAAATGTATTTCATGTCACTTTTAGTATAAAAGGTTGGTATACCTGTAGTCATGCTTCAGTGTTAGTTTGCAGAGAATTATACTGCTTTAAAAGATGCAAGATCTGCATAAAAATATTGTTCTTTCTGTTCTGTGCCAGAAAAAGCCATGCTTTAAGGGTTTCTTGGATTTCTCCTCTAATAAACTAAAAAAATACTGCATTCAGTGATGAGGGTAGGAAAATGGATGAGTGACTGTAAGATGCTGATCATAAAGTACCATAAAGACTTGTAACGTGTGGAATGTCCCTGAAGATAAGGGGGGGTTTATACCATCAATAGGGAAAGATATAGTCATTCAACAAAATTAGAAGGACAATATTTGTACATATGCAGTGGCTTTTCCTTTAAATATTAAGTAGAATTACCTGTTCTCTGAGCAGCTAAGGATCTCTTAAATGCGAATACAGAATGTTGTGTAATGTCTGTAGCACAGTATTGAAATTACCTTTCAGTTTATGCTGGGAAGAAATATGTAGAAAGAGAGGGGGGTGGATGGAGGAGCTATTTTACATGTGCAGAATTCCTTTTGGTTAAATCAGAAATACCTAAAATTTACTGTTATTCTGGCGTTAGATCTTGTTTCTTGTTAACAGTCTGTACATATCAGGACTATTTAACTTGGGCATTACTGAAATGTTGTTTGAAGACCACATCAAATAAAACACTGCTCTGTGATTTCAGTGTTTGGGTAAATGGTGTATTTCTCAGGATATTCTCTTGGTTGTATCCAAAAGAAGCACAGTCGCCTTACTTTGCTGCATTGGACAGTGCACTAGGTGTGCTGTATTAACCAGATGAGGAATTCTGCAAGTCTGCTATTTTCAGGACAGTAGGATCAAATTTCACAAATATTTAATTGGGCACTTGTCTGAATGACATTAGTGGATGTTACAGTAGAGTGATAGAGGTGGCTGTATCTGCACAAGGTTTCAATCAAGTTTTTCTGTCCATGTTTTAAGCAAAGTACAACAGGATGCTAATGTTCTCATCACTCTACAGCTCGTGTTTGCTAGGTTTGACAGGAAGCCACAAGAATCTGTTGCAAGGGACCATGAGTTTCCTGGTCAGGTTTCTTTTCCTTAGAAAAATGGGAAGTTTTATTGTGACCTCCATTTTTTTACTAATAACTGAATTTGTAAAAGCTTCTGCTGGTCCTGACTGGCTGTTGGCTTACCTTGCACACTGAGCCTCACACAGAGCCTTGCTGTGATCTGTAGCAGTGCAGGTGATAGTTTGTTCACAGCTCTTCCACCTGTATTTGGTTCATACCTTGAGGATTTAGAGCCAAGGTGGTGGACAGAAAGAGATCTCCTTCAGTAAAATTGTGTGTGATAAAGCTGAAGGAGATGGGTAAAGATGTTCTCATCTCATATAATAATCACATAGCGTATTTCAAATGAGGCAGATAATGTTCCTAAATTTTTTTTCTGGATGTACTTCACTAAGAAGAAAACAGATGGATGTTTTCTTCTGGATGCCTACATTCACAAAGGCACTTTCATAATGTGAACAAGAACAAATGATGTTTAACTCTGCTACTGTTGAAACTGAAGGCTACTTGGAACATGATGTAGCCCTGTTTCAGTTCTGTGAAAGCTCGTTTGGATGGATGTTCATGTCATTTACTGAAATTTAATTTGCAAGCAAGATTTACTTTAGCTGTGTTTTGAAGTACTAATGCATACAGAGATCAAAAAAACCAAGAGATTTTGGAGTTATTACTGCTCTTCCATGAGACTGTGAATCTATAAAAAATTACTTCAGAAAATTAGAAAATTGCATATTAAGTATGTTCAGTCATGCATAAAATTATTCTTGTTGTGGTTATCAAGCCGTCAGCATTTTGGTTTTCTGAACACATGAATGAGAGAAGCTTTCTTCAGAACACTCTTAACCAGGTACGCCACTACTTTTCTTCCCGACCTCAAAAAGAGAAAGTATCTTTTTGTTTATATGGATTATGGTTGGAAGATATGCTGTTAAGGTACAAAATATTTCAGCTAGGTATTTCTAGAATAAAATTATTAGCTCAGATTTCTACC
This sequence comes from Monarcha castaneiventris obscurior, assembly GCA_026261815.1. Classification (NCBI taxonomy): domain Eukaryota; kingdom Metazoa; phylum Chordata; class Aves; order Passeriformes; family Monarchidae; genus Monarcha; species Monarcha castaneiventris. The sequence goes on along the minus strand of JAMPIT010000886.1, from coordinate 27,073,262 downwards.
ATAATCTTGGGAGAGCAGATTGTCTCGTATAGTTTAATTATTTATTAATATAATTATTCTGTTGTCATGTTTTGCCTGTAAAACTCTTGAACAGTTATCAGGGATGCATACATTTTGTTGTTGCTGTTTTTTTCATGTCCAGGTCAAAAGCTAGACAGCATGCTTCATGGTACAGGAATGAAGACAAATTCTGACCAGAAGAAACAAGCAAATGGAGTAACACTTGCTCCAGAAGACACCTTACCTTTTCTTAAGTGCTACTGCTCAGGACATTGTCCAGATGATGCTATTAACAACACATGCATGTAAGTGTTGCATTCAGGATAGAGAGGCTCTTTGAGGAGGATCATTTTGGGTTTTGAGAGAGCAAACTACCTTTGGCGGCTGGCCAAGGTTCTCTCAGGTGATCTGACCATAATTGATTATGTTCTGTGAGTGCTAAAACTCACAGTCATCTCTGTGTAAACAATACTGTTTTCAGCACCTTAGAACCATTTGCAGCTGGTCACTTTAAGTCCAGAAACTGCTTTGAAGGACAGAGGTTTTAAGTAGCCCTGTGGTATTTTATAACTGGGTGAGTATTAAGTGACCCAAATCTAAGCCTTCTGACACAACCACCTGTTTGCTTATTTCTTCACCTAGCAGTCAAAAAGGTAGTGTAAACAACATAGCCATATACTGAGAATTCATCTTGTTACATGTTCAATAGTTACAGACTATGAAGGAAAGGCAGGGGAAAACAAAGAAAAGCCTGTGGACATGTAGAGACAGGAGGGGAGTTTTACCTCTGATAGGCATAAGAATCCTAACAGACTCATGCACACAGGTTATGTCCTTGCTTAAGGTAGTTTTTTTCATGCCGTGAAAAGTCCTTGTTTTTCCTTTTTTCCTCTTCATTTGCACTTCCATGTTCAAGGCCCTTCTGTTTCCTTCCTTAAGAATTAATATACACAGTTGAAAACATATTGCTTGCTCCTGTACTCTGACTCTTTACTTTAACATAGGATTCAGTCTCTTGAAGGTGTCACTTGGCAGATAAGGCAGTTTTTGTGGAACCCAAGGAGGTAGAATAAACACTGCTGTCTTTTTAAATGTAAACACAGGCAGTAACTTACAAACAGTTTTGAACTGAGAAAAGGTTCCCGTATTTTGTCTTTCAAGCCTCTTGGTATTTCTTTATTGTTTTTTATTGCCCTCTAGTGTGTGCAGTCAGTATAGACCTTACTAATTTTTGTCTGACTTAGCAACTGATAGGCCATTATGCTGATAATAAAGCTGTTGGTTAAAAACACAGTGTCTGTGTGCAGGGTATCTTATGGCATTATGCTGCATTTTTTTGAATTAATGTAAATAGATTTTTGGTAAACGAAATTCTTTCTAAATTTGTTTTCCTCAGTATCTGTGTTGAGGGAATGAATGAATTTTTGTGAGAAAGCATCCGTCTAGTGTTCTACTTGAGAATACTGTGGGGGTCTTGTATTCTCAAACTGGATGGTAACCACAGTGTTAAAGAATTTTTCTAGAAGTTTTCATTCTAGAATTCTTAACGGGTTCATGGTCAATTAATGCTGCATATTAAATGACAAACATGCTGGTAAAACACACATGATATGTTTATTCCAGAACTAATGGGCATTGCTTTGCTATCATTGAAGAGGATGAACATGGAGAACCCACGCTTGCTTCTGGGTGCATGAAGTATGAAGGTTCAGACTTCCAGTGCAAGGTGAAAAAATGAGATTTATACCAGTGCCTTACTTGGTTTCATTTTTATGCCTCTCCCTCTTTTATATGGCATTCTGAAGATGTTTCTAAAGCAAATAGTGCTGCTATGATGAGCATAAGAGAAAAACTTCGAAAGAGGATTGGTTTTTTTGTCTTAAGAGCAATATTTATTTAGCATATGATTTAACTGGTTTTGACTAAGCTCAAGACCTTTCCCATGTATGAAATAGCAACTTAAGCAGAAACCATCTATTTCTGTTCAACAAGTAAAAAAAGTTCCATGAAATGCTTTTCATGAAATATAAAAAGATGCAAGATCAAGTGTAAGCACTCAGAGATTAGATGATGTCTGTCTGCCACTGCAGTGATCTCATACATTAAATGGTGTGGTTGAAGTGCCTTTTAAATAAAATAGCTTACACTTTTGTCTGTGCTGTGTTGTAGCTGTAGCATCCCCTGCCCTGTCCCCGTTTTAGCTTCAAAATGCAAATGTTTATTCAATTCTCCTTCAACAGGACTCGCCTAAAGCACAGTTACGTCGAACGATTGAGTGCTGTCGTACGGATTTCTGCAATCAGGATTTGCAACCAACATTACCCCCTCTTGACAGTACAGGTATACACTTCCTGTATGTTCACACTGCTGCTAAGAAATGCGCTGTAGGTTCTGTTTTTCCTGATCAGCAATGGAAATAAGGAGAAAATGTAATCACAGTATTGCACAGATCTGTTTTTTCCCTTACTAAAAAAGTAATTTTTATATGAAGCTCTGTACTACACTTCATCTTCTATTTTCAGTTTTCCTTTTTTTGCCACTTTCAAGTTAATCTTTTTTTCCATCAGTCATGGTATTTTTATTCTTGTTTTTAGTGTGCTCATATCTTTATCTACATGTCATATTCTGATCTGGTTTTATTCTGTTTCCACAGTCTGATCTCTTTTTAAAATGTTTTTCTTAATCTCTGCTGTGCTTTTACTATTATGAATGCCATCATAAAAAAAGTATTCTGACCTTGTTAACACCTCTTTATTGCAAACTCACTCCCTTCTTTCTGTTGTTCCCAGTGAAAATAGTTTGCTTTCATGCGCTTACTCATTCATTGCTAGGCAAGTCATACTTGTTTAACTGTTGCTTTATACATTCTCAGAACCTTACTGCTCTAAATCCTTGATTTCTATTTCTAACCAGCAAGAGTCAACCAAAACCAACGACTCCAAAACCTTTCTTTTTTTTTTTTTTCCATTGTCATCCAAAGGAATTTATCTTTGCTTTTCTGATATAAATACTTTCTTCAATACACAGTATATAAAAACATACCTAAATAAACTGTTTACAGTATATGTTTAATTAATAGACTTTGGAAACTCTCCTTTTTTTTCTTTCTATTTTTTTCTTTCTTTTTTTTGTCAACTAGATGGACTTTTTGATGGCAGCATTCGTTGGATGGCAGTGTTGATTTCTATGGCAGTCTGCATAATTGTCATGGTCATCTTATTTAGCTGCTTTTGTTACAAGTAAGAAAGCACTTTCTTTATTGGCAACATTTTTAATTTTGCAAATCAGTGTAAACAGAACAGTTACTTTGCAAATGTTCACAGTTAGTCATATGTAGATTGGAAACAGTTGTAATTTGATTTCACATTTCTGTGGGTAGCAGTTTCCATCACTAAGTAAAATGAAATGTTCATGGCAGAGAATTTAAGTGAATTTGATCCTTTTCTCTGGCTACAAAGTATTTACAGTTTTGTAAGCTACACATAACTTCAATGCTATAGCAGCTGGTAAACAGGAATATCTTCATGCTTTTTATGCCTTTGGGTCTTTAGTCACCTTCAATAGTTAAATTTCATCTGCTTCTGAGATTTTCCTTTATCTGCTGTTTCAAAACTAAGTAATTGTCCAGCTGAGCTATGGCAGTTCATTCAGGTGCTTCTGTCAGCCCCAGCCCTGTGCTGGAGTGGTCACTGTTCTAGCAGTTTCCAAGGAAAGGTGTCAGCCTCAGCTGCCCATGGTTTGAGGTTCTGTCTGTTCATTTAAACCAAAATCAGCAACGTTGTGCTGGTAACACCGGCTGAGAGCTGAGTGTTAAAAATGCTGAATTTCCATGTAACTCGTAATAAACTGACAGATCTGTACATGCATTCCAACAGCTTCTTAACATTAAAAAGCTATGGAAGTTACATTTCAGGAAAAGACAAAAGATACAGTAAAATCTGATTCTCTGTTTTTTCTTTTGAGAAAACTTCTATGTTTAAATAGCTCTTCTCCTAGATCAGTTTGTTACATATTTTAGGTGTTTTGGAGTTCAGCTTAACTTCTGTTACTTTTGCAGACATTACTGTAAGTCGATGGCAAAGAGACACTGTTATAATCGTGACCTGGAACAAGATGAAGCATTTATTCCAGCTGGGGAGTCATTAAAAGACCTTATTGACCAGTCACAGAGTTCTGGCAGTGGATCAGGACTACCACTGTTGGTAAATCATAAACTAAGATTTTTCTTCACTGAATTTCTCTCCATCACATACAAAGTTTGGTTTGTATCTAATGCCTAGAACAAAGCAGTTTGTTCATACAAAATGCTCATTACTTTATATGCCATTATGATGAAAGATGAAGTACAAAATGAACAACTTTAAAGCCAATCTTCACATAATTAATTAAAATGAAATGCGCAATTGAGAATGTTACAGAATCTGTTGGCGTCAGCAAAATTTAAAGAAAACTTAGAGCCTTCAGCCATTAAGCTAAAAATGCAAGAAATGGCTAATACAAGTATCAAATTGAGTGAACTCAGAGATTTTATTTTCTTAGTTTCCATTGACCATTGAAATAGATTTGGTTTTTATTGACTGATAGAAGTATTCAGGGAGACTTCAGAGCAGCCTTCCAGTACCTAAGGGGGCCCACAAGAAAGCCAGAGAGGGACTCCTTACAAGGGCATGTAGAGGTAGGACAAGGGGAAATGGCTTTAACTGAGAGTAGGTTTGGATGGGATATTAGGAAGGAATCTTTTACTGAGGATGTTGAGGCACTGGAACAGGTTGCCCACAGAGCTGTGGATGCCCCATCCGTGGCAGTGTTCAAGGCCAGTCTGGATGGGGCTTTGAGCAGCTTGTTCTGGTGGAAAGTGTTCCTACCCATGGCGGGGTGAGGGGGGAAGTAGATGATCTTTAAGGTCCTTTTCAACCTAAACCATTCTGTGATAGTTATTCATAATTTTTTCGTTCACCATCCTATATAATACTTGCATAAAAATTAGCCAGTGAGTCAGATGACTATTTATAAATCAGAAATAAAATGCAAGAGAACATACCCTTCAATTAGAAGATGAGTTGACTTAAATTCTTTGGGTTTTTTTTTTATACCTTGGAGGCAGCAATAATGAGTCCAAAATTGAAGTAGTGAAAAATTTCATGGAACAAATTTTACAATGGGATCAAAATTGTAACAATCCAAGCTTGATAAGTAGCCTGGCCAAGTACTTTTGGTTAACTGCTGTTTCCCTCCTCCACCTTTTACCCTCTTAGTTCTTTTTCTTTTTTTTTTCTAATTCCTTTTTTGTCTTCCTTAGGTTCAGCGCACTATTGCCAAACAAATTCAGATGGTGAGGCAGGTTGGAAAAGGACGATATGGTGAAGTGTGGATGGGCAAATGGAGGGGTGAGAAAGTGGCAGTCAAAGTGTTTTTCACCACAGAAGAAGCCAGCTGGTTCCGGGAAACAGAGATTTACCAAACTGTCCTCATGCGACATGAAAACATCCTTGGTAAGGCAGGAGAGCATTGCTTGGCTACTGGAGGGTGGCATGAGGGTACAGGAGGAGGAGCTCTTAATGGGTGGCTTGAGGGGTCTAAGGCAGTTTCTGTGGAATAACCAGATGGGTTTCCCTCAATATGTGCTAATAAAATGCTATTGGAAGGGTAGAATCTTGCTGCTCTTGGTTGGAAATGTGTCTGCAATCTCTTTGCTGGAAGGCTGGACTGGTAACCTCATGTACAAATAGGATCAGAGCTAGATTCTACATGATTAGTTTTCATAAGGGGAACACATATCTTCTGATACAGTACAAGACAATATATCTTTAGGAATTATTACTAAATCTACTACATAAAAATTTATGTGCAAATAAATAGTAACTTGGTTTATACATTTCATAGGTTTCATAGCAGCAGATATTAAAGGCACTGGCTCCTGGACACAGCTTTACTTGATCACGGATTATCATGAAAACGGATCATTGTATGATTTTCTGAAATGCACTACCCTGGACAACAGGGCTCTGCTCAAACTGGCCTATTCTGCTGCATGTGGCCTGTGCCACCTGCACACGGAAATCTATGGGACACAAGGCAAGCCTGCGATTGCCCACAGGGACCTGAAGAGTAAAAACATCTTGATAAAGAAAAATGGAACCTGCTGCATTGCAGACTTGGGTCTTGCAGTCAAGTTCAACAGGTAAGAAATCCTCTCTAATGGGAAAACATTAGTGTAAAGTTTTTATTTTATTTATGTATTTACTTGGCACCAGATACCCAGTTTAAAAGGAAGATGGAATCATTTGGTTGCATGCTTTTTTTTTTTTTTGAGGGTAAAATGTTTTTCTTGAATGCTGGTAGACATCATGATGAAAATAGGTTGTTAAGAAACAATGAAAATACTGTTCTTAGGGAAAATAAAAGTTTTGTAGCAGAAATGGAGACTAATTTTTTATTCAAAACTAGCCTTTCGTAGTAATTGCAATCATATAAATTCTTTCATAGAAAATTTGAACAGCATATAGGCAGTTGAAACATAATTGAAGATGTGATACTGTAATAGTATTATTAAATACTTTTTCTTTTATTAGTTTAAGTTCTATGGAGACAGAGAATTGTCTTTTTAGTGATTGTGCCATACAGGATTTTATACCTTGTAGCAGTCCACAATTCAGTAACTTCCTAATGTTTTCATACAGTGACACAAATGAAGTTGACGTTCCCTTGAACACTAGAGTGGGAACAAAACGTTACATGGCTCCAGAGGTCCTGGATGAAAGCCTGAACAAAAACCATTTCCAGCCCTACATCATGGCTGACATTTATAGTTTTGGGCTGATCATTTGGGAAATGGCTCGGCGCTGTGTCACAGGAGGTAAACTTTTAAATATTCTCTATAAAATCTACCAGGCCCTTCCCTCACTTCAGCAATGCTTCACCAGGAAATAATATAATTAGCTTGCTGTATCATCGGGCTTGTATTCTTTAAAAGCAGTAGTAATAGTCTGACACATATTTTTGTGACTTATCCTGGCTTTTCTTTTGCTCTTCTTTTGTATCCTTAGACATCTTCACCTGTATTCTTCTTCCATATTACATTTCTCTGTGCCTCTTTGTAGCATGTAGTGGATTAGAAAAAGCCAAATTCAGCATTTGGTATCAAAATCAAAGGTACTACAAGGAATTACCGTAGCTACTGAAGTTAATAATAATATTTGAGCTTTTATGGTACATGGTTGTTGTAGTGAAATTTTTAGATTTTTACACAGTAAAACAGTGTGATGAGCTTAACTTGGCACAAAGTTAATTTTTGTTCCTGGCTAAGGAAATCCGAGAGTAGATACATAGATTTATTTCTTTGAATTGTTCTTAATCTTTCACAATTGTCTCCAGGTATTGTTGAAGAGTATCAGTTGCCATATTATGACATGGTGCCAAATGATCCATCCTATGAGGACATGAGAGAAGTGGTGTGTGTCAAACGCCTTCGCCCGGTGGTGTCGAACAGATGGAACAGTGATGAAGTGAGTGTGCTGACAGGAAAAGCTACTTCAGTTTGTTCATTAATATGGGAGGGTATTTCAGTTTAATCAATACTAAAATGTTGTAAAATAAGGACTGCATTCAGACATTCTGGTACTTTGAAAACCTCACAGCAATAATAGGAGAAAGGCATGCTTGAGATCAATTCAAAATACTGTGGTTTTTTATGTATCTTTTCAGTGGTCTGAGGGGAAGATACCCTTAATCAGCATCCAAATGTATGAATGCTGCTCTACTTGAGATCTTCTATTTTAGATAGTGGAATATATTCCACGTTTCAGTTGGGGCTAAAACTTAACAGAATTTTTAATTGATTTTATTAGTCTTCATGTGTATAGCTTATTGATCTGTGGCATAAGATATTTCATGAGAGATGAAGTTCCTTTGTGGATTTTCTCTTTCTTTTTTTCCTTTTTTTACTGTTATATCCCAGTACAATCTGTGATGTAACTAAAATATTTTCATTTAGATGTGTTTTTAAAGGGCCACAATTTGAACACAGTAAATAACACGTAACTATTTCACATAGCAAGTTAAATATGCCATATCCATTCTTCACAGAGTCCTTGACTTCTTCTATGGATTCCCAGTTTTCTCCTTTTTTTTTTTTTTTGACTGCTGAAAGAACTGTTGCCACATCTTCACTTTCCCTGAAAGAATTCACTATGGTTTTCCTGTCATATATGTGGAGATTTTTCTGTTTATTGCTGTCGTATTTGTACCACTGTTCATGAGTTGTACTGAGAATTTCTGGTAATGCATCATTGGGAAACTAAATCTACACTTCCATTAGTTGCAGCTATTATAATACTAGGCAGTGAGAGGGAGGGAAGAGGACGACAGCCATGTGGATGTTGGGTTTGGGGTGGCTTGGGGTTTTTTCCTTCAGTAGATCTCTTTAATAGTTTTCTACCAACAATTCTGCAGAAAATTTGGAAATTGCACATTTTTGGACTTGAAAGTTCTATAATTTGAGCTTGACAGTGAACCAAAATTAGACACTTTGGATGTAGCAATTGTTACATTAGTGTTCCTTTGCTTTTCCTTTTGCAGTGTTTAAGAGCAATATTGAAGTTGATGTCTGAGTGCTGGGCTCATAATCCTGCCTCAAGGCTCACTGCCTTGAGGATCAAGAAGACACTTGCCAAGATGGTGGAATCACAAGACGTAAAGATTTGACATAGGAAATTGACTTTGGAGAGCAAAGCTGGACTCCCTAGATCTTTTCACTCAAACGTGAGTGAGGAAGATAGAAATAGAGAAGAGGAAATAACTGAGATTCAGTATATTTTCTCAGCACACTTCCACAGGCTGCTAATGAAATCTTTCAGTACTTCATAGACCATGATACTGAGAGCCTCTATACACTACGTGCTCCATATATGGACAGCCTTGAGAAAATACACGTTTTGTTTTGGTTTGAGCTGCATTGAGACTTCAATCATACTTAGTGAGTCTCCAGTAAAACTCTGGGTACTGAATTGAATGTTCAGATTACAGTGCTTTCTGTGAAAGCCTAACAAGCTATATGGATTCAACAGAGATGGAGAATATAAGCTTTTTTTTTTTTTTGCCTTCTACCTGATAAAACCTAGTCAATCCATACCAAGTTTTGGTGAAACAGCCTGTAGGTTATGAATCTGTTTGTGATACTACTCAGTTTAACAGTTCTTTATGCCTTATGTGTGTGCCAGGATTATTTTGCTGTCATTTGGAATATGTAAGAAACCATTTAAATGAACAAAGTTTTATGGTCAGGGCTCCATGCATTTTGTGGCTCTACAATCACAGATTTGCTACAGAATCTTTTGCCATTATCTTCAGAAATCTCAGTTTTAATTTTTTTTCTGGTTTTGTTTTGATCATAAGGAGAACTGCAAAAATGTGAACCATTAAACAATTAAGAAATGCCTACCTAAATCTGTAAGGAGCTTGAAACAGTCTCTTCTAGAGATATAGGCTGCCTTGGTCATCTCACTTGCAGTCTAGAGGGAGCTCCATAATTGGATCTCTGAAATTTGATGTATTTATTTACAGTGCCACATGCAACCAGCATTTTTGCCATAGAATACTTTCCATCTTAGCAGAAAGACCGATGTCGGTGTGTTTTGCCTTCCTGCTGTATTGGGACTCACTGATAGGTGTCTGTCATTCTCTGAACTTCTTCCCACAAAGGAGGGCATTTGTCAGCTGTAGCAATGTGCTCTTTCATCATTTGACAAAACTAGGCAGAAGGTGAGTTTTGAAAGGCTTGAGAGCAGGTCTGGTGTACAGAAGAAGGAAGGCAGGAAGCTCTGGGTGCTCTGAAGATTAGAGAATGCAATAAAGGTCAAGACCAGGAGAACTGAGTTCATGAACTGTTGAAGATCAGATCCACAACATGCAGAAGATTTGGAGCTGGGTTGCTCTGATGTAGACACAGGAGGCCACATCTGTGGGCCACTTAGTGAAGATTTGAGACAAGGTAAATCAGTGGGTGTTTTAAGTTCTAGTTAAGTTTGGGAGAAATGGCATTGAAATTAATTCACGAAGATGCAGTAAGTTAGCGCAATTGCAAACCTTGGTTTTATTGTGCCAACTGTGTAACCTGCACAAGAAACTGAAGTTCCCCCATTTTCACCACTGACCCACACAAGTTGGTTAGAAGCCAGAACCCTCCATGAGGTTACTGTAAAGGCAGAATTATTGATTTATAACTAACTCCTTTGGCACTTTTGCTTGGAAGTTAGGAAATAGTATCATAACTCAAGCTGAAGCTTCAAAGCATGAATCATCTGAAGATTGAACACACAGTATTGGAACCATTGAATCTATTTGATAATTTAAGTGCCTATAACTTTGTACTGTAAATCTTGTTCTAGATAATTTTAAAAAGGGAAGTTATTTATACGGTGTGTTTTGTGCTTTAGTAAAAAAAAAAAAAACCAAGAAATGCCTAGTCCTAGGTACATGCACACTCACACATGCCATAGTTGAGATTTGAAGAAAAAAGTTAAGAATAATACCAGAATTGATGAAAAATGTTAAAACTTCAGATTGATTTATGCCAGATTATTTGTTGTCTTAAAATATTTACATGGAGATTGTTTTGATGTGTTTAAATTTCCCTTGAAAATGCAACTGATAGAAAGCAATGTAACACAGAAGTAATGTGATTTGTGAACAATTACAACCTTCTAGCATGTTACTTTTTTGTTTTAATCCTGTAGTTCCCATAATGTAAATGGTCAGGCAAAAGATTGCAGTATTTTTATTTTCTATTGTGATGTACAGACTTTATTTAACAGTTCTACATATTTTATAGAAAACTAGCTATTTCGAGGGACTTTTTTTTTTTTAATAAAGTCATTACTTTTGTTTAGTAATGCCTTTAAGTATTAATATGTATTCTGGCTGAGAAGTTCATAGGTGTGTCAACTTTAACTTATTTGAAAACAGCAAGAGATATATAATATTGTGCCACAATCCTCATGATAAAGGGCTTTTAAAAAAAAAAGTTTCTCCGTCCATTGCCAAGAAAAATATGATTATTTTGAAATTGTTAATCATGTCTTCGCGCATAATTTTTGCACAGGTAGTTGGAAACTTTTTGGTATAAGCCAAAAAAAGTAAGGGATAAGCTTCCTTTTTCCTTCTCTAGAATTTTTACCAATAAGAAGGAAAAAATGTTTATCTAGGTACCCTGCTAGCTTAAACTTTCAAAGCATGGGAGGTCTGTTTAAATTAACCCCGTCCTATGTAGAATATTGTGTCATTTCTTTTAGAAGTTGCCACATCATTATTAGCTGTAAACATGTTTTGTGAAGATTTTTTTTAGTTCATTTTTCCCAAGTCTTCAAGAAGCCCCTGCTGGAAGTATGAATTTCAGTAATTTGTAAATTTTCACTTATTTTCTTTTCCATTGTTTAGGTATTTGCAAGGCAATAGGATGGTTAGACACCGTAGGACCTAAATTGATTTACACATTTACTTTAACACAGAGGGAGCTGACTGCCGGAAAGATGCTTTTTTGAGAGGGGAAAAAAAATCTTTTCTTCCTTAAAGCTAATTTTTGAGCACTTCAGTTACTCCATTCATACTCAAACCTATCATGCATATGTAATTTTTATTGTGCTGAACAGGAGCTTCCTTGATTCCGATACCCAACAAAATGTTAACACTAAAGGGTGTCTATACTGGTACATTAACGATCATTTGGGAAAAATAAATGTGCTCAAAGCCAGCCCATTAATTTTTACATAATTAAGCATAGTTAATGCAGACTCCAAAGGTAAGTTGTAGTTTTATGCAATCCTCTAGAGTTCAGAAGCCTTTAAGGTCAGAGAGGGTTACAGGATTCTTTTGACTATGATTAATCGCATTTTGTTGGTCAAAATTGTAAGCATTTGTCATCCAAAAAAATACCCTCCAAAACTGGCAAATGTGTTTTCATTTTTTTTTTTTTAATACAAAAATCAGCTGTGTGGAAAATACCTTGGGGAGTATCAAGACTGTGCCTTGGAAGTTCTTAAACACTCATATGGAGGGATTTTTTGTGTTTATTTAACCATGTGATTTTAGTTAGATGGAAATAATTGGAGTCACTTCATTCTTATTGTTACAGCAACTAAAAGGAAAGCTTTTGTGTTCCTGATTAACTTGTAAATTCCACCAGAAATGTGATATTCCTTCAGAGAAAATTAGGCTTACATTCTGAGTTTATTCTGAGTTTTAATTAATGTCATTTTTCCTCGAGAAGCAGTTTTCCCAATATGCATCACTTTTTCCCAATTATTTTCTTAATTAGTCTATTTTGAGGTCCTGAATGAAATGTAAAATTAATATTTTAAGTTACCTCCATAGTAGTGTAGAATCAAACTTTAGATCTTGATCTAAATGACCATTTGAATGTGTTTCTAAAACAAATCATTTGGATACATTTCATCTACTCCGTTTTAACAGACTGTATTTTAATGGTCTAAAGTGTTTGAGGAGCAGAGATATAAAGTTAAAAAACATTCTTTTGCTATTGCAGGTATTTTTAAAGGGAAGTTACATGCTCATCTTCTTTGAAATACTAGAATGATTTAGCCTTTCCTCACTCTCCTGACAGTGCCTCTGAGTCAAGTCTTTACCCTGTGCCCACAATCTTTATTCCAGGTAGGGGTGGTGTCTAAAAGCAGCTGGCAGTGTTGCACAGTACAGTGCTTTGTGGAGCCACGGTGCTCAGCCTTGGTTGTACAGCAGAAGTAGAGGGCACATTACTTCTGGTTTTTTGACAAATATAATGTAATTGTTGCTTTGTAATATTTTACTGTTTAATGCAATTATAGAAGCCCACATCATGTAGTGACATTTGTGCTCTGACATGACATGCCCAAAATGAAATGTACTATATTGTATACAAGAAGAATAAATAACATTGTAGTTAACCTAGAGAAGATGTAAATAAAATATGAAAGAAGAGTGGAACAAGACAAATGGTCACACTCTTGTGTGTGTTATATGCCAGAAGTGTAGAATACTACTTTAAAAATGTAACACACTAATGTATTTTGTACAGCATCTGCTTTAGAAGGTGCCTTATTGAGTTTACCATGAATTGCTTGTTCTGTACACAGATTATGTCCAATGTATCATTTTTAAGTAAATAACCTTATTTTAGTACACATTAGTAATGTGTTTTGTTACTATAAGATTTTGCCTTAAAAGTGTGATGACTTGGAAATCATAATACTGTAACTAAATAATTCCCTACTTTTTCATACCTCGTTTATGGTTTTTTCCCCCGCAGTCTCTCAATAAGTTGTTAATTATTGCTTTTATTGTTCAATGATGTTGAAAATTATTTGGTGCTCTCTAAGTTCAGGCTCTTTATTGCTTGCACTAAATTTGGGTGCAACAGTAAAAAACAGTGTTTCCTTCTCCTGATGTTTATCCCTGTGTTACAGCAAAGCCAGAAGCAAGTCAAAATCAAGTAATACTTTTATTTGAACATATGCAAGTTCACTACATGTTGGTTTTATCCATATAAATTTGCCTCACACTTACCAAGTAAAAAGAGAAAAAATAAAGGGATGGGAAATTTTGTAATTGCTTTTTGTTCCCTCTGTGTACAACATTCTTTTTGTGTAGTAGTATCCAAAATAAGAGATTTGAGCTTAATATGCATACGTACTGCTTGTTGCAAAAATATGCAGGTGCTTCTGTGTATCGTGCTAAATTCACTCTGCTTTTTATGATTCAAGCAAAAGAAGACCTGTCCAGGGGATATCTCTCAGCTGTGAGTACACAATTATATAAAGTGCTAGGATTTGTTTTCTCATTGCAGAAGTGTATTGGCTTCTCCTCTCCATAAAGTTCACAGTTTGCAAGGAGGAAAAAGTAAGATCAGTTTCTGTTCTCTTTTTGCCTTTAATTAGGAATAGTCTTAGATTTAAATGCATACTTTTTTACAGTAGCTAGAAAGGTTTGATACCTGCACATCATAAAAACTGTTACCAGTATATTATTATTATAAACCTTTATTTGTTTTCCCTATACAACCAAGTGTTAAATTCTTGCAGTAGAGTTCTGGAAAGTGCAGTGGAAAGATTGGACGATGTAGTTTCAAACCTTTCTTTCCTTAATACATAATACCAGGAAATTAGACTGCGCACAGATTTGGTCTCCTTAAATTAGTATCTTGGCAAAGTAAACCTTTTTCCTGTGGCTGTGGCTATTGTGTTGTTTGTGGAATGTCTTCACTGATTGCAGTGGTCGTGGCTGGATTTAAAACTTGGATTTCATGTTAGCGTTGCAGGAGGACATAATTTAAGTTGTGGGTGAATGTCCTGAACCTGTCCGTGTTTTAATGGGCAGCTTTTCCTCCCGGTGTTCTTTCGTGAAGCGGCCACAGGGTGGTGCTGTATCCTAAAGAAAGGATTTGGAAAATAACTGGGGCGTTCTGAGAAGTGAAAATAAGTTCTACTGCCTGCTAATAATAAATATCAAAATGTTCTCCTTTATATATGGGTGTGTTTGACCCCTTTATAAAATAAGTTACTGATGAGCTTGCATCAGTATCTAGGAAGTGGAACAGCTGTATCCAGTGAAATGTGCATACACCCCACAGGGATGTTTTGTGGGCATAGCAGAAAGCAAACTGAGCAGTGAGCGAATTGAATCACAAGCTTTTAAACAAGTAGCAGAAGTATCACTAAATTCAGAACTGATCAAGTATAATTCCATTAATTTCCTTAATCCCTTCTGCAGTTTTATCTTCCCCTTTCCCCAAAGCACTGCTTGGGCTTTCTCAGTGATGTTAATGCAGTAAATCAGTATCAGCTGTGAATGTGAGCAGTGAAAGAACCACTACTGTGGGCTGACCACCTCCTGAGTCTGCTTCATGAGGAGATTCCGTGGGCTTCAAACTGGCTTCATGTTGATATTTATCTACAGAATTCAGGCATTTCTGGATCTACAGAAAGTAAAATTGTTTGTATATGATACAATCAGTACTTGAATTTGGAGTACAGTAAGGAGATTGTCTTAGTAATGGAAAAGAGAAAAACAGTAGGAGGCTTTAATTTTAAAACGTACTATAAGATACTGACATTCGAAAAGCAGCAAAAGTTTCAGTAACAAAATAATTCTATGAAGGCACTAAGATGCACAGCTTTCTACCTTCTTATAAAGCTTAGTGGTTTGATTTGGAAATACAGAAACTTGAAGCAGTGGCAGTTGATGTTTTCTGGCAGATTTCTAGGAAGTACTAAAAGCTGTTGCAAGCTTTTATTTTTAAATATGAGTCTCAGATTGACAATACATATATCTGTATCCTGGAATGAGCACACAGGTTTCTGTGCCTATTGGTGCTTGGCCATCCGGTGTGTTAGTCTAGTCAATCTGCTATGAGGGAGACTGAAGCTCTTCCAGACAACTCTTCCCAATGCCTATGGTCATCTTCAGGTTGTTTTTCATGTTTGGAAATTCTCCTAAATCTACTGAGCCAACCAGTAGCTGTATTTTAAGTTATCTTCATTAAATTGATTCTTCTAGTTTGGCTAAAAGTGCAGGTCATGGTGGTGTGGCTGTGTTAATCTTATAAAAAAGCCCAAACAACCATCCCACCAAAAAAATGCAGGAGTGGTTTAGATGGAGGCTTATGAAAAATCTAGTTTATTGCTTTGAGCAAACACAACTAGAGCCCAGTAGATTAATCATCTTTCTCTTGTTGCTTGAGAAGGAAGTCAGTCTTCCTGGCTTATGCAGCCAGCAGAGTATTTTAACCCATTGTCTTTCATTAATTTTTTGCTTCATAGTCAAAAAATTAGTCTTCTAGTCAAGTGTGTCTTCTTTGTGTATGCAGGTGGCTAACTTAAGCATATATTTGAAGACATCTTTAAAATATGAAAACGTCTTTAAATTAATGTTTTGTTCACTCTGGAGTCAATGTTCTCTGAACTTGTCTGGCATATTCTTCAACAAAAGTAAATTCTGGTGAGCACAAGGAAGGACACCAAACCTCTAGAAGTCCTGACTGGATGAACTGCAATGTTCTCTACTACCTCCTGTGTCCATTTCCAAATAGCTGTATGGTTTTCATTCCAGGTGAAGCTTTCTGTCAAAGCTTTAAAAACAAAGTGGTTTTAAATATATATGTGTATCGTATCCCCTGTATGTAACATATACGTATTCCCAGCTGTCTTTATTTGTGGAACTTGCCTGGTGGCTGCAGAATTGGTGTGCACTGGAGATGGGATGTTCCTTGAACCACCCAGACCTAGGCAGCACAGAGTGCTGCTATCACAAAAGTCAGGAATTGGAGGAACACTGGTAAAAACCCATTTGAGTCACCCCAGGATGGTAGCTTTGTACTGAAAGAACCTAATCTTAAATTCGATGCTTTTCTTCGTTTCACCTCTTCAATTTTATTCTTGTCTTCCTTCCCTTAGATATTTGAGCAATTTGTGAGACAGATGATACTGAGCTTGCAGGCACTTTGTGCTGCCTGCAGCAGAGCAGTGTGAGCCATGGCTCCATCCTAGAAAAACAGGGACACCTGGCCCGGTCATCTTTGGAAATCAGCATTGGCCAGAGGAGATAAGGAGCATTTTTAGTTGTTAGTTTTCTTGGATTTTTCAGGATAGAGAAAACAATGTTCTCTGCAAGGTAGTAGCTGAAACTGCTTTGCAGCTTTATTTTAAAAGAGATGTATTGTCTGCTTGTCAAACTGTTGCCTTAAGTGCAGTGTGTGTTGGTACCGATGTGTTGGGGCTTTTTAACAATTAATAATAATTTATCATTGCTTAGCATGCGGGTGGGTGGGGAGAAAATTCCTTAACAGCAGGATAGATATCTGTTAAAAAATGCTACCTTAAAAGGGCACAATTTACATAATAAGAATTTACATCTTCAAAAATATTGGGAATTTCAAAGTGCATTTCATTTTGGTAAATTTAATTGTTTTAATATTGCTTTGCAAGGTATTAGGATAGACAAAAATAACACAATACTTGAACTTCTTTAAAGTGAAAATCTTTGGGAAGTTTTATTTGACAGAAGAAAAGTTTAAGACATGACCAGGCATGGTCACCTTGAAGTTTTGGAAATTTAAAAAACCTTCCATATTTCAAAAATTCTACCCTTTGGTTTAGTCTAATTACAAATTTGTATTCAGCAGTGACAATAGACCAATGAGCTTGCCTTTTGGTTTTAGTTTTGCTTGCTTGGTTTTAAAATATTTACTAAATGCTGAATTCTGGGCTGAATTCATTATAATCTTCAGGATTAACTTTAGAAATACACTGCATTTTCACCAATACTTTTAAAATATTGTTGACATTTTCCTAGTGTCTAAATGTAAATGTAATTCATCTTAACAATGCTTTAAATTTTTGCAGTGTAGCTGAAACACACCACAGTCCCAGAAACAAAAACTGGGCCATTTGTGAGATCCTTGCTTGCAAACTGGCAGTAGAGTGAATTTTACTGAATTTGATGGATCTTTTCTAGTGTTCCTGCTGTGCACAGTCTGAAACATTGCAGTGAGTTGCCGAAGTTTCCAAGCTAGTCTGTGGTCCACAGGGAACTAAAAGGTAAAATTGCCCTGGCTTCTGGGTTTTAAGGTACCATTCACATAATACAAGAGTTGCTATATGCAGTCCTACCTAAAATCTGTTCCTTGCCTCTGGTGGGGGTATTTGCCATGGAAGAATATTCTTTTGCCAAGGGAAAGGAGAAATTTGTGTTCTAAGTGAAGAAAGTCCCACAAAACATCTGTGTGCAGTTCTCACATTGGAAGGATTTGGGAATGTGTGTGCTGATACATTTGGAGTCCAAACCATTAGGTTTTCACTTGAAAGAAAATCCCATTGCTGCTCAGAAGCAACTAATTAAAAGCCAAACACTTCCAGAAAAGAAGCATGAAGACAAACCTAGGGTAGTGCTATGTTCAAACACATGCGGTAGCATTGAATACATCACAGATGAAGCAATAGTGAATGCATCCATTGCATCTATGGAAAGAGATTAATGAAACATAAATGTCACTATTCAAGTTTTAGATATTAGAAATCCACCCATAGTTGTCCCAGGTGGGCTTCGTTTCACTACAGAACCCTGCAGCAATTCAAAGCACACTGTCTCCCCCTTCTCCATCTCTGCCATAGCAAAAGTAGTCATGGTGTTTCCGTAGGGGGTTTTCCTCTGACTGCTGGAGAGAGTTCTTTTGTAGCCACGGCTGAAGGAGAGTTGTCCCAGTGCTGGTCCTGAGCTGAACTCCACGGAGATGACAAACAGGTAGACACCTTTGTGTGGTGCTTTAAAGTGGCCGTGCTCAGAGAAATAGCTGTTTCCATAATTGAGGTACGTTTCGTTAAACTTCACGGTTTTTGCTTTATCCTTTCTTTCTGAGAATCCCACATGGAATGCCACCAATGAGTCTGAAAAAGAAAGAGGAACAGGATTTTAGCAGTGAGCGAGAGCTCTTCTCTCCCCTGGATCATCAGGATGGGAGATAAGTTGAATCCCTGTCAGGCCTGATTTTTGAATGCTGCTTTGCAAAGCTAGACATTGGAATGGGTGTGTGCACTGGAGTAGATCAAATGTTCCCTGAAACTCTTGGGAAAGTGTAATGCTGGGACCACCCAGAGGAAAAACAAATAGCACTTTTTTACTGTCCTAAAAATAAAATAGTTAAGAATATATTCTCTGCTTACTGAGTCTTAACTCCAGTTTTGCAGCACAGATGCCTAAAGGGGCTGATTTTTGTTCTATGTTGTTTGTCCATACCAAGGGCTACAATCATAAAAGCCAATGCTAAAGCTGTGGTGCTTGTAATTACCAGGTGCTTATGGTCACATGTTTACAGGGAAAGGGAACTGGCCAGTCCCAGTGAAGTATAAGCTGAAAACTTGTCTTTGAGGCTTACTTGTAAAAGAGTTGTAAAAGAATGTGTGCTCTCTGGTCAGTCCTGCCTGTTCCACTTGTGCAAATTATAAGGGTTTATTTAATGTGTCTGTCTGCCTTGGGAAGGATTTGGTGCTTTGAGTACACTCCTTCCAGATTCAAGTAACAAAGTAACAGCGAAAAAGAAGCATTCTACATCAGCTTCCAAAGAGGAAGCTGCTACTGCATGAACATGAGCATCTGCAAACAAAATTTGTCTTCTAAACACCTGAAGTTGGCTTAGTTCAAGGCCAATTTCCTAGCAGCTATAACAGGTGTAATTCTATTGGCCTTGAGCAGAATACAGCAGAATATCGACTTGGTTCTCACTCTAACTGCTTTTTTTGGTGGAGAGGGAGGATGTAAGTAACATCAGAATTTCTCCCTCGAGCATTCCACAAGATACCTGACAGTTCTCATAACTAATGTGCTCTGCGTGTGGAACTTGCAGCAGGGCCCAGAAAGAAGCTAGACCTGCACATGAGCAGGTAAAAGAAAAGAACACACCTTTTTCCACAAGTCCTGTCTGCACTGTATTTCTCCCACTTGTTTGTGTACTTTCTCTAAGCTTCTCAGGCCTTTTCTTGTCTCTTTGCTTGTCTTGACCCTTCTGTTGCCGTCTCCCTTTTCTGTTCAGCATTGACTGAATCTTTGTAACATCCAGATTTATATTTGAGGTAACTAATTCTTCATTACTTCCAAACAGCTTTTTAAAAGTCAACAGATGTTCCTCCAGATTCCGCTTGATGGTTGCTAAATCTGCAGAGAGAGTTTCTACAGAAACGTTGAGTGGCTCAATTGCATTTGCTATTGTATGATTGCAGCAGAGACTCGTGTCACCTCTGGATTCATGCCTCTTGATTGCCAGGCTCAGGTGTTTGATATCATTCTTCAGAGTGATGATATCATTATAAGCTGAGCTATCCAAGGAGTCGTCTTTGGCAGCCTCATAGTTAGGTTCCATGTGTTCTAAGATGCTGCGTTGACTGCTGACTTCTTGTAGAGTAGAGGAGGTTTGCGTTTCCTGCTCGGGGTGCTTAGGAGGCATGTGAGCATCATGATTATTCTGGTGACCTCTCTCCAAGGGATGAAATCTCCTCATCAGAGATTCTAAAGTCACATTTTGTTCTTGCAGCTTATCTGAGAATTGTCTGAGAGAGTCTTGCAGCTGAAATACTGATGGTACTAGGCTACTAAAGTCATCCTCAAAAAAGACATCCGGGAATTCGTGTCTCAGTAAAGCCTCCAGTGCTTCTTCGTGCCGCATTGCATCTTTCAAAAGAGAGCTAAAAGAACTGTTGAGATACTTGATGTGTTGATGAATTTCCTCATCTTTCTTCTTCAACAAGCCTACATCTTCTGAAAAAGCTGTAACCTGTGACTGAAGCTGTCTGTTCTCTTCTTGACGGAGGTTAAGAGACAGATGGATGGACGGAATAGCTGAGGAGAGCTCTTCAATTTCACCCTTGAAGAGGTCTCTAAAAACTGACTCTAAGTGCTTCATATCTTTTGACTGGGTATCTTCAAGGGAGTAAGTGCTGTTCCGTGGATCTTCCTCCAGTATATCAGTGTCAGAAGATGCTCTCTGGCAGTTGCATTCCTCCATGTACCGCAGTAGATCTGAATAGTTTTCCTGAAGGTTTGAGAGAGTGTAATTGAGCTCTGATATCTGCCTTTCCATTGCTGCGTTGTTCTCTTCCATAATAACTGATTTCTCAGCTAAAGTTATTGTAAGATCTTCTGGCCTGTACTTTGAGATGTTTTTCTTCAACTCCCTAAACCACCTCTCTAAAACTTCAATATTCTGAAAGGCCACATCTGACTCCATGTAAAGTTCTTTAAGCTGCTTTGCATGCCCTGACAGAATTTCACTTATTTGTCTGCTGGTTAATTGGCTGTTTTCATCTTTGGGACCATGATGTGAAGAGAGTTCTGTTAAATTTTTTTTCAAAGCCTCCAATTTATTTTCCAGAAGGTTTTGCTCTCGTTTCATGTTTGCTATGCTGTTGTTCAAAGCTAAGAAATGAGACTGCTGTATCTTCTGAAGCTTCTTGAGTTTCGTGTCAGTATCTGCCTTGATCATGCTGAGATTATAGTGAATATTAGCCTGCTGCATGTGCACTTGGTTCTCTATATCTCTTTTTACCTGGTCAACTTTCACTGTGTTTTCTTGGACTTTTGATTCAAATTTAGTTCCCAGCTCCTGAAATTCCTTTCTGGGCACAGTGCTCTCTTGGAATCTTTCTATGCTTTTCTTGTTGGCTTCCACATCATGGGTGAGGTTTCTTACTATGTTGGAGAGCTTCTGTAAGCTTGTGTTGAAGCTCGCCCACACTGGGTTAAAATGTTTCCTTAGAAAACTCTCCACATGAGGAAACAAAACTTGCTGCAGAAGCCTCTCCTGATGATCTGTTAATACAGTTGAAAACAAAAAAAAAGAATTAAATTTAAATTCTGCTTTTGGGACACAATCTAGGCAGGATAATTCAAGTATGATTTTTTCTGTAGTAATTGCCATCTTACTCCCCAGAATCTGACCTCGTGATAAATTTTGACAATTGCAAAAATAGCCTAGCATTAAATCAAGGTTACTCTAAAGCAGATGGTGTCTGTGAATCTGCAGTCAATAACTTGGATATGTACTGACTTCCCCATTTATGTCTTAAAAATGATGCTTTTTGAAACCCCTGGACAGGCAGTTTTGCCAGTGGCCATAATTGTCCATTTTCCCAACAGTTCTTAGTTGGTGGGCTCTTCCTTTATTGACTGTGTCATAATGTCCTTTTTCTCATGCTTTCAACTCCACAAAGTTATACAGCATCTTAACAGCTTAACATTCCAGGTCAGGAGTAAATAACTGGGAAAATCTATGAAGTATCTCTACTATATGAGAATTATACTAAGGCTCAGTTTCTAACTTTAAAGTTCAGATTTGAGTGCCTTAAAGTTCACTGAGTACCATAGTCTGTGTCCTTAGAAAATGTTTCTGCAAGCCAGTGGCTCACTAGGGTAGGTCAAATTCAGCAGCTCTTTTTTTCCCACTCCTGTATATGCAGAAATAATGTTCTAGAGATGGGTCAAATGTTTCATTTTTTCATGTAACACCAGGCTGCTATTCCACACATTAGAGTATATAGCATGAGTATGGGAAAAGAGCAGATCTAAACTCTGCATCCCCACAGAAGAGAAGAAGCCAAAGAAGCAGAATAGTGAGGTTAACAAATTTTAAGCAACCTCTTTATTCTGTAATTAAGGAATGTTCTGAACCCTGCCTTTCCTCTCATTTCCCATTTCAAGTTACTTTTTAATTCATTCATTTCCATTGGGATTGCATCCCTTTTTTTCTCTTTTTAGAAGCAACCAGCAGACCAAGGAATATCAAGGTATTTTTGCTTTCATGTTTTCTTTCTGATCTGTGTGGTTTCACAGGGCCTATCATGGGCTGATAATTCTGAATCAGACCTCTCACCTGAATTGCTCTGGTTCACTTCTAACACCATGCTTGTACCGTTGTTTTCAAATAGTCTCTGTAAGTCACCTAAGGTGCTGGCTGCTTGATGAATATCACTTTGAAGATCATCCAGTAAAGCCTCATGATTTTGAATGACTTCGAACAATTCTCTTGAATCCACTGATGTTGACACTAGTCACAAGATTAGAAAAACAAAGTCATGCAACAGAGTGCAGCGACCAGTTGACAGGTATTCATGCAAGACGTCTGAGAACACCCGTCTGTTTTTCACTCTGAAAATTTTGCACTGACAATTAGGGGGTCTCTTGATTTATGGCACCTTAAATTGCAGTTCCTTTGCAAGGATTTTTTTCAACAGTGATGAAAACGTAAACATATTCAAATATTTGCAGAGAACTTCAGCTACAACAGCAGTGATGGCAATAAAATGGTCTTAATTAGAAATCTCGCCATGCCATAAAAATGTTCTGGAATACTAACTCTTTTCAAGCCATTGACTGAAAGGATGGTAGGGTTTAACAACCTAGAATAAAAGGAGAGGATGAAAGAGCAATTGAGGCATTCCACTAAGGAATCAGGAGCACAATGTGTAAGAGTCAGAGCTGACTCATGGAGGGGCCCTTTACCTGATGTCTTTGTAAATAAATACTTGTGAATTCGAGCTGTAGATTTCGAGGTGTGCAATACTACCCTGAAGCTAACTGCTGAAAGACAATTAATAGCACTGCAAGCCACACCATTTCCCAGGTATTAAGGGAAGGTCCTTGGTGCTTAGACTGGTAGGATGGAGTGCCTGAAATACAAATCTGTAGTACCTCATAATGGTAATCTCAGAGCTACTGGGGAGCCATTCTAAAATAACATTTTCAGTGGATTGTTTTTCTGGTACATTTGTGAGCATGGTGTGCTGTCCTGTGAACCCACTCTGCAGAGCAAGGGGTTAACATCCATGCCACTGAAAGGTGTAGGGCTCTGCACCAGCTGGCATTCACTGATGACCATACAGCTTTGAAACTCAGGGGTGCTTTGTTGTGAGCATTCACAGTGTTACAGCAAAAACCCTCATATGTGTCAATAAATGTCATTTCAAAGCTTTCCCAGATAACGCTTTCACTAGAGAGATTGTCCATATCTTATCAGGTTAAAATTGCAGCTTCAACTCTCTTTTTTTTTCTTTTTTTTTTTTTTGTCTGATCAGTGAGTGAGGTAAAAGGGTGACAAGCAAAATAACTTCAAGCACATACTGTGGTTTGAGAACTCTTCTTCTTGTCCTTCATTTTCAGTTCCTGGCACCAGAATAAAATTAGGATCTGCAATTGAGATATGATACAGCTGTGAAAATGTTTTAGATGCAGAAACTACTACAGTTTAACAAGGCCACACAGAGGAATTTCATGTGTCATGTAACTGGTGCAGAGACAGGCTTCCTAGGGAAAGGAAAACCTTCCCTGGAGAATTTACTTTCCTTGCACTGGCACACAACATTGCATACATGACAATGCTGTGCAGTAGTGTAGGGATTTTTAACTCATGCCAAGTTATTGTTCATAAGAAATTAGTCTGTTGCAAATAGATGGGGTGTTTTTCTTTTCTGGGGGTCCCATCTAAAGATGTGCAAATTCCTCTTCCTTGTTCCACAGTTACCTGAACATTCTATTGGCACCAACAGTGAATGATGCTGTACAAATGAGGAGATAACGATGGAGGAGCTGGTTTTGGTCAGTGAGTGTAACAAAAGAGAGACTAAACTCATTGCACTGCATTTGATAATATCTTTCCAATGTTATGAGTGAAGTTCACCACCTAGAGATCAACCTACAATTGAAAGCTATCTGTGAAGAAAAGCTAAATCTACAGAGATTTTTATCTGTGGAGTCTGTAGGTGAGTTAGATGTAGAATGTAAAAAAAAAATTTCACACGTTTGCCTTTTGTGTTATGGTTGCCTTAATTGCAAGAGGGAATTACCTTTTATCCATTTAAATTCCCTTAATTCCATTTAAATTCTTAAATCGGTTTAAATTCTGCTTTTTGAATATTATTTGCTAAATCCTGCCAATACCATTTTTAAATCACTGTTCAGTTTTTAAACCACACCCTCTCTTTTTTTTTTAGCAGCTGCACAAATCATAGAATCATAGAATGGTTTGGGTTGGAAGGTACCCTAAAAACCATCCAGTTCCTATCCCCTTGCCATGGCAGGGAACCTCCCACTAGACCAGGCTGCTCAGAGACTCATCCAACTTGGCCTTGAACACTTCCAAAGATGGAGCATCCACAGCTTCTCTGGGAGACCTGTTCCAGTGCCTCACCACCCTCACAGTAAAATATTTCTTCCTAACATCTAATTTAAACTTGCCCTATTTCAGCTTGAAGCTATTTCCCCTGGTCTTAGCACTTCATGTCCTTGTGAAAAGTCCCCCTCCATCTCTCTTGTAGCCCCATTAGGTACTGGAAGGGGCTCTAAGGTCTCCTTGGAGCCTTTTCTTTCCCAGGCTGAGCAGCCCCAGCTCTCTTAGCCTGTCTCCATAGCAGAGGTGCTCCTGGACTCACTCCAACGGGTCCATGTCCTTAGGCTGGGGACCCCAGAGCTGGATGCACGACTCCAGGTGACATCTCAGGAGGGTAGAGGAGAGGGGCAGAATCCTCTCCCTCATCCTGCTGCCCACGGTGCTTTATTCAACAGTGCAATGGATTACAGTAGTTCACCCTAAAGGCTGTCCCTGGAGCTTTCATGGAAGTGGGGGTCTGGGCACTGTTCCTGCCTGTGCTGTGGAGCTGCTCCCTGCTCCAGGAGCCAGTGCCTTGGCAGCCAGGGTAGGCAGAGAGGAGCAGCAGTGCAGACTGCAGAGTGACTGTTGCCCTCTCCTCTGAACCTGGACACCTTGATCTCCTGAGCCAGATGATTTCATCCCGTGAACTGACCATAGGGGCATTTCACATACTAGTGTTGCTTTCTGGTGTCACCAGTTCCTACCTGGAATTAGGCATTCCCAGAGGGACTTGCTTGGATGGGCATCTGACAGGCTCCCCAGCAAATGAATACCTTTCTCCATGTGTAAAGATTACAAAGGTGCTATTAGCAGAAGAGTAATAGCTAATGCTATTTAACTACTAATTACAACTACTCCTTGCCTCAAAGTATCAGTGATTTGGGGTATAGCAGGCTGAAAAAAACAAGGCAGCAATTCTGGAAAAAGGGAAAAAATTTAGGCAAACTCATTTCTTTCCATTGTGCCTTGCATTTTGTCATTCATTCCTATACTTGTTCCCCAGCTTTGCTTACCACGCTGTTCACAGTCCTTGCCAATAAATCCAGGGCAGCATTTCCACTGCAAAGACTTCAAAACCTTCTGTTTCACTTGGTAGACTGGCTTCAGAGCTGTCCTGTACCTGGGGAGGAAGTCTGGGCATTAGATTTATTGTAACAGAGTCCTTTGCAATCAAGTTTGGACTGATACTGAACTTCTGTAGTATTCTGATGAGGTGTAGAGAGAGTTTTATTATTAAACAAATAGTCCAAAATGTCACTGATACCAAGGAGGCATAAATTTGTTTAAAACTCCCCTAGAAATAATGATGAAGCTTCAATACTGTTGACAACATGCTTTAGATACTTGAGGGAAAGTTTTCTTTTCTTCACTGGTTTTATTTAGGACACTTACATGATCTTCTGGCAGTCTGGGGCTCCATTCAGACAGGGCTGCTGGGAGTTGACAATGTACTTCTCCTTCATGCAGGCTTCTATGTATGTGACCAGCCGGGACTGCGTGAAGGAACACCAGTTCCTAGTGGAAGAAAGACGTGGGAAAAGAGTTTGGAGTAGGTCTCTAAGTCTCTGGTTGTAACAGTGCCAAGAAAAAGTGAAATGCAGAAGGGCCTTTATTTTTATTTTTTTATTTTTCCCAGCTGTATGATGAGGAAAATGGAAAATGATTCCTACCTTCTCCCCCCACTCCCAATTCATTTGTTTTCATTTGAGATGTTTATCTGAGTTTGTTACGAAAGGGCTGATTGTCTGAACTTTGATGCATTAGTTCCATTTCCAGTCCTTTCATTTAGCAGGAGAAATTTCCAACCCATGATAACCTGCCGGTTAATGTCACTTTAAATGTCAAATTGCCTTTCTAGGCATGCTGCCATTTCAGATGCCTAATGACTGACTCATCAGGTTGAGGCAGACTGCTTCTGAAAACTTAATCCGACATAAACTCCATTAATAATATCTTCCTAAGTATTACTTCTTCAATATAATATAGTAAGTGATTGCATTTTATTAAATAGGCTAGCTTCAAAATAATTTCTCCCATCACCTGCAGGAAAATAATATTGGGGGGAAAAAAAAAAGGTTGTTTTCTTGAGTTTTAGTTTTATGCTTCTGGCAACGACAAATGAGTTTTAATAGTCTGATTAATTTTCCAAGTCAGAATTACATAGGCAGCTATTAATCCCAGAGTGTAGGTGAGTCTCTTCCTTTAAAGTCAAGACTTGGCAGTGTAGTGTTGGCTGAAGTTTGGTGGTTAAATCCAAGACCAGAAGGGGCAGGAAGTGACGAGTAATAGCTATAATGGAAACAGCTGAACTTCAGGCAGTGTATTTTTACATGGGAATACAGGAACCAAATCTCTGACTATCAGCATATATGGAAAAAGCTTGCCCCTCTCAGGGAGTTGGTGAAACAATGGGGAACCGAGTCCTGCACAAAAGCAGAAGCTGGCACTGCAGCAGCCAGGAGAAGAGGAGGAAGCTGCAAGGAAGCTGGAAACATCAGGATGGAAGGGCAGACAGCCTGGGCTTGCTGGGCCATAGCCTGTTCTGCTGCCCTGTTTCTTAAGGAAAATGGGATTGAGATTTCAGCAAGCACTCATGCATGCAACACGCTTCATCTGTTGGAAGCAAGGGCAGGGATCTGGCAAAGCCTGCAGTGCTGGGAAAGCAGGACAGGAAAGGAGGCTGCTGCCTTGGTTGTGATTTCCAGCCAAAACAACTTGTTAAGAGCTGTAGCTTTGAGGCCTTTGCAATTGACTGGGGGAAATTTTGGGCCTATGATCAATGGGAGTCTTGGTTCTTATGGGACTGAACTAGAAGACAAATCCTCGAATATTTATTGAAATATTACTCTTCCAGAGTCAAACACACTGCTTGTGTCAGTAAAACCACTCAGTAAAAGCCAGCAGACCAGGACACATGCTCTGGTGACATCTGCCCCCGAGGTGTGCCTACATCTGCCAGGCTTTATAAGGCTGTGTCACTTCTTGGTAATTGGTGTCAGTTAAATAACTCTAAAACAGAGACCTGGTTTGTGCTTGGTTTTTGGGCTGTCCTCTCTCATGTGCTTGGCAAAGCATAGCTGGGAGAGGCTTTTCCCCCTCAAATCCTCTCTACTTTTTTCCTGGGGAAATAAAGTGCTGTTGCTGGAGCTTGCTGGTATCGTTGCTAGGTGCAGGATCCCTGCCCCTGCCAGCAGGATGCCTGCCAGATCCAGGCAGGAGTCTGCATTCAGTGTGGAAACCTCCTTTTAAAACAGGATTCTTTGGCTTCAGGGTTTTGTTCTTTCCTAATGAAAACAATCCACACCCAGTGAATCATCATCTGGGCTGATTTCTTTTTCCCACCGTATGCAAGTCCTTCCTAAGAAGTCCTTGGAGTCATGTCAGCCACACAGAGCAAAGCCAAATGTGCACATGCATCAACCTGTGTAAGCAAGAATGAGGCACCGTGGGACACTGAGTGCTTTTGCTGTCCTGCACAGGTGGATGTGCTCACACAAGGAACAGAAAACACAAGGATTCCTTTCCAAAACATGTGAATGTGTTGCAGGTACCTGGTGGGCTTCCCACTTGTAGAAAGGGGTTATGTTGTATCAGAAATTGGATCAGTGATTGATCCCAACTTGATGCCTGCTTTGGACAGTTAACTAGTATTCTGCAGAATGAATAGTTTGAGGGGAAAAACAAGAGGGGGATATGATGGACTCTCAATAAAAACTTCCTTAAATGCTGGTCACAGCTCTGTATGTCCAGTTTTCTTTACTATGTATTCACTAGTTCTCTCTCATTTGATCTTAAAAGTTTATTTGTGGAGCTGAAGGGCTGTGTAATACCATGTTTTGGTTTTAATCACAAAAACTTTCAGAGGTTTTGAGTTCCATAAAACTTTGATAAGTTTATCCTTTCCTCAAATAAGTAGATAAGGCCTGTAATGAGCTGCAAAATAGATACATGTGCCCAAAAATGAAACTTCTATTGCAGTATTTTTCTGTACAACTTGTCAAATGCTTCCTTTAGGGAAACTTTGCTATCTGTAACTAAAAATACTCCTTAACGGGATTAACCTTGAGGGAAAATACGTCATTCTTTAATGTTAAGTGCAGCAATGTAAGAGACTGAGAAGGGCTTGATCTAAAGTTCGGTGAGGCAAGCAGGACTTCTCTGGCACCAAAGGCTCTGAATCAAGCTATGAAGTTTCAAAGAGCTGCTCCTTCACAAATAGCACTTTCTTTCTTGGGCTGGTTTCTGGAACACAGCAGCTTTGTGTTCTGCTGCTGCATTTCTTTCTCGTCTTTGTAACTGTGTCACTTCATTCACTGAATATGTAAGCAACTTAACACCCTCTGCTTTTATTCTCTTTAATACAGTTTCCTTTTGGTGCAAGCTTCTGCTGCCAAGGAGAGAGAGGGCAAAGAAGCTGCTCATGTGAGGAGAGCAGAAAAGCCTTCCCTGTAACGTGGTGAGCAGTAACATTTATCACAATGCTGCAAGTTAGAGCAACACTTGAGGGAACCCTAGCAAATTCAGGGATGCAGATGTTCCATTTGTTCAGTGGCTTTTCCTGGTTTACATTCCAAGGAAATGAATCCCCTTTTACTTAAACCAGGAAAAAAGTATTTTAATAATTTTGTTTGCTAGACTGTGTTTTTTTTTTTTCCTAGGCTTCATTCTAGTTATGAATTAATCATATTAAATAGAGCCTTCACTTGCATCTATCCACTTCTGCCTTATTTTGAGGCAAGTGTATTCTTATGTCTGAGGTTAAATATATCTGATGACAGATTCTGTATTTAAACAAGATTCAGCAAATGTAGGTTAGCTCAAGCTCTTTTTATATGAAACTTTCAGATGTTTAGAAACTGATATTAATTTTTTTTTTCTTACATTGAATCTAGTTCTGCTTTTACTGAAACACAGCAAAATGCAGGCAGTTCTTTCTCTGATTCTAGGATTTGACTGGACCACCTTATATCACAGGAAACAAAATAAAACCCACAGAGCCAGGAGAAAAGGTTAGATGGCTGCTCTGCAGTAATTGACTCTGCTCAGGTGAATATGGGATAGTGCCTTTTCTTCATACAGACAATTACAGCGTGTGAGTAAAGCTCCCCAGCTCAGGGAGGGACTGACACACTTTAGTTCTCTTTGCTACATGTTCTGTTGATTGGCACTGTGGTGCATAATTTTAGATGTTTCCTAGGTCAGTGGAATTTTTGCCTGAACAAAAGCTTCAGGAATTCAGGATGTTGGGGTTTTTTTGTAAGTTTTGTTATTCCTTTGGCTGTACTAGTACAACTGAGTTGTCCTTCACACATCAGTTTCCTCAGGTTTCTATTCTCAAGGAAGCCAATGTCTATAATTACTTTGAAAACTCCTGCCTCCTATGCCTCCTCCATGGCTATTCCTGTGTCTGCTACTGACAGTGTGCAAAACTTTTCAAGACCATAACATTTTCCTATACAGCACAAAAGGCACCAGATAAGCAGCAACTCCTGCTTAAATTTGCTATAGGAGGGTAGAAGACTCTTACTTCAAACAAGTGATTTTCCACTGACATGTACAGAATGACTTCTGTTTTATACCAGTTGAAGAAGAATGTAAGAATGAGGCTTTAGCTGTGGTTGGTTTTTCTCTCAGTGCAAATTTCTCACTGGCAAGAAAGAGCAGCCTCAATAAAACAGAGGTAAAGTACCACATTTAAATTAATCTAAACTAAGACTGTGCATGCCAGTATTGAGACAGACATATCTTTTTATTTTTTATGGAATGCAGAAAATATTCAGCTGTTGGGGAAGGTATTGGCTCTCCAAAGCAGCACAGTGTGCCACTGGTTTTTTAATTAGCAGACAGCAAGTGTTGCCTGGTGGTCTGTCAGTGAATTCTCCAGCTCTTTCCAGGCAGCCAGCAGCCCTATATTAGAATCAGACAGCAGAAACTCTTGTATTTCTCTAGCTTTCCCTCAGGATGAGTAGAACTCCCTCTCAGGCAGGGTCTGGGATCCTCCCCTTTCTCCTCCCATGAAACACCCTTGTTTTCACGGGGGTGAGAGCAAACTGTTTGATTTGCAGTTCACCTTAACAAACTGGCCTAAAGAGAGTGGCAGTGGGTTTCCAAACAGTGCTGGAAATCTTCCAGAAGCCTGAGTAATGCAGGTTGAATGCAATGTGTATTCCAACAGTAGTGCCAGTTAGTCTGTTATCAGTTGGGATAGTCCTGTCCTGCAAAACATCCTGAAATCTTAGTGCAGTGAAGACTTTCAGAGCAAATGCAGTCCTGAACTTGGAGCCTCACTGGGAACAAGAGTTCAAGGAACAGGCTTGGCTGGGAGCTGGTTTTGAGCCAAACCCAACTGCTGTACAAAGTATTTTAGAGAAGTAAATGCAAGAGGTTTTCCTCTTCAAGAGCATCCACAGCCATTAGCTCATTTCTGTTTTCCCCCCTGCAATGGAAGCTCTACAGCCCATTCAGAGGGCAGCTTACACTTGGATTTTATCCTTTGGTTCCTGCAGACTTAAGTTCACCTCTAGCACAGCCTGATCACTCCTTTGTCAGGCCTCATCTGGAAGAAGGAATGGCAAGCAGTGGCCACCCTCTAGCCCACCTGTGCTGATGCCAGGGAGACAAAACTTTGGGAAGCCAAGCTTCCCACTGGCACGTGCTCGGGGTGCAGGCAGCGTGTGCCAAGGTTTGCCCTGACCGTGTTAGGGGCATGAGGGTGGATTTGTTCAGGGCCAGCCACTGATCACTTATTCAGGGGGTACTGACCCACACAAGCAGGAAGGTGTTGGGTCCACGTGGTGATGCTGCTGATGGTAATTCTGTGGCTATGCTGAAACAGGAGCTTCCTTGCTATCTGCTGAAGAAGTTAATTGCTGCAGCTTGCAGTAATGAGCTGTGAAACAAATCAATCCCTTGAGCACAGAGGGTTCAATAACTCCTGCACTGTATGGAATGGAGCTGTGTCATTTGCATCAAGCAGACTAATGGGGAACTATTCCACCTGCAGCTCAGCAGCTCAACGACAGCCAAGTATTGGAGAATTTCCTGAAGTCCTGAAAGGAGCCAAGTGCCTAACTTTGATAGGAAACCATTGCTTCTGTTGATGCTCTTGGCACTGCAAAAGCTATTGTTGAGCACTCAATGGTTGTTCCACTGCTTTGCAGGATGTTGGGGGCTGAAGATCACTTTTAGCTACACTTCATCCAAACTGTTTTATTTTAAGCATGTGTTCTGTGCCCCTTTAGTGGGAAATTTCAGTATCCCATAAGCTTCCTACAAAAGCCCCTGCCTTATTTTGAAGAAATAGGTGAGTCAGCGTGAGACTGGTCTTAATTAAATTAATGGATTCTTCCTGTAGAAGCAGACAAAAAATAATTAGCTATTAAGATTGAACATTGTTATGACTTTCCTTAGAGTAAGACTGATTTGAGTTTTCTCTGCTTGTGTACACTTGCGAGGATAGTTACATGTTTTGACACACTGGGTACTCATGAGAACAGGCCTGATTCTTTGTGGCTTCTTAATATGGAATTAGAGGAAGAGGTGAGTGTTTCAGTGAGATAACAACACACCTGGCTGACATCAGGAGACCTTCCTCTAATCAAGGGTGACTTCACAGAACTGTGTGTTCAAAACTCAAAATACCTTAATGCAATTAAGGATTTACTCAAGCTGAAGATTTCTGCCTTTCCTATTTAATAGATCAGGTGGTGGAGTTTGGGGACTTTTTAGTTTTGTTTTTCCATTTTTTGCAGGTAAGTTGTAATTGTAAAAAAAATCCCAGGAGATGACACTGTGTGTTTGTGGATTAAAGAGAAAGAAGGAAAAATGAACCACCTACCCAGCTGCAGGGCAAATCCAAAACAGGGGCCACTTGGCAATGATTACAGTTTTGGAAACACAGAAGTTCTGTGAGACTTTGGATGGATGAGAAGCCAGCTGTAGTTGCTCTGCTCCTTCCCATTCCACCAGCACCATCCATTTCTCCCTGACAGGGTGAGCCATCCACCTGGGGACTGGCCCCGTCAGTGGTTACTGAGGGGGAAGGTTAAAAATAACCTCTGCTTTTTCCTGAGATTATTTTTAACCTGGAATGCTTGAGTGATCTGGTTTACAGTGTTACTTGACAGGCAGGTCAGGCTAACTGAGGGTACAGGCAGCTTTGGGCTTTGCTGTCAAGCTGCATGTGCCTTTTACATGCTTCATTTGTCTTGGTTTCTTTAATGAAGTACAACACTAAAAATCTGAGTTGTGAGCCTTACTTCCTGATGTACAGGTCTCTTAATTTCCCTTTTTCATTCTGCTGGAAGTTTTGGGTACATGTGGATCCATTTACCTCCGCAGTAGAATAAAATAGCTGAAGTCAAACCAGTCAGCTCATTTGAGACACAGCTGCTGGGGAGAAAAGCAGTATAAAAAGTTGATTTCCTTTGGAAAATTGGCCTCTTTTGATAGTTTTAATTTTGTACACATACAGACACTTGTCCACTAGAACATGCAGAGTTTCTCCTGTTTTTTCAAATACAAACAACAGCTGAGATACTAATCCATTATCTAGTTCTTCCTCTAAAGGCTAGTGACTTCTTACTGATTTTTATATTTTAAAACTCTTACATTAATAATCTTGTTATTCTTAGAGGAATTGGCAAAATAACATATCCAAGCATTTGACTGAGATCTAATGAGTCATTTCATCTCACATGTTGGAAGAGAAACCAGAAGATTCTGACTAATACCTTGGACTACTTAGTCATGGTGATCTCAATTATTCAAATAACTGCAATATGAAAAATAATATTCTACATTTTTTAAAAATGTAAGAATATTTTGTAACTACCACTATTCCTAATACATAGGGAAATAAGAAGTGGTTGAACAAAACATCTTGCTTTTATTTTTTGAAAATATTGAGAGTCAAAACTTCATCACAAAGACCAAGTTACCATAGATTTTGTTTGTTTGTTTCCTAGTTCTAAAAAAAAACCCACTTTTTTTTTATTTCAAAAGCAAACTAGATGTAAGACATTTTGGTGGAAAACTATTCTCCACCATCCTGGGCTTTTTTGGCATATCTGTCACACTTTTTTATGGCATGTCTTTCTCTCCCTTTATCTCTCATTTCCTATTTAACTCCTTTTCTTCTTGTTCTCCTCTTGAGAGATATAAACCCCATTTCTCGATGCCGTTTTTTCCAGGGACTGTGTCACACTTGTAGGGAGGAAATACCAGATTCATGACAACATCTTGTCTGTGCATAGCAGAGTACTGCAGCCATAGCAGCTGCCAGGCACTCGAGGACTTCATGCTCTGAAGGTGTGTTGCTTCAACCATTTTAGAATTTGGAGTGCAGTTACAAGAAGAATTGTGTTGTACCTTCTTATGCACCCTCTCTCCCCTTACTTTTAGATATAATTCCTCTCAAAGTCTCAATTTCTTTCCTAAGACCTAGCAGCTGCCTGGCCTTGTGTGTGTTGTAAGTGTGACAGCTCTATAAAAGAATAAATACCTTAAAGCTACTGCCAGGCTAGATTTGGATTGTCTGTAGTCATCCACATAGCTTTATAATTGGGAAGAATGTTATGATTTGACTCATTATGCAACCATCTCCATAAAAGAAGGAAGTATTTCTCTCCTTGGGAGGAAATTAGGGTGAGTCATAGCTGGTGCTGAACTGAATTAGACCAGCTGGTGCTGAACAGAGCTTCAGAGCAAAGGAAGAAATCCTGATTAGGACAATATATTACAGCATCTTGCTGACCTGTAATGCTGACCTTTTTACAGCATTGAATTTTCATAGTACTGGGAGTTTCCAGAATGCTTTCAGCATTTCAATCAGCAGTCAGATGTTTACCACCCTGCAGTTTAACTTGAAAGCCCAGAGTACCACTTGGGCCTTGCTTCCTTCCTTTGACAGTGTCTGAACTGCATTAACCAGGAGTTGGCTAATTAACAGAGCACGTCATTATCGAAAACCACCCATCAGGAAACTGGAAGTGAACCCTTGCAGGCTTTAGGAAATGACTTGGGGCTATTAGTGGGGGGTACAGATTTGTGGGAAGGTGTAGTATGAAGGACAGCAGGATTTCATACACTCAACATGTTACATGCAGAAGGGAGGCCTTAATTTTGCATGTAGATTTAGAAACACAATTCCATACTTCAGTTTGCATGAAAAGGAAGCATGACATGAGCAAGGTTTTATAGTCTCTTTCCATCTCGCTTTTTTTCTTTCCTCAAGAGCATTTAAAGGGAAAAATACCAGGGCATCCTAAAGCACTGAGCTGTGAACAGCACTCAGTGTGCTGCTGTTTCAGCTCTCCTGAACAGGGCTCTGCTGTACCCATCCATCAGGGCTATAAAAGATTCATTCACTGTCCTGCTTGGTTTTCATCTATTTTAAACATTTAGAGACCTACTTACGTGCCCTGTAAATCTTACACAAATCATAGGGTTTGGGAATATTTCTAGTGAAGTACATACCTTTTGCTCTCAGAATGGCTACCTACTCTTCTGCTACAGATTACCATGAAAAGCATTTTGCTGCCATGAAAACCTTTTTAAGAGGGTAGGGGTGTGAAATTTGTAGTAATTTTCATTTTATTAATTTTCATTTTATTCATATTCATTTTCAATTTATTCATTATTCCTTGCTTTGTTACATTTACTCCTCACTATTTTTATTTTCCTGATGTCCTGCAGTTCTCTTTCCCTCTCCATTTCCAAGGCCCAAGTCTGCAGGCAAGCACATTCTGCTAATGGGCAAAGTTTGCCATGCTCAGCAGAAGTAATCAGCATTGGTTTATGATAAGAAAAAGTCAATAAATTAATTTCCTCTAGTTCTGCTTTGCCAGAGGTAGTGTTTTGGTTTATGGCAGAGCTGGGAGGCTTCACCTGTGCCAGGTGTGTGCACACCCCTAACCTCATTCTGCTGTCTCAGACTAAGCAAAGAGCTGGTCCCATCTGTGGTTTCGTCCTCCACATGAAATTCAGCTTTCTGTTCGTGTAGTTAAAGCATTTAAACCATTCTTGTTTGGATATAGGTTGGCCCCCTGAAATCTAATGTATTTTCATGAGAAACCTCTATTAAAAACAGTCCTGTATCAGCAGAATATATAGGTATCAGAGGGGATTGCACTCCTGTTATGGATAAGACAGACATGGTGGGTACTTACCCATTTCGGGACTCTGGGCTCGCAGCTTCAAAATCCCCTCTCTCGTCCTGATGTGAGGAGACCACACTGGAAGGGTAATCTTGAGTATCATCCCTGAGCCCTTCTGCCTCCCAGTAACCTTCTTCTTGGTGTGGCAGAGGAGTTCTCTGGGGGTGTGCAGAGGTCTCATGAACTCGTGGCTTTGAGCTGTGCACGGAACCACCACGATATCCATGATGGGCTGCGTGTTCCTTCAGCTTTGCCAGTCCTATTGTACTACAGACCAGCAAAAGCCTCACCAGCATCCTGGGCTTCTTCCCCCCCTGTTACACCTGCCTCCTGTTCTTTTCTCTGAAGCTCAGCCTGAATTACTTCAGAAATGCCCCAGCAATATTCTTTAACTGGAAAGTTGGAAGAAGGAAGGAAAAAATAAAAAAAAAAATTGTAACAAAGAGCGGAAAGAGCTTTCGGCCCTCCCAGCTACTGTGGAAACGTCCGTGGCTATTGAACAATGTGAGCCTGGTTCCTGTGTGGGGCTCAGACGTCTCTGACAGGGGGGAAAAAAAGGTGGTAGGAATATAGCTTATTCAAGGAACTTCTGAGCTTGCCTGCCTTCTAAACTTATCTGTGAACAGGAACTCGGCTTTTATCAACTGCCTTCTCCCTCAGGCACAGGAAAAGGATGTTAGCTTAAAGGAAAGGAAGAGAAAAGAAAGGAAAGAAAATATTGAGTGCTCTAACAGACTCTCATTACAGTGCCAGAAAATGTCACAGACCTGCTTGGTCCAGTGCTGCACATGGGAGTTTTTTCTACAGTTTAAAGGCTGAAAGACCTTAGCTTTAGCAGCAGAATATTTGTGGTATGTACAACAAATTGCCAGCATTGAGGGACTCAGAGCAAGTGTACAGTAAAAAAGAGCCTACAAACATCCATTCTTGTGTTACCTTTGCAGAGTAGCTCTGTGAATCATTGTCTGATCCCATCAAAATGGAGGACTTTCATGAAGCTGTCCTTCAGAGAGGTCAGGATAATAGAGCATTCTTAAGAATTTCTGTTTGGGTTGCCATCTCTGGGTGTCAGGCCTATTTTTGGTTGGTTTTTTTTTTTGTATTTTTAATTAGCATTAACAAAAAACCCTCTAGCCAAGAGCTGCTGTCAAGAGCTACCTCTGTCACCGCATTCTAATAATATTTTTTTTAAAAAAGTCTGTGGAGGTTACAT
This sequence comes from Monarcha castaneiventris obscurior, assembly GCA_026261815.1. NCBI lineage: Eukaryota > Metazoa > Chordata > Aves > Passeriformes > Monarchidae > Monarcha > Monarcha castaneiventris. The sequence continues at coordinate 27,036,217 of JAMPIT010000886.1, read as the reverse complement.
GTAGTTTTCTTACTGGTTTTGCTTTGCTTGGTGGTGCTGCTTTTAGTTTTGTTGCTTTCATTAACAGTGTTTCTTTTTTCACTGTCTTGCAGAGTGATGTGGTCTGGCATTTTAAAGAATAAAGTGAAGGAGAATGATGCTCCACTGACAAAACAAGTGGGAATGCAGGACTGTTAGATCATCTCTCAGTGTGAATGATGAGATGAGCAGCCCAAAGTTCAATATGTCCTGCAGAGCATTAAATGTAAAGCTTTTATGGATCCATTCCAATAGCAGCTGAAAATAGAGGATAAAATCTCTCCAGGATTTTGGAAGGCCTTGTTATTAAAGTATGAATTTGCATCTCCTTATCACTGGCTGGATTTGCAGCCCTCTCCTGATGCCCCTATTTTATGCTTAATGGAAGAACCTAGAGAAACAAGGAAGTGCCCTTCCTGACCTGTGGTAGACACTGCTGCCTAAGAGCAGTGACAGCAGCGTATGGGGCCAGACAGGGAGAGATTTTGCTAATTCTAAGGGAAAACCTGCCCTTGCTGTAGCAGTCACTTCTCCAGGGAGATGAAATCACAAGGTCTGGACTGAAGACTGAAAAAAATTAGCAACTTCCCTCTGTTCCTTCCTGCTGCTTTTATTTCAGAATTGTGTGCATCCTGCTGTAACATATGTCAATGTGTGAATATTTCATGTGCCATGTTTCACATAGAAATGTGCTTTTCTCACGAGTAACTGGATGTGACCTAAGCATTATATTTGTTTACGTGTTAAGACCATAATCAGGAAGGAACTGAAGCAAACATGAGACAAAACAAGCAACAGGCTTCTAACCTGACCTGCAGTGAGACCCTGGCTTGCAGAGAAGTGAACTGTGCTGCAGGTATTGAAGTCATTCTTCATGGGTGTGATCCCTCCCCAGTGGTGGGGCAGGGTTTCTCTGCCATGCTCCTGGCTCAGAACATCTGCTGCTCCTCCAGGTGCAAGAACCTGTTCTCTGTACCTTTGTGCTGCCCTATGGGTGCAGCAGGCACCGATTTGCAGGTTGATAATTTAGCACAACTTTATTTTGGTAGGAGTTACCAAAGATGCTGAATATGGAGCAAGGCAGGGGATGACGTCCCTTCCCTTGTGATAGGCATAGCATAGGATGCTGCCATGAACACGTGCAAGGCATTCATTATTCAAAGGCACTTCCTTACTGAACACTAGTTGGGATTTTTGTCTTAATAGCTGTTATAGTTTGGGGTATCTGAATAACATGTTCAGGTTATACTGTTGGTTCAAAACATCAAATTTATTGGCAGACTGAGTTGTAAGTTTTCTTTTATATCTGTAGAGGAACAGGTATGAGGAGTGTACCCACTCAGGAATGAGATACACCACAACTTTGCCTCTTTTTTTTCTTTCTTTCTTTCTCTTTTGAGCTGTTGCCTCACCATGGAGCCAGGGAAAACAGTCATATATTTGCTGTAACAACCTGCTCATTGCTTTCTGAGGTCAGTCTCTTCTAGGAGGCACTTTCTAGATGAGAAAGATACCCATGCACCAACTAACACCAGTAGATACTTAGTCACTCTTCAGTTGCTTAGTTTAGTGTTGGTGTACTTTACAGAGCTGGGCACCACTGCTGGAATGAAAGAAATGGGTGAGATAAATCAGTTTAAAATATAGTTTGGAAAATTATTTGGAAAGTGTTATTGTGAAGTGTTACTCCAAAAATATACTTGAAACCATTAAGTGATGGTAAAAACCATCTGGTAAACTTACTGGTAGAAACCAGTAAGTGATGTTATAATAACAGTGGTGTGGGAATGTTTGGAGCTGCCCTGGTAGTTCTCACAAGTTTTTAGTGGTTCTAAGAACAGCTAGCCAAAAGATACTGTTCCTCCACTCTTTGTCCCCAGTCACTAGTGACTTTTTTTTCCCCTTGCGCCCTTATTCATGAAAATACTTTTCCTTCAAGTATTTCGGGGAAGCACTTCCTCGAAGTGTTCAAACTATTCTTCAGACTTCAGGCTGGTCTGTAAAGAGTTGATATTGCCAGCTACAGCAGATCGATCACTTAGGCCCTGGGATCTTGCCAATGAGTGTCAGACTGTTCTTGCCTTGTCTGGTAATTATAACCACTTCCTTTAAACACAGCCATTAACCCCCTCTGATGTTGCCTGTCCCAAGAATTCAGTGTCCTGTGTGCAATTCCATAACCAAGTTGTCAAATGCCGGCACCGTCTCCTGGATAATCTGCTTAAGGTGCAGAATTTCATCTTGGCCCCTTTCCTTTTGTTTCGGGTCAGAGCCCTGCAGCTACAGCTGGATGGGAGGTGGGCAACCACAGAGTAAACAGTGCCAAACAATGCGTTGGATTAATGGCTTGTCTGATAAATGGCTTGGCCGTACTTGGGAAGCAAACGCTCTGGCTGTTCCAGTCAGCACGTCTCTGGAGAAGGAGCCCTTAGAAATTCAGTTTTCACTTCATAGATTCTGATGATTTTGTTTGTTTCTTTTCTGTCTTTCCAGATTCACTGCCTACTCTGTATTGCTCTTAATTATAGACTTAAATTCCGAATCTGTGTATTTAAAGGGAAAATAAAAACCCTTGAAAAAATGTTTTAAAAGCCAAGAAATTATGAAAAGCAAGTGTTTTAGATTCATGTATCCCAGTTTGAAATCTCTGAAGCAGACTGAATAACTGAAGGGATTCTATGTCTAGGAAGACAGTTTTGTTGATAGCTGCACAGCAAGGGGATAGCTTCTCATTAGGCATTGGGATTTAGATCTGGAAAATGCTGTCTCATTCCTTGCCCACTGCTGATGCGCGCTTATGCGTGTGCAGCTGCTCTGGGGGAAGAGAGCACGGGGAGAAGAGTGTCTGCAGCAGGGCTGCAGGGCTAGGGAGTAATTCCTTTCACTGGTCTGTCCATCAGAGGAAGAAGATGAATTCTTGTTGCCTGTATTTTTAATGGTTTGCTCAAAAGCTATCAGTGGTATTCGACAGCAGATATCAGTCACGGAAGATTGCTGTACTGGCAGCACTCTGTGCACTGCATGTGGCCCATCCTTGTGTGTGTTCCTGAAAAATGGCTCATCCCTGGGTTATTCCTTCCCTGGCTAAGGAAATTAGCTCATTACCTATGCAAACGTACATGCAGGGATTCAAGTCCCAAACTGTTTGCCAAAGGATGTCAGACAACTGCTTGTTTTTGTTAGGGCATGGAAATGACAGATCTGTGACAGTTCTCCTTTTTGCATTTTGAAGTTTTCATAAATGGAGAGAGAGAGAGGAAGGATTTCTGTTTATTTATAGCAAGGTTCGATCCTGTTAATGTTAATATTATTTTTCATAAAAAAATTTCCTGAACTAAGGATATTTACCAGCCACAAAAGCAGTCTGTCTTTCTTTTCCTTACCTCTCTTTCAAACCAGATCATACCCCATTTAAATACTTCAATAGAATATGACCAAATCACACTTCTTTCATCTTGCAAAGTGACTTTGTCAGCTGTTAGTCTCCAGCATAAGTTAATTGTTAAAGGACAAGGTTAAGGCTTTGTGGGCAGAGTAGCTTGCAATTGGGAAAATTCAAGAAGGAAGAGACCCAAATTAAGTAAAATCCTTTTTAATCTGTTGCAGAAACAAAGAAAAACACAGGAGAGGAGAGGGAATCTTGATTTCTGCTTTGCATTCTTTTCTTTGCCGTGCATCAGTGCTTTGGGAATAGGTAGAGTTGAGTTAGAATCCTCTTGCCCGTATTCCAAAATTGCTGGCAGATGTTGCATAGACCTGCTTCCAGGTATCAGCCACCAACACCCAGGGACAAGTGGAGGCACATGAGAGGTGGGGAACTGCTCCTTTCAGGGGAAGGTTTCAAGAAACACTGCTGTTATGCAGCAAGAGGCTCAATGGCCAAGCCTGAGCAGCCAGAATTCAACTTTAAATGAACAGCAAGTGGATGGTTTGTCATTGCACAAGTCAAGATAAAGCTTTCTTATGGTATTATGCAGATCAGCCAAATGTTTTTGAGATACAGATTTGTTTACAGTGATATGGATTATATTCTATAGGAAAAAAAAAAAGAGCTTAATGTGTAGCTTAAGTGGCTTCTCCTAGTGTTGCGAGGCAGAAAACAGAGAAAAAGAGGCTGCTGCCAGGTGAGATAGGAGCTTGGGGTCTCTGAATTGTCTGCTGGAGGTTTTTGTCTTTAGCTGCTGATTATCTTATCTGATACAATGGGGGAAACCTTACCAGGCAGAAAGTTAAGTCCCCAGCAAAATCTTAAAGCCACGGTAGTTTGTGTGAACTCTTGTTAGTTTTGACTGAGGCAAAGCAGGATTGGCAACAAACTGGGACTGAATCCTCTGCTTTGAGTAGAAGAAGGGTTCTGCAGTCACCTGGAGGTGGTGAATGCTGAGGAGCCATTATGGATGCTTGCCCTGTATAGATCGCCTACGATGTTGTCTCGAGTCCAGAGATTTCCTAAAAAGGTTTCAAGGTTAAACAATGCCTGTGCAAGCTGCCTGCTGCCTTGGGAGGGATCCAACAGCATGGAAATGTGTCTTGTGAGCCCTTTCTCAAGGTCATCGGGACAGGAGAAGGCAGGAAAGGAGTATCCCACTTGAGTATTGGCTAATTCAATCTGGTGATGATTCATGTTTCATATCCCAGGATGGCTTGATATTTCATGTATTTGTTACCTTTTAATAGCAATGTAAAATACGTAGAATTGAATTGTGCAAATCACAATGACAGGACAATAGCTGAACGAAATCAAAATACACTTCTCACTCAGCCTTATCAGCCTTGGTGTTTTCCTGAAAATACCAGTAAAATTCATAACCCTGGGAATGTCTGTGCTCTGCTTTAATGGTCTTGGAAAGCCTGGTGAAAAAGTAAATAGGCCCTGTAGCAATTCCCAACGATGGTAAATTCATTTTTTTAACAAATGTAGTTAAAACAAGACTCCTGCCCTGTGCCTGATGAAATCAATGGCAGTTTTGTGACTGGCTCCAGGAGCAGCAAGGTTAAACCACTGTTGTATGGCACAGTAAGGTGCAGATGTCTTCAATTTGAGAGCACCTTGGGACGAGGAATGAGCACCAGCCATAGCACCAACCACCTTGGGGGAATTTTGACAGATGGTAGGAAAAACCTTCTTCACTTCTTGCTGCAACAATCTGGAGCTGTCTGAGCTCCTATAATAATTGGTATGCTGTGCTTGCCTTCCTCTGAATCTTGCACTTTTTAAAATTAACAATTGATAAATTCATTAGTCTGACAGAGATTTGGCTCCTTTATGTTCAGATGGAAATTTTTTCTTCATTTATAAGTAAGGAGCCTTACCTGTGAGAAAAGGATTAAGAATTATGTAAGTTATTTCCCAGATCAGTAGCTTTGCAATTATTTCAGTATGGGGTAATAAAACCACTTCCAAAAACTGAAGAACTCCTCTTAGTTCTACAGTAAGAACTATATTTGTGTACATGTCTGCATGTATGCACAGATATGACAATTTTTGTTCAGACTTTTTTCTGTGTAGTCATTCCCCATCTGACACTTCCAGGCTGATATCTCGTAGCAGCAGTGGCTTGCAGACCACTGCACTTCATGACGTTGTGGTGTGCTGCCCTCCCATAATGCAGCTCAGCCTCTGAATTTCATATTCTGTTTGCCTGGTGAGGAAAAGCAACCAAAGCAGGTCAGGGTTTGGGCTCAGCAGCTGATGATTTGTGGCTTCCATAGTTTCACATTTGGCACTATTAAAAAAACCCAGAAATTAAAAATCACCTTGCTGCACCAGCAGTTGTTTTCACAGGTGCTGGCACTGAATTTCAGTTTGTGGGGCAATAGATTTTTTGGGCACTCAGGATCTACTTCAGAAAACACTTTAACTTGAGTTAACTACAAACACATTAGGATATCCAACTGTGATTGCTGATCATATTTTGGTATTTTTACCTAGCCAGGCCTTGAGGCTGGATGGATACTCTGTAAGATTTCCCCAGTCAGTTCTGTGCTGGCTGTTCTTGCCCTGCTGTGCTCTGCAGCACTGGCTCTGACATGAGGGATGGTGTTTGGTGTGAGATGTTGTCTCACTCTGCGGCAGCAGAGCAGGGCTCTGTCTACAGCAACTCAGAGAAACAAATAGGAAACAGGATTTCCCCCAACAGGCATCTGATTTCTCAGAAATGACCTGTTGTAATGGGATATACAGCTGAGAAAACCCCACAATTTATACCGAATGATTTCACACTTGACAAACATAGCAGGTGGGACCTCAAACTCACTTCACCTGAGCACCAAGCTGTACCTGGTTCCCTTTTTCTCTCAGGACTTACTAGAAATAATGTTCTTGTTAGTTTTGTTCAGGGTGGGTTCTGGTAACTGCCAGACCAAGAAACTTTGACCCTGCTTGTTTGCTACAAACCCTGCCAGCATTACATGGCCCCTCTGGGGCCTGGGAGAGCTGGTGTTGGGCTCCTGCTGCAACCTCAGGAAGATGCCCTTTCAGGAACTCAGCTCTTCTGCTAAAGTCTCCCTCTTCACTGAAACCATCCTTCAGTGAGAGCGTTGCAGCACATTTTAAAAGCTCTATATGTCTGGAAATTCTCCAGTCAGCCCCTTACCTACTGCTGTCATTGTCCTCCTCTCCCCCTCCCTTCTTAAAGCTTCCCAGGCAGATCCGTATCATTAATATTTCAGCATCAGCTGTACACGGGCATTGGCTACACTGCAGCACACTTCATCAATAAGAGCCAGCAAGGGCTGTGAGCTTTGCCACACTGCCTTCATCCAGCACAGGAGGAAGAGCAAAGGCAGAGCCTGCCAGAGAAGCCGAGTATCTGCCGAGGGTAAGGCTGCATCTCGCAGTCCCAGCCTTGAGGTGCTTTTTGCTGCTTTTGCTCCTTCATTCAGATCATCCCAGCTAATACCCTAACAAGCAACAAGAATGGATGTCTTTAAGAAAGGTTTCTCCATTGCTAAAGAAGGTGTGGTGGCTGCTGCAGAAAAGACCAAGCAGGGAGTGACAGAAGCTGCAGAGAAGACCAAAGAAGGGGTAATGTATGTAGGTAAGAGAGAACTAGTTTTGATGTACTTTTGAGCATGAACAGCTGCATAGATTGTCTCTGAAGAAGTCCGGGGAAATATTGTCCGGATATTGTGGCTGAAGCTTGGGAGTGATTAGCAGGATGGTGTGGATAAGATCCTGAGCTCTACAGAGTTGCTATGTAAACCTGGGGTGCCACAGCCTCCCCGTGCCTCAGTTTCCCCAACTGTAAGTTAGGCGTAGAAACCACTACTTTGGGGGAGGCAGAACGATGTTAAGGAGCAGATGCTCAGGTGTAAGGTTTCTTTGAATTCACTGAGTGTTTGCAGAGTGAGTCAGACATTCTTCAGGCATCTGAGCACTGCTGGTCTCTGCCTCACCTCCACACTGGGAGAGACTCACTGAGGAGGTGCCTTAGAGGAGCCAATGGTGTTAGCAAGAGGGTTAGCAGGATGCATCTGTTTCCCCACAAACAAATGGGTTTATCCTGAAATCCTTCTCCTGTTCACCGACCTCTATCTTTGCCCATGAACACATTAATCTTGCTTTACAAGAGACGCCCAAATTCCTTTTGCCCAAAGAATAGGATCTGGAAAACAGTGTGCCTGATGTCCTGCCTAGAGATCTCTTTCACAGTTAATGGGCTGAAACCTCCCCTTTCAAGGTCACCCTCAAAACCCACTATCTCCACTTATCTAGCACATGCAATTATATGGCTGGATGGTCAGATATTCCAGATAATACAAACTCTAAAGAGTCTTAGGTTCCCAAGACTGATTATCTCACTGCTGATTACTGCATTTCACACAGCTTATTTTTGCTGGATGTGGGAGTAATTATTTTTGTAAGAAAGTTTACATGCAGACTCTTCCTGCTATCATACTGCAACATCCACAGCTGTACTTAGCTACTATATTTAAAACTGCTCTATTGCCAATAGCTACAGATACGTATTTGTACATTACAAATTAAATATAAAATTTGTATGTCTTCTTGAATTTTTAAATACTTAATTATTGACATGCTGGAAACGAGTGGATGTAACAGTTCCCCTTTCAATTTGAACCTGACCCACAAGAAAAAAAGGTAAGCAGCATCCCTGTAAACAACTGAACTAACTACAGTAAGTGAAACACCAGTCTGAGAAATGTCACATGTGGGTGTCACATTGTGGCATCATTACTGCTGCATCTGCTTCCAGATTTGAGTTGTGTCGGGGTTATTCAGAGCTTGTATACATAATTCCCCACATCTCTGTTCAGTCACGTTGTACATCTCCATGCTGTGACCTGGTTTTCATTGTTGCCCAGCCAAGACGTCTCTTTATGAGATTCTAACCTTTTCAATAAAGTTTTCCATGAGTCTAAAACTAAAAAGCCATAAAACCTTAATCTCTGAATGAGGATCAAATAAGGGTCAAGGTGAGGATTAAATGCTTTCTCCTTTTAATGGTTTGGTTTGTTGGTATAGTGCTGGTTCCTGCCCTGTCATGCACTGAACAGAGCTTTGCCTTGGCCTGATTCAGTTCCTGTTGGGAAGCTCAGCCCTTTAGGGAAAATTCAGTCTTTCACAGGCAGGAAAACTAAAGGCCAGATGCTGATTAGCTCAGAAAAATAGGGGGTTTGTTTTAATAACCAGAGAAGGTGGAGGTGTGGTATATTTGTTAAAACTGGAATGATGAGTATGTTGTTCATGCTGCCTTTTATCACTCTGTGCCATGTAAAGAGTAAATCAGAGACCTGAACTGTTCCTTGCTCCTTCCCTTGCAGAGCCCTATCCCAGCCCCTTCATCTAGAGCATTAGGTGATGAGACTTGAATTTTTGGATGCTAGGAGAGGATACTACTCTATTGAACCTTGAGGGTCTTTTGAGAACATCAGGAAAGGGAGCAAAATCCCCAAGGCCTAGGATGGATGAAGTGGATCGCTGACTTTTATTCAGGTTTGTGTTAACTCATTGCTGACTCTCCAAGGAGGATTCCAAATGTCTGGGCACAACCACCACGTCTGGTGAGTCACTTGCTGCTCCCCAGGATAAGGCACTAATGCTCCCTCAGAGGCATCTGTCTGGAGTGAACAGTGTCACTGGGACACCGTGGCCACCTCGTCCCCCCCTCTGCTCCATGCCGGTTCAAAACAGGAGATGCCTCCCTCCTGTGCTAAGCCTGCAATGCTCCTGCCCTGCCACCAGCCATGCTGAACGTGTGGGGTAGAGAAGAGGGTGCACAAAAAAGAGAAGGAGAAATCCTGTATCATGGGTCACCTTTGCACCTGGTGAAATTGCAGTGTGCTCTCCAAATTCTAACAGCTTCTGAGTGTACTGACGTGGTAGGGGATCCCTGTATACTTAGTGTGGATCCAGCAGCTGGTTCAATGGGCTGTCTGTTTTTATTTGGTTTAAATAGGGGTGTAAGTGATGCTGAAGTTAATTAATGAATTTAATGCAAAGCTGCATCAGAGTATTGAGTCATTAGTACTGTTTAGTGCTATAGTTCTGGAAGCCTCATCACACAATGCACTGATAGCTTTCCAGAATGATTTTTCGACCGTGCGTGTTGCAGAAAGCCCCAATGCACCGAGCTGTTTTTAAACTGAGTGATTCCTGCAGGACTTAATGCACATCAAAATACCCTTTCCTACTCTAGACCTTCTCCCAGTGCACAGCACTCTACCACCTCAGTCCCACCCTGGCGGTCCCAAAGCTCTTAGGATGACTCACGGCACTCAGAAGAACGCATGAACTTTTAATTCTGTGTGCAGAAGCTGCAGGCAAGGACTAATGAGTGAAATGAGATTGAGCATCAGGTGATTGCTTTCTGATTCAACAGATGCGGGCTGCTGGCAGCAGTGTGCGCCGGAAGGTCGGGTTTCATGCGGTGCATAATGGATGGGAGCCTGAGTCATCGGGTGTGGCTGGGCTGGGAGGATGAGGCCAGCTCTCCCCGGGCTGCAGCAGTGACTCTTCCCAATGACATTGCTTCTGTCATGAAATGGATGTTTTTCTTCCCTCTGCATCCCTCCTTTCTGGAATTATTTTCCATCCACAAATATAGCACCTACCCACTCCCCTCCCCCTGCAAAAGAATTGAGCCCGGATAGTCACCTTAAAAGTCTGGCAAAAAGCATACAGAAGTGCAGCTCTTGTCTCACTAAACGTGTTTACTGCAAAACTGAAAGGCATGAAAGGCTGGTGCAAACCATGTCCTTTGCTTACCTATGAACTGCTCTTTGACCAAAATCCAGCAAAGGCCTAAGCTTGAGCATCTGTGTCTGACATGAGACGTGTATGTCAAATCAATGTTGTGGCAGTCTTTTACTGGAATGGTTCTGGGAGGAAAAACGAAGCAGGATGGTGTCTGAATTGAACTGTGTGTGTTTGGCCCATTCAAGGGCTCACATTCATGGCTTGAGACCTGTACCTTCTCTGCTCTGGGCTGTGCTTCTGCACACGTTTGTGTATCATGGGCACCATTATTAAATCCAGTTCACAGCAGTGCACATGTATCATGTACATCACTAGGAACTGCAGTTTACAGCAGTAGCAAGTAAAAGGTACAAAAATTTCATCTCTCGAGCTTTAAGACAGTTTGGGAGGGTGGAGTGAAATGTTGAGGGCATATTGTAGTAGAGCAGTTTTGTTCTGCTCCAGGCAAACATTGCAACCACCAAAATAAATCAACAATTGAGAATCACATTCAATAATACATAACATGTGTCAGACAGAACAGAGCTGGGCTGGACCTGTTGTTATCAGGGCACTGCACCTGTTTTGCTTTTCGTGTTTTGCTGTTAATGAGAATGAGCCGTGGGTTGTAACTGGTTTCTCCCACCACACCCATGGATGCTCCACTACTATGGAGTCAAAAATCTGCTTGGTTGTTGTCCATTTTTATCATTTTGATAGGTGGCCATAGAAATCCTTTTATTGTATCAGTATGGGAAACTTGAAGAGAACAGGTATAGGTGCAGATGATTTACAGTACACAGTAAGTGGGACCAGTGGAATATTTTGGCCTGTGTTTGTTTAACTGCCAACAGAGATAAATTTGATCCTTTATCTTTTAATGTGTAAAGCACCTAGTTACCATGGGGGCTGCCCATCTACCATATGAATTAACTTATCTGCAGCAGTATCAAGTAGAAGGGATATATAGCTGGTCACTTCAAGTGTAGAGGAAAATCACAGAGATTAATTATTCCTTGGGGCTATTTGTGTTGCACACTGAATGCCTTCACATCCTGTTAGCTTTCCTGCATTGAGAACAGTGAGATAAATTACAATGTAAGCATACATATGGTGTATTTTCATAATTTGGGATAAAACCATCTGCTTTTTGCTGTGAGCAGGCACTTACAGCCTAGACTGAGGCACCCAACTGGGAATCTAGTAAGTAGGTATGTAGTAGGTGGGTGATGGTTCTGTAAATTCAGTCTCAGGTTTCTCCAGAGTCTTTGTTAGTGGTATAGAATGAGAATTTAAATGACCACTGCAGCCAAGTATCCTGCTGGAAGGCAAGGGAGAGTCATGGATGTGACTTCTTGTCTTGCAAGACCGAAGTAGGTGACATGTTACCAGATGATTTTATTTAAAGTCATTTTTACAACTAGCTTAAAGTTGATTTACCACCACTCAACTGCTCATTTTGGAAATATTCCAGGGACAGTTTTTCATACTTCAGCATGGTATAATCAAGATTTTTCAGGTCTAGGCATCTCCAGAGAATTTGCTGTTGAAGCTCTCCAACTCTTGACACAAAAGTACTCATTGGGGAGGGAAGCTGGTCTCTTTTCTGGCTCTCTGAATGGTTTGTGTCTGAGCAGGAGGTACCAGCAGCACCTCGGTTCCCCACAGCACTTCCTCGGAACAGGAAGCCATCTGTGTCCAGAAATCAGGGTGCTCTTTGCCAGGCACACTGATGGATTGTGTTTCCTTTCACAGGCACCAAAACCAAGGAGGGCGTAGTGCAAAGTGTGACCTCAGGTAAGAGCACAGCCCGAGAGGGATGTGGAAATCTGTGATGATTTATTTGTTAGACCTCTTGGGAAGGCCCTCACCCCTGCCAAGTGGGAGGTCTCTGTGGGACACCACTGATCTGCCTGAGCTGCCTGCTGATGAATGGGGGCTACGTGCCAGGAGCAATGGTTCAGGGTCTGGCATTTGCAGGGACATGGATGGGAGAAAATATTTAATCAGTAGAGTAGGTCAAAAAAATTTAACAAAGGTTACTTGGCAGACTGGGATGATTCACAGCAATTTAGACATTTCACAATGTCAGGTGCACAGCCCAGCACACAGACAGGATTTACTTGCATCAGATCCTGTCTGGCCAAAACTGTGGTCTTTGGGAGACTCCTGTCACAGCATCAGGGACCCAAAGGGTTCCTTTTAGGGTATCCCAAACTCCAAGGCAGAGCAGCCATATGGACTGCCCTGAAGGAAGATGAATGGATCCTTTCCCTGGAGAATTTCATAACTATTGCTTTTTTCTGCCGAGGGGTATTAAATCAAACAGAAGGTACCCAGGAAAAGGTCATGCACAGTTTGCAATGCAAAATACCTTATTTACACTGTTGTCTCTTAGTATCTGACAGTGAATTTTTCATTCTCCAGTTGCCCAAATAGACTGACAGACTGCAGTGCTGCTTTCTGAGCAGCATTTTGTGTCAGACAGAAATCCTCACGTACACGATCTAAACTCAGACATGAACTAATCTAAAAAATCCAAACACGGACTGCACCAGGGCTAATTTCTTCTCTTACATCAATGCAATCATTTTATCATCCCAGGGAATTTGGCAGCCTTCCGGCAGTGTCTAGCTTGCTGACTTTCTGCTTTTGTTGAAACTGCAGTTGCTGAGAAGACCAAAGAGCAGGCCAACGTGGTGGGAGAAGCTGTAGTAGCCAGTGTGAACACGGTGGCAAACAAGACTGTAGAAGGAGCAGAGACCATCGCGGCCACTACAGGAGTTGTAAAAAAGGTGTGTTTGTTTCTTCTGTCTTGTGCAGGACAGAAGAGCCTTTGGATTACACTTAAACATTTACAGTTGATGGTTTTACATATTTCATGAAAGGTTTTCAGCAACATCTGCTTTTGTATAATACTTAATATTATCATATAATGCCTAATATAGTCACGGAATCATTTAGTTTGGAAAGGACCCCTTGAGATCATCTAGTCCAACCACCTTAGGGCCAATGAGAGAGGACTGTGTCCCACTGGATTTTGAATCTCTCCATGCAAGGAGACTCCACAATATCCCTGGGCAACCTGTGCCAGTTTTTGACCACCCTCGTAGGAAAAAAGAGAATTGTTTCCTTCTGTTCAGATGGACACATTAATCATTTGGTGCCTGTTGTCTCTTGTCCCATCAGTGGGCACTGCTGGCAAGAGTCTGCCTCTCCATTTTCTTATGAATGTAGAAAAGCATTGTTCCCAGAGACTTGAGAAGAAATGTGTCTGGGCTGCAGTGAGCATCTGGACTGAGTCAGAGCTCTGGGATGTGCGTGGTGAGCATGGGAGCCAGCATTTGCCCTCGGCCCTGTGCCGTGCTGGTGGGAAGCACGGGCTTGCCCTGGCCACGGCAGCTCCAGAGGCAGCAGAGGGCAGCAGCAATTCAGGCACAGCCTGGTTCCAGCAGAAAGCCTGACCCTGCTGCTCTGCTTCGTGCTGGTTTGACAACAACCAAGTGCTTATTGATAAAGGCCGTGTGACCCAAATTGTGTACGGATTAAGCTGGATTCAGACAAGGCATCTTCTGTCCTCCAGCCTAATTTGACAAACGGGGCTGGTTCAAATTGAGGGGATTAAGGGACGTGTGAAAGAGCAGAACAGCTCCTTGGATGAAGGCAGTGCTGGTCATTAGAGAAGATGCTTTGGTAACAAGCAGCACCATTTGTACAGCACGAGGCCAATACTTGGCAGCTCTTTGGTAAGCCCGGGCTCTTTCCCCCTTCAGAGAGTGTGATCAGTGCTGCTGATGGCCACATGAGCTTGATGAGTCACAGCAAACCCAAACCCAGAATCAAAGCGAAGCCAGGCTGGCCAAAATTGTTTTAATTGTTCAGATAGTCGGCTGATTAATTTCCTGACCTGCACATAAACACATTGTGATGTGAAACAAAACTTCTACACAGCATATAAATCCTGAGAGAATAGCCTAACAAAAGAGGAGAACAGCAGCTACAAGTGACGCAAAATGTCCTCCTGAAAGCATGTGAAAAGGGCAGATACGGGAGTTCTGCTAAGCCCTTGGGATAAGTTTAATCTCTATTCCCACAGGGAACAGCAGTCAGGCTGCAGGAGTGCAAACAGTGATTCCTAATTCCATGGGGCCAGAATATCCCTTCCTACCTTTTGACTGACCATGGGGTGATTGACCCAGGAGAGTGAGGAATTTGCTGATGGTAGGAATCCCAGCTGCAGATACCTAACTGTCTCCCCTCCAGCAAGGACTGAGCAGCAGCAATCCTCTTCCCCTCTCCTCCTAAGTGAGAACCCCACCTCAAAGATTGGCAGCTACAGTTTACAGCTAATTTCAGAGTTTAAACCAGTGCAAATTTTCCAGAGAGCATCTGAACTGTCATTCTGCTGTCTTCCATTAATGCCTGACTGCTTAGACTTAAAATGGAGATTGATTAAGAAATAAAAAATTAGGATGTGTCACATGCTAAAGGGCAGAATAAATGGAGCCAGGAAACTGCTTTGGATACAGCATTATGGTGTCGTGCCAAACAGCAGAGGTGGGCAGCCGACTGAAAACAGGAGAAAAATGAGACAAATCACAGGAGAAGAAAAATTCAGGATAAATATTTGTTTCTGTGAAAGAGGGTTCATCTGTTCTGCTGGTTTAGTTCAGTTTAGAAGTGCAAGCCTTTTATTCATACTCACCCACCATACTTTAGCATCTAGCTAGACACCTTTTGGATCCAGCTAGACACAGAAGATTGAGCTCTGCATTCACATCCAGTGCATCCCCACTGCTAATGGATAATTGCCATGGAGCCAAAGCTGCTCCAGAGGGAGGGACCTGAAAGGAGTATAAGGAGTTGTGCTGGGCTCTCAGCAGTGGCTGGTTTTTCTCCAGAACTGCTCCTATCATGTTACACAATTTGCTAATGGAAATACATCCAGAGTTTGCCAATAGCAGCACCAGGCACTGTAATGCATGTGTGAGATCCACTGGAGATACACTAAGAGTGATAAGATACAGCTTTTAAATGTTTAAACAGTGAATACCCACTGGCATAATCTTGCAATCCTGGAATCATCACAAGCATTTCAACCCCTGATGTTTGAGAGAGCTGTTGCATCCAGTCCTGAGACTTGTTTGTGCTCCACACCATCCTCCTTCTTTCTAATTGCACAGAGCATTGCCAACATCTTATTTGGGTTTTCAGCTATCTCCAGTGTTGTTCCCTGCTGTAGAAGGGCTGTTCTAAGTGCTGGGGATCTGTGGATGCGTGGCACTGGGAGTGCTCTGGGGTGACTTGGGGCTGGGGACTCGAGTGGCCTAGGAGGCATGTCCCCAGCTGACCATTCCCAGTATTAATACCAATTACAGAGAGCTTGTTAACATTTAATCAGTGTGTTTGACAGCTGGGATCAGTGGCAGGCACACACTAGGAAGGAGAGGGGAGCTCTAAGGGTTTTGGATTAAGTTTTGCTTGGGATAACCATGGGGTGCTTGAGTTCTGTGGTGTATCAAATGATGACTTTGGCCATGGGAAAGAATTCAGCCCTTTGTTGCATCATGGCAGGCACTGAAACGTGGACACCCTGGTAACCTGCTGTTCCTTACTGTCCTTGGGGGGAGCACTCAGAGCCATGCAGAAGGAAATGAGGCTGAAGTGGCTCTACACCTATGGAGGGGTGCCAAGCACCAGATGAGAACAACCTTGGGTAGTGCTGGCACTGCCTGATAGAGTTTGGCACTGACCTGGTCACTGCTGAGTACAAGAAAGTATTCACTAGTTTGGGGCAGTTTTTAGGTGTTACCTAAAAAATCTGTAAATTAAGAGATTATAAACCCTCCACAATTTTTCTGATACACAAAGGAATGAAACCCATCAGTAGTGTGTTCTGTCTGTGGCTTTGCACCCATCCCCATCCCTGGGGTGGACGTGAAGAGATTCCGGTGAGATAACCACCCACTAGCTATCCCTGCCTTAGCAGAGGATGAATCCTTCGTCTGTATGACACAGCACAGAGCTTGCTGCAATGCAGACACCACGTGGTTGGGAACAAGCCCATGTACATACACACGCTCTCAAAATGTCCCTCAGGGTTTGGAACAATTTCCCCAGTAACTGATGCTTCCCTACACCCTCCACCTAGATCTTCGCTTCAGATCTATTTGTCCTGTCAGTTGTTATGATTTAGTTGTCAGTTCATGACTGTCACTTTGAATTGGGTCTGATCTTTGTTTCACTTCACTCCATAAATTAAATGAGCATTTGTCAGTTATGTGCTGGGCGCGTTCGCCGGCGTTTCTGTGCACCTGATCTGGCGCACGTGGGCCGCGCCCACAGCGTGGCTCAGCTCTTTCATAACAGCTGCACATCTTGAATGTGAAAGGCTGATGTTCATGGCCTTAATTCCCTTCACTTACACCCTGCGACGCCTCTAACCCAAACACAGTCGCACCCAAGGAATTAGAAATAGGAACTGAGTGACCTCCTTGTTCAAGTTAGATTGGGCTGGGCAAGTGCCACTAGGAGAGTGCAACCAAGGGCATCTCAGAAGCCACCAAGGGCAGAGCTGCTGAGCAGGAGGAGCAGGGAAATCAACAGCAAAACCACCTAACAATTAAGTAGAATAAATAGTTGAAACTTCTTCCCCTTTGTGTTCAAGCTTCCCTGTACTTAGTTGATGCAGTGATGCATCCCAGTGGTATCCTTCCAGATCTCATGGAGCAGGGGAGACTGCAAAAGCAGCGTGGAGTGGGGTACTCTGCCTACAGGCACTTTTTCTGTGCTTCCCATTCAGTCTCATCAGTGCATCCAGGTATACATTTTCCCATGCGAAATAGCTGAGTTAGTGGCACTGGTGAAGCCTCAAAGCCTACAGGACCATGGATGTGCTTCATGGCTCAAGGTTGTACCTCAGCAATCCCATAGGATACATTGTTAAATATGTGTCATTTGTATGAGAAGTTCCAGAGAACTCTGAGAGTCTGGCTGTGAGCTGGATATAAACAAAGCCACCCAAAAGTCTGCCTGGATTTGTAGGGTAAGACAAGAATCCTGCATGTCCCTCCGTCTGTCCTGTTGGTTGGTCCACTCACTTTAATCAAAGGTTGACTCTTCACTCAGAGCTGTCAGCATCACTCTGAGCACACTCAGCCTGAAACCCATCCAGGACAGCTCGTCCACAGGACCTGTCAGGCTGCCTGAGGGTTTCCAAGGGAGTGGTTTGGGGATGCTGCCAGGCAGTGCTGTGTTTGCTCCAGCACCCAAGGTCAAGAGCACTACAGGAGTCTGAACCTCTCTACCTTATGCAATTGATGTCCCATTGAGGGCTCTTTAATTTGTAGCAGATTAGGCTGGTAGTGAACCTTTCTGGCTTTACAGCCTTAAAATAATGATATTAATAATAATGATGATGATGATGATGATGATGATAGTAATAATAATAGTAATATAGTAATGGAATCTTGCTTGCCACTGAATTTGTTGAGATTTGATGAGTATATTCCAGCATCCAATATTTGGACTTTCTCTGTTATATAAGGATGATAATCTTAGTAAGATGGTTTATGTCCGAATATTTGGGGACAGCAATAAAACTCCTGCTGGCCTATAGGATAATACAGACAAAAAATATAAATTCCACTTTGTGTATGGACTCAGACAGCAGAACATACAAATCAGTTGCTGAGGAGCTAAATAAGGGAATTTGATAGAACCTGTGAAAATGAGAAATCTGAGGAATTAAATTGTAATTAATTCCTTTCGGTATTTCTGGGCTTTTAAAATCAGTTTTTAAAAACCTTAGTAAAATATCTGAACACATAAGCCTATAGTACAGTCTATTTAAGGTCCCTTAGCATTGCACAGGAATATTTTTATAAATGGCAGATCTTAATTTGTTGGGTTTTTCATTAGTGATAGCTGAATGTGTATCTATGTTTCATAAATTTAGCAAAATGTTGTATTTTATATATATTGATCTTTTGTGGTGTATATATTCTACATAAAAATATTTTTTTAAATACACAAAATATTTAAAAACTTGTGTAGTATTCCTGGAAGGAACTCTAAGGTCTTGTGTTTCACTTAACTATTATGTTCAAGTACTTCATTTTTCTTTCTTCACTAGCAAAAAAAGATTCAACTGCCCAGCCAAAAATAAAACAGCCCATAGCAAACGAAATACTTAATTTTTTTTCCATTTAAAATACTTTTTTCTAAGAAAGTACGTCATTTCTGAGGGGAAAAATTCAGCTTGCCCTTTAAGAGCAAGAGAAGCATTACTAATTGCCTCATGGTTTCAACATGCCTTTCGCTTAGAAAACGTTACCCCTTTTAATGAGGAGATGAGCGCTGACAGGAATGGCAAAACTCTTGCTGGCCCCCAAGGAAGTTGGATTTTCACCCCTTCTTTCTTGCCCAGCATCATTCTGTGAGTCAGTGTTATAGCTGGAGCTAGTGCCCAGGTATTTCTGGCTCTTCATCCAAAGGGAAGACCCCGACACCTCATGGTCCTGCTCTGTGAATTGTCTTCCTGAGCAGTCCCTAACACCCAGCTGAGGAATGCAGCCCTTCCTCAGCTCCTGCTCCCTATTCTGGGCAGGGTGGAAGCGCGTGAGAAAACGCTGTGAGGCGACATCCCTAACACGGCCTGACACCTCTTCATCCTGCTATTGTGCTGGTTCCTCCAACACAGTTCAGAAACACCCTCCAGAAACTCAGTTGCTTCCCTTTCTAAAAATAGATGGTTGATTTTTAGCCTTCTGGAGCAGTCTTGGCAGAGAGCACGATCTAAGGGATCTAACAAGCGGCACAATAGCTGAACAGGGATTCTGCAGCCCACCCATTGCTCTTGGATACAGTGTCCAGAGGGTGGTACTGAGAAAGGTGTCCCTCTCCCAGGACTCTTTCCACGTCTGCCAGAGCCAACTCCCTGCCCACAGGAACAATAGGTGGTCATACCCTGTAGAAAGATGGGGTGCAGTGTTCCTGTGAGCTATTCCCCAGTTTTCTCAGTGCAGCTCAGCACCCTAGGCAGTTGCCTTTTATTGACTGTCATGATTTCACACAGCAGCTGGTAACTCCACCTGCAAAACACTATGAAACACCTGCTGTTGCAGCTGTTGTCAGTGGCTTGCATTAGAGGTTTCTTTCCTTTCCACCTAACAGTAAAAAATCTGTTTGTAAAGCTTCAAAATACAATTTGAAGGTGTTTACCTGCTTTGGCCTAATGTGCATTGCTGAGTTATAAGGTGTAGATATGCAAAGTGTAATGCAAATGTAAAGTGTTTTAGAGCCACAGACTGGATCCTGAGGCTGGATGAGCCTCCATAAATTCAGAGTAGTGAGCTGTTTGCTGGCAGCAGGAGAGCTGACTCATTTCAGAAAGGCTGTGGCCGAGTGGCTCCATCAGAGCAGCGGCCTCTCCTGAAGAGATGCAGGTCTCCCTGCAGGAGAAACTGGCTTCTATCATGTGCAGTTTGATGTCATTTTGTTACCTGGGCTTGCTTAACACAGCTCAGGCTAGTACCAGTTTCAGCCAACAATGCAATGCAAGTTAAGGGCACGTTCCTTAGGAAAAGATGATTTATTTTTTCCTCCCAAATTTCTTCACACTGAAGGAGTCGAAACCCTGGTCTCAATGACAGAAAAAGAACCGATTTTCTGTATGAAAAATACCCTAAACCAGGCTGTAAGAAATTGAATTGGCTTTTTCATAGATATCTGCTCTAACCAGCGGCACAACAAAAACGGATTTCAAGCGGTATCTGCCATTTACTAAAGCTGCTATTTTGCTTGCGTGTGTAATGCTCAGCCCCATCCCGCTCAGTCTGTCTAAGATTAGGGCGATGACTCTGCATGTGGCAGCAAGGACAAACATCTTGCTTGTGACTTGGCAGGAGGAGCTGGCAGCGCCGCAGCCGCCCGAGCAGCCCCGCGTGGAGGCAGAGGGGGCCCCGGCGAGCACCGGCGGAGAGGTGAGTGGTGCCTCGGCCCTGCTGCCTGCCCCGGGCGCTCTGGGCCACACACGGGCTCCTCCTGCGTTCCTGGTTTCCCCCCGAGAGAATCTCCCCTTTGCCTCCCGTGGTTATAGAACAAGGAGCCCATCACTGTTCCCACTTTCCGGAGTTATTGGATAAAATCCTGAGCTCTTCTGTTCTCGCTTTTGCCACTTCCTCCTCTTGGGAATTTTCCACGAGTGACAGATGGACAGATTGTGAACTGCTGCCTGGGTTGGGTTGATTTTTGGGGTGTGAGTGCACATATAAAAGTTAATGCTGTCCTATGGTGGTGTCATCACATGGAATAGCTTTTTCCTGGTTGCAGCCGTGCTTTAGAAGAGATTTAGATAACAAGTTAGGTTTTTCTATAGATTTTTCTGTATTTAAATTAGTACATTTAATTTTTGAACTTGCAATGTTCTTTTGAAGCCCTGGGTCAAACATCAGTGTCTGGGCCAATCTGAGGTCTTGAACAAGAATGACTTTTTGTCTAACATGGACAACAGGGGCAAACGCTTCTCATGTGGTATTTCCTTTACAATTTCAGTGTTAAAGCCTTTGTCTGCCCCATTCACAAATACTGCATGCGCCCAAACCCCACAGTTTCCAGCCTTTCTGAAGCTCAGACTGTTTTAATGGTCCCCAAAGCTCCCAAAGTCTCAGCTTGCACTTGCCACTCTCTGCCATCCATCACCCCCAGTGCCAGTCCCAGAAATGGGCCCCATAATCCCACTGGCTCCATGGCTGCACCAGTGCTGATTCCTGGCTGGGTCAGGCAGGAGCAGACCCAGGAGCAGAAAGCAGGACACTCCTGCCAGTGGAGCCCAGCCCCACATTAGCTCGACTTCCACCACATGGGAATTCACACCCTCGTTTTCCCCAGAGATCTGAGTTACAGCAGGAGTGTGTCTGGTTTTCAGAAGGAATGGATAATTCATTTGTTTTCTGCATCACCTATGGTCCTCATTGTTTTCTAGCTGTTTATGGGGTTTTGTGTGGTGACTGTCAGCATTGATTTTGTCTCCTAATTTTATTTATGTTTTTCACTGGAAATATTTACCTGTTTTCTTATCTGTCTTCTCTCACAGGGTGGAATTGAAGGTGATCCATCAAGTTAGGGAATTCTAGCTCAAAAGAGACCATTCCAAGAGCATACATGGAAATATTAGCTGACACCACAACAGGACAATCCCACTGTCCGTAGACTTAAGTACATGCAGCTCTGTAGTCTTTCACTTGCCTCATAAACCAGTCGTACAATACATGTAAGCCAGACTCCTCTAATTGTAAGTAAAGTGCAGGTGTGTACTGGGCTGTGTGTCTTTCCCAACCTCCCTCCTGGCCTCCCAGTTGCTTTGTATATTTTGGTTGGACTCACTAATCTGTGTCTTGCATCCATATGCACCGGCACTTAGGATCTCTAGGCATTGTGGAAATTTTTTTTTTAACTAATAAAAAGTGTTTGAACAAGTTTTTTGTCTTGCCAGTTTTGTTTGCACATTTCAGATGTGGATCCTTCCAAACTGATGCATTCTTCCTGTAAAAGTGCAGTATTAGAATACAGGGATCTCAAAACTGTAAGGGCCTTAAATCATATTGTAAGAGACGAAGAATCATGAAAAATTGTATTTCTGAAGTCAGTACTGTAGGTAGGCTGGCTTTCTGTCTCTCAGGGCTGAAAAACAAGTATTTCACTTTTTAAATACTTGCCATGTTTAAGAGAGAATGTGGGGGGTGATATAGGATGAAAGGAGGCTTTTTAAAGGAATGTGAAAGTGATGTTGAGCTCAGTTTATTCTGTTTGCACCAGACAGCTGCCCTGACATCCGGGTGTAACAAGCTGCCAGAAGGTAATTAAAGAAATGTGATGGGCACCAACCAACCTGATCAGAACTGCACTGCTGCTGGCAGGCACAGGCAGGGTTGCTGTGAAATGTGTGAGTGTGAGGGCAGGTGCCAAAGGAGAATCTCCTGCTGCACCACGAGCACGGGGCTGTTGTCGCTTACAGCACTTGGTCAGGCTGCAGATCAGCTGCTGAGTGAGAGCAGCAGAGACCTTCCACATTCACCAGGGTAGACAGCAGGAAATGTTGCTCATTGCTGTAAATAATGGGCTAAGTTTAAAGCACATCAGTAGTTACAGGTATAAAAATGGATTCTTTTATTTACCTGCAGGCAGAGCTCCCACGAATCCAGGAGAAGCCAGTGTAAACTGTTGAGATTTAAACTGCTTCAGAATCAGACCATTAATCTTCATTAAGCTGCTTAATGATGATGGCCAAAGAAGGTATTACAGAAGAGACTTGCTGTGGCATGGAAGCATCTAGCAAGTGTGCCAGCAGCCTCTCTCAGGCATAACAGTGTGTGTAAAGCATTGCCCTGCAGAGACCACAGGATTTCCATCCCAGTGGGTCTTTGATCTCAACACAGAAAGGGAACAAAAGAGCCCTAGCAGAGGTAACAAGGCCCCTCAAAGGAAGATGTATCTGGTATGTGCATACTCTTTTTCTGATGTCCTGCAAAACATCTGCCAATTAAACAGAGTAACTAAAATTGAGGCCAAGGTAAGAGGACATAAAGAGGTACTCATGCCCAGCAGCAGGAGGCTGGAGTCTATTCTCAGTGCTGGCTAGAGAGAGACAGAAAAACCTTTTGCTCAAAAGCTTTGCTTTATGGGGATACAAACGAAAGTGTTTTGCAAAAAAAAGGTGAATGCCTTCACTATGTAGGGCATGTGTGGGAGGGAGGAGCAGGCTGTAACCCAAAGGAGGAGTAAACTGCTCCCCAAATGCCATCTCTCAAGCAGGCTTTGCCCCTGGTTCCAAGGGCTTAGACCAGGAGAGAATGGTAAGAGTGCCAGGACACATCTCTGCCACACTGAGCTACATGGCTGCTTGGGAAGGAGGTGTGGAGAACTCTGTGCTTCCTTCCCTGGGGGAGGGAAAGTGTTTTACCTGTATTTACACACCTGTGTCTGGAACTGTGGGACTGAAAACACTGCTCGACTACTGCCCAACATTTGGGCACCAAAAGTGTCCGAATGTTTCCTAAAGATCTGCCTCTGCACTTGCCGGCTTCTCACATGGGAGAGCACTGCCCTGGGCCCAGGCTGGATGGGTGTTCAGCACTTCCCTGGTGCAGGCCCTGCACAGGCCTGGTCCAGTCCTGTGGCTGTCAGAGCCCAGAGAGTGTTTATGCATCTTGCACAGGCAGCCACAAGTCTTGGAGACAGACACCAGGACATGCAGTTTCCTCCCACACGAGTACCCTGTGTCAGTGAGTGGGAACAGGGTACTGCTGTGCCCATGCAATGGCTCAGTGAGCCTCTGTTTCCTCCCTGTCCCTTCCTCAGACTGGCTGTCACCCAGCTGGAGGGAGCAGAAGCCAGAGGTCTGAGCCACCCTTGTCAGAGGTAAGAAAAGGGAAACTTTTTTCTTCTGAAGTGGAAGGGTCTTTCATAAAAGAGACAAAATATTGTCTATTAATTATTCAACCAAACTCTGTTGTACATCTGTTTGGTTTGTTGCATGGAAAAGAAGCCTGTGCTTTCAGTGAGTATTCAGGCAAGTCTAACGAGAGGGGATGGAAGGAAAGTGAA
Organism: Monarcha castaneiventris obscurior; assembly: GCA_026261815.1. NCBI lineage: Eukaryota > Metazoa > Chordata > Aves > Passeriformes > Monarchidae > Monarcha > Monarcha castaneiventris. Next base: position 27,012,393 of record JAMPIT010000886.1, on the reverse strand, counting down.
AAGTGGAATGATGGAGGAGATGCTTCGGAAACATCCCACAGAAGAAGGTGCTGTCAATAGGGAAGTGCTGGCACCCCCTGCCCCAGGTAAATGCTGAGGGAAGCGAACACCAGCAAAATAATTTTTTGCTGACAGGTCACGGTCTGGGTGATCAAGTATTTCGTTCACTCATCTCACCCTGTGAATTATTTAAGTGGACTTTGTACATGTGATACCACTGTCACACAAGCTGTTAATTTAATCCCACTGTGGTGAGACAGCACCCAGAGCCAGGCACAGTGTGGCCACCGTCTGTCCCCAGCGATGACTCTGGGCACTTGCACTCTGACCTCTGAGGGGATCCAAGAGCCAGGAACAGCTGCTGCCAAGTGTTGCATCAACCTCACCTTACAAGTGACCAACAAAGTGCTGAAAATCGCTTTTTCCCCTTGTAACAGCAAAACTTCCTTACCGTGTAAAACTGCAGTTAAGCTTTATTAAGTGATTTGTTCTGATAGAGCTCACAGCCTTTGAGAGCTCCCCCCAGTTACGTCCTAGCCAAGGGCTGAAGGGCATGCAAGGCCTGATTTTTCAAAGATGTCTGTCTGGGATGAAGAAGAGGAAGCAGTGGCTCTCTACAAAATATCCCAAACAGCACTCCACTAATTTAAATGCAAATCAGGTAATAATACACTTAAAATCCCACTTCATTTGAAAGTCCTATTTTTGTGTGTGCATAATGCATGCCCTAAAACTGAACTCACAGAGCACCCAATTAAAAACCAAAGGGCTGGTTTTTTAATACTGTTCTCTATAAAATCACATTCTCACCTCTTTGACACATTGAAACTCGGTTTAACTGTTTCATAAATGCACTGAAACCCTACCAAATCACAAGAAGATACTCCATGCTGTTAACAGCATAGCAGAAAAAACTCAGAAAAAACTGAGCTTTCTGAATATCAGCCCACGAGTTTGTAGCAGCAGTTTCTCTGTCAAGCTTTGGCACATGGATCCCAGCATGTGAGGCAGCTCGGCTTCTCCACCCTTCCCCTTCCTCTAAGCCCACGTGGGGTGGGCAGCACAGCTGTGTGCCAGGAGGGCAGAGCCACAGCACTCCTTCCTCTCAGTGTGCCTAGAAAATACACACAGCTCTCCTGAAGACTTTATATCCCAGCTCACATTCTCAGCTTTCCCAGCCAGCCACTCCTGGGACAGGACCAGTTATTTATTTCCTCAGTGCCATGCCAGATTTTAAGGTGGGAGTCAAGCCTTGCTCATCTCCTACCTTTTCTAAGTCAAAGACCTGGCAATTTTTTTTTTTTTTTTTTTTTTTTTTTGTAGTTTCTAGTCCTGAGTCTGCAGGATATCATGAGACTCCACAGCAATCCCAGCATTTAAGCATGGCTTCAGGTGCTCCAGAAGGCAGCAGAAACTTGACACTTCACCTGGACATTACCTCAAGATTGAGAAAGCAGAAGGTAAAGAACTCCATTTGCACTGGCCTTATGTTGACCTCATGCTCTGAAGCAGAGCTGACTGATGATTCCTGGAGGATGTTACTACCTGTGTAAAGGAAGAATCAGTTAAACCTACTTTTCTCCCAGAACTGTATACCAATTATTTGAACTGAACAGCTAATTTAACTTAATTAGAACAACTTTAATATGATCTTCTAAATGACTAACATATGACTTAAAATAATTATTTCTATTTATGGGCAAACCATTGCATTTCTTAAAACAGTTCTGTTCCATGACATAAACATCACATCCCTTCCACACTAGTGTCAGTCTTCTAGCAGCTGCAAATGCTGACCACTACACACTTCTGGAGTGATCTGACACATCATTGCATTTGCCTTGCTGATGGACACCAAACCTGTCTATAAATCCCAACCCTGGTAAAATTAAAATTTAAGAAGACCCAAATAAATTTCAATACTTCTTAATTAACCTCACCCATTTTCATGTGTAAAACATAAGCTCTAGCTCTGATTAATTACTTCTCACCTTCATCAGGTAACAAAACAGAAGGGTTCATGTTACTGATATATGAGAGGGTGCTCAAAGATGCCACAGAAGATGTCTGAAAGGAAAGGAAACCAGAACAATTTCTAATTTCCCTGTGGTGCTTTAGATTTAACTCACAGCTTTTTGGGCTGCATGTTTGGAGTTGCCATTTCCAGGGCCATGGGTAGTGGAGCACTCCTAGCACTTAAGGAACCAGTTCTGGGTTTCTTTTCCCCAAAGTGCTCATCACAAGCAACAGACTGTGAAGGTGCAGAATGTGGAGAAAAAGCCCAAGGGCTCAGACAGGAGAAGGGTGTCAGACAAGTTACATGTCAGAGGTGAGTGCTGCTGGGGGTGTGACACTTTATAGCTTTTGGTCCAGGCCAATGTCAGCGATGCACCCTGACATTACCAGGTGGAGTAACTTTTGGAATAGTCTGAAATTCCGAGGGCACCTTGGCACATGGCTCTGCCTGCACACTGTGGTACCTGCCCCAGCTGGCATTAACCAGGATTTCTACCTGCAATCTCAGCAGATACCAAGAGCTGAATGGAGCAAAAGTCCAAACTAACTTTCCACCCTTTCAAATCCTCATTTTTGAGCACTCTGATTTAATCAACCACCTGATGCACAGATTGTTGGTCCTATCATATGGAATAAATCCTATACAAATGTCCCTCTTCCCTCTGCTCTGGGCTGCATTATAATGATCATCCCATGTCAATTTGGGCAAGGGTAATTTGCTCACTTTTCTTTTTTTTCAGTTTGGAATCAGGATAATGATATTAGTGCTAAGGATAAGGTTACATTAGATAAGGAGTCATCCTGTCAGCAGTGTGGGTTTACTCAGGAATTCATGCTACCTATTGTTTTGAGCAGGACGTAAAGCAAGCAGTGGCACAGATCAGACACCCATATTGAGTCCAAAGTGCTAAACAGAGGTTTCCACTTGGAAGAATAATAGTTGGAGCTGGGGAAATCTAGGTAGGTATTAAAGCAGAATTAGGGAGCATTATTTACCTGAACTGATTAGGAGTCTATAAAATATTGCTCCAATGTGGTGCACGTTTAATGCTTGATGTAAGCGTGTGTAGGTTTTAAATGCTCTCCCAAACTCCTGGTGCCCCTTTCAGGCAGACTACCCCAGCCAGCACCTGCAGGGCCCTTGCACTGAAAACCCAGCAGTGGAAACAAGCTGGGAAGGCAGCTGGAAGGTATTTGCTGCTGAAACCTGGGTACACCTCCTCTCAAGCTGTGACAAGCTGCCTGGTGGATTCCAGAAAGCCTCTTCCTTCCTTTCACTCACACTTCGCACAAAGTTAATCTACCTGGCTAAGGAGCTGAGAACAGCTGAAATCCACCTTTTTGGTGTGGCTTTGCTGTAGCTGTGTTGTCAGGTTTGGGCAAGAAAAATAAGTAGATCTGTGTTAGTGATTGGATTCAAAAAATGCCAGAGCCCCACAATACTGGGGTGTCTTTTTATCTGAGTTTTTGCAAATTCAAGTAAGGAAATCATTCCAGGAAAGAAATCGGCAAGGAATTCAAAAAGATACCTGATGTGAATATGTAATTAAAAGTCTAATTGACCAATTGAGGGGGAAAGAGGATTGCTGGTTGAAATAACAAAGGAGTGGTGCAAAAGTTGACAAGAGCTCTCTGAAATGACAGGCAGAATAGGAGCGGCAGAGGAATGCACAGAACCTTGTTTTCTGTAACTCTTCCTCACTTGGGTACTAATGAGGTCCTAAACTTACAAGAACGGTCAGTGCCCACCCTAGTTCATCTGTACCAAGACAAATCTTTACTCAGGGAGACAAATATGGGTATGAGTGTGGCCATCTGAACAGAGACACTTTGTACCCCGGGAAATGGCAATGAGGAACCCAGACCCCACAAAACCGGAGAGCCATTTGGCTCCTGACTCTGCCAATAGTTTACTTGTACAAAGTACCTTTGTACTGGGGATTGATGGCAGGAAATATAAATTCCAAAGGCTAGTGGAAACCTGGGAAATGCCAGAGGTTAAAGCCAGAAACTTTTATTAATGTGGTAATGCTAGGAAAGGAAGGGACTTTAGACATAATTTCTGAACTAAAAGAATCTTACCACAAAGCCACATTAGGAAAATGTGGGTTTGTTAATTTGGCTTCTTTTTTTTCCCTTCCCCTGAGAACTGCTAGTGCTGGCACTGGTTACCTGCCTCACCCAGGCAAGGCCTTCTGTGATAATGGGATTTGCAATCCACCTTGAGCAGGCAATTGGAAAGATGACCAGATTAGCAGTTTCTTATAAAAATAAGCATAAATCACAACTGTCAGCATCCAACATTATCCCACCTGACAAGAAAAGGGGATTGTGATTAAAACTTCTAAAAACAGAAACAAGTTTGGGCTGGTTTCTGTTCTCATGAGGGTCTGCTCAGGGACTGAAGGAAGGAGAAGGAAGTCAGCCCGGCGGGGATGAAAGCTGGCCATGCCCACACACTGCACTTCAGTAGTTTTCCAGCACTCTGTAAAGCTCAGTTCAGTGGCTTTCCTCTGCCTGTAATGGTGGAACAGGTTTTTTTGCAGTTTTGGTTAAAAAAAATCAAACCCTACAAATTAACAAACAAAGACAGTGCAATGGAGCAAAAATCTCAATCTGGGCACACCCTCTCATCAGGGAGGATAAATAAACAGCTTTTCTCTATTTTCAGCTCTCATTCCTCACATTCGAACTCCACCCATTGTACCAGTCACCCCCAAAAGAATCAGCAGGTCTCCTGGCAGATGTATAAAACCAGGACAAGCAGGACACTATCACATAGTGTGCTATACATCACCAGGTGCTCAGTTTTATCAAAGGAGAGGACTTTTAACAGGTGTCAGAAGCCACAATGTCGGGCAAAAGCTTCCAGGGACTGAAGGAACAAGCTGAAGGTGCAGCAAAAGATGCTGGTAAGAAAGACTAAATATTGTTGTATATTTGGATGGGCTTTTAGTCGCTACTTTCACTCAGAAATACCACAACCTGTAGCAGCATCGGTGCTAGCAGGACACAGCTTCCTCTTTTTTTCTCCACTTTGCAAGTTTTGGCCATCACCTGGAGAAGATCACAGGCTGGCCATGGCTCTCAAAGCACCCTCAACCCACCCACCCACTTCTCCCTCTGTGTCTCCTGAGCATTGTCCAACATTTATCACTCTCCAAAACATTAAACTTAATGTTTTTAGAGCAGTGAAGCCTTTTTTTGGTGATAATAACCTTCTGTATTTAGCATTTGCTTTGCTCAGGGTGGTCTTTTCTTATGCTCTGCAGTGGTTTTTGATCTGCTCTCCTTTCAGTAAGTTGGAATTAACCTTTGATTAACATTTGCCACTTGGCCTGTCAGTGCCTTATGGTGATATAACTACATTGCAATGGATAGTTTGTATAGACCATGTTTCTGTTGTGTTCTTCAGCAGTAATCACCAGACTCTACAGGGTTTAAAAAGCCCTGTATGCATGTTTCTATCATAGCAATGCCCATGATGTAAGGCCAAGCACTGTTGTCTTAGCACTGGGCATTGGAAACCATCTTTTCAATGCAAACCATGAAAGCTTTTCCTTCAAATGAAAAAATGCAAAATGTGTATAGCTTATACTAGCTTTTTGTAGTATGTTCCCTACTGTGTTTTCATGCAGCTCTAACCCGGTAGCATATAATTTGATAAGATATGGTTCTGGATTCTGCTCCTGCAAACACTTCGTTGTAAAGTTGAAATATATGAGTAACATCATTGATTATATTGAAGTTACAGCAAGTTTCCATACATCTGGGGACCAATGTGTGGTAGCCCCACAAACATGACAGAACTCCTTTCTGAAAAACAAAACAGCCTTTGCTACATCCTGAATGTATTGATGCCACTGAGGGGCCACTTTGCTGTTTTATAAATGATCAGCTGTCTTACAACCACAAGGCATCTCACATTTTTAATATTTCATATCCTGGAGTTGATCTGTTATGTTTCTAGTTTCTGCTCCTCTTCTTCTCTTCGTACTTGTTTGTAAAAATCTCCCTTCTCCTGCCCTGCTCTTTCAATGCACTTGTTTCCATTTTAGCACAGGCCCTACTCTCAAAGGGCCCACAGAGAAAATGCACATTAGATAGCCAGCCTACCCCGGGCATAATAAGGTAGAAAAATCAATAAAAGCAAGTGTAGTGTTAAATAAGCAGCTTGCAGCTAAATGTCATCATTCCAACTCACTGCTAATCTTTGCTTCTTTATCTCCTGCTTATCTGCCATTGATTTGCTCAGCTGACCATAGGTGCCAGGTGAGTGCTAATGGGAGCAAGCTGCTCTAGCAGCACAGGGTTCCCAGGGTGCCCACCAGTGAAGGGCACAGCCTCAGCCTGCTCTGTACCAGCCTGGGCACTTGCCAGGGGCACAGCCTGCTGCAGGCGTGCAGAAAGCTGACTGACGTACGGAATTCCTGTAACCAGAACTGGGAACAGCTGGAAATTATTTTGATTTTGTTTTACCTTAATTGCAGCAAACACACTGGGACAGGCCACTCAGGATGCAGTCAACCAGATTACAGATGCAAGCCAGAAAGGTAGGAGCAATGACGCTCAAATCAAGATGGAGCAGCTCAACACAAGCCAGAAGCGGCCAGTGCTGATTCTCCTCTGTCCCACAGGTGTTCTCAGCCTGAAAGTCCTTGGTTTCAGTGACAACTTTATATAACCTTTAGAATTTTGTAACAACTATAACGTTTTTATCACAAATTTTTTAAATCTCATGAAAGGATTTCAAGATCTGTTGGTTAGTAGCTCCACACATGTACTGGCAGAGAGTATCTGACACTCCCTGGCCACCAAGTCTCATGCACAGCATTCAGACATTGGCCTCTTGTTTAGAAAATTTGCGTTAACAGCTCTTCTTTCTAGAGGATTAAGTAACTCTTTATTACATCTTGCTCCCCCCACCCCAGCCCTGGGGGCAGGGGTCTGTGCAGGTCCAGCCCTACACTGGATCCCAGCACCTGCCAAGGCAGCAGCTGGGCTCGAACATTACTGATCCTGCAGGTGAAAAGGTGCTGGCTAGAAAGTGTTGGCATCTAGCAGCTGGGGATTGGGAACAAGTTACACTAAAACCTAGGCTGATTTTTTTTGGTAATAATTTAATAATATTCTAAGTATAAGGGATGAATTAGCAATTTTTGGGCCTAAAATATTTCCTGAAGGCCAAAATGCATTGGCAGTATCCTCATAGAGCTGACACCTGCCACAGCTCCATGGATGTGATGAGAAGGGCGGGCTTGGGCACGTGTTGATGTTAGATGGGGAGGCAGCAAAATGTCCAAAATCTTTTTTAGAGATCTATCACTACCTTTTTTTGTAGTCTAATTATTTTCACACCTCTCTTCCATCTCAAGTATTGAACCATGTTGCATTTTTCCAACTTTCTGCTTATCTTTTCCCTCTCTTGCAGCTTTTGACAAGGCTTCCAAGAGGGCACAAGATGGAGTAGAAAAAGTGGCCGGACAAGCTGCAGAAGCAATGTCTGGCTTTGGGAAAAAATGTGGACTTAAAAAATGATGCTAATTTAAGTCATCGGTACTGCTTGTATAAACCTCTCTTCGGTCTGCAATTCCCTACTTCTTTGTGTAGAAAAATGAAAGCTGTTTGATATCTGGATAATTTAATTCTCTTCAAATATGAATTTTTAAGGCAGAAGGTCCCCCTCATCCTTTACTTAGAAAAAATGTCTTTTAGCACATCTGCTCACAATCGTCAACATGGCTCAAAAGGTTCAGCAATGCTGTTGCCCTGCTCTTACAACAGCTCAGTGATTATTGCCACATTTGTTGAGTGTATTTACAAAGCCAGTGAAACTGTTCATAATTAGGACACCAGAACATTATTGTGATGAAACTGAGTCAACTTCCAAAAGTTAAGCTGGGGTTATATTTCTCGTCAGTTGTTTGTTTGTTCCCATCCTCTGTATTTTTAGATTAAGATAAATAAAGGTACTGTAAGATTTCCACTACTCAGATCATCTTGTTATTTAATCTCGTTATTTTACTGGGCCTTTCAATGAAGGCTCGCACAGTGTCTTGCTAATCTCTTTTGCTCTCTGATTCAAAGTCCAGTGAGGTCAGTGAGCACCCTGTAAAGGAGGGGAGTGCTGAACCCTTCTGCAGTCTGGCAGACGGATGGAAACAACAGCCCCGCACTGCAGAGGAGCCCTGTGCTGTCTGTGAGTGAACGGAGTTGTGTCCACCCCCTTCTCCTTTCTCCTACACGTCTGCTGCCCATCTAAGTGTCTTGTTTCCATTATCCACAATACATCTCCTGTTAAATCTCCTGAGGACGAACCCCGCCGCCTTTACCGCGGTGCTCGCTTGGGGCACTGCTGCTGAAGCCTGGTGGCAGCACTGAGGTGCGAGACGCTCCTGAGGGTGCTCTGCTCCCGCTGCAGCCACGCCGGAGCTGCTGTTTGTGTGCAGTTTTTGTACAGTTTGTGTGAAGTTTGTCTGCAGTTCGTCTGCAGCTTGTGTGGGTGCTCCGAGGCAGCTCCGGCCAGCCGTGGCCTGCTCAGGCACGGAGCCGCTGCCACACAAGCGAGGGGGCAATCTTCTTGCCTAGGAGATGGAAATATTTATTTGAGATTGCTGCTTGCTGGGCAATCAGAGGCTGTGCAGCCAGACAGGATGCCCACTTAGTGCTGCCTCTGTCAACAGAAGGCACTCATATCCACTTATTCACAGTAAGTGCTCTTACCTCAGCCTCTGGGTGTTTCTCATGGCTAGGCAATATTTTCATTCTTATTTTTACTTTTTTTTCTCCTCTCTTGCTTTGAAGCCGTACCAGCCTGTTTCAGTAAGAATCTAATTTGTGTCTTACAAAAGAAAGCCAAAGCATGACCAAAAGCATCTGGCTGCAATGAAATAGGGCAGTCCAGGCCTGTTTGAGGTATCACAGTCCCACGCCTCTTGACCAAGAGCTGTGATTGTCCAGGGCTTTTTAGAAGCCAATCTTTGTGAATTTGGTCCAAGGAGAGACTGGCTCATCACTGAACCCAAATTTGGACCACCCTTGTCTGCAGTCTGCACAAGGACCATACGAACAGAAAAGACTTTACAGGACCCTATAAGTAATAGACCATCTGTGAGTAAACATAGTCCAGGGCTTTGCACAGTGTCCCTATGCAATGGCTCCTTTCATTTAAAGCTTTAAAAGCCTAAATATTTACTCAAGTACAAGCTCACAGAAAAAGCATTAGACTATTCCACTCTCAGTTACTGGGCAACCCCCAACAGTACTTCATTATTTAGTACTTTTCATGGTTACCTCCCTGATGGTGAAATCTTGGGAGACTGATCTCTTTGGGCTCAGCATTTCAGCCACCAGTGCTGTGTCTGTATGAGATTGTGACCCATACACCACTCTCCATCCCACCTTTATTCTGCCTGCAAATCACTTTAATATTACAAAAAAATTGTACCGTTGCAGGTATTTTCACCAGTAAAACCTGTCATCCCCTTACATGACAGTCATTATTCCTCCTGCTTTGTTCACGGGGAGTGCAGCCCTGACTCCTGGTACGCGGTTTTATTCTGGCCCTTATTCCAGTTGTCTTCAGTGTAACTACACAGTTGTCAGTTCCCAGTGCTCTGGCACAGTGCTGGCAGCAGCACTGGCAGGGTAGGAACCGGACAGCCTGGCTGGAGGGACTACTGGAGGTCACCCACTGAGTTGAGAGAGGAGAAACCACTTTATCCATCCAGCCAGGGAGCCCCCAGAGGCAATTCCTGACTCCTGGTCCCCAGCACAGGGATGTCCTTGTTGCTTCAGGAGCCTGATCGGAATATTTCACATCTCTTTTGTTCCGAGGGTGGACGCTGTGCCATGGGCACCCATGAGTCTGAGTCACTTGCTGGCAAGTGTTTCCAGGTCTAAACTTAAGCACTTTGCTCCACAAGTAAAGTCCCTGCCCTGGTCACAGTGCTCTTTGGTCTGGAAGTATTTGGGGTTTCACCCTTGTGTATCACACAGAGACGTGTCCCAACCCAGGACTGAACCTTCCCATCCCACCTGAAGCCTCCAGATATTCTGTAAAAGTAAAGCAGACATCCCTAGAGCTCCTAGCAGCTCCTGTGCCATCAGCCCTGGACATGTGAAGTTATCTAACACCTGAGTTCTGATTTCCTACAATTTGCTGCTGGGTGTGCCTGCAGCTGCCTGAGCTATGAAATGCTGAGCAAAGGGGATTCATGTTTCTGCCTGGCTGGGCTGCCCAGCCGGAGCACCTCTGCTCCATGCCCCACTCCAATGCCCCAGAGACCTTTGCAGGGTGGCTGAGGGGCAAATAGCCCTCCCCACCTCCTCTTCACAGCTCAACAGGCCAGGGGCACCGCAGGGTGCAGATTTTACCAGACTTTTCTCCTTCTCTCAGGTGAACACTGCAATTAATGGTCTAAAGGTTATCAAGAGCCCAAGCTCTCTGAAACATATCTTTGCAGTTGTAGGTTCCTGTCATGTGGCAAAGTAAGACCAAGAAACTTGGAGATGAATAAACTGTTGGTGTGTTGGATGCTGCTGCCCATGTGCCACCAGGATGTCCCGGAGTTGGAGCTGCTGTGCAGGCTGCACACTCTGCCTGGGTTATGCCATTTCACCAGGCCTGAAACAATGTCAGGTGGCCCCACTCAGCCCCTCTCCTCCCCAGAGAGGAGCAGCAGCGGGCAGCAATAGGGCAGGGGGCAAACCAGGCCCCTCTCGGCACCACCTCCCAGGCAACCATCACTTGGATCAGCAGTGCTGGAGAGTGTATCCCAGCCGCTCCCTGAAGTCTCTGGCTGTGAGCAATGCTGTCCAGCTCCCTTTTGGGGCTGTCAGCACTGTTTGCCTCCGGGGCCCACGGCAGCAGTGGGATTTCCTGCCCACAGGACAAGTTGTCTTTCATGTTCCCACCCACCACACAGATGGACTCTTCACTCAAAACCCCACAAGGTTTGGCAAATAAGGGCCTTTTCCCAAAACCTGCTGCACCTGGGCTGGGGCTGCCCAGCTGAGCTGAGTGGAGGCTGAGGAGGCTTTAGAGGGGCTGTGAGAGGATTCCCATGGGAGCTCCTGGCTGCAGTCACGGTGGGCAGGTAGGACCTGTGCCCTATGGGTGTGCGGGGTGGCGATGCTCTGGGAGGGTGGGTGTTTGTTGGTGCTGTGGGGGATGAGGCCCTGCGGCCCGTGGCGAAGGCGTCGGGCTGTGTCGCTGCTCTGCAGCTCGGTGTGTGCCCATGCCGGCTGGGGGCTGAGCTCAGGCAGTGTTTGTGCTTGTGTTTGTGCCTCGGCAGCTCCAAGCCCCGCTCTCGGCTGTGCCCCGGCGGTGCCGGCCCTGGAGCCAGGCAGTGAGGCCGGGCCGGGCCGCCCACAGGCCGAGCCCTGAGGGGCGGCGGGGCCGGGCCCGCTCTCGGCAGCCCCGCGCAGGAACGAGCGGAGCTCCTCGGGACGCGTCCCCGTGCTGGGGAGGGCTCCGGGGCCCAGCAGAGCAGAAGCAGCGGCTCCATCACAGGAGCTGGGGAGTGCAGTTAGCGAGAGGTATTGCTGCGATGGGGATGGTAGAAACAGTGACAGAGCGCAAGCTTATGTCCGTCTAAATGCGTACGTGACGAAAGGCCTGGTGCCTGCAGGGCACTGCACCTCCTCCTTGGTCTTCTATGGCTCTGGTCTATACGTAGTGAGAGAAAATGGGTCCTTTTTTTATTTGAAAAGTGAGATGTATTCTAATGCTGTGTGCTTTCACTCTGAGGCAAACATTACCTTTATCTGTGTGTAGGGAGTGTTGTGATGGCCTGTACTCTCTCCCTTGTTACAAGTCAATATGTACCTGCAGTGTGTTAGTGTAATATAATTAGGGTTGGCTCTGTAATTTTATTTCTGCACTGACGTTCACTGGGAAGCCAGTGCTGGTGGTGTACCAATCTGCACTCATGGAAGTTGTTAGTGAGCTAACATGGCTTTAAAAAAAACTGTATTTGTGCTACTGGAATGTGTGAAAGTGGGAAGCATTCTTCACTTTGGAATTAGGATAGGATGAGGAGGGGTATTTCCAGTGACAATGTAAACACTTGTACCTTGACAAATACGCAAACCTGTTGCTGGCTCTTGAGTCTTGCTGTCTTCTATCTCTCTGCTGTCAGTAACTGGAGCAGCAGCAGAACAGGACTAGGAAATTGCAATTTCCTGTGAACAAGGCTGGCTGCGGGTAACTGAGGATGTCACAGGGAACAATGTGTACGTTTTACTGCTTGGCTGCTGTGCAAAGAATTTCCACTGGTCAGGTGCTGGTCTGAGTTATCTGAAATATTTCTGGGTTTGTTTTCTTTTTTTCCTGCATTGCAGTTCTGTTTTGAACTATGTCAACAAACCTTGACTTGATGTCAGTTTAAAACCAATATTGTAACTTTCCTTCTGGTGTTTTGTGAGTATATTCTGGTTGAATTTGCTTTCAGATATGGTGAGTAGTCCTTTCCCTGCTGTCAGAAGATAAAATGAGGAAGAGAAACCCCCTCCCTACCCTCAGTAACTCTACATCCTATTTAATTGTTATAAAGTAGGATTAGGTCTGTAAAAAAAGCCTGCAGTGGTGGGACAAAAACAGAAGTTTTACTGCAATGCTGGCAAGGGACATTGCAGAGGAACTGTTGTTCATGAAGTGCCATGCCTGGCATCACGAGAGGCATTCCTAGACCCTGCTGTGGTGGCAGCTGTAGGATAAAGAGCAGCTTGATAAATAAACTCTTGTTCTGAGGCAGCTTAGGATTCCCTCTCTGCCCCCATCGTCCCCCCGGCTATTGTTTTCAGCAATAATTATTTGATCACAGAGTGAAACCTTCTGTCTTGTGTGAAAGGGCACATAAGTAGTTCTGCTGGAAAGCTGGTGATCCCAGAAAAAGGCAAGCCTAGTGTTCTGGGGTGAGATCAGCTCCTGTGTGTCTGGACAGCATAAAGGTGCCCTGTGAGAGGAGCCAGGGTGGTGTGGGGGCCACATCCTCAGCAGTCTGCATCCTGCACATCCCATCCCATCAGCTACGGCTGGGGGGACCAGGCTGGGCAGCTTTTGGGCAGCTTTTTGTTAGCTGGGCAGGGAGTGAGCCCTGCTCTGAACCCCACTAGCTCCTGCTGATGCCTGAGACTCTGGAGGCTGTGCTGGGTCCCACAAAGTGTTTGCTGTGGGGAAGAACACAAACCTGCTCTCCTGAGCCAGACCTTGGAAATAAGAGGTTAAAATATTAATTATGACACACCAAGAAATTATGAGCTTTCTCTAACACAATAAAGATTTCATCAGATGCTTTAGAAAGCAGGGTTAGCTCCTCCCATTTCTTTTTATAACCATGAATTTTAAGTCCCAATGGGGATCAAAAGAATGTGGGCAAGAATCATCTGAAACTGGATACTTTTCTATGTAAGGTTTTGAAATGACAGAGTTGATTTAAGCAATTCTTCAGCTGAGTGTTTCGTGATGCAATGTTTTTCTGCCCGGTTCACGATGGGCTGTGCCAGCCTGCGTATCCCCCTGTGGCACTGGAGCCTTTGGTCAGGACAGCTGTGGCATGCACACTGTTTACCAACTCCCCGATATGGAAAAACAAAGCTTTCATTCCTGGGCTATGGAAAACTTCTGCCGATGAATCCACGCCCTCTCTCCGGGGAGGAAAACATAACAAACATTAATGTCTCTTCACCCTTTTATGCCTGGTATATTAATCACCCAACAAGGGCTCATGACTTTTCCCTGTTCCAGTTTGCATTTGCCCTCTAACTACTGGGAGGAGTCCTGCTTTGTCTATAAAAAGCTGCACTTTGCCAAACAGTGTAACAGAACCGAACTTAGGGATTCACTCGCCCATCTCATCCGGGGAGAGAGGACTGAGCGCAGCCATGTTCAGGATTGGGAAGAAGCTCGCTGAGGAAGCTGTGCAACAAGCTGAAAGTGCTGCACAGGCGGCAGGTAAATACAAATTGCTGCTTTCCCTCCTCCTGTGCCTTGGGTGTTAAAGTATTTGCCCGGCTCCCGCCCCTGCTGCTGGGAGCAAATCTGCCCCTGGGGCATGAACTCTATAGATGCTGCCCTCAAGGTTGGGGTCAGCACATCCTGTAATCTCCAAGCCCTCTAACACTGTAGTAAGAGAAGGTCTGATATTAACTACTGGGTTTCCAACAACTTTTCCTCTTCTGGCTCGTACTGCGTGGGTGCTGAGATGATGTGCTGATGACAGGAGAGCAGAAAGCTGAGAGCAGAGGCGAGGCTGCTTATTTAGGGCTTTGCTTCCTAATATGACCAGCCATAACAAATCCGAGTTCTGAAGCAGCACAGTGTATCAGCTCTGAAGGCTCTGACCCTCTCGGGGCTGCACTGAGAGGCACAGTTAAGTGCCCTGATGTCAGTGCTCCAGCCCTGCCACCACCACAGTCACACACCCCACAGACAGCACAAGTACAGTTGAAGGGGCTCAGGGCATGAGCCAAATTCACTCCTGCAGAGTTTTGCTGAACTGGCCCCGAAGTTAAATAACCATTGTTGGTGGAGCTTTAACATGGAGACCAGCACTGCTGAGATTGCTGAAATGTTTGTGCTTAGTACGTGAGTGCTGGAAACTGTTTCACATTTACATATTTACATGATAGTTAGGTGAACCCTTGAAACCAGTTACTTAGCCTGTGACTTCAAATGCTGTAGAAATATCACTTGTGGGTTATGTGCCCAATGAAGCAAGTGGGAAGTCTGCTACTTATTTACTATGACTTGGTTCATTTTGCTAGGAAGATGAAGGATGCATAATCCCACACCCACCCTCTTTTCCAAAGAATTTGGATTTATTCTTAATTCAGCTATTTTTATGCTGAAGCATGGAAGAAAAACACCAGGACGTGGGCAATTGGAAGGGAACCATCAATTTTTACATTAAGATTTCTTTCTGATTTTGCTACAGAGTAATCCTAGAAATGCATATTTTGTGGCAGTTTTTTGATGTTCCTAACCCCTTTAACATTGGGGAGACATCTACTGTTTCCTGTGCTGGAAGACAATATGGATGTTTCAGAAGTGACATTTATCATCTTCAAAGGAGCTGAGTACTAATCTCAATCAGCTGATGGAATTAAGTGTTTAGGAGTCAACAAACTCTAAGAGCAACGTTTATAAATAGTAGCTGCAGTCCTTCCCCCTCTGTGCCATCTCTTTGGATATCATCAGTCTGAAGCCCTTTGCCTGAACCCTGCCTGTGTCTTCCCAGCAAGTCCTGAACTGCAGCATGACTCTTCCAGCTGCAGTTGGATCCTGGAACGAGAGAGGGAGGTCCCAGGCACTGGCCTGACTTTGGCCACTTCTGGGCAATCTGCACATACCTTGATGACAGGCAGTAAATACACAGCACACGGTGCTGAACTCATCACACTGCTGTTAGTATTGCACTAACTGCAGAAGGATTCTAGAGGTACCCTCTAAACACCCATTTAAATGAAAATAAACGAGTTTTAATGCCAGATTTCAACTAAAAAAAAAAGACTGTGTTTTGCAACTATTAATTATCTTGTTTCAATTACTGTTGTGCCTGCACGTGCCCCAAAGGCACAGTCCCATGAGCCATTGCCAAGTACAGAGTGGCACAACTGGGCTTTGAAGTATCTAAAATTAGCACCTATCCCATGGGTCCTGAAAGGAGTCACAAACTCGGCTGTGACCCAAGACTGCTATGGGAAGCATTTTCCTCAGCTGTACCTTACAAGCAGTGAACATCACTCACCTTAGGAAACTGCAGCAAAAGGTGATGTGTAATGATAATTAGCATGTCTTTTAAGTGGTGGAAAATGTCTTACAAGCTCAGGGTAAAACAGGCCACTGGATTTTACAAGACACTTAAAACAACCACTGTTGAAGAGCCTGGAGGAGACTCAACACAAGCCTGGAGACCTTTGAAGTTTTAGACACTCCCAGTACACTTAAATGTCTTTACTCACCTCAGCACTTCTCCCTCCTGCCACTTTCATGAGGGATGTCTTGATCAGCCAGCCACCTCTTCAGTATCTGTTGTGCAGAACACATCTATGGTGTTTTTAAAAAAGTGGTACTTGGAGCCCGGGGTAATAAAACAAATATGGGTCCAATGAAAGGCTATTTGCCCCAAACTTCTGACTCTTGTGAGCAAGACTTCCCTAATCACAGCTGTTAGAAGCTGATCATCCAAACATTTACCACTATTTTCTAGGCTGCAGGCCTTTAAGACAATACCTTCTCTTACTCTTAATTTCTTAGTATTCATTTCTCTTCTATTGAACTTTTCCATGCCTTTAAAACTACTCTGGTCTCTTACAGAATGCATTTTCTTTAGATACAAGAAAAAGTATTAGACTAATCACTAAAGTTTTGATGTGCTGCTTGTACAGCACACCAGCTCAGAAAGTGAACACCAATTTATGCAGTTGGTGAAAGAATCTTCACCAAACTGCTCTGAGCAGATCCCAGCCAGGCTCAGTTAAAGGAAAGTTTCATTGCACCCAATTCTCTACTGGGGTTTGATTCTTGACATTGTTAAGTGCCACACATTAAAATCCATAATCTCCATCTATACCAAGACACATGGACACTGTGGGGAACTGCAACCAGAGTCCTAATAGCACCTCTCCCACTAGATCAGGATGTCCATCTTTATGGAATAATTATTCATCTTCTAGCCCTGAAACATTTAGGGAACCCCTCGAAAATGTGACTATTGAAATTAGGGGAAGGGTAAAGCCTGCTTAATTGACATTTTTTTTCTCCTCATTGCAGTTGACACGGTGAGCCAGACTGTGCAGCAAGCAGCAGAACAGGCTAAGGATGTTGGTCAGAAAGGTACAGTAATGTTTGTGTTTATTTCAAAATGTCACGACAGTGAAATCCCAGACAGGACCCCCAACCCTGCCTTGCTCCTTGTCCCACACCTGGTGGGAAAGAGGATATTGCAGTGATGCTTACGGTTACCTTTGTTTTTCTCTTTTAAAAGCACTTGATGAAGTCTACAAAGTTGCTGAAACTGGTGAAAAAGCTGTAAAAAATGTAGCAAACCAAGCAACTTCATGGGGCAAAAGCTTTGGACAATGAAGATAAAAATGTGTCACCACTGAAATTTTTGTAAACAAGTTTCTGCTACATATACTCTTAAATAAAGACAATACTTACGCTCTGCCTGGCTTGCATGTATTCCTTTGGTTACATATATAAAAATAAATTTACAATCACTGGTCTAGAAAGACTGGATTACTGTACAGAGCAGGCAGCTAGAGCTGTGCCGCACTACTAATGCAAAGATGGTTTTGGTTTGTTTTTTGGGCTTTTTTTTGGTGGGGTATGGGCTGGCCTAAAGTGGGCAGCAAGTAAAGTCAAACACTTGAGAGCTGGTCTCCCATTTTGAGCCTAAATCCTGATTGTGTGTACACAAGTCTTACAACCTGAGCACCCAACAGCCCTCTCCAGACAAGGTAAGAACCTCTGTGCCTCTCTGACTGTTTGTGCTTCTGATCTTACTGGTAAAATCACAGCTAGCTGTGTGTTGAGGAAGGCTCAAGTGTGCTGAAGGTGTGTGTGAGCACTGCTCAGCACCACGGTGACACTCAGAGCCAATGCCAGCAGCAGAGGCTGCACTGCTGCCAGCAGAGCACGTGGCTGCACTTTGTGCTTGGTGCTGGGTCACTGGTGCCACTCCAGCAGCTCCACACAGCACAGGCACGATGGGCAGTGCAGCCACACTGTGCCATGCTGGAGGCACTGACCATGTCTCAGGGCTCCTGGTAAACCCACACAGGGACAGCTGCTGAAAGAATCAGAACCAGGGTATTTTGAGTAACTCATCAACAACCAAAAAAAAATCCCCAAATACCAGGAATACTGTGTGCATATGAACTTAGAATGAGATCTTAGAATCTGATACTATAGACTTCTCAATAAGTAACAGAATAATTTAGGGGTTACTTACCTGGCACCTTGAAATCACAGCAAGAATTTCCATTGCTTTGATGCTTCTTCCTGATGGTGACAGTTGCCATCAATGAAAAGAAGTGTAGTACTGAGTTCTTTGCTGGGACAAAAAAAATGATTGTTCTGCTTGCTCTTCTGTGTAATAGAAACATTTTGCATTTAGTAGTTTGCAAGTGCCATGTGACCCTGAACACTGGAGTTGTCATCCTTATTTGATTCACCTGTAGCTTTAGAGGCTTTGCAGAGCTGCTATTCAACACAAACTACACACCTATGCAGTATTTAGTGCTGAATGAGAGCTTACCTGGTAAGGATGTGCTTTGCTCTAGAAAGCAGGTGTGGTTCAGAAAAATTACAAATTGTGTTCAGATCTAACTTCAGGTCCTGACTGGCTCCCTGCCAAACACTGCAGCAAGTTTTGTGGTAAATGTCTGGTGGCATATAAGTGAATTCATGAATTCATAAGGTTATTAGCTGGCAGGGAAGACTTGTGTGTAGGTACATTATTCGTAAGGAGGATCTAACACCTAACTGAAGTCACAATTTTAGTAAAAAACCCCCAGGATTTATAACATGCACCTCAGAGAGTGATTGTTTTCATCAGCTGTGGCTTGGGCTGGGAAAAGGCTAGAGCTGCTTTGCAGCCAAAACTCTAAAATCACATTACCTGGTAGAAACTGCACAAAATTTTGCTTTCTTCTCTCTGTTGTTGCTGGGTCTTGAGAGGTACGTGCACAAAATGTGATAAGGAACATGCGACTCCATTTTTTTATTTTCTTAACTGTCTGATCACATTAGGAGTGAGGCTAACAATGCTCAGAACCAGTGTGAGATTATTTCAGAGCAAGCTATCACAAGAAGTCTGGGACCACTGATAAGGGTTTGGTTCTTGTGTTTAGCTACAAAAGGCAAATCAGCTGACGTGCTCTTAAGTCAGCCTCCTCAAGAATCTCAACTCTTTGACTGAAAGTACCTTAAGTTGTTGTAACACCCACCCTTGGATATGCTTGGATTCATGTCTCCAACACTGACTCTGCTAACAAGAGGTCAGTAACCATTACAATCAAGCTGCTGAGTAGAGATCCAGTGAACCTTAAGGGCTCATCTCTGGGTTTAGTAAAATCATGCCAGGTGGTAGATCTGCTTTTTTTCAAGATGTCCCTGGAAAAGAAGTGTTAATGTGTGTGTACACAAGAACAGAGGATGCTAACGAATCAGGGAATACAAGCATGGTGCAGCCTTTGGCTTTTTTTCCCTTCCAAGTTGGGAGGAGGCAGAAGATATCCCAGTTAGCTAACTATGCCAGCTTTCTGTATGCTCCAGCACTGAAAGGGTTCTGTTTTTCAAAAGTTTGCACAACCAAACTAGCTACAGAGGAAATTAAGCAGGGGAAGGAGAACAATAATAAAAGAATTTTGCTTTTGCTGCCAGATAATGCAACACTGCTTTCAAGATTATTTCTATTTTTTATAATTCAACTGTTTATTTGTGAGCTTTTAGCCTCCAAGTTTTGGTTACAATTTGTCAGAGCTGAATTGTTAAAATTGTAGTTTTGTTTTACTATATAATGGTTTATGTAAAAACTGCACTGAAAAATATGATCCATGATACAGAACTTGTGTTTCCAGATCCACACCTTGATCACAATAATTCTCTCAAGCTCAAATGGTTCACATTTTTAAAAATAATATCTCTGTGTGTATATATATATATATATATATATATATATATATATGCTGCACCTAGGTGATCTGTAGTACTTTTACAACCCTAGATGCCAGCACATATGATGGAGTAAGCCACTAATTAAATGCATCACACAGGTTTATTGCCCCATGCTAACTACTAAATAGTTCTTCACACAAACTTTAGAGAACAAGCTAAAAAGACCTGAAATGATTTACTAAATATATGCACCTTCAAAATCTTGCTGATAGGCAAGTTCAAGAGACAAAGATCTGTATTAGTGAGCCCCTGAAGATAATTCAGGGACAGTATCTTAGTAGTGGTCATGTAATGAACAGACAAGGGTGCCACGAAGATTTGCAGATTGACTGTATCTCCAGAAAGCTATTGCATGAAATAGAAAACAGTAATACACCAGCATAGTAGGTTTGGAAAGGTCAACTTTTTTTAATAACTGCTCTCTCTCCAGGTTATGTCATGCAGTTACAAAGTAGTTAGGAAAAAGCATGAGTTTCTGGGAGGGACTAATTGTCTTTTTAAAAAAAAACATTCATATTCATTACATAAATAACATCTGGCACTTCAAGGGGACTCCAAGGGACAAAAGCCTTACACTTCAAAAACTGTGCTTGATCCAATATTTTGTTGAGGTCCATTTTGTTGTACTTTATGTTCAGAACTTTCAAGACCTCTTGATGACAAAAAAAAAGGCTGTGTGTGTTAAGACAGTGGATTAAGTTTATAGCAGCATTCTAGCTCCTCTGTGGTTTGGCCAATGATTTCTGGGTTCAGTTTCACTTTAGTTGTTCACTGAGGCAGTATCTAATTTTCAGAAGGCCTCTGAAAGGAAAAGACTTAAAAATAATTCCAAAAAATCTAGGTATGATTGCTTACCAAATTCAGAATATCCCTTTCTTAAAAAAAAGGAAACAACCTATAGTCAGAATAGTTATGTAGATACTTGATTAAAAACATAACTAGAGTTGCTCAATAGTTTCAGCTTATAAAAATATTAGTCTGTCAGCGCTACAAATGTCATGATGACAGTCAAACTAGCTTGAACAAGAGAGAAAAGGCAGTCTTGTAACAGTAGCACAGTTAAAGAAAAAATATTGCCTTAAGAGAATCAGGCCTGAAGCTTTACTACAAATAAAAACTAGACTCCTATCAAAGTTAATCCCTGCTGGAGGCCCATTCTTCCTTTGACAATGCCACAGCATTGATCATACAAGGCCTTACTGAAAGTGCTGAAGCCAAAATTATGTCATTAAACAAAAGTGCATGAAGTAATAATGAGCTAGGTGCTCATATAGTACAGTATCTGATCTGAAGTCTGAGAAGTGGCTCAGGTGGCAAGACCACTCTTTCATACATAAAATGTACCATTTTGTTTTGTAGGCGAAACACCCAGAATGGCCCCCACAAGTGCAGATGAACTGTTATCTTCAGATACATACTTGTATACAATTTCCTAATCCATGGATTTTTATTGTAAAAAAGACTAGTTTGGAACTGAAACTAATTGAGAATAGAATCCACTATAATGTCAGAAGAAAAGAAAAGTTTGTGGTTACATGTAAACTTGTGATAAGCTTTCTCAAGAAGAGGGTACATTAACAGCGAGGGGTGGGATACAATAAGGAACCATAATGGCCTGTTTATGTAAAGGTCAAACCAGCCTCATTGTACACTTTGAAGACTTTCTCAATTGCATTGACATAGGCAGCTGTTCTCAGGTCCAGACCCAGGTTGTATGTCATGGCAGTACGCATGATTTGCTGAAACAGAAAAGGTTACATGTGATTTCTGAAAGTTTCTCCACAGGAGCTCAACAGTTTTGCTTGTGGATCCAAGTTAGGAGTAAAAGGAGCTGCTAGATTGGTATCAGAGCTCTGATCCTTTGTGGATCAATTCTGACATTTCTTGATTCCCCTTACAGCTGAGAACTGAAAGGGAAGAACATCTTTCCCAGGTCACTATATTAACCCTTTTCAAGTCTACACTGCTAGGGAGAGATGAGATGTTCAAGTAGCCTTTGTCCCACTAATTAAACATACAGCATTGAGGAATTAATCTAAAACTGTAAATGGTGAAGTAAAGCACTCTTATGCTTTAAAGCACTTTACATGTCCCAGATTAGCCAGGTACAAGAGGACAATCAAAAAGCTTCTACTTACTATAGCTTCTACTAGAATAACCTCTATGTTTATTATACCCAGTTAAAAGTTGGCCATGATGGCACAGAGCAGAAATTCTTCATACTCTAAGTGACTTCCATTAATCATGCACTGTTTATCTACTCTTTTCATTGCAAAGAAATTCTGTACAACCTATTCAAAAACTGTCCTGAAGTCACGTGAGTTTTCTTTCCTGTAAGTCTATATAGCAATGCAATATTTACCCGGGCAGAACGTTCCATTGTATAAGCCAATCCAGAGTGTACAATGTCTTTCTCAGATGCACCCTGTAAACAGGGAATAAAACCAGGGTTTAATCCAAGACACAAAAAGGTCCTCATTGTGTGCTGGGAACAATGACGTGTTGGATTCCCATAATTACTGAAGCTTGCTCACTCATTCTCTTCTAATGATTTGTGAAGAATCTAAATAGCCTTTACTATGGTACTTGAAGAGCTTGCTATGGTCAATTCAATTCTAAAACCTCAGATATAAGCACTGAAGTCTTTTATAGGCCTAGCTTCCAGATGCATGATGCTACTATTGTCTACTGATATAGTAATGACTGTTTTCAGCCTTAAGACCACACAGTAAATATTAAACAAAAAAGCTCCCCAGAGTCAACAACCTATAGAGGCCTCTTGCAATTGTTTTGGAGACAGATAGGTTTTAGGAAGGGCATAGATCCCAAATTCATTTATTCCACATTGTATTAGCCCTTAGCAACTCCATAACTTTATTCCCATTAAAATTTAAATACACAGAAAAGTAAGAATTGAAGAATTAGGATGACTCTTTACAGGTTCAATGTTCCATCATCCTGATTGCTGTAATTTACTAATAATTGGACATCTGGCTGCACAAAATACTTGCCTTCCCTCAAATACCAATTTGGGCTGGAAGTAGAAAGTACTAGGCCAGATTCTATGGCTTAAGTGATCCAGCATTTGCTTTAAGCCACAGAATCCATCACACATGCTACTCATATAGCCTAACATGTATGAACATGCATCACTCTGGATCAGGCTAAAGACTATTGCCATCATCCAACTTAGTCCAACTTTAGATGCATTTCCCCTGATTTCTTCTTGAGGATGCACAGTTTAATATTTTTCACAACTTGCTGGACTTTCTTCCCCTCCTCATTTGTCCCATTTCCTCCTGAATTTGTGTTTAAAAACTAAACCAATCGATGCTTTTAGTTTCCATGTATCCCTTGGCAGAGTATTGCACATCTGAACTATCTGCTGTGCTAGGAACCATCCCCTTATTCTTCTTTCTGCACCTCTCTGTGCTGATTTTGTTTGAACATATCTCACTCTCCTCCATCATTCCCTGCAGGAAACAATCTATCCTCACCCACCCTTTTTTGTATGCCTCATTCTACAGATCACAGCCTCCACCCCAGGCCTCGTACAGGCCAGTGGGACCTAGGTTAGTTCATTGTTCCATGTTGGAGAAGCTCCTGTACTTTTATCTATCCTTATGCTCCTACTCTGAACTTTTTCCACCCCTCCAATGTTTAAAGATGCAGAGACCTAACCTGCACACAGTATTCAGAAGGCAGCACTCTCTGAATTCGTATGGCAGCATCATTACTCCGTCTTATCCCTTCAGAACAATTTCTAATGCTGGATTTGCTTATTGATTGCTACAGATTTCTAGGCTTTCAAAACTTCCTTTTAAATGCAAATGGATCAGCTCATAACCCATCACTTCACGTGGAAACTTCCCCACCATGTATTGCTGTGCATTAGATAGCAATGAATTTGACCTGACATTTCTTTGCCCATTGATTCACTCTTCGAGGAACAAGCTACAATTTTCCACCCAGCTCTTACTCTGGAGTTACAGAAACATCAAACTGTCTGCGGTGTGGGATCTTGTTGAAGGTTTTTTGAAAACCAGGCAAACTGTATCAACAAGAGCTCCAAAATACAAAAAGTGTCTGTATTAAAACCATAGCTTTTTTATAAAATTGGAGGTATTTTGCATGGGCTGAAGTAAAAGAAAAAATAGCTTATTTCCAATTTTCCAAAGTGGTTCAGATAATTTGCTTGCTTTATTTGTTTGGCTATGAGACTAATTATGTACTAATGCTTTGTTTGGGGAAAAGTGCTTCATGATAGCTGCAATGGTAAAACTTAGATTGCAGTTATAATATCAGAGTACAGCTCCCCTAACAGTAAAAAAAACCAGCAGCAAGTACTTACTGATATCCTATCCTGAAATTCTGCTGTAGGCACAACTGGAATAGTTCCCCCGTGTTTCCCAAATTTTCTTTCCAAGCTTTCCTGGACAGACACTAGAAAGAAAAAAAAAAAAAAAGTAGAGGCAAGGTAACTGACAAAGAAAGGAATGCTTCCCTAGCAAAGGAGGTGACTCCAGGTCTTTCAGCATTCGGTGGCATGAAATGGTGCTGTGGGCAAAGGGAGTCATCTTATTTTTGTCTTCTAAGAAAAGGGAAAGATACTGATGTTTGTTTATTTATAGGTGAATGATGCCAGTATCAGTAGTAATACTGCTATAGTACAGTCACAGGGCAAGCAACTGGATTTACTGATCTTACTTCACTAACCTTATAAAACTGATAGGAAAATTAATCCAGATTACTCTAACTTGATAGATAGAATTAGACGAAGTATTTCTGCAAGTTAAAGCAATCAATTATCTCTTCTTAAACTTGGAACACACAGTAATTACTAATAAAAAAGCCCATGTGAAATTTTATTATTTTTTTTCCTTAGGACATGAGCAGTGCTTTGGTATTTTCACTGATAATTGCCATAACTCTAAACTACTTTAGAAACACCTTGCAATGCATGATTTATGAGGAAAGGTTATATTAAAAACTATGCAGGTCTATGTTTTATCAAGTCCAGTGTCACAAGATTCTCACATTTTCTGCAGAATACTGTTTAAAATGGAGCAGTATCTTCCAGTTCTTCTCCACTGAACTTCCTCTCTTCACGTAATTGTTATTGTTTCCCAGAAAGTAGGCAGCAAGGAATGACCATAAGTGGAGCTGTGAGCCATAAGCAGGTTTTTCCAGTGCCTGTCTCTTATATTATTGGCCTTTATAGAAATCCTCTATTGTTGTATGTGCAGAACAATGGTACCCACTTGAACTTTGAATACTTCTTAAGTATCAAGTGTACAGCTGAAAGACGTTTATTAAGAAGTAATAAATATTTCACTTAAATGGCTTGACTTCACTATTTTATAAAACTGAGGAAAGAATTAAAAGATAACTGAAAAAGTATGCATTTAACTTAAGTCATTAGAGTTGCAGGTCAGTTAACCTATGAAACCTTTTCTATTCTTTAGTACGCAGCAATTACAGACTTGTGGGGAAATAATGGTGAATTTAAAAGAGTTCTGTATTCGTTTCTCCCACACTTGGTGTTTGCTAGTCCAATCTATCAATTAAACAGTGTGTGGAAGCAGAACTGAGCACTTACTGAGCAAGTGGTAGTTTGAATCTCTTTCATATTTGAAAGTCAAACGGCCGTAACTGACGTGGTTCAAGTTTTTCAGCCATTCAAAGTAGGACACTGTTACACCACCAGCATTCAGGTAAAGATCCTGCACAGAAACAGTAAATATTCTGAATTGTGACCATGTGACAAAGACAGCTCTATCATACTCTGCAAAAGCAAGCAAAGTAGTATGTACAAGGCACTACTTTAAACTGCAGTACAGAAGACAATTTAGTTCTTACTCTTACAGGACAACAATTACCCTCTTCAGTTTAGGGATTACTTCTGCTGATTTAAAATAGGACTTGACTTTAGAACACATGAAGTTTAGGTGTGCTTGACTGACTACTTCTATTTTAGCACAAGTGTTTAAGGAAGGTAGGGCATTCTTAGGCCATCTCAGTGAGTAAAGGCTGAAGATAAGCCTCTCTATCTGGCAAGATCACTTGATCAGGACACCCTTTCTCTGTGAAAAAATTGTCATTATAGCTGGATAGGTTTCATTCTTTCATATTATCATTACACATACTCTCTACAATCTACAGTATGCAGTTCTGAGCATCACCCAGAAACACTGTGTCTACAAACTGGCCAGAATATTTATTCTTCCTCCTTCCTTTGTTTAGTGCATTTTTTAATTGAGCAAACGTCAGCTAATCATCATTATCTTTGGTCATTTACAGTTGTAGTGAGTTTTTTAACAAATGTTCTCAATCTTCAGCAACATTGACACCCATTTCCTAGACATCAGTTACTAAAAACCACTCTTAGAGAATGAATGGCTAGTAATAAAAGCTTTGATAACTAGAGTCTTGGTTCTCTTCACAAAAATGTTCCTTTTGTAATGAAAAATCAAAGGTCATGATAGAACCTTACAGGGATAACCATGATATTCCGCTCCAAGAAGATTTTGTCAGCTTCAGGAGTCGTAGGCCCATTGGCACCTTCAGCAATAATCTGAAAGAAATCACAGCAGAGTAACCCACAGGTATAGATTTGGGTTTATTCATGCTGATCATGGAATATTAAACAGACCTTCTCTATTTTTCATTTACATTTGAACTCTTGGACTTACTTTTGCTTTAACTTTGTGTGCGTTGGCCTTGGTCAACTGCTTCTCGCTGGCAGCAGGGATGAGAATATCACAGTCCGTTTCCAGAATACTGCCCTCAAGTGGCTTTGCTTTAGGGAAGCCCATGATTGTCCCGTGTTGCTGTGTGAAGAAAACAAACCACTGTGGTTTTAGTGTGTTGTGCACTCATACGAATTCCTTCCCTTTTTCTGACTTTCAAAGAGAAAAACGGGAGCAGCACATAACATAATTTCCATCCTCACTTAGACATAAAAAGCAAGCTACAAAGCCTCAGTAACAGTCAAAGTTCCCAAGACTGAAGCATTACTGCTCTCTGTGTAGACACTGATAACCATTTGGGCTCTGGAATATGAAAAAAAACCAACTCCCTCTCAGTTCTTAAAATAGTTTTTAAACAACTGAAATGACTCATTAGTCTGTTACACCCAGGGTAAGTTGCATCACTTAAGATTCAAATGGTTTTTAAGATTCAGTACTACAATGATGGACTTTGTTTAGTGATAGAATCTTCATTCTTTTGAGAAAGAGGGTGATAAAGAAATTCAAATACTCCTTATATAAAAGAAGACACATCAAATAAGCCCCCAAGAAACTTTAAGTAGAAGATCATATTTTAGTCCTTGTGAACTGTCCCCTCAAGTCTGCTTCACTTGGAAACTGAAATAAAAAGACCACATCCAGTTTTTTTTATAAACTACACATTCGAGTCACACTGCCAGGCAGGCTTTCATTCTTTCAAAAACATCCAATAGGTAAGAAAGCAAAAGTACACTTTGTACATCTTCAATGACCACATGCTTGTGATTCTCAGTCAGGAATCCTTCAGGAACCTCCCTGCCCTGGTTCCTTAAGACACCCTTCCTAGTTTAGGCGTAAGAAAGGCAAAATAGTAAGAATTCCAATTCTGAACATAAAGTAATTAGCCTGCACACATACAGACATTTTTTTGAGTGTCAGGTCAAAGACTAAAAAAGGTACCACCTGCATTTGCATTCTTGTTGAGGATAATAAGGAAAATCAGAAGAATCAACATTTCTAAGCCATTTTTTAAGAACTATTTGCAGCATGATTTAAATATCACAACCCCAGTTTACAGTCATCAGTCTTTCTACGTATTTGTAAAGCTGACAACAATGAAACTCTTTCTGCTTAGCTAAGTTTCGTACCAATTTGAAATCTTCTAGTTCCTTTGGGTCAATGCCATCAGGATTCCAGATAGAACCATTAAACTCTCCTACAGCAACGCATTTTGCGCCAAAACGATGCAAGTATCTCATAGAATGTAAGCCCACGTTACCAAATCCCTGGAAGTGGAAAGAGAAAGGAAAAAGTAGTTAACCCTCCAGCTAAAATGATGATTACTGCTAAGGCTTATACAGTTTTAAATAGTCCTTCATCTATTAGCACATCTTGGCATTAGATGATGTGTATAGGCAAGATGGAAGAAATCTACATGCACTGTATTCTTATCTGAATACCACTGCAGAAATTATGCTCTGTAGCCAGCAATGCATAGGTTTTTATACTGGAAGTATGGAAGAGTTAATGCTACTACAAACATGTCAAAAATATGATGTTTATCAACACAGGAACATTCTCTGTATCTACTTCATGACTGGCACCATCTTAAAGAGATTGGTGGATTTTTGTGTGACTACTAACTTAATTCCTGGCCATTAAGTTCCTTTACTTCCAGAATGCTGAAATTCTCAAAGTAAAAGAACACACATAGCAAACCAAAAAGTCACATGATTGATGTTGATAGCTTGTAGTACGATTCTGTGCTGAAAAAAAAGCTGAATGATAAATTCCTGTATAACCTGGCTTCAATTATACTTAGGATTTTTGC
The DNA here is from genome assembly GCA_026261815.1 of Monarcha castaneiventris obscurior. Classification (NCBI taxonomy): domain Eukaryota; kingdom Metazoa; phylum Chordata; class Aves; order Passeriformes; family Monarchidae; genus Monarcha; species Monarcha castaneiventris. Next base: position 26,984,132 of record JAMPIT010000886.1, on the reverse strand, counting down.
TTAGGTATTAGAAGCAAACTTTGACAGAAGAGCCTGTCATGCCTTAGGTCTCTTTGAAATGCCCTATGCTCATTTTCCTACGAGAATTTTCTGCTTTTCTTATGGCTGTGTTTTCAGCCTAAGTTTTGCTTAAGTGCCTGCTGGTGAGTCCTCTGCCAGGCATGAAAATGCCAAAGTGCAGGGAGACGAGAGTGCTGCTGGGTCTGTGCAGGGCAGAGGTATTTGTTCCAGCCCACAGGTTAACTAGAGGACAACTTGGAGGTTACAGTTACTCTGCTATTTCTAACAAGCACTTTTTGAAAACAACAAATCAGTTCCTCAAATCCTCCATTTAACATATTGTTTAAAGTTGAACAAGTTTCATTTCTTTGAAATTTCAGGAACAATAATGCATACTACTGACTATCAAACCCTTTCAAAATTCAACTACATAAATCCTCAAGTCTTAGGAACACCAAAAATGTACATTCAACCCTACAAATTTAAGATAAAGTCTTGGTTTCTATTTTTCCAACTGCTCGCTCTTTAATGGAACAAGATCATAAGCCTCAGTTCCTTCTGTCCTTAAATTTCTTATTATAAAACATCACAACAAATTTTGTGTTGGTAAAAGTAGCATCACAGCTCACTGAAAAGTGTGCCTTAGTTTAAAGAACTCCTGTAACTGTATTTCATTTTGGTGTTTGCAGCTTACAAGATCATAAAGACTAGAGATTTGGCTTTGTGCCTGTAGAGTGCAATTGAAAGTTCAGTTTATAAAAACCAGTCCAGAATAAAGGACACCTATGTTGCTTGAAAAGTGTTTCTAAAGTTTGAAAGTAAAGGTTTACTTGGAAGTTTTAAAGCCCTCTCAGGTTTTAAGGGCTACAGCCTGTTTTAAAAACAGCTCAACTGAGAATTTGTGTACTACTTCTTTTCCTACAGTCCAAGGAAAAAAGTTACCTGAACAGCAAATGTTTTATCTCCAAATCCTGGAGTCATTCCTAATAAGCTCATATATGATGCTTCATTAATGAAATTTTCAATTCCATGGAAGACACCACGACCAGTTGCAGATATACGTCCATGGATCCCACCCTGGCTGATGGGTTTACCAGTTACACATGCATGTGCATTAATGTCCTGTAAAACAGCAAAGGACTTGTGAGACAGGGAATTAATCAAAAAACAGCTGGAACAAGAAGTTTTGTACATTTAAGACATAAGGGAAAACAGAAATTGTAAGAGTCAGAACAAGATATAGCTTAAATGCATTTAGTTTATAAAGATGATTTCCTTCCTCACTTTGTGTGAACACCCTGGAATACTCTGTCAGGAAAGGTGTGTAATGCCATAGTGGATCACACAGTCTGTGATTTTTTGTTGTCCCTTGTGTGTGTTTGTTAACTTCAGTCTGTGTACCATGGTGACATTCCACAAATCAAGCTTTGAGGAATATCTCAAAGTCAGCTCCTATTTACACCCACAATTTCTTTACATCATTACTTTTGCTATCTCAATTCTTTTAAGGGCTCAGACATATCCTTGAACTGGCTTTTAATCATCTTTAAACAGTGTTAAGTGTTCCTGTTCCTTTATAACAAATTCAGTTATTTTGCAGTTACCAAACAAGGTATGAGGTCTTTAGTCAGAATATGGGCATGCTCTATCTCAGAGGAAAATCTGCAGTTTGAAGGCTGTATGGGAAAAGTTGGGTATTTACTACTTTTATTCAGAAAAGCAGCATTTACAATCAAGCCTCTATTCTTAATTTGGTGGCAATAAAATTAAGTTTCCCGTTTGTCAGATAGTTAGCCAAGATAAAATAGCTATTTAAAATCACAGCTGATTTTTCCAACTGGAATTTTATAACTTGAAAGAAATTCTTCCAAACCAGACCCTGGACCTCCCTCTTCTGCCACCAGTGGTTCCCATGCTCCCACACCCTGGGAGCACAGTCACACGGTGCCTTGGCTTCCAGCACAAGTGAAAGAGTAGGGATGAAAGAGAATCCAGTGAAATGAGTCTGCCAGCAGCCGGATGGGTTTCCATTGCACCAGGCACACATTCACTGGGAGGCTCCCTCCGCTCCATCCCTCGTGCCAAAGGCATTTGCATGCCTGTGGTGTGAGTGCAGGGTGCTCGGTGAGAGGAAGGAAAGGAGCAGACAAAAGTAAGTGGAGGCAGAATGGCTGTGCAGGGGACTAGAGCCATAACGAAGATTGCAACTATTTACTGTTTGAAAACCACAGTGAGTTAACATATAACCTTCTTAAAGAACAGTAACAGCGATGCTGGGCTTGCCACAGAATTCCTAATTCAGCGTCCCAAAACACAGCTCGCTGCTCTCTGTAAGCTGTATGCTCCCTCTGGTGGCATATCAACTGTAACCAAGACTGGCAGGGCTGTTTTCCTGAAATGACTTGGCCTGGTATTTCAATGGACTTTAAGGTTTTTATTCTGTTATATAGTGTTAAACTATGCTTTGTGCTTCACAAAAGAGGAAATATGTTTTATAAATACTTGCAGAAATACAGCCTCCCACCATACATAAGAATGTATTTATCAAAGTCCCTTCCTGTGTACCTAAAGTCAGTTGATTGTGTCAGGAAGTACAGTAGAGCGGAAAGGATTAATTTAATAAAAAACTTTAGCCATATATAATTCAGTGATCCAGCAACTTCAGATGGATTTTCTGGAACAGTTAACATGGTAGTTATTAACAACTTGCATGGCTTGGCAAGAAAACAGGACATGAGGACAGGACAGATCCAGGTCTTCTTAAAGTCACATATAAAAACCACAGCTGATGTCAAAGTCCTAAAATATTTGGTTTCAAGTCAATAAACAAAAATTTTTAACACATCTTGGGCCAAAGCCAAAGAGCATGGCTTTTAATGAGAACCTTGGAAAATGGCTTAGAGCTAGCATGAAAGATTTCTATATCAGCACTGGTAGCTTAGTGATGTTCAGGCACTAAATTTTGCTCCTTTCTTAACCCCTTTTCCTCTGCAATAACATTCTCCTTGTCTCTCCAGCTTCCCAGCTCTGCATGTTGGATTTTGAGCAAACTTCCCTTATCTGTTTATATCTGTTATTTGATTTATCCTTTCCACTTGAAACTCCCTGAACAGAGCAGTGTGTGGTGTTCAAGCACAGACCCATCAGGTCTGTAGATTTCTCAGACAGATCCCTCTCACCAGAGTTATCTTTCCACTCCACTGAATGTAGTCCCCTCTGTGTTTGCAATCATGGCTTGTTCCACTTCTGTTCCTTGCTCATTTTCTGTTCCTAGATCCTTTCCATTCTTCCTCCATGGTCACTTTTATCTTTTCAGTATTCCTTAACCACCTTTATTTTTGCTCTTGGTGTCCCGACCAGATAGCTACCTGAAACATCTTCCTCTACAAACTGGTTTTTATGGATTATTCCCCTTTTTATAGCCTTGTCAGAACCCTCACTTTACTTCTCCACACCTGGTCATTCTCCACAATACCTCTGGAGTTCCACTGTGGCTACCACTCTCTCTTGAGCATACAAACAAGCAACCCAACAAAAATTAAATAAACTAACTTCCCTTCCCCCATCCCCCCAACAATTTCTATTCTTTAATTAACTTTTCAGAAAAATGTTCCTGAATCCTCTCAGGTTTTTTTCTTTTTCAATAAGATACTGCCATATAGAGAGAGTCTAAAAAGAAGCTGTTGTAGCATAATTCAAATTTTAATCCTCAGTAGTTGTTTTGTTTTCTTTTGTCATGGAATCATGAGAATGTGTAGGACTATACAACAAGGCGAGATGACAAAGTGGAAAGAATAAGAAATTCAGCTATTTGAAAACTTCTCTATCAGTGCTTAGTTTCATTTAAAAAAAAAACTGGAACTTTTGTATAAAACTGTATGAGAACTCTTCAATACAACAAATCTTAAAGCAGGTCACTTGTTGTGATCCTTCTTGTCAGTATTAATAATACACTGCTGTTGTATCACAGTGAGATACACATTTTAGTGCAATGAGTTAAAACTTACAATGCTTTGAGGCAGTAGTTCTGTCATAAAACAAAATTTTAAGTTCTGACTGAGGGAACTAGTTGCCACTCTGCATGTTGAAGTCCTTCTGAAGTCGTAATTTTGGCTTTTTATTAGATTTCAGGTTGTAATTAAAATGTTTACCTCTGTCAATAGCAAAAACCAAGTAATATTTCACAGTGACACCCCTAAGCTCTGTGTAAAAGTGATTTACCTCAACTAATCAGCATGCCACAGCTGATGCCTCAAGCATTCTTTTTTCCTTCTGTAAGATACCTTAGACTGTACTTCGGACTCAGAATAACCTGTGCCACTCCACCTCCTATTGTTCGAGGCCTCAGACAAGCCTTGTGCCAGGAGACTGAGGAGAGGCAGGCATATCTTGAGCAGATGTGCCAGAGAGAGGCCACGTGCTGGGTGGCACCAATGCCCTACTACTGGAGGTGTGCACCCTGCTGTATTCCAGGAGAGCTGCAGGAAGGGACTGCACAAAGTACAAGGAAAGAGTCTTTTCATTTCCAAAGGAGCTGGGATAGGCAAACATGCACTAGACTGGCACAGTAACACACCAATACACAGCTACTAACAAAGAAGTTGTCCATGATACATTTTTCTTTTAACCAGCCTGTCAAAAGTATACAGCGAAAGTGTTTGGTTAACAGTCAGGTACAAAGAACCCCACTGACATAAGGACAAAGGCCAAACTAAGGGCTAGCATTAAAAAGTAATTTTTAAAAACTTTAAATTTTTTTTTTTAATTGCCTCCTAGGCTATAAATTACGTCACTGTTCTTTTGCTTTGCATTTTGGAGAATTTGCTGAAGTCCACAAGGAATACTTGTTACTTCTAGGAGACTCCAGAGAACCTTAAAACTTTTACAAGTTATACCAATAGTGTGAACTTAATTTGTATGGTCTCTTGAATGCACAAAAACATAAGCATTTCTTTAATAAAACTTGTAAATTCAGTTATCAGTTAACAACTTTAAATTGTAATTATAGCACCAATGAAAAACAGAGGAAAACAATAGACATAAAACCCAATTTTAGACTATATACCTTTAAAAAGTGTATTTTCTTTTTGTCCAACAGTTACAATCAGTATTGTGTCAGACAAGATTCTTTTAAGGCTAGTGTAAGAATATTATCCTTAAAGCTATTTTTCCTTTACTGTACCCTCACATCACTGAAGCTGTCACAGTTTGTAAGAATATTTTTAGATCCAATAAGTAAACAAATTGATATGATTAGGCAGCTTTTCTGCTTGAAAGCCTCTGCTCAAGACTTACATAGTGTCCTATGGTACTGGCATAGGTGTCAGCAATCCAGGACATCTCCCTCTCCCCTGTGCTCATATCAGGAGCAGGCACATCCACACCAGGTCCTGTTGGCAACAGTGAAAACAGCTCTTAAGGATCAAACACAAATAGTTATCTTCAGTCATTATTCCCTTGGGAACTGTGCAGGCCTTGGCAGAGAAGAACTGTTTTCCTATTTAATCCTCAGTTTATTATGCAAGCAACATATTCTTCTGGATTCAATGCAGTTTTAGATGCTGTATCACAGCTTTCTACAATATTGCCAAAACCTCCAACCTTTACGTAAGCCATTTGATAAAAGGTGAAGGCCAGTTTGTCAATAAAAAGTTGGAGCAAGACAGTGCATCAAAAGTGGTTTGGGTTTTTTTTGACAACCATTGCTGTAACAGGGAGGGTGCTATCTAGGTATGATTTCTATATGCTGTGACATTGACTGGATTCTTCTGCATAAGAATTTCCTTTCTGTTCCTGAGTGAGTTTAAAAATTGCAGGTACATTGTTCCTAGTCATTGCACCGTAGCACATGCATTTGGTTTTACTGCTTACTTCAAGAAAGGTTTAATTTCTCTTCATTGATGAAATAAAACTTTAAAAGAAGTTTCACACATCTGTTGAAATTAAGAAAAAAAAAAAATCTGTTTTTTGTAGATAGCTAAAAATAGTATTTCTCCAGACTATTTAAGATTATAGAGACTTGCTAATCAGGATTTTAAATGCAACTCTGCCCCTAACAATTTTTTCTAAGTAATTTTAAAAGGTTTGTCAAAGTTGTGTAGCACCAACCAGAGAGCCAAAAAGGAAGACAAGTTTGTGAAACCATTTTAATTGTCACTGAACTAACTATCACTATAGCTGGCATTGTGTATAGTAAAACCCCCGTCACATGTAACATCAGTAAGTGTGTTTATAAAGGAGCTTAATTTAGAAGATAAATACTCTGGCTGGAAGAGCAGATGACAAACACTCTAGCTGAAGAACAAGAAAATGCAGATAAAAGGCCAGACATTCCCAAGGCAGCAGATATCAGGAATACATGGCAGACCTTTAACTAGTTACATGCCTCATTATTCATTTGTTTAAGAACCTTCTCTGGGTAAAGCTCTTCCCTTTAATTAAAAGTCAAGCTGGTAATATCCAGCTGTCTGTAGAGGAGATGTCCAGACAGCAACTCCAGACAGCAAAGCCACCAGAACAACTCAGGGCTGAGTCTGAATGAAGCCCCCACTAACATTACTGAGCTGAGGTTCTGTTACAACAGGCTCCTGTGCTTCTTGCCTATGCTTCCCTTGCAGCCTCTGGTTGCCATGGGTGAAGCCATCAACTTTTGCTGGGGTGGATCTTCTATTTCCTTCCTCTCTTTCCTCAGATATCTGCCAAAAGCCTCAACTGAGACTACAGGAAACAGTAACAGTGAAGAGTTTGCTATTAGAGTTAAAACTGCAACAAATATGGTTACAATTTTATGATCTAACTCTGGGAGAAATGTGATTCATTTTGGATACCGTGACTTCAGCTTTTGTGGCTTCCCACAGCAGAACTGCCACCAGAAAAAGTTAAGACAGTTCCCTTAAAAATGCACGAAGAAGCAATGACTCAATTCTTTGTGGCTCTTCACTGAAAGTTCTCTATTTAAATTGTTTACAGTTGTCAAAAATACTGTTATCTAAGGATATTATCTAACAGGCACTGCCAATACACAATAATCAGACTCCTAAATTTGAATAGTAAAGCTGCCCGACATACCAATAAAGCCCTTTTTTGCCAGCTCCATGGTAAACCTTCTTGTGATCTTTTCCAATTCATTGTCCTACAGAGAAAACGCAATAAATATCAGAAGAAATCATTAGTGTTTAGGAGTATTTGCTCAAACTTAGCCCAAGCATAAGCAAACGCCCTCTTCTTTTAGAAGAAAGGATGATTCATAATTTATATAATTTATATGCCCCTCCCCAGCAGACCGTTGGCATTCAGGCAGCACAAGAAACACTGGGCTTTCTTCCTGTACATTCTGATCCATGACAAGTCAGGAGCATGGCACAGGAAGAACCACCTGTGCCCACAGCAGAGATTTCCAGCAAACAAATCTGATATCCTGTGTGAGCGATTTACAACCAGCAACAGCAAGAGCTGGCCCTGCCAGGTGTGTGATCAACACAGCCAAATGACTGCACACAAATCCTTAGAGGAGCTTTGAACTTAGAGTATCTGTTATGTATTCTAGTATTCCTCTCTGGATAAGTTGTTTTAATTAGGGCAAGAAGGCAAGCCTGCAGTAAACCTTTTATAAGCCAAGTTAGTTATTATTCACACTGGAACACTGCACAGAACGGTTTAATGGAGCATAAAACTATTAGTCAGAATAAACAAAAACATTAACTTTTTTTTCTAAGAGTAACTTAATTTAAGCTTTTATTAACAGTATCAACTTAAAAAAAATTCAGGTTCCAAATTATTTGTAGTATCCTGATTTTCAGAAAACAAAAAGTTAAATAATTGAAGTATTCCACCTCTGAAACACAGACCTTCCAAAAATTCTTTTCCTACCTATTGCATGCACAGGCTACATTCAGCCTTTACACAGGCAGAAGTGGCAGGAGGTTTTAAGTGGTCAGTAATGACCTTAGAAGAGCTTTTTTAACTGGCTGGCTTCAGTATTGCAGATAACCCAATTTTTATCTATGATTAGGCTTACTGTGTAGTTCTTGGGATTGATCTTGACACCAGCCTTTGCCCCACCAAATGGCACATCTACAAGAATGCAAAGGAAAATCATTTTACTTTTTCAACAATAAAGGCAGAACACATGAGAAATATGTGTAATTATATCTTTGATTTTAGCAGTGATTTTGGTTTTGCAGCATTTATGGCTTCTCAAGCATAAGCTATAATCTGATCTAGGTATTCTTATAAAAAATGGGAGATCTTTCAAGGCACTTTGAAAATGGTCTTTGAAACTCAAAAGTTCATTATTTAAATTTTCTGTGCTTAAATATCTCTTGTCCTTGATACTTGTAGAAATAGTTTTATCATTTAAATTTTACTGGTTTAGCTGAAAACTTTTGCTTTGCAAGTCCTAAGTGTGTCTATATATACATCAGGAAAGTAATTTCTTTTCTTACACATAATGTGTAGATTCTCTCTAAACTCCTCTATAATTTAGTAGCTGTGTACAAATTATACTTCTTCATAACCTATACAGGAATTTTATCCTTCTCTCTCCACAGCTCCCCTGCCTGAATCCTTTACAGCCTCCATCTGTTCCCCCTAAAATTAGTCCCCTACTAATCCAAGTTTGTCGTACTTGAATTTGAGTTCAAGATGCAGTACTTTTTATGGGAGAGGGTAATCAGCAGAATTTGGACTTTTCAAATGAAAATGCAACTGTATTTAAGTATTTTCAGTAACAACAGAGGGAACACGTATTATTATTTTGGTCACTATAGATTTTTCCCATCTTGCTACAGATTTAAGAGATTAGTGTCTGAAATTCATTTTAATCCTTTATGTGTTTGTTTGTTTATGTAATTACATCAGTACTGATGGAAATCTTGCTTGAACAATTAACACTTACCAACCACAGCACATTTGTACGTCATGAGAGATGCTAAGGCTTTCACTTCATCCACGCTAACGTCCATACTATAGCGAATACCTGCAGAAGACATGAGAAAAAATAGGAATTCACTAAACAACTTCACCAGTATCTATACATTGGGAAGGTTAATTCTATACCAACAATCTTTAACAAGCAAGTACCTTATTTATTAACTTACTTACTTAAAGAGGTAAAGAACAAGACCCCGTTCCCCTGCTTATATATCAATCTTTTATGTAGCAGAAATTCAAGATTTCAGGAACTTTCTATGAAGTAGTTTAATGGCAACACTCAGCTTTGGGGAAACATAGGAATATTTCTTGTGAGAAAGATGAATCAAGCTGACAGGAAACTAAGAGCAGGGTTTTCAAGAGGCTGATAAAAGCTCTTCAGCATTCCACAGGATCTTTAGCTTTGGACTTCATTCACTGTATATACAAGATTAACTTTGTTCCTGAACATAACTTATCAGTACAGGTTACAATCAAGGTCTTTTTGATAGAGTAATACAAGCTCCTGTTAAGTTCTAAGCCTTGCCTTCAAGGCCCTGGCTGCTAGGGCACAGCCACAACACAAAAAGCAACAGACCACTCTGCTAGTTCAAATTTTTTCAAAACATTTTGAGGGAATAGTTCTGCACCAGCAAGCTTGTGTGACCAGGCCTCCTATCCACACCCACATGGAAGCCAGCCCACACCTTCATTCCCTGCACCAAGTCACCCAGCAGGGCTGCAAGTGTGTGCTGACAAATGCAAATTCAATTTGTTGTCTGCTGACAGCAGCTCAGATGCAAAATGGGTGAGCCCAGCATTCAAGGCAGTTCAAAACTGAGTAAAAAAGTGGTTACACAAAGGCAACAAGATCTTTCACCTGCCTGACTCTTACCAGACTTCTGAAAAATGGAAAAATCCAATAAATTGATTGAACTCAAGATTCATGTATTCTGAAGGTAGTTGCAGAGTAGGAAATATTTAACCCAACTGACAGGGCAGATATAGAGAACTAGAGAAGCCTAAACATGATATTTAAGACCAACATGTGCCCAAAGTCACGTGGCCACAGCCAAAAAGGTCCTACAGCTGTATGTTTGTTTCTATCCAAGCTTCTCCTACCTAGCTAAGCATATAACAGAGCCATGAATAATTTGTTATTCCCATCTCTACTCCCCAAATCTTTGGCTGTAGGTTGTGAAAGTTGCACGGTGGTTTGTAGCAGGCACAGAGTGTCCTTCAGATGCCAGAGCATGGCACCACAAATTTCCTATTATGTAAAGAGAAGACCATATTCAGGTTCTCAGGAGTGAAAAAAGGCCAGCATACATTATCCAAACTAAAGCACTGTGCTGCTATGAAAGCCATTCCTGAATGCTCTGGAAACAATCCCAGTTTCAAAGGAACTAAGTGCTGCTCAAATAAAGCTGAGGGCCAAGTGCTGCTTTCTTATGTGAGTTCAATCAGTAAAAGAAAGTACCATGCCTCTGCAGAACAGAATTTAAATTTATTGTGTATATGGGGGAAGGGTGGTCTCCAAAAGCAAACTAAGTAGTTTCTGACTTAGGTAGCTGCAAGGAGTTAATGTCTGGGCTTTCAATATCCTTCTCATGGGAAGTAATATTCAAAATTTAAGTGGAACTTATCAGAGCCCAAAAGACTAGTCAAAGTTAGAACATAAATGTGTTTTGGTTTTTTTTTAATCTGAAGGATCTTACTCTGATCCTTCAGAGGAGCAGTTATCCTTCTGTCAAGCTCTAAGCAAGAGCAAACACCACCTATGGCACTAGCTGCCCTGTCTGGGGAAATCATTCCCTCTTGGTGGAACAGGTACTCTGGGGAAAGGTCTCATTTGAGTATTGCTCAAGCCAGCCAAGTTTGGAGTCACAGCCTGTGTTGGCCAGAAGTGAACTCTGCCCCTCCACCCCCAGCTGAACTAGATCACTGTGTATTTATTCAACCCATATACTTATTTAAACTTCCAAGTTGTGTATACAAAGCAGTTTTGCTATAAATGCACTCCTGCAGGCACACAAAATGTTTATTGATATATGAAAAGGAGCAAGGAGACTAAATACTTAGGGATAGTTATCCTGTGCAGTTTAAAGAGAGAAGCAAAATACAAAAAGAGATGGAAGCCTCTTCTGCAAATTATATGGAAGATAGGATCTGAAGAGGTAAACAAGCAGCACTTTAACTGGAAGTGCTAGTGCATGTACTCCAGTGCATGTACAACAGATCTCTGGTTCCTTGTATTATAGTCAAGGATTACTACAAACTTTGATGTAATAAATATTACATTTTCATATCAAGGTAAACAGGGAAAAAGCCCCAAGACTAACAAAGTACCGACAGGTTTTCAACTGAGTTGCCTATTTGTCAGCAATGTACATATACCAGAACATGGAAAACCTTTGGACTTGAGGCTGAAACTGTTCTTTTCTGGACAACTTTGGATTTCTGAATAAGGTTTAACTTGTTTTCCCAAGCTTTTTAACAGTTGTAATTGAAATGGCTTGACTGCTGGCTTTATCTTCGTAAGTGGAAGACTAGTCAATTCTGAGAGTTGTGCAGATTTTACTAGTCACTCTTCTCTAGTTTATGTGGTAAAATCTTCCACTAGGCAAAGTTTGGGGTGTGATCCCAGGTTCTCTGACAGGTGGGATGAATTTTTCCCTTTCGTGACAGGAGCACATAACATTTAAGATGCGCTAACATTTTATTTCTTTTCACAATTCAGCCAGTTACTCTTTTCCAGGAATTGTAATTACTCTACAGGAGGGTCACCTCTTGACAGGGAAGTTATTTGTGCTAAGCTGTTAAGACTGATGAGAAGCAGGCATCTGAGAATGCTGTACATTCCATCTGGAAGCGGATGCACAAAGATAAAAGACTTACTTAATTTCTATTCTATTTGGACATCATTGAAATTTAGTTTGACAGCTTCCTAATTTGGCAAGAGTATTGCCACGCATTTGTATGACTCTTTTGGCAGTGTTACTATGTATTCAATAGCCTGAGTCTAAAAATGGATCATATACACAGATAAAAAATCGGGTTTGTTTTTTTGGCTTTTTTTTAAGGTTCCCACTACATAAAAGCAAACAAAAGTCACTGTTAGGTAGCAAGATTATAATTTTTTTAAACTCTGGCAGGTCCCACGCAGAAAGCCTCTGGAAACTTGTGCCTTTTACAGCAAACTAGCTACAAAAAAATAGTTTGAAGAAAGCCTCAAGTTACAGTATGACTCACTGCCATGGAAAATACTTTTCATTGGAAAACATATGAATTCTTGTTCCACTCAAGAATTCTCTTTCCTTACCACACCCCAAGAAGTTAAACAGTATGCTAAGAGAGACTTTGTTTTTCTATGCACAAAGGCTTCTGGATGAGGAAATATTTTAATTTAAATTTTTTTTAGTATTGGTCAGTATAAAGAGAAGGCTTTATCACCACATGGCAATGTCTATGCTTTTAAAACTTTTTTATGACCTATACTATACTTCACTCAGTTACAGCTTGCACTAAGCCCAGTAATTGTTTGCTCATGATTTAAGCTTAGCTTCTTAGATAGATGCTATGGACTAATTTTCACTTTTCCAAATGAAGGTAGAAAGCACAAGAAACACAATATTTTTTAAGTACACATCAAAGTACTCATCATCAGCAAGGCCACTTTGGATTCCATAGTAACAGCAGTCAGTAATCATTTCAATCATTTTATCACTCTGTAGCAAGGAGTACTAACATGCACACAACAAAGACCTTGATTTCCAAGAAAACCGGTTATACATCCTGCTGAATTTTCCATTGTACAGATCTCAGCGTGTTCTGGGATGATCAATGTGTTTATGATGCTTCCTTAGAAAACGTGGTGTACAGAACCACCAGCTTTTCTAGGATGACTACTGCCTTTCTCGTACGCCTACAAACCTATTTAGGGAAGGAAGTGTCACTATTTTCTGAGCTCCTAGTGCAGTGATCCTAAATGGTAGTACCTACGTATGTCCCCACCACTAACGAGCACGAGGTATTCAAACTATCAAAAACTAAACAGTTGCCATAGCAACAGTTCAGGGCAAAACACTTGGTAAGCTACTCCTCCTGCACTAAATATCTTGCAAATCTTAGTAAGTCTCTCGAGTTCCCCAGAACCTGGAACACATTTGCATCTCAGTCCAAATTATTAATATCTAACTGAGGGTGTTGTCCTGCTTTGACTTTGGTGTTTTCTTCTGGTTGTGATGATCTTGTGGACTTTGGAACTAATTTGGGTCCTTTACAGATGACAATTCCTGTAAATATGGTGCATTTGTTCTGCTCACCTCTACTGGCAAAGTGCTTGCTCATCAAAGGCAGCCTTCCAGAGCAGCAGCTATCCTACACTACCCATACAGCACTCAGCAACACAGATGTCATGATCTCCTTTGGAAGTTTCTAGGACTGGCTACAGGCATGTTAATCTCCCAATTAGCAACACTGGATTCTGCAGTAGCTCTGTGGGTTAGCAGCCTGCCTGACCCTGTCCAAAAGCTTGAGTCTAAGTCCACAGTCTGAAGGAGCTTCAGTATAGATGTTCACCTATGGATTCCACAAAATCCATAAACCAGCACTTACTGCAGTGCCTTAGTGCCTCCAAGTTTTAACTGTGGATTATGTATAACATTTTCATGTTTGGTAAGTAAGCAAGTGCAATTGTGAGTGCACTACTATCAAAGTAATCACTGACACCTAACTCAGTAGGGACGGATCACCCAAGCAATTCTTGGATTCTTTCAGAACACACACATTTTTCTGGATTCAGAAAAACAATCCAGTCTTCACTAGAAGGAAAATGCTGAGCCTTATTTAACCATTTGGAAAGTGTGGTAAACAGCACAGTGACCAATTTGTAACTACTGAAGACAAAGAAATTCCAGATAAACCTAACAAAGCAAAATGAGTAATTCAGTACTGGAAAACAAGAACACTGTACACCAATCAGCAACAAGAACTACTAAATCCTAAATTCAATTCACTAACTGCCAAGAGAGGAGGTAAAAATATTTATCTCTTCCCACACAGCACTAGCCAGCTATAAAGCTGGGGCAGGACAGACATTCCCCTATAGAGACATCCCACCATGCTGCTTTAAGTACCAGTATGTTTAAAATGACCATAAGGTACTCAGCCAGACAGAATAGTTCAGTAAACCACTTACTGTATGTTTTTAATAAGCTGCATTTGAAATATGCAGAAACATATACATTTATTTCAATCCATGCTGAGGAAAGCCAAGAATATTCTCTATTCAAAAATTATCTCTGGTGCATTGATAAGACTCAGTGTTTTAAATGTGAATACAGCAAATTTAGTACACTACCAGGGAAGCAAACAGTACATGAATTTATGCAGTTAGAATATGGCTATGAAGTAAAGTCTCTCACCTATAGAACTACCTCAGCCCCACCTAAAGGATTAGGTCACTCATTAAAGTGAACTCAAGACTGTAGTAACAAGGACAGAAACAGGGAGATAGAGTAAACTGCTTCCACACAGATATTATTACTATGTGCAGAGGGGTGTGTGTGCAGAGGGCAGAAATAACACACAAGTTGGCCCTGGCTGGTACAAATGCCATAGGAGCTAAGAACAATAAGCCACCACAGTGCTGACATGAGGCAGGCAAATTCCATGCTCTTCCTAAGAGTCTAATTCCTAACAAGCTGTTAGGAGCTGTTGCAATTCATGCAACAAAAAAGTGCTTGCTAGGATCGCCCAGAGAACAGGAGGGAGACTATCACAGAGGAGATTCCTCTCCTCACCGCCCCCCAACACGTGTTTATGCAGAAAGCCCAGTGCTGAGAGAGGTATGATCTCTCTATAAATAGACAAGGAGCCAACAGTGGCAAAGGGAAAACAACTATTTAAGATCAAGGACAAAGCTGGCTACCGCACTTATGGTATGAGGTGATTATATGAAAAAGCTGAGACTACAAAGATTCACAGCCAAAAGAGCAAGGCGCAGCCTCCTACAAGAGTATCAGAGGTAAAACCAAAAGCCTTACACAGCTCACATTGCAATTAGCTTATTAAAACACTAAGACAGGACACCCATTCCTTTATTTTTTTCAATTTGCAATTTAAATGTATATCCACTGTTGCACTAATTGTAAAGTTAGATAAGCTACAATAAGAGAACAGAAACCTACAAAAATTGGTCAAAGATTGGACTAAATCTTAGAGGTCTTTTCCAGCCTTCATGATTCTATGAAAATAAGGCAGTCATATAAGCTTTAGCTATAATAAGCCATCAATCGCTGGCTCAGCGGCTACAACACTGTAACATTGCAACTGTTATCACAATCAGGCTAATTACCTTTTATTCCTCCCCCCATAAAACTCTCACACTCCTTTGGAGTCAGATCAGTTTCCAAGGTTTATTTCAGGTTACAGATGGTCCATGTTATGGTTCCATCTGTTGCACGGTCCATAGGGTACATTTCCATGTCTTACTCTGACAGACTCCTGGGTCAAAGACACAACCTCTTAACTTTCACCCATGCATGACTTAAAAAAAGCAAAGCCACTAATTCAACCCAAGATAAACAGCTCTGCTGAATCGAAGATACCTTACAGCACTACGCCTTACTTACCATCTTGGAAAATGAATAAATAATGTTGAGACAGCACATGGGGTTGTACTGATCCAACTCCTGCATGTGTAGGTTTTTCTTTTTCAAGTAAGGTTTCCATCATCATGTATGTACACTGTTTTAAACAAGATAATGTCTGCAACAGAGGCTGTTTTATGACTGGACACTGAGATCAATGACAGCCTTAGACCTCTGCAATTTGAAAACTGCGGCAAGGGTGGCGTGAATAAAAGTCACCTTACGCAGTAAGAAACTCATTCATATGAACTCATGAGCAAAGTGAGAAGGATAAATCCTGATAGGCAGAATAAAAGCAGCCAAGACCAGACAACAGGAAAGTTGTGTAGTGCAGAATAGCTCCTTCCACTAACCAGCCAAGGCAGCACCACACAGGAAATCAGATTCATTCACCTCCAAGACAACTGAGCAAATAAAGTAAGACTCATTTGTCTTTACATAAAAGAGTGAACTTTGAAGTAATGTTTGACAAAGCTTTTCAAAATTCCTCTGTAAGCGAAAGTTATACTAAATCTAGTCCAGAACTAAAGACTGTTTCAAAGCCTTTCTGAACTGAGGAGACAGCTGAGACTTGGTTACAACAATCTGGGTGAGCACAAACAAAAGTTAGGCTGTTTCCAGCTCTGATTCATTTGGTTTCATTTATAACAGACCTGTTGGACAGTTGGCTAACATGGAAAGGCTTGAAAAAGTTTTAAAACCATTTAATAGCACTATTCCCATAGTAAATGCTGCCTAACAAACATGGAATCACTTCCATACTACTAAGCAAGTAAGAATTCAGTAAGTTTATTTCGCTTTCTGAAAGCCACCAATTAACGATAAATGGCCATCAGCAACCACATAAAAAGCAGCTTAACCAGTTCTGCACCTTTCATAGAACCTGATGAATTTATTTAGAAAGGCTTATTATTTTAAGTAGGAACTGCCAGAGCACTTTCCAACAAAGTCATCTGTATTCAGACATCTCATTTCCTGTACCCTATTTGGTTTGTTTTACTTCTTTAGGGCTGTCAGTGCAGTGAACGAGAACAGCTGTGGTTTCCTGTTAGTGCTGGCCACTGGCATGCAAGTCACCACATCACCAAAGGAAAGAGTGATGTGACCCACAGCATTACTTCAGCTACCAGGCAGCATCAGTCCAGTTGTATAAACACTACGTTTGGAGAGTAAGCAACCTGAGCTCCAACACACAAGAAAACTGCTTATTCCACATTCTCAATGGGATGAGGAGGCATCTAGCTGATTTTTCCTTTTTAGCAAACAGTTACATTGCAGAAAATGGAGCAATTAAAACCTCAATTTGCATGCTGGACGTACTGCAAGACCTACCACTTAAATGGGGATATTCATGACTATTCTGTAAAGATTCCTCAAGTACAGCAGAGAAGCACCACTAAGAAAAAGAATCACCGCCTTCTCAATTTGCAAAAGTTTGCAACCTCCAAAGCAGAATTAAGGATTAACTTCTACAACAAACAGGTAAGCACCACAAGATCCTACAAGAAGTGTTATTTCTGGGTTCTCTCAATAAGGTGGAAAACCTCCAAAAGTTGTAAACTGAAAACATGTTTCAGTACCTCATGCTTCTTTTCCAGAAAAGCACTTTTCTTCACCCAATGAAGAATCACCTGCACTACCATGTAGTGACAGCTATGTCCAACACAACCAAGCTGACTTGTGTTCTTATATGTGCTTTGGGGGGAGAAAGTAGGACAAGCCTTTAAGCAACCTCCTATTTTTATTAGCAATGCTTTTGATTGTTAGAATTAGGGTATTAAGAGCATTGTACTTCTTGAATAGAAATATGAAAGTCAAGTTTCCCACCAAGGTGTAGAAGTTTGCCTATATGCAAAAAATATAAGACTGATCTTGGATTTCCCTCATGCAGCTCTAAATCAGGCCACAGCCACCCATCCACTCAGGACCTGTATTTTCAAAGCAGTCCTCTCATGGCATTAACTCTGCTGAGGTATTTCTACTTTGCAGGCAAAAGAGAAGGCAGCACAGAAGAGGTACAGAAGTACCAGTCAAGGAACTGCTGGTTTGTACCAGCAGGTATCATTTGCGTGCACATGTGAGATTTATAAAGATGAACCTTGCATTTAGAGCCTGGCAGTTTCCAGATTTGGGCTGGACCACTAAACAGGGATTGAGGTTTCAGTCCAGAAAGAGAATGAGGTTTCATTCCAGAAAGGGAATGAGCAAGCAAAGAAATTGAAGACATCTGACAGAAAGAACACCATCTAAATGTTATACTGTTAACTACAAACATTTAGTAGACATAAGAAGGTGCTGCTAAACTGCATAAAATTAAAATGTTTATTTAGACTCTCTGACTACTTCAGATGCCTCCAAGTTTAGGGCATTTAAATCAAGATTTAAAAAATTTATTTACAGTATAAATTCTTCATTAGTTCATGGTTAAATCTGTAAATGCCCTTATAAACAAACAGGCATACAGAAGTAACATACAATCGCTAATGTAATATTTTGGTATGAATGTACTGAAAAAAATTAGGAACAATTAAAGGAGGACAGCCTTTAAAAGACCTAAAAACTTTTGTATTCCTACATTTCATACTTGAATCCTAAAGTGTACTTTGATCATTTGTCTAATCTGCGTACAGAACAGTATTTAATATTCTCTAAACAGCATCTCTTATCCTTCAGTTTATGTAAACCTCAAGAAATGTAAGAGATAAGCTTTAAAAGCACAATGCTCCTTGAAAGAATGACAGACATGACAAAGCATCCCTACTTGCTAGCAATCTCCTAGCAATAACTAAAACCCATTTTTTTCTTAGTACCAAATACACACACACTCTCCCAAAAAAAAAAAAAGCAGAATGGATAACCTTGTTTTACTAAATTTTACTTTTCAGCAAAGTTAAAGGTCACTTTTCACTGCATGTGAAAAGATTTGGAAGCTGTGTTGCTCCTAATGTCTTTGCAAGCCTTCTACTTGTCAACTCACCCCTTCTTTTAAAAGGTGGCCTTATGTCCCTTGCTGCTTCTAGATGGTGTGAATTACTTGCATTGGACTCTGGGGTCCACAGTGTGGACTCAATTCAGCATCTCCCCATTTCAGACTGTTACATGGAGTTCAGAGTTGTATTTCATTGGACTTGGTGCTTTTATACCTGTGGGACTGTACTAAGATTCTAGTTTAAAAATCTCTTTTAGACAAAAGCTCAAGTTGTTGGTGCATTTTGGGCAGATCAAATGTACTATAAATGCAGAAATGTCTTTACCACTCCTTTGCCATTGAAGTAGAAATGTTCTACTTCCTCACACCTTTTTCATAGCAGGTTTCAAGCAATTGATCTACTCTTACCATGCATCCCATTTAAATTTACTGCAAATCCAGATCTGTCATCTGATAGTGAGCAAATTCCTAGAGAGCTTTACAAGGTGAAATCCATTCATGATGTCTGTGCTGAAGAATGGAAATATCATTTGCAATTTCTTCCCTAAATTCAGAGGGGGTGGGGAGCAGCACAAAAAGAAAGGGACAAACTACTGAGACTTCCTACTTTCTTTAGCTGTTATTTTCAATTGCCTTAGAATCTGCAGTTGTAGCTTTCTATAAGTGCTCCAGTGTTTGCTTCAGTGTGAGTGCAGACAAGCATAACAAATGCCACCAAAAATCAAGAAATCCTGGTGAGGATTTAGAAATGCAGGTATCAGAACAGAAGGTGTCCAATCACCCAGTTGCTGAGTTTTGTTCATGTACAGTGCATTTTATAATTATTTGCTGTGTAAACATTAGTTCCTTCCCTTCTGAACAACACTAATCTGAAATATTAGAAGCTATAATCTTAATACTGTTTTATTATTTCATTTGCCACTGGACTGCATTTTGTTATGCAAGCAGGACCCTGTACAGGCTGTACAGCAAAGGACTTTTTAGAAGCAGCAGCAAAGAGTAACTTAGCTGGAGCAGTGATAAAACAGCAGTGTGATACCCATCAGTATTTTAAAAGAAATTACAGCAATGGCATAGAACAGTAGCTTCACCCAGAGTAAACTTCAGCCACACCCAACTTCAGCTACAACTCAGTCTGATGCTAATTCTTGCTTCAAGTAAACAACCAAAAGCTGAGTTAGCCTCTTTTGGGTAAGAATTTAGCATGTCACAGGACACTCACTACAGATTTGATTTTGGAATGTTAGGAATCACATTAACAGGACAGACTATTTGTGCTGCAGAGAGAAATCCTTATGTCATATATATATACACTAGCTGAACTGATTGTCACAAACATATTTACCTAAGAACACCCTTCCTAACCTAGTCTTGAAGTTAGAGGACTTCATTCATAAGAAATCACTTCCTTTCTGTAACCATCATTATTTCCATCATAAACCATCATAAAGCTGGTTTATGCTTAAAAAACTGTGTTTTATAGACTACAGAAGCTCTGGTTTGAGTCACAGACCTGAAACGGTTTCCAATATTTAGATGTCCACAAAGATCAGAGCTCTTGAGTAAGTTATGCTGAAGGACATCTGTATTTGTTTTTCAAGGAAATGCCATCTATCCCAGACTAAAAAGGGGACTAAAAAGACTCTGAGATCACGGCCAATCCCACGAGAGCCCAGCTCTGCTCAGCTCCACTGGGATTCACCCTCTCGGTCCCTTGGCATGTCGCTGGTCTCACCTATGCCGAGCTAGCTACTTCTGGAAAAATCACTTTTGTCTTCCTACGTATCCAGCCGGTAACTGGATACACAGTTAACTTGTTATTAAAACTTGTTATTTTTCTCTACGGGTATTTTCCGTGTGAGCATTAGGGTTTGGCGAACACAGGAGGCTGAGTGTAAAGGGACAGCGGCTCCTCCAGCTCTCGGCTCGAGCAGGCACTTCTAGCACGGTGCTCCCACGTTTCCCTACAAACACTACCGAGGTCTGAGTCACACCGAGTTAAAATCAGGCGGGGGTTCGCCTCGCCGTGCCTGGGGCCAGGCTGGCGGTGGGTGCGGCGAAGGCCCGGCGGCAGCCGTGACAGCGGGCACCGCGGCCGGCCCGGGGGTCACCCGCGGGGCCGGGGCAGCGGAGCGCCGAAGGGCTGCGGAGGAGCCGCCCTGCGCCTGCCTCCCTCGGGTATCGGATACCGCGGGCGGCACAGGGAGGCAGCCGCCTGCCCTGGCCGGCCGGGCGGGCAGCGGGACAGGGCCAGCAGGGCAGGGCAGGGCAGGGCAGGGCAGGGGAGGCTGGCCGGGGCACGGCGGGGCGGGGCGGCCCTCGGCGGCTCTCACCTCCCTTGCAGGGCGTGCGGTGCTGGCTGTGCTGCGCCCGGTAGCCCTCGATCACCTCCCACTCGCCGTTGTCGCGCTTGATGGGGAAGGAGACGCTGAGCACATGGTTGCAGGGCTTGATGATGCGGAGGATGCCGCGGACGCGGTGGCGCCGCTCCTCCATGCTCTCGCGGGTGCGCAGCCCCTCCACCAGCTTGTCCTCCACGATGCTGGCGCCGCGATCGAAGAACCCCTCCACCATCTTGAAGAAGTTGGGGTCGTCCTCCTTCTTGGCCGCCTCGCAGTAGTGCCGCCGCGGGCACCGGCCCCCGCCCCATGCCGCCGCCGCCGCCACCACTGTCCCCCCGGCCGCTGCCGGCCCGCCCGGCTCCGCGCCCGCCAGCACCGAGCCGGCAGCCAGGCGGGACGCCAGCAGCTCCCCCAAGTAGCGGTACATGGCGGCGGCCGCCAGAAGCGAGGATCGGCGCGGCGCTGCCGCTGTCACGGGAGGCGCGGGGCACGGCCGCCGCCGCCTTTAAACACGGGCTGCGGGAGGGGCGGCGCGGGGCCCGCGGGGCGCGGGGGGCGGGAGCTCTCCGCGCCTCCGACCGCGCCTGCGCCCCGCGCCCCGCGCCGCCCCCGCCGGGATTCGCGGACGGGGAGGGGGCGCGGCGGACGGGGCGGGCCCGGGCGGGCCGAGCCTGCGCACTGCGCGCCCGCCGCGCCGCCCCTTCCCCTTCTCCTTCCCCTTCCCCTTCCCGGTGGTGAGGCCGGGCCCGCTCGCCCCGCCGGGAGCGCGGCCGCCTCACAGGGCAGGGTCCGGCCGCCTCACAGGGCACGGTCCGCGGCGGCGGCCCCTGAAGAACCCGGGGCAAGTAGCCTTCACATGCCGCCCTTCAGCCGCGTGAAAAGCGAGGCGTCTCCTAGCGCAAGTACAGTGCCAGTGAGGGCGTGCTCACACACGCAGTGTTCAGCACTCACAGGGAAAGGAGCCTGTTGGGAGAGCCCAGCTTTTCCATGTGTGTTTAAGAGGCTGCCCTGCCGAGAGGGGACAGAGGCTTCGAGTGAAGCTGTTGACACGGCTGCTTTCACAGAACCCTAGAATCACTGAGGTTGGGAAAGACCTTGACATTTATCTGCCTTGTCTACTCTGCTGTTTTTCCGTTTGATGGGTCCTGGTCCACTCAACTCCATGTTTTTTATGCAGCTCAGGCATCTGACTACATCTCTAGGAATATTGCTTTAAACTGTGTAAGATCTGCTTTCAGAGCATAGGAGAGATTGTGTTGTACTATTGGACCAGGTTCATTTCAGAATAGTTAAGTGCCTTGTTCATTTTCTCTCAATTATGACTGCTAATTGAAAAATACAGTGGGGTTTTTTTGGTTATAGGCTTGTGGGAGACCAATGCCCTTAAGCCAGGAATAACCAGGGAGTTGCTTTATCGGTATGGGAATCTTTCTAACCACTATGGGCATCCAAGGGCTGTGCTACAAGACTTGTGGGAAAGTAATTTTACTTCTCTGTGTATTTGTCAGCAGGGAGATTAGTCACAGATTCTTTAACTCCCATAAACTCTTCAGGCAACTGATTCTCAGTTTCTATCTTGATTTAATGTTGCTCTGTCCTAAGATTCGGAAGACATTCTCTTAAGGACCACTAACAAGGCTGTTTTTATCTGTAATGAGGATGGTTTATAACTGTAGTCTAGAGAACAAAGATCCTTGATAGTGATATGGAAAAAAAAAAAGCAAGAAAGGAGCTGGTTCTTAGGCCAGTCTGCTCTTTGGATGTTGACACAGAGTTTAAGAAACAAGCTTACTGATTTGGTTTTCTGTCTATACTCTAGGTGGTTTATGGAAAACTTATATTTTGGTGTTAATTTTCAGTTCTCGGAACTGCAGTGTTCTCAGTGGTTGTATTAGCCTTGTGCTGCTACTTGATTTGTCATCTGCAGGTTCTCATTAGCTAGAGCTCAATTTCTGTACATGTTCTTAAATTTTGTAAATGCATAGGAAGGAGGGTGGTGAGAGGTATTGTGGCAATTAGTCCTTATCAGGTAGTTACTTCCACCTTTTTCTGTGGGTTAGAATATCATTTCACAAACACAAAGGTTAAATAAGGAATGTCCTTATCCAGTTTGCTCAGTCATGTAGACTTAGATCTTCAGGTTAATGTGCTTGCTCCTATCCTGCTTTCAGCTGTGTTCTCTCTGATTTACGAGCACACTTAATTATCAGCTGCTTGCAGTGTCAGGCTATGTTTGCAGCACACATTTGTGCATGTGTTTGAGACTGAGCCTGGGACATGACAATGTGAGAACCACGTGGATCTCTCCAGGGGCTCAGTCACACAGTTGTATTCGAAGTGATGGCAGTACCATACCTACCCTGCCTTCTAAACAAGACTGGATTTCGGCAAAATATTCAACAAGCTGTGTGTTGAATGCTGAGAATAACTAAATCACTATGTTAAACGTTTTAGTCTTTAAATATTGTGGGAGAGAAGATAACTAAGGAGTTTTATTTTGCACATTTTTATGACTGAAATCATGTGTACAGTTTACAAGCAGTTTATCAAACTCAGCAGGTCTGTACCGTATTTCTGTTTGATTCAAGTCCCTTCTGGAGGCAAGAATTATGACCCTATCTGTGTCCCCCATTCCAGTATTAAGTGCTAAGCAGTGAGCAGTTGAATCAAAATCAGTTTGCCAGAGGAAATTAAAAATGGCATGATTTAGAAAGAATTCTAGCAGGCATGAAAGTGGTAATTGCAATAATAAAAGAGGATCTGTTTCTTCTTTACTCTCATATAGCATGTGGGGTGCCTTCAGAAGATTCACATTTGAGTAGGGTCAGTGAAAAAAAAATCACTTGGGTGGATTAAAAGGTAACTTTTTGTCTTCACAACCAAAATTTCCCTAGAAATTTCAATAGAATTTCAATAGAAATTTCACTAACTTCATTAATTTCATACTGAGTGTTGGTCTTAGGCCTGCATCTGAAGAGAGAGATACATAGGGAGAACTCAATACCTGTGTGGTATGAACTGTATGATTCATGGGCTTTGCAGCAAGGTCATTTTCAACTGTGTGTACATGATAGGTATCAGTTTCTATTTAAAATCTGTGAAGTATAACCCAGGGAGGCAAACAACTTGATTTGATTTCCTAAGCTGCTTCTAAAACATCTTACATATAAGTTTTAACAAATCATTTTTATTATAGACAAGAGCTATGATAAACACTGTATTGTGCCTTCCTAAAGCAATCTACTGTTTTAAGGTATATATTATCAATTTCATAGCAAGTGGAGTAATTTTCTATGTATCAGATTTTAAAATTTTACTGAAAATAGGTATCTAAGACAAGAATCAAATACCTTCTGCTTTAATCCATTATATTTTTTGAAGTACTAGCTATTTGGGTATATGTAGATGATTAGGATAATCTTTTTCTTATGTCTTAACATCATTAATATGGTGGTATTGTAAATGGAAGACACGCTTTTATTGAAATAAAAAGATAGTTTAGGTCCAGCTTAGTGTTACCTATCAAAGTTTGTCAGTTTGGCTAAAACATTCCCAAGGTGCTGAATTCCCTCAGAAACTAGGATAGCCATAGCTTGCATCCCCATCTTGTAAGCAGCTCACCAGAGCAGATGAGAACGAGCAGAGAAGCTGCAAATCAGGGATCCTCCCAGGGCTCTGGATAACTCTGCCCTTGTCTGACTGAGCCCTTCAAATCCAGGGTAACCCTGGGGCTGCTTCCAGTGCAGTCTGAGCATCCATCAAACAGCACACTCAGGAGGAAAGCTGATCTGTACAGAGCACCAGCTCCTTTCTGTGATAAACTGTCTTCTGGGAAGACAGTTGCTTTTGAAATAATCTGCAAATGGAATTCCAGTTGTTTCAGCAAATTTCATTTTAAGCTGTGAGCCTCACCACATGAAGCACTTGACAGTTCCTACTTTCCCTTTGCTTAAAGAATTGATGGAGATAAGTTCCAAATAAAAATTGAAGCAAATTGTTTGCCTTCGAATTCCCTATATGAGCATCTATGTTTCCCTTCCTCATTTCATCAGAAATTGCAAAAAAAAAAAGCTTCTTTTTCTTGGACTTAAATATTATGCTGTACTGCTTTATGTAGACCTTGGTAGTGTAACTAAATAGATGAGAGCTGGGGTTATTTTCTTAGCCCAAACTGCTGCAGAAACTGTTCAGCCCCTGAGTCAACAGATCTCTGGACAGTTGCATAATAGTTTCTGGGTGACTAGGAGGATATGAATCTGACAGGAATGTTAAGTGTAGTACTGTTCACACACCTCTTGGCTGAAATCCTGTGTGTTTGTGTTAAATGGAGACTGTGCACGTGAGCAGCAAGTGTGCAGGACTTCACAGAAATCCTCCTGCATAGGAGCTGCCTGCATATTGTGGGATACTGTACCAAAAGAGCACCAAATAGCAATCTGATTATTTTCCAAATCTTTAGCTTGAGATATTCTTGAGTTTCATGGGGTTTATTTTCTGCATTCCTAATGCTTTAAAGTAAAATCTTTATGTATAATTGGTTTTGGCATGGGATGTGGAAGTAGAGATGGCAGTTGCTTTATCTGCGGGAAAAAGTACCAGCATTCAGTCTTCAGAGTAATGGGAGGTGATGTTGATACAGCATTTGTTCTTTTAAAGATGTATTTTTTAATAAAACAAAGATACTACAGGCTAAAGAATCTAAGGAATAATTAATGTAATCTGAACTTAATTTTAATTCCAAATTTCTGAATAGGTTTTTGTACTCTAAGGGCCATATTTCTTGATTATATTCATCCCTTTTTATGCCAAGCCAGTACATGGTGTAACAGGAATGAACCAGAATGTGTGGAACAGTTGTCTGCCTTTGGTGTTGCTGGAGGGCTGTCCCTGTTAAGATGCTGTCACAAGCAGGACACAGATTAGGTGCATCCCAAAAGATTCCCTTAATTTGTGACTCTCTATATGAACACTTTTACTAAGTGAACACTTGACTAGAAATCTTCATTTCAGTCATCTGTTTATGACCAGTTAGAGACCAAAGCTTATTAAAAGCCTTTTTACTGATAGCATAAGATATCAATACTGAGATCTATTGGTTTAAAGACATTTCTCTATATATAACTTCAGCTGTGTTGAGCCATAGCAGATCTGGAGAGCTGACTTGCAGGTTTTCTTCATTTACTCCTTTTACCTTGATAAAAAAGAACATGAATTTGCTGGTTTTCCAGGCACGCTGCAGAAGTTAATTTACACATACTGCAAATTTGAGATGTGCTTTCTGCAATATTGCAAAATTGGAAAAGAGGTATTCAGATTATTTCCTGTTGATATAAAGACTTTATACCTTTCAATACTTTATCTTGTTAATGAGATGCTTAGGTACCTGTGGTCTGATGATTTAATGTTTTTATGTATTACTTTGCATTAAATTGAAATTTTTCCTGATTGCTAAGTTCAAGTAATAAGCTGCTATTGTTTTTTTTTTCATCTGTAAATGCTTTTTGCTTGTCTATAGTACTATAAAAGTAGGAAGTGAAATTCATAATTGTGCAAGTGAGAAGTTCTAGGTTTAGCCTAGTAGGGACTAGGCTAAAGTGAGTCTTGTTTTTTTTACTTGGGGCATTGCTACAAAAATAATCTGTAGCTGAGCAAAATAATATTTAAATTTATTATTTAATCAAGCATAAGGTTTTTTTTTTGTTTTGTGGTTTGTTTTTTTTTTTTCCCCCCAGGACTTCTGCAACAAGATATCATTCTTACTTGAAAATTCTGGCAATAGATCTATTAGCCCATTATTTAGAATGTGAATTTGACAGGGTTTCCTAATTCTTAAGTGAAAGGTACTTGGAAAACCCCTCAATAAGTGGTTCAGAGCAGTTTTCTGAGCTTTTAACTTGTTAATAATTCTGCTGCAGAAATCAAAATATTGAATAAATTCTGGTAACTACCTCATGAGTAAATATACTTAATTGCCATGAAAAGTGGTGGTGCTTACGTTTATTAGCTTTAAAGACCTCCTGTCTCCATCTGTTTATATAGTTGCTGTGTATGATGACTGATGTTGCCAACTGGTTCCTTCAGCTCTGTGACAGAGCAGATATAAAAAGCTCTTCATGTATACAGGAGCTGATGCCCTCATCTCTTGGTCAGGCAGTCTACAGATGTACAGAAATTCTCAGTACCATGTTTCGGTACGGTTACTATCAATATATTGCTAATGAGTATTGCCAGATAATCTAACTGATAAATATTAAATATGCTTTTTAATAACACTTATAGGAAGAAGTGTAATGCCACTTCTGGTTTTCAGATGGATAGGACAAAAAGTAACTCCCTCTGGAGGCTGCAGGTCTGACCCAAAGCTTGCTGAAGTCAGTAACAAATTAATCTGCAGTGACCTTTCTGTCAACGTGGCCCTTCATGATAGAGGCTTTTGTGGGTCAGTGTGAAGGCTTCTCCCTTCTCGGTTCTGTATCCGTGAGAATCTCTGTAAGTAGCTGGTTTGTGTCATTTAGCTTTAGCTTTTGGTTGGTATTTCCTAATTTCTAATTTAAAAGTCAAAAGAGGGCCTGATATATTTACCCAATCCTGAAATATTTGTGATTCTCATCTCGCTGTTAAATGTGTTTGAAATTAGCTGATGAAAAAGCTAGTTGGGAAAACTGACAGATACACAGGCATAAAAACTCCCACAGATGCACTGTGAGCATGCCACCTTTGTTCTCTTAAATAAGGTTAGGAAGGAAAGAAAGTACTTCTGTCAGTTTATTTCCTGGAAATTACGTTTAGAAAATTGCTGTCTACTTCAGTGAGCATAGAAAATAACAGATGGTAGAAAGTGGTTTGCTAGGAGTGAAATAAGAATTGTTTGAAAGTAACATTTGTAATTGAAATGGATCTTTTTTGCAACTCTTGGTGTCCTTGGCTGTCTGGCTGAAAATTATACCCAAGAACTTTCCAGCCAGGAGTCACAGCATCAGAGGCTGCAAACCAGTTTTTTCTTGGTTTAATACTCAATTGACAATCAGAAGTTGTTGACATAAATGTAGTGTGTATTGTTTAAATAACAAACATTAAAGCTCTTATGAACTAGAGAATACTAGTCTCCTGCAGTGCTTTTGTTTGCGTTTATATTAGCAAAACTAACTTTGGCCTCTTTCACTTTGGAAGAGTGGTTATGGAAATCAAGATTGTTAAAATGTGTTTGAATGCTTAAATCTTCTGTGAAATATGTTGGTGGGTGAAGCCCAGGTACAAAGCATTAAGAATTGCCATTCAAGCTTGTTGGTACAGTTGAAATTAGTATTGTTTATCAGAAAAGTCCAGGGGTATATTGGCTGGTATTTTTCAACATATTATGGATTTCCTTGGGAGGGGAAAAAAAATCACTGGTTATGCTGGATGTAAAAATGTATATGTGATATCTTTTCTTGGTCATCTTTCACAGACCTCAAGATTGTTCATGGTGCTCTCTGGATGTAGGGATCCACCACAAAGTCATTGTTGTATAGCTCATCCCAGGGGAATCTCAGAATGTGACAATAGGTCAGAAAAAAAAAATCTGTTTTAATTAAATTGTCCCTTCTTGAGCACACTTGAACAATTTTTGAAAACACTGTATCAAGTTTTTCTTGATTATTATTTATTATCTAATCTTGTCAGTGTTGGCAAGATAACATCTAACTTACCTGCTCTACTTCATCTCTTCTGGTTTTTTCCTTTGAAAGCCAGTCTGTTGAAGGTAAGCTTATTTTGAAGTACTGGTAAGGTTGGGTCTCTGCATATCATTAGTAAGAGATTTTCTGGTTTCAGAAGGACAAGTATATTGTGGTCTTCTGCCTAAATGGATTAAAATCACCATGGAATTTGTAAAAGTTTCTCCTGGTTTCTTTTGTCTTATCAGTTTTCAGATAAGCCTGGTGTTTTTCTTTAGTTTAGTAAAGGAGCACTAAATGGCAATCTAAATAATGTATGCTCTTAGATTGTTCTGTTATCATTAGAGATCAGCTTTCTTGAACAAAGGATGCTATATGTTCACCTCAGGTTTTAGGGCTACATTATCATTGTGGCATTTACATTAATGCAACATTGGGCTACATAAGCAGAAATTGAGCTGCTTCCTCATGTGACCAAAAACCTCATGAAAGCAATAGATGAATAGGTGAAGGATGGAATTAGAAGCCACTCTCCTTCACTGTTCTGTTCTCCCTATTTACTTTACCCCTCACCTACACTGAACCCATGCTTGTAGTTCAAGTCCATTAATGGCATTCAGTTTTGGGTGTAATTTATTCTTGTTTATTAGATGGCTAATTCAGTGAAGATTATTTAAGTTAAAGAAATTAATGGGCCTGCTAACTAAAAGGAAAAAAAAATCTGTTATCTGACGAAACACTCATCTTTTGTCTCCCAGAGTGAATCGTAAAGTCACAACAGAATACAGGGCACTGTCTCAGGAGTTAAAGAAATTCTTAACATTTTGAAAACTCAGGCTTGGTTGTGTGGGTATATTCTGCACAATATAAGGTAAGAGAGAACCTCCTTCGAACAGTGTATGTGATTCAGGAACTAAACAAAAAAAAAATAGTCACATAGGTGCCCTGTGTTAATTCTGACTTTGAGTCATTTGATTATTTTGTGCTTGTAAACCAGCACCTGAGACCTGAAGTAAGGAATAAAAGCAGAGGAGGACAATAAATCTTATATTGTAGGAAGAGAGAATTACAGATATAGAAATGATATCACCAGGGATGATGACTGTTAAAATCTCACTAGGTAGGGTGAAAAGCTAAGGTGAAAAGGGTAGTTTTGTATCTTATAGAAAAGGTGAAGGATTATGCACCAGGAAATGGCAGTGCAATGTTTAAGGCATGAGTATGTAAGATTTACTCAGTGAATGCTACACTTCGTTCAATTTACTGTGCAGGCAAAAGGCTTAACCTTTCATTGCCTCACTTCCCATGAAAAAAACAGATGATAATTTATTCCCAGCTTCTTAAAAATATGAGGAGGACAAATACATTAAGTATTGTTTGGAACAGAGCTGGCTGTACAAGCTTGTAAGGTCCTCATATCTGAATGAATATAGGCCAGAAATTACAGAGCGTGGGCAGTATTTATTTTTAAGGAGAAACTCCTGGAATTTGCTTTTCTAATAAACTGATACAGTTTTTCTTTCCTATCAGACTTGATTTTCTTCAAGAAACATAGGAAAGTCTTAAGATTATTTTCCGAAGTGATCAGTAAAATACTTCTTGTCTTGAATGTTTACCCTTTATCAGAGCATATTCAATTTACTCATTCCGAGGAACAGTGAGGTCTAATGGAACTGCAGTTCATTAATTTTACGTTGAAGATGATGAAAAATAGAAGTTACGTAGGCTTTTGCAGGTTCTGCTGGATTAAAAGAATCCATAGAGATTAGTGATAGAGGAATGAGCTGAAGTTCTCTTGGAATAAAAAATATTATCCGTAGCTTCATGCGTGAGCTACTTTAACGGGTCAGTTCAGCTAAAAGGAATGGTTGTCAAATACATTGCAGACATGTTTTGCCAGCAGATTTTATTTCAATTATTTTCATACTGTATACTTAATATGTCTGAAGTCAGTCTTTCAGCAAGTCTTCATCCAGCAAATTGGATGATGGCAGATGAAGAGTAGGTAATATAATTTGGCCTGTGGCTATATTTGGTTATAAAAATTTCTGAAATGCCAAGTAAGGTGGAATTACTCAACAAACAAAGACAATAAATACTGGGGTTGGCATGAGTTCTTTGGGAATATGCCAGTGTAGATATGATTGTGCTTTTTTGCTGAGAATGTCAGATCAACTTGTTTAAAGCAGTGTAGTTTCTTGAACTTAAGCTTGTTTGGTTTTTTTCTGTTTTCCCACCCTAGATCATAAAAGAGCCTAAAATTGAGATGAGATGGAGGAAGGTGACTTTGTTAGCTCTGTGACTGTGTGGAGTGCTAATTCTAATGGACCTGTTGGGAATACAGACTTTGCAGTTGGGCTGTTCCCTGGCCTTCCTGTGTCCAGCAGTGGAGCCCCAGCAGGCAGAGCTCTGACTTCTCAGGCGTGAGGCCTTCATTCCTACAGTAAGCTCAGTCCAGATCAAACCCCTCATGGCATCAATGCTTGTCCTAATCCTAAACATCAGTGGCAAGCTTTGTGCCAGTAGTTCTGCTCTTGACACCTGATTCTTGAGCTGAGAAATCAGTATTTAATTTTTAGAATAATGGCATAGGATTCTAAGTATCATGAGTGCTCTTATTAACGTGAATTAATGTGAAATTTCTGTCGTGGAGCCTGGAACTAAACTGGAAATCCAATGTCATATGGAAAAGCCTAGATAACTTTTACATTGGAACAGCCTCAGTCCCCACTAAACTGTATTTTGATTTATATAAGATGAGCTTAATTCTTATGATGTTACATCTTCCCTCTTCGATATTTGCCTTTTTTAATGAGGAATGCAATTTAAGTGGGCACTGTTTTGGATGGTTTTTTTTCACCTTCATCAAATCAAATTCTTGCACTTCCTCATTTTGCGAAACTTTCCATCCATACCGATCATTTACTAATTTTTCCTCATTGTGATCAGACTGTTCAGTTTTCTGCTTGGTTTTTCTGTTGGCAGCTGAAGTTCATAATATATTGTTTAATATATTGTATTGTTATACAGGTTTCTGTTGAGAAAAGCATATTAGTATTTTGATTCTCACTTGTCTCTCAATATCTTACTATCTATATTTTGGAAAAAATGCCTTCAATTATTTTAAAATCTAATTTCCATCATATAAACTACATTTCCATGTGTTGCTATTTAGATTTGTACTGACAAATATGATGTCTTAGGAGCTTAGTTTTACATCTTTTATTTATCTCACGCTTTTCTTCTGCTCCAGTGTTTCATAATGGTTAGCATGAAATGTTGCCATACTTCACTTATTGTTTGTTATGAGCACATGGCTCCTAAACTGCCATTCATTCAGATGGTATGTTAGTTTTACCTGCAAGATAAAGTTTATATATATATATATGTAATGTTAACGTAGGTATAGTTCCTGCAAAGCAATGTCAGGTAACTCATAGTGTAGACAGAACAAACTGTACTGCTTTTTGAATTCCTTTCTCTCTGGTCTGTTGTAAAGGTTACTAATCTCTGGAGAAAGATAATGGATCACATATTTGGTGTAATAGCTTTTTGGGTTTTCTGCTTTATCTGCTAATTTTAAAGTCTTTTAAAGTAAGCTCATATAAACAGATTTTAATGTGAAATTTATGGCGAGGGCAAAACCAATATGTATTTACTCATTTCCTGTCATATGCTCAATACTGCAGTAGCTGATTATTTATGTTTCATGTGCTTCCTAGCACAAGCAAGTTAAATCTGGAGTTACTAAAATCATTAGCTGGATATATAGAGTACTTTGATATGGAATGGACAGCAAGTTCCCTGTGTTTCTTTACCTCTTCCATGTTTTTACAGAGTGTAAAATTCAGGTGCATGTGCATGGCCCTGAAGTACCACGAGTCACACAGAGCAGTAACTGTCTTCCTGCAAAGGATGTCACTTGACATGGAATAAGGGCAACTTAAAAAACACTCTTCAGAGCTACTTTAATACCAAACTTGTTTCTGTGGTGTGGCATTAAACAGAACTCTCATTTAAAAGATGGCTTTCTAACATTGGCACTGCTGCTTCTCTTCTATGTGAAAACTTCCTGCTAGTGTTTTCTAAAATATTTTTTGAAGACTATTGTGATTTTAGCTTTGTACAGCAGCTCACATGGTTTTCTGGATAAAAAATATGCTAATATGCTAGTAGCCAATATTGGCCTTGTGTACAGCAGTCCTGTTGTTTCTATTCTAGTGAAAATCAAGTATAGAACTTGGAACATTTGGCAGACCGAAAAAAAATTGCATTTGCAAACAGGATTCCAGTTCCAGTACACAAGGTGTTAAACTATGAGGTGACCATTTCTTTTCTTCATTTCTAATCTCTACTCTTTCTGCATTATATTGCCGAAAGAAGCAATTTATAGTTTTACTTCAGATTGGAGCAGCTTCTGGATGAAGACAAATGAATAAATAGATAAATCTCTTTAGTTTCCATCCTTAAATCTTCATACTTCAGGAGCTTTGAAAGCTAAGCATCTTAAAAATTTCCTGGGCAGGACTATGTAGTACTGCAAGTAATAAAAAACGTTTGTAAAAGTTACTGAATTAAAGGCAACTGAATGGAGGTGCACAGCACAATACAGATAATAACTGAGGTATTGCCTCTAACAAAAACAGTGAAGAAAATGAAGTGCTTTGAGAACAAAGGGACAAGAAGGTTTTTATCAATGTTATGCTGCTGTGC
Source organism: Monarcha castaneiventris obscurior (assembly GCA_026261815.1). NCBI lineage: Eukaryota > Metazoa > Chordata > Aves > Passeriformes > Monarchidae > Monarcha > Monarcha castaneiventris. The sequence goes on along the minus strand of JAMPIT010000886.1, from coordinate 26,950,930 downwards.
CCTGGTGCTACACACTGTGATTTGGAACAGTAGAGGGAGACCCAGGATGACTTGTTACATCATACCTTGAGTTTTTTGATTTTGCTTGAGGTGTTTTCAGACAGCTGAATTACCATGGAGACAGGTACAGGCCAAGTCAGTGTTTCTGGCATTTAATTAGTACACTTCATTCACATTTTGTTCAATTGTGATGATTTCCTTTAACTTTTCGGGGCATAGTAGGATAGAAATTGTGATCTACAATTTTTTGAAGTATAATCAGTTGAATTATTTTCAATAGTCAAAGTGCATTTCTGCCCTAAAGTCTGAGAGAAAAGCTACCTCTTTGAAATATGGAAATTTGCATCTAAAAGGCACCTTTGGCTCAGTCAGCTGTGTTGATAGTTACTCAGTGTCACCTGTTCCCTGTTAAAGCTTAACCAGTTTGCTAAACTAACATCCATCTAAACCATTGAAATGTAAAGGCTTATATATTAAAAAGCTAATGCTAATTTTCTTTATGTATCATATCTTAATTTTTTCCTCGGTAAATGCCAAAAGACTTGAAAACTTTGTTTCTGTTTCCAGAAGATTCACTGTAGTTCTGACTCATATAAAACAATCTGAATTTTGTGTCTTGGTTTCCTGCAGTGCCCTAGTAAATTAACAACTTTACTCCTTAGCTGGAATAGCTGTGAAAGAGTGTTTGCTTGGCTGACGTTCGTGCAGCTCTGCAAAGAAGTTGGTAGGTGTGTTGCTTCTGTGGCCACAACAAGGAGCAAGTGTGGGCAGTGAACCATCTGTGATCTTTGTAATGCTGGTCACCGGTGTACAGAGGCAGTTTGGCCCAAGTCTGAAGGTTATGTTTCCTTAAGGGAGCTTTATCTCAAAAAATCTTAAACCTCTCAACTTCTAGATAGGAGGGCTTATCCTTTTCACTTACAGCTGAAGTGTGTTCTTGGGATGTGTGCAAAAGGGAAATACTAAAATAATCTTGAAGATCCTTTGTCTGTTCAAGAACTGAAATTCTAGATTTGGATATAAAAGTCAGTGCTGTCATGTGGTTGGCATCTCTCAAGAGTTTTGTTTAAGCTACAATGCTCACATCCAAAGCAGGTGTTTGAACTTTTCTTTTGAGGCACTAGGTCTATAGAAATGTGTAAAGGCAGCTTTCATCTTCCTGAGGTATGAAAATACTGAGGAGATCAGCTATTGATTGTATCAAATGGCCAGCTCCTTTGAACCTCACAGAAATACACTGATAATACCACATAAAGGATGTAGCTGCACACTACAGGAACAGATAAAATGTGCACAGTGTGGCTTGGGGTAGGGAGGGAGTAGATGGGTCTGGCGCCATAGGTTCAGTCCTGACAAAAAGTACTTGCTGCCATTTGTGTTTGCAGGAAGGTTAAATGTTTGCTCTTCTGGAGGGATCCTGTAAAAACAGTGATGAAGTAAATGCAGTCATAATTGAGCTGTTGGTCTAAAGGTGTTTTGTGGGCTTGTGTGCCACCTGGCTTCTTCTGGAGCTCCTTGTGTAGCTTGTAGCTTTGAGCAGCCTTGGAACATGTCTCAATCTAGTGATGACTTGTGTGCTCCAGTATGACCTCTTGGAGTGACTGTTTTTTTTTGGTTAACAGACAGTGAACTTGAACTGTTAATGATGCTGACAAATGAGAAATATCCCACTTGTCTTAAAGGCAAGAGGAAGTGCAGCTTCTGCTAAAGTCTATTGCTAATATAACTACTTGTGGTGGAGAGTGAAAGACATTTTCCTGGCACTAGCAGATTACTTACATGGTAATAGAATAAAGTAGATTACTTTACATGGTAAACTTAAGAATTACAACTTTTCAACACCCTGTCTCCCACAGTATGAAAACACACAGGCAGTCTTTGGCTGTTGTTCAGAACAGTGACAATATCCCATTTTTGTCTATGAACGTGCAGTCAGCCTCCAGGTTTTTGTTGTAAAACTTCATCTTTTTTGAGTAAGGCTTTTGTAAAGATGAGAAAATAATAGTGGCAGCTTTGTATTTTAAATATTTCTCACATATATATTTTTATCATCCGGTCCTAATAAATCAAATCTACCTGCAGTTAATCTGATGGAAATCAGGCTATTACGATGTTTCTTTGACCAGTTACCTTGCTTTCATCTTAGGTCCTGTACTGTTTTATCCACCTCTGTTTTTCAGAAGGTTTCAGTCCCAACATAGATTTTCATTGGTAATGATACCTGTGGAAAATTTTCTGCAAACTAAATGGTTTTTGTAAAAAAAGCTGCAATGATGCCACTCTAATATTGTGAAGTATTTTAATATGCTGAAATATGTGCAACAATATCTTTCTTGACAGAAGGTGTAATTCAGGCAGTTTAGTTGTTTAAATAGTTCTCAAAAATAAGGGTTTGGGGAATGAGTGTTCTTCAACAAAGCATGCATGGCACGTTTGTGTATCTTTGACCTTTTACCTTTATCTTTCTTTTCTACTCAAAAGGTCAGTGTTCTCTAGAACTTCTAACTTCTTTTGTTTGTAGCAGCCACTGGATGCTCATATCTCCTTAATTTTATGTTTTTATGTATTGCAAAACAAAAATCAATAAATAGCATTTACTTAAGGGGCCATCTTGAAAGTCACAAAGGCAGTGAGGAAAGAATTATCAAGGTAATCACAAAAGACTACTACCTTTACTCCAATTTTGAAACACGATGAAGACTATCTCAGTGGCTGAATTAAAAGTATGTTATCAGTGTTCACATTGTCGTGTCATTTGGTTCCAAAAAATAATAATTGTAAAATAAAACAGCTGATGCAACTGCTCAGTAGATGCCTTTGTATGATCCAAGCTTGTATTTACAGAAGAAATGTCTTCGTTTCAGGTCCAGGGAAATATTTTCCTTCTAGAGCACAACTTTAGAAACCACAGACCCTGATGCTGCAGGCAAGTAAGTACACATTAAATACTAGCAATAGCAATGCCATTTGATTATTTGCCTTCTTTTTGTATATTAGTAGTTCAGTAATAGTTATGAAGAACAACTTGCCTCTTCTTACTCGGTATTTTAAGATTTTTTACAGTGTCAGACTGTGGAACTTCTTAGAACACTGATTTCTGGTTTAAAGTCTTTTCCCTGCTGCTGTGGGAGTATTTAGGAAGGTTTCTGTTGTGGTGCCTAAACCGTAGGTGTTCTGTATTCTAAAAATAATCTTGTTACTGAAAGTGCTCCAAATAAGGAAAAAAAAAGGATACCTCATGTTTTATGGCTACGTATTGCTGAATACAGGTTTTATGTACTTGTAAACCAGCTGTACATATCTTGAGGCCAGATGGTTCTGTTGTCCTGTGGTAATAGCCAGTGCAAAGAACTAAATACTGAGTGGATTAGTATTGTTGCTATTTAACTTAAATAGTAAGTACTAATAGAAATTATTTTATGGTCAATAATAACCTGAGTATGTCATTTAGAAGTAACTTTATACTAATTACAGATACTGCTGCAGGCAAATGAAGGCTTGTGATTTTAATCAATTTTGATATCAATTAGCAGGGTTCTTGCTATACCACCAGGTGTGGTTGACAGCAGCCTCTGTGCACAGTATTCCATGTGCTAACATAGTGTTATTATGTGAGCCAAATAACCATCCTGGTGTAAAATTGCATTTGGTTACACGGGTCAGTTATGGACAGGACTACAGTCTTTTTTGAAACCTTGTATTAAAATTCAGATTATTTCAGTAATAATAATAGATAATCAGTATTATCCATTCAGATTAAAGGTATTTGGTGATTGTAACAATCACTAAACAACAGGTCACTAAACAACAGATGACAGAAATAAGACCTATCCTGTTCATTTCCCCAGTTGCCCATGTGTACATATATGTTCTCCCGCATCTGTGTTCCCTTGACTTCTAGTTAGGTTGCCCTAGCCTTGGCTAATGCAATCCACTTAAATCTCTCTGAGCTGCCATTCACTTACATGTATAATCTTGTTTTAAGCCCACATGATACATCCCTCACTGTTATGTAGAGTAAGTTTACTTCAGCTACAAGTTGCTTAGCTTGATTTCTTCTGCCAGTTTTTATTTTCCCTTTTATTCCTCTTAATATTTATTTGGACCAAGCTTATTGATTTAGTAGATAGGTGCTGTCGCTGGTGTATTGATTCACTTGCAATGCCAGCAGGAGTTGTTGGCAGAAGGATCACCCTTCTTTTTCTTGCACAAGTTGCAAGCAGACATGTAATGCGTTCATCACTTCATCCCGGACTTGTTTCAGTTTCTAAGTGTATGAAACTGTTACTACACTGCTTGCTGTTCCTTCAGTTTTTCAAAGTTACTGTACAGCTGCAGCACCTGACTTTTAAAAAGACAACGTTGAATTTTGGAGGGAGATTTGAGCAGCGTGGTGGAAGTGCCAGAAGACTTTCCTGTGATGTAATCAGAATTCTGCATCAAGAAGTTTTTCCAGTTTTCCTTTGGTTGGCAAGTGTCTTAGTAGGTTTTCTACTTTACAATCACTCGTGCTGAGCTGTTGAAAAAAGAAGCCCAGCCAAACAACCTTACAGCTTGAATTGAACTGAAACTAAATACTCTGAAGATGGCTATGAATAATTCAGTTTCTTCTGTTGTAAGGTAGATGAATCAATCCTTTAATTTTTTATACTACATGTAGGAGGAGTATAAAGTCAACTATGTGAATAAGGGAGGGGAAAGTTCACAGTAGAGGTTAAAATTTAGAATCAAAAGAATATCCTACTTTATGTATTTATTGCATACTGGGCCAGCTTTTCAGCAGGTAAAGGACAATACAATGTCTTTTTGCGTATTTTAGGGATTATTAACTACTTCCATTTAGGATGTGCAGCATCAAGCTGCAGCAAATCAAAGTAGGAAGGTAAAAGAATACACTATCTCCTAAAACTTTAGTGTTTCTGGAGGGGAAAGTAGGTTACACTTTTGCATTATATTGCTATAGTCCTTGGTTTTCTGATGCATGGCTGTCTTTAATTTCTGTGATCTTACTTGTAGCTTGAAGCTGTAGTGTCTAGCAGACATAAAGAAACTCTTAACTAGAGGCTGAATTAGTGTGGTTTACTTTTAGTGTACAGGGCTTGAGTAAAGACTTGATGAAACTATTTGGTTGTAACTTCTCAAAGCAGAGATTTAGGCACCTGGCTACCATGAATATGCAGAACTGAAGCTGTGTCACCCCTTAAATTACCTTGGCATAATGCTTAATGATTATCATGGTGAGTGAATGCTATTAATGAGCAGTAAAATATGGAATAGAAGTAATGAGTATTTCTAGGGTATTTTAGGGGTACTTTAAGGTCATGTATGTAGCATCAGAACATTTCTAGAGTAACTATGGGAAGAGGATTTTTAGAGCTATTTTAATTTTGTTCTATGTGTAGCAAATCACTAGAGATTAACAATCTGTTAATGACAGTTTGTTTTAAAAACCTTTAAATTTAGAATGCCTGTCTTACTGTTCAGATTGGAGGAGATAGACTATGTACCATAATATATTTCTTGTAATAGGTATATTAAACTTCAGTTGCAGTGTCTTGCAAATGTAAAACTTGCTGATGTAGTTGCTGTTTTTTAATAGATCATTGACCCGTCAATCAGACTCTGACCATTTTAGAGATTAAAAGCTTGGCTTTCATTGGCTATTAGGAATAGAGCACCTTTCCACAAATTAGGAAATGGTGTAATAATTAACAGGTATAATGGATATGTGCATTCAGGTTTCAGTTGTATCTTTATGAGTTTTAGCTCCTGTTATCTTTGGTGTAGTTAACCCACTGTCTGCCCACAGATAAATTAACAACAGTATAAAATGGGGGTTTTTTTGTGGCAGTGGCATTTTGTTAAAATGATAGGGTTTTTGCTCATCTTTTTAAAATCTGTAATGAATTGTTCTTTCAGACTTTTATTTAAAACAAGGTGCAGAACTTCACTAACAAAACTCATTAAGTGAGTAATAATTCCATTCTAAAGCAGCAAAGCAAAGGTTCTTTAAACAGTTTTGCGTACAGAGAATTTAGGTAAACTTTAATTTTTTTTTCTTTCTGATTTACAGACTTAAATTATTTTAGGTACTGATGATACCTAGTACAGGAAGGAGTTTGACGTCTTTGACCCAAAAAGTCACTTGGAAATTGCCAAAGCAGGTCATTTGCTAGTGGACTCCTTACATGAATCAGAAAGTCGCCAGATGTCACCGTTCCTAAGCTAATTTAGGTTTTCAAAATATAAATTAATTGCAAACATTCATTAAATAACACCAAGATTCAATTCCTTTGGTGTGATCATAGAATCATAGAACAACTCGGGTTGGAAAGGTTCTTAAAAAAATCATCAAGTTGCAAGCCCCCTGCCATGGACACGTTTCACTAGACCAGGTTGCTCAGGGCCCCATTCACCCTGGCCTTGAGTGTACTGGCACTGCAAAATATGAATCAGGAAAACAAATCCTAAATTTAGAGGAGTTACAGAACTGGAAAGTTAAGGAAAACTCATGAATTTTTGTCTAACTTATAAGTCTTTAAGCATGACAAAAAACAAAAGAGAAGTGATACTTAAAATGAGGGGCTGATAAATGACAACATAGCTGGACATTTACCAAGTTCATTTAAACTAATAGTAACATTTTCTATTTGTCATAGATCTGTTACTAAACTTTTTATACATCATGTATTAGGTAGACTTTAATCCACAAAACTTATTAACATCACTTCTTTAAGGATTCAATTTCACTTGCTTTGTCTTTCTCTTACCTGATCCACTACTTCAGTGTTGAACTGTAAATTCTGTCCTTCTGGTTATTTATATATTGCCATTCTTTGTATAACTCAAAGCTTTCACAGGTTTGGGTATTGTCCTTTAAAAGTTACATTCTTGTAAGACTAAATTTAAATGTACAAATGTAGGAGTTTGGACACCCCAATGTTTTAAGTAATATTTGTTTTGTTATGAGCATAAAAGTGAGCAATACCAGTCACTGGGTTTTGTAGCTTCTTTGCACTTTGCCCAGTCTAATTTTAGTGGTTGTATATTGCTTTTCCAGTGACAGCAATGATATAGCAGAGATCAGTATTCCAGGATGTTTATGGTTTTTCCATGTTACAGTGAGCCTTATGAATGTGCAGATTTATCGACCCCTAGTGGGGTTGTTAGGAAAATAGTTGCTAATTTAATTAGTGCTAAATGAAAAATTTGCATCTTTTTCAATGCTGTATTTGTTTCAATGGTCTTTTCCTTCTATTTGCAGCTGGATTATCTCAAATTTTTTCTGGTGTTCTCTACATCTGCGGAATTGCCTATTGCAGCAACTTCTATTAGCAACAGCACTCCCAAAACAAGTAGCTATAATCAGCATTTTAATGAACAGTTATAGCTGTTTCTGCTTATTTTAAAACTATAATTATACAGCAGAAATTAAAAAAAAAGGTCTTCTTTTTTGTGTGCTGTGTAAGTGGACTAATTTTAATTAGCAGAAAAGCTAGTAATTTCTTGAGTAGTTTGATACTACATGAATGAATTAAAGCAAATCCTAAATGGCTATTCAAGCTTTACTGACCTCTTAGTGGTTATTAAATAATTACAGTTTATCAGTAATAGCCTGAAACAGTCATTTCATGCAAAAAGAGCATGTAAAATACTGCATTTCTAGCAAACTTTAATTCTAAATAGCTCTAGTTTTTTAATCATTCAGTTTAAACTGTAATTTTCTAGGGAATGAAAAGATCTCTTAACCATGCTGAGAAGATTTCTTACAGACATTTATTTCACATGAGTTAAAATTAAGCACTGAATAGTGAATTCACATTAGACTGTTTAATTAGCAATAATAAATGAAGACAAATAGGTCAATAATAAAATGTAATTTTAACTTCACTATAATGTGTTTCCAAGTATCAGAATCAGAAACTAGGTGGTGTTGTAAATTTATTTTTCTATGTAAGTTTGTCACATAGAAGTGTTAAATATTTCTAAAATAACTTCCATGTTTTAGATTTTGTACATCTGTTTTTATAGGCTTTAGGTGGTTGAGTAGTGTTTTTACCAGTTAAACTATGAAATACTCCTATGAATTTTAGGTATTTTTAAAATTGTTAAGAAAAAATAATTTTTTTTTTTTTTGCATTTGCTAATATTTATTATTGTGCTTATTTATTGTCGTGCATAAACCACATTATTTAAAGTCAAACTTACACAGCAGTCAAAAATGCCAAAAAGACCTCAAATTCATATTTTTCTGGGAGCGCCCAGTATTCCAAGCCCACTGGAGGTGTTAGGGCAAAGTAATTCAGCACCTCCTGCTGAGAAATGGAGAGAACTCCGCTGTTTGTGTGATACCCGTGGGTTTGTTTCTGGAAAAGTGCAGGGTGCTGCTGCCCCCTCAGTGCTCTGGGCAGAAAATTCCACAGTCACAGGAGTCCCTACAAGTGGGGACAGTGCTCAGCAGGGCAGGTTGATGGCAGAAGGAGGTTTGACATCTTCTGCCCCTGTGGCAGTGACTGGTACCAATGCTCCTAAAGAGACCACGAGTTTACCTTGCTCTGGTTGTCAGGTATCCAGAGATAGCTACACACCTGCAGATGTAGATCAGGCTGCAGTTCTACACCTGCGCCAGGCCTGGGCAGGATCAGCTGGGCAAGAGAAACCATCACGTGGCTGCTGGCCAGACCTCACTGAGAGAAAAGCCAGTTTGGATGTTAACAGCTCTGACATTTCTGATTTGGTTGCCAGTACTAAGCAGGTCAGCATCCGTCTGCAGTCTGGGGAGCTTCAGTCAGGTCATAGAAGTGAGCATCATGAGCATCTAAGTCAACATCTGGATATGTTTTCCAAAAAAAGTCAAGAGTCCAAACCGAAAGAACCAAATGACTTTGCAGTGTCAGCAGACACTGAATTTCAGTGTGTAGTGACTTTGAGTCGGGTGGCTGTTTTTGCACAGGATAGGAATGAGATGCAGGAAAGAATTGCAAAACTGTCAGAAACAGAAGCAGGCAAAAATGCTGAAGAAAGGCAGTATGATCACTTCCAATGTGATTCTGGTGTTGGAACATGTACTACTAATGTGACTGAAAACGAGTATAAGGAAGAGGATGCAAGTTCTCTTGAACTTTTCAGTTCTGAGGATGATGGGGAAAATGTTTGGATTGAAGCTACAAAACAAGAAGGAAGTGCTCAGGAAAATACAGAAAAGTTTCAAGAACTCAATGTTCCTGCTGAGCAATTTGTAAATGAAATCCATATTGAGTCATTGAACTCTGGAATACTGTGCTCTCAAGGGAACTGTTCTCACAAGAACTCTTCTAAAAGACCCCGCAAGTGTGAAGATTCCTTTCATTTTCTTCACTCAGCATTTCAAAGACAGCTGAAATCCAAGAGAGCTAAACTGAATTCTTCTCCACCTGCTTCTGGGGTGAGGGTGGATCCAGAGAGGATGACAGCATTCAAGAAACTCCAAAAGAAACTATCACTACTTAAGAATTGCTGCAGCAAAAATCAAAAGTACAGTATTTTGGTCACAGTTGTACATCCTTGTCATATCAAAGAAATACAGATGAAGACTAAAATAAAATCTTCATGTAAAGTTCCCGTAGCAACAATTGTTGTTACCGACCAGTCAAAAGCTGAGAGAAAGGTGGTGCTGTGGCGTGCTGCTGCATTTTGGTCCCTCACTGTGTTTCCTGGGGATATTGTACTGCTCACAGGTGAGAGTGCTGTTATTTGCCTTTTTAAAATACAGATCTTTAAAATGCCTGTTTAAAGTAGAAGAATGTGACAAGTAATTTGAAACTATGCCTAAGCATTTGTAAGTAGCTTTCTTACACCACTCAGATCATTTGAGTTCAGTCATCCTGCCAGTGGAACATTGACTATCCCATGGAAGTTCGCCATCAGACACAGCCATGGGGAGTCAGGGGTATTCTGTCAGGTGTCAGTGTTTTAAAATAGTTGTTCTTGAAAATTACAAGTCCTATTACAAAGCAGACCTAAGCAGTGTCTGCTAGGAGGTTAATGAATTTAAGAATTATATCAAACTAATGAGAGAATTTTATTAACTCATTGTAAATGGCATTTAAAAAATAGATTAAAAAATTACTGTGTTTCCAAGTGATCTCTTTCAAACCCTGTGCCTTATACATCTGTATGCAAGATGGTTTTATAGTCAAGAAAAATATGATACACTTCAGTTGAGTTGATAAGGTTGCTTTTTTCTTGCAGATGTAATAATGTATGAGAATCTTTGGTGTGGAGAAGTCATGCTTCAGACTACATTTACAAGTCAGTTACTAAATCTGGGGAACTGCTCAGCTCTCAATCCAGAAGAATGTAAGATTGTAGTGCATAAGTTTCCATGAAAACCAGAGTAAAATAGCGATTTCAAGTACTCCATTTTGTTGGCATTGCCTCACACATGGGATAAAATGGAAATGTGTGCAGTTGAGAGGTACAAAACATGACAGAAAAATATGACAGGAACACCTGTGCACAAGATGTGGACATGATAGCATCATATAGCATGTGGAGATCATGGTAAAGTTTGGTGTTTACCACTGAACTCTAAAAAAACTGAGTTCTTTGAGTTTAGTTTAAGAAAGAGCAGTTATCCAAGGACCCGGCCATGTGATGTCTGAGTTTTCATCAGGATTAAATTTTTTGCAAAATGGAATAAGTAGAGCTGTTCAGGGAGAGTAATTCACTGCAGGCCATGGAGGGTTGGAGACTGAGGGGAAAATACAGTTGAAGTATCACCATGATTGCATTGTTCTTACTGTCTTTGTGGTGTCTTCTATTGCCAGCTGTTTAAGGCAGATTCTGAGGGCAATGATCAAGAACAGCTTTCCTCTTACCAAGCTGTGATACAAGATTTTTGGTGTATTTTAAAGTATTGCACTTAGCTTAACTTGATCTGCTTCCTCTTGATAATATCCTGAAGTACAGTTTCATTTCAAATCAAATGTTATGTATCTCAGGAATTTCTTACCTTAAAATTATTCTTAAACAGTTTTGATTTCGTCAGTGTAAATATGTTCCAAGCCGTAAGTTTTATACTTCTAAGTATAAAAATTAGTATGTGATTTTGCCTTTTTTTTTGTGTAAGTTTATCCTATAGTGGATGGTGGTGTTCTCCCTGGCTTGTTGGCATACATATCATCAGAATTTCCACACTTCAGAGACATTCCACGAAGACAAGTTCAGAGACTGGATGATGTTCAGTATGTGCAGCTAGATCAGCTCCAGCCAAATACTTTGGTGCACTCAATCCTGAAAATTATCAATATTTCTGTGTTAACAGGTAAGTTCATGCACTGGACTTCAACTTCTGCAATTGATGAAACTTAAATAGTAATTTTGCAAGGCAAAATGTTTCTCACTGCTTGACCTTTAGCTTTGCACAAAAATTTGATCATATTGCACTCTCATCTTGTAGTTTGTAGTAAGTTACAAACTTCTACCAACATTGTCAATATCATGTTCATTAGTTTTAAATGCAGAATTTTGAAGATTTCTATCTTCATAATTTGCTCTAGTATGTAAATCCTGGATATTTAAATGTTAGATATTTAATGGAAGTGTTCTTGTTCAAAAATTATTTATGAAAAATATTGTAGTTTTAGTGTGGAACTGAAACATGCAGTGTCCTGGATAAGAGTGATGTAGAGATCTTAATTGTTTCCATTTGTAGGGACTGTTACAAATACTTTTAGTGTGCTTTGTACATGACTATAGTTTTCTTTTATGTGAAAACTTCTACAGAAATGTTTCTTTCAGCGAGTTCTACAGAAGTTACAGGAACAACTTCCAATTATGGCAGTTGCTGAGAGATTGAGTACAATTTCTTTCTACTCAATACAAGTCAGGATGAATGGGAGCTGAAAGATGCTCAGATACCTCCTGTTTTAAAGGGAGTTGCCGAGTTGCTGAGTACTTAGATGGATAAAAGTAAATTAATATACTTTATGCACTCCTTCAAACTAGATTCATGTTGCTGAAGAAATCAGATTATTTTCTGTCCTGAAGAAATTGCAGGTGTATTCTTCTTTGCTTTTAATTGTACCATAAAATGTGATAACACCGTGATTTCACCTTAATACTGGGGCACATGGGGTTTGTGTGCTTATATGCTTTTTACTGTAGAAATAAAGCTATTTCAATTATTTTCAGAATCCGTGTACAGTTACAGAGGTGGCAACCAAAGAAAAATTATTCTAACAGTAGAACAGAACAGAGATCAACACTATAGGATGGTTCTGTGGGGAGCAGGGGCTGCCTGGTGCCCTCAGCTTCAGAGGAAAAAAGGTAAGGTCCTTGTACATATTGTTAAGTGTAAAAGGATTTTTGTGATGCTATTAGTGCGTTTTAAGTGTTTAGCTGGTAACATTTATCCATTTAATCTTTAAATACTCCCCTTGGAGGGGTAACATATTTCATGCTAATTCTAACATGTCTCCTCTGTTTAGAAGCAGTGCCATCAACAGCAGAATTTGAATGCACTTCAGAAGACTGAGAAGGCATAAATATTTAAAAACTTAGATCTATATGCAAGATGCACTCTTTTGCCTCGTGCCTGGTTGTGGAACTATGAAAACCCATGAGTGTTAACTGTGTTACCAGTTTTGCTGGCTCTTCCTTATCATTGTCTGGTTTAGCATGAATTGCTGGGTTTTTTCTACTCCTTGTTTTTATTTTCTGCTTTCCACCTTACTAGTGTCAAGCTTTATATCCTAATGGTCTTGAGATCAAGTCCAGCTGTAACTAACTAAAAGCATCTCTTGCAAGAATTACATAGCCTGTGTTTCAGCAGTGGCTACTATCAAATTTTGATTTATTCCTGGTCTGATTTTAAAATAAGTTAAACTAGGTTTATGTTAAATTGATAATTGTGGAGATAGAAGATTAAAAACAGGGACATATTAGAAAATGGAAGTTGATTAATAACATGAAGATTTTTTCAAGACATTGCCAGCATTAGAGCTGATAACAAATTTCAGAGCTGGTTTCTTTTTCAAAAGGCTGAGTTGTCTTGACAGCTGAATTTGGTAGAGGTGAAATGAAATTTCCATTATGGGACAACTCATGCAAAGTTTATAGGGAAAGGAAAAACTTTACATGTTGTCAGACTTGAAATGAAGTTACCAGAACTGACCATATGAGAATGTGTTCTAGTGTTTTCCTCAATTATGGAAGTAACCTTGGCTTGCTGGAAATGAACCACAGTATAGAAAGTAAACTCTTCTGTTTGCTCTTTTTGTTCTTTAGATCACATATGGGACTTCAAATACCTTCTGGTCCAACATAGTTCTGTCTCAGGTGACTTGGAACTGCATACAACTCCGTGGTCATCCTATGAGTGCTTGTTTGATGATGACAAAAGGGCAGTTGAATTTAAAGAAAAGTTTCAGAAAAGTCAAACATCCCTCATGGAGTTGACAAGGCTCTCAGCACACTTGGAGGAAAAATGCTCAGGTAAATGTTATCCACAGCTCTGAAATGTCTGTTGTGCCATGCATAAGTAGGCAAAACAGGTGCTCTGTTGATGAAGTAAGATGGTTGTTTTTTAAGGTAGCCCAGATCTGGGATTCTGAATTTATTCTGGAGGCTGCTGCTCCATACTTGGCCAAACTGAATGTTCTGTACTTGGCCACACAGTGAACCCAGTGGAGAGATAGGTGTGATGTCATGCAAAGACAGCTTTGGAACACGGGGAGAAATGCTGACTTTTGTTGTCCACACCAACCAGTCTAGTAATGATGTGACTGATTACTGAAAGTTTGTCAGTCTTTCTCCAAAACTGGAACTCTCTAAAGCAAGAGTAAAATAGCTGCTGCTATTGAAACCTTCTTACAAAACAAACAAGACATTTTACACAGTCATCCCCTCCCAGATAAACTTAGAAAATTGCCATGGTTGGTGTTAAATTCTAGGAAGTGATTAAAGTTGTTATTGCAGTATATAATTTAAATATAAAAGTGAAAAGCTAAGTTCTTAAAGCTGTGCTTTTCAATGTCTCTGAAACAGTGGGAAGGAAATCACTTGGAAATTCTTTGCATAATTTTTATCTCTTATTCAGGCACCTTCTATAGTGGCATCTACTAAAATAGTACCTGAAAATGTAGTACTTTCATACATTTAAAAAAAATATTTAATCACAAGGATTTTTCACTGCATAAAATATCTCTAAAAATTTGAGCATGTGTTAACAAAGGGGAAAAAATTGAGGAAGTTTTAGATAGCAATTTTGGTTTTGAATCAGCTGTAGCCCTTGTGTTTGCTTTCAGTTCAAAATAAAACTTAATTCATACTTGAATTGTTTTTGTAGGAGTGATTCAAGTGAAAGCCCGTATCTTAGAACTGAAGTTTACCATTTGCACTGGTCAGTACAAGCAACTCATCTTGTCTGCTGACACTTCACTGGAGTGTGTTTTGGCTTCTCTGCCTATGATCACATATTCAGGTTGTGCCAAATGTGGGTTGGAACTACAGGCAGATGAGAACATGATCTACAAGCAATGTATTAGATGTTTGCCATATAACAAAGTAAAAACATTCTACAGGTAAATAAAGAAAAACCAAAATAATGTGTGCAATTAGGGAGGTAAACTTTCTCCATTTTAACTTCCCCCATATCTAAAATTCTTTATTTAAGGTGTGGTTAGGAATCCCTGTCTTTCTAATAAATTTTCAAGTTATTGTTCTTGAATTGCTCTATTAGATTGTCATTATTTATGCATGATATTCTTAGTTTAAATCTAACTTTTTAATTTCTTTGAATACTATGTCATACAGGAATGATGGTTACCCAGTACTGTGTCAGATAAAGCTAAGATGGAGTAGAAGCTTGAGGACCAAAGGAAAACTCCTTGAGAATCTTGTTCCAGCTTAAATCTGAAATCATGTGAATGCACAACCATATTTTTAAACTGATTAGTCAGTTTCAGCTGTGCAGAAAAAATACTGACAAATGTTTTCAATAAACATTCTTGGAGAGCAGAGATAGTGAGTTATCACCAGATGGCACTGTGAGACACACATATTCACACTAAGAGAAAATAAACTAAGTGGATCCAGTTGATGTAGGTACATCTTTATTAACTAATTGTTCAATTCTCACATTTATCTTGGGCTTTTGAAATGTAATTCTCATAGTGACTAGAAAGACATGTAGCTAGAGAATGTTAATTGAGACAACCATGGAAATAATAGAATTATAGAATATGTAAATTTTCCATCTAAATTTTTTCTCAAATTCTATCTAAACTCTTTCATAGCGAGTTTAATGAATCATTGACTTAAATACTAGTATCTTATTTATCTAACCTGGTAGTGACCTAGTATTTTTCCTCTAAGCAAAACAGTCTTGCATCTTTATGTGCTCTTTGTTTTCCTGTGAGGGAGGATTAAGTGCAAAGAGTTTTTTTTCTTAACTGAAAAGGTTCCCCCAGTCTTTCATAAGACTATAACATCTCAGTGGGCATGAAGGACCTCAGTTTGCTCCTGCACAAAATGTGGTAGAAAAACGATAAGGATTTCCAGTATTTGTATTCTCAGCATGTGAACACATCTAGATGTAGAACTTAACATGCCCAACTTTTTCAGAGAAAAGTCTGTAATTTTTGCTCTGAAATTTTCCTCTGATTAGTTCAGTAACAATGCCTCACCTTCAGAGTATTTCCAAGGAGGTATTTTTATTTGTTCAGTGGTTTGTGGAAACAGCTGGTATTTGTTATAGTACAAGAGATATACCTTGGTATAATGTGGCTATAAAGTGGTGGATTAAGACAGATAATTTGAGTGATGCTGATACAGATTGTACAATTCCAAGTGATACATCTAAGCTTATCTCCCTACCTTGGTATAATGTGGCTATAAAGTGATGGATTAAGACAGATAATTTGGGTGATGCTGATACAGATGGTACAATTCCAAGTGATACATCTAAGCTTATCTCTCTACTTTGCATTCCCACCACCTCCCTGAGCAGCCCTGACCGTCCTAACAATGAAAAATTTCCTTTCAATGTCTAATCTGAGTCTCCTGTCTCAATTTAAGGCAATTTCCTTATATATTCCTCAGACTGATTCCAATGCTATAGATTTGACAGATGAGTACATGGAGATTTTCTCATTTTTCTATTTCTTGGTATTATGTATGCAGAGTAAGATTAAATTGTAGTGCTTTTCAAAAATTTTGCTTCAAAACAAAACATAGCAGCTAACTTTCATGAAACTTTGTTTTCTGATCTAGACCTGCTTTGATGACAGTAGAAGATGAAGGATATGAAATTTATGTTCATGTGGTGTCTGAGTTGATGGAAAAAATCTTCCTCAATATTCCTGCAGACTGGCTGAAGAGATTAGTAGGTACTGTTTCATGAATTACTTGTGATAGAAACAGGCAGCAAAGTTCACAATGGAAGCAAAATTTTTAATCATTGACAGTTTCAAAAAAACCCCTAAACAACCAGCATCAAAGAATATTTTTCAGTGGCTGTCTGACAAGCTCAGAATTTCAGAGGAGGGGTTGCAACAACAGGAGGTGACATGGTGTAAATGCCTATTATATAACTGAATCATTGTAGTTATATACCTAAATATTCAATAACTAAATGGATTCCTTATGTGCAAAATAGAATCTCTTAGGAGCTTTTAGAGCTAGCTGGCATGTTTTTGTGCTGTGAAATACTGGGCTGTGTTTCAGACAAGCTTCACTTGATGCATCCTGTTTGACTTGAGAGGTGTTTTATGTAATTCACAGGTGTTAACAGTTTCATGAGAAACAGGCTCAGCTCCTTGTTTTTAAGAAGTAATTAAAAATGAAAGCTAATTTTCTATTCAGATGTTCAACTACACTTCCAGTAATTCAGTGGAGCTTGCATGGAGGTAGAACTTGACTGTTAGGTGCTCTTGTGAAAATCAAGTGTAAATTGAATTGTTCTGTGTTTTGCAGTGCCCTCTTCAGTTATAACCTACAGCACAATAGTAGCAGATCTGTGTCATTCGCTGCTGGCAGATACAGAAGCATCCTATTTGTTGGAAATCAGAAGCCACTTTGTGCTAGATGAGAACAGCTATCCCTTGCAAAAGGATTTCCATCTGCTAAATTTTCATCCTGATCTGTGATGTCTGCACTAACTGAGTAACAAAGACCATAAGGATGCACAGATGGGAAGCAGAAGAAAAATGACTTAGCTGAAGGAAGCAAATCTCTTGAAAAAATGATAATAAAGGATTTTGGTTTAACTTAGGAAAAAAGCAAAGCCATCAAAAGGACTGGTATGGAATATCTGCTAATAGCATATACTGCTGGAGTAATACTGATGAATTTTCATAAAGTATATTTTTATACATGTATTTTTATGTTGATAATTATGTTAATAAACTCCAACAATTTCTTCGGTATCTGTTTTCCTTTTTCTCCTCAGAAAAGTCCACTACTATTGAGAGACTTAATTGTCCTCAGACCTGGCAGATTAGAGGAAGACAGACAGAATTCAGTAATATTTTAGTTACACGATTTTTGTTTGTTTTATCCCATATAAAGCTGTCTGTAGCTTGTTCTTTTTGTTTTGCTGTTGTGGTTGCTTTCCTTTTAACAGCAGAATTTTTGCCATTTGCCCTCAGCAATTTTGCTGCTGTTCTTTTCTCTTGTAAAACAAAACTGTCTTGTAATCATTCCTCCTCCTTCAGCTCAAGGTAAGTCTCAAGCGCGAGATCAGATGGATGTAATATAAAAGATGGTAGGTAAAAAAATTTGCTCCATTATATGACAGTTAAAAACACTGTATCAGAACTCCTTATTTGATGATGTTTCTCACTTTTGAAATAGCTCTTGTTCAGGAAGAGTCAAAAAGGGCCTTTGTCATTTGCTTCACTTGGATGACCATGAGTACAAGTACCTTGGGGAGTGCATTAGAATATGTTTCTTCACAATTTAGCTGAAATTATTGAACACACAAGCTGGAAGTGTTGTTACTTGAATGTATAAGAAGAAAAGAGGACCATACTGTACATCAAGTCAGACTGGTGACTTCCCACTTCAGAGGTATTTGTTAACAGACACTACATTACATGCATCTTCCTGCACAAGCTCATAAATCAACTGTCTGAAACACTACTAACAGCTTACTTTTAAGATCTTTATTGTAGGACATAAATAATAAAGGACAAAATTTATTTGGTAAAATTATTTTATTCTAGTAATATGTAAATTGTATGATAACTGTGTAGTTTTTCTTCCCAGAGCAAATATGGTAACTCTGCTTATCAGATTGGTTTGCAGTAATTTTGTGGTACTGCAATTTGAATACAGCTCTTTGGGGGTTGAGGGTACTGGTATTACTTCTTTAGCAAAGATATAATGAGGGTTGAGCACTTTGTACAATTCAGTTTAATGTAATGAGTTTAGGCTCATCTTGTATCCAGTGGTGCAATTAGCAAGACAGACTGAGGGCACCATGTAACATATCAGGTGGTGGATCAGGGAAGTCTGTTTCTCACAATTCGTCTGTGGTATCTTCTCATTCATAACATTTCCTTTAGGTAATAACAATATTATCAAAATGGAAAGGGGTTTCATCTCCCCAGAGAAGCCTAATATTTTTAAGATATTGAATTAATTAATACTGTTTCCTATTTGAGAGGAAGTTGGTTTGATTGCAGCTGTAGAGGTTATGGTCCTCTTGCAACACAGTTGTGCAAAATGTTTTGCTGCAGTAGTCTGTGTGTGTGGTTTATGACTGTACAGTGTGAAGGGTACAGAGCTCAGGTCCCCAGTGAACAATCAAGGAGAGAAGAACGTCCTATTTTATTTTGATTAAGAATAATTGCTCTGAACCATTTTATAGAGCAGTAATTTACTTAATGAAGAAGACTCTACTACTAAAGCAGACACATGCCCAGGGGGCTTAAGCTAATCAGATTTGCAGTGTAAGAATGGTCATACTAGGTCAAACCCAAGGCTCTTGTAATCAATGCTCTGTCTCCAGCAGAGGTGTGGTTAGAGAGAAATACATAAGGACAGGGCAGGTCCTCCTCTTACTGTCTCAGAGTATTCCAGTACTCCAGTACTGGAATAGCCTCTAGTTACTTGTGACTTTGTGACTTCTCTGCTTGTTCCTTAGTGTCAACACAAAGTGCTGTTGTTGGGGTCAGCTGAAAACATTGAACTGGGTTACTGCAGGAAATACACCATGCTGAGGAATGTGAACAGCTGCTTCTAGGTGTGTGACCAATAAACAGTTCCTTCACCCTTCCTGTTCAAAAGAGGCTTTAAATGTAACACTGCTATTTCAAGTAAGTTCTACATGTGTTAGTCAGTATCTTTTGGGCTTTGTCTGTTTTGGCACGCTCACTGGGCTTCTCTGCCCTTTGATGAAGCCACTGTGGTGATGTGGTACAGTGGACAGATAGGCCTGGTGTCACCACTGGCAATTCTTTGCTCATTTTGGGCTCTGTCTACATGATGTGAGATCATTTGTGTCCAGAACTCATGACCAGGAAATGGAATTTACTAGTCAAAATAACTAATACTGTGAGATCATGTTTGGCTTCCTGTTTTGTTTACTGTGCTGTGTGTTAATTTAATTGAACATATATTTTGAATAGAGAGACTTCCAGCCTACCAGGGACCAAATCTTTTATTTGTGTTTGGTCAAGGAAATAATTTATTTTACTCTTTTCTACTTAGGGTACGAAATCTTAGCAAATATTTTTGTACCCTTTAGATGAGAAAGATGGTAAGAGCTTTTCCATGTTAAGGTTGGTGGTTTCTCAGTGCTGTTCATGTGCTGTGGCAGAGAGCATGCCATCGTTTAACCAGCTCCTTGGGCTTGCTGATCATCTCATTCCAGTGTTCCAGTTCTTTGCCACGTGTGTACATGAAAGGCCCAACTACTACTCGACCCAGCAGAAGTGTTTCTGGAAAAAGAAAGCAGTTAGTGATGAACACCTGGGATGCTTCTCCAAAATCCTTGCCTAAATTAGAATATCAACCTATATTTCTCCAAGTAATGTCTGTTTTGAAAGTTATTTTTAAAGCAAAATATTCATCAAGGAAATAACTCTGGATTTCAGGTTCTGTAGCTTCTGCCTGCTAAGGTTTAGTGTTAAAAGGTACTGCAGTAAGTGGCTATTTAGTCAATGCAGGCCTATCCTTTTGCCTGCAGTTAAACTAAAATATGTTCAAGGCACAAATATCTGTGCCTTTACCTCAGGTTTGCTGTGGAAGTGTGCCCTAATTTTCACACCAGCAACCTCAGTAGGATTCATATGATGCTGTGGCTTGGGAAAAAATGAATGCAGTTACTGATACAGCTGGGAGCTGTAGTGTGGGTTGCCAGTGACCCCCCTCTGCCAAGGAGCAGATTGTTTCTTCATGCCTGGAGTTTTCAGCTGTGAATGGGGAAAATTATTGAGATCATATTTGCACTGCAGGGAAGATGTTTTTCTTGTGAGCATTGGAAATACTGAATTCTGATTTGCTTCTCTAAGCAGAATTCCTTAATGGATTCTCTAACAATTAGCAAGAGGCCTCAAGCATCAGGTTTTCTGCCAGGCACTGGGGATGTTTGCTAATCTCTCTTTCTTCTTTCTCACTGCTTGAACTGCTGAGAGAATTAAAATTCCTATTCCTCTTTCAAATTTGCCTAGAAAGAGTGAATGGCCAAAAAATTTTGGAGGTTGTCTGTTATACACACACATGTTCACATAAGCTTGTCTTAATAGGATACTGGAATGAAACAAAAGCACAGCATTTTATACTGACATTGATTAGTCTACAGTGATTTTAATCACCTCTTCCATGAAATTTATCTTTAGCCTCTGAAGGAGAGATATATACTTAACTACAAATACATTGTTCTGCTTTTAAAGAGACAGCTTTTGAAATACCGTATATGAACTCCTGAAAAGGAATTCGTTTATTAGATTATTAGATTATGAAAAGGAATTAGTTCCTCTCAGGTTTAAACATATCTCAAATATGTAGGAGATTTGACACCTTGACTATAGTAATTTATACAACTTACTTTCTCCTTTGTTACTCTGGAGCACAGATAGACTCAGGCTTGCTGTATCCAGCTCTGTCTGATCTGCCTTGAAACTGAAGGTTTCGTTGTACACAGGATTGGGAGTTCCCAAAAGAGCTGCTGTCTTTTTACTTTTGATGAATTTATTATGGTTCATTAGTGAGACTTTGACATACACACCTTGGAGAAAAAGAAATTCAAGAAGAAAATACATCTTCAAGAAGCAGTTGGGAGACAGCTTAAGGAATTTCCTCCTTTCAGGAGTCAGTATCAAGTATAAAATCAGATTGTGAAAGATCCATGGAACACACATGCCAGCATAACATAAAGCAGGGAGTACACAAAGTACTGAGGGTGCAGTTCTGCAATGCACGTTCCAATTTAAGTGCTGTTAAAATACACAGCCATATTCTTACCCTGCATCCTTGATCTTACATTTCTGTGCTTTCCCTTCATCTGATGGAGGCTTTTTTGAAGGCTTAATTTATTCTGTCAAAAAGACTTCATAGTTGATGAGTGTATATAGAGGACTAAACCTCTTTTCCTTTAAAATGGTAGGTGTATTTTGCATTTATATTGTTTAGCTTCAAAGCCCTGCAACAAATCACTACAGGCTGAAATACAAGTTGATTCTTCCATCTGTTTTTGCTTTGAGTGTTTAGATTTTAAACAGCATTTTCAGGTAAGCTCTGAATCCAAGGACACATGAGTATGACATACCAGAAAAAGCCCTCTGCACTAAGGGAGAAAATTGTGACTCCATGCCACGGTCCTTTGAACAATAGCCAGGCTGTCCTAAAATGGGAATTTTTTTCCCAACTCGGTTATTCCCAGGACAGCTGTTCAGCATAAGCAGTTGTTACCTCTGGGAATTTGACTTGAGGCAACTGCTAATGTCAATATCCCCTGAAATGCTCCCTCCTCTGGACTGGAGTGCAGCAAAAGGATGCTGCTCACTGAACTAAAACAGGAGAAAAAAGTTGCCACAAGACAAACCACATATTATGAAACAAACTCCAAACATAGCAGAACTAAGCTATCAAAATCTAATTGCCCCAGGGCAAAATATGGCTTGTTTCCACTCAAATCACCAGGATGATTATTTATTCCTGTCAGAGTCCCACAGCACAAGCCTGGGTGGACAGATGAGGAAGGAGCAAATTAAAACAGGAATTGTGGAGCTGATAGCAGGGAGGAAATCCCACTTACCAACAGCAGGGCTCTCCTCCTGGAGCTTTAATCCCCTTGCCCTCAGAACCACCACAGTGAGACGGCCCAGGTAGTCATTGTAGCTCAGGGAGAACTGGATATCACCGTACTCTGAAGGAGGCTTTGGAAGCAGAGCACCATATGTCAAATATATCTGAGAAACTCTCTTTTCATATGGACAAATGGGGAGAAAAATCCCTTTTCGTACTAATGGTTTCTGTCATGCTGAGGCATGTGAGTGAATTGCAATGGCTTTATTTATGCTGTTATAACATTTGATGGAACTGATTAATGAGCCTTCCTAAGCCTCAGAATTACTCTTTCCCAGGTGATATCTATTTCCTTGCCTCTTCAGCTCCTTTCTGCTCTTAGTAATTCAAAAGAGAAGCAAATAACAAAAGTTCTTATGTAACTACCTCCTAATTAATATGACTTTTTCTAAGCAGCTGGGTAATCCCTTTACAACAGCTATGGATCTGCAGGTTGGTAAGATGGGAATTTCGATTCCAAATGTTTATAAAGTACTTTTGCATTTGAGGTACTAGGTAGGACATACTTCTTCTTCAGCTATATCCTTCCAATACTTGTAAGATGACAGAAGTTCCAACATGCCAAGCAGCCTGGTGTCACATACCTCCAAGTTTTCTTTCTCCAGATCTCGCCATATGACTAGTTTGTTGTCCTCAGTTAATGCTTCATTTTTCAGTGGGAAGATAACTTGGCCTAGGAGATGATGTTTCTTCTGTTTATCAACATGATAAACCAAAAACTTAAGTGTCCTTTGTAGCAACATTTTACTGGAAACCTGTACAGGAAATTAAGAATATAATAAGAATAATTTTAAAACATGTGACACTTTTCTGCTGTAGCATGACTTCAAAGGAAATATTTTTCAAAATGTTTTAAGTGTAGGTGGAGATTTCCTTTAATTATTTGAAGTCTACTTTTTAAATTTGCTTTAAGTTTTAGCTATGCAGAAGTCAAGATCCAAGCTAGAATACTATGAGTTCATTTGAAAGCTGTGAGGTTCATTGGTGGTTTTTCAGCTCATATGGATCTAGTGCTATGTGATGTGTTCACTTTCAGACACAGAAGTTTAGACTCTGTAAACATTTTTTCAGTTGTCTGAAACAAACTTTTTTTTGGTTTTAAAGCTTTTGTCTTGTGACATGTGCTGAAAGCCTCTTAGCATGGGAAGCCAAGCTATACAGTACTATACAAATAGCAGCCCAGACATAACTCCCAAGTTCTGCTGTCTAGCCTACTTTCATAGCAAAGAAACTAAAAGCTATGAAAGCATTAGATCAGTGTTGGCTCCATCTGGACTTCTAGAACTGCTGGGCAGAACTGCTCAGCTGTAGCTCAAACTGGAGCTTTCATTATTCCCAGGGCAACTTCTGGAATCCTTAACTTTGGTTCAGACCAGAAGTAAGGTCAGTTCTGGAGCCATACACTTCTGTAGCCCAGGATCTCCAGAAGCCCCAGAAAAAATCCTCTCTCTGAAGGAAACAACTTATGTCTTGGTAGAGGCATTGTGAACACTAATTTCCTACAAACGTGTACTATAGTTTGGTAAGTTTATATTTGCAAGCAAAAATCTGCCTCATCCAAAGGAAAAGTACCTGGAAAACAAAGTTTTCATCAAACTGCGGGTTAAGAGTTTTCCGTTTTGTTTTGGACTGCAGGTAGCTTCTTTCATCAGGTAGCAGGTAGATTTTCACAAATGGGCTACAGGAATCAGCAGGAGGCTGCAGCTTTCTGGCTTTGATCAAGGAGACGAGGAGCCTTTCTGACTCCTGCTCATATTCTATGGAGAACCAGAGGCGGCCAATGTTGCCATCAGGAAAATCTGTTTCACTTTTGTCTTCAGGAAATCTGTACAGGTCTGGGTTAATGGTCCCTACAACATAAGCTCCAGCTTCAAGAAAAGACAAAACAAGCACCCTCAGATTAGTCTCAAGAAGCATTGCAGGCATTTTTATAACCACTGCCATATTAGGGCAAATCAGATTAATCTCTTTATTAACAATCAATTTTTTGTAAGAATTTCATGTTTTATTTCTTTTCCCCTCAAATTTGGGGGAGTAATTGTAGGCTGCACCACTTTTCTTTCTCTTATTCATGTGATTGTACCTTGTTAGTTCTAGCTATTTTTTGTTACAGTCTGTAACTGGTGACTCTGCTGTTTCTGGGGTCAGCAGACACTTCCTGGCCTTTACAAAACATGGGAATAGAGATTGCTTTGTCTGCCAAATGTGCAAGGTACCACAGCACTGGGACCAAAATGACTACATTCTTGCCCAGTTCTTATATATAAAAAACAAAAGTGCTGAGAGTGTTTGGGGCATGTGCTGTGGAATGCTATGTCAGGTGTGCCCCCAAGAAATACGTTCATAATAATAAAGCCACCCTTTAAAGGAATACACTTAAAAATAGTCGCATTTTTATAATGCCATACCCAAAGAATGAAATGATGACCGTGGCCCAGGCTGAGGGGTCATGTAAGGGTCACTGTCTTCCTGAACCTGTTCTTCATTTGTCAGGTGAATCCAGTCTCGCCCATGCAGTGTTGGTGGGATGATAAATGGAACACTTCTGGATCTGCTCAAGACAGCAGCACCTATTGACTCTTCTGGTTTAAATGTGGAAACCAAGCTTGGTAACAGTAGTAAGTTTACTGTTCTTATGTCACAATGTAAAAATTCTACAGACATGCAAAGGTAAAAATGTTAAATATCCATTGTTTTGCAATTGATTTTATTTGTTTAATGCATAAAAATCCAGTGAGGCACATTAGATCTTAATTCTTCTGACAGATTCTTCTTGTTCCCCCTTTCCTTCCCTTTAGAACTTACCCTTCAAAGGAAATGAAGAATTAACTGCAGCTGCTTGTTTTAGGGCCCAAACCCCCTGCAATGATTAATTCTCTAAGAGAGTATCCTTCCTGAACTGAAGTCCTATTGTTTTTGTTATTAGACTAGAAATTACTCCAGAACATAGGCTGGGTTTGTCTAAATAACAGGTGAAGCTATCCATGCACCAATTACACTTGAATATATTCTCTCTTTTAAATAAATCAGAATTAATCATCACTTTCATAGTTAGATTATCCTTTTCCTAAAGGAACAAAACAGAACATGACTGATGTTTTCATACAATGTAGGGATCGCCTCTATTTCTGTACATGCATATATTTGCATCACCCCCTTATTTGAGATTTGACAAGTTGAAATAAATTACATAGTGTATGCTTTAAAAACAAAATGAAAATAAGTACCTTGTGCCTTTTAGCTGAATTTCAGAATTTGCCTGACCCTGAAAAATGGCATTTGCATTTTCATTTGTTGTTTTGACAGGATTGATGAGCTTTTCGTAAGAAAAGAGGCGGCAAAATTTTTTCCAGAGCAGATACGCAGTTATTCCAAGGAGAGCAAATAAAAGGATCCCTCCTATTACACCTCCAGCCACAGCAACTGCTTGTTCTGTTCAAACATAAAAGCACATAAAACATCATAGGAAGATCAAAGTTAAGTATATGTTGGGTGTAGACAGGACTATTAAAGCTAACAAATACATTCCAAAATGATTTTTAAATGAAGCATTCAGCTCATGTGCACATCTTTGTATAGCATGGTGCAACACCTAAAGCCATATGACAATGGCAGTAACAGTTTACAGTGTTCAGATGCACTGGCAGTTATTGCAATGTAAGAGACTACAGACATGAAAAAACCCCAGAGAATTGTTCAGGCTCTTTTTTTTCACATTAGCATTTAGCTTAGCATGGTAGAAGTGCTAGAGCTCGCATAACAGAAGAAAAAGAGAACCCAGGAGCACCTAATTTGAAAGGTACCATTATTTTGGTTTGGTTTGCTCTTCCAACTATTCATCTATATTGAATTGAGTCTAGACCCTGGCACAAGGAACAAAGTAAAGCTATGGGTTGTTTTCTTTCTAAGGATGCATGTGTTTCCTGGTCTGTGAAGTCAAAAGTTAAGTATCCGTTAAACAGTTTCCTGGATCATGAGTACTTAACGTACAACAAAATCTTGTATAATTACTGTGAACAAATCAAAACCCAAATAAAATTTAATAAATGTATTTAAAATGAATATGAGAAATTCTCTTGTGAGAATTTCTTGTTAGACCAAGCGTAGACAATCGATAATAGGCTCGGTTTATTGCTTTCACATGTTTGCTGAGAGTGCTGGAGTGCAAGGCTGCAAAGATTATTTTGCTCTGTACCTTATACCCAGCCTGCCTTGTCCTACCACTAAACTAGTACTGGTTGAGAGTGACATTAAGCTGTGACTACCAGAATATCCTCTGTCTGAAAATGAGCCTAAACTCCAGAATTATCTTCCACTCTGCAGCCATGGGAGGCAGCTCAGGATCAGCTGAGTCCTGGGTGCTGACAGTTGTCAAGGTCTCCCCTGAAACTGAAGTAGCTGAGTGACCTGGCATTTTCTCACAACTGGTATTGACTTCTTTTCCTCTTCTCTGCTTTTAGGTAGAGTTAACTGTGATTATACTTTATTCCTTTTCCTTTTTATCCTTTTTGTTTGTGCTTGGTAGGTACCTTGCAGTTAGCCATCTTTATGCAATGGTACAAGTAAATAAAGATAATACAAGCACAAAATAATCAGGCAACACTTCTGCTAATTTTGAATAATTCAAAACTAATTTCATGTCATTTAATTTATTGATTAGAGCTATAAAGAGTATGGGAGGTGAGTTGCAAGTACGTATATTGCTGATCTTTTTCAGTGTTGCACTGTTACAGTGCCATGAAATGTCCTTCAGCTACAGAACACTTAAGTAATTACCTTGTGCTATAAAATTAACCTGGCCATAGTGGCTTTAATCTGATCCTGACTCATTTTCCTGCATTTGGTAGAGTCAGCCGAGCCAAGCTGGTTTTGCAGCTCCCCTCCAGGTGTGTTGCCTTAGCCCTCTGCAGGAATTGGGTGGCTGCTTCCCTGAGTCACATAATCACTCCTGTCTCCCGGCACCACCACGGAGCAGCCCTGCTGCTCACAGCTGCACCACAGCAACAGCACTGTGCTGTCCTTGCAACTGGTAGGTGAACTGGGTAGGTTCCAGCATTTAGTCAGACTGTTAGTACAATCCTTATTCTGAGGAACAGGAAACAAGCACCTATTTGGTATGGGTTAATATTAATACAGAGACAAGTCTGATTGTGCCGTGTGGGTAAATTGGTTTTCCATAATATAAGAATGTATGGTATGAGGAAATGCATATGAGCATGGGAATTTTTTGTGTTTGTTCCTTTTAGTTTTGTAGGGCTTGCTCAGACTGACATTTTATTGCATCTCAGAAGGCCAGATGCACAAAAAATGCTTTAGTTTAATGCCCGTGAGCATAATGGAAATTAATGTTTCCTTCATGTCAGTGCACTATAAACAACACAAATGTCTATATGGCTGGTAGTTTTACTGTCTGACATAAGTATCTGAAAGGTTAACATTTCGAGCAAGCTCAACAGGTCTTTGTTTAACTTGTCCTCTTCATTCAGAAGCCTTTGATGCTCTCAGCAGCAGTCCTGTATTCCCCTATAGCCAGTTCATCAGCATTTACCGGTAAGGACAGTAAGATGAGGTGTGCATTGATTTTGGAGTAAGAGAATGAGTTTCCAGTCTCTTTGTTAATGAGCTTGTATGTACTGAATTTGTTCACTGCAGAATGATGTTAAGTATTTATGACACACCCATAGCCATTGATTCAAATTCTTGGGGTTTTTTTTAACTTTACACAGTTGTAGATATGAGGTAAAGTTTTACTCATTTCAGTAAAGTTACCCGTAATTTAATGAGAGTAAGGAGAATTTGGCTCACTTTTAGACCATCTTATCTGATTAGATCAGCAACAGAACCAGTGGCTTAGGGCACGATGTAGCACTAGTCACAAAATAGACCGTGGAGACAAGCTGAATCCATTGTGTGCAGGGAGAAAATATGTATCTTTTAAAATAACAATCTGTCGTCGTGAGGAATTGATGTATTGTATCCTGCGGTGGTACAGGAACATGGCAGCAGGAGATGAAGTTGGATCACTTCATCTCCCCCCACCTGAGCTGAGGGACTGTCTCCTGTTGATAGGTACCAGGCTTATCCTAGCACAGTGGAGGGGTTGACAGGCATCTTCTGTATCCCCTGGGATTGCATCCCTTTTTGCTTACTGCCTGATTAATATGCTTTACTGCCTGATTATTATGCTTTTAATAAGCTTTGCTTAAACTTTGCAGTAAGCCTTTTGGAGTTACGAGCAGCCCGTTCTCCCGCAAGAGTTTTAATCCCTATATAAAGACACAGTCTAAGCACATGTACAGCGTAAACTAAATAACTGTGGGGGGAGGCGGCCAGATGCTCATCTGCTGTGCCCGTCTGAGGGCCGAGCTCTCCTCCTGAGGCTCTGCCGGACCCGCAGCTCCCGGCTGCCCCTTCCCCCGCCGGCTCCGCAGGGAGGCCGGGCAGGTGCCCGGGGACGGCTTGGAGCTGATGCTTTACGGAGCCTTCCCCAGCGCCAGCGGGGCGGCTGCAGGTGCCCGGCCGGGGGCTGCGGGGCGAGCCGGGCACCCCCTCCTCCCTCCTTCCCTGCCTCCCTCCCTCGGTCCCCGCGGTCCCCCGGCACTTACCGGGCATGGGTGCCGCTGCTCCGAGCCCGGGGCGAGTGCCCGCCGCAGCCCCAGCGCCGCCTCCCCTCCCTCCCATCCCATCCCATCCCATCCCCTCCCGGCCCGCCCCTCGCCCCGCGGGGCGCTCGGCACGGGCTGCCCACGGGCGCCCGGAGAGGGGCAGCGCCGGCACCTGGCCAACAAAAGCAGAGGGACCCGCTCGGGAATGATCCCGTGCCGCCTCAGGCTCCCCGAGCCCGGCCAGCGAGGGACAGACACTGCCGGTCTTATGGGGAGGGAGGGCTGGAACCGGGCGGGGAAGTGGCGGCTGTGCTGCATTCATCTTCTGTCAGCTCCCAAAAAACACCTGTGCGGCACTGACTGTGTGAGAGAACTCCAAAAAACTACAACCATGCTCAGAAAAATACTTCGGTATTAGTAGCTTAATTCTGAATGTTCGTGTGGGCAAGAAAGTAGCATACATTTCTTTTATCCCTTTAACAAAACATGTAAGCACAAAGGATCACATACCTCCTTAGACAATTGCAGTTATAGCCTTTCCTATTTGTATTTGTGAACGTAATGATCTTTAATCCCTGAAGTGTGTGATAAATACACCAAACAGGTCTTAACCAACAAAATTGCTTATGCATAGTTCAGAAACAAAGTATTTTTTCATCACTTCTTGTCTGCTAACGCTTCTTTCACAGCCACTATGACAAGAACCTATACCTTAAATTTAACAGTTGTTTGTATTAAATGTTCTCTTCACAACTGTTGCATGTATAGTGCATAGTGTTGTTTACTCTAAAGGCCAAAGACGTGCGTAGGAATTAAAACTTGTAGGATCCTAATGAAACAGCCTCTGTTTCTGTGGAATCTTAGAATTACTTTCATTGCATTTAAAATGTCCTACTGTAAATGTAGCATGGCTACACTTATTCTATTAATTTTTGAGTCCTCTGGAAGGAGAAATATTTAGATACTTTTTACTCTAAAAAGAAAAAGCTTCATGTATTTTAGGTTTATGCTTGTAAGAGAGTTAATTATTAAATAAATATACCACAGTCAGTGCTTTTGCTACTCTTATTTCTCCATTGAATTTGTGCAAACACTGAAGTAGAGGTTTTTTGCCTAGCAATTTTGCACTTGTCAGGATGATGTCTATAATCAAGTCTGAGGCAACCA
The DNA here is from genome assembly GCA_026261815.1 of Monarcha castaneiventris obscurior. Lineage (NCBI taxonomy): Eukaryota > Metazoa > Chordata > Aves > Passeriformes > Monarchidae > Monarcha > Monarcha castaneiventris. The sequence goes on along the minus strand of JAMPIT010000886.1, from coordinate 26,920,865 downwards.
GAAGTTTTGAGTTGCGTGGCAAGACAACAACTGCCTGCTTTCCCTTGCAGTGTTCTCACCTGAGCTCACGTTTATGGCTGTGAGAGGAGTGCTGCAGTGGTTTTAAGTGTGTGATCGCTTTCCAGAGCATTGTGGAGCAGTAAAACGATCCATGCCAGATGCTCTGTCTGCCATCCAGGCTGTGCTGCTTGTGGAGGCGCGGGGAGCTGGGCATTTGGGAAGCAGCACCCAGTAACCATCTGCTGGCTCAGCTCCTGTTTCGGTGGATGGGACAGCGTGACCTGCAGGGGCACATCTCGCCCTCCCCAGGTTCCTGTGGGAGGGTTAATGGCAAAGCTGTTGAGCAGGGAGCTTTAATTTTGCTTCTCTGCTCTACTATGAAGTTCCTGCTTCCAGGCTTTCTGTGCTGAGTTCTTGCCACAGCTGGAAATCAGAATAAATACAGGACATGAAGCACAACTATACCCTTCTTTATCTCTGGTTGCTAGCTTCCTTCCTAGCCTCAATCCCTGAGACAGTTGAGGGTTTAATGTTTTGTGGACCTAGATCTTGTACTGTAAATGTTCTATGTTCCTGGTGCATCTTTTATAACATACACATTTTTCAGTGTCCCTTTCCAGGGACATCTTACAGTAAAACCTTGAGCTTTAAAAGACCACTTAAAAATTCTGTCACAAAACAACGTTCTAAAGTGTGTTATCTTAAAAACAGTGATGTCACATTTCTCATTTGACACCTATCTAAGTAACAGCAAATAATTTAACATATATTCTTGTTATTTCCACTAGATCGGGTAAAATTCAATGTAGGTATTTTTAAAACAGGATATCTTTAAAAAAAAAATCTGTGAAATATTTGCTTGAAATAGAAACCCTTTTTTACAATTCTGGTTTGCAATTAATTTGATTGCATGTAATTACTTAATGCTGTTTGTAGGAACATCCCTTGATAAAGGATAGAAAAGTATTTAAAGGAGATATAGCCGTAGGATCACAAGCACTGACAGGTCTTTAGAAAGATAAGTAATTATAGCACCATTTTACTCTGAGGTCTAACCCCTACTTTAATTTATTAATAATCTTAAGGTTTCAACAGATCCCTTTCGATAAAATGGTTTTATTTTTTTTTAAATCCCATTTTGCAGCCCTAGAATAATCTTTAAATCCAGCCATTTCAAGTGAAATACATTAAAGTTGTTCTGCCTTCACACCCACTCCATCGTGTTTGGGAATTTTGACTTTGATGGTGGTGGTACCTTCATCTGTAATGGCACCGAGAAAGAGGTAAACTTTTTTTTTCCAATTAAATGTTAACTAATGTTACTGAGAGTGGTGAATTATTCAGGAACAATAGATTAGGGTCTGCAGGGAGCACTGATGGGCACCCTGACTACAATAAACAGATTACATTGAAAAGTGTAATTGCAAATGTCAGAAATAATGAGTACTTAGAATTTCTATAGTGCTTTTCATTTCCAGGCAATCATTTCCTGATTTCTATACCAGCATTAATTACTGGTAGTTAACCATCACAAAACCTTTTTGAAATAATAGTTATTGTTATCCTTATTTTATAGATTGTTTAATAACTGGAGTCCCTCCAGATCCACACTTGTGTAACTGAGATAAGACTTTCTCCCACAGTCTAATGTTGGCCTTGGTCTGACACCCAGTTCTTGGCTTTAGCAGGCTATGGATAATTGACTGTTTCAGAAAAGAATATGAGAAAGGAAGATTGACTCTGTTACAAAATACCCTTTGGATCCATTCTGGGAGTCATTTGTTAGTTTCCTTTCCAAAGAAAGGATGAGAATGGGAGACGAAGTGCATCCCGAAGGGAATGAGTCTTCCACAGTTGTTTTCTCCCAGCTTGGCTGTTGGTGGTTCTGCACCTTGAAGCAGACTGCCATCAGGAACAGCTCTCCCAGTTATATAACAGGAGTGAAACAGGGTAACATGGATAACAGGAAAAAAGTCTTCAAAAGATGCCATGTGTGGTGCTTCTAGATGGGCATGGGGAGAAAGACAGCAAAAGAAGAAAGGGAAGGGGGGAAAACAGCATTAACCTCATCACGGGGTTTGGATTCCTTCTTTGGCATTTCATCCTAGCCCAGTAAAACTCCTGACACTGCAGCCTACCTTGACATTCTTCAGGGAGGGGCAGACAGAATGCTCTCTCTGAACCTGCAGAAATCTTCCACTGTTCCATCAGTTCCCTCCTGGCACAGAACTGTCAACAGAGCCTCGGCCACATGGAAAACTCTGACAGCTTTTTTTTCCCGTGCTTTGATAGTCATCTTTTGCTAGGTATTTGAAATCCCTGACAGACACGAACATTTTAATGCCTTCTTACCAACCTTTTTAGCACTCTTACAGAACACCTACTGATATGAAAGCATCTGTAGGTAAAGTCTGCATGCCAGCACTTCTACAGAATTCGGAATGTGTGTCTCTCTTTTTACCTTTTCCTTTTGCGTTTAGTAGGCTTTAGCTGTTGGTGTTGCCTAATAACAAAATTTACACAGGCTATAGCACCACCTCCTGTCCAAAGCTGGGCTTTGGTGCAAAAAAAAACCCCAAAAACAAATAGAGCAAAGCAAAAAGTTCTCTTAAGGGTGACCTCTTTTTAATGTATGAAGCAAAATGGGAAAATGTGAGCTTTTATTCCTTTCAAATGACTATTCCTTCCTGTTTTATAATAGGAATTTCAAGTTTGCTTTTACTAGAACGTGTTCTTATGGTTGCAAGGGTTATTTTTGCTAATACAAATTTCATTAAGAAAGTTTGCAGCTGGCTGTTGCTGTTTTAATAAAATGAGTACAAAATGCTCCTTTTAAAATGACTTTATTAATGAACTCCAAGTTCAACGATAATATGCACAAGTCCTGTAGAGACGTTTGCAGAGAAAACTACTTGTGAATCTCTGGCTTGTGTGGCTTTAAATCTTTTTGGAGCAATATCTGGCATTTTGTTCCAGTTTTGTACACCACCTGGCCCTGATAAGAGTAATCTAAACTCTGTAACTTTGGCAGGGCCTTGCAAGATTATGTGTGCACACATGAAAAATGAACTGTTCACACAGCTGTAGTGAACAACAGGAGTTGCTCTAAGGCAAGAGCAGTGTTTATTTTAGACAGCTTTTCCTAAGCCTCACCCTCTCTGGGTGAGGGATAATGAATTTAGGCCAGACATAATGTGAATAAGACAAATGGGGAGGGATTGTTGAGCAGGCAGGTGAATCTGTAGACAGTAATCCATCTTTAGATTTGCAGGAAAGCACAAAATCATACATGTGGCATAGCAATTACACCATGTGTAACACAGCCCTAATTGATACAGCCTTATGGGATGCAAACTTTTATCTGAGAGCAAAAGCTGATGTTTCTTTTTGGAACCATGTACATCTGGAATCAGATACTGAAAGCTGAAGATGTGTTTGCTCTAACTTAAAGATGTTTCCACAGGCACAGAGAGCAGCACCTAGAGCTGCTCTCTGCATAGCAACAACAGATTTATAGGTGTCATTCCATACATTTTTTTGTTTAAAATGAGATAAAAGTTGCTCAAAAGCCTGGGAAAGACTGACCTTAAGGGAGACCTTAAGGGTCAAAGCTGTAAGAAAAATAGAATTTAAAATGCTGAGTATAGGGGAAAAAAGAGTAAACCCTTCATACAATTAAGTCGTTATTTCAGGTGGGTAAGTGATGCCTTTGCCAAGTGGCCAGGAGGTGGCCAGCAGGCGCCATCCTGGGGCTGTCCCGGCTGGATTTCCTTGGCAAGGGGACCCCACAGGGCAGTGCTGGAACGTGACCGCCCTCACTCGGACACAGCTTCTGGCTCTGCCAGAGTAAACAACTCAATATGACCAAGAACCCGCTGGGGCACCATCCCAGCTGTAAAGGAACTTAATAGAAAAAGGCACTCTGCCCATTCTCACACTGCTTGTGCAAAATGTCATAAGGAATGCCTGATCTGTTTATACAATATTTATCTAGTACTGATAGAGTCCAGCATGCATGAGAAATACATAATGATCTCTCCTAAACACACCCAATATGACAGGGTTTGGCTCAAAACACTTTTAATTCCAGTTGATGTCAATCAGGTTTGGCCTGTGTATGAACCCTCAGTACAAAGGGTTAGAAATTAAATCAGGTTATAGGGTACTTGACAAGTGTCACATGGGCAACATTGGAACACCTATGTGAACTATTCCAGTGGCAGCAAAAAACCCAAAAAACCAAAACCAACCAAACACAAAAACCAAACAAATAAACCCCAACCAACCAAAAAAAAAAAAAAATCCACAACCCAAAAAACTCAGAAAGGGTTGATCCTAACTCGAATTCTTTCAAAAACCTAGGTTAGAGCCTAGCCAGGAAGGGATGAAATAAGCTGATGTGGGCATGTTTTGTGTGGTAATCACTAGAGTTGTGACTGCTGCAGAAAGAATGCTGCACACTGTTCCTGTGGTTAGCTCTTCACTTAAAATAGATGTGAAAATGTTCTAGGAAATACAAGAAATATGAGAAGGATGAAAGTAAATCTTTCAAGCTAGGAAGAATCAGTGTCACTGACACAGATATTGTTGCCTTGCTTTACTCAGGGAAAAAAAAAAGTCTAAATGCTAGAAAGTGCTATTTTTTTCTCTGTAGGAGTTAAGCAAACATTTTCTCTGCCTTTCCCAGCCTGGGGCTCAAATCATACATTCTGTGTTTGGAAATGGCTAAGCTGAAGGACACCTGCACACCATGGGTGAGCTTATTATATAACTTTATTTCTATGTATGGAGAATTACAGTGGCTTTGAGAGATTTAAGTGATACCTTTTTCCCAATGCCAACATAATTTTTCCTCAAAGAGAATGCACAGAATCTCTGACAACCTGTTTATTGGACAACAGGTTGGGAGAGAGTTAAAGGAGATTTTCTTTAGATTCCTGAGACCTATGAGTCAGTATGTCCATGAGCAAAGGTTACATAAACTAATAGATTAGAACAAGATTTAGTTGCATAAACACTGTTACTGCATTTCAATCTGTCACAGAGTCAAGCCTGCAGATTATTGCAGGCAGAGCTAGCCTGGGGCTTACAGTGCATCTTACTAGACTGGATACATTTGAAATAGCATTGTTCTCTTGCTCTGGGGCTCCTCTGAAATCTAGGTCTTAGTGCTGCAAGCCTTATTCAATACACAGTGCTGTTGCTCTCAGCTCCTGTCTGATTTGGGATGTCACTTTGGTGTATTGGTTGCACAATAATTTTGTCTGTTTCATTTAACTAAGGATCATCGTGCCTCTTATGAGACTGGTCCACTATAGGCAGTCACAGGGACCAGATCCAGATCCTCTTCCAATTCCCCCCAACTTTCCTGAAGCTTCTGTCCTCTCTTTTCTTTCTGTCATATTCTGTCTCCTGCATATCCTGGATGAAGTCAGGGAGAGCAGTGTAAGCAGCTCCTGCTGCGTGGGGCAGAAATGGGCAGGGATATGTTTGCCAGGCCTGTTGTCCAGGGAAAGGGAGTCTGGATTAGGAATTTTGAGTGGACTGGAGCTGATGCACAGGCCCTGAGACCGATAGCTACAGTATGATGGCTGTGCTCTGAGTTGTTTGGGAATATTGCTGGTCGCATGGGAGAACAAAGCCTTTCTTTGGAGCTGCAGAGCCGTGTTTTTTCAAGGTGCATGAGGGCAAATTAAGCTCGCAGGCTACAGCACTTTCCTCTTCAGTAGTGTTTTCCTTTGTGCTTTCCCCAGCTTCTCACTGATCCTATTTCATCATTTTACATGTGGGAATTGAGGCATCGAAGTTCAAGTCTTTATTTAGATGCTTAACTCCCATTAAGTGAAGCAAACTGTCTCTACAGCTTTGTTCATAGCCCTCAGCCCTGGGCACCAGTTAATATCTAGAACAGACTCTGATACTTTGTTGTCCAAAGACCAAGTAATTTTTTTTTTGAATGACACCATTGGCAAAAGTAAACCAAGGAGGTTTAGTATATGCATGAATGTGGTTTTGAAAAAAAGTCAGATCCAAATTTGCAAGAGTGCCTTGGTGGGCAAGTCGCATAAGGACAGAATTAGTGGTGACTTCTCAAAGTTTGGTGTTTTGTAGGGTTTTGGTTTTTTTCTGGAAGCAGGCCCTGGGAGCTCTTTCTGCTTATGTGGTCCTGGCTTGCTTCCTTTCCAGTGGAGAGTACAGAACAGATGGAAGACTAGCAATCAAATACAGGGCGAAGCTAAACATGTGATTAAATTATCAAAAAGGCCAAAGCCTTTATTGCATGAAAGGCAGCTTAAAGCTACCCCAAAACTGGCTTGAAGGGTTGGGTTTTTTCTTTTTTTTTTTTTTTTTTTGGTGCAATTATTTATTGCTTTTTGCTAATGGATATTAAGGAAGTGTAGGGAAGACATTCTGGTGGCTGTGCATAGGAGGAAATGACCTCTGGGAGTAGAGCCGAGTGTCCATGTGATAGTCCCTTGATTTAAGAGATGTAAGGTTTTGTGCAATATCATCTTTGGCTTATTACAAAGCATGCTTTAAAAAGTGAGCTTGTTTTCATTCTCCATAAACAACTGCTCTATTTGTTTGATAACCAAACTAAAAATAGTGCTGTATAGAGATTGGCTAAGTCTTTGAAATATGTGAGATTTTTTGTATCAATGGGCTGCCTCACTAACAGCCAAGGTAGAATAAAGGCAAAAGAACTGGTCTGCTGTGTTGAGAAAGCTGCTCTTATATTCAAGATGAAAAAGAAAGGAGATGACAGAGCTCAAAACCACCAGTTTTCACAGGTCTAAAAATTCTGACAGCTTTCAAAAAGATTAATTCTGCAAAGAAGAGCACTGCATCTATGTTGCTCCTTGAAAAAAGTCGTGTCAGTAGTGTTACAGCATTATTCCCAATGAAGATAAATGTAGGTGACCTGGCAGATTTCATGGAGACTTTATGAGATAAACCCACACAAATTATTGTCCTTTTCACTGAAAAATAAAATTGCAGAACAGAGGCTTATTCAGAGACCATGCCTGCTATAATTGGGATGTCTAACCAGCAGTAATCTTCTCCCAGGCATAAGATGCAGAACTTGTCATGATGCTTGTTGGGTAGAAACTCTCTACATAGTGTTTATACCCAAAGCTCTATTTTATAGAGTGTTTATAGACAAATTAGGTTGACAGATGTGTTAGACATGGAACATAGCCTAATGGAATGATATTCATGTGTGTCTGTCAAAAGACAGAGAAGGTGGTGGTGATTAATTGGAAAGTTTGAAGTCAATGTGGTATCAGTTATCTGAAAGAATTGCTTTCTTTATAGAACTCTGTTAGAAATAACAGTGCTGTTTATGTCAAATGGAAGGGGATGGTCAGTTTCATTTTTTTAAACAATCTCAGGTGCATTTCAGTTGCCTCAAGTGTGTGTGTGAACTCTTGCTCTGCTAGCTCCTACATTGGACTGACTGGAATTATTTTGGGTGTCTGCGTATAAGCAAAAACTGAAAATTGGCACTGCCTACAGAATGCCAATTTCAATAAGGGACAAGGAGTATCTGGAGTGGAGAGCTTCTGACTGGTTATAAGCATAGAAGAAGTTAAATTTGCCCATGGTGCATTAGTTATTATCTTGAAGGCTCTCTCAGACTGTGCTGAGGGGCTGTTATTCTTCAGAAACACTCGAAAATACTTTACAATGGAGATATCCAAAACCTGATCCAAATTGGCTGTGGCAGATGACATTCAGGCAAATGAGCAGTGTTACCCTCAAGACAGCATATTGTTCCTGGAGGGCTGCCTTATTGTGGAAGACTAGAACATATCCCAGAAATGCATTAAGATAAAATCTGCCTGGTTGAAGGTGCAGTTTCACTGGCTTAAGTGGCTTTGAATCAACAGACAACAAGTATCAGCCTTCCAGGGTGTGCATGCAGAGCCCCCAGACAGAGATGTAAACAAATTGCAAGCAGTGTTTGTGGGCACTCAGACCTGCCCCCCAAAGAGCAGCAGAGCTCAGCAGGTTCAGGGCTGATGGAGGAGTTCAGAAGGCACAGCCTGGGCAGGGCCAGGTCACCCACCTGGCAGGAAAAAGTTGCTCTAATTGACAGCAGATGAGGAAGTGCAAGAAAAGACTGTGGGGTTATAAATGGGAAGGGGTGAGAGAAGGGCTTCAGTACAAGCTTTTAGGTCTCATGTGGAGGCACCAAGCAACCAGGATTGTTTTCCTATCCTATTTCCTCTTCTGAAGAGGAGTAGATGGCCAAAGTGTGCCAGTGAATTTTAGGTTAGATAAAGGGTTTTTGGGTTAGGACTGGACTTCTCCTCTCTTGAATGTAGAAGCCCTGGTTCCCTGGATGGAGACTGACAAAAGCTGGCCTGCAGGTCTGACAGCTCTGCCTGGTGGTGCCCTTCTTCAGCAGGCAAGCAGAGCTCGCTGCCTTTCCTCACACGAGGTGACTCAAAGTCAAGGGGCTGCTGGCTTGCTTTCATATGACCCTCAAGCACCCAAATCAGTAAACAGGAATTTTGAAAGCTTTCTTCCATGGCTGGGTGTAGGACTTTAATTTCATGAAATTAAACACATTGTCACATGTCTAAGGCCTGGGTGGAGTTCTCAGGAAAGCATTAATGCCAGTCAGGCTGAGCCACAATGGCAGAACTGTTCTGAAATCATCCTCTTGAAAAATAATGCTTTCCTTCTTATCAAAAGAAGTTCATCAGCATTGTCTGGATTTGGCCTAATGGATCTGTAGGCTACTGATTTGTCAGCTTCCTTTAACTATCAACTATCTTAAAGACAGATACAACAATAAATTCTCCAAATCTGAATTTGAGGCAGTTTTACACCTGTTCTCATCAAATGTAAAATGAGAAAGCTGTATGCCAATTGCATAATTACCAATGCCCAGATTTGTGACCTATTAATGGAGAAGCTGGTCACCAGTATCTTCCAGTAAGCACATTTTGATGCTTTTAATGAAAATAATCAACCTTGCTGGACATAGAAAATCTGGTACAAGAGAGCCCTGCAAGTTCCTTCTGTAAAGGGTTTAGGGGAAAAGCTAAGTGCAGTATTGTCCTCTCATTGTACCTCTTGTGTGTTCTTGGGATGTCATTTGAGCAACTTGGGACTCATTTGGAAGATGCATGGGAGTGGAAGGCTCATACTGAGTTGTTCCATGGCTGGTCACTGGCACTGGAGCAATGCTGGAGTAGCTACAAGTGCCAGGGGTGTGTCTCACCCCATCAGCCAAAGGTCTTTTGCTGGAATAAGAATTGCAGCTGTAGGGTTGCCCTCTCCCTGCAGCACCACTGCAGTCCTATACCATGGGCTGGGAGGAGTGACCTGGGCAAGATCCTGGGCCAGCAGGAAAGCTGATAAGGATGTGCTGGAAGGGACAGGTTCAAGGAACTTCTGTTTCCGGCCTGGCAGGAAGGATGTCTAGGTCAGCACACAGAGCTGACTGCAAGTGCCTACTCTGCTTCACTGCTGTAAGGCATGGTGGGTAAAACAACGCAGCCAGAAAGCTGCTGCTGGCCCGTGTGTGGCTCCTAACCCCTGAAATGCTTCCTGACCTGCAGCCTGAGGGTGTGATTGCTCAGTGACTCATGAGGTGGGGGTGTGCATGCTAGGAATAAAGCCTGGAAGCACATAGGAAATTACTGTCTTTGCAGCCCATTCTGAAGACTCAGGGAGCAATTGTACATTTCTAAAAGCATTGGGGAGGGGTCTTGATCCCCCTCTCTCAGCTGAGCGAGGCCTGATGGAAGGGTATTGGTGAAGGCTTAGGAACAAATGGAGAACTGCTCTAAGTGGTTTACAAAAATTATTAACTGCTTCCTGAACAGAAAGAAAGAGGACTTGAAAGGGTTGTTTTCTGATGTTTTGGCATCCTTCTCCTTGCCCCATTAGAGATCCAATCACCCTACCTTGTGTGAAGTTCTAAGTGGAAGGAATAGGCCAGAGAGAAATAAAAGCAGCTCACAATGCAGAAACTTGGAGTGGTCCTTGGGAAAGGACTGAGTGTAACCCCTCGTAAAGATGAGCAAAAGAGGAGATTCTATACAAAAATGGGCCACTGTGGATGGGGACAAGCATCCTCTGGCCACATCTGTCCTTGATGTTCCCTGATGCACCACAGGTCACACCTGGCAGCTTGGAGGACCTGTGTGCCTGTCTCCTCAAGGCAGGATATTCCTGCTGGGCAAGGGTGGGGTGGGAGATGCTCAACAGCAGCACCCTGGGGACCCTGCCCGTGCCTGGGTGAGCCCCTGTGTGAGGCCGAGTGCGAGGGCACGGCGCTGCCTCCACGTTTGTGTGCAGGGAGGGCAGGCTGGCCACAGCCTCCAGCAGGCTGCGATCCCCTGAGGGCTGCATTTCCACAGGGGTGAGGATGGCCACAGCTGGGCAACTGTGAGCCCAGAAATGCCCGTGCCAGGTGTGGGAGAGAGGGTTGGCACAAGTGGGAGCCTTGTGGGAGGGCAGCCTCAGCTGCGAGGGCCCTGATGTGTGTGCTGACACAAACTCTCTGCAAGTCACTTTGGTTCAACTAAGATGTCTTTAAATAAGTGGAAACAGGTTCTGGAAAATGACTTGCACTAGAAAATGTGTTCTAACCTGTGTCCTGTTTGGCACAAACTAGATAATAATCTGTAGCATACTGCTTTTTCCATTTCTCCCTGCTCAGCACAAGCAATCTCACTCTTTGCAGTTCATGGATACATCCTTGTTCCCAATCCATGCCTACAGGACTGATGCATTCTGGGCTTGGGGTTTGATTTGTTTTCTTTTCGATTGCTCCATATTACCAGAAGCAATGGGTGTTTCCTACTGGTGATTTCAGCTTTATAATGAGGGTTGATATTGAACACAACCAGGATGCCTTGGCCCAGGAGTCAGTTCCTTTGTATACCTTTCATAATTTTCCTTTAACCCTTACAATTTTATTCCTCCCCCTGTGCTCCTCCTCTTCCTGCCCCTGTTTGCCTCCCCTCCCCGTGCTTCCCTGGCGGCATTGCCAGCTCTGCACAGGCCCAGTTTCTCTAATCAGATGAAGCTGCAGGATTATCTCTCTCCCTCCCTCCTAGGCTCCATTTTATTTCCTTTCCAGCCAAGGGGGAAGCCAGGAAGGGGTGCCTCGTTGAGGCAGAGGGAACCCCATCTCCCAGTCTCCTGCCTTTGATGCTCTCTAACAATCCCACCTCCTTCCCGTTATCATATGCTCACCTTAGTGTCAACAGCATCAGACGGATCAAGCAGAGGAAATCTGAACTCTTTTGGCTTTTGTTCTCCTCAGATTTCTGAGCACCTATTTTTAAATACCCTCCAAGTAACTTGTGCAGGGAAGCTGGATGTGCAATCTCTGAGTGCAGGGAAGGTAAGGACCACGGCAGTCATGTATTGCCCGTTCTCTCGTCTCCTGTAAGAACACCGAGTTCTCTCTGTTTTGCCAGGAGAGTAACAAAGCAGATGAGGGGAAGGGAAGGGAGAGGAGCTGCACAGAGACAGACCCAGGCTTCTGTAAGTGCTGTGTTGGCAGCAGGGGGTTGATAGCTGGACTGAAAATCCCAGGAAATGGTAGTTTTCTCTTTTTCTAAAATGATGGGAACTATGACTCTGCGCTTTAATTGAATTTAATTTAGTTCTGTAGAAGGTGTCTTTTTGTGCTGATGTCTTTCACTTACATGTGTATGCTTGTCTTTTAGTAAGTGTTTTCAGAATATACATGTCACTGTTTCTTGGGGGGAGAAAAACCCCCATAAGCTTGTTCATCTTATTCCTCTGGACATCTGTGAGTTTATGAACACGCTTTTTGATAATCTCTTTTGTATGTTAGGGTTTGGATACTAAAAATAAGAGAGAAGAGTAAATTGTATTGCTTTAAATTTCTACCTTTTAGTACTAATATGCCAGAGAATGCTTTACCTTGCTGTTTTCCACCATGTGTACCACGTGTTTTTTAAATTCCTAAGAATATCCAACACTAGAAAAATCAGGAATATTTCAGTGCTTTCTGCATATTACCTGTTTTACACTTTTCCTTCCTAGATAAATGATTGATTGCTATTTAGAATGGCAAATAAAATTTTTCTCTTAAAGCAAAACATGTCTTTTCCAAAGTCACAGATTTGATTTGGTTTGACTTTTTATTGTCACTAGATTAAATATTTTATATCAGAATCCTTGGCAGAAGATCATTTTGTGTGCGTGTTGTGGTTAACAGCAAGAGTCTGTGCTGATGCACTCCTGGATTTTAGGGGAGGAGGTTTAAAAGGGAGAGGGAGCAAGCAATTATTTCCATTTAGAGAACTCTAAGCATGAAAGGTGATGGGAAAGGTAGCCATGAGATAAATATATTTTGCAATATGTTGATCTTGTACATAAATAAGATGGAGCATAGGTAGATGAATAGACCTCTCTTCCACTGACTCATGCTTCAAAGTAATCATCTTGTACAAAAATATAAAAATATCAGTGGTTTTCTTGCAGCAAGGCATTGATGAAAGCTTGCAGACAGTTGTTTGCATGTTTCAGTGCATGTCTGAATGTTTGCAGGACACAAATTGTAGTAAGATCTGAGTTTGGAGGCCTCTGCATGGAGTCTTTGTGTAAAACAATTAGGTTTTGAGATGTTTTCATTTAGGAGGGTGGATGAGGGCTTTATGTTTTCATGTTGTGCCTTGGTTACTCTGTAAACACTTCTCCACTTATCGGGTTTTGTTGATTTTCATTGTCCAGACATTTAATCTTAACTGTATTCCAGAGAAAGCTGCAATTGCAATTTAGTTTATCTGACAGTTATTTAGGGCTGCATAAACAAGAGCAGTAAACTGTGTATGGCCTTGTGGTGTCAGAGCTGGTTTATAATACCAAATGTGATAAATTTCCATCAGATAACAGTGCCAAATCCACATTTTTCCTTCCATAGTAAACTATGCATATTTAAACTGCACTTGAAAAATAAAAGTGTGTGTGAGAGAGGGTAGAACAGAGGAAAATTGTTATGGATGATCATTAGACTTCTGAAGTTTGATGTTATTTTTGCTTGTTAAGGGCAATGGCAAAGGGTAAACTGGAGGTAGCTTTTAACCACAGCAGTTGAGCAGAGCTGTTTGCTGTACCAGTGAGATAATGTTACACCTGACTGCAGGCAGGTAACTTCTGAGCAGACCAGCAACAAAATCCTGTTTCTTCTCCAGTAGACTCTTCTGGAGGTTAGAGAGACTGAATTGTTCATTCCTTTGCCCTGGAGTTCATGTTTTTAAATGAGGATGGAATGTACTTCCCTGGTGCCTTGTATTTGGATATTGCAAGCTGTTACAGTTTCCAGGAGAATGCAGCCTAGGGATGATTCTTTCCAAGGCTAGGGACTTGACAGAGACCTGTTAATGGTATTGGTTCTGCAAGTATTTTTTCCAGTTAATCAGAAAAAAAACCCCTTATTTTAGTTATCATACCAGTATTTTTGTGGCTGCAAGTATGTTTGGCAGGTGTGTGATATTTCATTGCTTGTAGTCTCAAACCATCTTGGCCCAAGAGCAGCAGTACAGCAGAAATCATAGGCTGCAAATGATGTTGCACTTTACCTTCCTTGTCAGCCTTGAACTCGTGTCTTTTCTCAGTCTCCACAAATCTCTTTTTGTTTTTTTTCAAATCATTTCCCATGGCCATGAGCACACCATGGGGACTGCAGGCACTGGCCTTTTAGCTAATTCTTGCAGTTTATTGTACAGAAATAAGAGGTTTTTAACTGGTGCAATCAGCTAAGCTGTATGCATTCACAATATCTCTCTGGGATATTAAGATTCTGAAAGATGTGAATTATCCAAACTCTGAATAGCCTTTTTTTTTTTTTCAGAGAGGGTTGGGGGCAGTGTTTTAGTGGTGGGAGAGAGATCTTTCCTGTAAAAGAAAAATAAGGGAGAGAAGGAAAATATTGGAGTACAGTGGTCAGGAATATCTGCATGAGGGACACAGTGAGAAGGCAGTGAACTGAAAGCTGCTACTGAGCTTTTCCCTGGTTTAGATAATTTGATGCAATATTTCCTACAAATGCCTCATAACAATTGAATTAATCTATAGCTATGCAGCTGATAGTTCATATGTATGTTAAGAACTGTCCTTTAGGAATATTCTCTGATTGCTTAGGGGATTGTTGGGAAGAAGATGGTTTCTTCCATTTAGAAAAGCTGTTAAGGTTCTTCAGAATAAAGTTCCACGCTGAGAAATTATCTTTAGCAACAGGAACCACAAAAAAAATCACTTTGGGCCTGCTTAGGTAGATGTACTCAGGGCAAGGTAGATGTGCTCAGAGCATGGGAATTGGGTCAGGCCAACTAAATGAAGTTGACATCATCCAGGTCTTTCTTAGTTTGGTGTGTGAGCATTAACCATGAGTTATAGCAAAGCATCATTCTACACCAAAAAAAGCTTCATAAGAGAGATTACCTTTAAACTGGCCTGTCCCTGTGTGGGGGAGTTCTTGCAAAATGATAGCTTAACTTGTGCACAGTGTGGATTTAATACAAAGCAGAGAAAGGGGCAGAAGTATTTCTCCATCTGCAGAATATTTGCCAATTAAGCTTTAGCAAGGGCACACCTGAGTGTGCAGACGAAGGTTAATGGGATTGAGCAGTTGTAAGACCTTCATTTGACTTGCAGAGCTTTACTCCAGTCAACAGTGCAGAAGACTGACAGAACCCAGGTCATCTGAGCTGAAGTGAAAGATCCAACTCCTTTTCAGCTCAGACTAAGCAAACCTGACATGGAAATTGGAGAGATGATGAATGCACAAAGCCACCCTAGCTCTCATTAACTGGGTTTTTTTTTTTTTAAGACTTTTGAAATTATTGCCTTCTGCAAAGAATCTGCTGGGAAAGTTCAGTGTTTATGACTGAACAGAGTAGATCAGTACTTCTTGAAATATCAAGGAAAAACATGCACCTTGTTATGGCAGTTTTATTTGGTTCTCAATGCCCTCTAAACTGTGAAAGAGGTGGGGTGATTTTGTTGATTTAGTAACAAGAGAAGTGCTAATGGATTGAAAAGAAACTTTTGGAGTCACTGCCTCCTTCCTATTTATCACCTTGCATGTAGAATAGGGAGATCACCTTTGTGCTTCCTTTCCAAAGTCATTCCTGTCTCGTTTCAGTGAAAGGTATAGGTTCTACTAATCAATTAAAAGTGGTTCAGTATTGCAAAATGGCTGCACATTCCAGCTTCTCAGGTTGAGAAGGTACATTCATTGGCAGTGACATTCATTGGCAATGACAGATAAAAGCACATATTTGTGAAAAGAATAAAAAAAGTCATTGGATCGTTCATTTTTGAAGGGACCTTGTGAATCCATCTATTCCAATCTCCTGCTCAGAGCAGAGGTCAGATCAGATTTCTTAGGGTTCTGTCTGCGTGAGTCTTGAATATTGTCAAACCAGTGTTTGAAATGCAAAGAATTCCTGTAGCAGAGACTTTATAATCAGTATCTTGTTGCTAGCAGTTAACAGCAGATGCCTGAAGAGTTATTCCCTAGCTGTCCATGTCATACAGGTGGGATCTTCCTCTGTCCAAATGATGACAGGAACTGGATTATCTTGCGGCTCCTGAGTTGTTCCAAAATTATACCTCAAAACTTTGTGATTCTGACATTATGAAATGTTAATAAGGAAGTAGAGAGTTCTGCAGCTCAGTTTATGATTGAGATTAACCAAGAGGAGGGGAAATTTGCTTGTTTACATAGAGTAGGGTGTAAACATTAGTTCTAGAGGAAGTTCTTCACATACTTGGATTTGGCAAAGTATTTGCTAACTTCAGTCTGCTGCTTTGGATTGTTACTTTACTCTGTCTTGGGTTTTCTCTTCTTAAGGTCTCTGGTGTCAAACAAGCCTTGGGAGTCAGGGGCTCTCCTCTAGCCAAGTTCTAATGTTTTTCTTTCAGTCCTGGGAGAGTAGGGAAATGCTCCCTTTCATCCCTTGGAGATGTTTTCTGAAAACTATAATAGTTTTCTAACTATAAAACTATAATAGTTAATATAAAGAGAAGAGTTTCCCACATAAGTCTGATTCGACCACAGATGAATTGGGACAGTTGCTTTTCTGAGGGACAGACATTGCTCTTTGACATAGTGTTTTTTAATGACAAAATACCAAGTTGGAAAAGAAAACTTAATCTTCCTGTATTCCTTGTTTAAATAGTTTCAAAGCTACCTCATACTACAATGGCAATTTTTAACAATGCTATGAAACATGATTAGCTAGTCCTCTTTTTAGTTCTTTTCAATACTCAGCCCTTTGGATAGAGGTTGCCAGGTCTTTTCCAGCTTAAGGATGTATAAAAGACAGCTTGCAGTGTGAAGTGGAGGCTTAAATTAGTCACAGAATCTCTTTTTCATGAGAAGTTCATCATAGTAAATAAAAGCCTACAAGTGCATGTGGCACTGCAGGACAACGTGGTCTGCAGTTGTGACAGCTCTGCTTAGAAAGGTTTAATGAAACTGCTTATATTAATTAATCATTGCTACTTAATATGCCATGCATATACAATATTATATGCATGGCATATTAAGTAGCATGCATAGTGTATAGAGAGTATATACATACAACACCTAATTTGAGAAACTCTGCTGAGCGTGAGCATTTGAAATCCTTGAGATTATTTACCCTCACTTGATGCTAGAAAGTTGCAGGGGGTGCTTTAAACATATGCTTCTGAGGCACAGGCAGTGTCTGAACTTTACTGGTAAGGTGGTTTTCTGCAAGTGCAACAAGAATTTCCTGTAGAGATACTCTATTTATTTCTTTCAATCTGAATATTACAAAAGCAGGGCTGGAATGCATTATCTTCAGCATCTTATATTTAATATCTTTTATTCTGGGATTTGAGAGTGCTCTACAATCATGAATTAAGCCTTTAAATACCTACATCAGGGGCTTCTGCATCTAATCTGTGAGTCACAGATGAGTAAACTGAGTCACAAAGGGGATGACTTGCTCAAGGTCATACACTATGTCAGTGAGCATAGACAGAATTAGAAAGCAATTGTTTCCTCTTTCTAATTACTGAGAAATTGTTTCTTTAAATTCTGGAAGTCTACAATGCAGAAGTCACTCTTTTCCTACCACCACTGAGAGCAGCTTCTGGAGGTAGATGGATTGTGTTTTTGAATCCTTCTTTTCTCCAAGGTTTTGAGTACAGTTCATAAACGCTGTTATTTAAATAACAAATTGAAGGGGATTTTGTGGCCCTTGTGTAGTGTTCAATCACAGGGAAAAACAAGGCAGCAAGAAACGAAGGTAAATTTCCAGGTCTTGCTAGATAAGTTGGCAGGTGTTTCCAGGTAGGAAAGAGATTCAACTATTACATGTAGAAGAATAACGAGCCATCTTTAATTGTTTTGGTGAGGCATCCTTCAATCTAAAATATTGTCTTTATCCTAATGGAGATGTTTGGAGACCTTCAGATTGATATAAACAACAGTAATAGCTGTTTATATCACCATTATTCCTGTTTGATGCTGCTGTGGGAATCGCCATCCTTCAATTAAGGATGATATGTGAACATGAAAAGCTGCTGTACTTGCGGCTATATCTATTCAGTGTTTTTAAGGCAGATTTGAGCTTCCTTTGTCTGCCACTGCAGCTGGTTATAAAGCTTTTATCTCTGTTGGCACAACACTGAAGCAAGGGAGTGAGTTTCTCAGGGAGGCTGGGCATGTTAGACAGGCTCAGCTCTGTGCTTTTGGCCACCTCCTTCCAGCCAGAACAGAGCACACACATGGACTGGCCATCCACTGGCACAGGCTGTGCCAAAGCTTTAGCTGTCAGAGGGGCATTCACCTGGCAGGGAGAGGTATCCCACTGCCCTCAGACTCAAAAGTGCATGGGATGTCCATAGGGCAGGCAGGCTAAGCTGAGTTCATACCTTCCCTCTAATTGTCGCTGTTAAGCTTTCAAGCAAACACCAGAAATGATTATTGGAATATTTTCTACTAAAACACATGAATTTGCAAGTAGATATTCCAATCACTTAGCCAGTTTGGGTGGAGTTTGTTGGATATGCAAACTGCTGGACTCTTGTGCATGGATATCCAGCTGCATTCCCTCGCTCGGAGATTGAAGGAGGCTGTAAGCAAGTTTCTGGTTTTCTGTATGATTTTTAAGTTCATGCTGCTGCCCAGGCAGCTGTGATTCTCACAGCTGGCAGGTGTGGGCCTCTGATGGGCAGAGGCTTGCTGAACAAGCTATGGCCATGTGTTTTTGCAGAGTTCCAGATCAGTGGGGTTGCTTTGGAGCTGGTCTGCTCAGGGCTGAAGGGTGAGCACAAAAATGGAGCTCTGAAGAGCCTGAGTTGTTCAATACCAGACCAATGTTCCTCCAGGTTGGAACATGTGGTGGAATAGGATTTGGTCCCCTGCTGTGAAGAGGAAAAGGCTCACTAGTTTCTGTCTCTCTGAAATAAATCCAAATGTAGATAGGCCACTGTGTATTTTCTACATTAAAGATGAATTCCTAAAGAGACTATAAAATATTTTTTTCACAGGACTTCTGCCCTGACAGTGGATATCAGTAGCCATCAATTCTTAACAGCATAATCCTGGCATCTGAATTAACAGTTTCATTTTGCTTAATTCTGTTCTGCTTAAGCCAGAAAGACAATTATATTAATATACCACTTCTTTAGGCATGCACTATTCACTGTAAGCATGATTCTAGGTCAATGTTGCCTGCTGTCATTATATCTGATTTTTTTTTTTAAGCCCCAGCTGGTAAAAACAGCTGATTAAATGACCATGTCATCATATTTAATTTGTTATTAAAAGTTTTAAGTCTTCTAACTGAAAATATGAGCTTTAAAGAAGTGAGCTGTCAAACACTAAAACTGAGCATCAAATATGACTGTACAATTTTTCATATTTTAGCTCTGTCAGGTATATTGTAGGGTAGCTTGTATGCTGAGGCAGATCTCCGCATGGAGAGATAGCGGGAGTAATGTTTTCCTTATAAAATTCTTCTTAAAAAAAAGATCAAAATGCAAGAGATTTTTGAAGTTGTTTCTGGGAGAGATGGTTAAATAAAAAAGGCAGCAAAGAAGATGCAAGTTGCAGTAGCAAATCATGTGGTGGTGTCAGGGCAATGTCCCAACACGTCTCCCTTGTGACAGAGTGCACCTCTCTCTGGTTTCCCAAGAATTTATTTACGGCCGTGTGAATTGTCCTTCCTGGGGATTCAGCTGAAGATGTCACTGAAATGATCTCCTTTGGGTCATCTGTATCAGGTTCCTCTCTCATGGCACTTTCAGTTTAGCCTTTTTCATTTTTAGAATTCAGAGTTGCCAGCTCTGCTTCGCTGGGTCAGACTGTCAGGGCTGTGGGCTGTCCCGGTCCTTAAAAGAGAATGCTGACATTCCTGCATGGCTCTTCTGAGCTGTTGGGATAACCGTGGGCACAGTGGCCCTGTCTTTCTGCACCGAGGTGAATATATTGGCAAACGTCGGAATCTGTTACTTGTCTGATGTGGCAACTCATTTGTTGTCCCCTGCAGAGGCCGCTGGTAAGCAGGGCACCCATGGCACCCTCAGCGTGTGGGGAAGAGGCCTCTGCTGGGGTCCTCGGTAAGGGGAGAGCTGAGGTTCATTCACACTCAGGGTAAAGGGTTCACTCTCAATCTCGTCTCTGCAGAGAGATACCTGCCCAGCGTGCTCAGCTGGATGGGGGGGAAAGACAAAAGTCTTTTAGGAAAGCCTGACAAGATGGTAATTAGCAGAAATGAACGAGGCTGTGACCAGTGGGTTTGTAAGGGCGTCAGACACACGACCTCTGCTTTGGCAGTGCTGAGCACTGAGGGTCACAGCTCTCCTGCTCCTGTTTTCTAGCCTGTCAAATGTACTCCTCCTTCCTCCTTGTAAATTATAGTCCCAGTGACACACCCCACTGTCAGCAGTGGTTCTCGCAGTGCAGAACTGGAAAACAACCCCATTCCTCTGCACACACACTGGGCACTTGTCTGTTGTGTCTGTCTGTTGGTATCTCTAGATGTCCAAACCAATCTGTCCTGTAGATCTGTCTGATACTTGGAAATACTTGGGATGATCGAAAATATTTACAGAAGGGCATTAGCAGATTAAACAGAACAAGGCATAGTTTGTTTATAATGCTATTCCAAAATGGAAAGCCTACAGGAAAATGATGGATTAAAGGTTAAGTGATTGGGGTCTCAACCTGAGTCTTTATAAATCCAGTTGACATAATTTAGAGAAATTATTTTTTGAATTGACAGAATTTAGAGAATTTTTTTTAACGTTCCCTGACAAATGATACCTTCCCCTACTGTAACACCTCTATTTCTTCCTTTCAGTTATAGCTCACCAAAATAAAATAACAATTAAAACCAGCAACAACTAAACTCCTAATGCCAGACACTGGAATCTCTAAGCTTTTTACCATGGCTAATCCTGTTTTGCCAATGACTTTCAAGTGGTTTGACTCCCCCCCGCCCAATGTAAATGTTAGTGATTACTGCTAATGAACTATTTCCTTCAGTAGTAGTAGTAGTTAGGGAGAGGCCATCAGATCTCATAATGCTATCATGCCAATCTTTGACTAAAGCAAAACAGATCTTTCTTATCTCGTGCAAGTAGTTCTCAATGTGGGCAAGCAAGGACAATTTTTAGACATAAGCACACTTATTTTTTTATTTTGATGGTATAAGATTCTTTTAAATTAGTACAGCTCTAAGAGAAATGAATGTCATATTAGATGATGTTCCTTTTTATGTCATTTTACCACAGTAAACATGTATCTTGGAAGTTTAGTCGTGGATTGCAGTAAGGAAGCCACATTGCTTATGATATAGCAGGCCTGAAGAGAACCCAGTGTGAATATATTGAATTGCTTCTGGTACCTGAGGGAACTTGGCTGTTCAGGCAGAAATGCAGGTTTTCCTGTACCTGCTGTCTTGTGCCCCAGGCAGGGGTCAGCAGTGTTTATGGCTAAGGGAGAGCTGCCCCTTAGGATGTAATTGAAGTTCTGTCATTTTAACTATAAACATCTCTTGACTTTCAAATTTATAACCGTGGTGTTTGTAATGAGATTAAATAAAGTTAAGAACCTCTATCTAGCAGCTTTCAATTCAAGTAAATTTCTGAAGTTAATTAAAATGACACCATTCTCCTTGTATAAAATATACTTGTGTTTGTCTTGGAGTTTGGTGCTGTTGCAGAAATTCTGTGTTTGCCTTGTGAAGCTGATTATTGCACTGCAGGGCCAGAATGATGCAAATGAAGGCACAAATTCAGGACAAAGACCTTGCAACTCTCTAACACTTCTCAGAAAGTGTCTTCTCAGAAAGTGCTAATGCTGCCATGGAGGGTCCTGGTCAGCATTCAAAAAGAACAGACATCATCCAAAAACGTTGGTATGGATCAAATTGCTTAGCTTTTCCAAATTCCACACTTGCATATTACTGTTCTCACTCCTGAAACTGACTCTGATTTTATAACTTTTTTGGAGTCAGATTCTGGTTTTGAAAGCATAAAATCAAATATTATGAAGAAAAACAATGTTTTTTTTGATTGTATGATCAGCCAAGTGAAGATGTGTGAAACAGCCTGCAGTTGTTACTACAAATCTTGCTGACATGTGGGTTGACCATCAGAGTTATATAAAGCAAAAATAACTGTGGAAGATTTAGAGAAGTAAGTCTCTGGCATTGCATGCTTGTTTCTAGTAAATAGTATTAAATTTCTCTGACTCTTCCCAAATTCTGCAACTAACTTGTGGTGTTTAACATGTCAGGTGATTCTCACTGCCTCACTGTCTGTTAACTCACTATAGCAACAAAGTACCAAATGGAGGGTTTTAAAAAAGAGGGAAAAGGACTTTCTGCATGGGCAGATAGTGACAGGACAAGGGGGAACAATTTAAAACTAAAACATGAGAGTGTTTAATTAAAAGTATGTGTGTGGAATACAAAAATACCAAAGAATTTTAGAATCATAGTTAATTTACAGTGAATATCTTTCAATTGATAACATACATTAGATTTAATATTTTGAGACTAAATATACTGGTGCATTAAGTAGGTCAAAACTTTAATCATAAGTCATAGCAAAATACACATTTGTTGCTTTAAAGTAGTTCAGTGGAATTAGTGAAAGCAGCCTAGATCCCCTCATAAGCTATCTGAAGCTAAGCCAAAAATAGTGGATGTTAATTCCATTTCTATCCTAATCCTTTCTCTGCTTGTCTAACAATTTTCTATATACTCATAGCAGAGTATCTGCCTCAAAAGTTTATGCTTTCTTGTTTCTGTATTCGGGTGTGGATTTCCTTTGAAATTTCAAATTGAAATCTTTCAGACAAACTCAGAACCTAAAGTAGATATTTCTGAGTAAAATTCCTTTCCTATAAATGATATTTTTACATTTTAAAAATGAAAGTTAAGCCAAGCAGTCTGCTCTGCCCAGCACACACAAAGAAAGTTGGTTTGGGTGCCTATGTACCCACAAAATCAGTGTGTTTCTACCCATGTTTCACGTGGGTAACCCATTCCTGATTAGCCAATTCACAAAATACAAAGGTGTTGCATGGCTGTGACATTGGAGAGGTTCCATTTGGGGTTGGACTTTTAACAAGTTTGGCACCTCATTCTCAGTACCTGACCCAGCCCCTTGCTGGTAGAGGTGTCGGAAGGACCGTGCAGACCCTTCTGCTTCCCGGCCTTTCCCAGGAGCCATGGGCTGGACACCGGCACTTCGGGGGTGTGTGTGTGGCGTTGAGCCTCTTCTCGAGGGATCTCTGTGCACCTGAGCAATCAGTGCCAGCAGTGCTTTGTGTGGAATGCAGAGTTTGGGAAGGCCCAAAGCCATAGGAGAATTGTTACAATTGTGTTAGCATGGAACACTGGTCTGTCGGAGCAACAATGTTCAAATGCGGCTGGGAGTAGCTGGTTAGAATATTCCATACGTACATGTGTAATATATGTCACATTGGCCCATGTTTGGTCTTGATGTCACCTGCAGTGGGGCAAAAATAAATTTCTTCAGAGTTCTCTTTGGAGGTTTCATTGCCAACATCACCCTGGACGTTGTTTTCAGTGATGTCACTCTATTTGGACTGTTTCATCCATCTGAATGTGTTTTGTGTGACATGATGAATCAGTTTCAAATGCATCACTTCTTTCAGTTTCAGAGGCTTCTGCAGCCATGCCCATTGCTACATAAAGAAAGCAAATAGGGGCCTTGGTTTCTGAATACATGTGTGTATTTGAACCTCATAAACTTTGTAAGAGAGCCCTTCAAACTTCCCACAGCCTCGTATCATTTGTAACAGGGTATGTTTGAAGCTTCCTTTCACCTGAGTCTCAGTATTTGTGTCTGAGGATTTCTATTAGTAAGTGTTGTTTCAACCAGGTGTGTGTGAGAGCCTTTGCAGGTGTTACCTTTTAAAGAGATTAAATGTAAGGTTTTCACCTTGTAGGCAGCTGCTGCTCTGGTGTTTAAACCTCTTGACTCCTTTGAACCCTATGTGGCAGACTGTACTCACGTGTGGAAGGGGCTGCAGGAGAGGTAACATCTATGGGAAATGACCTTTTTTCTCCACACAGTCCAAATTGGAGCAAACCCTATGCTAGAGGACATTGCTGCTGGTCACAAGTCCCTGCCACACAGCCCACAATGAGAAGTTTCCTAAGAATTGCAAATGCTATTATTTTTTAATGTTGTCATGCTCAATTTAATTTCGTTATGGAAAACAGCCAACACAAGTGAATTTCAGGTGATGGGAAAATTCCCACCTGTTAGCCTGCCAAAGTTAACAATGGAAATGGAATTACAAGCACTGAGAGGTGCCTGGATCAGCTGTAGAGCTCTTGGTTGGCAGAGGGAGCAAAAGGCCTGTTCTTATCAGTTATGTTGGTACGTGATTGTTGGAGCCTGTAAATATCACATTGAAAGGATCACATATGAGAAGCTTCTCACTGAGAAGGTTGAATGTGAGCCCTTGCAGCCACCATGTGTTATGAGTGAACGTTCCTGTTACATTTGCAGAGTTCTTTTGTTCACCATGTATATGTACCTTTCCTGTTCCACACATTCATTTTTATTCTAGTGATATAGTGCACAAGAAATTACATGGGTTTCTTTAGGAGACCTGCTAAGGAGGCAGAGTGCATGGAGTGTATCTGAGGGAAAGTTGTCCAAAATGAGAAATTCTGGCTTTCACTCTCTATATCTGCATGACAAAATATCCAGTAGTACTTGGCCTGGACAATGCACAAATTCTCTGGATCTTTCTGCTCAACACAGAGTTCTTGTAGAAAAGACATATGTATATATATATGTGGATAGACACAGATACACAAGCATATTAAAATTAGTTGTACAAATGTTACAACACCGCTGTGGCATCAAGGGAATATGTGTAGTCAACTAGTAGAAGATCTAATTCAGTCAGAAAAAGTGGATCACTAAATCTGGTGAGATTCAAAATCTTCAATCACAACTTCTCTCAGATGTGAAACTGCTACCATAAATGTTAACAATGAATAGGATACTGTACCAACTGGTAGAAATAAGGGTTTTCTAAAAACGGAAGTGACTGAGTGCACTAAAAAAATAAGAACAGAAAAATTTCAAGACTTTGTTTAAAGATGTTCTTTTGTTT
Organism: Monarcha castaneiventris obscurior; assembly: GCA_026261815.1. Taxonomy (NCBI): domain Eukaryota; kingdom Metazoa; phylum Chordata; class Aves; order Passeriformes; family Monarchidae; genus Monarcha; species Monarcha castaneiventris. The sequence goes on along the minus strand of JAMPIT010000886.1, from coordinate 26,896,216 downwards.
TTACCTTGCCTCTGGTGCCATGAGTGTGCACCTTCCACAGCCAGCATGAACTTGTGGATTTGCAAAGCTGAGTGGTCCAAGAGCCCAGAGCATGCAGCCTTAACAGAGGCAGTGCTGAGGTGCAGACTCTCCTTACAGAGAGAGGGGAATTTCACCTCCAGCCTTTCACTGGATCCCTCTTTGTGGCCACCTCTTGTGGTGCCAGCGGTGAGCACAACCTGGAGTGCTGCCCAGCATTATTTGTTCTGGGAGCACTGGCAGTGACCTCACACTGGCCTGGCAGAGGTCATTTCCTTGGGTTTCATGTCATCTCTGCCACAGGGGGTCAAAGCAGCTTTGTTCATACCTACTGTACACTTGTGTGGGCTCTGGTAAAACAGTGGACTAAAACAGTGATCTTCTTGTAACATGAAATATTAAGGAGCTTGTTAGGAAGGGTATGGGGAAAAGGGAGAACTTGTTCAGTTGTTGAGGCTTTAAGGTTTAAAAGCTCCAGCAGCAACAGAATAACTTCTGAAATAGCAGCATCTAAATGAAACGACTAAAAACTAAACATTTTTTTTGTTTTGACAATACAGTTAATATAATTGGCTTAATAACCCCTGTGGTGAAAAGCTATCTAGTTTGAAAATTCTTCCGTCTTTGCTTAAGTTACATGACATCTCTGATGTCCCAAAAATGGTTCCAGTGAATTTGGGGAGCTGATACTTGGTAATGCTGAGATAGTTATTGTTAAAAGGTAGAAACTAAGGAGGATCTTTTCCTTTTGTGTTTTGTGAATTGGAAAAAAAGCCCTGAACTACAATAAATCCTGGATCTAATTTAGGGAAAAACTCCTTGGGGAAAATGAAAATGGAATCTGTCTGGTCTGAGTACACCTAGATTAGAATACTGTGCTTTTTAAAAAGTACTTGTGAGCTATGAAAAGCAAAAAGCCCGAGCAGGTCAGTAGAGATTATAGTTTCCAGTACATTTATTTCCTACTTAAATTGCTTCTTTTTCTTTTCTACCATTTCCTGCAGATCTCTCTTTTTTGCCATGTCAGCTGACAGCCACCAGCTCCACACTCATTCCTACCAGGACTCGCTAAGTTCTACTTGTCACAGTCTCTTGAATGTCAACAGTCACCCACTATCCAAGAGCTCCTCAAATCTGGCCTGTATTGGGCACTCGAGGAGTTTGGAGGAAAGGCAAAACAAACAGGAGCTGAAAAAAAGCCATAGTAGCACCATCTGCCATATCCTGGAAAACAGGAGTGACGCAAGGAGCGTGCAGAGTCCTGGATGGTCCTTCTCACAGCCTGGGATGATGGGACTTGGATCAGAAGTCCAAACCATAAATGACCAGTCAGCCAATGACCATTCAGAGAGCAGAACTAAGAATACAAACCATGTTCTTGTCACTGAACAGTCCTTAGCATCCAGGGGAGTGGGGGACACTAAGATGTGTGTAAAGAGCAGCACTGTTCAGAATGTTTCTTCAGCCTGCTTTGCTCAGCAGCAGAGCATGTGTAAAATGGAAGAATCAGGAACTGCCCTTCAGAGAAGCCACTCAGACCTAACCTGCAGCTGCAAACAGCAGACTTGCCTCACTCACTTAGAAACCAGTGCTACTCACTCCAGCCTAAGCTCTTCTGGCTGCAGGCATGGTCCACCAGCAGCCAGGATGTCTTTCCAAACACAGAGATATGGATCAGAAACAAATGAAAATACATCTCACTATCAAAACCTTATGACTCGTCTTCCTAGAGACCAACAAGTACCCACAAATACCTTTGACAGTGGCAGTGTTCCACGTAACACTACTGTTTACACAGATCCTGGAACATTTCACGCTGCTGTTCTAGGACCCCACATGCCTGGAAATGGTTTCCCAAACAGGACAATGTTCAGTCAAGCCCCTGGGATTATTCATGGTGGTCTGACTTATGGTAATATTCCAAACTCTGCGTACTCCCCCATGGTGATGACAGTTCACAACAACTCTGTGGGGCCCTGCAGTCTCAGGCAGGATGCCCTGAAGGCAGATGCCACCATCCCGGCCTACTGCCACTCCTTGCCCATCCCGTCCATACAGCTCGTCCCACGGTTGGTGTGCTCCATTAGTGAGACAGGAAAACAGCAGGCAGAACCTGGCTACTTTCATTCCTTTTCTGCTTCAGACATTCTGACATATCCTAAGCTGGTCTCTTCAGTAAGTGAATCAGGCCTGGATGCCAAGAAAATCCTGAAGTGCTGTAACATTCCTGGAGAACAGCATGCTCAGCAGGAGAGAGCTCCTCCAGAAGCCAAGGCTGCCTGTGCTGCCCTGAGCAGCCAGCAATGTGCAGACATGGTAGTGGCAACTAAGGATATGTGGACTATGACTTCCATGAATGACATAACCAAAGGCCTGAAACCAGCTCTTGAGCGTAGAGATGCTGAGGTACAAACTCTTCCAACCATGGAATGCAAATCAGTGGCAACAAGCCCAGCAGCTGCAGCAGAAGGTCACTCACACGTGTTCCCAGAGGTGAACCTGGAGCAAGACTTGGAGGCCCCCAAATCTCCAGTTCGTGAAGTGAGATGGGATGATGAAGGAATGACGTGGGAAGTGTATGGGGCATCTGTGGATCCAGAAGTCCTTGGGGTAGCCATTCAAAAACATCTCGAGTTCCAAATAGAACAATTCCAGACAGAGCCTGCTGTGGCAACTGAGAAAAGTAATGAGGAGCCACCCCCTGAAAAAACTGCAAAAAAAAGGCCTTTCAGAACAATGATGCATTCCCTGAGATATCCAAGCTGTTGTGCTCGCTCCAGTACTTCAGTGGAGTGAGCACAGCTGTAGGCTGTAGGATAGTTGTGCTGCTTTTAAATTGTACATAAACGCTGACTCTTAAGTGTTAACACTTAATATGTGGACAGTCCATATCAGGATGAATGGGAAAAGTTCAGTGATCATCAAATATACATTAAAGCAAGGAAAAATCCATGGCTGGATTAACAGAGAACATAAGATTATACTTAAATAATGTCATCCAAATGCTCTTGACTGTATTTAAAGTAGCACTGTTTTCTTCTATGTTAGTTTTAAACTGTATTGTAAGGAATGAAACTTCTTTTTTAATGATGCATCTTTTTGAAGTAACAATGACTTTTTTCTGTATTTTAATAATTTAGGGTTAGAAAACAAAGTTAGAAAATTATGCTTTAATCAAAGTTCTTAGCTTTCAATCATATTCCCTTAAATTGTTTTGGCAGATGTTTTGCTGTTAATTTATAATAATCCTGATTATAAGCCCACTTTAACTGTAGACGAAAAACCAAACTAGTGTAATGTTCTATGACAAAGAATTGTAACTTTTTTCTACTTAACTGTGAAGTAATTTCAGTGTTGCTAGTCTGAACTCTTCCCTTAGTAAGCTCATGTACAGTTGGGGGATGCTCCATCAACTTTCCAATTAGTTTGTAGTTATGATGAATTACACTTTAAATACCCAGAACTTACGTTTACCAAGTGATTGACACAAGTGTACAGTATTACCAAAGATGACTCATGTAATGTGAATTACTTACTGAATGCTTGTTCAGAGACCTGAAACAGAAGCTGTTCAGAGTGGTCTGCAGTACCACCATACCCTACAACTCAAGGGCAGTTTTGGTTTGCTTGTATTAAAAGTAATTTCCAGTGAGTTCTTTCTATGTGCATCTATCCTGAGCAGTATTTGGCTGTTGCATAAGCCACAGGGGACAGTTTGCCCGTAACCTTTGCCTGTCTTGTGTTCCCTCTCTGGTCTGACGTCAAGCGTCTGCTGAAAGCGAGACCTTGTGTCTTCCCCAAAGTACAGTCCTAAGGTTATTCTGAGTGCCTTGGTAGTTTGGGCAGCTTAAAGATTTATTTTCTTCTAAAAACAACTTTGCAAACAAGTGTCCAGTGAGAAACCTGATATGATAGTGTAATGCAGCCATAGTGCAGGGCATGTTTGAAGTGAAAGGTTTGTCAAGGAAGCTGAGAGTACCATTTCCAGTGTCATATGTGCCTTTGGTCAATGTCTAAGATTCTTTGGGAAACGAGATGTGCAATGTTTTTTTTTCACGAGGAGAGAAGAGAAACATTCATTTATGGCTCAAAGGAAAATTTGCAGTGTCTGAGAACTTACTGCTGTGGAATTACCCCCTCATACTTTTAATGTGTGTGGTTGTGTTTGTTGGTTTGGTTTGGTTTTTGTTCCAGTTAGCAGGCTGTCTACAAACTGTTCACCTGACATTTGTGTATGCACAGGAGCCCCTGGTGATTAGGACAGCTTTAAAATTTCCTCTAGACCTGCTAGCTGGAATGTCCTGTGATGCATTCATTTAATAATGTAGAGTGGTTCAAGATCAAATTTTCACTCCTGGGCAAAGTGGGATTTAACAGAGCTGGCTCCTGTGAAATTCACCTTGAGTTCAGGAGGCTTCATTCTGACCCTGGGACTTTGGCCTCAGTGAAGTCTGAGCTCAAAATGAGTTTTATACAAACCAAGTGTGAAACCACTGGAATATAATGCCTTACTCAGAATGCCTCTACAGCTGTGAGCATCTAAGTTCTGATAATGATTCTGGATGTTAAAATACCTTTTATTGAAGCTTTAATAGGAGTAAGGAAGTAATAAGTAACTAAATAAAATTACTCTGCTCTTGTTTAGAGTTTAGCTAAGCAGTTTCTATGTGGGCTTATTTTATGGTGCAGAATATTGTACATGGATTTTTTCCTTTCTTCAAGCATTACACTTTGAGAATTTTAAGCACTATAGGGGTCTAAAACCTTGTGTTGTCTGTTAACTTGTCCTCGGGTGTGCAGGAGAATTAAAAATTTGAAGAGTCAAACTAAAGCTTTAAAACAGCAAGTGTACCTTCCTCCCATGACCATTGTAATCCATATTTTCAAACTATTTGACATGTGGAATAATCTGTATTCTCCTTCCCAACCCTGCCATTCCAAGCACCTCTCCAAAACAAAGCCCCCAGACATAGGAAGATGATATAATGGGACCAGTATCAGACTGGTCAGAAAGAGAATTTGCAGAAGGGACTGGAATAATACAGCAAAGTCCCTAGAATGCTTTGGCTATAAAACCTGGAATAACTCTTGTATTTTATACAGTTGTGCTGTAAATTACTTACGGTTTATGCATTGGTATGACTTGCTATTACAGTCCTAAACATTGATTATCATTCCTGGATGAGAAAAATAAATTACAAGTAAAGGGAAAGGTTACCAATGATTTGAGAGCCCATAAAAACAGATGCTCACTCCTTATGGGCATTCTGAATCTTCTGGTTATTAATCAGGGTTGCTGTTATTTACAAAAAACAGTGTTTATGTCTGAGGACTTCCTACACTTTTGGAAAGATTTAAAGTACAAGAATATAATGGAAATCTGAGAAAAAAACCCAACAACAAACACTCATCTGAATATTAGCTACAGGGATAAAGCAAGTTGTTTCACTTGTCCGATCGGAGCCTTAAAAAAAGGGCTGTTTGGATTCACTTTGCATTTGGGTTCAATTTAAATGCAGCCATTTTGTATATTAAGTATTCTCTGTTCAAGTTTTACTCTTGTAAATGTGAGAGCTCTGACTCTGTTTTTTAATGTTTTCTAACTTAGGAAAATCCAAATCCATTACACTCTACTCTTAAATATAAATAAAGTAGCAGGAAAACTCACACTAGATTTATAACTGACTGGGTCAATGCTGAACACAGGTGCATGCCAGGCTAGGGTGAAATCAGGGTGTAATATTTTCTCAAGCCCATTTGAAAACCAGTTTGCATTGCATCATGCTGCCTCTGCTCCCCAGCCTGAATGCTCAGGTACCAGCTCCAGCTGAGCAGACTGGGGCTGCCTCTCCCAGGAATCCTCAGGGAGGGATGCACTGACACACTGGGTGCTTAACTCTTTTGCCTCAGTGTGCCTTCTTTGCCTTGGGGAACAGTCCCAGTTAATGCAGTATTTTGGATACGTTATGTTGTCCCTAGACACTAACTAATGTCTCTAGAAGGATTTCATTGTACATTGTACATTGATACTTAATGGCTGAGATTGATAATGGGCTGAGACGCTTAGCTCAGTGGCTCAGCACAGATTGAAGGGAATTGATACTAATATCAGTATTCTGTTGAAATAGTTCTGAAAAGGTGTTAGAATAATTCATTTAATTCTGAATTAGCATTTACTGTTACCATTCCTAAAGGAGAGGCCAAAACCTGTCAGACATTTGACACTGACTATTATAATTGCAGTTTCAATTTGAGATAATCTTTGACTGTGGGGTTAAATACTGAAATAGAGAGTATTATCTCAATGCTTTAAATCAAAACCTTCCGTAGTTAAATCAGTTCTTTAAAAAAAGCCAAAACAACACACTAAAGAGTTGCTTAGTCATTGTCATACCAGTTAATTTTAAAATCATTGTATTTATTCGTATTTATTTGTTTGGTCTTCACCTGAACATGTTTTGCTTTAGGAAACCCTGCTCCAGCGAAAGCCTATCTTCCTTCCAGATGTAGCTTAAGAAAGTTTGTGTTGTACAGCTGAGCCAAAAGGCCCCACAGAGCAACACTTTTGCACAGACCTTTGAGACAGGGGCGAGTGAGAAGAGGAAAAGGCAGTCAGCTGCTCTGTACTGAACTGTAACCAAGACGTTCCAGGGAAAAAGAGCATCTCCTCTGTATGGACAGAGCAGTGTATTTCTTCCTGATCACTTCTCTGCTTACAGCCAGTAAGAATAATGACAGCCTGGACTAATTGCATTATTGGATAGACATTTAGTCTTTTAAATCCAAAGCAGTAACGACCTATCTGGAGATGTGCTGAGGTAAGAGGCCTTCTAGAAGGATGTTACTCACTATTAAAGATTGAATAACAGTGTAGCTTTGCTCTAGGTAAAATAATGCGTGGTGAGGTTGGGTTAAAGCAGAAGCTCACAGTGGAGGTGAGATCGAGGGACCCCAGCTCCACAGAGGGAACAGGGCTAGGTGTCCTCCAGACACTGCTACTGCCCCCTCTCTCAGGAGCTTTTCCAACTGTGAAATTGCAATGTTAATACTTCATTGCCATCTGTTCCTTTCAGACATGTTGAGGTGATTAATTTGTCTTCCTAAGCCCCTTGAAAATGAAAGCAGTTTATTAGTGCTAAGTAATACTGTTAACTGGCAAGAGAGAAAGAGGCAGTATGTGGGTTTATGAGTTGGAAATAAATAATTCTAATCAACTCTCACAGTACTAGTTAAGTAACTTAGTGGAACTTGCTGCGTCAGTCACTTGTGTCTTTCCCTTTCAGGGGACTTTAGGGGTCTAGGATTAATTTCTCAATTTTATTTCTTTTCCCTCCATTCAGAACTATGGATCTGAAATGAAGAATATAGTGTGCCTATTCAGCTTCCTTCCAAAGCCTTGTTACTTACACAGGCCACAAGATCCAGCTGACCCTTGGCAAAACAGGGGAATCTAATGCCTGTGAGCCTGTGTGCAGAGCCCTGGGCTGCTTGTGTCTGCAGGTACTGCCTGTCCACAAGTACTGTGTGTCTTGCAAGCCCTTCATGCCTGCTGAGGGAGGGAGCTGTGGTACTTTCTGCTGATGCTACAGTCTGGGTCATCCCACTCCCCTGCCCCTCTCCAGGGGCAATTCTACAGAGCCATGTGGTTTTAAAGGGAAAGAAGTGGTGGGTGACATGGATTAGTGAGAATTTTGTTCCTTTTCTTACTCAGAAGGCAACTTGCAGACAGAAGTTCTGCCCAGTTTAAAAATGGTTGTGCTCCCTTTTCACCTCTGCCAGCTGGAATGAGTGTATCCACCTTCTGTGGGGCAGCACCCCTGCCACTGGAAAAACCAGCGTCGTGCAATTGTTTCTTTCCCCTGGAGCTCTTTCACCAGACTTGGCACACAGTTACCTGCAGCTTTACTGCATCAGTGAAGGGAATGGTGCATATCCTTCACCGTGGTTGCTTGGCTTCCATCTTTCTCGAGCTGTAGAAGTGCTGAGCCTTGAGCTGACAGCCATCACATGTACCAGGGCCAATGTGTTCAGATAGCAGAGTACTAAGCTGTAGCTTGTAAGTCTTTGGAAGCATTAATCCTTCCTAATATGTGACCTAAACAGATGTCATCTGTCTTATTATCAGGCTTTCAGTATACTACAGGCTATGCCACTCAGATGGCATGTGAAGGAAGCTTAGGAAACAAAGGGGAGAGACAAAAGCAAGGAAACGATTCTGCAGACTTCCATCCCCTTCCAGCCACCTCCCGTTCGCCTACAGGCACTACAGGCAACACCAGTAACAATGGTGTCACGGGTGTGATGAAGAGGAGATTTTGTCCCCCGAGGTATTAAAGGTAGTGGCACATAGAGAATGTGGGTCAGGCACTCTGGTGCACTCCTGCTGGCCAGGATTACTTATCCAAGCTCCACCAGACGCTCATTGCTGGTGCACAGCCCCGCAGGACAGAGCTGCCCTTCCTCTCTGGCTTCTTCTACCTCCTACAATTTTTACTGTAAAGCAGAGATGGGGTCACAGCTCGCGGTGCAGTGACCCCTGCCCAAACACCCCTTTGTTTGTGCTTTCCAGCACACGCCTGCCAACAGGCAGCTTTTTGTGGTGCAGGAAACACAGAATATCCAGGCCTGACCTGTGCTGTACTGCCCTTAAAGCAACGGCAGGAGCTGGAGTTTCTGGTCCTTGCCTTGACACAGACACAACACCCTCAGTGATGACACATGCATAAAATGTAGGCCTTTTGCCTCTTCTGATGGCTTTTTGCAGGCTTGTAGGTAATTCGCTTACACTGCCTCTGGTGCTGGTTGTAGTGCAAACTGGTGCACTCCAGATTGGGACTGGGCAGAAGTTCCTGTGTGCAGGTAATTTGAATGCTGTCTTGTGTTCACATTGTCTGGAAAATCCTACAAATGCCATTGCCTCAGAGAATCCAATTTTAGAAAAGCTTCTACATTGATTTAAATTCATGGTGTGATGTTATAATTTGTTATGCTGTAATTTCTTCCTTGTCCACATAGTGATCCGTGTTTTCTACATTTCATGCTTTTTTTCAGCATCAACCTCACTCTAACAGCAGAATGAAGGGTTAATTTAGTGTTGTGCTGCCGTAGCTGCTTTCTTAAAAAGGATCTTGGGAAAAGATGAGACAAATGTTTCTGAGAAAGCAGAAGAGATCTGTTTCGATTGTGTGATGCCTGTGGTTCACCAACCTGCTTCCCCACTCAAGTGAGAGCAAAACCTAGAGCTGTAATGCAGCCCTTCTGTTCCAAGTCTGCACTATGAGTCCTTTCCTGCTCCAATTTTGACTGGAATGTGCGTGTATATATATATTGGGGGGAGCTGCAAAATGTTTAGTGACTAAAATCACACTGCTGTTTTATTATAGGCTCAATCTACGTTTGTGACAGAACAAGTTTTCTGAAGCAGGTTGAAGCTTTATGAAAACAGTTTTAATTTAGTTATAATTGTTTCTACACTGTTTACATGCCTCCCTCCCTCTAGTGTGAGTCCTTTGGTGCTGTGCCTGTTATTTTTGCACTGATAGGTTTGGGCCATAATGAGTAAGGGATTTGTTCACATCTGTGGTGGGACCCTAATTCACAAATGCAACCCATTGCTTCCAGAAGTTCTGCCTTTGGTTAGGCTGGCTGGAGAAGCTACAGAAGACCTTACTGAGGAGAAGCTACAGAAGACCTTCCTGAGAACCTCTTTAAATGAAAGATGAGTGTGGAGTTAGGTGTAGTCTGCAGTTTTGTTCGATGTGAAGTGGGATAGATGAATAGACACGGTAAGTAAAAAGTTAGCAGAAATGAGAAACCCCTAAACTAGAGAAAGGAAAAAGGCTATGTGGGACGTGCAGTTAAAGGCCATTAAAACATCTGTTTACTGTCTATATATGAAACTGTTTGTGTGGGAGTTCGAAAACATTTTGTTTCTCTCTGGCCCTGAGGTAGCTCGGCACAGAAAGCAAAGATTCAAGGTGAGTAAATACAGCGCAGAGAGCTTTGAAAGTGCCCCGCGGGGCAGTGAAGCCTTTGGACTCCAGCACAAGCGGCGGCTGGTGCGCTCGGCTCCGTGGGCGGGCTGGGGGCTGAGGTCGCCCCGGGGCCACGGGCGTGACGGGCCCTGCGGGAAGGCTGGGATGGAGCTGGCACAGCTGTGGGACCGAGAGCCAGGTCACGGCCTGCCTGGAACGGGACCAAGGACAGACGTCAGAGAGGATACGTGGGAGGGAGGGTCATGCACCCGGGCTGGCAGGGACGAAGGGAAAGCAGTCCCTTTCCAACGGCAGAGCTTGAGGAAACTGGCGATTCCCGCGGGAGCTGCGTGAGGTTCCCTGACGCCTACAATGACTACTCTCCTAGAGTTTCATACTCCGCCTTGGGACTGTAGCTGCTCCTGACAGGAGCAGCCGGCAGCTCGTGGGTCTGCCTCGGCGTCCGGCTGCACCCGCAGCTGTGCCGGGCTCGCTGCCCTTCCTTATTCCCCCTCTACGAGGCAGGGATGGGCTGCTTAACTGTGGTAGCATTCCAGAACAGGGAAATCACATTCTGGGACATTTAACAGAGAAGTTAACACAGCCGATGCTCTTCAACTACATTATTGCAGTTGTTGAAAGAGGAACGGTCTGAACAGAGAACAGAAACATTCTTTAAACCCCACAAAATTAGCTCTAAAATCATTGCACCAGAGAATATTCTTCAAGTTCTTTGTGGTTTGAGTGGTGCACAGTAGTACAGTTTTGCAGGCCCATATCTAAGAAATGCAGAAAAAGCTTCCAGTTCTCTATCAAAGCTCATGTTTCCAAGGGATGGGAAGGGATGAATCTCTCTCTGGTCTTCATTCCCACACTGCAGATGAGCAAGGAAGAATGTCTTGGAGCGTGACCAGGGAGTCATTATGCACTTTTGCCAAATCAAGAAGGATGAGCTTTATGCTGCAGAACTATATGTGGGATTCCCATTCAGCAAGAAACAGCACTGAATCTTGGGTATAGGCGTGCATTATGTGGTGTCACACTTCTCAAGGGAAAAGCTGCAGGCTTTTACCCTCATTAACAATTTCTGATGTGTATGTAGATCCCTTTTATGCATCCAAAATTCTTTTCTTCATACTCTGGCTGGAGGCTTATTGTGAACACTGATACACAGTTTTACCCAGTGCTGAGGAACTGCCCACTACATGTCTCCATCTTTGCTGCTGTTTTCCCACGAGCAGATATCTTGTTTATTTTCCCATAAAACTGCATATCTACCCAACCTTTTGCCTCTGTTTTAGTAGACCACCAGTTTGCCTTTTGCTTAAGCCGATGTAATTTTAAATTCCTTTTTCTGATCTGCTATGTAGGTTTGTGTAAAAAGGCACATCTGGCATGGCAAAGGGTATGGCTGAGGGAGGAGCAGTGTGTACTGCCATGAGGGGTGGGAGGAAAGAGACCATTAAAATATGTATGTGGTTCCTTACCCTTGATATTCCTTTAGGGATAAGATGGGAGGTGTATCCAAAGAGCAAATCCTCTTAGGAAGGCATGACCTTAACCACAATGAATCCACACAGAAAGCATACTGTGTGAAGCAATTCAACCAACAAAAAACCACTCAAACCATCTGGGTTATGATATTGCCTTGGTCAAGCCCATGGAAGACATGACAGAAACCTGCCAGTGTCCACTCTGCCTGCTTGCCCAGGAGAGGCAGCTTTCTTTTCTTGGGAGAGTCCTGTTGGGCAACTGCACGGGGGGACACAACAGCACTGCTGCTTTTCCAAGGTCAGGCAGGGTTGGTATTATTTTTCTTTTTAAATCCAAAAAACGCAGAGAAGGATTATATAACACACCCTGTGTCTCCTACATATTTGTACAAGGAAGCCAAATACCTGAAATGCTGTTTCCTAGGGTAACAGCACATCTGGGATTAGGTGGCTGACTTCTACTTTCTCTTATGTCAGCACTGAATAATTTGTACTTGTAACCGCGAGTAAGGTCCTGCCTTGGTCTGTGCCCAGAGGGGCAAATGTGTAGGAAATTGTGACTCAGCTACCACACGTACTCAGCTACTTAGATTACCATTTGAAGCCCTTTCTGCTTGAAGCCCCAATACGTTTTCTGTTAAGCTGAAAGTGCTGTGCACACACCTACAAAAGGCAGCACTTCACAAATGCGCTGGCCGGGTGGTCATGGAAAGGCTGAATCTCACTGAATCACAGAACAGCTTGTATTGGAAAGGACTCACAAGGATCATGGAGCCCAGCTCCTGAATAGCCACGGCAGGATCGAACCCACGGCCTCGGCGTCACCGGCTCCGGGCTCTGACCAGCTGAGCTCATCTCCTCGCCCCTCACCAGCTAACGCAGGGAGGAGGAACGGGATTCTTTTCCCAGCTGGAAAGCGGCATGGCAGTACTGGGAGGCGTTCTGCCGCGCTTCACACTAGCGGAAAGGAAAACCCAAAACCTGTACTGTGTAAAGCCAAACCAAGCCACGTACACGGGGACGTTTCCGGTGCACACGAAAAAGCCCCAGACCGGCGGCTCGGCCCATGACACACGTTCTGCTCTCCGGGAGTCGGAGATTGCGGGTGGGCCGCGATTCCCGGATTTTGGCTGCGGGGTGGAGCAGCAGCAGCAGCGCCGCCCCCCCAGCGCCCCCTCAGCGCCCCCCCAGCGCTCCCCAAGCGCCCCCCCAGCGCTCCCCCAGCGCTCCCTCAGCGCTCCCCCAGCGCTCCCCCAGCGCCCCCCCAGCGCCCCCTCAGCGCTCCCCCAGCGCTCCCCCAGCGCTCCCTCAGCGCCCCCCCAGCGCCCCCTCAGCGCCCCCCCAGCGCTCCCCCAGCGCCCCCCCAGCGCTCCCTCAGCGCTCCCCCAGCGCTCCCCCAGCGCTCCCTCAGCGCCCCCCCAGCGCCCCCCCAGCGCCCCCTCAGCGCCCCCCCAGCGCTCCCCCAGCGCTCCCTCAGCGCTCCCCCAGCGCCCCCTCAGCGCCCCCCCAGCGCCCCCTCAGCGCCCCCCCAGCGCTCCCTCAGCGCCGCCGCAGACCCTCCGCCGCGCCGGCAGGGGGCGCGCGGGGCGGCGGTCTCGCGAGAGCGCGCGGGAGTGGCGCGGGCCGGCGGCGGGCGGACGGCGCGGGGCTGAGGGAGCGGCGCGCGGACGGCGGTGAGGGGGCGGCGGGGCCCGGGAGGCAGCGGGGGGGATCCGGGGGCAATCCCGGCAGGAATTCCGCCAGGCATCCCGTAAGGCACCCCGTGCCGCACAGCGGGAAGTGCCCCGGCAGCCGGCGTGGAGCGGGCGGGTCGGTCAGGAAATGGACGCTCCGCGGCGCTGGGCTCCCACGGGCGCGGAGACGGGGCTTGGTGCTGATGTCGCTCTCTCTCCGTGTCCCGGAGAGGCTGTGTCCCGAGCGCTCCGAAAGCCACGTCCCTGATGGCTAAGGCGAAGTCTTTTGTTAGCAGCTGCGCTTCTCAGAGGTTATGTAAGCAGTAAATGTCTGGGTTAGGAATGGTCGGGGTTGTGCCGCATCGTGTTTGTTGAAAGTTTGTCAGAGCTGTGTTGTTCGGTGCCGGTAAGCGGTGTGAGCCAGAGCCTCCGGGGCTTTGCTGAGCATTCTGACAGCTTTACACTCGGGGTTTGTGGCTGGGATTAAAGAGAAAAGCTGACAGGAGCAAGGTTGCCTTCCCTTGAGACTTCGGGTAAGGTATGCAGTCACGGGAGCGGAAGAAAGCTGGCAGCCATGTAAAAACCACTGTTCATCACGGTGCGAGTGCACAACATTGGATAGATGGATTTGCAGAGAGCATGGCAGTGCTATCTTTGGGGCCATATGCTTCAGGCAGGGCTAGGGATTTGTCACTTGTTTTCCAAAGGGTTTTCAGTGCAAAAGTCTGGAAGATAGCTGTGTTGTAAGGTGCAGTCTGTGTTAAGATAAGTGTGTGTCTTTCCCACTGTGGGGTATTGTCATTCTTTGGTATTTTAGTAATAGCATAGAGATTTCAGGCCTTCATATTCAGATACTTTGTGATTTCGCTTACATGCTTGTTGTGCATAAAAGATGTATTTATGATAGATGGAATGAAATGGTGATCAGACTTCTTGACAGCTGCATTAGTGACTTGTGACTCTTCAGAGCCCAGCTCATATGAGGGTGTCTCGATAAAAGTACTTTGTGCACTGGCTGGGCTGTTTTGGGGCTAAAATAGGCAGAAAAGGTAGTAACACATGTTCACGTCTGTGCCACAGACCGTATACTGTGCAGACAGGTGAAAGCTACCTGAATTTTAGAAAATGTAATACCTGAAACTTCTGTTACTATTCCTTAAGGTGTTTAGTTCACTTTGTCTCTTACTTGGAACTGTTAAAGGTTATTTTTTCCCTTCACATGGCTTGTGACTTAAAAAAATAGGGTGTTATATACTTGTTTTGGAGTAAAATAATCCCCTCAGCAGGAGCTCCATACAGATACTGGCACTGGCAGTGATGCTGCACTGTACAGAGTGCTTGTTATGCTTGGATGTAAATGGGAAGTTCCAGGATTCAGCTCGTGTACTTAGAGTACTTCACTCCCTGACCACAACTCCCACGTACCTAATTTGGGAGAGCTTCTTAAGAAGAACTTCTGTTTTTTGGCGGGGTAAGATGGAAATCCATGGGGATTTCAGTTCAAACAAGCCAGCTGCTTTAAAGCCACATAAAGACAGGTCAGAGAGGCCTTTGGAGCAGCCTTGTCCTGCTAAATGGAAGAAATCATTCCACATTTATAAACAGCCTGTTCGATGGGAGGCTTCGTTCCCTTCAGAAGCCTTTCCCCAACAAAGGCTCTGCACAGCCATGTTTTTGAGGTGACCTATTTGAAATGGAAAACAATGCTCTTCCCAAGGGCAGCGGGGAATGGTTGTGCTGAGAGTGAAAAGCTGGTAAAACCAGTTTCCTGCTGGCCTGTTTGCAGCCTGTGCAGAAGAGGCAGGGTTGTCTCCTCCTCCTCTGCTCCCCAGCCACCAGATATTTAATTAAAAGCTAAAAATTGTTTTTGTCCAGTAGTTTCTGACCTGTGGGAATTAACGCCTCGGGGGTGGAGTGTAGGCAGCCAGGAGGTTGCACAGAGCACCAGGAGAAGTAATACTGGGAGCAGGAGTTGTGGCTGCAGAGTCTTGTGGTGACAACTCTCCAGGCAGCCAGAAGTCTCCCTGTAAAATCTGTAAGTTATATTACTACTAGGAGCAATAATACCATCTTTCTGCATCATTCAGACTGTTCTTTTGGTTTCATGGCTATGAGATTTTTACTGATTCCATGCAGGTGAGGACATGTATGTGGCCCATCCCTGGGAGCGTTCAAGGCCAGGCTGGATGGGGTGCTGAGCAGCCTGGTCTGGTGAGAGGTGTCCCTGCCTGCGGCAGAGGTTGTGGAACGAGATGATCTTCAAGGTCCTGTCCAACCGAGGCCATTCTGTGTGTTTTCCTCAGCTGTGTGTGCGAAATTGTGGAAGCAAGAGTAGATGTGACAAGAGCTGTGTATGTGTGCGTGTCATTCTGGTCCTTCCAGGAGCTAACTTGCGTCCGAGCCGCTCAGTGTCAGGGTTTCTGGCACACCGCAGGCTCAGTGCTGGGTGGGGAGGGAGCCTCACTGCGGGGCTGTGCATGGCCAGGGACGGAAGGCTGAGCTCGGCAGCGGGGTCAGCTCGCAGCTCTTTAGCTCTTGCTGCTGCATCCGCGCTGATGCCCTGGCGCTCGGGTGTGCTTTGTTGTTGCATTAAGCAGGCGCATTGCCACGCTTCTGGAGTTGCAAGAAACAGCGGTTTTGTTGCAAAACGTTGCGGTTTCGCGGTTTGAGCTGCTAGCGGGCTGCTCGGAGGCCCTTGGTGTCTGGCTGAGCGGAGCAGGGCCCGGGCAGAGGGACGTGCGGGCTCGGCCGGGCCGGGCCGGGGCGGGGCGCGGCGCGGCGCGGGCTGGGCCGCCCCGATAAGGCGCGGGGCCGCTCCGCCGAGCCGGGGCTGGGAGCGTTCCGGAAAGCATTCTGGAGGCCGTGCCTCAGCGGAGAGGGAGGCTGGGAATGGAAGCCTTGTTATAAACAGGACATTGCGGGATTGCTTCCCCGAGCGCGGAAAGTAAGTGCGACCTTATCTGGTGGGGGGTGTGCATCCCGTGACGCACATAGCGGGGACTGGGGGGGACCCCGGTGTGCTTGGAAACAGTTCGATGGCACGGAAATGGCCAGAACAAGTGGCTGTGTGTTGCAGCCGTGTGTCTTCTTGCAGAAGTAATTGTATTTTGTTACTGTTGAGCCGGAATGTGTGACCGCCGGTGTTTTCAGAGCATGTGACCTGAAAACATCTTAAATTCCTAGTGCTATTTGAGAGTCACTGGGAAACAAAGAAATAGGTGCTTGCCCCCACTTAGTTTTGTTAGAGGCATGTGGAAATTGAAAAGAAAGGTGGATTGGCTCTCATGCTCAACATGGGAGTTTTACTGGCTAATTTTCGACAAAGCCTAAGAACAGCCATTTTAACAGGAGTTGGCTGGCTGGAGGAATTCAGCATTCATTCTCCCTATACATTCCAGAGAGAGTCTCTTGCAATCATCGAAAAACAGGAAGAGCAACAAACAATAGTTTCAGAGATCATTAGAGAAGCATATGTAAGCTTCTTAAATTTGATTGTGCCATTATGAAGTTGCTAATGCAGAGTGTGGTAAAGTAGGTTAACGTAATTTTCACAAGAGTTGTAAGTACATTGTCTATTGTGTGAGCAAATATGATAGTTATATTTAGCCTTTCAGACTTTGACTTGTTGTTATGTAAGAATATAATAAATGAATTAATAACCAATATGAATTTTTAAATTTACTTCTGAGTTTATGATAGTTTTAAAGGTATCTGATATCCTTGTTTTCTTGGCTGGTGTATTGCTGTAATCTACTTGTTAGATTACATCTGAGAACTGGGGCTCCCACTTACACTGTTGGCTCCTACCTCCTGCAGGCTGAACATGAGAGTTGAAAAGCAAGATAAAGTCTAAGGAGTGTTGTGAGGAGAAAGGTTAGCTTACCTTTTATTGAACATGACTAGCATGGTGAAGATGATGAAACGTTACAGAAGTGAACCTGTGAATGGGTTAGGGTGTGCAAATACCGGGACAAAACTGGCATTCATAGCACAGCATGGAGAATGATGTATTTTGGACTTCTGCACCCTGTCTGATTTGGTGCAGAATAACATAAGCTTAAAAATTACATTTGAGTTCTTTTCTCTTGTATTTGTGCTCTGCAATTCCTAGAAGATAAGATGTTATGGTGAGGGTGGGATTGAGCTGTGTGCAGGGTCTTGGGATGGCTTCTGTGCCTAGTCCATGTCTCATGTCTGGAGGCCCTGGAGAGATAGGAAGCTCGTGGTGTTGAGGGAACTAAGGGAGGTGCAACCTTTGCTCCTGCCCCACAGTGAACATTGCTTTTTCTGTCACCTTCCACTTGCAAGCCACGCTTAGCCCTCTCCTGTCTGAAACACACATTTTCATATCTGTCTGGTGATCTTGGCTGTAGAAGGATTTTTGGGTTGCAGTTTATATGATCATTTGGCTTGGAAATTGCAGACTAAATAGCTGCTTAGGAGCACAAGCTCATGGTTGTCTTGTCGTATTCAAAACTACTTTTAGTTCCCTCTAGAGCAGTGATAAAATCTGTGACATTTTAGATGAGCACATGTGTACGCTTTAAATCTGCTGGGAATTTCCATAGCTCTCATTGCTGAGAACTTGTTTTAAGTAGAACGAATACTATGAATGTTTGGTGCTTCAGGACTCCCATGAAACTGACAGGAGAATTCCAACTCTTCGGTAACAAAATAACCCACTGTTTAGGAAAAGTGCTTACACCGATCCTTCCCATTTTTACTAAAAATCCATACTGTCTTTTCCCCCTTACTTGCAGAATCCTTACTAGTATAACTTCTGTAGAAATTTTGTATTTGAGCCCCTTTTACTTGAGACTATGCTAAAGCTGGCTAAGTTACCACAGCTATGACCAGGACAAAATAATGGGTAGCTGTTAAAAGTTGTGGCCTTTGCAGCTTAGTAAAGAGTGATCTCTGTAGCAGCACATGGGTTTTTAGTTGGTGAAACTGTATTGGAATTTTCTCATTTATGGGAGCCAGCTCATTTGCCTGCAGAGGGAAAAAGGGTGACTGAAATATTTCCTGCCCCTGGCCAGGCCATCCTCCCCCAGCTCCAGCATTGCTGCTGAACCTTCCCTGAACCAGCCCCTCAGCACTGGAGTTTGCTGGCTAGGCATAAAAGCTGGAGGAAGGTTACTGGCAGGGGAGGATTGCCTAAACTCCCAGCTGAAGCTGTTGTCAAGTATCTGTTGGTTTTCCTGTGATTGTGCAAATTCTGTGGGCTGAGGTGTTTGAGAGACCGTTGTTGCTCCTGGAGGAGAGCTTTATCTATGTTTAGAAAACTTGCATCTGTGTAGGGTCTCAGGGGTTTTTTTGTTCACCTTTATAGTGAAGTAGAGCAGATGGTTTTTCATATGATGCTGTTCCTCTTCTGTTAAAGAGGAATAGAAACTATTAAGAAATCGTTTTTCCATTGTGTTTTAGGAACACTTCAAGAATGAGTCCACCACAAGATAGAAATAGAAATTCCTGCAGCAGTGAGACTCTGGCAAAGTGCCTTCAAGCAAAGAAGGACTTGGAAACAGCTATATCTGGAATTGTCAAAGCTGAACAGCAGATTAAAGAAAACTGGCGGGAGGTAATTTAAAATTGCTTTTTAAAGATGTTTTAATGACTAGCATGACTTCAATGAAAGTTTCTCTTATTCCAGAATACTTACTATGATCATGGTGGTCTGAAATTTTCCTAGCGATTTGCAAACACATTGCTGTGTCATTTGGCCATGCTCTTCATAAAGGTATTCCTGTATTACTAGCTTAGGCATGCAGAATTTCCAAAAGCTGTTGGTTGAAAGATCAGAATAGAGAGAGATTACAAATAACATTATTCTTTGATACCTCTTTAAAGGTACCCCTGGAGTTGTTACTAACCTGAGTCATGTGGTGCTGTGGGTGACTGTGATGAATTTTTGAGAAATAAATCCCTCCAAAAATACCACTTGCCACTGACGGTCTGTAATGAGTGCAGTCCGTGCTTGTTCACTCTGCTTGCCAGATGTAGAAACGTGCGTGTTCCCTGACAGGTCAAGGCCAAGATCCACAGCCACATCAGCCGGCAGCTGGAATGCCTGCGCAGCCGTGAGGTGTGGCTCTTCGAGCAGGTGGATCTCATTCAGCAGCTCAAGGAGGAGACCTTGCAGCAGCAGGCGCAGCAGCTCTACTGGGTGAGGCTTGCTTCTCGATTGCTGCACCCACGTTTTCAAGCAAACTTTGTCCTTGCAAGTATTGTCTCACTTGTGGTCCTGGAAGCCAAAACAATAACGTGTGTTTTGTCTTCCATGCAGTACTTGGGACAGTTCAATTGCCTTATTCATCAGCTGGAACGCTCCTACAGTAACGAACTGGCAAACCAGATCTCAGTTTGCCTGGAGAGGTAAATGGATTCCATGATGCAAGTTAACACAGTTGGGTTTATTTTAACTTACGAATTTAATCTGATTTTTTATTCTAATAGGACTAATAATAGATCTCACTGTTCCTACATTTTTAATAGTTTCTAGAAATAAGAACTTCAAAAAAGTCTGAGGTGATAAACCAGGACTATAATGAGCAGGAGAGGTACTCATTTATGCAGATATATTATTTCAAATATTAGTTGTTGATGGCAGTTGAAGTAAGAAGGTGAAACTTGTGTTTTGCTGGCAATTTATTCTATTCTTGGTTTGTAGATAGCCATTTCTTTCTTGTATGCCATATTAGAAGTCTTTTTTGTTACATAATAACTGCCAAGTAGCTTGAAATCCTTTTTATGAAATAATGGACTGACTTCCAAAACAGGATGGATGAAGAAGTTTGTAATTTCTTTTTCTTTCTGTAACTATCACCTTATTCTTCCAGACTGGGAAATCTTACACTTAAACCTGAAGAGTCTTCCATCCTGAATTTTGAGGCTGACACATCTTACCTTCGCCAAGCTATTACCTCATTTGGTTCCATTAAAACGATGGTAAGCACCAGGACTTCCCTGGGTTTGCAATACTTGCCTCAGAGATTTATTTGCAGTAGTGCAGTATATTCCAAGTGCTATATTTGCTTTTAGTGACAGCTTGAATGGCTCCTGTGCACAAGTCATATAATTTTAGCTGTATAATAAATACACAGTGGTTTATTAATTGTTGCATGTAGTTCTCACTTTCACTGAGTTTACTTATGTACATGTTATTTTAATGTATTTTGGCAGAGACTGAGGGAATGACTACTGCATTCTTACTCTATTCCAATGAATGAAAATTTGTTACTGTTCTCTGTAGATACCAATAGTTAAAACATTATAGATGCTTTCTGTGATAAAAGTATTTTGGGATTCTTATGTAAGCAGCATATTTCCTGTATTATTGGAGACAATTCTGTTAAAGGAAGCAGACTAAGGTAGTATTTTTATAGTCAATCTTTCTCCATTCTGTTTGTAAATGTTGAGAACCTTGTTAGCCATAAAGCACTGAGCAGTTGTAACTGTGCTTTACTTTCGCTTTATTGTAGAGTTTGTCCTAGAAACTGGACAAAACAGAGATTTAAATTAACTTTTACCTTTCTTTCAGCAAACCTCAGAGAGAGAGAATGCTTCTCCCTGGTTCCCAGGGCAGAACTGTGCCCTAATGAGCTGTGAGCAGGTAAGCTTGAGCTGTGTCTGAGTGTTTAATTGCATTAGAGGGAAGAGGAGAACTCAAGCACGTTAAGTGAGCTTGAGCAATGGCTTGTGTTTGTTAAGTGGCCGTGGCGAGCAGAGTGATCTGATACTGTAGCTGCTCCAGAAACAGACAGGCAAGAGCATAGTATGAAAGTGTATGTGGAGTGTGACTGACAGAATTTTTTAACTGAATGCTCCTTGATGTTGGAGCTATCCAATTCCAATGGGTTTTTTTGTAATTAGAAGGGACTGTTTTTCCTTTTGGTGCAGAAACACTGATGCATGCTGAATGCCTGTGTTGATGTTCACCACAGATTGGCTCAGCAATTAGTCCTTCCCCTAACCAAGGACGTTCTCTCCTAGCAGCAGACGCTGTGTGGGACAGTGAGTGCTTCTCTGGCTGACTGGTTACTCGGAAGCAGGCCCGTGGCTGTGCGCCAGGCTCCCTATGTTCCCAGCACCAATCTTGAGGAATGGCTTACACAAAAATGCGTGGCAGAGCCCAGCCAGGTAAACCTTCTGTGCACTAACCTAGTTTTTAATAGGGGAAAACACAGCATCTGATTGCAGGCAGAATGTGGTGGGAATGAAACCTTCTGTAGTACTCTTCATTCTGTCTCATGTTCAGCTGATGCTGAATGCTCCGAGCTCCAACTATGCAAACAGTAACTGAACATTGCCTTTCAGTTTTAATAGATGTATTTCAATGTGTCTTTACTAGGATTTGAATTCTTCCAAAGTCTGTTATTTTGAGCAAGCCTGGGGAAATCTGAAGGATTTGGAGAACTGGCTCCTGCATAATCAGCAGCGTGATGTTGCTGGGAAGACAGAGTCCCCTGGTCGCAAGGACTCCACCTCTACTCTCAACTCATCCTTTTCCACTATTGAAAAGCTGGAGGAATTAGAATCCCTTGGACAAGACGAGATGGACCTTTCTGACTGGCTGCTTACTCCTGACACAGAAAATGGAAATATTGCTTCAGATGAGAAATGGAAGAATGAATTTAAACCTTTCAGGGAAGAATGCAATTTGAATGATTGGCTCCTCAAAGCTGAAACATGTACCAGTTGCCGTGGCAGCCAGAGCAAAAGTGTGGAAATTGAGAACCTGGGAAATCTGAAGTGCCTGAATGAGCATCTTGATGGAAAGAAATCACCCACTACATCTGCTGTAAATGCTTGGCTTCTTCAGCATCCCCAGGCCCCCTTTAAAGTGGAAGATGTGTGCAAAGCTAATGATCTGTGTGCCAGCTTTTCAGAATGTGTGTGTGATGAAAACTGTGGGAAAGAGGCTCTTTGCAAATGGCTTCTGAAGAAAGATGGGAAGGACAAAAATGGAGTTCCAGTCAGCCAGAAAGAGGTACCAGACCCTGAGCATGAGAAGACCAAGTTTCCTGCCAGTTCCTGGCTTAGCCCTGCACAGCAGCTCCCAGGGGAACCGGTGAGTGCAGAGAAAGCAGATTATTCAGCAGAGATCGCAGAACCCTGGAAAGCACTGCTCGAGAGGCCTCTGACAAGCTGGCTGGCCAAGGCTGAGCACAAAGCAGACAGCACAGAAGAGAAGGAGAGTCGGGAAAAAGCAGACAAGAGTTTCAAGAGTCCTTTCCTAGACCTCTTGGCTCCATTCCACCTCCCCTTAAATGTAAACAGTTGGGTGTTGGCTTCAAATGACCTACAAAATGCAAACCCACCTCCAGCGGAAGATAAATGGCTTCTGCGCAAGAAAGCACAAGTGAGTGTAAGTTTTTGATACTTTTGTGTCTTATGTGCCAGGTTTATTGTTTTACTGAATTTAATGACTTCTCTTCCAGAGTCTTAGCTCTTCTGGATAATACTGACTGAAGGTTTTTAGGTTTCTTGGCTGTTTTAATGTTTTCACAATTATTAGTTACTTAGCACTAAACAAGTTAATGTGTTATACTAAATGAAGAAAGTATTAATCTCAAAGACTCAAAAATCAGTTTTGGTTTTGTTTTTGAACACTTTACAGAAGATACATCAGAATGTAATTATGTTTGGGTTGGTAATTAAGGTGACTTCTCTTTCAGGACTTTGGCCTTCCTACAGTTTGTGACCTTTTTGCCTGTATGAAACTCAGTGGAGATAATGAAAAATGGCTGTATCGGTCTCCTTTACAGGTAGGATGCAGAATGTATTAGAACAGCTAAACCTAAACATAACCTGGGGTTAACAGAGCACAGACACTGGTAGCTAATGGTCATCTTCAATTCTTTAAATGTGATATTTAACAGTGTAGTAATTCCCTCCCCATAGACCTTTTTTGGACCATTCTCCTTTGTTATTCCTCCTCTCTTGACCACAAGCAAGAGAGGGAATTACTTCTGTTCTTGTGTAAATCTCTCAGCTGATGGACACTTGGTAACATCCATTGTAACTAACATGTGGAGTCAATGTGTAAATCTCCAGGCAGCTTCTTTCTTATCTCAGTAATGTATTTACAGCTGACACCATGTTTTTCCTTTCTGATGATAACTCTTTGTAGTTGTTTTTGAAATAATGAAAATGGTCCTTAGCAGGAGTACTTCGAACCCTAAAAGGCAGGATACTCAGTTCTAGGAGGAATGTTAGTATCACTTTTTTTCCGGGGTATCTTATAGTTGTTTTTTTGTTTCCAAAGTGTTGCTTTCTGTTTATCAAAGTGAATAACCCTATTTTAAATTTGTTTAGATGTGAAGAACTGGAAGTGTTGAAGTCATCCCCTTCCTGCTATCAGTCGCACATCATGCTGAGTGACTGCAGTCAGCTGAGTGCTTGTGTTTTGTGTTAGGCCGTCTGCTTTCTCTTCTAAAATTATAACAAAAAGAAAGATTCCTTATCTAACAGAGTTATGGTGCAAAAGATCCCTTTTTGTTGTCATTGATTCTGAAATGTAAACCCACTGAGCATAAGCAATCTGATGCTATAGAGATATTAGCAAATTTCTATCTGTTACGGGAATACAAGGATCTTTAATGGGTTGTCACTTCATGTTGAAGCCAGTGCAGGTATAAAGCAGAATCTTCCTGGTGCTGTGGAACATCCACCTTTGCAGTGACTTCAGAAGTGCTGCTGTTCTCAGCTGCTACAACTTCATCGTGTGTTGGGTTCCAGCTTACTCAGGCTGTACTTGGAAGCAATTTGTTTTATGGAGCAGTTGCTCACTTTGGAGGTTTCATTTGAATCTTGTGTTGGTGCACTTCCCAGCTGAGTACATGTAGTCCAGACTTTGAAAAAGACATGGATTTATGGGACCTAACACTCAACAGGAGAATTGGTAACTTACTTTTGTATCAAAACTTTTCTTGTGTATTTTTGAGCCTTTCAGAGAACAAGGTAGGGTGTTAATTTTCATGCACCAGTAGGTCAGACCCTACTGTGTCCCCAGCATTTACAAACTATTCGAATGTTACTGAAAAAGCTGTAAAATGAAATGTGTTTCTTAGTTCTAGATATTTCATAATGAATTTTTATTGACTAAACCACTGGAAAGCAGGCATCTTAGCCACATAATATTTAAAGGTAATATTTGGGGAATTAGATGCCTTTCAGCAGATTGATGTCGTGCTGTTTAATTGGGAAACACTGACTTGGCAACCTGTGGCTCCCACTGATACAGTTTAAAAGTGTTTAATCTGTGGTTTCCATGTGATTATGTATGTGAAAGTGGGGTCCAGTAACTCGGATCTCCCTGAAGCTGTGGACATAATATGAGCAATACCTCTTCAGATATTTAGCCTTTTGAGCCTGGGGGAAAGAGTGCAAAGACGTTAGATGAAAACGTGGATCATGCCTCTCAGGCTCCTTGGAAAAACTGTGAAGTTCCATTGTTTCTGGTGCAGCTTCTACTCACTTATCAAATTGCTCTTAATGACTATGAAAATAGCCCCCCCCTTCTCCCCATCCCAGCTGCCTGCCTGGGAATAAAAGTGATTTGAGTTCTTCACAACCCTGTAGAAAAGAAATTAAGATCCGACCTTGGTATCACTGCAGTGTGAACACATTCCTGTCTGATTGAGCCTGTGCATTCATTTAAAAGTCAGTTTTTAGTCTGAGAAGGGGAGACTGCACATCTGAAACCAGGTCCTGAAAGGGCTTAACATCAGCAAAACACTTGAGGCCTTTGTTCTTTCATAGCCAGGGCTTTCTGCTGGAGGCAGAGAGGTGTTTCAGAAGTTCACTTTCCCCTTCACATGTGTCCTTGTTGCTGCATGGGAAGACTGCACTGTGACTAACTCCAATAACAGCCTGATGTGATTAGCAGTTGAACTTAATGAAGGTGATTGATGTGCAGCCCACCTCTTCTAATTAATTCCGTGTAGTTGTCATTGTGTGCTACTTTGTCAGTTCATTATGAGCCTTTAAAACTTGGGGGTATGTATTCCTTTACTTACTCAACTGACTTGTTGTCACTAATTGATATTTATGTAAAACATTGATTAGACTTTTCCATTAAAAAATAACTGCAACCAAAGTGTGTGTTATGTCTCATTTACAAGATGGTTAACAGGTACTGCTGTGGCACGTGTCCAGTTTGCCTCTGTCTGGAAGCTGCTGCAGTTGTGCTTCCATCCCCATGGGATTCCCGTGCTTTAGTTCATTTCACCACTGCGTGGAGCTGCACTGAGCTCCCAGCCAGGGAAACTCAGGGAGCAGGCACAGCCCTGCACGCTTCCTGGGAAACTCCTGTCAAGCAGTGCCTTGCAGTGTGACCCCCTGGACACGCAGCTCGTGTGTCTCAAGAGGACCAGTGGATTTTAGTAGCACGTGGTCCTTTTCTCCCGTGGCTGAAGAACATCTGTGGTCTGGCTGTGCAATTGGAAGTGAGTTCCTTTCTGCCTCCCTGGTGTTTGAGTATCAGCCTCCCTGCATGACTGGTTCCTCCACTGAGGATTTTCCAGTATTTAAACTCCAGCCTGCATTGTTCATTAAGAGAACTTTTACAGCTGGGCCTGGCAGCCTTTCAACCACCATACCTTAAATTTCATGTGGGGGTGCACGCATACACACACAACACACATTTTTTTTAAAGTGTACTGGAAGCTCTTTGTTAGAAGTAGTCACATGCAGAACTCCTGAATGTGTATCCTGAATGTTTAGCTTTCAAAGACAGGGAAAAAAATACTTTTAAATTATCCCAAGACAGGAGGACAGAGCAGCACGAACAGAGAATGCTATTCATGGGTTCTCAGATGGCTGAACTTTCTTTGAACACGCTGAGATACATGATTGGTGCCCTGTACTGGGGAATGTTTCCTTCCCTCCCACACCGTGGAGCAGGGTGGCCACAGGTTCCTGGGGCACCAGCTCCCTCAACTCCCTGTCCTCAGACCAGCTGTGGAATGAATAGGACAGCTGTTCCCACAGGGCAGGGAGAGAGGGGGAAATACCCCTGAGGAACACACAGCAGGTATTATCATGCTGGGAAAGTACCCAAAAGGGTTGGGGTACCCTCTGGTGTCCCTGCACTGGCTGGCATTCAACAGCACAGACCAATACTCACAGTACACAAAGCTCCACTTAAAACGTACCAGTTTCCTATCTAGAATTTATTAAGCACAGGGGTAGCCTTCTGTTAAAGCGTACAAAAGGATTTCCCCCCTCCTTTTGAAGTCCCATCTTAGATCACAGGAAACAGACTATGAACACTGGATCATTTTTCTGCCCTAACATACATTTGCCTCCTGCTTTCAGAAGCTGCTTCTGCTTCAGGGTGCCCACAGATTTCCACCCTAAGTAGTGATTTTTCAACAAACTCTTCCAACCGTAAGAGACGTCACCTGCTGACTGGGAATGATGGAAGTGGATTTGCCTTTCTGTTCCAAAGACTGAGCAAAACCAACTCCACAAGACTCAAAACCCCTTCATTACACCTGCTGTCTAAGCTCCCTCACTGGGTGCCACAGCATGGAAAGCTGCCTTGCGGCTCCATCAGCAAAGATCCCATGACTGGCACCAAAACCCCGCTCTTCCAAGACAGTGAAGGTCTCCCATGCTCACATTTATGTAACACTGCATAGGAGGGCTCTAACTTGAGCCAAATCCCGTTTTCAACTTGATTTTACATCCTTTTATTTCTACTCAACTTGGATATACTTTTGGTCACAATTTAAAGTAGCAACTTTATACTGATTGCCACTGTGAACACAGTATGCCATGAGACAGAATATTGTAAACATGTTCTCTGTAATTGTATCATACAATTCACCTCCCTCTCTGCTGCCTCTGTGCTGGTTGTGTTCCATAGCTCAAGCTACAGAGCACTCCACAGACAAGGAGATTATGAACCAAAACTTTCAACAGCTGTAACACAGCTATTTCAGGAAAATGCTCTCAGATCTGCCCTTGAAGCGAGCAGTTCCAGGAAATCTGAGGGCACTGCAGACCAGATAACTGCTAAGTTGTTCAAGAGTCAGCCTAGCCTTAAGGTTGTGCTAACTATGAACTTGAAAAGGCTTGTTTCTACATCATCTCCAGTGCACCTGAAGAAGGAAATACATTCGTTAAGCTTCAGTTTTCCCGCTTCATTTAGGGCAGACAGGTCCTGGGTCATATTTTAGTCCTGAAAAAACTTTTAGAAAACCCAAGATACGTTGCAGAGCTCCTGACATTTAAAAAGCCACCCTTGCCCACCATCAACCCCCACAGCAGTTCTCAGTCCTTCATCCAGTGTGGTCAAGAGTGCAGGAACACAAGTCCAACCAATGGTGACCAGGAAACATGCAGGGGAGGAACTCACTGATGCCAGTGGGGAGAGAAAAAGCTCAGAAGAAGTGCACGTGTTTTCCTGATGTCCCACGTGACAGCACTGTGCAGATGGAGCCCACATCACCCCTCTGCAGCCTGCAAGTGGGGATTTCTTTGGTCGTGCAGCCCTCAAAAATGTATGCTAGGAAGTCCAGCTCTCACACCACAACAGTAACATGCAGAGCACTAAAGACTGGGGAACATAAGGCTTAACAAAAACCAGCATTGTCAAAGGGGCTGGGAAAAGGCCTGTTTTCTTCATGCTACTTTAAGTGCTCACATAAAGCATCTAATTTGACCTGGTACTCAAGCAAAGCTAATCGAATTCAACTGTGAGGGCTCGTTAGCTGGAGCACTTGCTCTATAAAAAAGCTGGTCTCAGGGGTTGTTTTCTGCCAAGGAGGCTTCTTAGTGAAGTGGCCTTTCTTCTTGGGGGAAGGTAAGAGCTACCACCTTCCCTTTAATACTTTTTGTTGTTTTTATTTTGTTGGGTGCATGTAATTATCAAGAGCTGTTTCAAATGCGAACTTGGTTTGCACTAAGTCATCTGCTGACCAGTAAGTTTTCTGTTTTTCCCTTGCTCTGCTTTCCCTGTCTTCAGACCTCTTTAATAATTTACCTGTTTAGTTATTTAAACATAGAAGGAATGAGTTGTTATACAGTAACTCTAATTATTGAACTAATTCCCAACTTACTGTTTAATTTATCTGCAAATGATGCTTGGTTCATGGTTTAACACTGGAGAACATGTAGGCTCACCACAGTCTTTGTTCTGCCAGTAACCTACAAATAGTACTTCAGGCAAAATGTTTCTTGCTAATTAAAAGTCCTGTAATAAGGCATGAGTGGAGTCTTTATACTGCTTGGTTTCTAACTGTTGGGTAAATGAGTTCTGAGATATTGGAGCACCCAAATGTTTTGATAATCCACTGGCAGCTGTTCTGCAACAGCAACTGTATTTCATCCGTAAACAACCAGGTCCTTATTTATTAGAGCAAATAAGGGAGTGAAGTCAAGCCATGGTATGCCTCACCATAACCACCCATCAGGAGATGATCAGCCTGCTTGTCCACTTCCCCTCACCCACCAACTCCCCCAGGATTTCATCACACTGGTCCTTTAAAATGAATCCATAAATAGGTCACTGC
Organism: Monarcha castaneiventris obscurior; assembly: GCA_026261815.1. Classification (NCBI taxonomy): domain Eukaryota; kingdom Metazoa; phylum Chordata; class Aves; order Passeriformes; family Monarchidae; genus Monarcha; species Monarcha castaneiventris. The sequence goes on along the minus strand of JAMPIT010000886.1, from coordinate 26,867,537 downwards.
ATGCAGCACACTATTGTCTTACCAGCAGCAGGAAGAGCAAAGGATAGAACTGGTATTGATTAAGTACCACCCTTTTTATTCTGATGATGTCCCTTTGGATAGCTTGCCTTGTGCTGTCAGAATAGCAAGCCCTGCCCTGTGCCACGGCTACTGGGGCTGTGCTGCTGGGCTGGCCGGGTGAGGCACTGGGACTGCAGGGAACGCCCTTTGGACACAGAGCTCACAGGCACCCCAACAAACCTGGCAGGAGCAGGAGCAGCTACGGGGCCCAGCACGCCTGGCAGCTCTGGGGAGCATGGCAGAGAGGCTGACCTCAGTGGCCACTGTGTTCACTTGCAGGTCCAACAAATATTGTTGCCTCTCCAGCAACTGGCTGGCAGGAAGGGCCAGTTCCAGCTACACGATGTCAAGAGGTTCCTCCCAGCACAGCTTCCATCAGTTTCACACTAATTGTAAATAAAATAGCAAGGGGCACCAGATAGATGTCAGAACTGATTTGATTGGTGACTAAGCAAGCGTGTCCTGTGCCCTGCTCACAGGGACTGCCGTGCTAGGGAGCCCTTCATGTGCTCCCAGTTGTTGTACAGAGCATAGAGGCCCGTCAGCGTCAGCCCCGCGATCCCACCTCGTGCTATCCCACGCACTCCACCTGGAAAAACAGAACACAGTACAGCTCATTAGTGTTACTTGGTGGGAAATGATCGGTGAACAGCAACCTCCAACAAGCTATCTAAATCCAGAGGCATCTTAATGAACAGTCCTTTCTTAAGTAACTCTCCAGAAAGAGTCCCTGTGCTTTTTCTATCTTCCTCTCAAACCTGCTGCCAGGCTCAGGTTGATTCTGGCAAATCAACCTCATCCTGACACTAATTCTGTTGGAGTGACTTCCTCTCAAACTGTGTTAGTACTACTGCCTCAGGGAATCACTATGGAGCACTGGAAGCCAAGATGGCTTTTCCCAAGTCCTATTTACGCTATTCCATCTGTCCTTAATACAGTTGTTTTTACAGTTAGATATGCTCTCCTCCTGTTACAAAAAACTCCTCTGTTTAGGTTTTCAGCTGAGGTTTTCAGTTATGGCAACTAGCTCTGGGTAGAAGGAGAAAGGGCAGGAGGGAAATAAGTGAACAAAACAGCAACTGATATGGACATGACATTGGGCTCCAGAGATTCATTAGGGCCATCATGCAGAACCTATCACTGCTTTTGTGTCTTTGGAATTTTAAAACCTTTTGATAAAAAAATAGGAAGTAGATGAAAGAGACTAACTGGCAAGAATTTAATAGGTAATACATTGAACAGCTTTCTTTATTCTTACTTCTATTAATACTCAAAATTTTCACCTTGCAATGGTAAAGAGTGAGTCACACAGGTGATTAAAGTTTTAAGGTGCTGGTGAGCACCTCAGTGTAAAGCAGAATTACAGGGCAAGTTTGGCTACTGCCTGCAGGCACCTGGCTGGAGCTGGGAGTTAGGTGGCATCCCACCTCCACTCCCTCCATATGAGGACTGGGGTGTACAGGGGCACAAGCACAGACTTCTGTTGCTTTTATGAAACAGCAAAACATTTCTGTGCCTCAGCAGAGCTCCCAGAATGCACCATGAATGCACAGAACACCTGGGAGTATGACCCTCAATGCTAGGAAAACTTCAGTGAGTTTGATTCTGTAATGTTTATCATTGCAGCTGAACCAAGCTAGATAATGTGTACAGTGTATAGAACAAGGCCAGTTTCTGCTGACAATGAGATAAAAAACCCTGCCTGCTTTATTGGAGAAACTGGCAGTGCAGTTCAGGTTCCTCAAACTTGAAAACAAATGCATCTCAGTAATCAGAGATTGCTGTGGCTTTTTTTTTCTTTACAGTATGGGCCATAAAGTTGTCTCACAGAATTGCTTTTAATGAGGCAAGAAGCTGTTGGCATCAGCTAGACTGAGGCTGTGTTACCTGTGCTGCAAGGTTAAAGGGGTTTCACTGGAGTTGTTAAACCTCCCCATATTGCCCAGGCATGCAATGAAACCAAGGAACTGCAGAAGTGGGACTTGGTACTAGGAGCCATGTCTAGCTATAGTTTCTAGGAATTTCAGTGCCAGACCAGTTGTGACAACTTGAGAGTTTTTTTAGGCTATAAGGCTAACTGAGTTCACTGCTGTAATGGTTGAGAATTCAACAGCTCTAAGGAAAGCCCTATTGAATATGCTCTATGTGCCTAAATCAGCATTTAGGAAAGCAAATGTACATTTGTGTTTGCTAATTGATCCTGAATTTGTTGCACAAAAAGCTTTTCATATGAAGGGCTTGCAGCTGGGTACACAAAACCAACCATGTGCAAGCAGTGTCTGGCAAAAAGCCACAGGTGAAATGTAAAGGACACTTTGTGCAAAACAAGTATTTGAGATAATCTGTAAAAATAATGACTCCTCGTTCCTGCTGAGGTAAATGAATACAAAATTAGAGCCCAATTTTCTGCTGTTCATATCAGGATTCAAGAGATCACAGCAGAAACCCCCAAAGGGGGTCCATGACCATCAAGTGCATAAGGAAATGTGGAACATCCCCACAGAATGAGATGCACTACAGAGTTATGACTATTCCTGTAGGCTCTTCCCTCAGCCCCCAGGTTCAATTCCTCTCCTTTCCCCTTAAAATCCTATTCTTTTGATGCAAGAACAGGTGGCTGAAGGCTGATCAAGCCTGGCTCTAGATTCTGTGAAGTCAGGGTTGTACAAGAAAGGTGTAATCTTTAATTTGAATTGCTGAGCTGCTTTCTAGCACCCAAGTATGTGGACTTAAGATGTGCTGCTCCTACCACAGCAAATGTTGATGTTCTCTTGTGCTGAGCCAGCCAGGTAAGGATGGCAGCTCTGAGCCCACTGACAAAGGGTCAAGTACAGGGCCCAAAGCCATCTGTAGGCCTGCAGGCAACTTAGGGACATTGCTGGAGATGTTTCATGAGCAGGGACTAAACTTGCAGTTGGTAGAGGTGCATGACTGAGAGAGGAAATACCCAAGAAAACATGCAAGAAGTGTTTCTTTACCAGTGTTTCTATACTATGCTTCTGCTACAATATGTTTGGTTTTTTGCTTTTTTGTAGTAGTTGCTCCTGGTTTCTGAACTACCCACAGTTATTACAAAAAAAAAAAAAAAGGGAAAGAAAACTTTCCTAACTGGTCAGCTTTGTGTTTGAGTAAGTATGTCCAGGTCTGTGGCAGACTTCAAACAGTAACGCACTTTAGAACATAGCCTCACTGCTGGGCAGAAAATGTTAGGCCCTCTGAGAAAATTACCTTGTTAATAAAAATAAAAACTAAGCTCTCCACTCCCATCCCAGCTGTGTGTGCATGATAGAACACGTTCCCACCCCTCCTCTGCAATCACTCCCTGCAAGCCTTTGATACCAATATTGCCCTGACAAGCCCTGCTGAAACACGGCTGTGAGCCCCTAATCTTGCATGTCCCAGTAAGATAAAGGTTCCAGCTGACAGACACTTCTGGAAGCAGGTATTTGAGATCAGGCACCTTGCACAAGAGCTAAGAACTGCTGCGGGTTGCCAAAGATAGATCTGATGCTCTCTAAATGGGAAATTAGTTCTCTGGCTTCAGGGGCTGCACCCTTTCGCCACCAGGTACAGTCTCTCCTCCATGCATTTCAAGCAGGTTCCAGCTTCCACTGTGCCATGGCACAGCTCAGCATTCCAGTGCACTGTGCCATGGCACACAGCATTCCAACAGCACAGCTCTGCACTTCATCATGGCAGGAGCCACCCCTGACTGAGCTGCACTCGTCCAGTAGGTAAAACCATGAGGGCAAAATCTTCCCTTTAGAACCTTCCTGTCTGTTTTCAGAATGTTACTCCAATGCCCTGCGATAGCTCCTGGGATGTTTAAAGCAAGAACTATCCAACAGTAAACATTAGAAATACCTTAACCAAAACCTCAGACCCACATACTTATGCCAAACAAAAGAATAATCTTTAAATTTGATCAGTTTTCTGTCTTCCAATCTCTCTCAGATACTCTGAATGAAAACAGTTTCTCTTCCTTCTGGGCTTTCAGGAACAAAAACACTTTTCAGTGGTTTAAAGGGCTTAAGTCAAGTGTATAAGGCAATCTCAGTTTTGCTCCAAATTCAAGCTCAGTAACCAGACCATCTGAACCATCAAGCAGTCATTTGTTTAAACATCTGTGGGTGGCCTGATGTCATTAGAAAATATCAAGAGTTTCCCCCTGCTGCTCCATGGGGTTCATTTTATGAAATCCTGTAAGTAGTGGGCAAAGTCTGTGGATACAGAAATTACTGAGGAAACTGATAAAACTTCTGTTTGGAAGCAAGATATACTCCAGAAAAGCATGTTCCATTTTCATATTGCTGCAGCTAAGGCAGTAGTGTGCTCAGTAATACAGAAACAACAAAGGCTGAAAGAGGGAACATTTCCTGTAGCTATTGTGGTATGAAGGCTAAATTAGAGAAAACAGTAGGAATCTACTATTTAGTTTACTAGTTTAGAAGTACTAAAGCTGTTGAAACTACTTCACAAACATGATTAAAATTTGCTGTCTTCTCACTGAGTGAAAGCAGCAGCACCTGACTGACAGGAGGCTACTTCAGCTGCTCTAACTGGCACCTGCAAACCCTGCAAATCCCTGCAGCTCCAAGTTATCCCTGCAACTCCGAGTTCACTGCTCCTGCCTAGCAGAGCTGGGCAGCACTGAAGGCAGCACTGCTCTCAGTGGCCACACATCCTGTTAGACATCAGTCCTCAGGAAACCAAAAAAGCCTCAACGAGCTGTTACCTGTAGTGCTGCTTGCACATCGTCCTTATCTCTTCCTTGTTTCAGATCTGAAACAAAATCCTTTCTCTAAACACCATTTGATTGATAACCCTATAGACTTGTTATGTTAAAGGGGGCTCTTAATTTCCAAAATGCCTGACAGCCCTAAACTTAAGTGATGACAAGCAACCTCTTTACTTTTCTCCCCATACTGCAGAGAAGTAAGATATCCCAGGCCTGTACCTGCAGCAAGCCCCCAAAAGCTCTTCTTTCCCCTTCCCCAGCCAGGAGGAACAAGAAAACAGCCCTGTCTGGCCCAAAAAACCCCATGGGCTGGGCTCAGAACAGGTTTTTTATAGCTCAAGAAGCTGTCAGCTAACACAACTGCCCTGAACTACCCACTGGATGTCACAAAACTGATCTTTAGCTCCAGCCAGATTTTACTGCTGGCAATAAAACGTTTAGCCCTTCTTAATTCATAACGTATTGACTTTTCAGGGTTGTGTTCTGAGGTCTTGAAATGACAACTACTACCTTCAGCTATTGCTAGCATGCAACTCCCTTCTTTTCAGACACACACCATTTTCTGTACCAAATTATGTAATGTCTGTTGTTGCAAAGGCATGAGATGCTGTATCCAGGATCGGGCTCCTACTGCACAAAAGTAAACAAAGGAATTTAGTTTGTCCAAAGCATTACTTTACTTCTGCTCCTGTTACCCCTAACCTCAAGAAAGGAAAAAAATTTATCCAAGAAAAAGAACATCTACAACCTGCGTAACCCTCAGATAAGAGGTAAAGGTTAGTTAACTTTTTTGCTTACTGCAGTCTGTCAGGAATTCCAGTGAGAAATTAATGGCTGTCACACTGGGTCAGGCCAAAGTCCCACCTAGCTCAGTGTCTCTTCCTGAGTGATCAATCCTGCATGCTTGAGGAGGAGTGTAGGAGCCTCAGCCAGCTGTACCTTTGTGACTACTGGAACCACGTGCATTTTCATGGTGGGAGGGAGTAACAGTGACACTGCACAGTGACAATAGTTTTTGGGTTTTTTGTTACTTTCATAACGAATACAATTATGAGAAAACCTAATAACGATGGTTGGTTTAGAAATGTGGTTGAAAACACATGCAAGGAGGCTAAACATTTGTTTTAAGATGGACTTGTGCTTTGTAACATTTCTCCTAAAAAACTAATTAATTTTTATTTAAGATATTAATTTCTGCCTTTGCTTAAAATTGAAGAATAAAGAATAGTATCTTATTAAATGGAAAAGCCATCCTTGTGGACTTAAAATATCAGACCCCCTTTTAGCAAAACTCAAACTGAATTGACTGAGTTGCAATAACATTTCTATTGCACATGTTACTTGCAGAGGAACCCAAAGGGTTTTCTTCTGACTGTTACCCAAACTGAATGTTCTGAGTAGAAGTTAAGTGTCGAGCTCAAAAACTAGCTCCCATAAAGTTGTAAGACTGGTGTAACAAATTAACATGTACTCTTATTGCTGCATTTGGGCTAAAATCTAGTCAGTAATTGTGGCTTTAAATTTAAATAAACATGAAAGCTGGAGATCACTTTGGTCAGATGAATCAAGCAATAGATGTTTCAAAACTCCTCATATCAGTTCTCCATTGCCACTCAATAGGTGTCTGTTAACCTAAGCCATGCAGTAATGCTGAGATGGAGCCCAGCTATTACCTGGGATTGAACTGCTTCAGTCACTTCAATGGGGAACTTTCAGTGACTGATGCCACTGACAGTGAACACAGGGAAGGGGCTGAATTGCCACTGTCCTCACTTGCAGAGTTTTCAATCCTCTCTTATCTGCTCCCACACAAGCTGTGTCAAGTAGCTTTGCACAAAACTGCCCACCATCAGTGGCTTTAGAACATGCACGTTCTGTTTGACTGCTGGCATTTTGGTAATGATTAACACTTCTACAAGGACAAATTGTGAAAACTGGGACCAGTTTGGGGCAACAGATCTCAGCCTTCACAAAGTCTTCCCGCTATTTTTTTTCCCTGTCCACTCATCAAATGCTTCATCATTGGTTTCAGAAATTCAGTCTAGGCTTTGCAGTGTACTTAGGAGTGCTTTTCAGGGCAGCAGGGCTGCTGATGTGATTCCTCCATCAGTGCTGTGGTTAAACATGAAGTTACAATGAAAGAAAGACCTGCCATACCTTATCTTGTTTCTTCTTAAGTATGATCCTGATCTCTTTTACAAAGCAGGAATGATGGAAGTGGAAATTTGAGTGTTTGAACAGCACTGCCTGCCAACTCTGTATCCACCTCTTGTGGACTACAGAACAGCCTTCATTTGGAATGGCATGTTTGTATGAGCTTCCAGCTGACACTAAAATGTGGAGATTTATAACTCAGTGTCCTTGATAGCTTTCAAATTTTCCTCTTCTTAATGCCAACACATCATGGCATTCCATGTAACACAGGTAATTATTAGAGTCTCGATATGTCACAGTTGTCTGCTGACCTTTTGCATGGTTTAAATATGGTTTAAATATTCAAGGTTTTAAGGTAAATATAGACATTGATATGGTGTAAAGGCAGAACTCAGAAGTTTTACCATACAGAATAAGAAAGGGTATTCAGGCATAAGGTGACAGAGAGGCAGCAGTTTCTCTGCACTATGGTTCATATACACAGCACACACTTGAAGTACAATACTGTAATGAATAGAGATTTACTGACTTCATTTGCCTTTACCAGGGCTACTATTAGCTCTGTAGATCTTGTGTTACAAAACAAATGCCCCACTGTGCTCTGGTGATAAAAACTTTAGTAGTGTCAGATGACTGTGCATGTGACTGAAGTAGTTATCTGTGGTAGCACTGTCCCAAAAAAAGATTACACATAATGCCAGCTCTACACTTCTGAAAGGTAAGGGGGATGCTTCTGCTGGAGTATAAGATGACAGTTCTCCTTATTAATAAACTCCTACAGGAAATATTAGGTTTCTATATGCTACCCTTTCCAGCTGTTCTTGGTCATCTGTCACATCACTCATGAAATCCCAAGGAAGTAATGGAATACAGGAGATCTTTGTGCCCTTGCAAAGTTAAGAGCCTCGTATTTATGAAGGCTGCTCAAGCCAATTATTTTTGGCTTCAGGTAGTCTAAGCCATCAGAAAAATAAAGTTACTCAAACTGTTTTGCCCCATATATAAAGCTGGCCTTTGGGAACACTTTTAAGACACTGAGGCTCAGTTAGATATGCAAAAGTACATAGGTTAATTCTTGCATTATCTCCTCCATAAAATGCAGGTGAGTCATGCAGCCAAACATTTACTGAGTTACTTAAAACATAAGACTTTTTTCCATGCGGTAATGTCAATCTGTGGTACCCAGCAATCCTCTAAAAAAGATGATGCCTCCAACTGTTAAGCTTGGAACAAGTGTTGACAGGCATTTTGCTGATGAAGTTCAGACCCTCTCTCCTGCAAACAATTTAGTTTGCATAAGCAAACTCACCTTAAATCCTATTCTCAAATAACATTGCTGGTTTTGACCACTTTGCAAAGACTAGAGTCCCAACACAAGACAACAGTTTCATGAATACCTAAGTAATAATTTCAAAAATACATCAGTTTCTCTGTGCGTAGGGTTTTTTGCAGCTCCAGGTACCACTTTCATGTGAATTACTGTCCCATTAATCACCTGTAATTAGCTTCATCTTCATGCAGCCGTGCTCTGTGTATTCCTCCCCTGCCCCCACTCACTTTGGAAGGTAGTTCCCATTTGCCTGCAGCCAGTCATGGACTTGAGAAACAATTAGTTTTATTTGTGCTATTGCTGAAAAACATGACTAGGAATGAGGTAGGTATGTATTTTATACAACCTCACCATGTATCTGAGGAAATACATGAGTGTTTCTTCAGTATGTATGTATAACAGTCATAACTTGGCTCTCATGGTTACTGTCAGTCCTGTGCAGTTGGAAAGAATCAAATTTAATTCAGCTGGATTTTTTTTGTTCAAGTTTTCCTTAAGTAGCCTTAGCTGTGTGACAAACATTGTGGCTTAGAGGACATTGAGCTAACAGCCATTTTTACACTGTCAATTTTCAGAGCAGGGCAGTATTTTCTAAAAGTAATGGGAGTCCTAATAAATAGGATAAACACAAGAGCAGGGAAAAGAGAAATATTTTGCTACTTTACCAGTGCTTTTGTATAGCATTCCTGTCAAGGTTCCAGCAGCTATGGTGTTCAGGTCATCTTCTGCACCTCGTGTTTTTTCAATGATGACTCCAAATGCACTGTAAAGTAGAGCTGGGAGAAAAAAGGAATTAAAAAAAATCTTCCACTGTCTGAGGCCCAAAGCTTAGAATTCAGGCTTGGTGTAGCATTTAGACTATGCTTTTGAAGCACAGATTTTCTGCTTATTTGAAGGGAATCCTCTGCAAAATCCCATCTCTTGTGCTTCTTTTCCAGATCTCTTTCTTTATAGCTATTTCTTCTCTCTCGAGCTATAATTTGGTTATAAAGTAGCACTCTTCATGACAACATGTGATACAAAGCACTGACTGAAGTTTTAAAAAACTAGCATAGTTTGCTAGTTTGAATTTGTTTAAAAAATCAGGGTTTAAATGTCTACTGGCAGTTTCACACTGTCTTCTGTGGATGGCATGAAACTAAATCCAACACTTTCTAGGCAGCAGAGAAAATTGCTGTCCATGTGTGACAGAGATGAAACATGAGTTAAGTACAGCATTCAGATCATGCTACCAAGAGCTGGAGTACAACAGGCTATTCTTTTAAAAATCACTACTAGAATGCTTTAGATCTGACATTTACAGCTGTTTCACCTCTGCTTGTGCATGAAATCTTTATCCCCAGAGGGGCTTTTGCTTTGGGATAACTTTAGGGACTGTCCTGGAAAGGACTATAAAGAGAAATGCAAGGGCTTTTTAGTATGGATGCATTTATCATTTATGCATTTTTATGAAGGGAAAGCACCCCCCTCACCCCTCATGATAAACTCTTATTTCATGCTGGCAAAGAAGAGTATGTAATCATTTTAAAGTGATAAAGACAATGCCATTTAATTCTTTCCTTGCCCTCCAAGAATTTGAAATCTTTCCTTCTGCTAAAAGGCAGTAAATCCTTCATAAGAAACCATAATAATGTCAATGAGTTAACAGCAGCATCATTCTCCATTCAGCACAGGCAAGGGTATTTTAGCTTGTCTTAGCACCAAGTACAGATTAACAATGTGGGAAGGAAAAGCTGAATTCAACACAATTTTTAAAAACAGTTCAACACAGCTGTTGCCTGTGTTCAGGAACAGAATGACAAAAATTGTTAGCAGTGACAAAAAGAATCTCTGAGGTACAAAAAGGCTGCACAAGGTGAACTAATATGTAAAAATAATTCAGCTCCTTGAAAGTAATTTCTCAGGTAGTTTGGACAAGATAGAGCTCTATCAGAACCCCAAATATAGGGTTCTGCTTAACTCTGTGATTTTGGAGGCCCTATTTTGTAAGAAAAAGAACTATTTGTTACTGGAATGCACAAACATTTTCTTGAGTAATCTTTCTTCAAACACAGCTGAAAAAACATGTTAATGTGTCACTTAAACTGAAACCTTGAACTGCAGTGTACCTGCATCTCAGTTCTCAGACATGTTTTTGTTAGATTTGGAATAAAAAAAAAAGAAAAAACCCATCCAAACAAAAACTGGCCCAATAAAACTCAGCAGGCAACATGCATTTCTTATGGAAAAAGTGCCATTCTTGCTGTAGTTCAGAATCCTATCTCTAACCATGCCCTCTATACTATGCCTCAAAAGCTAATGCCTGAGCTAAATGGCAGCTAATCTGCTCTTCAGAAATAAGACTGAAATAAAATGTCATAAATGCAACCTAGCCTATGCTCTGATGCATTTCTCTGAACTCAAACAGGTGTAGACTGGGTTATAACTCTGATTTAAATATTGCTAACTTCTATTACAATTTTGTAGGACAGTGAGTCCCATCATTATTTTTCTTCAAAATAATTTTACCAATTTTGGATTTCTCCTTTCAAAGTAACTGCATCAGTTTTCATTTTTAAGAGTGTGGAAGACTGGGGGGAGGCCAAAATATTTGTAATCTCCTAGGGCATTAGTTCTTTCACTGACTTTTATGAAATAATTTCGTTTTTCTGAGGCAACTGATGTGATTTTATTTCATGGCCCCCTCCCCACCCAACCTTCAGTTCACAGAAGTTTCTTTCTCATACATCAGGCTATTGATCATTTCCTTTTCTCTTTTTTTCTAACCAACATTAGTTATAAGCAACATTTAGGTTTAGACTCAGTGGTACCATGTGTGATTTTTCTAGCTAATGTACCATCATTTAAAGGATAAATCTTTGTAGTGACTATCACATTTCTTCCTCACATAAACATTTTGTTGACTCTTTAACAGGAAACAAACATCAGGCAGTCCATCACATGACCACAGAGTCTCAGTGTAGGTTATTAGTTATTTTAGAAATATTAAATTATATTTTTTGCCTTAAGTTGTGAATTAACTGGACTTTATTATCAAGGAAACATTATCTGTATTTTCTAGTTATTTTTGATATAGCTAGAGTTTGTTTGTAATACAGTAAAAAATTTGGGTTTTTGTTAAAGGCTTTTGGCTCCTTAGGCTGCAAATCCTGCTTTAGCCTTTAATTTCCTTTTTGATGTCTATTGAACTGCCCTCATGTCCCAAAGAAAAAAACCTGTACTTTTTCCTGATGGATTTAATAATGAAAATTTAGAGAACACTCTTATTCAGATAATACACAAATACACTTTCCCAACAATTACATTTTTAAATGGCTTTCCCTACAAAGGAATGACTTTACTTACCCAGTGATCCCAGAGTGTTAGCCCATAATGCTCCTTGCCTTGTCACCATATTTAGAATTCTATAAAGGAATTAAAAAGGCATGAAAACCTTCAGCATTCTGTGTTTACATCAAGGCAGTGTTTATCACAGTAGGGCTTGTGTGTTTACACTATGCATCTGGTTAATAAAACTGCAATAATGAACTAAAAGCTCTTGAAAGCAAATATTCAGTCCTCTCAAGTCTTAAGAAAATCCTTCTCTCTTTCCAAGGCAAACTTGACCACTACCAAGACTCAAATTTCTTCCCTTCAAATGACAACCCTTCAAGGAGTTGCCCTTCCTCACATGGTGGCTACACACAGCTCCTGGAATGCCTGATACACGTATGCAGACCTAGCTGGGTAAAAGGTCTCCAGGAAAGCCTCAGGGCTCCTCTACAAGGACCATGTTTAAGGGAGTGTGGGGATGTCTGAACAAATGGTGTGGGTAACAAAACAGGTCTGGACTGCAGCAAGTCAGGGAGGAAAGAGGCAGTCCCTTACACTGCCATTTGCCCACTCAGCACCTAGCAAAAGGCTGAGAGGTGTCTGTGTGTATGGGCTGTGTGTAGGCTTCCAGACTAGCACTAAAGAGGGCAAGAGAACCTTTAGTGCACTCTCAGGGAAGCACAGTGCCACTTCTTCTTGGCAACGGCAGCCAGAAGAAATGACTGATCTTTATCTCCCAGCAGTGTAACACTATCACAGGCACAGAATTGCTCTGGACAGCTGACTACCACTGGAACTTCGTTCAGCATTTAATGTGTGACACTTTCATTGCTTTATGTTCTGTCTGGTTTAATTTTCTACTATTTATCCTCATTTTGTAATTTTCATTAGGACACAGGTCATTACTGAATATGGTTAGGCAATGAACTAAAAAATAATGGAAATCTTCATTTTGAAATGAGAAAAAAATGTAAGAGGCTAGGGGATTGACAACCTCTCCTTAATTACAATTCCTGCCTCTTACCTTTATATCCATTCTGAATTGGTTAAGAAAATTAGTAATTTTAATAACCATGGCATACTGTGAGATATTTTGATGACAAATGAATAACAGCAAAATTAAAATTCATTAAGAAAGAAACCTCTGTACATCAAGGATAAATTTGGAGGAAATCTAGCTGGACAAGTCTGTTCTTTGCACCTGATGAGGGAAAAACAGAACTTAATGCACTGTTGGAAGGTGATGACCTTGAGCAGACCTTTGCCTTGCAGAGCAGGGCCAAGAGCAACATGAGCATTGACTGCCACCTCCTGGGCTTGACCTGCCAAAGTTTGTGCTTAACAACATGGTTTTGTCCAACTCTGCTCATTCCAAACACCTAAAATACAACTCTGTTCATCTAGAACTTTATGAAAGAGTCATAATTATAGTGGTGAATATTTTGATAAAAAAGGGGATGAGTAAAGAAACAATTTAAATTGGAGAAGAGCCAATATAAACTGTACCAGGAAATACTAAATTCTTCTTCTAAAATTCTCTTGTTCCAAAGTATTCTGGGAGTGAAAATTGTTTTCCCCCAGTTATTCTGTTCCTCTGGTTTCCTATGTCTCTTTCACTTAGGTTTTCCTGTTGTATGTCTAAGCCACCATTATTTTAAGAAGAGGCATCTTGCTGAAACAAATGTTTCTGTCTTTACTGTGTTCTTTCAAACAATCAGGTAAGGTGAAAACACAGCAATGTCACGGGTGCTCATGGATGCCATAATCCAGAACAGCTCTCCCCATGCAATGCCTGCTCAGCAGCATGCACCAGTGTCATCCCTAATGCAAATCCAGGCAGGCCCAGCTTCTGCATTTCAATCTTTTCCTGGTTGTGAAAAGCTTGGGGAAGAAGGGAGACTTGTGCTTAGACAAATTACAGAAAAAAAGAGCTCAAAGCAAACACTGCTGCTTCTGGGAATATTTCAACACATAAAAACACTGCTTTGAAGCAGATTTTTAGTAAGCATCAAAGCAGTAATTATTTCTCAAATATTTAAGGTAAGTCAGAGGACACACCAATTGTGACTAAATAAAAAGCAGAAGGCTGAACTGAATATCACCATAACTAAAAACATGTCATAACTTGATGAAGACAAATACTGACTCCACTAAAGAAAAAAACCTCAAAATATTTATTTTTGTGGTATATTCAGATCTAGCCTTGTATAAGCTGGAAGAAACAACTCTATCACTAAGAAGTACATTTTTTTTTTAGATCAAACACTTACTGTACATTTCTAGGTTTTGACCACGCCATATTCTGTGTCTCCTTCAAGCCAAGTCTCAAACCATTCAGTGCACCAAATGCTGCCCCTAGTTGGAATAATATCAGCTATTACTTTTTAAGAAGAAAAAGAACCAACAATACTAGAAGCAAATACTGATAACAGAATTCAGTGTATAGACTGAAATAATATATCTCTTTATTTAAGACTAGAACAGTCAATGTCTTGCAGAACAAGACATTTATAGCCTCATCAATCACTGTAGTGCATAGGTGTTACCTGGACAGCTGGGAAAAGTGAAAACCACAACCACCTACCTGTCATACAACATCCTCCAATGGTAAAAAAGGCCAGCTCAAATCTGCCTCGAGTTTTGTTGGCTCCTGTGGGCAGGATAAACTCATCTGTATCCTGGAGGAAAACAAAAACAAACACTTTTGTATTTTCCAAGTCTAGTTCAAAATGTAGGCCATATGCACTTTTTTCTCTAATCCATGCAATGAACTAAAGACGGATATAAGTATTTCTGGAAAATTATTGCCTACAGTAGCACAGAGATGGAATACACTCTGTATACTTTATTAAGCATGAAAAAGGACTGTAAAAAGATAAAATTGACTGAAAGCTTTTTTTTTTTCCCTAGCTGTCCTAACTTTTTATAAATTACACCAGTCAGCCAAGGAACTCATACTGTGTGGGTTGTTGGCTGTTTTTGGTTTTGTTTTTAATGACTATTTGCTTAATTATTTATTACATCTTGCAGCAGGCAATACAGGCCTACCAGAAATCTTCCTGTTGTCTGATTACACAGCACTGTTTGCCCACTGAGCAACCTAGTCTGATACAACAATGCAATAATTCCGGTTTCCCACTACTCTGATACAAAATAAAAACTGCCCTTATATGAAAAGAAGTATTTCCTTGCACTGAAATACCTGACCTATTTTGAGGATGTGAAAAATGCAAGGAATACATTCAACACTGCTGATGATCAGGCATGACATATGTTAGGTTGGGTAATTTTTTACTTGTCCATCTTTCTCCCACAGGGATAGGCTTGTGCTCTTGTCAATCGGTGGTCTAAAAAGCTAGAAAAATGGCCTAGAGAATGTTACATGTGTAGAGATAAGGTGTGCCAAGGCATTTCTTCAGTATGAGACATTGAAGATGCCTGTTCTTAAAGCAGCAGATCTCTTTTAAGCTTCTGTGCTTTCCACAGCATTATCCACCCCCTGCTTAACTGACACATGACTCCAACAGCTGCAGGCTCAAGGGAATGCATCCTAAGGGGTTTTACTGCCCCACACTTGACACTAAATGTGAATGGCAATACAGAAAAAATAGCTTCTGGAATTGTGAATGCTGTTACCAATAAAATGAACCTATAATATGCTTTCTATCTTCCTTGTAACTACACAGTGGGAGAAATTCAGTGTTTACAGTAGTTAGTGGTTTCTAACAGTTTTCACTTCTGTCCTAAAAGTCAAAATGAAGCAATCCTTGTCTATGTAACATCTAAGTTTCTAGAGACAACGTCAAAAGCCCATCCTCCAGGCTTCTGCCAAAGGCTGACATGCTGATTTATAACACATTACCTGCTGCAGGCAACACGGCATTGCAGAAAGCACCTTGTTCTGTGCCTTCATTCATGGACCAACCAAAAATGTGGGGTTTAAAGTAATGAGTACCATTGTACCATTTTTTATTACGGGAAAACCAGAGCCAAAATACAGGATTCTCAACAGTAAGGCTGACTTTCCTGCTACATTCTGAAAGCAAACAGATAGCCTTTAAACACCAAGAGACCCTCACCTCTCCACTTGCACCTTCACAGAAACCCCAAATTCAAAGGCTAATAATTTAAGTTCTTGTATTCTGAAATATTAGCTATGCCTTTTTCCTTCAATATTTAGAATCCTAGGAACCTGTGGAGACTGTTTAGTGCAATCCTCATCGTTAAAAGAAGGGTCAGCTAGTGCTGGGCTCTCAGAGCCATTCCCAGGTCTTCTGCTTCTCTAAGGAAGGAGACCTCACAGCTTGTATGGGCAACTTGTTCAGGTAAAAAAAAATAACATGTAAAAATAATTCCCATTTATTTCAATGCTCTTCCCTTTTAATTCAACACACTAATGCTAAACAGGGAGGGCAGTGAAGTGCTACAACACAGACTGCAGCCTCTAGTGTTACAGCAACAGGTATTTTTAGAACTGTATCATGACACTAATGCCAACACCTCATTTAAAGCAAACTTCTCTTGTTTGTAAACTCTAGTAGTATACACACACTTAGTTCCAAAATCTCTGCTATACCATTTTCAACACCACTGTATTCTCAGACGAACTGTACTAACTAAACATGACAACTTTAGAGTGTGTTTTTGGAAGAAGTCTAAATAATCTCTTAGCTTCTTTCTGACCACTCAACGACAGCAGCCACAGTAGGAAACCCACCCCCACCAGAAGCATACCTGCTGTTTCCTATCCTTATGGGAATGTTACATTGTAATCTGGACTAACACAAGCTTCTAGCCCCCAGAACTGCATGCAGAGCTTCCAGTTACAAAAGAAACAGTGACCCAGAGCACCGTGAAACAAGGCACAGAGATTAGCAGATACTAGGCAACTGCTGACCTTAAGTGCTAATTCTAGAAAATTTCATGTTCTCAAATAGTATGAGCCATATATGTAGAAAAATACTAACCAAATAAAATCATTGACATGCATCCTAATTGGATTAACTTAAACATTAATAATTAACTTAAACGTTAATAATTACGAAAAACGAAAACATTACTTGATTTTAATTTTTTTTTCCTTATGATGGCCTCATTTATATTAAGTCATGTTAATCTGTGTAAGTGTGACAGCTATGTTATTCTGTAGAATAAAATGTAAAGTTTTACTTCCCAATGGTCTCCCTTCAGCTGGGTAATGACATAAGGAGTGCTGTGGAATTTGCTGCTGCTGTGTGGTGGCAAAATCTGTTATCAGGTACAGGGCTTGGCTGAACACCTCAGGAAACGGATCAAACACATCCATGAGGAAAGGGGAGAGATTCTGGCTGCTCTGACTGAAGGGGCTCAGGGAAGGCTGTGAGCAGTGCCAGAACTTGTGTGAGGGGGTGTTGGGCTGTCTGCCTCAAGGCAAGGGACAGAGATCTCTTTTCAACAGCAGCAGGCTTGTATTGACACAACAGCCCTGCCTATCCTTTGTACTATCACTGGTCATTTTCTTCTAGATGCCAAGCTTCTATTAGGCACAGTACTGAAAAAAGTTGTTTCTTTCCACTGTTCTTCAGTTCGAGACCTCAACAGACCATGCCCAGCACAGCAGGAGGTTTGAGGTGTTCACGTGTGGTCATGCAAACACTGAATTCAAGTTCAGCACAATAAAAACAAGCCACCTTCTCACCTGTACTAGGTACTTGGGGTCCAAGTTTAAATACGGTGACAAAGGGCTCATCCCAGTTACTGAAAGGAAAAGAAAACACAACACTTTAACACGAAGTTCCGTAGTAACAATTCACATCCCGTAAGGCAGAAAGGGGCAGATCTCCTGCGTGGCAGCAGGGAAAATTCTGCCGTGAAGCTGCCCAACTCCTTAAAAGGCGGCACCGGCCCGCAGCTCCCCCGTTCCAGGAAGCAGAATGGGAACACCGGGGTTAGGCCAGCACCATGTCCCTGGTCACAGCGACACGCGGCCCTGCCGAGGCCTGGCACCTCCGCCGCCACCGCCAGGAGCGCCGGGGGCCGGGATCTGCTTCCCGCGGCCGGGATCTGCTTCCCGCGGCCGGGATGTGCCTCCCGCAGCCGCGATGTGCCTCCCGGGGCCGGGCGGCGGCGGAGCCCCTCGGGGCCGCCGCGATTCCCGGCATCGGCACCGCCGCCGCTCTGGCTCCCGGCCGCCCGGCCCTGCAGCGGCCGCTGCGCAGGCACTGCCCCCCCGGCCCGGCCCGGCCCGGCCCCGCCGGCCGCCCCGGTACTCACGCGGCACCCCGGCCAGGTCGGCGTGCGAGTACCCGAGCCCGCCGGCGCCGAAGAGGCCGCCGAGCCCGGTGCCCTTGGAGTTCCCGCCGCCCTCCATGGCGGCCCCGCGCCCGCCGCCCTCGCCGCCGCCAACGGCTGCCGCCAAGCGCAGCCGTAAAGCGCCGCAAAGCGCTGCCCGGCCCCGCTGCTTTGCGGGTCGCCATGGCGACGGGGTGAGGCGCGGCGGCCGCCATCTTGCTGCGAGCGCCGGGCCGCGCTCCCTGGACGCCGCTCGTTCCCGGCCCCGCCGCTTGTTCCCGGCCCCGCCGCGCCCCCGCGCCTTGGGAAGAGCCCGGCGTGCGGGACGGAGGATGCGGACGGGCGGAGCCGCTGCCGTAGCGTCGCGCCGTCCCCGGGGGGCGGGTGCCGGCCGGCCCCGGCGGGCAGGGCGGCCCCGCCGAGGATGAGCGCGGGCTGCGGGCGGGAACCCCCGCGGAAGAGAGCCCGGCCCGGCCCCGGCAGCCCCGGCGGCGGCTCCTACGGAGAGCAGGAGGGGCCTGGGGGCAGCAGCTCCGCCACCGCCGTGGGGAATAAAGGTTTGTAGCGGCCCCGGGGCGGCGGGAGCGGGGCTCGCTGGGGTCTGTGCCGCCCCCGCCGCCTCTGGCCGCCCGCTCGCTGTCGGGTGCGGGGCCGGGCCGGGCCGGCGGTGCCTGCGGGGCCCGGGCAGCGCTGAACTGGCCCGAGCCGGGAGCGCTGCCCGGCTCCCCCCGCCAGCCCGACCCGCCCGCGGTCGCGCCTGGGGCTGGGCGGGAGGAGGAGGAGGAGGATGAGGAGGAGGCTACCGGGCCGGGGTGCCTGTCACGGCATCTCTGCCCTGCTGCTGCCGGCGTGGGCAGCGTTGGACGGCGGGGGCCGCATGTGCCTGTGCACGGAGCCTCCCCGGAGTTGCCCTTCCTCGTCAGGCTGGAATTGTCTCTAACTTCGCTTCCCGGTGCCAGCGTATCTCCTGTATCCCAGCCCGGTGGTCCGTGCGCGCTGCTTCCCCTTGGAGACGGCTTTGGGTGCAGGATCTTTGTATTGGTTTTATGCCTGATCCTTTGCAAGTTTCCGCTAACAGTGCACATCACTGAAGGGAGGTATGAGCCGCTAAAAAGCAGCGTGCTCCGCAAGAGAGGGGGCGAATACTTGCTGCGAGAAAAAGGGCTTTCAGCGGGGGTTCTGCCAGGCTGTCACACAGGAAAGGCCAGGGGTAATGACAGGAGCTCGCATAAGCACGTGGCTGCCAGCCTGGAGTGCTGCTGGCCCGTGGGGTGAGGTGGCTGCTCCTTCTGCCGCCTAACAAAGCTGTGTCGACGAAGTTCCCACGTGGCTGCCTTAGTTTTGTTTTCTATTTGGAGCTAACGCTGCCGAAAAAAAATTTAATGCACAGTAAAATACCTCTTTCAGGAATAGAGAGGAATTCATGGAAGGTGAAAAAGACCACAAACAGGCTTGCTGTCATGTGCAACTGATGAGTTAAACCTCACTAACCCCTAACTAAGAGGTGACTTTGAGTAGTTAATAGTTTGGAGTTAAAGGTGTACACTCCTACAGAGTGATAATATTTAGAAGATTCTTACTTAAGTTGTTTTCCTCAAAGGTAGACTGTAGGGAGTGTTTTGTTTTATGGGAATGATTTGGGGAATCTTTAGTAGAAATAAAATGCCATTTAAAAAATAACATGACAGCAAAGTCTGGTTCTATTGTTTACTCTGAGAATAAGCATGTGTTGTCTTTTTGTTGCCTCTTGTTTTCATCACCTTTTCTGTAGTAAAAAGCCCTGCTGGAGTATGAAAGTGATGTGTGTTATGTTGGTTGGAGGGCTTGTATGGCTGCTCAGATGTTGAAGTTCAAACTAAAGCCATTTTGTTCTGTTCTGATGCTGCTGCCATCATTTCTATTAATTGTGCTAATGAATAAGTATTTCTTTCTCAGCACAAATTTGAACCTCAAGAGGTAATCAGCTGCTTTTGAAGAGGTTTATTTGTCCCATGTTTCAACATGTCTCTTCAGGGTTTTTTTTTTGTTTTGTTTGGGTTTTTTTTATGGCTGCTTACCTGTAGGCAATTTGGATTAACACTTCAAATGTAAGAAGGTGAAATTTGCTAATCAGAATGACTACTAGATTTAAATTTAGTGCATTTTTGGAAATAAAAGTATTTTAGTTCATAAAATCTGTCAGTCTATTATTTTGTCTGAGTAGGGTGAAGCTGAGTGTTTTTGAAACACTGAATGGCTGATGATGGCACAGGTATCCTTGTGCTTGGAGCCTCCATCCAGCTTGACATTGCTCCCTGGTGACCCAGTCACATGGTGGCAGTTCTGCACTATTGTTTGTGCCATTACAGAAGATGAAAATGATTTTAGCATTTTCTGGAGATTACTTCTTCTAAAAATTGTGATATCCTCTGATGAGGATATTTGATAAATAGCTGTATAAAAGTGTTCAAGGCCTTGAATGTTAGAGAAAGTGTTAGTGAAACAATGTCTCTGAAGTTACCTATGGCCTGAGCTGCCTTTGTTACAAGTTACACAACCCCCATTTGCAGAGCTCTGCTGAGAGTTCCCATACTCACTCAGAATCAGAGGAGCCAGATGGGCTTTACTGGTTTTTCAGTTCTGCAAAACTTGTTGCAGTAAGGGACTCCAGCAGTGAGCAAGCACCTTGCACAATCAGCGTGGCTTTCTCTTGGCAAATGGAAAGAAAAGGAATTGGAGCCAGTTGCCAAATTTGCAGAAGATCTTTAAATAACAACAATAAAACTAAACACCCCTTAGACTAATAAAGATTGTTTTCCAGTTTTGAAAGAATTGCTTTGAATTTTTTCTCCCTATTCCCTGCCAAGTCCCTGCATAATTAGTTCACATGTTGCTGTTCTGTTGAAAACTTGCCTGAACTGCAGCAACACAGATAAGACTGGAACTGTCTTGTTGGTAGTAAATCTGAAAAAATTGTGTCCCTCATTTTGTTACTGTTTAGGGGAATAAGCATTGAAAAGCTTTTCAAACTGTTTATGGATGGAGGAGAAAAGAAAAAGTCCTTTTCTGAGTGCTTGTCATTTCTAGAGTGTGCTGTGCTTATATTGAGCCTTATGTTTCACAGTATGCTACATACAAATAAAGTTCTTGGATGGGTCCTCAAAGATGCCTTGTTGTTTTTTCTTTTTTGGTTTTAAGTTATGTCAGGTTGCCTCTTAATTCCAATATTCAGCAGACGTTTTTGGGGCTCACTGTGGTGGTGATTAAAGGTAATGATGAGGGCTAGAAAGTTCGAGTTTCTTTTGCCTTTTTTTTTAAATTCTACAAATTCCCTGTATATTTTTAATCTTTTAATTATATTTTAAAAAAAGACTGGATAAAACAAATCCCACCACAGACCAAGCCTGGAATTTATAAAGATTATTACAAAACCTACAGCTGCTGGCTGATGGAAATTAAATATTGCACCCCATGTAGTTTAATACTGCTGGTGTCTGGATGCTACCCTATAGTACAGATGCTAATGAGGGCTTAATTGGAGGTGTTTTTATCTTCACCCAGTACAAGTTATCTTTTTCATATGCAATGATGTTGCAGTTTTATCATGTTTCATGTAATAACAGTGAACTGTGGTTTTTCAGTTTGTAAACAGCGGACAATTACCAGTTGGTTGGAGAATAAAGGACCCAAGACAACGGAGTCCAAAAGGTAAAAAGCACAGCATAAACCTGTTCAAAAGTTGTGTTCTCTGAGGGGGCCTGGTGGAAGCTAAAAGTGCAGGTTGCCACTACAGCTGGGTAAGTGGAGGCAGCCCCATTTCTGCTGCTTTCCTTACCTTGGCACATCCTCTTGAGTAACAAACTGAGACATTTTCACTACAAGCTGGTCCCCACCATCCCCTCTAAACACCCAAGCCCAAACTTACTGTTGACATAGATTACTGAAGCACCTCACTGTTTAGGTGAATAGATACATCAGCTCCTGCAAAGAAAAAGATGGGAACCTGGAGCAAGGGTAGGGAGAGTGGGAGTGTTGCTTCCAGTGGCAGCCAAACATTGGATCAATTTGGTTGTAATATCAGACTGTGTCGTTGGTCAACAGTTCTGCTTTCATTTTTGTTTGATATAGGACACTTAACAGTTGCAGATTTTTGCTGATAGTCCTGTGATCACTTCAGGTCTGTGATCAATCCCAGCTGTTTTGCTGTTAATTTACAGAAAAAAATCTGTTTTGGTCTGTCTCAGTGGACTGTGATTGTAGTTTAAACATGGGCAGCTTGATTTAACACAGCCAGAATTTAGCTCAAATGTGCATTGAGTTTTTGTAATGAAAGACGTTACAAATTTTTGCTGCTGAATGGTATCAGGTAAAGTTTGATATTTTTGGCTAATTTGGTCTGTCAGGAGCAGTGATTGCTAGGCACCATTAAAATTTTACTCTGAAGAGTTTAACTATCTGGTGCAGAGGAGTATCAGATATTATTTTTCTGTAGTTGCAATTGCAAATGTGCTGTTTTATTTTTCATTGATGTTTTCTAATAAATAAAGATGTAAGTCCGTAGCAGTGTTAAAAACAGCTGGGAAGACTTGTGATAATGATTAATACAGAAGTATGTAGAGCTAATTACAGGCTTAGAGGTTGCACTAAATCAAGGATGTTAAGAGGATTCTTAAGGAGGGAAGGAATTATTTTATTTTTTTTTAATTCCCTTTAGAGTATTGCTGTTCTATGCCCTCCTCCATCCCTGCTGACAGATTAGAGCCTAGGCAGTTCTAAGAAGCCTTTAGTTGTGTAAACATTTCATGTGCCTATTGCAGTTAACATCACAATTTTAATTTAAATTTGTCATTTTGTTAGGTTTAATTTCTCAAGTTGGCAACAGATATTGTCAATACCCTTAAGGAGTCATTGAGATGGCGGCTGTATTGTAACTCTCATTTTTGTTCATCAAAATTTGCAGGAATAGATGCATACATGGGAAGTTGAATCATCAAGAAATAAACCCCTCTAAAATCCTTTTGTTTTCAAATAATCATCCTGTGGATGAAGTTCCAAGCTATCAGCTCTCCTTATCCTGAGTGGTCTTTTAGAAGAGGATCTGTTATGATTCATGAAGAGAATGAATGCCTTTAGGAATCTATAATTACTAAAACATTCAGTGGCTGAATTTAGAATTGTGTGGTAATTGCCTATTTTCCCATTTAGTGTAAATGGGAAGCTGGGCAGTGACCAGGCATACAGAGTTTAGTGTGCTCAGTTTGCACTGGGAATATACTGTGTTGTAACAATACATTCAGGAGAAGATACTGTTTAGAGTGATATATTCATCAAGACTAGTCAGATTTTTTTAAAAAATATTTATGTGTCTTCTAAGTAATTATCTTTATCAATATGCTGACACAAATTAATATGTAAATGCAAAACTACTTTCTAACATCTGGTCATACAAAACGCCCTTCATTTCCCTGTGTAACCATTAGGACATGCTTCTATCCTGCACTGCCTTACACAAAGACAAATCAGATTATTTTTCTCTTAAAACCCCCCTGATTTGGTGCATCTTTTAATTTTTGTTATCAGTTTGAAATATATTTTACCCTTGAGCTTTTGTATGGAGTTTTCTTCAAGAGTCATGGGCTGTTTATAAGAGTAAGGGAGTAATAGGAGACTATGGAGCAGAGCTGTGCCCTACGCTTCTAGAAGATGAATTTGTTGCCCTGAGGGAATGGCCATAACACCATTGATTTCCTTGCTCATTTATTTAATGGATAAAAATGAAAGTTATGGAGGACTTTACCACAACTTCTAATTTTTTTTTTTTCATCTGGAGAAAATATCTAAATAATAGCCTCATATTATTTAGATTTGATAATAAGGATAGTGAATGACTGGAACAGATTCCTGAGGTAAGCAACTGATTGATCATCCTGTGGAGCCTTTAAATGGAAATGGGTTGGTAGTGAGCTACATTCCTTAGTGCAGTAAAACTTGTTGATCCTGGTAGTGCTTATTTACAGAGTAGAGTGAATAAAAATGTACTTCCTATTGTTTGTTTATCATTGTTGCTTAAAAAAATATGCACAGAAATTTCATTTGGAAGTAAGACATTGAATTCCCTTACTTCTCTTCCGCAGCTTACACAGCAAAATTAATAACAATACTGAAGCAAATCCTAAGATGACTTCCATTAAAAAAGAGAACTTTTGTGAGCATGATGTGAAAAAGCTAGAGAATACTTGTCAGCAAAATTATGCAAAAATATCTGTGGAAGTTGATGCAAAGCAAGTAAATTTGCCTCAGACAGGCAGCATGTGTAACTGGGAGGCTGAGGACAAAGATGCAGTCTTAGATACAGATCCTGTGAAGGGTCCACAGTCTGGAGACCTCTTTAAAAATGCCAACATTGATCAGATGCACAAAACTGGCAAGCAGAGAGGCTGTGAAGAAAGCAGTGCCACTTGGGCTCAGAGGAAGTTATCGTCAGGCCGGGCTTCAAAAACAGGGAATTCAAAACCTTCTTCAAAAGATGTGGAGACAGATGGACAAGTGGCTTCGTGCAATTCACAGAAGCAGAAGAGTTGCAATTCTGTCTGTTTAATGGGTGAACAAGAGGAAGGGGATGTAGTTCCAGAAAGTCCACTTTCAGATGCTGGTTGTGATGCCTGTATATCTGATCTTGGAGGTCCTGGGAAACTGAGCAAGTGTCAGAGCAGCTCAGGGGACTCGCCTGCTTTTGAGAAAGAAAGTGAGCCGGAGTCACCGATGGATGTGGATAATTCTAAAAATAGCTGCCATGGGTCAGAGGCCGATGAAGAAACAAGTCCATTCCTGGATGAACGAGAGGAGATTAATACGTCAAAACCCATAAACAAATCTTTTAGAATTCAATATGGGGATGCTGAATTGGAGTCAAGGAAATCACGTTTTTCTGCCAAGGGCTGTGAAAGCTTTGAGGAAGTAGATAATTCTGTTAAAGAGGATGGTCTGCATACAAAGTCACCTGGGATCTCTCCTGCTCCATCATCAGAATGCAAAGGTGCAAAGCAGAGTGTGAAGAGAGACTCCAAAATCACCTCTCATTTCATGAGAATACCTAAAGTTGAGGACAAAAGGTAGCAATCTGTCTGTCTCTTCATCTGTTTTTTCATGCTTGGAGATTTCCTCTTTGTTGATAGAATTTCAGAGGCTGGACTGTATAGTTTTGCAAAATGTATTTAAAGATACAAGGAAAACTACATAAGATTGAAATAACTTATTTTTAATGGGGCTATTCATGGGGTCTTTGAAGGATATGTTTGTCCAGTGTAATTACTATTCTTACTAGTTTCATTTGTCAAAAACAATGAATCTATTTTGTTAAACCATCAGTGCTATTCATGCTTTGATTGAAGTAGACATGGAAAAATTGCACTTTTGAGAGCCATTGTAGAGATGTTTGGGGTTTTTTGTTGATGTTTTTGTGTTTGGGTTTTTTTTTTTTTATTTGTTTTGTTTTGTTTGGCTCTATTAATAATTTGGGTGAGAGAAGGACTGGCGGTTACACACTGCAGTAATGGAAATAGGAGTCCTGAACATGGCACAGGACTCTGCATGCCAGGTGTTGTGGAAGGACAAAAGGATAATCTCTGCTCTGAAGACCTTAGATTTCAGTGGGAGCTGAGAAAGTTAATAAGCATCTAAGGAGTGAGCAGAAACAAAAGGACTGTGTATTTTGGTATGACATGCAATTATTTTACTTGACTCTAGTCCTTCAAGTAGGGCAAGAAAGTAGTTTTGCACATCTTTACTGGGGCATTGTCCATGGATAAACAGACCCTGTTGGGAAGGGGCATGGCTCTGCAGAGGAATACTCTGCCTTGCTAACCCACTGCAGTTCTGTGAAGGGGTTTGTCAGCCTGGAGTGAGGAGTGTTTTTGTAGACATGTGCTTTGTGTATTGGGGAGGGGAAGGTTGGTGGTGGTGGTAGTTTTCCCCAAATAAAACTTTGGCCTGAGGCCACAGCAAAGGCTGGCAAATAAACTGACTATTATTATAGTGGTGGGTGGAAGTTTATGTATTTGCCT
This sequence comes from Monarcha castaneiventris obscurior, assembly GCA_026261815.1. Lineage (NCBI taxonomy): Eukaryota > Metazoa > Chordata > Aves > Passeriformes > Monarchidae > Monarcha > Monarcha castaneiventris. Next base: position 26,841,631 of record JAMPIT010000886.1, on the reverse strand, counting down.
ACCTGTTTTTTCAGTGGAAATAAAACTTTCAATGCATTTTATTTTAACAGCAGGAAAGAAAAGTGTGAATTCAAACCCCAGAGGCCAGGAAGGAAGATTGCTAAATACACACCACCCCCTCTTCCAAGCAACAAGAAATGGTTTGGAACCCCGATTGAAGAGATGAGGAGGATGCCGGTGTGTGGGGCCCGGCTGCCGCACCTGCGGCCCTCAGCCACCCACACCGTGACCGTCAGGGTATGGGCATGCAGGCATTGCCTCACAGCAGGGTCCTGCCTCGAGTGCTCAGTGACATGCCACGTGGTAGTCTTGCATTTTGGCATCCTGCTAGCGCTGTTTCTTTTCCATACCTTGCAAGCAGACTGGGGTAACTGATTTTTCTGAACACCGGCTATTCTGGTGCAGAGAATTAGGATATTAAGATGCAGAAGAAACGTAGTAATGGTTTCACTGCCTCTGTCTTGTTAGGGGCAAGTATTTTTCTTCTGCATGGAGGTGCTTGTGCTCCTTTGACTGAGTTGTAAAGTTTGGGAATTTAAATACGTCTACAAGTAAAATTGGTACTTCTAACACTTTCATGCTCTGTTTTAATGTGATTGTGGTTTGGGTTCAGGGCATACAAAAGGCTCAAGATATTCAAGGTATGGAAAAGACAATGAAGCAGAGTTTCTAGCAGTTTTACCACTGCATTTTAGATCAAATCTGATACATTTACCTTTAATCCTGTGGAGTAAAATGCAGCCTAATTATTGTTGAAATAAAATGTGACCAGAAGCCTGTAGGATCATGGATAAACCCCCAGCAAAAGAAAGGCACGTTTAGTTTAAACACATACTCTGAGAGACTTAGTGTTGCTAGAGGGCTGTGTAACAAGTTAGGTCTTTAAGAACACGGTGTTCTTTATTTTTACTTTTTTTCATATTCTGTGGAGTAAATTTGAGATATTGCTCTATCTATAATGGTTTCTCATCCCTTTGAGTGTTAGGTTAAAAATACTACTTCTGCACATGACTATGGGTGCATTTGTAACTACATTTTGGAAATGTTTGGATGAAAATATGTAGATACTTCAATTGATAAATGAGGAAATCTTTAACTGGTGATTGAATATATAGTAGTTGAATATATTACCTTTATTTGAGTGTGTTTCAAGAGGTCTAGTGATAAGGTTACATTCTTTTCATCAAGTGTAATGTAAGATTAACAGATGGATTTTTTTTCTGCGTAGCTGTCATTTGGTGGGTTGGTAGCTTTCCTCTTTCCAAAAAAGGATGGCTGTACATGAGAACTTTTTAAACTGTGTTTTTGCTTACTTTTTATTTCTTCCATTTAAAAACTGAAAGTAGAGTCTGATTTTTTTTTCCCTTCTCCTGTGTTACAGGTAGATCTTCTGAGGGAAGGAGAGGTACCTAAACCTTTTCCAACTCACTACAAAGATCTGTGGGACAACAAGCATGTTAAAATGCCCTGTTCAGAGCAAAATTTATACCCTGTAGAGGATGAGGTAAGATTAAGTATTTACAGTTGTGTAATCAAATAAGTTTGTTTACGCATAGATGAGTTTTCGTTTTACTGCATTTGCTCAATTGTCAAACTAACTATGGAATTAGAAAATCAAATCTGAAAAACTGGATTTTGGGTCGTGATGCTTCAGACAGAGTGAAAGACTTTTTTTACCTGGAAGTTATTTTGCCTAGCCAATTATTTGATGACATATATATTTCTCTACTTACATGGACTGTAAATGTGAACTCCTTATAAATGATATATTTATTTACTTATGTATTTAGGTGTTATATATTGTGTGCGTGTGCGAAGTAATTTGCAATTTCAGCAGATATGAATGAGTTTGTAACCAGTTTGATTATAATACTCTGTCAGGTATTGCTGATAGTGAGGTGTATCTGACTTGTTCTGCTAAAACAGAGGCAGAGATTAGCCCTGTGTGGTTTGTTGATCTGGTATTTCTTGGTCACTGCTTGAGACATAAACATACCCACTGAAATACTTCAGAATAGGGTGAATATAATCAGTGAGTGTGTCCTGTAGTAACAACTCTATAATGGTTATCTATACTTGACTCAGGAATGAAGAATTCTGACAGCCTCTATTAAATACACTCAGTCTTTTCACTTACCAATTTTACAGATGACAGTTATTAGTAAATGTGCCTTTCTGTTTTGAATGACTTAATCTGACTTTCTATTGGGTTTTTACTTTAAAGAATGGAGATAGAACTGCTGGAAGTCGATGGGAACTAATCCAAACTGCCTTACTTAACAAATTTACCTGCTCACATGATTTGAAGGTAAGCTTGTCAGTTTGAAATCAGGTCTATATGCATATAAATACATTCAGGTTGTCTGTATACTGCCAGTGATTCTGGCTTGGTCCTATTTGTTTAATCACTTAGAAAAGTGAGTTATGAAAAAAATCTCTGCTGTTCAAGGGATTCTCTAATGAATGAAGGTTCTTAATGAGTACTAAGTGTTACTACTGAATTTATTCAGATTATTAAAATGAATTGCCATTATAAAGTCTACACAAAACTGTGTTTGTCCAGCAGTATATACTAGTCTGTGGTAAACGTGGTGTGAGGGTTTTGTGTAGCCAGATGGTCAGGGATGCACAGGTGAGAGAGTTGGAAATAGTAACTCTTCTCATCAGTTCACGCCACTAAAATCACAATTCAAGCTGCTGACAAAAATCTGTAGATTTTGGAGACTAATGCTCTTTTGATAACTCTTACAGTAACACTGGCATCAAGTCTTACATTACATGAATTGTGATTTGGAGCAGCTTAGAGTTGCTGTTAGGTTTTTTTATGAAGAGTAATGTAGGGCAGGGAAGGAGGAGGATGTCAAAGCCATACAAAACTTTAAACGAACAAAAGAGGTTCCCCAGCAACTGAGGAGACTTCCCTTGATGTTATTTTATTTGGTTTTTTTTTTTTTTTCCTTGTGATTTTCCTGAAGGGTGGTGGTGTTGTAAATGGTCTATTTAATTTTGCTGTGGTTCTGATTCTTTAAGTTCCTAAACTGATGCAACTTCTGCTACGTTGCTTTTATACCTCAAATACCTTTTATTGGTACTTCTAACAAGAGCAAGCACGGGGTGGGGAACGTTTATGTTGTTTGTTGGGAGATATGAGCATGCCTTGTCTTGTTTTGTGTTAGGAGAAAAAACCCCATAGACTGAATCTTACTCACTGCTAAACCCAAAATAGAGGGTTCAGTCAGTATCAAGGATTTGCACGGTGTTGGCAGGCTCTGTGGCAGGTTTTAGCCACCAGATGGTGCTGTTCCTTCAACCAGGAAATGTCCTTAAATTGTTTTTCTTCCATTAGTAATTACATCTAAGCTCTATTTTGTTGTGCTTCTTCCCTAGGAGGCCATATTGAGGTACAATGTTGCTTATTCCAAGAAATGGGACTTCACAGCTCTTACTGACTTCTGTGAGAAGGTAAAACAAGTTGATTTAAAATAGGAAGAAAAGTAATATAAAAGTGACTGCTTTGCCTGTGTGTCTCAATGCTTTTGGCTTTATTTCCATTTTCAAGAGTAAATGTTTGCAGTTTTCATCTAAGTGAGCAGCTATTTATCTGGTAACTTCAGCTGAAACAATAATTATACTTTATAAACTGGCTTAGTTTTAAATTTTATACGTGTAATTTGGGTGCTTCAGTAATACCTAAGCTTCCTGAAGGTCAGGTGAGAAATTCTCTTTTCCTGTTTTATGAAAAACAAATTTATCAAGAAATTATATTAATATTTCCAGTGTAATTTTTTTTTTGTTTTAAGAAGTGTTAGTCTTTTTTTCCTTTTTTGTAAAACTTTAATGTTATATTGCAGTGGTGTTTGTATAGACTGTGCTTTGCTGGTGTAGCAGGAAAATTCTCCTATTTGGTGAATAGGTGAATTTAAACTGTAGAGCCTTTTAAGGATTGGGGTGGGTTTTATGGCTTCAAGTCTTAGGTATTAGTACTTTCATGGGGAGGATGGAAATGAATAGTAGGTCTCAAATGCAAGTTGGACTATTATTAATGTACATCCTGACTGACAATCAGAAACTATGTTAATTAAAGCATATGAAAGGTTACATAAAATGCAGTAGAAATTGTAGTATTTTTCTTCAACACTTCAGAAGTACTTCTAAAACATAAATGCTTGTTTTCTTGGGGGGGCATGCTAAGCTCTATTAAGATTCAGTGGAAAGTAAATCTGAAGTGAATTTTGTTAGTTCTGTATGTAAATAGATGTCTGTTTAGGCCGTGTGATCAGAGGAGCTGTTCTGTTCTCTCTGGTGCCTGTCTCCATTGCATGTGGGGACTGCTGTTTCACAGAATGAATTTTCTTTTGCATGCATGATTTTGCATGATTATTACTGCTGACAAAAGGCACCTATAAAAATCCCAGTGGTGTCATACTTTGAAGCCACGAGAGCTGCTCTGCTCCCCCATCTTGCAGATTTAGTGCTCTCCCCTCTCGTCTCTGGGGTCTCTGACGTGGCTCCATGGGAGAGGCTGTGGACAGTTGGTCTCTGCTCCTATTGACTCTTGTGCTAAGCAAAATTAACTTGGCCTGTTCAGCTGTTCACTCGTGTGTTACTGAAGTATGCATACTTAAATTAGAATGTTTTAAAGTATGAGTGCTTTTCAGTTAAAAATCTGACTCAGGAACATACCAGATTTGCATCATACTGCTACAAGCACAACTGAGCATGTCCTGGTGTGTTCACCCTGTGCCTTTGGGATTTCAGAAACTCTGGCTGATTAGATTGGGAGATCATCAGCCAGAGAGCCTAAGTAATATCAGCTGTCTCCAGAGGAGGGAGAACAATAGGGAAATAAACTATGGATCAGGCATCAATCTTTCATGAGGATGAAAAGGAAATTTCTGCATCCTGGGAATGATGATTTATTTGTGTGGTTCTCAGATGAAGGGAAGAGATCTGTTTTGTACACAGATTTTAGACCAAGTTAAAAGAGTGTATTTTAAATTTTAAAATTTAAAATTTAAAACTGTTTCTTATTTAAAAAGCAGTATTTTAAATAAGAAACAGTGAAGAGCTTGTGGCACAGCTGCCAGTTGTAGACCGCAGGAGCAAAATCTTGCCCTGGCTTGCTTTGTTGAATATATTGGGTTTAGTGAGCAGGACGTGGGGAGGGGATACATTTTGCAGAGAAATGCTTGAATCTTTTCTGTTATAAAGGGATGTTGGAACTTTGCAGTGTTTGTAAATTAACAAGGCATCTGCTCTCAAAAATTGCTTGCAGTCTGTTTAAGTGAGCAGCTCTTGTGTGAAAGTTGATCACCCCAAGACCAGACATCCTCTGGAAATACCTAAATATAATGACTGTAGTGAGCTGTAGTGCTTTTGAATTTATTGTATTTGGGCATTAATGATTAAGGACTTAGCACTGCTCTGTGTATTTTCTTGTTTATCCTATGATTTTGAGGGTGCAGAGGAGCTGTTTTAGGTTTGCCCAGCCAAGGCTGAAGGGGTTGGTTAAAAGGAAAGCTGGCCTGAATAATCAGCCCAAAGGGAGTGGCAGCAGCTCAACAGAAGGAGAAGTGATCACAAATATTTATTAAAAGAAAAATATTAAAACAGAGTCTGTGACTGTCAGATATGTATTTATGTCATTGAGCACTATTGACTTTCAGTGCCTGCTTAACCAAGGATTTTGTGGTCTGATTTAGAAGGGAGCTGTGTCCATAAATCTAGCGGTGTTTTTTAAGGATTATTCAGATATTACTTCACTAGGTCTGTGTTTGGTTATAAGGTGCTGTTTGTTATTTTATCTTCTGATTATGGACACAGCTCACCTCATCTGTTAATCTCTTGAATACTGTCATATCAGTCTTGCATTGGATTTCCTATTTTAGGTAGTTCCTTGCAAGTTATACTATCAAAATATGCATTATTTTTAAACACCACTTTTTTAGATTCTAGTAAATTTTCTTATAATAAAAATAGTTACCAGTTTCTTGGGCTTACATTTATTTCCCCTTAAGATTAAAACACTCTCAGCTTTCTAAACTAATGGGAAATAAATATCATGTATGTGAGCCAAGTTTTTTTTCCAGAACAGCACAGCCTACAAGTTCTGCAGTTTGGTCGAAGTGTTGTCAGAAGAGGGAGCCCTCACACTTCTGGAAAGATTCTCTTGCATGTCAGTTAATGTGTGGAAGCAAAATTCCTGTTTGTACAGTGAAGTAAATTCAGAAGTTTCAATTTTTTTTCTGTTTTTTTTGAAAATTTCATAGAACTTGTACATAGAACATAGAACTTGTTCATAGAACAATGTATGTAAAGATCTTGGCTGTTTACTTCGGACATCTGACTGTTTTGCTGTTCTCTACAGGATTTCCACAGTGTTATATTAATTTGTTTTGCCATCTGTCTGTTGGTATTGGCATATATGCTTAGGATTTCCTCGAGTTATTACTTAGTAGATGAAAGTTATTAGTGCTAATATTTTTCTTTGTCCATGCAAAATTCTTGTCACTTGGAAGTCATCCTTGCATCTGTTTTTCCAGAACTTACTTAGAAGCCAGGAAAGAGTAAGGAACAAGCAGAAAAAGAAATGTGAGGAAACCACTATGAATGAGGCTGTATTGGAACCCACAATGTGTTATAGATGAGCTTTATTTCTGGGAATGATGATGGTTGGGTATTAATTACATGCTTTTGCTCAGCAGTGCTATGTACTGTAGTAGTTTTCATTTTTCTTTTTTCTGGATTTTCCATTCCACTTCCAGGCAAAACCAAGTTATTTTTATTTTTCCCAAATGTGTGAAATAAAAAGTGTAGTTAGGTCATTGTAGGATTATTCCTGAGACTAATCTGTGACAATAGCAACTTTATCTAAAGGGAAAAGTAGGGCTCTGTCATTTAGGAGAGTCACATGGTCTGCTGCTTTAGATTGGGCCTGCTTGTGCTGGACATGCTTTGTTTTTATTATATTGCTTTGAAGTCTCTTAGAGCTTAAGCATAATTCTTCCTCTTATTGCATGCATCTGCCCTGCCCTTTCAAGGGCAGAGGAGTGTTTAAATCTGAAAATGGCATAGACCAAAGATTGAGTTCAGGTAAATTTGTGTGCCATAGGCAGTGATTGTCTCTGAGCTTCTGCAAGCGGTCCGGAAAATGGATCACAATACATCTTGCAGATACAATACAGTGCATCCATAACTATATTTTGTTTGTCTGCACTCTTTGACCTTGATCATCTTGGTGGAAAGTTTGGGAAATAGAGCAGATACAGGGAGAGGATTCAGGAGTGGTATAAAGGTATGTGATAGTTTCCATATGAGGAACGTCTAAATGAGTTCTGATCATTTCACTTCTTCATCTCAGTTGAGGGACATTAGTAATGGGTATAACAGTGCTGTCCAGGAGAAATGTAAGAGAGGGTGAAGAGGGATGACTGCCCATTCTTCTAGTACAGCAGTTAAGGGACACCAGAGTGTTCCTAGCAGGTAAGGGTTTTGACACCAGACAAAAGGAATTACTGAGATACTGAATAGAGGGCTGTGGAACCCCTTGTCAGGGGAGCTAGAGGATGCTATGGCCTTACATCAGGTTTTGAAGGAATTTGGAGAAATCGCTGTGAGAAAGATCTCAGTGACACCCACAGAGATATTTTGGTGAACTCTGGGAATATCTGAAACTGATTACTGCAAATGAGGAAGTGCTGCTGATTACTTGTGTTTCTTGCTGTTTGACTTTCCTGGGAATCTTTTGTTAATGTGCTTTCATTGTACTGTTATTCTGTTGTACATGGAACTATTGTCTGTTTTTCCATCCCTATGGCTTGGCTGGATTGAAGCTGAAATTTGAGACACATGGCCTTGTCATACATACAGGGTCTGTTTTTGCATAGCATGAGATGTTGCTGACAGAAAGGTATGGCATCCATACAGTAGACTTTTTTAAGAGGAAAAAATACTAAAGGTCATTGACATTTTAAATGCTTGAATCACTTAAGGCACTTATGCCTTTCAAAATATGCTTTTCCAGGCTCTCTTTAAATCCTTGGTGCCTACTTGACTCAAGTAGGAATACTTAAGGGGGATATGCTATCAGTATCTTTACAAAGACACTCTCCACTGTGTAATACTCAGTTTCCAACTGTTAGATTTGCTGCTAATATAGAGAAAAGCATGTGTGTGTCTGCAGTGCCTGTGTGTGGATATCTTGTGGTCTTTTTGTCTTTTGGGAAAGCTGTTTGAAGCCAATCAGTCTATTTAATGGCCAGTAATTGCGTATTTGCTTTTGATTCCCATGTAAATTCAGTATTCAGGAAATCCTTTTGTATTATGAAAGAAGCTGTATAACTTTTACCTTTGGATTTTTCTATGAGATTGAAAGAATAAAAAGATGAGTCTCTTCTCTGTTTATACTTAATTACAGAGAAGAACCTTCAGCATGAGGGAAGAATGTGCCAGAGTACTTTATCTGTGCTCCTCTTTCTCGTTTTCCAGTCAAGCATGAGTTCACTGGTTTTAGCCTGAAAACTGACTGTTAGCAATTTGGGTTCTTTTGTGGCTCAAATCTCACCTTATTCTAAAATCTGATAAAAAGCCAGGCAGCAAGAAAACAAAGTCACTTGTCAAACTGAAGGAATATATTGCTATTTTTCTTCACCCTTTAAAAATAGTTGTCTTAAAATTGCAGCTGTAATTAGTTTTGACACAAGATTAGAAAAGGAATTCCATTTCTCACTTCTGTCTGGTAAAACTTACATGATGGATGCTACTGGGTGCTGGATCCTTTTAGAAGTCCAGCACAGCTGGGATGTGAGACTTTGTTACTGCTTTTACATGCAAGTCTCTATTTGTAAGTTTTTAGAACTTTACTTAAGGCCTTTTAAAAATTTTCCATAAATGGAATTTAAAAATATACAAACTAAGTAATAAATATGTAAAGAAATTAATTTATAAATACAAATTTTTCTATTTTCCACAAATACCACACATCCTTATTATATATGTTTTGGTCTTCCAAAAGTCTGGTTTCCTTTTCTTGTAAAATTGAAATGAGCTATTGTAATAGAAATTGATTTTTGTTGTCACAAATCCTTACCATTTTAATTTTGGCCTGGCAGTATATATATATCTGAGTATGTGCACATACACTTTCTAAAATACCACTTTTTCTACTGCAGGTGTTGTGTGCAGATTCCAGAATATAAGAGAATATTCTGAAAGTGAGGAGTGATGGAGCTTGTTACAATGAGTCTTGTTCCTGTTAGTCAATGCTTTGCACTTAAGGATAATTAAAATAAATAGAAGAACACTAATGTGTTTCACTGAGACACCTAGCACATGTGTGTTACTGATTGTGCTGCAAACCTGTGAAATCTGGGATAATATCTACAGAATGTGCTTAGTGCATTTTCTGGCCAAAGTGTAGTTTCTCATTTAAATGTATGCTACTCCCTAGTATACTAGCACGTTTGGCCTGAGCTTGTTACTTTCAGAAATGTCAGATACAAGTAATTGAGTTAAGATAGAACATACTGAGTGGTAGAGGACTGAACAAAACAATCAGATGTGCAAATATTGGCAGCATGTTTGCTTCTTCTCTAAGAAGAATTGGTTGCATTTTGAGATAACTGGATAAAATTAAGGACTGTCTTGTCAATGAAGTACTCTACTTCAGTTGCAGAATTTTAAACAGCCACAGAACCACACAGCCTTTGTGGGTGTATAGTCTTGTCTTTAATAACCTCAAAATTAACTTGAGAAATTTTTCAAATTACCTGGACAATTTTGGAAATTATGGATCCAGGTTTTTTTACTGTTATTTCAAACTTTCAGCTAAAAAAGAGATGCAAATGCAGTATAGTCTAGTTGGATTATGGTTGATCTCTAGATTTTCATTCATTTGAAAAAGACCAAACACAAAACACTGCTACAGTTAAGTATGTGCATATCATGGGAAATCTTTGTGTTCTAATAAGGCTTCACGCCACTCCTGCCTCCTCGTAGGTCTTATGAGCCATGTCAGTCTTTCCTGTTTGTTTTGTTGTTTGAATGACCTGCTTGAAAAAGTGATTGCTGTAATCAGTGAAACTGGAATAGAAGGAATTTTGAAGTACCAAATTGTTCTGGTGACTGGGTTTTTGATAAATCATTTTTATAATTGTCTGGACAGTACTAACAGAAGTGAGCATTGTATAGAGATGTCAGCACTACAAATGTAGGCTTTTAAGCAAGAAACAGAATGTCCCAAGGCTGAAAATAGCCTATCCATTGCTCCTTGTTGGATTTTACTTTAGTCCAGATGTTTTCAAGCAATTTTCATTACATCAGATTACCTTTTTAAAATCTAAACTGAAAGGGTCTTTTGAGTGTGCCATGAAGGGTTTTCTTTTCACAGCAGCAGAAAGGAATTTATTCCCATATTGAACAAAGGGTGAGCTTTTCTGTGGTGGGGGGAATATGCATCTTGTACACATTCAAAACATTAGAAACTAAGCATTGTAGAGGAGAAACAGCATTGAATTACAGGCTTATTCTTAGTTTTCTGTACTTTCTTGGCAGAACAGTTGAGTATTTTTAAGTGGTGTTTTGTAAGCACTGTTGCAATGACTGTTGAGTTGGAATTACCAGGGTAGGGATATCTGCACATAGCAGGTGCAGAGATATAATTGTACTGTGTCCCAAGTGCTTGTGGATACTTCATGCTTTAATAAAGATCTATATAAAGACACATTCTGAGCATCTCTTTCATAGTTTTTCACTATATTGAGAACATTCCTATTTGAAAAAGAAAAAAAAAAAACCCCTCGTAAATATAAAAGTTCTGGGTTTAAAGGCTGCCTTCTGATACTTGCTTTGTTTTGTTTTGGGGCCAGAGGACTGTTGAATAGATTTCTGTACTTCCATTGGATTATGTGCAAATCATCATTTATCTGTGCTCACCTGTGTGTCCCAAATGACTAAGAGAAGCTTCTTTTGGTTGTGGGGGGGCTTTCATTAGCTATGTTGTGCTTCTGCATTTTTTAAAATTTTATTTATAATGTATTGAGCTGTTTGAATAGAAAAGCCCCACAAAACAAACTCTGGTAGTCAAAGCTTTCAAGAGAAATGCTCACCGAAAAGGTGTATATGTAGGTAGGGAAGTGATAAAGAGGCATTGCTGTTGTTAGGATGACTATGAAGTATGAACAAAGTGGATTGGAACTATATTCCTGGGGTTTTTTTCTCCTTCCTTTTCATCTGAAAAACTGAATTTGCTTATATTGCTTCCTTGGGGAGTTTGTTACTGCTGCCATGCTTTCTTTAAAGAGCAGGTTTACAAAGGTGGCAAGGTGTGTACCCTCAGGATGGTGTGAGGGTCTTATTTGGCAAATATAGTAGTAATTACTGGATATTTCTCTTTAAATACAGTTTTCCTAAGGATAACTGCTCTGTTGTCTCAAGCTTTTCATGCCAAGGTTTCAAAAGTGGTTGCAAAACATATTTAGTATCTGATGGCTTTCAAATGCTTCTACACTATGCTTTTTAAATATGTTTTTTAAATCATAGTAGTAGTAAATATTTTTCCCCTACCACTGTATTCAGAGAGATAAAAGTTTTGAATAAGCTCGGAAACAGATCACTTTTGTAACTTGTATCAGGCAGGTGAAAGGCACTTTATTTTTCCCTCATTTTATAGCTCTGCTGTAGAGGCAAGGTCATTGTCCTCTCCACTGCTCTACTTCCCAAGAATAACTTGAAAGTAGCTAGAAAGCAGTATTTGACTTTTCATCCCAGGACTCTGCCACTGCTTTGGAAATGGCTGTGATGCTTCTACCCATGATAGAATCACTCTGCAAGAGCATACAGATAGAAGTTATTGGTGGCCTGAAGGGTAGTGAAAACGACTGAGGTTAGATTTCCAGCTCCTTGGAAGTATAAATGGGGTTTCTAAAACCATTAAGAGGAGATTGAAAAATAAACACATGTTCTCCTCTAAGATTTTATTTAGAATGTTTAAAAGCTTTGAGAACAGAAGCAGCAGTTGTTAAGGATGATGCACCTGAGAGATTATTCCAGGGCTGGATTGGCAGAAGACATGAATGAGCCTTTGGGGGGAAAAAAATTAAAGAAAACCAAATTAACCTCTGCCTTGTAAACTGTCATCTTTTTTCCTTTTGAAGTGTCAGTTTGTGAGTTTGATAAATGTCAGAAGCATTCTTGTTCTCAAATAAGATTCTTCTCTGCATAATCCAGTGTTACGGTTTCTTTCTTCTTTCCTCCAAAGATTACTTTTTGTTTCTAATCAGACAAGTGCTCAATAAATGGGATGGATTTGACAGCTAAATGTGTTTCCTACTGAATTAGTTTTGTAAGGGAACTAGAGGAGGCAGATGAGAGTATTCTTTCCTGCAGTTTTGGAAGTTCATTGACATAATAAAATGGGAACTGGAATGCGCACACATACACACCACACCCCTCGCCCCATGTTTCTTCTATGTTTCAGTCTTGTTAATATGGACAGTATTTGATATTGTGATGTGTCTGTTTTACAGAGGCGTGTGAGCTACCGAGCTGCAGCCTGGCGTCTGTCTGGCTATGAGTATGCTGATAGTTCTCACACAAAGTCTTTAAGTAGAGTCGATGTCCCTGTTCAGAAGAAAAGGCTTTGTAGGCAGTACTATTCAGTGAAGCTTGTTTTGGGGGTGTAATTTAAATAGATTAGTTTTTAAAGTCACCCAGTAAGAACCTGTGTGGGCCTTTTTGTTGTTTGTTTGTTTATTTGTTTTTCCCCAGCTGTTCCAAATAACAGATTGAGAAAGTCTGCTTTTAGGATTCTGTAATGTTTAAAGGCACTTATGACAATGATTAGAGGAAGAAAGGGAGTACAGATTGAGGTTGGTTACTTCCAGGTAAAAGACTTCAGTGTCATAAACAGTGAACTCATTGTTTTATTGGCACTGGGGAGTTCTAGTCATAGATTTAGACTTCACCATGTGTAATTGTTAAATGGTATGCAAAAAGCATGGGACTTCTGGATGAGACAGAAGCACAAGTAAATAAGTACAGGCTGCTCTGGAAGGAAGAGAAAATGAAAACAGCTCCTGCAACAAAGGAGCAGCCACATGTTCTGATTGTTTCAGCACACTTAGGTATTTAAGTGTCTCAAAATCATAGAACCATTTAGGTTGGTAAGGACCCTAAAGTTCATAGAGTGCAACCATTAACCCAGCACTGCCAAGTCCACCACTAAACCATGTCCCTAAGCACCACATCCACACATTTTTAAAATGCCTCTAAGGACGGTGTTTTCAGCTTTGAAGTATTTAATGTGCCTCAAAAAAAGAGGTCTTTTATTTGAGACAAATTGAAGATAGTGAAGAAGGAAGAAGAAAAAAATCTATTCCTGAAATTAGGAGAATGAATCTACTGTAAATAGGGTACATACAAGTTATTTGGCTTGTCTAATTACCTAGTTCAGCATTATCACCTCTAACCACATGATATCTTACATTAAAATCATTAGGAAGCCTGTTACTGGAAAGGCAGTTCAGTAGTAACTGTAGGTGGTTCAGAGCACTGACAGCCTGAGGCATTATGGCAGCTGTGAAAGAAAAAGTCAGAAGGTCAAAATCCTTTAGAATTAGGAAATAAGAGACACATAGTCTGAAGGAAGCACTCTGGTTTTCCTCTTCATCCTTAAGAACATGATTCAATTGGTCCTTGTCCTGCCACAAAAGTTAATATGGCGATATAAAACCAAACAAATTGAAAGCATTAAGCCGTTGCTGTCTTAGCGTGCTGGCTGCCTGTTGGCATGATGGCTGTGCCTTCCCATGTGATAGATGGAGCTGTCCAAATTTGTGTACCCTGTGTGCAGTTTGTTTGCTTTGATGAGCTGTCAGATTTAGATTTAAACTCTCTACCATCACTATCACCCCATGCTACCTCAGATCCTTCTTATTAGGCCTGTCAGGCATATTCTTCTGCTGCGTTTTGGAGGGCTGGTTTATAGTGACAAGAGGCCATTACTTACAGCCGTGTTTAGTCAGGCCTCTTTGCTGCAGGATAAATGTTCATTTTGCTAAATTGCAGTGCAGGTTTGGCCAAGAGCTCGTACCTCTGCTACGGCTCACTGAGCCATTTGCATCTTAGGAATTGGAGCCCTAAGTCCTGTTCATTTAATCAGTCACACCAATGAAAATAGTGATGGAATTGCCAAATTATTTCTTTGGTAAAAAGCAAGTCATGCTTTGCAACTCCATAGACATATACCTCAGGGTAATTCCTACATATTTTGCATGATTGGAGCACTGAATAAAGTCAACACTGTATTTATGTTTTTGTTTCAAATACTGAAGGAAGCTGCGAAGGACAATAGTGCATAATAAGGAAAGAAGAAACTGATCAATTGCTATAAACCAAAATTGCTACGGTACTTAAATGTATTTTCCTTTATCAAAACTTGATGACAACCATTTCATATTTTAGAATTCCTTAAGTTCTAAACCAAATGTTAGTTCCTTTAATAATGGAAGCTCAGTCCTTTCTCTTAATGTTTGCAGAGCTGTAGCCTTTAAAAGGTTGTACACAATTAAAAGCACATTAGCGAATTCATACAGACATTCCTGTACTAGCAGATTTACTTCCAAGTCAGATGGTTGTTTTAACAGCTTCATTCTGACTAGAACATTCCTGCTTTTTCAGTGAGAAGAGTTGCAACTGGTATCTGCCTTTGTAGCCCATTGACAAGGGTCTTGACTGGTTCTTTGTCACTTATCACCCACTCTGCACACATCTAATAATGCATGACTTTTTGGTAGGCTGCTTCGGCTTATTACTGCATAGGAAGACTACCCCCACCCCCAGGTTATTTTCCTGTAGAATCAGCAAGATGAAGGATCTCAGGAAATTGTCAGATGAACATGGGAACTGATGAAATGTGGGGGCTGGGGGTGTGTGTGTGTGTCTGTTTTTGAGCAGATAGAGTGAACACATCCCTCTTTCAGCGGCATCAAATATGTAGAACGTGTAATGTCACTCTAAATACACTGGATTTTACATCAGTACAAGTCACTGCTTCCTGAGGAGAGTTTCTTTCTAAATAAATCTTCTCTCAGTTCTGTGACCAGGTGTTCTCTGTGCTGATGCTGGGTTCTCCAGGTTGGCATTTGCATCATGGGATGTCTGCCAGATGTAGATGTGTTGTCAGCACTCCACGTCCTGGAATCCTTTTACTTTCCATGACTGAGTGTTCTTTTTTTGCTGCTTTCAAAGCCTGAAAAGACTGTCACAGGTAACACCAGGCTCTGTGTTGCACCCAGCGTAACTGAGAATGTGCAGTGACAGTGGTGGGTCTACAAAGCTGCACCTGTGATGGTCAGAAGAGGTTGTGAGGGCCAAGCAGCCAGGGATTTGCAGGTGTTCTTTTTTCATAGAAACCTCAGAGGAATGTTACCTGTACAGGAAGAGTCTGTGAGCAGACAGGGTAAGCTTTCATTATATGGACGTGGCCTTTTGATGGAGAACAGTGCTGAATTAGGAGTTTCTTGGCAAAGTCTGTGAACTCAAATGATCATATTTTTGAAGTAGTGGGGTCCTCATGGCACCCGATACTTTTTAAAAAACACACTTCATTTACATGTAGGAATAATCCGAAGTCAATGAGAACACTTCTGGGCAGTAACAGCTTCAAATTTTGAGGTTTTTCTTTAGTGGAGATCTAGTAAAAGTCATGCATAGAAATACTATAGAAAAGAAAGCATACTCTGATACATCATTAGAAAGGTAAGAAGAAGGAAAAGTAGGATTTCAGAGTTGAAGAAGTGTCCTTTATAGTTAAGTATTCTGCATCAGAGCTGAGCTGTGCGATTGCTGGCCTGCCTCTGTTTTGGGAAGAAATTGTCTCATACTATTATTATGTTGTTTTCAAAGAAGCATAAAGAAAAGGTTGAAGTCTTGACAGCTATGACAAAGTCTGGTGCCATAATATGTCACTAAATAAGTGATACTGTATAGTCTGTGGCAGTCAGCAAAGCATAGCAGCCACTATTTATATGTCAACTTTAAAAGAGAGGAAGTGTTACCCGAAGGGAAGAGAATATCAGAATTTGACAGCCTGGTAGACATCTGAGGTTAAATGTCAGTTTTTGAATAGCTATAACTTACATATTCATTTTATGGGTTGAGATCTGAAATTCCAGACTTTAAATGCCCATTTTGTTACTTATGGCACTTAAAAACATTGTGCCTAAGAACAGAGCAAAGTTTCCTGCTGAAGCAGATAATGTTTAAGGTTAGGTCATAGTTTTCAGTGTTTGACTTATCCTGTGTAAATATGTAGGTGCATATGCAGCCAGTAACAGGAGAGATGCATCTTGCTCATTTCCTATCTTAAAAATAAATTTACTTTCAGAAGTAATTTGTATATTACTTGGATTCCTCCTCATATCAATGATTTTCATGTTTCCTGGGCATGCTATTCTTTGCAAGTTCTTGTTTCATTTTAAAGCTTTAAATTTAACCTTCATTTTTATGCCTCAACAAGCAGCATGCATAATGCATAGAAAGTAACTGTGTAGGTCTTGGTGTTGTTTTATTTTCCCCCTTTTCCCAAACAGAAGTTGTTTGTGCTTTGAGCATTTGTTTGTGTCTTGGTTTTTAACTTCCTGAGTACTCTTATTCCTTTATATTACTTGGAGCAGGAGACAACAGAGCCAAGATACTTCTACAGTTATTTTAATGATCTCAGAAGAACAGAAGTTGTTAGCCTTCAAACAATATTTTCACTGTTTATGAGGAACAGTGTGTCTTGAGTCAAAGGCATCATATTTTCCTCTTCTCAAGAGAATTGCCAGTGTCTTTTTTACATTCTGAAGTCTGTGTGAAACTTTCCATTGAAATGTGAATTACAAAGCCCTGATAATAGGACTAAAATGATCTCTTCCTGTGATTTCTCAGTGAGACTTAAGTGTTGCCGAGGCTAAAGTTGTTCATACCTCCATGCTGTTTCCTCCATTCTGTCTGCGGCTGGTTTTGTGCAAAATTGGTAGCAAATCAATTTTTTAAATGTTACTTGAAAAATAATGTTCTTTATTAGTTTTAAAGCCACCATTTCAGAATTTTAAGGATTTTAGTCTAGAAACTGGTAGAAAGTAGTGGTCTCAAATACAGAGTCTGTGGATGCAGGGGAAGGAGGGAGGCAGACAATTGAGCTGTGACCTTTGTCTTCTGTTCCCCAGCTGTAGTGCAAGTCGTGTGTTCTCTTCTCTCTGCCTTTTGCCTTGAATGCAGCATGCAAATCTAACAGCCAGTCACACCTGATGCCTGTATCCACAAAAACTTCCACAGCATAGGAATGTGCTTTACTCTACACCTCCCTTCAGTCTGTTCATTCAGCAGACTGGGAGAGTTTTGAGGTTTTTGTGCTGCTTCACGTTTTGGAGCTGCGCCGCTTCATGTTGCATTTCTTTCCATAACCTTCTGTCCTAGCTTTTCTTAGAAGAGCATTGCCCCCCATAAAGAACTTCTTGCATCTTTGAAAAATAGGTGTGTGATACATAAATGGGTGTGTGGGTGGGTTCATCTAAACCCTGGCTGCGGGTTGTGGAGCTCAGAACTGGCAGTTGCAACATAGAAAAGAGATCTTGGACTTGCTCTGAATATAGTGGCTTTATAGGCTTTGGCAGCCAAACATGTCCACAGTGGGCAGCCAGCATCGGGGGGAAACTGAGAACAGTAAAAGAAGGGTTTGATGTGACTTGTTCTTGGGTATAAAAGCTTTGAGAAGCCTTGTGAAACACTGGTGTGTACCCATTTGTTTTCAGTGTTGTCAATTCTGGTCTCCCCTTCTCAGAAAATATGTTAGAAGAGAGGGAGAGGCAGCTGAAATAGTTGTAGTATCAGCTGTCCTACAGGAAGAGACTGAAAAGATTGCAACTTCAGCACGTGGGACCAGGCAGGCTGCACCTGTTATGTAATCCATTGGCTGTAATTCTTGAGGGAACATAGAGGGGATGGATGGCCGAAAATGCCCAGGATTGCATCCTGTTGCATTGGATTTGCTGTTGCTGCTGCAGAGGCCCTCTGATCTGAGCCAGGAGTGCATTTCATCTGTCACTAATAGGAGGATGTCACAGGTACTTGTCTTGAACTATGACCTGAATATGAAATTTGAGTAAATCATTCCAGTACTTCCATGGTTAGGTAGTGATTTTTCAGATGAGAATTTGGTTCATTGCCTTGGAAAGAATCAAATGATAATTTATTCAGGCTTCCTTTAAAGGGCATTTGACATGTTTTCTCAACTGCAACTTTTGAGACTTGTTTCTGTATCTCAGTGAGTGGATTACTGCAAGGTAAATTCAGTGAGGCACTACTTTGAAAATGTTACAAATTTGGCAGGAAGCTAAGAGGACCTATTGTTTTTTTAATTTCTTTTGCATGGGTCCTGTTTTCATGAACTTTTCATTCAATAGTTATTTCTGAGGTAAAAAGCTTTTTTTTTCTTCTTTCAACAGGTTCTTGAAGATGCAGAGGCTCAACATCTGTTCCAGTCCATTCTTCCTGATATGGTCAAGCTGGCACTCTGTCTCCCTACTATCTGCACCCAGGTAAGCAAGCACAGCCAGCAAGTACTCTGTGGCAGAACACTGCTCTGCAAAGTGCAGCTGATGGCTAAGGTCAGAGCATCAGGGTCATGTTATGTTCATAACAGAAGCTGTAATTTTTGTGTTGAATGCAGATGAGGCCTAGGGAGCATAATGGACAATACTCATCTGGAATTATGTTATGCAACGTAAAAAAAAGTAAATCTCACTGTCACAGTTTTAGCCTGAACTTCAGTAACACTTTCTTTTCTATATGCTGAAGTTGCTTCTTGCATTTCTTATGTGAAATGACCATGCAACATTTCAGGTTGTAAAATCACACTTAGAAACTGGAACAATTGAATAATCTGAAGCCATCTAATTTTCTATTTTAGAATTGTTTTAATCTTAGAAGTGGTATTTTCATAAAGCTTTCATTTACTTGGGAACATACTTTATTCTGTTTAGAGCATATAGTACTTGCACATATACAAACCTTAACTAATTCAATATTAATGTTGTGGAAATTAGTTCTGTAAGGGATGAAGCTGATAAAAGGGAGTAGGGCTGGTCAAGTGAGGTATGGTAGGTAACATTAGCTGGGTAACAACAATTTGTAAACTCCTTTGTTACCATTTTCTAAAGTGATTCTGTTGGGAATCAGCAGGGAAAATCTCTCCCTAGTTTGTTATGCTGCAAGGGTCCTGAAGTAGATACATAATTTCAAGCTGTGAATATTTCTTGTATTTTTTTTTTTCTGGTAACTCGATGAGGGAAGTTGTTTGAGAATGCTATGAAGTTTCTGAACACAAAGTCAAGCACGAGACTTGCAAGTGCATGCAGTAATGCCTTTTATAAAGATCATGTACTGCTAGGTAATGTAAGTTGTGAAGATCTCTGTCAGACTCATTTTTTTGGTTAGACATAAAGATAAATTTGTTCCAATATAAGACTATCCAAAATATTCTATTTTTATAGATTTGTAGAACTTTAATTAGAGTGAGCTTCTCAGGCTTTTTTACCCCTCTAGCTGTGTGATTTCAGACATCATAATATAGCTTGTTAATTAAATAGCCAGAAGAGAGAATGAGATTCAGTGAACGTGAATGTAGTAGTTATAAGAAGGAAGACTTGTTTGTTTTCTGGAGTAAACAGGGCTGTGTATTCAACAGTCTAAATCAACAGCAGTTTCTGTATTCACAACTAGAAGGATGAAAATGTGGCTGTGCTGGAGCTAGGCTAATGATGATGGCTGAGAATTTTGGAAGGAGGTGAAAACTGTTCTCTTTCTCCTGTCAAGTTGGTTCATAGTAATTGTTACTGGACTTCTTAGCAGTCAGAGTGATGTACCCCTGCCACGCTCCATATTATCATGTAATTAAAAAAATAAATAAAATGCCATGAATGTTGTGAGCCAAAGTTCCAAATCAGAAGGCTAATGCCTGATAAAATGAAAGATGTATAATGCTTCAAGTTGGAGAGTTTTTTGTTCCCTCTGCCCCTTTATTTCTTTTTTTATTAAGGAAACCCTGACCAGAGTGAAATAAAACTTCAAACTGAAGACCAAAGTGAAGCTGAGCTTTTAGTTCATTCTGATTATAAAAGAATGGATAATTATACACTTTCTACAAATACCATCAGTGTCATTTCTTCAAGAAGGATGGCAAAAAAATTCAAAGCAAGTCATAGAGTTATGATCTGTGGCCAGACTTCCTTGCTTCTTTGTAAAGTTTAGAGCATGGTTATTGTAGCTGAGAGCATTCCCTAAGGGTTCTTAGCTGTACAGCCTATTGAAAGTGGATTTCTATTTCAGTTTTTAACATTGCCCAGGATTTGCAACATCCTATCTATTTTTTCCCGATGGTTTTGTTTGATAAGTTGTGTTTTCCTGATCTTTCTTTTTATTTTTGATTAGAAATCTGCATTTTGCCAGGCAAGCCCTTTCTGAATTGTCTTGAATAAACTGTTCTTGACTTTTAACGGTGCTGCTGATTAAAGGCTTTACCAATGGCTTAAACTCTTGCTCTAATACAACAAATGTAATTTTGTGCTTCTGTTTTTTCTTTCAAAAAGGGTAAGCTAATTATTCTTCTCTCTCCTTCCCTCCTTTCTCCCCTGCCCCTTCCTCCCTCTCACTTCTTTTGTTGGTAGCCAATACCTCTGCTGAAACAGAAGATGAATCACTCCATCACAATGTCACAGGAGCAGATCGCCAGTTTTCTGGCCAATGCTTTCTTCTGTACTTTTCCACGTCGCAATGCGAAGATGAAGTCTGAGTATTCCAGTTATCCAGACATTAACTTCAACAGGTCAGCAGTAAATGAACCTGATAACCCTGAAAATGATGAAAATAATGTTGTTGTTTAGAGGAGAAACTCTTTTGTTTTTTGTTTCTGTCACTGAATTCACTAGTTTGCTTTTTGTCTTTTTTCCTATTTCCCTCTAAGGGACAAGAAAACTGTGCATCTTTGTAAGAAAGGATCTTGTGCACAGGAAGATATGATTAATATTCCAAATTTTTTTTTGTGCATGAGCATGCACAGACACACTCTTGCTCTGGCATAATTAGATTGATACAGTTCCCTGCCTTCTCATAAGCCAATCATCTGCGAATGGTATATTTTAGTTGTGCTTCAAGTGTTCTGTGTCTATTTAAATTAGAGATCAGTGTTTCCCCAGCCACGTTTCTGTTGTCTCCTGTGTCATCAGTGGTGATCTGCACATAAAGTCAGATCAATAGGACTTCATTCTTCAGCATCCATACCATTGTATTAAGGCAGTTGTGGAGCTGCATGTCAAAATTAACCTTTCCTTTTTGCTACAAGTTAGCCTAAGAAGGCACAATAAGAATTTACTTAAAGATACTCTGATGTCTAAGCAAACATTTATTCTTTTTTTCTTCATGCTAACTTACAAACAGATTTGATTAGAAATTTTTCTTCGCATCTTTTTTATAATTTAAATATGCTTATTTCAATTTTAAATGAGGGAAATAGATGGAGACATTTTCTGCTGCAGAATATTATGGTTGACATGGACTTGTAGATTAGAAACACAAGTTTGTTGTTTCTTGGCACTTCCATCCAAGTCTTTGTAGATCAACCTTAGGTTTATTAGGCTGGAGCTTGGATATATTATTGATCTAGAGTTTGTCTTATTCCTCACTGTTAACAGATGTAGTGTATGTGCTCTGACAGCTGAGATCTAATATAAAAACAGTGTTGCCTGTGATCCAGCACACTTGGGTGCATGTGTTATGAGAGCTGTATTAGACTAGAAGTTCCCAGAATACATTGTCAGGCATGCTAATGTACTGATAATGGTTTTGGTGGCTGCTGCCTTTAAGGGCTATCACAGGTTTATCCCTGTTGTGTATTTCAGAAGAGAGACCAGGGTCACTGTCTTGGTGTTTATCCCGAGAGTGCAGTGGGTTATGGAACAGAAGTGTGGGTGGGCATTATTATGCCGTACAATTCAGTGTATTTTTCTACCAGTAGTTTCTAAGAACAAATAAATGAAAAGCACCATTGATGCATTAAAAAATATTGATGTTCAGAGCAGTGAAAGAGGAGAGTGAAAGGTCTGGAAGACATTCTCTTTGACTGCACACTTCCAGCAGTATTTTGTGGTATTTTTAAAGGACTTTAAGTTACTGATTTTTGTGGTAACTTAAACATTTTATAAACCAAGCAGTTAAATTTTGCAAGTTGGATAATTTCTTACCAGCTACAGAATAAAATGCTGTTAAATAAATGGAGTAAATTCATACTCTCCTCTATGAACATTGCAGAGCAATGTAAGGTGACAGTAGTACAGTGCTCTACTTGTGGTTGACTCAGGGCATAATATTGCAAACTACTTCTAAATAAAAATGCCTTGGCAAATTATTAGGTAAATATTTTCCTTCCATAGGCTCAAAGAATGACCAGTATAAAGTATTAACCATTCATAATTTTCAACTCTATTCCAGTCAGTCCAACATTGTTTTCTGCCTTGGCTGCCTGGTGCTATCATAGTAAGATCCAACAATGTTATTTAGAAGGGGAATAGAGCAGACAACCTTCAGGCCCTCCTTTTGCATTATGAATGAGGCAATGCTCAGCTTCTAGTCACACAGGGTAGAAAACCATTTTTATTTGTGCAAGAACAACAATATTGTTGCCAAACTGGAGAAAAGAAGGGAAGCTAATGTCCTCTGGTTAGTGAGGATTAAAAGTGGCTCTTCCTCAGTGTTTGTCAATTTATGCATTTATTAGATAAGTACGATTTCCTTTTCCAGTCTTTTTTGCTTTGTTGCAGCAAATCTACACCCCTACACCCCCTGTATTTTGAATTTGATTATAAGCAGAGTAGTGAAGTAGAATACAAGGTGTGACAGGCAGTGGATAAAATTTGAGGGAATGTGCCAGTGAGAGTGGGATTGGTAGGATCAAAGCAGAAGGAAGAGTTGTGGAGAGAGTACTACAAGACTGTACAGTTTTCTGCTACTGTATATAACCTACCTTAGTTAAAATTTAAAATGAGGAGGGAGGAGGATAGATAGTATCTTATGTCTTTTTTCTTCCTACCAGCCCTGTACTTTCCTGCCCTGCGAAGTTACTTCTTTAGTAGCAAGCACAGAGTAAGCTGTTGTCTTTTCAGCTGTTGTTTCAGACTTGTAAAGATGACAAGGTTTGGTTCACTACAGTGTGTATTTTCAGCTTTTTAAAAAAAGCTTTTTGGGAAGCTGGATGTACTCAAAAGGCAGTAGGCAATGACTGAAGTTAAAGTTTTTGTGACTTTTTTTTTCCTGTTTATAAAAATGTTTTGATGTAAAGGCTTTGGAGGCTGCTGCTCTGCTCTGTCTGCTTAGGGACGGGCATAGCAGATTGTTGACACAGCAACATTTTGTCCCCACAGTATTATGGTCTGTAGCTTCGTTAGCTAAGTTCAGACTTAGTTCTTCCCTCAGCGTTAATTCATCTGCTACATGACTGTAAATAAATGACTTTGTTCTTTGAGTATCAAAAAATAACCTGCTGTTGTTCCCTAACAAAGCCAAATTGCTGTGCATGGATGGTAATGTTTCAGGGTTTTTTATTTAGCAAAGGTGGTGTTCCTCAATTCCTTTATCCATGTCCTGTCTACATTCATACAAAAGGCTCCCACTCCTCCCCTCAAATCTGTGAGACTGAAAAACTGAAATTTGTGACTTCTAAGTTAGAAACACAACTGTGTAAGTTTCCTTGTGTTTTTGGTTTTACACAGCAGTCTTTTATCAGTTCACTTTATGGAGACTTAAACATTATTGCCTTTTTATACACTGTAAAATAATTACGGTTTTTACGTTTAAATGCTGATATGTTCCCTCTTTCCTCCCAGTCTTCTCCCTGCTTTAGGTTTTTATGTGCTATTAACTACCATATTTTAAGTTCCACCCATACTCACCCCAAGGTACAAATCTGTTTGACAGAACAAGAGAGTCAGTGCACGATAGTTTAAAATTTAAGACTCATAGAGACATGAGTGCAGCTGATTGGGAGGAAGGCTGTTGTATGTGTTAGTGTTAACATACATCATCCATGCTTTACCTCTCCTCTCCTGCTGCTAGTCTTGCTGAACGAGAGGAGAATAAAAGTGGCCATTCCTCTTTTGGTTTAATGGTGTGTTGTGACACTGACTGTCCATTTTGATTCCTCATCTTGTTACAGACTGAAAGTCACCTGTGTATAATTAAATACTTGGTAATTTAATTGAATTCTTCCCTTTTTTGCTTGGCAAGGATGAGCCTATTATGAGTCTTAAGTAATTAATAACATAATTCATTTCAAATATAGTTGATAAAATGGAATTCATAGTTTAAGAGCTTTAATATTTATGAATTCTAGTAGACAGAATGACATCCATTCAGTGGCCAAGCATTAGATCATACTAAGCAGCATAAAATATTGCTTCTGTTCAAAATATCAAGTTAAATTTAGGGTGTTCAATTTTTCTTTTTAAAAAACACTACTATAATATATATGATGACAATAGATTGGGCAGATTTATGCAAAAATAACCCATCACAAAAGAAAGAACTGAACTGGCCATTTTATGTATCTTATTGCTGAATTTTTCTTGGAAATTGCATTCTGGTTGAATATAGAGCCTGAACTGCATTGACTCTCTACATTTATGATGTTGGTTCCAGTTTAAAATAGTTGATTGTGATGATAGTTGTAATTACACTATAGACACTATAGAATTTGGTAATTTAGGAAACTGTCCAGTTAGATTGTATGCAAAAGCAAAATGAAAGGAAAAATATTTGCAGTCTTGAGTCAGTGTTCTGGAAAGGGCACAGGTTTGTCAAGGACCTGTTTTGCTTCTGCTGTGTCTTTGACCTGCTACAGATTTGTTTTAGCTGTTGGATCAAGTTAGAAGAAATCTTTCATTTTCCTTGTTTAAAAACTCCATAGTTAGACTGGAGATGTGATAGGTCCCATCAAAGCCACTGGGGTTGAATTCATAACTGAAGGCAGTATAATGGCATAAGCCTGGTACATCTGGCACATGTCTTAGTGGATGCTCTGGTCTGAAACCACCAGTATTCCACTAGGACTGAATTTCTTCATCTTTATCAAACAAACCTTTAAAGTAATTTCAAGTGATTGGAAATGAGGAGAAAAACACACTAGTTAAGATATATTTCTTTTATGGAATATATAATATATGAAAGGAAATGGGAAAGTGTATGGTACATTTATGCAGGAGAATTGAAATCTAATTTACCAGTAATGCAATTATCTCTCCATAAACAACATAAATTTCACAACACTAATGAATATTCTCTGGGGAATAAATTATCTAATGACTTTGAGAGAACTTGGTTTGGACTGTGATGTATTGCTCCTCTGGTAAGTGGTTCTAGACTTTTTGAGTTAAAGGACACTGATCCTACAAAACTCATTCTGTAATGCCTCCTTTGGGCATGTGAACTGATTAGCTTTGGACAGATTGCTGTAAGTCGAGTGTAATTTTCTGTAAAAACATTTAAATCAACATTTGTGTTTGGTAAATGTGGAAATACTCTTTAAATAGGCAACTTCAGTAGGACACTATTTTTATGAATCTGTTATAATTACTTCACTGTAGTGATTAAAACAGTACTGAATCTGAATGTTTTTGGCTTAGTAAATATAACAATGTAGTCCAGAACTTTGTACCATGCTGTTGGTTGTCCTTTGGTTTAGATTGCCAGGGTGGAACATTTTACCCTTCTATTCCCTGGTGTGTTGAGCACTTGGAGTTAGCATCTTATCATTTCATCAAGGTCAGATACCAACCTGATGTATTTTAAGACTCATAAATCACCAAAACCTTTTGTTAAAACAGATTTATAATGCTCCAAATTACTTGCCACAACAAAGAGAACTACGAAATGAAAAGTGCAGAGAAGAGGGATGTGAGTATATGGGAGTGTCTGAGATGAAAGATAGTTTTTTGCATCTAGATTTCCCAACAAAATTACAGTGCTCAATTTTTTTGTTTGCACACATCTAAAAGGTCGTTATTTAATCTAGAGATGAAGTTCTAATATAACATAAGGTTGTTGAATAGTGCAGTGTTCTTAAATAACTTCTCAGATGACAACAGCTTGTACCTATGACACATCACAGCAAATAAGAAATTGCCCATGAGGTTGAAATATTGAATGTTTTGTTTTTCTCCTACTTGCTATGAAGGAAATCAGGAAGCTCTAAAATTACATCCTTTATAAGCAAAGAGATGGAAGGCAGTTTTAATACAGAAAGAATTAATGTTGGGTGGAAGAGGCACACACCAGGCACCAGAAAAGCAGAACCGAGGTTGCTGAGCCTGACTTCTGTATGGTTGTGCTCTGTTTTCCTCTTGGGAAGTGCAAGATGTAGACAGTGGCATTTCCTTTTGTTTTGTCAGAAGGATGGTTAATCTGCCTGCCTTTCATGTCTCTGGAAGGAATTCCTCATTTGGATTATTCTGCTTTTGATTTCCATTAAGTCCACATTTCATCAAGTGAAGTTGTGATATTCTGAATAGTTTTCCTTCTAATACTCACTTAAAATATTTTCAATGACTGCAGGACTTTCTAGTAAGGGTTTATATTTTATATTGGATAGAAGAATGCCCCATTTAAAATTTGCTAAGGTTTCCTCATCTTGCATTATCTAATTGATGTTTAAGTATTTAAAGCTGTCTAGGGCAGTGGTCTCCAAGCTTTTTTGATCACACATACCTATCAGTAAAACATTCTTGAGCATGCACCCCCAATGTATTCATATTTATTTACTTAGTAATTACATACGTGTGCTACTTTACTAATATATTGCATTATAAAACATGCAAAAAATTTAGAAAGGATGAGATAAAGATGAAACAAACACTCCTTTAAAATGTTTTTTATTTAATGAATGGGACAAAAATATATTCTTCCTGCTGCCTAGTGGATTGTCTCCAATGTACCCCCTGGGGTACTTTGGAGACCAGAGTGGGTCTGGGGTATTACTGTTCACAAAATACAGCTAGGTACCAGGATTGAAACATTGTGGAGTTTGTTTCCCTTGGCAAGGGAAGCATAAATTATAGCAATGAAACACTTATTTCAGCTCCAGTCTTCGTGAAAAGTCCTTGACTGGTCCTGTCTCCTATCTTTTTCACTGAAGTGAAGTTTTAGTGATGTAAAATTCCATTTTGAAAGGCAGATATATGTTTCTGTATGGAGGGAACCCCACCCAATAAACAATCAACCAAAACAGCTTTCTCAGAAAATACTTGAGGCAAAGGATATGGGTAATTAACCTAATTCCAGTTTTTCCTATCTGGTAAACAGGTTTGCTTTCATGTATTTAGAGAATGCAATTGTTCTCTGTCCCATGCAGTTGTGTGATAAGCACACATAATTACAGACACGTTCCAAATCTTACACAGTGGGCTTCTCTCTCTCTGTGCACATTAATGCACATAGCTTCCCTTGACCTTTGATACACCAATATCTATGGGCAGTCCTTTATGTGCATGTGACTAAGGTTGCCTTGAGCCCAACTGAATAAAAAATACCAAATCATACTGAGAGAGAATCCCCTTGAAACAGTGTTTTGAGAAGCTGTGCTTAGTATTGGAAGTCAGAGTTCAAAAATACTTCATTAGAAATATGATACTGGTTTTGAAAAAGAGAGAGTTTTATATTTCTCTTTTGTTCCTGGAACTCCACTTTGTTTTGGGGTTTTTTTTTATTCCAAGAGGTTGGGAATTGCAGGAGAAAGATGAAAGAGATGCCTCTTATGTGCTCCCCAGTGCAACTAATGCAATCCTAAATGATGAGGTTATTGGGCCATTCAGCACTATATTGGTTTTTCCTTTAGGGTGCTGTGTGTCAGCATGAAATTTCAGTGGCTCCTATTGAGGATGCTCAGCAACTGAGGATGCTCAGGCACTTAATTAGAATAGCCCTCAATTATATGGAGGGCAATACAAGTTTGACAGTAACATATTTAAGCATAGTATTTCCACCCCTACATGTATATATACATCAGGTAACCATAGGCTCGAAATGCAGCAAGATAGAAAAAGCAAGGTATTTGGTTTATTCTCTTTTCCAAGTGTTTTGTCATCCACTACCCTAGACTAAAACTATTTAGTGATTAGCTCTGTCGTTGAGGTTGGAGGAAATGTCTGTTCAGTATTTTCGTTTCTGCCTTAACTTTGCATCCTTCCCCCTGCTCAGTCCCTTTACTGGGTGAAATTCATTTATCCATATGACCTCCATGTAAATCCTTCTTTGACTTTTATTTGTAGGAGAAGATCAGGTTTTAGTAAAATGTTTTGTACTTGTTTAGATGTTATCTTTAGTGAGATCGCACTAAAATGTAAGAAACAACTGAAGTGTGTCTTCAAGTCCAGTAGTAAAGACAAAGACACTTTTTAGTGCCTGTGGGGTAGTGGAGGAAAAAGAATACATGGTTAATTGTAGGGATCACAAGTACAAAATTGTGTACCTGCACTTCTGCAAAGAGTATCCATAGAATGCTATGGATTTATGAATGGGAATTGTTCTTTAAAGTATGATCCATACTGCAAATGTTTGCATATTGTTACAGTGTGCACACCTTTCTGGGTCTTAAAATAGGTTCCAACTTCAATGTAAAGACATGGTTATTTTCTTTGAAGAGAAACCCAGCCTGGGTACTGGGAGATTAGATCTTAGAGTGACATCATGGGAGCAGTTTAACTCCTTGGAAATTAAATTTTACAACTACACACTGTATTTTAATTTTACCTTAACCAGAAACAATGTATTTGGGAACTGTTTACTTAAGCTGGTTCAAATTCTCCCCAGTAAACTCCATGCATGCCAAGGTCACTTTTGTGAAGCTCTTAATGTTCTTAAATAATTTTTCTCGTGTCATTTTCCATGCACCCTTTGAAGTTCTGTGCAGGTTTGAAGTCCATTTGCCTCAGCACTGAAGGGATTTTGGAACAGGTTCTTTGGAGCTTTGGACTCCAGCTTTAGAAGGTGGAAATACTGGTTGCAAATATGACAATTTTGAGTTGACAGTCAAGACTGCAAAAACCAGAATATTGATTGCACTTTTTAAAATGCTTTTTTTTCCGCCCCAAAATTATTAGGAAAACGCTAATGCAAAAAAAGTACATGTTTTTGTAATAATTGTTGAAATTTTATGAACTATTGCCTTGCAACTTTACTGTATATTTACTGATAGTTTTACATTTTCCCAATATCAGCTTTTACTGGTTTTAGTATTTTATTTCTCATGCATTGGATTTCTCTTCAGAACAATTAAGTGTCTGAGTATTTGCCAGGAAATATTTTTTATTTAGCTGCAATGGCTTTAACCATCTACAATGTCATAAACACAAAGTTCACTCCCCTACTTTCTTATGTTTTAAAATCTCTGGCCTTGAATACTTAAATGTACCTCTGTGGAGGTCTTCTGTTTGATTAACATTGCTTCTACCCTGGCTTGGCTGGAGAGGGAGAGATGAATTTGCATCTGTGTTTGGTGATCAGTCCTGGAGGCCTTCTCAGCTCCTGTAGCTGATAAATGGAAGTTCCTGCATGGCAGTGGGAACGTCCTGTACAAAGGCAAGCAGCTTACATATGCAGCTGCCAGTAAGGTTTCAATTACTCCACCTGAAAGTAGACTTGCAGTGCTTTGCATTTGATTTACAGTGCACTTCATTTGGATGAGTTCTTTAATTGAAATTAATGGGTTTTGGCCCTAGATGGTTCTGTCAGGAAATTATATGGTTTCCACTTAGATTTTCAGGTGTTTTTTTAGTAGGATCTGTATCTCAGCACTTGTAGAAGACTTTTATTTAATATCTTAGTGATGCCTTCATATAACTTTATTCTTTAAAATATTTGCTTCAAAAATAAAATTTTCATAATTTTGCCTAATACATTATTTCAGAAATAGGTTCAAAGTAAAAGGTTTGTAACCTTGCCATGTTATGTCTTCAGTTAAATTAATGGGGTAGGACCAGGCCAGGATTTTTGAATCCTGTAAATACCACTTGCTTTTCCTGTTGCATTCACAAATACGACTGGTTTTAGCTTGATCTGACTTACTTCAGGCATACTTCTTCAAGTTCTTTACCTTTCCTGCCCAGCCTGCTGTTTATACTGAATTACATATTGCCTTTGTGACATGAAGAACTCTCTCCTGAGAGTTTGCAGTGAAAGCAAGGTGTCACTTTGATGTGAAGAGGCAAAAAAATTAGTAAAGGCATGATCAGGCTGATAGATAAATTAACCAGTTTAAAGGCTTCATACAAAATGAGACTTCCAGGTAAGAGGCTGGGGGTAATTCAGGTAACACCAGTGCAAACATGCACACATTAACTCCTTATATGAGCCCCTTTTTAGCTGTGCAAGCTCAAGGCCTTGATAGGACTTGAATATAAGCCCATTTTAGAATAGACTGCTAAATCTGGAATTTACCTTCTTAAAGTCCTGATTCACTGTTCAAAGAATAGCATGTTAATAAAATTAACCTCTGTGACTTGATACAGATTTTGGATGCAATTGATCTTTTCAGCCTGTATACATCATAAGAATTTTTAAATGCTGAAATAAATCTAGTTCACTTCCTTGCTGAATCTAGTTGAATTCACCTCCCAGCATTCTGGTTTTAAAGGCAGATTGTCATTCCAGTACACAGAAACAAATGAATAATGTTGTGTCATTCCTTTACTTAGACTGTTTATTGGGGGGAATCTTATATCCTCAGGGCTTTCA
This sequence comes from Monarcha castaneiventris obscurior, assembly GCA_026261815.1. Classification (NCBI taxonomy): domain Eukaryota; kingdom Metazoa; phylum Chordata; class Aves; order Passeriformes; family Monarchidae; genus Monarcha; species Monarcha castaneiventris. The sequence continues at coordinate 26,810,815 of JAMPIT010000886.1, read as the reverse complement.
TGTCAGTGGATCAGACATCTTTTAGTAAACTTCCTATTCAAAGGGTATTATTTCTGAAGTCACTGCTGTTCTTCCTTCCAGATATATTCCATTATGTGTTGCCAATAACAATGCCTTGTCACTCTGTTGGAAGTGAAATTAAGTAATGCGTGTTCAAGTTGCTGGAAGATAGATGATGCAGTAAAAGTATTTCAGCTAACCTTAAAAGAATACATTCACATAATGGCTAAAAATAGGATCCTTCTTTTTAATGCTTTGGTTTTTCACAAATGACTGTCAGAATGGCAGTAACAGCCCAGTGGATGGAGCCATTTCTGTTGGGGGAAGGTTCTTTTCTTTAGAAATGCTGCTGGTGCTGTGCAGCTCTTGAAAGCAGCACAGTTTCATTAATTCTTCTGAGCAGCTCACTGAGCTGAAAGAGGGTAAGACATTTGGATCTTGGAGTACTCCACATACATGTTTTCACCCCTTGGTCACTTAATGGCCTGTTAAACATTTCAGTTTGTTGCAAATAAAACTGGTAGCTTTCCAAAAGGTTCATATTGAAATTACATTTCTTGGTATTAGAAAATTGGTGCAAGTGAGAGAGGCACTTACTTATCATCTTCATAATATAGCAAGTCAATAAACTCATTATTCCTAAAATCCTGAATTACAGAGGGGCTGTCTAGAGTGTTCTTTCTACAGTAGAGTACTTAAATGCAAGGCTAATGAAATGTGTGCATAATAATTACAAAAAATCAAATTGCAATTAGTAAGTAGCATTAATTCCTGTGTACTTGTATCCTTGAAATCTAATTGTTTGCTTTTATTTCTTGTTTTTCAGATTGTTTGAAGGGCGGTCACCAAGAAAGCCTGAGAAACTTAAGACCCTTTTCTGCTATTTTAGAAGGGTCACAGAAAAAAGTATATCCTTTATTCTTTTTTTGAGCTGCAAAGCAGATACATAAAAAATTTAATCCCATTAAATTTAGGAATGCCTATGCAGCCATGATAGAACTATGTAACAAAAGCCAGCTTGCAAAGTACACTGATATTTGTATTAATGGCACTTTTTACCATATGCGTGATGCATGCAAGCATTTTTTCTTCCCAGAACTCATTCTGCTTTATTTTTTCTGATAATTATATATAAATATATATGTATGTATATATGGGGTGTGTGTAGAATACAGAGATATATTTTTAGCCCCCTGTAGATATATAAATGTGTGTGTATATTATGGTGTAGATGTAGATATAAATATATTTATATATATAACGTGTGTAATATATGCAACCACTTGCCTCACCATTATCAGAGTGAGGATGTAGAGGGAACTTGGCGCCATTAGTCATTAAAATGACAGGCTTAAAGATTTTGAGTCAAGCTTCACTTTTCCTGCAGAATGCATGTTTAGTCTTTTGACTATGATGTTTGTAGTGCTGAGGTATTTTCCCCTACTTGTGTTGGTATTTCAGGTTTTTCCCTTCCATGGTTCCAAAGCAAAGCTGTTTTTAAGTTTGCCCAGTTCAAATAAAACAAATGATAGCAAGACATGAGATATCTCCTGCTCTTGGAGAATTTAGTACATAGTCAGATCTTCTGTTACTACCACAGATTTCAACATTTGCATAAGCTTTCAAAAACAGATTTATTTTTGTGATAACTACTAAAGCTTATATATTGCATTTTTGGGGAGAAGGAGATTTTACTGTAGTAGCATACATCATATCTGCAGCAATACCCTTATAAGAGTCTTTTTTAAAAGAACTTTTTCTTTACATGTCAGCATTTTATTATTAACTTCATACTTTCTCAGAAGGATTTGCTTTAAAAGAAAGACAGATTTAAACTATTAAATATAAAAGCCCGTTACTTGGTTCAGACCATCTTCAGTTCATCATTTTAATTCACCACAAAGTGAATGCAGCTATATCCTATTTCAGCTGTCAGACTTTAAGCAGTGTCAATTGAACTAAATCTCTGAGGTAGAAAGTAACTTGTGATCTATGTGTGGGACTGAGAAGAGATATGGTGTACAGGTTTTTTAGTACTTGAGTAATAATGTTTTCGTGCAAACCAAATCCTAAATTTAGGCAGCTGTCCCTGAGCCCCTGTGCATGTGAAATCTGATGGGTACATGCTTAATGAAACTACCATATTAGATTTCCTGACATTATAACTTTAAATAACATTTAATGAGATTCTTGAATCTCATTCTTGAATTAAAAATTCCTATCATACCTTTAAAATACCCCATTTCTTACTCTTTTTTTGTCCCAGGAATTAGTAGGGCTGAAGTAGCTTAGCTCTATAAATTACTGTAATAATTTTGCAACTCTTTTTATTGTAAATAATAATTGAATTCTCTGTAAAAGAACACAGTGGAGACTGAAGACTTTGTGCTCAAAAGGTGAATGCTTGATTTGTAGAATACCACAACTGATAGCAGAATTCCCTTGTGAAAGAGCACTTGATTACTATGCTTGAAAGCTATGCACTTTTTTTCAGAGAAAGTAACCCTTTTTTTACCTAAATTTTAAAGAAAAGCGTAGGACCACTTTTTTAGAAGGATGCATTTGTGCTTTACATACTGTTCTGAATGTTTTCACAAATCAGCACAGTAGACTTTCTGTAGCAGAGAAGTAAGTCTTAATTGAAGTTTTTATTAGGATGATATCACCTAATAAAAGGTTGATATTTTCTTTCTGTTGCAAAACTGAACCTTTTTCAGTAAAATGAGGAGAAAAGATGATACTGCATCCTTCCTGCAATGAGAAACAGCTCCTCTTTTTCCCTTGAGGGCAGGAGTCTTTTCTCAGTTGGAATACAGTGAATTTCACTAGCATCCTGGCAGGACTAAAAACTGCTTGATTTGGAATCTGCTAACACTGCATCCTTATTGACAAGAGTTGGACTTTCTTGGAAATATGAGCTGCTGCTTCCTCCATCCATAGGTTGAATACTCTCTGGATTGTCTGTTGACGCCGAACAGTTGTTGATTTTAAAGGTTCACAATCTCTTTTTCTCTAAAGCAGCACATTTTAGTTCAACTACTGGGTCTTTCTAGTAGCATTTAGTGTTGTTAAAGTGAAAATCACTTAAGAAATAGTTTTTCCTAGATCTGGAAAAACTAAAATACTCAAACTGTGAAGTGGGAAGAGAAGTAAATATTTTGGTCTTCATGTTACTTGTCTTCAGTTAGAGTCAGGGGAAGAGTCACTCTTGAGGAAAGTTAAGCTCTTGGTATCTACCAAGAATGATGTTTGTAGTTTTCAAAGCTTTCCAGTTAAGATAATCTGAGGGCTAAAGCTCCCACCCTTAATACATTTTCCTTTGGGGTTGGTTTGCCTGTAGAACCTACGGGATTGGTGACGTTTACAAGGCAGTGTCTCCAGGAGTTTCCAGACTGGGAGAGGTAAGTCAAATATCCTGGTAATGTAAGAAATTTCTTAAGTCCACATTAACTGAATGTCATTCATTTGGAATTGACTCAGGTCTGGAAGTACTACAGAAAACAGTGTTCGCTATGGATTGTTGCAGAAAGAAATACAGAGGGCAGTGGGTGAATTGCCACAAGTAGTTTGTGTCCTGAGTTTTCCCATGTGTTTGTGTGCAAAGCAAACAAGTCTTAGTTGAAGTTTTAGAACAGGTGCTGTTGCTTGAGTGGGGGAAAAAAGAGAGGGGTGGCTTGATTAAGAAATGACAGGAAATATAATGAAATATGGGTGATAACCAGCATGAACACAAGTATTGCAGCTTTATTGCTGGTTAGCGACTTAATGTGGAACAAGAAAAACTTAGAACTTCAGATTTGGGGTTTTATGGTAAAAGATGGAGAAACTGAACAAATGACTATGTTAGATTTTTCCACATTGTGTCTGCAAGGGAAACATGTTTTCTTTAATGCATCAGGGGCTTTGTGGGGTTTTTTAAACCACCTTATGTTTAAGGTGTGTGTAAGCAGTTTGGGTTTGGTTGAGTTTTGTTTTAAAATGAATGATTTTGTGTGGGGGTTCTGAAATTATCCTTTCTGTACAATATTTTTCCTCAATGGTAGATCTCAGAAAAAACTATCTAGATTGCATGTCACCTATGAAGGCACCATAGAAAGCAATGGACAAGGTATGCTACAGGTAAGTGCACATAACAGCTAATGTGGCTTTCATGGTTTTGTCATACTTTCATGGTTTGCCAGTTTAACAAAGTTATTTGTTTATCCTCAATTGACTTAAATGACAAGATGTTATACAGCATAAAAAAACCCATCAAAATTAATTCCATAGACAGTCTTAGTACTGTCAGTGTTCCCCAGCTCATCTAGGTAGCACATGTACCTGTTACAGAAAGGGCTGACAGAAAATCACAAATCCTGGACAGCTTCAGGTCTTCTGGTTCAAGCCAGGATCAGAGATTGACAAGATAAAAGATTCAGGCTGCGATCTTGATGACTTGTCAAGGGTTTCAGTTTATTAAAAAAAAAAAATTATTCTTGTGCCCCAGACAGTGACCAGGTCAGTGCTCCAGGAGACTTTCTTGCTGCTGCCAGCACCACTGTTTCAGTCTGGGAGGCAGTCAGCAAAAGAAATTCATGAGGAGGATATCCTGTCCATATCTATAGGAAGTAACACATTTGAGTTTTCAAATTAGTTGTTTGCTTTCTGCTTTTCTTAAAAAAAAAAAAAAAAGTCTGCCTTCTAGAATTCTTTTACAAAAAAAAAGTAAGAATTAGAACTTTTTTAGGGAGGGACAAGTACTGCATTGGAAGAGAAGGAAGGAGACTAGAAGAAATTTTTTTCTGCAATGCCTTTTGCTCACATTTTAAAATGTATCATAACTCTATGAAACTCGAGCACTCAAATGTGTGCTGAAGTGATGAAGAACTCAGCAATTGCTCAATAATGACCATTTTTCTGATGTTGCACTCTGTAAAGGGGAGCATTGCCTAGGATATGATATTTTTCCTCCTGGCTGTTTCAAATCTTAGCAAACTAAATCTCTCTGCTCAGATGAAGAGCAGTGTCTCCAGCAGGGAGCAGGATGACCGAGGCAGGGCAGTGCAGGAGTCCTCTGTGACTCCAGCCTCAGTGGGCAGGGGTGATGGCAATCACAGTTCTGCTGCCTGGCTGGTGAGCATCAGACAAAGGCAGGGTGGTGAGCCAGGGCACCAGGGACAGTGAGAGATGTCTGGGGAGCACGTGGGCATCAGCAGAGCTCAGGACTGGGCACAGGCCCACAGGGGATGTGTCTCAGGTGAGGGCCAGGACAGGGGTGGGTGTTTGTGCAGGACAAAGATGGGGCCTGAGTGGAGGCTACTCAGTACAGTTACAGTGCTTTAGGGCCCTGGCACGCTGGACATTTGAGTGGTTTTCATATCATTTTTTTGATCATAGTCAAGTTTAGCAAATCTTAAGCAACTGAAATGTGTTGGTACTTCCAGGATAGACTAAAGGAGCACATGCTGCTGTAGTGGCTGGCTCTTGGTGTGCTTTGGACTCTGCCTCCTGGGTCAGTTTGTAATCTACACAGGTGTTCATGTCACCCCAGCAACTTCTGTCCCCCTCCTGTACCTGTGCTCTCATCAGCTATCTAAGTAAAAACCAGTAAGGAGCTAATAGCATTTAAAAGATGAAGTAACTTTTTAAAATTATAAATTTATATGAGCAGTTAATTGGAGTGAATAGTAATTACTTTATTGAATAAACAAACTCCTTTTAAAACTGTTGTCTGTATGAGAATGTAATTTGCAAAATATGTACCATTGCAGCAAAAAATAGTCCAGAGCTTCTCTATTTCACACAGAAACCTTTAGAGTCAAAATTATTTGCCTTGTTCAAGTGCATTTCAAGGAGAATTTGTAAGAGGTTTTTTTGGGTATAGAACTGTTACAGGAGCAATGGTAATCTAAAGATGCTTCAGTGCAGACAGTTAGGGCAGAATACTTTTCAAAGGACAAACTCATGATTTTTCAGTGTCCCTAATAAGAATGCTGTTTTCATCTTTCACATTTACTGAAATGTGTTTTATTCTGAAATATGTGCCTCTTCAAGGGAAACCCACAAAACTTGGATTTGGAGCATCTGAGATGCAAAATTTCTTTTGCTGTGTAATGTCTCATTTATCTTAAGTTTTCTGAGAAGTTGAATGGAAAAAAAGAGAAAGGCATGATCCTGTTAATCGGTCCCTCTGCTTGTAGTTTTAAGTGATAGCAGTAGATTTCAACAGAATAATTGAAATTTGTACGTGATTTTATTTACCTTGGTAAATGAAAGGATTTTTTTTTCCTTATCCTATTATAATGCTGAATGTATTTTTGGTAGGTTGATTTTGCAAACCGTTTTGTTGGAGGTGGTGTGACCGGGGCAGGACTAGTACAAGAAGAAATTCGGTTTTTAATCAATCCAGAACTGATTGTATCAAGGCTCATCACTGAAGTCTTGGATCACAATGAATGTCTTATCATCACAGGTTAGTCTTTGCAGAAAATGTTTTACATTGAATTCTGGTTTTCTATATACAAAATACTTTTCAAGTTGAAGTTTAGTATGTTTAAATGCTGTAAGGATAAAAAAAAAGTAAAAAACAAAAAGTTGATACTCATTTGACAAAGAGCCTCCTACTTCATCCCACCTCTTAACACCACAGGGTCACTGTTCCATAGATGATTTGTGAAAGGAGAAAAAAAAAAGTGACAGCAAGCAGAACTTCTCTTTTCCTCTGTAAATATTTTTGAGGACTTGGTGTCTTTAGCTATAGAATGCTGATGGGCAGTGTAGGTAACAGCCACAATTTCCAGCTATAAGCTGATATTGCTTCTCTTTTGTTGAAGGATGAGGGGTTTTTGTTCCTCTCTGGAATTTGTAACATTTGATGTGATCAGTGGGATTGAACACTTAAGAAGAGGAACTACCTTCTGATTACCTAAAAGGGGAGGAAGTGGAAGAATAGAAAATCTGCATCCATTAGAAAAGGGCAGAAAGCTAGAAACTGTCTCTGAAGCATTTTGGTCTTGTAAGTTCCACATATGTGTTTGTGTTATGGGCTCCTAATTACGTCAAAAACTACCTGCTTCTCCAGGATGTTGCTGAGGGGCTGTGTATGGAGATGTCCTGTCTGTCCAGAGCTTAGCTGAAAGGGTTTTTTCTTTTGCTTCCCACTGTGTCATAGAGCTTGGAATGTTTTGTTATCCATTGGGTTAAAACAGTTAGCATCAAAAGACCAGATGTGACTGTTAAGAACTGGAGCAGCCCAGGTCGTGCTGTCAGTTCTATACACGAGTGAGCATTTTTCATGACTGAAGGAATAAAATGATGCTGTAATGCTACTTTATTTACACTAAAGAGCAACTATAAAGAAAAAAAAAAATGATCAGAGAGATCCTCTGGGAAAATATTACAGAAGACTGTATTTATATTTTTCAGTCTGCTATAGTAAAGATGTTGGGTTTAGTTACCTGAGCTGTCTCAAAAGTCAAGAGTTTCTCTAGGTATTAGAACACTTTTTTTTGAAAAATCCATCAATAGCACTTCTTTCTCTCACATGCATACACAGTAGAAATTTGAGCTTAAATCTTGCAGGTCTTACTCTGTCCTGAGTTATTGATTGTATTGGGCAGAGCGTCTTTTGTTTTCAGTCTTATGCTTGGTAATCTTTTTAAGACAGTGTTTTATTTTGTTTTTCCATCCTGCCAGAATTAATGCCTTTATCTGTGAAAAGTTTTTGATAAATTGGCTTTTGTGATTACATTTTTAAAAAATGAGTCAGAAAAAAACTTCGTGGCCATCAGAGACTTCTGTTCTGTATTTTGGATATGATATCATATTAACATATTTTAAGCACTGTCCTCTGGGAGAGACTTCTTTGGGAAGGATAAAAACAGAGCACAGCTATCAGTCTGAGTAATAACTGATTGGGGGAAACACTAGATCAGTTTTTTGAAAGACCTTCTTGCATTTCCCTGCAAACAAAAATGTTTATTTGGCATGGACAAGTAAAGGTGAGAAAGTTTTTTCACTGCAGCAACATTTTAGTTTTCTTGAGTACTTCAGTGTTTTGCAATTAGTGTTTGGGATGTGGAGTTCTTCTCTAATGGAAATATTCATTCCATCATTTTTATTTAATCTCTGGAGCTTTTCCACCTTGGTTCTTAGCCAAGTCTCTCTGTGTCATGATCCTCTTGATAAATTACATTCTTTGTGATGCATCTTGACTCGGCAGCCTAATGGGTATAACTGTGTAGCTTAAATTTGCAGAGGAGTCCAAGAAATTGGGAGATAAATTAAATTTGTTGTGATTTCACAGTATCTGGTTAAGATCACTGCTGTAATGACTATGGAACTGGTCATGCAAACAGTCGAGTTCTTCAACACAGACATCTACCTCCAGAAATGTCAGCAGCAGCACCAGAGATTCCCACAGCAGCATTTCTGGTAGAGCTGTGAATAAGTGTGAGTGCTTTCCATTCAGATTTTTTTTTCTTTCTTTCTTCCCCCTGTTGGAGCTCACACATCCTCGGGCAGCATTAAGAGCAGATGAAGCTGTGTGCCATGTTTGCTTTAAATCTACAGATCTATGAATGGCCAGTTGGGACCCCATCCTAGCAGGGCGGTTTTGGAGACTTCTGACCACGTTACCGAGGCAGCAAATGAGATGAGCTGGGTTGAGATAATTGGTTTGGCTGAAAATTTACTCAGAGGGGAAAATTGGTTTTCAGCTGGATTTAGCAGGCTGATTGTGGCAGTGTTGGGAGAGCCAAAGACTAATGGTGGTGCAAGATAAGGATTGGAAGAACTGATTGAAAGGGAAAGAGGGACATTCCTCTCACTTATGGCACTAAAAGTGCCTTTCTGTTGGTGACTACAAAACTTTACTCTTGCAATTTTCACATCTACTTTTTATTTAGTACTAGTGGTCCTGCCTCTTCAGGGGTATAATTTCTAGCTCATTAGAAATACTAGAGGAACACTATGGTGGGATTTTTCCCAATCCCTGAAAATGTAATGCTGTACAGATCATACACAAATGTAAAGCCAGACTATGGAGTCTGAGAAAGGTACATGTATTTTTAGTAATAATTGCAAATCTTTCTAAGTTGGTGAGGTCCCATAAACATCAACACTTGGAAATTTCACTTTTTGTCTGATGATGTAACTTTTACAGGTCTCACAAAGGATGGACTTTTGAGTGGTACTTGTGTATACATTCTTTTGACTTTAGGTAGGCTTTTCTAGGTTTTATAGCTTGTTTTTAAAGTTCTGGTGGAACTTTATTTGTGGTTTGCCTTTTTTTTTAGCCTCTATTTTTTTTAATGAGAAGAAAAAAGATTCTCCAGAAACATTAACATATCCAGCTTATCCCATTCTGCTTCTGTTCTCCCAGCAGCAGAAGTTTGTATCCCAGTAGTTTACAGGCAAAAGTGTTGCCAGTCAAATAATCATTTTTGTCTGACAAATTTCCAGAGCTTCACTTATGAAAACTCATTGATTTTCATTAACTTGGTGTTTCTAGGACATGACTTTAGAGTCTGTGTGATTTCTTTGAGTTTCTCCATTATTGATTTTTTTATAGATAGATGTGTGTATGTGTGTGTATTTGCTTGCTTGTTTGCTTCCTGGTGCTTTCGTCATCAGACACTACACTTCCATAAAAATTAATGAAAACAATGAACCTTGAAAATGCCAGCTTAATACTTTGACTATCATTTAATCTATCCTGGTACAATATCTTGATGATCTAGAGTTTTCTTTCCCAATCTTAGACACCAAAGGAAATTCTTCCCTTTTTTGCTGGGTTGTCCTCTAAAGAGGGCTCTCAAAAGAGTCACGTTCTTCCTTTGTCTGTCTTTTCTTGCTCTGTGCTCAGACACTTTTACCAAGTATATGAAGAGAACTGAATTTTATTCATGTCAGGAAAAGTCTTTAGTGAAGGCTGATAGCCTGCAATTCAATTAGAAGGCTGATTTCTGAATGTGGAAGCTGTTTGTGGTTGTCCTTTGTCCGAGGGCATGGATGTGTGTGAATACATAGGCATATTCTGTCATCCACATTTTTCAGATGATTTTTTATCAGGAAGTGAACTCACTGAGGAATCTCTTACCATCCCACTCATTTTGCATAGCAACTTCTCAAAATAGCCTTGAGTGAGATTTGTGTGCCCTCAGAATGATTAATCTTCTAGACTAAATAAATAATGCGTGGGTAGCAGGGCAGATGAGTTAAATGAGCATTGATAAGTCTTGTGAGTTAAAATTAATATGGGTAAGTGGGGAAAATATCTTGAAGTATATGCGTCATTGTAAACAGTTTTTAACAGCTTGTTTCCTGTGCTTGAGACTGCTGGAGGTAAACATTCAAATTTCCTTCTCAGTGAGGTTTAAAGTTAATAGCTTTGTTTTTGATTGTTCAACTTCAATTGCATTTTTATTTAGGAATTGGAAAACTTACATTGAATTTAAACATTTGTATTCTCAGGGTATTGCTGATCTGTGCAATAGTTAGGCAATACTCTTGTTTTTGTAATCAGATGTTTTGTGCTGTCAGCTTGCATTTCTTTAAAACCTCTTTTTCCCATTCTATTTATAGGCATAGCGGGTGTCACAAATTAAGGGGTTGCTTAATAGTTCTCTTCTTGCTCTTACTGTTTATAATTGTCCAAACTATACCTGTATGAATGACCAAACAAGTCAGCTCAGCTGGTCAGAGCATGGTGCCACTAACACCAAGGGCATGGGATCACTGAAGAGTTGGGCTCTGATCTTTGTGGGTCCCTTCCAACCTAGACTATTCTGTGGTTACTTCTGAAACTCAGCTGTTGTGAGCTCAGAACAGGGGGAAAACGTGATTTTGTTGTGGCATTACTTCAGGAGTATTTCTCTGAAGCATTTGTGCAATGCCCAGTTTTTGAAGCAAGGTCCTGAAGCTCTATAAAAGAGGTGAAAGGCAGCCTTTTAGAAAGGTTATGATCCTTGTTCTCGGTTAAGATGTGCACTTTCTTGGTCTTGGGATAAACCTTTGAAGAGGAGTTGGTATAGCAGAGCATAGTAGCTAAAATAACTGGTTGCCTTAGGGAGCTGCTTTCTGACAGCCTTTTATACTTGCCTGGTACCCTGTTGGACCTTTCAAGAGCAGCCAAATATATTCCAGACTTTTTGGGTTTTGGTGTTTTTACAGAGGTAGTTTGTTGGTGCTGACCACTTCTCATTATGTAGTGGGCAGCATACATATGTGCACTCATAATGTTCTGTGCTGGGTGCTGCTCATCACCTGTGGGAAAGGAGCTTTACCAGCAGATCTTGTATTCGTGGTGCAAATACAAATTCTCTGTTTCCTGTTGCTTCTGGGAGCTGTGTGTTCATTTGGAGAAGCAGTGATTCCTATCAAAGATTTGCCAAGTGAAAAAAAAAATGCACTTATTTTGTATGTAATCTGGAAAATTCTTTGTTTCAGGTACTGAGCAGTACAGTGAGTACACAGGCTATGCAGAGACTTACCGGTGGGCAAGGAGCCACGAAGATAAGACCCCTAGGTAAAGTTCCACTTAAGTATTTTAAGTGAAGGAATAAATAAATGTTAGAAATTTGAAAACTTGGTTCTTCTAAGTATTTCCTAGCATTTGCCTTAATAGGATATTTGCTTGATGTTGCTCTCTTCAGTAGGGCCAACAAGCTAAGAAAGTTATATCATATTGGTAATGCCATACTAATGCTAATAAGTGGTACCTGCCCTTATGTCGTTTCTTAGACCAGCATCTTTTACAGTTTAGAGATATATGTATTTACATTTTTGTTAAGATACTGACAACTGTGATTCACAATGTCACAGGAAGTTTTGACAACAATACTTCTGATGCCACAGTGCAGTTGTTGTGTGGCAAAATAAGAATCAATACTATGAATCTGAGTAGAAAGCTCTGAGCTCTTGAATTTATTTCTCCAGCAATGTCATTAGAGTGTGTACACGAAATTACTCATTTGGTATAGAAATATACACCGTGTACTCTCATTAAATGTTGGAAGAAGACAGAGAAACACTGACCTTGCAGTGTTCTTACATACTTGATAAATAGTGCTGTGTAATTAGATTTGTTTCACGTTCATGCCCAAAGTCTAGCCAGAGTATTTCTAAATTTATGGGGAGGCCTGTCTCATTTCTGATTCTGCTTTCATTCCCAACCCACAAAGAAAAAGTGCTCCATTGTCTGTTACGAGTTCACCTTTTCAGCTGCTTCTTGCAGAGGTCTGCAGGGAATTGCTCATTTTGAATTGGGGTTATATGGCTGATGTTAAACAACTAATGTCATCTACTTTTCTCCTCCCTCCAATTTTAGGGATGAATGGCAACGACGCTACACTGAAATTGTTGCTATAGATGCATTTCACTTCAGACGTTTCCTTGATCAGTTTGGTCCAGAGAAAATTAGAAGAGAGCTCAACAAGGCCAGTAACTTCTTAACACAGCTCGCAATCTAGTGTTTATAGAACATCTTCAAATATTTTTAAATTATTGTCTTCATCTAAGGAAGTTCTTGCTTAGTTGTGTCTCCTATGAGAGGGTTTTGCTGTCCAATGTTAAAGCAAAAGATTGTCAAATATATTTCTTGTCCTTTGATGTGCTATTCAAAGATGTATTTTATATAACTTTCAAAATTATAAATGAAACTTGGATATACATTTTGTTAACTCTTCCCTGTCCTGCTTCTAAACAACAGCCTGAGAGTTGGGGTTGTTCATGGAGAAGAGAAGGCTTCAGGGAGACCTTATTTTATCCATCCAGTACTTAAAGGGGTTTATAAAAAGAAGTGAGAGGGACTTTTAATATGAGCAGATAGTGACAGTACAAGGGGCAGTGGTTTTAAACTGACAGAGGACAGGTTTAAATTAGGTATTAGGGAGAAATTCCTTACTGTGAGGGTGATGAGGCTCTGGAACAGGTTGTCAAGGGAAGCTGTGGCTGCCCCATCCCTGGTAGTGTTCAGTCCCAGGTTGGATGGGTCCCCGAACAACCTGATCTAGTTAATGACATCCCAGCCCATGGCAGGCAGGTTGGAATGAGGTGATCTTTAAAAGTCCCTTCCAACTCAAGCTATTCTGTGATTCTAAATTGCAAGTGTAAGTTCTTCCTGTGTGATTTGTGCTGTTGAATCCTACTCAGCTGTGCAGTCAAGGTGGAAAAGGAGGTGCCTCATGTTTTAACATGGGGCAGTTCAAAAATATGGTGCCCCTTGCTTTTCTTCCACCTTTCTTCTTTGCCCTTGGGCTACTGATTTATTGCCTGGAAGTTTACCTTTTCCTATATTGATATCTTCTTGAGATCAGATCCAGCTGTTCATAAATCCTCTTTATTTTCACAATAGCTGTCAGGGCTGTTGTAACTGCATATGTGTGTATACATGCCAGTTAGAGCTTACAGTCTTCAAGAAGACTGACAATGCAGGCCAGTTTTAATCCTTTAAACAAAACTTCTGGGCTGACATTCAAAACGAGCACACTTCCTACTAATAATTCTTGCACATTATTAATCATTATCATTATATATTCAAAGTTATCAGTCCTTGACCCTGCCCTAAGTCAGCTGTGTGTGTACAAAACTGCACTTTGCAGTGACTGTGGTGCTTGATAATCTCACACATCAAAGTTGCCAGGCTGAAGAGCTCTTTGAACAAGGGAAGCTGGAATTGTGGTGGGCATCATTTTTTTCTTCTTCTCTTCTCTGCCATCCCTAATTTGGGATAATGTCCTTAAATAAGATATTTGAGATGTTTCCCAGTCCTTGGTCTCTGCCCTGGATTATGTGCTGCATAATGTTTGGGAACATTGGGTTACTTTCCCAAGCTGTGGCAAGTGCTTTATCATCTGCATAGATGAGGTTTTCCTGTCTCTTGTTTTTCTTGTTTTGCTGCTGCTCTTTTGTTGAAGCTAAAGCAGTCTTTTCCCAGCTTTCGAGGTTGTACTTTTTCAGGGACTAGTAACCACCATCAGTGAGCTGTTTATGGTTATGAGACCTTAGCTTTCATCCTGTGCCAGTGTTTTCAAGGCCTTTGCTGTTACCCCTTGCACAAATTTTGTCTCCTAACATGCTGTGTCTGGAATCAGTCTCCAGTTCAAAATGCAGATTCTCCTAAGTTAATAAGGAGGTTAATGGGCCAGAATTAGGGCCTTGCATGGCCAGCATAAGGCATAGGTAGTGAGAGGTGTTGTGGCCTGTTCTAGCAGTGGCAGTGCTGTTTTTACTGGGCAGTGGAGTACAGGAATGCTAATTCAGTTATACTGTGCTAGTGTGCAAATGTTTGGCATCAAAACATGCTCATGAGTCTCCTTAGTGCGATTCCATGTTTACAGATGCAGTGGGCCTCTGCTTTAGCCTGGGTGTGTAATATAAGAGCTCAGTGCTACTGTGGCCAAAGCCTCCTGCTTTCTGCAGTACAGAAGGGTATAGAATATTATAGGATATATTTAAAATTAATTCAAACATAGGAACACACTGCCCTAATTCTCAGCTGGAAAGGGAATGCATCCCCTCAAAATGATGCACAGTGCTGAAGGACTAATTTAAATTAGTTGTAAAGCCATAGCATCTTGACTAAAGTAACATTCATCAGCTTGTTTCTTCATGGTTGGTAATGAAATTAGCCCTAAAAAACACAGTTAAGTACAGTTTGTAAACTTCACTGATATCTTAGTACAAAATTCTAATTACCTACATCAGTGAATTTATGATCTGCCTACAATTTTCAATTTATTGATTGGTTTGGATTTTTAAAATAAATTATGGTAGATCACGGCAACACTTGTAAGGTTTTTTGGTTTAGCTGATTTTTTTAATGAGGACTGATTGATATTTAAAGAAAATTTTATGTCCAAGTTAATTTTCTGTTCAGGCGATCCTGGAAAATTTCCTGTAGCTGTGACAAAATGCCTGGACTAAGAACTTGTATCTTAATTTTTAACTTGGGTCCAAAGAAGGCAAAAATCTTCCTGCCTTAAATTTTTTTGTTATTGCTGTTAAATTGAAAGGAAGACTAATGGTGTGTTGAAGTAGTTGGTATTTGGTATTGCTAGAAGACAATATGATTTTTGTTATCATTTTATTGTTCGAAAGTATCACTCCAGGTTGCCTCTCAAATCCATCTCTGGCTCTTGTCTGCATGCAGGCCTACTGTGGCTTCTCTCGACCCAATGTTCCACCTCAACACCTCTCTGCAATAGCCACGGGGAACTGGGGATGTGGTGCCTTTGGAGGGGACTCCCGATTAAAAGGTAAATTGTGGCAATTAGTTAATGTTCAAATGAATCCAGTAACTTAGTTTTGCTCCTTGGCCATATGTTTTTGTTCAAGTACATTTCTTGCTTTTGTTCTGATTACTACATTTTTGCCAAGAAATGGCATTCTTTAGGATTGGTTTATTAGTGCTGATCTTTAGGCCATGAGTAATGTGGCCTTAAACAATAAAAACACATTCTGCTTTTCTTCTTTGTGATTTAGACTTTTATGCTCTTTTCAGTTTAAAGTTTGAGGTAAGCCATGTAATGGTGAAATGCTGAATTTGCAAGGACTTGTAGCACTGAAACCTTCCAAAGCACAAATATGCAGCTTTAGTTCACAGAAGAACATGTTCATTGCAGTTGTCAGTCATACAAATCAGTTGACCTTTCTGGAGCAGTCTTTTTAGATTCTGCCTGAAATTCATATCTCTGCAAAGCTGTTTAAAGTACCTGGTAATTTGCAAGGCTTCACAAATCTGCTGGCAATGCTTAATGTTTAGTTTTGCTCCTTAATATATTGCTGTATGCTAGAGAGGTTTCCAGTCACTCAGATGAGCTGCTTTCTTTCCTGACTTGCCTGCTATATCACTCACTTTCTCATGTTCTTTTATATTTAATTAGAGTATTTATAATGCAGCAGATATCACATGCCTACATTCATTTAAGACCTTTTCCATCAATTCAAGAACTGATGGATCCTGACATGTATATTCATATCCTGGTTCATATAATTCTAAATAGAAATTTACTTTTTTTTTTGTTGTTTCCAAGCATTTGGAGGGTATTTAAAATTTGCTTTTCAGAACAGCTTTAGGTAGCTACAGTGAGACAGTCATCAGGCTACCAGCTTCATTAGTTTTCTCTCTTAATGTGCTTAATTCATAAAGCATCTATTTTTTTCTTGATGCTCATTCAGTTCCTGGCAATTGTTTTATGATTTCCATTAGATAAAATAGGCTGCCAAATGTGTATCTTAACAATATCAGGACTAGTATTTACTGTAGGATCTGAGCATACTTGATTTATATTAGGAAGGTTTAATAAATATTTTAATTTGCATAAGGTCTGTAATATCCCATGTATATTTTTTAATGTAGAAGAAGGGATGTCAGTATAGCAATTGCTTCAGGTGCAAGCCCAGAAGTGAGGTGGGATCACATCAGCTGGGTGCAAGGGGCAAGAGAGATCCCTCCAGACCCCAGTACCACAGGCTCTACTGCTCTTCCTGTGATGCTTCTTTCTGTACCAGTAGCATGGAAATCTCCCATGGTATTGTGTATCATTAATGTACAGAAGATTGTGAAGTTTGGTTTTTGGCAGAAATATTGATCCTGGTGTCATAAGATCTATAGCCATTCAAAATAAACAGTAGGGTGTTTTTAATATCTTGTAAAGTGAAACTGCATTGTTTGTTTGGAATGAATGATAAGATTCATTAGGTTCTGTTCCCCTCTGCAAGCTAGTTAATTAGACTCTTTAAAAGCTGAACTACTGAAGCTTTACTAAATCCACAGCTGGTTCAGTAGTTTAATTAAAATATCATTCCCAGATTGAGATTAATTTCACATGTGAATCATGTAATTTATAATTTTGGCTATGGGTTTACAAGAGAGGGTTTTCTTGATTAAGGAATGCATTGTTTTAATAGGTCTCTGTTAAAAATGTGAAAGATTCTTGAGCTGAGCTCTGAACAGCTTTCTATTTAGTTTCCACTAGCAGGCGGTAATGCAGTATGTACGCTGTTTTATTTAAAATTAGTCTTTATAAAGACAATATTAATCACATTTTAATTAACTCCACTTAATGGGTAGAAAAAGGAAGAATTAATATCAGAGCTGCACCAACAGGCTCTGAAGTAAGACAAGCTGCAGCAGATGAAGTAGTTGCTGGGGTCCATTGTTTGGACTGTTGTAGTTCTCTGAAATGAACCTGTGATTGATTACACTCCTCTGTGGCACTCCAGCCTGGCAGTGCTGGCTGGTGAAAAAGCTGCACTCTTTTAAGTTTGGTGCTGCCTAAGGGGGTCCTGGTTTTCTTCTCCCCCTCATAGTTTCTCTTCCCCCTTCTTTATTCTTGGCTCTGTGGTCTGGTGCCCTCCCTTGCCTCAGCTCTGGCTCATAGCAAACCCTTCACTCTGCCAATTCAGCTGCTGTTCTAGCAGTAAACCATTAGCTTTTATTCTTCATCTGCAACTTTTCTGCCAGTTTGGTGAATGGAATTGGCACAATGATGTCTGATGAGCATCAGAGAGCTGCAGAAAAGTCAGGAGCTGGGTGAGAAGTGGACCAGAGCTACTTTCTCCAGTTGCACTGAGTCATTAGCTTGGCTCAGCTGCACTATTGATCAATAATCCAGATGATTTCTCAAGGTGAATCTTCAAAAAACAGTTTCCAAGACAGGAAACATTTTTCTTTGCATATAGAGGGACAAAGTCTGTCTATATTGTAATGTTAGCTGTTGGCAGAACTTGGGATGCAGCCTGGGCCAATGAGTTTGACAGAAAGCTGGAATGAAATAATATTAATTGCATTGCTGATATCACACCTCATAGGTCAGAATAAGCCAACGCATTCCATGCTGCATACTTCTATTGTAGGTATGATGGACACCTTAAATTATGCAGGAACAGGCTGCAGACCCATAGTTGTCCTCTTGGAGCTAAAAGTTGGGTCAGCTTCCATTTTGCATAGCTTATCTAGTGAAAGGGTTGGCTCCATTCCTTCTGACAGGTGGCACAGAATGGAAATTGTCAAGTGCTCATGGATGCATTTTACCTCACTGTCTGTGGCTGTACAGGCAGCTCAAACCAGGATGGAAGGTGCTGCTCTGTTGCCTTATGCTGCCACAGGCATTTATTGGCTAATTAATGGCTGCATGCTGCTTGGGGGCAGACATGGACCAAAACAAACCCCTCTCAGTTTTAAGCACATTGTTTATCTGGAAGTAAGGGTGGATGTCAGTAACAGCTCTAGCAGAATGCTTCAACACTCTTGGCCTGCAATGCCCAGCATTCTTTATTTAAAAAGTGGAAGTAATACTTATCCACCTGTTGTTTGTACTGCTTTGCAGTGTCTGTGTGGAAATGGATGCTGTGGTTGTTTGCTGTAAACTTATGCTGAGTTTTTTCCTTCAGCAAATTGTTTTATCCTGTGTTCATATGTAATCTTTTTTCCTTGTTTCAGCCTTAATTCAGATATTGGCAGCTGCTGAGGCTGGACGTGATATTGTTTATTTTACCTTTGGAGATGTGGAGCTGATGCGGGACATTTACAGCATGCATACTTTTCTCTGTGAGAAGGGCCAAACTATTGGTGAGCAAAAAAAAATCTTTGTGTGCAGAAAAGAGACATTACCATCTCTCCAAGTAGAAATTTTCCAATACCAATTCTTATCACCAAGTCCTGAAGAGAATGGGTCTTGGTTTATGTGTACCTGTTTTCAGAATGGGGAGCTCTTGTGATTCGGGATCAACTGCACGGTGCTAATCAGTCAGAAGACTTGTAGAATGCTTTTCTAGTTCCTTGGGAGTTATGCTGTAGAACTTGAAAAATACAGATACATGTGGTAGGTAGAAGATTTGCGAAAGCTTTTGATATAACTCAGTAATGCTTTGAAGAGGAAAAAGCTGCTTAGGCATTCTTGATATAAATTTGTCTTCTAATGGTTCTCTCTTGATCCTGCAAGATGTGGTTTGATGTGTTATCCAGCCTAATGTAGGCATAGCTTGTGCAGGAAGCTGAGGGAGCCCATCCTATGTTCTGAACAACCTGCAGACATTCCCATTACACAATCATCTGCCTCCTCTGTCACTGCTCATTTAGAGATGTCCCTAGCCACTGCCTCAGTGTGCATGTGCATTTTTAGCCTTCCTTTGCAATCATACATTGCTCAAGTGGCATGTTCTTACGTGGGTGGTGTTTAATGATTTCTTTTTGGTTTTTGAAGGGGACATTTATAGGCTGTTGCTGAGATACTACAATGAACAATGCAGGAACTGTTCTACTTCAGGACCAGATGTCAAGCTGTACTCTTTCATATACAACACCGTTGAGTCCTATGCAGATTCTACTGATGATGATGATGAGGATGAAGAAAAAGGGTTGTGTTTTGAAGATTGAAATAAATGTATTTGATCAGAATAATGTTTATCTCCTCCCACTGGTATATTGTGTGAACTGCTGGACATAATGAATGATCTGGCTTAATTTATATTGACTGCGCTGGTAGTTATGTGTAACACCCAAACAAAAAATCCCACAAACACCTTTGAGAGATGAGATTTATTTGTTTGATGGTTTCACACATGAAAACCTTGTTCATGTGTGTACAGAAAAAATTTCTTTGGTAAGTCTGGTTTGCATTATACCTTGTTAAGTAGAATATTTTGGTACACGTGTATATTTCATTCAAGATTGCTGAAGATTTCCCTGTACTCCTTTATTTTTCAGAGCTCTTATGTAGATTTCTCATGGAGGCTTAGAGCTGGAGTACAGACAGCCATGTAACTCCTTGGATGATGTTAGAGAAGAATCATTTTAATGATTGTTCTTACTGAAAATTGTCATAATCCTTAAGACTGCCAAGGTACCATCAGTGTTCTTACCAAAGTATTCATTCATTTAACTTAAAATGTCCTGGGTCTAATTTATTTTTTTAATAAATGGTTAAAAATGGAAAAGTTCTGGAGGAGCCAAGAATGCATTTTACAACTGCATGGTCTTTACCAAATTAGACATAAAAGTTAGCATAAAGAAGTAGAGAAAAACCAATGAGAGTGGGAAAATGGGAAATGTGACCAAAGCTGGAAGCAGAGGGAAAGATTTTCTCATGAAACTCTTCAATACCATTTTGTTGGTGCTATTTGTTACCACATTGAACAAGGTCTTAGACACGTTAGTCTATTGGAAGTTTCTCAAGGTTCAGTGCTGCTGGCAATATTTGAGTTAAGGTCTGCTAGTTGTGTTTATATTGTCATATCAGTTCTCCCATATCTCAGTATGCATATATGTGAGTATAAGATCCCCATGGGATATGTGAGTGAGGAAACAAATCACATATCAGTGGGAGGAAAGTCTGCAGGCTACAGATAAGAACATGAGGTCTTGTTATGAGTTTTTGCCTGTGTCATTTTAGACATGGGAATAACAGTGAAGAGTTGGCAAAACATCTATAAAACCTGTGCTTTTACTATCTGTGAATACCAAATTAGTGTTGCTGTAGTACATTAATAGTTTACACGAAACTGCAGATACATCTGTGATAAAACTTTTTCAGGTCTATGTGTGGGGCAAATCCAGTGAGACTTTTGTCTATTAGTAGTTTAAGCCCAGCTTAAGTTTCAGCCCAGAGTCCTAAGTTTAACCTCTTCTGTGTTAGATTTTTTTGTCTGTCATAGTTTCTATTGTGAGTTAGCAATACAAGTAAAAACTGCAGCAGGAAATGTATTGACCTAAGTCTCTTCATCAATTAATCCTTTTGAGTTATGTCAGATAAAACTTCTCCAAGCCTCAAACACACCATGGTAATTAAATGCTGGAAGCTGTTGGCAGTCTGGCTCAGAATAAATCACTCACTGTTTGAGCTGCTCTGGGGGAAGCAATAGGAAAAAGTTCAGGTTGTTAATAAACACCTTCAGGGTGCTGTATCTTGGCATTAATTTTAAGTGGGCAGCTTGCAGGTGTGTTACTTGGCAAGTGATGGACACATAGGTTTTTTCCTGTTCTTCCCACCAGGTGTAGTTTCCTCCACCCTCATGCATTATAAGGAAAAAATTTTGGCTAGAATTTCAAGCTTTTTTCTGTGTTTGCACCTTGTGTCTTCAGTTTTAGCAGAAATCTTTTCTCCTGCTCCTGGTGTTTCAGTGTTGGCTCAGATTCTGGCAGTAGGAATAACTGTTTCATTAGCTCTTATTTGGGCATTTAGGTTCAAGAATTATAGTGCTTCTAGATGCATTGCTGATGATAGATGTACCCTGTGAATTATGACAAGTGATGGAAAACTGGTGCTATCTGCCAAACCTTCTTCACCTTACTACTCAGGATCTCCTATAGAAGAGATGAACAGAATTTGTTCCTAAACAACTGGAAAAAAATACAACAAAAAGCTTTAGATGACTAGACATGACCTCCCCTTTATTATATATAAATACTTCTTCATTAGTGCAATATTAATTGTCATTGTGAGAAGTGATTGGTGAGGTATGAAAAATGTACCAAAATATGATGGAATTAAATTCTACGTCAACTCTAGAAACAGAAAAATTTACCTTTGGAGAGATTCTCTGATGATCATATTATAGGTATGCAGTTAGAATTGAGTTCTTGCAGTGTCAAGTGCT
This sequence comes from Monarcha castaneiventris obscurior, assembly GCA_026261815.1. Taxonomy (NCBI): domain Eukaryota; kingdom Metazoa; phylum Chordata; class Aves; order Passeriformes; family Monarchidae; genus Monarcha; species Monarcha castaneiventris. The sequence goes on along the minus strand of JAMPIT010000886.1, from coordinate 26,789,236 downwards.
TCCAGGATAATCCTAGTCTTTTTATGCAGTCTGTAGTGTCAGTGATACTGAGCATTTTCTAATATGGGGAGGAATGCCTTTTGTTTGAGATCATTCATTAGGATATGTTTGCCATACTTTTTTTCTCTTGTGAATTATGCTTGTATGGACAGGAACAAAGGAAAACAACTCCTCTTCCATTTCATGTGTTGTCTGAAAAAGAGTGATATATCCTGCTTTCTGTGGTGTGTTCCTGATCTTCTAAAGGGCAACATTGTAAGAATGCTTTGAATATGATTTTGAATACAGGCAGGCTGAAGATTATTTTTTGTTGTTGTTGGTTTGGGTTTTTTAAAAGCAAAATAGCCCAGAATTAGGTAACAATGATGTTACATTCCCATGATGTTCTAATTCAGTAAAGCGCTGAACTGCCCAGATTGCTGCATGTCAGCCCAATACGTGCTCCACATCTTTCTTTTTCTCCCCTCCCACCGCTCCCCATTTCCAAACTCCCCAAAATGTTTCCTGTAGCTGGCGATGCCTTCGGTGCTCTGGGGGAAGTAGTGTGGAATGGAGATGCCAGTGATCTCCTTGTGCAGCCTAGAAAGCTTCAGTTTCACTTTTCCAGAAACCTGGTGATGGAGTATTCTGGGTTTGGGATTTTGTATTATTTTAGGGATGTTTGCTATATGATTTCCAATAAAAATAAACTTCCTACCAAAACTTTTGTTTTATACTTTTTAGCAGCTAAATGGAATGCTTAATATGAAACAACAACAGGCAGTCATGTCGATTGCAATGTTGCCTCATAGTCAAGTTTGGTGTCTGAGCACTTCTGTTGTTCTACAGCTCTTGCACCTAAATTGCTCAGTTTCGAGGTTTTCCTATCTGACGAGGAGTATCCAATACTGTATATATTAATTTATAAACTGTTGAAGTGTTTCTGACATTCTTCTAAACTTACAGTTTATGCACCATTATATTGTATTGATTTTTCTGGATCTGTATGCTAATGTTTACATAATTTTGTAGGAATACAATTAAAAAATTCTGACTGAAGCAATCTTGTGTAATTTGTCACATAATATACTTTCTAGGGCAGAGGAATTCCAGTACATTCGAGTGCACAGGGCACAATATTGAAGATAGTTCTAGCCATAAATTGACACATAACACAGAGCTGAGAAATTCATTTTTCCTGTACAGTAGTGTGGTGGTTGCTTTTGTCTGCACAGCAATGTAAAAAGCAATTAACTGCTGTAAATTGGAAGGGTGTCAGTGTGAGCGTGAGGTTTCATCCATGTATATGGCCAAATACAGATATTCTGATGTTCCCAGGCTCTGGTAAGCAAGTAGATGTTGGATTATTCATTGAACTTCGTGAAGAAAATGTCACTAAATAAAAGCAAATTACCCCATAAAAATATATAAATAATTAACTTGTTGTAAAAGGGTTTGTATGGTTTGTAAGAGTGGGGCTGAGATCCTCCTAAATAAAACCATTTCAAACTTTTTGCAAAATGTTGTTTTAAGCTAGTAAGGAATTCATTTTTTAGCATCACAGGAAATTAGGATAAAAATATAATGTGATTGCTCCTAAGGTGTTATGTGTAGCTGTGCTTATGAAGTTTGCAGTGTTGATAGTGAAGGGTTTTGTCCATCAAACAGCAGCAACGGAAGCAAAGACGGTGACTGGCAGGCACATCTCGGGGAGCAGGAATGAGCAGGTCACTCGTGGCTGAGCAGGGAGCTCCCTGCACTGTGCCCAGATAATTCTGCTCATGGGAATGGCCAAAGGGATCCCATTCTTCACGAGCAGTGTTTGGCTGAGTGCTGGATGGGCTGGAGGTGATGGGCTTTGTTTGCGTGACAACTGGGTAGGGAGAGAAGGGTTGATGCCTTTTATTGTTGTACCTTGGAAACCCCAGGTGCAGGGGAGGCAGAAGGTGCTCCCATTGTGCTGCTGCAGTGTGGAAGCAGCTGCCAGTCTCTCCTGTCCCAAGCTGTCACTGATCTCACTGTAATCAGCAAACACCCTCAGGAATACACTTCAGTAATTCTTAAAAGCAACTGTAGCTTGTGGAGGTAACCCTGGGGATAAAGAACAGTTGCAAGGGCTGCTTCACCATGGACTTTTCCTGGTTTTCTCCACTGTTTTCCCACCTATGTCAGTGGACAGAGGAGTCCCAGACACCTGAATTTCACAACTTTTCATGTTTATGTCCTCTCATCCTGAGCAGCTTTCTGTGACAGAAGGATGGACAGATGGATGTCAGACCTTGGGATTCCAAAAGCTGTTACAAACTCTGTCAGGTTCACTGAGGTAATTGTATATTAGCCAGTGTAGGGTGATGCAATGTTTGCTTTGCATGGATGACTTGGGTTTTTTCTTTCTCTCCTTTTTTTTCTTTTTTTTTTTAATTTATTTTTAATATCTGCGTAAACTCATCTTTTCCTGTTTTGTGACACCTCTGTGACAAGAGTGAGACCATCCATAAAATCATGGAGACTGCAAGATGCAACAGCTGTCTGAAATTGTTGGGTTTTTTAAGCTCAGAATTGAGTATTTATGATCTTGTTTTGTGCTAACAGTGTTTCATGCTCATTTATCATTGCTTAAGTGAGTGTGACCTGGAAGTTGCATAGGAGGTATTTGTCACTGATAACTCCATTACAGCAATACCATCAATTTCTGCTGAGCTGAGCTGTCAGCCAGGCTTTCATTGCGTGGTCCTGGTAAGTGGCACGAGGTCCACAGTTAAAGGAGGCACTGGTGTGTTCCCAGCCCTCTTGGTGACACTGTGGGACACTGTTGGGATGTGTGTGGGTGTGTGCACACTGTGCTGGGCATGCACACGCAGTGAAGCAGCTGTAAAGAAGCTGCCATGAACTACTGGAGTGAGGATTATTGATAATGTAGCTTTTAGCTGTAAATCTGGGGAGCAGGGGACAGGAACCTAGAGAGAGATTGCACTGGCTTTACAAGCTGGCTGTGCTTGCTGTCTCTCTGGTATCCACAGTTCACACACCTCAGCCTTCTGCAGTTAGCTGTCCTCTCTCAGATGGATTGTACAGAAAACTCTGCGTAACTGATGTGCCTAAAAACAGCAAGACAAGTTTTTGTGCTGATTTTTTTCCTGAGGTTTTTATTCATTAATTAATGGTAAATTGAACAGCTGATACTAAAGACATGAGGTTTTTTGCCCTTTTTTTCATTGTTGAGTAGCTAACAGGACCACTTTGAAGTTCAAGTTCTTAAAGAAATTGAATACAATGAAGGAATTTCTTCACTGGGTGTAAAACAGTAACAGTATACCTGGTTGGGTAAAGGTTACTGAAAAAGCCTCATCTCCTTCTGCCTAAGTGATAAACATTGTTTTGTGTAAATCTCCTCTTGGAAAATTCATGCAACATGCAGATAAGAACTGACTTTCTCTGTACAGAAGTTTCCAGAGAGCCTTTGCCTATCCTGCTCTCAGTTGTTTTCACTTGGAAGGCCCAGTTCAATAATGTCTTTTTTTGTTTACTTTTTAGAGATGCCTTCTGTAAATGATTGGAATTTTTATACCTACTACAGCTGCTTCCTTTTGTAATTGATATTATCAAAGTGAGATTCTGCACAGATAAAAGCTGCATTTGCTAAATAGGAAGGGAACAAAGGACCAGTGAGGCAGGTTTGTTTTAAAAGTCCATGTTTAGAGTTAACAAGAAACAAGAAGGTAGTGCCACACATGATGTTACCAGTTTGGATCCAAGACATATATGTGTGTTAGCATCTAATCACTGTCCCTATGCAAATCCTGAACTTTCATTGCAAGGCTATTTTTGTAGGAAGGCAGTGATGAGAAATTACAAACTGTTGGTTTTAATATATGCATATGTCCTTACCTTTTTAATATGTGTGACCTTAGCTAAATGTTGCAGGCATTATGGGTGTTTTTGCCTGGAAGGACATTGTTTGTTAGCTTTTGTAAATGGTAATTTACACTCAGAACAACATCTGGAGTGTGTGAGGAATTAACCCCCTGTAAATCCTGTCTGGATGTGCTCTGTAATGGCTATTGAGCATCTGAAATCTTTTCAGTGTGGAGAAGTGTGCTAGGAGGCTACAGGGGAAAACTGCAATCTTCTTGCTCAAAGACAGTGTTTTCGCCTTTCTTTTACACTCACTTGATGGAGATAGAAAGTTGTTTTGATTGTTGGGGAACTGTTACATTTATTCTCAGAAATTGCTAACAGTACCTGTTAAAAAAAAAAAAACAAAAACCAGAAAGCAAAGTCAAAATCAGGGGAATACTTCAATGTTTTCACACTTATTACAGGAATCTTCTCTAGTCATGCTCTCGAAATGTGATGCTTAGATTCTCAGAAATCATCATCAAGACCAGCTATAAGGGGGGCAGGAATGTATGTTCCCAATTAGCCTTTAGTTTCAAAGTTTGCAGGTCTTTGCAAAGAAGGCAGAAAACACTTCCAGGAGGCAATTGATTTTTGTTTCTGTGTTCCCATTTGCTGGGTTGCCATCTCTCACGTTAGTGTCCAAGCAGAAACACCTGTATGGGTTTCCTTTGGTGCCTGGGTGATTGATGTTTTTCATTTGTGAAAGATTGTCCTGACTGGATCCTGACAGTAATCTTGCTTTGCTTATCCAGGGAGACAAAGGAAAGGTGGTGTTTCTCTGAAAACACCAATGTGAGCTCTGACCATAAGTGTCCGAGTAAGTTGTGTCTGTTTTGGAGCTATGTGGGGAAATGAGAAAGCTAAGCACCTTATATGTCTAAAATCTTGCAACTTTAGAATTGGGAATAAGAAAAATATGGAAAATTTTCTCCAGGCTGCCTGGTTGGTTCAAGTTGTTTTGTTTTGTGTACCTGGAACACCAGAGAGTAGGTTTTCAGTGAACTATATCCAAGGGTTTGTGTATCTTCATCACTAACAATGTTCCCATGTTCATGGGGTCCACTTTTTGTGATGGTGAATAACTGGACTAGTGAGGAACTGGATCCACTGTAGAGAAGGCAGGGTGTCCCCTCTGGCACTCTTGGCCTTGCAGAACTGACCAGGGGGAAAAGCACTTTCTTATATGTAAAGATCTTTTCCCAGGAGTTTAACCTGCTGAACTCCAGTGGATTCATCTCTTGTGATTATTTCTTCATCAGGTGTCGCCTGTAAAGGGATGCTTAGGAAAGTTCATGTTCCTGAACTGTGTGAATTATCACTAAGCAGAGAGAAGTTTTGTTTAGTTCCATTTGAAAGGGGAGGGAGCTAAATCAATTAATTAATTGTGTCCACGTAAGATTTAGATGTAGTTTATTACACCTGCTTTAGAGATGCTTCAGAAGAACCCTTTCCATGGCCTTGCATCAGTGAGGACTTGGCTCCTCTGGAGCTTTCAGCTTTCAGCTTCCAACTGGCTTTCAGCTGGAAGTTGATGGGAAGTGCTGAATTTGCTCTTTTTTTTTTCATTCATCAAAGCATCTTGGCATACTAGATGCAATAAAGGCACTGTATAGATCAAAGTGTTTCATCATGGCACAAAGTTAATTTTGCTAAGATTTGAAGACTTACCTTTTCAAAATTAAAGGTTAAAAAAATTGCTGTGAATAGCCAAATCCTGTTAGTGAATAATGACAAAATTTTCTTTAATGTACTAGGAATTGATTGGATCTTAAGCAAAATGTCATGAAAATAAATTAAGGTAATTGTAAGTGTTTCACAACCTTTTATATAAAGGATAAGGTCCTAAAAATTGTGTTTTCAAATCCAGAGCTAACTCTATCTTCAAAATGCCTGCATTGTTAGGTAATTATCTTATTGCAGTTTTAAGTCATTTTTTCGCCTGTTGCCTGAGGAATTTTACAGCAGAGCAGTATTAATAAGATGCCAGGAGAACAAATTTCATAACTTAATCACTGTCATAAACAGAACTCATACAAACAAAGTGGCATTTTCATTCAGAATTAAATGACCTGCAGCAAATGTAGGTCAGGAGTGAAGGAATGTTTGATTTTACATTCTGTGGAAAATCAAAACTATTGCATTTTGAGGAGAAAGGTGAGAAAAAATTCAATCACTGTCTTCTGGATATGGATTGAACATACCACAACTTTGAGAAAAGGAGGTTTCTAATTCATCCACATTGTAAATCTCAGCTAAGTGGTATTTAGACTTTATTGTTGGTGATGACAATTTCCTGAGCATTCAGATAAAAAAAAAGACCTTCTGACTGATTGAATCCAGTCCTCCTTCATTCTGCTGATTCCACGTACGCAAAAACTAGCAGCCAAACCCAGCAGATTGAATTTAAAATGCAACAGATTTGGAGCTTTTTTATTTTCTTATCTGAAATTGGACTACTTGATTGTGGGCAATCATGAGGATGAGAGATTTCTAATGACAACTAAGTACCTCCAAAGTCATATGACTTCAACATCTGTGTCTCTAAATCTTCTGACTGAATTTTTTTAGGTTGGTTTTGTTTCAAAGTTTTTGAAGTCTTAAAATTGTTTCCAGTCATTGGCATGAGAGCTAGAAACACTCTGATGAACCTGCACCTTCTGCATGTCAGTTTTGGAAGGGGTTTGTTACCCTGACTTACATCAGGAACCTCCTTTGCCTATTAGGAAAGGCTTTGGCCCTAGTATTTTGAAGGGTTTCAAGGCTAATCAAATTTCTGTTTGCTTTAGACAAGCATCCCCTTCTTTTTGCCTCAAATCTTGATTACATGCGACCTTCAGAGAGCCTCAAAATGTCAATAAATTCCTCGGAGATTGGTTTTTGTTACAGTCCAATGTAAAATTGTACCCATGAGAAACGCTTCATCTATGACCAACATAAGGCATTTGTATACTTAAATGAGCAGGGGAAGGCTTTGGTGTTCTGAAAATTCATACGGCAATGACCTGAGAGAGCTATGTCTTAAGGGATTTAAATCCAACTTTGAATTTTGATCTCCAGGTCACATAACTCCAGGTATTCTCTGCTGCCTTAGTATTTCCCCAGGGCTGAGACATAACACAAGCAGCAACTTGTGGCCCAAGTTATCACAATGTTGTATTTGGTAGTTTGTGTCTTAAAGCCTTTCCATTACCAATAAACCCAGTATTGGGGGGGAATTCTCTGGAGCGGGCTGAAGGGAAGAACGAGCCAGGGGGAGGTGAGGGACCCCCGTGAGTGTCCTTGTTCCTTGCTCGGCCAGTGCCCAGCAGACACAGGCAGCACCTTTTCCTTACCGAGGTCAAACACCGCTATAAATCCAGTCCTGGCGGCTGAGACCCACGTGTGTTTTGTCCCGCGCCTGAGAAGGTGTTAATTTCTTGCAAAAGCCTCTTTGTTTACTGAAGTGCTTGCTTTCTGTCAGTGCTCTGAGCAGATGGCTCCTCAGCAGCGTCTGGCCGATGAGCTCAGCCTCGCCCGAAAGCTTCACCCTGTCTGCAGGAGTCGTAATTCAGCCTGGGGGCTCGCTCCCGCTGAGCCGCTGCGGCAGGCGGAGCGCCGGTGGGGACAGCGTGTGCCAGCCATGCTTAGTGGCTTTAGAGTATTGACTGAACTGCCAGGTCCAAACCCATTTACTTAAGGCTTGGACTAATCACAGTCCCCAAAGTGACGTGCAATCCTTGCTCTTCCTAGCTAGATCTTTCCCGTGCTACAAGCTCCGAGGTAGTGATGACTGAGGATCATGATTTGCTAGAGGGATTGAGTAAGAAATGACAGGTGGGATTTATTTCTCACTTGCCAGACACCTTTACAGACTTTTCAATATTTTTCTATAATTGGATTCAGTGACAGCCTCCCACAGGCACTATGCACATCCAGGGAATGGGTCTGTGCAGGAGAGGTCTGTCTGTTAAGGCAACATCTGTAATTGCCTTAGGCTGCCACAGCAATAGCACTAAAACTCCAAACCTAGCATCATTACAACCAAAAGTCATCTCGCCGTGGGTCCTGCCTTTCACTTAATGATGTTGTTCTTCATGTAGTGTTCTGTGCATTGAAGGTGATATTATGATTCACCAGACTAGGATTTCATGCAGCTCAAAATGCCTTCAAGTGGAGCTGTAGAGATACTCTTTTCACATGAGTGACACAAGCCCAATTCCAGACATCCACTGGTAACTGGCCTGCAGAGACTGGAGAGCTGGACACTGCTATAGTGCTGTGTCCTGAGCTCCACAACTGCCTCATCTTAATAAGCATTAGAACAATTCAATGAGCTCAGCATCGATGGGTGAGGACTTTGTAAAACAGGAGGATCTCTGTAATGTGACAGCATGGGCTGCACAGCAAACTATTCTGAAAGGAATTTAGGGCAAAGTTTGAACAGTTTATTCCAAGTTGATAAACACAAAACTATACACTGGGGGCAAGCTTGGGGTGAGTTGTTGCATTTTTTCTATGGCACCAACATTAGTTTTCTGAAAATGTATTTGGTGACATGGTGGCTGCTGGTGGATCAAGAGTCCCCATGAAGCATGAACAGTAAGCTCACCTTGGTAACTGAGATGCTCACATGTCTACTCAGTTCAGGTGTCTCCTCTCTACAGGAAAACAGCTGCACAGTTTGCTGGCAGCTGAACATAAAGGAAGCACAGAGCTGCTTCAGCTGTGAAGCTCTCTAATACTGTCCAGCTGAGTTCAGCACTGTGAATGCAATGTTTCCAAATGGCCACCATCAGGAAAATAAGAAATGACTGTGACTCTACATCTATCAGGTCTGATATTCCCAGCCCATCCCTGAGCCCTTGGGTATTTTACATTAATACTTTTGCAGATGGTCCCTTTGGCTCTGACGCCAGAAGAGAAAGGGTTGGGAATGCCAGAGGAAAGTGTTAGAGAGAAATGATAAAGTTTTAACTGTACAACAGGTTTGGAATGGAACTCCAAAGGATCCCATTGAAAAACAGGTAAGTTTTTACTTCTGAAAAACAGAAGTAAACAGAAAAGCCTGTTTAGTTATTGCAGAATAACTCAGTAGGGACAGTGCTTCTAAGGGAACTCTAGCTTTGAGGCACAACGTGGTGTTGATTAGTGCAAATAAAGCTCCTCAAGAGTCACCTTTCAGCAATTACAATCAGACACTGCCACTGTGGCTTCAAAAGCTTCATTAGCAAATCCTGCTCCTAGTGAGAGCTGTAAATCTCAGATACCCCAGAAGTTTTAGCTGATGGAGAACTGTCTTGCCTTATTTATTTTCTTTCAAATGAAAGAAGTGGAAAGATAATTACACATTCCTTCATCCAGATAAATAGCATTAAAAAACAAAATAGATCCTCCTGAAGAAAACACAGCCAGTGGTATAGTTCTAAAGAGATGATGATAATTTTCCGGTTGAGTATGATGAAGTCAGGACACCTTAATGTTTTATTGTCATCTAAAGTGACAATCTAACAAAATGCAGTGTGTTTTAGATGTAGCCAAAAGAAGTGTATCAAAAATAAGCCATTTCCTCTATTTTTGTTAGGATTCTCTAATGAAACCCCTGCAAATACTGAAAACTATTTTCTAGCAGTTTTCTCTGAATCCCCTGGTAAAACAGAAAAATATGATATTTTCAATTCTTTCTTGGTTAAGGAAAGAGCGGTTGGCAGTGGTTTGTTCATTGCCATCATGCCAAATGCTGGCAGGCTCTTTTGCAGTACCAGTGGTGATCTGTTTCCACAGTTAGTGGGAAGACTTCTTGCTGTTTTACCTGCCAATGTACTGATCTCCCATTAAAATAGTGGGATAAATTAAGTTTAGTGCTCTCGCTGATTTCCACATGAATTCATTATTTGGCAACTATAATAAATGTTGTATGCCAGAGTTCCTGCTTAACCTATGTATCTTACTGACTCACTCGCTGCTTTGTATATACTGTAGTTAATTGTTTACTCTAAGAACTTAATGAAAATACAGTGAGGTATCAAAGAAATAATTACAGCAACAGTTGCTTTAGTTCGTGTAGATGTAATGGAAAGACTTGTTCAGTTTATTAGGAAAGACTTGTGAAACCACCAAGTAGAAGCTGTGTTTTCCTGATTTTCAATCAGCTCTGTTGTCTAGCTTGTCTCTCTGTAACGGATCTGTGGCCACACAAATGGCTCCTGCAGTTTGGTTCTATCCAGAACTATGTTTGAAGAATAAAATCACTTGAAAATAATCTGTTGGCCAAAATCAATCAAGAAGTCTTCGGTGTTACTGGTCTTCCAATAAAGCACTCTGTACTTGTACCTGTTTTCTCCAGAACGTCACAGCCTGAAATTTTAGAACAGAGAATAATTAAAGACAAGATAGCTGTTATCCATATAAAACTATCGATATGAGTTTGTCTGTTGACCAGATAACGATGGCATGCTTACCCTTAGGTTTGGCATGATGTTGTGAAACTGGTACAAATCATTGGTGCTTCAGTCAGGTTTGCAGGAAGCTCGGAGGTCATCCAGTGCTCAAAGCAGGATCAACACTGGAGTCAGACCAGGCTGTCCAGGGCTTTGTTCAGCTGGGTCCAGATGCCTCCAAAGATGAAATCATGTTTCTGGGTCCCCTTTGTGATGTTTTTTTATCCTCTGAGTGGAAAATGTTTTCCTTGTGTCTGGATTGAACCATTTCTATTTCACCATCTCCTCCTCCTCCCATGCAGCACTGTGAAGAGCCTGGCTTTGCTGGCTCTGTCTCCCTGCTGAACTCCCTCCCTCCCCCAGGTTATCCCTGTGTATTTAGGAAAGGGCAGTCATTGCTTCCCTCCAGCTCCTGGCTGTGCTTCAGTTGGCACAGCCCAGCATGCTGTTGGCTTTCCCTGCTGCCTCACCTTTAACCTGCCCAAAGCAGGGAGCTGTGTGAAACTGGGACTGACTTTTCTGTCCCTCAGATATCCAGCAGCACATCTCCTTTACCATGGGAAGTTTATTCAGGGTAGTCAGGGATATTAACGAAGCTTATGGCACACAGAGCCAAGATTTCAGAAAGCATAGGGAACAGAAATAGTCCATATGAAATTCCTCTTGTAAACTTTTCTGCAGGAGGTATCAAATGTAATTAAAATACTTCTCTTATGTAGGACTGGGGAGGGGGAAAAGCTTGGTATATTATTTGTTGACAAAAAAACGGAATAAAAAAGGGTTTTAGCACTTATTTGAAATGTCTACCTAGGAAACCCTCACAAAGCCTCTCCTCTGAAAACTGAATCATTTGTTGCAGCTGTTTGGTCTGGGGTGCTCTAAGGTTTTTAGGTCTTAGATTTAAATGTTACACAAACATAATGACCAGAGTCCTGTGTGACATCCATGGTGTTTATTGTTAGGCTCAAAGTGAGAGCAGGTCTTACAGTTTTCAAATTGCCTTACTTTGAGTAGAGATGGTGCTTTAGATTTAAACCTCTGTTAATTTGTAGTCTGTGTGTGTAATAAACACGTTGGGAAATAAAGGCAAGTGGAGATTCTGGCTTGGCTTAAAGAGAACTTCTGGTAAACATTGTCTCTAGTGGAATTACATTACCAACAACAACGAAGAGTTGCCAAAAATACATAAATGTATCTATCTCAGGGGGGGAAGCTATTAATGAGATCGTCCTTCTACAAGCAATCCTGTACCCAGACCACCTCCTATGAAACTACCCTTTGAGAAAACAAGCCCACTGAGAAGTCATGCTGTGTTGGAGAGAGAGCTGTGTGGAGCAATTAACCGCAGGAACTCACTGCTGATTGCAAGTGGCTGCTGATCTGCCAGGGAAAACCCTCGTACCAAACCCAGGCAAAGGCAGGAGCAAGGCGTTAGAGGGGTGTGCAGCACCGTACCCTGGAGCAAGCACATTGTGCCCTCAGTGGGCAGCACAGTGAGTTTCCAAAACCAGCTGGGTTATAGTTTTGTTAAAACATGCTTTGGGTTGTTTAAACAGGTTGGATCTAGTTTTGTTAACTCGTGCCTGAGTTAAGCCAGAAATGAGGCAGAAATAAGTCAGCAAACTTGTTAGATTCACACTGGTCTGCTACAAAAGATAAGGATAAATATAAAAATAAATCGTGGCGAGGCAGCGTCTTTCAGCACAGCAGGCAATTTCACCTCTGACAGCACAGGGGTGCTGTTGTGACTATCCTGTGCTGCACATTTTATCCAGTACAAAACTTTTCTAACACAGCTCTTCCTCACTATGGAGCTGGCATGAGAACCATGCAAAGCAAGCTGGCACACCTGACTCTGTGTGTGCCAGGAGTTGCAGTTTTTTTCAAAGCTTTCATTCTGCTGTTGGATTTCCATTCCAGCCAACTTCAAAGTGTGATGGTTTAGCAGGAAGCAAAGCCAGCGTATGGATCTCCCTTTGGCTGGCTGGAGGGAGAGGTAAGTATCCAAGTGGACACATAAATGGGCAGGTAAATGTGAATTGTAAATGGAAATTGTAAGAACTGCAACAGGAATCATGAGCAAATAGCTTATTGTCCATCCTGGGCTCACTGGAGAGCGCATGTATGAGTGAGTGGCAAGAAGGTGCTGCTCCGGGGTGCAGACTGGTGACAAAGTGACACCCGAAGCCAGCAGCAGTAGGGCACTAGCTCAGTACACCAAAAGCTGTGGGGTAGGCTGGTGGGACAATTGTCCCAATCACAATAAATACTGGAGAATTTGGGAGCTGTTCCAAATCACAATAAACAAGAATCTTGCTGTTTCAAGCACACAGATTCCCACTGTGTGAAGAATTAAAAAAAAACCCGAAAAACCAACCAAAAAAACCCCCATAAATGTGAAACTGGGCAAAGGCTTCTGGGAACAACATAAGCACTTGAAATATACTGTAATATCTTTGTATCTATCCAAGCATATTTAATTTACCCTGTCACTGCAATGGTATTCACAGTCAGATTTGACATGTGGGTTTCCCTCTAAAGTGGAGGGGAGGTCTGCTTGTCCTCACTATAATTTTTAATTGAATTTATGTTCAGTCAGCATAACGTGATTGCTCTAAAGATGGCTTCTGTCTGCTCATAATAAGGTTAAGACTCAATTAGTAGTTGCAGCATCTAACAACGTTTCACCACTTGCCAGAAGGCTCAAGCAGCATCTGTTCAACTGCAGGTACCAGCTCAGCACCCATTTCCCCTTGCAGGAGTGCTGGGCCGCCCTCCCCGGGAGCTCTGAGCGAGGGATGGGCCATCCTGGGGGGTTCCCTGTGCCCCATCCCTGCTCCATCTGTTCCCAGCACTGAACACTGTATCACAAAAACATGAACACATCATTCACACCCTCGCTCTGCAGTATTTATCAGTCCCCTGAAGGTGCAGAGCTGCTAGGAAAACTGCTGAGATGATAATAAGGTTTTTGATGTATTTATGTGAGGATTAAGGGTTTTTTTCATCTTGAAGAAATTAATTTTACCCTAATCAACAACTGTATCAACCAGTAAGCCTCAAGAAGATCTGAGTGACCGTTAGGTGACAAAACCCTAGATGAAGCCTGTTGTGTTCCTTCCTAAGGTTTTTACTTTCCATTTCTGCCTACCTCACCCTGATAAACTCATTTTTGCACTATATCCTTAGCACAAAACAAATTATAGCTTTTCTCTTTTCCTTCCTTTTAAGGTGTGCCCAATTTTCCTATGAATCTTATTATTTACCCAGAAAGCTACCAAACATTGGAATGTGTGTGATGGTGTCAATAGTGGTCTGAAATACCAATTTTAACCATATGTATAGGCATTTGATCTTGATTAAGAGCAGGGAAATAAAAAATACGTCATTTCTGATTTATGAGAGAAAATGGACAGACATGTAATTTGAAGGCAACCAGGAGAAAAGAAAACTTGAAAGAGGTAAATAAGAATTCTACCAGCAAAGGAACACTTGAAATTGTATTGTCTTGCATTTTGTATTTGGTCATATAGTTGGGACAATAACTCTGAAAAATCGCTCACACACAGATGCTATCATTTTATCAAGGTCTACTACGTTCAGTCTACTTTCTGTACAAATTTTGGAGTGTGCCCTTGGGACACTTTACATGTCCCTTGTTAACCCCCCGTCACTCCCGCACAGGAGCGGAGCGAGCAGCTTTTCCACGGGCTGGGTTTCCTGCGGCGTTCCTGTCCCGGGTGCTCACAGGGCTCACTCCCGCCTGTATTTACACGTTAATGGGAGCTGTGGGCCGGCAGCACCGCAGCGCTTTCTGCTCCCCGACCCCGCAATCCGCCGGGGCCGCGGGCCCTGAGGAGCCGGGGGCGTGCCCGGGGCGTGCGTGTCCCGAGGGATGTGTCCCGTGTCCCGGGTGTGTCCCTTGTCCCAGGTGTGTCCCGTATCCCGAGGGGTGTGTCCCTTGTCCCAGGTGTGTCCCGTGTCCGCGGGTGTGTCCCGTGTCCTGGTAGTGTCCCGTGTCGGGACACGTGTGTCCTGTGTCGGGGGTGTGTCCTGTGTCCCCGGGTGTGTCCCGTGTCCCGGGCTTGTCCCGTGTCGGGACACGTGTGTCCCGTGTCGGGGGTGTGTCCAGTGTCCCCGGGTGTGTCCCGTGTCCCGGGTGTGTCCCGTGTCCGCGGGGTGTGGCCGTGTCCCGAGGGATGTGTCCCGTATCCCCGGGTGTGTCCCGTGTCCGCGGGGTGTGTCCCGTATCCCGAGGGGTGTGGCCGTGTCCCGAGGGGTGTGTCCCGTGTCCCGAGGGGTGTGTCCCGTGTCCCGGGCTTGTCCCGTGTCCCGAGGGCTGTGTCCCGTATCCCGGGTGTGTCCCGTGTCCCGGGGGGTGTGCCCCGTGTCCCCGGGCGTGTCCTATGTCCTGGTGGGTGTGTCTCGTGTTCCCGGGTGTGTCCCGTGTCCCGGGGGGTTTGTCCCGGGTGTGTCCCTTGTCCCCGGGTGCATCCCGTGTCCCGTGCCCGCTGGTGCCGGTGATGCCCGGTGGTGCCGGCGGTGCCCGGCGGTGCCGGTGATGCCCGGTGGTGCCGACGGTGCCCGATGGTGCCGATGATGCCCGCTGATGCCGGTGGTGCCCGGTGGTGCCCGGTGGTGCCGGTGGTGCCCGGTGATGCCGGTGGTGCCCGGTGGTCCCGGTGGTGCCCGCTGATGCCGGTGGTGCCGGTGATGCCCGGTGGTGCCGGTGGTGCCCGGTGATGCCGGTGGTGCCCGGTGGTGCCGCTGATGCCGGTGGTGCCCGATGGTGCCGGCGGCACCGGTGCAGCGCCCGCGGCCCCGCCCCGCCGTGACCTCAGCGCGCGCGCCCCACGTGATGCAGGTGCGGCCCCCGCCCCGCCGCTCCCCCCCCCCCTCCCTTCCCTGCCTTCCCTTCCCTTCCCTGCCTTCCCTTCCCTGCCCTGCCCTCCCCGCCGCGCTCCGCGGATGCGCCGGAGCTCCCGCGCCCCCGCAGGTCTGTCCGCGCCGGTGAGGGGCGGGGGGCGGCGGAGCCAGGCCGGGCCTGGCCGCGGTGCAGGGCCCGTGCCCCGCGCAGGCCCCCGGCGCCTCGGGGCCTCCCGTGGCGCGGCTGAGGGGGGTCGCGGCGCAGGCCGGGCCGGGCCCCGGGACGCGCGGTGAGCGGGGACGGCCCCTCCCGGCCCGGGCTCCCGGGGTGCCTCAGCCCCGCTAGAGCTGGGAGTGCCTTGTGACAGCCCGGCAGGCTCCGGCCCCCGTGGCCAGGGTGACCAGGACGCCGCGTCCCGGCGCTGCGGGGAGGGGCCGGAGAGCAAACCCGACCTTCCCAGATCCTCCCCTCTGCCCTGTTCCAGCGCGTCGGTAGCCTGGAGTCTGGGCTGGCGTTATCCCCCTGGTACCCGCTGAAGGCGTTTTTTCGAGAGCAGGGTAATAAAAACGTTAAGTTTTACTGCAGCGAGATGCTTCCAGGGCCCAGGACTCGCGGTGTGCGCCTCGAGGCCAGTGCGCCGCTGGAAAGCCTCCTGCAGGTCAAACTTCTGGGTGGGGAATTAGGATTCCCTATACAGCGTGTCACATCCCTGCTGGGGGAAAAGAAACACTTAGTGCATGGAGGTATCCCTGAAGTAGCCTTATTTAATAAGGATATTCCCTGCATCTCTAATTTAAATTATCTATGATAATCTTTTGGAGGAACTTTATCATCTTCGTCCATTTTTTTTTTTTTTCACTGTCAGCCTTGTTTTAGTTGAATTATTCACTCTGAAAAAGAACTTTTAAGAGTAAGCTGTGTGGGGAATTTAGGAGAAAATGGCCATGATAGTGGATGAAAGACTATTTTTGCAAAATATGGACCAGGCTTTTTAACGACCACTTCTGCAGAGCACAAAGAACATTTGTTAACATTGGCAGCAGGGCTTCCCATGTGTTAAGAAACTCAATAAGGGCACTGACAATACCAGGAGGATATTGAGTCGTATGTGCAGCGTATTTATAATAAAAGTGATTTTGAAAAAAGCTGGATAAAAACTTTGTTATCAGAAGTGTCTGCTGTCTTTTCCACATGCTTCTGTGACCCTCTAGAAACCTGGGTAGAATAATTCCCAAGACTGTCCCTGACATTAGGGCACTTCTAGAGGTGGAAGTGCCAAGGTGAAAGCTAGGTTGTCACTTGAGGCAGAACAGCAGCAGAAATTTTCAGCTGCTTAGGCCTTTCATTTACTTCCACCATTTTGAGGGTGCTCTGGTGCATTAAATATCAGGTTGTTCTTGTGGTTCACTGCTTCTTTCTTATTTTTGACCTCCGGTAGAGATTTAATTAATACCATCCTTTAGGTTACTCTTAGCTGAGCTTGATGCCTTTCCAATCACTTGTTTTCATTTCAGGGTTGGTTTAGGAAACATAGTGAAGTGGAACAGTTCTAACTCTCCCTGACTCCTGCCTGCTGTCCTGGGTGCTGATTTCTGACTGACAGTCTCAAGGCTGAGTGGGCTGGGATGGTCTATGATCACGCTGGTGGTCTCTGGTTTGTTTAGCTGCTGACAGCTGACATCTGTGCTGAAGAGAGATGTGTGCAGAAGGAAGAACTAGGAAGAAGTCAGGTTTTTTGAGTCATATTAATCTGTAACTGGGATCTGGCTGGAGTGACATAGCTCCTTTATGCTTTTGTAGGTTGCATATTCAGTAGTTACTACTTGAGGTATGGCTCTGACCCCATTTTGAAATTCAAATGGAGCTGGAGGGAAGTGACTGGTACCACTTACAAGCTCTTTGTTTCTGTTATATATTATGTCATTTGCATCCATTTTCCAATCTCCCTGACAAATTTTTGTTATTCTGTTATGTGGTCTTTACTAACTTCTAGTAGAAAGAGCTATACATTTTTCAGGCAGACATATTATGAAAAAAAAATGTAAAATGACCTGTACTTAAGAAGCTTGCTGCTGCAGTATGATAAACTGAGAAAAGCATTCCTCTCATTCCCTTCTCTCCCAAGTCTTTACGAAGTCCTTTAAGTGAGAGTAGGTAATCCCTTAGGAATGAGTGGATGTGTGCAAAGGTTTCATGGCAGAGGGTGAGATTTTCATGCAGTAGGGTAGGTGGAATAATAATTTCAATCAGAATGGGCACAGACAAAGTTGTAAGTGCCATGGTGACCTCTCTGTTCTTACAGTTACAACATGCTGAAAACTCACCCAGTTCTGCAAAATGACATCATGCATCCTTGCTGTTAAATCTTACAGAGGTTTATGTATGCAGACAGTATGTGAGCTCTGTCAGTGCTCCTGCAGTCACTGAGCTCTTGCAGGATTTAATCTGCTTCCAAAAGGGTGCTGATGGTGGTTGTGTTCTTCCAGTTGCCTGGGAGCCCTGGTCAGAGATGGGGCATTGACATGGATGTTGCAATAAGTTTTATTTCTGGGAAGTGGGAAATGACAAGGAGTATAAGTAGGTAGGAAATGACACTGATGAGTAGGGATTCAGCATACCTGTAGCCCAGCTGTTGCCAATTTGCTGCCAATGCCAGGTGGAGAGAGTAGAGTGTGTGGTTTTGAGGAGTCCCTGGGTTTAAAAGAGGACTGTGAGCTGGTTTCAGTGATGCAGCCTTGGAAGAATACTCTGTGTGTGTCTGGGCACACAGAGAAAGTGGACAAGTGCTTGTTCAGAACATCCAGTAAGTGGATGATGGCAGCTGCTCTTAGGAGCTTTGGGTCAGGTTTGCTGGTGGATGAGAGTGAAAAGGCTGCAGAAGTCTTGAAAAAGGAGACAAGGGAAGCTGGTATGATCAAGGAGAGTTCAATGGTGGGATGATACAGTTAAGGGTAGTGACTAAGAAAAGGATCTAGTCATCAGCTTTTAAAATAGATGTTGATCTAAAAATGTGATGCCAGAGAAGAACAAGCAGTAATACTGTTTTATTTAGTGGGAACCCTTTTTATTTTATTTTTTTTTTAAAGATCAATATTAACTTTTAAATTGGATGATGAAAAACATAGCTATTCCTATCCCTTAGAAAATTAGGCATTTTATAACCATGTATTTTTGTTTCTTGAAAGGAGGCTGTAAGAGGAAAAACAATGAGAAAATATTTTAATGGGATTTATATACAGAAAATATTTATGAAATTTTTATGGTATCTCTTTTTGAATTAGAGATAAAGAAATCTTAACATGTAATAGGTAACATTAAAATTTGTTCTATGAGTCAAAATGACAGTGTTGTTTTTAAAAAAACTTAAAAGTTCATTTAGCAGCTCAGTACTTTTGTTTTTAGCAATTGTTCAGTCACACCAAGCGACAAAAAACCTTGGGTTTTACCTTGGACCAAATAAATTATTTCTCTTGATGAACAGCTAAACAAATGGGATACACCTGGGAGTTAGCTAAATCTAAATTTTGCTTTTTCTAAATTAATACCTCATCCTTCATGTTATTGTAGCATTCTAAATACTTGTAAAGTGAAAACGAAACTAATAATTTCTTTTCACATTATTGCTCTTTCTTTGCAGTTTTAGCAACTTCAGCATTAAGATTATATTATTTCAGGACTAATTGTAAGGTGCATTTGTTCTTTTTTTATATTGAAGGTAAGCTCTGCTTTCCTTTGCTAGCACTGGAGCTGATGGTGTTCAGCATTCAGCAGATTCAACCCTTGTTGTTCTTCCCATTGTGGGAAATTAAATGGAAAAATTGAATTTCTCAATTCAGAATTGCAGGGAATCTGCTGTCCTTGTTACAAATCTCGTAAGGGATCGTTGGAAGCACAAGATAAATGTTGCTAGTTAGGAAAACAAATGAGAGCGAGCCTTTTCCCAGTGTTTCACTGTTTGGTTGAAGGCTAATGTCAATATGAACACTTAACTAACGCTTGGAATTATTTAGTCAGCTCCATTACTCCCGGCAGAAATTTGAGGTGGCAGCTTTTTGTTACCCACAGCACCCGTGGCTGACACTGTTTGCTGAGGCCACCCCAGTCTGACTGGGTGAAAGGCTGCAGCTTTCTGAACAGAGGGACAGCAGTTGGGGTTGCCAGGAGCTCCAGAGAGGTGGGTGATTAGCAGAACCATTAGTTCCAGGGAGCTGGGCTTGGGGCTGGCAGTACAAATGGTGATGGCTTCAGGGAGCAGGGTGGTGATAGCAGCTGCAGAGCTGACTGATGTGGGGATGGCATCAGCAGCCACCCCTCTGCTATGGCTGTAACTGAGGGGAACTTCATGCCTAGGCCTGAGCTTTGTACCAGGGCACTGTAGCCAGAAACCTCCGTTTTTGCTGTGAGGCTGAAATGTGTCTGCAATTCATTGGTATTTTTTCTGATTAAGTTTGGTTTTATTTTATTAATAGGCTTGGATTGTCTGTCTAATAAACAAACATGAGTCATCTGAAGTTGTTTGCAGCTACGCTGGGGAAGCATGGCTTTAAACTTCTGGAAAAGCAGGATATAGCCAGAAGGGCATTTTTACATGGCCAACGGTATGTTTCATCAGGAACCTCAGAGCCATTCCTGAGTGGGAGTAATTCCAATTACGTGGAGGAAATGTACTATGCATGGCTTGAAAACCCTAAAAGTGTACATAAGGTAAGTCTAAAACTTGACTGTAATACTGGGTTAAGAGTGGAATAGGTTTCTTTTACTTTTTAACTCGCTTTTTTAATAAAAAGTTCAGGAAAAGGTCTTGTGTGAAATGAAAAACGTGAAATTAATTTCCCACCTATTGATTGCTGTAAGATGTGATATTGCAACTATGAAAGTACAGAGGAGGCACAGTCATGGTGAGCAGAGCGGAAAGAATGAGAAGTCCAGACCTGAAATACAAAGCTTCTCTGGAACTTTATTCCTCCATGAAAATGCTGGTCAAGCAGTCAGTTAAGTAATTAGTTACATCCAGAAGAAGACCCAAGAATAAAGTATATTTAATATTTTGGTTTCTAATAAGGCTGTATTGAGGCATATGTTATATTTAAATAATACGTGTTCATGTTGGTGCTTCTGTACTGTCTGAAGAAGATGAATGTTCAGTTCCCTTTAGATTAAACTGTGGAAGTTGTAACCCTAAAACTGAATCTGAAATTGTCAGAAAATTCTTCTTAAGTATCTTGAAAAATACTTTGTTTTGTGTCTCTCCTTCTCTCTCCAGGCAATATACATTTGTTTGCTTTTCTAAATACTCTATTACCCAAATACTTTCTTGTGGATGAAATACATAGGCTTATTTTTTAACAAGCTTTCTGCTGACAAGGAGGGCTCTGTTATGGTGATACATGTACAGTAACTTAAGAAGTTGATGAGAAGTCTGATCAATTCTAAGACAGACAAGTCATTTCCTAGGAAGCAATGTGAATTGTGCCCAAAATGTTTACCAGATTGGTCCTCTGTTCCCTTATTCTCGAGGCATGTATATCAAAATGTCACTTAGAAGTTGTTGTTCTAAGTCTCATAATTTGTCTAGAGTGTGAGGAAGTGACGTGTGCTGAGGGGAGAAACAAAAAAGGAAACCAAAGAGGGTGGTTTTGTAGCTGCTTTTTTTTTTTTTTTGGATGTTGTGTATGAACGTAGTCTTGTTGAAGGTTGACATATGCAGTGACAGCTCTGAAGACTGACTGTTGTTCACATAGCAGATAGATCCTAGGTCTTTTATGTTACACCTGAATTTGGGATGGAGAAACCTTCTCCAGGAGTGGCTCTTTCTCATCTGACTTGGAGCCCTTGTCCTGTAGCTGCCAGCTGGGCTCCACCACTGGGGGGGTAGTACATTGTGTGGGTGCACGGAATTAATTTCTGCAAAGCCCTCATGACGTGCCAAGGCTGGAGATCGATATCAACCCTTTTATACTGGGGACACTGAAGGGATGAACTCGTGCATAAGGAGGGTGCCTAGTGACATTAAGGTGACATCTTGTCTTTTATTGTATTTCCATGACATTGGCTTCAGGCGAACTTCTTTCCTTTTAGACGAATGAAGTTCCTGGTGCGGCCCCTTTGCAGCGGAGTGCGTTTTGCCGCTGGGAAGCGCTGCCAGGATCTGTGTGTGGGCAGTGCCCCTGGGTGCGGGTAGCGGGATGCAGAGCCCGGCGCGGCCGGGAGCGCGGGGCTGCGGCCGCCCGGAGCTGGCCAGGGTGCTGAACCGCGGCCACTGCGGACGGATTGGTGCTCGGGGAGGCGGAAATGCTGAAAATCCTGCCCAAACGCCAGCCCGTTCGTCTGGGAGGTCAGGCGCACTCTGATCCTGCATCCTGGTGCAGCTTATGGGTTGAACAGCAACCGATAAATCAGCACAAGTGAGTTGACAGAGGAATGTAGGGTGCGGCCCAGGGAGTGGAACCCGGGGGATTCAAGATGCATTTTTGTCGTGGTTTAACCCCATCTGGCAACCACGCAGCCACTTGTGCACTCTCTCTCACACACACACCTGAATGGTGGAAAGAATCAGAAGGGTGGAAGTGAGAAAACCTGTGGATGGAGATAAAAGTAGTTTAATAGGGAAAGCAAAAGCTGCATGAACAAGGAAAACAAAACAAGGAATTCATTCACCAATTCCCATGAGCAGGCCATCCCCAGGACAGCAGGGCTCCACCACCCGTAATGATGACTTGGGAAGACAAACTCCATCACTCCAAATGTCCCCCCTTCCTTCTTCTTTCCCCATGCTGAGCATGATTGTGGTCACTTGGGATCAGCTCCCAAGTGTCCCTCCCAATTCCTTGTGCACCCCCAGCCTCCTCACTGGTGGAGTGAGAAGCAGAAAGGCCGACACTGTGTAAGCTCTGCTCAGCAATAACAAAAACATCTCTATACTGCCAGCCCCATTTCCAAATCCAAACCAGCTACTGTGCAGCAAATTAACTACCCCAGCCAAAACCAGCATGATTGTAAAATTGTGTGAATTCTTTACTAGGTTAACTGTGTTTAATAAACTTGTGACAGTAACAAACTGAAGTAAATTCACTGTGCCCCTGATTTATGAGGCTTAAAAGAATATGATGGATAGAAATAATGGATTATAGCTATTCTTGCCTAAATTATTAGTTTTCTCACAGCCTACGAAGAAAAGGCGGGGGGAGGGGAGAGAAGAATGCCAATTAATTTTACTTTGTTTCATCAACAAAATTAATTTTTGCTTTCTTGAAAACCATCTCATTTCATTGGCTGAAAGCTGCAAATACCTTTCCAAGATTTTTGTTGACAGAAATTGTTCAATTTCAGCTCTTGTAAAACAAATTTAAAATGTTAAGGGTTGAAATCACCCTGTTTTCTTCAAAATACAGAAAAATTTATGCTGTGGTTTTGACTATGAAGTTGTGCATTTGTCATTCTGGCATGGAAAGGAGTGGAAGTGTTGGAAAATAACATCAAGAGACACCACATGGTGTTGATTATGGTATTGTTAATAATTTGGTTCTCTGCAGTCCACTTGTGTCTGTTTGTTTCATTCAGTATGTCCAGTATGGTTTAGAGAACCAGCTTGTGCTTTTTGACATTGCATTCTCTTTCCTCATTTTCCTTTTTATATCATATTTCTCTTCTTGTTTCTTCTTCTTACATAAGATAACCCCTTTTCAGAGGGGTTGTGCCTCCTCATTGGTTAGATGGAAAGCTTGATTTTTCCTGGGCTTTAAAATCATACTCTGTTCACTTGTAGTTAAAAAATCAAATTAATCAGGGTTCCTGAACTGATTTACCTCTCAGAAGATTTGACTTCCCACGTCTTCCCACGTATGCTTATTTACAACTATTTGAAATATGGCTGTCACATTCCAATGAGCATATTCAGTGTTTCTAAGAATTTCTTCTTTCTATGTCATGGTTGTGTATCAAGGAATATGCATGTCTGTATATGTATATATATAAAAAAGCTTTTATTCTTTGTACAAATCCGTTTCTGATGATTTCCTGCTTTTCCTTGTCTTTTGAATTTCCTATCGTCAGAGTAGCCAAAACAACAATCAGAATAAAATGATGTGGTCTCTGAAAAAGGCGTCATTATTTCTGCTTGAAGCTTGGTGTCAGGGCCATAGATCATAAGAGAGAAGCTTGACAAGGCTTAGTTATTACTATCACAAGATTAATTACAAAACTGCATGGTTGGCTATGGAGTACATGGTGCCTGCCATGTTATCCTGTATGCAGCCTCTCTGCTGTGAGTGTGTAATCACCTCCTTGGTTTATGGACTAGGGAGAAATGTGGGGGTTTGTTTTGCTTTGACTTCACTTTATTCATTTTCTTTTTTAAATGATATAGTGGTGCTCAGTGTTTGTCTTCTAAGGCTTTACTGTCTTCAGTGCAATTGATGAATATTGTGATGGCACTAAGAAAAAACCCTCAAACCATCAAGATAAAGCATATGTTACTTGTTATTCTATTTGCAACACTGTTTACTATATGACAGTAAAATGTTGCCACTGAATCACTTGAATTGTGTTATATTACTTGAGAAAATAATGGT
Source organism: Monarcha castaneiventris obscurior (assembly GCA_026261815.1). Classification (NCBI taxonomy): domain Eukaryota; kingdom Metazoa; phylum Chordata; class Aves; order Passeriformes; family Monarchidae; genus Monarcha; species Monarcha castaneiventris. Next base: position 26,765,504 of record JAMPIT010000886.1, on the reverse strand, counting down.
TAACTGCAATATAGAATTGCTGGCAGAAGGAATAAGAAATGTATCATCTATCACTATCGTAATTTCTTTTGTGAATATATTTTTGTTTTATAAATATCCTCTACCATTTTCTTGAAGAGCTTTACTAATTTAGTTGAGAAGCTGCAGGTTTGCTGTGAGACCAAGCTGGTCTTCTGTCTGTTCAGTCACATGGCAAATGCTGTTGCCAAAGACTGACTTTGATACACAGAACTTGAAGACTATAATCTGGTATCAATCTTGAAAGACACTATAGAAATTTGTAAAGGCTTTGATGGATGTGTATCTAGTAAAAACTAATTTTCTGTAGCCAAATGATGTATTTTCCCTCCCCTCTGATTAAATGTCAAGCCTGTCCAACAAATCAATAAGTTCAAAAATGTGGTAGGAAGAAATACTGTGGGTCCATTCTGTCTCAGCTGGCTGCATCTTCAGATGGATGCAGCCAGATTTCTTTATATTTGTGAGTTTGCATGAAGAAAGAGCCCTATACTGATTCTCCTTAAGCAGATCACTTGTTGGGTGAGTCTGGATTTTGTTAACAACTCTCTCAGCAGAGCACTTGTCTAAAAACACATTCAGTTGTTTGTGGGACTGTGCTGTGATAACTTTTACATTTAAATGACAAGGTCTTACTCAACAAAGGAGTAGTTATATTATTATCATCCTTGTATATGTATCATGCCATTGGAAAAAGTAAGGAAGAAACCTTAATATAAGCAAAGCAAATTCTTTATTAAAACTTCGAATGTGAGAGATGTCATGGATCCAAATGTGTGTTTGGAATTTCCTAATTTAATGTTTAATGACAATTAATAAGTGTCTATTGCCCAAGTAATTTCTCCAGTCTAAGTAACTTTAGTAGTTAAAAAGGGGATTATGATTGTTTTTCATTGTCTGGGGTCTGCAGACACTCAGGCTGGGCTCTGTGTTGGCATAGAATAACAATATTGTTCTTAACACACAGCAAGAAGGTGTAGAGAGAGAATCCCAGCTGAAATACAGTCACACTAATAGGCTCTTGTAGACCACTTACAGGGTGTGAATTCAGGCTTCTAATCTCAGTGTGGCTGCCAAGATGTCAAGGTAAGAATAATATAGGAAATGGGCATAAATAAGAGAAGGGAGGAGAAATGAATTCTTCATCAGTGTGTCTGGAACTGGCCACCACACATGATCCGTCTGCCTTAATTTGTCAGGGCATATAAAAGTCAGGCTATGTTTAGATAAGCCTGTGTTAGAGCAGGGTGATAAATTAAGTTTACTGTATTTGTATCGGTGCAGCTTTGTATGAATAAAGAAGAGGGGTGCATTAAAGCAATGTTTCTAGGGCAGTGGCCTCATGGTAATGATGAGGTTCCCACCCACAGGTTCAATGAATCCCCCCACTTCCACAACTTGAACTTGGAAGGTTGGGTCATGTTTAGCTCCTTTATGCTGCCTCTCTCATGGTGTTTCTGAACACCTTAAAGCTTTTACAAATTCCAGTATGAAGACTTTTTATTAATGAAAACAGGATTTTGTAAATATTTCTCTGTCATGCTATGTTTGTATTACATTATTTTGATTCTTTTGTGAGTTCTGTAATGCATATATTAAGTAATCTTTTTTAAAGAGTCGCTTTGGACTACTTTTTCTCTTTTCTGGCACTTGGTTCTTTGAAATGTAATTGATATCTGCACTCGCAGCCTCACAGAAATTTATCTCTTTCAGTTCTTCTATTCCAGTCACAAAAATATGAAAGTTTTTAAATAGCTTACTTTTTGTTTTCTGAAATTAGCCAACTGAGAGAAGTGTTTTATACAGATTTCCTTCTTTGTTGAGTCTAAATGTCTCAGATGTTTTGTCCAATTATGCTGCTCTCTGTTACCATTGTAACCTGGCATGGTGACTACCTCATCAGGATGGAAACAGTTCAGGAAAAAAAGATTTGGGCATTTGTGAGTGAAGTAGCTTGTGTAAAAGCACAGAAGGAAATAAAAGGATCTTTTGTTTGTTGTGATTCAGTTTCTGAGATAAGTACTTTTCTAAAATTATGACTTGCACCTGAAACCAGGCCCATCATTTCTTTCATAGTAAGGTAACCTAAGATGGTGAGGAAAGGATCTTAGAACCAAAGTCTCACTTAAAAAACCTTTAATTGCTTTTAAAGTTTCTTCAAGAAAAGCTCTTAAGGACTGATGCTGATCTAGTGTAATCAGCGAGTGTCTTGAAGTACCATAAATTCTATAAGTATCATTAAAGGAATGGATTCATTTAGTTTTTTAAGGTTCTTTGTTTTATAGGCTTTGTAGCTCTTTACCAGCAATTTAATATCATACCCATTCTTGGCTGACTGAATAAACAGCACAATTAAAAAGAGCTGTGTGAATGGATAATGTATGAAGATGCTTTAAAGTCCTGTGTGCTGGAGAGTTTTCTGCTGAGCAAGCTCGGTGTAAGAAGTGAGAGGAAAAGTGTTCTGTGTAAATAAAACACCCAGTTGCTACCGAGATTGGGACCTATCAGTGCTCTTTTTAGCTGTCTATTAGTGGTGTTTAACACTGTAATGCAGTGAGGTTCCATTTGCAGCTTGAAAGAGCTGCTTTGGTTTAGACTTTCATTTGAGGCAATAAATTTTTCTCTTTCTTCTCTGTGCACGTGTCCAGTCCTGGGATGCGTTTTTCCGAAGCGCTAACGCTGGCCGAGCACATGATCCCCATCTACCAGCTCAGCTGGAAGGAAAGGCATCATTTCTGCAGAGCCACGGCCTGGCCCCAACACCAGGGACAGCTGAAAAGGTTATTGAAGACCACCTTGCTGTGCAGTCACTGATAAGAGCATACCAAGTAAGTGAACTCTGGGGTGAGTGTGAGAAGGCCTCTCCTTTGCAAACAACCTTCTTCCTTTTTGTGTTCATGTTTGTTTTCTGCTCTTAACTATTGTCTTGCTTCTAGTCCAATATGCCTTGAACCAGACAGCTTTTACTTTCCAGCACAGTGTCTCAACATGGTAGTGTTGCATTCGGACTGGGGTGATCCCCTGGTTTAGCAAACTCATAATTCAGATTACCCACAGACCTGATGTTGGTCATCTGACTTAGCCTGGAAGGACTTTATGGAAATAGTGATTTGTGAAAGTCTGCCTTCACCTCTGGGAATGTTTGTATTACAGTTCTAAATGTTATGGTCTTTAAGAAAGGGTGAAATGTACTTGCCTTCTCATACATCTCAGGTGAATTTTGGGATTCCTGTTTTGAGCAGGATTATAGGTAAAAAGAGAGAGGAGAAATGATGAATTAACTAGAAACTGAATTTTGGGAGGCTGACAGTACTGAGTTTGGGTTAGCTTTGATGGATTTCTTTTAGAGAGCTCTTCATCAAAATTGACTTTGTTTCACACTCTGATTTTTAACCCTTTTATTAAACTAAGAAGTTAAGTCTAATTTCATTATTTTTCCTCTAAAAGAAGTAGTAATTTGGAAATAGGACAGTGGGTTTTGTTAGATGTTTTCCAAATGAAAGACAAGTTTAAGTATTTTTGTTTAGACTTGTGTCTAGTATCTTAATTTCAATAAAAAGCTTAAAAATGATGTAAAAAACCTCCCAAAATTAACCAACCTGTAAAACTAGATCTGTGTTTAACAAAACATTCCACAAGTATTTTTTAAATGAGTGACTTCCCAAGAAGTTTCCTACAGTTTGATTTGAGCAGATCTGCTCCTCCCTACCCTAAGTATTTTAAATCCTGTTTGGTGTCATGAGCGGAATAGAAGAGGAACTTCTTAAAAGACCTTTTTTTGTACACATCACATTGTCACCATTGAGTTGGAGGGCTGTTGTAAAAGAGTAGAAATGTTTGTGAATGTAAAGAACATGTGAAATTTGCTTAGAAATAGATATGTAGAAAATAACCACTTTTGCAGTAAAAATTTGGTGAAGTATTAGAGAAAGTTGGAGAATGTTAGGCTGCTTTGACACAATTTATTTGAAAATAGTGCAGGGATTGCCATTTTGCTCCCTGTATTTGTCAAGTGATGGAACAGAAATGTCTGTATAAATGGCAGGCACCCATGTGTCTGCAACAAACAGTCACAGAGGCTTGCCTAAGGCAACTGTCTGCTTTTTAAAAGGTATTTAGTACCCTCTAAATTCAGTGTTGAAGGGCTATGATAATTTGTGACCTTCCTTTGCCTGATAATGAAATGAAATGGAGAAGGATACAGAATTTTCATTTCTCAAACCTGTCAGTGTTTTATGGTTTTTGTGGTAAACTGCTTTGTGGTCTGTTGAGCTGGTCTTCTGAGAAGGCATTAATCTATTGCTTGTTCTAACAGAGCACTGGGCACAATGAAATAAGGATTTTCAGTGAGATCTGTGTGCTTAACAAAAGTGAGGCCAGAGAAATCAAGGTCTGGTTTCTGGCAGTCTGTACTTGCATTTAATCAAAGTTATGGAAATTGATGAAAATTTTTTATGTATTTATTTTCCCAAGGTTGATCTCTGACTTTTGCAGATGTTACTGTTTTTTGTATTCAGTGAAAGTAGTAGAATTTATTAAAAAATAGCTTGATATTGAGCAAAATACTGTCTTTTAGTTAAAGACCAAACTGCTCCTGGAATTACATGGCACAGCATTGACTGATCTGCTGTTCTGGGTTTTGGCATTCTTGCTGATCCTCTTCCTATTAATACTGAAGAGCAGATGTAACCAAGGGAGGTGAATTCTTTCCTGTTGATTATGTTTGAGACAGAATTGTTTGCTTTGTTCCAGTCAGATAAACTTAGTGCTGCTGTAAACAGTCAGATGGCACAGATGTTGCTGTGGGCATCATTTGGCCTGTCAGAGTTTCATTACTGGTGATTCATGAGATGCAAAGAATCACAGAAATCAGGCTGAGTTTACAGGGCTGGTAGTTCCAAAAAAGGTGCCACGTTTCTGGTTTCGTATGACTGGAAACCATTTTGTTATAAACTCTCCTGCAAATGTACAATAATTGAACAGTGTTTTTGCAGGTCCCTTCTTGATGAGCCACACTCTAATCATATTCTGTTACTGTGTGATGCACTTCACTGTTAATATGGACTTTATAATTTTGAGTTTTTTTCAGGGACAGTTAGGATGCTAGTAGTGTGAATGAAATTCTGTCCAAGGGATGCAAATTTGTTATTAAAAAGAAAAATTATAAGGAGAAATTAGTAATATATTCATCTATACAAAGCTTTTACAAAGTCACACATAAGAGGCATATTAAATATCATTTTATATTTATGGATCTATAGGATCAATTAATTATTTCTTCTGGAGCAATGTTTTATGATAATGCACTAGTTTATAGCAACTTGTGGCATGCATTAACACCAGTCACACTGATCATTGAAAGTTGGCTAAATTCCTCATTCAATTTGTGCTCTTCAGTGTCTTGTCTATCAGTTCTATCATAGATCAAATTTCTGAAATTTCATGAATGAAAATAGATGCTGTCAGATGCCATCTGATGAGGAGCAGAGCTTACGAAGTGTGATCCCTTCACTGCCAGTATAAACTACTTCAGCACCAATCTTTTTTAAGTCAGCAATGCTGTATTTTTATACACTGCAGGTGCAGAAAAGAGGATTCAGGCAAAAATACAAAATGACTGAATTGGTAGAGGATAAATTCTATAGGCTCATCATAATTTGTTAATTTTACCCAGAGACTGAAAATGTACTCTATAGTAGCCTTCTTCACTTAAACTCCAGTTAAATTGTGTGTCAGACATAATAAAGATTATGTTATAATGTGTGTTTTTTGATAGAGGTATATACATATTCAGTGATGTAATGCTTATTTTTTGTTCTTATGGGAAAACTTGGGAATATGTATCTCTGTCATCACATTAGTGGTGTTTGCTTGTTCAGCTTAATGGCTGATACATATCCTATGGAGAGATGTCACTGACTTTTCCCCTTTGTCTGACTATTGTTAGTGTGATTTCATTTTGCTCTTACTTTCCTCCTTTTTCAGATCCGTGGCCATCATGTGGCTCAGCTAGATCCCCTTGGAATTCTGGATGCAGATTTGGATTCATTTATTCCATCTGACCTTATTACCACCATTGATAAACTTGGTGTGTAAGCTGTGTGCCTTCTTATTTGCAATGCTCATTGGTGTGTCATTGGGCTGAGGTGATTTAATAGGACATTTCACAGATTCATTCAGGAAAGGCTTGGGTTGGAACAGACCTTAAAGATCACCTAGTTCCAACTCCACTCTGTGGGCAGGGTTGCCACATTTCAGGGAAGTTTCTATCTTTTCTGCTTGCTGGTGTCATGACATAGTAGTTTTGAGAGTCTGTAAGGAGGCTAAAATTTCAGGACAACGGAATTTCTACTCTGAGATCACAGGTGAGGTTCCTGTGAATTCATTATCTGATCAATGATGATTATAAATGCTCTATAAACCCCCTAAATATTTTATTTTTGAACCACAACAGAAATTAATTCTAATAAATACATTGGGCCAAGATTCTGATAGTCTAAATTACTCGTAGAGCATTACAGTTCATACTTGTTGGAACTGGGGACATCTGAAGGCTAGTCAACAGGGAAACCAAGCAATCAAGAAAGCACTGGACAGAGGAACTTAGGGTAAATTTCATACCAAATTTGGATTCTAATGTCTGATACTTATTTCTTCTGTATATCTTGAAGAAGTCTGTTTAAAGTTATCAGAAGAAAACATTAAAAGTGTAGAATTCTTTACCTGTGGCTAGAATCCAGTGGTGATTGTATCTTCTATTATAGACTTCAGTTTACTGCTGTAAGAGTGTAGTGCACTAGGGTCTGCTTTTGCAAAGGTTGTTCTCGTTGTTGGAAGGGCTTGTGTCTGAGAAATTGCACTGATCAATTTCTTTGCCTCTCTCTACTTGAATAAAAAAACACCTGATTGATTTTTCTCTGCTCTTCAATCTACCTGGTTTGTTTAAAATGTTGTTTTCTACTTGATGAAGACACTGAATCAATTTTTCTTTGATGTGTAGGGAAGCTTTTTCGATCAGACATAAAACATAGTGCAGGAAGTAAATAAAACACATTCTGCTTAATTTTACTGTAAGCATATCTACTGCCTCTTTGCTGCTCTGTTTTCTATTTCTGATGTAGGGAAAGAAACAGTTCTGATCACATAAAGGAAGTGAATGTTTAAGACTAAATAGAGAAGTGCTTACACAAATTGGGTCTTCTCTCTGAAGTTTGTCAGCTTTAATTAAAGGAAAGTACCTACTAGAAAATACATGAGACATTTACTGAGCAAATATAATTAGTTTGGAGCATGGGTGACTGCTAGCACGTCAGTACACATTCCTTTAAACTGTACAGATAGTTTAGTACAGGGTGTTGTGACTGGTCAGAAGGCATCCACTGAAGCCCTCATGCCCATAGGAAAAATACGCCTGACGTCTGAATGAGATGGAGGGATGTGCTTGAGAGTGTAACCCTGGAGATCTCAGTTCGTGAGGGAAAACAAAATTTATAATCCAGTCTGGGCACAGCAGAAATAGAGGAAGATCTCAGATGCCTATCCTTGAATGCTCCAGGCAGGGAACTTATGAAAGGTCTTTGGCAGGACAGAAAGTATTTTAATGTTTGGTTTTTCTGTGCATTTTCTTTGTCCCATCTTCTGGGGTTTTTTTTGAGAAACCTTGTGGTAGGAAATTTCTTCTGAGAGTTGCCTCTATAAATGCAGGTAGTTAGAGATGCACCTACTGCCCGGGTCACACTGTAGAATTGCTTTTGGGATTTCAATAAGGTTGTATCCCTTTAAACACAAGGTGATGCTTCAGTAAATATGTGGTGCTGTGGCACAAAGCACAGATGTTCTGTGTGTGCCCAGATCACTCCTGTACGTGTTCTGGTTTATGCATGACAGGACATCAAGTGCCTTTGAAGTCTGAGGGAAAGTCAGCAAAAGCAAAGAAATAAATGCACAGCTTTGTTTCAAATGATGCTAAGACCCTGTCATCCCGTGTCACTCTCCCCTCCTGCTGGGAAAAAGCCTGTTATGGTACCAAAAAGCAGAAGTAGTGGTACCTATAATTTTTTTTTGGCCATTCCAGGTTTGAAATTTTAATATAGTATTAAAATTTTTATTGAAACCAAAATCTACATTTTAAAAGATACTATTTTTAAAACACAAAATATGTTACTTACTGACAGTGCTGTATAGTAGAAGTGGTGGCAGTGCAGTCCCATGGCCTGACTTTGACTCTTAGGTGCTGTTATTATTTCATCTTTAAATTGCTGCTTTGCTTTTATCTTCAGAAAAATCACTTAACATTTAAGCACTTCATTGATTTAAGAGATATGTGCGTGCTGTCGTATGTATTAAAGTGGATGTCTGCAGCTTATCTGGAAACAAGATAAAGAGTTAAAAATTAAAAATAAGAGAAGCTATTTTTAATTTTTCAAATATTTTTACATGTGTAGGCACCTATGTAGTTTTGATGTATATATAAGGTTCTATAACAACTGTGTGAAATGTATATTATAAATGTTGTAGATTTGCTTCTCACAACTGTAAGAAGCTGTTTTTCCTTCCTTCATTTAACAGGTCTAGGTTAAACTTGTATCATACAAGGCCTCTAACTTGCATTGATACCAGTCTTTCAGTCTTGTCTGTTGTATATTTTGGGTTTTGAAACTGCATAATAGTTAGGTTAAATACTTCCTTAAATAATATTCTCAGACAGAACAAGTTCAGGTATGTCCAAATCAAGAGGAGTCAATGTGGTTAAACAAGTTTTAGATAGTGGGAGTGTGGAAATCTCTGTGTTTTATAAGGGGTCACTCACTGCCTGGGAACTAGAGCTGTACAGGCTATTTCAAACTAATTTCCCTAAAAAGAGAGGGTGAATAGAACTGCTTTGAAAGTTCTTCAGAGTGCTTGTACAGCATTTTATTGAACCTGTTGTGCATTTTCTCTATTAATGTAATATGCTTCCAACCAACTGGTTCTGTCTGTGAGAAGGGATGTTTTTTGTGTTTGTTGCTTGTGATAGAATAGGCTATTTTATTAAACAGTGAGCTGCAAGAAGTAGTGTGGAAAATTGATGGCAGATGTCTTAATATGCTAAAATATAAGAAAGGCTTGGATGATTCTAATTTCACTTGTTTCATCTGAGCATTTAAGAAAGAATCAAACTATGACTATTTAATTTAAAAATTCACTTTAAAATCCAGATTAAAGTCCATTTGACTAATGGATGCCTTCAAAATATTCACACTTTCAGTTTTTAGTCTGGTACCTTCTTTATTAATACTGCTTTATTAAATATGATTGGTTTGAAAAACAATGTTGGTTTCCTTTTTGTCTCCTGTTCTACTTTGCAAATCAATACTGTGCCTGTTGTAGGGTTTTATGGTTTGCATGAATCAGATTTGGACAAAGTCTTTCAGCTGCCAACAACCACCTTCATAGGAGGAAACGAGAACAGTCTTTCTTTACGAGAGATCATCAAGCGCCTGGAGGTCAGTGGGACATTTTTTCATTTGTGATTTTTTTCATTCAGACCAAAGTGAACTTTATCCAGGTGTCAGTCACAAAACCTCCTTATCATTTGCCAGTTATTAATAGAGCATGTAAAGGATTCCAACAACATTAAAAATAACCTTTGCACTATTTCTAGAGGTAGCAGCACCATTGGTGCAATTAGCTGGATACTGGAAATGTGTAGATTAAGGATAAGGATAACAGAGGTGAATGTGGTAGAATACTGATGCCAGCCCTCGTTTTGGAAAGAACTGATAGTGTCTAAAAGGAGGAGAGCCTTTAGAAATTAAGTGTTGTACCACAGATAAAACACCTGTGCACACAGGTTCAGGGGTTGCTTTCAGATCCCCCTCTAGTGACACCTTTACTTGAGGAAAAATATGAAGGGCTGGTACCAAACTCAAGCCCAGCTTGACCATCACTAGACAGTGATGGTTCTTGTTTTCCATCCCCAGTCTTTTTTCTAGAGTTTCATTATCTGACAGGTGCCATGGTTTATGCCATAGGAAGTCATCAAAGCTAAAATAATTCAAAGAAAAACTAATTTGAAGGAATAAATATCATTAGAGGCGAACTCCAAATAGCAAAGCAGCAAGTAGGAATGGTAATGAATTTACAGACTGCTGAGTGAGTCATGCCAGTTGATATTCCCAGTTGCTTGACTTTTACATTGGCTTAGCTGAGCCATGGTAAATTGTTAAACTACATTATCTCTGTTGTGCATTTGAGCTCTATATTTGGTTGGGGTTTTTTTTTGTTTTTGTACTTCCAGCTTATCTGTGTAGCAATTTTCAAGAGATAATCCTTAAAATCATAATGTGCAAATAAAAAGGCAAAATCAATAGCAAAATCTAAAAGCCTTAAGGAACTGATTTGTATTAAAGAGGGAGAACCCTCTGCTTTCCTCTTCACTCTAGAGCTCTGGTTAATTTTTTTTTTTAAATTGAGGTTAACATTCAATGCTTTCTTAAAGGCAGTAGAGAGCACACACTATGCTGAGAGTAGTTTTGTCTCAAACTCACAGTAGGTCTTCTGTTGACTTGTATTGTGGACATATTTTTCCTAATGAAACACTCTTTTTAAGGTAAGAAAAAGAAAAATTAAAAAATTAACAAGGAGATAAAATTTCTGTTGTGTCTTTGCGTTTCTTCCTGTCCATTCTCTGCTCTCAGCTGCTTGGATTCTTTTTCACATTTCCAGGTTTCTGAAACTTGACAGTTATCAGATAATTTGCATTAGACTTCATAGCTGTCTTCTCACTGTCTTTATTGCTTGATTTAAGGTGACATTTAAATAAGATGTGATGAAAGACACAAATTTTGATAAATTACTTGAAATCTTTGCTGGTGCATCTGAAGAAGAGTGTACTATGCCCGTAAGAACAGCACTGAGTGAGGTGAAATGTGCCAGGCAGGTTTATTGGCCTACTTTGAGTGTACCACCAAATGAGAATCTTCCAGTTTTAAGATTTTGAAATGTTGCTTTGTAGATAAAGCTTTTTGGTACAAAACTAGATTCAGTAAAATAATTTATTCACTTATAGAATTACTTTGGGGAAGATGCTGTGGAAGAGGAAGGCAAAGTAGCTTTCAGGAGAGTAACAAAATATAATTTAAAGAATATATTGGTTTCTTTGTGGCCCACTAGCTCCTAAAGCTTCTCTTTTGGTGTTTTCACTTGCTAGCATACCTACTGCCAGCACATTGGCCTGGAGTACATGTTCATCAATGACGTGGAGCAGTGCCAGTGGATCCGTCAGAAGTTTGAGACGCCGGGAGTTATGAAGTTCACGAACGAGGAGAAGAGGACTTTGCTGGCGAGGCTGGTGCGCTCCATGAGGTACGTGGGGCTGGGGCTGGCTCTGTGGTCTGCAGCTGCTGAACACCACTGAAACCTGCACTGCAGGTGGGTGTGGTTAACCTGGCTGCCGTAGCAAAGGGAGCTGTGTGCTGTGAGGAAGCTGTCAGGGTCTGTGTTTGCGACTTAGTGTTCTGTTATCTTAAAAGGCCTTTAGTGGCATGCCTGGCAATGTTTTCATTGGCTTGAGGAGGTAAACTGGGAAAAAACTGTTTCACCAGACTAGTAATACACATTTGTGTAAAAAATTTGTAGCCTGTTTCAGAAAGTAAGTGTCAGAACAATGTTGGTGTGTGATTTCAAGTCCTGTTTCAGCCCATTTCGTTTTGAGACGTGCCAAGATGTGCTGGACTGTGGCATGACCTGGCAGCAGCAGTTTTAGCCTCTGCAATATAAGAAAACACATTTGGAAACAGTTTATTGACTGCTCCCATTGTGGCTGTGTGGAATTACTGTGATCCCAGAGACTGAATTATCCTCTTACACCTGGAACAAGGCTTCTCAGACACAAGATTTATTTCAGTCCCTACAATCTGAAACAGTGTGTATGTCCTTTGTTAAACACAAGAGTCAGAGATTTATAAAGGCATGCTTTTTGGTTAAGATTCTATGTTCAAAGACCTAAAAATGAAGTGCTCATTGGAGGTGACATTTTTGTTACCATTTGGAGGAGATATTTTTGCCAGGTGTTTTATTTGCCAGTGTTATAGTGTCTCTTTAAAGTTTCATTTAAACAGAAACAAAAATGTCACTTAATGGTCAAATGAATATTACATTTGACTAAGTTTGTTTAACAGGCCCTCAGTATGAACCATCTTCATTTATCCTAAGACAAGAATTTGTGCTTTTATTCCTGCCTAAGCTGTGGAAAGATCTGGGGTTTCTAGTAGCATGAGGGAGCCTAATGTTCATCTTTTGCCAAATTAATTGTCTGCTAAAAAGGGAAGAAAAAAGTTTTACAAAAATTTCTATCCAGCTGTATTTAGAGTGCTTTTTATTTTATTGTTTGGAAATGACCTAGGAAAAAAGTCTGGTTTTGTGGAAAACTGGTTGTCCTCTTGAGATTTGTGGCTTTGTGAAGCAGGTTTTCATTATTTTGCTCAAGAACACTGTTTTCAAAAATGTTCATTCCAAGTACTACAGATTTCAGGTACTTGAAACTGAATTTTAAAGTTGGATTTCTCATCCCTTGCGGTTTTCACTGACAGGTTATTGAACAAAGGGTAATTTTCAACTCCTCCTTGTGTAAAATACTCAATGTGTACTTTTGAGCTGCTTTGTAATACGTTAGTAACGATGTTAGCCCCTGATGTGGAGCCTGATCTGGGCAGGATCAAGCATTTCCGGCTTATCCCTTCTGAGAGCAGCCAGGTCTCATCGGGTGTGTTCCTCCCTGGGCACTGAATGCTTGCAGTGACAGGGGCTGAGCCTTTGTGGCTCACAGTGGCATGTGGGGGACTCAGGTGTGACCGAAATGCTGCAGCTCTGCACACACAGTGGCACCTTGCCTCAAGGAATGAACTTGCTGCTTGTCCAGTAATGGTTTAGCTTTCTGCTGCAAAGAGGAGGAAATTGGAACTGATTTCATTCCCCCTGTGGGACCTGCTGTTCACATGGGACACTGCTTTCCCTTTATATAAAAACTGGCATAGCCCCACAAACTCCCCTGAGGAATTCTGGCAGAATAGCTCAGCTGAGGGTCTGGCTTGTTGCTTAGATGGCTGGATTGTAAGGTATTGATGGGTGAGCTGGGAGAGACTTTTGGCTACAATTCATATCACTGCTTTTAGGACTTCAGTCTAAAGAGGTAAATGTCAGCATTCTAAGTGAGGAATAAGCTGAGTATTAATGGATTATGGCAGTGTTGTGAGTCGAGGCACTGCACAGATGATGTAACCAATACAGTTACTTTCATGAAGATGTATTTTCTTTGCCTTTTGTATCTCCAAGCTTTACAATGTATAATCCTTTCAGTGTTTGTTAAAAGGTACTTTTTAACCACTTACATTGCCTCCGGCCCAAATGCATTAAAGAATGAAAGAGCTTAGAGCTGTCAGGGATTGACATCATTCTGCTGCTGAAGCTGAGGCAGAGATACCAGTGGCCTGCTCCTTGGCCCATTCCCAACTGTTACATCACACAGTCTGAGGAGCCTTGCTATGGATTGAGACCCATGGAATTTGGTGCGCTTTCTACTCTGGTTTTTTTACAAGTATTAGAAAATACTTTTTATTTTCTTCAAATCATGGAAGAGACTTCTTTGCTGTGACTCTGCCTTTCCAGTGGTCAATATTTGAGTACATGAGAACAGAGTTTAACTTAGGAAGTGAATTTTGTCTGAGGCGGAGACTCTTAATTGTTTCAAAGTCCCAGTGAATACTTTTCAGATGGGGGAGAAAGAAGACTGAATTCTCTCCTGTGTTTCCCTCCTCATGTGTGACTTAATTCCAGAGGCCTAAAAACTTGTAATCACGGATGTTTTAAAACAGTTTAATGTAATTTTATTTGCTATAAGATGGTAGACAATAAGTATTTGCTGCAGTACCTTAGTACAAATAATTTCTCTTGTTTTTTTGTGTTTCTTTTTGGCAAAGATTTGAAGACTTCCTTGCTCGCAAGTGGTCTTCCGAAAAGAGATTTGGTTTGGAAGGATGTGAAGTAATGATTCCTGCACTTAAGACCATCATTGACAAATCCAGTGAAATGGGAATTGAATATGTTATAATGGGAATGCCTCATAGGTAATGCCAATGGAAACACCCCAACAAATGGGCTTATTGTGTTAAGACAAGTTTTGCGTTCTAGAATTTTACTTACAAAGTTGATATTAGAGAGGCTGAGGTAGCAAGAGTCAGTCATAGTAAGCACTGGGAGCACAGAACTGTAACAAATGCCTGTCACTAAGATGCTACAGCCTTCACAGGTGAATGGTACTCAGTGTACTTTGGAGCTGCAAGCAAATGTGGCAGCAGCCATGGTATCTCTGCCATTGCATAGAGTCTAGAGCTGGGAAAGTTTGGTGAGGTAGTTTTGAACTTACTTTTGCAGTCTGCCTTAACTAATTTTTAATACAATTTCATATAAAGATTGCTAGATAGCTACAAAATTCACTTGGATAACTAGGTGTTCTAAAATGTGTGAGGGAATGGGTTGGAGGAACTTTGTAATGGGAAAAAGGGTTGAATCAAGGGTTTCAGGCTCAAAAGTTTGAAGAGAACATTTGCAAATTTCTGACAGGGTGGTTTGCAGATTTTCTAAGTTTTGTACTGTTGACTCTGTTAGTACCATTTTTGAGACATAACCGTATTTGGAATTTTCTTAGAGGTCGGCTGAATGTATTGGCTAACGTGATCAGAAAAGAGCTGGAGCAGATCTTCTGTCAGTTTGATCCCAAACTTGAAGCAGCTGATGAGGTAAGATGCTTTTTCAATAGATCTGTATAGAGAGGTCAATGTTCAAGAGTTGCTTTGGTCACAGTTACTATGAAAACAGCATTATCAGCTGCATTGCCTTCTTTTCTAGTTTGAGGAACATGATTCGGTCAAATTTCTTAAGAAATTTAAAGATTATGTTATACTTCTAACATGCAGAAGGTCTCTCAGGAGTGACTGTAGATAAATAAGTTCCATTTGACAGAGTTCATCATCTCTAAGCATCTCTTTGTTTTATATAAATGAACAGAGTATTTATATGCTGTAAGTATTTATCTAACATTTGATGACAACAGTAAGATAATAGAATAGGAATAGCATCCCAATTTGAAGTCATGGTGTCAAACCCATAGTGCTCACTGATGGTCAGGTAATCAGATGCATTTTTCAGGCTGAAGCACAAATTTTAGGCCTAGTGATGGAGCATGTCTGAATGACATTCCTGAATCATGATTACATCTTTCATCTTAGGGATCTGGGGATGTAAAATATCACCTGGGAATGTACCATGAGAGGATCAACCGAGTAACAAACAAGAAAATCACTCTGTCCCTGATGGCTAACCCTTCTCACTTGGAAGCAGTTGATCCTGTTGTGCAAGGGAAAACAAAAGCTGAGCAGTTTTATCGAGGGGATACAGCAGGGAAAAAGGTAAAGATTGTTTAATATAGTAACTTTTAATGGTAGTTTTTAGTGGTATTTCCAATAAAAATAGTTTGCCAGTAGTTTCATATCACAGAATCTTCCTCTTTTCCTCCTTCACAAAAGGGGTACTGTTGAACTAGGTAAGGTTTCTGACATGATACCTCAAAGGTAACTTCAGGAAGTAGGCTAAAAGCTTTATTTTATTTGCAAACTGACCAAAGGCAGCAGAGTGCTGAGAAATTTATGGTTTATTAAAAAAATTACTGTTTTATTTTATAAGCACTACAGAAATATGGAGCCAAGAAATCCTGCTGAGAAGCTTAAATTGCAGTGTTCTAGTACACGTGTGGATATGTGTGTATAATTCTTCCTCTTAGGTTATGTCCATATTGTTACATGGGGATGCTGCCTTTGCAGGACAAGGAGTGGTTTATGAGACATTTCATCTTAGTGACCTCCCATCCTACACCACAAATGGCACTATTCACGTTGTGGTCAACAACCAGGTAACAAGTAGAGCCTTTTCCAATCAACTTCTCTGCTGAATATTTGCTCATCTATCACTTTTTATTGTTTGTTATTAACTGGGTTACTTGTCCCCTCTGGTTATTAAAATGGTTGGGATGTTTCTGAAAATGATCCTAGTATCTAGCAACTCTTGAGTGGATAATATTTTATCACCTACATGTATTCTATTCAATTTGCAATACTTAATTGGATTAGGCTTGCTTTGGTTTTTAAGGGAGCAAAAAGAAGGTAGCTAGCCAAAATGAAAAGCTGATGCTGGCTATTAAATGCAAACATTGCTCAAAACAGAGTAGAGGGAGGTCCCCAAATTATTTTAATAGAAGTTTCTGGAATTTTTAGATTGGCTTCACCACAGACCCCCGCATGGCCCGTTCATCTCCATATCCCACTGATGTTGCTCGTGTGGTCAATGCTCCCATTTTCCATGTCAATGCTGATGACCCTGAAGCAGTGATGTACGTGTGCAGCGTAGCTGCAGAGTGGCGGAACACCTTCAATAAAGATGTGGTCGTTGACTTGGTAAGTCTTGGTTTTCTTAAAATCTCATTCTGTGCAGTATGGGCTTCTCTTATTTTTTAGTGGCTTAGAAGGTCCAGTCAAGAAAATGTATTTGTTTTTTAAAGGCGTTTAGTTTCTTCTTTTTAAAAAACCAAGCAACAGATCCACAAGAAGCCATAAATGTTTTTTATACAATAAACCTCTTAAAATCTCTGTAAAATTTTGAAATGGAAATACTCCATTTTACATTTTTCCTTATCAACAGCAGCAATGTTTCCCTTTGTAGGTTTGTTACCGTAGGAGAGGGCACAATGAAATGGATGAGCCCATGTTCACCCAGCCTCTGATGTACAAGCAGATCCATAAGCAGGTGCCAGTGCTGAAGAAATACGCTGACAAACTGATTGCAGATGGGACTGTGACACTGCAGGAGTTTGAGGTACATGCCAGCAGAGTTAAAGGAACCTAAGGAGTTGTAAGGAGAAAGATACTGATTTATTGAAATATGGCTATAGATCTAATATCGATACCCAACTGGAATGGACAAAGACTCTCTAACTCGTTTGGGTTAGAAAGGGTATGTTTATTCCAGCACTGGGAAGCTGTGAGGATCACTCCAAAAGCACAGCTCCGAGATTACAAAGCAATCCAAAGTCTATTTATCCACAAAAGTTCTAAATCTTCAAAATACAAATACATATTTATAACATAGACACCTCCCATTCCCCGCTTCCTACGAAAATTAGCTAAGAAGTCGTTAAGCATGTGTAGTCTGTTCCATAAAATGAGTCGGTGGTCTCATAATTATGGGAGGGGGTCTCTCATTGGATGAAGTAACTCTTCTTCCTCACTATGACCTTTTTACCTTCTTAGTTTTTAACAACACATATGGCCTTGGAGAACTCTCATTTCCTTTCCCAAAACAGGTTTTGAATGGGATCATCAATAACTGCCTGGCCCTTCCTTTGCAGATTCTTGTTACAGCCCAGCTGAACAACATCAGATAACCATTAATCAACCAAAACCAATAATTCCCAGACCTGAGGAGTTTATTCCAGCTTCAGTTTCTTCATTTAATCATCAATTTCTTTGTTTAAATTCTGCTGTGTTTGCTTACTAAACCTACTCTAACTAATCTAGTTTTTTTACTAAAATCTTAATGTTTAAATGTTTAAGAAAAACTCAGTTTAAATGCTTAAGAAAAACTTAGTTTAAATGTTTCAAAGAGACTCAGTGTCTCAATACTACTGTCACTGTATGCTGCCTGCTTGAAACTTCCTTACTGTGATAAGTCTTCACCCTTTGACAATTTTTGTTTCGATTTGGCTTGTATTTTCATGTAAAATACTGTTGTAACAAAAGGACTGGAAGTGCTCTGAAGTAATTAATATATATTGCATATAAAAAATTGCTTCAGTTTTGAGGGTAAAGGTGATTAAATGAGAACATTGGAAAATAGAGGCATTTGTCAGCTGTTCTTCATCTCTAGAACCTTGATTCAGCAACAAGAGAGCATTTGAACACTCCTGTTGATAGCTTCATATTGATAATGTTGGCAGGCTTGTGTCCAGCAGTGATGCAATAGAACAAATTTAACTTTTTTATTTTCTTGATAGAATTCAACCAAGTTCAGAGATCATTTGAAGTATTCCAGAAAGATGAGGTGTAGAGCCTGGGGTCTGTATTAAACTGGTTAGGTCTTCACTTTAATTTTTTTGAGAATGGGTGTTAAGAGTGCAGATGAAACAAAGGACCTCCTGAGAAGGTGTAGTGACATGATATTGCAGATCAAGAAAAAAGCAGTTTCTGTAGGTGCATTCTGTTGTCTGTGAAAATGATCATACCTCATGCAGAAGTAGTTTTCCTGAATTATTTTTTGTAAGAGTGTACCTGTAGAGGTCTCTAGATCTAGGATCCTGGATGGATATTTGGCTGTACAGATGGACCTCAACATTGCTGTTAATTTCTTTAGAGATTAGCTAGCTCAGTAACTTGAGTGTGGCTCTGGAATGAAACACAGGTATTACAGAGGCATTCTGCCTCTACACAATATGGCAATCTGTCTGTTGCCATTGAGAGGTGTGGCCAGCAGATTCTTTGCTAGACTCTCCCAGACAGATTAATTTTTTTGAAATTTCCTTTCCACACTTTTGTGGCTTTTGTAGCCAGGAATATGAGAGCTGGATGGTTTTGATCTTAGAAGTATGACTGTAAATTATATTTGGTATTTCACTTCTGTCTCAGTCTAGAGCAATGCTTGCAGCTTCAGCTCTTGGTACACTCCTCTGTAATACCTGTCCAATGAACTAAAGGATTTATGTGGAGTAATGTGTGTAAGCATGTTTCTAAAAGGCAATTTGATCCTAGACAAAATTAATTCTATTTATTTGTGTTATTGTAACTAAATTTTCTCATGGAATTAAATATCCTGCTGAATGAGAGGTGTCATCTGTAAGATATGAGGGTGTTATGTTTATCCATTTTAAAAAACTTCTTGCTCTACAGGAAGAAATTGCAAAGTATGATAGAATATGTGAAGAAGCATATGCTAGATCTAAGGATAATAAGATCCTTCATATCAAGCACTGGCTTGATTCACCTTGGCCTGGTAAGGAGTGTCCTTTCACTTATCTTAGTGTTGTCCAAGTGTGCTTTTATTTTGAATCCAAAATCTAGGATTTAAATAGATTTTGTCAGACAGTGTTCCTTTAAAGTGGAATATGTGACCTGTGATCTGCCTCTGTTAATAGTAAATATAGCATTCTGCCAGATCAACTTGAAATAAGTGCTTTTGTTAAAAAACATGCAAAGTAAGGTGTGATTTTGAAAACCCATTTTTCCAGTTTAGCATAGAAGTGGTTTTCCTGTACTGCTAACTGTCTGTGCTGTCAGGAAGAAGGAGTATGCCTCATGTTATTATTTATTTATTTATTTTTATTTGAGGGATTGAGGTGCCATATGCCTTTTATTGGCTGCCTCTGCCCACGTAGTTGGACTTCACAGGGAGTGAAAGCAAAAACAAAATAGATGATTGTGTGCCTCTAAGATCAGCTTCT
The DNA here is from genome assembly GCA_026261815.1 of Monarcha castaneiventris obscurior. NCBI lineage: Eukaryota > Metazoa > Chordata > Aves > Passeriformes > Monarchidae > Monarcha > Monarcha castaneiventris. Next base: position 26,745,964 of record JAMPIT010000886.1, on the reverse strand, counting down.
GTTGTCATGCTAACAATCAAAATTTTTGCTTCCCAGCAAAAGGGGAAGAATTGGGCTTAGTCTGCTGCTTAGAATGTCACTTGAGTTGTTAAATAAATTGTAGATAATACACATATCTCCTAACCAGTCCTTTGAACATCTCACCACATCTTTTCCTTCCAGGCTTCTTTAACATGGATGGAGAGCCCAAGAGCATGTCTTGCCCTCCGACGGGCATTTCTGAAGAGCTGCTGACTCACATTGGCAACGTCGCTAGTTCAGTGCCAGTGGAAGACTTCAAGATACACTCAGGTCAGCTGAAGGCTTTGTGTCTCCTGCTGGCTTCATGTCTTACTCCATTTCTGTATTTCTGCACAGAAATTATTCTTGGGCCTTTTCTCAAAGAAGACAATGCCTGTGACTTTTTTTACTTTGACTCTTCCACTCTGTGGGTGAGGAGAATGTGACATTTAAGTTCCTGCTATTTGTTCTCAGCATAATATTCTTTCAGTATCACATCACTTTTGTTCCATACCTAATTAAAATAGATTTTTCTCTGAGGGAGGTAAAAGTCTCTTTGCAACCCTAAGTTAATAACTCCTTTCATTCTTCAAGTCCTTGCATTTTTTGTACAAAAAGTCATAGCTTTTGTTCCATAAAGATTCAGTTCTCGCTTTGGCATCTGTTAGAGTAAGTGCGTGTCTCACTGGGGAGCCCCAACACTGTGTCAGAGTTCTGAGACAGTTTTACTTCCTGGTCAGGATGAAATCTAGTAACTGTTGGGAGCAATAACCTGCTCACTCCATGGGGAAATGTGGAGACCCTTTGTTTAGGGATCTTTTTTCTTTTGTTGACTTGTAGGGTACATACTAAAGATAAGGAATAAAGAGCTTTTTTCTCTTTAAAATCTCTAGCTAATCCTCTCTAGAGTCATCCATAGAGGAATAAAGTTTGTCTTTAAATATTCTGTTTGTGTTCCTTTGGGAAATGAAACACAAGTAATGATGGTAGGGCATTCCCAGTTATCAATCGCAGGCTTGTTGAGCAGATACAATTAATGGATAAATTTAAAACTCTTCTACGCATTTGTGCACTCTGTTGTGACACTGATAAATTAAAAATTATAGTCACCCAATAAAATTTAGTATTAGACATTCTAATTAAAAAGGTAAATTGGTCTCTCGTTAATAAGTTGATTAACCATTGACACTAGGGAACACTTGTCAGTATGTAACGTAGACTTATGGTTCAAAACAATTATGGTATGTTAGATTCTTTTATGCAGTTTAAAAGACCATGAGAGAGAATTTGTGGAGAAATAGAAGGGGAGAGAAACAGAATTTTAAAGTACTTTGTCCTTTCATGAGGATGAAATGGCTTAGTATCATATAGTCTTGCAACAAACAATGGGAAGATTATTTTGTTTTATCAAATGTCTAGTGCATTCTGAAGGGAAAATTTTCAAGACTTTTTTCTTTACCTAAAACGTGGCAATTTCAATGAGAGTTTTATGTGGAAAGAAAGTGGGGTGGTTTTCTCTAAAATTGTGGAAAGTAAGGAAAGAGAAATATGGGAAAATAACATATGGGACATCTTACCAAAATCATCAGTGCAGATGTGAAAATAAGATGGTGTCAAGTGACAGTGAATGCAGGAGACTCCTGGCCTGAAACCTGAAAGCACCTGTGTGCAGCTGTGAAGTTTTGTTCCCTTTGAGAGTTACAGTGTTGTAATTTGTGTTTTGGCTCACAAGTTTATGAAATCTCCACTGAAAAAAATCAGCTATTGGTTACCAACTGAAAATCTGTTGGCAGCTGCTACAGTTTTTCTATTTATATGATATTCATAGTATTGATCAATCCAGCCTGTTCCACTGTATAACACCTCCAGAAGTCCAATAAGACAAATGCCAAGAAAAAATGAGAAAAGGAAGCAAGAAAAAAAATCAGAAACCCAATTGCTGATATTTTCAGTCTCTTATAAAACAGTACTTGATGTTAGAGATGTGAAAATAAATCTTGAGGAAGAAGAATTTCACCATGGGTCTTTTAATTGTTCTCAGTAGTTTCTGACACAGTCAACCTTACTTTCTTCTTCAGAAACAAGTTATGAACATTATAGCATTGTTTGCTCGGGAAGCAAGTTGGGTTTTTCTTGCCAGCAGTTCAGTTCTAGAAAAACAATTTGTATACCTGATTTGGTATCTGTACTTAGCTTAGCCAATGAGGAAGGAGAATGGTGAATGTAATGTGAACATAGAATTTCTCTGAAATAGATCCATTGGTTTCTGGTCTTTATCCTGATGCAGGACTCTCTCGGATTTTGAAAGCCCGCTCAGAAATGACCAAGAACAGGGTTGTTGACTGGGCCTTAGCAGAATACATGGCTTTTGGCTCTGTTCTCAAGGAAGGGATCCATGTCCGACTAAGTGGGCAGGATGTGGAGAGAGGAACTTTCAGGTGAGTACTGATATAACGGCTAAATGCTGTTAAAACTGTTCAAGTTCCACACTTAAACAACTTTTAACAATTTGTTAAAAAATGTGGCCTTCTGCAGGGAAAGGGAAGTTGGGGCTCTTAAGCATTAATCTGAATGTTGTAGGTTCTAGCAGTCAATAATAATTAAATTTCCTGTGTATCTGTAAGCAGCATTTTAAAGTATAATATTTAAGGCAGAACAAACATTTTTAGACACTTTCTACCTTCTCTTGCTGAAAAGCAGAAATGCTATCTTTCCCCCTGCTTTCTAACAAAAAGTACAGTTGCATTCCATCTAATTGCTGAGAAGTAAGAGAAGGTCCTTGCTGCAGGAGTCCTGAGTCTTTTAAATACCATGCCAGTGGTGGCTGCTTGGAACTTGTATACCCTGTGAACCAACAGGTTGCCAGTTGGTGAGGCTTTTTAGAGTGAAATAACATCCTTTGTACTGAGACTTCTAATGCCTATGAAGCGTGCATGAAGGCAGGATCTCATCACTTGGTAAAATATGTACAGTTTGCTGCCTTACCTGATTCTCTGTAGAGTAAAATGTTAATTAGGTATTTCATTGAAACCTTTGATGTGATGCCAATTCCTGGGGTGAATGCTGCACTGTGCTTCATTGTGAATGCTTGCAGAGGAGAGACATAAATCTTGGTGCCTGTCTTCTCTGGTATAGTACTGGCTAGAATTTGGGAAGAACTGACTATACCGTGTTGCCATAATAAAACAACATGATGGGGTGCTTTTCCTATTTTGGGGCTTCTGAAGTGCTGTCTACAAAATAATTCTTTCTTATCAATATTCCATGTGATGGCTTGTTTTCTTCCTGTTTCAGTCCTCAACACTATCAATAGATAGATGCTAGATAAAGCTGCAGACAGAAGCACCAGATCCCTTCTCCTTTTGGAGACAAGCTCTTGAGGATGGAGGGAAGGGGGAACAGACTTGATTCTGTACTGGCTTAATGTCAGTAAGTCTGACAGCTGCACATGTGCAACTTCCATCTATGCTCATCTTAATCACCTTTTGCTAGGGAAACACAAAACTTTGTGCTCAAGAAGCTTAACACCTAGCTAAGCCTTCTGTCTTTGAATGATAAAATCAAAATTACAGTGGCAAAAATTATTCCTGCCAAACACTTGCCTGGTGTGTGAATTCCCCCCTTTCTCTCTACCTCCCTCTCTGTGCTCCTCATCAAAGGTTCTGACTTTTTCTGGCTTTACATTGCTGAGTTCTAGATGAATTTCAGAGCCCTTTCGCTAGTGTTCATTATAGCAAAGGGAAGTGCAAAAAGATTCAGACTCTACAACACACAGTACTGTTACCAGTACAGTAGCTGTCCTTATGTTAGCAATTGTAAAGCTGGACATATTGCTGTGATTCACTCAGTCTGCTCAGAGAGCTAATGGATTGCAGTAATTACTTCAGTCATCTCTCTTTTGGTAGTATTCCTTGGTGCCCTATTCTAATGCTGATTAATGGTGTTCTAGAGAACTGTAGATGGTGCATGTGAGTGGAAATAGCAGGGAAGAGGATACAACTCCTTCAAGTTTCAGTGCTGAAATTGGATTAGATTGCATTTTTTTCTGTTAAAGACAAACAGCAGTTATTTCAAGGAAAATATTAGAATTTGTGAGGAAGGCAGAACGAAATGTTTTTAATAACAACTTGTTCCTCTTGGTTTCTTTACTTTAATAATTCTATTTTACACCAACACCTTCCCCATCCTTTTCTCTTCCCCGCCCAGTTCTACTAGTGATGAGGTATTTTTAGTTTCTGTGAGTGCTTGAGAAATGGATAGTCAGTGAAAGTTCTTACAGCGCAGCAGTTATATTTAGACATGTGATGGTATTTCCCATGGTTTCCCCCAAACCAGGGTGTTGTCTGCAGCAGAGATAACCATGGTGCTTGCTTGCTTTCCTGAACACAGCTTTGGTGCTTTAGCTTTTGACAACAGCTCTGTTAAAACCCAGAGTGACTCCTGGCTAATAAATCTCTTGTAACAACTCTTTGCAGCCATCGTCACCATGTGCTTCATGACCAAGAGGTTGACAAGAGGACTTGTGTTCCCATGAACCACCTGTGGGAGCAGCAGGCCCCCTACACCGTGTGCAACAGCTCCCTTTCTGAGTACGGGGTCCTGGGTACGTCTCAATCTGCCTGGGGTTTGCTAGGGCTGCTGTACAGGAAGCAGAGCTCAGCAGGGAAAAGAATGGGGGAAAAAGAAAGCTGTAAAATGGTTATATGTGAAACAGATATCAAAGCTCTTCTCTCAGGTTCTGGCATCTCTTGAACAAGCATCCTCAGCTTTTACAGTTCCAGGATTCAGTTAAAAGCATCTATCTGCTACTGTTGATCTTGGCAGTGCTGGAACATGCACCTCATGCTGTCTTAAAAAGGGAGGAAATGACAAGAAAACCAGGGATGGTTTGTCATAAAGATATAAAAAATCCACCCTGGCCTTATCTGAACTGCTATTCTGAATGTGCTGTTTCAAGAAAACAAATTCTTTTTAGTGATAGCATTAATCACAGTGAATTATTTCACCTTCAGCCCCAGAGAATGGATAACCTTACTCTGACATGATGAGGGTGGCAAGAGGAATGTGGAGCACAAAACAAATACATCTAATAATTTATCAAAAGCGTTACTGATTCTGTGGATAATAAAATATTGTGTGAAGAAAAACTTGAAACATTTTCATAGATAAAGGTGATACTTGATAGCTGATTTCTTCAAAGTTCCAGAAATATTTGATTACTTAGTCATTTTTACAATGCTACATATTACCTATTGCTAATAATGTTAAAATTAAAGTGGTATAAAATTGAACAGTTGGAGCATGGGCTGAAGACCAGATTTTTTAGGTATTTTTGTTAGCTCTGTGGCAGAATTGGTGTGAAAAGAATCATGTTTTTTGTATCGCTAACATGTAAAGGGAAACTCTAAATAGGAGAGTGCAAGCAAGGATGTGTATAAACGAGAAAAATAATTGGCATAAATAAAAATCAAGAATTTAATTTCAGAGAATGATTGTTTCCAATTTCCTATTGTTTCTCACAGTGTGTTCTGGGGTTTCTTAATTTGAGCCTGTTTACAGTGTTGCTGCAAATCTTGTGGGTAAGTGGGTCATAGGTTTCTGGATTTGTTTTTTTTTACGTCCAAATGGAAGTGACAAATGTCTGGATATGGCTGAAATCTGATTTTGTTCCAAAAATAACACCTCAGTAGGAAGCCTAGTGTTGATACGTTGCAAAGGCAATTCTTACTGTCACAATTTCATTCTTTGAAAAACTAACAAGTGGGTTCTTTTTCTTTCTTTCTCTTTCTTGATCTCCTGCTCACTATTGCCCTTCCACCTTACCCAGCAAAAGATAGGTGAAGGTTGATTTAATAAAATTCATTGAATACAAAGAATAGGGTAAAATAGGGATTTGTTTGTATGCTGAAAACAAGAATACTATTTCTGTGCACTTCTGCTTCAGCAGATGGGATGACAGCTTCTTCAAAACTAATAATACTGATACTTTTAATTTTCAAGAACTTTAAATCCCTTATGTTTGAGATGTTTTCTAACAGTAAAGGAGATTAAATTGATAGAAATAGTTGATAAGTGATCTGGCTTTTTGTGTGTTTGTTGGGTTGGGTTTTTTTAAACTAAAATGCCATGTTCTGTGTTGAAGTTACTTCATAATAAAATTTTCTTTCCCTTGCTGGCTTTTATAGATCGACCTTTTCCAACGTTTTTATTCTTGTGTGTTGTCTCCTTAGAGAGACAGTGTTGGGACAAGCAGCAGTGTGTGAACATGTCTCCTCTAGTTAAGGCTCTGAGTCAAAGAGGAGCTATTGGAATTGATATTTATTTGGCTGACAACATCACTGGGTCTCCATTTTAATACATGGAAGAATAAGGGAAGGGTGCAGTTCATGGAGTTGATTCTTCAGGAGAACCAAAACCCCTGAACACTTTATTTTCTCTAACTGCTGTTTCTACTATCTAATTCTGTTAAAAGAAACAGTTTAGAATTAGTGCACTGAAGTGTTTGGTGGTGGTAGGGAGAGTTGTGAGATAATATCAAAGGGGAAAAAAGGTGAAAAAGTGTTCGGAATTTATTTTATGACTGTGTTAACATGCAGCACCTCTGAAGCATTTTGGGAATTCCCTTAATTCCTGTAAGGGAAAGCTAGGTAAAAATGGATTAAACAGCCCAGCATGATGTAACTACAGATTATTTCCTTGGCAGGTGCATAAGCCAAGAGCTGGTATCTGTTCAGAGCTGTGAGCTTTGCACCAAGTAATAGTCGAGCTAGTTAGGAACACCTGGGGAGCCATTGCTTCATCAAAATGATACTCTGACAAGATTGATTTAACTTAGAAATAAAACAAAGGCAGTCTTGTTAAATTGTAGTTCAGACAACTGCTTATGTTTTGTCTGCAGGAAGCTCTGGAGTGTGTGTAACCTGGGCATTAAATCAGAGTACTTAACAATCTCTGATAATTTAGAGTATTTAATAACCTCTGAAAACTTTGACATCCTATGCCTACTGTTTTTAGTTATACCCAGATTATTATAATTTAGTTGTGCATCCACTTGACTTGCTATAATTTTTCCCTTTTACTGAAACTGAATATCTGGAAGTACAAGTGATGGCTGTGAGAAGTCATTTGAGCAAAAGATGTTTGTCTGAATTTATTTGCTGATTAGGATAGAGGAGACAAACAAAAGTAACTTACAGATGGTCCATTCTACCTCTTAAGAATTTTTAAAATACTTGAAAGGATTTCCTGTCTTTCTTTACAGCCCTCAGAATGACTTGTGTAGTGCTGAGTCTCTGTCCAGGAGGTGAGGCTCTTTGTCAGATTCTGTACTGCCTTTGAGAGGTCTTGGGCTGTGACATCCCATACTGGGAGTTTCCAAGGAACATCAGGCAAGATAGACTTGGAACTAGTGTGTAGTTCAGGAAATTACTGAACCATAAGACTTGGAGTATAGCTTTTTCAAGGGGAAAAGTCAACTTTAAAGCAAAAGATGAAAGGAAGAAGACAGGTATTGATGTAAATTTTTTTTTTGCAATACGCACCTAGGATGACATTGGTAGTATTACTGCTCAGTCAGGACAATGTGTTTTTAAGGTGGGGGGTAGCAAATACAATTACCTGTCAGAAATTGTGTTAGGATCTAGGACAGACTGTAGTAATCAATGGCACCTGCACAGGGTTCTGAGAAGGCATCAGTCTCCCTGTTTATTTAATAGAGTCAGCCACCAGATGGGTATTAACTTCACTTTGTCCTGAGCTGTGTTTGGGCTTGTGAAAGGATGTGTATCCCTCTGCAGTCCCTGTGCTTAGTATTTCTGTTAAACATAGCAAAAATCTGTCTGTATAACTTTCCTCATTCTGGCATAAAATCCTTGCACTGATAAGCCCTTTTAACCATTAGTTAACATTTGTGCCCTAAGTCCTTCAAAATCATATTGAATTAAGTTATAGCTGTAGCCTTACTTAAATTAATTGAAAAACTGCAGTTCTTATGACAATCATGAAAATGCTGTGGGGAAAAACCCAGCACAGTGTGCTGTGTAAGCTGCCACTTTGCTTGACAACCCTTCTTTCTGTGCCATAGTGACGAAAGAACAGTGAGGGAGCACAGCAGGCACTGGACTAATAGAAACAAGCATTTCTGCTAGGCCTGTCATCTAGGGACCTTAATGAACTCCAGCAATTAAAACATTAGTTTTGCAGCCTTAATCAAGTGCTGTGTATTTTTCTTCCCGTTGTGTCCTTAGTGTAAAAGTTTACCAAAGTGCTGTGCTGGCTCCTGGTTCCCTGTGCCCTGGTGTGCACTGAGCCCTGAGCAGCAGCTGCCTGCTGTTTGGAGTTGGCTGGTTGCTCTCCAACACCCTCTGGGTGTGCAGATTCCTTACCTGACATTCTTCTAAAGTTGCTGCCTTGGATTTCCTCACAGCTTCAACCTGTTCTCTGTTTCTAGCTGTGTAAGAGTTAATATTTAAACCCACAAAATTTGCACAGCATTCTAAAGAAATGATCAGTTCTTGTTTCTGCAGATGCAAACAAAGTTTGCAAGGTCTCTGCTGTATTTTTTCTCTGTTTTAAAAAAATTCTTGAGCCCTCATAAGGGACCTGTGTAGGAACCTGCTCCCCTGCAGTTCATGTCCTAGCTCTAGAATGGTGGGGACTTTCTAGTTCAGATCACCTTCCCTGACCTTGACTTTGGTGCCCCAGCAATTTCCTTTAAGGAGAGCCCCTCATCCTCTCCTGGGCTGTTTACCTTGCATCTGTCTAGCTTTCCTTCCACCAGCTTTTTTTTTTATTATTATTTAGCAGTTCAGGTCTTGTTCTTTGAGGGATTTTCTCCCCATGAAGGTAGTAATTCTTGGCAGACCCCTTAGTCTGTCAAGAGTTAAAACTATTCCACTGCTACAATCATGATTGGAATAGTTTTAATGTTAGTAACTCTCATTGCCGTTTCCCAGGTGGAAAATTGAGTTTTGGTATACCAAAGATGTGTATACCACAGACACATATGCCATGAAATAGTAGTCTTGGCAACATTAATCTCAAAATACTAATCAGAATGTATAGATTACATTTGGATATATTTTCCTAGATATTTTCATGGCTGTCAGAAAGGTTGCAAATGGTATCTGCGTTAAGATCACACTTTCCAATGCAGCTTCACCTAGAACATTGTCACGTTGTGGAGATTAGCATGACGTTGTTGACAAGATAGGAGGTGAGAAATTATACTCTTTTTCCCATGTGAATTTTAGGGATGATCTTTAATTTATGAAGTAGAATTATGTGTGCGCTGTGACCAAATTTTAAGTATGCATTGAGCTCCATACTCCTTGAAAAGTACTGTTTGATTATTGATAACTCTGAGTGGTCAAGACCTTAGTTTGTGCTTCTTTAAAATCTAGATTACCCCACCCTTACAGAGAGCAGCATATGCACAAATAAGTCTTGAACATATTGCATATTTTCTCAACCATGTCACCCAATCAGTAGAAATGGTCTCTTAATGCTTGTGTAAAATTAGAATGGGATTCAAGCCTATCTAGGGAAATCTATTTTTCAGATACCTTTGGGAATATGATTGAAGGAGTTGTGTAAATTTTTCCAGTGTTTTCATTGTGTTAAGAACAACAGAACTACATAAATGAGGAGGCCACAGATGGAGGAAAGGCTGTTCAGACAGTCAGGCCAAAGGCAAGGCTAGCAAAAGTGATTCTCTTTGTTAAAGACCTGTCATGGGGACTCACAGGCAAAGGGCCATCTGTCTGACTTATCAGTCTTCTTTTGGCCTCTAATGTATCAGTTGCCTTTTGGTGGGACCATGAGAACCTGCTGGAGTCATGGATGGGCTGTTCAGAGATCAGCAGTCCAAAAGCCAAGTGACTCAAAGATTTCTTGCCATGGGGATGGTAAGTGAAAAACTGGGTTGGAATTACCAAGGAGAAGACTATGAAGACCCAAAAGTTAATTGATCTGTTGGGGTAAATGTCAATGAGAATATTCCCATATTGAAGTTCTGTATTTGAAACCAGATCATTATATTCTGTGTAGAGCTTCAACATGAAATGTATCTATCAATGAAATGTTTATTCTCTGTATTGAATCAGTTTTGCCTCAGTCAGAACCTCTGCTCAGAGCAGTGCTGTATAGCTCTGCTTTTTGCTGAGAGCTTTAACCTTTTTGGTTACAATCATTCCAAACTATAGGTGGAGAATCTGAGTACAGGTATTCATTTGGCACTACAGGCTCTGCTATATCAAAGGATCAAAGGAAAATACGAACAGAGATCAAAGACTTTAACACTGAAGCAGAAACCTAAAGGGTCCTTAACCCTGCTTAAGAGGGGATTGTTTATCCAAATTCCAGATCTGTTCACCATGCAGCTATCTATGTTCAAGCTTTTTGGAAGATCTGAAGACTATGATCCTATCTGTAGACTGAAAGTTGATGTCACCAGTAATTTTCTTCAGCATCTGCATATGAGAGGGGTGAAAGAAAGTGTTGTGTAGGGCTGTGGAATTATTAAAATTAATAAGTAACTTTTGGGCTGTAAGTGGATGTTTACAGGAGAAGATAGTAGTGAGCTTTTAGGGAAACATTACATTAAAGCTGGAGCTGAGGGAGGGGGTCTAATTTGTTTAAAAACTCCTATGATGTTGGAATGTTTGAGGAAAAGTTTGAAGGATTGAAGTCAGGCTTGGAAATGGTACTATTGAAAACTACTGATTTATAGCAGGGCTACAAAAATCCAGTTCATGCTCTAATTCTGGGTGTGTTTTATTTTTAATTTTTAACAAGGAATTAACAGAATTTTCAGGAAATCCGTTTATTTTCTAATTCTCCTACTTGTTTGCTTGTCAGGTTTCGAACTTGGCTTCGCCATGGCGAGTCCCAATGCCCTGGTGTGCTGGGAAGCCCAGTTTGGGGACTTCCACAACACGGCCCAGTGTATCATAGACCAGTTCATCAGCTGCGGCCAGGCCAAGTGGGTGCGGCACAACGGGATCGTCCTGCTCCTGCCACACGGGATGGAGGGAATGGTGAGGGCTAGGGCTGCTGCTTGCAGGAGGGAAATGCTGACTGCAGGGCTTTCTCTGCAGCTGGAAAAGCCAAAGGTGGCTTGGGGATGCAGTGATGTTAGGAACCCAGGGGAGGAAGGCACTGTTAAGCATGTGGGACTACCTCAGTGTGACAGAAAAGAATGTAGCTAGATTGGTGAAAACCAAAAAACCCTAAGAAATATTTCTGAGCTCTTAGCTTCATGTCCTTCTTAGTGGCATGTACCACTTCCTCCCATTTTTTTCCCTTTTTTTTTTTCCTCTCTTTTGTGGTGTCTTTCCTTAACACACTGCCTTCTTTCCCTAGAAAGCTGCATTCTCTGTGTACAGTAAGAAAGAAATCATGTCTAGGAGTGCTTGCTTGGTTTTATTTTGCATAAAGTATGTCTGTGTAAACTGTGCACTAAATTCTCTTGCCATGAAATGACATAAAACAACTTTAAAACTTCTTCAAAAATCATTGACCTTGGTTAATTTTGATATAATAAGAAATCTCCCTCTTTCTGGAAAGGAAAATGTTTCTACCAGCTGTTGACTGTCTTTTCTTTGATAGCTAGTAGGAGGAACTAGACAGTGTCTTACAGGGAAAGGGCGTGGGCACACCCTATGGGTAAAGTTATATGGAGTTCATATCAGCAGTAGAATTGTTCTTCAAATATTTTAAATTATTTTTAAGATTACATGAACATCATGTCAGGCAAGATTAATTTTCTTCTTTTCAAATACATTAATCTTCATTAATTGTTACATGTATGTTTCTAGTTTTCTGTTAAAAAAAGCATCGTGTGTGCCACAGTGGCAATCTCCATCTGTATAAATGCTTTAGACCTTTTCACCACAAACTGTTTCATTTTTATTCTCACAAACAATTTAGTTTATTTCCATTCAATTATGATCCTGTCCTGATACACTGGGGTGCATTCATATCTTCTGAATGGCTTTCCATATCCATTGTACTTAAAGAATAAAGGGTCTGATGCTGTTCACAAGGGGTTTGATAAATTAATTTTTTTAACTGAATCCTGAGGGGACAGCCTGAATGAGCCCTCAGCAGGAGGTGTGGTCCTCTGCAGGGAAGCACTCAGCTTAAGGGGCTGGTTCTCTGCTACTTACAATATATTTAATCTTTCTTTTCCCATAGCCACTTGGCAGCGAAGATTTGCACAGGTCTTCTGAAACATGTTTATTTTGCTACTAGTGTTAGCTGTTTTTGGAATATTTAAGAATCCCACCAGGCTGCTGAAATCTTCTATCTTCCCAGAGGACCTTTTCATTACAGGAGGGGGGTAGTCTTTCTATAACTACAGTGTTGGGGACAAGATGATGTGGGGAAGGATTTTTAATGGGATATGGATCCCTTCACCTCTAGGTCATGCATTCACGGGCAAGTTGGCTGTGATTGAAAGACTCTGCAGCTTAATGGCTCCTTGGGGACTCATCTGAAAGTAGCTAATGGATTCAGGATAAGTCTCACCGGATAGGTGGTCACAGTAGAAATAAACCCTACCCCATCCCACGCAGCAGTTGCTGGCAGTCTGATTGGTGGTGTCAGCACAGAAACCGAAGATGGATGTGAACACTGAGGCTCTGGACTGAGGTTGTTGCTGGGGCAGTGTGTGAGTGGTGGGGAGGCCTCACCTGTCTCTCCTGTAATTGTTTGCTGGTAACATCTCTGTTCCCAGTGTACTGACTGCAGTGAGCTTGTGAAGCACTGGCTTTGTGCTGGGTATGCTGTGCTTAGTGCAGGATTTGGTTTACAGCAAACACGTGAACTGCAGAGGTGCTGCAATAAACTGGGCTGCTGCTGTGCTGCAATAAACTGGGCTGTTACTGTGCACCATAGTTCTGTGCAGCTTTGCTCCTTGCTCTCAAGTCCTTACCTGTCTGTGACCAGATTACTTAGCACCTCCAAAGTGGAGGCAGACTTCAAAGGAGCAGTGATACAATGCATAGTTCTAGGCTGTTTGTGTCAACACCTTTGTTGCCAACAGAATGTTTTTATCCTTTGAATTCCCTTAGTCCATGAAGCAGACTGAATCACAGAATCTGTGATTCAGTCTACTTCACAGGTTTGGGTTGGAAAGGACTGTAAGGACCATCTAGTTCAAACCCCCTCACCATGGCAGGGAACCTTTCACTAGACCAGGCTGCTCAAAGCCCTATCCAGGCTGGCCTTGACCACTTCCATGGATGGGACACCTACAGCTGCTCTGAGCAACCTGTGCCAGTGCCTCACCACCCTCACAGCAAAGATTTTCTTCCTCATATCAAACCTATACCCGCTCTCCTGCAGCCTAAAGCCATTCCCCCTTGTCCTGTCACTACTTGCCCTCATAAAAAGTCGCTCTCCAGCTTTCCTGTAGATCCCCTTTAGGTACTGGAAGGTGCTGTAAAAGGTCTCCCTAGAACTGTCTCTTCCCAGGCTGAGCCATCCCAAATCTCTCAGCCTGTCTTCATAGGAGAGGTGTTCCAGTCCTCTGATGATCTTTGTGTCCCTCCTATGGATCTGGAATTCTGCACTTGGAATTAGGAAGGATAATGTGTTCAATAAGGTGGACTACTAGTTGTCAGAATAATGACTGATATTGGAGATATGTATTAAGATTTTGACAGAGGAAGTTACGATGAGAGGTGGCCATATAAAGAAAAAATCTCATGAACATTATTAGCTTAGGGAGACATGGAGAGAGCTGAGAGGTGTAATAATTTGGGTTAAAATATTTCACAGCTGTGTGCAAAATAAAAGTCCTTCCTAAGGGCTACCTGTCACTTGAACAAGCCAAGGCTATCAGCTATAGCAATACATAAAAAAGCACACTGCATTCTCACACTCCTCACAGCTTTCTCTGATCCTTTATAAACAAGGACATGAAAAGGGAAAATAATAGCTTCTGCTACATTCCTTATTCTGGATAATTTCTGTGGCCAGCATGCATGTTTTGCTAACGTTAAATGGAGCTAACAGTGTTTGTGCAATTCAAGAAATTGCCATGGGTACTGCTACTGAGACAGAAGATGGGAGTGTTCAGTGATGAGAGAACATAAAATACCTCCTGAGGAGGCAGAAATGAATCCTAGGTTAGTATGGCAGATAATGTGTGTGTGTGTATTTTGATCCATTTTAGCTATAGCATTCATCTAGGTATTTGGTCCTGTACTGAACAGTGAACAATGGTAGGAGAGAGCCTGTGTCTGTTTTTGTTGCTAAGATAGCAAAAGTGGTCAGCAGTTCACTTTGTGTTTGCTCCTGTTCAGCATGCACGAAATGTGAGTCACTGCAGCACTCTGAGGCACCCAGTGTTTCCCTTCCTGACATTCCTCGTGCTCCTGTTTGCTCTGCATTAGCAAGGTCATTCTTGTGCCCACATGGATCCACTTCCTTTCCACTGTGCAGCTAGACTGAGGGTAGAAATCAGTTGCAGATGGTAGAAACATTGGAAATACATGTGAAACCTGATCTCCTGTGAAAACAGGAGACAAGGAATCCCTGTCCTGTGGTGTGTGTTCGCTCTCACTGCTGCTGTTGATGCCTTTGGCTGGGGGCAGGTGTGCAGCTGGTGCAGAGCTGCCAGGGGGACAGGAGGTACTCATGCAGTGAGTGGGCTAGACTGATGTCTTACTGCTTCTTAACATTGTTTTGTATGATACCTTTACCAGGGTCCAGAGCATTCATCAGCCAGGCCTGAGAGGTTCCTGCAGATGAGCAATGATGATTCTGATGCCTATCCAGTAAGTAGTTCTGTCGAAGTAGTTTTGTCCTTTTCTTGCTTTTCACATCTGAGATTTTTTTTGTTAGTAGCATCCTTTTAGCCAGGTATAGCAGGTTAGAATTTAGCTTCAAGTCTTGGTGTAACATTAACTTGATCCCAGTAAAAGTAATGGAAGTATGCAGCATTGCTGCTCATTGCAAAGCTGAGGTCACATACAATTAATCTCTGGCAGCATGATCTTTTTATGGCTGTTCCTCAGGGCCTGTGATCCTACTTGTTTATATTGCTGTGTGTACTGCAAATAGGTGTCTAGCCAATTTCTAAAGGAGGTGAAGTGAGACTACCCTGGCTCTTTGCAGTGGAGCTAAATTGTATTGCTGGGAGCATGAAAATAAGCAACTTCTAATTTTGATTGGGCTAAGACTTTCTTAGATTGGTTGTTCATTTCTACAGATAAATTACACAGCTCTGCAGGGTGCTGGGCATCCACTTCCCACTGCACATTTCCTAAGGAGCACTGCCATGCATTAAAAGAAAAGTCCACAAATTAAGGAAAATATAATGGATATTTCAAGTTTGTCCCTGACTTTGTTATCCTTTGGGCAAGGATCATCCCAAAGCCGTGTTCCTCCTCGTTTAAAAGTGATTTTTTGTCACTGTACTGGCAGAATAAGGAGCTGTTTCATTGACTGTAGTTAAGCACTGTCATTGGCACATAATAAGGAAGTTATAACTTTCTTCATAGAAGGTAGAAGTTCAAGCCACAAACCAGGAGGTTGTGTTAAACACTGTACTAATCTGTAATTAGATTATTGTGCTATAATGTAATTGTGCCTGTACATATGCTTACCTAATATATAAATTTATAGCTGTGGATAAGAACTCCCTATGTTCATAAGATACGTAAACAGAAAACATACTCAATTTATGTAATAAAGTGGTGTAAGAGGATGGAATACCTACCAAAACATGGGAGAGAGAGTGAAAGTCAACTGTACACTAAAAAATTGAATTATAGTTTACCATTCTTTCAAAGAGGTTCTATTTTGTGGCTTCCATCTGCTGATGTCCTAGTCCTCCTCAATCTTCCTTCCTGGACTTCCCATCTTTTCTGAATTTATGGAAACTTTTTGTGTTTGTTTGCATGAATTTTTAGGAAGAAGTAGAAACAGAAGGGAATGATTTGTAGGGATGCTTCCCTAGCTAATAAAACAATCTCAGCTGAGAGCTGCTAAATAAATTTTTTGAGGAAGGGAGTTGCTGAGAGTCAGAAATAGAAGGATGGCTTTCAAGCCATTTTTCTGATCTTTTAGACATTTTTCTAATGCCTTTAATATTTCTCTCAGGAGTTCAGTGAGCAGTTTGAAGTTTCCCAGCTGTATGAATGCAACTGGATTGTGGTGAATTGTTCAACTCCAGCCAATTACTTTCATGTCCTCCGAAGGCAGATCTTGCTGCCATTCAGAAAGCCGGTAAGGTTGCATTAATGCACTTGATTATTCCAGGTAAATTAGCCCTCAGACAAGGAGTGGCCTTTGCATATGACACACTGCTGAATAGAATAAAGATTGCTGGTGAAAAACCATAACTGAACACAGGCTGAAGTTGGCAGTTTGATGGAAAGAAGCTCAGCTCTGACTTAATATGGCTCTAAAACTTGATTTTCAGCTTTGCTTCCATCTCACTGTGCAGATCTTCAGATGAGCTTGTCAAGATATTAGTGATGTAGCTAACAGGTTGCAGAGCTATCATCTGCATGTCTAATTGCTGTAACTTCAAAGACCAAGATACAACTGTTGAATGTTTTACTGGTTCATAGGCTGTGATTTGCTTTTGTTGTCAAAAAGAAGCATAAGCAGCGAATTTTGAGAACCTGTAAAAGGAGTAGACTACCCAAATGTTCTGAATAATATTGAAACTTTCATGGTTCTCAAAACAGGAAAAAAAAATTACTGTGTTTGCTATTCATATTAATTTATTCTGTATCATACTCAGTTTGTGGTTTTTATGTGCACAGTGTTACAAATGTTGCATGTAATGATGTAGATAAAGCAGCTCCTGAACGCTGGAAAAATTTCTGTCTTACAGCTGATTGTTTTGACACCCAAGTCACTGCTGAGGCATCCAGAAGCTAAATCCAGTTTTGATGAAATGGTGTCTGGTAGGTCACCTCAAAGTATTGTGGAGAAATAATTAGCTATACTGAGTTGCATGTCAGACTGTGAAGAACAGCATCTTCTCTGCAGAGTTTGTCTTTTCTTTCAGCATAATTTCAGCTGTCATAGTGAGATCTAGCAGGGACTTTTGCTGAAAAACTTGCTTTCACATACAGATTTTTAATTTTAACAGGCTTACCTTGTAACCAGACATTAATCTTAAAGGAAAGTGCATTCCCATCTCTGCAGGGATGTTCCCCTCAAGAGGCTGCTATGTTCCTCTGGTCTTTTTCTCTTCATATAAAAATTTAGTTGATTTTTGCACTGCCCATGTCTCCTGACCCAAGATTGAGGGATAGGTTGTAATTTCCCTGAGCCCATTTGGAAGAATAAGGTGCCCAGTTCTTGTTGCAATGCTCGGTTTTGGGGCTGCTGTGTCACACCAGTGATCTAAAGTGAGATCAGTGAGTTCAGAGCTGTTGTTGGCATGCCATCAGCACCAAGAGGTACACAGTGACTGCAGGGGGAATACCAAACACTGCAGTGGTTTTGTTCTGCCTTGCACTGGTTAGACTGGGTTGGAGTGGCATCAGGGAATGCAGTGACACGTAATGAGTGAGGGATTAAAGTGACTGTTCAGAGTGAGAATGGGGGCATAGATGTGCTGGGCTGTCTCCAGTTCCAGTCAGTGTTTTCACTGCTGTCAGAAGAGAAAAACTGCTCAGGTTTTTCAAAGCAACTTACACTGTATAAGCGTACTTAAATGTTGCATTATCTTCTTTTTTTAAGTGTGTAAAATTTGCTTCTCAAGCAAATACATTTGCTGTTTTTATTACTGTTTAAAAGTCTTGTAGAATGGGTCAGATTAGAAATACTGTAGGCTTTGTGATTTGTCACTTGGTCTTGGGAGTCCCCTCTACTTCAGGCTAACCTCCATAGTGGCCAACCTTGTAATTAACACTGAATTTTGATATACTTTCATGTTTCTGCTAAAGAGGACAGCAGGTAGTAGTGTTTCTGACTCTCAGCTAACCCTTTTTGCTCTGCTTTTAATAGAAAGCTGAGAGAGAGGAAAACTGACTCCAGCTGACCCAATGAAGCACAGATTCAGTCTTTTTTTAATGATGAATTCTGCTGTTCAGTGGGACAGGATAATTCTGACATAAATCAGTTCCTCTTTGATATGTTTGTGCTGTTGCTTTTCTTCTCCAAGATAAATGGTTCAAACAGGAGCTTATTCTCCTGGTAAGTGGGTGTGCTGATTCAGAATAGGAGGTTGTGCAGCTGTCTGCTACCCTGCACTCGTTTACTGTGGAAATAGTTCTACTCAATCATATAGGAGAGCAAAGGAAAGGATCTCTTAGACCATCAAGTCCCTCTTCCAGTTTCATGTATCCCAAGAAAATTGTACTCCTGGGAGGTGGTAGCAGTGAAGAAAT
The DNA here is from genome assembly GCA_026261815.1 of Monarcha castaneiventris obscurior. NCBI lineage: Eukaryota > Metazoa > Chordata > Aves > Passeriformes > Monarchidae > Monarcha > Monarcha castaneiventris. The sequence continues at coordinate 26,727,605 of JAMPIT010000886.1, read as the reverse complement.
GCATCTGAAATTGTACTTATACATTACCACTTACACATATGGTTCAGCTCTGTGCTAATTCTTGCTTTGGCTCTCAAATAGAGGTTTAAATCAAATATACAGCAGTAATGTGTGTGCTTGGGTAAATATTTCTGCATTTGCTAGATTTAGTTGCATTATGGATATGTGCTTTGTTTTTCTAGAAGAATATTCTGAAATTTTGTAAAGCTGTATTAATGTTACATGGTTGATATCATCTTGGAAAGAAGAAACATTATTTCAGGTGATTCTCTGAAAAAAAACCCAAACTGGAAGCAAAGTTGAGCTGTCCAATCAATTTAAAATATGTAATACACAACACAAAGCTAAAAAACTGTTAATGTGATTCTGTCTATTAAGTGTGGTGAAAGACTGGATTATTGACAGTCTTCTATGTTCTTGAAACTGAACTGCTGAAAGTCACTTTAGCCAAGTTACCAGTCTGAAAAGTAGGACCAGAGAGGCAGGAGAGCCCTTTGATCACTGCAACCTCTTGCTTGCTCAGTAAAGGACTAAGGGACTGTTTCTTGGGCTGCTTTATTGAAATGTCAGGTCCCCTGAGAGCACTTTTTCTAATCTGTGCTCCAACCAGGTACCACTTTCCAACGCGTGATTCCTGAGAATGGGCTGGCAGCTCAGGCACCACATGAGGTCAAGCGAGTGATTTTCTGCACAGGAAAAGTGTACTATGACCTTGTGAAAGAGAGGAAGAACCAGGACCTGGAGAAGCAAGTAGCTATAACCAGACTGGAACAGGTGAGCTCCCTGATCCTCAGAAGACAGGGTCAGTTGGGTTCCTGTGCTTTTAAATAGACACCCCTCCTAGAATACATGGTGATAGCATTTTTCTAGCACTTAGCATCTTAGAAGACATTATAATCCTTCATGGCCTTGTGGAGAAGGAGCACATCAATAGCATACTGGATAGTGAGACCCAGAAGGTGTGATGACTCTTCCAGAACAACATAACAAAGTAAAGATTACAATATGGTAGTGCCTTCAATTTGTTTATGCAGTTTGCTAGGTTTAAATGTTGGGAATAGTACACTTCAAAGCTATATTGTCATTCACTGATTAAGGACATGCTACAGCTGCTTCACTAAAAAAGCTGTAGGAGTGCAGATGGTCTGGACTATGACCTACTTCTATTCATACCAGTACAACTCTAAAATATTTGTGTATTCATTTCTGAGCATTAAATCAATTAGAGAAACATGAGTCACTCTCCATGGAAAAAGTAATGACTCACCATGGGCTAATACCATGTAAGAGAAAGCCTTGCCAATTATTACCCTCTTTTTCCAGATCTCACCATTCCCCTTTGACTTGCTAAAAGAAGAACTTGATAAGTATCCAACTGCTGATCTGGTTTGGTGTCAGGAGGAGCACAAAAACAGTGGCTATTACGATTATGTCAAACCTCGTTTCCGCACTATTGTGAACCACACTCGACCTATCTGGTATAAGACTTTAACAATTGCTCTGTCTCCTGGGCTTATTTGTTTGCTTTTAAATTTGGTTGGGGTTGTTTTCAGGTATTCATGGGTTAGTCAGGTTCTTCACAAATCAGAACCCCTGAATCTGGGTTCTTGGTTGAAGGAGGGAAATGTCTAGACTACTATTTCTCAAATACAACGTGCACATAGTACTCTTTCTTGTAGATCTAAAGGAAAATCAGTAGCAACTAGGTCTGTATTTATTGCTACTTAGCACAGCACTTAGCTCTCTTTTGTCTAAGATGCTGTCCTTTTTAAGAATTTTATTCCAGATGTTAGGTTTCTGGAGGAAACAGCTGTCATAAGAGCTCAGTCCAGGCACCTTTGCATTTATTTTAGATGATTGACTCTCAGATCTGCCTGTGCAGCTGTCAAAGGAATGAGAGTCTTCATTGCCAAAAGCAAGTTATCTAATTATGAGATAGTGTACCTGGCTACCCTGGGAGGGATGGGGGAGAAGACACAGCTTAACAACGATGGGAGGGGGGAAAGAGAGGCAAGCTGACCAGAAGGTATAACTTGGTACAACTTAGATTGTATTTGTTTTATATAAGAAAGATTGATGACTAAATATCCAAATCTGCCAAGCTGACTTTGAATGCATTAAACAGTATGTTCTCATGCTTGTTATTGTCAAAATAGTCTCTCTTCTCACCTCATTTGTCTGCCCAATTCTTTTTGTCATGCAGGTATGTTGGCCGAGAGCCTGCTGCTGCAGCTGCCACAGGCAACAAGAACATGCATCTGGTGTCACTCAGAAGATTCTTGGATACAGCTTTCAACCTGGAGGCCTTTGAGGGAAAGACATTCTAACTGCAGGCCAGCGACCTGCCTCTGACTGGTAGCCTCTTAAAACACTGCATCCAAAAGGAAAGTGGGGAGAATACTGGAAATTAAGTATTTTTGCTTTACCAAATAAAAGGATCCAGTGGCTGACTTCATTACTCTGTACCTTGCTCCCCAGTTTATAAGGAAAAAACAATTCCAACTTACCTTCCACCATTTTTTGTCACCTCTCTATTTAAATTGGGATGTCTTTGACACAAGAAGCTTCTCCTATCCTAGGATGCAATGTCTGGCTTGGTGAGGCTCATATCTCAGTCTATGGGCACTGTCTAAGTACTGTAAGTAAGTAGAGCAGGCATGGACAGCACCATAGTTATATACACAAGAGGCATTACCACAAGGAAAATAAATTAATTACTTCTGTCTATATATGGGAGAAGAGTAATGAAACTGAAAGCAGAGTTGGTAGATGATTTTGGTAGAGAAATGTGCCAGCAGTGTTTGTTGGAAGGAGATGGTGAGGTAACCTGGAGATGTGAGGAGGAGGCTGGAAATATGGAGTCACATTACAAAGTTGTTCAACTGGGGGATAACAGTAAGGAATGTGAACCACTTAGATACGAGATCAAGGAGGGCAGAAGTAAAAGGGACCAAGAAAAGGTTGTTTGGGGACAGCTGAGGAGGGAAGAAGTGTACAAGAGACCGCAGCTGACAGAGCAGTGGGTGATCACCAGGAGAATTCAGCATCAAATGACTTCAAAAGTAAGAGGTGCTGGGCTGCCTGATTTGATGCTGTGTGGTATTAGGGAATTGTGGGGTCCTGTAAATATCCTTGTTTTGGATGAACACCCTTTCCCTTACCATACCACTAAGATCTGCTTTTCTTTGACCATTACAAGATTTTGTTTGGATGAGAAATCTCTGTTTTTGCAACAAGCAATGGGTTCTCTGCTTTCTCCAGTGCTATTCCCTACCTCACATCTCCTTGCTGATACTAATTCAGCTCTGAAGTGGCTATTCCTGATTTACTCACCCTTTTTTAGAGGAAGGTGGGCAAGCAACAGCTGCTGATTTACCAAAGGTACATGCTGTGATTTTGCACAAGTAATTGATTTTTTTTTGGTCCCTTACGTTTTTTTGTCAATTAGGGTATCAATTGCCACGTACTTTCAGTACGGACATAATAGTGAACCCCCTCAAGAGCTGCTCTGTGTCAGGGGGCTGATGTACAGCAGGTGCTGGAGGGGAGAGAGCAGCAGGGGCTGTGTCTCTTCCTGGCAGGTAGTGCTTGGCTTCTGGGGAGGCACTGCATGGCAGGGTGCTCTGAGAACCATTGCTTGTGCTTCCTCCACAGTGCTAGAAGGCAGGTGAGCCCAGCTTTCCTCTCCCCTCTTGGTCTAAGAACTAGTGTTGTCAGAAGTCCTGTTCCCTCTGCCCAGGGAGAACCTGGCTCTGAGTGGACCTTGTGACTGCAGGTTTCTGCAGCACTAACCTCTGTAGTGGCAGAAGACGTTTCTGCCCTCTTTGTGCTGGCTGGCAGAGGGAATGGTGAGGTGAGCAGTGTCAGTGGGGTGCAGAGGAATGGCCACGCCTGTGCTGGAGCAGGGAGCTGTAAGCAGCTGCACAAAGCCCTGTGCCCCAGCAGTGCCCTGAGAGCCAGGCTGGATGTGCTCAGCAGCCACCTGGAGACAGCATAACAAGTGACTGGAAAACAGAGAGATGAGACTTCATCTCCACTTCCCTGTCCTGAGCCTGCTCCTTGGACATGCTTTTGCTCTGGGAGTGCATTTTGCCCTGCTGCTGCTGTATGGGCTGTGACATAGCAAAGCATGGCAGCTTATGTCTGATTCAAAGAGTCTGGTGGGCCTGGAAAGCTTCTTGTCTCATCAAAATAAAACGCTGTAATTAAAAACTTTTAGCTATGATCAGGTACTGCATACCCAGGCGGGTTTCCATAAAGGCCTGTGTGCCTTATACTGTCCTTTTATTTGGCTCAGATACACCATGATGGTGAAGAAACAATCCTCCTGTCAGAGCATAGAAGTGATGTGGTAAGGTACTTACCATGGCATCCAGAACTGAACTTAGTCTAATGTTTGTGAAACTCCATAGCATCCTTTTAAATCAGACTGGTTGCCCTGGGCTGCTTCTCTCACTTAAGCATTTAAGCTAATTCAATCTCTGAAAACCTAATGAACTTGGAAAGTACTGCAGTTGACAGCCACAAATATTGTCTCCTATCCCTTTCTATAGCTCAAAACATGAAGCTGATAGACAGTAACCATCACCCAAAGTATTTTAATGCTTTTATGAATGCTTGTGTCTGTAGCAAGAATTGAGTGCAGCTAAATATTGCTGGCTCTATTTATTGTATTCTCAGTTTGCATAAGGCAGTCAGTGCTGCATGAAATATGATAAATGCACTTTTGCCACAGTAAATGCAGAGGTAGAAAGCAAAATTAACATAGAACTATAAATGGTAAATGACAGATTTCCACTATCATTGTGTATTATAGATTGTGGCATAATAGTTGCATAAAAATTCTATCAGAGATGTAAAAAACCCAATAAAATAAAGGTACATAAGAAGAAAATTCTCTGTTATGGCTGTTCTTTCTGACAGTTTCTCGTTTGAGTGGGTACACTAACATCCCATTTGTAAGAGTGCTAGGACAGCTCATTTTCCCGTTTTCTGTTTGTTTCCTCAATGGTGGCTTATTTAAATACAGAAGCAGTGAGGGACACAGCATATGGACTAGAAAAAGATAATTATTCAAAACCACTGAGTCAAAATTGACAATAACATTGAGGTTATATTAGACCACTTTGTTTTATTATTTGCTAATTTTTTGGAATAATGTGAATGCATTTTTATTTCAAGGAGAGTTTTTAAAATACTGGAACTAGACTGGAATTAACATCTCATTTCTAAATTTTGTAAGTCATTAATCTTTGTAGAATGTTTGAAAAGGACTGAAGTATTATATAGACCTCTTCTGAAAAAAGTCGGTGCTGAAATTCAAATGACAGCTTTGCAACTTGGAAGAAACAGCAAATGTGAGAGTGAGCTGACTTCATCTACTTGGGGACACATCATACTGTGCATGCCCACAGCAGCAGGACTTGCTAAGACAATCAGCTTCTGTCACTGCTCTTCATTCCTGATAAGCTGCACTCACAGCAGGAGTGTTCTTGGTGGAAACCTTTGCTCTGCCCATGCTACAGTCGTAGTCTGTGCTAGAGCAGAGGAGTAACCTGTTCTCCAGAAAAGAAACCATCCCGTTTGTTCCAGGAGGTAAAAATTAATGTATGAGACTAGGCAAACAACAGGAATGTGTGTGCATTGTTTGAACTGAGTAGATGAAAGTGTGTGCCTTGGGGAGTGTTGTCTGTTTCTTTTTGTTTTGTTTTAAGTATCCCTTGCTAGAGTCTCTGGCTGCGTTTCTGAAAGGAGGAGAGGCAACTCTTTTTCTTCTATAGTCACACAGCAGGCATTTTATCAAATTATCTTGGTAATTGAGACATTCCTTACACAGAAATTTCCACAGAATTGGAAACAATGGCTATCCCTCAACCATTGCAAGAAATAAATCTTCAAAATGAAAATACACTCAACACACATTAAGCTCTGGGTAGCTCTTAGCTGGGTACACAACCAGCAGATATGCTGCCTCTGATACAGAGCTGAGAATACCCACTGCTGGTAATAATAACAACAAAATGAAAGCTTGGGAACCTCTACTCTATGCTTTCACACATACATGCACATATATATGTGTTATATATATGTATATGTATATATCCTTTTAATTGCTGTTGGCATAGATGACATTGTTTAAAACATTAAATAGAGACATACTCCATAATCACATAAAGCCAGAACAGCCCTAAAAGCAGATAGAATACATTTGTAAAGTTAACAAGTCTGGTCAAAGATGGAAGAAAAAAGTCCACTGTTGTCTTTTATACTGGTTCAGTGAATTCAGAATGTTCTGATTTTGTAGGCAGCCCCTCAGGTTGGTGCAGGGCTCTGGGATACAATGAGGGACCCTGCCAGGCTAACAAGGAGCCCAGCTCGGGTGGGGATAATTAATTATGGCTGATGGGGCTGGCCTGTGAACTGTGGGGGTTAAAGCCCAGCTTTTGGCTGCAGCTGGCCCATCTCTCTCTAATTTGCTGTCCTCCCCATAATACCTCAAGCACTTCACTTTCTTTTCCCAGACTGGAGGGCTGTGGCTGTGCTCTGTGAGGGATCGCTGCCATTTCCGCAGCAGGAAGGAGTTACAGAGTTAAGGTGTGGGCAACAAGGCCTTGGATGGCTGCTGGGAATGGCTCGGGAGGGAAAAGAGGCCTCAGGCTCACAGATACTTGGATTTTCTACTGGGAACTGGGTAAGGATGTCTTGTCCTGCCCCTGGGGTGAAGGGAACATTGTTCTTTGAGTTGTTGTCAGAGCTGCTGAGGACAGTAAGGCCTAGAGTAAAGAACCCGGCGTGGCTGTGGATTTCTGAGGGGAGCCAGTGGTGAAAGCAGCTCTGGCTATAAAATACCGCCACTTGCAGTGTGAGAGCAGTGAGGCTGGTTTGGAAAAAGTAAGGGGAGCTTTGGGTGGTGAAGAAATGCATTTTGTTCTGTTTGCAAAAAAACTCAATAGAACAAGCACTTAAACTAATTTGCCTTCCCTGGGGAGAGGTGCAGAATGACCCGGCTTTTTCCAGGCTGCAGCCATCATCCCCAGGTGAGACCTGCTGGGATGGACAGACACCAAACCTCTGCTTCTCCCTCTTTCCATGTCTTGTGGACAAGATTGCAGGTCTGGCAGCTTTGGTCAGCACCTGTCATACAACCTTCCTGTGCTGGTGAAAAGGCGCCATTTTAGACACCAGAAAAATCTTTGCAGCTGTGAGTAATTTTGCATGTATCTTTCTGCCTTTGTTCTTGAGTAGTAAAGGTTACTGAGTAGAATAACTACAATATGGTAGAAGGCATTCAAGATTCCCATTAGCACTGATTAAAAAGTTCTGTGGGCTTTTTTTTCTTTGTTCCTTTTGGCTTTTTAGCAGTTCTGCAAAGTCCAGTTGTGTAGCAACAGGAGTCTTGATTTCATGGACTCTACTGATTAAAAAGATAATTGAAAGTTTTTCTTCATTTTTATGCAGAACAAGGACAGAGATTAAGTGGGTACGTTTTCTTAATCATTGGTGTAAGATATCAGGGAACAGCATGCAGTCTTAAATAGGAATTCAACATACTTGCTAGAAGGAAACAGAGGAATATTTTTTTCTTTTCTAATTCATGCTTTTCAACATTGAAACCACTTCTGGTTTTAGATACCTCTTAACTGTTACTTCAGGTTTTTTAATGCTATTATTTAAAATGTAGCCTATTATCCAAAAGGAATAAAAGAACAAAAGGAGTAATTATTCAGGAAAAATATTTTAGAGAATTATTAGCTTGATTGAAAATGTTTCGTGAATTTCCTCAAAGTTTTCAATTATTAATAAGCGCACCAGGCAGTTCCTTTGTGATACTTAAGTGATTCAGTCATTAATGGCAAATGGCAATCTAATTTGTTTAGAGGGGAAAACAGATGTAGTCATCACTAAAGATGCTGTGTGAAACCCTGAAATATAATTTCAGAAATCTTTACTTCCTGTTCAATAGCCCATAAATTCACTGCTACTCTTATAAACAAGCACATAGACACTCTCTGCCCATGTCATTCACAGCCAATGTTAAATTCCCCTTCAGGACAGGGTGCATTCAGCCTGCCACAAGAGGAGGTCTGTGTGAGTGCTTAGCTTGGCTCTCAGTTATTTTCCTTGGGTGGGTAGATTATCCCTGTAATAGGTTTGTCGCAGTACTGGTTTAAGTGACTGCATTTCACGTGGAATTCCACCTGCAGTGGAATAACAGCTGTCAGCACACAGACTTGGTTGAAGGGCAGTGATGTTTCATGCTCTCACAGAATTCCCCATGCACCTGTGGCGCTACCTGGGCTGAAGGAAAAAGTGCAGATCAGTGCTAGAAGCTGCCTGAGAACACACCACTGGCACTCTGTGTTTGGGGCTTGTGAGGAGACCTGGTTCTGCTCCCTGCTGTCCCAAAGTGACCTCGCCCAGGCTGTGAGGTTAACTCTGCAGTGATGTCCTGGGCAGTCTTGCTGGGGTTCCCACTAAAGCTCCCCTATCTGGAGTGAGTCAGTTCCACAGGAGAGGCTGGGAAGTAAATACAAGCAGCCACTGCATGCTGGCCAGGACTTTGCAAGGGCAAAGTTAATTAGTAAAAGCCAAAAGACATATGAGGGAAAAGTATGTTCCATACACATTAGAGGAACGATTATATTTCCCCAAATGAGTGCATCCACTGCTAGAAGCTGCCTGAGAACACACCACTGGCACCCTGTGTTTGGGGCTTGTGAGGAGACCTGGTTCTACTCCCTGCTGTCCCAAAGTGACCTCGCCCAGGCTGTGAGGTTAACTCTGCAGTGATGTCCTGGGCAGTCTTGCTGGGGTTCCCACTAAAGCTCCCCTACCTGGAAGTGAGTCAGTTCCACAGGAGAGGCTGGGAAGTAAATACAAGCAGCCACTGCATGCTGGCCAGGACTTTGCAAGGGCAAAGTTAATTAGTAAAAGCCAAAAGACATATGAGGGAAGAGTATGTTTCATACACGTTAGAGGAACGATTATATTTCCCCAAATGAGTGTATCCGCTGCTGGGGGTAAAATAAAGAGGATAAAATAAAATTGTCTGATATAGAACATGACAAAATGACCGTACATAATTTACCATGACTAGAAATAAATGTTTAACAAACTGCTCCCACTAGGCTTGTTAAAGATGAAATATTTATTACTGTATGTTAATTACAGAGTTTAAGCAGTACTTAAGTAATTTAAGGGGATTGGCTTCATCTTGCTTTCAATAATTTTATGTGATTAAATCCTCCTTCATCAGTTGTTCTTTGTACTACAGCAGTTTGCCCAAACATATCCTTAATTAGTCCGTGTTTGCAATATTGGTTATATTGTATAGGACGAACAGTGGACAGTTTTCTTTGTGAGTTTCATGGCCCAAGCAAAATCAAATTCCATCAACACTGATGTTTTTGTGTGTGGACTGAAACACAATAATTTTTCAAGTCTAGAAAAATCCTATTGCTATGGTAAAGTTGTATGCTACTCTCAGGATACTAGTTGCTGACATTACAAATCAGTTTTGAAGAAGTCACTTTATACTTTTTTAGGCTGCAGTATGTAAGACAAATATATATTTAGCATTTAAGTTTTCCTCTTTCCCCTGAACAGCATAAGGTATCTGTAAATATTTTGCTCTTTTACATCTTAAAATACTGTTTTGTGCCAACCCATTTCACACAAAATTACATCGAGTAAAATTTTTGGCTTATCCTGACTTCAAACTGGTGTTGACAAAACTGTCATCTTGGAGTTGATGAAGAACTGAAGCTCTGTGTTTCTTAGGGACTCTTCATTTCAACAACTTACTGCTTATTCAGAAGGAAAGATAAACAGAAATAAAGCAACTTAATCTCCAGTGATTCTAAACGGTTCCTAGTTACACTCTCAGATAATTAACTTCTTCTGTGATGTGCTCATTTAATAGATACCTGGTCATATGTGACCATGTTTATTTAATGTGCTCTGCAATATTTATACCACAATACACCCTTCTCATTATAAACCAGACAGTCTTTAATTTATTTACACACACATATTCTGAGGCTTTTGCTTAGACAAAACTCTGCAGGCTTCAGGAAAATATATCTGAATGTGCATGTCAGTTTATGACTGCTCATAAATAGCTTCTGAAGGGACTTGCAAGAAAAAAAAAATCTAGTATTTTTCCTTCTTTTGAGCATTACTGTTCTGACATTTATATACATTAAAAAATTAGGGACATGCTATATGAAGTGTGATTATTTTTGTTACTTCCATTTTTATTTCATTAGGCCTTTATCACAATGCTGAGGTCCCTCATTTGACTCATCAGTAAAATATTATTTTGTCATAGTTGAGCACAATATTGCACAGCTTGTAAGCTCAATAGATTTACGCAGATTTCAGCTTTGTGGTACCTGTCTCTGTAACAAAGCCCAAAGGGAGGAGATCTCCATAGCCACATTCTGTTCTCCAGAATTAATTCCAAAGCCTACAATAAAGACCACTTGTTTGCAATGTTTCTGGCTACACTTCATACGACCTCAGTGGGTTGTTCTGGGCACATTTGCATATACACCTATATGTGAGCAACTATTTATGTGCCTGAAAAGTGCCTGTGTGTTGGTGCAGGACAACCCTGTCTTTTCTTAAAACTGCCTTGCAAAACTGAGCAAAACTGAAAGCTGTCGCAAGCAAACAGCAGCATTTCAAATCAATTTTAAATTAATTTTAAATTAGTGATGCATCTCTTCTCTCACTTGAAAGAGCCTATACTGAGGATTACTATTGTAATTTCCTTCACATGCACCACTTCTGTCTCCACAGATCTCCCAGGCCTTTGCGGGTCTTTCTTTTTTTTTCCCTTGATCAAATTGGTAACCATGAAAGTACATATGCCTTGCAGCAATAGCTTTTGAATTAGGCTTCAGAAAATTAGCTACTTGGAAATTAAGTGTCTTCTGTCTTTAATATGATAATGTATGGGATAAACACCTGCAGGCTTCCCCTTGTAATGGAAACTGTCCTGTTGCAGTGCATGGCTTGTGCAGCCACTGGGAGTGATGGCCAAAGCCCTCCTGTTTGCTGAGAATGAACAGGGCCTGTCAGTGGTGACTTGGATAATGCCAATTTGCTCCTTTTTAAGTGTGCTCCTTGTATGAGGAAGAAGCTTTATCTTTCCTAATATTGTTTGAAATCAAACACCAATAAAGTACCAAGATTAGGAGCCCAGAGATGCTACAGTCTGTACTTTGTGGAGATCTGAACTGCTTTGTGGAGGTGCCTCTCTCCCTCACTTACAGAGGTAGCCCAGGGCAAGCCAGCTCCTAAAATAAGGTTCACTGAAGTGCCTGAAAAATCACTGTGACAAACCCAGTCTTTGGAGGTGTGTTCTGCAAGGGGGGGTGGACTGGGTGTCACACAACCATGCTGCTGTGCAGCCCATGCTTGCTGCAGTTGTTTTCATATTTTTTTTAAATTTTTTGAGTGTTTCTAATTTGTTTCTTGATAGCTAATTTTATGTATATTTTCCCTCTCCTTTTGAAGAAATTTGAAGAAAAATGGTCAGATTTTTCCGAGCCATTTGCAAAGCACAAGGAAACGCACACGATGGAGCTTAATCATGTTATAAGAGATTGTTACTGTGAAAGACATAACTATTTTAGTTATATTGGGTTATTGTGCCATTAGTACCGTTTGACTGCCAACTGTGCAGCAGCAGGGCTCCAATCAACGGGAAACTGGGAGCCTTTTCCATTGCAAAGAGTGCCAAGGATAGGAGGGAGAGAGGCTCTTAGTGGTACAGTTTTTTCAGTGATTAATAATACTTGAGATCCATTTCAGTGATCAGAAATGTGCCTTAATGAGACAATTAGTCAAACCATAAAAGCTGCACAGCAATTTAGTTGGTGTTACTACTGGAATAATTTGCTGCGGATGCTTTCTTCTTCCTGATTTGACTTTATCACAATGGTCTGGCTGAAAGTCGCTGTAGAGAAGACTTGGAGGCTAAATTCCATTTTCAAATGATCATGATTATCTACAGGGCAGGTAATCCCCTTAAAAATGAGGAAGACTTTGAGGGGAAAAAAGTGGGTATTTAATTATAAAAAAATTACATGCCTTTGTCCAAGTGGCTACTGTAGTGCCTATCCAGCTGCCTGCTGGTGCTGTGGCAACTAACTGCAGGTAGTGTTTGGGGGACAGGTACCAGACTGAAAGGATTACTGCAAATTTGTGTTTATTTCTTCCTTCTGTAACCAACACATAGTAATGGGACCTGAGTTCTCTTTATGTGGAGCTATGAGATCGCTTTTAGGTGCAGCTAATTTTTTGTCTCACTCTCACAATTTGGTCATAATATTACTCTAAAGCAAAGTCAGAGCAGTTGCCCTCAACCCATGCTTGTCTTGAAAGCTTGCTGTTTCAAACCTGTAGCTTTGTGTTGCTCAAAGCTTGTTTTTATTTACTCCAGCTAAATAGATCTCCATCTATAGATCCCGTGTTGATCTATAAAGGTTTAATATTTCCCTGCAAAACTGCTGTTATTCTAATTTGGAGGTATGTCAGAAATGTCCTCAGAGTGTTGTTAAAGAGGGCACCAAATACAGCAAAATTAACCCACCCAACAAAAACCAAAATAACAAAAAAATCTACCCCAAGGCTAGTCACATTAGTGAGCTCATCTGCTTGCAGGATTTCCAGTGATGTTCACAGCTTTCCATGCTCAGGAGATCTGGGGAGTTGAGTCTGCTATTTTTGGGAGTAAATCCTGCCCAGAACTAGCATTATTTAAACGAATTTAGTCTAATTAATTTGCATTTACCTAAGGGGCCAATAAACAATTTACTGCCAGAGCAGAAAGCCATTTGTTGGTGTCCCAGTGCCGAATGCAGTAGGTGGGTTTGAGAAAGCCCTGCCTGTGCTGACAGCTGGGTTATGGGCAGGACAACCTGCTCAGAAGTGGTAGGGAGGGTCAGGGTGACAGCGAGGTGTGAACAACCTCTCTGCTGTCCAGGGCAGGTGCTGAAAACCCAGTTCACTGTCTGTGTGAATGCTTGATGCAAAAAGTGCTCCTGGCCAGCTGTGCCAAACTTAATTGTATTGATCTTCTCAATCCAGCTCAGTCTGGATGCTCCCACTTTCTAATCCTGTTATATCAGAGTTGTAGAAAGCAAAAATGTTTCAGTCTTCTAAAGGGACAATGCAATTCCTGCTTTGCTTAACTTTAATTATGGCTACTGTTTTACTTACTAAAGAATATTGGTTTAATGCCTCTGTCACCTCTAGGGAAGGGGACTGAATCTGGACATAGTGATAGTGTTATTTCGACACACTTTTGTGTTGGATCAGTGTTATTGTAAATATGGTTTGCTATCTCCCTGCAGATTTCAGCTGGTAGAAGATACTGAGTGACGGGTTCTCTCTAGGTTTTGGTTTTATGCTGGGCAGCCTGGTCTCCTGCAGCCCTGCTGGAAACTGCAGCTTTGCTTCCTGGTGCTCCTGGGCCTCAGCAAATCCTTGTGTTTCTTGGCTCAAACCCCTCTGTTAGTATGCAAAGATTAACACTTCCTTTTATCATAACTAATTATGGGCCAAGCTGAATCTTGCTCACGGTACCAGCATTCTGGCATATGATTATTTGCAAACTGCTGAATTTGCCTAAGTGTAAATTGTTTTTAAAACTACATTGAAGTTGAGTGTATGTTGACAAATAAGGAGCAAAAATGAAGCCTCATGGTCTAATTATTTTGGGGGTACCTGGAATATCAGTTGTGATAACACCCAGTCAGTTTCAATCCTGTCCTTATGGCTATGCCAACTTCCTTCTCTCTACTTTTGGATTCCCTAGTGATGTACAGATGTTGTCTGATATATTTGTCGCCAAGAGAAGAGCACAACTGGTACAACTGTAAAAATAAGTATGATCAACTATGACTGACTTTGAAAGTATCTTTGACATAGGAAACTTTATAGAGTTGAAAGAATGAAAGGTACTCAGGAGTTTCACTCTTAATTAAATTAAAATTTAATTAAAATTTAATTAAAATTAATTAATTAAATTAAAATTTAATTAAAATTAAAATTAAATTTTAATTAAATTTAATTAAAACTATATACAAGCCAGTTCTATACATATTTGCGATATTCAGGGTAGTAACATCTAACTGGTTCTGGAAAAGGTGCTGTATTCTTATTTGGTTGATGCGGGGGTGTAACAAGATTGTCTCCTTCATTAAGAGGCCTAGAAGTGTGAAGAACCAATTGGTAATATCTTTGTGATGCAAGTAAACTGCCTGATAGAAACCCAAGACTAAAGGGAAAGGGTCCCTGTAAATTGTTAAACATTTAACACTGCTTTTCTGGCTTCTTCACAAAGTGGATCTAACTTGCCATTACCTCCTAAGGGAGAAAACCACAACTTACAAAATAAATGCAAGTAAATCTATTTACCTTTTACATTTCTACTGCTTACTCCAAGACCTATAGTCCCTTGTGTTCTCCCTTACAGTGCTTGGACACAGCTTGGCTCTGCTGTGGTTAACTCTGTAATCTGAGATGGATTCAGCCTTGATCTGGAGTTGAAACAGAGCAGGGAGTGGATGCAGCAGTGCAGGACATTCTGCAGGCAGCAGTAAGGCCTGATAGCCAGTACTTCAGTGTCCAGCTTAGCTCTAGGACTGGAACAAAAGAAATTGGTCTTTTGTTGCAAATTTCCAGTTGGAACCTCCCAGTTCTGCCTTGCTTTCAGGAAGATGAGACCAGCTGGGCTGTGGTGCTGGAAAATCCATTGTCCTTGGTCAGTTTGCTGCTTTTGCTTTACAACTCCTGTGCCCAGGCCTAGAGAGGCTGTTGAAAAGGGGGGAGGGGAGAAGCAGGGGCTTTCAGCCTTTTTCTGCAAGCCATTTAGACAGGAGATGTGAAAAAACTTAAGCCCCAAATTCCCGGTCTCACCCGCAGCAAAGAAATGATGACAAAATTACTCCCTGTGAGGCAGCTTTGAAATGGGACTATCTATGTCTTGCTGGGGAAGACAAAAAAACTCCACACCAACAAACAGCAAAGAAACGGAAGGCTCAAACAAAATAAAAATTCTGTTTTGAAAGCAGAGGGAAGCCCTCATACCTCTGTGGACCAAAAGCTAGCAGGTTTTCTTGTGGTTGTGTGCTGGTGCATGTGGGATGGCCCCAGACAGTGCTCTCCCAAGCATGGCCTTAACTCCCAAGCCATTCCTGTTCCTCCAGCTGCCTTGAATATAAAGCAGTACAGAGCTTAAAAGTGTAAAAGTTGATGGAACCTGGACTGTTCATGCCTTAGGAAGCATTCCTTTCAAAATGCAAGTGCTTTTGGAGAGACTGCAATAAATAAAACTCAGGAGCTACCAAAATCCAGGTCATTGATGTTGCAATGAAATACAATCCCCCTGTCAACCAACCAGGTCTACAGCATTCCAGTCTGTTACCACTTCCAGAATAAGGTGATGTCCATCTTTCTTCAGGCTTGCTGGAAAAGGGCAAAGAAGCAGTGGCTAGTACTGTATTTTCTTGGCTTCCAGTGAATTTTGAGTATATCTAAGTTTTAGCACTTATGAGGAGGAGAAAAACCCAGTGTTAATGTAGTTAAGTGCCACACAAAACTCCCCACAAAACCTGGCAACCTTTATCTCTGGCTTCACTAGTATTACATTAATGGATCTCCTTTGAATGAAGCCTCCCCCTTCTGTCATTTCTAGGTCTAGGGGTAAAAGGCAAGAAATTAATTTTGTACTTGTATTTGCTATTAACTGGCAAAGCAGCTGTAAGAAACACAATGTATTTATTTGTAAGTACCACAGAACAAGACTGAATTCAAAAGAATTTATCAAGATGGTGTTATAGAACAGCTGGAACATTAAGTGAACAACCTTGATAACCCAATTGTTCATTGATGCATAATTCAATTTTCTTCTACTGAAAGAGTAATTTCTCAGGACATTAAAGACTTGAGATTTTTGTGAAGGTGAGAATCAAACCAGAATGGACAAAATAATCTCTTGATTCAAGTATTTTGTTAGATGAATTAGGTGCCTTTTAGGTTTATTATGGTACACTGTATACTGTTAAATTAATCAGAACTGTAGAAATAAAAAAACTGGCAGATAATGCTGTTCCAGCAATGCAGAAATGCCAAGTACTTGCCTGGGCACCCCCTAGATTTAAATTTGTTTTAATTCATCGCTTTCTGTTGAGTTGTTTTACAAGGCAGAAACCTGTACAATCAAATATTCAGGGTCTCACTTTTCCAGGTTTCTATCAGCTGTGTTAAGACTGTACTGACACCTCAGTTATTTTGGCAGGTGGAGCTACTTTCTCTATCCCAGTTCCACAATAGCTGTATGATTTGAAATGGTCAATGTTTCTCAGACATTTAACCTGTGTCCACCTGTGAGAGCTGTTTGCAGTATTTTAATTCAGCTTCCTGAAGAAGTAGGAAAACTGGCTGAGGAAAAAGTCTGTTTCATAAAGCAGCAAGCTTTCAGCTTCTGCTGCTGTTTTGCCATCCTCATCAGACAGCTCTCACTGCTTTCTAGGAAGCTTTGATGGTGACCTCAGACAATTAATTCACATTTATAAAATGGGTGAGAGAGATGACATCTTTATACTGTGGGCTCTAAATTAAAAAGTCCACCAGATCAGTTTGCCCAGGTTAGGGCCATGACAAGTACATTGCAATGATCTACCTGCCCCAGAGAAAGAATTAGAATGAGTTGCCAGTAGCCCACATATGGCATCCTATTTGTAAGTTTTCAATGTCAAGCAAGTAGGCATTTGTCTGATACTGAGGTTTCTTTTTTTTTTTTTTTTTTTGGGTGCCTCTATGTTATCTAAAGCCTTTTAATTCACAAAATTGTACTTACTTGAATACTTGAGATCACATGCCTGCGGTTTGATTTGTCTTGCAACCTTAGATTAATTTTGCTGGGCAGCAATATTTATTATTACATCTGGAGAATATCGGAGCAGAGGAATAGTGTGGTTCATTCCCTCATAAACAGGAAATAGACTACACAGGTCCTTAATGAAATGAATGAGAAAAAATTAGCTACAACCCTCCTCTGTGGGCAATACATCACTGCAGCTTTAGGTATGGATGGTGAAGTTCTGCAGCACTTGCAAACTCTGTAAAGCCCCGAGGCAGCGCTCTTGTGTCAGAGCTGCCGTGGAGCCATTTCAAACCCTGCAGCAGTGCCCCGAGCTGCACAGGTGGCTCGGTCCCTCACCTGAGGATGTGCGAGGTCGGAGCAGCTCTGCTCCAAAACGCGGCACAGCTGCCCCGACCCTGGGGGTACCTGCTGCCTACGCTCCCTTGGTTGCTGGAAATAATAGCTGAGCTGTAAGCAGCAAATGTAACTCTACTCCCAAATACTTCGCTTTACCACAACATTCGGGTTTAAATGTTTTCATCTTTGGTTTATGTGTTTATTTCAATCTGTGTTTTTAATGAGATTTCTGTAACTGGAAAACATATACACACTAATGCAAGCTTATTTTAGCACACACAAAGGATGGAGGTGTTTGTGCTTTCTGAGGTGTGTTTTGAGGAGCAGCCCTCTCCCTTGTCTCACACGTGGCTCAGCTGCTGGAGCCCCTTTGCAGCCTGCCAGCCTTGCAACTCCTAGAGCCTTGAGCACGGGAATCTGTGAGCAGGGACAGGAGCCGAGGGAATGGCCTGGAGCTGCGTCAGGGGAGGTTGAGGCTGGGTATCAGGAAAAAGCTCTTCACCCAGAGGGTGGCTGGGCACTGGCACAGCTCCCCAGAGCAGTGGTCACAGCACCTGCCTGACACAGCTCGAGAAGCGTTTGCACAGCGCTCTCAGGCCCATGCTGGGATGGTCGGGGCTGTCCGGGGCAGGGCCAGGAGTTGGGACTCGGTGTTCCTTGTGGCCCCCTTCCAGCTCGTGATATTCCACGATTCTACGTGGGGAGCCCAGCGGGCCGAGTCCCGCCCGATCCGGCCGCGCCTCTTCCCCCGGGCAGGGCGGGACGGGGCAGGGGAGCCCCCGGGAGCCGCGGGCAGTGGGGGCCCGGTCCCGGTCCCGGCTCCCTCCCCGCGGGACCAGGTGGGCTGGAGGGGCCGGGGCTGCCCGGCACAAAGAGACGACACGGTCTGTCCTCTGGTGACTTTTATTTGCGGTGCGGAGCTCCGTCCGCGAAGGAGCTGAATGCGCGTTACCAGCGTACACTTTAGGGCGTATATATCGGTATAGACAGACAAAGATATTTCAGTAGAGACAAAACGTAACAGGAACAACATGTGCTATAAATACACATTTACATTTGTCATAAATATATACTTTTTTATAAAAATAAAAGTATCACTAAAATATTTCTCTGTCTTCTGTAACTCACGCTGTGTTGTCACAGACGTTTCCTGCCAAATTACCCGTGGCACAGGGGCTCTGGCAGCGCTCCTGGCAAAGGAGCGAGGCCGGGCTCTTACACCCTTGAAACACCCCTGTTTTGAAGTCGAACGTCTTTTACTTTTGATCACTGTGAACACTGAATTTCATTAAAAATTGGCATTTTAATTTCTGCACCCCAGCGCTGCATGTACGTTGGTGTACACCCACGCGGAGAGTGAAACAATTACCTTCTGGAGGTTCTCTTGCAGCGGGTTGTGTGCCCCGGGTCCCACCACGAGGGCTCATTAAATCATAGCCACTTGTTACATTAATGTAATTACACTTAGTTGGTCAATCAAAATTTTCTCTCTTTTTATACCGAACAATCTATTCCACACTATTCTGGTTAGAAACATTTTTAAAGCTTCATGTTTGGTTTCCATAAGTGAATAAAAGCATGTATTTTTAAACTTCATAAAGGAACTTCATTTGTATAATACAAATAATTTTCAATAAGAACATAAGAAAACCTATTTCTTGGAACCCTTAATAGATACAGCATGGGATCATACCACATAGGTGCAGGGAATTCTTTCAACTGAGAAGCAGTACAGTCCCTTGTGAAGCTCCTGCTGTCACACAAGTTTGTAATGCATGTGAATTTTTATCCATCTGTAATTTAACCAGAACCCTCCATTTTAAACAGACCTGAACTGATCCTGAAGGTTCTTGCACAAAGTCAGGTACCTTGCAGATAGTGCTTTCAGCACTAGTAGTGGCAGAGGTAAAGCATGTACACAAAAGGCTTCCTCTGCAGGGACCGAGCTCATCAAAGCTGCTCCTTTCAGATGTTCAGGCTGAACACTAAAGCCAGATCAGTAATGTACAAGTATGAAATGGTTAGCTAAATAAATAGGAAGTAGGGGTGGTCACTGGTCCTCAAGTAAAATACAGTGTCAGTATTTTCTACCACCAGAGCTGGAGAATGCAAAACACCTGTTACAGCAGCTGTAGACAACTAAGGGGCTCTAAATGATAAATTGGTATAAAATACCAGGTGTGGGTGTAGATGCATCCTGAGTTCTCAGTGACTGTTGAGCATAATGTCTGAGCTACTGCTAAGATTCCAGATGAAAAAGTAAAATGAGAAACAGGTAATATTTGCAGATAACTATCAGTAGTTACGTAACTAGGAATACAAAATAAAATTTTATATTTAATTAGAAGAAAATTAATAAATTATTAAATAGCTATTCACAGTATTTTATACACTTAAAATACAATTATAATTTTAAACACATAATTCTACAAAAAATATGTAGTGCTACGTATATGTTAGAAATGCAGAATGCTTTTGTAGTGAAATGAGGCAAAGCAAAATTATGGAATGTTTCAAAGTCATTTTCATAATTATTGTACAGGAACAATTTAAAGTTTTATTTTGAATAGTGTATTCTTTAAGCAAACTTTTGGTCTGGCTAACAGTTTTCTTGATTTTTGTTTATGTATTTTTACATGTTAACTTTCAACTTAGATTAGATGTTAGGAAGAAGTTCTTTAATGTGAGGGCAGTGAGGCACTGGAACAGGTTGCCCAGACAAGTTGTGGATGCTGCATCCCTAGAAGTTTTCAAGGCCAGGTTGGATGGGGCTTGGAGCACCCTAGTGGAAGCTGTCCCTGCCCATGGCAGGGAGATGGGAACAAGATGATCTTTATGATCCCTTCCAACCTAAACCATTCTATAACTTTGGGGCAGCTTTTATGCTATAATACTATTTATGTAATCTAAAAACAGATTTCATCTTTGATTTGAACCACAGCGCATGGAGTAATAAAACACACATATTTTTCAGTGAAATACAGTAACTTAAAAAAAAAAAATTAGCCCAGCTCTTGATGTCTGTAAATCATCATCATTTACTCCAACATAGCTGACTTGCTCTAATTGATTATCAGGCCCACTGTGCTTTCATATATGGGATTGTAGATGTTCTTTATCCAGCAGACTTCTTAATTGCATGTATGCAACTCTTAAGAGGCAGTAAAATAATCATGGACACACAGAATCTCCTGAATCTCTATCTAGAGTTCTTAAACAGAAATAAAGCTGCATCTCTAGGTTATTGCACTAAATCTATTCTGCTTTTAGGCTTCAGGGTGCTTAAGCATGTGATTGTTTGGTCTACAAAGGAAGAGAGAACATCTCCACCTCTCCTTAGGCAAGGAAGCAATCCCTGGCCAGGCCTCAGAGTGTGTTCTAGCTTGTGCAGCACGGGGTCTGCGCTGGAGTTTGGAAGTAAGTGTCTTTAGTCAGTGAGTAAGTTGTATTCTAACAATGATAACTGCACACTCTAAGTAAGGCAGCATATTTCACCTCACAGGAAAGTAACTGAAAACATCAGTCTTTGGAAGGATTTGTAGGGAATGAAAGAGATAATGAGAAAACCCTCAGGACAGCACTCATATAAAATGGGAATTACCAGATACTATATTATTTTCCTGGTTGAATTTACTGTATATTGCAGAATATGATACCCTACATCTGCTATTAAAAAATATAACATATAAATCCCTCCAAGCGGGATGATGCAAAGCTGATATGAGTACCAGTACTGGTATTTATAGCTCTAGCTTGAAGACTTCTTTATATTGCAAATTTACCTCTTCATCCTAGTTATTGCTCTTTGATTTTGTATGGTTGCATTCACTCTTCTGCTAGTCACAGTGACTAAATTAATTCCAATGCAAACAGAAAAGGCCTTAAGTAGGACTGAATAGTACTTATGTTTTGTGCTTTGCCACTCTGTCAGGCTGGATTTTGCTCACTGATAGAAAGAAGTAATTAAGTCAGTTCATTAGGGACAAAATTCTCCCTGTTCTCTGTGATGGGTCATGTCTCCAATATGCTGCTTTCAGAACAGGACTGTGCTTGAGACCAGTGCAAACCAGAATAAAGGCTAAATTATTTCTGCAGCATTTTCGAATGGGGGGGAACATGCAAACGCTCGTGTTATCTTCCTAAACTCTGTGGAAATGCACAAGGGCCACTCTTTTAAAAATAATCAATTTTTTCCTATATAGTAAATAGAGTGGTGGTATTAAATCCTCTTCATGCAAATGTTTAAGATATAATGGCATCAGCCTACTATTTACAGTGTTACTCTCAAAATTCCCAATAGGGGAAATTTCTTCTTTTCTTTACATGCAACTCTTGTAGTAATAGATGTGAATATTTTAGAACTACTTGCAGGGGATATTAATTAATTGGTGTGCCTTTGTATTTAATTTATGTCATATATGAACTTACTCAATTTTTTAGGTGATAAAATGGCACAAGCTAATTATGTTTAGAAATGGTAGTACAATACATACTTGTAGTACTTCCTCCTTCAGTTCAGCCAGTGAGATCAAATCATTTTTTCAAGCAAGAAATGGTAGATTTAGTACACAGAGTTGTAAATGTTGGCAACAATGAGAAACAAATGACGCTTTGGTTCTACACTATTATAATTACTAGTACTATCCTGCCTTTGAACAACTATGTCATGATTCTTCCTAAGGTGGATTCAGGAGGATAATTCCCACAGCCTCTTAGCGCTGGTGGTCACTCTGCAGCTGTGTGGCTGCATCTTGTTTAGCAGGTGGCTTTGCTGTAGTAGAACTGCATTTGGTGCACAGATCTCTCATTGCTAGGAGACTGTCTTCCACAGCTTTTGCAAACATGTCTGAGGAGGTTTCCTTACATTCTTTAAAGCTTGAGATGCAGAATAATATATGCTCTGGCTGAGGGTTATAACATGCCCCATATCCATTGGGCACCACAGGCCCATAGCAGCAGAACATTTCCATAGTAGTTGGAACCTGGTTGCAGGGAGAAGGGAAGGAGTGATCTCTGATTAATCAGGGCACCTGAAATCAGCTGCTTAGGAATTAGGAAAAAGAGAAGGAAATTCTACAAATGCTGGTCATGTGGTGAATCCAGCCTTGTGGAGTATCACTACCTTCAGAAGTCCAGACCTGGAGATGATTTACCTTGGAAGGCAAAAGCTGATCTCAGTATGGAATTTGGTTGCTCTGTTTGTTCACTATGGTTTAAAAACTGATATAATTTGAGATGTCTATAATGCATTTGCTCAATTTATATAGATACTTAAAAGCTATAAGATTTGTTATTGATAGATAGGAATTTTATGTAATCCTTGTACATAAAATGGATACATAAAACTTCTTTAAGGTTTTTTATTTCTTAAGATTATTTTAAACTTGTAATGTGAAGACTACACTAAATTAGAGAAATTAGCATTGCCCATTTCTAATAATAGTTTATAATTGTGATGCTTTATAAAAACACTTCAATGCAACTAGGCATTCTGTTAGACCCCAGTTTAATCATGGCATAATATGGCACTGAAACACTTTCTGCTGCAGAAAATAGAAGATGTGTTAGAAATCTATATGTTTCAGACTCTGTGTACATGGACCTTCACAAACGACATTTGCCTTTTTAATGGTGTAGAACAGGCCATTAGTTCTGCTAATAGAGCCATAGAATTGTCAGATGAATTTGCTGTGCAACAGCCGAAGGCCATAAAGCTATTCAGAGGCACTCTTTGCTCATGGATAGTTTCTTGGAGAATTTATGTAGTAGCGTGTTGGTTACATTCACTCACGTCTGAAAGCCTACAAACATTATGACAAGATCAAATTACTTATTAAGGTTTTATGCTCTAGCATGATATTGTAAGTCTCTTTTGTTGCATAGTCCCAATCTGTTGCAGTTGGGTTAGTATTTCAGTTAATGAATTCCTACATAGATTTCTCCTTTCATTAGGACTGCTACTACATGCAATGAAACATTTAATTTTTAGGCTGTATGCCATAAAGATGCTTCTTTATTCAGAACATTAAATGTAGGAAGTATTGACTCTTAGAGTATCTTTGTATGTGCAAATAACTGTAAATCTGTAAATGCCTGTACCTGCCTAAAATGTCTGTAAGTCTAAGATGCATGCCTGCATGGGCTGTTGTCTTGTAGCAAATAACAGAAGGCTCTCAAAGATCTCAAACATAGCTACTTTTAAGAGTAAAATTTCCTCATGGCTCTTGGCTTTTTGTTTCTCAGAGCAGCAGCCCTTCTGGCTTGTAGCTGTACTGTCACTGGAGCTGTTATCTTAGGGGAAGGAGCAAAAGAAGGGGAATGGGAACATAAGTAGTTTGGAAATGGAGGAAACGGAGCCATTATGTGAATTTTACTGAGTGTGTTTGTGTGCATTTCCGGAATTTCTGCAAAGGACTTTGGAATATTGCATATGAAGTGATAACTGTAGTCAGTATTTACTGTGCTGATGAACTGAAACAGGATTGAAAATGTGGAGCAATGTGCAGACTTCTTGATGACACTGCTTTTGTTTGCTTGCTGTTTTTACACTGTTCTCACTGTGAGCTACAAGGTCTGGCAGAACAAATAAATTACCTTTTGCTTGTCAGGACCAGCGAGCAGGAGAAACTCACCTGGCTAGTTGAGAGGATGAATCGATTGCTTGTCAGATAAGTCTCATCTGTAAATATCTCTGGCAGTTCCTTGAAGTGCTCCCGTGCCACCTCTCTGAGCCCTAGCAGGTGATTGTCTATTGCCATTCCAGTAACAGCCTGTGTACAATGTGACAAGACAACAGCATTTAACTGAGTTTGGAGGCATTTTGATTATTACTGCTTAGTGTTCTGGTCAGAGCTGATGAACTTGGTTCGAGTGATGTAAAGCCTGTAATGGTCAGATATTACTCGGAGTATTTGCTGAAGATAAATAACTTGAAATTCATTTGGTGCTCTGAATATGTAAAAATTAGGAAGGAGACCATCTTGAGATGCACTATATGCTGATGTTACCTGGGTGTTCATTGTCTCTCAGAGCTGAATATCATGGGCTGGGCTTCTAAGGATGCTGAGGGGAGCCTATGGGACAGCAGAAATTGCTAAGCATGTTTTGGAATTTTCTGTACATCATTTGAATTATGTTTCAAGGTGGAGGGCTCCAAACCACTTCCAAATTGGAACAAATTAATCTTCCATTGCCTTGCTGCCTGCATCTCCCTCTGACAGTTAAAGCATATGTCATTCCATAGAATTTAGATCCAAGGATCTGGTAGGTGTCTGCAACGGGCTTAACAGAATAACAGATAGATCATTGGCAAATCTATCACAGATGTATGAGCAAACCCTACCACTTGAGAAAACTGCTTTTAGGGACACAGAAGCAGCAGTGGCAGCTCACAGGAGCTGCTGCTGAGCCTGCAGCAAGTCCCTGCCATTAGCTGCCTATGCTCTGGTCTCTGCTCTGTCCAGCTACATAATGCTCTAGACTTGAGGCATTTGTTAGCTTTAAGAGCTTTGCCCTACTAGTAAATGTGATTGAAGATGGCTAATGGGATCAAAAGTCAGCACTGGGGGATTGGCAGACAGGATAGTTACAGAGTTTTGTTTCTTTAGGAAACCAAATCAAAATTTGTTCCAACCACGCAGGAATTGCCTCAGATAAATAAGTGTGTTCAAAATCCTTCAGTCCAGGTTTGTTCTTGCAGGTAAAAGCACTGATTTTGTGGACTGACCTGTAGCTCTTCCCTGGTCCAGGCTGAAGTCATGTAGGAAGGAAATGCTGAACTAGAGACATTGTACTGCCCTGAGAGCAGAGCTGATATCCCTGCGGCACAGGACCCTTGTAACAAGGGAAACAAACAGCCTGAAAGAAGGCAGGATTTAAAAAAGAGCACAAGCTTGGTTTTCCTCTTAAGGATTAAAAAAATAAATAAATAAAAGGGAAGCACAAGTTTCCTTCTTCTCTTATGAGGAGAATAATTTTAACCACTGATAAGTGCCTGAAGCAGGGGGTTGGGAGTGCATAGCCTGGTTTGGCTTATTAAGAACTAGGCACCCATTGGTTAAGGGGCTATTTGTTCATCAGCCCAGACAGAGCAAGGATGCTCACAGAAATGTAGCATACATCAGGGCTGTGTTTATGTTCTTTTTCCCATACAGGGAAACTGACTTGATAATCAAAGGAAATATTTTGCTATCACACAAGATTTATAAGGCTGTTAGCAATGACATTTTTGCAACATAGATCAATGTCATGTCTGAAGAGAGGCCGAGACAGGCTAACGAAATAAACTGTGAGTCAACGCATAGGAAAAAACTGGGCTAAATTGAATTTCAGAGCTCCACATTTAAGATAGCAATGCTACTAGTAAGCCTTAACAAGGGGAAATAAAATCATTAAATTGCTTTTTGTTTTATGAAGTAGATTTTTTTTGTTTTGTTTTCCTTAGGAGCTATTACATTTCAGTCTGTTACACATGATTTAGTCAGACCATCTAAGTCTTATCCAGAGTTTAAAGCCACAACGATTACATTCTGCTATTCTGAGAAAGGAGGGGGAGCTTGGTGAGTAGAAATACCTGGAGAGCTTTTTAAATTTAAAGATAAATTCTTTTTCCAGTGGCAGTTATAATATTTTCCCATGAGCTACACTGGAGACTGAATTTTGTAACAGTTTCTTGATCTGAAATTACTTGGAGGGGAGAAGTAATGGAATTTTTCTCTCTCTTTTTTTTTTTTTTTTTTGGTGGCGGGGGGGAGCCGTTGTAGAGAAATCCCTTGGTTGTGACCTAGTAGACCTGCAGTATGTTGTGTTCATTGTGAACACAATGTTATGCTGAGATGGTTCAGGTGAGGCAGTTGCCTTGAAGTAAGACTTGAGTTCACTTTACAGAATACATGAAGTCTCAGCTTCTAAGATGTGGCCTCTCAGCACAAGGCTTGAAACACAGAATTGTTTTTCTTCCCTACTTCTTTGTCCCGCCTGAAAGCAATACGATGCCTCTCCAGTGCTCTGAATATACCTTTAAACCACCTCTGAAGGGGAATGATTTCTTGAATATTATGAATATCCAAAGAGTAATCAACAATATGGGCTTATTAGGCAGTGGTCTGAGGCAAAACCATAGGTAGCAAATTCAGTTATCATAGCTGGTTATTAATATTTATTAATTTCATGAGTGGTATGACTAAGTTGTTTATAAAGCAAGTCTGTGCTTTGTCTTGGCACAGTGGGATGTAAAGCATTACCCAGACTGAAGCGTCTCATTTTTAATCAACAGAAAATGAGTTGTATTTGAATTTAAACTGATTTCTTCACTGGAGGGCATCTCTTCCTTCTATTAGACACTGCATTCTGGTCTTTAAAAGAAAACCTACTATAATCATTCCCTCATTGTTAATGACCTTTATTAGAAATGGCACTTTGGAATACCAGAATACATCTTCCAGAATACCAGTCCATCTGAGGATCAGGTTCCAGATAGGGACCTCTATCCTCTAGTGAAGAGCAATATAAGAAAATGCATAGATGGTTAGTTTTAGGGTTAGGTTTTTTTAGTTGAGGTTAGTTGAATATGGTTATTTGGGCCATTAGAAATGTTCCTAAGTGTGACATAGCAGATACTTTCCTATTTAGAGATACCTACATTTTTCTAGTGCTTAAATAGCTCATGACTGTATCTTCATACTTTTCTTGAAAAAGCTGACTAGTTCTTACTCAGACAGGCAGTGTTTTACTCACCAGAACAGAGTAATTAGTCTGAGCTGCAATTGCATCCTTAAATCTCTGCATCTTCTCAGAATCCTGTTGGGGTAATCAGAATACATGTATTATTGAATAAACTCTCAAAGAAATAGCATCTTCCATCAAACAGCAAGGACCTCAAATGTCCTTTGCTCTTGGCTCAGGTGTAAGTACTCTGATGACTGAAAAGCCACAGCAATCAATGTCCTGATCAGCACCAGTACCTGGCTGTGCAAGGGTTGAACAGGTTTATTGGTGGTGGTTTGTTTGAAGTCAAGAAAAAGCTTGCAGTTCCTTTTGTGGATTCCTTCCATGGATTTTGGGGGTGTAGATTATTGCCAATAGAATCACTATGTTTAGAGCAGGGGAAAGAATTGCCTAGTGTAATTCAGTGTTTTCAAAACAGACAGGCAGTGTATCTTCTCCAGAATGGTTTATCTAGAAAATGACAGTGATATTAATGAAAGCCATTACTGATATTTTACTAGCCAGTCCAAAAATTACTCCTGTGTGTGAAAGGGCGTCTAGAATTTTCCAAGGCTGCTCTACCCTCCACAGATGCCTCACATTTCAGTTAACAAGCTAGTAAATTTTGACTCCTGTCAAATGGCAGCCTTTTATATTAAGGGAATGATCTTAAGAACTGCTGCACTGCTGTACATCAAGTCCAACACTGAAACTTGGGGAGACCCTGAAACAGCCAAAAATGACTGGGTCTCCAGATAAACAGGGGACCTTCAGCTCCTATGGACGATGAATGATCTTTTGAACAAAGAATTCATTTTAGAAGCAAGTCAAGGTCACCATCAGGGACCTTCAAAATACAAAGTCTGATATTTTTTCACAAGGCTAGCGCTAGGTCTTAGTTCCCTTGTACAGATTAAATTACCAAATGCAGTCTTTAAATCTGATTAATTTACAGCTATTCAAGCAATCTCTAGTGTCAGTAGCTGCTGCTTTTACAGCAAGTGTCAAATGCATGAGATATTTCTCCTGCTGAAGAATCAATCTGACTCAATCCATCTTTGGTGACTGTTCAAGCTATCGTTTGAGGATAATTTTTATTTGTATCAGAAGGAAAACGTTTTTTAATTGGATTTGAATTAATGGCTATTAACAAACAATATTTTGGGGAGTACAAGGCTACTTAAACCAAGTGGTGCATCTCTCTGTCCAAAAAAAAAAAAAAATTAGCCCCTTCACATTCAGAGCAATTTGTAGGTCTGAGAAATCACCTTGGAATAGGATTGTATTAAATTAATTTTCTAATGTATCTGTGATGCTAATATATTTTATGTAATTTTGAATGGAAGTATGAAGATGTTCACATCAAAACAAAGATTTATTAATGTCTGTTGGAAAGAACAATTGCAGACCAGTATAAATGTCTCGGTGGAGAAGAGGCCTGGAAAACTATCAGTGGATTGGTTTGTGTTATGATTACAGGTTTTCCAGGGGAAATGAAACCATTATTTCCTCCCATTCTGTATGGCTAAGGCATGCAGTAGAAAGATCTGGGGGCTGAGACTGAGCTGCATCTAGACACACAGGGCATTGTTCAGCTTGCCTGTGTGAATCAGTACAGTTTAGGGTGCTGTGAAAGGGGAGCACGATCTCAGATTTGGGTGGGAAAAAAGTGATGCTGAAGCTTTAGGAGAGCTGCAGAAGTCAGTAAGTGCTGGAGGAAGGAAGGAGGGAAGTGGTAGTTGCAAGGAGCTAGAAGGATCTGTTGAACCAACATTGTAGGAGCAGGCTGGGTCCTCCCAGGAGCACAGTCAGTGTGCCACAGCATGGGGTGGGACTATGCTGAGTGCCCAGGTGTGGAGAGGAAAGTGTGCACAGACAACAGGAACATCTCATGAAATGTGATGGAGAACCATCTTGTCAGACAGGACACTGCTAGCAAATAACAACAGCCTCTTCTTGCCTACTGTGTGGCAGTCACTGTTATGTGCAATAGTATTGTCATAATGTGCCGTGAGTTACCCACCCAGCAGAGGGAATTATTTCAGGCTTTTTGAGTTACCATTTTACCATGGAACTTATTTGAGCCTTGTTCATCAGGAGCTAAGTTCTGGGCATGATAACCTTAAGGAGATTGAAGAAGCAGTGGATTAAGAGAGGACTTCTCTGGACAAATTTTCATCATCCTCTGGGACGTTAGATCTTGGTTTATAATATTTCATTAATTTACACCTAATCTACAGCCCAGCAATGCTTTTAGCAATGTTGCACTAAATTCTAAAGAACAGCCATGTGGGCTGTTGCCACTGAAATGGGCTTACTGTGAAAAATAGTCTATATTGTGGCAGCATTTTGCATCTAAGCAGCCACCTGGAAATTCCCTGTACAGCAGTGCAGTGCAGTGGGTGGAAGTGGTGCAGAGACATTGAGGGAGGCTCTCCAGGGATGGCAGGAGGGACAGTGCACAGAGCTGTTTGTGCAGCTCTGCTCCCAGCTGTACCTCCCTGCATCCCCATCTACTCTGTACAGCACTCATGCTTCTGGCAAACAGATGGTGGTGTCTCAAAGAAAGGCAATTTTAATTTTTCTTTTTGCAGTATGATATCAGGACAGTTTGGAGAGTTGTTTGATTAGCTTGATGAAGTTTTTCATCATTAAGGTTCATCCCTTGAGGATCCTGTAAGTCTTAGTCTATTTGGTAGAAACATCCCTTTAAAACAAAAAAGATCAACCAGCACATATCCACATATCCAGAAATGAAAGCATGGGAATTACATCACATATTGCAGTCTGCAGCAGAACTAACCACTGCAGGAGACCTGCCAGGCAATTCCCCTGGTGTGGCAGTTTAATGATCCTGAACTTTGCATGTTCAGCCTAGATCTCTCCAGGGAGCAGAATTTAGATCTGATGACAGAATATTCATAAGACAGTTCTACATCTAAAATTAGATATTATGTTTCTTATAATGTCATGTTTAGGCACCTCTGAATCTTTTGGATGCTTAAATAAAAATAAGGGGGTATTTGTATTTAGCTTAATGGTTGGTCTGTAGAAAAAGCAAAATCCTGTAATGCTTGCTACCCTGCCCTATGCCTTCATGTTCTCAGTTAACAGTTAAAAAGTGAGAGACTTGGGACCATGAATGCATTATTTACTTAGTGTTTTGGCAAAGAAGACAGAGGGAGCCAGCCCAACATACCGACACAGCTGTCTGGTCACCTGCCATTGCTCTGACAAAAGCAAGTGCTTCTGAGGTAGCAGACCTAATGTTCTCAACCCGGCCCTCATCAAATCGGCGCAGGGAAGCACTTTCATAGGTCGGGACAAGCCTCCTGTGGCACCTGATAGAGTGAGGGAAGAAAAAACAAAGAATAATCATTTTCAAAGAGTCATAAAGGGTAAGAGAAATATAGGCTCGGTACTTTTTATTGTTACAGCCACATTTTTATTTCTGGCACAGTATTCATCTTAAGGTTGATTGAATTGTGTAAGAAACTTAAAAAAGATGGATGCTCACTCCTTCCTAATATGAAGAGCTGCATACAGCTGTATATGTTTTAGTTATGCATTGCCAGTAAAAAAATGACTTGTTGTGTAAAAACAAGGCTAGTAGAACTAAAATTTACAGAAAGATCTCAAGGAATGTTTTATTTGTACTGCATCATAAAATAATTGTGTAATTAATCATTTACTTATGGGCTTGAAATATGTTTTATTTAAAACAAGAGAAAACGCACTGAGTGTGTGAATGAAAAGCAGAAAACTAAAAGGGGAATAGGGTATTATTTGTGAGCTGGAATGAAAACCCACATAGCGATTACAAGAGAGTATCAAGGCTGTTGTTTAATTTGGGTCCAGGTACACAGCTGCTATTCCTTGCTTCAGGAGACAGTCTGTGTCTTTCAGTTGAAGCAGGTGGTCTCAGAACATGACTGTCCCCTAAGGTTTTTGTTGCAAACATGGGATTTATATCATGTCTGGGATCCAGATGAAAACCTTGGGCTAGGTCATTGTCCAAGTTTTATTAATGGAATATGCAAAATTGATGTTCAACAAATGTTCATGGAGTACATGAAATGTGTTAAGCATGTCTGGTCTTGAGCAGGTAAAGACCACTCTGGGATATAATTTGATGTGATAAAGAATTGTTTTTGTAATAGGCTGTTCTGCAGGAAACCATGCAACCCATCTCTAGCCTGGAGTTCTGGCAATGTAGAAACGAGCTTTTAACTTTGATAAGACTGTGGAAATTAGGGCATATTCTCAAATCTTGGGATGCCTGTGAAGAAGGGAACAGCAGTAGTAACTGTTCTGTGTAGGAACTCTAGTCTGATCTGCTGCTGTAGTATTCCCCCTGTGGATGCTTTTCAGCCTGTGGTGCCAGAGATGCACGTGTGATTACTGCCATGGTTCCTCCCAAGCTACTCATAGGGGCAAGGCAGGGGTGCTTCTGCCCCAGGGACCTGGGTTCCCCAGCTGCTGCTGCTACAGACAGCCCTGCCATCCCTGCCACATTCCCTCACCCTCTCTATGCCAAGCACAGGGACAGCTGTCGGGAAGCTACTGGCTGGAAATGGCATGTGTGGGACACAGGGATGGGAAGGTAGAGCTAGAAGAGGGAAAGGGAATGAAGAAAAGGAGTACTCTCTCTCAGAACCAGGTATCAATTTCCCTCTTGTCTGTCCAACAGCCATTAGGTCACTCATTTCCATGCAGGACGCATTTGTTTGAATGTTGAGGAAAAAATGGACCCTCTGTATAAAAAGCCACTGCCTTGTGTACCTTGTTCCTATGAATTGAATTAACCTTACCTGTAGAATGCCAGCTGAAGTGCTACTTGAATGTAGGCATCTGGGCTAACTTTTTGTTTCTTAATAAATTCCTTTCCATAGTGCTCAAACTTGTAGGCAATAAAATCCAGATTTTCCACTACCCTGGAAAACAAGCAGAAGGCAGTTACTGCAGGGGTAGATGTAAGAATCTCACAGAATTGTTAAAAGTTGGGAAAGAACTCTTAGATTATCAAGTCCAACCATTAACCTACCCTACCTTGTTCACCACTAAACTATATTCTGTTCCATTTCTGTTTGCAAATAAAACCCAGAGATCTTTTCCTGACTGTAGCCTCTTGGAGGTGAGTGGCCTCCTGCTCTCCTGCTTGCAGGCAGTCCTGGCTTTGGTAACTTGTTCCTAGTCAGTAACTTATTCATACAGATTCTACACCAGGCTTGTTATCTGCAGCCTTAACTGTGGCACTCAAGTCCATCCATTTGAGTAAGATACCCTTTTCTGAAAAAAAAATAAACAAACCAAACCAAAAAACCAGCAACCTCCCTCCAGCCTTAGTGTTTTCACCCCTGAAGCCTAAGCAAGGGTCTCCTTTGTTCTTGACAAATTTCTGAGAGATTTACTGGTGTGAGAATTGGGTGCATTTAGAAGCCGATGAAGGCCTTAAGCTCCTTGCAAGATTCAATTTAGAGGACTACTGCCTTTATGTAAAAACAAAAAGGAATTATACTGCATCCTGAATGTTCTCACTCTTAGGTATCTTTCTAGCCACTCTGAGGTCTTATCTAATGCAACCACACTGGACATACAGCTGATCATGCAGACAATGTGTTAATTCTCTATAGAGAGATCACAGGCCTGAGAGTTGAGGAAGAAAAAATTCTTATTGCCACTCCCAACCCCAAAGATCATGCAGATCTTTGACAGCCTGGAAACAGAGTCAGAAGAACTAGGCTCTGTAGGAGCAATATGAATGTAAACAAATTACATTCCTAAATTCAAACTGTTTATTCAAACTTGGTGTATTCTTCTGTCCCCTATATGTACCCCTATTGCCCTGACTTCAGATTGAGCCAGCTCAAACCCATAAAAGACATCCACAAAAACAGAAGACCTGCATTGTTTGCATCCCATCCAAATATGGGTAAGCTGTTTTTCCAGTGGTTTTTAGATTTCCTACTATTTACATGGAAGGAAAACAATGGTAATGCAATTTCTGAATACAGACAAGTGGCTCCAGCCCATAAGGGCCCTATCCTGCAGAGAGATGCCAGGTATGTGCAGCTTGGTAAGAGGAGGAGGAGCAGGAAGACAGGAGGCCCCCGAAGAGGGAGCCCATGCCTGCACACAATGTGTTCCAGATTGCAGTCACTGCTGAGAAAAATGAGGCATCTGTTCTACCTTTGGAGTTTTTCTGCTGCTGATGCCAAATATGTCTGAATATCAGGGGAGCACTTCCATCTTAGTCTCCGTGGAGCAGGAAGCTCGCTCACTGAATCAGCCCGGACTAATTTCTTGGAACTTTCTTTCCTGTTGGTATGTGAGACAGAAATTGTTAAGGTCACAGGAACAATCCATTTGTTAAACACTGCTCTTTGAGCAGGTAAATTACTGCTTTCCAACAGTTGTATGTGTCTTCGTGCCCCTGTGCATCAGGGGAAATTTGCCACTGGCAGAGGCTTCCCAGGGGCTGGAGTGGGTATAAAATGTACAGAAAGGGAACTCACACGTGCTTGAGCAGGTATTCAGTGCACTGCACCATGACAATGCCATCGAAGGGGGAATGTTCGCACACGGTCCCGCACAGTCCGTCTCTTCCTACCACAAACTAAACAAGGGAAAGAACAGGTGCAACATACACAGGGAATAAATCATGTTCTGGGGAAGTTATCCATGATGGCAACCTGGCAAAAATGTTATCGTTCCCCTGTGGTTTTTTTACTGCTCATATCAGGAGCTTCCTTGCCCTACGTGGGTCACTAAGTGGGTGACTTACAGACTTACTGCAGGAGACTTGCTTGTCCTGTGAAAGGTGTTGCACTGAATCCCTTTCATGCTGCTGTTTTGGACTGAATCCTGTGAGAATGTAAACTTTAGCAATTCCCAATGGAATCTGAAAATTTGATTTAGCATCTGTTTTATGGTACAGAAAACCCATCAGCAGAAAGGCCAGGGTTCTTCTCCTTTTGAGGACAGTAAAACATCTGTATCTGGGAAATCCTTAGGATCCCATTTTATTGCACAACTCATCCTTATTTAATAGCTTTCTCATAGCTTGTTTTGAACCTTTTTTTTCTTTTGGAGATGCTTTCTTCATTTCATTTCCCTCTTACTTGTCTTCATTCTTAATTTCATTGTGTACACATGGCACTGCTGGTGACAACCTGCTGCACTCCAGTTCTGTGATACACCCATGCAATTTGTTACTTCTGCATCTCATACAAAAGCAGTTTGTCTAGGACAATACTGCAGCTTTCCTGTCCTTTTCCTGGGCTTTTCCCCACACTTGTTTTGAAGTGCATTTGGCTGGACTTCACCCACTTAGCTCTGTCTTGCACATTGGTATCATACACATCCTGCCTCCCTGCTTTCCATGAGGTCTTCAGAGAGTGGCCATGATACAAAAGTTCACCTGGACATTTTCTGAAGCCTTACTGCAAAGGTGAAGAAGAATTTGGAGAGAAATAACAAGTTCTACTGTGAGAATGGTTTCCTACATAATCTTCATTTGCATAAAAGGAAATGGGATCTTATTTCCCTAAGAATTTCTCTTCAGCTAAACTATTTTTGCCTGAATACATCTGGGCAGATTAAGCTCTCACACACTATGCAATTTTATTTGCTTTCTGCTGCCTTACAATAGTAGACAAAAAGAAAATGTTGTTTATTCTCATCTGCTTGAAATATCTCAACACTTGACCCTCCAAATAACAGGGTTCTAACTAAAGACAAATGGTTTGTTCTTCAAAAGAGTCTGCTAATAATGTAATTTGCAGTGGCATTAATCAGGAATGATTACTGAAATGTATTTGCTCCTGGGTAAGTTAGTGCAAGTGAAATTATTTTATGGGTTTCTCTTTCCATGTTGCTGTTCTTAGATATCTCAAGACAAGCAAACATTATGCAAGCAATGGATCAGTCAGGGTTTTTTCAATTTTTCATAAGGTGTCAGCACTGTTGACAGTGGGAGATTAATACATCACTTCACTCTGGGTCTATTGCAAAGTGTGGAAATAACAGTGCAACACTTTAAAATATGACAACCAAAATCTGATTGGGAAAAAGGCTGGAGAAGTCAATACTTAAGGAAAGTCTCAACAAGGATGTCATTAAATGAATAAACAGTCTGTTAAGTGAGGACTAAAAAACATGCCAGATTATACCAGTTGCATCTCTAGGATATCAGGAAAATGTGTAAGAAGACGAAATGAAGAAAAATATTGTGCTTTTCTTTTTCATTCTGGGATACCAAGCCAGCATTTTAATTTCATTTGACTCAGTGTAGTAAAATGCATTGTTTTTTTATGCCCAATATCTACCTACTCATGCATCTCTATATCTGTATTATCTCCTCAGTGCAAAGCGCAGCTTTGGAAAAGCTGGAAGTGCCCCTGCTTCCCCTGCCTTGCAAGGGACACCCTTGCTCACACCAAACCTGCCCAGGCAGATGCTGACACCACCTTCCCCTCTTCCTTCCACCTGACTTGAAATGGTCCCCACCATAAGGCAATGTCAAGTAATGCCACAGAGCTGTAAGGTTTTTACCTGCATAGGTTTGTCATACCAACGATTGGCCCCGTTTTTGTGGTAGCCTCCTCCATGCAGCATGTGAAATGCCATGTTTGTGTTGTTGAGTTCCACCCCACTGGGGCTGTCCAGGCACACCAGGCATATGCAGCGTTCAATCATGTCTAGAGAGTCACGGTTGGTGGAGTCTGGGGATAGGAGAGCGAAATGTTCACATCCTCTTACCTCTAAGTACAACACTGGACGGGGAACCCTCTGCCTTGGAGAGCGGGGAAGATCTGACCCTGACCCTGCAATGAGCTGGTGTCTGCAGAGCTCCTCTCAGCAGCAGATCATCTCAGCGCAAGGGAACATTATACCAAGGGATTCACTCACGTGTTAACTTTTGTAACTGTGTATCTCTCACGTGATTCAATAATAACCACTTTCTTTTTCTGCCTTTCATTTCCTGAAGTAATTCTATTACAAAATAGATCTATTTTACTCTTAAAGCCAGCATTGCTTACTTATTTTATATATAACAGTTACAGAGGACAGGTGGAAAATAGAAAGTATCAGAGCTCACGCTATTGCTGCAGTATTCTGGTCTGGAACAGCAGAGCTTAGAGTGTTTTTGTGTTGTCCTCCCATGAAAACCCTTTTCAGAACAAGAAACAGCAGGGCCCATGTTAGTTTTATCTTATGGTATTGAAGCCCTCTTGTCTCTCCTGTCCCTGATCATTAGCTTATATTGCCTACATCACATGAGGAAACATCTGCAGACGAGGTTTTGAGGTTTAGTTTTTGAACATGGTTTTGCCAAAATCATGGGTTGCCACATTACACTGCTCTCCTGTCATTAGTGTGCTGCTGAATAAAATGGACTTTTCTGGATCTCTTTCTGTTCTTTTTCCCTATCATGACACTCTTGCTTATTTGGTTGGACTACTGAGGATATTTTACCTTGTCCCCAGTGCTTTCCTCCTTATTTGTGGCGTACTAATGTTTTGGGTTTTTCTTCTCAGTTTCTTTGTCCAACTCAAATATTACAAAGGTTAAAAGTTTGTTTGCATCTGAGGACCAGTTTGAAGCATAGGAGATACTTAATTGTGAGCACTTAATACAGTTCTTCATTGAAAAGATAGAAGTGTGCAACCTATATCAAGAACTTATTTCATTTAGAAACATACTATTAATTGCTGTTATATAGTTGTTAACAAGATCAAAGGAAAAAGGGCTTCCAAGCTTTAACATAAAATCCCTTTTGTTCTAAACAGATCAGGTTTCATCTGATGGTTTTGCTAAATTGTGGTGTAAATGATTTTTCACAATGATGTTTCAGAATGTTCTAAACAAAAGATACAAATTCAGATTGATCAAAACTTATTTCAAGTCTAGGCTAAGTTCAACAAATATGTGCTCAATTCAGAAAATTATTTTAACTGAAAGAATGGAAAAATATTTAAAATTAAACAATTCTGATTTGCATTTGAAATATGGGGCCATTTCAATATGTGCATGTTTTTAAGGTTTGCAAATATGTTAAGTAGCTTGATTCTCTGAAAGAACAGCATTTTTCATTGTAAGAAATAATGCACTTTTCCAGAAGGAGTAACATAGGATAGTCAGGAGCTAGAAAAAAACCAGATGCTTGTTACCCTCCAGCTTCATTCTCCAGATACTGTGCAGTGAAAAAGAGACCAAATATGCAAGAAATCAAAAATGTGTCAAGAGAAGGAGAGGCAAGGGATAGCAGTGGCTGAGAAGGAAGAGGGGGAGCTGTGGCCTTTTGCAGGTTATGGTAAGGTACTGCCTATTGCTGTTTGGTGGCTCCTGCGAGGCAGCATTAGCAGCCAGGGGCCCAAGGGACAGAGATGGTCAGCCTGACTTCTTGCAGGCTCCCTGGGGACCTGGTGGAGTGCAGAGTGTGTTGTCTCCCCTTGCCAACAGAAGCAGAGTCCTAGGTAAAGCAGCTGGAGCACCTGCCAGCTCCTACAAGGGCTTGAGCCAGGAGATTGTGTTCGATGGGGCGTGCAGAGAGGTTGCTGTCCTGCAAAATGTGAACACCAGTGTCCCTTCTGAGTGTCTTCAAAAGCATTCAGAAGCTCTATGAGAGAGAAGACACATCCCTGTCCACTTGGCTGTAAAGCTTTCTAGTATCTTCACACATGCAGGGCTGACCATAATTGTGGTCTTTTTTATTTCAGCAAAGGCTGAAAAGATCCTTGTGAATGGGATCCTATATGGATATGGGAATGCCCCGTATACAGCAGCTTCAGGTGTTTGCAGACAGGCACCTTTGAGGAAAAACAGCTTGGACAGTGATTTACAAACTGCTCACAGCTTGCTCAGCATTCTGCTTTACGCTGTTTGATAGGTTTATATATATTTCATTGTGGCTGCTACCCACACATCTTTGACAGATACGAAGCCCTTAGTCTGACATATGGCTTCAGGGTATCTGGAGCCTAGGTATTAAAGTGAATAAAATTAAGCCCTGCTAGAATCAGAAAAGTAGGGGAAAGATGCCTTTACAGAAGGAAACAGGCATATCCAGAGGGCTGATCAAACACTGAAAAATTATCATGTGAAGCAGGCAATAAATTACACAAGAATTCATGAACCATCACTTGGGATGGAAAATATCTGCAGGAAGAGCTAAAACAGAGAAGAGTAAGACCAAGCCTAAAGCCCTGCTAGACATTTCTTCCTTTCTAATGCACAATTGCATTGAATTGGCCAACCAACTATTGGTTAGTTGGGTTTTTTTGATTTAGTTTTAGAAAGGAAAATATGAGAAGACAGTTTTGAATCAATTCAGATGTAGTATGCATGGGACTGTAGCCAGTCACTTCATACAGAATTCCCTTCCTGTACTTGGAGTGAGCTAGTTGTGCAGCCTGAAGGCAGTTACAATACTGAGTGTGTTTATAAATCACTGATGGCTGGGTTTATTACAATATCTCAGACATTTTCTCACCTAGAAGACCTGTGCTGTACTTGCAGGTCTATGCAGGCCCATGGATAGAACTCCTTCATAGCCTCTGCAAAGCACTGCACAGGTCTCCTGTCCCAAAGCATCCCCTCTTGCCCTGCCCAGTACAGACCAGCTGTGGAGTGACCCTTTCACCCACACTGCTTCCCAGGTTTTCTCTTCCTCGGTTATTTCTTGTTGCATGAACATTTCACCACCACAGATAAGAAAGAAAAAGGGCTGTTAATAATAATTTATCCATGTGTAACAGCAATGCATGCACCCATATAGAGGAGCTGTGCTAACATGAATGGTCTGGGATGGGATTCCTGCTTACATTAGAGAAGGCTCACATCATGGTACTATGACACTTACTAGTGCAGAATCTGGTTTTTTTTCAGTTGCATAACTGAGTTGGTTTGCCTCCTGATTAAAATGAGTATTTTGGTAAATTCCAGGCAATTTACAAACACTATGGAGTGGGTTTCGCTAGTTTTTTGTTGATTTTTCTTTTTGTGTTTTTCTTTTGGATGACATAGGTTAACGAAGATAATTTTGCTGCAAGTTTCAAGGCATTGGCATGAAAATAAATGATTAGGTGTTTACCTCAATTTTCATTAAAATAAGTTTTTTTTTGTCTCCTCCTTTAAAAAGAAATGATGGGAAGAGGAGAGGAAAGCTTAAAGTTGAGACTAGTGTACGTAATATTGCTGAAATAATGGCCAGGACTCTGTGTGTGTGTGTGTCTATACTAAGTTTTTATAAGCACAGATAAACTTGAATAAGAAAAGGGGAATCTTCCTTAGGATGGTAAATGTATTTCGAGACTATTGGCAACTCTTGTATATTCCAGGGCATTGGAAAACAACAATATTTTCTGTAGCATTGCTGAACTGGAGATAAAGAGATGAGTTAATGTTTTCTTCAGGAGGAAAAAGTAAATACTTAAGACATGTAAAATGGCAAAAAGCGTGTATTTGTATCACTTAGCTTCAGGGTAAAATACACAAGGTGTGATGTGATAGAGGTCACTAACCCCACCCTTAATTTGCATCTGTTTCCAAGTTTGACATTCAAGTCCAGAATCTGAGACAGCTAAATGCTGTATTGTGGAAAAGAGAGGGGTCCCCAGATAACAACTGGTGTCATCTTTCCTAGATACTTACTTAAGAATTGGTTGGATCAGCCCTGGTGCCTTCTCCATTGACTAGAGAGAGTACACAGCTAGATTCAGTTGGTGTTTAACTTGCAAATCCTTTTGTTAGATAAGATCAATAATGTCAAATAGTTGCCAAAAGCTAAGAGGATACATCATTCCTATTGGTACAAAATGGATATGAAGAAAGAGACAAATCACAAAATCTGATGTAATTTATGTGATGAAAAACAAAGGATGGAGTGAGACTTATTACATGGCATAACACTTAAACATACACA
Organism: Monarcha castaneiventris obscurior; assembly: GCA_026261815.1. Classification (NCBI taxonomy): domain Eukaryota; kingdom Metazoa; phylum Chordata; class Aves; order Passeriformes; family Monarchidae; genus Monarcha; species Monarcha castaneiventris. The sequence continues at coordinate 26,687,739 of JAMPIT010000886.1, read as the reverse complement.
GCCAAAGGGTCAAGCCATTTCTGCTGCTCCCCTGGCAACACACATCTTACACATACTGAGTTTCCTGGAAAAATTCAGCAGTGAGGTTGTACATTCAGTCTTGTGTTTGCTGTGATATTTGCTCTCAGCAAAAAAAGGCAGTGATGGTGAGAAGGAAGATGATGAAGAAGAGAAAGCTGGGATTGCTGCTGCTAACCTTTCATAAGGATCATCCTGGCCTCTGCCCACTCTGTTCTTCCGTCTGTTGTCAGCAGGCCAATTGGAGGCAGCATTTCCTCTTCATTCTCTGCCATTTTTGCTATCTTTTGTAACTGAGTGAAAAGATCTCCCTCACTGAGACGACGAAAATTAATGACAACATCCAAAACAAAAAACTGCAAAAAAATGACAGAAGTCAGAAGATCAGTCAGAGGTGGGTTGGACCCTTTGTGGTTCAGCATTTTGCTGTCACCTGGGTAGGTGTTGAGATGCTGAAGTCCTGCCTGGAGAGCCAGGCTTGCAGGCAGTGGAACACAAAAGCACTGGGGAATGGCCCAGGGCTCACCCCTCCTGTGTTTTAACATCAATGTAATGCCAGTTGCCATTAGGGGACTTTTATTGTGTATTGGATTCAAATGGACTATATGCTATTTGAATAAGCTTAAAAAAACTTGGAGAGATAAAATCAGCAAGTATATAAATAATTTTCGTGGTATTATTTGTTTAAACATAACCTAGAGAATCTCGAAATTCCTGCACTTCCCAGAAAAGTGGAAAGCACTTCACTGGAACCTTCCTCTTCATTCCAAGGGGGCCTGCAGGCATGACTCCAGCACTGCAAATAGTCAAGCTGGGCTATAAGAAAATAGACTCTGCTGCTCCCTGGAAATTACTGGTTGGGGCAGATTCACTCTAACACTTCAGTATTTCTGCCTGCACCTGTGCTAACTTCTTCAGGCACAGCTTAGGGTCCCTACACGGTGTCTATGCCATGCATAGGTATGATGGTGGTATAGTTGCCATGCATTGTGTGCCAATACTTGACTGTCAAGAGAAGAGCACTTCCAGCAAATGCACTCTAATAGGATTCTTTTTAATCCGTGGTTTAATCTCTGTTTATTAAACATTTTTGTTTGAAAAAGAAAGCAAATGAATTCTGCCACATTCCTCCTTTCTGCATCGCTGTACTTGGAACATAATGTGGGCCAAGGACAAAAATGCTGCAGAAGCATATTTTGGAAATATTGACCACAAATGCTTGGTAAGAAGTGAGCTCATACGTAGCATGCTAATTGCATTTCTGAACAGAGATTAGATTAGGCTCTTCTGGAGTGAATTTAAGCAAATTAAGAAATATAGAAAGGTATAAAAAAAGAAAACTAATTTACCAATTTACCTGATTGTTACAAGCAACAATGATGTGCTCTGGTTCTGGCATTACATTGCTTTTCTGGGCCACAAGGGTATCTTTGGTACGTCCTGGAAGACGATAGGAAGAAAAGAGTCCATAGTATTGCTTCATACAGAGAGGATGACCAGACAGCTGTCCACGAGAAAAATCAGTAGGTAAAGCATGGCTGCAGAGAAGGAGAAAAACAAAGCCAGAGGAAAAGAGGGGAGAGAGACAGAAAGGAAAAGAAATCTAATCTGTCCTTTGTTCTGTTACAATTAGATCAGGTATAACACAAATTGAATAATAAAATGAGATTACAGTATAAGGGAAATAGATGAATTCCCATAGCAAAGTTAAATACATCATTCCTGGCAGCTTCATGCATATTCATTAAGCAATTGTATTATCATCTAGTGGAAATGGAAATAGCAGGTCACAAGCAGTTTTGCAGTGTGTGTAGGGAGCCTGCCTAGATGGGACCCCAGAAGTTTGGCAGGACAGAAGTCAGCAGAACAGCTGGGAAAGACCAACACCTCGACAAAAGGTGAAATTACTGATGAAATTCCCTGCAAATCTCAGCAGCCCTGTGCTGTGCTGACTGGTTAGAGAGTGTGTGAGAGGGCCCTGCCTGACAAACAGGAATGACTTGGGCAATACAGAGGGAATTTCTGTTTTCTACAGATCCTCATTTTTGTGCTAATTTTTCCTAAGACCTATGTGCTGAAAATCTATTCCTTTTTGAGTGGAAGGCAGGTGAAATTAGCATCTCTTAAAAGGCTTCTTCAGTGGCCAGGGAAAAAAAGAGTTATCTCAGTCACAAGTATGATTATGGATTATAAAATACCCCACTGACACTGCAGCAGGAAATAATGGTGCTGCTGGTCAGGAGAGGCTGCAGAGACCACAGGAGGAAGAAGATCTTACAGCGCAGAGATTTTCCTTCAGCAAAAGAGGACTAAGCTTCCAACTTGTCAGACAGGGGCAGGGGTGAAGAAGCAGGCAAGGAGGTTTAGTTTCACACAGCTGATAAGGGGTAATGTTTTATGCTAGTTTATCTTGGTTAACCATGTCTTTAGAACTACTGTAGTTCTAAACCAGGGATGTTCACTTTCGTTCCCAACTCTCAGATTCTCTGTATCACTTATTTCCTTGAACAGGTGCATAATACATACATGACTTGAAGAATCATGTATTTCCCCTGTGTTTTTACTCAGAAAGTAGCAAGAGCATCAGTAGCTTATTTTTACTAGCTACTGAGCCAGCCTGTCTGTGGTGAGACTTCCCTCCCCTGCTGGGATGAGTTATTTCTCTGGGGGGAGGGAGGTGGGACAGTGTTGCTCTAAGTGGAGTGTGTGAAGAGTTCCAGAAAGGATGTGCAGGCTGTGTAACCACAGTGCTGCTGCTCTTTGGGTGTAACTCTGTTAGGCAAATTGTGCGTGTCCTTTTGGGCTGTGCTGTGCCTGTCAGAGTGATGACTGCCAGCCATCAAAAAGGATCCTTCTTCAGTCTGTTACACTGCAGGAATACAGCAGAAAGGGCAGAAAAAAATTGCTGAAGCACTTGCCCTGAAGCATGCTGGAGCCCCAGCCCTTCCCAGTGGTGGAGAGGTGCAATACAGCCTGACTTTGTACTGAGAGCAGCCTTGATTCAGAAGCCCTGTGGATACTCAAGCTCTCCTTCCAAGCTACTTACGTGTCCAGTAAAGCTTTGTAGTCCTGCACTCCTGAAATGAGATTGGCGGCAAACCTGCAAGCAGCAGAGAGAAGTAACATCAGTCCTTTGTCATTTGGCAACACTGGGCTGTTTCTGGGAGACAGAGGAAAAGCCTGAATGATTGATGACAAAGCATAAGGAGAGAAAGTCTTCTGGCTTGGCAAGAAGAGCTCCCTGCCCCCACCCAAAACCTAAATTAATTCATGTCAAGAGAAATATGAAATCCTAGAGACAGTCCCTTCAAATGGTTAAACAGACTACCACAGGAGGAAGCCTGAAAGTGCTTATTTAGGGAATGGGAGCAGAGACTGAATATTTAATAGAATCCTCACATGGATTTCAATATCAATACTCATAACCTGTCCAGTATTAGAGTACTTCCTGTCCTAAGCAGCTATTCTTTTTGCAGAGCTGTGGACAGGTGTATTATTTCCTGACACTGTCCATTTGTGCTGTGTCAGAATGGGAGGCTCTGAGAAAAATATTTCCTTGTTAAAGCACGTGCATTAGAAAATGCAAAGTGGAGGTTTTTGGAAAGCTGTGTGCACAATAAATTTAGTCAGTAATGAATGGAGGCATTTATAGTTATGTTTAAAGTAAAAAGATGAATTAGCTGTCTATGCAAAATGGTAAAATAATGCATATTTGTTTCAAGGTTCCAAGGCTGTTTTATAATAGCATAAATTCACATGCAGTTAATTACTTCAGTAATGAGCAGCTAGAGAGTGCTAAAAGCAAAGAGGAAAACTGCACTATATGAAGGTAGATTCTTACTGTTTTAAAAGGAAGAATGTTTTGGCAAAGGCTGAAGAATGGAATCCTGTTTTAAGGGTGTCTGGAGAGGTATATTCTGTGCTTGGCTACGTGCTTACCTTCTCACTTTTTAAATGATAGTAATTGCCCACAACAGCTCAAAGCAAAAAGATCCGTTCAGAGCTGGGTCTGATGGGCCTGAAGGAAGCAGTGTTCTTGGGGAAGAATGATTTCTGAATTCTTATTCTTAGATCCCCAGTGTTTCTGGTGCCCTTTTGTGCATCTGAGAGGGACAATTTAATGCCAGCGTGGCCTTTTCAGTTTGCAGGGTGGCTACAAGTCATAGTGAAGCCATGTTAAAGATTATTTTCCTTCAAACTGTGTGTCAGAAATCAGTATTTATTTTTTTCATCACAAAGTGGTTTACTTGAACTACTTACAGTAAAAAGATTTGTAAATATTCCTTAAAAATATAAATCCCATGGCATTTTTTTCATGCAATAAATGTAATAGTAATGACATTTTTCTTTCTGAATATCAGTATGAGTTACCCCAGAAACACTGCCCTCAGTCAACAGGCCTTGTAGGAAATCACTTTAATGGCTACAGCCCTTATTTTTTAATGGAAGTTGATTGTCTTTTTGCAAAAGCAGTACATTTAAAATATCCTTTCATTTAGCAAAAGCTGCAAAGTTGTAATACATTACCTCAGCTGGTCATTTACATCCTTGAAATACTGACGAGCAAAGATAATTGCAGGGCTGGAGTTGACTGGAAGGGCCAGGCGGTTGTTGAGGTACATGTCATCCAGCCAGTAGTTAAACACCTGAGGGAAGGGGACACGACATCTTAAAGCTGCAAACAGCACACACAAAAGCAGTCTGGGGGTGAGGGGACAGTGTCTGGTGCTCCTGGTGTCAGCCATGGGCTCTGATTAATGGAGCTGCTGAGCATTTTCAGTCTGGGCTCTGTGACCTCAGCTCAGCTGAAGTCAGCCACAATTCCATAATCCTATTTCTCAATCAATGGCAATTTACAGTGTGTTCCATTAAAAACTAAACAAGCTCCAGATCGTGGTGCTTCGGGTGTTTTGTTGTTTGCTTCTCTCTACAACCAGAAAATGTTTGAGTACAACATGTTAACTCTTGCATTGCAACTAGAATATGTTGAAGAGATGGCCAGGATTTTACTAGTGATGCCTTTCCTCGGGAGATTTCAAATATTTGTCAGTGATGCCAAGATGCATCATTGTTAGCCATCAGATACTGTCCTGTGGCAAGAGAGGGTGGGAAAAGAATGTCCCAAGCCAAATGGTTCAGTCCTGTAGATAGTGGCATGTGGATAGGGCCCCTGGAGAATTCCCTCTGTGTCCACTGACACAAATGCAGATTGCTGATTCTTGACCCAGACAGACACACATTAAATTTCTAACCATTTTTATTGAAAACACAGATGAACAGTAACTGCATTCCTTTATGTCTGAGCAGAGATTGAAGACTCATTATTTGGAAAATGGAGGCTTTCATGAGAAGATCAAATGGTCTTTCTGAGAGGGCAGGCTTTGCATATGGTAACTATAAACAACAACAAAATTATGCAAAAATAATTACAAATGCATGCATCAGTTGAAGAAGTTTTCCTCTGAGATATTTCATTGCTGTTAGAACAGATGCTTCCCCCACAGTCTCTGGAGTCTTCAGGGGAACATGCTAGAGCTATACTCCTGGCAAGTTAAATTCCAAATAAAAGCATTTCTGATTTATCCTAGGAATCAGGTATTTCTTTTAATAACCAATATTTAAAATTGTCACAATTTCAGAAAATGCTTATGCATCCTTCCTCTGTAATTTTCATGCTATAAGTGTTCAAATGAGCAGTTGTCTTCTGGAACACTATTTCCTATCAGGAACACTCTTTAAATGCTGGTTAGTTTAGCCACCATGAAGTTCTATGACCACAATATGAAAACAAGATTGGGTAGCATTTTGTTCAGAAATTAAGCACTGCTTTTAAAATGAAAGCACTGACAGCACTGTAGCCTTTTTTTCCCTGACTATAGCAGCAAGTTGATGGAGGTTTTTTTGTGTGTCACACAAAAGGGAGAACCACAATTCACTGACATCAGTAAAAAGCTTGCAGGATTTCACTGAATCCATAAAATCACTTGCCTTGTTGGGATAGAAGGATTTCAATAAAACTCTAATTTTCAGCTGCCATATTCTAAGGTTGTTAACGTGGGCAGGACGAACTGTGACTTTGTGGAATGATAAAATCTGCTTCAGCTATGGCTTATTTAATTTGCCTGCCTTGGGAAGCAGAAAGCTGAACTTTTTTAAAGGCAGAGGTCTCAGCATGGTCTGTGTGATAGATACACATGTATGTGTGCATATTTGGCAAAGTAACTACTTCAGGGTAACTACATCAGTATAGCGTGACAATGAATGGCAAATAATAGCTCAATTTTGAAAGACTAATTCCTGTCATTAAGTATTCCATTCCAAAATAATTGGAGGGGATCAGAACTTTGGGTAGATGGCTGTGCAAGGCACTTTTAAAGGCCTATCAGAAAGTATTTTTCATTCTAATAAAAATTCTAAATCCTGTTATTTAAGGCAAAGGAAGAAATTGCATCCAAAAGGTGTGTTTCCTACAGGTGTTGTGACACTTCTGTGCCTGAACCTGAGGTGAGTGAATGTCCTAATTTATGTCAAAAAACTGTTGATCTGAAAAGATAATAATGACATTGTTTTTGAAATAATTTGAAAAATCTAGCCTATTACCTCTAAAATATTAATTTGTCAGAATGACCTGTTTGCATTGACCTGCTGAAAGAAAACTGTGATTGCATATAGAACATCAGAAAGAACTTGTAAATAAGCATCATCCAACACAGCAATTATTTTTTCTACTGCATTTGCTTACCCAGTTCATTGTCTTTTCACTTCTTTCCTCAAGCATTTGCTGCAAGGATTCCCCCACGCCTCCTGCACTTCCAAATTGCTCCACGATGACCTTGGTCTTTTTAAATTGCTCCTCTGGCACCAAGTGTTTCATGCACTGTAGATACATGCGTAAGGTCTGTTGCAGTGGTGGAACTGGAAGTTTTGGCACTTCCTAGTCATTAAAAAGAAATATGTATTAGTGAGTAATTCTACTTGTTCCCAATCTGTCCTCTTTCTTTCTTTTTTTTTCTTTTGTTGCTGATTAATATGTTACATCCATTTTAAAATAAATTTTAACGGAGAGGCCTGATTACTACAAATGTACTGTTTGTAGGCTTTCAAATGCATAGAGCAGGGGACTAATGGAAAATTATTGAGGAGAATATTCCTTGGTAAAAATTCAAGAAATCCTAGGACAAAGAGGCATGGTGCAAGCAAATACTCTGAGCTAAACTCTGGGAAATCTGCAAATACATTACAAAATAATAAAATATATCTTAAGAGCAGGTATTTCATTAGTAAAGAGGTGAATTTAGCTTATGATTAGTAAAACCATGGGTTAATATTTGTCTGATTGGTAATATGAGTAGTTATAAAATTATAGAAGTAGAAAATATGCAGGTCTACCTGTTCTTTATTACTGACTATGTACAGTCCTCAATAAACCCGTGTTTTACCCTGCCACAGCTCTGCTGCCAGTCAGTGTGGAGCCCCCCGGAAGGCTTGATAAAACATTGCTGTTTATACTTCCTTTATCCTTATCCTGTTTGGAGCAATAGTATCTGGGAAGAAAAGAGTTCCATGCTCTCCACGCAATTAAGTTTCCTTTGTTTTTTAATGTAGAATTAACCAAGTGAAGTGTAATTAGTCATTTAAAAGCCAGAGCAATTATAGGGGCAGTGGGAAAATCAAGCAAGGAGGTAATTCATGGAAGACTGGGAAATTGCAAGAGGCTGTGATGCTCTAAGCATGGTTCCTCAGGGAGGTAGCTGTGTCTCCTAGTTGAGAAATGGTCATCTAATGCAGCTGTGCTTGTCCATTAGTGATTAGTGTAGGCCATAAACTTTTGGAGGCCTTATTTTTCTAATTTGATTTTTGCCCACCTCCTAATGTTCAGATTTTTTTTGCAAGCCCTTGCTGTAATGGACATTCATTTTCGCAGGATTGCAGGCCATAGTGTGATTTTGGGTGGAAGAAAGGATTAGCATCACCTTGTCCCACCTGCTGCTCAGAGCTAGTCTAGCTGCCAGCTCCTTTGCCAGTGCATGCAGGCAGGGAGGGTGTGGAGGAAGTGCTCTGAGCAGTAGGCAGGGACTGGGTGTCCTCTGAGCTCAAATACCAGCTCTGCCTTTAGACATCCACAGAAAAGTCAGTGCTGCATTATGTTCCCTATCGAGAAACTAAAGATTTTAGATACTCATGCAAAGTGTCATAGGATTACCTGTTACTAATGGAAATGCAAATCCAATTTAGCCTGTAATACGCCCAGAAATAAAAGAATGGCAATTCTACAGTTTCAAGCTATGTTTTGTCAAGACATATTTCTTCTGTCATTGATTTCTTGGTCAATGGAAACAGATGTGCTAACTAGTATTTCTTTTTGATACTTGGCTTTGGCCCTATCTTTCTGGATAAGATTACCGTGCAGTTCATGACTCTACTTAGGAAAAAATCTTTAAACCCTGGAGGTTGACTATTTACAGGCATACACACCCAGCACCTTTTAAACCAGCTTGAAAACGAATCATATGTGATAGTTTGGTAGTGCTGTACTTGCATGAATATTTTCATGCCATCTCTTTGTAGTACAAAAATATTTGTTGTATAATAATATTTAATTTACTGGAATTCTTCAGAGGATGTTGGGAGAAAGAGTCTATTTGGATATGAGAAGCACTAGTGTTAGACCAAGGTTCCTGACTATAAACTGTTGCAGGATAACTGGTGTTCCCTGAAATGAAGAAATTGGGTCTGGAACAGAGGTTTGGTTACAATTATGATATTAATTTACAGAATTAAAAGTTGTTAAGTCATCTTTTCTGTTCCTTTTTGTTGTCCCGGAAAAAGTTACTTACTCTTTCATCTTTACTGCATGTATCTTTCTCTTTCTTCTGCATGTCTTTTTCTAGGTCAGGCATTCCTGCATTTCTTTTGGTATCTTTCGTTGAGGACAGAAATTGAAGTCACTTGGGGGCACTTATGGAGCCTGATGCCTCAGTTCTGGAAATAGAAAAGATTTAAAGCCCTGTCAGTAGCCATTATTTATAACCAAAATGTATGAGGGGAGTATTCCCTGCACAAACATACACAGAAGCCTCAGAATGCAAACCTGAAGAGAAATAGAAGTACAACATTCAAAGTAGCCGAACTGAGCCCTGTGGAGATTGCTTTGACATTCTGTTTGTCTCATTTTGCTATAAATTTATTTATTCAGAACTATCTGATGCTCATAAAAGATCCTTTCTCAGCATGGTTTATTTTGTCACTGTAATTTACTTTGCAATTTATTGAGGCATGATCTGTGTGCTTTGCATTACTGTTAAATGTTAGCTGGAGGAAAGAGGGGACTTTTCTTTCAATGTACTTATGTTGATACAGGTAACAGTAATGTTGCAGTTTTCTATATTAGGATCTTATATTTCCTCCCTTACCATTTTATATGAAAGCACCACAGTCTTTAAATGTATTTTTCATGGCACCGTTCCATGGGTACAGTGAGGTGCCATGCTGGAAGATGTAAAAAGGAGCTTGATGGAGATGTGCCTTTGCCCTCTGCAGCCTAGAATCTCACAGGGTACGAATGCTTTGGGGCATAGGTCTGGGCTGGGGGACCCTGTGAGCCTGCCTGTGAAGGCTGTGGGAGGACTGGCAGGGGTGCTGTACACTGGGTTTGAGCCCCTTCGCAGAGCAGTCTTTCCAAATAGCATATACATATCCAGGGAGGTGGCTAGACCTGCCAAAAGCCACAAAAGTAATCTGTGACAGAGCAAATACTTCCACTCATGTCTCTCTGGTACTGTGCTTATCCTGTTTTTCACTTCTAAAGATGCCTCTAGCTCCTTTTCTGTGCAGGAATAAGCTATCTCACACACTTATTTCTTCTGATGTACTAGTGACCACACCAAGAGATTGTCCTTCAATTACGACAGTACATAATTACAGCTAAACCAGAGTGAATTTTTTGTGTTCATTCAGGTCTTGATGGATTAGAGGTTTTTTAGTTTTCTTTTAATTACTTTGCACTGTGAGTATGCAAAATATAAAAGACAACATGTATTGACTGTAGAAAATAATTTTTTTCTATAGTCTTTGGAATTATTACATTCGGGGAACTGGAATTGTTTCTGCAACAGCTTTTAAGAACAATTTGGATTAAACCCTACAGTGCATGAAAGTGAGTTGAGGAGGTTTGTTTAGCAATGGGCAGAGATGGCTGTGGATTATTCCTCTCATGAGGAATTAGCTTGGCTATTCCAGCCTTGCAGCTTTAGCATGGCTCTGCCAATGTGTATGTGGTCACTGACACCTTGTGTCGATGCTGTCCTCTCCCTGTCCTGCCCTGGCTGTCAGTGGGGCCATGTGCTGTGAAATAGGTTGTATAAGGCTGAGAGATGTCCCTGGGGCCCTGCAATGAGCCACACAGCAAACTCGTGTTGATCTGTCATCTGCTCACAATTTCAGCCCAGGTGAGAGGCGATTTCCCTCATGGAAAGGCCACATTAACCCACTGCACTGCTCCGCTCCCTCTGTGTGCTGCACAGGTCTCATCACTTAGCCTGGCACTCTATTCCTAAAACACAAGTTCAAAGCACCTCAAATAATGCACTTGTCCCGTAACTCTTGGAAGACTGTTGGCTTGCCCAGTTGTTTATGGGCTGGCCTCAGCCCCCCACGTGCATTCAAATACAGAGCAGCCATTTTGTCTTTAGAGCCCCTCAAACTGTATTCCCTAAAGTAAAAATTCTGCTGGTATTCTTTTTGCTGGGACTTTTATTCTTTCTTTCCTTATGTTTTTTTGTCAAATGGCAATATAGCGTCACACTGACTAAAAGTCTATATTGGCTCTGTGTCTGTGGGAAATGCTACTACTAACAGCCCTGCATATCTGTAAAAACAGCGTGATAAAGAGTTTGGAGGTGATAGCCTGAACTGTGCTTTTCTCTGTTGCGGGGATGAACGGAGGCTTTGTCTCTTTGGTTCAAGTGCTGACAGCTTAGCATCACACCCAATCCTGTATTTGCTTAATAAAGGACAAGAAAACTGACACAGGAGAAAATCCTGCAGAAATTCAAGATGACTTCAAAGTTGCTCACTAGAAAGCTGTGAGGTACACTGTCAAAGTTATTAGGAAAAAAAGAAAAATTAATCCTAGCTGTTTTTATTTACACCTGGCTTAGCTGGAGGGCCAGGGTGAGCCGCTTAGCACGGTCGCTGTGAGTCACAGCAGGCTGGGGAGCCGGGTGGCCTTCCCCACAGCTCAAAGCAGCAACTCGCATCCACAACAAAAGGCACTGATCTCCCCGTTAGCAGATAGCGGAGAAGGACTGAAATAAGCCCAGGTGCTTACACTTGAGTTCTCCTGACACGGTAGACTCGGCAGGCAGCTTGCAGTATATAATGTTGTTGGGGCAGTACATTCAGCCCCATCTATTAATCCTCACTCTCAGAGTTATCAGGAGGATAAACTTAAAGTTCTCAGGAATTTATGCTTGAAGTTAAGAGGAAGGTACGCGTTGTCAGGAATACACGTGTGAAGCGCTCACTGCTGCGGACTTTGCGAGCGGAGCCGGGAGCCGCCCTGTCGCCGGCCGTGAGCTCCTTGCGGGCCATGGGAGCGCCGGACCCGTCGGGGAGCGCTCACGCTCCGCCTGAAGCTGCCGGCACATCCCGAGACCTTCGTAAGCCTCGGCCCCGAGGGAGCCCTTTCCCTCCCGACCCGCCCGTCGCGGCGGGACACCCGGGCGGCAGCAGAAGGGGCAGCCCCGTGGGTGCCGCCGAAGCCGCGGAGTTTGGCGAGGGGAGCTCTCTCGGCTCCTCTCCGCGGGACCCGCCGCCCCCGCTCCCCTCTCCCCGGCCCCCGGCTTTCCCGCAGCCGCGCCATCGGGGCAGCGGCAAGCGCGGGGCGCGCAGCCCGCCCGCCCGTACCTGCTCGTCGGGGAGCTCCGCAGCGGCTGCCGGCCGGGCTCCGCCAGTCGCCGCGGCTCTGTCCAAGGTACCGCCGCCTCCTCCGCGGCCAGGTCCCCTCTGGGTGGGGGCGTGCGGAGGGCGGCTCGACTCGGCCGCGGCTGGCTCCTCCCCGCCCCGCACGGCCCGGCCCGGCCCTGCGCCGCCGCCCCTCCCGCTGCGCGCAACAGGCGTTGGAGCCGCGCCGCCGCCGCCCGCCCTGCCCCTGCGGCTGCTGCGCCCGCGGGCTACCGGCCCCCGCTCCCCGCGTGCCCGCCTCATCCCTGAGGGCGGACGGGGGCGGCCGGGCTCGCCGGCGCTCTCACCGCCCTCGGGGGCAGCTTCGGCAGCGGCCAGGGCAGCCCCAAGGGGCTGCTGTGCTCGCAAACCCGCGTTTCCGCGGGGGTTGCCGCTGGTGCCGAGAAGGGTCGCCGTGGGGCATCTGCGGCTCCGGAAAGCTCGGTGGCCGAACAGGGGCGGGCGGCACTGCCGGGGGCTGCCGGCAGCACGGCCGGGAGCGGTGGAAGCCGCGACGGGGCGGCAGCGGCGCCGGGGGAGGGCCGGGCTGTGCGGGAGCTGCCGTGGGGTCGGCGGCAGCAGCGGCCCGGGGCGACAGCGCGGGCTGCGGACCGCAGGAGGCTCCGCTTTCGCCGCTTGCCACAACGGAGCGGCTGCGGCTTAGGGAAGCGGGTCCTTCGCCGGAGCCCCGTACCGAAGCGCCATCCCGCTGTTTTCATGAGTTTTGCGCCGCTCGAGCAGCGACTCGACGGCCCCGGCGGGAGCTGCGGGGCCGCGCGTCCCGCGCAGCTCAGCGGAACGGAGCGGCCGCTGCTCCGCGGCTCCCTCGCGGCGCCCAGAGCCCCCGGGAAGGGTGGGAGCCCTTAATGGGTGCTATGGCCTCTTGTAAATGTCTTCCCCCCCCGCATCGTGCGATTACAAATAATTTATTTTGTTTCCTAATCGGTTAGGAATTAAAACAAACGATTTTATTTTATTTTAAGAGAAATTTGCAGGGCAAATTATGCAGTCTGGTTCCCTTGTGAGTGGATCGAAGGTTTCTACTCTTTGCAAATGTCTGAATGAAGCATTCCAACTATCTTTTGTTTTTGTTTAATCCCTGTCGACTAACTGAGGTGGGTGCCTTTCAATTGGGGCAGCATTTAGCACCGAGAAAGACACCTTATAGTAATGTACCTCTAACTGCTGGTGATGTAATTTTTGAAATATCAGAAAATTGAAATTAACAATTGGGGGGAATTAAAATTGAATTCGCAAGAGAATTCAAGGAGCTGTTTTTAGGCAAACTGTAGCACGGTTGGAGCGTGAAGTTGTTTGCTCAGACCCGTTAGGTTGTGCAGACTGAATGAGAACATTTTGTACTGGGGTTTTCTCTGCGATTTTGGTAGCTAGTGAGAATTACGCTCTGGGGAATTGCTACCTTAGGGGTTACACTCAGCACAACCAGCTCCCTCCCTCAAGCAGCCCTCAACAACAAAACAAAAGACAATCGATCCCCTTCAATTCTGTTTATTCAGATCGTATTATTCTTGTAACTTGGACTTCAACATAATACAGCATATTGCACTTACCGGAGAGCAGCACAAGAGAGAAAAAAAAAAGTACAATACTTCAGTTTATTCCCAAGGAAAAATAAAATGAGGCAGTTGTTGCTCTTCTTAAATATATGAAACCAACTGAAAGTCTATGTACACAAGATTTACTAAGTCCCTGAATACACCATTTGAAATTTTACACATACTTTTTTGCTTTTCTTGTAATTTTTACAGAGATATACTGTATGTCACACACAGTTTCAGCTTGAGAACACTCTGCACAATTATACCCCAGCTACAAGGCTGTTGGGTTTTTTGTTTTCTTTTTGGTGGTTTTTTTTTTTTTTTGAAAGATCCCCTCAGATTTCTGCTAATGATTACTCCAATAATTTTCTTCAGTATTGTCTCCCATTTCCCACCCCCTCCACTTTGCCAGAATGCTGAGGGAAATACCGATTAAAAGTAAGTCTAGAAGAAAGCCATTACATCATGACAAAGGTTAAACTGTATATATTGCACGTCGGTACAGAAACATAATGCAGTAACATTTTCATCCCCCGCTCTGTCTCTCTCCCACACATCTCTCCTTGCTCCTGGGTCTGAGCCACATGGGGGAACCTAACTGTACTCATAGTCTGATGAGTCCTCCTCAGACACCCCTTTCAGGTCTCTGTGATAAGAGTCCATGCCATTCTCATCCATCTCGCCCGCTGGCTGGAGGCTTTTGCCCGTGCCTTTGCGCTCCTCCATTTTGATGGTGTCGTAGAGTCCCTTAGGTCCTTCTTCAAGGAGGATGTTCCTCTCCGAGTGAGAGGGTTTCATTTGGCAGACATTTTTGAGAAAGAGAAGGACAGGGGCGTAAAGCACGTTGGCAAGCCCCATGCCCAGGTTGAGCTGCGCAAAGCCCATGGTGTGCACAATCTGGCCGGCCACGATGGGCCCCAGGGCATACGCCACGGAGTAGGAGATGTCTGCAATGGCGTAGACACTGCCATACACAGAGACGTGACGCACGTCCACCAGGAAAGCCAGGGTGGGCAGCAGGGCTGTGTCCACCAGGGCGATGCCAAAGCAGATGCCGCAAAGGGGAATGATGACCTGCCCGAAATTCCTGCAGGCTGGCACCAAGCAGGAGCTGGCGCCGATGATGGCCATGCCCAGGGCCCCGTAGAACCACTGCAGGTGGGGGTAGGCAGCAGCCAGCCGGACGGTGACGTAGACGCCCAGCACGTGGGGGAAGAAGGCGGGCAGCCAGGTGAGGCCCACCTCCCACTCGCTGGCCCCCATGGAATCCTTCATCCAGTTGGCGATCGTGGGCTCCAGGAAGGCCAGGGGGATGTTGCAGGTGGCCAGCGCCCCTGCCACCACGGCAATGTAGGGGTCAATCATGAGGCGGTGGATGGGGGTACCCACGGGCATGTTGGCCCGTGCCCCCGTGCCTCCGGGCGGCGCCAGGACCAGCAGCATCAGCCCGTCCAGGAGGCAGACGCAGGCCAGCACCAGGAAGGGCACCCGCTTGCCCGCGAACTCGTAGAGGACGCCGCCGAAGGGGGGGGCGGCCAGGCTGCCGAAGGAGATGCAGGCCAGCGCCGTGCCCAGGGCGCGGCTCCGCGCCGGCTCCTCGGCGTAGCGGTCGGCGATGAGGGCGATGCCGGCGGTGTCGGCGAAGGCAGAGCCCAGCCCCTGCAGACTGCGCGCCGCGAACAGCGTCGCGTAGTTCTCGGCGAAGGCGAAGGTGGCGGTGGAGAGGAACATGACGGCCAGCCCGGCCAGCAGCGGCGCCTCGTAGCCCACGCGGTCGATGAGGGTGCCGCTGAGGGGGTTCACCAGCAGCTGCAGCATGGCTTTGGAGGCGAACAGCACCCCGATCTGCACGTCTTCGTTGCCCCCCGAGGCCGGCGGGTACCGCGCCGGCAGCAGGCTCCGGTTGCCGCCGCCGCTCCCGTTGCCCCCCGCGGGCGCGGACGGGCCGGCGGTGCCCCCGCCGCCGCGCATGGCCGCGATGTAGTCGGGGATGATGGGCACGATGACCATGTAGAGCATGTTGTCCAGCAGCAGCGCCACGCACACCACCACCAGCAGCAGCCGCCGCTGCCGCCGCGCCTCCCCCATGGCGGTGCCCAGCTGCCGCCGCCGCTCGCCCACCGCCTCCGACAGCCGCTCCACGGCGGCCCGCGCCCGGCCCGCGCCCCCCGCCTCCGACATCGTCCTCAGCGCCGCCGCCGCCCCGCCGCCCGCATGGGGCACGGCGGGGGCGGCCCCGCCGCCTCGGCCGCCCGAGCCGCCGCCGCTCACCTCCGGGCGGCTGCCGTCAGCCCGCGCCGCCGCTGCCAGGCGGCTCCGAGAGCCGGTCCTCCATCACCACACTAATAAGCGCCGCGCACGGAAACCCCACCCGCCCCCGCCGCCGCGCCGGCCCCGCCGCTCGCCCGCCCGCCCTCCGCGCCCCGCCCCGCCCCGCTCCACCTCGCCGACGACGGCAGCCCTGCCCGCCGCGGTAAGGGGGCTGCGGGGCGGGGGTGCCGCCGGCGCTGCCCGCCCCGAGGGTGTGCCTGGGGGGGCGGCGGGGACGCGGCACCGCCCCCGAGGCGGCGGCCCGACGGCAGCTCTCGCCGGCCCGACGGCGCGGCTGGCCGCGGACGCGCTGGCAGCGCTGGAAGCGAGCCCGGCTCTCCGGCAGCCTCACGGAGCTCTCCGGTGCTTCCCCCGAGCCTGGGCGGCAGGGCCCGGGTCCGACGGGCGCCCGCCGGTGCTGCGGGCAGCGGTCCCGTGTCCTCTCGGCCGCGCTGCCTCAGCGGAGCCCGGCTCGCTTGCGGAGGGCGGCGATGACGGGCTCTGCCGCTGTGCTGACCCAAGAGCTGCTCGGGGCCGCTCGGGAACGCGCGGCGCGGGTCCACCCGCGACGGCGTAGCCGGGCCAGGGCAGGGTGTGGGGCACCCGGGGGCACTTGGGCTAATCGGGAACGGGGCTATTCAGGGCAGGGCTGAGCCCTGCCCTGCCTCGGGGTTGGGAAAGGGGCGGGGGAGGGGGGAGGGCGTGAGACCATGGAAGCTTCATTGGATATCAGAGGGCAACACAGTAACTACCGTCCTGCGTGCGAGCTTGTGTCTAACAAACACCAAGGAAATAATCTTCAAGTTCGGTTGTGTTACACACTGCCCGCATTTTGCCGGGCCGGTGCGGCAGCTGGAAGCGTTGCAGAGCAGGGGCCTCACTCGGTGCAGAGGCTTTGGTATCGAGAAGACAGATACTCCTTAGCATAGAGCAGCATATCATTACTCCTGTAGCAGAAATGACATGCGGGCTGATCCAAGCAGGATCTCTGCAGTAGGCTGTATGAAATAACCGCATCTCTCAGCCCAGCGGTTCCTGAGGAGATGTGGAGTTTGGGCAACTTCATTTGCTTGCGTACCTGGGCTTCCACAGCTGAAAGGGAGATGATTTATTTGTCAGTTGCTGTATCTTGCTCTGTTGCAAGAAAACATTCTAGATGGGTGGAAAGACTTTAAGGTGGATCCCTGCATGGAGTGGCATACAGATCTGATTGTACTTACACAGAAGTGGAATCTTAGAGCCTGTTTAAGATAACAATACTCCGAGACATCCACACTGTCGTTGTTGCTGTTATTTGTTATTCATTTACTACATCCACTGTAAAACTGCAGAAATGCGCCACTGACAGTCGAGACAAAGGTCATGACTTGGTCCTCTAAATAAGCTATTATCCTAAATGCTTCAAAAGCTAATTCAGGGTGTAGAAGGAAAGTGTCTGAAGGAATTGAAGAGTCTTGCTGGAAGGGTACTGAGCTGAAAGCCAAGGCTGCTGCACTTGGCTGCACAGTGTCAAGATATTTGTTACCTGTGAGACTGATTTAGTTGGGAAAAAGTCAAACCAAACACTACAAATTCCATCCTCCTCTGATTCCTCAAACAGACCCTGGGGTAGCTGCTTGAGAACGTTTCTGCACAGGGCTGT
This sequence comes from Monarcha castaneiventris obscurior, assembly GCA_026261815.1. Lineage (NCBI taxonomy): Eukaryota > Metazoa > Chordata > Aves > Passeriformes > Monarchidae > Monarcha > Monarcha castaneiventris. Next base: position 26,670,267 of record JAMPIT010000886.1, on the reverse strand, counting down.
GAGCATGGCAGGAGCAGCTACCCAGATGATGAGGAAATGGCTGTTTGGGATGGATATCACGTTTGCAGTAGGCAGTAATGGGTTGGGGGCAGATATGACTTTGGATCATTGCTGTGCTGCAGTCAGGAGTATTGGAATCTTGGCTCTCGCTTGATGAGGCACTTTATTTGATTAAAGTTTCCCTTTTAATCAGAGATATGGTCATTTCCCGTCTCTAAAATGGAATCTGGCTCTGGGGGTCATGTCTGGATAATAAAAGGACTGGTTCTCTTGTCTCATGGGAGTTGATATCGAATTTATTACCATCAAGAGAAAGCAGAATTATACTTGTAAAATGTTGCATAATAAATTTAGCTTCCTTAGTAAATCAAATCAGCGGATACCCTTATCTGCGAGAGATGCGTCATCGCTACGTGAGCTTCTTTGACTAGACAGAACTAATGGGGAGAAAATGTACCTTCAAGTGTGGTCAAAGTTGATGGACCCACAGTAAATTAAAGTTAAAAAAAAAGTCTCCCTGGTGTTTGGCTTAGAAATTTATAATTATATTTGGGAAGGGACTTTAAGGTGAGATGAGATGACTTTTAAAAATTTGTGCTTTTATCCCAAAGCCTAGAGATGTGACAATTATTTAGTTTGAGAGAAGGAATGTGGAGGAGGTGATGTACTTCATTTGTCCTCCAGTGCAGAGCATGCAGATTTGGAAAACCACTGTTAATGTCAAGGAGATAGAGAAGATTTTGGATCTGTGTAAAGAACAGAGTTGACTGCAGCAGGGCTTTTATCACTTTCTTTGTTCTAGAGGCTGTAGATGAAGGAAAAGTAGCTCAGGATGACTGCTTGGGAATAAAAAGGAATTTATTTCTGAATCCAAAAAAGCCCATGGCCCAGGAAGAGAAATGATACTTAGGATCTTCAAGATTTCAGAAAAAATTCTAGAAAATACATAACATATATGAGCATACAAACCTTCATGTCTGATGATATCAATTTAAGTTGAATGTGAGGATAAAGTGAGGTTTAGTATGACCAGTTGATCACGCTTCTAACACTCAGTTTAAAAATGAAGACCTACCTACACTGGGAATTTTGGAAAAATGAGAGAGATTTCTATCCCAACATCAAAATAAATGTATGAGTAGTTAAACAGAGAAAATTACTTGTGTACAGTCTGCTTTTGCTTGTCCTGGTACCTACTGAATTGATAGTCCTTGTGCTTTGAAATGACAGTTGTTTTTGATGCTGTTTCAGGGTGATTTTGCAGACAGAGAGAGAGAGGGAGAGAAGCAACAACTGCTGTGATGCAGTCTGCTGTCAGGAATGGAACCGAGTTAATTGTGCATCTTTAGGAGCCTTTCTTTCATAGGAGAAGAAGTTTTTGCTATGAGATGTCCAAACACAATGAGTCAGAGAGTTAGAGTTCCACAGGTCTGCAAAATATTAATACTCTTAATAGCCTGAGTTCTTAATGCCTGCAAAAGAGAGCTTGCCCTCTTAAGGATATGGCAATACTTTTTAGCACTTAGAACCAAACTAATTATGTGTTTCTTTTTTTGATTAAAATACCTGCTAATCTGATTCTCTGAATAGGAGAGGCTCACCTAGTTTGACAGTTATGTTACAATCTTTAGAAGTGTGGTAGAGGAAAAGGGAAGAGATAGAAAAGGTAAGGTCCATTTTCAACAACTTCATTTCAAACACATTTTTGTGCAGAAAATGGTCAGGCTGTCAAATGACAGCAATGTTATTGTCATGAATGTAATAATTGAGAAAACAACTCATTATTTTGGTATTTTGCATTATCCATTAACACACTCTTGTATGTCAGTAGTAGCTGAGGTTTCTGCTCTTCCTGTTGGGCTCTAAAACCTTTGTTGCCAAGGCAGATGAACACACAGTACAGACAGAAGCACATGAAAGCACGCAGAGGAGCTTTGGAGAGCAGAGGAAAGGGGAAGTCCTGCCCATGGCTGGTGGTGCCAGGAGGTGGCACTGGGCAGGGGCATGCCAGGCAAGGCTTGGTGCCCTTTGCTGCTCCTGCCTTGGGTTCCAGCTGGGCTGGTTGGCAGTACCAGTGGTACTTCTGGCATGAGCAGGGTTAGCCATCAGGCACAGCCTTCTGGGGGGACCATGTGTCTTGTAACTCTCTGTCAAAACTTCATATGTGCTACAGGTGTAATGTGGGGTGGGGACTGGACATGAAAATGTGCCCTTCCATTTCTGTAAAAGCTTTGTTCAATAAGCAAAACTGGTTTTTATAAATGGTTGTCATACTTTGAGGAATGATAAAACTACCAGGGTGGGTTTTTTTAACTAATGTTACACTCATACTTCATGCTGCTTCAGTCTTTGGAAATAATGCTTAGAGAGAGAGAAAAATAGATGTGAAAAATAAGGGAAAAAGCTATTCAGGGATTTGTGTCTAAGCTTATGTCAGGTCTAGCAATAGTTGATGTTCTTGATAGTTGTAATAGACAGTTCTTCAGTTAAGAGTTCAAAGAGGGCTACTAAATGATGGTGTGTCTTCCAACTCTGAAAGTACAGGGTATTCTCTATGATAAAGTCATGTTTGAACATGTAAATACCTCAGTGAATGGAATTCCCACTTTCCCTCTTGGAGAATGCTTATCTGTCCAATAAAATTTAGGGTTTGAGTAGTCTCCTGATGTTTAGCTTAAAATTTCTTTTCCTGTTTTGTTCCCGCTAAGCCTATGTCTACTGTGTGCATCACCTCAAACCCCATTTTTCTTTTCTTTATATCCTTCAAACATTTGCTGTTAGTCCCAGACTACACAAGCAGGACAAGTGGTGTCTGTCTTTGAGATGCAAGAAACAGCTATAAAATCTATAAACAGCTGTACCTCCCAAGGACCGCTTCTCTTCCTAGTCCTTCAGCACCATTTTTGTCCATCATGTCTTCCTCTGCTCTTTTGCAGAAGCCTGTCAAAATGTTCTCCAACCAACCACAAAAGTATGTTTTCTTCCCCAAAGTTATCCTGGTTTTCATCTTTTCAGTTGTAAAAATGCAGAATCTATCCTTGCTCCAAGACTCCTCAAGTTCACTCATGCACTCATTTCTGATCCCATTTTGTGGGGAACAGGAGCTGAAAGAATGTTTGATGCTCCTGATCCTGAATGTGCTTCTCCACTAGCTAGTCATCTCTGCTCACTGTTTGGGGCTTTGCTGCAGTCCAAATCAAATTCCTCATTGTTTAGCAGCCTCTCAGAGCTGTGATAGCAGGAAACACATCTTCCACACGCTCACAAATAGTTTCTGTGGCTTTAAGAGTGGTGTCAGATTGGCAATCTGGTTTGCTGACAGTTCAAATGTGCATTTCCATCATGCTGGACATTCTCCTCATGCTGACTACAGAAGAAGGATATTTCAAAAAACCTGGCAGATATTTTGGGTTGGTAATCTGCAACGACATTCATTTTTCCAAAGCAGAATGAATTGAATATGAATGTTTTACTTAAATGGGGAGGCAAATATCTTGGCAAATAATTAAATATATATTTGCAAGATATATTGTAAGTGACATATCCCTGTGACAGGATATGTCAGTCAGCTTGTGTCTTCTAACTATTTAAGTTAAATTTTACTGTCAAGAAAAGCTCAGGCATCTGGCAATTTTGTAATGCCTTTCTACAAAATTATTGCCAAGGAGAAAATTCTAAGTATGAACTAGGTATTGGTGTCTGGAGACAAACAACATAAAGTTGTAGTGGATCCTACTTTTCCATTTGACCTAAGGAAGTCAGAAAAGATAAACCTAGATAATTACTCATGTACATCTAATGCACCTAAATATCTAAACCTTAGATATTTACTCATGTGCATGTATTATGTGTTAGGTTTGTGGCAGTGTTTGCCACCAGACTTGCCCATGTCTTCCCAGTGCACTGTTTAGTCCATGAGAAGTTATGTTTTATGGCTTTTATCCTCTGCATTAACATTTTGAATAGCTGTGGCATTTGAAAGCATTGAAAACTGCTTGTAAACAAGGGGAGAAAATGCTCCTTTCTACAGCAGAAATAAAACCAGTGGAGACTGAAGCCACCCTGTAGGTCCTTAGAGGTGTGTGGGATTAGTATTCACACAAATTTAGGAAGGGGAATCAGGTGTGCATCATGCCTCCTACCTCAGGAAGTTACAAACTGATTCTTTGCCCGCTAGCCTGAGACTGGTCTTGGGTGGCATGAGCTGGTGTCATTGTGAAGCTGCAGTTGGAGTGAAGGTTTGGAACTGGTTGTCACTAGAGGCACAGGAGTGAAGGTACTGATTTTGTGGTGCTTTTTGGAGTATCTGCTGAAGTCTCTGTTGCCAGTGCAGCTTCAGAGCAGTATATGGCCCATGTGGCCCTTGTCAGCTGGGGGCTCTTCTTTGCAGGATACAAAGGGCAGTGGCCCCTGCTGGTCTTTTAGATCTATCAAAGCAGCCTTTGGTATTTTTGAATAAAGTTGATTAATAATCTGTCCTTAATAATACATTAGACTTTTAATTTTTTGCCCTTTGTTCATGAACCATCTGAAGGTACTTGTATAGTTGTCTCTTACTTTGTTTGAAAATATTGTAAGTTGCTCTCAGCATGAAGGTTTTTCTCAGAGAACTTGCTGCAAGTATGAGGTGCCTGGCATTAGAAATCTGGACTGCACTGAATGGCTCTCAGGGGCAGAGCACCTCCTGTTGCTTCCCTGCTTGGGCTGGAAGCACATGGAATTAGTGTTAGTTTCCCCTCTCTTTCCTGGTGTCTCATCCCTGAGCATGTCTATGCCCCCCAAACTGAGAAGAGTAGACCATAAGTGGAATAAACTTCCTAAGAAGTGGTGAGATTTGTCAGCCCATGCAGTAAGTTTGTGTTTAGCAATTGTACTGACAGCTCTCTGGAGGATTTGAAAATCCAGGGAGATGAAGTCCATTTGCTGCTAACCAAGGCAGGACCAACTGGGTAGCAGGAGGAGGACCTGGGAGGAACAGCTGAGAGAGCTCCTGCTCTGAGCCCTCTTCCTGATGGGGAAATGCATGGGATTTGCTGTCAAGATGTGATGGGACTGGTAATCCTAAACAATGCTTGGTTATGTAGGTTAGATTCAGAATCAGAATTTCAGTTTCCTTAAGTGTGGGATGTGTGGGAGTCTTTTTGTTCAGGTTTTTTTTTTGTTTGTTTCTTTGTTGCTTTTTTTTTTTTTTTTTGTCCCAGAAACACAAAATTATGGGGCAAGTTTTCTTTGACTTTTCAGTTAGAAGGTGGCACCTGCAGATGAACTTAATTATTTTTTTGATGTACCCAATTGTTTTAATTGTGAACATGGCAACAGAATGAAAAGTACTTTGGTTCTGTGGGATATCCTATTTTTTTTCCCAAAGCTTTGCAAATTTTTATTGGTGCTGTTGAGAACTCTGTTTTTCAACTCATAGTATATGAGCATTAAGTATTCTGTGCTTTTCATGACCTAAACTGTATGTATGGAACAGAAGGCTATTCTGTGCAGGTTTCAGTACTATGTGCACATCCCTTGAGTAAAAGGGAAATGCAGGGTACATGCAGCAATGAGCTAAAGGATGTTGAACATACACTGTGAAGGAAACTGATTCTAATTGGAGACAAATGAGGTTGCATTTGAAGGGAACCCTTTACCTCCTGACAAGATTTTAGGAATTCAGTGGGTTCCAGTAATTTCCTAACAGTGAACTTTTAAAGAGATTTTCCATTTCCTTGATTGCTGCTATATTTAAAGAAGATGGCACTTGAGAATTGAGAGCAGGACGCACTGACCTTGCCTTACCCATAACGCCAGTGGAAGCCACTGTTCTTGAAGCACTGTAATTCTGCTCTCACTGGGAGGCTGCCTTTGATTTCAAGGCAAAAGGCTGGAGCTCCCATATGGGAGACTGCTGTCCTGCATCTCTCACCGAGCGTGCATTAACTGGAGAGCAGGCGTCTGATTAACATCCCTAGTGCTGTCATAAATCAATCTGTGTATGCTTAAACAAGTTACATCAGCCTAATGGGAAAAGATGTGGTGAGACAATTAAAAGAATTAACCCAGAGCAGGGGGGTCGATAGCATGGAATAATCTGTTGCTGGAGTGTGATGACCAGGCGCCGTGGTAGTTCTGGCAGCCAGTCCCTGCAGGAATTGAGCCCCAGTCTCTCTCATGGGAAAGCTGATGCATTTTCAGAGGATCTGGAAATGGGGCTCTGGGGTATCCAAATGCTTGAAGGCTGATGAGGTTTAATTATTTTTATTATTAATTTTTATTGCTCTGAAGTGGAAAGCAGCTGTGTGTGAACGAGTTCACTAGTGTGTGTGTAAATAAGCCAGCTCAGAGCCTTCCTGCCAGTGGAATCAGAGCATAAGCAATAGGGTGCAATCAATTTTAGTGATTTAATACTGTCTAGGTAAGCTTTTCTTCTTACTTACTGACTCAAGAAGGTTGTCTAGCCATACTGTTCTTATGCTTTAGTGAGTTGCCTAAACTGAGCTGTGCAAATGGCTGCCAATGGAAACCAGAAACTCAGGCTTCTTATTAGATTTAGTACAGTGGTCATTATGGTGAATTTAATTACGAAAAAGGCAGGGGAGGGTTGCTAAAAAAAGAAATTTTTTTTTTCCTTTACTCCTCCCCACCTTGTGAAAAGTCAAATTGACAATGCATATCTATCAGGCTTACAGCCTTAGAGCATACAATGCAAGCTCCTATTCAAGTACAAGGCAGTTGCACAGGGGTACTTGAAAAATGAGCCTCTATCTTGCCCAGCTAGTATTCAGTACCTGAATCCAGTTCAGCCACGCCCCTGTGTGAGTTAATGGAAGCCTCTGGTTCTCCATTTCCCTTGAGTCTGTTTGTGGTTTCCCTGGAAGATTTCTGTGGGGCTACTTGTGCCTGGAAAACACAGTCAAAATAATGCACACAGGACCAACATAAATCTCCTCCTTTCTGGCCAGTTCAATGCAAAGGAAGTCAAACTGTGTGCTGAAACTCACGGAGTTGTGAGAGTCTCTGTCACACATGTGTGTTTCAGAGAGAGGCAAGAGAGTCAAGAAGAAATTGAGAGCTGCTGGAAAGGGGCACTGACAACATTGTGTTTGTGTACTTGACCCTCTTTTTTTTTTTTTTTTTGCTGCAGCTTTGTTACTGTCTTCAGGCAGAGAAACCTTTGCTTGCAAATAGTTTTCTTCTCAGCTTATCCCCAAGCAGCAACGGTGAAGTGTTACTGGGAACATAAGGGGCAGTATAAGGACATCATGGAGTTCAAGGAGTTCTTTGGAGGTGGGGGGAAACTCCACCGTGTATCTCAGAGCATGTGGTGTTGACACTGTGAGTCCACCAGACCACCAAAGCCTCAAGAGTGAGGCTAAAATGCTGGTGGTGTCTCCAAGAAATGAAGCTATTGTCTGTCCAGCCCTTCGCTTGCTGAGTGCATCCCTTGGCTCAAGGCACATCAGGGAGTGCTGGGACTGGCGCTGCTGCTGCTGCATTACAGCAAAGCCAGCAGTGAGCAGCTAATGGTGCAGTGCCCTCCATCTCCAGAGGGCCGTGCTTGTTTGAGGGAGCTGCTTCCCCGCTCATGTCCGATTTTTGTGTGTGCTGTGCTTAGATAGGTTTTTGGTGGACATGCTGAAGAGGGTCAGGACCAAGCAAGGCTGTTGCTGGCCCAAGAGACCAGCAGCATGGAAAGGCTATTGAGAGATGCAAAAGGAATGCTGGCCCTAGCTGCTCTGCTTTCTGCTTCCTGTTTTGAAGCATCCTGGCAGTGAGGTAACATGCAAGATAAACTTTGTGACCATCTTTCAGTGTGCCAGTTGCATATATAATAGATCTCAGCTGGGAAACCCTATCAGGGCAGGGCAGGGGTAAGGGTTAGTGCAAACCTGGCTTTGACCCTCCCCTAGCAGCTATCCAGATGCATCTTCTAGCACAATGCCTTTAGCAATCATCGAACTTTTGACCCCAGTCTCTGAAGTAATGCCAAGTATGTTTAGCACACGTACAAATGAAGTGGAAATCATTATTGGCTTGCTCGTGACCTGCTGAAAAATGGTTCCCCTCCAGGGGCTCTGTTTGCATTTCCCTCAGTCTCTCGGAGCACTCAATCTTCCAGCAGTTTCATGTGCTACAAACTGAGCATCACTGTGCTTTTGATAGGATCGACCTGCCCTTGTCTGTTCACTCCAAACCCTTCCCTGCCTTACGTTTTCTGAGGCAGCAGTAACAGGGCTCACACCTAAGCACGCCCCAGAGCGCACACCACATTTATATTGTTATGTCCAGGTGTGACTCAGGACCACATCTAGCTCATGTCACACTGGGAGGGAGCCTCAGCCTGTCCTCTCTGTCCTTCAACTACCAAGCCCCAGGAAAAGGAAATGCAGATCTACAGGCTGTCAGGAGGCTCTGCTGATCCAGATGACTAGCAGTCCAAATGGCAAAGTTTCTTCCAACCCTGAATTTTATTTCTCTGTTTTCCCTCTGCATACATGTATTAATTTTGTCTGGGCTGCCATGAGTGTTGACAAAGCTGATCTCTTCTTTAAATGTCCACCATTGGAGCCCCTTCTCTTCAAAACAAATAAACTTCCAAATACTCAGAAACCTCTGCATTATTTATCTGAAATTCAGGAAAAAAAAATTATTTTTATCTTTATTTCTTTTCTAGGCAAAGCTACACATAAAGTTTAAGATAAGGTCAAAGCTCATTGAGAGAATTGCTATTTATTCTGTGTAGATACAGAGTGATTCCAACAACTGGATTGTTCCTTGTAAGTCCCCTTTTGCATTTGCATGTAAATGATCACAGAAGGAAGGAAATCCCAGTATTCACCTTGTCACCTTATCCTGCACTACAGTTGAAATATCCTGAATAGTTGATCCTTCTATTTTGCAATTTTGGATGCCTGTTGTTTTTTTTTTTTTTTTTCCCTGTTGTACTATTTTAGTAAATGGCATTGTCTTCTCCCAGAAATGTTCTTTTTGGTGGGCTGGGGGTAACACTGGAACAAAAAAGACAAGGCTTCACTGAAAGGAGTAATGATCAACTCGTTAAAAATAGAAAATGAAGCAGCCATGTTGAGCTGTCTTAGTAAAAAAGAAAAGGTAATTTTTTATTTGTTTTAGGTACTTTCCTGTCAGTATAGCAGAGCCTGCGTTGAGACAGCGACTGTTCTGGCAGAGTACCATGTGTTTGCATGGTGTTAGTGTGACTGACTGACAGCTGGCCCTGTGACAGCACAGCCCTCTCCTTCACAGCGATGGCAGGACCGCAGCTCCATGAGGGGATGTGGCAGACCGAGGGGAGCAGAGCCCTGGCTCTGCTGTTGCTGCTCTGCAGCTTGCTGCAGTCCGCTCGGAAACGCTGCCCTTGTGCCGAGGGGCAGCCTGGAGCCTGTGCCTGTGCGTGTCCCCATGCTGATCCCTCTGCATGCAGCGCAGGGCTAACATTTAGCATTTCCCGGCTATTCCCAGCATCCCTCCAACCCCGACATTCTCCATGCCACGGGCCAGCTCTGCCGCAGCCGTGGCAGGCCGGCGGAGGTGCAGCCGGAGCGGGGCAGCCCCGGGCTGTGCCGCCGCTCCCGAGTGCGCGTCCCCCGGGCTGAGGGGAGCGGAGCAGATCCAGAGCAGGGCGGCAGGGAATCGAGCTCCTGCTCCACTGAACCACGCGGAGGAAGCTCGGCGCTCTGAGGCTCTCTTTGGTGTCAGTGTGCAGGTGTGCATGCGGGCATTTTTCTTCCCGAGACTACAACCGTGTGAGGGATGCTGTCGATGTGCACCCAGTTGCGCTGGGCAGCTTTCCCTCGCACTCGGGCAGGGCTCCTGTCTGTGCTCCAGGTCCTGAGAGGACTTTGTCTAAAGGAAAACCTGGCAAGCTGCTGCCTGGGCCATGCATAGAAGCCCGTCCCTGAAGTTATACAGAAACACTGCAGGAGAGGCGAGGTGGCAGCGTGGCCCTCAGAACTGCTGGAAACCAGCCGAGGATTCAGCCACACCCCCGGTTTCTCTAGAGTGACCTTTTTTAATTTGAAATAATGTGACTAAATGGTAGGGATCATGGAACCCGTTCCTCTGAAATTCTCCTGAATTTTTGAGATTCTGCTCTACTGCTCCACACGAGAGTATTGCACATATGGTACACACCAAGGCGTGTGGGGTCCCTCTGAGTCCTGTGGTCTCAGTGGACTTCAAAAAGACCAGGGCAGTTATGCCATGGGTTGGTTGCACGAGGGGGAAGAGACAGGAGGGAAGAAATAAAGTATTTTTGTTGCTAGTATAACACGAATTAGTTATTGGCTGCGTTGCTCTAACTCCAGGGAGTTTATGCAAGTGGTAGCCTAAATTTCAGATTTACGCCGCGTGAAGTGCCCAGGACCCTTCCCTGCTCGGCTGTGGCAGGCAGCAGTTAAGGACACTGGGAGCAGATTTGTGGCCATTCATTGCCACCTTCTGGCTGTAAATGTAACAGCACAGCTGCTCCTAATGGGTTTATTGCTGCCTTTGATAAACTGGGATAAGAGATACCTAACTTCTTTGGCGGCTTTCCTGGATATTTTTATTTTAACACCTTTTTTCTACTGAGTAACATGAAAATTTTCCCTTGGATTACTGTTTATATTAGTAAAAATATGATAAAGATAAGAACAAAAATATGAAATTGTGATCTGCTGCTGACCTTAGAGAGTCAAGGTTCTGGAAAAGGGCTCGCCAGCCTCGCGACAGAAAATCTGTCACAGCCATTTCTGTGTGTCAGTAGCAAAACCAAAAAGATTTTCAGTAGCTAGCAAATGGTTGTCCTCTGGACAAATTATTTAATGATATATTGCTACTAGAGCTTTTTAAAATATATTTTTAATTTTTTAAAAAATTTAAATGGCCTTTCTACTCAGCATACAAGAACTCCTTCCTTACAAAAAGAAAAGAATTGGGTTACCATGAAAACGTGATAAATAAAGGATTTTCATGAACTTCTCTTACTGTGCATTAGTCCTATGTGTAAACTTTTCACTGGCTGCAACGAAAGTCAGTAAATATTATGTGTAGAATCGAATTGATATGACAGGGTTAGAAGAAATGACCTGTTTAAGATGAAAACTGCTCCTCGGTGGTTACATTTGGGTGATGGGGAAAAATCTCCGTGATGAGACTCTGAAGGCTGTTTGCTCGTGGCTGTTTCCCCAGTAGGGGGTGCAAAGGTAGCATGTGTTTTCGGGGGAAAAAAAAGCCCTTTTCTTCTTCAACTCAGCCCTGCATTCCTTTATCTAGTGCCTAGCCTTTAGGGAAGTTTTTAACCGCAAAGGAGAAAGAGAGCACAGAAGATGCGAGTGTGAGCAATCGGAGGAGCACTGTTTGATAGAATCTAATTTCACTTTGCACATATCCCAGTTGCTATAGGAGATGCAGCCTGGCAGGGAATGGGGTTCCCTCTATTTACTGTAACTCATTTCTATTTTCTAGAGAGTATTTTTATTGTTACTGACAACACAGAATTTCTGCATGTCTTTTCTTTTGTGGGAAAAATATTTTACTTTCATGTTTGAGCTATGGAACAACTTCTGATTTTTCAGTCCTTTCACAAACATCTGATGCTACCTTTTGCATGTAAAAACCACATTATTCTGAAGTGAGAAGGAACTTAGTTATTGAGGCATACCAAGAAATGAATTCCACCTTCAGGATGACAGAGTTAATGTTTCCTCTTGTTTCTTAGATGGTTTGATATATAAACTTCATTCTCTGTTACTTACCACTGTAAACCCTGATTTGCTGCTTTAGGAAGTGTTGTTCTTGGCTGGTGTATGCTGACACTGAATTCTGCACAGAAACATCAACTGTCTGATTTGATACTTCTGAGACACTGATGACAGTTGTATATGTTTAGAAAATTTGTTAATAAATGTTACATATTTTCACTAGATTATGTATAGGGTAATGGTATGTATTAAGTGGTAGAACTATTTGAAAGGAATTAAGAACTATAAGGCAGTGTTTTTGACATAAAAAGTAAAACATTCCTTGACAAATGTTGGTATCTTCATGCTTGATAGAACATTTAGTCACTTTTTCCTCACTTAGGAACTACCTTAAAGTTATTGGCTTCAACAGGAATTTTGTAGGAGGAAGTCCTAGGTGTGTACTCTCTAAACACTTCATGAGGATCCTGATAATAGCTTCTAAGGATGTGTACACTGTGGTTTATGATCAGTGGGTCAAATATTAATTTGCTTGTGACATTGTCTTTTGGGTTTTTTTATTTTCTTTCTGTTGCAACTCCAGTAATGCATGAAGATTATGTCAGTGAAGATGGGTTACAATGTAGGAGATTAACATTGTTCATATTATTTGTTTGGTGAACAGTGAACAAAAATATAAATCTTAAAAGTATAAGAAACAAATTTCTTCCTGGTAGAGTTATTTTCCATTAAGGGTAGCCTGCTCAGATGCTTGGGTATCACCCTCAGCTATCTTTATTTGTTCCCAGTTTGTCAAATCCAGATTTCAGAGCAAAATCCACAGCATTTATGCCAGAGCATAAAGCAAATGGCAGCTGCTGTCTGGGCTGCTTAGAGTCGATTAAGCTGCAGTGAGGTGTGTGCTGCCAGTGGCCATCAGCCTGAAGAGACCGGATAATGAGTGTCCCTCTGACTTGTCACAGTCAGCTCTGTCCTGCAAGTCTAAAATAAATCACAAGCTGAGCTGGGCTGGGCTCCTTAGACAAGGCGCTGAATGCAGGAGCCGGCCAGGCCTTTAGAGGTTCCCACTGTTTTGTAACTACAGCCTGAATGCACCTCTGTGTCTTTGCCTTCTTCCAAGGAATATTTTCTGTGTTTTTAGGCACCCCTTTGGTTCTGATCTCACTTATCCAACCTCCCTTTTCATACAGCCTGAATGGGTGCTGAGAGAGGACACCCTGCTTTCTGCAGGAAATTGCTTAGCCCATTTCCAATTAAAAATCCAACAGAAACAGCCCAGGTTTCTCCTAAAGCTTCAGGAAAGACTGAAGGAAATGGAAGCTGTCCCCTGTTGAGAGAACATCGAAGCAATTTCTGAAACTGAAGATACAGTTATCACAGAGTCCTCTGGCTTTCCCTTCTCATTGCTCGGCCTTCTGCCACTTTGTACTGTCACTCTGGGACTGATGATCTACAGTCAGCAGCTCTCTTCCAAGTAATATTATTTTTTGAGAGGAGGCACAGCACTGAATGACCTTCCATTTCCCAGCTGAGAATGCAAGTATCTAGTCAGCAAATACTCGATATGGTGTGTTTGGAGATGACCTTGTGGCATGCCTTTGAGCTGGCAGTGGTGAAAGAAGAGAGGCGATTTCCGCACTTGACCCAGCAGAGGGCATGAGTTGGCTCCCGGGATTCCTGCCAGATCCAAGCGCACGTGGAAAGGACGACTCTGGTTGTTCATGCGTCGCTGTAATTTTTGCCACTGATAAGGCACAGTAGGGCGTGTATTTTGGGGATTATCACACTTCTTGGGTCATTAAAGTCCGGGGGCAACCTGAGGTATGTGATAATCACTCAGAAATCCACTTCCAGGTAGATCTTTAAGGAGATCATGCCATTTCCTTCCATAGTTTAGGATGCTGCAGCAGAAGTCAGGTGCTGCCATTGCTGTGGGGAGGTGGGATGCCCAGAAAAGTGGAGAGCCCTGCCCAGAGCATGGCTTCAGCCACCCAGGAGTGAAGGTGGCTTTTGTAAAGAGCTGGGCTGGCCACATCATGCTGCATCTGCTCCTCCTGCTTCTCAGATCTGCAGCGGCTGTCAGGCTGAGCTAGCATGATTATCCCCAAGATGAGATTACCCAAGGGTGATTTTTTTTCTTTTCTTACTGTGACAGGTGATGGGAACTGACTCTTCACCTTTGAAGTCACGCTGACGTAATAGGGTTTTCTTCAGGAAACTAAAGATGGGAACCATTATTGTGATTATGTATCCCTTCCTGTCTCATTTTCCTGTATCTATATCTTGGATCACCAACACTGTGCTCTGAGCAGAGTTTTGAGTGCAGTGGGACAGTTGCCAGGCATCTGTGATTGTGAGAGCAACCCCGGCTCTGTGGGGGCATGTGCTGGTGGAGATGTTTGATGGGACAGGGAGCACCAGTCCCCTTGAAGGAGTTTTTTTGTTTTGTCTCTAATTTTGAAGCAATGTTTGTACCAGTGTTGCTAAGGATGTATCAGTGTCAGAATAGCAGCCTTAGACAATGCTCATTTTTAAAATGAACATGATGTCAATTTATTGATCATTTAAAACAGCAGTGGCAATGCCTACAAGAGGGCCTATGAAGAAATTATGGAAGAATACCTAGACTTGGTCCTGTGTTGTTTGCAGGGCTGCAGTGTGGTGGGGAGATGAGCCTGCAGTGCACATCACAAGGTCATGTGCAAGGAATTAGGAGAAGTAAATCTAATTATTACTCTTGCAAAGACTGCTTGCTGTCCCTTGATTAGCCTTTTCCATCATATGCTGAAACAACATGAGTTGTCTGACTCGTTGGGGACTCAGTATGATTTTGCACTGATTTGATTTTTGATGTGGCATACTTAATTACTCTAAAAAGGTATGGAAGACTTTGAAAAGGAAAATAGTATGATACAGATATATTTGGTGACAGATCAACATATCTTAGTGTTTTGTAAGAGAGCAACATTATTTTCTCTAAGGGAAAATGGCACAAAGACTTCCACCATACACAGAATATTACACCTGCTCAATAAATCAGGTAATCTGTGATCAGAGCCAGTCTCTGTACATTGCAGCAGCCCTTAAAACTGTCTTTCAGTGGCCAGCTGTCCTTTTGCCTCAGTGCTTAATGACAGTCACACAAAACTACATGTGGCAACTTTTGAGGTTCCCTGTGATTCACACAGAATCCTTTAAACAACTGTGTGAATCACAGAATCAGCTAAGTTGGAAAAGATCTTTGAGATCATCAAGTCAAAACCCTTGAGAGCACAGGGGAAGGAGCCACCCAGCTGGGCCTCTCCTTTTACCTGGTCATATTCCCCACCAGCCCCTTTCCTCAGGGAGAAGGAGGAATTTGTATTTTCTCCTTCAGAGGATGAAATTAATTTTGTAAAGTGCAGGATGTTCAGGGCTTGCCTGAGGTCTGCTCACAGGGAGTTGGCTGTGCCTCTGGTCAGGTGGCCTGTGGAAAAGCTCAGCTATGGGAAACAGTCTGATGGTAATGAATGAGCCACAAATCTGCCTGTGTGACTGCTGTGGCCACATCATCCCATTTTCAGTGTCTGTCAGCGTAAGTTTTGCCCCAATTTCTTGTCTATTTCCCTTTCAAATAGTCATTCCACAAATGACTCTATGGAAAAGCCAGATTAAAAAGTCACATAAGCTGCTTTAGCAGCCATTAGTTTAAATACACTCAGCAGTGTAAACATTCATATGCCAAATCAATTCAGTAAATGGAGACAGGTCACTGTATTAAATGGGCTGGAGTGTACTCAGCAGATCCCCTCAGCAAGAGATGCAGGGACTGTTATCTCTCTCCAACACTTTACTCTTACTTGAAACAGTTTATTGAAGAAATTATTCTATCATTACTTGGAAGTCATGACAGAAGAGGTCCCTAAGAGGTTTAATCTATCTCCAGGACTGGGAGGACAGTGCTTGCTAGGGAATGCAGGTACTCTTGAGTTGGAAACAGCCAAGTGGGTACAATTCCCTGTCTTTGGCTCCCATCCCTAAACGCATGTGCTTCTGGAGTGAGATACAGCCTGGAAAACTAACAGCAATGCAAACTGCCAATGCTTTTCTCTTCCAGGGATGCCATGGTAGGAGAAAAGGGCTTTTCTCTTGGTGCACTTGGCCAGTGCTGCTTGGACAGTTGCACTGAAGAAACAATGATGGTCTCAAACAGCGGCATGGGCATCAGATGCCCTGCAGTCGTTGAGATAAATATCTGTGCCTTGTGGGTACTCATCCCAAAGCCTTTCACCAAGGGTGGTAAACCTGTCCTGGTGGGCTCTGGGAAAGGGCTTTCTAACACCTTTGGTAGGTTACACCTGAGTATGTACCCTGGCGTGCTCTGTGCACATGCTGGGTGAACAGAGGCTGTGGGCTTTGTGATTCTCCTTCTGTAACAAGAGAGAAATAATATGGTAGGAATGCTGACTTTTCAGAAAAAGCCGAACCAAGAAATGTGAAAGGAAAGGAGAGAGGGGAGGAGAGGGGAGGAGAGGGGAGGAGAGGGTGGAGGAGGGGAGGGAGGGGAGGGGAGGGGAGGGGAGGGGGAGGGGAGGAGAGGAGAGGAGAGGAGAGGAGAGGAGAGGAGAGGAGAGGAGAGGAGAGGAGAGGAGAGGAGAGGAGAGGAGAGGAGAGGAGAGGAGAGGAGAGGAGAGGAGAGGAGAGGAGATCCAGTGCTCTTGTCAGGGAAATTGCAGAACTGGGGACATTAGGAAGTGCCTGGGCATTGGCTAAGCCTAAAATCTTAGTGCAGAATTAAAGAAATATTTTTCTCATTACACTTCCAGTTTTGAAGGTTTTTCTTATGACAGGAAAGAAACTAAGAAATAAAGGATTGACTGAGGTTTCCTTGGGGCCCACTAAGACTGCTGCAGTGATGGGAAGTGTCATTAGGCAATCTCAGGTGTGCACCAGCTGTGCATCTTTTCTGGCTGTCAGCATAGGATGGGGTCACCTGGCATAGGGCCACTTATTTTGCCCCTCTGGTGGAACTTTGCCATTTCAGTGTACTCTGGTCATGGTAACACAGGACTGAATAAAGAGAATTTGAGCTGTGAGGGAGAACAGTTTTCATCTGCACACCAGTTGTGATCAGTGCTGTTATTCCTATGTCCCCCACCAACGCTAGTGCAGGCAGTGAACTATGATAAACTGAGTTTTCCTCGGAGGCCGCAGTACCAGGGAAGCCCAGCACAGAGCCACCACCGAGCAGTGTTACACTGCCACAGCCTGAGGGCTTTCCCTGCGCGGGCAGGGACATCTCCGGTGTCACCGCGGCGCTTCGGCCACCACGGCACCGCCCTGACTCAGCTGCTGCAGCGAGTGGTGCCTGTGACTGTCACTGTCACACACGGGCTGCAGGGCTTGTTGTCCTAACCTGGCATACGTGTCTAAGATATGCCAACTCTTCACTACTGCAGGCCATGGCCCCACTTGCATAATAACATGAATCTCTTTCAAAGGTTGGGCTTTCTTATGTTGTGATGAGGTCTTGGTTTTTATTTCTTTTTAAGAATAAAGAGGAGAGCAAAACCTTTACAGCCTCCTCGTCTGGATTGACTGTTATTTCAGACTATAACTATGTCCCATGGTACCACTGCAGAGCCTAAGAAGATTTAACTAACTTGTTTCATCAACCTAATTTCATGAGGAAATGAGAGTTTAGATAATTGCTGAACTTGCTAATCACTTTAAAAGTACCAGCGTGCAAGTTTTAAGAATTCTGCAGAATGAAAGTAATCAGAAAGATTTTATTCCAAAGGCCCAAGTGTATGAAAGCCAGGTAACTTCTTGTGTAACCTACTTGGGATGTTTGTCCATCACCTGCTGTAGGGGATTTGGTCCCAAGTGAAAGAAATTGTTGAAGTCAAGAGTTGAATAGGTTTGCAAATGTGATATAGCAAAACTGAATAAATTTCTCCTCTAAATATGTGATTCTACCACTGTGTTGTTGTCTTTCACGTTTGTATCCCTCCCGCTCTCTGTGGTGCTGCTTCTCCCCTCCTGTCTCAGTGACACCAAGTGCCCCTCAGGCAGTGATACTCATGCTGTGGTCCCTGAGGTGCTCAGTCTAACCTCAGGAGGCTCAAAATAAATACCTGGAGTTTATATTTCCTCTAGATATGTCCTGTACTGGTTGCTATGGTATTGCTCCTTGGTTCTGTAGCCAGGTGTAGTTGAAAATGTTTTGTTTACTCTTTAACTATACAGCTTTTCCAGAAAACAAAAGTAATTTGATGCTTCTTAAGGAAAAACACCCTGTGAGCAGCATGAGGGTACCATGGGCTCTGGAGTTCCTGCCTACAGCTTGTTTTAATTCTGCTTTTGATGTAGAACCCCAATTCCATTTCATCAATGTGTTTGTTTATTTTGCTGGGATTTCATAGCTTTTTAAACAGAAGCTCACCACATGTTTTGGTAGTGGCTGTGACAGTCCACATGAACATTTCCTGATTCATTATTTCTCCTTTAACCAGCTCTGTCTATCCTCTCCTTCTAATCTGTATTTAACAGATGAGTGTGTCTCAATAATGAACATTTGAGAATGTTGCAATCTGTGTATGTGGCAGTCCTCCAAGTGAAGGAGGAAAACTCTGGGAAGAGTTCCTGGGTACTCATTTTACAGCTCAGCATTAGGCATCTGTTTAATTGTTCCTAACAAGCTGAAGCAAAATGGACAGGCAGACACAATCAGTTATTTTTAAATTTACATCTCTTTGACGTTTCCCATGCCAGGGTAGGGTTTGTCAGTCATTCTGTCTCTGGAGTATGAAAAAAATGCCAGGCTTCCCTTGGGTGGGCTTCCCTTGTCTCCATGTGGTGTTTGAAAAGGGCAGAAGTGAGAAGTAGAGAAACTTGCAGCCTTATTAAATCTGGTATTAAGTTTTGAGAGGAACCTGTAAATTTAACAGTGTTGCACCTCAAGGTTGTTTACTTCAGGATGATTTAGTTTTTGGGATTTGTTTGCTCTTATGCTCCTCAGGCAAACTAGCTGGTGAAAAAACAGAGCTGCTCAGAATAAGTGCTGTTGCAGAAGCAGAAATATGAACACACAGGCTAACAAGTGTGTAACCTATAAATATGCAAGGTAAAATGCACGGAGTGATCTGGCCCTGGCAGCTGTAAAGCTGGCTGTGGTCAGCAGGAGCTGGCAGCCCCTCCCTGGGACCCCTCAGGGATATCCCTCTCCGAGTGTGGGAGACCTCCTGAAGCCCCACTTTGGTGCTGAGGACTTCTTCCTGCAGCGATTGCCAAGCAAGAGGCAGGGTTCTCTGCAGTTGTTTTACTGAAGTCATTCCTGATCCAGGTTTTGAGCCTGTTTTAGCTCTTCTCACTACTGACGTACAGTGGTGGTCCTCCCCTCATTAGGGGATGTATCAGTTTTCCTTGTGAAGGTCTCATGATGCCTACAAAGGGTAGTCCTGGAAAAACTACTGGGATTTTGATTCACAGAAATGCCTGCATGTTCAGTGTTAATGATTTGTAGCTATAGCCAGGATAAAGGAGCTGCAGGAGCAGCCCAATTTCTTGTTGTGCTTTTAGGGATGGCTGTTTGTAAGGGTGAGTACTGTGACCAATATACGCATGTGTGGCAGACCAATGGCTCACAAGTCCCATGTTTTCAAAGAGCTGTTGACAATTCACCACTCTTGTGGTCATCTGCTAATATGCACTGAACATCTTACTATTTTTTTTTTTAAGTGTGGGAATATTTCTACCTTTTTCTAGCTTTCTTTGGGGTATGGCTTGTTTTTGTTTGTGCTTTTTTTAAACTGACTGTTCCTGCACGGTTAACTGGAGTCAAGTCGAGGTTAAAGTTAATTTAAACTGGATGCTATATTTAGCATTTATGGTGCTAAAAGGATTATAGGAAAATAGATACTACATAAGTGGCCATAATCTTCTCACTGCTTGTGTTACTTGAGTGGCAGAGAATGAGGTGCCAATCTGAGATTAAAATCTAATTTTAGGGAGTTAACAAGAGTCACATTGAAGCAAAAAAGTACAGAGGGATTAAATTTTGTGGACTTAATTTTTTAAATTGGGCCTCCGACCTGCTTAAAACCTTGCAATCATAGCTTTAACCAAAGCCTATGATTCTAAATTATGTACTATTTCCATACACCAATTTAATAAAATCAAACTAGACACTTCAGTTATACCCTTGATGGAACAGCCGGGATACATTTTCAGAGGTCAGCTTTTTCCACTGCCTGAAGTTTGGCAAGGCAGCTCTGTGCCATTATTTTTGATTGCTGGAGGCAGTAGTTAGCCAGCTCCCCATCTGTATTCCTTCCTCCATGACAGTGACAAGAAAGGCCAGCCTGGGATGTGAGGAACCAGTGCAGATTTCAGTACTGCCCCTTGGTCACAGTACAGCCATCTCGCCTGAAAAGATCTCCCAGTTAATTTTTTTTCCCATCACCTGGAAAAAAGAAAAAAGAACAAAGAGACTAGTGACAAATAATGTTGTTTGCAGCCACGGCCTTATGGCTCTGGCAGGAGAGTGGGCTACTTCTGAAAAGAGACACAACAGATTTTAAATCATGGAATTCCCATCACTGTGTTATAGATGAACCAGCTTCTCTGAGTTAAATTGTCAGTGCAACTGAGAAAGGACTGGCTGCTAGCACCCAGGCACTGCAGGAGCCTGGTGACTTGGTGTGATACAATGCACAGCACCGATTTACTGGGGGATTCTTGCCATCATATTTAATGGCTACCAGCAGGAGGAGGGGTGGATCTTGCATTCTGACTGCAACCGAAACGTAAGCAAAATCCGCATCCAGAGAATATCTGAACTGGGCTCCCTTTTATTCCTGCTTGTCTGTAGGCTTTTAAATAACAATTAAACCCTCTTAATGGGATTTGGGTACCATATGGCACCTTTCTCACAGGATGACACTTTCTTATTGCTATCCTGTCATTTGTCCATATTTACAAATAGTTTTTAGCCAGAAAAACAACAGGCACCATTTAAAGACACCCAAGGAGAGAACACCATCCCTTTGCATAATTATTTGTAAATCTTTGTCTGAGGCATTGTGTTCTCTTGTGGTGGAAAATCAGTGGAGTAGATTTCAGTGGTGTCCTGGTTTCACCCCAGCCAGCAACTAAGCCCCACACAGCTGCTCACTCACTCCCCCCGCAGTGGGATGCGGAGGAACTGGAAGAGTAAAAGTGAGAAAACTCGTGGGTGGAGATAAAGACAGTTTAATAGGTAAAACAAAAGCCACGTCTGTGAGCAGAGCAAAACAAGGAATTCATTCCCCACATCCCATGGGTAGGTAGGTGTTCAGCCATCCCCAGGAGAGCCGAGCTTCCTCACATGTAACAGTTACTTGGGAACTAAAATGCCATTGCTCTGAATGTCCCCTCTTCCTTCTTTCTCCTGGCTTTATATATTGAGCATGATGTGATATGGTCTGGAGTATCCCTTAGGTCATCTGGGGCCAACTGTCCTGGTTGTGTCCTCTCCCAGCTCCTTGTTCATCCCCAGCCTCCTCACTGGTGGGGTGGGGTGGGGTGAGGAGCAGAAAAGGCCTTGGCTCTTTAATCAGTGTAATCAGTGTAAGTGCTGATCAGCCATAAGGAAAACATCCCTGTATTATAAACACTGAATCCAAAACATTGCTGTATAGCAGCTGCTATGAAGAAAATTAATTCTAACCTAGCCAAAACCAGAACAAGTGGCAAGCTCAGGCATCAGAAATGTTGCAGTGAAAAGATTAATAAATGCTCAATGTAAGCATAGACTGTTGGGTGATAGGATTCTGACATGCCTCTAGTCCTGAATTCCTTAGTTTTGTTTGTAATACTCTAATTTTTGCTGGTAATGAATTCTGAGAAAAAGTAACTGCAAAAGGACACCAATTTTATCATTTGGTCCATGTAATAAAAGACACACTAAGGTATTGCTTGTCTTACTGATGCTTGCAATGCTTGCTTCTCTTTTAATTTCCTCCTAATCCTATTTCAAAGCACTGAGGTTCAGCCAGAAGTAGTTACACAGCTGTTTGGCAGTAGATGGAGCCTTTAATTATGGGCAATGCCATGGGATTAATGTTTCTAATTTCAGCTGCTGAATGGGCTTTCACTGGAG
This sequence comes from Monarcha castaneiventris obscurior, assembly GCA_026261815.1. Lineage (NCBI taxonomy): Eukaryota > Metazoa > Chordata > Aves > Passeriformes > Monarchidae > Monarcha > Monarcha castaneiventris. The sequence goes on along the minus strand of JAMPIT010000886.1, from coordinate 26,648,457 downwards.
TCAAGAACTGTTTTTTTTCACTAATGCTTCAGGTCGAAACTCATTGCTGCTTCACATGTTGTATTTGTATGGCTGCTATATACATTTGATTTCAAATGCCATTGTTAGGTAACTGTGTCAGAGGTGCTGATACTCTGCTCTCCCCACCTGTCTATCCCACAGCAGGTGTATCTGTCTCTCTGCAATGCCCTCCAGTGTGCAGTTTCCCCTGGAGGATCCTGCCTCTGAGTGAGCACCTGGTACCTTCTAGGTTTTGACAAAAAAGTGAAGCTGGCTAGTGTGACTCCCTTCAGCAAGCACACTGGGGTCAGATCTGACCATGTCTGTGATGTGCTCCACTTTCCAAGTTCTCTGTGGATGAGTTTGGAGAAAGCAGTGGAATGTTTCAAAATAGTTTTGGCCTTAATGTGAAGGAAAGCACTTGTAGCTTCACAAGGGTTGATCACTGTTCACTACCCAAGAAGATTTTACACTTGGTTTGCATCCTTAGGAATGGATTATGATCTCTCAAACATCTGCTATCAAAACTTTACCTGATTGTCTATGTCACAACAGGACATGAGGTCACTCCTTCTCCCTGACCATGAGGTCAGTGTGGCTCTGCAATGCTAACCCTGCATCCTTGCCAGTCATAACCCCTGTAGCATCATTTGAGCCTTCATGGAAGCACTGCAAGCGTGTTGATTACAGTGTAGGCAGTCCTGTTTCACCAAGGGCTGAGGAGATAAACTGTGCATAGGGGAACCAAGAGGTCACAGCTCACAGAGCCAGAAAGGACAGCCATAATCATCTAGTCTAAAACTAAGGCAAATGTGTACCTTCAGAGGTGTCTGTCTTTGTCTAAAAGGTTGCAAGTGATGGTGGTTTCACTAGTTCCCCTGATAAGCTGTTTCTGTCTTTCGTTGTCTAACTTGATTGCTGGGAATTTTCCCTCTATTTCAAGGTTGAATTTTTCTGACTTCAACTTTATTCATTGGCTCTTTGTCAGTCAGATTGGAAAGCTCCTCACGTATGTCTTCCCCAAGGGCAATTACCTACACAGTGTGATGAAGGTATGTCTATGCTTTCTCTTCAGTGAGCTGAATATGCTGAGCTTCTTACCCATCCTGTCAGAAGGCACAGGCTTTTTTGTAAAGCCAGAGAATTCATTTGTGACACTCACTTGAACTCTGTCCAATGTCTTCAAATCCTCTTAAAATGCAGACACTAGGACAGGATTCAGTAACCTAGTAAGGGTCTTGGCAGTGCTGCCAAATGATGCTGAAATCCTTCATTATTTCTGCTTCATATTATTCTCCCCCACCCATATTCAAGAATCTCATTAGTCCTTTTTGCAACAGCATTGCCCAGACAGCTTACATTGAGGCGATTATCTATAATGACCCCTAAATCCTTTTCTGAGCTCTGTTTTTCAAAGCAAAGTCTTCTACCATGAAAATATAAGCAACTGCCATTCTTGGATCTCAAACACTTGATCTTACCAAAATACATTTTTGCAGGTTACAACCATTTACCCTGATGGCTCATTTACCCATCTGTCTCTTAGTTACTACCCCACACAGTTTTATGTCACCTAAACATGAGACTATAGCATAGAGAAGCAAAACCAAAAAGTCAATCAACAATAAGTCTCTGGATTAAAAATGTCCCCATTGAATGGTATTTGTCTATGATCTGCATTTTAAAATCTGCCAGTAGCCTGGTGTTCAGTTCATAGAACATGTTATGTGGTAATTCCATAAAAGGTATAATTAGCTGCATTTTACTTATCCTTACAAGTATCCTGGAGAAACTCAAGTTTCCACTAGGAGCACACGAGTCTTTGCATTTTGTCCTGGAAAAAAATAGCATGATCTAAATTTCTTCATATCTAGTCAAGTCAAATAATTTCCAAATTACTTGTTCTCATTCAGTTGGCAAAACCAGGTCCAGCCATTAATTAAAAAATAATTATTCCTAATTGGTAGTACAAGCATGTGATTCTAGGAAGGTCTTTTCTGGCTTAAATGATTCAATGATGCTGAGTTGCCTAGTCCCAGGTTTTGAATCCTTGCTGAAAACAGGATGCAGTGAAGTGACTCAATGTGCTGACAAAGGATGGGAAACAAAAATCCCCCCTCTTTTCAGATTTATATTTACTTTCTGTGTGGATTCCACTTCTGGGGAGAGCTTATGTACCAAACTCAGGCTTGGAGACCATCCTCCAGGAGCTGATACATCACACACTGTTGCCAAGTATCTCAGTATGTAGATTCTTTGTAGATAAAGGGCCAACAGTCAATCGGCCCACTGTCTTGTGTCCATTAAGATTTTTGTTTGTTATCTATTTCAAAAAAGCTGAAACCTTCCCAGTAAAGGAAAGGCTTCAAAGTCCTCTGGGAAACGCAGCATTTAACCCATATATTAGGGGCACCATTCTGTGTGATATCTAGGACATGCTGCCACTCCATGAGCAGCTGAGACAGAAGCATAACTGCAGAGTGCTGATCAGCTTCAAAGTTTGAACTGACTCAGGTTCAGTAGTGAAAGAGCTAACAAATATTGCCCCCAAAGCACTGGGTTTGCTTTCCTTCTGTTTGTTTGATGGCATTTTCCCTGCCCCATCTGTAGTTAATAGCATCCTTAAGCTGTTGTTTGTACAGTTGATTTCAGCACAATGGTGTGTCATCCAGTGTGATATAATTTGCTTGCAAAATTGCTTGTCTTTGAATGATGGGTCAGCTTATTCATAGAGAAATCAAGAATGTTGCTGTAGCACCTCACGATGTAGTTCCGTGGAAGAAATCTTGGGGCAGTGGACAGGAATCAGTGAACACCATGAAAAAAATCAGTTTTCTCACTGTTCACCAGGAAAATTAAAAGAGTGGCTTCTCCAGCAATTATAGCCTCCGACTGTGGCCTGTCAAAATACACTTTATTTTCACTGTCAAGCTCTAAAGCACATTGAAAATTTAGCACTCTTGCTGTAGCACTTGCAAGTTTGCTCACTGCTTCCACTTACATAATATTCTTTGCTGTTTTTATATCATAGAATCATAGAATGGCTTGATTTGGTTTCGAAGGGATCTTAAAGATCATCTAGTTCCAAGCCCTCTCTGCTTTAAGCAATGACACCTTTAACTAGACCAGGTTACTCAGAACCCCATCCAACCTGGCCTATATGTAAGTTAACTATTGCTGTCACCATTTCAGTCCTTTCTTTAAAAATAAGATATGTGTTTGTAGGACACAAATGTTTGTCTTCCTAGAGTCACATTCTTGTACTACAATAATTAGAAATAATTATTTTTAAAACTTGACTTTTGATAGCACTGTGAAAAATTTTAGACCTTGCTTTGTAGCTACACAATTATTTTTCCAATTCCCAAGAACAAATTGTTAGTAAAGAAAGCACATTTTCTACCATTAGCGACCTGCTGAACTAGGTATTGTCTTCTGAAACATATTTCTAAACAGTGTTTAATTAGTTTGCATTAATTTGAGACCTGGGTTAATTAAAATTAGATTCCTTTAAAACAGGTAATTAAATTTGCATCTGAAATTCTTCTCAACATTAACTTGACATTTAGGTGCAAAATATTAATTGTCTTGACCATTTCTGTGGGTCAGAGTCTCAAGGGAGGTAGCAGCTCTCTGCAGCTCCCTTTGCCCCACCTCTCTGGCACTGTTAAGTGGTGTTATTCCTAACCAATGAGCCCTGTGCATGTCTCCTGCTTCTTCTGAAACCAGGAAAACCTGCAGCCCGGCACAGCCCCTTTCCACAGCACTACCTCTCCTCTTCTGACAGGTTTGTGGTCTGATACTCTGTTCCAAACAAAACCTTCTTTGGAAAATTTCATACATGGCTAACACTGGAAGAAATTACAGACTGCGAAAATCCAAGGGTCTCAGCGTGCTAAAAAACCAATTCTTAAATCTTGCATGTACAATTTCTATTGTATTAATAATCATTCAGACTTGCATCTCATTGAGAAGCATTTTTATGCTTCGCAGTGCTGTTGTTGGATCCTTTTGTCTTTTAATAATATACACAAAAGATTAAATTAGTAAACTTCCAAACAACACCTAATATAGATGTGTAGGCATGTGTGTTCACCATTTGAAAATGATTATTATTTTACATAATATTAATGCACCAGGTCCATCCTCCCCTTTTCTCTGCAGAAAGTGGAATGCCTGTTTTCATAAGAAAAAGGCTTCTGAGTGTTTACTGTGCTAGCCTGGCCAGGGTAGCTCATGCAGTCCATTGACTGTAATCCTCTGATGAACAATCTCGAGCGTGAACGTGTATAAAAAGGCAGATGGTACCAAATATTTTTGCAGTTTAACTCCAATGTGCAAACTCTCACTATCATGGGCTGAGGTGTGAGCCTCTACTTTGTCATCCTCACAGGTGAAACACGAACAGAACTTTAAGTGAGACATAACAGGAAGGATGAGTACTTGTGACTAACACTTGCCATTCATCATAGTATAAGGATCTTATGTTACACTTTTTGTATTTGTATCCCACCTTGTTGAACCAAACCAATCATTAGCACTTGGGTCCATGTTTAAGAATTTGGCAGTCTTTTTTTTTGTCTGTGGTGACAAAACCAGCTCACTGCACTGTTTTACAGCAATGCAATTCAAAGGGGCATGATGATAGACTGGGAACAGTGCAGATTCCTCCTCCGACCCTATTGCCAAATTGTTGTGTAACGCTCCCATCAGCTGTACTGGGGTGCTGGGAAAAACACATCAGAGTGTGTGTGAAGCACATGAAGAATGTGCACTGCAGAAAAACCTGGCTCCCCTTTACTGAACTGTAGGGTGTTTGTAAGTGGGCACTGCAGGAAAGCTGAGTCAGCAAGATCTGGATTTGCAGCGTTATTGAGGGCACAGTAACTTCATTTGGAGTTGTGGGCATTTAATAACCTTGAAAATAGAACTGCAAGAGATGCTATTTAAGGTGTGAGGCATTTATGTCTGCTGAAAGAAGAAATTATGCTTTGTATCAAGAGATAAGGAGGAAAAATTGCCTTCACATTTTTCTTTGAAAGTCTGTTTTTCATCAGTGTGTCAAAACACAAATGAGCAGAATTAGTTTGCTTGTAAGAAGGATAGTAGGGTGGTTAAGTGATACCAGATATAATACTACAGAACACTGGGTGTTAAGAGATGCTGAATCAAGTAATTGAACCCTAAGGAGAGCCACACCTTCCTCTTCTGTTTTGGTTGTGTTCAAAACCTTCCCAACAAAGGGCTGCAGTGGCTAATGTGATGTAACCTGAGGTGTCATTTAATTATTTTTTACAGTGGGCATGCTGTTGTTGTAGTCACTCTCATCTTTAGTGACAGGACAGGTATTAATCACTGGTGTTCATATTGGCTGTAGTGGTGTAAGCTGAGTCTCTGTTATTTTGTTCTTACACAGTTTGCTTTAGAGAATAAGTGGAATACTTCATGTATAGGAGTGTCTTACACCCCTTGGATAACCCCCTCGCCTGTACTTTGGTTAGGGTAATGTAAATCCCGTTTCTAGCCATCTTGGATTCTCCAGAGCGCAAAAACATGATGGGATTTTGTATGCTTCAGTGTAAACTACTCAAGATAACACCTTGTTGTGACAGGTGCTATCAGGATGGTAACAGATATCCATTGCTGAGACCCGGACAAGCAGCAGCACCACAGGGCACTGGGCCAGCACGTTGTGGTGGTGGCTGACTATGCTAAGGATAAACTGTGTAATTAACTGGAAGTGTGTGCTGGACCTCTCGATGCACTGCAGTTTGCTTTCAGACATTTTCCTGAAGCACAGCACACTTGTTTAGGCCCTTGTTAGTGGTCATCAGCCACTTCTTAATGTGGATAACCAGTGCCGAGAACTAGACATAGCGAGAAGAGTGACCAGTTATCAGGTACTGCTGGATCTTGGTGACCAGTCCCTGAAAACTCTCATGTTTAATTCCATGTCTTACTTTGTTTCAATTTTCTTTTTTTTTTTTTTTTTTTTTTTTTTGCAGAGAGACTGAGAGTATCCATGATCCAATAAATGAGCCATGAGCAGCCTCAGTTCCTCCACTCTTTGGCAGAAAATCAACAAGCAAGGCTATGAACTAAAATTTGAACAGTTTGTTCAAATGCTTTGTTTGCCTCTCTTCACTCAGTCAGGAGCTTTTGTAATGTGTATGAAGGAGCCCTCAGTCTGGGACAGCTACGGGCCTCACTGGATGAGAAGCATTTGTAGAAAATATTTAGGGTGGAGATCAATGACAGGAGAAAGGATTCAGTTTTGATGTACATCTTTAGGTTTGGAGGTGCAGAGTGAAACCAGGTGGGATCTCTGACCAGATGGGAGCAACACAGTGCACAGGAAACCATCTGTGGTGAGGTGTCTCTCTCTTGGGTGGGACAGGCTGTTCTCATCTCACTGTCGTGCACGGTAGTGCATCTGCTTAGTCCCAAGCTTATAGCACTATTCTGGGCTATATGAACATGTCCTGTGTTCTTCACAGTCCATCTCTAAGTTTTGCACCATCCCTAGGTCTGAAAGTTTTCAGTGACTTTGTTACCTTGCATTTCTCCAGTGGGGCTGTAGAGGACAGCTTTGGTTGCTGCTTGGGACAGAGGCCCCATTTGTCTCAAGGCTTGAATACAATTTACCAGTGTTATGCTCTCTAAGTCATGATATTCAGTTTTACCCATCACTAGTTTTCAGTAATCAATATGAAAAAGAATGCACAAACCTAAGCAGAGGCACATTTAGGTTTGTAGCTGTCCAACAGAATGAAGAAACAGCTCTGCTGCTTTCTACTCCCACATTAGAAAGTTTGTAGTAAGAGCAAGTCAAACATCAATCTGCAAATGGACTAAGAGCCAAAGCCTGAGATGAGTTTCTGATGTATGTTTCCTTTAAGCCAAGGGGACTCAGTCCCTAACCAAATGTCTTTAGCTGTTATTTATTACATTATTACAGTCTTTTTGTGTAAGCCATAATGTGTTTCAGTAGGCAGACGTGACGAACACTCCTCAAACTATCAACTTCAGACAATGCACATCTCAAACTGATTTTACTCTATGTCCCATCGTTCTTGTGCTACTGGGAGCAGCAAACAATCCATCTCTCATCCCCTGAATCCCTGGTTCAATAAGGCTCTCTCTGTTCTCCTCACCAGCCACCTCTTCTGAGCCAACACTCTCCTTCATTTCCTCCCTACTGTGTTCAGGCTTCTGCCTGTGTTTGATCATCTCTGTGGCCCTTTTCTAGTTTATTCTCTCTGAGTTGGAATGACCCAAACTATGCACCCTATTCACTAAGTCTGAATAACTGGTTTTCAAATGGTGTGACTGTGTGTCCTCTTTTGTTACCAATTCCTTTTTTAGTGTTTTTTAGCATTCTGCTGGGATTTCTCAGTGTGACCCCGCTGACAAGGGAGCTGGTGATTGCAAGACCTACCCAGGCCTCTTCCCTGAGAAACAGATAATTGCACATTCAGAGCCTGTCACTGTGGATGCATACTTAAAGGTAATTTTGTGCCCAGACACATTATTTTGCACTTATCAGTGCAAACATTTTGTCATCTGCTCACTTTATATTATGTGTACCTAAGATGTAAGTCTTAGCTGTCAGCTTTAGATGCCATTATTCTGCATAATTTTGTCATGGCATTATTCAGTGCTCTGTTAGGTAGTTTGTGACCATATTGAGCCTCAGAAGTCCTGAAGCACATCTCTGAATGGGATCCTGCTGGTTGACTGCTGACAAAATGACATTTATTCCCTATCTCTAGGCATGAGAGGAATGTCCCTTCTACCCACTGATTGTTTAGCTTCCAGGATTGTACCATCTACGCTTTTGTAACCCATAAACAACTGGTTTCCCTTTTAGTATGCTGGAAGGCATCAAAGGGATGGATCAATTTTTTCTTTGGTTAGTTTCAAAAACCCTTTCACTGTCAGTGCTTGGAAATGAACCATATGATCCCTGTAAGTATCAATTAGGTTTGCTTTTTTTGTACTCACAATCTCTCCTAATCTGTGTTGTGCACATGCTTTTTTACAAATTGGCAATTCTGAGACACATGTAGTAATAACAGACAACATCAACTGACAGTTTTTCACCCCACAGGCAACATGAACAACATGAGCAAATGCAAGTGTTTAAAATGGACATTTCTGATAGTTTAAAATACATACGAATTCTGATAATTATGGAAGTGACTTTTTAATTGCTCAGACTCTTTAATCACAACTGATTCAGTGATTGCTCTCACTTATGTAGACCATAGGGGAATTTAATGGAAGATGTGAAGTTAATTTTTCTTCTTATGACATTTTTCAAACAGACTCTGACTCATACCTCCCTTTAGTTCTTGCTCAATGTTCAACAAAAAGATGAATGTTTATGATGGACTATAAGCTTTTGATTGTCCTGCTAAGCAGCAGCTGCAAAATCTGATGTAGTTTAGTGTGTGACAAAGCTGAATGTCACCCAGTGATTCATTTGAATAAGAGCCAAGCTAATATTCCTTACTGGGGAAATATGCTCACTAAAATGTTTTTATGGAACTAGGATGTCAGATTCATGATAGAAATTTGGAAACTCCTGTTGTGGGTGCACTGAAAATGAATTTTTCAGATGAACAAGCTATTTATACAGACATGTGGTTAATACTGGCTACAGGTTTAATCTTTTAGTAATCCAGACATTACCATATGGACAACCTGCACAGATTGATCTGATGAGGCCCCACTGGATAAATGAATATCCTGCTTCAGTTAATTTGCTGAGCTTTATGTTAGCTTTTATGAGGAGAAAATAAATGCTTTCCAGCACATATTTTATTTGCAGTGACATACAAAACGAGACTGATGACAATCAACACAGGTTTAAGGCAGCTTGTTTGACAAGCAGCTCATGATGGTTTGGACAGTTTTCTGGAGGGCTTTCTTTCCATACTTCATTGTGTGTAGCCAATGCACAGCCTTTCCAATGTGGAACCACCTTTGCACATACATATCAGAGAATGCACTCAGTTTTCTCTTGAATTTTGCTGTCAGTGATGCACCTGCAGTAATTTTGTTTAATGCCATAATGGGTTATTTAGTTTTGTTATCAACCTCTGCTTTCTCAATCTTCTGTCCTGTGAGGAACTGCCATATTCCTCCTCTGTAGTTCTCATTTCCCAGGGCATATACAAAGGCATCCACCGTTGGCACAGTCTTGGCAATAAGGGCAGGAATCTGTCACGAGACACAATGCTTTTTACTAGGAAAACACACCGAGAAGCCAGTGGGCTGATTTCAGCCTATGTTCAGTTTCCCTTTACCAAAAAAAGCCTGTCTCCAATGGCATTAGCTTGCTACTCCCAGAATGAGGAGAAGTAAAAGCAATTTGGCTGGTTGCAAGTCCTACTCAGGAAATTGTAGTCTCCAGGAGAAAGAATTTCAGTTGGCATTGCCTGAGACCGGGATAGTTCAGTTGAGAGTGAATACAAACACTTAGGAGGAGTGGAAGGTGTGCCATGGACACCTTTAGATGGATAAACAGGCTGATGTTGCTATCACGTTTAATGTGGGATAGTGATTGCAGTAATGCATTTGGTGACCTGAAACTGGCCTGATCTTGGGGAACTGAATGAAAGCTGAAAGGTTTGATGTGATACTACTCAGTCCCAGTGGTGGTTTCGGAGCCAAGGCTCATAGAAGAAAGGGGAAAAATGAGGCAGCATAACCTTAGGAGTGATCAGTTACAGCTTCCTTGAGGAGAGAGAAGTATTAGAAGTATGAATGAGACAGTCTCTTTATAACTGAAAATTCTGAGCTGGTGCCTCACTCTGGGAAGGACACAAAAAGCTCCTACACGGCATAGAACAGTACAGGCTACAGACCCCTGAGTAACTGCTGAAGAAAAATACCCTGACTCCCTGCATTTTTGCTTGATCAAAGCAGTAATGCAATGCCTGTTATAGCACTGTGCTTACCTGTTTTCTCTAAAAAATGGTAGATGAGCAGAATGCTTTGAGGAAAAGGACTACTTCTTACATATGTTTTGACAAGTAAACCCAGTTGTCAGTAAACTGGCATTGTTGTGTAGAGGCAGAGAGAGGAGAGGGAGGAGAATGTAATTGTTTGGGTTCTGAGGTGGCACTGACATACCATGCGGTATTTTGGTGGAATGAACATCACATTTTCCACTGCTGCATAGGAGCACAGGAGGCAATAGGGACCCCAGCAAATGACCAGCGTCTTCAATGGTAAACCAGTATTAAACTGAAAAACAAGAGCAGTAGGTTTATTTTGGTTTCACAATCACACACTACAACAAATGGATGGGAGAGGTTCTGGGAGACCATGATTTGTGTCCAGTAGCAGGAGAGGATCAGCCAACAGGATATGGGATGGCACAGTGCAGCAGCACCAAGGCCTTGATCCTGGGCATGGGTGGGGAGTGGCAGAGGTGGCAAAACACCTTAGGGTATATCAGATAAATCGGGGTGTGCTAGATGTAGAAGCCATGGCCAGTAATTGCTGCTGAGAGGAGAGAGCAATGTGAAAATCTAAAAGCAGATTAAAAGGAATGTATTTTGCCGACTTCTTAGATGGTCTTGCAGACAAACTGTGTGAAGCCACTGCTATGGTGGTGCAACAAATGCATGCAGTAGCTATGCTGTGGTAGTAAGATTCCTCTGCCCTTCATGCTAGGGCCCTATCCATGGTGTTCATGGGCAGCTGATCCCAAGTATCTTTTAAATATTAATGAATAAGGAAGTGATAATTTTATCCTTAAATTTTCTGTGTTGTAACTTGTCTGCACAGCTACAGAATATCGTGAGGAAGAAATCACATGCTAAGTGCATTTAAACTCACTGGAAAAGAGTAATAGACATAATAATGAACACTGAGATTTGTTCAAGAAATATATGGAGGGCACATGTATTTATTCCAGTCAGATACAAACAAGTCTGCCTGGCTGTCTCTGTGGATATAACATTTCTCTTGAGAACTGAATGTCTTTACTGAGTGCAGGGGTCAGGCTGTGCCCATCAGCCATGCGTAGTGCCCCAGACTGTATGGCCTGCACCTCAGCAAACAACTCATATAATCACCACATTACATTCCCATAAACCTGCCACACCAGAACAATTCCTTTGTTTCCAGCTCATAAAGATTTCTGAATTTCCTCAGCCAAGTGTAAACACAATGTGTATGGGAAGGCCCTTCTCCCCCATGGGGTGCCTGTGTGTTTCCTTGCAGAGCTGCAGTTGTCTGACTTCCTCAACCATAAACCAAAGGCCTGTACCAAAGCAGGAAATAGAAATCCTTCCAGAGATAAATTCATCTGGATAAATATTGATATGCTATTGGCAAATATTCTGTATCCTCTGTGTTTGTTTTTTGAGGAGAGTTGGACCAGTGTTGATGGAGGGAAATCTTCAGGGTCACTGGTCCAACTCCCTCTTTGATGGGGAGCTGTTTACAGCACTAGGTCAGGGCAGATGTGGCCGTCTGGTAAAATGTTGACATTTCCAAGGATGGTGTTTCCATGAACTTTCTGAATGGCCTCATCCTGTGTTGCTCTACCCTCCTACTCAGGTAGCACTGGGGAGTTAGCACAGAAGGAACTGAGTCAAAGTTTTTGTGAAAGAAATTGGGTTTCTTTAAGGACTTTGTCTTTACTGGATGCAGGCCTATTTTGGCAAGATGGTTGCAGGGCTGAGGGAGCTTTCTTACCTTAAAGTGCCCAGTTTTCCTGAACTTTTGGTGTATGGACTGATAGGCCGTCATCATGATGAAGCCTGGGATCATGAAATTGAAAGTGGACAGAGCAAAAAGGAATGTGACATAGTTTCTGGAAAAGGTGAGGAGGGAAAAAAAAAAGAGGGTGTTAATTTCTCTTGAGTACATCTCTGTAAACCTGCTGTAAGTATGTACCAAATCGTATTTTTAAATTGGTAAAGCCAGTTTTGTCAGCATGCTTCAGGTGCAGCATTTGCTGAAGGCCAGTTAAGCCATGCCGTTGTGTGTGGGATGGATAGTATTGTAGAAAATCACAACAGGTGTTTGTATTCTAAACTCAAACACCCCTACTTGGACATCTGTGCTGGACTGCAGAAAGCCCAAAGCATTCTGACAGTTTCAAGCCCTAAACCCAGAAAAGGTGCAGTGTATAGATGAGTGAGGGAGTATCAGAAAGCTGAGCCCCAGCCTTTCCCACAGAGGAAGCTGACTTTAGTTGTTCCACATGCCACCATGCGAGTCCAGGCAGCCTTGGGTGATGCCTGGCTTGTCCCAGCTGCTGAATCTGCCCCAGCACCAGTGGTGGGCACAGCTGGGGATTTTGTGTGCCACCAAGACCATCCTAGGGGATGACAGCCTCCACTCTGCTCCTGGGGGAGCTGGCCCTGGCCCTCACCTGTCCCCTTTGCTGTAGTCCAGGGTGCAGCAGGTTCGGAGGGGTTCGTAGTTGTATTCTCCCCACCCCAGTAAGGGCATTATGGACCAGAAGGCAGCAAACAGCCATGCAAACACCATCATGGAGGCAGCCGTGCTCCACTGCAGCCTGCTCCCTGGGGGAAGAGAGAGTCTCATGCCTTGAACAAAACCATTGGAAACAGCTGTCAGGCCCTTGGGCCTCAGGCAGAAACAAGCAGTTTCCTGAAGCTGACCTGAGTGTGGAGGAATCAGTCTTGCATAAAGTATGAAGGAAGCTTTTAGGAAACAGCAAACTGTACTTCCCTTTTGTGTGTTTTACTTGGACAAATGCTGTATTGCTGCTCAGCTTTGTACCACACTGGAGATACAGCTGCTGTTACGAACATTATATTCTTGTGTTTTGGGAATGTGTTTAAGGACACAGATGAGGCAGAGAGTAGAATGAACAGGGTGATGCAATAAATAGTGTTTGAAGAAACAGAGTCCCATTGCAGAGTGTGGGTCAGATCAGAAATGTGACTCCCCAGCCCCTGCCTACTTCCTTCCTGCCTGGCCAGGATTGCAGGGCATGTGGGGATATCTCATATACCCTGTTCTAAAGTTACTCGTCATCAACATATATGTGTGTATATATACACAAGCTGACGACAGAGCTTGTTCTAAAAATACTACTGGACAAGTAATTTTGCCCCTAAGATCATCACTTAACCTATAACAGGAAATGTGAAGCTCAGCATTAGTAATTTTTTTCTAATTTTGTGATAAAGTGTTCCCTTGTGCCTATCTCATCCGGTTCCATCAAATACCACAGGAATGAAATGAAATGAAAGGGAAGACTGGAAACTTCAGAAGACACAGGAAGTATTTATTCATGGAGAAGGCAGGCAGGATTCCTTGCTGCTGCAGGATATTGTGCTAGTCTCGCTGCTTGCATGTAGAAAGGTCTGGATAATTTTGTTACAGAGGCCAGCGTCTGTCGTCGTGGCCGTGCTGAGCAGCCCATGACGCCAGCAGCACCAGCAAGGAGAGCAGTGACTTTCCCCAGCACTCCTTTCTAATCAAATCTCCCGTTAGGCACAAGTCATGATGTAATTTTCAGCGAGGCTGGGAAGCAATCTTTGTGTCTGCCCTTAGACAGCAGCATCATGACAGCAGGCAGGAGGATTCAGGCCAATTCTGATCTCTCCTGCAGAGGGGAAGGACTGGGGATGAGGTGCATGAGGTGAGTCCCTGCCATGGGGTCAGAAGTGGCTGACTCTTGGGTGAAGGACATGTGGGGGCCTCATAGGCTGGAGATCCCCATGAGGCAGCAGCTCCAGGAGGGACCACAAGCTCTACAGTAGCTATTTTGTGTTGTAATGTTCTTGTATATTTTAAAAAAGGAAAATATAAGGTGCTAGTGATACTGTCCTTTTACAGGTGTTCTGGTTCCATCCCTCTCCTTTTACTTATCTTCCAGAGGTTCTTGAGGGAAAAAAATTAAAGTTCGAATTGCACTAAAAATCAACTTGGAAAATTCGTTTGATGCAGGTGTTCAAAAATTAATCATGGGAAAAGACAGTTGTACACACTGCAATTTAAATACAAAGGAAAATTAAAGAAAATCCTTTGTATGAAATACCCTAGGTTTTATATTTGGGAGTTGCAAAAAATACTTTGCTTTTTAGTAATTTAAAACATTATTTTGGAATAATTACTAATGAAGAATTACTAATAAGGACTAATATCTTTCTTTCATATGATTACTACATAGCAGATATACTTTGGCTGCAAAGGCTTAAATATTGTTTTGTAGTACTGGCATAATATGACTTTAGAATTACATAGATGAAAATAAAAGAATAGTTTTTAATTAGGGGACTAGAAATACAAATGCTTTTTGATAATTTGTAATTATTATTAAACTCCAAAGAAGCAATGTAGCCTAAGCACCTTCTTACTTTAGTGTTTGTGGCTTTTCTGTGAAAAACTGTGAGGAAAAGTTTATTTTAGTTACTTTTCCATGGGAGTTAGGGATCATCATTTTCTTAGAGATGCAGAATAAAAGGACTCTGCAGTAATGGAGGCTGGCACCAGGCATGTGTCAACAGCCTGCCTTTGGAAAGCTCATTTCTGGGGCTGAGCTCATCTTTTCTCTCCTCTCACACTTAAGGGGCCCACTTTAGATACTCAAGGAGGAGAGAATCAGAACTAACAAAATTAAAATTTTCCTTTTGGCTTTGACCTTTTGCAAAATGAGATTAATGGTAAAGTAGACCTGGTGAAATCAGCTGCTGGTTGACCCTCCAGAAAATATTTACACACACATCAAAGTAGCTAAAAATGTGTGAATGTAAAATTAAACAAGCTTGAGATTATTTTAGTTTTACTCAGAAAAAATGCTTTCAGTACAAGAACAGTGAAAGGATCATGCTATGTTCACGTGGCAAAAATGTCTTCTCCTGAGAAAGCCAAGAGCAAGAGCTCAAGTTGAGAGCAGTTCAGTTGTTTTTGTGCACAGCAGGCCATTGCTTTACCTTAAATGCCTTTTTTTGGCCTGATAAAATTTAATGTAATAGCTGCGTAGGTCCTAATTCAATTAAAAGCATATGTATGGAGTTCAGCATATGCTTACAGATATAATTCCTAATTGGGGCCCAGTGCTGGCAGTTTGGTCCTTTTAAGTCTAATCACTCTTGTGCTCTGGTTTTCTCTCTTTGGAAAGCAAAAGGGAAGCCTCTCTTTTCCACACAGTGAAATATTAATACAGGGAATTTAAAATTATTTCTCTAATTGCTTTGGAACAGAAAGAGTGCTCCCTCATCATTCAAAGATTAGTAAAATTGTGATGCCAAAAGCTGAACTTTCAGAAAGTGCTTGATAGAGCAGGGAACCTTAATCCTTTTGATCATGATGGCCAGTTTTTAGTGATATAATCATGAACTATATCTCCATGTTTAGTTTGTCGAAACGTTTATGAATGTATTTTTTAAAGATTTATTATGTATTCAAACCATTTAGCTGATTTTCACAAAGTGAAAAATTAATCTCTGACACTGCGGCTACCTTTCAGCTAGATTTCAGTCTGCTGTTCAAAAGCTGTGTCTCAAATAAAAGGTCAACAGGATTTTCTATGATGGAGGGGAAAGAAGGTCCCTTTTCCTCATTCTTGAAAATGGTTGTTATAATAACTGTATAATATTAATTTACAATATATTCCAGGACAGTATGGCTTGTACCAAACTTTATGGCATGCATCATTGAAAATTAGCTAAGATTGTGAAAGACAGAAGTATCTGAAAATCTGCTACGCAAAAATATTTATCAGTCATAAGTAAAATAGGTGTTAGTACCTACTTGATCTGCAGTGCAAAAAGCACCAGTCACTGGTGCTCACAAATATTCATTTTTTGTAGGAATAAGAAAGCTCTAATGTATAATAGCTGCTTTTGTACATATTTTGTGCATATTATTATAAAAAACTCTTTAAAATGACCTAATCAAGGGATTTTTAATTTTTTTTTTTTCTGTGGTTCTCCATGGTCTTAGAGCTGTCTTGGTGATTACCTCCTGCTTCAGAGAAAAATGCGAGATCTGTATAAACATCAACATTTTGTCAGGGAAAACTGATCCAGGTGCAAAACTAGATGGAGGGAATGTGGCAGGGTGGCTGCAGTCAGTGTGACAGGAGTTTAGGATTTACTCCTAATTTGACAGAGCTGACAGCTGCAATTGGAGCAAATGGTAGTTTGGTAATCTTTGAATACTGGTACAACAACCCAGGTTATCTTGGTTGTTAAGGATTAGATAAAAGTCACTATAACTCTACTTTTTGAAATTGAATGCTGCTGTGAAATCCCTGCTAGTTTTGTTTGTCTTCTCTTTTAAAATATTGAGAGAAGTACTGATATAAATCACTTCAGATTTACTGTTTCCCCATAATTCTTAAATGCAAGTTAAAAATCTTCTATATTTTTTCTTTCCTTTTAAATCTGTACCTATGCTGTGCTTATGAACTGACCAGGATCCTTCCCCTCTTCACAAACTTCTGATGGCAGCGTGAAGGGCCAGAGAGGGAGAACTGACAATGTGTACCTTGATTTGAACTGTCACCTTCTGTCCTGAATACTTGGCTGCTGAGAGACAGCTTCCTCAGAATTTGCCCTTTTCTTCTTCACCATCAGGCACTAACATAAAACTACTTCTGTTTTCTCCTTTGCCCCCTAATGATCAAATTTGAAAATCTTTTTTCCCCATCTTGCTAGAGATTGACATTGATACCCTTCAGACTCCCCTGCCTTTCCCCCTCTCATTGCATAGTTTTAGGTTATTTCTGTAGTTCTCTCCTCTTTGCTGTGAAAGTAGCATCTCATAAACCCCAGAGCCACACTTAGGGGGTGAAAAGAGAGTTGCCTACTGTGGTTGCCTGGAAGTAAAAAAAAAAACAAGAGAGGGGAGAGTAAAATATATTGACCTTCTCTGTTGTATGGGGTGATAATACTATTTTCTTCAATATGCCAAGCAATATCAGCCTGATTTCTCGTGGGCAGTGCTTTGTCACTTAGGGTTGTGCTGACTTCCAAATCTAAAAACCTGGTCAATTTTCAGAATGTTGGTGAACAAATGTGTGTTATTAGCATACAGAATGGTTGTAAAGTCCCAAGTTATCCTATCATCATAGTAATCTCTCACATTCTCATCAGCTCTTTCTTCCCAGAAATACACATACTGGATAATCAAGTGCTAAGCTGAGGGATGCCACAACAAAGGTTTTCTTGGGAAACTGTTTGGACATAACAAAAAAACCTAGGGTTGATGTAATTGAGTCTGGAAGGAGTACCAGATCCTGGGGAATGAAGATAAAAGGCTGATGATAGCTTTGATTTTTAGGTAAAGGTATTTTGTACCTTCTGTACAGGCATGCAACTCTCACCAGTGTCAACAGGGGTTTAATGTATGGATTGAGAACACAGTATAGCCTGTAGGCTTGGTATAGCACATCTATGAAATATGACTTAATCTTCCTTGCAATCAGCATGTGAAGAATTGAACTAGCAGGGGCTGGTTTTACTGGAATAACCACAGGGCATGAGCACCTTCTGGGTTTCTGGTTTTGTTTTGTTGTTCAAAGTGTTCTCTATAGGAGCCATGTTTGGCCATCAGTTTGTAACAATTTGAGCAAAGTAAAGAAGCTTGTGCCCTTAGGGTCCTTCTGTCTGTGCTCTTAATGTACTGTATGCTCTTGACTGGGGGACTGCATGACACAAAAGCATTAAAGCCAATGTGGCAGAGAGTAAAATGTCTTTCCCAGACATGCTTATTTTCAGACTCCCTCATAAAATACAGATACTCCTCTTCCAGCTCCAAATGCATTTCAGCGTCCAAGGGGTGTTAGTATGGATTTAGCTCACAGCCTGCATTATTTGGGACCTTTGTCTAGACATGAAAAAATACGTCTTTGCCTGAGCTGAATTCCTGTAAAAATTGCAGAACAAAAAAGAGTTGGCAGCCTTTCCACCCTCAGCAGGATCATCAGACTGACCATATTCCCTGTGTGCTTTGGGTGTGTTTTGTCATTTGCAGCTGAAATCATGTGGAGGCTGTGCCTGAAAGGCTGTGTGGGTACAGCTGTCTCTTGCACCCCAAAATGCCTGTGTGTTGCACAAAGGGGCTGCTGAGCTCTGTCTGCCCGATCATGCCCCTGCACGGGCTCTGTTCCAGCCACCATCTCTGCAGAGGCAGCTCTCTGCTAACACCAAATTTATCTATAATTAGTAAACTCTGCATGGACATGATGATCTGTTTGGTGCACAGCAGGGTGTTGGATAAAAGCCCAAGATGAATGGATTTTTCTTCAATATGAGGAGCTGGCTTTTTTTTTGGGATCTTGTTTTAAATATTACTGATGGATTAAGAGAAAGCATGGCAAGAGGGTCACAAATTGGATGAGATGAGGATGAGGAAATGTCTCCTGAAGGTGGTTGATGATTGCCTCCTGTATGGGAAGAGGTCCTTTGGAGAAACTGTTTATATTTGCTCTATCTAGTGTGTAAGATAAACAAACTTATATATAAGATACACAAATAGCTGTGTGCTTGCTTCGATTCTCAGAAACCTAAGCAGCTGCCTTTTGCAGGATGTGGGTAAGGCTGTGAGGTAAATGAAGCCCTTACTTGTACAGTAGTGATGGTATCGGTCCCAGGCGACGGCAGCGCTGGAGCTAATGCTGGCCAGTGCTGTCAGGAAGCCATGGAATCCATGGATTTGACAGCCATCAGAGCCATAGGGCCAGTATCTGTCAACAAACAAGGAATATGTTAAGAAAACGACAGAGAAAGGTGAAGACATGTTTGGAAATTGCATTAACAGAGAGGGTAAAATGATAGCCTGTCCTCATGCTATCTGTCTGAGAAACACTGTGAAAGATGTTACTGTGCTTGCTTTTAGGCATTTGCCAGCATTTTTCTTGCTGTGGTGTCTCTTACAATGCAACAGCTATTTGTATGCTTAATACTGAGAAGAAAATAAAACCCTGCATCTGTGTATTGAAAAGCTGGGGTTTTAAAATTTGAAATCTACATTTCATCCAATTATCTAGATCTTCAAGATTTGTCCCCTTTGTGAAGAGCCAATTTGTCCATTTGTGGAAGTCAGGGCAACACAAAAAATAGATACAGACTTGCAGACAAATTTGGTGTCAATCTAGAGGTTTAGTGAAGTGATATTTTGATACCCAAGTAGCTTCTATAACCACTGGTAAAGCTGTTTGGTTAAATGTCTTCTCTAGTCAGTCTTATAATCTGTCAGTAATTATATGCAGTAAAATCTGCTTTTCTACTTGCCTGGTAGAACCATACAGAGTTTAATTTTGCTCTTTCAGATTGAGGGAATGAGAAGGTTGGCTGTGTGTTACAGTAGGAAGAGAGATATTTAATTAGTTAGACCTCTTAGAACTTCAGCTGTTAATTTTCAAGCGGCTCTCCCCAGCATGCCTCAGGAAGACCCTCCTGCCATACCTGAGGAAGCTGGAAAAGGCAGCGATGAATGCGTTGATGCAGATCCCACAGTCAGCCAGGGCAATGCTGAGAACCAGCAGATTGCTGGGAGTTCGGAGCTCTTTGATTTTTCGGAAAGAGATAATTGTCAGGCCATTGAGACAGAAACCAAGCAGGGCTGAAAGACAGAATTGTTTGGTGTGATTCAACTGGAAATGGAAAATATCTACAATGACGTTGCTGTTTTCTTTGATGAGAGAACAGTAATTACAGTGGAATCTTATGCTCAGGGAATAGATCTGTAGTGGACAGTCTGCACGCAAGTTACAAAGGCTTTCAGAAGAGAAGTTGTAGGTGACAGCTCAAGCCAATGCTTCAGACTTCATCAGTCGTGTGGGGCTTTGATCTTATTTGTAATTCTGCCTTTTGTTATAATAAGAGAAACTGGATTGTCAGGGTCCATGCAGGGACACATGGTTCAGGGTTCAGAGCAAGGGAGATGTAGAGGAGGCAGTTTCAGGAGAGCTGACAGCCAGCACATGCTGCTGGTGTACACATGTCCAGGCCTGACTTTGATAGAGAAATGGATTGTATTTAATATCAATTATAACATTCTTTTTTGTTTAAGCACAGAAATCCCTCAGCCATGTTTCAGTCAGCCTGCCTCCCTTAGGGCTTCTGTCTCAGGGCAGCCTACACAGTGCTTGAATCACACCAGCTCAATCTTATTACTGCCCCTCGTCAATAGACTATACATGGAAAGGAATAATCTAATTATGAAAAGCAGTCACTGATAGATTTAAAAAAAATGAGTTTACGTTAGTCTTCAGAGAGGGATCCAAGCAACCCGAGCTATTCACCCAGCACAGAGCTGTGCCACCCTGAAACCCATCCTTCACTGGTTTAAACTCAGGCTTTGTCCTTTAATGCCCTTTTCAAGGTGACCTGAATTATTTTAGCTCTGGTGAGGCTCTGACTCACCATCCAGTCTCTAAGTTTTAGTTAGATGAGAGGCACTATGTCTTTTTCTTTGTGTTCTTCTTGGAAAAAGAAATGATGTAGCACAGAAAAAATCCATATCCCCTAATTCTGTAAAGTAGTGTAGTTACTTATGCTTATTGTCTTAATTCTGCAGTTACATAAGATGGATGATTTTTTTCTAGTCAGAAATCCTGCTTCTACCTTAATTGCATTAATGGCTGATGGCATAACCATAGTAACAGCTGATGTGTGTCTATCATTACACAACATATAACAAAATATTTCCAGGAGAAAAGTTTGGAGCTATTTGAGATCTGCTGTCTTTATTTCCTCCCTGCCAGATTACCTCCCACCCACAGGGTAAAACTGCTGTCAAGTTTCTCAAATGCAGAGAAGCCTTTAGGAGAGATATGTTCTGAGCATATTTAGAGTAGAGCTGAAGAGTTATTACTATATCAGCTTTTTTTCCTATCTTTTCTCTGTTTTTGGAAGCCTCAGGCTTTACCAGATTCTGCTTTCTTGAAGGTCAGCATGAGTGTACAAATAGAGAACTTACTGAATTTTAAAAAAAGCTTTGAATTTTCATTTTTAGATCAGCGAATGTGTCCACTTAATAAAGTGAATGCAGCTCTTCACCACAATCTTTTTTTTTGAAAACTGCACTTAGAAGCTGCCACAAAAAAAGGAGAGGTCGTCATTGCCTTTGTCTCAGAATGTTTCAGAAAGTGAATTAATCTTTGACTATTTAGCTCGGTCTTCTAACCCAAATGACAATAATAGATTTTTATTGCCAATCTACTGGGCACATACTGCCTAAAACCCTATGGAAAATATTTGTGTTTAGTAAAACATAACTGAAGGTTACCAGGGAGTGCTTTGCTTTAACTTCCACAGCTGCAGGTCCCCAGCAGGCTGCAGACCCTGGCACAGGTCAGGGCTGGCAGGGCCGTGGTGCCACGAGCAGATCCTCAGCAGGACCCGGCTCCTGGGCTCTGCCAGCACCCAGTGCTGTCTCTGCCCCTGCCCCTGTCCCTGCCCCTGCCCCTGTCCCTTTCCCTGCCCCTGTCCCTGCCCCTGTCCCTGCCCCTGTCCCTTTCCCTGCCCCTGTCCCTGTCCCTGTCCCTGTCCCTGCCCCTGTCCCTGCCCCTGTCCCTTTCCCTGTCCCTGTCCCTGTCCCTGCCCCTGCCCCTGTCCCTGCCCCTGCCCCTGTCCCTTTCCCTGCCCCTGTCCCTGCCCCTGTCCCTGCCCCTGCCCCTGCCCCTGTCCCTGCCCCTGCCCCTGTCCCTGCCCCTGTCCCTTTCCCTGCCCCTGTCCCTGTCCCTGTCCCTGTCCCTGTCCCTGCCCCTGCCCCTGCCCCTGTCCCTTCCCTGCCCCTGTCCCTGCCCCTGCCCCTGTCCCTGTCCCTTTCCCTGCCCCTGTCCCTGCCCCTGCCCTGTCCCTTTCCTGCCCCTGTCCCTGCCCTGCCCGTCCCTGCCCCTGCCCCTGCCCCTGCCCTGCCCCTGCCCTGCCCCTGTCCCTGCCCCTATCCCTCCCTGCCCCTGTCCCTGTCCCTTTCCCTGCCCCTGCCCCTGCCCCCTGCCCCTCCCCTGCCCCTGCCCCCTCCCCTGTCCCTGCCCCATCCCTGCCCCTGTCCCTGTCCCTGTCCCTGTCCCTGCCCCTGTCTGTCCCTGTCCCTGCCCTGCCCCTGCCCCTATCCCTGTCCCTGTCCCTGTCCCTGCCCCTATCCCTGCCCCTGTCCCTGCCCCTGTCCCTGTCCCTGCCCCTGCCCCTGTCCCTGTCCCTGTCCTCCTGCTGCTTACCACCCCTCAGGATTGGAGTGCAGATCCTGCCAGGCTGGCTCAGGGACTGCTGGCCAGGCTTAGCCCTGGGCTCTCTTTAGGCAGCAGCCTGCCCCTGGGCAAGAAATAGAAGCTTTTTCCTCTCTCTTCCAAGGAAGAGTGTCCGACAGCATTTCCAGCTTTCCTTTGCAGCCAGTTATGAGCCTGGCTGCAAGGGGAAGGTGAGCACCCATGGTCAGTGTTCATGGGGTGAGTTAATGAGCATTTATCCCATTCTGATGGTGCTTACAGCTTCTCCTCCTCTGCTGTTGGGCCCCATGATTCCCACATCCCCCTCTGAGCAGCACCATGCAGAGATGGGATCCCAGGCCCTGGGACTGACACCAGCATAATCCCAGCTGTAAGCCTTTCCTAGCTGCCAGGTAGTGATAAATTCAGTTTTGTTGCAGTCTCACAACAAGTGGCATATCACAAGAAAAGATCACATTGGCTAAATTAAATGGATATGATTCGTTACTTTTACCCAGCAGCCATTAATTGAAGTGCTACTAATGTAGTCTGGATGTATGCTAACAGTTTACAGGTTTTTTTGGAGCTAACATGTTTGATTATAAGACAGCCATCACAACCCACAAAACAAGCAGTACAATTTTATTGAGAGATTATCAGTCATTTCAACTTCTTTTCCCAGAGGAAGATAAAATTGCCTTTAAAAGTCAAAAACAAAATCTTACATCCCAAATTCTTGAGAAGAGAGCTGAGTAGCAAGTACTTCACTGCCACAGGTATGCATAGAGCTTGCAGCTCGCTCTGATTTACTCACCAGAAGTACTGGTGATGTAGCCACAGTAACCAGGGTCAGCATACCACAAATTCTGCTGTTTACTTCAATTTTTCTTCCCCCCCCCTCTCACCAGAAAAAAATAGGAGGAAAAAATCTTATTGCTGCCGAGGTCCCACACCGAACTTACCTTCTACCAGCAGGGCACTGCCAATGGCAAACACTTCTATTTCAGTGAAGCCTTCGGGGAGAGGGTGTGCAGTGACCATTCTTATGGTAAATATGCCAAAAGATTTAACCTCTGCCCTCTGTTATAGCTGTAGGGCTGCCTTTTCTCCGGGTCCCTCTACTTTCAGTAGCCCAAGGCTTCTTAAAGGAGCAGCTCACGTGCAAACACATGCTGTTATTATATAAAAGCTTTGGGGTTTTTACTCCTGCCACTACAATCCCTGCAGGAATGTTATTAGTGATGGGACTAGCATCAACCCACACTCCCCCTTCCCCTGCAAATCGTATTTCAGACACCAGCAAAATGAAAGCATTCATTGCAATTACAACAAGTTCTTTGTAGACACAAGATTAAGAAACCTGTCCAGTTAATTTTGCAACACTGGAAAAGAATTAAAGGTTGTGGGACAAAGGAAACATGTAATTGGGGAGTGACCTGAGAAACAAAGGGGCACTCATTGAGTTGATAATTAGAGGAAAAGTATGAACCAATAATTTCTGCAGCTTGTAGATCTTCCCCTCACACATTTTTTCAGAATCTGGCCAGCGTATTTTTCTGGCAGTGACTGTTCTCAAAATTAACATATTTCTTCTTTGGAACTGAGGCTTAAATTAATGTGCACACTGGCACAGCCTGTTTACAGGCAAACACAAATTACTGATTTGGGGCCCTAAACATACAAGGATATGAGTGAGTTGCTCAGTGGTGAACACTCACAGGAATCACCTCACTGTCCTTTTGGAGATGTTTGGGGACTGGAGTCTGGGTGTACAGTGGCTCTGGAGTATGTGCAGCTTGTCCAGCCTCCAGCTCATTGACTTAACAAGGCGCCACTAGTATGAGAGCTGCTTCTTTGATACATAATTTTCTTCATCCTGATACTCCTACTGCAAAATGGGAGCAAAAAGGGAGCTGAAGCACAGGGGATATTGGCTTCCCCCAGCTCAGGCCCCACACTGTGCTGACCTGTGTCAGGCAGTGTGAATTCTCTCCAGATGCCATCAGAGCTTGTTCAGGTCTCCTGACTACGTGGTGAAGGTGCATTTATGATCAGTGCTGTTGGTTGAAGACAGTGGTGGGTTTTTTGCAGTTTTCCTGAAAACTGTACTTCCAGGCTGTGATGCCCAGGAGAACTGATTAGAGCTTCAAGGCTGTTGTGAAACCATCTTGCTGTGTTTTTTTGATCTCTGGTATTCAATTTACAGCTCTTTTTGATGTAGGTAATTGCCTTGATGGATATGCCCTTGGATTTTGAAGTAGAATTCAGGAGGGCATGATATATGTTAGGCTATACAGATGTTTGGTTTAAGCAGAGTAAAATTACATTGCACCACATAAATCCATTGTTATGTTAGCCTTTCACTCACCTACATGTCTTGATGACAAAGAAGGTGACAGTCCTTCCTCCTAGCAGGGTAAATGAGTGATCTAAACCTGTGTTTTAATAGTGATCCATTGTATGTTCTTGAAAAAAATTAGTGCTAGATTTTGTAAATGTGCGGTAAATCTTTCTAGTGTGATAGTTCTGAAAATGGATAGCTCATTGTAATGCTTGTCAACATAAAGCTGCACAGCTCTTCTAAACTGGGGATAAAGGACACAGATGCTTGAACTGCCCTCCTGAGGGCTGTCAGGTACTTTTGGTTGCCTGCCACTGCACTTCACTCCCAAGCAAATCTCCCAAATGTGTTACACTGCTGGTAGTTTTTGTGGCATGTATTAAAGTCTATGGGGCAGACTTTGCTCATTCCAAAACTATTTCTTCCATGAAAGTAGGCTACTACCCCCCAGCCCCCTTGGATTTAACAGACCTTTCTCAGAATGATTATTAGTAACTTGTTGACTGCTTTTCCTCAAGTATCTTAACAATTTTCATGTCTAAATCTCATTTAATTTGTCAGTGCAGAGTCTAATTACACAAGCCAGTCATAGGCAAACTTTCCAGTGGTGGTTCAGCATCTGACTCAAATGAAATTCATGTCAACAGAAACTTTATGCATTGGTCTCTTAATGCCTTTGCTGATGCTGTGTTAAGCTGACTTTCTAATGGTACATTGAGAGAGTATGGAAGGATATAAGATACTTCAGTTATAAGTTCATGGTTTTCTTCAAGCAAAGAGGAGGTGCAAATAAGGAATAAATTATTGACTTTGATAGAATCTTCAAGTGATAGTTCTTTTTCCAGTTGGTAAAACAAAGCTGCATTCATTCCTTTCTGTCCTTTTTATGTAAGACATAACCTCACATCGTGTGCTCCTGTGAAGTCAGGGAAAACATGCAAATGATAACAGGTTTGCCAAAGACATTCATTAACTCCTTAGTGATGAAGTTTTTAGTGATCCCTTTCTACTTTATGCACTTTTTCAATAGCTACTTGCTCTTTCCAAATTCAGGGGAAAGGTCTTTTGCTCAACCTGATGTTATCTTGTAACTTCATAATTTGAATTCTGCTGATCTCCTTTCTGCATCAATAACACATCCATTTCCTTTTACCCTTTCACTTAAGAATATTTCACTGGTTACTAATCTGTTTGCAAGGAACACGCAGAAAAAAGACATGATAGGTTCTTGCCAGATGTCCCTATGGATTTCATAGAACTGATGGATTTGGTGAGAGCATATTAATCTTTGTAAAATATGCATTGGTACAAGCACAACAAGAAAAGGTGCAGTGCAAAGATAACAGAGTGCTCATGCACTCTGAATTTTCTTCAAGCAGTCAATGCAGATTACTGACACGGTATTTATATTCACAGCAAGAATTTGCTAAATTGATGTATTATTATTCCTCTGCCTTCCTAATCCTTTCTTTTGATTCAGGTTTAGCCAAATTTGACTTTTTACGTTGAAATATGCCTTTAAATGAAAAACTGCAGCATTTCAGCAGAAGCAGGCTGGGAATGCAGCCACCCAGAAGTGCAGTTTGGTATCACAGAAATGAGTGGTAATCTTGGTCCTCATGGGAAAGGCTTCTTGCCAAGGAAAGGAAACAGCGTATTGTCTGGAGACCTTCTAGAAGCAGTTGTGTAAATTTGTTTCAGTTTGGTGGGAGTGATAGGGACTATGACCCAGATTGTAAATAGGTGCCTGGTGTTGGCCATAGGAGGGATGGTACAGGGAAAAAATCATCACACCAGTGTGTGGACAGGCAGCAGCTCTTTGGAAATGCCTGCAGCCACATCATAACCCCTCTCCTCAACACTCTGGCAGTGTAACACTCTGCTCAGTCTGATTTTCTCTGCAGTTGCCTCAGAGCTGTTGGAGAAGATGTAGTGGTGAAGACCTGGGCAGGGCCAAGGAAGCTGGGGCAGGCAGGAGCCAGTGATGGTGCTTTTGGGGAGCAAGGGTGGCAGCCCCAGGTGTGGTGGGGTGGGTGCGGGGGACCCAGAGCAGGATGGAGACCAGGGGTGGGAGGTGCTGTCTGTGCAGAGGAAGGTAGAGGAAAGGGCTCACTTGCAAGTACAGAGCATCAAGGTCAGGGATAATATCCAGGAAAGCTCCTTGGCCATGCTGAGCAAAAATGAAGGAGCTGTAAACTCAGTGGGAAGTAAGAAAGCCAGGAGGAGCAACTTCAGAGTCAGAGGCAGAGCAGTGCTGCGTGAAAGGCTCTTCAAGAAAGGACACAGATCCATCACCTGCTCCCCAAATGTCACACATTACCCCATGGATTGGCTCCATGAGGATGCAACGCCTGGGACCAGGCAGCACTGGGAGTGCCCGCTGCTGTACCTCAGTCTTCAGAGAGTCAGAACTTGCTGTAGAGCTGAGAAGCTTTGCCTCTACTGTTTGAGTTACCTCTCTAGAGACAGGTAGCTTAATTCACTGTAAATTGAATGCATATTTGATACATACATGTATATCCACCCAGGATAGAAAATCAATAAAGTTACTAGAATATTTATTGCATTCTAGACTTCTTAGACTTTGCTGGATGTACCAATCCTGATTGTTATCAAATATATGTAATTGTTGCCCTGATCTGTTACCCGTCCCTCAAAATGCATTTTAGACACCTATAAATGTGTTTTGCTTTCAGTTAGCCTACTAGTTTTAGGGTTCTGTACATATTCACAGTATAATGAAATATGCTCTCTCTCTCTCTGCTGGATAGTGACATATTTCAGGACTTTGGAGGAGAAGGCAGTCCTACAGAATGCAGGATATACCTAGCACTGTCAATGTATTTCCCCCTTGGGGTTGAGACTTTCCCACTGCAGAAGAATAACTTCTCCAGGGATTACAGTTCAAAGACCAGTACCCAGTTATCAAAAACCCCTCTGATTTCAAGAGGGGTTGTACATTTCTTTGTATTAAGAGAGGATTTTCACATCAGCTCTCCTGTTTATTAGTGCTTTTGTAAAAAGCAACTTGATTTTCAAACAACATGATTCTCTCTGAACCATTCCTTAATGAGTCTGTGCTACTGACCATGTATGTAAATGAACTTACAGAGCACATATGACATAAGCACATCTTTTTGCCTGTCACTGTGGTATTGTATATCTTGTTTGTCTTAGCAGTCTTCTACCAGTGTATGGGTGCTGGGATTT
This sequence comes from Monarcha castaneiventris obscurior, assembly GCA_026261815.1. Lineage (NCBI taxonomy): Eukaryota > Metazoa > Chordata > Aves > Passeriformes > Monarchidae > Monarcha > Monarcha castaneiventris. The sequence goes on along the minus strand of JAMPIT010000886.1, from coordinate 26,620,747 downwards.
CCCCAAACTTCCTACTGGTATTTCCCTCACAAACATTATTTAACCCTGAATTCTGCATAGCTTTCCTCAACTTCAGTGTAAGATCTGTGTTTACTTTTAGAGGGATTAATCACATCTAAATTTTTTCTCCTATAAAACCCAAATCTGTTAATTATCCTGTCTAAGCTGTGCTTTGTTTACTGCTACAGGATGGAATGGGCAGAGAAGAATAACCTTAAGAAAATAAAAATACACAAAATAAAAGCTTTCCTTTTCTCATTCTTTGTACCTTTTCTCCTCTTTTTTTAAATTTTTTTCCCCCCAAAATTTTCTTGGTCACTGTAAGACTTGCAGCTTCCAAGAAGTTTACTAGAACTGCCACAAAGGTACGTACTGGGCCTGCAAAATCTCAGTACTGTATTTGGGTAAGTCAGAGTAGGAAAGCTGGTGATTGTCAGACTGGCAAGAGGGCAGAGGGTTGCTGTGAAAAACACTGTGCTGCATCTGCACTCAGGAGCCAGATAAACAATGCTGGAAGTTCTTCTTGCCTGAAGAAGCGAAATAAAACAGCCACTGTTTCCTAAGCAGAGGTGACTCCACAGGGCTTAGACTAATACTATTAAGGTCCAAATCAGAAAAGGTGGTTGCAGTCAGCAATATTACTGCATGACTCCCTCTGTCATGCTAAGGATGCTAAGCCCAAAGTTAGCTGGTCTTGTTGAAGTGAGGGAACTCTTGTACAGAATTTTAGGCAATGGAAGTACAATAGAGATATGCGACCAGGAATATAAACCTAAGAAACCTTCACTCATTTAAAATATGTCAGATATGACCATGGTATGTCCAGTCAGTAAATTGGACTATAGTGGACTTTTATTTGAAAAAGAACACTTTTTTACAGTGAGAATGATGCTGCTGGACAGACATGTATGCTGTTCTAGGTATATGTTCAGTAACTCCTTGACAATCAGTTCCTCTGCTGCTTTCCCTCTGCAGAGGAATTCACAAAGGGTTTATCCCAGAGGATTTTGCTCTGAGGCCCTGAATGTCCAATCCTGGTGGAATTTGCCTGTCGCTGTGGGGCCTTTGTAGAAGAAGAGTAGAAGAGCTATGGCCATGGTGGCTGGCCCACTCCTCCCCTAAAGTGAGGCAAGAGTAAGTGTCCAACTTACCTTCCTGGTCGCTGAGGGGCTCTGTGCCCTGAGGCCTGGAGGTTCCGCAGCAATGTCACGGACGCCCAGCACTTCCCATTTTTGTCAGTCATGACGAGGCCTCTCTGGGCGCCTCAGCCCAGAGGGAGCAGACAGGGACACACCAGGGGGGGTGGTTTGCACCCCTCCATCCTCCACCAGGCTTTGCCTCGCTGGGCACTGCTGACCACAGTGGGGCCTGGCGGGGAGGCCGCTGCTGCGTGGACAGAAATGGGTCAAGTGCGGCATTCGTGAGGGAGGCGTGTGAGTTTATCTCCCCCGTGGGCCAGGGGTCTGCCCTCAGGTCTGCTGTTCTGCACTGGCTGGAACAACCAAGGTGAATATGCACAAAAGAATTACCGCTGATAGACTCGTAATGTTCCGTGCCAAAAGCTGTGTGTGGGTTTGTTTTATTTCTTCAGCGTGTCCACAGGTCTGTTAATGACTTTGGTCCCGTAGGTCTGGAGGAGCTGCCTTCATCAGCATTAAGTGCAAGATCCAATTTAGAATGACGTAATGCATTAACGTGCTCTCAACTTGCATCAGTGGCAAGGTTTTTCCACTTTACAACATGTGCCCTGCCAGAAGCTTCTTGGAGATGCATTTACCTAATGAAAATGATTTAGTGTCTGGCCTGTGTTGTCTGCTAATAAAATCTTTCATACAAAATCATGATAATAAGGTATTTTATGGCTTTCATTTATGCTAATATATGCTGTTTGATTTGCTTTATGCCATATTTTTCTAAGTATATGGAGAAAAGAAGTAAAAATAAATTCTGTCCAATTGCCATATTAAAAATGAGTGACTTAGTGGAGCATGCTGTGTTTGTCACTCAGGTTTTGCTTTGGAGCTCGTGAGGAGAATCTTCTGATAAAACATTTCTGGCTTCAAAATATCTATATAGGGAAAAAATGGAAACTAATATGTCAACTAATTAACTTAATCTTATTAAATACAAAGCAAAATTTTTTCTCTGAATTATAACCCCACCTAAGAAAGATAAGAACGACTGCCATATGCTGAACTTTGCTGACAGTAGACTTTGACCCCACTTGCTTTGCATTTACTTACACCAAAAATATAAACAGGAGATCTGGTTCTTCTCAGGGAATGCAAAACGAATTCTTACACTTCAGATGAATGACACTTGCTGAATGCTTCTTTGTATGTTTTTTCCTACAACTGATATTTTTAGTCTGGTGCAGAGAAGAAACTGTTTACTTCCCTTCCTAAGTAAACAGCAAGGAGCACAATTTTTATGATTTGGAGTGCAGAATTGTAAGTGAAGAGCCTAACTCCCACTAGTTTCATTATGGAATGGATTTGTCTGTCATGAAAAAAAATGTTTTTCCTCTGCACTGCAAAAGGTAGTATTAATTTTAAAGTCTCAAATAAAGATCACCTGCACTTACAAGGAAATTATCTAATGAGTGCTCATTTTACATTAAATAGCATAATGAGTGAGTAACTGTTCAGTAGTTGGGAGGAGGTAATACACTTAAGCCTTAAAAATACCACGAAAATCTAGAAAGCTGTTGTACTGCAAACAATGCATCAGGACAAACCAGAATTTTGTGTAGAAGTGAATTCATAGTCTGTTAAACACAGTAACCAGATTTTGCTTCCAGTTTTATTTCTTCCATCTCCCTGAATTAAGGAGGAAGCATGGATATAAGCAAAAGAAGTATCTTCTTGCAGCCCACTCATCAATGCTGCCTCATGCAGTCCTTGAAGTGCAGGTACTGGCACAAACATCTATCCTTAACAGTTTTAAGGATCTCATTTCATTGCTTTTTTTCATTCATTCTGTTCTCTTCTGCTTGCTCCATTCTGAGACTTCACCTTGAGTACTGCATCCAGTTCAGGGACTCCCAACAAAACAAGGACCTGGACCTGCTGGAACAAGTCTAGAGAAGGGTCATAAAGATGGTCAGAGGCTGGAGCACCTCTCCTATGAAGACAAGCTGAGAAAATTGGTGTTGTTCAGCCTGGAGAACAGAAGGTTTTGGGAGGCCTTGGAGCAGCCTTCCAGTACCTAAAGGGAGCCTACAAGAAAGCTGGAGAGACTTTTTGCACAAGGGCATGTAGTGACAGGACAAGAGGGAACCACTTTAAACCGGCAGAGGACAGGTTTAGATTATATATTAGGAAGAAATTCTTTACTATTTTTGAAGCAGTGAAGCACTGGAACAGAACGACCACAGAAGCTGTGGATGCCCCATCCCTGGGAGTGTTCAAGGCCAGGTTGGATGGGGCTTTGAGCAACCGGTTCTAGTGGAAGTTGTCTCTGCCCACTACAGCAAGTTTGGAACTAGGTGATCTTTAAGGTCCATTCCAAACCAAATCAAACCATTGTGTGATTTTATGATCTATGGAGCCTGTGAACCAGGGGAATACATCTGCTCCCTGTGCACCAAGGCCTTCCTCCTCCACTTCTTTCTCCTCCAGTTCCTTATGGCCAAAGCCTACCTGAGCTGGTTTCCACACCTCCTGATGAACCTCTTGTTGAGTTTCCTCAGGATGAGGGCAGTCCCACTCTCCTGACTGCTCAGACCAAGCTTAATATGGGTGTATCTGTGGCTTGACACTTAACCCATCATTTGCATCATTTGGTGGTGATGTATTGATGACAGATTACTAGATAATACAGTCAAAACTCCAGCATGTAAGTGCTGATAAAACATAACTGGGTTATTAGTTGACTGGTCCCTTTCCCTCCCTTTTCTTCCCTTCAGAGGCATACTTGTGAATACACTCCAAGCTGTGAAACCTGTTAATGTTACCTCTTTTATTTATCTGGTTTTATTAATCTCTCAGCCTATCTCCAGGTCTCTTTCTTGTTCCGAAGTGACTCTGTCATGTTAAGTAAATAGCAGCTTTCTTGAAAAAGTGCAGAGCATTAGCTGCTGCTAAGGCATGCTTTATTGATTGCTGTTGATTTTTACAAATTAAGTTTACTTCTACTGCTCCTGGCATTTAGTTGTAACTCGGATGTTTCATTAGTGAGGCAAAATTGAGGTTCATGAAAGCAAACCTTACAATACAGTTCTGCTTTCTACAAGTTTATTATCCGAGAGCTCCAATGGAGGAAAACTACTTTAATCAGATGCATTGAAAAAAATATAGATGCAAGAGGTTAATTATGTTGCATTGCCTTCTCAAGTAGAATTTAACTTCAGATGTTTCAGTCAATGTTGTGAGTATTGAGCTGAGGCAGAGTCTGGGCAGCAAGGCAAGTTGACCAATGAGTACACTAAAAAAACCAATAAGCTTGGTCTTAGCTCAGAGATCATTAAGGGAACTGAGAAATCGTTAAAGCTAGAAATGGGACCTAATGGAAGTCAATGAGAGAACAATTATGGATATTTAATGAGCAGGACTGCATTCTGTTCTCATGTCTTCAGAAATAAATAATGAGATACTTGAATTTCTCTTTGAACAACAGTAAATGTAGAATGTTAAAATAGCAGGGGGAAAAGTAATCCTTTGGGTCATCCTCTCAATAAATGATTTCTGCAAGCCTTAATTAATTATCAGAGTAACATGTGAAACAAGCTCATGTGAAACAAGCTCATGTGAAACTATGGCAGTGTAAAATGTCTGTTTAATTGTTAGCCCCAAAACCACATCTAGATTACTGTGAAACTTTGAAAGTTTGTTACCCAGAATTATTGAAAAATTGCCAGCGTAATTTCATTCTGAACACAGGATGAATTGTGCATGAGAAGAGCTCAGAAATCCTGGCAAGCAATCTTTGTTAGAACAACACTGATGTAGCATAGTCATTAACCTTCAGGTAGTTTGTATGTAGATAGATGTGTTACTGCTGCACTTCTGAGTGGTAACTTCTGATTATGTATTTCAAAAGGAAAAGCAGAACCAACAGGTCCACAACAGGGAGGAATGCTGGAAAAGTGAGGTGTCTTTGGCTGACCTTAAGACAAAGCTGAGATTTTCTGAGCATTTTTGAAGCTGCCACACAGCTCTGCATCAGGTGGCACTCCCCAAAAGGGTCCCATACCTGAGCTTTGCTGTGTCAGTCAATCAGAGCACAGTGGTCAGTCCTGCAGGTGCATGCTAGCCCTGGTATAAACTGAAATACGTACCTATTTACTGGATTATTAACTGTTTATCAATATCAGGCTTGTTGCCAACAGTTCAATAATTGCTTTATCAAACTAGGAGTTCTTAAAAGAAAATAAAGCCTTTTAATAGCATCACTATATGTATTTTAACATTCTTAGACAGAAGGCTTACATTCCATTAGCACAAATAACTGTTTTAAATCTTCACAATACCTCTGCGAGGAAGTAAATTATGGCTAATTCCTGGTCAGATAACAGCTATCTTGCCTTTGATGTAGGTCCCCCCAAAATACATTTGTTTTCTTCTTGCACGAGAGCCACAGACTGCCTGAGCAGGGTGTTTTGAAGGGGCTGCTGAAGGAAGAAATGCTGTTAGTGTGGTTCCGGGAAGCAATAAGCACCTTCATGAAAATAACTCAAGTCCCCATCCTTAATCCCTGTCTATCCCGTTTTATCTGATGGACTCAGCGCGGGCTGGAAGATCACAGCGTGGCTGAAAACAAAGGGAGTTAACAAGATGTGAGCGGCCGATGGGTAAAACAATAGGCGAAGCCCTCCACGCTGCCTAGAGCCAGGTGCGCTCCATGCGGAGGTCGCCATGTGGATCGCGGTGGCTCTGCTGTGCTGCTCGGCGCTGGCGGCGCTGCCCCGGGCCGGCTCCTCCTGCCCCTCGCAGTGCAGCTGCTCCTTCCACAGCCTCAGCGAGGCCACCAAAGCCAGGTACGCGGGCGCTCCGCCGCGGGCTCGGGGGGTTCCTGCTCCTCTGCGAGGATGCTCGCAGGAGAAAATGTTGCGGCTGGAATTTGTGGCCATTATTTTTGCAGTTGCTCTGCGCTCTAGCTATATTTGCAGAGGATTAGCTTCTGAAAACACAGTAAGCTGATTGCAGAGAAAGTGTTCGGCCATCTCCTCTGTGAGAAGTGACATAATTATTGCTGATGTAACGGCAAAAAGAGAATAAAATTTAAAAAAAATTTTTTTTTTACCTTTATGCTGAAAATTCTGGTTCTAAAAGGTTTTATTTATTCTGCTCTGCTGGTTTGTTGCTGAAGTGTGACTAGATTTGATTCACATTGTGGTACCAAACCCAGCAATTTACTTAAAAAACCCTTCAGCTGGAGATTTTGGGCATAACAATAGACTTTAGACAAGAATGAACTAAAAAAACCAGACAGTAACAAATAAAAATAAAAGAAGTTCATTCTCAGACTGGAAACTTTCCATTACAAAAGAAGACAAGACCAGAAGGACATCCATCTTTGAATGCAAAACCATTTTACGTACATTCCTCTGGAGGGCTGTTATAAAAGAGTCCTTCTGAAGGGTAATCACAAAGTATCTGACTTAAAAGAAAATAGAGGCCATATTTTCATAAGGTGTGGTTCACAGCAGAAGAGGTTTTGTGACAGAGATATAGTATTTGCAAAATCCTTTGTAATAAACATTTCTAGACTGAAATATTTTTTTCATTACTGAAATGAAATATTTTGGAACCCCATGAAATAGCTCTACTTTCTTATCTCTTTTATGGTGCTACAGATTTAATACTAGAAACTTTCCCAGTAAGAAGAAGCATGCGAGAGACACAAGTAGCCTGCAATTGTTTAAAGGGAGTGCAACAGCATGAGAGCCAATTATTGCTCCATAAATGTCACAGTTCCCAGGGGAATTTCCTCTCAGTGACTGGAAAAAGCTGTTGTGCATTTCAGTAAGATACATAATAAAGCAAATATCCATTAGTCCCTTAAGGAGCATAATGCCACCTTTTTTCTGCATTATGATTCATATTTCTCACTAGAAGGAGATTATCCCATAGATTAAATGTTTAGTGCTCACTGACAGAGCTTAGGGATGCTATGAGAAGCATTCTGCTTTACTGCCATGGTGTTTCTGTTAGTAAACATTTTGTGATATGACTATACCAAAAAAAATGTTTTATTGAAAGAGGGTCTCTGGATTTTTCTTATTTGATAGATTTTTATCTTCCTCAAAATCTCAACTTTCAGCAGAGGGTGGGCAGGATTTAATGCCACAATAAAAGTGTTAGGTGAGAGTAATGTACTGTGTTTTGATTATAAATTAACAATTTAACTGTAGGCTCAAATAGCATTTAAATCTGGGAAGTCTGCCTGAGCAGTTCAGCAATGTTATATGTTTTTGTTGATAGTAGAGGAATAATTGCATTCAGCCAAAACCAATCTGGTTTTGACAGCTTTTTAATATTCTGTTTATAGAGGCAGTGTGATAAGAAAACGTTACTTGACTGATCACATTACATTTCTTGTGGTGTCTTGTTCAGCACGTGGAGCAGAACATGCCTATCTAACCTGATACTTTTTGCAGGTGGCTTGGTATTTTGTTAAGAATTTGCCTTCCCCTACTTGTGATAGGCAAATTAAAATTCAGTCTGAGAGATTTGTTTTATCTCCCTTCATTTCTCATGGCTCTCTAAGATCCCAAGTCACAATTTCTTGTATGAAGGCTGCAAAAACGCAGCATAGGCTTTTCATGTTTTGACCTCTGGAGATTAGAAATAGGGAGAAATGATTAAAGCACATAAATCTGCCTTGCTTTCAGTATAGCATCTTCCATGCTTTCACTCTCATGACTATGTGTGCCTGCAGTGCAGTGACTGCTAGCATCTCTCCACACCTTCCATAGTAATGCAGAGCTTACTCCAGAGTATTTCCAATGAGTTGTTAGCTGGCTTTCTTATCCTCATTTCTTAAACCAGAGTTTCTGTCATATTTAATCTATATAACTTCTTGCTCTCCCACATGTCAATAAAGCTTCTTTTAGTATGGCTTTTATAGTTCAATTTATGGATCCCTTTGTTTTAACTTGCACTGGAATCCTCTGTTGTGCATAAATGTTGTCACTGCTGTCTAAGTACTCTAAAAAATTGAAAGCAAAAACCAACAGGAGCACCAGATTCAGACTCACACCACTCCAGGAGAGGCAAAACACTGTGATCTCTGCAGTCAGAAGGTACAGAATTACTGCAAGTTGATGTATTTATGGTGATGTTCAGCAGCAAGGAAGAAACGACAATAAATCTTGGGAAAAAAGAAATGCAGAACAAAATCTTCCATTAAAATAAGGTTTCAAAACCTTTTCAAAATAAAAGAAAGTCCCATCTTTGCTTGTCCATGTCTTTCCCCACCAGGACAGTGCTGTGCAATGACCCAGAGATGACCCTCCCTCCTGTGAACATCCCTGTTGATACAACCAAGCTTCGGATAGAAAAGACAGCGATCCGCAGGGTGCCAGGAGAGGCCTTCCACCTGCTTCACAACCTGGAGTACCTCTGGATGCCCTACAACTCCCTGGCCAGCCTCAGCGGGATCCCCTTCAAGGGCCTTCGTCGTCTGCTGGAGCTGAGGCTGGATGGGAACAACTTAATATCATTCCCCTGGGAAAGCCTGGCTGGGATGCCACAGCTGAGGCTCCTGGATTTACACAACAACGAACTCACCTCAGTCCCTCCAGATGCTGCTCGTTACGTCAAGAATATCACATACCTGGATCTGTCCAGCAACAAGCTGATGACCCTTCCTCAGGCTCTCATTGCCACCTGGGCCAACCTTCAGGCTGTTCCCTACTTCCCCAATGATAACTCCAAGATCATCCTAGGTAAGAGAAGTGCCTGCCAATTTTCAGGGGGCACAAATGTCAAGAGTTCCTCATCTTATTGCAGCATTTTCACCCGCTGTGGTTACCATAGCAAGTACACTGCTATTATATGTATACAATTTAATACCCCAAATAATGTGTGTAAATTCATTTGCATATTAACAGCCTCACCTCAGGCTCATCACACCCAGCTTATTATGCCATAAATTTGATCACTTGCTTGAATCTTTGTAGCACAAAACGGGTGACTCTTGCTTAAGGCTTTTTTAGTTATTGCCACTGCCATTTTGGATAGAAATACAAATATGTTTACAGCTCTTCATCATTTGTGTGCTCTTTCCTAATAACACTGTGTATGGAATTGACCCATTTTGAGCAGAACTAAATAAAAGGATGGATAATTTATTATGCCCAAATTAAAGAGGAATAATTCCATGGCTGAGCATAAAATCTGGGTCAGAGCTGCCAGTTTGTCTCTTCCCAGAGCCTTGTTTAACTGTTCACACAGAATTAAACCCTAGTCTACCCAAACCCACCAAGATAGTGCTGCCTTGAGGGGCAGCTGTGAAGCTCCAAGAATACCCATTTTTGAGGCAGTTGTAGGCTCCTCAGAGGTATGACTTTGGGGCAATTATCCATTTTTGTGTCAGGGTATTTCACAGCTGTAGGATGCCCAGGTGAGGTTTTGAGCACATTTCCTAGTTCAAGGAACTACATGGTCTTTTAGCCATTGTTCACTGTTCAAATCCATGGCAGGCTGACAGTGGCTCAGAGTTGTTGCCATCTGCTGTCTTCACTTGCCACATGCTGACCCAGCCCCACTGACTGTGTTTGGTCACTGAGGTGTGGGCATGGCATGTATGGCCTCTGCAGCCAAGGTGTGAGTTCAGGCACCTGCTGATAAATCTCAGCAGAGGCACTGCAAGTTTCCTCTCACTCTGGCAAGTACCTGCTGCTCTTTGTTCCCTTGATAAATTTAGGGAGGTAAAGTTTTTAAAAAAGAGATACAAGACTTTAAAAAGATACAAAATGCCACCTACAAAGCTTTTAGTGTCCTTAGCAGATGTCGCTGAAGGTTTCACTAGCATCAGGAGAGGAAGGAGCAGGTGTTTCATTATCCTGTTTTGCTAGATGCAGTAACAAGTTCTTTAAGCCAAAACTGGCAGTTTGGGATTGCCCATTTCATTCATGGCAAGACTGCCTAGATCTAACTTTTCCCTTTTTATTTTTAGAGTCAAGTTACATGTAAAAATGTTATTCCATCCAATATAGATCAGGAGACTGTTTTATCAAGAAGAACAGATCATGCCTTGATGCACGTGGCCAAACTGAGTAGTATCCAGCTGTGCACAGGCTGATTGTGCCAGGATCCTAAAAAATTCATGCAGGCATATAAGTATAATGCTAAAATTAACTCAGTAATGTATAGACACAACAGCTTCTAGGCCCTATCCTGTGGACACCCATAGGAACCAGGTAGATAAAATGCATGTCCCTCACAGGAGCAGGTTGGGAAAACACAGCTGCCTGTTTCTGTTTCACTCTGCTCATGGTTGTTTCTCATGGAGGCATAAAAAGTCATGAATAATAAAAAGAGTCAGTCCAATCCATTCCTTTGGCTGCAATGCATCACTGTAACTCCTCTTCAGAGCCCCTACTTGCCGACTCCTTCAAGAATAATTCCTCTGCTAAGTTGCTGGCTAATAGCCTGTGCCGAGGGTGCAAGCTTTTCCACGTGAGGACTGCCCATGTGAGCCCATGGAACTGTGCTGTGCAGGGCACCAAAGGGCTCACTGGGGCTTTGTGGGTGCTGCAGCTTCAGCTGGAGCTGGGGCACCTGCCAGGGAATCTGGGATCATTTGTTATCTAGTGCATGAACTAGAAGTGAGCTGCTAGCAAAAACGCCATAAAACAACAAAACCAAGCTGATTGTTCATTATTTATTTAGTCCCCTTCACTTTAACATATTAATTTATAAGAATTGACCTCCTGCCAATACTCATCGTTTTCAGATCTTCTTCTAAGCCCAGGGAAGAAGATATGGAATTCACTCAGAAGACATTTTTCAGCAGCATCTTTAAACCAGTCTGAGGGAATGTTTAGTACTCTTCACTTTCAGGCAGGTGCCAGCCCCAAAGCACATCCTTGGGCTGTGCAGGGAACAGAGGAGGCCAAGCCCCCTTGGAGGGAGCAGAGCTCACTCCTGTGGCAAGCAGGAGGCCTGGGAGCCATGCTCCTGGCTTAGGCTTCAAATGTGTGCCTGGGGTTAGATGGCATTAATATCCCTAGTGCCAGTTCTGCTAGCTAAAATCATTAGAGACCACAACCTGTCCACAACACAGCTGGATGTGAACATTTCTAAGCAGGATGACACAGTTTTAATCAGAATACAGCAACTTCTGTTCATGGATATGCATTACTCTAGTTCCAAATTTGCTTTTTCAGTATGATCTTCACAGATCTCTTTTTAATAATGTCTCATTTCTTCAGAATTGGAATTCAATAGGTGCAAACTGTGAGAGCAGAATAAAGAAGAAGAGAAACATTCCAAGACTCTGAAACAGGAGTGTGTTTTTCAATGTACCTTGTTCTGTGTGTAGAGCCTTAATATAGTTATGGTCTCTCTATGTTTTTTTATGTACCATAACAGGCATACTCTTCAGTTTAATCCTTAAAACAGTTCTTTCATCTTATCCAGTATAAATTAGCATTTCAGGAAAAACAACCAATTTCCAAAATAATGAAAATAACTTAGAATAACAGGGCTGGAAGAGAATGATGATAGGCAAGTAAAATCAGCTACAGCTACTGCAGGTGTGAAAAGTGGCATGACAATCTGGCTAGTATTTTAAGAATGTCCAGTGAGAAGAATTTTCTGGCCTGTTTAAGAAAGAGACTTCATAGTCTCCTCATTCCAAAAGAATCCACACACCTTCTCCCATGAGTACTTGTTTTTTCCATCCTGGAACAAAATGTGTTTGTAATAACAACTTGTTTTGCTTCTTTATATGCATGAATCACGATGCCTTCATGATATGAATAATCCTGCTTTGAACTTAATATGATTTCAGATCCAGTTTTTGAGATACTTTAGCAAGCCACATTTATTCCATTCTGGCAACTGTGGGATCCATCAGGCTCGGCCAACAGTGGGGGGGGGACGGGACACCCCCCCAAATATTCACAGGCAGTTCTTGCAGAGCAGACTGAGAGCCTATCACACTTTGTCCTGCTGAAAAACAGAAACAAAAGTGGCAGAAACAAAAGGTGCCGTTGGAGTGACTTAATGCCCTGATTTCTTTTTGACAGGCTTGCAAGACAATCCCTGGGTGTGTGACTGCAGTCTGTATGAAATGGTCCATTTCCTAAATTTCCAGTCTCCTAACATAGCCTTCATCGAGCCCAGGCTGAAATGCTTCACCCCCCGCAGCCTCGCAGGAGTCTTCTTCAGCCAGGTGGAGCTGAGGAAGTGTCAGAGCCCCGTTGTGCACACGTCTGTGGCCAAGGTGAAGACCATCCTGGGCAGCACGGTGCTGCTGCGGTGCGGCACCACGGGCGTGCCCATCCCCGAGCTCAGCTGGAGGAGAGCTGACGGGGCTCAGCTGAACGGCACAGGTGCGTTTGCTCCAAGCTTGGCTGCACACGTGCAATGAGTGAGGTAGACCTGTAGCAGGTGCAATCCACTCTTGCACTGTGATTTTCTATGGACTAGAAAACTACTTACATGTTCATCTAAGTATTATCAGATAAATGTATATTATCATGTGTAAGAAGCTGGTTTTGCTTTGTTTCACGGCAGTTGTGGTGGTGAAACAAGACAAGGGATTTTCTGCAAATCTGTTGGAGCTAAAGAAACAAAGTATGTCCAAGTGTAGCAATAAGCTGTTTTCAGTTAGTTGTTCAGTCACTAAAAGGGTTCCTAATGAACTATTCTATATTCTATTAATCTGTTCTATTGCTAATCAATTAGCAAACCTCTCTGGCAGAGAGATGTCTGATGTGAATTTGACTCGGAGCCGGATCTCCTGTAGAAGCAAGAAAAGGTTGCAAACATACAGCATTACTGATATATTAAGACAAAAAAGCCACTAAACTGCTGAAGGATACAACACTTCAAGTGGGAATGTCCCAAGGAATCATTCCCTTCTGATAGATTAACAAGGTCTCCTGGGGAAAAAGCTCTGTGGAAGAAACCCTGACCACCTGGTCTGAGCATCTCTTCTGTTCTAACCCCTCCCATGGGGGAAGCTTTCAAACAGACACTGGTTTTGTGACTGATCATGTTTTCATTTCCAGTCACAAGAATGTTTGGAGCTGTAATTGCCACGTTGGCCCTTTAATGTGTGGGGAATTTAGGGAAGAAACCTTTACTCTACTGAAGACAGCTGTCCTTAGCTTTTTGTCCTAGAAGTTTTCAGTAAGGATCTGAACCTTCTTGCTTCCAACCTGCCCTGAGTACTCCTGTGTCCTAGTCCTGCCCTGACTTTCATAGAGGATCTAAACTCAGCAGATAGATTGCTAAGTATGGGGTCTGATCTTCAAAGGGTTACAGAGCTCCTCAGTGCACAGAACAGGGAAGAGAGCAATTTTCTTTCACAGCAGTAGAACCATTTGGAATAAATATATAATTTTGTGAGATCTGCACATGTCATTGCTCTGTTGTACATGATGTGGAGGATGTAGCAGAGCTGCTCCTCATAATGAAAATGTGTACCCACCATGCTGCAAACATCCCTCCTACACCTGAAAGAGAGCCACCACAAAACATACTACAGGGGATGATTTCCTGAAAGCCTATGTTGAGTTTACTTTGAGCTACAACTGAGTGATGTATTTTGTGCCCCATTAAATCAGATGCTAACACCTTTCAATAAAAGGTTGGCTGAAAAGATAGGTTATTTCTCAGCAATGGCAGCTTCTGTGCCAATGCTATAGTGACTATTTGAAATGCTGGTGTTCTGAACAGAAAGGATTGAGAAACAGCTCACAGTTTGTATGTGCAAGTAATTGCCATAGGTAGGCCCATGGCTTTTATGTTTTTTAATACACCCATTCAGTAAATACTTAAACTGAAACAGTAACTTCTGCTACCTAGTATTTCGCTGCCACTGGAAGGGGCCCTGGTAGCCAAGGCTGGATCCTGATCCCAAGAGGGCTTGGGAGAAGTTTGCATCCTCTTACCTTTGCCTTTCAGACATCTCCCTGGTTTACCTTTCAGTGGGAAAGGGCTGGGACAGTGTGTGCCCATCCTAAGGAGGCTGGTTTAATGATGAAGAGCGTGCTTTACCCTTCCACAAGATCCCAACTCTTTTTTTTTTTTTCTCTGCACCAATAAAAAAATGCAAAACCCCCATAGTTTTAGCCTCCAAGTAAATCATGTGAGCAAATCAACACTCAGCTGTGTACATAGCATTTGGTGGTAAGTGATCACACCTGTACAAGGATAAACACCTTGTAAGGATATTATCTTCCAACTATTTTTCCATATACTCTAGGCTAGTCCATGTGTGTTTATTACAATAAAATCTCCACTGTTTTTATTTTCTTTGCCTCCAAGGGCTGCATCTAATGCTCAAGTAGATCACGTTACTGCCTGCTCCTTCCACTCTTTTAAGTATTGTACCTACGTAAGAATTTTCAAGCTTTTATTTTTAATGGAATGGAAGATCCTTCCCTGTTAGGTTTTCAAGCTGTATATCCATTTGGAGGAAATAGAATCAAATGTTTCACATTCATTTTGAAGCAGATTAAATCCTGACATAATCTAATTATAGTGTTACTGTCCTTAGATTTATTTTGATTTTGTAACGTTCTTGGTGGCAAGCAGAAATGATGATTCTTTATCATATACTTTATTGAGCAGATATCTGGTGATGGAGTCTAATATTTTACAAACATGGTATTCATTCCATTTGTTATTACCTATTTATTTAACATTTTTTCTGCCTTGCAGTTCACCAAGAGATTTCCAGTGATGGGATGAGCTGGTCCATCCTGGGCCTGCCTGTAGTCTCTTACCTTGACTCTGGAGAGTACATCTGTAAAGCAAAGAATTTCCTGGGGGCAACAGAGGCGTTCATCTCACTCATCATCACAGACTCAGAAAGCACGGATGACCCCAACTCTAATGGCAAAGGCCCGTGGAATGGGAAGGCGAGCGGGATGCAGGCAGCTGCCTACAACGACGACCTGGTGGCAAGGTACGTCATCACCACCTCCACTGTGCCCACCCTGGGGGCTGGAGCGGGCACTGGAGATGGGCTGCTCCTCCCGGACATGGCACAAGACAGCAACCCCCAGAATCTGCTGGTGAGCCCCACCATGGGCCAGCAGGAGCCAGAGCGGATGGTGAGGTCTGTCAGGGTGATAGGGGACACGGACCAGGGCATCACCCTGGCCTGGAAGGCACCTATGGCAAAGAACACCACGGTGTTCAGTGTCCTTTATGCTGTTTTTGGGGAGAGGGACATGCGGCGGATCAACGTGGAGCCAGGGAAGACCAAGGTCACCGTTTATGGGCTGCTGCCAAAGACCAAATACATCGTGTGTGTCTGTGTGAAAGGGCTGATCCCCAGGAAGGAGCAGTGCATCATATTTTCCACAGATGAAGTTTTCAGCGCGGGAGGGACGCAGAAGCTCATCAACGTGGTTGTCATCAGCGTGGCCTGTGTCATTGCTGTTCCTCTGACACTGGTGGTCTGCTGTGGAGCGCTGAAACGGCGCTGCAAAAAATGCTTTGTGCGAAAACCCAAGGAAATTCAGGAATCCTACGTCACCTTTGAAAGCCTGTCTCCTGGGGCCAAGGCAAAAGGCGTGGAAGGAGAGTACTTGACCAGGCACACCCCTGATGAGTCGAACAGGCTGCTGTCTGCCCGCTCCAGCGTGGACTCAGAAGCCATACCAAAGATTGAGGGACAGCCTAATGAATACTTCTGCTGACAGTACCCAGGCTCACTGCCAGCTTGCCCAGTGGAAAACACGTGGCTGTATCTGTGACTCTGCTCCAGCACTGCAGGCCACCCTGTCCATGCTTCTGTCTCTGACGTGTTCTGGAAGAGGATGCAAGAGGGTAGATGGCGCCCAAGCTTTACAGATACATGTTGCTCATACCACTTGGGGTTTGCTGCTTTGTATCCAGTCAAAAGCTTCTGTGATAATGGCCTCATTCTCCTGGACCTCTTCTTTTTGTTTCTTTTTCTTGTAAAATGAAGTGTGCACACTGTGTGTGAGGACATTAAGCAACATTTCTGAGTGTGCTCTGCTTGGTGTTGTTTAGGACCTGCTCTGCAATACGCAAAGTATTTTATTCTCAGCTCTTTTTATGGGTTTTTGGTTGACAAACAGGGGAGTGTTTAGTAATTTTGATCTGAGAAGGTGAAGATTGAGAGTCTCACCTTTTACATCCCCCATGTTTGCATGAAACATGCAGCTTGATGCTTAATAAATCACTTAATACAGATGTACAGAAACCCTTTCCAGTATGTCCAACTTAATCACAACTCTATGCTCTGAATTTGGAGAAATGTGCAAAGGAGACAGAAATTGAGAGCTAAAACCCAATCCACTCCTAAGAATGCATAATAGAGAGCATTTTCTAATTGCATTTTGGCCCTAAACTCTTAAGATATTATTGAACAAGAGCAAAGGTCTTTCAATATCAGTCCTAGCTGGCATTTTGTATCTGTATTGTAATTAGTAGAATATGTTTTTTACCAGCTGTGCTAGATAAAAATCATCCAATAGCCTACTTTGCACATGGTGTGTGGTGGTGTAATGCTTCATAACCATACTGGAAAATCTACATTAGACAATTTCATAAAAATCTCCCAAACCAGCCCTGTCATTGCTGCCTGTGCTTCTGACAGCAATGTGAGGGTGAAGACCCCACACCATCTGCCAGGCACTTGTGACTTGGTCACAGAAAGAAGCTGCTCTGTGCAGAGCAGCAGAAAGTGATGTGGTGTGACCACTGGCCATGCACACATCAGCCATTCCTGATTATGGTCTCAGTGGTGGCAGTGGCTCAGTGCAGACTGTTGGGTTTCAAACATTTTACAAGTTCAAGCACCCTGAAAAAAACCTGTCTAATATTAATCTAAATGTACTTTCATAGTCAGGGTGAACTGATCAGTCATTTAAGTTATGCAGCTTCACTGGAATTTGGATCTGAGTGCTTATCACAAAGTAATTCCCAGACGTGTAATTTTCCACTCAAGTCCTCATGTAGTAGTTTGGTATATAACATTTCTCTCTTCGTAATAAATATTATTCATGAAGAAAATAATATATATTCTGCCAAATGTTGAATGGGAAAGATCCAGCCAAGTTGAAATGGTAACGGATAGAGCTTGCTGAATTGTTCTGAAATGTGTGTTTGTAAATTTATTGGAAAGACTTCCACGCACATTCTGGATGTGTATGTACAGTGTGGGTTTACAAAATTCACTGGTTGGAATGGAGATCTGCATGGGTTTTGCAAGTCTTCCTTATACAGCAGGGTTTCAGTTATGTCAGATTATTTGGCGTGATGGAAAAAGCAAGTTATGTGATCTCAACATAAATACCAGCAACAGGGGTACATCACAATAGTTTCAGATAGCACTCCCTGTATTCCTTACATTAATGATAAAGAAATTCTCTTGTATTGGGAGAACTTGTTAATCCCTGAATTATCCCACATAATTCATGCTACTGCTATCACTGGACTGTGTAGATTTTTAGGTTTACAAATAAAGTTTTGTAAAATTACGTATTTTAATGCAACAAATTAACTGATGAAACATGTGGTACATAATACATCTATTCCTTATTTATAAAGTTCATTTGTCCCAGCCTGATTACGAGAGTCAGGAAAAAGCTGTCCTTCCAGCAGCAGTTTTTAGCTGAGTTGCAAGGATTGCTGTATGTAAGCCTGGGTCCTGCCCACATGTGCAGCAGGAGCACTGGGCTGTGCAGAGCCCAGCCTGCCATGGCCCTGCATGGGTAAGCTCCTGAAGAACCAAGGCTGTCCTGAAGTTTTCCAGTGGTGAACAGAGTGCACCTACTGCTCAAGGACTTTCCTGTAAGTCAGGTCTGCAGGAGCTGCCTGGGAACCAGAAATATCCACTTTTCAGCTGACTGGAGACATGAGCTGGGTCATTTGCTGCACCCAGCCCTTGGTCTGTGAGCTGGCTGTGGAAAAGGTAACGATCTGGGCCAGCACTGGCACTCTTTGCCTGCGAGGAGGGGAGGATGGAGGGACCATCCTGGGACATTCACTGTGGATGTGTTCAATTTTACAGACTCTACTGGGTATTTTTTGTACTCTGAATGAATAGTGATCCCAAATAGAATAAATGTGAATCTTCTTTTCTCATTCCTGTGTCCACTCTCACTGTCTCACAGATGAGGCATCACAGTTTACCATCTCAGCTGCTGCAGTTCAAGGCAAGTGTTTATCTACTGCACTGGTTGTTCATACAGGGTAGGCAATAGGTACAAACCTGTACAAGCTCTGTCTCATCTGGTGTACTTGCTAAACTGGGAGTGAAATTTCAAACCATTAGGGAAGCTGATGTGACTTCAAAGCTCTGGGTCAGATTTTCAGTGGTATCAGACATGTAAAGATAAATATCTCACAGATTTTCTGTTTTCTTGTTATGGCAGGGCTGTTAGGCACCTAGTTTCAGCAGGGTAAGGAGACTATTTACCCCTGCCAACAATTTCTTTCTTGGTTAAAGTCAATTCTCAAGATGTGCTGTAAGAACCAAAGCAAACATCTGCTATTGCACTCCCTTTTAACAAGCTTGGACTGATATCACCACGCCCGCTAAACCATCAACTCTTTTTTAAACACTTTGGTACCTGCACTTTCTGCAACACCCAGCTGCAGCCTTCAACACTTAGGTCCTGCCCAGCAGTGATTCCTAACACTGAAAGCCATGGTAGAGGAACTAATTGAAAAGCATCAGCCCAGACTTGATTTCTTACAAGAAGCAATGTCATTTCAAGATGGAGTTTGACTCTGGCCACAGCTGGGAGCACACAGAGGGTGATCTCTTGGCGTTTGCTTTGGCAATCAGCTCAGTCTCTGAAACTGCACTTCCTATAGACTAGCAGACACAGTCTCTGTGGAGATTTATTTTGACAGCTTGAGTTTCAGACAGCTTGTTCTGCATTTTGTCTTCAGCCAGGATGCCACATGATGTTAAAGAGCAGCTGAACTGAGTGGACATCTGCTGTCACAATAGTGACCATTAAATTTACAAGCAGGCATAAAGTAGGCTGAATTAAAAAGGCAGCAAAATCCCACTCCAGTAGGGAACTAAGTATAATGGCTGTGGCAAACACTGGAGGATTTATTTCTCTTACTTCCCCCTCCTCCTTTCTCCTCCCCCTTCTCTCTACCCTAATTCATCTGACTTGGGTAAGTAATTCACCACTGAACTCGCAGATTAATGCTGAACCTTCTGAGTACACTTGGAGTTTGGATATATTTAGATAAATGCCCTCTCAAGCAGCAAATAAATATCAGCCGTAAAACAGCCAAAGCACTGGCCCATGGTACTGACTAACATCACTCTTTGAAAGGCCATTTTCCAGCTCTATAGAAGATAGGTGGGATTGGCAGGAATTCTCTTGTGAGAAAAAAACTGCAATTCCTTTTTATTATTTTTTATGCTAAGCAAATCAATTATTTAAAGGACATGGGGCATTGTGCACCTGTTCTGTGCCTGAAGATGTACATGGAGGAAAACTCCATTAGTTTTTACTCTGTACATAAACCTGTAAATAAATAACACTTCACTTTTCATGAATGATTTTTTGAGGATGTGACTTAGCTGCCACGTACTTTAAGACCCTCCCTGTGGGCCATGGAGGAGGGGTGTGAAGGTGGCAAAGAAGGCCCCTTTCCTTTCAAACAAAGGAGGTTTTGGGCCTTAGAAGTGGTGAATTCCTTCTGCTGTCCTTTCTGGTGCCACTGGGACAGCCACAGTGTCCCAGCCCAGAGCCTCCCTGGTGCCATGTGTGCAGTTTGCTATCCCACCTCCCTCAAATCCCCAGCACTGATGGGTGTCTCCATCCCTCGTGGCTCCCACCTGTCCAGCACGACTGACCAGGCCAGTGATCTGGGGGGATTCAGCCATTCATCCCACCACAGGGAGGTGTCCCATCCCCTCTGAAGCTGAACATCAAGGCACTGATTTTCTTCTGCCTCTGCTGAAAGATTTCTTCTCCCAGGCCCTGCAGCTCTCGCACGGGCGAACTCCAGCATTTGCTCCTGTCACCCACGAGTTTTCTAACTAACTGCATCATAAATAGTTTGTTACTGTTATTGTTATAATGGGTAAAATTATGTAACTCTATTATAGCAAAATTATTGTATGTTATTTACTTTATTGTATTATTATTTACTTATATTATACTAGTATGTATTATATTGAATTATGTTACTTACTATTTTATTTTATATCATTTTATATTATTTTATTCTTTATTATTTTATTATTTTATATTATTTTATTATAATAAAATTATATTATATTATTATTGTAAACTATAAAAATATAAAATTATTATAATAAATAATAATAGAATTGTTTTATTAGGGAATATTTTCACAGCTGACCACAGAAGATGACCAAGGGCACTGGTGACTGTGGTGTTTGCTGGGTCGGAGTGGGACCCCTGAGTCCATCTGCTTCAGTGGCTGATGGATGACGGGGAAGGACTCACCCTCCCATGGCAGCAGCCACTGTTGCTCCTGCAATACCCTCAGTTTAGGCAGCCAGCGCTCCTGATGGGTGTCCCCTCCACTGCTTTGGGCACGTGGAAAGTGCAGGAGTGAGTGCCCCAGGAGACAGGGACATCACCAAGAAACTCCCCAGCAGCCACCACCCCCCTGCTGGGGGATTTACAGCCGCTGCATCTGCCGTGCTACAGACCAGCAGCAGCCTTTCCCCTTCACTCCCGGCTCACTGACACGTTTAAACGTAGGGCAGTTGCTGAAAAATCAAATCAGGAATATTTCAGTTAAAAAACCCGAACCAAAAGTGACAGTTTAAAAACCCACGCAAGAAAGGGGAAACCCCGTTTTCCCCCTTTCCTAGGACTGTGATCCTGATTTTAGGGAAAGGGAAAAACGGGGAGTAAGCTCTAAAAGTTTGTTCTGTTCTTGACCATCTAGGTGTTAATTAAACTTTTTTTCTTCTTTCAAGTTATGTGCCTGCTTTTGCTTGCCTCCTACCAGCTAGGCCCACAGTTAACCTTTAAACTACTACACTAATTAGTGTTTCTGCCCAGTTACCAAATTCAACCCGCTACAGCCAGCAACAGCATCCCCACAGGCCCACTCCTTGTGGCCGGCTCCCTGTACTTGGGGGACAGAAACAGAGCACTGCACCAGTCCCCAGAAGCTTCCCTACCCGTTCATTTTGCTGATCTGCCATGAAATAAAAGCTCCTGTCAATTTAAACACTGCAGAATTAAGCCTGTGTCTTCTGTAGGCTGACAGCAGCACAACCCTGAGAGCCACATATAGCTCTAAGTCCCCACACTATAAATATTTTTCTATCCTGGTCCCATAGGTTGGAGGTTAAGTAGGTGCAGGCTAATCTTGCTCTGTGACCCAGCGTCACACACAGGGGCAGCGAGGGGCAGCCCTTTTCCCAGGCGTGCTCCGGTGCAGGCTGTAGTGAAGCCCATCCACACTAGATGGCCCCAGGAGAACGCAGAACTCCTTGGAAAGCACAACTGAAACCTGCTACTTGGGATTAAAAGAGATAATAAATTTGGTTACCCAAAATCCCTTCTCAGAACGGTTTAGTTTTTCAAGAGGACTGAAAGGCAGCTGGCACATGAGGGAAGCCAGAGAATAGCACTGAAATTTTATATTTATACGGAAGAGGTTGGCTTCCAAGACACTCTTCTCAGAGCAATCCATGGACTGGCCACAGCTATGTTGCTATTTTCACTACCAGTGTGTAAGAACTGAGCTCCTATGGGGAGGAAGAGTCGTTTCAGAGGAAAAAGTTGCCATACTTATGCTTCCATGCCTTAACATCCTAGTTTGGAGAGCAGGTTTTGTGCTCAGCACGAGCAGAACACACCTGCACAGCACTGCAGGCAGGGTTTGGGGGAGCATGGATTGTGGAATGGGGCACAATGGCAAATTACAGCTGTGAAGTCTGGCCCTTACTGTGGTTTTCTGCCTTTATAAATGCCATTAAAATACAGGAGATAGACCCCTCGTAATTTAGAAATAATAATTAAAAAATTTGTCCTGGTTAATTACTTGCAAGGGCTTGGCAAAAGAAGTGGTTTTGGCTCCATCTTCATATTCCCAACCAAATAAATATGTCAGAATGCCCTCAGCTGGAGGATGAATACCAGGAGTGGTCCCAGGGGTGATTTTTAGCACTTGGACACAGACTGAGAACCCCACTGCATGTCTTCCTTAGGGTTGGGTCCCCAGCAGGATTTATTTCTGCGTCAAGGAAGATTACAGCTAATAGGATTTGCATCTTGGAGGCTGTTGGTGTGTTTGGTGCAAACCCCTGCACAGTGCTTTCTTAAAGGAGAATATGGACCCTGTCTGTCATATTTTTCTTCTTCTTCTGGCCTTCCACAAGATAAACCCATCTGTTTCATCTTGCATCACAGGATGTTCTTGTTCTCAGGACAGCTTTGGAAGGTAAGAACACTGTTACCCCTGTTGTAGCACCAGTGAAGAGGCTCAGACAGCCCCAGCAGGAGCTTGCCAATGATGTGAGCACCAAAACCAAGCAGACTGATGCACAGAATGCTACCTCTAATACTTGAATTGTACTATCTTGAGCATAGAATGAGATTTCTCTTATTTCCCTGAGATATGTAGTTACATAAATAGCCATTTTTATGACTTAATTGCATTCTTTATGGCAAAATTGGTGTAAACCCCAGGGAAGGATGGATGGACGACTTTTGCACACGCTATATACAATACCTTGTAATTATCCAAGTGCTTGTAGACCTGCATAGGGAACTGGTTTATTGGCCTCAAACGTGGTGTGTGACCTGGAAAATTTTCTGGTTTCCTCCCTAGGAGTTTGCTCTGCATGTCTGCACTGCTGAGGCAGATCCCTGAAAACATCCCTCAGGACATCCGGAAAATTAGAATAGAAAATTCTCACCTAACAGAATTGCCTCGTGGGTCTTTTGAGAACGTTAGTGCCTTGGAGTATCTCTGGCTCAATTTTAACAACATCACAGTGATGCACATCAAGAGCCTGGAATATCTGCCAGCTCTGAAGGAGCTGCGCTTGCAAGGGAACAAATTAAGTTCGGTGCCATGGACAGCATTTCAAGACACCCCGACTCTGAAAATCCTGGATCTGAAGCACAACCGGCTGGACGTCCTCCCCGAACACGCACTCCGCTATCTGCCCAACCTGACCTACTTAGATCTATCCTCAAATCAGCTTACCATCATATCCAGGGATGTCTTCTACAACTGGCCTGTCTACCAGAGAAGCCAGAGGACGGAGGGGCCGCTAGAAGCTATTTCCAATGCTGTCCTGGCCCTCCATGACAACCCCTGGATCTGCGACTGTCGCCTGCGGGGATTTGTCCAGTTTATCAAGTCTGTGGGCCCCCCTATTATTCTGATGAATTCCTATTTAACTTGCTCAGGCCCAAAATTCAGGACAGGGAAGTTTTTTCATGAAGTGGAGCTTAACAGCTGCACGAAGCCCCTGACCTCAGCCCTTGACACCAACCTGACAGTCCCAGCAGGGTTAAACATCACCCTGACCTGCTTTGTGCAAGCCAGCCCTTCCCCAGCTGTCTGGTGGACCTATGCACTCAAACTTTTAAGGGCATTTAATGGTAAGCAAAGCTTTTTTTCTTCTCCTTCTTTTTTAAATTAAAAAATTATGCTGTGCTATTCCACTTACATAGGTCTGCAGGCCATCACAGTCACCACAGCAACCTAGCCCCTTTAGAGCACCTCAGTTATTGTGGTTGCAATAATCCAAATGATCTTAATCATCCTGTGCATCTAAGCACATCTGACCAGCATAAGAAGAGCTGCTTCATGCAGGATATCAGTCAAAGATGAAAGGAGCATGGCCTCATTTTTACACAATTATCTTACTTGTGGATTTTAAGTAGCAGCTCTTTCCTCATGACACATGATGTAGGAGCTACTATTAGTTGTGCATATTTAATAAATACATAGTTATCTAAATATGCATGCATATTTACTATATATTACATACTACATCTATATATTCACAAACACTGTGTAATTTTATTTGCATGTAAGTGTGTTTGTATGAGCCCACGCACATAAACACAGACTTGTATGCTCCTATACTACTGCCATGTAGTCCCTCAAGAAATACTACACGAAACACAAAACTGTGCAGCCCTGTTTCCTGTGTGTCCATTCACGTTCTACCAACTGAAACAGAGGTTGTTTTCCTGAAGTCTTGCTTATTTATATTCTTTGGCAAAGGCGTTGTAATATGACACCTTTTCCTCTTCCTCCCAATCCGTCCTCCCTCACATTTATTTTTACTAAGAGCCTTCAATAGGACAAGTTGCTATTTTCATCAGGTAAGGCAATAAGGTACACAGGCAGCCAGCACGCAGGTTCTGTGCTCCTAATAAGCCAGCTAGCTAAATAGGATAGCATTAGCCCTTCATCCAGGGCTGATATTTGCTTCAGTTGCAGTGCTGTAGCAGCACTTGTGTGTCTTTCTACAAGCACATGCTGATTAATTACAGACAAGTTTTTCTCAACCACAGCCACACACCTCTGTTTGGGTAGATGACAGGGTTTCATACTGTTCTTAAAACTGCGTTTCACATCCAGCTCAACACTTCCCGGCTTCATACACCTGTTTTGGGCAGAGCCTCTTGAAACTGACATTTTTAATCCTAACAGAGGATGTTAACATGTGCCCAAAATGTACCTGTACCTCCTCAATGCCTCTCGTGGTTGGCCCTTAGCTAGGAACGCTGATGGGCAGATGGACAGCTTGGCCTCTGCCCACAGCAGCTGCTTGTACTGGGACAGGGCCGGACACACTCAATGTCCCCCATGCTTAGGTGTCCCAATGCGTTTCTTGCCTTTCAGACAGCCAACACTTTGCTGTCATCTCTGTGGGGTCTGGCACATTCCCGTGCCCCTCTTCCTTTCTCCCCGGGCAGGGCGGGTCCTGAGCGGGCTCCATCCCACCCCCGCCTTGGGGCTGCCCCAAGGCAAGTCCTGAGCGGGCCCCATCCCACCCCGGCCTTGGGGCTGCCCCAAGGCAGGTCCTGAGCGGGCCCCATCCCACCCCGGCCTTGGGGCTGCCCCAGGACGGGTTCTGAGCGGGCCCCATCCCACCTCGGCCTTGGGGCTGCCCCAAGGCAGGTCCTGAGCGGGCTCCATCCCACCCCGGCTCCCTGCTGACCCCCTCACCTCTGCCCGCAGTGACCACGGAGCCCATCAGCGAGGACACCGTGCGCTCGGAGCTGCTGATCCCGGCCGCGCGGCCGGCAGACGCCGGCAACTACACCTGCACGGCCGCGAACTTCCTGGGCAACACCTCGGTGGCCATCAACCTCCGCGTGGTGGCCCCGTGGGCATCCACCACCCCCCGCGGCTGGGCGCCCGTGGCCCCCGCGGAGCCGGGCGCTCACGTGGAGGTGCGCATCGCCAAGCAGACGGTCTACGGCATCACCCTGGAGTGGTTCGCGGCCGCGGCGGCGGCGGCGGAGCCGGGAGAGACCTGGTACACGCTGCTGGTGGGCCGCTACGACGCCGCGCAGAAGGACACCATCTACATCGGGCCCGGGGTCAACACCTACTCGGTGACCGACCTGCTGCCCGCCACCAAGTACGAGGTGTGCGTGGCCGTCCGCAACCAGGCTCCCCGCAAGGGCCAGTGCGTCGTCTTCGTCACGGGCAGCGACGTCAGCCAGATGGAGCAGCGGGAGAAGCTCATCCACATCGTGGTCATCGTGTGCGCCATGGTGCTGGCCGTGCCGGCCGGCATGTACGCCTGCACGGCCGAGGCGCTGCCCGGCTGCCTGGCCCGCTGCCCCAGCGCCTGCCCGCGCCGCCGCCGCGGGGGCCCGGCGCAGGCCGCGGGCAGCAAGGAGAGCACGCTGGACAGCCTGCCCGCCGGCAGCGAGGACGGGCTCTGCCGCCCCGACGGCGGCCGCGGCGCCCGGCGGCCCCCGGCCCGCGAGGAGCCCGACAAGGCGCGGCCGCCCCACAGGAACAGCGCCGACCTCTACTAGCCCGGCCCGGCCCGGCCGCCCTGAGGGCGCGGCCGCCGCGGCACCTCCCGCACGCCGCCTCGGGCCGCAGCGGTGCCGTGCTCGCCCAGGGCCGGCTCTGTGCTGCCAGGACTCGGGGCTCGGTGTTTGCGGCAGGCTCGGGCAGCCCTGGGGATGTCCGGTCACAGGTGTGGAGCTGCGCCTCCCTAGCCCCGGGCTGCCCCCGCAGCACTGTCACGGAGCGACGCACAGACACACCAAGAGAACCAGCGCTGACAAAAAAACAACCCCCGAACCAGTACTAATGCTTGTGGTCAAAGGCCAGAGGTGTCCCCTCACTCACCCACACAGGTGTGTCTTTAACTATTTATGCGTGTCTGCAGCTCTGCCCAGTGCCAGGTGCCAGCTTCTCTGTGCCAGCTCCAGGGAACGGACTGGGGAGCTGGGCACGGCTGTGGTCACAGCCCAGTAGCAACAAGTGGTGGGGAGGATTGGGTTAACATGATGGAGAGATTTTATTTTACCTGGAGAAAAAATTATTTTGACCAGAGGTGTTGGTTTTGGGGGTCGGTTTTTTTGTTCGTTTTGCATTTTTTTTCTTCTTTTTTTTTTTTTCTTACTCCTCCTTAAGGTTTACGCAGCCCTAAGAGATTCACAGCTTTGGTTGTACCACAAACAGGAAAAGTGCAAGTGCTTGAAGCAGGCTGGTGGGACAAATGGGCAGAGGCAGAGAACATAGTGGAGCAGGGGGTTGGGAGCTGAAGATGCAAGCCAGGCACATTCCCTAATTGTAGCCAAGTGCCTGCCCATCCTGCTGCTTTGAAACCAAAGCTCGCCTCTTTGCTAGAGGCAAAAAAGCCCAAAAACACATGTAAAGTGGAGCAGCGCAGTGCTGTGATTCTCAGGGGTCTGAGGACATGTGACTTATTTTCTTTTTTTGACCTCATGCTTTCCAGCACAACCAAAGCATGTGGCCCATAGATCCACAGCCCTTGTTATATGTGTTACAGATTTAAAAGAAAAAACTAGAGTAGACACCCCAGGTGTAAGCAGAGATAGAGCCTATTGTGAGCTTCATGCTGTGGTAGCTTGGCTTTCTGGTTGTATTTTGGGTTTTGGTGTGTGTTTTCCATGCTGTCTTTCCTCAGGGCCTATGATTTCTCCCCCAGCACCTCCTTCTGCTGTACCGTACTGCCCAGCTTTTGAACAGAGCTCTGTTTTGTCTCTGCTGACTCTTGCTGTTAGGACTTCCAAGTCTTGTCAGTCTTTTAGTGTCAAAGCAATAAACACGACAGATTTTCAGAATACACAGAGGTCTCTGCTTCATCTCTGGCCTTTTACAGTTACAAATTGCAGAGAAACCTGGATTCCGAGGAGCTCTGGGGTTTGGCTGCAGGGATGGAGGAGGCTGGGCGGCTGCACCACAGGTCACGGGGGTCTGGAGTGGTGAAGAAGGGGCAGAAGCAGCTGGCCAAGCAGGAGAACCTTGTCCTGGGAAAGCCACCCACAGACACAGTTAATACAGAGTGAAGCATGAGCTGATGCTGCTTGAAGACCAGCGTGGGGCCGTGGGTGAGAGGGCGTTAAAAACAAAGCACAGTCAGTAATGACTGGCCTTCTTCCACCCTAGTCAATGGGGAAGGGACAACAGCACACTTAGAGACTGGAGAGAGCTCTGAATCACCGTGAGGAGACAGCCAGGGAAAGACAAAACATCCCCTGGAGGACCACGTGGAGGAAGTTCATAACAAATCACGGACACTGGACACTGGCAGC
This sequence comes from Monarcha castaneiventris obscurior, assembly GCA_026261815.1. Taxonomy (NCBI): domain Eukaryota; kingdom Metazoa; phylum Chordata; class Aves; order Passeriformes; family Monarchidae; genus Monarcha; species Monarcha castaneiventris. Next base: position 26,592,852 of record JAMPIT010000886.1, on the reverse strand, counting down.
GGACTGAAGCTGCTCCTTCCTGCTCCCAGGGCTGTGCTGCAGTGGGCTGCACAACGGGAGCTTGGCCAGAGGTTCTCTGTGACCCTGCCCATGGCCTGTGCCAATGGCATTCCCCTTCTCACCTCCTCTCCTTCCAGCCTGGTGGTGTCCAAAATCCACACAGCCTCTCTCCTGACTCGCAGCCTGCAGAAGGGTCCATTTTGTCGTCCTAAAACGTTGCCTGGCTGCCTGTGCCTGTCTGGTCACGTAACAGGCAATGACAAAGCATCGTTGCCAGCAGAAGCACACCATGCACAGAAGCACCTTTTGCAGATTTTTTAAAAATTTATTTATTAAAAAAACTTCTTGAAGTTGAAATACAGAGTAACTGGGAAAGAGTCTCGCAACATAGTAATAAAACATCTTTATTGCCTCTTAAATATAATCTCTAAGACTATAAGCTTGTAATTCCTGTTTAATCTCACTTAATTGAATGGTCTTTATAGGCTTTCCTCATTAGGGAATGAACACTGAATACTGGCAATAACACGACACTGGGAAGACAGTGGTACGGGGAATAAATCCTGGGGAACATTGCAGAACCTGCGGACACTCAGCCAGCAGAAGGCGGGTGCTTGCACAGGGCAGCAGGACTGGGATCAGGGGCTGCACGTCCCCTCCCTCCGGCCAATTTATGGCCATGGGACACGGATGAGGTGATTGGACAGGTGAGAACCTGGGCCTCACTCCACAGTGCCCCGGGGGAAGGGTAAGCAAGGAAACTGGAGAAAAGGAGAGATGTGACAGGAGAGGCTCTGGGAGCAGTGCTGCTACCACGGCCCCCAGCTGGGACTCTGCTGCACCTCTTGGCTACAGCTGCTGGCTCAGCTCACGGGTGACATGAGCCATGAGCCCTCTGGCTTCTAGGCAGATTGAACTGAAGTTAAAAAAGACAAGATTTTCCTTGTAAGTGGGTAATTTATTCAACCAGCTACCCCCTAAACTGATGAAATCCTGGTGCAAAAAAGGGAATTATTTCAGCTACTGGAGTGAGAGGAGATCCTGAGGGCCAGGTCTGTGGTTCAACTGAAATGACAGCTGGAGAAGTCTCATGAACCCCTTGAATCAACACGGTGTGTCCTGTCAGGTTTGCTCCCCATCTTGATGTTCCTGGTACCATGACAGCACAGCTTCTCTGCAGGGCTGGGGCTCAGAGAGAGGGAGCTGCTCCCCAGCCAGCGTGTTCAGTGCTGCCTTCTCCCCAGGGGATGGCAAACAGCCAGGCCCAGCTGAAAAACATCCCCTCAGAAACAAACATGAGGGGGAGGGAATCTGTGGGGTAGATACAGTGAAAAAAGTGCTCTGCTCTCGGTGCCTTTTTATGGTCATGTAACAGGAAAAAAACCTGTCAGCTGCCCTCCCAATCCCCTCCCATTAACTGTTGCTTAATTCACTCAAAAATACTGATAAGAAAAACCAGAATATATTATGGAAACCTCCTTTTGCACGCACCAGTTCCTGAAACAAGCTAGGAGAGGTGATGAAATACATTCCTTGACACCTTCTGCTAGCAGCGTACAACACCACATGATCTTTCCAGACACTTCCCTGACCAACATATGCAACTTTCCAGCACTTGTCTCTATATTCCACTTATCATTTGCCTCTCAGTTTTACCTTGTCTTCCCTGTGTTTTTATTCATGTCCTTCTCCTGCTGGGCTCCCGCTTTTTTGGGGCGCACTGTCAGAAGGAGGCAGTGCTGAGTGAGCGCTGCTATTGAACTTCTGTGCTCAAATCTTGTCCCCGCTGGTCCAGGGAAGGCTGAGGTGCCCCTCCTGTTCCTCCTCAGCAGGCAAGTCCAGGGCGGAAGCAAAGCGCAGCATCATGTCAATGTGCTCTGGCAAAACCCAGCATAAGCTGCAGGAAAATGAAGAACTTCTCCAAGCCTGCCCGCTTACCTTTTGGGAATGAAGGTACACGAGCACATCGCTCCGCCAGCTGTTGCAAAGCACATTGTGCTCTGGGGACAGGAGAGTGTCACTGCTGTAGGAGACCTGCACCTCGACTCAGTGCTGCTGCCACAGCCAGGCCAATGTCTTCCAAAGTGGGTCTGGGGTTTAAGGTGATGGATTTTTGGACACCTCAAACCCACGTGCCAGACCAGGTCAGAAGCAGCATCCCCCAGGGCCTTGGCTGCAGAGCATCTTGTTTGAAAACCCAAGCTCTGGGTAGAAACCTCCAAACCAGGGGCAGCCTGAATCCCTGTTCACGTGGAGAGGCTGTGGCTGGCACACTCAGCTCCATGGTCAGACACAGCTGCAGGGAGGGCCCACGGGACACGGCCGAAGGAAATGCAGCCGCAACTGGACACAGACTGCAGCACTTCCGTGAGTGGGGTGACTCTGTAGCACGTGGTACTTGCAGAAGGTGAGGGGTGGCTATCACAGCGAGAAGCTGCTCTGGTTCACGGGGTGCTGACACACACAGGGAAGAGACAGCACACAAAAACATCCATGCCCAGCCACAGTCTGCAGCCTCTGGGGGCTGCCGAGAGCACCTAGATGTGGGGCTCCCCGAAAGCTGCGTTCCTCTTCTCAAACCTCATTTTGAGCTCTGACACGAGGGCGTTGTGGGTGCTGCCCTGACATTTGTTCTTGGGTGGCTTGGTTACGTGCTTGGGAGTGAGGGAGCCAGACACAGTTGGCACCCGCCACCCTGGGCCATCGCTCCTGGGAGCCAGGGCGGGGGGTGGCGGGGGCAGCGGGGATGCCGGCGGCACGGGGACAACCTGGATGTTGTTGTTGCTGTTCTCATTGTGTAGGCTCTTGACCTCCTCCTCAATGACAAACTTCTCTGCAGCGTTGCTGGGCCTCTTGAACTTCAGCCACTCCATCCTGACTGTCCGGGATGGCGGCATCTGTCTCTTTTTTATGATCCTTCTCACTGGCATGACTTTGTTGGACCGCTTGTTGCGCCAGAACATGGCAGTAGAGATCATGATAGTTATCAGCACCATTATGCCCATGACACCAGCTAGCACTCCTAAGGCTTTCATGGGGTTATCTTTAGTTTGCATCAAAAAGGCGGCCATAGGCCCTTTGTGAAGAGTCTGTAAAGGAGTACAAAGAAAACACATGACTTACTCTAAGGGACAGACAGTGACCCAGAAATTTCATTTGTCCAAAATATGTTACAAGCAGAACTGGTGGATGGAAGTTGTCTCTAAAAAAATATGAGAGTCACAGAGCCAGTCCAGGGGTGGAGAATTTAGATAGGGCTGGAGACTGGGCAAACATTATAGTACTGTGAGGTAGATGACTCGAACACAAAAGCTTACCGAAGTATTGCCACCAAATTAGGACAGATTCCTGCATGTACCATAGTGTTTGACTTGCAAGAATGGAGCAAGAAAATAATTGGCTCAATTACTGAGCATGGCATTGAAAAGGATTAGGGGAAAACTTCTGTTTATAAAATGTCAGTGTACAAATGAGTAGTTAGCAGATACGTGCTGCATTCTGTTTTCAAGTACTCTTTTACAGACGTAACAAAACTCTTTGAGGTAGGGGAGATACGTGGAGCTAAAGAGCTTTGTTTGTAGAAAGAAAAGAAATCAGCAATGACGTGAGCTACATATGGCATATTAAGGACAAATGAATGGCCAGTTCACTTTCCAGCTTAGCACACTGTGCGTCTTGGAGGTCCCCGTATAATTTTGCGGATTTTGCCCTGCGGATGGAGCTTGGATCTTTTCACACTTTTCCAGTACATGATGGTGGAGATCACCATTGTAACAGAAATGGTGGAAAGGACGCCACTCATGCATATTCCATATATTGTCCATGGACGCTTCTTGAGGCCTAAAATATAGGATTTTACCCTGGACTTGATCTGGAAATATCAAAAATAAGAGAAATGGTCAACCCTCACTTGGTTATATTTGAAAGAGGCCAGTATCTATCATAAGCACAGCTGGGGAACTAGCCTGAAATTTGTACAGGATAGCCTATAAAATAAAGGGAGCTAAGTGTTGAACTAGGCACAGGAGAGGAGGCAGTTGCAATGATGTTGAACTGAATCCAGAAACAGTAAAAGAAGTTAGGAAGCACATATAAGCACCTGGCTGATTGGAGAATAAAGGGTAGAGGCATGGCACATAGATCACCCTTATTCAGGGCATGGTAGTCCGTCCTTGGACTACATTTCCAAGAGAAGTTCACTGTGAATACAGGTGGTATCTGAACAGACAGCAGTGCTGTGCACGGCCAGGAGATCCTTCAGAAATGGCACATTCACATGCAGGTTTGCTTACTGAGGGTTGGTCATAAAGTGATGTGTGGCTGCAGAAAGACAGGGCTGCCCACTGTGCCCCATCCCCTGTCTTTGACTCCATGGAGGAATCCTCACCCAAACTTTGCATGTCTAGTAACAGGTGATCTGTGCTTTAGTTAGAGGTCTAAGCTCCCAGTTTTTGGTCAATGGGCAGAAAAGGACACCTCTGGAGCAGTAGTCACCATATGCTAAAACAGGTATCAAAACAGTGTGTATAAGGAGAGCCTTGTGACTAGCTTGAACTTGAACCTCTGATTTGTAGCTCAGATGGATTTCCCTGCATGAGTCTAAACTAGGATGCCCATCTCTTTGCCCTCCTCAGACTCTGGAGGAAGATGACTAAAAGTATCCCAGAGCGTGGGATACTTTGGAGTATCTCTTGTCATTAATGCCACATCCATAAACTCAGGGCATGTAAATTTACTAATAAACACCTCCTTGTCTTAATTTCTGTGTTTTCACAACCTATCTCAAACACATTATCAAACCCACTCTTCTCCTACCCTGAATGTGTCCCTTTGCTAACAAGAAAGGGGCATCACTCTCAGACCATGTCACTGGGCAGGTAGGAACAAATTTTCATAATTTAGCTGTGCAGAGAATTCTTCCAGTATTTAATTAGGAGTAGACCTGAACTAGAAACCAAAAGCAAAGCAGCCCATGACTCTGGCAGAGCTTAGATCCACATCAGCTTTGCTGTTCTTCATTAAATGGATTTTTTTGTACTTAAATCCCATCAGATGATAGAAATTCTACCCTGGCTTACTTAACTTCATGTGAAAGTCAGATGAATTAAGTGTCAGATAAACCCTGCTAAGTAGTACATGACCTGAGTCCACCTGTTACGAGTTTTGTCAAAATCTATTTTATAGGAAGGCACTGATGGCTGAAGAGTATTTGACTAGGTATTTGAAAACCTTGAAGAAATGAGATTAGACAGAAGTACGTGTTATCTGTGTGCTACAGCTGCAGAGGTAAGAACAGATAAAAATTGCATGGAGAGTTTTGGCATTTGGCTTCCTTCAGTCCCCTGGTCTCAGTAAGTCTGGCATCTGTTCAGAGCTTCCAATGATGAAGAGATGATTAACACCAAAACTAAACCCATTAACAGCTGGTTCAGCCTCTATTCTAGTTACTTGACCTCTACTATACAAAGCTTTGCCTGGAGCTAGCCTTGGACAACAACTGCTCTGCACAAAAACATCAGGCATTTGGTAAACACGCAGTGGGAGAGTTTCTGTTTGTCATGGCCATGACACTGACAGGATAAACAGGAGGAATAACTTGCAATACAAGCCAGGAATGTCATCATCTTAGCCAGGCTGCAGAGAGGCTTGTGGGAAGTGCACGTTTAAAACATCTTCAAGTGCTTGTGTTGATTACCAGCAGTGCCACATAGCCACCTCAACAAATAGTGCCACTTTGCAATTGCTGAAGCTGCTGTTTTTTCCTAAAAGGCAGGCTGCATTTTGAAGAGTACTGGTTTTTCTGGTACACATAAAATAAAAGCAGATACATGATGAAAGCTGTTGTATCTCTGTGGGCCAGGACGTGGAAGAAACATTCTCTTTCTTAACAGCCATCAGAGGAGTTAAAATACCACTGCTCACAGAAGAGAATGCTCTGCTGTTTTTTGGGGTTTTTTTTTTTGCTGTGGCAGCTTCTCAAGAGCTTTTCCTAATGCATGGGTTGCAGTGAGCAGAGCACATGGGCCAAATATCCAGAAGCTGGACCCAAGAGGAATGTGGTTGAGCTGTTCAAGCACAAGAGCAGCTAAGGCTCACCAGCTATATTTAGGAGTCTAAGTAAACCTGTTAAGGTTTACCGAGGCAAACCTGTTAAGAGCCCAAGCTATTGCAGATTATTTGTAGATGTGGCACTTAAGGGACATGGTTTTGTAATGGACTTGGCAGTGCTGGGTTAACAGTTGGACTCAGATGATTCAATGGTTGTGTCACGCTACGTGGAGTTGAGCAAGTGCACCCGTAAAATGAACCAGCTGGTTCTGAGGAACCCACTTCCACACATTCAGTGTTTCTGGGGATTTGTTCTAGCCTGGCTGCAGGGAGAGACTGCCTGGTAGTGCTCAGGCACACTAGGTGTGCTCCCCAAACACATTTTCCTCTGAAAGAAGTCCACCTTGTGTGCTTGGAGCTATGTGAGGCACAGGCCATCCCACATGTGTATGTGGGGGTGAGCAGGAGATTTGCTGCAGAAGTGACTCCTGCTCCAAGGTCGAACACAAGCTGCCCCTGGAGTGCTTATCCCAAAGCTCAGTGCTATCACTGTGGATGAAGGCTGTGTTTGCATCACTTTGCAATACAGACACCAGCATGAGGCAAGAGTTCTCAAATCAAACCGATATTTTTTTCAAGTCCATGGAACTGTGGAAAGAAGAGGCTTACTGCTCTGCAAATGGTGGCAAGGGCTGTTCAGTGCCATCAACAGCTCCCATGGTTGCAGTTAGTACAAGAGAGGAGAAGATCTCCATGTTACTTCAAAGATTTTTGTTGAACCTCTCAGTTAGGAGAATCTAAAACTGAGACTCACCAGCTATATTTAGAAGTCTAAATGAGTGGCCAAAGCTATCAAGAACTACAGATTATGCTGTCTAAATACAGACTTAAGCCTCAGTCCATGAAGAGGTGTAAATAAACGCCCCCTCTACATTTGCAGAACCTCAGTGGAGTCATCAAGAGGCTGAGGGATGCCCCCATCAGGCCAGCCTTCAGGGTCAGGAGTGGGAATCAGCCCTCTCTGAAAATCTCAGGCAGCAGGAATAGATTTCTGAGTGAGACATATGGATGGAAAAAGACTAGCATATGTTTTTTATGCTGTGAAAAGATATTTTTTATTTATTGTGAAAGGATAGGATATTAACAGATGCCCCTCAATACCAATTTCCATAAAGTCAGACTCAGTTAAATTAAAAGGCCTTTGGAATTTTTTAGCACTGTATTATTGCAAGAGAAGAAGGTCCTTTTGATGTGCAATACTGCTGAACTTAGCCACAAGGCATCCATCTCGAAGGGCACAGACTTGTGCTAATTGCAATGGTAAACGTTAATCAGAAAATATGCCTGTTTAATTACTTACTGTGATTAACACTGCAGGAAACCTCTAGAGGATGCATTCAAAAATATCCTCCTTATCAAAATCAGTAATACATAAATGTCCACCAAACAGCGAAATAAGAGCCTTTGTACAGCTGGTGCACAGAGGGATGAAATGCACATTTGTAGCAGCCTCAGAGGAAGAGAGAGGGTGTGTGTATGTGAGATCCCTACACCAAGAGATTGTTTTCTTCACAAAGTGTTAGCAGTGACTGTGCTGTCCTGGGACACAGGGAGTGACCAAGGGTTTTGGATACTGGCACTGCATCTCACATACGTGAAAACTAAAATCTGTTTCTGCAAAAAAGATGTGATGCTATGGGATAAAAAAACCCAACCAACCAACTCAACTTGTTGCAAGCAATGGAAGAAGTAATGGAGATGGACAAAAGGTTATGGAGGATGTGACACCAGATTAGGAGCCCAGATCCTGCTGAAGAGACCTACTCTTTCTTCAAAGAAAGAAGAAGCTGTTGCTATCTCAGACTCTGTTGGGACTTTGCATCAAGAAGAGGAAGAAGGAAAAAACTGTGTATGCGAGGAAATCCATGACATCACAGCTCTCTCTGCTTCCCCTTTACACTTTATGAGGAGGGCTCTCCCTCACTTTGTGCCAGATATGTATCCCTGGAGCGGGAGAAAAGGAGGCAGATGGGTCTTCATACAAGACACCATCTTTCATCAGGTACTGCTATTGCTTCAAGAACTAGAAGGAAATTCAGGAAACTCCTTATCCCAAAGTATCAGCTACTTTTGTTTTCCTTCCAGTTGTCCTTCATCAGCTGGTTCAGGGACATGTTGCCCCCAGCAGAGGAGGTGTGGGGCACCCTCCGTCCACTCCCACCCATCAGCCCTACGTGCTGACAGAGAGGTTTCCAGCTCACCAGGGAGAGAAGGAAAGGCTGGCAGCCACCAGCAGGGACAGTGCCTGAGGACAGTGCCTGCATCCTCACAGGCCACTGCCACACACTCCTGAAACCTGCAGCCTCTGAGAAGCCTGGAAGCAAGGCAGGCAGGGCAACTACTCCCACTGTTGGCTGCAGGCAGCAATTCTTGTTTATTGTATAAAAACCACCAAAACTTTGTTTCCATGAGAAATGCAAGTGTTAAGCAGTTCATTTCCTTTGTCTCTGTAAGAATGTCTAAATCTCTCGACTTACCACAGACACCCAGCATGCAGAGTCCCCCAGCTCCACACGGCAGAGCCTTGCAGCAGCAAGCCCAGCCCACGCCCACATGGATGGCTGGCCCCAACAGGCAGCCCCATGCCAGGCACTGCCCTGCTAGGGCAGACCCAAGTGCCCTGGCAATCCAGCAGGCTCTGAACTGTGCTCAAAAACTACCATATGAATGTGCCTCATAAGGAGTATCAGTGGCATAAGAGGGGATGGAGAAAACAGAGAAAGATTATAACAAACAAAAGAGCAGTGGGAGCACTGTGACCAAACAAAGGGAAGGCCAGCTGCTGTCTGTAGGATGAGATTTGCATCTTTGCCCAGTATGTGTGTGGTCCAGAGACCGTCAGGCTAATGATGTGTTTCTCATCAACTTTAAAGCCCATTTCCTCCCTGCTGGTACCTACTTAAAGGCATGGCAAGGCAGTTACAATAAATAAGAATCGTGCAAGCATGCGCTGCGCACCATAAATCGCTGCTTGTTCCTCAGCTGACGCAAAAGCTGGACTAAGGAAAATCTCAACCTTTTATGTGTTGTGCAAGACTCTTTTACAGTCTTCTTGTTTCATCTGCTATAATACAGCAAATATTAAACTCACATCCAAGTTCTATGTACTTTAAAGCATTTCTGTAAAGTTTTTTCTCACTTTTCCTATGTCACTTAGGTTGATTTGTCTGATTTATTTCACTCTGACCCCAGCTACTTTCCACTCATTTTTTGTAAGGGAAAAAGATTTTTTTTCTTCTCCTGGATGAAAATAAAAAAGCAGAAATTTAGCAGGTCAGGATTTACCTTTACTCTCAGAAGTCTATAGACCTTAATTCATATCTAACAATCTCTAACAAAAAGCTCATCTCCCAATTACATTATGCTCCTACCTTTCTATCTTTGCAATATTTCTGATCAAGCTATCTTTCACATTTGTGGCTGTAGAATCCAACTTCACCACAAGGCTCTAGAAACACTCTACACAACAGAGCTGGCAAGAAAGTCTCGGAAATGGAGCAAGCAATGTCTGCCCTTTGGTGCCTCTCAGGGATCATCTCCCATAAGGATTTTTCTAGAACATTTGCTTACCTCTTCTGTGATATCAATCTTCAGAACTGCCGTGGTACTGAAGGACGGGGAGCCTCGGTCTTTGGCCTGGACCACCAATGACCATATGCAGTCTTTATTTTTTGTGATGTTGTGGATGATGTCCAGAGAACGGATATAGGATTTCAGCTTGATTTCCCCAGTGCTTTGGTCTATGTCAAACACATTGGCTGGATCTGCTTGCATGATGGAATAATCCACAATGTTGTTGGGTTCTTCTGCATCTTGGTCTATAGCCTGGTAGGGGAAGTGTAAAAAACAAAGGTGTTACTGTTTGTATCTTTGCCTGAGGACAGAAAGCTTCTGAGCTTTCACCTGTGATAGTATCTGTGCCATGACTGGGCTGCTTTCATTTGATCTTGGAAGCGATGCTACATTTTCTAGTGAAAAACAGCAGGACTAGGCTTCTTTCTTTATAAGTGATTTCTATTAGAAATGAAATGAAATCACAGGAGAAACTGAACTGTAACCTATCTGTAGAATGCAAATGGTCCTCAGCTGGGGAGCTTCTCACACAGTGTGAGGGACAAATGTGAAGTGATAAAGAACAGTGGGATTAGCTCCATGCCATAAACTATAGCTGCCTCAATTTTTGTGCTGTGGTATTAATTCTCTGAACATTAGGTGTTGTGTGATCAGACTTCATGACATGCATTCAAATGTGTGTAACATAGGATGTTCTGCTCCTTTGCCTGGCAATTGTTATTGCAGTTTTTCACCTCCTGTTCCACACTGGATCAATGAATACGGTTCTACAAAATGAAGGGAACTAATTTGTGTGGTTGAGCACAGAGGGGTGTCAGGAAGGTTAAGTGTTCAAAACCCTGTACTCTTTGTTCACTTATCTTATTTGGGTTTCTTGTGATCATTGTATAATCCAGGATTGTCCACCAGCTGATCACTCCAATACTGTAACAGGACTTTATATTCTGTCTATAGAATTTATTTATCTTTCTCAGCAGTCAGTAAATACTATAATTCACACTTTAATCCATTTGGTACATCCAAATGGATGTGCAAAATAAAGCTGCAGGAAAAGGCAACTTTCAGACATTCATCATGACCCCTGAGAGTAAAGAGCAGAGCCAGGGCTTTTCCAAAGCACTCTGCTTTGTGACACATGGTGCCTCTGCTTTGTGACACACGGTGCCATCTCTCACCTCTATCTTCACTGGTGACCCAATGATCATGGTCTTTTCCTGGATGTTTTCATTGAACTCTGGAGAGTGGTCATTGACATCGAGCACGGTGATAAACACCTCAGCCAAGCTGTATTTCCCATCTGTGTCCTCTGCTTTCACATAGAAATTATACTTCGAGTTCACTTCAGCATCCAGCACTGCCCAGGGCTGGGTGTAAATGATACCTGTTGATGGGTGGATTAGGAACCTGGAAAAGAAGCATGATAAGACTCTTGGGTTTTTTGGTCACTTAATGTGTGTTTAGAGCCCACCTTTGCTTCAGGCTGTAAACACTGAAATGCTGTGCCCAGACACTGGTACTCTTCACCTAATTCCTCTCTGGCTGAGGTTTCCAAATCCTTCACTCTACCTAGTTTTTGTCTAGTTCCTTTAGGCTTGAAAACCAGAGAACTATCAGTGTCTCATAGTTTTCTCTCTCTTGTGCCTCAGCCATTTTAGCTGCATTCTCCATTAAAAGTCTTTGTCCTCAGTAAATGCTCAGTGGGATGGCCTTCACCCAGAATGATTTCCTTGCATTAAAAGAAAAAACATTAAACCTATTTTTACTTTTTTTCCTTCAGTTTAAAAGTACACTGTAATAGATTATGTCCTGCATAAATTAAGATTGATTTATATCACCTAAACAGCTAAAAGAAGTGTGATGTGTACCATATTTAGGCTCTTCACTTCTCAGAATAGGTAGGAAAAAAATCTGCTCTCAAATCTCCCGAACTACAGGGCAAATTATCTTCTCCAAAAATAATCATTTTTTCATAGACTGACACTGGGATAGAGTGGGTGTTCAGATTTATCTGTTGCAAGTTCAGTTTTACACATTTGCAATTACAGAGACACTGTCAAAAGTGTCAGCCCAAAGTTTGGATTTATAGAGGAGATACCAACACAGTGTCTTTAAAATGGACTGCCAGTGTAGGCTCCAAGCAGTGGAGCTTTTAACAGATAAAAGTTTTTATATATCCTCTGATCAATGTACAGGGTAGCAAAATATTATCTGTATTCCAACTGTGAATGCAATCGAGAGTGATTATGAAATCACTATTATAAAAAGGGGCATTTAGCAATCCAGAGCCTTCACTTGTTCTCATAACCCTGTTAAATACAAAGTTTTGATGAAATTCAAGGTGTGGAGGTGGAAATAGCTGTGCAGGAGACAGTGCCAGTGCTAAGTGTCCCCTCAGCACCCAGCCCAGCCTAACCATGCAAACAGCACTCCCATCATTCCCATTTTTGTGGAAGAACAGAAGTGCTCCCAACTGGAAGCTTGGATTACCGAAGGAGGATTACCATCATACTGGTTTCATCTTCAACTGTTAACACTATTTCTCTTACTCCAGTACAACTCATCTTTCTGCCCATGCAACTGCACACCCACTGATGTAATATCCAAGACAGAATCATTGTGCCTCTAGCTGAAATTCTCCTATCTGCATCATTGAACTGTGTGTTCAGCAGATCTGGAGGTGCCAGGGCTAGAAAATCAATCCAGCCTTGCAGAGCTGGCACGAGGAAAACAAACAAAAATACTTGAGAAGGAAAAGAAAATTCACCTCATAATTTCTTCATTCAACAGCATAAGAACAGTGAATCTGAGCATCCCCATAATGCCAATCAGAATAAAGTAGAGCTTACTTTTTTTCCCCTAAATCCTTTGTCAACAACCTTCTCAAGTTTCTTTCCACCAGCTGCTACATTCTAAACCTAAGAGGTCTGCCTGCATGACATGACCTTTTCCTGCTTCTCTCTGTGCAGTTAGCAGCTAGCTTAAAGACTTAGTGAAGAGCTCAAAATAATCCATCGTGGAAATGCTCCCATATGGGTGTCCTTCTGGCTACAGAAGAGGTTCACCCTTAACATCTTGGATTTTGGACTTTGATTGTGCCTCCTAAATGGCTTTCACCTTAACAAGAAGAGTTCAGCTTTAGCTCCAGGTGGATAATGTACAGAGAAAAACAGATTCTGGGGATGAGTGCCTGAAAAGCTCATTCATTTCCAGCATTCTGCCCTGCAGCCCTGCCACATCCAGCAGCAGCTGCAGGTTCCAGCAGGAATATCTGTGACAGCCATGTCACTGATCCCAGCCATGTTTGGGAGCTGGGATGGACATGGTGTGAAGGAACCAGTGTTTCAAGATGTTCTCCCCCCAGCACAGTCCCCAAAGACAGGGAGAGGGAGGGAGGCTTTATTACCAAATCAAGTAAGCACCAGACTCCCTTCTTTCCTGATGCAGGACTATGATGTTTAAGTATATGAAAGGCTTTTAACACCCAATGCAGCTGACCTCCAAAGCTGAAGTTTATATCCTTGAATATCTTGTCTTCCTTGATTTATTTTGACAAGAGCTATTTGCACAGCCATATGGAAAGGGAAGGGGAAAGAACAAGAGATTCTTTTTCTGTAGAACTGACTTTTCACAACTAGACCAAAGCCTCTCTTTCTCTAGCAAGTGCTTTTCAAATGGTGATTGAACAAATCCTGTCTATTGATACTTCAGCTGCCTTACATCTCTTTGGGGGTTTGTGGGTAGAATTCCTTGGGTCCATGAAGCAGATGTTTAATGATCACAGTAGCTTTACTGTTGTTGTGTTCACAGAACTCACAAAGAACATGGCATGAATGTCCTTGGAAATGAGCAGATCAAGAGTGAGCCTGCTAGCTTTCTTTTAGAATTCTTTTAGAACTCTGCTTAGAGGTAATGTAGTTTTATTTATTTAGTTGTTACTTACAGATCTGCTCCTGTTCCATAGATAGAGTACTTGATTTCTCCCCAAAGCCCTGAATCTGGATCTGTAGCCTTAAGAAAAGAAAAAAACAGTTTTACTTTCCTAAAATGCGAAAAGAAAGGTTTCATTTTTCTTTTAACAACAGGCCCAAATGCTTTTCACTCCCTTTGCTGTCTCATTTTTAGTGGGAAACCGCATGAGCAGATATGAACCTACAAAGTGCAGGAAGTGTCACTGCCAGTCCCAGGAACGCTGTCCCTGCCCGGGGGCTCTGGCAGGGAGAGTGACGCTAGATGGCCCCATCCATCCACAGTTACCTCATCCTCTTTTGCTAGAGATGGAGATAATCTCAATGACATGAAAACACTGCCAGCTCTCAAACCTTCCTAATTATCAGTTTAACATTAATGAATATTCCCTAGACAAAATTATTTACTTTATATAGAGTATTTTTAAGCTTCTTCCTGTTTAATTGATTCAATTTAAAGTAATGAATAACAAATGTTTCAATCTATACATTGTATTTCAGCTTTGTTTATATTTTAATCACTCTTGTGCCTGTGTGACTTTCAATAATGCAAATACTACACCAGATGATATCTTTGTTTCATACTCTTGTTGGCTTCCTTTCTTAGCTACGGATTAGGAAAGCTATTGATTTGGTAGCAGCTATTTCCATAAGCTCCTGCTTCTCTGATAGCTCTGAGGAGTGTTATACTGTTGTATCTGGATATCAAAATTCATGGTGGCACTGGTTGATTCATTCACCTTCCTCTTTAAATATTTGAGAACTGGAACAATGTCTTTGATTCCTGCATGATTAACATAACACACCTGCAGCCCTACTGATAAATGTTACTTTGTTCTTTGGCATGAGCTTGTCACATTCTCTCACGCCATAATTTTGACCACAGCCTACTTTAGTACTAACTTTACTTAAAACATTTGCATACCTGGGACTTCCTCCAGAATTGCCATTCTGAGTACTTGAAACATCTTAGTTTTTCACATACAGTTATGAATCTGGGTCAAGTACTGAGTTGACAGCACATGACTAAATTTTACATGGGCTCCTCAGCTACGTGGTCCTGTGCACTTTGGCTCAGAAGTCTTGTTGCTTCTGCAAACATTTTTAAAATCTCTTTTTTTTTATGCTGTTCACCTCCTAGAATTTTTTTATTTATATTACCTCAAATATACTAATGTTTAAGAGCCTCTAATAGCTTTCCTATTAGTTTCATGTAATAACCTTCCCTCTATTGTTTATGTTTCACTTCTTTGATTCTTCCATCACTAAAATTTGCCTTCAGCATTTTATTATTCTGATTACTTAATTTTCTTTCTTACTTGTTGACAGCTTGTGCTGGAGATCTCTGGCAACCTGCCTCCACCATCCTTACCTGTGGGGCCTCTGCAAGGTGACTTGCATCACCCGCCAAGCCCCAGGCAGCCAGGAGTTTTCTTGGCTTTGTGACATGAGGGCTCTTTCCAGTCCCAGCAGTTGCACTAGAGAAAGCCAGCTGGAAATGCTCCTCCAGCACTCAGGGCCCATCTAACACCCTGCGTGTCTTTCTGTGAAAATGCGAGGTACTGGGAAATCTATAGGGGTATTTGTCCCACTGTGAGAAGATACATACGTAGGGTTTTCTTCTTCCCAGCCCTAAGCATTTTAATTTTATATCCTGGCCTTCACTGACTCTTTAATTATGCTTGTAGCAGCTAGGTTCCTCCCAAGAGGAGGAGACTAATACCTACTAAGCAGCCATCTTGTTTTCTTTTTACTCATACTTAAGCAAGCAAATCCAGTAAATCCAATTCCACTTAGCCATAACTGAATCTTCCCGCTGGACACTGATTTGGCTGGGGCTTTCTTAATACTCAAAGGCCATGTGATTTGTCTTAAAAGCAGATGGCCCTTGCTGTTCTAAATAATACTTGTCCAAAACTTTATTTTTTCCCAAAGTGTTTTTTGTGCTATTGATTCTGGAAAGGAATTGGAGTCTGGTCCAGAAGTCAAATGGCAAGTAAGGTTTGCTACTTGCCCCTGTCCACTGTTTTTAAGGTACTTGAACTGTTTCCACAGACACCCAGAAAAAAGAACATTTCTTAAGAGGTGAATGAAACTTACTGTAACAGCAACTACATTTGAGCCCCCTGGGGAGTTCTCTGGGATCCTGGCAATGTAGTAGTCAGAGGAGAACTTCGGGACATTGTCATTGGTGTCCAGCAAGCGAATCACTATGTCAGCCGTCGAGCTGAATTTCTCTGGTGTGTTAACCTCTATGGCAAGAAGCTAAGAAGAGAAAAACAGATCACTACAAAGCAGCTTTTAGTTTTCTTAAAGGAGCTTCCTCCACCGCCCATGGCACATTGGTGGATTTTAGGCTGGTTGGACCAGGCAGCTCAGAACCAGGGAGATAATGAGCCGGGTCAGCGTGCGGCCTCGGCTTGTTTGTGCGTGCTTGCTTGTGATGGGTAATCAGGCTGTGGGAAGAGGCCTTCAGACCTGTGTATTCATATTAGACTTCATGTGACAGATGTGACTGGTCATAATTAACCAACACACATCCAAAAGCCATAACAGAAGCCTAAAAACAATAATCCCTGGGCAGCTCCTAGAACTTCGGGAAACATAAGCACTGAATTATTTTGAATAACCACATAAATTTAATTGTGATCTTTTGTAGAGGAAGTTCTTCATCAGGAAAGAAGCCAGGAGCAATAAACTGCACCAAACAGGATAAAAAGATGAGAGAACCAGTTGTTTTGAAGCAGCATTACCCCCACCCCAAATGCTGGATGGTCAGGCATCAGGAATGTACAGCAGAATCCCATTTCCCAAAGATTGTGAGGACTCCTACTACTGACTTCATGGGACTTCTACCCTCATTGCCTCATGCTGGTTAGGACTTTATCAGATACTCATGGGGGCTTTTGAATTGCCTCACTGTCTCTGAGGAGAACAGAGCTCTCTGACATCACACATTCTTGTAACTGCTCATCTGAAAGGACAGGCAATCACATAGAGCAAACTGAGTGTCTCTACTGTATCTATTTGCTCCTTACTGAGCAAAATCTATTGGATTTGGGGAGCATCAGTAGGATGCCTGGGCTGGTAGAGCAGCAAGCTCAGGTGGTGTGTGGCTGAGCAAGAAAGAGCAAATTCAGCAACAGGTACTGAGAGACACTGGCACCTCCACAGCGTCTGTCCCAGGCGTCTGTCCCACGGGTGGCTGCATCACACAGGATCAGCACTAGGACATCAGTCCTGGGCTCTGTAGGAGCTGAGCCCAAATGGCTAACAAAGGTGTAATGTTTTGTTTTCATGCTTGGGCAGAGACCTAGTTAACACAAAGCAGGAGGGCTCTAGGAAGACAGCACACCACTGACACACTAGTGAGCAGGACGTGAACTGAGATATAAGAGGCTCAGCTGAAAAATCAGGCTGTGGGTTTTAATTCATAGGAGACGAGTCCCGGGAGCTCCCACAAAGAGGGGGAGTGCCTAAGTGAAGTTCGGAAGGAGAAGCAGGGCTGCCACACATCCCCTGCTGCCCTGGTGCCGCGGCGGTGGGAGGGAGCTCGTGGTTCCCTGCAGGTCCCCGCGGGGCAGGCGAGTGATGCTCACCTGCACTGGCACTGCCCACTGCCTGGGGCACACACGCTGTGCTCAAGCCGCTGCTCTGCCAGATTTGGACACATTTGCATCACCCCGAGGTGAAAGGGGAGGGTGGGGAGCTGTTCAAGTAGACAGGGAAAAGGCTATCTCAGTGTCATCTCCTAGAGCTGTTCCTGCTGTGTGAACATTTATAATGGTTGGAAATAAAGAGAGGAAATGAACCTAGAAGGATTGCTTGTAATTATTGCAGGACACATCTGCTCTAAAAGGGGAGCCTGGTCACCACATCGCTGTGCTAACTTTTGTGTTTGGGCATCTGAGGTGGTGTTACAGCAAAAGAAATTTTTGAAGGGACAGCCATACAGACATCAGCAAAAACCTCCTCACGAGAAATCTCAGCTCCTAAAGCAGTACAGAGGTAAAATCTTGGTGCTGATTGTGCACATGGAGCTATAACTAAACTATAACATTTGCAGTTAAATCATCTTTGCTGCTGCAATCAGCCCATCTTAGTATATCTTATGAAACCTTAGTATTTTTACTTTGTTTTCTACACTCATTTTTTATTCCCTCTCCTTTTAGCAGCCATAGTCCTGCTATGTCAACAACATCTGCTGACAATGTCTTCCTTCAGGGAGGAAATTTTGTCAGCTTACTTGCCTGCAGCGTCTTATGCAGACCTGTATTTTTGTTTTATGCAGAGAGAAAAAAAAATAGCAAACAACTATTGCTTCACAGGACTACATATCAACAATTAATGTTTAAGTGCCAGAAAAGCAAACCGACACGCAATCTTAAAAGTGGTAGGTAAATTTTTAAAATAGAGTTTCATTTTGGCAACTGAAGATAGTTGCAGCCCCAGCTGGTCCCAGTCTGTGCGTGTCTGCAGCATGTCCAGGCTCCTGTCAAGGCAGGATGTGCTCCAAGCTGCAGGAGATGGAGGTGGGAGGTTTGCCCCCAAGCATGGCAGCCCGTAACAAGGTGGGACAGTCATACCTGGCCCCTTTGGCAGAGGGTGCTTGAGAGGTGTGTGAATTACCACAGTGCCATACTTTGGGAAACCCATTCAAGCTCTTGGACAGCTGAAAATGAAGGAAGTCCTGACTAACAACTACATTTAAGAGCCAGCACTAAATGGAAGATAGGTTTCTCCAGTAGCCTTTGCTTCAGAAAGTTTTTCAGTGCATCTCCCAGTCAAATTAGCTTTAATTGCTCTTTGGCATTTTACTCTTCAAAAACAAACTAGAGGAGAGGGATCATTGCTTACAGAAAAAACCCAAAAGCCTGAAAATAATCTCTCAAAACTGCTGTGAGATACACATTAAATAGAAATATATTTAATCCAAAATTCTAACCAGAATGACTATACTGACAACTAAAACTGGGTAGGAAGTATTTTGAACTTTGCAGGAAAATGCAGCCAGCAGTGAGGTCTTTATGAAGTACTTGCTGCCACATATTGCTACCATATCATCCAGCTGCACCTTCTCCATTTGGAATCCAGACAAAGGCTGCACTTTTAAAGCAAAGTCTTATGGTCTCCAGTAGAAATAATTTTGGAAAGTCTTTCTTCAGTAGAAATAATTTCAAAAAGAAAAAAAAAGGCGAATAACTGCTTAAGCTATAAAAATATATACCCTTTTTCCTGGTAATTAATTCTTTTGGTGTTCATGGCAATCACCTTAACTACTTTGATTTCTATTGGTATTCATGAGGAGGCCATGTGTAACTCCTTTACTGGTCTTTTGGTAGTTTAACCTGAATAAATGTGCGCTTATTATAATTAGTTTCAGTAGCACTTTATGGCCCTTTCAGAATCTTCCACTTTAATACAGTAATGATGCCTCATATTTTTGTAGCATCTATAACCTATAAAGCTCAAAATGGCTTAGGAACATTACAAGAAGAGACCTGAAACATACGGAAGTGAAACTTGCTAAGGACACAAAGCAAACCATATGGCAAGGGGGAGAACCAAACTCTGGAATAGTGGCTTTTGGACTGTGCAAAAAATGCCACTCTGTATATTACAAAACTAGCATATGTTAAAACTTAGCTAGACAGTTTTGGCAATTTTTTTTTTAAATTGTTACAGGGATTGTCTATGCAATTCTCTGCAGAACTGAAACATCTACACTCATGTTCAGAGGCAGCTGACAGAAAACCAGACTACTTAATGATCTTGTTGATGAGCCAAAGAATCCATCAGGGAAGGTGATAATGCAAAGTTCCAGCTTTTGGATGAGACTGGTTCTTGCATGGCTGGCGTAGAGCATGGGTGAGCCTCAGGTCAGCTTGAAAATGGCCATGTAGATAGATAGACTCTGACAAAGGCAGTGAGCAATTTTGGGGAATTATCTTCCAGTCAGCTGGGGTCTTCAGGCTGCCAACATTCAAAAGCATGATCATGAATCAAATTACTTAGCACTAAGCAGGTAAAGTTCTAGCTGCAGAGAAATTAGGATTTCATCTTGTGAATTTATCATTGTGAGTGCAGAAATAACACCCTCAGGGTTCAGTCTAGGATGATTCAGAGCCACCAACATGTACGGTTTCCACAGGGAGATAAAAATCAACATTTTGCACTGACTGGACTAAATCAGTCCACTGATGCATCCATTAAACCTTGTGAAGGTGGTGAACCAGAGGCAGAATGAGTTTTCCTTACATGGAGTATGATGTTACTGATACTGCATCAGGCAGCTCCAGATGGATTAAGAAGCTAAATCACATCAGATACAAAAGCCATCACACACATCGTGCATACACTGAAAAAGAGGACCTGCAAAGCAGAAGTACCTTGAAGGTCAACACCTTGGAGCTTTCATAGTCAATAGCAGCAGAATTTTCCACTATTATTGTAACCTGAGCCTCATTCAGGACAGTTTGAGGAACCACTCGGAAGATGCCACCAGGTCCAACAAGACGGAGGTTGAATTTAGCATTGGCTCCCTGTGAATAAAAGCAGATATGGCATTGATTGTTTTCAGTGAATGGCTTTCATGAATTGTTTTCAGCAATCTTACAGCCTAGATTGCTCTGTTTTTTCAAACTATATAAAATGAGAATGAGTCTTACTGCTGAGAACCCTCTGCTCTCCATCCCCTGGGCAGGAGGCTGCTAAGAAGCTTAGCTGTATAATCCCTCCAGCCCTAGTCACAAGACAGACACAGCTTTTCTTAAAATAGATTGGCAAGCTTGGTTATTCTTTCAGTCATAATGGAAAAACCCGGCAGCAGGCCTGGCTAAGGGAGGAATCTTGTGGCAAGCAGCCTTGGGCTTCGTGCCACACACTGGGAGCTAGACAGAGATGACACCATGTGCATATTGGCAGGGAAGTCCTGCCTCTTCCTGCTTCCTACCAAGGAAACACAACTTAACTGCTCAAGTAAGGGCAGCACAATCCTCACAAACCCAGTCTCAGCATGATTTGGGTTGGAAGGGGCCTTTAAGATGACCACATTTCAATCCCCCTGCCACAGGCAGGGACACCTTCCACTAGACCAGGTTGCTCAGAGCCCCATCCAGCCTGGCCTTGGACACTTCCAGTGTCCAGCCTGTGTTCTGAGAACTCAAATGCTGCGTAAGCTGTTCCTCATGCATTCTGCATGATGAAGATGCAGATTCACGAAGATACGCCGTTTCCAAACAGAGGTGGTACTCCACATTTTGCACTGACTGCATTAAGCCAGCCGAGAGATGAAAACGCTAAACCTTTTGGACATTGAGGAAAGAGAGGAGCTCCACTTGTGGAGAATAAAACCTGGCACACACTTGACAGCTCCAGGTGAAGTGAGAAGGCAAATCCCAATTACACAGATAAGCCTTCTAGCCAGAGAGAACATGGGAAGCAGCAGTACCTAAAAGGTTACCACCACTTGTGTGCAGGTTGGGAAGAGTGAGCCAGAGCCAACTGGCCAGGGCTAATTCTTTTAAACCAAACTAGAGCATGTAAGAGAAAAGATGAAAGGGGGATTATCATATTTCTGCCTTACAGGGAAGTTGTGAAAATGAGCTGAGCCTACCTCACCAAACTCTCAGGGTTCACTAATTTCTCAGTGTCATGTTTACACTGTGACAAACAGCCAGATTCACTGCCTGCCTGGTGCCACGTTCTCCCTGTAGCATGAATCTTGAGATGATGAATTTCTAATAATAACTTTCAAACAGGACAACTTTACTTTCAGCTGTATCCCTGGAGAGCTTGTTATGAGCAGTTCTTGAGCAGCCCTAGCTCATGTCAAGAGAAAAAGTTTTCAGCAGTAGTCCCTTAAGGGAAACAGAATGACCTTGGATCCAAACTCAGTGGTCTGTGTTGTTTGGTCACACAAACCCACCGCCCAGCCACAGAGATCATAACAGGCTCTCTTTTGCTGGATGGTAAAGCCAAACACACAAAGCCAGAGCTGCTGGACTATGGAAAATAGTGCTGATGGGAAGAGTGGACAATCTGACAATACAAAGTACTCTGCACATGGAACCGTACATGACTAGAAGGGTGGCATGGGATAGAGAGAGAACTGCCTCCCTCCAACAGCTGCCAGTGATGTCCACTGAACCTGTCTGCAACCAGACAGCCATGGGACGCAGGAATGACTGGAGGAAGAGCAGCACTGAGCCCTAAGCCCTGTCGAAGAGGTCTGGGGGAGAAGTTTCTCTGTAATTTTCTTGCAAGTAAGCATGGCATTTCCATCAAACCGTAGGCCTAAAGCAGACCTTCACCACAGCTTCCTCCTCCTCACTTGTATCATCTACTCCCCCAAAAGAGTCTCTAGTAGCTGTGACAGACATGTTTAATTTTCTTCTCTACACAGTCATCTTGCATGGAAGTGAAAACCTTGCATTCTTTGCCTTAAAAGAAAGCAACCCATCCCCCCTAGAGTGATGCCTTACACTGTACTAGGAAGCTTCTTGAGAAATCTATACAGTGTATTTATCAGTGTTTTCTGCTTATTTTATAGCCTAACTTGCAGCCTGAATATTTTGTCAGCCTAGATATATATTTTGTCTCTAAAGAGAAGAGATGGGTTCTGTTTCTCCCCTTCTGCAGCACCATCCCCTGTGACAACAGCAGGACAGACGTAGCACTGCTTTGAAAGCAGTCATTTATCTGCTTGCTGCAGAGCAGCAGGAGGGAGGGGGAAGAAGCCAGTGGGTTTGATAAAGTACAATACCATCAAACCAGCACAATACTGAGCACAGTTACAGAAGAGAGCTCTTTCCAATTGTAATACAATTCTCAGATGCATTAAGCTTTTTTCTTGTCACTACCTAACCTGAGGCTAACTCAGATGGATGTCATTCATACAGTATTTAGCTTAGGGGTCCCTATAGCAACCATTGCCATAGTACCTACAGGCATCACAGGTCAGTTAGACAGCAGGCTGAGATGGATGGAGTCTTCTTTCCTTTTCTTTTATCTGGTTAGACTTAGTTTGGCCCTGGCATAATTTTTGAGACTACTTAAAAATATCACTCCAGTGGGAATGACTTACCAAAGCATGCACTGCAGACCCTGACTGTAACATAAGGGCCAGAAGAAGATACAGACAGCAATTGCACCTGAAATTACTACAGGACTTGGAACCTCCAAGAAAATCTTCAAAGGGAGTATGTTTTTGGACAATACACTGGCAACAAATAAACACAACCAGTAGTTAGGGAAGTTCATAAGGACTGTTCAACTACAGGTGCCAAAAGACCTGGCTGCAGGTTTATGACCACCCTTCCCACTGACACAACAGTATAAGACAAACTAACTGTACTCCTGGGTCCAGGCTCTCTGTGGTATTGGACCCTACAACTCCTAGGCTTTTAGGGAATGCAGGTGAAACAGGTGAGTTTCTAAAACGACATTTCTCTATTTGACAGCTCTTTCTAGTCTTTGGGAAAATAGGACAGGAATGCTGAAAGTCTGCATAGTTTCCATTTACCTGGTCTGAATCATTGACTGTAATCTTCAGTCCTCTCAAGATTTCACCCTCCGGGGGATGCTCGTACATGGTCAGTTCAAACCTGTTCTGGGGACCATTTTCTCCATAGAATGTTGGGGGATGGTTGTTGAGGTCGACCACCCGTATGATCACCATGGCAAATACGTGGTCAGAGGTGTCACCTTCCTGACTGATTTCTGATGCCTGCAGCAGGCAGGAGGAAGACAAGAATGATGAGGGTGTTTTCTCTTTCTTCAAATTTGTGTTCAGGTATTATTCCACATGTACAAAGCACTCTAACACACTAACTTGTAGGAAGATTCACAGACATGTATTTCTCTAAGACCTCAGTCCATTTCACACTGAAGTTTATGATAATTAGAAAATTATGGTAATAAACCAGTCCCAATAAACCCCCAGTTGATTCTCCTTCTAATTTTGTGATCATAGCACCTCACTCTAGGTGAAAACAGTTCTCTAAAAACAAATAATCCAATAGAGGCAAGGTAATTGCTTGCCTAAAGTGTTGATAGAATAGAAAAGGAAGACAACGTTTCAATTTGCTGTGGTACCATAAGCAGTTCATTGTCTCATTGCTGCAAGGGCTGCAGCCTTGAATACTGCAAGAAAAACTGTACTTGTGGCATTTAGGTAAATATTTGAAAAGCTACTTTTTTTTTTGAGATTTAGTGTCTGATTCACAATTCTGCTGTGATGGTTAGATAAGCTTAATTCAAAGTGGATATAGTTTAGACAGACAGGCAAACCTAGCTGGTATTTTTCTGAACCAAAAGATCAAATCTGTCTGGATTTCAGCAACTGCAACATGCAGCCTGATTCACTGGATTGAGCCTAAGACATTCCTTCTGCCAGGACAGAAACTGGCTGGTAGCAACAGCTGTATCTAACACACCTTTTTGCTCAAAGGGCTCACAACCAAAGACACTTTCTCTGAAGATGCTAGTTTGGCAACTGAGGTGCCTGTCACTATGTATGCTGGGAAATCTAACACCCTTTTGGTTCCTTTAGCACATTTTGCAGCCCACATGAGCTCTGGGTCACCACATACATAATTAGGAGATCAGAAAAAGTTGCAAGGCTTTAACCCATTTTGCATCTGGGGAGCGGTAGCAGACTGCAGTGAAGCAGAGCTGATAGAGGAAGACATGGTGCCTGAATTTAACTCAGCCCACGAGATCTCCATGTTCTCCCAGGTACAGGACTTGCCCAGGAGGAGCAAGTGCCCTTGGGGATGCCACACACTGGTTCTGGCAGTGTGCAATTCCTCAAAGCTGCCTTTAGCTGGTATTGTCCTTACCACAACAATAATATGCATTTCCAATATGCTGAAGAAAACCGATACCACCTTCACAATTTAATTCTACATTTTTAAAAACTTTTTCTTTAGAAACTGCTTAAAATAATGCAGCCTGTCATATGAATACTGGCTCATCGAGGTGCTGGCTCATCCAGGTGTAAGCATGTATTTGTATGTGACTGATCAGTGCCTCAGGAGTGGATCCTGATATGCCACTGCATGATCTGTCCCAGTCCTATTACTAATCATAGATTTGACTGTTACCTGTCTCATAACATGGAGGTTTCAAGACATTAATTCCCAGTTTAGCAATAAAATCTGGAAACACAGAGAACAGGTATCTCCAGACTGTAAAGGACATTGATTCTCTAGCCTCAGAGATGAAATTAGGACAAGATCATCTAATTTGAAAGAAGTAATTTGAGATACTAAATATCCCAACAATAATGCCCCAACATCCCAACGAAAGAAATTAGTTCTGATTTATACTATCTGATACTCTGCTCAAATATAGGAGGTAGTTTCTGAAACAGGTAAAGTCAGCTATAAATTGAACAATTTTAGACAATCATGCCTACTCATGGCATTTTAGATCAATAGTCTTAAAGTGGTCACTGTACCTACCTTAACTTTTAGTTCATACACTTCTTTCTTGAGCTGATTTGGGCTCTTTATCACAGAAATGGCTCCAGTTGTGTTGCTGATTTCAAAGGAACCTTCACTTCCTGCAAAGAAACCAAGATGCTCTGGTTACATGCCACACTTTCTTTTTCTGACCAAGCATGAGCAAATCAACTACACACTTCATTAAGCACATCTTTGCCCATGTGTGTATCCATATCTATCAGTAGATCTGAAGCCACTCTTCAAAAATGAAGCATTTCTGTGACTGGTCACAGTGAGATGAAAACACAGATGAGGGCCAAAAAGGGCTTCCTCTCCTAGGAACGGGTCAGTGGAGTTCTGCCCTTATGGGCAGCGATCAGCATTTTCCTCCTCCCATCCTGGTCAGGCTCCCCTCAAGCCTCAGCATCCAGGCATGCAAATTTGGTATTAATTTTCATTATGCTGTCTTCTTTATATGCTGGTTTAGACAAAAATAGACATTTATCATTGTAGTTAGCAAATGCATAATTAAGTCTCTGAAAAACAAGAACATTTCTCTCACTAATATCAGCTAAGGTGAGAAGTCTGACAATCTGCCTCAAAGAAACATAGTCACTTTCTTCAGACAGCATCTCTAGAGAGGCATCTTCTGGTCTTAAACATTCAGTTGTTAAAAAAAGCTTTCAGCTTGTTGCCAGGCTGTCCTGAACAAAAAGGAGTTCAGGAGTTCAGTTTGGAGTATCTGGGGTAAACCCCAAGGTTTCTGCACTGATGCAGAGCCTGACACAGGCAGGACAGGGCTGCAGGCTGACTTTGCTACTGCCACCCAACTTCCACTGATCTGGAGAAAATACCAGTTCCAGGCAGCAGCTGCTTGAGATTGGTAAATTAGTGCTGAAGCAAATGCCAGCTTGCAGAGAGGCAGAAGTGTCTCACCAGGATGCCAGGAACCATCTCACATCACACCAAAGGGCAGGTTGGTACCCAGGAAGGGCAGCCCTCCATGCTACCTCATGTACAGCATTGGCCACAACCTGTGCTTTGTGGCAGAGTCTACCATTGAAAGGAAAAGAGAGGAAATCCCTTTAAATGTAGGAGATCAAGCCTTCAGAAATAAAGGATGATGACCTGAAAGCCCAGTTGTTTTTCTCAAACTCATTTCCAATGCTGATTTTTAAGCCATCTGATGATATCCCTTTTTGCTAATACCCACAATAACTGCAACTTCATTAAAGCACTCTAGACACAACACTGAACAGATATTGACTCACAATACCCAATTATTAAGATACATTGGCCTGCAAAGTATGTTCTGCCTGAGAAGAAGCTTAAGTCAATAGTGTTTGCAGACCACCACACTTCATGTTCTTGTCTAGTTATCCCAGGGAAACTGGTAACCTGGAGTATGGGTAGCAGTACATGTGTTCCCCCATACAGCACATTCAGAGGATTGGAGCATTTTCTATTATCCCACACTCCCTGGATAAGAAATGCATATTAAGAACAAACAATTTCCTATTTGCTGTTAAGTTTTCTTGTCCTTTGACATCCCAGCCTGCAGTAATTGGAATAATGGCTTATCAAAAACAATGCCAGTGTCTGAGGTGCAGGGGCAGAAACCTGTTGGAATCTTTTGTTCTCTGTTTTTCAACTTTCCGTGCACTAAAAGCATATTCCTTTCCTGTCTTTTCCATTTTACACAAACAAAACCCTTTGTTAATGTGCATGAAAAAGGCCTGCTCCCCATTAAGCCATATTTTGTTCTACTTATCTGTCATCCTCCTCTATCTTCCTTTCCCAGTCTTTGCTAAACACTTACCTTTGTTTTATCTCAGAGAACCCTTTTGGTCCTTCTCTATTTTCTTTGGAAATCCAATGTCTTGCCTCATTAATCCTATTTCCCTTTGACATTTTCCGTGGTTCTTTTGCCTTCACTTATTCTCCTTACTTAATTTCTCACTTGTTTAGCATATTTTTATCCCACTTAATTGTTTTTGCTCTACATTTTACACCTTTCTTTTTACCTTTTCTCATTTTCTATCTATTGTCTTCTGCAACCCTTTTTTCCTCAATGTTTCTTCCTTTCTTTTACCTATCTATTCCCTCACATTAAGAAGGAACCTCAGCATGGGTCTCATCCTACACCAACACAAAAACTCAGCTGTGAGTATCTCTCTGTTCTGGCTGTTTAGATCCCATAACATAGTGAAGCACTTACTCCACAGCTCTGCAACTACACCTCAGATTTCTCTTAGGAAGTTTTGGGATCTTTCATACCTGTGAGCTGGGGTGCCCAGTTAGGAAGCCTTGTTTTGGAGGAAGACTGTATAAAAACCATAAAACCTAAAGTTGTAGCCTGGAGTTTAGTTGCTCTGAGGTGTTATCTTCACCACCTAATGAATCATCAATTCAGCTAAGTTTCACATTTATGCTATTAAAAGATGTGCAACAGACACTCTCAGAATAGCTGATGGAAAGCATTAATCTTCTGATAACATCTGTTTTCTTCCACTTCAGTGTACAGCCAGTGTCTCTTCACTGGTAAATATAATTTCTTCCAAGAACTCAGAGGTTTGACTGTTTAGCCACTTTAATCACTGTATTAATAAAAATATCCCTCCAAATGACATGTCTGGGTCTCCCAATGAATTGTCTCACCCCCCCGATTAAGTGATAGAGATGCTTAGAAGAGTGAATGCATCTCCCTTTACATTTTCTGAAAAGACAAGCAGGCTACTGATGCCTAACAAATCAGCAACATTAACAGCTCCAAGCACAGTTCTGTGAAGAAGATACTAAACCTCACTAAATTGAATCTTGGCTACTCTCTGGTAGACAGGGCCCTGAAGTTGTTTGAGGTACCTGGCATTATTTCCTGAGCTTCCTGAGATTTTGTCTCAGGTTTATTAAACTCTAGCATATTCTATTCTAATTTAATGCCAGATCTGGTTTTGAGTGCCCTTCAAATTCTGTACAAGACAAGCCTACTCACCATTCACGATGCTGTAGTGAATACTGTTAGGCTTTCCTCTGTCTCCATCCAGAGCAACAACAGTAAGGACCTCAGAGCCCTGGGGAGAAATGGGAAATCACAGTCTGTGTGCCGAGATCAGAGCAGTGAAATTGCAGCTGCACATGCATAAACTGAACTCCTGTAAATCTTTCTGCAGTGAAGTGCTGGGGGCAGAGTGGGTACTTGTGCTTGTGCCATATAGGGGACACAAAAAGGGCCAGTGCCCACTGCTCTGGGTGTGAAATAGCTGCAGACCTGCATGGCCAAGGGTGCCTCAGCCCTGGGGGCTGACTGGTTGCAGGAATAGTTGGAAGTTGTGGCCAAGGACACCTGCCTGGAGCCACAGATGTGGACAGAGGATTTGGAACAGCCAATCTGAAACCCAGGGTTTAGTTTGGGGCGGTACCAAGATTCCCTCTGGCTGTTTCTGAGTAGGCTGCTGTGCCCCATGGCCTCACAGTGTGTTGAGGCACAGGCAGCTGCCAAGGGGTCACTTTGGTCCTTCCGAATGAAATTCAGACAGGCAGTAGAAGCAAACAGAGATCACAAAGCAGCTTGGCCCACAGAACATTCAGGGCATAAAATTGTGATGAAAATGATGATGATTTAACTGCCCTTAAACCTTCACTGTTTGTCTTTCTGCGCAAGTTACGTGGCCGTGGGCCATATGTACAGAATTCGTGTACTGGGGACAATTTGCTCATGTGATTGCTCCTATCAGCTCAGAAGGATGATGAGTGTCACATTAAAATGTTCACTCAAGTGGCAGCGAGCTGTGCAATTCAGGCCTCTGAACTAAAATGTTGCTGTTTGGGGCTGCAAAACCAGGGAACATTGAAGTAACTGTCAGTGAATCACAAATGGCAACAAGGAACATTTTCATGACAACCCTTGAGTGAATTTTTCAAACAAGAGCAAGGCTCTGTTAGAGCAACTGGAAATACAGAACTGTATTTATTATCGTTTATGCTGGAAGCAGCAATAAAATCTGCCTACTGGGCAAAATGCAGTGCAGCCCCTTTGAAGGTGACAGAGTACTTGTAAATCCTGACAACTCCACCAAGGAGAAAAGAAGCAAGTTTACAAAATTAACACCAAATGCGCAAACACCACTAAAATCAGCTATTGCCTCTTTCTCTGTGGAGTTCATTCTAATGGCAAAACCCACACCGGGAAGGACTGATTCGTGCTTCCATCATTGTATCATAATGGTGTAAGTTATGAGCTCAAGCTGGATGTAATTAACATTTATTGATTCTCATTTCCATAGTAAACACTAACTCCTGTGTGCACCTGATAGTTATTTCAAGATCTATATGTAACTATGCAGAATAAATCAATATACATAATATCATTCATTCTTAACACCTGCAAAGTACACGAGCATTATTTCTCTGCCCTGCTGAAATGTAACAGCCTCTGCAGTGAACTGCAGTATATAGTCATGCACGGGTTGCAGTGTACATTTCTGGACAGAAAGGTAAGACACAATCTTTCCTGAAACTCAAGGGAAGGTCAGATGAACAGAGTGCAATCACACTGCTAAGCTGGTCAATAGCCTAATGTTGGGTAATTTCATGGGTAGATACCATTTCTTGTCCTATATATGAAGAAAATTTTAATTAAATCTTATGTATCAGGGCGAAAGCTGATCCATACACAATCATGTCACTGCTTAGATATAGAGAAAACTCACTAGTTTTCAGTTTCAACAGTATATGGCTGAAAATAACAGGTTCCCCTAACCATGTCCCTGCTTGACTGATAATCTGCTTGTGTTTAGGCCTAGGAGGTCTTCCTGGCCCATTGTGCCTAACTGGCCATCACTTAGCAGAAAGCGTCCCCCATTTTGGGGATGTCAGGGTTGTTTGTCCCCAGGTGATGTCCATGGGACAGAGAGTCTGAAGTATTTGGGCACAAATTGTGTCCACACCTTGTACAACCGACTGTTGGTACCAGACTGACCAGAGCTAGAAAATAAAAGCACTGTGAGACCGCACAGCAAACAAACACACCAAGTCTTCTACCATGATGTGTTCAGGAGAGGTGGCTGGCAGCCTGCTTAAGCCTTCAGCCAAGTGCCTCTGGAGGTCTGAGCTACAGAAGAGCTCTTAGTCACTGTCTGGGCTTAGACCAATGTAAATGGGCAGAATCTCTTTTGATTTTAATGAAAACAGCAGGAGGCCTTCCATGGCAAATTCGCAGTAGACATAAGTAAGAAGAAGTCTGAGATTTGGTCAGCTCATTTCACCTAGGAGTCAAATCAGAGTTTAGGTCCCATTTCCAGTAAAGCCTGTGCTAGAAACCTTAGGACCACCTTGACTGAGATGGGAAAGGCTGGGAAATGTCCTCCCATAGATGAAAACCAGAACTTACTGCGAGCGTGTCCTCATAGACATATCCGTAGTAGGGAGTCCCGATGAACATAGGAGGAGTGTCCTGAACATCCTCCACATTGATAGTAACTGTTGTTGTGGCTGAAAACACTTTGTTGTCTCCCCTGAGCTTCCCACCACCATCCTAAAAAAGAAGTCATTGTCAGATGCCTCTGCTGAAGCATGCCCGTAAATCAGCTTAGGCATTGCATGGACCTCATGAGGTTTCAGAAGCACAATTCCAGGAATTCTTTCTCTCTCTCAACACACCGATTAATCTGTGCTGCCCTATTCCCTTCTCTTTTCCATTTTTCCCGCTCTCTCTCTGATTAGGAAGACAGCTTGCAGTGCCTCATAAGTAATTTCTTATATTAAAAGTGATTGAGCCAATATATGCAGTCATAAAAGATCTTTAGAGAGGGGACAGGGAATTCAAGGGTTTTTTCGGCAAAAAAGAACGCTAGAAACAGATGCAAAAAGTTAGCAGCCAAGGTCTACAACTTTTCACCCCACATATAGTCTTGTCATGAACACAAGACAGTGCCCAGTAGCACGGTAGTGCATCTCTAGGGGGAAATAAAGTGTACATGCTCAAAGTCTCCTAGGAGCTCCTATGTGATAAAGTGCAAGCACAGAGGAGCTGTGCAGCCAAAACCTGTGAGATAGTCACGCTGTGTAAACAGTGTCTGGGGACTTGGCTACAACCAGCTCTGCACGACTGATACAGCACAGCCAGTTGGGAAGATGACTCGCTATTTCAGAAGGTTTTAACACCCTCAGTCTCAGAGCACCAGCTGTAGGTCAGTAGTCATGCTGGTGTGTAAGAGTGTGAATTGTTCAACATGTCTGAAGTACCAATTCTAAAAATGCCAATTTTTTGAAAAGATACACTGATTTTTTTTTTCTTCCTTACTGTCCCAAAGGCAGAATTTAGGCTAAATTTTGTTACTCCTCCTCAAATGAACCTTGGCTAAAAAATACATGAAAAGGTCCATACATTTTGCAAAAAATAGGAGAAACTCGAAGTCCCTGTAAGTTACAGCAAAATTGCCTTCTTTCCACCCATGTGACTCTGTCTGTGTGACAGGGTCCCACAGGATTGTGAGAGACTTCAGGATCCATAAACTTTTAATGCCTGTTATGAATCCTCAGCCAAGTCACTGGCACAGCACTGCTGGGAAAGACAGGCAAGAAGGGATGTGCAGCAATATTTGCAGGATTTACATAACCTCCTGCCATGAGGCAGCAGAGAAATGAAAGAAAAAAACATCCACAGATGTTTCCAGAAAAGAAATCCATCACTTGTGCTGTGCTGGGTCCAGCTGTGCCCTGTGTCTTACTGTGGGTAATGACTGTGGCCCGTCTGCCTGCCAGGGGTTTGTCCTTGTGCTGGTAGGGCTGTGCCCTGGGCAGCATGAGGAGCCCTGAGCTCACAGGCTGATGCTTCTTGAAGCCAGGTCTGGATACACCAACCCTTCACTTCTAGGTGAGTCTCATGACACAGCTGACATGAACAAAATGTGGGAAAGCCCATCCCAAATCCTCAGCAGTAGACACCAGCTACCTTTCCTCCCTCACTTTTCCATGTCACCCCCCACGCTTCCAGATGTTACAGCAGGAGTTACTCTGCTGCCTTCATGTTTCAGCAGCACTTGTATTTGAACTAGTTGGTGCCACTCAAACACAACACCCCACCTCTTCTAGTCTCACATGAAAGCCTTTTACCTTGGCTACGACGACAACAAAATGTGTTCTGGATTTCTCATAGTCCAGGGTGACCCCCGTTTTGATGCGCAGGACACCGCTGTGACGGTCTATTGTAAACTTATTAGTGTGGATGTTCTAGAAGAAAAGAAAAGAAGAAACAGCCAGAGATTACAGGTATGGAAATAAGATTGCCATAGGGATTCATCTTTTATTTCATCTGCTAAGGGAGAAGACTAGAATAATGATACACTTTGGGTGAATAATGTATCTGATGAATTTCACCTCTGTGTGTTTATGAACAATTCATGAACCTACCACGAGTCTCTCATTATTCAGAATGAATCAGTTACTTGTAATGTAGTTATTTTTAATCTTTTAGTATTTCATTGTGAAAACTTAAACTTTGGTTAACTCAGTTAATTGCATGGAAAGAGATAGGAAGATTTAACAGAAAAAAAGATGAAGGGAAAAGGAAGAAAAAAAGAGAAGGTGTTACCCCTTAGTGTTTCCCAGTTTTACTGGTTTACAAAAAAACGCAGGAAATTTAAATCTATAGATTATTGTCAAACACAGTAGTGGTCTGGTGATTTTTCTGATGTACAAACAAAATCTAAAAGACATCTGATTTTAAAAGAGGCCTAAAAAATGCCTCCCTTCATTCTTCTGAACTGGAGATGTCTGTACAAACACCTCTGTTCCTGTATCCAGACACAATGGCCACTGTCAGATAATCTTGGCCATTCCAGCAGACATCACCACCTGCCTATACCAGACTTGTGGAGAGGTTTTTTTTCTGTGCTACTTGAGAATTCTCAGAGACTGTGCCCAAAGGCATGGCAAGATTTTTTCAACCAATACACATATTTAGTATCCTTTCTGCCACACAAATATATTATAAACAAGACATAGAATTTTGAAATTGCTGTCCCTTGGTTCATAGACTATCAGCCCTCTGGAAAAAGCCCTGTGCAAAACTGAATCATGCAAATGGATCATAATTTCTGGAATCAAAGCTAAACAAGGCACTCAAGGTATTCTTTCATGGTATGCCCAAGCTCTTAACAGGATTAGCTTTAGTGCTATGTAAATATCTTCTAACTTGTTTCCATATTCATATCCAAAATTAAATATTGCAACAAATTTGCTTTGTTTTTTTGCTTGCTTTTTTTCATGTTTCCCCTTGAATAAGGGGAACTCTAGATAATCTGGATGAAACTGCCTGCAGGAAGAAGGCATTTGAAGGACATAATGCAAAAAATTGCCCTTGTGGCATACAGAAGATCTGTAATACAGAAGTTCAGCTTTAAATCTGGAGCCCTTTCAGTTCTTCACCAGTGGGCAGCAGCTGAAAGGCTGGTTCCAGGCAGTCACTGCTTTGTCAGGGAGAAGATTTAGCACCTCTCGTTTCATACTATGATCCAGGTATCAATTATGCACCAGCCTGCTACACTAAAGCGCCCATTTGGGTTTCCAGTGTGTTTTGCTTCCTAAAGAAAGCTATTTCATGCTTTAGAAATCCCAGAAGCATACAAGACTACAAGCTAATCTTGCTCTCCCTGTCACTCCAAAGGAAGGGCCAGTAAGAGCCCTGCCATGAGGGGTCCTGCTGGCAAGCACAGGAGTGTCAGTGGCAACTCCAATTCCCGTTCCTGCCTGCTGGACCACTCTTGGCTGCTTGCAATCAGACAACATCCCTTCTGCCAGTACTTATTTTCTTGTGCACAGTACAAAATTGGTCCTATAGGCTCTAGCAGCAGGCTCAACCCCCCAAATCTTTTTAAAATCTGCTTTCTGAAGTCTCATTTAATGAGAGACGATTTGTGGAGGTACAGATCATACTTTACCTGCAAGAAGTAGGTGATGCTTCCTCCAGAACCTGTGTCTTTATCTATTGCCTCAATCTTAAAGATGCTGCTGCTGGAGGGAGTGTTCTGTGACCAGAAAGAGTTACCAGAGTCACACAGAAGCAGAAAACCAGGTGAGTTAAAAGAAGTAAAAAAATGAGCATGCAGGGAGGAAGAAAAAGAGAGTGATGGTAGAAAGAAGGAACTGAAGAGCAGAAAGGAAAGAGGGAAGAGGTTAAAACTGGAAAACAAGAAGAAAGAAACACTTTGTGAAATAAAAATAACAGAAAATTTTAGCTGAGACAGGGTGTATCCTATTCCCACTGTAGTCAGTTCTAAGAACTCATGATGACTCACATCTTGGAGCTTACCCCAAAAATAGCACACCTTAAGTACCTACAGACTTATTCCCCAAGTTTGCTGTGAATATTATATATCTACCCGAACCCTAAACCAAAAGAATGCAACTTTATCCTGCACAACTTTTTGTTTTATTGGAAACATATTAGCCCCTCCTTACATCCTACAGAAGTATTTCCAGTATGCAAAGGAACTTCACCAACCTCTGGGACTTCGACTATGTAAGGTGTATTGATGAACTCTGGGCTCTCATCATTGGCATCCATGACAAGGATCCTGACTTTTTCAGAAACCTGGAGTAGAATATGAAGAACATATTATGAGTCCCATTATTTATGAATCCTATTATTTCCTGTTTACAGAGGTTTCCAGGGCAGTTGTGCCTGTAGGATGCAGGAACCTCCCAAACACTTCTTGTAATAATCTCAATTAATTTGTTTAAGATGAGGAAGAGCTCTAGATTTATCCAGTCTTGTGGATAAGAAGAGGGTCCCACTTTTGTGGTATCTCTAGTGAGGAAGCCCACACCCTTCTACAGGCAGACTGCTATCCTGGCTGTGACAGCATCAGTCTGTAAATTGAAAATGCCAAGAAAATCTGTGGAAGTAGGACTGGATGCTCAGTGCCTAAGATAAGTCCTTAATGATTAGATGTGAGCAGAGCTTTATCTAGCAGCAGACAAGAAAACCCTCACCACCTTAGCCTAAGCAAATCTTCTTAACATCATGCCAGAGAAACACTGTGGGGGTGGGGGACAGGCAGCTCTTGGGTGCCCAACACTAGTTCCTATAATGTCACACATTTCTCCAAGAAGCCTCCAGATCTTAGGCACGAATCCTACTGTGCTGGCAGTGAAACTTCATAGGAAGCTGCTGTAATTCTACAGGCTGCTAAGTCAGTATTTCAGCTCACACTACATTGTAATTATCCTCAAATAGCTGAGCAAGGAGATGAAGTGAGACTTCAGTAACTGTGAGTTCAGTGGCTCTTGGGATAGGAGGTAATGGGATTATGTTTTCTGATCAAATGAGATGGTCCTTTTAAGGTAATTTAATAGGAGTAGGTATGTGAGGACAGACAGTTTGACAAACTACACTGTAATTAAATACTTACTGTACTCAGGCCATCTGAAATACTGACGATAACTTCAATCTCATCTTCCTTCTGGAAATGAAGAAAATTCTTTTGTTAGAGAGATGGTGTTTGTCCTGATTGGAAAAGGGACTGCAGATTTAAACATGTCTAGGCAGGCAGATGAAAGCAACAACTAATACCACAAAGCAATCCCAGCAGAGGCCAGGAAGACCCCTCAGAAACTCCAGCCACAGGCCCCTTGAACCTTCTGTGGCTACTGTTAGAAGATGGTTGCACTGGTAATCCCTGTTGCTTCTTAAAGTGCCAGTAAAAATCAGTCACCTTTTTCAAGAAATGTTCCCTAAAATGGCACTTTGGTACAAAATTCTTCTGTCTCAGTATACAGAATTTTAAAGGGTTTACTAGATATTGTGTAAGCTTCTCTGTGAGGAGATATGAAGGGTTCAATGCCTGTGTTGCCAGAATAAGGCTGCCTTTAGGCATCTTTAACCAACATGGTTACATTGGCTAAAGGGCTGTGAGACACTAGAGGAGTGTCCTGGAACACTGCTTACACAAATCTCTGCTTCTTCCTAATGATAGGAGAGTCCCTGTCTGAGGATTTGACTACTGTAGCTGCCCCTGGACTCTTGAAGGGGTGTGGGTGGAGGAAGATAGAAATAAACTTCTCTTTTGACAAAAGCTGGACAGACAGCGGCTGAAAGATTTGATAGCAATGTTAGGGGCACAAATCAACTGGAATGCAACATGATGGGTGAAGTATAATGTCTTAGAGTTGCAAAGTGTATTACATGCTTCAGGGGCAAATAAACCGGCATTGTCCCTCAAAGCCTCAGATCAAATTAAACTGAAATAAATTCCACAAACACCTGGCGTGGTGCCATTTGATTGTACCTCTCTGTCAAGCTCCTCGATCAGAGTAACATTTCCAAGATTCTTGTCAACAGAAAAGTATCGTCTTGATCCAGCTTCATAGGTCAGGTCATATGTCACAGGATCTCCTTCTGGATCAGTTCCATTCAGAGTGTACACATGGGTACCTGAAAAATTGATATTCAACAGCATTTCCCTGTGGTTACTTCAATCAGTGAGTACTTCACTGGTCTGTTCCTTGGAACTTGGCTACCCTGCAGCAGGAAAGGTTCTGTCAATCAAACCCACTTACTGGGAAATATGGATAAGCAGACAGTTCAACAGTCCTGATGGCAAATTTTTAGCCAGCTTGTTAAATTGAGTTTATCAGTGCTGGTTTCTGTCACTTCAGGCCCTTTCCTGTGGAGCTGCACCCAGGTCAGTACTGTTCATATCCAAGGGTTTACATAGGTGACAAGCTCTTGGCCAGCCCTCAGCCAAGAAGTGATGCTGTTGTACAACTGCGTGACAATCTCAGCAGTACCAAAAGGCCCTCACAGACCTCTTCTTTGTGGGAACAACAGAACTGCAAACTAGCAGGCAGAGAATTGGGCAATCTCCCTCGAGGGAGAGCTCCCACAGGATGGGACCCAAGCTCTGGAACTCAGGATGTGCAAGGACATTTTCATACTTTCCCACTTTCAGAATTAATCGATGCAAAAGTCTTCTTTCCTACTTCACTCCCACTCATTAGCTGTCTCATTAAATTCTTTACTTGACACACCCACTCATGCTTATAGCAATTAATAAATTTTTCAAACTCATCAATGTATTTCCTTCAGAAGCTGGAGAAAGAGATTGTTATTTCTATTTTTAAACATTGAGAAGTTGGTGCCAGTTTTTCCAGTAAACTGACTTTGTGTATTATAAATTATAATTCCAGGGGGAGTTATAACACCCATATTTTCAAAGCATGGTGAGAGTGTTTATTAGTGTTATTTTCTAAACTTATGTCTGCCATTCTACTTTAATATCTTAATCCAAATAACTTCAAGCAGTTCACAAACACCATTTAACTGAGCCTGAAATATAAACCACTGTTGTTGTTTCCTTCCAATCCGCTGTGCCTTTGATAAGTTACCTGAGATATTCAAGTTGCAGAAGTTAAGCACAGAAACTGTGCTTTACATCTAACAAAGCCCTCTGCACTGAAAATACCATAGCCAAGTGACTCACTAGTTACTAGTGAGTTTTGCTTGTGCATGCAACCCAAATATAGGATGGAAGGATTCCTGCTAAGAAAGTTAGCATGAAGTTAAGGAAGAACACTAAGACTCTCAGTTTTGAACTACTCTGGCCCTCAGTTTGAGAGATTTTTAATTCAGTACTCCAGAGTGATAATGTTTCTCTCATCTCCTCTCTTCAGTAGCAGAGATCACTGACCAGATCTATAAGCTTGTGTTTAATTCTAGAGCTTTGCCCACACCACTGACAGGTCAGCTTCTCAAAGGTTTCCTCTGCTTTTCAGGGCAACCTTTTGGACCTCATTTGCTTCTTCCTTGGCATGCAAACTGTGAAGCTGCTCAGGGGCCTTAATGGACATGGGACATCCAGCCATCAGTGGTGATATTTGGAAAGCACAGCTGTCTTCTTGTCATAGCAAGAGATTATACCAAACCATGTAGGATCTGTGCTCACTTATGAGTAAACTCTCTTATGATAATTACCAGGGCAATAGTTGGGCAACTTTGTACAGAAAAATGTTCACATTGCAAAAAACAATGCACCCAGAAGAGCACAAACAAGAGACCTTGTTACGAGCTGGTTCAGCCAGCCAACAGATAATCAAGACTTGAAAAACAGTTCACAAAACTACAAAACATTTTCTACGTTTTTCTTGTACTTTTCCCACGTAACAGAGTGGAAAATAACAACACATCTGTTACTGTGATCCCCAAAAATTATTAGGGGAAGACAATGAGTGGTATGATGAGACACTTCTGACTGTAACAACTCACTAAGTACAAGGAAATGAAAGGAGAGGGATTAACTGGGACTGATATAAAATAGTATCCTGAGAGGACACCTGCTTCCTGATACAACTATCTACAGAAGAGACAGAAATTTGAAAACTATGGAGGGTTCTGCAGCACCAGCACTGACTCATTTATTCTTGTTTTTCAAAAGCTGTGCCTTAATATCACAGCTGGGTCCAGCTGGAGAATTAAGGTGCAAATTGTCAGCATTTCACTGATTTGGTTATAAATATAGTGCTTTTTTGGTCATTAGTTGTTTCTACTTCTCAGTTGCTTTTCTGCCCTTCTTACTAACTTCTCCTGTCCCTTGCACTTGACATACTGCTGGCTGTCCTGCCCGTTTCTAGCTTGTGTGGGTGTCTGCAGCAGCTGCTGAGCAGTTCTCTCTGTGCCATGGAGAAACAGGATGGACACATTTGGGCTCTCTTGGAGCCTGAGAGCAACCACCAGGCACAAGGTCTCTGCTGTGGCTGTGGCTGCCCTGAAATACCAATACTAGCAGGACACAAATGCAAACCACTCCTCAGGAGGCACAGGGCTGGAGAAGAACAGACTGGCAATGTTTATGTGAACCTGTTTGAACCTGGGCTTGTTCTTTCAATCTCACACTTTCCTTTCCTACATTTTCTTAGAATTTTCTTATAAGGAAGTCAGGAACTTTCTTGCTGCTAAATGTGAGAAGAAACATTGCTATTGGTACAGACTGAGATTACTGAGCTTTCTGAGCAAGTAATGACAGACTCCATTGATCTTTACACTGGAGTGTTTGCTTTTTAGCTAAAGTTGATACTTCATTTTTTCATAATACAGAACACTTGCATGCCTTTTAAATTAGACTGTGGATCCAAATTTATTTTCTAACTCATTATAATTCCTTATTTTTTCCAATTGTAATTTCACTGCACAGTACTCTCCATATCATTAACACCCCCAGGAACACTTCTCAGCACAGTGTTAATGCCAATTAAAAATCTGTTCTCAGTGTGCTGCCTCTACTTGCTGAAAAGGAAATAAACGGAAAAGACAGCTAAAATCTTATCAGAGGATACCAAGTAAACAGCCTCTCCCTGTCATAAAAATAGGGGCATAGAAGAGTCTTTACTTGAGGATATGGCAAATGCCATAGTTAGAAGAGCTGGATACTCTGAGTACCCAGGGGATGATGCAGCAGGCTGGGATAGGGGAGTCCTGGCAAGTTTCTTGCTGCTTCCTGCTATGGCTTCCTCCCAGGAGCCACGCCAGGGTTTTTCACTCTGTTTTCCTATTCCATCTTAAAAATCATTTGCTCTCGGTTCCTGCCACAGCTGAATGGCTGTCTCATGATGCCATTGCTCCATTTTACTTCATTTTGGACTCAAATTTAATCCCAGCCAGTCTCTGCCTGTGCTCTGGGGCTGGTTTTGCTTTCTCATTGAAGACACACTCTCCCTCTTTGCTGTTCAACGCTCAGCAATCAGATCCCTTCCCTGTCAGCTAAACAAGCCAAGCACATTTTGGATTCATGCTCAGTCCCGCTGTTGTCCTTTGCCACCCACAGCTGACATCTGTTAACAAGATGCTGAGAGGGACATGCATGGCCATGCTCCCAGGACGAGACACGTCTGCTCCTAATGTCACAGCAAATACCACCCTGCCCAGGGTCGCATGCCTGCTCTCCATTTGTCTCAGCCAAGGGCCCATTTCCCCAGCAGAAAAGGAGATGGACAGTAAAAACAAAGCCTACAGATGGCTGTTTGCACTCCAAGCTCACCCCAAGCACAGGAGAGCTCAGGCTTCTGGGGTACATGGACCACACACCATGACTACCCCAAAGGCGGCTCCTTTCCCATTTGCTGTCGGCTACTGCTCCTTCCGGACCATGCCCAGGTGACTCCTGCTCCCTCCCTGCTCCCTCCCTGCTCCCTGGTGCACCAGCTGGCTGGCAAAGCACAGATATGGCAGGATCAGCAGCCCAAAAGCCATGGCTGCTACAGCACCAGCCGAAACAAGCCCTGCAGCTGCCAGTGCCTGTTTTGGAGAGACGGGATTCAGCAGCAAGTGCTCAGCACGGGGCCTGGACCATCACCCCATGGACAGCAGCAATATGTCCCTGTGGCACCCACAGCAACCAACTCCAAGGAGCAGCCATCTGAGTGCAATTTTCTGACGTATCTGCAGTTTCTGTCAGAAGAATTAAAACAAAATTGAAGGCTGTAACACCTGTGAGTCCTCAGAGCATCTCTGTGCCGTGCTTAGCTTTGTAGGGGGCTTTGTTCTGTGCACTGCTGGCACTGCTGCAGGGGTGCAGAAGGCAAACTGTGTTTAACACAGCTTCTGATAGCTCCCAGCTTTCCTAGAGGTGGACCAGGGTGACAGAAACAAGGAAAGAATGATAGGTCCCACAGGGGACAAGATGGCTCTCCATGGTCAGCTGTGAATGATGGGAAGAAATGAGACCAGGAGCGTGCAGAAACAGGGGAAGCTTGAAGGATGGAGGGATCTGAAGGGGTCAGTCACCCACTGGTGGGTAGCTGGCAGCTGTAGCTTTGATCAAAGAATTGCCACTGCAAACTGGCTTTTAATGGGAGGAGTGCCTATCTGGGGGCAAGAGAAAAACCAGAAAGGAAAACGCAAGATGCAGAGGTCTCCAGAGCATTGATGATGTTTGGGCTTTGAGAGAGTAATGAACTTAGGCCTTCTGAGTATGCTTCAATCCCCTGCTCTGCAGCTGTTCCCAGCCCCACTCTGTCCCCACTATGAGGCTTACAGGGATTATGAGGTAAGATGAAACAAACAACCTGAAATAGCATCCCACTCCAGCCTTAAGACCTTGATTAGGAGCACACGCACATTTTGTATGTACACATGCAAAGAGCTAATTATCCACCTGCCCTGCCAAACCACAAACCCCAACTGCTATCTCAGTTTATAACTTCTCCCATTCTTCTTAAATCTGGCACTGAAAGGGGCTGCTGTTCTGGCCCCTCTTACCTTGAGGGGTCTCATGCCCTGCAGCAGTAAATAGGATCTGGGAATCTGCAGATACTTTCCAGCATTCACACAGAAATAGTGTTTGCTGGTTTTACTATAACTTGTGGTACAATGTATGCAACTTGGTAGACAAGTTACAACTATCTGTAAATAAGCAAAACTGGTCAAGGGAAAAGAAGGTCAAGTTAAGGATGATAGGAGAATGGAAATGAATTTGATGTGTTTTCACATCTGCAGCACTGCAATTTCTCTTTCTACAGCTACACAGAGAATCCATCATCTTTCAGTGTTCCCAAATGTTGCATGTCCCTTGCCTACAGATGCCTGGGAATATAACTAACACATACTACTCTGGCAACCACTTGCAATCTCAGCAGGGCCAAAAACTGTAAAATTTCTGGAAGTTTATTAAAGCTGCTGTCCGTGGCATTGCACAGATCAAACACCAGCTGCTGCCAAGAAAAGCATCCTGCCCATGACTCCAAATTTTATGTAAGGATAGGGAAGGCCTAATAGCAACCTGCCTGTTTTTGCAGCACTTAAGCCTGAGTGAAGCCATCCAGAATCAAACATATGGAAGTTTTAGTTCCCCTGTTTTGTTACTGATCATCCTGCTCAACCTGAGAGACTGGAGTGTGGATGCTTGGGACTGCACATGGACATAGGAGACCAGATTTCTGCTCCTGCTTCTGGAGGA
Source organism: Monarcha castaneiventris obscurior (assembly GCA_026261815.1). Lineage (NCBI taxonomy): Eukaryota > Metazoa > Chordata > Aves > Passeriformes > Monarchidae > Monarcha > Monarcha castaneiventris. Next base: position 26,550,810 of record JAMPIT010000886.1, on the reverse strand, counting down.
GATCAGAGCAAGTGATGAAGAACAACAGTCTCCTCTGCAGTGCAACGCCCATCACTGGGGCCACAGAAAAGGGCCAGCCTGGCAGCCATCTAGCACTGAGCTCTGGCACAAAGTTCTTGCTGTGGTCTGATGGGAACTCTGGTCCTCTTGCCCTGTACAAAGCTAAAAGCACACCCAGCACTGAAGTGTCAGTGCCTTCTCTGTGAGTCTCTGCCAAAGCCTCCCCGAGAAGTGGCTGTGCTGACATGGGCAGCAGCAGTTTGCATTAAGCAAATCCCAAGCACTCATGTTCCAATGGAACTTCCAAAAGTGCTTTCAGAAGAGAGGACCTTGCAGTACTCACAGCTGTTTGTCAAGGTGTTCTGGGAATTAGCCCAAAGGAGCACTGGAAGCTGTGTGACAAAGCAACCACATTTGGACTTGTCAAAAGTAAGGTCTTCTCTCTCTTTCCCAAGGGTTTCTACAGGTCTTTTGGAGCTTTCAGAGAGAGGCTGCTTCTCTCTTGTCTTTTAAAGCACATTTATACATTAAATTAGAAATACAAGCCAGCCAATTTAAACACATATAAGCACATTCTGGATGAAGCTAGTAGGCAGGAGGCACAGCAGCACTCAAGAGAGAGCAGCCTGAGCTTTATCACTGCTGCAAGCAAAGCACAAACTCTCCAGAGACCTCTGTGTACCTACTCTGGTTGCTAATGTTACAAAAGCACATACGGAAGCCCATCACATATATCTCATTATTCTTACTCGGGCTAATTAGGAGAGCACTAACACAGGCTCTGATCCCTCACACTGCTATTTTGCTGTTGAGGCACACTGTCCTTTTTTTGGCTGCTGGAGCACCAGATCAGATGCAGTGGAAATTACTGCTGTACTTCACTGCTGCAGATAGTGCTGTCATCTGAGAGACCATGTGGCACTGCAGTCCTAACAGGAAGGACATTTTTGCCCATGTTGTGGCTCTGTGCCATCTCTAGCTCCTCATCCCCACGCAGGTGCCTGGAGGCTCCCAGTGGTGGCAAGGAGAGGCTGGTTCTCTGGAAATGTCTGCGGGCTGGCACCACACCAGGGAGTGGGAGTTGGATGGCAAGTGAGTTGTACTGCCTGAGGTTTCACTGGTGGAGTTGGCAAGCACCACCCCAAACAAACTGAGTTGGGGTCCCATTTTGTGGCTGTCTGGCACTACAAGCCTCATCTACACTTGGACAAGTGATTCCACTGGCTAATCTAACTCCAGCAATCAGCAGGGCTGTAGGGATTGCCAAGACCGAACTAAGTGTCGTTTCCATGAGAATCCAGGCAGAAGTAGAGCAAAAATTACAGCTCCTTGGTCTGCCTCTGGCTTTTGCAAGTTGCCACTACATTCCTACATTACTGTTGGCCTTCAAACTGACGTTTCCACTTGAGCTTGACCAAGCTTATAGCAAATTCCTGCTGCATCATAAGCAAACTCCTTTTAAGTTTGTTGTCGAGATGTGTCACTTCTACACTATGTGCTGCCTTCTCCCCCTCCTCTTCTCAAGCTGAGCAGGTGAAGGAGAATTTGCTGCTTCTAAATACCCCTCTCCCCACCCTCTAGCAGGCCCAATGTGGGTCTTGGATGACATTAACACCACTGGGTCAGGAATGGAGACTTTGAGCAAACCCAGGCAGCTGCTTCCTAGAGCAGAATGACCTTGGTTGGGTTTAAGAAGTCGTGGGTGGCAATGTCAAGCTTTCAGAGCAGGCTGTGCCCTCTGATCCCTCCCTCATCCTGGCCTTCCCCAGCTGCCTAAGCCCTGGTGGGGGTGTTTGGGTGCACCCCCTGTGCAGCCATATCTCTCCTCTCTGCATGAGGCATGAGTTAAGGGGAGCTTTGGTACCTAGTTTGCATTAACTAAATATTTTTCTGATTTCGCCTGTGAAAGCTACAGACGAACAGAAGAAAATCCTAAATAAAATCTCAGTGCCAAGTTAGGAGAAAAGGTGAGGTTCATCACTAAATATATTTTTTATATAATTGTTTAGGTGTTAGGAGATTATTTTTCCCCCACGGAAAATATTGATTATAAATCACCTTTTGTTCTTATTTAACTTTTCTTAGTGCAACTACAGTTAAAAGAGACGTAAACAGACCTGCCTCAGAGTGCTGAGATCTGAAAACTGTATCAATTTTTGGATTTTCAATAAAACAAAATGAAACCTTTTTAAAAAACATCAGTTATTTAGACAAAGCAATTTTCACTGCAAGTGGAAAAACATTTTCTACCATTTTAACGTAAACATTAAAAATGTGTTCAAAGAAAATCATGCCTCTTACTTTCCAATGTACAACTTGCTTTTATCAAGGCTGATAAAATTACTAGCAACTGGGCTTTCTTCTCATAAGCATTTACAGAATTGGTAAGAAGCCTCTCACCAAGAATTTATATCTGACCCCAAAGGTCTGTGCTCTGAAGCTGTGAATAGATTGGTGGACCAAAAAAAAAAAGGGAGCTAGAATTGATATTTTAAATTGCAGCTACAATTCAAACATGTCATTTTAAATTGAGGCCAATTAGAAGTTTGAGAGAAAAACATGTAAGACCACAGTATATAACAACAACCTACAAGAAAATATATATGTTAATCATAAGAGCAAGCAACTTCAGTTTCACAGTTTAAACATACAAATTTTAATACTGACCAACAGGCGTGTCCTCCGAAAGGCTGAGAAGTGCCATGTTCCCATTTGTGCTTCTGGCTCCATTGTCAAAGAAATAGGGGGCATAATTTGCCTGAACTGCAATTAAAACAAAACAGAAGCCAAACAAAAGCATTTTGTAGGTGGCAGTTATTTGGCTGGCTCAGTTACCTGACTCTCAGTAAACAGGAGCTGTTTTGGGAATACTATGAGTGCATAACACACCCAGTTGCTGCAGTGGACCTTTAGAACTGTATCTGTATGGATATTTTTAATAAAATTACTTGCCACTGTGCCAGTATTCACACAGCAGGAAATAGAGAGAGTATATAAAAAACCTCCAAACCAACAGAAACAAAACAAGTAGCAGGATCTCCCTAAAAAATCTCAACCAGTTCCAGACAGCTTCACTGAAATATTAACCTTTCCAGCTCACAGTGATGGAACACCTCTCCCCTACTCTGCACATACAGGTCTGAAACTTTCCCAGTGCCTCAGTACCTTACCCAGTATTCTTACCCAGTGTTCTAAGCACATCCTGCTGTAAAATTATGCCTACTATATGAGCAATTAACCATAATTAAATAGTTACTTACTTGCTGCCAGACAACAGCAAAGTTTAAAAAAAAAAACAAAACAAGAAACAACAAATTAGTTGTCATTCTACTGACTGACTGTTAGAGATTCAAAATAGCCCACTTGAAGCAAAACTGTGAGTACTTAAGCACAGAGAATAACATTTGCACAAGGACCAGTTGCCAAGGAAAATCTTTCAGAATAACATTACCACATCAGTAAGGATAACTACAGGATTCAAGGTTATGCTTGTACTCTCCTATATTTTTACTTAACAAAGTGATTATTGTACTCACCCAGGCAAACATGCACCAAACTGAGAAATAAGGAGGGGGTGAAATGCCTTACATGCTTCATCTCACTGAAGAAAGAGCCAACTCCTTCCATGTTTTAAGGGCTTGGTTTTTGTTGGTTTTATTTATTTTTTAAAATCTCTCTGAAATATCCAGGAAAGTGCCTTTCAGACTGATGTAGAAGAGAAATGTGGAAGAGGCAGCAACAGATGCTAAGATGTTAAGCGGATGACACGTCTTAATTTCTGAGGAATTTAAAGAAGCTCCTTCCTACCACCTAATTAGACCAATTACTTTGCAGGGAGCTGTGGGACTCATCTCTGAGACAAGATTTGGAGGAATCAGTGTAACTGTCATGTTTTGCTGTTGGTACTGTATTTTTGCTGTCCAAGCACATAAGTCAGGGAGAAGGTAAAGTAGAAATTTGTTTTATTTCTGAACCCTATCTTTAATTCTCTAAGCCAGTTCTCTGTTTTTGAGAGCTAAAAGAAGTTTATTTTTATTTTAGCTTTGGTAATCTCGAAAAACTACAAAAGAAGAAAACCTAATATTAGCAAAAACAATAGAAATGATTGTTACCATTTTAAAGAAAACACTTATGATAGCAAAAAAATACACAACATTGCATATTAAAAATGCAGAAGTAAAAATGTTCTTTTTATGAGTTGGCCTGATCATTTAATTATTAAACTGCATGAATTGCTGAAAGCATCTTTTACTTTCAGCAGGCAATTTTCAACATACTAAAAAGTGTGTTTAATCATCAACACATTGAAAAAGTTAACGGAGTGGCTTTTTTTAATTGCTTGTTTTGACATTTAGAAGGTGTTTGCACTAACTTAAAATATGTATCATGCAATATACTATATGGTTAAAAATCAGGGACTCTGGGAGGAAGTTCACAGATAAACCTGCTTGAAAGGAGCTCCATCAGTGACAAAATGGGACTCAACAAGCCTTGTGGTCTGTGGTGGGTAATGCCCAATTTAACCTGAAACCACTACATGGTCCCTTCCAGCTCCGACGATTCTGTGATTCTGCAGGACTTGGCTGCCAAGCACGGGGATGTTTACACAGGAGCTCAGCTGTTTAAACCTGACCTGCGGCAAAGCACTTGCCCTTTAAGGATGTGTTAATGGAGATTTCTGGGTTATTTAATTAACAGCCAGAGTGAAAGAAATGCCTAAAAAATTAATCAGTCGAGGAGTTCCCCACTGCAGTGGTTTAAAAAGGGGCAGGAGCTGTACGTGCTGCCGGGCAGTGCCCCTCTTTGGGTGAGGGTGAGGCAGGCACATGCAGCAGAGACACTGCGAGCTGGGGCAGAGCCAGCAGCCAGCTCCACACAGGGCAGCAGAGGAGGGCTTTGGCCGCCTCATTCAGCCACGTGTTTTATCATATTTGCTAAAGTTTCAGAAGGGAGCAGGTCATTGCTCCCTAGACATAACCCCACAGGCAGTCTCCCCTCCCAGCCCTGGCCTGGGGAGGTGGGCAGAGCTGAAGATGGGCAGTGCTCCAGGGAGAGCTTTCATCACTCGTGGAGGGGAGGGACAGGCTGGGCAGTTTCTGTATATTTTTCCTACAGAGGGAGCGGGCAGTTAGATCCTGTCACACATTTATAGTGTGATAGCCTGACCCTGGCAGAGGGAAGAAATGCTGAAGGGGCCACGGGAGAGGCCTTTGCTGCAGCCACAGCGCTGTGCTGCTGCCCTGCTGTGGACAGGGCTTGTGTGCGCCTGCAGATCCCCTGGGATCTGCGGTGCTGCTGCAAGGACACCTCTGCCTGCAGAGCAAAGCGACTGTAGGGCTCTCAGGGGGAGAAAAGCAAAACTCTTGGGCCAATAGTAATGAAACTCATCACCCGTAATGGAACTTGCCAGAGAATGGTACAGAGAGCAAAAGATTAAAAAAGGCTGCAAATGGATCAGACAAACTAATGAAGACTGGGTTCACTGATGACTAACAAGTGTCGTGACACAGATGCAAACCCTGCACCACCACCTGCCAGAAGCTCAGAAGCTAAACCAGGGGAAGGCTCTTTGTCATCTTGATCTCTTTCTAACCATCTCCTGCGGGATCAGACCTTTTTTCTGACTCTGTATGACTACAACCTGTAGAGTGCTATTTACAAAAGCTCCATGTTGAACCAACCTGTGACTGCAGCAGTGGCCTGTAAAGCTCAGGGAAATGTGCAGCAGGAGAAACAAATGTATTTTTAGTGCCTTTAAATTCATGATATGGGGATCCAAAGCTGAAAACTGTGTGGGAGCAGATACATATATAGAAGATGGATATAAATTTAGTCCCTGCTGCAGATTTAATCATCCCACCTCTGTCAAAAATAGCATTAAAGCACTGATAAAATTACAGAAATAGACCTGCATGGTACCCAAAAGGAAACATAAATAGCCCCTAAATGTCCTCTCATCTGCCTCCTCAATCCAGAACTAACAACACACTTTTTTATACAGAGTATTTTCCTAGAACAAGTGATGGAGAGCTCTTGTCAAAGTTAATAGCTGTCTGTTCCCCTGGTTCCATCCCCTGGGGATCTGAATCTCTAGGGCCTGCATCTCCAAGGAAGCAAAATGTCTCCCTCCTGAATTTCAATGAGTTTGAGCTCTTAATCCCCTTACAGTTTGAAAACCTAGCTGATACGTGTCTGTGCAGAGTCAGATCCATACCTAACACAGCAACATTTGACAGAGTATGTTTTTCTGTCAGAAAATATACTTTGATCAAAACCAACACAGCTCATGGATCCAGGCTTATTTTGATGCATTTTTTCCTTTGGAAGTAAAGGGGCAGAAGGAGGTTTAAGAAAGAAGTACCTTCTGTCCCAACATTTTTGGGAATGGAAGGATCCCTCTCTCTATGTAGAAGAAACTTTCTATTTCATATTTTTTAGCATATCAAGTAGCAAGAAACATAAAAGAAGAATGAAATATACCCATCTGATCTCAAATATACCTGACCTGAACCAGCGGGTTTCCCAGGGTGCTGTTTGTTTAGTATTCAGTACGAAAAACATCCAGAAAAGACTGAATATCTTCAGAACAGAATTTCTGGGTTTGGGTCACTGATTAGCAATATCTACTGGAGCTTTTGTGAAGCCCCCGTGGGATGCCCTGAGCCATGGAGGCTTTTCTTCCCCTAAGACAAAGCTACTTCCCAACATGAAACTAAATCATTGCTGGCCACAGGGGCCAGACAAAAAACCAGCCACACACAAGGCCCTGCCAGCTCCTGCCCTGTTCTCTTTCACCTCTCTGAGCCTTTGAGAATCTTGGAAAAACGTGGGTCCCACCATGTTCACTTTTTTAGCCCCAAACCTTAAGCCAAAGACTAGTAGCCTTCCTTAATCAAGTATGGCTGACAAGAAAGGGCCTTTCACCAGTACCAAGAGTACACTTTTTCTGTTTACACAGCCCTGAATGGGGAAACTGTGGGCCCCACAAAGACAGCTGTTCTCGAGCCCAGTCCCAAAGCACAGCCTAAAATGTTGGCCAGACTAGAAATGGCAGCAGATGCCAACATAAAATGGCACCTAAACTGCCCCAGGAGCAACACAGCAATGCCAGCAGGAGCCCAGGGTGGGGGCAGGAGGAAGCCAGTTCAAAGCTGAGGGATGGAGTTCCCTGTTGTGTCACTGGAATCCCAGCTGGCCCCTGCTGCCACCCGTGCTGGCAGGCTGGGCAGAGGGCACGGACTGAGCTGCCACGGAGAGAAATTACTCTTTCCACACTGTGGGTGGCCCTTCCACCTCAGGGTGATCACATTAGAGCTGCCCACCTGAGGAATGCCTGCTCGGCATATAAATGGGAGTTTTCATGAGTTGCATTTCAATCAGTTTTTTTGGATGCTTACGTGCATTTGCAATTTAAAATTTGCGATTTAAAAATAGTGAGAAAAATAAAATGAGGCCACTCTCATCACTTGGGCTATGCAAATTTGTTAAAATGACATGGAATTTTTGGTAGTCATGACAGATTAAAATGCAAACCAATAAACACTTCTTTCTCCCTCTCACTGTTATTCTCTTCTTATTAATTGAATGAATTAAGCATTCTAAAAGGAAATGAGCTCATTGTTACAGTTCTGACACATGGAGGTCTAAGTTCAGTTTTCATATCTAGCACAGACAATCTATAAATAATCAGCCAAGATCATTAAATTTACATAAAATAATCAAAAGTGATGTGATCATTAGTGATCTTGGTTAAATTTATAAACCTCTCTTAGCTTAGTAATTCCAGGCTGAAAGTGACACTGTACTGTTTGGTTTAAGGAATTTAACAAACAACTCAGCTGTCTACACATCCTTTTTTATTTTGCAGCTCCACTAAGCAGCTATGCTAAACCTCAGCAGTGTGCAGGAGAATGGGGAAGCCTGGGTAGTATCACAGTCTGTGTTGGAAGGGACCTTTAAAGCTCATCTAGTCCAAACCCCTGCAATGAGCAGGGACATCTTCAGCTAGATCAGGTTGCTCCTGAATGTTTCCAGGGACAGGGCATCTACAGGGCAGCCTGTGCCAGTATTTCACCACCCTCATCAGAAAAAAGTAAGTCTGATAAAAGACATAGCATGAAAAAGACCTTATAACTCAACTGATTCAGGAAGATCCACCCACAAAGCAGAAGAAGGAAAACATTCCTCATTCATGGAAAGGAAATTATTTAGAGAGGTGACTACAAGAATTACATCACCTTGAACCCTTTGGATTTGAACCCCCCCTATTAGAATAACAAGAACAGAAATGCTCAGCCATGATGTCCTGATCTCCAAAGGAATTAAGAAATTACAATGTCAGGAAAACGGAGGGAGAGCAGAAACCAAATATCTAGCAATTTTAGCATTTCCACAGTGGCTTTAAAAGAGACAACAAAGTGCTTTCCAAACAAAATGTGGTGGGCGTTTCTTCCACACAGGTAAAGAGATGGCACTTTCATCCCATCAGAAAAAAATGCTAGCTTACACACCAAAAATCTCAGAGCATTTGCCTGCATGATTTATTATGAGTTATTGTCATTCACTGTGGGTGGCAGCAGAGGTTTGGGGAAATCCTGGGAGAAAGAAGTAACTTCATCTCAGATACAGCTTCTCCTGGTTTTAGTCTGCCAAAAAGTGTTTTATAGCATTTGCAAAAAAGTCGCTGCAGGTAACTGAGGAAAGGGGAACATTTTCTGCAGCTGCTAAGTAATTAAAGTTCCTGCTATCCATTTTACTAGCTTAGAGGCTTTTAAAGACCACTGCAAAACCCATTTACAATTCAGTAACTTTGCTTCTTTGGAAGCTGCGAATCACTCACCTCGTTTTCTTTTGACAGGGATAGAAAATGAACAAATAGTCCCTAGAATATCCAGGTATATTTAGATAGCCTACATTCACTTCAGCAGCATGATCTGTGATGGATGTGGTGCTGTGGAGCATGACACAGATCTGTGTGAAGGATGCCATTTAGCAGCAGACAGGCAGTCCAAGTTATTTATGAAAGAACTAGTATTGTTCATTGTTTTGCCTGTAAAAATTATACATATAACTCAGAGTTGGGGTGTGAATAATGAATAAATCAAAATTTTATCGTTTACTCAGTGTGGCTGAGAAAAATAACAAGACTTGTTCAGGCAGAGCAAAGAAACACTTGTGTTCTCCCCGTAAATCTCCTGGCTGGTGTGCATGCCGTGGACATCCCTGTGTGGATGTCCTGCTTACAAGACTGTAGCATGACTTGTTGAACCAGGGGATGTCTGAAAATGAAACATGCTTCCTTGCACTGCCACATCTAACCAAACCCAGCAGTTCAGTACAGGAATGGCACAATGCAAACACTACAGGTGAACAAAAGCCCTCGCTGGAGATCAGCTGTGGACCACACCAGCACTTTGGCCACAGGGGCTGGTGCAGCCCCTGGATTTTACTCAGGTAAATGTACAACACTGTGCCTGCAGGTGGCTCTTCCTGTGACCTCTCTTGGGAATGCAGAGGTGTGCCTTAAACCATTCTCAAAAGGGAATCCCACAGCTCAGCAACTCTCACACTGGACTAAGTGGTGAGGTACTTACCTTGTTGGGATATGGAGATCCAGCTCCAGCCTTTCCTTTGGATTGCTGTGTCCAGAGGAAACCTGAGTACCCAGGTAACCTTACACCAAAGCAGTGCTTTTCCTTAACCTAGAAAACAAGATATGTGTCAACAAATTTTCTATTGTAAGAACATTAAATACTCAGCTTTGAAGTAATTTACTCTCCAAAACACGTGGGACTATCACTTTATTCCCACTTACTTTTTCCATCAACTATCTACTACTCTTTGCCTGGAGAGATTTCTACAATCAGCGTGTGTATGATGGTTCTCAAATCAAGTAGTTTAACCTGTTTAGAGCCCAAAGATTGTCTCTTCATTCTACTAGCTCTACCTGTGAGCACTGTGCTCTCACCATCTCCTTCCACAATTTCTAGTATTTTATCTCAAAATGCTGTACTTACTTGCCTTTTTTGTTTAAACAATCTATCAATAAGATAACTCAAGAAAACTACGTAGCAAGAATCTCAACAATAGATGTTAAGTTGAAGAATGAATAAAATATCCGAGAAGAGAGTTCCACATCTGCTAACTAAGATAACATGATCCAAAGTTATTGCAGTGAATGCTGAAATACAAATTAAATGACAGAAAAATCCCTTCTCATACTGTGGCTTTAAGATGATTATATGGTGCCTTGAAATGGAGATGTTCAAATCCTGTAAGTGTCCTTGGTACAAAATTAATGTCTGAAAACAAACAAGGCAATGCAGCACCATTTTATAACATATTTTTTGAAAATGTACACTCCAGTCAGTCTCATGGACAGAAACTCATGGAGACAAATTCATGTAGTTCAGCAGTTGAGGAAATTCAGCAGAATGATTTCTTTAAGATCCCACATAGACAAAGAATGGGTGGGGGACCATCATGCCAAGAGACAAAATATTAATTTTCTATTCAGTGAGAACCCACAAGGAGGAAAATTTGACCTGTTTAGGAGCAGAAGAAAGCATGGAAAGAATGTTGAGGAAGGAAATAGAAAGTTCTGTTCAAGAGACAGGAAAAAGTGCAAAGTACATTTTCTAATAAAATTATGAAGAGCAGGTTGACTTTACTGCTCAGACTCAAGGATCTGTTTTAAAAACTGCTGAGTCTTGACTTAAATGGAAATTTAAGAGGAGTTCCTTTCAAAGACTATCAGAGGTGGAGTGTACGACGTTAAGGTCAACATGCACATAGTGCTTTCTCTCTTTTCATCAACCACACACCTGAAGATGTGTGCAGAATAAAGCAGCAGTATTGGTATATATTTAACTAAGTAAAAGGAAAATGCTGAATTGTTTAACCTTGGTACATTCAAAGAACAGCTTTGAAGAGCTCAGTGACAATTGCCATCATTTATTGTTTCCCAAGTAACAGAAGTAACTGGAAAGCCACTGAGTCAAAAAGAGTGCTTTAAAGAGGGACTTGAAGACACTGTTGCACTATCTCAGCTCACTCAGCATCTTGTTTTTAACCACCTCACTGTTTCTCTGATAGCATTCATAGATAGACTTCTTCACACTTTTTCTTTCTTATGAAGATATCTTCCTTTACAGGCATATTGGTCCCTTGGGGAGAAATCTGTGATGCAGATAGGTTTTAGCACTTCTTGGTGAACAGGCCACATAACTGGCACTGACTGTGACACAGGGTTCTGGGACAATGCAAACAGGAAGCTTTGTGTGGAGGACCCACCTAGCGAAGACAGCATTTTCCAGTGCACTTCAGTTTTGGGAGACAATTAGAAGCACATGCTACAGAGATTTGATTTTCAGAGACAAGACAAACACCAAAGGGTGCCTCAGGAATATGTCTTTTTGCCCGTTAAGTTTGGCATCAGTGCTGAAGACCAAACAACATGACAAAACCCAGCAGAAAAGCACTCCACTGAACTAAGCAGCATCTTGCTTGTCAGGTGCTTGAGGGAAACCCTGCTGCTGTTTGGCTTTTGCACCTGGAGATCCTTTAGCCAGGGTGTATCCATTGCTGTGACTGCACCACACTTGCCACAAATGGAGTGCACAGCAATGGAGTTAAATGATTGTACAGGTGCCTGGTGGGTGATCAGTGAACAGGCATTTTTGTGTGCGTGGAACCTGTGAATGCTTGGGCTCCAGTGCCTCTTAGACCAGGTGTAAATCAGCAGCCCTGAGTACCTGTGCTGTACCAGCAGCTGGGAGCAATCAGCTCCTAAAGGAACATCCCAGCTGCAGCCTGAGTGTGTGACAGAAACTGGGCCTGGTAGCAGAGCTCCTTGGGAGAACTGAGGTGGTTGTGGCTGTCAGGCTGCAGAGGCCAGACCAGTCACGTTCATCTGAGGATCACTCATAGTGACCTGATTTCCCTGATAACGTGCTCAGAGCCTGACCAGATGGCATTGTGAGTGTAAGGTGCTTATCCTGCAGGAAATCTGTCCTTAGCTCCCTTGTGGAGCATCAGCCTGAAAATGTGGAATTAAATCCCTAACACTTGGAAGGTATTCACAGTCAGTACATCTGAAACACACAAAAAAATGTTGAATGACAACTTGAACAAATCCATATCCTGATACTGAACTTTTCTAGCAGAGATCCCACCACTGAGCCATTGAAGACAGAAGTAATTTTTAGGAATTCCTTCTGTGCCAATAGCCCTGCTCTAAGATCAGAAGACAAAGCATGATGGAACAGTTATGTGTTCAAAACCAAGGTAATTATCCAATGGCTGCTGTAAATATAATACTGAAGGCTACTGGGAACCACAGGCATATGTGGAGTGGAACCAACACCTTTGCTCCTGCCATGAGGGAGCTCCCTCTGCTCCCCAACAGCAATTAAAAAAATGAGTCCTGCAGAGCAATTAGCTATGGTAAAGATAACTGCTTACATCTAATAACAACTGAGGTAAAAAAATGACTGTGTAAGTGGGTTTTCCCCTCAGCCTAACAAAGGACAAAGGAGACAAGCTTTGGATAAATTCTTCTCAGAGAAAACTTCAGTAAGAAGTGCATCTTACATCTGACCTACCTCACCATCTGTCAATATTTTCCTAAAGCTATTCATGAGGGAGTAGTAAGCAATAACTTTGGACAAAACAGAGTCAGGCAACAGGTCCTCAGATTTGATCCAATGAATACTGAAGCCACCATGAGTCTTCTACTCAGTTTTGGCAAGAGTTAGCTGTTTATCTACACAGGAAGTATTTATCCTTCTGCTTTTATATTTCAGCTGAGTTTATTGTTTGAGATTACATTGTTCATGGAGGACTGTAGTTTTCCTTGGCAAATGGAATCACAAGAAGTTGCCCCTGTAGTCCACATTTTAGGTTAGTAGAACTTCTCCAGAGCCAAAATCCTGAATTCCTTGAGGCTACCTGGGCCCCTGCATCAGTTGTGAGCCACATGGTCTAGAGGGCTGAAAAGCCAACATCAAGAGCCCCCAATAGACCCTTTGGGATAATATTTTATATAAAGAATACTTCTTTTTACTTCTCCTACTACCCCCTTAGAAGAAAAAGGATCCCAAAACTTGCCTCTACGCCAACACTCCCTGTCAGCAGGAATAATTTCTCCTGTGTTCCCAACAATTCACAGTCATAGTGCCAAATAAAACAGACTGATTTGGTGTTAGCTGGTGGTATTAAGCTGTAAACAAACTGAGGAGCCACCTGGCTCACTTAATTGACAGGGTCAGACCAGGATTCAACATCTGTTCTGTCAGGCATAGAGGCACTTCAGAAACATCTTTATTGCAACTTAAGGGCTGTGCAATTTTCTTGCTTGACAGCTGAACACACACAAAAACACAAAGATACAAAAAATGCATTTGTCATCTTGGACAAGATAAATTTACTACTTTATATAAGCATACAGCTTGTGTATTTTGAAAAGCCACTGAGCAAATATGTTTTTCTTCTGGTAATGGCAGACAAATACATGCAGAAGTGAAAGGAAAACAAAAGGAAGAACAGATGCCTGTAAGTGAAACCATGATCAGATGGTAGCTCTGTCCTACCACATGGGGAAATGGCCTGGTACATAAGAGTCAAACTCTGTTGGGGAATTACTTTCAAGAGGACACACAACATTCTGATACCTCTATATATAGCAACAAATCATTTGGGCAGCAGTCACAATCCATGCTGAAATAATTTGGAGATTCTTACTTTAGTCTGCTCAGCCAAGGCTAGGACCTCACACAAGTAGCATCTTTAACTTGAATAGCCCCCAACCAGGGATTGAGGCCAGTCTGGGAAACTTGGTGAGTAAAAATACTAAAGTGCATTAAATTATGTCCTGGGATCTCTCCAGAGATCCAGAGTATTTCTGTAATAATTGTGTCAATGCTCTCTGGGACTTACGCTTTTTTTATCGGAGGGAATGTTTTGCCTGAAGGAGGGTTGGAGAGTTTGGAGAATGCTGTTTGGAGGGTGTAAGGCAAAGAGGAAAATCATACAGCATTTTCCAGATATAAAAGAAAAGGGCTTAAACTCACATTAGAGAACACAGTCTTCAAATCTCTTAGTGATGCTTTAGACAGAGCTGTAAACACATGGCCATATTTTACAGAGTAAAACCCAGCTGCAAACAATACCAAAAATGCTTTTTACATTTACTTGTCATTTATATTATACAGATTTGTTCTGCGAGCTCCACAAAACAATAGAAATAAAATATGTTGGCCCTCTGACCAGCAACAGAACAATGAAACAGTTCCTTCACCAACCTACTGATTCAGAGGTCTTGTGAGGAGGACTGGCAGCTCCTTTATCTTTGATATAAAAGTGCTATGCATGGTCAGGTCTTCAAAAAGAGGAAGCTGAGTGTCAGATCTACCTACTCTCAAAACCAATATGAAAATAAAGTAATAGCAAGCACAGAGAAGACCCAGAATTGCTCAGTACAATAGAAACATTCCCAATAAGAGCAGGATAGTGAACAAGTGCCCATAAACTTGACCTTTCAGAATTGCATTTGCCTCTGTGTGTGTTACAACAGACCTCTGAGCGTTCCCATTCAACTCCCCCAAACTGTGAAGGGCACCGAAATAATTTCTATCATACTGACAATTATGTTAAGAGAAAGAGTAGTACTATGAGTACTGAGGGAAAAATTACTATTTGTAATCTGCAATTTGCCCAGCAGCAGAAAAGGTTTCTACTCCTCCTCACATTCACTAGAAGGAAAACTGAATTTATGAACAAAAGTAATTCAGTTTTAAGGACTCTCCCCCAGGCAGAGAAATAGCAGCAATGCAGAGGACAGTTAGGAAAGGACAGAAGATACATGAGTAAAGTATCAGCAGGTGCTTCAGTTTCTCTGTTATTCAGCCCTTTGGTATTATTCTTAGCATTTATTTCATGCTCCAGTTAGCTTTGTTTATTGAGGTGATCACACAACTCCGGTGTCTTGAAAGAACAGCTGTCTTCTGGCTTCAGAGGAACAGATGAAATCTGATTAGGTTTCATATCTTTTCAGTACACTCTTTAATAACCACCTGATGACACTCTTAAGGATTTTAAGAACCAGGCCACTTTGATTTTAAAGTCAGATTTAGCCCCCTTGGAAGACATATTGAAAAGCTGACTTGAATCTCGCCCATCCCCACTATTATAGCAACCTGCTTATCTAGTTTCTCAGTGCTTTCTAAATGATGGGATTTTTATCATTTGTAGAAATCTACTTCCAAGTGGATTGCAGGCACCAAGAACAAAGGCTGCAGGAAAAATCATCAATGCCTGACAACAAACACTTTTGTCAATATAAAATAAATCATTCAAAGAAAAGGTTAAATATGCATGTATACTGATTACTAGAAACAAAAGCATCAGCCCTTCACCACCTCTTAGGCAATCTAGAAATGCAAACCAGTGCAATCCAGCCACCTCTGCAACCAGCTCTCTTCATTCTCTTTCTCGAGGAGCTAAATCCCTGTTTGTTGCAGAGGCATATTCAACTGACACAAAGTCTGGTGGCAGCCAGACAACTTTGCCTGGCTCTTTCTGCCAGGTTAATACTAACAAAGGTGCCTTAGTGAAGGAATTAATAAACAGTACCGAAGCCTCTCCCCAAAGAAAAAACAATATACACTCATGTCCTATCTGTGAAAGGAGGGTCCTCAAGCAGGTGAAGCACGGTGAGTTGTGCATGTAGGCAGATGCTTTTCACCCTCCTCTCAGTCTGCTCATTTTAGCTGTGGAAGTGGTCCAGGAATCACCAGAGGGACTGGCCGAGGACAAGGCTTGCAGTATTTTTTCTTTTCCAATGGAGTAATTTTAAAACTTGTACCTGTGAAACAAACATGGAAAAGAGAGAAAATGGAGAGATTTGTTGGGGTGATGGGAGTGTGGAGTATAGCACAAAACTTTAATATCCAAAGTTCAGCCATGTTTGTATGGACAGCCTTAGATTACCAGTGATCTGAAAATAAAAAGGGATGTGATGGCAATTTTTTTTCTTTTCATTAGGTTGCTGGAGGTCACTGACTCCCAGCAGCCTATTTTCTCTTTAGTGAGGGTACACAATCACTAAAAGTTTGCTGCTGCTGGAAGTTTCCATAGTCAGGTAAAGGTCTTCATACACATAGGATGATGCTACTGTCTCTTCAGAGCTTGAATTCTGCAACTGACACATTAAACAGTATCTTCCCTGTACCATCATCACATTCTCCCTATTTCCTGGACAGAAGCCACTGACACTGGCTTGAAGCATTTGCTTTCTGGGACCAGCAGTTGTTTCTGATGGAATGACAACATCCTAGGAAATCAGTGGTTTTTGTTCAGAAGAAGTAACCAGTGTGGTTATATTAACCCTCTTCTCAAGCTACACTGAGCTGGCCTCCAAGTGGCTTTACAGCTTGCCCATGGCACATGGCCAGTACAAAGAACAGGGCAGAGCAATGCTGAGAAACAGCCCCTGTGCTTCGCCTGCAGACTACAAAGCAAGTAATATCCCCCTAGAAAAGACAGGGCAAAACACCCAGAAATCTCATAGCAACAATACAAAACAAACGTACAATTCCAGTCCCAAACAGCACATTAAACAGAAGAGTTCAGCTTTGGGCAGTTGCTGCATTAGGCCCAACTTTTACATCTGCCTCTCAGTAAGAGTAGAAACCAATTTAGATCAAGTGTTTTGACACAAGCAGATCTGAGGAAGTCATTTGCAGCAGAAAGGTGCACCCTATACGGAAGCAAATAAACAACAATCCCTGACCTAAAAAATGTTTGGCTGCTGGTAAGGACAGGAGTTAATTACAGTAAGCATATTGGAATGCTCAGAGAACCAGGGCAGAGCGTAACAGGACAAGCAAAGACCATAAAGTATTACTGCGTTTGCAACAGAGGAAAGCATTTCAGATTCCCTTTGTAGGAGATCTTTGTGGTGAATTTACAGGTTTTACTGGAGTGCTTTCTTCGTACTCCTTTCTCCCCCTCAGCACAGTACCTTCTGTTGCTCTGTGAGACCAGCATCAGTGTACTTCATCCACAGGAAACAGCAGCCTGCTTTCAAAGGAACATTCTCTTTGCAAGCACTTTTATCAGAGAGATTTCATGCCTGTTGCACGTAAAAAAGCCTGAAACACCCCCTGTTTTGTCAGATAGCAGGAGGTACTCAGATGGAAAAGTAAGAGCTGTGCTTACCACACCAAGTCTCAGTAACGTGGAAAGGGTGCAGGATTAGGCAGGCAGCAGCACGTGTGATCCAGATGAGGCCAGGAGTGACAGAAGCCACCTCTGTGCCTCTGGCACTGCCCTAATTCCCTTGTGGGCTGGCTGGGAACCTGCTATTGCTCAAGCCCCCAGCTGCTACTACAGTGCTGATTAAATGAGGAGCCCCAGGCAGCTATAAACCCCCAACCCATAATAATGCTGCAATTTGTTCACTGCTCCTGGTACCAATGGGATTCTGCCTATAAAACAGAGCCCATGATTCAGCACTGGAAGACTGGACAGGAAGGAAAGGCTCCAGTTAAAGGAAAACTGTCGAGTAACACAAAGATTTCCACCTAAGTTATCTAAATATAAAAAGTAATAAAGCATTTAAGACATTTTATCAGCTAGAATGAATTTGCTTGGAACTTCAAATTAGTAATTTTATGGTTAAAATACTAGAAATAGGAAATAGACTATTTTAGATCAAATTCTTTATCTTTAGACTTTAACAAAAGTTATCAGCTAGGCATTTTATTGCATTTAGAAACATTAAGATTTAAGATGCTAAGATTCTAAAGAGCATACTAATCATTTTATCCTAGACTTGTTCATGGTTTATTTTTTTTTCACTCGAGTCTCACTGAAACCAGGGATATTATGGACTTTAACTTGCGCAGTCTTTAGACACACATATTTACAATAAATTCAGTCTTGGTTAATACTTGTTCCTGGTAGAGCTGTGGGTTCAAAAATTGGATTTTTGGGAATTACAGAATCACACTTTGATTCATCTCTCAATACATGAGGATGAATGCAGCCACAGATGGATGGTGATGGAATACAGCAAGGCAAAGCCAGGATAATATTTCACTTTTGCAACTGTTCTTATCAATGAGGAGCACTGATACTCCTTTAAACAGACCTGATCATATTTCTCTTGATTGTTTTACAGTATGGGCATTAAATGGATTCTAATCTCTTCTAATCTTATTTCTTCCTGGTCCAAATACTCAGTAAGTTTCCTGAGAAAACGAGAAGAATTTCTCAGTGATACAATGAAGATAACTTCTGTGAAGTTTGCTGATGGAAAAAACCCAGAGTGCTGTGATTTATCTCTAATGATGACCTAATGCATGTAATGAAACTGTAAACCTGTTTACCTCTATGTGCTTTTTTCTTGAGTTTGAGTGCTTTTGAGCAGCAGATTCTTCTACCCTTCTGATCTAAGGGTAAAAAATAATACATTATCAGTGGAGACAGGTAATGCAAATAACTGTACATATACATTAAATGTGTCAGAGTCCACAGACATTTTGATTACTGTATTTACCACTAACATTCTTGTATGGAGAGATCTGTAAAACAAAGGATCATCATGACTGATTTTTAGATCTCTGCACAGCTTTGTCCCTAGCGTGGAACAGGAACTTATTTGCCCTTTTCCATCATTACTCATAGATACATCAGATACATTGTGAAGATTTCTTTATCCTTTGAAATGTCACACTGGCAGGCAATACAATTACAGTTACACCACTTTAAGAAAACATAAAAAATTACCAGCAGGAAAAAAGATCATCTCAGTGTCCAGATGCACAGGAGTGTAGAATAAATTGCTTTGGATGGGCCAAGCCACTGAAATATTCCCTCCCTACCACACCAAAATAAGTGAGCTGTTGACTACAGTTGACATAGTATGTGCTGGACACAATAAAGGGGGAAAAAAAGGTTTACTCCGGAGCTGAGGTGGAGCAGAAAGGACAGAGGCAGATGATTTCTCATCAACAAAATCTAACATATGGTTAATGTTTCTGGAAATCACTGAGGCACAGTTTACAGCCAAGGCTGTGGATGGAGGCTGAGCTGTCTTGTTACCGTAATTTACTTCTGATGTTACAGGTTTAACATGCAAAGTACATTCATCTTGCAAACCCAGACACTTTTACTTTTATATCAGTGCTAACAGATAAGGAACAGTGTCCTTTGCACACTTCCTCCCCACCTGTTGATTCACTGAAGTACCATGCCCATAAACAAAAAGGGAATGCTATTACAGGATCTTGCAGGTATTCATTTGTGTTTTATTGATATGGCCATCTCCTGTCCTTCCTGGAAAGGCTTCCTTTATGCTCCTGAAGACACATCTAGAAATTTTCCATTTCCCTTATGCTCCTGAAGACACATCTAGAAATTTTCCATTTCCCTTTGCACTGTTCCTTAAGTTTTCCTTAAGGGCTGTGGAAAAACCTGAATAAAAAGAAGTAGAAAAGGCAGAGGGGGCAGAAGGACTTCAGCTACCACTGCTCTGGCAAACAGCTCTACCATTCAGAACAGACTCCAGTAAATGAGAAAACTGGGCAGCTGAAAACCAATTAGAAGAACAGCTTCCACATGTTTCTCCATGCTTGTATTTACACATAAAGCAATTCTTAGAAGGTTTCCAGAAAATATCAAGCATGGAAAGTCTGCTGTTCTTGACCTTTGGACACTTAGCTTACTTGTTTTTTCTTATCTCATATTTATTTTCTAAATCTTGTATAAAATACACACTGTGAAAAATCACGGTGAGCCTCAGAGATTTACAATATCAAACCTCAAATGTGCACAGGTAACTCTAGACTGGACCTCTCAATTTAAAAAAATCTACTGAACTGTCCTCCTGCAAATGCAGAATGACATCTGCAAGATGTGGCTATAGATAGATGGAAAATCATCTGTTTTTAAGATTTTAACTGCCCTGTGAATTTGGAATACCGCAAAACGGTAACTAAGTACCTCAAGGTAATACAACTGAGTATGGAATATCAGTGGTAAAAAACCTCAACCAACCAACAAAAAAACCCCAAAGGAATAAAAGGTTTAGACTGATTGAAGGTCAGAAGACTTATTTTCACCTGTTTCACTGTTTTATAAAGAATTTCTCATATACTCTGTTGACCTGATTCATGTTGCCTTGTTTAGTAAGGGTAGAAACTTTTTCCATTAACACATTCCCCACTATTGAGAGAATTATATAATTCTTAGATTGGTAGATGGTTATCTACTGGGAAAATACAACAAGAAGTATTTTCAGAAGAGCAGGTTTCAGAACACAGATAAAGGTAAAAGTTAATCATGCTGTACTACAGGCAACAGGCAATAACAGAGGAAACACTACTGTACAAACCAAAGCACTGATATGCTACCACATTCTGCAGTCCAAGTCCTTTTCTAAATTCAATCTTTCTTTTCATTGTCAAGCTCTGTTTGTTTAATTAAAATCAATGTAGTAAAGAGGCATTTCATATCAAAAAAGGAAAGAACAGGAAAAGAGAAACCTGTGTTAGAAGACTCTATATACTGTACCTTCTGCAGCAAAGACATTGAGGCACAAAAGAAAGATAAACAAAAAGCTGCAAAGTGCCAGGAGCTTCATGCTTCCAACTAGCCACGAGATGATTCCAAGGAGGCTGAAGGAGTGTCCTGGTCTCCTCCAGCACAACCTCACCTTTTTATAAGATAGAGCCAAAGGAATATTATGTTCAGAATGGGTGGAGATTTGGCCTTTGCATTGCTCTTCAACAGATGATAAGAAACAGCACTACCTATTTCAAGAGCAATTTACTCAGAATCAGGCAGCATAGCGAGTCCCCTGTAAGTTACACAGGAGCTTGAAGTATTAAGGTACACAGGGATGCTCTAAGGCAGAGTCCTTGTCCTGTGCCTCACAACAGCCTCTCCAAGGGACCTGGTGTGCTTCTCTGCATGCTTGGAAGGGCAGAGAGCACAGCTGAACTGAATCTGGATGGACAGTGATCGG
This sequence comes from Monarcha castaneiventris obscurior, assembly GCA_026261815.1. Classification (NCBI taxonomy): domain Eukaryota; kingdom Metazoa; phylum Chordata; class Aves; order Passeriformes; family Monarchidae; genus Monarcha; species Monarcha castaneiventris. The sequence goes on along the minus strand of JAMPIT010000886.1, from coordinate 26,529,782 downwards.
GGCCTGAAAAGGCAAACCAAACCCAGGCTGCTTCAATCAAAGCAATTGCCAGGGTGTTGCTAACATAATTAACAAGGCAGCTGAGGTAAGCTGTCGGGATTGGTGGGGTCTCAGGAACACAGAGATGTCACTTGGATGATTTATTTTTGCATCAGTCTCATGTTTATTGAAGGGTGTGACAGGGATTGGCCATAGCAGCAGTAGCAGAGGTAGCTGCAGCAAGCGCAGCTACTGAGGTACCTAAGATAGCAGCAGCAAACGTGCAGATGCCAGGGCAACTGCACCAGCAGTAGTTGTTACTTTTTTCCTACAAAGCCTTCTATACTTTTTTAAGCCAATAAGCAAATGCCACAAAGCTTGCTAACACATCTGTACCAATCATCATTGTACAATCTACCGCAATGCGCATTTTCTTAACCAATCACTACATTGTTATTAAGACCTATGGTGCAGGCTTATATTGCTACATGTTAACTTTCTAAGAAGTTTCATTATAAGGTTTATTGCTAAACTTAAAATTCTTAACTCTTTTACTTATCACTATTATTTCTTACATAAAACATGTTCTTACTTATTAAAAATACATCTTTACTTTTATAAAGCATACTTATTTCAAAACTACAAAACTGTAAAGCTACGTTTTCACTTTAAGCTGTAAAAGCAAAGCTCACTTTTCTAGCTCAGGCAGCTTCTGCCAAGGTCTCAAATCGAAACGTATCCATTTCTATCTGCTCGAGCACAATGCTGCTTATGTACTCTGTCTGCACCTGCGAACTCTCTGCAACTCCATTTCCCACAGTAAGCAGCATATTTCTGTGTTTATTATTAACTTCTCTGAATCTATTAGATCTGAGTAATTAATTTATGGAGATTCCAGCTAACAGTTAAGATTAAGAAGTCATCAAATTCAACATAGTATCAAGGGTCACAGAGTGTACTTTGAAAAACAATAGTTCTTCAAGGAAGGAACAACTACAGAGCTGAATCTCTTAAAAAAGGCAAAAAGTTCAGGTTTGGCAACATCCAATTCTCACAGCTTAATCTGATAAGATTTGACTCTCTAACAGCAGAATATATTACAAGATATGTAGCCTTAAAAGGTGGGTGCAGTATCTCCAAGCCATCCAGACTTGGAATTACATCAGGATAGAAGGCTTCACTCCAGTGCACAAACATTGCCCCCCCACCCCCAATTTCAAAGGTTTCCTGTTTCAGGTTTGGGATTTGGCTCGTTTCTTGCACTGTATCAGCAGCCTTCCAAATTGCACCACCCCTTTATCTAACCAAATTTAACCCCAAAAGCTTTTTTCTGCAGTCCTACTTAGCAATACCCAGATGTGGTGAAGATTGCTAATGCCTGACAGCCTTTTTTGTTTGCCAAGGCCGGCATTAGCAAGGTTCAAGAATCAAATCACTAACAGAACTTGCTACAAGATAATACTATCTTCAAAGTGCTTTAAGAAAGCCCTGCCTCACCACTGGCACACCTCAGTTGTTCAGCCTGTAGTAAGACCTTTACTTCACATCTCTGCCGAGCACGTCAGGAGGGACTTTTACAGTTCAATGCAGAGAAAAATGAATGACAACAGAGCAGCAATGTTGTTTTTATGATCTCAGGCTTCTTTTGAATATTGAAACATGTATGTGTGAATCCTCATTTTGTACTTTTAAAGTCAACACTTTTGCTGGTTAACGCTGAATCAAGTAACATAAATCCCAGCATAAACTGAGCATGTAAAAGGGAGCTGGTCAGCCTACTCACAAAGGTTTGCAGGAGATCTGAAATGTCAGTAAGGCACATGAAAGGGTTGGTAGGAGAGTAATTTTTCTGCAACATTCAATCAAGCTGAGTAGTGGTAGCACTGAAGCAAGTATGTCACTTGGTGACTACAGTATTTTATCTCCATTACACTTTCTGAGAAAGTTCTAGGCAAGCTCATGCACTGGGGGAAGTGAGTGAATGGCTGTATGGGGCTTAGTTGCCAGCTGGGGTTAAACCACAACAATATCCAAATTATTTTTCATGTCTTTTTTAGCCTTAACTAGAAGCATCACCTTTTCTTCCTGTGTGCATGATAAAAAAAAAAAAAGAATACAGAAAAGTAACCAGGTATGATGGGAGATGACTTGCAAAACAGAACCTCATCACATGATGGCTACTGACATTTCCAACTTCGCTCATTTAAACAAAAAAGTGCTGGAATGTTAAATGTACTACAGGTGCTGCCAACACCTACCTCAAAAACCCCCATCTTTATTCTGAAGTATTTACAACATAATATTGGCAACCAAAGTATTTACAAAGACTTAGTTTTCTAAGTATACATAACTGCCCTGTAACTTTACCAATCCCCCCAAGCAAGAAAACAGCATGTGCCAGCTGAATGCCCCACTTGTTTTCTGTGTGCAAGAGGCAGGCTCCTACTTGGTCTCCTCTGTTACAGCAATCCAAGCCTGCCAGTACTGTGATGGGAAATGAGGCAAACCAGTACAGTCATCACTGCACACCCAAAAACCCCAGAGAGGGGTTTCATAGGAATAAGAGCAGGTGCCTATTTTTTCAAGGACAGCATCTGTTTGAGTGTTTGTGCTGGCTTAGTGTCAGGCTGCTCTTGGAATGCAAAAAGAAAACCTGAAAACTTTCTAAAACTAAAATACTGTATGAATTTATCAATAGAACTTACTGGGGTGAGGATATTGTAAGTAATTTATTTATTTTCACCAAGTGAGAGGTCTAGTTGCAAACCTTGAGAGATTCTTTTGAGTAGGTATTGGGGTCCATGCAATATGTCTTGCTTAGCAGTTTTGAGAGCAAACATAGCTGAGGAAGATTTTTTTTCTCCTAAATGGAATACTTTCAGAAGAAATTTAAGTGCTTTATAGCTTAAAATTTCAGACTGTAAAAGCTTATCAATGCTGTGGTTGGACCCTCTAATTCTTCATGCCCAGTTTCATATGCTTCAATAAATGCTAACGTTACAGGAAATGTTAAGCAAACTGAATTATTGCAATGAGCTAGCATAATCTTTAGACTTGTCCTGAGATAAAAGTCTTTACCAAATAAGGTTGCAGAATATACAAAATAATAAGACAGGACTGTGTCAAGGGAGTGGCTGGAAACAGGAGATGGAAAAAAACCACAGATTACTAAACAGCCTGCTAACCTGTGCCCTTAGAGTCTGTCAGCTGGAATTCCAGTGTGAGGCATCTGTATGATAGTCTTCTCTAAGGCATTGATTTTATGAAAGGAGCAGTAGCTGCTCTACGTCTCTCCAGTGGAAAAAAGGCTGGGAAGGAAACTGAGTGCAGTGATATTTCTGAATCATCCAGGGAAATAAGGGATGCATCCTGAGATTTGCATTATGTTTGCATTAATACCTGGTGTTCAAAAGCCACATAGGATGCTCTCAAAATCTTAAAGAAAGTAGTTTGATTTCTTAACATTAAATTAAGGCATGATCCAGAGTCTCCTTTTGTGCTTGCTAAAAAAACCACTAGATAAACTCTTAAATTTGCAATCTTCATAGAGTCATTATTTCTGGAGGTGGTATGTTAATATAAGATTCATTAATATTTTTTAAAGGTCATGCCATTCTAAAAAGAATCTGCATTTTGTATATGAAAATTTCTTTTAACCAGGTTGAAGCAGCTGTTTGTGACATAAGGGGAATAACATAGTTGGAGCAAATGGTCTTGTTAAATTTAGAGCTAAATGAAACTAACTTTTGAGCTGTGAGAAGGCAGCAAACATTAAGAACTTTCAGAATACAAAGTTAATTTAATCCAACATAGACAAGTAATGGTGAACCAACCGAGTTATATAGGAGCATGGGCTGGCCTGTTTTTGAAGGAGGGAACATAGTGTAGAAACTGAAGGCTGTACTAGGAGTCACTATATGAAAGGCAGTAAAGACAACATCTGAGATATGGTAACTAACAAAGATCAGAATGAAGAGCAAGACTGAGGTTATAATTTCTCCTAGGAGTTTATAGTGAGCTGATAAAACACTTTGAAGACTGCCCTGGAACACGGTTTATAGCATCTTTGACATAGCTTTTTCAACAAGTGTCCTGACACTCTCAGATTATGCCTGCAAGTAAAGCCTCTGCAGAGCTGCCAGCTGGTGTCTGCTCTGTGAGTCTCGTGTGCTGTTCAGGGCATCCAGCTCTGTGCATTCACTCCATTCTCTTCACAGGTCACTGTTCTGGATAGTCCTATTCAAGTGGAGCTTGTAGCTCTTCTTATTTTGCTTAGTTCTAACTTTTCTCCTGCTGGCAACGTGGTAAAGGTGCAACAACACATGCTTCCTCTTTCCCCCTGTTTACTTAATGTGTTCTCTCTCTAGTTTTTCAAAGTCTTAGATGTCATGAGGTTTATCTGGCTGCTGTAGGCTCCTAAACAGCATAATGAAATGAGGCAAGGGTTCAGGCCACAAACATTTACATTGGGTGCAGTGTTCAGTGTGCTATGGATGATGGAAACATTGCTTTCTTGTGGTAGCCCAGTCTTCTAGTTCAGGCAAGATGCGATTTAAGAGACTGTTTCTGACCGTTTATCTGCCAGAGCTCGCGCTTCCATGACGGGTGATGAGAGGAGCTATGCAACCTTCTCATTATGGAGGCAGATCTGTTCCCACTGCATGTTACTTCCCCCAAAGTATGGAAAAGACAGGCACCTAAGCAGGGGAGGTCATCCCTCTTGCCACCTACCATGGCTCTAAAGGATTCGTCCTTGTTTCACTCAGCACTTTCTCTTTCAGAAAGATGATAGAAGGATATGAAGTCGATCTGGTCTTCTGTACAAAATAACTAGTCTGGTTGCCCAATGCTTAATTCCAGAAAACTTGGTAAGAGTAAGTGAAGTGGTACACTGACAGATGTCTGGGCAGGCATCTCACTCTTCTTTTTTCCAAACAGATAAGGTGTTTTTACTTCAGCTGGCAAGCCTCCAAAACAGAAAATACTGTGCAGATGTCAGCCCCTAGGCTTTTGGAAAGATTTTGAGATTGTTCTGCATATTCATCTCTTTTTTAAAAACATGAATAAACCCTGTCTCTGTTATCCAATAGGAGGTGGTTGCACAGATAACAATAATAAAAAATGAGTGTTTTGTCCTGATGCTGCTCCTTGGCCACTGACATCTCTTTCTGGTTATTCTGTACATTGTAGATATGCTAATCATTTCACACAAGCAAAATTAGTTGGTAATAAAGTCCAGAACTTGAACTAAGGAGTTGAGAGGCTAAAGATCTTTCACTTCTATAATGGTATGAATTTCAAATTTTCTTCTTCCTGCCACCTCCTATGGAGCGATATTTGAGGAGAATGTTCCATTGTTTATTCAGTGTCAGCTTGCTAATCCCATGATCCTGTTTACTGGGCACCATTTCAATGCATTGAACACAGTCTGTCCCCCAAAGCATTTATGATCACCTCAGTTGTACTTAATGTGACTAGGAAGGGGTAGAAGAAAAGACTTCATCAGCAATGGGTTACTTTAAGGTAGAAGTTTGATGGGACAGGAAAACTCTGCTGAAGCTTTTAAGAGCCCAAGTTTTGTATGAATCCATCTGTGTATGAGCCATAAATAACAGAAGAGTGAGATTTTTGCACTTCAGATTATCTGGTAGTTGGGACTAAAATATAATTTGTAAACACATGTGGAATTTTGTTTTCTTACACTGTCTTGGGTGGGAGGAAGAATCTGATCAGTAGTTCTTGCTCCTACAAGTTCCTCAGAAGTCCTGAAGGAATGTAGTGCTACAAGACATGCAATTCACGTTTGGTTTTTCAGTTTGTTGGATTTTTTTAATTTAAAGCATCATTTTTCTTAGAAAAGATGGTGATGGATGAAGATGTATTGCACTGCCTAGGAATCAAAAAAAAAAAGTGATCTTCATCTTTGAATGGACCGTCACTAGCTAGGAATCAGGTGAGCTGGTAGGGTCAGTAGATGTGCAACACCCTGTGTCCAGTCTAGGTGGGACAATGCATGATTTTAGACTTGCATGCAATAAAGGAAGACCTGTAACTCCAAGGCCATTACTTTGATAAAAGTCCATTGTCAGACCTCTGCTCTCTCACCCTTGCAGTGCTGCTGAGTTACTGTCTCAGAAGAAGTCTGGTACATCCATAGATACCCAGACCACCAAGCAATTTATAAAATGGTATAGTTAGTATTTTTCATGGGAGTTATATTTAATCTTGGATTTTCCAGTTAAAATTTTAATTAAATTTCTCTGATAGCGGTTAGAAGCTTTTTGTTTTCTTCCCTATCCCACTTAAAGTTTTTGTTTACCAAATGTGATAATGAAAAAAACAGTTTCAGTAGCTCTTTTTGGTGTTCTTCACTAGCAAGAATACAAAATATAATTATGTAATACACAATGTATTACAAGGTTGCTCATTCATACAAGGAAAAACACCACTGTATTGCAGTAAAGGCTTAGCTCCTGTGTACAAGCTCATAAAAGAAATGCCTTACAGCAGTACTAAAGATTGATTCAGAAGCTTAACGATGTCTGCAGAACACACCAAATGGTGTCAAAACTGAGTGAAGGAATTAGCCAAGATGCTGTTTTCTGGACCTATTCCTATTCACCATTGGCAAAGGAGAGGTGGTTAGATGCAAAGCCATCGTGCTCAGACGTGTCAGGTCTGTGTTTCAGTAGCATCAGCTCTGTGTGGTATTTGGTAGGAGGGGGCAGGTGAATGCTGGGCTGGTGGCCAGTGTCACACCCTGTGCCACAGTCATGCCTTTGTAGCAGCTGCCCCTCCCGTGCCAGGGGATAGGTCTGAACAGCCACCCCCACCGAGGCTGCCACGGGCTGATGGATCATTTCCTGTGCTGCAACAGTCTGCCTCACTTTCCCCATCTCGCTTTCTTACAGTGACTAAAGGTCACCAAAACGGCTGAATATTGAAATAAAAATCCAGTTCTTAAACACTATCTTGAGGGGTTATTTAAATGCATTCCTCTTTTTTATTTCCAGATGGTCTATTTCAAAATTTGAAGTGAACTTATGGTGACAATTTCTAAATTCCAAGTTTGCTATAAACTGCAGTTCAAGGAAAATTATGCTGCATTACTGAATTATTTCCAAATAATAATTGAAGAGTTAAAAAAAAATTTGTTCTGCTCTTTAATAGGAATAGGAAGCAATAATCTTTGTCTTGGGACCAATTCGAGTTGCATAAAGACACCAGGCATGCCCTGTTTCTGTGCTATAGGTGAACTGTTATAAAGGTTTTATGAAGGTAAGTGCCCACTGCCTGACAGCTTTCAGCAGCATTAGAGATGGGGCAAGCTGGATGAAAATTGCAAAGCTAATTACATTAAATAATTTCATAAGGTGAGATCTAAATTTCATGTTACATGCTGCTATGCAAACTTAAAACACATCTCAGTCAGATCTGGCCTTCTTAATTACATGGGCTGACTGTGAAGAACACGTTCTTACAAAAATAATTGGTTTATATTCCTGATAAAATTCAAGTAAATGATTACGTATTATGTAGCTGCCTATTTAGATCATGATTTAAAAGGAGATTTACTTGGAAACAAGCTATAATCAGTAGCAAGAATCAGAATTTAATTAAATTGTGGACTAAACATAATGTTTATGTCTTTAATGTCCTTTGGCACACATAATAAGCAATTGCTGTAAAAGGTAGGGAACTTTTAGCCAGATTCGATTTACGTATCAATGAGTCATGCCTAGACCTGCAAAAAAACCCAGTTTTGATTGTAAGGTGTGCCAGGTGTCACTGACCTGTAGTGCTGGCTTTAGATTTTCATCTCCCATCAAATCAGAGCTGCCTTAATTAGGATAAACCTTAACTTTTGATTTAAGACTTCAAATGTAAAGGAACAACTCAATTTTTTTCCTTTTTTGGAGACCAACACTAGGAAAATACTGCTAGTGCTGTCATCTCATCCACAGAAGCCAAATCACACATTTCCACAGGATTGAGCACAAGTGATGCTCATGTTTCTTCAGGCACTATTTCAAAAAAGGTTATTACATTTCCTATTGGTCAGGTCACTTTCCATGGAAACAACTTCTGTAAGCAGTGTGTTGCTTTCTACACCTCACTATTCCAAACAGCCTGCAATCCCTCCCTTGGTTCATAGTCAACCCCTAAAACTTCAGCCTCAGAAACTAGACAAAAGGTGTTTTGCCTGAGCTTTCTTTTGTAACAAGCACAAATGTTCTAATTTTAAGACAGCTCCCTGTAGATTTCAGACTGTGAGGACAAGCACACCTTCTGTGTTTAGCTACAGTAACAGTATTTAGAAATTATGGGTATCAAATTGCTTAAAAAGATAAAACTCTCTGAACAGGCTACTTACAACTGACATGATCCAGAGATTTCTTCCTTCTAAGAACTAAAGATGTCCCTCCAGCTGTAATAGTGCCAGGAACTAGATTGTGCCTTATAATCTTTGGGCACAAAGGAACTGCAACAAGGTTCTTCACAATCCACTTTCTTCCCTCTGTTTGAAGAGTCAAAAAATACTACAGTGTGTGACAGACACAAAAGCAGCATTGGCTGCAACAGTGGCCAACAGGTTACACCAACAGAACAAGTGTAGCCAGTACCTTCCAACTGGGAAACACCCCCAAAAAGGTGCTAGCCAGTGAAACTGAGAATCATCTTTGCAGATTTTTTCACAGAAGAATATGTACTCTCTTACAAAGGAAATCGTAACCATAACCAAAAAAAATATTTATAGGACTCTTCACCAAGTTTTTAGTTGCAAAAAAAAGTATTTCTGTTAACACAGGGAAAAGTGAAAGTAGTGAGGTTGTGAGGCTAGAATTTTATTGTTCATAGGTCAATACATAAACATAGCATATTTACCAGAAACTGAGAATCTGAGCTGTTGACATTAGGTCACAATTTTCTTGGCCCAAGAACTCACCTTTTAGTCCAACATATAGCAACAGGGTTTGTAAAGTACAAATTTCTTACTGTTAAACCAATTTCACTGATAGGGAGAATATCTTTTAGACCAAGTTTAACATAAATTTGGAGAAGAATTAAACAGACTGAAGCACACAACACTATGCCAAATTTATGATCCTGGGGTTTACAGCATGCCATCCTCAATTCCCAGTTTCTGTGCCAATTGTACAAGCTTCCAAGAGGTGACCACTAGGAGCTCTCCTGAAGGACAGACCTTCATCCACAATACAGAAATTTAGCCACCAGAAGAAAGACACAGCTATATTGCCATTCGACAGTTTTATACATCTAGTATCAAAATAAGCTAGCTATTATAGCCAGTCAACATTAAAGCAAGGAATTCTCATGTCTTTCTCCAGAAAGAGACTGAAGGTCACATGGGACAAATGCTGCATAGCTCCCATATCTCATCTCCTTTACACTTTTTGGTCAGCTGACCTGTCAAATCCAATGCATTTCTGACAACTACTTAAACCTTTCTGAAATTTCCACCCAGGTCAAAGTCATGATTGAATTTAGTGCCATATGCAATTTATTCAGTTCTTCTGAAGATGTCACTGAAATAAAATTTATGAAACTTAACTGAAAATTGATGCAACTAAGCAACATTTCATGAAGTAGCTTGTGCCCCTATCTGCCAATGGGATACCAGTTCAAAAATTACTTCCTTTACTATGCAACAACAGTAAAAAAAAAAAACAAAGGAAAGTAAGACTTGAACTGCCATCAAACCCATTAAAAAGCAGGTAGGACTATTTTATTCATATATTAAAAATAATTTACTTTCCCAAAATAATGTACAATTAGAAGCAATTCAGACTATTTTAAACACAGAGCTGGAAAGTGTCTGAAGAAAAACTAAGACTGAATCACATTGCACTGAACCAATATGCTGAAATGCTTTAAAATTCTCACTTGGAGCATTACTGCTTTAACCATGAATGTTTATTTAATATGTGCACTAGGTAGGCTGCCAGTCAGTTGCAAAGTGAGTCTCTGTTTACTTTTTCCTGCCACCTCCACCACCTGCAAGCATGGTGGCCACGCGAATGAAGATGTTCAGTGTGTCAGTGTAGATACCCATGCATCTAGGAAACAAGAAATCACAGTTAGTGCTGTTGAACAGACAGAATTATTTGGTGTTTCACACCACTGTACTTCACTTTAAGAGCCTGCACGAACCATCTGTAACAAAACCCAGCTATGACTGTCCTCAGTGCTTTGTATGTCAAAGAACACCTGTACTTTTTTCTACCACCTCTGCCAGCAACAACTACTTACAGAAATCCTAACAGACAATACACTGTTCTCACACAGGAGCCTCTGCTTTTATAATGAACTTTGATCTGTTTACCTACAAGAATTTTGAAGAAGGTTGGTATTATTCTGAATTAATTAGAATAAAATAGATCCAAGGAGGTAAGAATTCACCTAGGATCAGACAGACATGTACAAAAAAGTTACTTATTAGTCAGACTTGGTCTTTACTGAGAGTCAATCCTTCCTTCCCTATCTATCACACCATTGCAGCTTTTTTATTTAGTGCCAAAGACTAATAAATATTAAATGACTACAGAAAGATCAACTTTTTTTGTTTCAACTGATACTGACAGTTATTTTCAGAAAGCAGCTATAAATTCTGCCAGCAGTGCTTTAGAAAACAGAAGGACTTTTTAGAATGTACTGCTGGAGGCATGTGACACCACACACTCAATTCTGTTTCTCACAATTCTCACAACGATTTCAGTTTTAACTTCAGTAGCTATTTTCTAATTGTTCTTTACAAACCCTGTGATTTTTCACATTTAACAGCAACACACTTCTGAACAATAAACAAAAGGCTATTTTTAAAGCATACTTCAATCTAACTTGAGGGAAATTCTTCGGCAGACACTGAGATCAGCTGTGGTAACAGAACACTTACGCATTGATGGGGTCGTATTTAGTCACTCCGTAGAAGGGCAGGGTTTCTGCCCGCTTGACCACCAGCTGTGTATCATAGAGCAGGAACATGCCAAAGAGCACCAGGCCCCCATAGACCGCTACCGAATACAGGCCAGCGCCAAAAGCAGAGGTGGGAGGCAAGAACATGGATCCTGGAGAGGAATGTACAGTAGTGTTAAAGGGAACTGTGTGCATCTGCTACTCGGAGTTAGGTCAAACTTCAGTCACTGGAGCACACATTTTTCAGTAAGCAATCCATTCTCACTCTGTGGTATGTTTTTGACACCAAGAGCTTTGGCACGCACACTGAAGATGTCCCATACACAACCTGACCCAGTAATTTTGAACACCCTAGGGAACTGTGTATTCTTCTTCAGGTGAAAGAACCTGTGACTACAGCAATGCCTCAAAACATGAAGGAAAACAAGCGGATCAGGAACTAAGATCACATTTACTGCCTTCCTTACTCACTGGCAGTAACTAAAATACAAGGCACCACTATCAGCCATTTGTCAGACTAACATCAGCTAGAACCATAACTTCACATTTGTTTTCACGAACAAGTATGACAGAATATTTCCTGCTGTGCTGGAGTTGCAAGGGCTGTATTTAAGGCAAGTCTTAACTATACAGACCAGCCTGCAACTAACTCTGAGCTGCACCTTAGTGGCTTAACTGAGAAACCTACTTTGCATGACAGTATTGAAACAGTATCTTACCGATTGAAGAGGCAATAACAAAGCCTAAGCCTATGCCAAGTGGTCCTCCCATGTTCAGGAATTTTTCACTTGGAGCACACATGGCCACAGTTGAGAGCCCCCCAACAATTCCAGCAGTGTACCAGGCAGCTCTGATCAGCAGAGGACCCCCAAGGAAGGCCAGAGGAGCCACCACGGCACCCATCACACCTAGACAAAGGAAAACAGAACACATGTAAGACTTGGAACACCACATGCCAAACCCACTTGATTATTTCATCTCCAGTCAGATGGCATGGCTCACACTGATCCACACACAACAAAACACCAACGCACTTGATTGTGCTCTTACCTAGAAGGGAGCACAATAAATTAGCAAGCTTAAATTCCATGATGTACTTTTATTTAGCACGAGAATACTTCAGGGAGCTCATCTTGGGGAAAAAAAGACTAACAAAAGTCAACATACTGATGGTTTCAAAACAGAGCTGGTAAGAGATACTTAGCACGGACTGATCAACTACATAATGGCATTGGGAGCATGCAACACTGAAAAGCAGGACAGATTTCTCATTCAATGATTACTTGGGCAAGTACGTAATTTTTTGCTAGAGTATCATAGGAAATGCGTATCTAGTCATTAATATCACATTAGGTTGTTTCACTTAATAACAATCACTACAATAAACATAATTTCTTCTTGGCAGACATGTTAGCTCTGGAGAGGCAAATATGATTCCAGTGCCCAACGTCCACATGTCTTTTCTGAACTACAAAATATTTCTAGCAAAACAGTTTTGAAAAATGAGAGCCAGTGTGATCTGAATTAGGTATAGTTAGTGAGAAATTTATCTGTGCTCACAGTTTAAATACCTGATGGACTCACATGTCAGAAGTAAAGTAATACTAAAATCTTTTTTTTCTAGTCAGGTTTTCAAATAGCTCCTATCCTGACAGCTGAAGAATGGTTAGTGTAGGCAAGAGCACTTGCAGAAGCTGTAGTGTTAGCAGGCAGCCACAAAACCAAAGCAGGAATGAAAACATCTAGTTCTACCCAATGTGGAGTATACATACCTCAAATTTAACTTGAGCATGACTTTTAGAAGATTATGAAAAACACTAGAGTTCTGTTAAGGACACTTAAGACATCTTTCCCTGACATTCAGGAGTTCTCGTTGATCTCTGAAAAATCTCAACTCTCCTACAGCAATATATAAAAATTTCCTTTAAAGCCAAAGTTTTGTTAAAGCAAGCATCTGGTCACACTGAAGCACAGACAATTCTACAACAAACACTAAAACCACTTACCTGAATGCATCATCCATGCTGCATGTTTAGCTACTGGATTATTTTCATAGGATATGGACCTGACCAACATTCCAGCACCGATCATAGCTGCAAAAGTTGCGCCAATTGCCTGAAGAAACAGCATTACAGAGCTGAAGTTAGCATATGGACATATGGTCTCCATTCTAATCTCCTAGTCAACACTGCAATTCTGAAAACAGCAACCTAATTCACAATTGGAGTATTCATTGATTTTACTCCTGTAAGGTTACAGTCAAATCTTTGCAGATCTTAGCTTGCAGTAATTTTAGTTTTATTTTTCTCAGTTTTCTAGAAATCCAAATTTAATGGTTAAGTTGGCAACAATCTCTTGGCTGTGTAAAGTAAGAAAAGGAAAACCCATAGTTCTGCCCCTCACTCTCATTAAGGCACCTAAAATGTGTTAGCCTTCCTTCTTTTCTTGCATGTTTCTCCACCCAAACCAAACACCTATTTTACAGGCTTTTTTATAAATGATTTTTTTAACCTCACTGCCTCTTCTTACTTATGATTTCAAACAGAATCATCCAGCATCTACCAAACTGGTCAGAACTGTACAACTTTTATCACCAATGATGCTTTATTAAATTAATCTCCCTAAGTTATGTAGGTGTTGGCCTTTAACTGTTACTGTTTCACTCCGCATAACACACTGAATACGTACTAAGCCTACCAGTGTTGTTTCATCCTTGGCAAATAGGAGACAGAGCTACTGTTCAAAGAGCTACTCAGGAGAGCACAGGGAGGAGTAGGAACACACAGAGACCTCAGTTTCTATTTACAGACAGCAATAGAAACTGTGCCATTAGCTTTAGGTAGCTATTTCTAAGAGGTTCTTGCTTGCATACATAGAGCTGTTAAGGATAGCACAGCAGTCTTTTGCTCATGAAGTTTGTCTCTGACAAACCATCGAAGTAGTGTAGAAAAGAGATGTTAGAATGTGACTAGAATCACCAACTCTTATATCACAAAGCATCATTAGGATACCTGAATATTCTCCATTGATAAGGATGCTAATGTAGGTTAAGGTTTGCCTTACTTTCCACCAAGTCATTTACATTTCTCATTTTTTTAATAAAAACCATTCCGGCAGGGGGCATTTCTTAATAAATAATTTTATTTTTATAACAAAGCTTACCAGCCAGGAGCCCTTTGTCATGAGGTTCATGAGTGCAGGAGATCTGCTCACTGCTGCAGCAGACAGAGCTGTCATGCCAATGCTGCCCGCAAAGTACATGTACGTAGACTGAATTCTGTCCTTCACATACTGTGGCCAAATGCTGAAAAAGAAGCAGTCATACAGAGCTGTGCAGTTACCAGGCTCAGAATGGAGAGCAGCTAAAAACTTAATCAAGCTCTTAAGTGCATTCGTAGCTACAGATACAAGGGAGCTTTCATAACAGTGTGTCCAGCAACTTGTGCCGCGAGCTTACAATGGGGACTGAACTTGTCAATCTTGCTGGTTTAGTATAATGTTAATTCAGTAGAAACACAGAAAATTACAAATAATGCTAACTACAACTCAATTCGAAGCAGGAAGCATGCATCAAAAAGAAATAATGAATGCTTTTAACTACAGAAAAAAGGAGAGCCTGATGTGTAAATATAACAAACTGGTTTCAGGAAAAAGGTCTACAGAATGTGTACTGGCACTAAGTAGCCTGCTGAGCAGCTCACAAATTGCTGAGTCACAGTGCACATGATTATCTGACACCACAGGACACAAGTGCCATTTTGAGAGCTCTAACAATAGCAACAGACCTGGACATAAATGAGTTTCTGCACTATCACTGCTCACACTACAGACAGAAAACTTCTCTGTTAACACTTGATGTAAACATAGCACACACATTTTTTCCCATTTCACTCTTTTGACCTGTTATTCAAACCTCGTGGAGAAAAAAATTAGACACACCTCTATGACAAGCTTCTCATAGACACAAGTAGCACACATTCAGTATAAATGCAGACAGCCACTTCCAAACACAAATACTAAGTAAAGCAAAATGTCTCCAACACACACTTCTCCCAAGCCCATGCTTATTACTACCCATCTTTTAAGTCTAAGTATAGTTTTGCCATCAGCCAGGCTTTTTTTTTTGACCAAAAAGCAATTCACCAAAGTTTTAAGAACATGTTTGTTAAATCAAAGCTCAAGCCAAGATATTGTGTTTAATGAAAACGCTGTATTAAAGTTTAATGAACAGTCTTATAGGAACACCAGGGAAACTGGTCTTAGCAATGCTTTTCAGAAGACCACACTTCCTAAGTTACCTGGAGCACACCTCATAAGACAGGTTCATATATTCTTCATGTAAGACTTAGCAAAACACACTCACTCAGGTTACTATCCACTTAAGGCCAAATAATTCTAATTTTGCTTTAAAAACCTGCAGAGACATAGGTAGGGGTTTTCTCTTCAGAGCTTAGAAACGCATAAGCTGAGTGCACACTGGGTGATGGCAGCTAAAGAAGACACAGATAAAGAGGAGGAGATTTGCTTCCTTAAAGGAGTAAGCCATCCTACTTACGCAGCCCTTTCAATAGCTCCAATCTCACTGGACATGCCCATTCCATAGTAGCAGAGGGCTCCCAGGCCAACAGCAGCCCCTCCTGCAACAATGAATTTCCCCAGGCGATCAGCTGTAGAAAGAAATAAAAAATACACACTCTCATTAATGCTTTTCCTTGGGTAGTTAACAACATCCTCACGTGAATTCTGACATATCTGCAAGAGCTGACCCATGTTAGTCTTCTTCTTAAAGCTCCACTTTAATTTCAAGTCAGCACACTACCAGTTCCAACAGTCTGAAGCAAACATGCCTTCAAGGAAGTTTTAAGCTGAGGTTCAAAGATTCCCAGTATTTAAAGCAGAGCTACTCTACCTTTAAGTGCAGTTTCTGCAGATGGCTCAAATGCTGCTTCTTTCACTTCCTGGACGAGTTTTCCACGCCTTGCACCCGTTCTTACTCTGGTGGCATAACTCTGTTAAATTCAGAAAGAACTTAAGAAATATATAATGAAATAAAATAGAAGATACTCTTATCAACTTACTTGCTACACTTAAAATTGTTAATTAATCTTTTATTACCTTCATACCTACGAAGCAACTGTGCTCAAGGAAAACCAGTGAGTATTAAAGTTTAGGAACCTTTGTGAAAAACATCCACATAGGCTAGAAGTACAGAACCAGTGTAGTGAATTCCAGAAGCTGGAATTTTCAGCCTGCTAAACACTGCCACAAGCCTTTTTGTTAAATATGAAAACATAATCTTTACTGTTTGTTTGTAATGAAGTATTCTGCTTTCTATGTTAAAACACTCTTCATGCAAACACTTTAATGTAGAAAATATGATTGCACAATACTTACACTTTACAGACACTAAAGCTAGAAAAGCAGCACAGTTTTTTTGCTTTCAAGTCTAACCTTGATTTATAGAACAAACCTTGAATGAAGGCCTAGAAATTCATTATTTTTAAGGCTGATAAGCTCCAAGTAATTATAGTATGCTGCTCAAAGTCTTAGTGAGTTGCAAGAGCAACACAGAATACACACATATTTAACTTCAACAACAATTTTTGAAGCTTCTAATAATTTTTTTACAGGAATTTTAAAAATAAAATTTCATCTGAGCAGCCAAGGACTCACATCAAGCTGTGAGTTTGTTTCGACACTAAAATACAAAACCTACAAGCATTACTCCCATCAGCCATTAGAGCACTACAGTTCTGGAGGTTTACCAGAGCCCTTCAGTTTGGCTGTGTTTAGCAGCTAATGAAATCCAGCCCAGTGCTAGAAAACTTACACAAAAAACCCACGATGCACCTACAAACTTAGAATGCTTAAGAGGAAACACAAAGGAGGTGAAGAATTTGCCACTAGCACTTCCACCAAAATGACAGAAGAGCAACAACAGCCCCTAACAGTTGTGAGCTGCAGGTCTGTGACCTCCTCCCTCAATGAAGTATAAACAGTGTCTCAGGATAATGACAGCCTGGTTTTTAAAAATGTTGGTTAGACCTATGATTGTCCTGCCATAGCTCAGAAACAGCTCTAACCTAGGCTACAGCTCTAAACACATACTGGGACTAAAACAACTGAAAAGAAAGTGTTTATTTTAATGTTATATTTAAGAGTCTACTTTGGTAACAGGGAGACAGGACAAGAATTTCTGTTCTTCCCACCTTACTTAGTAAGGCCTGTCCATCCCCAGCTACCTCTTTTAAGCTCTTTTGCCCATTAATTTCCACGACACAAGCCAGTCACTGGAACAGAAGATTTCACTTCAATTGCTCTAAAACCCCTGTGGTTTTGACGGAGCAACATTCTTCCTTCAGTAAGTTAGAGCAGGTACCTCAAACAAGCAGAAGGCTCATGCTCATTCACAGCAGGTACTCCATGCAAAGTGATTCTTTTGGCAATGCACTCAACCCTTTAAAACGTGTGCAGTCAGGGCCATCACAAAGAGCAATACCTTACCTGGCTAGGCTGCCACAGCCTGTATGCTTTCACAGTGGAGCTCCTCAGGGCTGGGGGAGCCTGAGCAATGGTGGGGCGGATGGCCTGGCATGGCAGTGCCCGCAGGCACACCAGCCTGGCAGCCAGCATGGTTGCTGAGATAACTTAACGCACTGTGCTCCTGCAAATGCACAAAAAAATGTATTTTACTGTTCTGTTAAATGGTTGTCAGACAAGGTACACTTACTACTTACTGTCAATTACAATAAAAGTACCAAAAAAACAACAAACAAACAAAAGCTTGTAGTAAAAAGTTTTATCACTGAAGTACTATAATAGAAGATAGGACCTTCTAAAACACACAATTTAACTTTGCTTTACCTGTATTTGTCTCCCAGTTTCATCAGAGACTCCTCTCTCACAATTTACTCAAAAACAGGAGGATGTACCACTTTTCATACACGTAAATTACATCAAGACCCTTCACATACTTACATTTGAGTTACTCTGGCAACTAACCTTCATTTTGAGACACAACACTGCATGACTACTCTGCTCCCCAAATTTACTTAAGACTCCATCTACGTGTAAACCCAAATGAGCAAACAGCACACTGTATGTGGTAGGAAAACACTTAGAGAGAGACTTTAAGCCATGCTTTAAAGAACCAGTTAGCTTTACGGGCACAGCATTCAGTCAAGGCCACAGCCCAGAACACAAGCTCACGTCGTCCTGAGCAATTCTGACCAGAAAACAGTGACACCACTCATGGGTAAATGGACAGCAGCAGCAGGACCAGCCTGTGTGTTCCACTGGAGCACAAAAACTGCCAGCTCACTGCCACAAATGGTGCACATCACACGAAAAACCCCAAGGCCTTGGAGGCACATGTGCTTTAACTACAATTGCACACAACCCCTGGTATCACAGAACACCCCAACAACCAGTGCCTTTTTTCAAATGACCGCTCACTCCTTATGTGCGCCGTGTCCAATATAACCTAAGAGTATTCCAAAGAAAAGCAAATTTAAATACGGGTGAGAAACCAGCACACACAGCGCTGGACGGCTCGCAATAACCACAGTGACAGAGAACATAACCCTGCTGCTAGGAAGTCACTTTGCTCTGCAGCGCCCTTATGAAATGCTGCTTTTGTAAACGGAACTACTTTACGAGGTACATCCTGACTGTGCTACCAAACGCAGCTTTTCCACGAGGACGACATGGCCTGCAGGAACTTACAGGGCCGACTCAGTAATTTTAACCTTTCTGTCTGGAAACGAGCACTCAGAGCAAGGTAACTTCAAGCGCTTTATCAACAGCAAGGAGGGCAGAGAGCCGAGAGCTAAAAACAGAAACAACACTCCCACATATTAACCGGCAAAAGCGTAACGCAGCGCTGCGGAGTCACTGCCGCACCCACAGCACGCAGAAACCCCTCCCAGCCCCGGCAGGGCGGCGGCGGCCGCCAGTGCCCGCCTCAGCCCGGGCCCTCTCCCGTTGTCGGCCCACGCGCGGCCAGCGGCCCCCGCCCCACCCTGGCCCGGCCAGCGGCCTCACCGCAGCCTCACCCCGGCCCCAGCCTCGCCCTCACCCCGGCCCCGGCCCCGGCCCCAGCCTCGCCCTCGCCCTCGCCCTGGCCCTGGCCCCGCACCTGGCCCGGCCCCGCGCAGCCCCCGCCGCCTCCTGCGCTCGGCTCGGCTCGGCCCCGCTCCCCAGGCCCGGCCCCGGCAGCGGAAGTGAGGCCAGGCCGCCCCGCGCGATTGGCTCGCCGGCGCCACGTGACCCCGCTGCCCGCGGGCGCCATTGGCCGGCGGCGCGGTGACGAAGCGAGCGGCGGCCATCTTTGGCCAGGGCAGCGAAGGTTCTGGAAGGGCGCGGGCGGCCGGGCCGGCAGGGGGCGCGCTCGCTCGGTGCTCCGGGAACTGAGGGCGATTTATGAGATAGGGACGGAGCAATATAGAGATAGATTAATGACACAGGGATGGAGCAATATGTCTGTGTGATAGGGCGTGTGAAAAACGAGGTCCACTCTCCTGTTAGGATTGAAAAGTTTAATAAAGGACAATAAGGGACAGAGATAATAAAGGGAAATTCACAGCGCTGGGGGCTTTGGCGCGCAGCTGAGAGCACACCTGCTATTTCGGAGACGCCCTTTACATACACATCAGTCTGTCACATGTTCATAAACAATTATTCATATTCAAACTTTTCCCCAAACCAGTTTACGTGTTCCAGGAACTGTTCAGCACGGCTCCTCCTCGGGTCTGCCTTTTTAGAACACGCGCATTCCTTGGCTGTGGTTTCAGTCCGTGTTTATTATCACCCCCAGGGTGGGCTTTGGTCCATGGTTTCTGCAGACCGTAGGTGCTGATAGTTGGCATGTCAGCAGCAGGGGTCCTCAACACACGTTGGGTGGATGTTATCCAACCAAGCAGACAGCTCACAGGCATAGCTATTTCACTATTGTGTCTAAGTTTTAGGTTAAATGACAGAAATAAAGGCATTAGCTATTGTTATAAAACTACATCTTCGTAACAAAGCTACGTTATACTTATAGCATCTATTTGTAACAAAGCTACTCTTACATATAGCATCTATTTGTAGAAAGCCACTATTATAATATCTATTACAAAAGCTGCTTTGACGTCACTCATTTTAACATTTGCAGAAGGCCAATATTACAGCATCTATCTATCACAGGGCAGATGAATGTTCTAGGAGTACAGCCCTGCAGTGCCAGCCTGCACCAGCTCTGCCACCTCTGCATGTGAATTTAAGCCTTGCCCTTCCCAGAGTGTCACAAAGCTCAGGACCTTTGCCTTTCCTTCCCTCACAGCACAGCAGCCTAGAAGCAGGAGGTAAATCTCCCTGTCTGTAACTTTTCTTTGGAGATAACACCTCTCTTCCTTGTGGATACAGTACATGCTCTAAGGCTGGTGCTCACATGCCAGATGAGCACAAAATACAGGGTTGTGTACATAAATTACAGAAATGGATAATGCCAGCTCTAGTCCCAGCCTTGCAGGGGGGCTCCACAGCCCTTCCCAGGGCTAAACATTCCCCTTTGGCCTAAACTATTTCTCTACTGGCAGCTCCTTTCCAGCCTCACTCCAAATGGAGCTCTGAGATTTTTTTCCAAATTTAACCCTAATCCTAAACTGAGCTTTAGGAAGGTCAGAGCAGCACTTCCCTGGACTATCAATTTCTCAGATTTATACCAGATTTTACTTTGGGAGCCCTTTTCCAGCTCCACTCCAGCCATAGCTCTGTAGTTTCTTTCAGCCTTTATGCTAAATAAGGCCATGGTTCTTCACTGCCAAGTAAAACAGACTGTGAGAGTCTTGAGCAGGATCAAAGACAAATATAATAAAAAAGATGTGATGAATATTGAATTAAGTCCAGAAACAGAATGAGAGTTACAGATACACTTTTGACAATTGTGAGGTTAGCCTTTCTGTATCTCGGAGCCTCCTTGTTTAAACTGTAAGAAAGGAAATACAGTGACCTGCTAGTTCACAAAATGAAAGTCAAGATGAGAGAGATCAGATATGGAAGAGGTCTGAAAGTGCACCAGCATGTAAGATCTTGAAGAAGAATTTGAATTTAGAAGACTGAAGCAGAAGAATGCATGACAGAAGGCTGGAAATTCCATCAGAGGGGGCCAAACCTACTGGGGTTTGAGATCTGATTCTTACTCTGACACTTACTTGCTTTCTGTTGGAGTAAGTGGAAATCCAGAGCTTTGGTGTCTATTGTATTAGAGGTCTCCTACAATGCAAGAAAAAAAATGTCAGTTTCAGGCCATGAATATGTTGTTTATTTAGATATTTGTAGTGCTTATTTCAGAGTTTGTAACACTCTATAATTGTTAGGTACTAAAGGATTCATTAAAATAATTAATATTTAAATTTATAATTAAGTTATTAATAGTAATAATTTATGCAAGGAATCAAACTTATCTCTTTTACTACAGCATATAATCATGTAAAGAACTCTCCTGAGACTTTCAAATAAGATACTCATCCCAGCTTTCCCCCAAACTGTTTCTCAAATAGAGAATTTTGTCAGAAGCAACCCAAATCTACACAGGGCCCACCCTGCAGCAAACTCAGCAGCTGAAGCCCTCTCACAGAAATTTGCCTGCTGAGAGATACTCCATTCCTCCTAGCTGGTGAGCCCCTGTGAATGCTCTAGCTGGCCTTTTTAACTGCAGTGTGCTGCTCCTTCATGGGGCTGTGTTCACTGTGCAGCCACCACCTGGGTCTGGTGCTGTTCAGTGCCTTTGCCAAGGGCCTGGAGGATGGCACGGAGGTGCCCTCGGGCTTGCAGGTGGTACAGAACCCGAAGGGGTGGGTGCTGCACCCGGTGGTTGTGCTGCCATGCAGACAGAGGCCAGCTGGCTGGGGAATTGGGCAAACAGGAGTGTCCTGCTCTTCAGCAAAAGGAGCTGCAAAGCCCTGTGCTGGGGGAGGAACAGGCCCATCCACCAGCACAGGCTGGGGCTCTCCAGCTGGAGAGTAGAAAAATGCAGGCACACTTTGTGGAGAGAGTCCTCAAAGGGCCACTGGGGTGATGGGCTGGCAAGGACAGGCTGAGAAAGCTGCTCCGTCAGAAGGAGAGGGCTTAGGGCACTTTATCACAATGTATAAATAGCTGATGGCAGGGAGTAAAGGAGAAGGAGCCAGACTCTCCTCAGCAATTTCTGGTGTCAGGACAATAGGCAATGGACCTAAACTGAAATACAAGATTTTTTTTAAACATAAGAAATTTTTAGTGATTTTTTTTTCTTTTTTACACTAAGAGTGGTCGAACAGTGGGACAGGTCGCTCAGAGCATTGTGGAGTCCTTCTATGGAGATTTTCAAAAGCTGACTGGACACAGCCCTGAGCAACCTGCTTATGCAGGAGGGTTGGCCTACATCATCTCCAGAGGTCCCTGCCAGCCTCAGCTATCCTTCAGTCTATGAAGTATTGATGATTTCTGAAGGATCTGAGGCACTTTTGGTTTTTTAGGACTGATATGCACTATAGGAGGTTTTTGGAAATCAGTAAAGCTTGTCTCCAGGCAGTATGTAAAGAAAAGTTCTTTTCAAAGCAACAAAAATAGTAATAATAAAAAAGAAACTTCATGAAGATACCTGTTCTTTGAAAATAGGTGAAAATCCCTCCATAATCAAAAATATAAATAGGAAAACTTGTACTGACATAAAAGTTCTTAAAATTTTTGAATAGGCCACGTTTTCAACAGCATGTTTTGCACTTGTTGGAAATCTTACATTTCCCTTGACAAGATCAAATACAGTTTGATATTAGAGGGTTAACTTCTAATTAGATATTCTGCAAGATCAGAAAATGCCATTGTGAGGGGACTTGAATATCCTGAAGGGAAGTGTGAAGTCAGGCTCCAAACCCTGCCTCTCTTGCAGGCAGGAACCAGGTGAGAAGCAGCCCTTCTTCACCTGCTTCCCAGCCCTGTTAGTTCCCAGCAGTAAAATTCCCCATAAATGGCTGATGTCAGGGCTTAGGGATGGTGGCTTCCAGCTGCCATGCCCGAAGGAGAAGCTGATCTGACTGCCTGACTCCGAAAGAGACTCATCCAAGCTCTGCCCCCCAAGTTCTGCAGGAGAAACATCATGTATTTTCAAAACATAAAGTCAGCCTGTTCTTAGAGATAAATAGTTTCTGAAGGGATTTTGTTGCCTTGCCCTGAAGGCGAGGATCACAAGCAATGTACATCTTCCAGGAGACACCATGGGGTGTATTTTCAACCATGCACCCTGCTTTGCCAGCCACCTGCATTGGGACAGCAAAAACACACTTACATATAGGCCTCTGCAATCCTGGAAAGCCATAGGAGCCACAACAAGCCCATTATTGTGCTAATAAATAGGGTCAATGTCAGTTTTGAAGCTTAAGCTTTTAACTCGGCAGCTCTGGCACCCTCCTGCAAGAAAAAACATCTCAGTTGTTCACATGGCTGTGTTCATCAGCAGGAAATAAATAAATCTGTGCTTAGCACCATTTCTCCTTAGGGTAAACTTTGCCATTGAAGTTTTCAAATTAGAGCTGAAGAAAAGTATTTTGAAGGTTTTCTGGCTGTGCTGACTCCAGCACTCCTCATATCTCTCGCAGCAGATTACAGGGGACTTTTGGACTTAATCTGTTCCTAGTATTCATGTGAAAAATGCATATTCATTAAGCAACATGTTGTTAGTTTAGATTAGATATCATTAAACACTGCAGTGTGGAGGGAATTTGGGGAGACAGTACTGATGACTTTCTTTAGGCCTGGCAAGAAAAAAATGCCATTAAATAGAGTATTATGATGACTCCTTCCATGCAGGAATTTGTGCAACAAGAGCAGGCTGGAATGTGCCAGAAGCGAAGCAGTGTCTGTGTTTTCTGCAGGTGTGATAATTATCGGGGTCTTGGATTGTTTGGCCAGATCTCAAAACCTTTCAAATAGACAGTAGCCTCATTTCATTGGTAATGACTGATGTGCTGACTCAGAGGTGTCTTCCCTCCTTTCTGTTACAAAGTTTGCACCTTGCTTGTTTTAAAAAACATTGCACTGAAATTTGTATTGCAGCTTGAATATTTTGAGGACTTGCATATGTATTTACATTAAGCAAAAGTAATTCCAGTCTGGAATTGGAGAAAGTTTGTCTGTGTTTGTGAGGAAATTCACTATGCACAGTCATAACAAGCACCAGCTATGAAGAATTTCAAATGTTTTATCTGTTGCTAAAATAAAATTAATCCATCATGAAAGACACTTCGGGTGTGAAATGGTGTCTTCTGGGCTGTTTAAGGGATAGCTGGAAGTTTTTGTGCATAAAAATGCTGTTTTGAGCACAGGAAAAATAGCCTTTAATTACCAAAACTAATTTATATGTACAGTTGTATAAAAAAAAATTTAAAAATGGAAAACAAACAATATATGTATTTACAATCTTTGCAACCACCTGAAAAATCAAAAAAATACATCTCAAAGAATAAAAATAGCAACGGTTTTAAATGTGCATTTTCATACTGCTGGAGGTGTTTGGCTGTTGTCAGTACTTTTCATGACACAGTGCTCTGAGCACACGTAAAAGTTTGCTCTGCAAGCACTCTGCAAACTTCAAACTTACAACAGGAAAACACTTTCAGGTAGAATGTGTGGAAACCTGCGTGTCACAGGGTAGCTTTATGGGAGAAACAGGTTTTCTTGGGGGTTTCGCCAGTCAATGCAATGTTTTCCTTCTTGGGCATGCAAAAGAAAGGAGCATCATATCAAGCTGTGTTGATAAAGAAGCTTATGCTCTTCAAAGCCCTAAGGGGAGAAAAGAAGTCTAAACATCCAGATCTACTGAAAAATTCCTGCATTCAGTTTTTTGATGATTCATATTTAGGCCCTATTTTTAGTTATTTCTTTGATTTCTCTGAGAGGAAACATCACCCAGGTTGCAGTGAACATTTTTTTGTAGGTTTGATTCTCTATCGCCATATCAATAATCCCGATGAAGTTGTGCCTCTAATCCACATCTGCTTCCTTAGGGAAAAGGCACAGCTCCCTTTGATAGCATAGGGTTAAAATGTTTCTAAAAATCATGGTAGTTAAAATAGGTCTTGGGAATGGGCATTGTCTTTGCTAAAATCATGTTAACCTGTACCTAGTGTACCCACCTGTATGGTAGATGATGAAGTTAAATGTGATGATTGCTTAGTAAATGTAGTTAAAAATAATCATTTAATTACAACAACAATCATGAGGAACGTTGTGGGGAGGGGGCTTAAAATCATGCTTGGGTGAAAACAATATACACAATAGAACAGTATCAAGTTGATGATTAACTTATGATTATACAACAGTTATGTAAGGAAAGGGTACAAAAATGTATCCATCCTGAATCCATGTCGGGATCAGATTTGGGTCTGTCTATGCCCCTGATCCTCAGAGCTCTCAATAAAAGCACCTGCATATAATCATCCAGTGATTATGTGTTTCTGTGCTAACACCTTGGCCTTATTAGCAGCACCCCCTTGTTTGGCCTAGCACCCCCATTTCCTCCAGCTCTGGGTCATTCCCCAGCAAGTGCCCTCCTGGCCTTTTCTCACCTCTTGTGACATTCCCGAGGCCTCACCTGGGTCACAATTCCAACACTCTTCTTCCTACTTCCAAACCTGCTGTGTTGTACCCCTGCTTCCTCCTTGACCTTCCCCCTTGTGCACTGTCCCCTTTCCCATCCCAGCTGGGATGCATTCTGGCCCTGACAGTTTGGAGCTATTGAAACAAATGGATCGTTTCCCCTGTCAAATGTTAGTGCTAAACTTTATCAACTACTAAATTAAACTTCCAAAATCAGGAGCTTGGTATCAAGATGTATCTTTTCCATTGATTATACATTTTGTGTCTCATTTGGAAAGTGGGGGCTAAAGCATGCATTTCTATTCCCAGATTTAACCAAGGCTACAACACACGAAGGTAAATAAATTTGCATGTCTAATCACCATTTCAGTAAATTGCTTAAGCTTGTGAGTAACTATGTGAGCAACACTCTCATGTATTAAACTTAGAGTAGATGCTCAGAACCTGTTTCTTTAGTTACTCAGGAGAAGAGCTTTAGTTTCTCAAGTGCTCAGAGATAAATGAAGATGAAAATCAACTGCTTTGGTGAGCAAGGACCTGAAATTTTTTGGTTATTAATGAATACATGAGATAAAACATTTTGTTCACTCAAGATTCTATTTGAATAAACTGTACATAGAAGGACATTTCTTTTTCTTGAACCCTGTTTTAGAGGCTATACAATGAATTATTGATTTACATCAGACAATAAAAAATGCTAAAACAGTTTAAAAATATTTTTCAATGGGAGAGTGAAATCTACATTTACAGCCTGAGACCTCTCAACCTCCAAGAAATTGCTATTCATTTTGTTTAAGTATAAAAAATACTCATTTTCCTAAGTGCCTGTGAACTCTATGCTGCAGCAAAAAAATGACCCAGGGCTTTTTCTGAAATTGCTGTTTGTGCTTTCTAATTACCTTTAACATGCAGAGCACTATTCTGCAACTTCTTGAAAACCAAAACTATTTGAAATTCAGTAAGCTTTGATTTAAAGTGATTGGTTTCCACCTGGATGGAGTGAAATTTTCTTCTTGCAAAGTTTATTAGTACATTAAAAGATGCAAATTAATTCATAATTCTTTCAGCTCATTCTCTTGGGAACAATTATACAAGGAAATTATTAATGTACAAGAAAACAACAGTTAAAAATCTCAAAGGGCAAAAGAGGTGTGGAATATATGAAAACATTTAGACCTAGCTAATAGCAGAACTCGGTTATAATAGTAACAGTTCATAAACCAATTTTAATTTATCTTTATTTGTAAACTGATAGCAGCCACATGGTGCAGACAAGAGCTCACAGGCTGGCGAAAGGGGTTTGCAGTCAAAGGCCCTGTTCTCAGTGAAGGGCTGAGGAAACAGAGTGTGAAGAGTTGAACATGTGCTACCAGGGCTTCTAGGGATCCCTGCCAAAGGTGAGGCGTCGGTGAGCTCACCTCTGCCCACACCACCCCATGGGGACTGCAGACCAGGCTGTCATTTCAGTGTAAGCCTCAGCACTGATAAACAAGCCCCGTACTTCCCATCCGGATAATGAAACCCCCTCGGATCCAAGCAACATCTGATGAAAAAAGCAAACAGACTTGCTTTTTAGGCTTCTTTGATCCACCTATTTTTTCTCCTTTTATTTAAGGTGTTGAACAACTCAGCTAGTTTCCATTTTTCTTTTCATAATTTATCCAGCATGCTTTTAATATTACATATCTGATGAAAATTTCAAATTTTTTTACAATCAGAGTCGTAACACAGTCTTATCTCCAGGATACCTGTAATGACTCTGGGCTATCTGCTTGCAGCACTCCATGACATATGGCTATCAATGAAAGGACTGAGAGGGAAACACATGCTCTCAAAGTATTGTAAAACAAGCACCACTACTGAGAGAAGTTTGTCCTGAAGAATTTGCCCTTTTGTAACGTGAAGCAGAGCCACATGAACATAATACACACAGATCAAACCTCTGCTGACATGGCTTAATACAGTGGGGCAAGACAAACAGAGGCAGCATATGAACTGAGAACAAGGTTACGTTATGGAGATGCAGGACTAAAATAACTTGTATTAGACTTGCTCACAAATGCCTTTCTCTACAGACTCTAAGGGATACTGTTTACAAATGAGAAATGTTTACATTTGAAAAAGTAAGATGCTCTACAAATATCTCTCTCTGTTTTCAGAATAGCGTAAGAACTGAAATAATAAAGATCTAAATAACAGGGATTGACAAAATCCGTAAGAAGAGTGGACAGAGTACTGTTGTACATACAAATTACCCAAACAGAAATCCAGGTTCTAAATACAGCAGTATTTATTGAATTTTCTAGTGACAGTGGGCCACGTCCAAAACACCCTCCCTCAAAAAAAGTCCCAAATTCCAAAAGAAAGACTGTGTTCTGATGATGCATATAAAGGAAAAGATAAGTTTCTACATGTTAAAAAATGGAAATGTTGAAAATGCTGGCCAAATTCCTGTTCTGTTTTGCTTTTGCTGTTACATGACTAGATGAAGGTATTTCCTTTTGCCAAGTGAAAATAGGCTTCCAGGGAACAATTCTATCCCACGGTTCAGCTAAAACTACTGAGAGAAATCACTGGTTATCACCTATCTAATGCCATCATTCTGTGTATTTAGAAGAACATATCAACTTACTGGAAAATAATTAATGTAACAGCCCTGTGCAACTCAAATTCTGCTAGCCTCTTCTAGTTATTTTGTTCTCTGGTGGTTTCTGCTAGAGACTGAAATCTCCATGAACTGAGAAAGAAGTATCAAAGAATCAGAAGAACATTTCTGAGTGAGAATACTGACAAGAGGCCATTATAGTTAAACAGTTTTCAAATGAAAATTTAATTATTTTAAAATGCAAACCCATTTTTTTTTCTGAGGTCAGAAGAATAACAGTTATTTTTAACGTCATATTTATTTTTGCCCTTAAAAAACCAAACAAAGCCACAATATAGAAAACTCCAGAAAAAGGATAATGTCCTATGAAGAGGTCTGTGATATGCAGGGGGCAATAAGAGGGTGAGGCTAGAGCAGGATTTTTCTAAGCAAAATTTTCATCCTCTAAGACTTTGCTTCAGGCTGTGAAATGTGAAACAAGCTGATGGCATCAATTTGATTCTGAAGGGTCATGTTCCTATATGAGAAAGCTGTGGTTTAACTTAACTTGGGATGGCATTTCTGTAACTGTAAGGACAAAATGGACAGAGATATTGCGTGTCACCACTGAAGTGATTTCTTGTAAGGCTAGCACCAAGGTTCAGTGGCTGAGATCCCTCAGCTGGTGCCTCTGTGATTTGCCTCTTTGGCAGCAAACCAACAATGTCAGCCTAGCATAAATATAAGTGCCAGATCCATTTTTTTCCCTTTGAAGTGCACAATCCTAAAGGATCAGGGCAAAGCCCTGGAGAAAACAATATTCAAGTTAAATATCATCATTGTTCTCAAGAAATTACTTCAGTAGCGGTTCTAATTAATCATGGTCATTCCCTATCTGTATAGACAGCAGACAGAGAGAAGTGTCACATAAGGACAGTCTTTCAGAAGGAGTTTTCCCCCTTTAGACACAAGCATAGAGGCTTGACTTAACATACAAACTCAGAAGGCTGTGGATGAAAAAGGTGAGAGAGAGAGAGCTCTTCTAAATATCAGGCTCTGGTTTGGTTACTGTATTTTAGGATTTGGCCCTTGGCATTGTAGTAATTCAGAAACTTGCTGCTGATTACTACCAAAGCAAAATCTGTGATATAAATGTGTGAAACTATGAGACACTGAAAGAAATCACTGTGGAAATGCAGCGATGCCTCATTGATCCAGCAAATTCACTTAGGCCACTGAAGTGTTCCCATCCCTGTTATCAAAGCATTGCTCATCTGCCAGAGGTGGTCAGGTGAGACGTACCTCAGGTGGTGCAGTTTCCTCCCCAGTAACCAGAAATCAAATGAACTGAAATTTTGAATCTCAGCATGAAAAATAATCTTTTCTTTGAAATGGATATTGTTTAAGCTGTGATGAGAAATGAGAACGAGTGGTGACCAAGTGCCATAAAAATACCTTGGTTAGTTTTAAAGATATTTATGGGAAGCCTTACTTATTGCTAAATGATGGAGAACAGTTACAATCTGTTATAGTTAATTTACTACTACATAAGTAAAAATGTGCTAAGAGCAGCACACATGTTAAATTAAAGCTCACTTAATGATTACACAGCACTTGGGAATAACATCTAGTTAAAGAGTAAGCAGTAATGGATGTTTTCTATAGAATCATTCCTTTTGGGAAAATAAGACAACCAAAGCTCTTTACATTTTTGCTTGTAACTAAAAGATACAAAATACCAGAAAGAAGACAGGGAGAGATTTCTTCTTTTAGTGCATACTGGAGTACTTACTAGAGCTGGTACAGCTGCCATGAGAAGGGTGCTGGTTCTGACTCTCCATCCTACTACAGTGGGTTGCACTGAATTCAGTCCTATTATCTTGCTGCATGACTCTACAACAGACTGAAAGAAATCAGATAAAATCCTGGACTGGATACTGCCTATTATCTACCCCCTTTGTAATTTTTTCTTGTCACCACAGTATCTGAAAAGGTGATTATTAAATCAATAGTAATAAAAAAATCCCAAGACTCAGAGAAAAGCTAGTATTTTCCTCTTTATGGGAGTGACAATTTTAGCTGAATCAGGGCTATTCTTTGGGTAGGGAGTAACCTTGTCCTGGTTTAACCCCAGCCAGCAGCCAAGCCCCACACAGACACTCACTCGTTTCCCCAACAGCAGGATTGGGGAAACAATCAGATGGGTAAAAGCTGGAAAACTCGTGGGTTGAGATATAGGCAATTTGATAGAGAAAGTAAAAGCTACACAAGCAAGGAAAGAAAAAAACATGGAGTTAATTTAACACTTCCCATGGGCAAGCAGGTAATCAGCTATCCCCAGGGAAGCAGGGCTCCATCACACCCAGCAGTTACTTGGGAAGACAAACACCATCATTCCCAACATCTCTCCATTCCTCCTTCTTCCCTCTACTTTAAATACTGAGCATGATGCCAACCCAATCATTCTGAAGTATGAATATGGCTGTACCCTCATCTATCTCCTTTTCCTTGATAGTACCTTTTCAACAAAATGTGATGTTTTTGCATTGAGTACTTTTGTGGAAGAACTTAATTTGTAAAAAAAAAAAAAAAACAAAAAAAACCCAACAAAACCTTGAAGAAGCCTTTACAGCAATCCCAGTATATGGACTTTGGATTTTTTTTTTTGTCACTATCTTCTTATATAGGAGCTTTATAAAAGCATTGCTTCTATAGTTCAGGAGCCATGTTGCAGCCATCCCACACAGCAGCAGGAGTGGCTGGCTATGGTTCAAAGCTCAGTCTTCTCCTTGGGGGACTAGAACCTGGCTTTGCTAGAACCTGCTGTAGGATAGCTTGGTGCTAGGATGAGGAAAAGGATCATTTTGGGACTATCAACCCTCCATGTGCTAACATAGGATGAAAAGCACTAATATCTATGGAGCTTCCTGCATGCTGTGTTTGGGCATGGCAGAAGAGCTCCACAGCAGAGGCACTGTGGAGGACTGGGGTGAGGCTCCACTGTGGATGACAAGCCAGCTAAGTTATCCCAACTCAGAGCTATGAACCAATGCTTCCTTTCTGTCACTGGCTGTCAGAAACCCCTGCACATCCAAGCTCCGAACGGAGCAATGACAACATGTAAAATGGATCTTGACTCACTGTGTACATCCATATCTCTGGTACTCACGGTGATGCTACAGCATCAGATCATTATTTTTCTTTTTATACACATGCAGTAATTGTGTGCTACTGGCCAAGAAGGTTACAAACATATTTGCTTATTTTTTAATGATGTTTCATCATAATGGGTAGCACCTGAGATCTTAATGAAGACCAGATACAGTATTCTCTTTGCCTCATAAGAAATTTAAAGTACATCTTCTTGTGGTTTGTAGTATGATCACTAAAAAGGCTGGAATTAGTGAAATTACTATATGATTAAGAGAAAAGCATTCTAGCCTTTTCTACTCATTAACAAAGGAAGACTCTGTATGTAAAGAAGATTGATTAAAAGTTTATGTTTCTTTTCATGCAGACATCACAGGTAGGGACTCTGAAAAGTGCTCAGCACTGATCAAAATAAGAGCTACCAAAAGTTGAGAAATCGTCTTGTGGAGAAAAAAAACCTTTCATCCATGATAAATCATAAATATTGAAAACATGCAGTGGTTTTTCAAACAAGAGTTCTTAATTGTATTAAGAACCTGCTCATGCAGGACCCATGCAAATCTATGTTTGCAAAAACACTTTTAATTGCAGAATTTTCTCCTCAGATATTGTAGGTATATTCTGGCTGTATTTGTTATATTCTGAAATTCTTTCAACTCAGTGTAGAATTCTGCATTTAAGATGAGGCCCAAGGAAGACAGAGCCTCTTATGCTCCTGCCCTGTGTCCTATGACTTTTTACTTACACATAACTTGAAGTGGATAAAGCTTTTCTAATTATATAAAGGGGGCTATGTTTTTTTGGGTTTACAGTGGAAAATTATTCTCAGCTGTAACTGTGGAGCAAACACAACCTGCTCATAATAATGCTGCTATGTAATTTATTAATCTAAAATGTTCCAGCTTACTACAGATACCTATAAAATCATATCGGTAAATGCACAGGCTCTGAAGGGCATATTATATAGAAAAGCTATACAGCAGAAGGTGCTGCCCATGAAGACTTAGCATAACTAGATAATGTGCTTAATAGTATTTACTCATAAAAGGCAGGCTCTGCTCTGCAATTTGGATCTTACAAATAATTTAGCATGCACCCAGGAAAGCTGAAATATCCTAGTAGCAAAAAAACCAAACCAAACCAAACCAACATGCAAGGAATTGAGATAAATGGTGCCCATATTTTTGAACATGAAATATCTTTACTTTCTGCATCTGTTTTCCTAGAACTCTAGTTCTACCCATTCAGCAAAGTGGCACAATGGACTGGTGAAGGTCAAAAATGTATTTGAGTAACCAACTTACACAGGTTTACTGAATTTTTGTCTGAAAAGGACTTGTGTACAACATGGGCCCTAAAGTCTCAAATGATTTCTCAATCAACTATGGAACTTCTGACCCAGGTGAAATCTCTGGATTTTCCTTTAGGAATACACCCTTTCTGTAAAAGGTAGATGGCTACATTCAGGTTGAATCTGAGTCCATGGCTGAAATCATAACTGTGATAAACATATGGGTCACTTCCAGTCTGTGTGTCTCTAGTTTGCACAGAGAATATAAAACTGTGCTCCCACCACAGCACCTGACTTCAACTCATTTTCTCCCTTTCCCTGTTCCCATTTGCCCATGGAATTGCAAGTACTTAATGATGTATCTTCAGGACCTCAGGGTGTAATTTGGAGCACTTCTGCAGAACACATTTGCAGTAATTCTGCTGGGCAGCCACAAGGATCCTGAGTTCTGTTGCAAACTTCTAGAACACCACTGAGAAACTCACTGGAAGGCAGGAGTTACTAAAGGAACCCAAAGGAGCTGGAAGCTGCTGAACATCAAGGACAGCTGGTTATATCTGCTTCCTTTGGCTGCCTCTGTCTCACTGTCTGCCACAGTAAAAATGGGATTTAGTGATAGCTCCTTTTAACATGAACAGAAATAGTAGATTGTAAAAACAAACCCAATGAAATATTCAGTAATAAAATGGTCAAGTCACTAAATAATGCATCCAGCTGGCTCTAGTGCTTGACCTTTGCAAAATTCCTTGGAGGTGGAGTGCAAACTATTTTTTTTCCTGATGGTGTATTCCTGGGGAAACACTGCTATGAGAACTCTGTATTTCAGAGAGAAAGCAGCTCATTTTTTAGCTTTAATTATGCATGTTCTTCAGTGGGTGGCCTTCTTCTTTCTTAGGAGGTACTGAATCAATACCTTGGCATAGTGCTAACGGGATCTGTGCTACTTGAGGTGCCATCTTTCAGAAAAGAAACTGAAAGCAAGGTCTCATCTCTTTTTGATTTTCCTGGCTCTCATGGAATTTTTTCCTTCTTTTTAATAATAAAGGTGTTAGCATCAGTGCCTTGGCCACAGCCCAAGCTGGGTAATTACATTCTGTCTCCCTAAATTTTGCTTTGTGCAGTTTTAATTTAATATGGTGCCTTCTCTTCCTGCCTTAAGTTGTTTTGTGTCATTGCTGGGCACTATTAAATAACCTGTATATTTCCCTCGAGACAGCTGCATTTAAGCTGTGGGTAAGGCAAAGCCTGCACATGAATTTCGTGAACCGTTCCCAGAGAAGAAAACACAAGCTCACTTGCAATTATTACATGCCAATATTTACCTGGACAAACTCCAGCTTCTCTGCTCCCCTCCAGTAGTTTGCTTTCATTTGGAATTTAACTACCCAAATGAAAACAGCAGCTGTAGCCAACACTGTCCCTTCTCAAGAGGTCACAAGGCTCATGCTTGGGAGGACAGGCAAAGTAGTTTTATCCTCTGTATGAGAACATAAGCTGCTACAAGCAACCTTCCTCTGCAACAACATGTGGTATTTAGCCATGAGCTGCAGAGGGATGCTGGGCAGGGTTATCCTGTCTTGGTTGTGTGGCTGCCTTCCCATTTCTTCTCTCTTGGAGGGTCAGTTTGTTGTGTGGGAGTTAGGTACTCTGCACAAATGCAGGTTCTTATCTTCACCTCTGGGAAGCTTTACCTCGGGCCCGAACAGATGAGAAACGGCTGCAGATGTTGTTTCAGGTTGTTTATTTCTCCTTCTCTCTGCCAGCTCTCAGCTCCGGCCGCACATCTGATGCAGCCGAGTCCGAGCGGGCACTGCCCAGCCCTGGGCTGTCCCGGCCTTTTTGTGCCCTTTCCATCATCCAACCATTCTTCACAACGGATTTATTATTTATTATTCTATACCAATTCATTTGCACCTATTCTAGACACGGAATTTCTACCTCTTTTTCATTCCACCAATCATTCTGTGCCACCACCACCAGAGAAGATGGAGGAGAAGAAGAAGAACAGGGCAACGCCCAAAATCCTCCATCTTAAACCCTTCGTCCTCATATTAAAAACCCTAAAATCTACTTTCTTACCTTGTAAAATACTAAACCACTACTCATTTTCACACTCTCGTGGCTTGCAATGATTCACACAGTGTTGGTAACTTTTCCCATGGGCTGAGGTCAAAGCCGGTGCCATTCTGGGCTTCTTGCCAGGGTCCTGGACCCCCTTGCTGGGGCTGCTGACCCCCCAGGGCAGCCCGAGGTGTGCCCTGAGCTCCCAGGGCAGCCAGAGGTGTGCCTTGGATTCCAACATGTCGTTCAAGGGCAACTGAACGGGTCCATGAGTCTCCTCCTCTCAGCCTCTGTGTTCAACTCATGCATACAGGGCTGTCCCTCCAACAGACAAATCCTAACAGGCTGTCCCTGAGGCTGGGAGTGAAGCTAATGCCAGCACATCTCTGGATTTAGTGTACAAAGTGACCTTCGTGATGGTCAAAACTGTAGCTAAGTTGAAGGTGCTGAAGTTCAGTGTGGTGGCCCTGAGGAGATCCAAGAGTGGCACTGAGGGGCACGGCTGCCCTTGGGTGTGACAGGGAGGTGGGGCTGGTGCTGCCAGAGTCCTGGGCGAGGCGGGAGCTGAGAGAGCTCCTCAGAAGAAGCGGTGCAGTGCAGGCCCTGCCATGGCCAGAGCTGGCCCTGCAGCTCCCACGGGCACCAAGAGACCCTGCCTTCAGCACAGGAGCTGCAGTGCCGTGCCTGGGGCACCCCAGAGCGCCAGGGACCAGACGCTGCCGTGCCTTGCTCCTGCCAAGAACATTTATATATCATAGTTTTGTTGGCTGAAGAGTCTGTGAGAAAGCCTGGCAGTTGCCTGGGAAAGGCTCTGGATTGGAGCTTCCAGGAAATCAGGAGAACTAATCTGCTTTTGGGGTCACAGGGAGAGGGGGAAATCCAAGTCCTCCTTGAGATGGTTTGAGAGAGGCACTGACAGTGGTCATGGTGCAGCTGTGGGGTCACTCTCATGGCAAGGAGACCAGCCAGAACTCCAGGGAAAAAGCTCCATGTGCTATTGCCCCTTCTGCTCTCAAATCCTGCATCCTTAATACTTCTAGAAAACACTGTATCAGTATCTAGATGCAGAAGCACCCAGGTGACATCCACACTGGACACAATTAATCCAGAGAAGCAAAAGGCATCGATATAACATGATTTTTCATTGGCACAAAGCTCTGTGTATATAGACACTGCTGCTCAGGACCGAAGTCAGTCAGGTAGGCAACACTGTCATGAGTTTTCCACTTGTATGTGCTTTTAGGAGCTGTAAGACCTGGGGTAGGAGCATGTTACTCCAGGCAGGAGTGATCTGATGGCACAAATCCTTCTGAGGGTATAAATCAAGGTAGGCAGGTTTTCATCAATGATTGAAAAGTAGGTTAAAAACAAATATTACTTATATAAAACTTCAGATGCAAGCTGTGTAATCAGAACCATCCAAAATAGGCTTATGGCTACAGCTTATTAAATATTTTTGAATGAATGTATTTGAAGTCTTACCAAGAAAATAAAATGATAAGAGCAAAACTCTATTGCTATAAATCAGCAAGACTCCACTGATTTTCCAATTTACTGTATTTGAGTAATCTTAACTATGTATTATCTCACTCAGCTTTAAAACATTGCCAGAACTGCAGGCTTTGAGGTTTTTCATACTGATAGTATTGTTGCTCTTGCTTCCATCTTTTTTTTCCTTTTTTAAATACAGCATGCTTTTATTGCTTAATTTAAAGCTATTCAACCTTTTTTCCTGCTATCCAAAGACATTTTGTATGTAAATCAAACAATTTGGACCCAAAATCATCACCATCTGCTTATTTATAGCATGATCCAGCAGTAAAGGGAATCTCTATTAAGCCCTTAATGGGAGTCATGTGACTGTGCAATGAACTTGGCTTTCATTTTCCTGACAGAAGTGATACTATTTCTTTACTGGTCCCTACTAATATTTTGTGATGTTCTGCAACAATAACAACATTTAAAAAACCCCTTCATTTTGAGATCCATCCCCTTCACCCAGTTGTGGCTGTTGCTTCATCCGGTATGTAGTCTGTGTCTGGTCCTGGCGTGCCACTAGGTGCCAGAATTAAATCTTTCTAGACTTGTTTTTATTCATTCAGTGTCTGAAGGGGAAGGTTAGCTGCTAAGTATGTTGCTTTTCAATATGCTGAGCTATCCTTGGTGTGACCCTCAGAAAAAAATGACCTAACAACAAACCCCAAACTAAAACCCTGCAATACTGGGGTTTCAGTGGTGCAACAAAACCAAACAGCTGAAGGGAAAAATGAAGCCAGTCACTGCTAGTAGGAAATAGAAATTAAGTAATTGAAGAAACCTGCCTTGTTTGAGTACCAGCACCAAGAAAAGACTCAAGTAGGTTTTGAACTTGCATGAAGTTTCTCATAAACTATGATCCTGAGGGACCTTGACAATAAAAACCCCTTCAAAGAAAGTGTGTGGGAAAGAGCAAAGTTGTTGACATCCTACTTTGTGTGAATCACTTTTCCTCTAATGAGAATACATATCAACTGCAGTGCAGTGCAAAGACAGAATTCTGATGCTCTCAGAGTTCACTCCTGGGCCTTAACATGCAGTGTGTGGCAGTAGGAAGACTTCTACTTTAGAATGTTTTTAATAATCTCATTGTTGCAATCAGAACTATCCCAACACTCTTTTGCAGGCAGAGCTCACTAGTCTACAGAAATAGATACTTTTTTTTTTCTACCTTAGATACAAAAGGTATTTTATTGGTTTTCACTGGGATTTATGGCAAGTGCTGCAAGTTCATAGCACAAAGCTCCGATATATGCCATATTAAACCCACAGATAAAGTTTCTACAGTTTACTGTTTCAGTTTTATATACACAGTTACACTGGAGGGTGAATGAAGAAAAACTAGGTCATTAACATGTAGTGGTGACTTTTTAATACAGTTATGTGCTGACGTGCCTCACAGACAGGTGTTCTGTCCATAAAAATGTTCAAGTCTGTAGGGTTGTGAGACTTTGCACTGCTTATCCTACTTGCCACTAGGGCTTTACTCCTGCTCAGCACACATGAGCAGGGATTTGTGTATCCAAATTCCAGGTCTACAAAACAAGTATCTGTATCTGAACTCTCTGGCCACAGAGAGAAATAGCCATGTCCAGCTTTGCCTGCTCCTGAGGTAGAAATTAACCAAGCACAGATGGGTTATGCTGCAGCAATAGCTACTTTTATCTCTTGGCTATGGGAGAGTGCCCTGGCTCTGAGAGACCCATCCAGGGTCTAGCTGAGCTCTGCATCACTTAGAAAAGGGTGGAACCCAGTGGTGGTGCTCTTTGTAGGGCATGTTAAACACAGCTTCCCTCTAGCTCCATACAGAATGACTGGGTATGAAGGGAAAGAGCAGGATCTCAGCATGAATGAGGAGGAAAGCAGGCAAATCTGTACAAAATGTGGCACATGCTCCAGAAAGAACACGCACCTTACGTCACTCAGCTGGTGGGCTCTTTGCAGAGAGACCACGTGTAGACCAATTTGGGTGAAATCCTGATTCAACTGAAATCAAATGCAAAACGTGCAGTTCTGAATAAGCTCAGGACTTCAGCCTTTTTCTGAAGAAATGGCGCATTTCTAATAAAATCATCCCAAATGGAACTCTGGGGTGCTCCTTCAAGGAATGTCAAGAAGCTGAAGCCCATCTCGATGAGCTTACTGATTGTGATGTTCAGCCCACAGAATATAACAGGGATCACAGGCTGAGGCAAATGAGAGCCTCAGTCTTGGGCTCTCAGAGGGCTGATGAGTTTGAATCCTCCAGTGAGAAAAGAGCTGCAAGCAGCTCGTCCTTCCATCTCTGTAATGCATGGAGAGAAAATAAATCATTATTTTTGCACTACCTCCCAAGGAAAGCAGTAGATGCTTTTTTATTCAGATGACATTTTTCAAGCCTATCCATAGTGTTCCTGCTCTGGCCACAAATCAGTGGCTGCTTGTGAGCATTTTGACAATTCTGCCAAATCTAATAATAGCCAGTGGTGGTGGGCAGCACAAAAGAAAAATTGGGTTGTGTGATTTCAGCCAGCTAGCTAATTCTGAGCTCCACAACAGTTAGCAGGAGGAACTTGTAAGTGGTGTGTGTGACTACAGACGTCAAAGATACCTCATCTGTGTGCAAACTGTAGCCTGACATGCTAAAGGATGTGTGACCTTTAACTCCCTGCAATACCTGTCAGCCAGCTGTGCTAGGGAGGAATCCACATGCAGTGCCTGTGATATCCTGAGTCTCTTTTCAGATCATCCAGGGTTTGTATCTCGTATTCTAAATGTTAGAAAATGAATTGACTACAACCACAGCACTCAGGTAAAAGCAACATATCTGATATGAGTGATACAGATAACAACACCTTTCATCAAAAGATCCCAGGGGTAATATGCATCTTATTCACAATAGTTCCAGCCCTGCCACAAATTCTTGTTTAAATTTATACACAAGCTGCTCCACTGAAATCTAATCATATGCGTAAGCCCTCTCCGAATCAGGGACTAGCACTGAACAAGAATTGTTTGTCTCTGCTAATAACAAGACTCTCTGTAGGGTGAAATACAAAAAGAAACCCTGTTAACTCCTTGAATTCCTGGAAAAATTTTGTATGTCAGACCCATGTTTTGTCCAAACCGAAAAGACCATTGTCCTACTCTGTCTGAAAATACTCCAATATATTTAATGTCCCAAGATACGCAGGATTTTCTGCATCTGAGAAGATGAATATTCTTCTGGGAAAGTCTGAGCTTTTAGGTGAACTTCTCAGCTGGATGACTAATGCTTTAGCAAAGCCAGAAAAAAAACCCCACAATACAAATGAGGCATAAGAATGGGAAAAAGAATGCCTGATGTCCCGAGAGACCCCAATTTTATACCATAAAAATACCCAGAGACCTCAAAGACTCTACTTAACTATGTAACATGCCACAATGAAATTCAAAATCCTCACCTTCCTCCAGACTTTTTTACTAAGCTGCTGGGTTTCAATGTCTGTACAAGTGAATACAGAAGCAAAAGAAAACATTTTATTTTATTAAAGAAGAGTAACTGCTCTTGTAAGCATATACAAAATGAAAAAGATTTCAATCTCATTCTCATATAGATAGCCAAGATATGATCCCATCAAAAATATGTATCTAGAACATGCCACAAATGTGAGAGCAGTCTAAACCTGACTGCATAGCCTGTCTCATAATTGAGATGTGGAGAATTTCACCAGTCTAGAATTGTGGTTTTGGTCAACATCTCTTATCAGCAGGAGAAGACAAATTTCAAGAGTTGATTTTAAATGTTAATGCTCTTTATGCTCAGATCTAGCAAATGCCACATGGAGTCAGACACAGTGACCTCACAGTGGTCTCTTGGGGTATCGCTCCAATAGAAAAAGTGAGAAGTGATGAAAAGTAACCTCAGATCTAATTGTCCCTGAAGTTTAGGGAAGTTCCAAACCTATATCTGGATTCAGATGTGACCCTATGCCAACATCACACCAAAGTAAAAATTAACAGGGGATTGGTATGTTGATTGCTTTGAAAAATTATCAACATGGAGGCCTGCTTGCAATTTCTTTGGCAATAGCTACCTTTATTGAGCTTCTAAAAACCCATACTTCAAACTATACAAAATAATAAACACGATAGAAACATTGCTAATGTACATCCTTTTCCCCTTCCTGAGTGTGCCCCTTACAACAGTTTGCAGGCAGCGTGGAAATATATGTATGACTGTTCTAACATGCTATAATGTAGCAGCATAAATCCCATACAGCAAACCTGAGTGCCCTGTTCCACTCACACAGAAGGAGGGGTGTTCTCACCCACCTTATAATTCAGTTGAGGCAATGCCTCTTAAATACACGCTCCCTCCAAGGCAGTCATTTATCAGTGTTAGCAGGTAACTGCTTATTTTGAGCTGTTAATGACAATACAGTTGTCTGCCAAGCGCACTAAAGCTCGTTCCTTCTGTACAAGTGGAATTCAGCAAATCAAATCTAGAGGAAGAGATCTAACCTCTAATGGTCTTCAGGGGAAACCTTTTCCTGTCTTTCCTGAACCAGTAAAAGAGCCCAAGCTGTGCTATTTGGCAGCTTAACCTCAGAGGATGTGCAAAGTAAAGCAATCTCTGAAAAACAAGTAAGTTCAAACAAATACCACTGCCAAATCCTCTTCACTTGGAATAAGTCTTACGTAACAAATCCAGCCTCTACTTCAGGCTGCATACACTATAAAACAACAACCCAACCTGGTGTGAGAATCTTAAAACATCATGAAATGAAAAACTGTATCAATATTTTACTGGAAGTCTAGACCTATTTTAATGTCACTTAAGAGATATTTTTAAAATACTGGGATTTAGGTGGTAAGAGAATAAATGGGCCATAATTTAATCTCCCCACCTATCTAGCTGCATTTCAGAAAGTTAAACTGTACTGTTTTGCACCGATGGCTTTATAATCCTGTGTTTCCATGAACTCAAAAGTCTCCTGTGTCCTTGGAAGAGAGAACACTTGCTCTTCACTCAGCCAGTGATGTGGGCACACTCAGCAAACACTCAAACCTGTCTGTGTGGCACTGCCAGGCTGCTGCCCTCTCCATGCAGGTACAGTGCAGACACTCACAAACCTCCCGGGACAGAGCTGCTGCTCAGCTCAGCCCCACCCTGGCAAACAGGAGAAGCCAGAGCTGCCCCCGCACCTCTGGCTCATTCAGGGAGTCCCCTCAGCAGTCAGGAACCAGGCATGTGAAGGCCACTCTGGCTCTCCAGTGCTCTTTCCCAGCCTGATACCTTCCCTACAAGGTGTGCTTTATGTTCCAATTACTGAAGAAAGCCATGTGCTAGATGGGCCCCAGAAGCCCAGAAGTCCCAAGGTTGATGGCCATCATGCATCTTCAACAGCTCTAGTTTCTGCCAGCACAATGCAGAACCATGGAATCCCTATTCTCCCAGCACCTCTACTCTCAGGATTATCAGGTTCCTTCCCTTTCATCTTGCTAGAGAAGATGGGAGAAGCCAACATCTGGAAGCATCCCACCAGAGAGACCCCAGTGTTCATGGAGGCAGGGCTGAACAAGATTCATAGGTCCATGGAAGCAGAAGTAGATCCTTCCACCTCCACCTGGATGCTGGAAGATCCATTCCTCCCTCTGCTTTACCCTTGGAATCATTTACCCCAGTCCACTTTGCCCAGCAGAGCCTGTCCTCTCACCACTCTGTTGTGGCACTTCCCAATCAACCACGAGTGCCTTCAGAAGCCTGAGTGCCACAGAGGATCAGGCCTGCCACATTCTGGTTTTCCATCCTGCCAAGTCTTTTAAATTGTTCTGCATTTAATAATCCACAGACCATGCTCCACTTTCGGACTTAAATCCTTCTGATTCCTTCCATCCAATTGACAAGATGAGGGGTCCTTTTCTTAAATGTATAATTTAACAAAACCTATATGGAATGTGCTCACTTGTTTCAGTGATCTGGAAAATGTGCTTTGTCTTTTTTCCAGAGAACATGCACATTTCAGATCTTCCTTAAGCTTTTGTAATTATTTCTGATCTTGATGGTTTTACTTTGTCAGCCCAGCTGATACTAACCAGATGAGAGAAACGATTTGAGGGTGACTTTTGTCCAGGAGGTAGCAGAGAAGAAAATCAGCAATAAAATTCTGGTAATTTCTCATTTCATTGTAAAGACATGTTGTGGGGATTGGCATATTCTGCCTGTGAAGCAAACAGAGCTATAATCAGATGATATGGCAAGAAAGGCTTGAAATGCTGTTCAAGATTTAAGGTGTGGGTGCTTATTAAACAAACCTTCCATATGAAGAATGCTCAAAGGAAAAGCATCATTTCAGGCATCTTGCTCAGTACCCTGAGCAATTTCAGAAATACCATTAAGACTGAGCAGAAGTTTATGTGAGAGGTGTGTGTACCCTACAGAGAACATGCACATGGCCTATCAGTTTAGCCCACAATACTGGTAGATAAAAGGCTGGTTCCTGTAGGGCTCACGGCATGCTGAGAGCTGCTTTTGGCATTTCACACGGCCCCATCTCTGCGTCCATCAGCTGGCCTCAGAGTGGAAGGCAAGATGAGAAATGAATTAGAAAGATACAGCTTGTAATGGCTGAGTCATAACACTAAATGCCTCTAACTCAAGCTAACAGGGTCATTTAGAAGGGATGACTTGCTGTGCATCCGCTGAAGAAGAGAGGAAATTCTGGGTACTTAACATTTCAGAATAAAACTCAGAGTTTCCCTTCAGCTGCGTTTAGTGTCTGAACAAACTCCAGGGCACAAACTCCATCCAGTGCCAATTTAATACAGGCTTCTATTTGCAGAGACTCATTAACGTTGTGCACAACTGCTTTAAAAAAAGGTTAAAGTCTTGGCAGAAAGCAGCAATACCAACTATTGATTCAACTCCAGAAACTCTCCAGCACTTGCACTGAGTCTTGCCACTTGGGGAATCATTGAGGCACTGAGCAGAGTTTTAAGCAGACACCAAAGCACAGAGCCACAGCCAGTGGCACAGGAGGGCTGCAGGCACAGGCAGGTCAGCATCACGTCCCTGCAGCCACCACAGTGTCCCTTGCTGTGCCAGCTGATGCAGTCTGCAGGGGCAAAGCTGCTGGCATCCCACTAAATGCTCTCCAGCAAATCAAATCTGCTTATGTACTTTCCCTAACTGCATGCTTTAGCTCTTTATGAAAAAACAGAGCTTTAAAAACGAGACACCACCCTTCTGTACTAGAATAAGCTTAGACTAGGCCTTATTCTATACTAGAACACTACAGATTTCTTCTCTAGTAATTCCTTTAGAGATGTGAGGTTTGACTGTTCCTCCCTTTGTAGATACTTGGGCTCATTTAAAAAAAACCCAAACCACAAAATATATAGAAAAGTAAGTACTGAAAGTGTGTTCTGTTTATTTGTAACATCAGTGGCTTTAGAAATAGGTAGAAAGAAATTCAGGAAAAGCCTTCAATTCAATTAGAAATTATCCAGAAATGACAAAAAACCAAAAATGTGGACCTGGAGAGGCACAGGCATTGTACAAGTTTTGTTTAAATGCTGGGCTTGATGGCCCAGGCTCACCTTTAATGACCTGCATCTTATTTGCTTCAGACTTACTGTGTACATTATTCCACCCAGATTAAGAGCAGACATTATTCTGTAAGAAGTTAATGAAACACCTTTGGGGATGTGATTTGGTGTGAAATGCTTTTCATCTCCCAATGTCCTCAAAGCATTTTACTATTCAAATGTAGTGATACAGATTGCTCACACTCTCACTGCTCTGCTGTAACCAGCTGAGGAATGGACAGCAAGAAACACTTAACTGTTCCCGCTTAACCCTACGTAAGTATTTAGAAAAATATACCTCTTGAAATGTACCTCTCTCCATTGAAATGGGAAGGGGAATGTAGGTGGGAAGAATTAAATTACCAGAGTTGAAATTTGGCAGGGGGAGTACCTCTCACTTTCTGGGGGTTTGATAGCATTCATCTGCTCTAAGTGGTGCTCTGC
Organism: Monarcha castaneiventris obscurior; assembly: GCA_026261815.1. Classification (NCBI taxonomy): domain Eukaryota; kingdom Metazoa; phylum Chordata; class Aves; order Passeriformes; family Monarchidae; genus Monarcha; species Monarcha castaneiventris. The sequence continues at coordinate 26,485,638 of JAMPIT010000886.1, read as the reverse complement.
ATACGGCACATACAGCAAGCAGTCTGAAGTGCTGCAGTCTGAAATCCCTGCCTCTCCTGAAGAGATTCCTGCAGCAGGAAGACTGGTTTCTAATTAACTCAACTGAGCCTGCTTGAAGTCCTTAATTATCCAAGGGGCATGGGAGGAGCACTGGGGGCCTCAATCCTTTCCGTGCAGGGCAGGTGAGATGGTATGAGAGCTGTGTGCCCTGCCTGCTTCCTGGCACTCCCATTGCAAAGTCCCAGTGAAATAGCTCCTTAACAGGAGCCATGAAAGCTCAGACATGGAAAGCCCTGATGGCTGAAGGGCTCTCAGAGATGCAGAACTATGTTCTCAAGCTGAGGTACAGCTTAGTACCTTGTCCGATGCCTGGAGGTACCTAAGAGTGTCACTACAAAATTTGCCAGCTATATTAATTACTTTTATATTTATGGCCCCCACCCCCAAAAAACTCTTTACTGGAAACAGTGGCAGGCAGTGAGTTGAACCTACAGTATTTATTGTGCTAGAATAATTGAAGAACAATGATGATGCAAAGGATCTTGAAAGATCACCAGGTTTAAGTTCCTGCCCCCAAACAGACTCAACTGAACCTTATAGCATTTTTGGTGAAAAATAATTTAAACTCTTCTTAAAGCCTTTTATCCCTGGTGTGAACACCTACCCAAAGAAGCCTGTTTCATCATTCTCCCTGTCAGAAAGCATTTCTTCCTCTCAAATGAAAATCTTGTTCTCCTGTCCACTGCAAAAATGCAAATGCATGTACTAAGTGCATCCAGTTTGGACTAATACTTTCTTTAGAAGACTGAAGGAATAGGTGTTGTCTGGCATTGCATTTAGGGAGAGGGGCAAGAAAAGATAGCATTGGGAAGAGAAAGGCAGACAGCTGAAGCATCAGGCAAAACTAAAAGCTATTCATGAACGATGTTTTGTAGAGTGAATGAATGCAGATTTGATGAGGTTCATAAGTAACATCCTGCAGGATCAGCAGGGAAACCCTAATTAGGCAGGATGGCCTTCCTCATTATTAATTAGAGTTATGTGCCTGATTAAAGAGGTTCAATTCTTCCTCATACTGCAGGAGGCCAACAGGAGGCCTGCTGCACGCATCCAACCTGTGTCTCCCTCTCTCTTGCACACACGGGCACATCCCAAGCGTTGCTGTGCAGCCTCTCATACCCGTGTGTATCCTCATGCATGCACACACACAGACACCTCCTCTCCTTTCCCAACAGGTGCTGCTTATCATGTGCCTGGCTTCAGAAGAAAGCAGGGATCTTGTCCCCCTCTAGATGAGGAAGAGGCTGTTGAGCATGCCGTGGTCAGTCGACAAACGGGGGAAAACCAGAGCAATAGTTGTATGCAAATTAATAGCTCCCACCGTTTCATAACCCACATCTCCCTGCAGACGCCACAGGTAATTATGCAACTGAGGGTAGTGCTTCTGGGAGCACTCATAAAACACAGCTTTTATCTGGCTGCTTCCAGCCCATGTCTGGTAATGTATAAATAATGTTAACAGCATCCACACAGACGGTCAGAGATTGGATGTGCACTGGGTATATGCATGCCTGATGAAATACAGATTGTGCTGCAAACTTGAGATATGTTAGAAGAGGGGGAAAAAAATACACCTACCAAGGTGCTACCTATAAGTTACAAGAACTTCTTTTTAGATAAGAAAAGCTGGGTATTTAAGGACTTTCTGAGTGTCCCTTTAGGCAAGCAGCCTTCAGACTGATTCAAGATAGGTTATGAATATGGGGTGGCAGCTGCTTGACATGGGTCTGGCTCCATACAGCAAGCTGACAGCTTCATATCCCAGGACACTTCAGCAACGTGACAGCTGTGATAAGCAGGGAGCTCACTGTACAACAGTATAGTTAACAGGAAAATCCTCTCTAAGTGGGGCCAACATGATTGTAAAGATACTTGTCAAGTGATTAGGAAAATAAGCAGGAGATCAAAATTAATTTTTGCTGCATTTTGTTTCCCGCACTCTCTTCTCATTCGTCCACATGCTTTTTACATGTTCCAGCCATACTGAATTACTCCACGAATGTGTATGAGCATAAGCTTATCCCATTTTCTTGCCCACAGATCATAAACACAGTCCTGCAACTGAGAATGCACCAAGTGTATTGTGAATACCATCCAAAAATGTGGTGACAAAATGGAGAAACAGGAGTTTTGATGAAGGCATGCAACAAGAGCACGTCTGTGGAGGAGCTAAAACACAAGTGTAAAAACATCAACCACTGATATTTCCCATGGATAGTAACAATGGAGGGGCTGCTACAGCTACTTTGTGAGCTTTGCTTTTGTTGTTCAAGCTTGTCAAAATGAGAGCAGTACCTGAGAGGAACAATTCTGCAAAGCAGGAGAACATCTTTTTGCAAGTGAATCCCATTTGTGAAGATGGCTTTAGGTGCGTTGAAATAAATCACATTGTAGTTTATCGACAAATGTATGCAATATAGCAGGCTCACAGTGGCTACAAAACTGAGAGAGATTCGATTATCTATAAATAATTCCTCATTATGTGTCAACGTGAGGAAGTACAGACAGATACGTGAGCTGAATAGAGGAAGGAGATCAAAGGAGCTGAGCTAAATATTCAAATGCAACAGTTTGATAGAGTAAGGGAAAAGACAATCAAAAAACTACCCACAGTGATTGCTGATCCACAGAACTGATGGTGGTCATACAGTTTTACTGTTATTTTCCTGGTGATAAAAATGCGGGGTTTTAATCTGAAGTTGAAACATTGCACTGCTTTCCACCACTTTTTCAAAATTTTCTGTGGAAAGCTGTTTTGTGATGCAGCTTGTATCAATTTATGTAAAAATACTGAAAAAATTATTGCAATTCTATCTTATGAAATATCAAATTGTTTTTGCCGCTGAACAAAGAAAAAAACAGATCTTAAAATGGGAAGTATTTTACTAACATCTATCCATAATGCTTTGCAAATAAAAACATGTCATTTGTCATATCATCAGTTTGTATTAGCACACCGTCAGTGTCACAAACCAGAAAAAACAATCTAACTGGGAAAAAACCCCTCCCAAACATCAAAATAAGAAAGAATGTACATTCTAAAGTAAGATTTACTAAAAAAACCCCTCATCCTTTTGAAGTTTCTCTTTCATATGTATTTCTCCATAACAGAAGAAAAGTATACATTTTAACTGCCAGCATTTCATGCCTCAGCAGTTCTTAACTTTGGTTGGCTTTCAGAAACAAAGCTGTAAGAACTGTAGGAAAAACAGGCTTTATTTATGGTTTTACTTTAAAAAAAAATAGAGTCTATTGTATCTCTTAGTATCAAATTCCTAAAATGCACTTACCCTATCACATGGCTTTCTATAAAATTATTCACAGAATTACATAGGCACAAATACCAATATACTGAGGAGCTTAATTTTATGTTGTGGCACAAATATTTTCTAAAATAACTTTTTAAAATAGGTTTTTACAGTTTTATACCCATGACCAATACCCAGGCAATTCTATAGTTCTGTTTTTTAGCAGAAGTGATCCAGTAATTGAATGCCCTAAAGCACGATGGGAATGGTAAGCTTTTAAGGGTGGACTAAATCCAGGGACAGTTTGTATTCATTCTAGCAAGAACTAGTAAGTGCACCATAATTTCAGATTACTTAAACCTGGGAAAACTCTGTTGTGTCCATCTTCTGTGATTCAGCAGATCAGAGAAAATATTAAGAACCTCCCCCCTGGGACTTACATCTGTGAATGTGCTCCTTGTAGAAATGACATGAGGATGCCCTAGTTACTGATTTCTCAGCTACCAATAATTTTGTCCCACAGCCTGGTTTTGTCTTGGCAGAAATCAGTAGGAACCCGTTGTTTCTTTAAAACCCTCCCCATGGAATGTTGGAAATTGAAAGGTTCTCGATCTAGGTCCTAACAGCCCTCAGTGTCCCACCTTGCCCTTAGGGGTGAGCAGAAGCAGCAGAGTCCATCAGCACCGAGCTCCTCGGGGATGGAGCAAGTTCATGAATCCCCAGCAGTCCCCCAGGAGCAGCAGCTCTGAACCTCACTGGGAGTACAGGAAAGTGAGAAGCTCTGCATGCAGGATTTGAATTTCCAGGGCTGCTTCTTCGGCTCCTTGATAGCCCCTAAATTCTTGCAGGAAGCTGTTGCCTGTGTAACACGGCTCTCCAGGACCTTGGATGGCAGCTTCTCTCAGGCTGTGTTGAAATTAAATAGTAATAGAAAAGTAATCTCTGAAAGTGGATACCAGTTCGAGTTAGAAAAGCCCTTGCCAAAATATGCTTTCAGAGCAGGCACAGCACATATATTATTGAAAAGCTTTGTTTCTATATGGCATGCCAAGTTGGCAGAAATGCAAATTTGAAATTTAGAAGTGATTGCTAGGGAGCTAGTCAAGAAGAAGGAACTAGAGAGGAAGGAATTAATAGTATTTGTTTCTTTCAAAGAATAAATCTTGTGCTAGTTTTCTTTTTTATGACAATCTTACATTATTCATCTTTCTAGGTCAGAAAATAGGAATAAATCTTATGTGACACTCTCTTGTAATCCAGTGGTACAAAATGGACTCTCACAGAAAGCTGCAGTATTTTACTCTGTGGTCCTGGCACGTAGGGAGATGCATTTTAGGGCCCTTTGTGGTTCGTGTGCTGATATTGTGGCTGGCAAGATCCCTGTGTCTTCTTGAGAAGGGGAAAAATAAGACAGCACAAAAATGATACAGGAGTAAAACTAAGTAACACAGACTCTACATCAAGGATATTATTTCCCTAGGGAAAACTGGGATGATTTTTCATCCTCTTTGGATTCTGTCATATTTTTCAAAGTATCTGTTTAACCACAGAACTGACTTAAAGGACAAGCACTAAGGCTATGAGAATGCACTACAGCAAATTCTCATCCACTGCTGAGGGAACGAGGGGACGGAAGTAGGGCTGAAACGGCTGTGATTTAAAAAAAAACCCACCAAACCAGCACTTTTATAATAATAATAAAGAAAAAAAATCAAATGAGCAGCATCGGATTACTACAGAGAAGTCACTGATTTAGGTGAAAAAAATTTCCAAGAAACTTTACCTGCTATCCACCAAAGCTTTTGTTATTATTATTTCTCTTTTGTATACAAGGAGAAATAAAATTAGGCTTTTCCACCTCACAGAAATAACTTGTAGCTCAGACTTCAAGAGCTGATAATGCTTTTATATTTAAGATGACCACAGCCAGATATCATTCCCATAATTTATCACCATGTATGACATCAAATTCAGCAAGACTAAATCCAGGTTGCTGGCTCTGGAGAATTAGTGGCAGTTGTCTACAGGTTCACACTGTGAGCAGAATGCAGGACAGCATTAGTAACCTGCTAGGTTAGGTAATGAATATTAAGATATTCCTGCAACATGCCACAAAAAGCCTACAGCATCACCAGGACCTCAACCCAGGTATGCAAGTCTGTGTCAAAACAAAAAAAAACCCCAAAACAAAAAACAAAACAAAAAAAAAATCAAGTGCAGTTAACTCCTTTCACCATTGTCCAAGGAAGATTCATTTCATGCTGATATAGTTTCACCACAGAAGGTCAGACACATTTTGAGCTAATTAAAGAGTAAGCTGTTGCACAGGATTCAGATGTATAAAAGTAGTTAGGTGTATGTTTCCAATATAATTCTCAGTACATGCCAGCAAGACACACCATCAGTGCCCTGCCTTTCCACTCTGTGGATCCACAGAAGTGAGATAAGTAAGTTCCCAGCTCAGGCATGAAATATCTCTTGAATTCATTACTGGCTATGCCTGAGGAGTCTGCCAAGAGGTAAGTATTAGGCTAAAAGTTATAGGACATACTAAATCCAACATATGATTCAGCTTGTGAGACAAGTACTGTAGTGGCACTGGAGTGATCTCACTTTAGATGAGGTTCTTCAGCAGAAATGTAACACAAAAAGCAATTTGTCCATGAAAGAAACAGTCACAATTTGCAAAATTGCCTAAAGGAAGCTGTGTCACTGACGTCATTGATGCCTGACCTCACCATGGCAGGTGTTTATATTACAACAGCAGTACCAGGATTTTTTTTTTGTTTTAACAAGTGTAAGTCCATTTAGCTTTTGATAGTGAGTATCCAGAACTACATACAAAGCTTTTTCACGTATCAGTTTGCTTTAAATATTTGTAAAATTCTGATTTTATAAGGAGGGTGACAGGTCACTACAGCACTTAAATAAATTAATAAATAAAATAACAATGATAAAACGCACTGCCTGGTTCTACACCTCCAGAACTGCATGAATTACATGATTCCCATGTCAAATGGAAGGAAGAATTAAAACCGAACCCACAAAATCCCCAGTAAAGAGCTGGCTGAAACCCAAACACTTACGAATTTTATGGCCTGAGGATTATTCACCCAGTTACACTTTCACAATTTTTGACACACGAACAGCAGAGCTCAAGAACATGAGCCAGAAATTTTGGCATTGCTGTGGCAGTTCATCCTCTCTCCCCAGCTGATCAAGTTCTGCTTGTCTTGATACAGGCTGGAGAGAGCAGCTCTGTCTCCCCTGTGCACCTGAAGAGACAGGCAAGCAAAATATTAAACAGCTACAGATGCTGAAAGAAAAGCAACTGTTCAGTCAGCTCTTCAGGGTTTTTTCAAAGCCTTGCTTGTAGGACAAAACTGACGAGAATATCTGAAGATTATTAAAAAAAAAATAAAAAAGGGAAAGAAAATTTGTCTGATTGGAGCACAGCTAAAGTTTAATCTTATTTATGTACCAAAACAGAGGCAAACTGCTGTTAATATGCTAGAGAGGCACAGAAATTTCTGCTAATCTATTAGCAGGGGACAGGCTGCTCTTCTGGAGCAGTGAGGGCTGACATCAAACTGCCAGTCTGGCAGCTCTTTTTGCTCAAATCCCTCACAACCCCAGTTCTGCCTAAGACAGGCACTACTTGTCACTGTTGGTGCTCCCAAATGGCTGACACACACCAGAGCAGACCACGTCCTATTTCCCTGTTTTCTTTTCAAGCTGCAGCACAAAGCTTCTCACTCACAGTCAGTGCAGTCAGTGCATGGGACACGGTTTCATCACAGCAGGAAAAGCTTTTCCCCACCAGGCTGGTGGAGAGAGGGCCCAGAAGGGTTGGTGCTTGGTAGGAGCTGGTGCTTAGTGCCAGAGATGCCTGGATGGGGCTCCCTGGTCCAGCCTTCCCATATTAATGGGGAGCTCCCCAGCTCAGTAGCTGCCTTGTTTTGTCCTATTCAAGTAGGCAATGGCAGCTAAGGTTCACAGCACAGATTCAGTGTTCAGCAGGGGAAAAGGCAAATCCCCACGAGTTTCTAGCAATGGAGTAATACCACAGCACTGCTTGGCATTGGAGCAGCAGCCTTTCCATGGGGAAACCAAACCAAACTAAAGAAATCTCCTCTTTTTAAACAAATCTCACTCAAAGACTGGGCTTAATGTTAAAGTCCTTAAGGTGCTGAGGTTCCAGGTCACAACGTTCCCTTTTCCTATGAGCAAAGCACCTTGGGAGAACACAAAGTTTTATTGCAATATCCATATCTCCATTCACGATCAAAAGAATGAAAAAGAGAAAGAAAAACTATTTCTTTCCCTATTACCCCAAGACTGTCCCATACTGCAGGCACTGAGTCCGTTCCTTCCAACAGCAGTATACTTCCTCAGTGCTCTTCTAATGAGAGGAAAAAGGGAATTGCACAAGGGCTGTCTCCTAACTAGGTTTACCAGGTCCTGGCAAATCCATCAAGATATCTGTCAATTCCCAACACTGCGCTGCAGCTCCTCCAGAGCAGAAGATAACAGCCAGCAGGAAGATCTAAATGTTTTCAATGTCATTTTTTAGGCCTACAAGATGCAAAAAATCTTGGTGAGAATCTGCCCATGTGTCTTTGACAAAGACATAAACACTTTCCAAAGGACTGTTCTGACTGTTCCAGCAACACACCAGAGGTCACGATGAGAAATGGAGAAAGGGAGAAGCCACAGAAGAACCAGTCCCACAGACTGCAGCAGCCTTAGTGTGGGGAATAAAAGGGAGGCCCTTGTCCACAAGTTGTCCCCTCTGCTACTTTCATAGCCATATTGTATAGGTGTGCTCCCTAACTGTGTGACTTAATTAGCAGCTCTGCAAAGTACACATTAAGGGGTCTGACTGTCAGGTCTTCTGCTGTGACTCCACAGCTGTGGAATACAGAACAGCCAGGGAACACAGAGCCATGTTCTCCTACAGAAATTAAAGCATGTCAGTAGCTTTTTTCCAGCCTCTTTTGCAGCTGACATCCCCAATCTAAGCGCTGCCATCTGTTACCATGTTGTATCCATGTTCTCTTGAAGGAGACTAAAAGAACTAAACCAAATTCTACTCAAAGTAGAATAATATTGATACTGAAAGGAGACCACTGCAGTGCACTGGCATCCTATATCCAAGGGACTTCATTTTCAGAGTGATGTCAATGAGCAAGGGGCTGCTATGCAACTGTTCAGCTTGGCAAACCCTCCAAGTGTTTCTGGTCTCATGGTCTGCACTGTTCCAGTGTTTTAAATGTCCAACATTTACCTGTGTTGCCCCTGCTGAACTACATTCTTACATTTGATATGCTGCTCCACTTTTACAACATGTGCCATGGGAGTACTTGAAAAGAGTAGACGGCCACCAAATTCAAAGCAAGGTCTGCTCTGCTATTCTCCTGGGAAAAAGTGAATGGTTATCTCCCCCCTTCTGTTCTCCCCTCTCTCCTACCAAGCTTTCTACTAAACACAATTACATGCAGCATTTGACAACAGAGCTGATAAATTATGTGCTGCTTGAATTGAAAATGTGAAGGATAATAGGGATAAATATCAATGCATTCACAGATGACACAAACACATTTCATCACTTTCAAGGCTTTTTGGTTGTGCTCAGGAGTGGCTTGCATGAACTAATTCCTCAGTGCATCATCTTAAAAATTCTCAAGAGCTAAGATAGACTATGCCTAAGACATAGATGACAGACAAGAGTAAAAACAATGAAAACCCCACAAGTCCCAAAGGGAAAATATCTTAGGCACATGAAAATCTCTCAGCTGAGAAGTTTGAGAATTCTCCAGTTGCACTAAAACTGGAAATTGAGTTTGGCTTTCAGGTGGCTACAATTTATTCCCCTCTGACTGAAATTTATGTGCTGCTGGAAATACTTCCTTATGATTTATCTATAATAATTACAGGTGAACACTTCTGCAACAAGAAGAGTCTTATTGTGGGCTTCCATTAAACACAGAAGTCAAGCCATCTAAAAGTTGTGGTGGACTGTTCTCTCTTGTTCCACCACTGTTTTTGAGGGAAATAGCAATCTGGGCAATGCAGAACCTGGAGTTAAATACTCCAATGTAGCTCTGTTATCATTCTCCAGTAGTAAACCAGTAAGCTTCCCAGAAATCTTTCAGTGTAAAAGGCAGACAGAAATCTCAATTTAGCTGTGGATGTTGCTAATGGAAAACACATCCTAGCACACAGAATGCTCCAAGATCAAACCTCTAAATTCAGACTCGAGGGGTACATGGGGTTTTATCACTGCTTTGAGCTTGGTTTAGACTGCTGCACATTTCTTCCTACTTTCCTGTGTGAAGAGCTCAGGACAGCACTATGCAGGCTCTCACAGATATCCTGTGCAATTCTCAATTGTGTCAACCTTTAAAATTTAAGGGTATCAAAGAGCAGCTTTCAGTTGCTGGCTCTAGATACCTCCAGCATCTCTAAGAAATGGAACAACCACCTGCCTAAGCAAATGTTGCATTGACAGACCAGTAAGTTGTGGCTTTTTAGGATACTCTGCATGCAATCCACAGGATACACATTCAGGACTGCTTTCAGAAAGTTAAACAGCCCAGGGAGGCAGCAGTGGGATGCTGCCATCAGAAAAAAGAAAGGCTGTGTGGTTGCAGGACAGTTTCCATTTTTCCCCTGTCTGAAGTTCCTGCTTGCATCTGTTCTAGTGCCATGCAGGGGAAACACGTACCCATCAGGGGATGGAAAGAGGTACAGGGAGAACCACAAAGTCAGCCATCCGTCCTGAAGCCTCTCAGACGGAAATGCACGTGCTCTCCTTATGCTTCTCTTGCTCTCTCAACACTGACATTGCTGTCATGGCTCTTGATCCCTCTCTAGGCTTTCCGATCACCTGGAGCACACCAGGGCCTCCCCAGACTGATGTGTACTCAGGTATGTTTTTCTGCCACCTCTCCCCAGCTTCCCTCAGCTGCAGGAACAGGCTGCACAACTCCTGAAAGACAAGCTGCTCTTCACCACGAGTCACCCAGAGGCAGGAAAACAGCTGCAACTACAGAGGAGTTGCATACATCCTGTATTTTTAACAGGACTCAGTACAGGTATCCTTTAGGCCACAGACCATGGAGTTATTTCTGGTGCCAGCCCTTATGGTTTGATCTGCAAGTGGGAACACAGGACTGCCTGGCAAGGAACTACATCTCAGAATCCTTTTAGGGATGAGAATTGGCTTCAAAAGGAACAACCATCACAAGTGCTTGATTTCACGGATACAACTAATCCTGCTGGCAGATTTTCTTTTCACAAGCTGCACTTGCTGGGCTGACTCTCCTCAGCAAGGAGGTACCAGCTCAGTGCTTGTTAGCAAGGTGCATCTGCAGGGAAGCACCAGGGGTTGGCCTCTCCTGACACACCATGGCCTGGCACTGGCCAGAACTGAGGAGCACCCGTGGAAAACCTGTCCCATGGAAACTGCCTGCAGTTATTCCTCAGCACAGCCAGAGCCATGCAGCCAGGCTCTGCTCAGCGTGGCAACAATTTATGCCATGAAATTTCCAGCCACTCCGAACATATTGCAGTGCAACCGGGGGACAGGGAGGAACTCTGTGCCTCGCTGAGCAGCTCGGAGAAACGGGAGCCAAAACCAGAGCCGAGCCAAATGGTTCCCTTCTCTGCAACTCATGACAAGCAAATAATTTGAGGTCAGGAACAACCAAGATTTTGCTGTCTAGAGGCAACCAGTTGCTTTCTTATAAACATGTCATTTTGTATTGAGTCCTGTGCAAATTGGAACGAGACAATTCCAGACATCTGAAAGAAAAAATGGAAGAGTCGAAAAAAATTATATACCCCTACTAGCTATGTGCTGATCCAAATTAAACCATATTTATCTCTTTGACAGTGAAAACTGTATTATTCGTATCATTTATTTATGATACCGTGAGGTACATTTATGGCACAAATTCTTTAATTTTGAATAAATGAAAAATATTCATAGTATTAGAGATGGAGCTGAGCAGCATAATAAGCATAATAAGGCATTAAAGTACACTTTTCACCTGCTGACATCTCTTTTTAAGGCTAGAAATTAAAATGTTGAAAATAGAAAGCATGGATATTCTTGAAGATTATATCCAAAAGGCTCAGTAACAGTATGTAAGTGGAGAATTAATGCCATAATGAACATAAAAATCTCACATTTCTAGATGAAAAAGCTTGGAAAGCAAATGATGTGCATGTGTTCATTACAACTTAATTAGCACAGCCTGATATTAAGGACCAGCAGTAACGCTGAATGTAAGTTGAAGACTGCTTGAGGGTATATCTAAACTTACATATCTATATATCTATGTATCTATATATATATCTCTGGAGTAATTGCCAATATGATAAGTGCTGAAATAAAGACTGTTGAAATGCTTCTGGGATTTAAGTGAAGGAGTAATATCTCCATTTTAAACCTTGCTTCAAAATAACTTTCGCTATTTATTTCTGAGAAAAAAAAATCTAAACATAAGTTTGATATAAATCTTTCCTTAAATTTCCAGTTTTTCTTTACTGAACTAGGGAAGGGAAGAGAAAGAAGGAGGACATTTTCTGGCAGTTTCTGTATTTCTCACTTGTATTTATTAGGAAGTGAAAGGCACCTAAGTGTTCATAGGTACCACGTGCACTTAAAAGTTGTTTAATGCAGGGGATAAATTATAGATTATTTGAAGTAGATGACATGCCACAGATGTAAAGGAAGGTAATGATCCACACTGACAAGCCTGCAATAAATCTCTTCTAACCAATGCAGAGGGCAGCAGTACAAACCATGCCACCAGAAATCTTGTCCCTAGGAGTTCTGCAGCTCAGCTGTGCAGACCAAGACCACCTGCCTGTCCCTCAGCAGTTGGATCTCAGGGCTGCTGAAACTCCCAGTGCATACAGACGCTTTCATTTGGACTTTGTTTTTCATTTGTAAGCAAGACAGAATTTTTCTTCCCCACTACGTGATAAGGGTTATTTAACCCTTATTCAGTGAATACACTGAGCAATATTTGCCTGATAAATGTCAAATAGAAATTACAGGAAACTAAATGACAAAACAATCCCCCTCTGTTGTTTTGCATTAACATTCTCAGTGCAAATCAGACATCAGACAATGCAGAAATAACCACGAAGAGTTAAACAATGCTCATGCCTATCAAAATCTGAACAGACACTTCTTTTCCAGACCCTGTATGCAGCCAGTTACCTGATTTCACCTTGCTGGTCTGCTCTAGGATGTTTTGATGCCATTTCAGTATTTTATTGGAGCTGGCAGTAACCTACTTCCAATGCAAGTGACCCCAGAGAGAGCTATGGCCAAAATATGGAGAAGTAAAGAGTATTTTTGGCTCTTATGAGTTAAGTAACGTAGTCTGGCAGAGAGATGGTGGTAGAACTTCAACAAGGAAGATCAGAACACAATTATGCACGGCCAGAAATGTATTCAGTAATAATCCATCATGCTGTCTCTGGCTGCTTTACATGCAGAAAGATCATCTGCTTTAGTCTTCCCAGTTTCCAGACCCACACAGAGCATCATATATTATGCAAAAAGGTACTCTGGGTGGCACTATCGAGCTCACCATTGCAGTAGCTCCATTGTTGAGAGGGGGTTTTTTTGTGTTTCCCAAACCCTCCTTCACCAAGTCTATGCCAGGCATCCCCTTTCAGAAAAGCGTTTTAAAGTATTTCTGTCTCAAAGGAGAGGTTCTTGCTACTCACTGTTTCTCCTCATATCCTGCAGCCACGCAGAGATCCTTGTTCCCTCCTGCTCACACACACGCCTCTGTCCATCACTGCCTTTCTCCTGTGCTGCAGACCCGGTGAGATCCTTCAGTGCAGAAAAGTAACCAGCAGGATGCAGACCTTTTCCTTCCCTCCCACTTGAACGATTTAGTAAATTCACCCTGGGATGGCTTTTTTTCTGTTTGTTTGTTTGTTTTTAAATCAATTTCTACTGGACACAGTGCATGCGTGGTAGAGAAAAACAGTGTCCTTCAGCAGCATTCAGGGAGTTTTCGCCCCCGAACAAAAAGCATTTTCTGCAAGCAAGTGTTCCGGGTAACACTCTGTGCTAAAAGGAGGGGCTGGAGAAAGGCAGTCTGGGCTCATTACAGCCTTCTCTCTCCTCTGAACTCCTGCAGCTGCTGCTGCAGAGGTCAGGGACAAATGCCTGTCTGCTCACAGCACACTTGGGGACAGATCCTCACATCTGTGGGCTAAATCCACAGCTCCCTGAGAGCGCAAGGCATTGCACCATGCTACACCTGGTGAGGAGCCGGCCTTAGCGCTTACTTTTTATTGTGAGCCACGTACATTTATCTGACATAACCCTAAAATTGCTTGTGAGAGGAGAGTGCAGCTTCATTTACTTCCACAGCGTTGCCTCAGCCTTCCAAGGAGAGGAGAGGAATCGGTGCCTGACTCCTCACAGGCTGGAGTCATTTCTGCCTGTGCAGAAGGGCTGTGAACCCCTATGTGTGCAGATGAAGCGATGTTCCTCGGTGGCCACACGGGCTCAGTGCAGGTGCCTTGCCAGGGGCCAGCACAGCACGGCTCAGGCTCCCCCCTGCCTCCTCTGACAAGGGCAGCCTGACTGAGGAGCTGACTTTCCTGCTTGCTGTTGTATTAGCTGGGAGCTAAAGGCTCCCGAGGGACTGTTTGTAGAAAGTGCTTTTGAATCTCTGCTTCAGCATAGATAGCTCCCATTTAAAACTGAAGATGGACCTTTTATCAAAAGATGTGACAGGCTTTCTTAAGGGTAACTGTCACAGGTGGAGGTATAAAAAGAAGAAAACTCCCCTTTTCTCTATTGTTTCAGTTTTTCTGTAATTTTACCAAGCATTTAGAGGGTGAGATAATGTCAGATACATCTGTCTTTGGCGTTTTTAGGTATGTATCACCTTGGAATCTAAGTGCTCAGGCAATATGTGATAACATCCCAAAATACTTCCACCTCCTCAAGCTTCTCTCTCATTTTTCTTTTATTTAAAATCAAATGAGTTCAAGTAACTTCTGATTTTGCATTTATCTAGATCAGAAGTACAGAAGAAAAATAGACTTCTGTAATTTAACAACTGGTAATAACAGTACAAGTAAAACTAAAACCTCTAAATCGGGATGAGTACTGAATTAGGAACAGGGAATACATGATCATAATTATCCAAGTATAAGAAGATATTTCAAATGATCACATCACTATTACTTTTCTTTCTCTGGTCATGGGAGGGAGTATCTCAAAGCCTAGTTGTCCTTAAAATTATACCCAACAGTAAGTCTATCTGCACATAATGATAAAATGTCAGTATAAAATCATTACCAGAAGGGTTATTGTGCCTGAGGAGCCACTTGACTCCTAAGCAAAAAAGAAAGATTAACAAGCCTCCAGAACAAATTTACCCCCACCATGGCCACAACACACCAAAATCCCAGCAAATGCTGCTGAGATAAGAATATCTAGTAGAGAATTCAGTTTCATGGACCCAAACCCTCTGTTTCCAGAATGCAGAACAAACAATAGCTTGTGCTTTGTCAGAGATGGAGATTTCTCTGATACTGCAAAGATGACTGTCGTTCAAAAGGAGATCAGACCATGTTCAGCTAGTCCTGTGCAGGTGAACACATGCAAACTCTTGAAGCTCACTGCATGCTGTGTGGAGACTCAGTTGCATATACATCACCCTAAATTAGGTGTTCTGCTAATGCAGCTGCATGGCTGCCACCTGACTCAGAGCATGGATCAAGCCTGCTCACCTCAAACACACACTGAGCAGCTTAAAGCAGCCAAAACCCCAACAGCCCAGATATGAACATGCCTTTGAAACCTGCAGTGCTTGAGTTTTAACCTCGGCCTATTAGAACAGAAATGACACTTGCCATCTTTGGTTTTCATCCAGATCAGCCTGAAACACACAGATTTCAATCAGGGTTTTGAAAGTGAAGTGTCCTTTAACAACTGAGTTAGCTACATAACATACACATGTAATCACTGGGGCAGGGACATCTCCTGGCAGGTGACTACTTACTGTAGGTCCTTTCTTGACATATTTACTGTGACTTTTCTTCATTAAAACCTACTTTCTCCCATTTCTCAGCTGTTTCTGCACAATCTGTCTGGCTTAATCCTCCCTCTCGTGTTTGACAAAATGGCTGCCTTGCAGAAAGCATATAAAGAGTCATGTATTTGTGATGCTGGTAACATCTTTAATTGAAAGTTAGTCTTTAGTCAAAGAAGTGTAGGTATCCTAGTAAGTTTTAACCTCAGTTATTTATTTCAGTCTCTTGCCTAAAGCTTTTAGCCTTGGTTTCTTTGCAGGACAAGTGCTCCAGTAAACTCAGAGTAGCACCTGGGTGAGGAAATGAGAAGAAACTGACTTCTTCAGAGGCCCCAGCTCGGGTACATTGCTGTTTCCCTCTTCCCAGGGACCACATCTGCTTATGGGCTGGCCCAGTCCCTACCCTCTGGGCAGAGCACTTGGCTGTGTGACAGCTGCACAACTACAGGGTACAAATGAAACCCAAGACTGGAGTTAAAGAACTGATCATCTTATTAAAAAAAATGCATCACTTAACAACACCTTCTGCACAGAGGAGGCAAACTGTTTCAGTTTTCAAAGAAGGTTAAATTGCACACAGAGTGATTTGAATTCAGCCCTCTCAGAGAGAGGCAAACTCCTGTGCCACCCAGTGTCACAGGACAGCTGCAAAGCACTGGCTGAACCAGGGAGTGGGGAAAGGGAGTCCGGGATTTTAGTCTCAGTCAATCAATGCTCATTACTCTTTCTGCCATTAAACTCACTAACAATGTGCAACAGCAAAAGCCCAAGTTAATTTTAGGTCAGCTATGAATACAGCATGAAAAAGAAGTACATTTGGATGTACTGTACAAATGGGAAAATAGAGATACTGGAGTGGGCATGGGTGGTCTCTCCCTATATAACTGATATATCATAAGACCCCAGTTTCAGTGCTCAAAGAGAAAGACATAATTCCTTTAAAAGGTGTTAGATGACACTAAACCAGAAACCTACTCCACCTCAAAACTTCAACTGTTTCTCCCCAAGGAGACAATCAGACATGAAAACCTCAGGGGGGTGCAATAAACACCCCTCACAATGAGCAGAAAGCCATGCTATTTCTAAGAGAGTGAAATGCCATAATGCATGCAAATTTAAAAATTGTAAGGCCAGTGCATGAGCCTTTCCCCTTCAGCAGGGATCTCCCCACTTTTGCTCCCTCAAAACACAGGGAAAAACAGTGATTTTCCCATCAATATTTGTCTGTGGTACACTGTGCTTAGCTGGCCTGACAACTCATGTGGAAAAAACCCTAAGGTGAACAAAGGGTTACTTCAGTAACATGTTTGTATTATACTTGGCTTAATATGGGCCATTTTCTTAATTTTAAGGAAAAAAGCCGTGGATTAAACTATGTGAGTGTAGTGAGGAAGCAGTTCATTTATGCTCCACCTCATTGTATTCACTCAAGGCCTAGAGTGCCATGTTGCCACCTTTCAGTCAGTTCTCATCACAAGGTGCATACCCTGCCTTGGATGTTTCATCTCTGCTTAAACATTTCCATCTCTGGGAAAATATTGCCATCATGATAGGGAGGAAGTACAAAGTGAGTGTTAATAAAAACGCTGGTCAATGTGGAGCACATGGTGTTATGTCCTGTATCACAGAAAACTGAAAGTACTTTCAGTGAAAATAACAGCCCCAAGGCTGCTATTTGCCTTCATTTTACTATTCCATATATTTATGATTTAACTCTTTTAGAGGCTAGGGCAAGCGAGATCAAAAGAAACCTAAGCAATACCAGGAGATCAGTAATCTTTGCATCTTTCCAGACAGCAGTACAGGTCATACATATAGTGAAAAAACTAAACAAGCTGCAAGAACTTTTATGTTCAACTAAAACTGGATGCATTATTCTTCTAGCTAGGTCATAAGTACATGCTATTTTACACCCTATCTGGTACAGAGTTGGAGTTTGCTCTCCTCTAAGAAAAGGAGTCAAGTGTCTTCTGTGTCTTGCACTATTTGTGCTGAAGGGGTCAGATGTTAAACCACTCATGCTGGAGCACTGGCTACTTGAAGTACATTCATTATGGATATCATCTTGCCAGTGGCTAGGACTTGATAAAGGTCAGTTGACCTTCCTGAGAATACTTCAAGCAGCAGAGGCAGAAAAGAGAAACAAACCCACACAAATTCACAATTCTTTTACTAGAGCCATTTGTCAGGAGATACAATAGAGTTTGTTGGGAGGAAATATTTCCCCTGCAGAAGCTCTCAGACTCAAAGCTCTAGGAAAGCACAGTTCTGGCAAAGGACGGTTGTTTACAAAGCATTACTACCAGGCAAAGACTGCATAGGGATGTGAGGATGTACATGTGAAATCTACTCACTACCTGGAACAGAACAGGAACCTGAGGAGACTGTCTGCGTGAGCTGAGCTCTCAATAACAGAAGAGGGGGTGCAGCTTGCTCATCATTCTGGTAACAAAATCAGTCTTCTCTGCCTACACTTGTCCAGAGCCTGCCAAGATCAGTGCAGAGACTCCCACTGCCTGGGAGAGGCTGGAACCCGTGGATCCGAATGAGCATTGCACTTCAGGAGGTGCATCATTTCATGCTTTGAATGCAATATAAACAGCAACATAAAAATCGCTAACAGAGTTTGGAAACAATTGCTCTTATGCAGCAGCACTTGCCCATACCTGAAAGCTTCAAGCTTCACTTAGATGCATTCCTAGTGTCTTTATACCAAACTGAGTTTAATTCTGTCACTGTGGCATTTGGATGTCTTGCTGAAGAGCTGAGGTTTAAAGAGAGCTCACTATCTGCTGAGAACAATGTGCTTCTTATGTAAGCAGAGATTTTTGTAAAGGAAGTCCTGCTTTTTCTGCAAACAGATATTCACATGCCCATCTGCACAAAAATCCAACCACATTGTGGATGGGGAAGGCAAAGGGATGTACAGCTGTGGCACCACATCTGGGTACACGTGCTGTAACAGACATACAGGAGGAGGGAGGAAACCCCTCAAAGTTTCTGGAAATCTGTCCTGAACTAGCAAGAGCATTGGCTCCAGCATTGGAGACTGCATATACAAACCCAGGTAGGCAAAAACACAAAGAAGTGTCTATGAAAAAATCAGGGGCATTTCCTAATTGTCAATGAGATATCTGGGAAGCGTGACAGAGTCTTTCCTATTTGACATGTCTCTTGATCATCTCCACCCTCTTTCAATCTCTTTGTTGTGGAAAAGCTAAACTACAGTTTGGCCACTGAAGGATGACAGAGACCCAAACTATCATAATAGGAAAACACACACTGCAACAGCAGCAGCAGCAAAAGACTGGTTATTGCTCTCATTATCACATGAAGTTGAGCACTCCTCCAGCACTGAAGCAAAATGTTCATTCTTTACCAGCAATTCTGTATGAAATCCTCACTGTCTTTTCCTTTTTCCATGTATGTTGATAGAAACTCATTAATGGTTTCAATTGAAAATCACTTCATTTGGGAGGGCAAAGACTTAAAAACCCTCTTCCATTTTGCCTTATCCACTGGGACCAGGTTTCACTCTGTTCCAAATAACAGAGAACAGTGGAGCATTTGTAAGTGTGCTCTTTCTTTTATAAATAAATCTGACAGCATTAGAGATAAATCCCCAGTCCCTCGAGGGTGAGATCGGTGCACAGTTGCATGTTTGTACGAGTGTACACCTACCATTAGTCTGAAAAAATCAGAACCTACTGACATAATGGGTAGTTGTGATCAAGGCAGAATAAAGCTTTCTACCCAGTTCCTAAATTTTACTGTCACAGTTAATCATCTCTGTTTGGAACAGTGTTTCTTGTTTACTAGCAAACAAGGGCCTGTAGACAGGCTAAGTATTTCTCTCTCAGTGCTATGGTGCACTCATACCAGGATTCAAACCTGAACTGTGAGTGAGAGAGATGCTCTTCTCCCTTCCCTCTCCCACGAAGTCAATGTGCCTTTTGTGAAGCTCTTTCCACGACACAGACCAGCAGGGCTCGCCTAAGGACCCTATCTAAGGGTCTCCTCTTTCCTTGACACAAGCCTGAATTAACGAGCAGCCCCCCCTGCCCTGAGCAAGCACAATTAATCAGCATCACTGGATGTTGCTAACAGCTGCTCAGGTGCACTGCTCAGGTCACAGCTCTGCCCTGTGTCCTGAAGGCAGGAGAGCAGAGCACAGGGCGTTATCTGGTGAAAGCCCCCCATTTGTCACCCAGCTCCTCGCAGGTGTTGTGCTCAAGGTATCCATCTTCCTGCTTGCACTACACTGAGCTGATAAACAGCACGCCTCTGAGAGCTGGAGGAGGACAGGGAAAGGCTAAAACTGAAACAGAGTGCAGCTGATGGTGTAATGGCAGCTCTCTGGCAGATGCCTTTGGAGGTTAATTACCTTTCCAAAGAGTAACAATTCATCTTTTCACCCATACCATAATATCCTGCAATGCTAATTCTCATTTTGGAGACAGGAAAACTAATGACAGAGAAAAGGTTTAATATATATAACTCTAAAGAAAGGATAAATTTGGCATAATGGGGTACCAGACTCCATCAATAAAAACTCCTACCAAAAGATCACAACTCAGAGTATTCCCAGAACATAAATATTTTGTAGGATACACCATCATTAGCAAAACCCATCAAGCTTTTGTTTCAATAAACAGCATCTGCCAGGAGCATCTTCTCTGAAACAGACAATATTAGACAAAATTTGGTCTCTCATTTATTAAATGGGCAGCCTTCTGGGCTCATGTCTCAGGAGTCTTCCAAAAGCTTTAAAAAACAAAGAGACCTTTAGAAAGAGGCTCATCTCATTTGCTGCAAGACTTTCCATCTGAAATACTCTAACAGGTGTTATGAAAGTACCGATGCTGAATCTCATTTTACAAAAAGCTGAATGATGCTCCTGAATCCCTCAGCTATACTAAACAACTGCATACCCACCTTACTGTCTTAGCAACAGAAAGTGACTCTTTTTTTACGGTTAAAGAAAGTAAGTAAATGAAGGGAGGAAAACCAGCTGTGAAGGGACTTGGGTACGCAGGCTTTGGTGTAGGAGCAGCATATCCCATCCCTATCCCAGCTTAGCAGGGGGAAGAATGGCCAGCCCTAGCCAGATCCTTGGGCTCCCAACAGAGTCTGCTAGCAGGAGAGAGGGAAAAAGCACCTAGAAAAAAAATCTCTTTCACCTTCTCTGTGAGATACACACAGCAAAGAGCAAATAGGTATCCCAGGGTTACTGCTGGTCTTGGCAGGGGCTGAACCAGTGATCCCAAAATGCAACATTCCTTCTTAACTCTCTAATTACTTAATTAACTACTCATTAAAATGCCTGGTTAAAACACCCATTAGCTTCTCTCCTGCTCATGCGCACCTCAAATGTTTTGTGGTGTTAAAAAAAGATAAAAATGTCAGCAGCAAAAACATAATGACAAAATTTCCTCAAGTAAAAAAAAAAACATAGGCTGAACATTATCCAGTTTTCCCCAACTGTGTGTGTTTTTTTTTGATAGGTCTGTTCTGTCCTCACTGCGCTGCTGTTGTGCTGTACAGCTCCATGGCTAAAGGACACTGATGTGTCTATCACAGAATGGTTTGATTTGGAAGGGACCAACCTAGTTCCAACCCCTCTGCCACAGGCAGGGACACCTCCCACTAGACCAGGCTGCTCAAAGCCCCATCCAGCCTGGCCTTGAGCACTCCCAGGGATGCAGCATCCACAACTTCTCTGGGCAGCCTGTTCCAGTGCCTCACCAGCCTCACAATGAAGAATTTCTTCCCCATGTCTCACCTAAATCTACCCTCTTTCAGTGTACAGCTGCTACCTCTTGTCCTATCCTTACATGTCCTTGTAAAAAAGCCTCTCTCCATTTTTCTTGTAGGTCCCCTTTAGGTACTGAAAGGCTTCTCCAAGGTCTCCCTGGAGCCTTCTCTTCTCCAGGCTGAGTAACACCAACTTTTTCAGCTCATCTCCATGGGAGAGGTGTCCCATCCCTCTGGCCATCTCTGTGGTCTCCTCTGGACTCTCTCCAACAAGTCCATGTCCTTCTTATGCTGGGGGCCCCAGATCTGGGTGAAGTACTCCAGAATTACATCCCTTGAGCTGCTGCCCGTGGTGCTTTGGATGCAGCCCCAGACACAGCTGGCTTTATGGACTGCAAACACATTGCTGGGTCACATCAAGCTTCTCATCAACCAACACCCCCAAGACCTTCTCCTCAGGGCTGCTCTAAATCCCTTCTCCACCTAGCTTGTATTTGTGCTTGGGATTGCCCTGATCCGGGTGCAGGACCTTGCCTTGGACTTGGTGAACTTTGTGGCCAACGAAGACTGAGGGAAAAAAGCCCTTGAGGACCTCAGACTTCTTCATATTCTGGCTAACCAGGTCTCCTGTTTCCTTCCAGAGAGTGTCCACATTTTCCCTAGCCATCCTTTTATATTACTTGTTACAATTTTTTATACATTTTAAAATATTTTGTTTGTTTTTAAAGAGGCAGCTAAAAAACAAAGTCATCCTAAGAACACCTTTGAAATACTTTTTTTCAGCTTATTCTAGCCATGCTGAAATAGTCTTCACAATACCACAGGCAGAATGCTTTGCCTTTTCAGATGCTGGAGTGGCAGGAATGAAATGTCCTCTAACTCATGGCTGAAAATGATAGAAAAATCAATGCAAACCTAGTGAGGAGAAGGCAGTCCCATTACAAGAAAGTAATTTTCAGGCTCTCCTGTGGTAGTAGCTCCCAGAAAGAAAGACACAGCATGTGGTGGGCAATGCTCTGCCAGCTGAAAAATGTTATGTCAAATATTCCCATTAGAAATTTATTTTAAATTAAACGGGATTTATGTACAGAAGCTGGAAAGACCTGGTGTCATGTCCAAGCACTTCCCTGGACTTTCACAGTGAGCAGATTAAGGCCAGACCTGTACCCTGAAAAAACCTGTGAGAAATGAGAGACAAAAAGGCAAAAGCCAAACACTTCAGCAGTGCCTATTGATTTTCTCTGCCTCGAGGTTTGTTGGTCCCTGCTGGGGCACATCAGCAGTGCCAGCCCATGGCAGTGCCATCCTGCCAGCCTTTACCCCATGGCCCCTCTGACCTGCTGCTTCTGCACCTCTGGTCCTGCATGACCAGGTTGTGACACACAGAGCCAGCAGCACCATGAAAAACCAATCCCAAACTCTTGTACTGGGGAAAGCTGATCCACAGCTCACGTCTTTGCAGTATTCTTCCTTGTGCTTTTGGCACCTGCGCTGCTCTGGAGGACGTTTCAGCCTCTCCCAGCAGTGAAGCTCGCCTTGGATGCTGCTTTGATAACATTTCAAAATGGTCTGACTTCCCTCATGGACTGTGACTCAATGGGTCTCCTTGCTGAGGCACCGGGCAACATCAGAGAGCCTTCTCCACCATTAACTCTTTCTGATTTTGCAAATCCTCCAGAGACAACAAATAGGAGCTTTCATCTAACTCTGCAAATGAATTAGCAAGCAGCAGCTCCCAAATATTTTAAATTCAAGTGATATTAAACTCAGGTTAAACTCAGCGCTGCAGAAAAGAAATCAATAATGTTTTTCCATGATGATTTTTCTTTCCTCTCATTTCATTCCTCTCCTACAGCTGCTGCAGGGATTCTGACTGCAGTATCCCAGATACTATACTGCAGTTGGCAGCATAACCTTACTTATGACATGCTCAGAAACAGATGTTTTTCTTCACATCTACCCTTCCTCTCCTACCTTTGGAGCAGAATAATGAGATACTCTGCAGCTCTGGTTCAGGGCATGGTTATTAAACAGCCAGGGAAAATGATGCTGGCACAGCAAACTGAGTATCGCTGAATTACTATGAAACGTGGTGATGAGAAAATATCTGCTCTGAAGGAGAAAAATGGTCTGTTTTCAGTCAAGAGCTCTCTCCTGTTAAACAGCCCAGCCCATCAGCAAAGTGTTAGCTATGTACACAGCAATTTGTAGGCCACACAGAGGGCAGCAGTTTGTGCCTAGAAGCTGTCACATACCTCCCTGGGTGGATGTATCTACCTAAGGACCATTCACACGATGAAGAATTTATGAGCTGTGATTATTGGGGATTTGTTGTTTATTCTTTTATTTTTTTTTTTCTCCCCTGCTACTCTTTAGAGCAATAGAGCAAAATAATACAGTTTTCCCTGCAGTTTCCTCTGTGCAGGATGTTGATTAAAGCTCTGTAGCTCAGGGAGAGAAAGTCTTAGCAGACCCTTCCTGTGTGCTCATTCTTGAGAGGCAAAGCACTGCTTTCCAAAGACACTGGTTAATTGCTTTGCTTGGGAGTCTGTTTTGAATGCCAGAGAAAACTCCTGTATCAGAGGAAGGGAAAGGCTCACTTGCACAAGCCCCTTCAAAAGTAGCCTGAACACACCAAAATTTTGAAAAATCCCATGTCTCCAAATCAGTCACGTGCAGTAGCACCTTTTATTAATTTTACCATGTTCTGTGACATAGGAGATTTCATTTCCTTAGGTGAAGGTTATCCCTAATGGAAGTGGTCTTAGCAGAAGATCCATGATCCTCCTTGACAGAAGCAAGCAGAAAATGGTGGGCTCCTGCTCTCTCACCATAGTCACCTAGCAAGGAAAGCCCATGAGCAGAACATGATCCTTCCTCTTCCAGGAAAGAGGCCAGAGAAAGCTGCTCAGTGGTGACACAGCCTATAGAATGTGGCTTTCAAATTCTCACCCATTCATGATGATGGCCATAGACAAAGATCCTTGTGTCCTGCAGCTCAGGATGGTCCCTGGAGACTGTAGCTCCTCAGGTCTCTAGGACTATCCAGGATAGCAGGAAGGGAAGTTTTAAACTTGAGTTTAAAGTGAATAGACTGGAAGATTTTATCCCCACTGTCAGTTGTGCAACACCAGTACATAACACAGAAGGATGTAGCTGTAGGATGCAGACATCAGGATGGTGTCTGTTTCTCTCTCACCTGTTGTGGTCTCTGTCACTGTATTTTCAAGGTCCCTCCTAGCACACACACCTTCCCACATGAAAGATGAAACCAGCTCTGATAACAATAAGTGACTTTTTAAATGCCACATGGATGTTTGCATTAGCCCCCAAACTATCCTTCTTTCTGCATTTAAACCATGGGCTGAATAAATGAAGCCTGCCTGTATCCTAGACAACAGCTTCAATGGACTGCAGCTGCAGGCAGGAAAAGGCAGGCAGGGATGAAGCATAACTCAGACCTGCACCTCACTTAAAATGAATTTGGGCCAGCTCTCCTCAGCCTAAGCCTTATCCAGTGTCTAATCAATTTGGGAGCATTTCTTTATTGGTTCATAGATGGGTCTTTTATGCAATCTGCCAAGAACACCAGGCTATGTATCTCAGTTTAAGAGATTATAAATAAATAGAAGTGCCTCTTTCTGCTCTTTCAGACAGAAAAAAAAAAAAATACAGAAGAAAGAGTTAGTACTGCTCTGTGGCAAGTTAGAAGCAAAAAGGAGTGCCTCCAAAACTAATTCCAAACAAAGCCCCAAAAACTCATTCTTAACATAATCATTCAAAAGACATTATCCTTTTTTCTTATCCTCACATCAACCACCAGACCACATGGTTTATTTTGCAATTTTCTTTTTGATTTCCTAGCCTCTCTATACACTGCTGCTATGTTCTTCAGATGTTCTGATCTTTCTGTATGAAAATAAAAATGTGTGTTTCTATAAGAAGAGATTCTTACGTCCAGAGATTTCTTGACTCAAAAATTAAAGTTTAAGAAAAATTCTTAGGCATGAAATAGAATTAAAGTAACAGAAATTGCTGTCCTAAAATGGTCATTCTTAATAATGAACTTGAAGACATGAAAACAGAATCCCTTCTTAAATATGAACTTCAATTTAAGAAGTCCTCAAGGGAAAAAAACCCAGGGATACAGAACTAAAGAGATCACATTATTATTCATATGGAAGGAAAAACTGAGAAAAAAATCCCAGGTACTCCACAGACTGGGTTGTTTGAGCTGGTGAGGTTAAGGAGCCAAGTGTTACTACAGCCACTTAGCAGAGGGACAGTGGAACAGGCAATGGCCAGACAGAGCTCTCCATGAAGGCAAATGATCAGAAGCAAAAGGCAGGTTTTCATCCCTTCCTATAACCATTAGGAGAAACACTCTCTTTACTTGCCCTCTTCTTTGATTATTTTAGAACATGATAGGCTATAACATCAGCTTTTTTTCCAGATGTCAATTTCATCATATTTGTCATATTAAATATTCAAGTTATGTCTTTTTAATTTTTTTTTTCAGTAATGGACCCTGAATGGGTTGTGTTCTTCTGTTTGATAGCATTCTGATTAAGGAGCCAACCATTCTCTTGCCTTCATTTCCCTCATTCCTTAATCTAGATGTAGTGTGTGGGGAAGTCTAAGTAAGTGCTACCACTCCCTTGATAATCAGCAATTTATTATCACATTAGAGGTGGCCAAAGTATTCAAGCTAAGAGCTGCCACTAACCTAGATGTAAGCAGAAGGCATTTTATTGAATTACAAGGAAGAGGCGATGGACAGCTATAAAGGAAAGTAAACAATATGACCTTTCTCTTCAAAATCAATTATTATTATTCTGAGGAGTGAGGGAGACAGACCACTTGCAGATGCCAAAACAGAGGGGGGAGTAATGGATTTACTAAAACACATTTAGACATGAGGAAGAACTACACAGAAAAATGAAGGATGTCAGATGACCTAACAGGGGCAAAAAAAAAATCCAACACCCAAATTTCCTTCTCCCTCCCTGCCAAAAACACCCCAAACTCCAGCAACAATAAAAGCCAACCAAAAAAACCTCCCAAACACAAAAAATCCCCCAACAGCCACCAGAACAATAAGCTGGACTCATGGATTTGCTGCAGAGAAGGTGCAGAGGTAGGGCTGGATCTGCCCTAATGTGCTGCTATGCTGAAGCCATCCGGGGACCTGACCCAGCACCAAATTAGAAAAGGAACTTCTATGGTTCTGGTTTAGAGGCTTTAAATTGCACCAGACTCTGTGGTGTGCTAAACAGCCATTCCAGCTCAGGTGGCAGTAAATGCACACCATGTCTGAAACACTTTTAATGTGGCAGTGCCAGTGCCAGAGTGAAGATCAGAGTTGCTCTGCTAGTCCATGAGGTCTTTCCTATGGGAAGGAAGGATTCACAATTATCCATTCTGAATGTTATTTGCTCTTCTTTTTAGTGCAGGACAACATAAAAGGGCACTAAATTTACAAACACAACTGTTGTCAGCTCAAATCTCTGCTGGGGATGCAATACAACGTTGTGTTACTCTGGGTTCTGCCACGGAACTCAGCCTGTGATCACAAAGGCAGCCCTCAGAGAACCCTTCTGTGACAAGGCACTAAATGCTGTAATGAAGTGGGAGATGGGGAAATACTTGACCCTAGTGCTCAGATGAGCTAAACACTGTATTTTTTCCCTTAATGTCACATTTCCCCATCCCACGTTTGTCTATCTGCAGGTGCCAGAATCATATTAATCTTTGTTCGAATTCTCTTGTCATTTTAAATTGAACAATGATCTTAAACCATCAGCTGCCTGGATGAACTGTGCACTGATCCAGACATCCTTTGTAAGTGGTAGTTTTGTGACAACAGTTCCTCTCCTGCCTTTGTTTTTGACTGTTCACCTGACAAGATCCACTTAGCTAAGGGTTTAGGGAAATAAGGTGATGTTTTCATGGAAGCACACGCGCCTGTCATTTAAAAATCCTGCCACGTGGAGAGGGTTGGACTTTAAAACAGGCACTAAAAGTCAAGTTACACCACATGCTGCTCCAGGCAAACTGGAATCATCAGCCTCGCATGGAGATGTGAAAGATGAAGCCCTTGCAGTGCTGGCTGAGATCGAGGTGCCCTTCTTCCCCTCATGGCTCTCCTCATCATAGGGTCACTGCCCCAGGTCACCACTGACCCTGCTGGCCTGTGCACCTCACGGCCCTGCTCACACTCTGAGAAATGCTACATCAATTCAGAGCAAGGTGGTAGCTGATGCAGCCATGCCAACTTCTTTCCCTGCTGGGAAAGCTTTGCATACTAAATTCAGGCACAAGTACAGAACTTTGTGGCAGCTCTTGTCAGCCTTTTCCAGAGTGAAGCTGGCAGCCTCCCAGTGCCACTGCCTTGCTGGTGTCCCCCAGATCACAGGGGTGCCATGTGTGGTCTGGGACAGGGCACTGAGCAGCAAAGTGCACAGCTCACACGGGTGTGCCACACACACACACCCCAGCTGCAAACCTGCATCAGCTGACTCTCTGCAAGGCAGCAATAATTCCCTGAAGCTGTGGAGTTATATCCATTGCATTTAGGGGAGGTATACTCCAAAAGTCTACCCTCTTGCTTCTCTGTTTGAGAATGTAAAGCACCGAGGTGTAATTATTTGTGATGACACTTCTAGATGATTTAACACTGGATGCAGTAAAACACACCAAGCTTTTCTGTAGAGGACAAACTGGCTTTGTCTGTCACACAGCATCACTTTCTCTCCAATTTCTAGGAACACATGAGAAACAAAAGGAAAAAAAATTTAAATCCTTAGCCATTGTCAGTTTATAATATGGAACAAAGGCAAAACAAAGCACATGTTATCCAGCAATGTGAATGAAATGCTCCAGAGAAAGACAAAACCAACTGCCTGTTGTATCCTCCTTCCCTGCAGACTGACTCAGTGCCTACTGTCCTCTGTGGACAATCAATCAGGCAGCTCCACTCCCACCTCTGTGAGGATCAGCTGCTCTCTACAGAGTCTGACATCTCCCACGATGAATGAGAGAGGCTTCAGCAGAAATCACTCGGGGGCATGGATGCTCAGGATGTAATGAACCTGACAGCAAGCAGCTGCACAGGCTGGATCCATATATTTTGATAGCATGTAAAACACAGGGTGAATTGCCTGGGATGTCTCATGAGGAATTTTACCAGCCAAAGTTTCATTAAGCATGAGAAAGAAAAGTAATAAGAAAAATTTAAGAAACTCAACCACAAACAACCCAAACCAAAACAAGAACAACAAAACCACTCAAAAAAAAACCCAAGGAAAAAAAAACCCAAACCCATGCCACCCAGAAATAAACCTAGAATAAAATCCACTTTCCACAGATTTTCTTAAAATGCCTCCAAAATTTTGTTCAGTAACTTCAATTTTCCTCCTGCTTCCTCCTGAAACACGTTTATCATGAGATGAATTTTTTATAACAAGGACTCACAGTAATTATGAAATTATGTTTTCCCATGTGACATGAATCTTCTAGGCTAGAACCTGGAATAGGTGGACGCTAACATCTTAAACCCTTCTAAGCCAGGCAGTTAGAAATCAATCTGGTGCATGTTAGCTAAACAGCATAAATGAAGGTCTAATCCAAAGCCACTGAAATCTTTCCATGGTTTTTACAGATTTGGGAACAAACTCCTGATTAACCTAAGTCCCCAATCCTGCAATCATACTTTGGCAGAGGTCTGTCTCCACAGCTCCAATGTCAATCCTGCTGCTGGGCAGTGTTCTAGAAGTCTGACTAGGAGTTTATGACTGAGACAAATCTTTATTGTAACCAAGGGATTAGTAAAGACTTTGTGCGGAAGTGGAAGGAATCTGTGCTCCAGTCCCTCTTTGCCTGACTATGGAAGAGCAGACTGCACTGCTCTGTTGGGTTGCTTGCGACGAGTTCAAAATGGAATTCTTTTCATTAAGCATCTGATGCCCTTACAACTGGCAGCAAAATTGGAAGTTTCCTTTAATTTACACCTCTCCTGTGATTAATGTCTCTGCACACAATCCACACTGCACACCATCTCCACACAATCCATGTAACTTTGACTGGCAGTGAACGTGTGAGCATTCCAGAGCAGAAGAACCTCAAATACTTCCCTTTCATCTTCCTCACACTCACTACAATTGAACTGGATTAGACTTGAGAATGGCACATGCCCAGTTCAAAGCATCCTGTCTCGAGAGGTCTGTACACTCAGTCTTGGTATGCAGTCCCTAAAAACTGAGTTATTACATTTTACTCTCCTTTTCTGTATATGCATATCTCTCTGTAAGAGGATGGAACAGTACTTGTGGTATTCATTTCATATTCATCCTCAGCACTCTTCATTTTCAGAAATGCAGTGCTAAGGGTGGAAGAGCATTCCTCTTTGCTTCTTTGACCCCATATGGAAGCTTCTCTAGAGGACTCCAATATGACATGCCAGATGGACTTATTTCAGCAATGGACCCTTGCCATAAACTGTCAGTGGTAAGGCCTGAAAAGCCCAGAACTGAGCTACTGTGAGTCAGGGGTCTTCACCTGTTATTTTTTGTGGATAACACCATAAATAGGCAACACTGAATTGCCCAAAAGGTTAACGTCAGTCATTATCTTTCAGGTCTTCTTTACAGATGATTTCCAGATAATTGATAAAAGCCATGAGACTGTCACAAATCTGCTTCAAACTCCCTTCCCTCCAAAGATTCCCCCTAAATTTGTCAATCTTGTCATCCATATTTGATCATACTTCTCTTCTGATCTAAAGTACTGGCACCAATTGTAACAAGATAATTCTTTTTTGCAGCTTTTCTGTGAAAGCAGCACATTTTTGTCTTTGTTAGCCAGGCTGACAGAAATGCCTCTAGGCTGGTTTTAATTTGCTTGATTACATAACTTGTCTGCATTTTACAGCATGGCTTTAGGAGAACACAGAGCCTGGGGAAAAAACCCAGAGTGGACTGCAGCTGTGAAAACTCTCTCATTGACCACTGGTGTGTCTTATCCCTCCACTGCATCTCCCTGGCAGTCCCTCATCCTTCTGGCTCCTTTAGTACATGAGCCTAGCAGGAGCACCGCCAATTAGTGGAGATTAGCAGACCTTTTACCTCATAGGTTTCAGTGAAAGAAAAGAAAATATATTAAAAAAAAAAAAAAAAAAAATCAACCAGGGGTTAGCAGCCAGCCTGCACTTTCTTTTCCACATCTTATTGTGCACCATAAATAACTACCTGTACTTATATTCTGCTGCTCAGCAAACAACTTGCAACTTTCATTGTGGTCTTGCAGCGAGCTGTGTCAGTGCCTTTGTCCCATTCTCCAAGTGAGATGTCCAAATACCCATTTGGAAAGCCTAGATCACCCTTCTCTCTTGTCTTGACAGCCATCTCATTGCCCCCCACACCCCCTCGTGCATTGTGCATACACATATCTGCCTTCTTTCACAGCTCTTCAGATGAGTCCTTGACAAATTAATCAGTGCCTTGTCCTCTCTGCACAAGTGGCTGTCAACAAAGCAGATGGTGCTGTCCCTTACAACACCTTGTCTCTTACATCTCTCTCTGAGCCTGTGTCCTGCAGTTTTCTGACAGGGCCTGCATGTGCATTTAGTAGCACTGAAGAGAACAGACAATGCCACAGGACGTTGCTTATCTGGTCACAAAGCCAGTCGAAAGAAGTAGATGAATGAACAGAAATGCATCAAAACTCAATCCTGCAACAGTCTGAGGATGATAAACAGCCTGTTGACACAGGAAAATGTCCCCTGGAAAACAGGATTTGACTCGTGAGTAGCCATGGTCCCTGCTCAGGCAGTTTTGACTTGCACAGTGAGGGAACTGTCACCCTTCCCTGAAATGGCCTGTAGCTTTCTAACTGAGCCTTGGAAATCTGGAGATCACAAAGCATAAGCATCTAAAATGCCTTATGGCTACTATGGATTTCCCAGTTCACCGGGAATTCCAGCCCTTGCTTTTCCCCACATTCCCCAAACAGAATGAAAACAGACTAATGAAAACAAAACCATAAATTATTCCAACAGCTCAACTTTCCCTTCCCTGGTATTGTTTGTTCCAATACATCCCAAACTCCAGTCTCCAGGACTAACTTTTTAAAATGGAATTTATTAATGAGAGATTTCATTTGGAAGAGTCATTGCAATTAATACCAGCAAATATCAGCAGTTCACCTCACCCTTCCTCCCCGTTTTGATCTGCTGTTGCATAACAGACATTTGGAGTTCAGTGAAAACTGCTGGAAAAAGAAAACAGGAATCCCTTTGATGCAGAATACCTAATCCAAACCCACACATCAAGTCCTCACAGATTCACAGTTGAAAAAAATCCGTCCATTGAGACCACTTACCC
This sequence comes from Monarcha castaneiventris obscurior, assembly GCA_026261815.1. Classification (NCBI taxonomy): domain Eukaryota; kingdom Metazoa; phylum Chordata; class Aves; order Passeriformes; family Monarchidae; genus Monarcha; species Monarcha castaneiventris. Next base: position 26,454,114 of record JAMPIT010000886.1, on the reverse strand, counting down.
TACATTAGCCAACACCAGCTTATTCCACTGGTATCAGACGTCAGAGCCATCAAAGAACTGCGTAGGAAAAACTCATCGCTAATGCTCAGCCCTGGCTGATGAATCAATATCTGTGATAAGATCAGTGTCATCCATGAATGAGATTTCTACTGTGGCAAGCATTAACAAGAAGCTGAGAGATGGTGCTGTGAACTCAGTGTGTCACTGAAACACCCACACTGCATTGCTGAGTGGGTGGGTGAGGAAGAACAGGCTTCACCATCTCTTTTACATGAGTCTGAATGCAAAAGGGGCTATTCCATGTAGGAGGCAAACTTCCATTTAATACGCAGAGTTTGCTACAGCCTTGCTATAACCCCTATATAGAAGGGGCTTCAGCCCTCTTTCCTTCCTCAGGGGGTCTGGCTACAGCATTTCTGAGCTTCCTGATCCTGAACAGGGTGAACTGGGACCCAGCCTGCTGATCTAATGACTGTGGTCCTTAGGATTATTGCCAGACACAGACAAAGGCTTTTCAGCAATGTAAGCAAAACTAAACTCTGGAGTGACAAAACAGGGATAGAGAGCCAGAAACAGCCCCAGAGAGTCTGGGAGGCTCTCGTGACCAGAGGAAAATGAGGTGCAGTGGTAAGCCCTGCTTGTGGAAAGACAGTGCTTCTCTGCTGTTCACATATACCAGTGGCTGCTGTCCCACACCTCAGCTCCTCCCTTAATACCTGCAAAAGCCTTACTTTATGGGGCTCCAGGTCATGGTCTTTTTCTCCTGACTAACAGGGTGCTGCCCTATACTGCAGTTGGTTTTGGCTATGCACAGAGCCAATCACCCTGGTGCTGCTTTTAGTCTGGAAGCAGCCTTCTGTTTGGGACTTTGAGAAGAGAATAAAAAAAGAAAGCTCAGCACAGGCTGCAAAACTTTTCAGTCATATTTGAAGTCTTAGCTCCTTTTCCTCTCCTGCTCAGCTAAAGCTCTGAAGTAGACACATCACAAGACACCTGAGTCCTTGGGGAATGATCCAAATCTACAAGAAAGGCAAGAGGGAGGACCCCAAAACTACAGGCCTGTTCGTCTCGCTTCAGTGCTTGGTAAAGTTATGGAGAAGATGATTCTAGGAGGTATTGAGGAATACAATGGAAGACAATGCAGCCATTGGTCACAGCCAGCATGGCTTTATGAGAGGAAAGTCCTGCTTGTCAAACCTGATTTCCTTCTGTGACAGGGTAACACATCTAGTTGATCAAGGGAAGCCAGCTGATGCCATCTTCTTGGATTTCAGTCAAGCTTTCAATACTGTCTCTCACAGGACCCTTCTGGATAGAACGTCCAGAGCTGGATAAACACATTTTGGGGTGACAATGGGGTGACGTCAGACAGGAGGCCTATCACTAGTGGGCAGAAAGGGACCTGGCTGGTGGAAAGTTGAACATGATTCAGCAGTGCCCTGGCAGCCAGGAGGGCCTACAGTGTCCTGGGGGGCATCAGGGTGGATATTAGAAAAACGGTCTTTGTGCAGAGGGTGGCTGGGGACTAGAACAGAGTCCCCAGGGCAGTGGTCACAGGACCAAGCCTGACACAGTTCAAGTGTTTGGACAACGCTCTCAGAGACATGGTGTGACTCCTGGGCATGGTGCTGTGCAGGGCCAGGAGCTGGACCCCTTCCAACTCAGCATATTCTGTGATTCTGTAATAATTCTTGATCTCAATGAGACAGATTTACCAGAGTAGCTGTTGCCAATCAGGGAGGGGAGTGGAGGGTATTTCCCATGCATAGCAGTGCTTTCCCTACAAATAGGAACCCAATTCTTCCCATACATGTAGCCCTTTATGTTGCCTCTGAGAGTCTTGGCACTGACTTACACAAGCAGCTTTCACTTCACTCTTGTAGCAGTTCTTGCAGTTCAAGAGGTTTGAAGCCAGCCACAGTGTTAGACAGGAACAAATGCAAATGCCTAGGGCCAGACCTGTTTAGATTTCAGCAAAAATATAAATCACCTCTGATTCTGTTTTTATTTGCTGCCTTAAGCTAGTCATTAAAACATTGAAAACAATCTGGGTGCAATCATTTTCTTCTAATCCAGCTCCTTTCCCCCATAATCAGCACTCCAGGAGAACATATGGGCTTCCTCTGTCACTTGGCCTCTGATTTACACCACGGTAAATCTCCTGAAGTCAACAGAATTCCCCAGGAGCCACACTTGGCTTTGCTGCATGTGAGCAACCGCTGAAATTAAATGAGCACCTGTGTCACAAAGGGGTCACCTTGCAGGACTGTTCCTTGAGGTGAGGAGGATGTGTCAGTGATGAGAAGGTGCAAACAGTTCCACCCCACAGCCCCAGTGTGCTGAAGGCTGGCAGAGCTGACAATCCACTTCCCTAAGCAGGCACTTAAACTCTCAAGTGGCCACCAAGTGCTTCAGAAAACCGAACACATCGAGTTTGGGAGAAGGAACTTCAGGAGGCTCTTTCAATTTTCAAGCGTGTGTCTGTTTGGATGGGGAAGGTTAAACATTATTCATGGTATGTTAAGCAAGGAAGAAATTATCAGGAGACCAACAAAGACAGAAAGCTTTGCAGAAGTTCACTGTAGGTTTAAAATGCAGGTTAGTCAGGGCTGTCCCCAAGAAGAGCTTTCTCAGCTAGTGTTCACTAGTGGTGTTAATTCAGGTTTCATCTGCACAGTCGGTCAGTTCAAATAGTCTCTGGCTGTGATTTCTGCTAAGATTCTCCTTCAGAGTAAATGCTGCTTTCCTGTTGCAACAGGTTTATTTATACTCATCTCCTACTGTCAGCAGACCCCAGCCAGGTAAAAGAAGCTAACAGCTACAACCTTTCCCCCCTCATCTGCATTCTCCATGCTACAATCACTGATCTTTAGAAAAATTGCATTTAGAGTTTTCTCCTGCCAAACCTTCTAGAGAAAAAAACCCCAAAACCACTGTCTTCTCCACTTGTAAAATGTGTACAGAGACAGTATGAATATTACACTGCCAATCCTCAGCATTTCCAAATCAATCAGCTCCACTCAGAACCACAATATTCTCTGAAGGTGATACCTACAACTTTCTATTACTGATCCTCACATTTTTAAACCTTCCAGGGTAAAAGGAAGAACAGCTTCCTGGAACTCCTTATGTCTAATTAGGTGAAAGGAAGTTAATGAGATCTAAAATTCACTTCGACTGTGACAACAGAAAAACAGTTCCTAGGAAACCACAGAGACAATCTAGAGGGTTTTTTTTGTGATAAACTGGAAAAAGGTAAGCCAGAAAATGTAGGGCTTAGTGTTCTTCATGAAAATCTGGACCTGGGATGTTTCCCCTTATTCCCAGTGATTGGTTGGATGAAGATATACCTTGCTTATCCCATGGCTGTTAGGTCTGTGCAAGTGCCTAAGGAAAACAGAACTACTGTTCCTTGCTGCAGGAGTTACCAGGACTTAGATCCAGTTTTGCATGTGTAAGAAATGCCACACACTCCACTGGTCTCAAGCAGCGGGACAGCAACAGGGATAAGGAACAGCTCTCAGCATCCTAGGACCAATAGCTCAGGGAATCTCTCACTGACCCTTGGACTGTGATGAGGGTTTGTCATGGGAAATGGACACATCCCAACAGATCCCACCCTTCAGAAGAAAACAGGGCTGAGAAGGCAGCCATCAGCCATCTTCCCAACTAGGTTCTTCCAGATGCACGACCTTGCTTGTCCAGACTCAGTAAGAGGCTGTTCTTTATGGTAACCCTTCACATGGTGTGGGAGCCTGGGAGTCCTACCCAGCTCTTCACAGCTCCCCACCTCATCAAATCTGATCAGGTTGTGGCACTTTCAGATGGGCCAGAAAGCTGAGAAACTACAATCACAAGCTTGCAGGCAGTAAAACCACACATGTTATTCATGGCTGAATTTCAGGACTGGGCATCCTGTATCTGCTGGTGGCTACTGAAGGAGTAAGGGGCAGACAGGCAGCAAAAAGGCATGGGTGGTATGCCTTAGCCAAAGCCCAGTGGAGCAGAGGGCAGGGTCAAGGCCAAGGACCACTGGGCACAGTTTTTCACTTAGCAAAGTGCTAAGTGGTGCCTTTGCTATCTGTCCAGGGCAGAGAGGACACCAAATTGCACCATCTGAACCATGTGGTATCAGAGGCAACAAGCAACAAGCTTGTTAGCAACAAGGTTAGAGGTGTCTAATCTCCTGAGCAGGACTTTTGGAGGAGTAAATCCACAGAGCTCCTGTGAACTCAATCAATGCTTATTGATATAAGCAGCAGAGCCAAGCTCCTCTCTCTCTAGGAGAAGGCCCTGATTGCCACTTTTCCCTCAAGGGAAACTAGTTTTACAAATGTTTACATACCTAAGTTATTGTGACAGAGATTTTGTAAACTGTGAACAAAAGCTGATTTACTCAATCGCCATGCCCCTATTGACCTTATTGAAATATCCTCCTGGTGAAAATCAATTTTCATTTTTAAACCAGAATATTTAACTATCATGCACATTGATTTAAACCTATCTGAAGTTGCAGTGATGCTACACTCAGAAAAAATATGAGGCAGAAGCCATCCCTTCTGCAGTAAGCATTTTCACACTGCGCAAGCATTTCTGACTGGGCAGGCTTTCCCATTGAAGGGCTTTTCCTCAGGAAGGCAAACCAAATATTTGCTGGATAGCATATGTATTATCCTAGGGGATATTTCGCTTCAAAATGATGCTCTTCCATCTCTCTTGGGTAATAATTACAGTTATGGTGGTAAGATGTTATTGTAATTCCCCCTCTTTCTTATTTTTTTTATTTTTTTCCTTTCACATTATGTGTAGGGCTTAGGGATGTGCGTGGATGAAAGACTTCTGGGCAGTCACAAACCTCCAGAGAGGGAACAGTGGAACTGCCTCCCACAGCTCTGCTGCTGCTGTGAGCTGAAGCAAGCGAGTGCCCTTCACCCCTGGAGCTCCCCTGGCTCAGAGCAGAGAACCAGGCAGCAGCAGAGAGGGGCCTCTGCCCTGGCAGCTCCTGCCTGCACAGGCTGCACTCACTGGATGTGGTCTGAGTACACCCTCAAGCTCTCTGCAGGCAGGAGGCCACAGAGACCCCTTTCCACTTCAAAAAGAGTTGTCTTTAACACCTAGATGAATTTTTCATTATAAGCTATTTGTTATGCTTTTCAATGATGCAACAAATGCTCCAGCCTCCATACTTTCTACCACATTAAGCAGGAAGTCACTGCGCTGAAACAGTGAAGTAGTGAGAAAGAAATATATAGATTTCCACTTCAGGGAAAAAAATTAAAAATCTGTACTGGCATATATTTTCCTTCTTTTCTTTCATTTAATGATTTTACATGGTTGGTCCCTACCTTACTGACTGCATCAAAATGGAAAAAAAAATCCCCACCCAAATCTAAAAGGGAAGATTCCTTTGTCCCTTATTAATGGGATGAATATGTAAAATCCACGTGGACCAAGTCAGCCCACTGCATTCCCACATCTCTGCAACTTTATTGGCTTGTCAGCTGGAAACCAGGCAAAAGCTCTCAACCAAGGAGCCTGCTGATGAGTGCCTTGGAGATATTACAAAGGAAAATGAGACCTCTTTTCTTTATGCATTTCTAGCTAAATATGCAATATCTTATCTATCACAGGTAACGGGAAGAACAACTGGCTTCCCAGGATAAAAACTTTAATATTAGTGAGCATCCAGGAGAGGAACTGTTTTCTCAGTAAATTCTACAGCTATCTGTTGATACAGAAAGGCAGCTGCTTGTCTAAATACAAGGATATTAAAAGCAGGGATCACAGCGTAAAATGTGTATGAGAATAAGCAGAACATATCTGAGGGAGGAGTTTATCTATCATCACATACAAATACTGGAAAATAAAAGCAATAAGGTTGGCAAAGCTGCTGCTTTGGTTTTACCACTTTGGAGCCATCATCTCCCGAAAGCCAGCTGAAGGAAAATGATAGTGATTGCTGACCTCAAGATTCCCTGAATTTGCTCACTCTGGACTTTGAAAGAGAACAATCCCACCAAGTTCATGGAACAGTAGTATTGGGTGTTCCCAGCTCTGAACAAACCAATGGCTGATTGACATAACCCTTAAGAATGAATGAGGCAATCAAGAGAGCTGCTCTTTGCCAGAAAATAGCACCTTTTGTTCACCCTCCAAAACCTAGCAACAGAGCTGCCAATTCATGAGCATCCCCTCTTTTGCCAGCTCTCTACCTTACTACATCAGCAGTTTCCTCACCTCCCACAATGAAAGTAGAAAATTAATTTTTAACACAAACTTATTAAATCACCATTAAAACTACTGCTGAACTACTATTTGAGGCATCTTTTCCATAGTCCTCTTTCAAAAGAAAAAAAAGGTCAAAATTAACATCTAACCAAAACAATACAGAAGAATCTAAGGATCTTGAACCCATTTCAGTCTGAGAGAATTAACTAACATATTTATTAACCTTCCTGTTCTCTAGTTTTTGCATAGTTGAAGACCCAGCCACAAAATAAAAGGATTAATAGTAGCTGGTGTTAACAGACTTTGTAGCCACTGTGGGCAAAGAAGTATTAGCAGTCCTCCAAGGAAACTGCTGTCACCACTCAGACACGTATTTAGAGTGAGGTGTTCCAGAATTTCTCCAAAACATTTGAATTGCCAGATAATTTTTTCAAGCAAAACTGTGTTTTCTCTTAACTCCTATGAGACCTTTATGTGTCTGTATTTAAGAATCCATTAACAGGACAAACAAAATAGGAAGATAAGTATTTTGACAGTAAGAAAGAACAGTGAAAGACATGTTCTCCATATAGTCAGCAGGAAATCTCAACGTGAACAGAAGCCTTACTCTGCAACCCACTGATGTCTCTCTCTCTCCATTGCAGGTCCACACATTTTTCTGCATAGAGCTTTCCCCAGATTTCCCAGATCCACCAGACCAGTGACTCTCATAAGACCCAGCACAGGCCAGCTCTGATTTTTTACAATACAACTAAACCCTCATTAATAAAGCCAGTAAAGACACTGTGCACTCTTCAAGTATCCAGCTCTTCAAGGTAGTTCTGTCTTAGGAGATTAATATGCAATCTGCTAATTTATTTTTTTTTCAGTAATCAATATTTACTTAAGAACAACAATAGCTCTTCCAAGGCCTTTTAAGTTTATCATACCAGTGTGATGCTAATCTCCCTTAATAAAAACAAATTACTTCCCACAAAGGATCAGTCTTTTGGGCATGATTCTGATTTTGTTTGCACTGCTTTAGTCCAGCAGCTGCAGCTAATGGGGTCTCTACTGATTCACGACCATGGTCAGAATAAGCTTCTTTCCATTCACAGCAAGCGCAGTGCACGTGGTGTTGCTGGAGCCCAAGTGATTTGGAATACAGCTGAGAGTACTCTCAGAGTCTTTCAATGTTTTTGGACTTTTATATCATGCTGCTTCTGCTCACATAAGACAGAAAATGAAAGCACAGTGTACTTGTGTAGCGTAACTAAGCAACAAGGCACAGCAGGGAGACCCAGTTATCTGGTGCTAATCATACCCCAGGGATGTGAAGCTCATGAATTAAGGGCCATTTTAACATTTATCATATTTCTCCTCATTTAAAGGTAAAAATAAATTATTTCTATAAGCTGCTTTGATCCCTGGAAAATGTCTCCTGACATTAAATCCACTCCGCCTGGCGCTCAGAGATTACTGCATCACACACCTGCCACTCAAAACACTCAGTCCAGAGCACTGGGTGGTCCACATCACCAACCCATCTTGAACATCCTAGTCCAGAGACAGCTCCTCCCAGACCTGGCCTCTGTATGTCACTTCTGCCAGTCCATGAGTCCTGGGCTAGCCCCAGAGGGCAGCCAGAGAGCTCCTGGTGCTGGGGGGTAGGACTGAGGGAAGGCTGCCTTCATGCCCGCAAGGATTTCAAGTTTAAATGTCTCCAAGCAGTAAATGAAGTTAATTAAAATGACAATATGTAATTTATGACAGTCTGCTAAAAAGCTGCATTTCAGCTCTGTTGGAGATGGGGGCAGTCCAGAATTCCTGTAACAGGATACATGCTGGCTTGTCTCTCCCTCACCAAAGTAGTGCAAACAAAAATGTGCACAAGAGAGTGCAAATGTAGCCTGGGCTCTTTTGGGCTCAGCTCAAATAGGGCCATCCTATCTTCTTATCACAAATGCCAGGGCCACAGGAACTCGGGAAAATGATGGCCTCACTCAATTCAATGGCAGCATCAACAAAGTAGTGTCACACTTGGCTGCAGGTGACAGCATCAAGTCTGAAACCCTCAATCAGTGTCACTATGTAGAACTTGAACTTAGCCATTCTGTAGGCGAACAGAAATCTTTTGAAAACTATTTCAGTTTTTACTTTATCCTGCCTCAAGGCAGGGGCTAAATGAGCTGGTTAACACCTATGTTCACCTTCTAGGTGGTTTTATGTATTTTGGTTTGGATGGTTTTATGTATTTTGGTTTATTCAGTCTGTTCTAGTCAGAGCAGTAAGGTGGCATGAAAAAGCACAGAGGCAATGCCAGTCTGCATGTAAGACCAGTGGTCAAGGTTCTTGAGTGGTTGGACACAAGCTGCAGCAGATGGCAGCTCTGTGGGATGGAAGATTAATCTTTGAGCTCAGATATTAGAGGCAGGACTGCCTACTGTTGGGCACAGGCCTGCACACGCAGCCAAAAGGCTTTGTTGCACAAGCAATGCCAGAAGGCAATTATCATAATTAGGTCATCTTTTTGACCCACTTTAAATGGACTAATAGCAGGGGTTATTATCAGCTTGGATCTTGTTCCAGCAATGATCTAGATCCTCCTGCACACTAAGGATTCAGCACAACCTGTGCAAGCACAGAGATAATTTTTGTCTAATTTGTCATAGTGCTGAGCTAAGGGAGAGGAACAGGGGGCTGCAGGTAAGGAACAAAGACAATCCCAGGCCCAGGGGTGACCAAGGCTCACAAATCAACAGCAGAGCTATCTGCAAAGGCTCTTTGTTTTTATGACTGCATAAGTAATGGTAATATCAGCAGTTCATGGCTGCTGCTTCATCTCCTTGCATAATTTCTTATGGCATGTGGAATAAGGCAAGGGAATACAGCAGTGTATAATTATCCTTCTCAATTCAAACTCTGCCCTCCTAGGCAAGAGCTGAATCTCAGTGTTGGGAGGTTGGCTTTTTCATTAGCAGTGGATACCCTGGAAGTGAAGACAGCCAGAAGCAGAAAACTGAGCTCATTTGAACCAAGAGGGAAAATGAGCTGCTACACTTAGAACATGCAAAAAAAAAAAAAAAAGAGTAAAAGAACGCCTTTGCACATTACGTAACGCCAGGAGAAAATAAGATTTCTGTTTGGAGAATGACACAGGAAAACAGTTAAACACATTTCCCAGGGGAACTAGAATGGAGCCTGTTGCACCTGCAGTGCCCCATGCAGAAGTAACCATTAGAGATTTGTCAATGCCACCTGTGCCCTCATCCTCGTTTCACTGCTTCCAGCCCTCTCTCCAGCACACCACAGCTCCTCCTCATCACCACGGGGTGCTCCAAAAAGGGTTAATGCTTTCTGGAGCTTCAAGGTACAAAGTTCAGCTTGCTCCTCTCCAGGAAGCTCCTCCACCACTGCTGCACACAGGGCTCTTAGTAGGCCCCTCCTTTAGGCTGATAGTTCAATGGAACTTGCTAATTCATTGACTGCCATTAAATCAGGATGAATGGAGGATCAGCCAGTAAATCAAGGGGAAGATCTTGTTAGTGCCTAGGTATGGTCTTTGGTTTTTTAGATTATGCAATTCCACTTCATGGATACACAAATTGCATCGTGTGAATCATTAATATCCAATTTGGGGAAGCTACTGGAATGTAACTGCTGAGTAGGCAAATGAAAATCTAAAGCTATCAGCAATATACTAATTTTGTAGTGCTCCACACAGAATGAGGAGCAGTAGTTTATAGATACAAAACTCCCTTGCCTAGAGGGCCAGCATTCCTTTTGCCTAGATTAATTCCTAAGAAAAGCCTAATACTATTTGGCACTTTTCAGATTAAAGTAATTTGCTTATTTGGAAGACTGAAGACAGTTTCCTGGTAGTGCCAAGTGAAAAGGCAGCCTGGGGAACTGAGGTACCAAATAAGTACCACACTGCTCCACACATCACTTTACATTTTTCTTGAGAGCACCATCACTTGAATGCCACTGTTCACTATCTCAGATACCATTCATGTTTTGCAGGGTACAGAAAAGACATAACAGTATACACAGAAAAAAATTCCTTCTCTTTATGAATCCTCTTCTCTTTATTGTTCCTGGATATTATTAGTTTTCTGCCAGTGTAGCAAAGATTATTTTTTGACTGAGATTGATGCAATATGAACAGGTATCCCTGCATAGTCAGAGAACAACCAGAAATGCTGAGAGAAGCCTTGCTTTGATTACATTTCATGGATCTGTACAAGCAATAGGTCAGGCAATGTCTTACTGAACATGAAAATTACAGATTCTCCAAGGAAATATGAACTGAAGTGCAATTGGGCCTTTTACTTTTAATATTCTAGTGTTTCCCATCTGTTATTTGATGTCCTGAATTCTTATTTAAACTCTGTTTGACAAACAGAACTTGATAGAAGAAAAATTAGAAGTTAAAATGAACACAAACTCTTTTAGAAGTCTCATCTGTACGTCTTCATCTACACTGATATTATGTAGTGCTTCACAAAGCTGAGGTTGTCATAAAAAAAGCATCAACCTTAAAAGAAATTTTTGCTTAAAAATTTTTCCTGACATTTCAGTAGGAATCATTATCCTGTTTTATTTCTCATCCAAAAACATTGCAGAGGGCAGCTGTTTCCTTCTAAATTTTTACCATGCTGCACTTCAAGGATATTTCAGGAGCAGTTTTTGTGGGTTTAAAAGCATCTTCTAAGTACAGAGACTTTTCTCACAGTCTCTCCAGACTAGATGCATGGCTTTAACATCCCTTGGTTCACCTGAAGAAGTGGTTCCCCTCAATATCTCACGCAAATGAGCCTGATATTTTTGAGTTAAGGTCTCTTTGGGACACATGTATTTCTTTCAGTACCTTTTGAGTAAATTGTTTTCTTATGCAAAAGGTGCCTGGAATGTCTGACACAATATTGCAAAAGGTATGGAGCCACACCTCCGAGCACAGCACCACTCAGCTGACAACCTTTCTTCTAGCTTCTTGTTTGAGGAAAATGTAACTCAGGGTAATTTGAAATTAATACTTGGGTACTTCATACTTCACTGCAAAGTACCAGGCTCCTCAAGAGAGCTGCCACATGATGATTTTCACTTGAGATGGGTACATTCTAGCAGAGCTTGGCAGCCATTCCAAAGACTGCTTTTCATGCAGTGTTACCATTACCCATCACACAATAAAAGGATAAAGAATCCTGCTCTGGCACATAAGATTTTCAATTTGGAAAAGCCTCAGTAACAGCTATTTAGCAGCAGTGTTAATGGCCCCCAAAATAAATATCAATACTGAACTGTGGAGCTGGAAGCCAAACAGAAGTCACCAATCCTATATCATGAGATTAATGCCCCCTCTGAAAGGAACTGTGCATTTTTCTTGCTTCATCTATTGTCTGTCTTTTATGTTGGCTTAAAAAATAATAAGCGCACACGTTACTCTGAGGCAAAGTAAAGCTGCAAAGAAATAAGAAAACCAGCTATTACTTTTTTGTGTGTGCATGAAATGGAATCTAACTTACAAAACCATGCACAGGAGATGACCTTGTTTGTCTTACTCGTTTCTCCAACTTTGTTTCACTTAAGGAGTATGAAAATCAAATTCTTTTTGCCTGATAACAAATAACCAACACCAGAAACCCTGTGAGGGTTGTGAGTGTCAGGGGAAATTGATAGTGGACTGAATGAATTTCCCTGGTGAAATAGCACATCACTGGCTCATTCAAATTGTCACCTGAGACCCCTAAAATTCAGTCCAGTGTCAAACGCTCTCACTCCCTCTCCTAAAGGAAGCTTGTTTATGGTTAGATCCTCATTCCCCTGCTATTAACTTCAGGCTGACAGCCCAGCAGACATAATCCAGTTAGTAACAGTAGAGGTCCATCAATACCTCAGACATCACCCTCATTTGGGTTTGCCCTTCTCATGCAAGTCCTGTAATTTACCCGGAAATTACATTGTTATGTCTTTTCATCACTAGCACTACCACCAGCTGGTTATGAGCAAAGTTATATGTGAAAAAAAGAGCAAACAAGTGGTGCAGTAAAAAAGTAGCCCACTGCATTTGGCCAAGAGATTTCAAATCAGCCCCTGTACAGACCAGACTGTTTGCAGATTTAAATCCTATTGCACTCCATGAAACCAGCTACTGATTTTAGCAGTATCCTTGTCAGTGAGCTTTAGAGGTTCAAGTGAGATCTGTGTTTCCCAGAGCTGCCAGGATTTGAATTAGCAGTGACTACAAACTCCAGCCTCAGAGATTTGCATCTCATGGGAAATGAGAGGCAAACTCTGTGCTCCAGGCTGAGCCCTGGTGCATCCCTGAAGCCCATCGTTGCCTTCAGGAGGACACTGAGAAACGTGGAAGGAGAGGCAGAGTATGAGGTGCAGGAGCTGAGTGAATTACACACACTGAGCTGTGTTTGGCTTATTCTGGAGCTGCTGAGCTGTGCTGGGAGGAAGCTCTGGGGCCACATCTCATTTTCTTTGGTAACTGGACCTCCCCCTTCCCCACAGTTTGCCATACACAAGAGATCAGTTTCTGCTCCCTGAGGCAGGACACAGACCTTGTCTCTGTGAGCATGCCAGTCAGTAAGCAGCTAAAATGAGCTGCTTTCATTCCCAGATGACCATGCCCATTCAACAACACAACCATAATTTTCATAGAAAGCAGCAGACTTTAGTCCAGTCAGGGGAGAAAATTACAACATAAAAACTAAGCTCTCTTTTAGGAATAATCTCAATATTCTGTAGTTGCTCAAATCCCCAGAAAAGCTCACCCTACTGCTTTCATTTTCTATTTGCTCACTGTGCATGCCAGCTATAGCCAAGAACACACACTCACTACTTAATCTTGTGGTCCAGGATCAAGAGCTACATTTTCCATCTACCTATTTATGTACTCAACAAGCTTTTAAATTTTTCTCAGTTATTCCCATGCTTGGAACTCAGGGACATTTTTGGTCATGCTCCCAGCCCAAAGGAAACATCTAGATTATGAAAAGGCATTAGCAGGCTTTGAAATTCAGACTCTTTGAGTCATACATCAACCACAATAAAGTTTCTTTGCTTTTCAGTTTTCTGCCACAATGACTTTAACGCTCTTTTGGCACTCTGATGGAATAGATATTTGCCAGAGTGTTGGCATTGGGGATGGATAAAGCCTCCAGTGTAAATTGTGGGGAAGAGGAGAAGGCTGTGTAGGCAGATGCAGGCTTCAAAGTATTGTTGGGCCAATGGACCTGCTAGTGCACTGGGAGGCCTAAAATCAGCTTCATCCCCCTTCTGCTGTTGTAGCATTTTAAGACACAGCCTTCTGATGAGCTCTGAGGGTGATGCTACAGAGCACTGCAAGCTAATATTCTGTGCTATTTCTGCAGTCCTTGTGAAAAATGATGAGTTATCAGTTAGCCAAGGAAGAGCCATTTCAAAGGCCTTCTCATATATAACCACTGAATCCTAAGCCCAGTGTTACCTTTCCTTTCAGCTGTAAAGGCAGATGCAAATAGCACTGTGGAAGGCTGCTGGTAAACCACAGATATCTTCATCTTGGTCCTTGTGAGATCCCAGGGCTGCACCCCAAGAAGAGCATAATGCAAGATGTGTGTATTGTACACATGCACAGCATCTAATTACAGTAGCACTTCTCTCGTTAATACTTTCTGACCCTGTAGGTTATTTTCCCTGGGATACTGCTTACAAATTCCCTTCTTCCTCACCACTGTCCTCTTATGCTGACAAGAGCTGAGAAAAGCTCCTGCTGCGTTCAGAATGCTAATAATTGACTGAGTTATCAATCAAAAGAGCTGGAGACAAAAGTAATCAGCATAATCAGAACATCTCTGTGATGCAGCAAGGAGGCATTCTGAACTCTGCCCGAATGAATGGGCCAAGCTAAGAGCTAGCTAGTGCCTCAGAATTACACTAATGTGATGTGACATTTGCTTAAAGCCAAGTCCTCCTGTTAATGAGTTTCGGAGTTCTCACAGCAAAGTCACAGCTATTGTTCAAGGTTCAGAAAATCTGCAGATGGCAGGTCAGAATAATAGCAAAAGTGAAAAGAAACAACAGTAAAATGCCAGGGAAAAGGAAATCAGAGGAAGTGAAGTACAACTTTTTAGGGGTTTTGCATTCAAAAGACCATAGGTGTGTGTCTCTGCAGACACATCTCAAGCAAGCTGACTCAGTCATCTGAACCAGCACTTCACTTCCAACATGTCATCTGTCCCCATGCCTTACTGCTTAGCTGGATCAGGCAGCAATTCGTTTCTGTGTGCAGCAAGGGGAGACTCATACCCCCCAACATTAGTGATTTAACCAAGTCATCTTTTATCAGGTCGTTTAGAGAGCATCACCTCAATTTGGGCAGTGCAAAGATCTTCAGGACTCAGACTTCCAAGGCATCAAGCAAATGAAAATGTTTATTTACCCATTCATTGGCTTCTTTAAACACTATGTTTTGTTGTCTTGGATTACACACATTGCACTGTACTAGTCTCTCTCCCATGCAGCAATTTTCTCGTTCAAGACACGATTGCATTCACGTTTATGGATTTAAAAGTGAAACAAAATATTTAATTCAGGTCTATGTTAGCTTAGCTGATTCAGTAGAAATGGCTGTCAAAACCACATCATTCCTAGGCTGGCTCTTAAAAACTTTAGCAATCCCTGACCTCTTCTGCTGACTCTCCCCAGTGTCCAGGCTGGCCATGGCTGAGTGGGTCACTGTCCCACAAACTGCAGAGCCTCTTGGGCTTCAACCCCAGTGTCTCCCGTGTCAGGAATGAGGGAGGGGAGGGCAGAAATAGTCCTTGCTGATCTCAGTCCACTCGTTGCTATCACCAACTGCTGCCTCAATATAATTTGACAATAGTTTGACAGCTCTTATTAAATGTGCAAAACGGATTTTAAAGCCATTTTTGTTATTAATACACACCCTTTCCTCTCAACTTTAATTGAAGCATATAACTAAGGAAAGGATCCTGACACACTCTCTAGCATCTCTGGACAGCTTAAGGGTTTAGCTAGACACTGTCAAGGTATCTGAAATCTTCTTCTGTTCAATATCACCTATTGCTGAAGAGAGAATTTCTGTACCAATTTTCAACTTCTTTCCCCTCTTTGGATTATTTATATGCTTTGATTAGTCCAAGATCTCTCCCTCTGATATAATGACACCATAGAGAGAGAGGGGAAAAAAAAAGAAGAAAAGAGTAATATGTGTGCACTCTCAAGTGTACAACACACACAACTAAAAGTAAAGAAACACTGCCATGAGTAGGCATAGAATTTAGATATAAATTCAGAGATGAAGAGTGGAAAAAATTTGCACTGGATGTGTCCTGCTTTAGCCATGACTTGTAACCATCAGGTTAATTTGCTTAATTTGTGGTTTCCTGTTCTCTGCTCTGACTGTTGGAAGGGGTCCAGCAGCCATGCCCCCCACCAAGCATTTTAGACTTGGCTGCCTTGCAGAACATGACAGATGACTCCATTTTGCAAGGCAATGCTGAGGAAATGTCTTTATAGGCCCTGAAACATCTTTAACACTAGGGCTTGCCTTCAGCCAAGCAAGTCAAGGTCCTTCTAATTACACATGTCTACATTTATTCTTCTTCTCCTCTCCTGTAATGAAAGGAGGAAACAGCCTTTCACTTTTAAGGAAAATCTGCTTTTTATATTAGGTGGATTAATTAATTGAGGTAGTTATTCACACAGAACTTTCACGACAAAGACATAAGAACTTCAGGAGGTTTGAAATTATAAAGTAAAATATAAGGGTGAACCCAGTTGCATTCAGTTTAGCACTTGCCAAATACTTCTGTCAAAAATAGGTGCTGGAGGCACACGTGCTGTCCCACCAAAATAAAGGCTGGCCTAAAGTCCTGCTAATGCATATCTTCATGGCAATCATTCCACTTGGGATTGCCTCACCTAGGGAAGGGTGCAACTGGTGCAAAGGGAATTGTGGCCCTGTGTTGTGTGTCCAAGGCCATGAACTGAGCTGTGCAGGAGGGGCCTGAAGAGCTCCCTGAATCCCCCTCAACAGTAAAAATTCCTGTTGTTGCTTTCAACATGCAGTGTCTTGGGCAGCTCAGGGATTTGTGGTTGTCACCAAGGGCACTCATGGAAAACAAACAGAATGGTCCCTTTCTGAGCAAAGTTAACTGAACAAAGCAAAATCTGAAAAAGCCAAATAAAAACTCCTTAAACATTACGGTTCACATTTAGGAATAAACCAGATTTAATTTTTGAAGTAATTCAGAGTGAGACAGTAAAGAAGAATAATTTTGTGACTTAGTTTCTCAAGCTGTGCTTCAGACGTTTATGCCTTTTTAGTACCCAAAACATGAATTTTAATATTTCCAAGTCACTGTATAACTTATAGATAATTTCAAGTCTAAACTATTAGACTTACAGCATTTAAACTGTAAGTCTCAGATCTTGACTATCAAGTACAATCCTCAAAGTACTATTTCCATATCCCATTCAGTGGATATCTTAAAAAAGAACTTGCATTAGCTTCCAAGAGCTTCAAATTACTTGGGCAATTTCTAGACTAACAGGAAAAGGGCAAAATTTGTCAGACTAATGATTCATTGCGAATAATTCCCCTAATTCTGCCAGAAATAGAGTGGCAAAAACCTCCTAACCCCTCAAACCAAATGCAGAAAGCTTATGTGCTGCTCAAAGATGTGTGGCACTATTTATCTGACAGTTTTCATGGACGCTAAATGAATTTAGAAGTGGAAAGAAAAAAAGAAATGAGGTGACTTCTGACAAGATTTGGAAGTTAAAAAAAAAAACCAAAGAGGGGAAAACCAGCTCTCTAGTGTGTGTGTGTAAAGGAATACCTGTGTTACTTCAGAATAAACAACACCAAAAGAGCTTAAAAATGAATATGTCTTCCTGTTTGTCGTGGTTTGACACTGGCATTCACAAAAGCCATTCTCTCACCCTCTCTTGCTCTCAGCTGGGCGGAGGAGAGGGAAAAAAGATTAATGAAGGGCTCATGAGTTGAGATGAGGACTGGGAGAAGACACTCTAAGGGCAAAACAGGTTCAAATTTAAATGTATAAAGTAAATTTATTATTAACAGAGTCAGAGGAGGATAATGAGAAGTAAAATAAGCCTTTAAAACACCTTTTTATTCCCCCCAGCCCCTCCTTCCTTCCCATTGAGAGCACAGGGAGACAGGGCATGGGGGTTTTGGTCAGTCCATCACTCAACATCTTCTGTTTGCTCAGGGAGAGGAGTCTTTCCCTTGCTATGCCATGGGGTCCCTCCCCACTGCGTGTGGGCTGTTTGGATTTTCTCCTTCAATATGTCATCACAGATGTGTTACCAACCTCTCTAACTGGGCAAGCAGCATGTCCATCTTCAGAGCCATCAGAGATTTGCTCTGTCAGATGTGGTGGAAGCTTCCAGCAGCTTCTCACAGAAACTACTTCTGTGGCCCTCCCCTGCCACCAAAAAACCAGGCCGTGCCAAATCAACACACTGTTACATTTTGAATATGAGCAGAAACAATCCATGAAATTCTTGATTCACATTCTGAAGTTTAAGAACATATGCATCCATCCTATTTTGTTTCATATACCTAATTGCCCACCTAGGTTAGAAAACAGATCATGTTGAATGTCATGTGTTCATGGGAGTGTTCTAAAGCAGAAGCTTGATTCACATAGATCTTCACAGGCTGTGCTTCCAAGAAAGAGATGTTTTCCTACTCACACATTGACTGTGAGTCCCGAGGTCACATGAAATGTGCTAGTAGCTGACATTCCCAGAGGGTTACACCACTATTAACATTCACAGCTCAGCCTAACACAAAATGCTAAGCACGATATAACAATTAAAAGAGTCTGGGAACCACAAAACATCATTAAACCAGAACAAGCATTAAATTCCCAATTTTTCTGCTTTTATTTTTATGTTACTTTCCTTCAAAGTCGAAAAGTGTGGTAGCTCTTTGAAGTCCTAACAGTCATTATTAAAAAATTCTCTGCTCCCTTTTCTAATTGCTTTTTCTGTTCATGAAAAGTCAATTAAAAATCCCACAGATCGCATTTCCAGCATTTCCAGCTTATCTGGCCAGCCCAGGGAAACTGTATGGATATTGTGTCACTCTCTTTCATTATTTGCCTGCCATCCGTTGTTCAAAACAAACAGTCTAGTAAGCCCAAAAATTCAAAGAAGCAACAACTGTGGCTCAATCAATCTTTCTGTCCTTATCATTCCACCTCAGCTTTTATGTATCATTACATCTTCCACACCTTTAACATGTAGGCTTACTATTACAGAACAACTATATCACAAAAGTAATGCTTCTGAAATGAAAGCATTACAGCAGCTATTCCCTCTAAGTTTTCTTTTTTGTTTGCTTTCTAATGTAAAGCCAAAAATTTTGGAGTAAAACAGAATTTTCACTTCAATACTTTCTGACAGTCAAAACAGTAAAATTGTTTTTCAAAGGTTTTGTGTAAAACAGCAGCATCTCCACGTATAAATAATGGAAGAATTCAAACCTGGATGCTTATATAATCCTATCATTGTTTTATTCCTTTTTTTTTTTTTTTTTCTGGGAGATATGCAGTCAGGCAAAAAAAAAACCAAACCCATCCTAAACCAACTTTTAAAACTTTGCTTTTGTACATAGACAGAACTGTTGATTTCATGACTGTTAAATGGTGAAGAAATGTTTTAAGAAGAGGCTAAAGCATTGCTAAAGCACATCTTTTTGATGAGGCTCTTCCAGGGGGTTGTGAGTACCTCAAAGAAAGCTCATAAAAGCATTTTTCCAGTTTGCTTCCCACTGTAATTGGAACCAACTTAATCCAGATAACAAAATGAAATCAGTCTCTGTCCAAAGCTAATGATCTATGGCTCCATCTACTACGAAACATTAAATAAACTTTTCAAAGCTTTAAGAGACAAGGCCTAATGAAGTAGTTCTTCTGAACATTTCCTTGGTGAAAAAAAATGTATTCAACATCATCAGCAAATGTAGTGAACAAAAATAGATATTTTTAAAATGAAACCTACTGAATTTCTGATTTTAACTTCTTTAAAATTTTATCAATTTCATTTGAAATAAAATGAACACCACAAAATCACAGAACAAAATATTATGTTTCATGATGGATGAAGTTTGGACTTTTTTACAATATGAAATATTAAAGCATTTTTTAATGTGATTTTAATTTGAAAAAAATGCATCTATTATTCAAAAAGATACACCATGAATTTCCTCAGATTCCCATGGCCACAAATGAACTTCAACACTCCCAGAGTACAAGTAAATAAATAAGGAAAACATGACCGAAAAGAGAAGCTGGACAATTCTTTTCCCACCAAAACAAGCAGCAAAGTTTAAAACATTTTTAGGATGCAGGAAGTAAATAGGGACTATCTCTGCTTTCAGATATAATTCAGTTGTAGTGGAAGAATGGGGGAAGAACTTTCCTTGACACACTTAAAAGAATAAATTTCTTTAAAAAGGAGAGTTTACATGTTGTTTGCAATACTAAAATTGATCTGCTTGAGGAAAAGACTAAGAAACAGCACAACTACACATGTACTAGCTTTCATACCTTCCACAGCACTGAAGCAACTTCACACCTTTTGGGAAGACGGGTGCTGGTGGTTTGGGCTCTGTGCTGAACAGAGCTTTTCCACGAGGGCCTCGCAGGATGAACGTGCTACAAGAAGCAAAGGCAGGCTGAAGCCCCAGTGCTGCTGATTTCAGTCCTGCAAAGGAGAGGCAGGTTTTGCTCCAGGTGAAACCTCTTGAGGGAAGCCAGGCTTCCCATGGTGCTCTCTGACCACCTGATTTTGGCACAGGTAAATACCTTTAATTAAAACAAGGACAATTACAACACCCACTTAGGATATGGCCAAATTCCTACTCCACCTAGATCTGATGCCAAGGCATCTGCTGCCTCTCAGCAGCTCTCCAATGCTAGTGTCAAAACCGAGACGCTGGAGTGAAAAGGCAAGGATGTGATAATCAATTTGAATTACTGCCTAGAGCTTGTAATTTCTACTCCTGATCTCGCAGAGAAATCCATGACATTGGACTTCACACCTTAAGGAGAGCATGTTGCAGGAGGGGCAAATTAATTTTCAGTAGGGGCTTCTGTACTGCACTGAGAAGCTGCATTTGCAAGCCAGCCTGTTCTCTCTGAGTTGTGCATTTTATTACCTTGTTGTTGTTGCTCTACTCCCCCAGACAATCTAGAAAATAATGGGGGAATTTCCTCCAGCCTCCGCTGGATTTGGGGCTTGTGTGTGCTGGAGACATCAGCTGTTAGCTGAGGCCGCCTCAATTTGTGCTGCATAATGACCTTACAGCAGAGGGATGGGATCCACTCAGAATTCCTTGTAGTGCTCTTACAGAGCTCATTTGCTTGTAAATTCAGGCAAGCAGGGGCTGTGCTGGATGCCAAAGTGCTCTGTGCCACTGTGGATCTGTGCTACAACAAACAGCAGAGGTATCCATTTCTGCCTGCTTGGGCTCACTTGAAAGAGAGAAATCAAGTGTGGGTTTGCCATTATCTCCCCCAGCTCTCCCCCCAGTCATTAAACAAATGTGACTTTTAGCCACAAAATAGACACAAAACACAGGTGTAGCAGTTTTGCAGTTTCTAAAAAAGCAGTTTTGCAGCCATGACTTGGAATAACCTCCCTTGCTTATGAGCATGGCAGAGTGAATAAGCCAGCTGTTTTGATGATGAGTTTTAGTTTCCTACAAAACCCAGTCTCCTGGGCTGGCCAAATCCACTTGTCACCTATCTCTGATGTGCTTTTGCTTTCCTTCATGGCTTTTTCATGTGCAGTTACTTCCCCTAGGTTTGCAAGGTGTGGATTCACACAAAAAGCGCACACAGAATCATACCATTTTGCTTCCAATCTTGCTCCATTGCCCATGGGTCAAGAGCCCTCATGCTGATTTCTTAGGAATTTTTAGAAACCAGTCCTATAAGTGTCTTAGGGACACCGAATCCTATGTACTTCTGCTACACTAAGATTTTCAGAGAAGCAACTGTACTTGCTAGTGGTGGTTGCACCTTCAGCTTCCCCATTATCAGGTACGAGACCAATTAGCACAGACTTTTGTATTCTCTAAAATACATAGGTTTCATAGATCACAGCAGTTTATTCTGTTAGATGCCAGAATTCCAACCTTCACATTTCAGCCTAGAGGACAGGCTTTAAGAAGCCACATCAAAGATATAGGACAATGTACTTGTTACTGTAGTTCAGATTTGGAGAAAAGAGAGCTTTGTTTGTTACAAAATGGCACCCATAGAAAAACCACAATAGACCAGGCATGCTCTTGAAGATGGATGCGGAGATAGATAAGGATATATTCATATCAAAGAATCCAAAAGATCCTCTTATGAAGTCAGTAAAGATGGTATCTGTCAGAGAAGAACAGTGCTTTTGTGCTGAAGAGGTGAGTAAGGAATTCGTAGACCAGGCAAATGAGGAAGAAATAGCAGCGGGTCCAACTGGGAGCTGCTATTATGGAAACAGTGTCTTCATGGGTCCCCAGCCAAGGTCTGAAGAACATCTGCTTTCTGTCTCCTGAGCTTAACAAACACATCAGTGAATGCTGCCTTGCAGGCAGGAGCAGCCACAAAACCCATAGCAAGGGGGTGGGAGGAGAGCGAGGAAGCAGCAGGAGTGAGAGTGGCCCAGAAATGCCTCCCCAGAGGGAGGCCCTGAGCAGACAGCCCCGGGGGAGATGTGCTGCCCTGGGGTGGCCAACAGAGAAAAGGGATTGAGGGAGGCTGCTCAGTCACATCCCTGTCTTATACTCCAGAGGATGTGCCAGCCCAGCCTTCCTGGAGAAGGAAAACTGCTTCTTTCTGCAGAGAGAATAAAAACCCCTGTGCAATTTTCAAGTCTTAAAACTCTGACCCTGTCTTAGACATGACTGAAAAGTTCATGGTATCCAGGTCTTTTTAAACCTTAGCTGTTCTATGGAAACAATGCTCTGTCTCATGGGGACCACAAACAGCCATGGCTTGTGTGATACAACCCTTTGTCCAAAAGAAGCTGGAGGACAAAAATAACTTCAGCCAATGAATACCTGCCAAGTTATATCTGGTGTGGTGTTGGCACTAATCTGAACTGTTTTTTTAACTGGTGGCCTACAGGTGAAAATCTCTGCATTCCCCTACGCTGAGCTATCCACTTGCTCAGATTCAATATTTTATGTTCCCCGTGGTGTTGGTGTTCATGCAATATTTAATGGATGTGTACAGTGCTTTGCAGATCACAGCATATCATGTACTTCTGCAGAAGTAATGCAAACCATGACCACATGAAAGATCTAATGCCATGCTTGTAAAATGCATGCTTTTATTGCCTGTTAAAATGAACCCTATGGAATTAGTTATAAAACAACATCCCTTAGTGCAGACAGCCTAAGACAGTGCTGCAACTCTAGTTTGCATTTGGTGTTGTTTAAATCTGAGTGCTGTGGATTCACTGCCCCCAAACTGGTAGGTTTTGAGTTGACATTTTGCTTGAATCTTACAAGAAAGGACTTGTAAGGGGGTGCAACAATATTCATTGCTTCTTCACAAGAAAGGGGGTAGCAATGAGAGTTATGCTATGGTTACACTTTTATCACAAACCCAGGCCGTGGTTCCCATTCAAATTAGTAGGAATTCAGCAAAAATCTCTCCAAAAGCAATTTTATGATGCTGTGATTATTCTTTCATGCTCTTATTCCCTTTGTGATTATGATCATCACTGGCTCCAGGCAGCTGAAAAAGGATTTGTTCAACATCATCTGTTGGAACCACTTTTGGAGGAAAGGCAAGACTTTGATTACCTTTTTTCATTTTATTGTACTGAAAAGCATCAGTACAATACTTCTACAGGAAGTTTAGATTTTTGCCCAAACCAATTTTTTTTTCCAGCCAGACTTTTCAAATTTTGCATCTGACCAAACCAAAGTAGCAGATTTATCCAGTGAAATTAAAGTAAAAAGTCTGTTAGTATGCGCAAAAAGATCTGAAAAATCCCAACTTTTTTTTTCTTTTTTTTACTATAGAGACCAAAAAACCCCTCATCCTGGGTACATTTAATTCCTTTCTATGGGGTACTGTGAAAAAAGATAATCCTACTGCTTTCCCTGTATCTATGTTTGTGCTTGTTTTTGTATTTCCCTGTTTTTAATTAGCCATAAAAATTACATGTGTTTTTGCAACAAGAAGAATTTGGTTTTGGCTTCCAGAAAAGACTATCATCAAGACTACCATTATGACTATCATTGTGAAATATGAAAAAAGACAATTAGTTTTTATTTTCTTATAAATCGTTTAAGCACCTGGGTAATGGAAATGAACAGCTCCATGGATGAGGCATAACATTACAGGACATCACAGAGATGGGATGTAGAGGATTTGGGAGAAGCACCACGGATCAGACACTCCTGGGGGATGTGTTGGTAAGGCTGACAAATGGTTGCCAACAAATGCTGCTTGTACAATGTGGCTGTGCAGGGATGAAGTCCAGGGGTTAAGGAATGACAAGGAATAGAAAGGAAGAGATATAGCTCCTTTACTGTTTGTCCCAGTAAATCCACTCTTCATATTTCTCCCCAAACCAACAGAGTAGCTGTAATTGAAATTATTTTTAATTTTTCACCTTAGTTCAGTTACACCAAAAAGCTGTTCTCTGTTTAGTACTGACAGGTACTTGCTTCAGTGAAACAGCACATTGTAGGCAGGAGGGCAACCAGGGCAGAATGAATTGCACTGCTTCTCTGATCTGAGGGGATAAAATCCTTTCTTCCATCAAGTTTTAACCCTCTATGGGTAACATTTTACTTACTGTGCTCGGTGCAGAGAAAATATGATGCAACATTAATTTTCCCTGCTGCTTTTTCTGTGGGCAGATTCCCATTTTCCAACTGCAAAGAAGCAAACAAAAGAAAAAAGTGAACATCTAATAAACCGTTGGAGGTAGTTAAAAACTTGGCGGCAGAAAGAAAGGAAGGAATCAAAATCTTCACTTCATCCCCAAAAAAACCTACAACTGCTGGAAAAAACCTTCACCAGACAAACACCCACTGGCTTGATAGAGCCACAGGAAGGAATGCCCACAGCATGTACGCTGTAACAAACCCAGGGTTTATACAGTACAGGAACATTAATAGCACACTTAGTGAAAGTGTGTACATTGCACTTGGCCACAGTATTTGCTGCTGCATATGACAGGGCACTAATCTGCCTCTTGTAACAGCGAGCGCTAAACACAGAGGAAGATTTTGTCACCCAGAGCAACTGTAGTAGGTAATAACACAGCAGAAGCATGAATGCTGATGCAAATCCTAACTGTAAAAACCTATTTGCAGCCTGCAACAGAGAGTGGAGTTCAGAAGAGCTAATAAGGGCCATTATGAGGATGTCATGCTAACCTTCTTCCAATCTTCTCACAAACCATTCTCAGCCAGCTGTCTCATCTGGCAAGCACAACCAGAATTCAGCTCCTGCTTTTGGTGTGTTGATACGAGAGCTGGGTTTCCTGGAAAGATCTTTCTGAGGATCCGTGAAGCAAGAAAGCACATAATCCCCCAGGACCTTCCCCCAGCCCTTCAAGCAGTCTGGGCAGGATGATGGGGTGTGTGTGAGGAGTCAGACAGCAGCTCTGTCTATTACACAATAAACACCCGTCAGCTTTGCTGCCAGGGATCCCAGCAGCACCTGCAGTGGGACTGGCAGCAGGGAGAACAAAACTGCCTTGACAGAGTTTAGGAGTGTGTCAGCTCCCATCCACTGAAGGCCAGTCCAGTGAGATAAACCTTTAATAACTTCTCAGAGAAGCTATGTCCTCAGACAGCAAGGACCCACAGAAGCATACCCACAGGATAATGGCTATTTGATGAGTATTAGCAAGGATTCCATTTGATGCTAAATAAAACTTAGGCCTCTGAGGACAAACCATGGTCATATAATTGTGGAAAGCGAGATCTCTTTCCCCTTGCAGTAAAGGATCATGTAATTAATGCAAGCACAAATTAAAATTTAAATAATTGATAATATTATTACTAAAGAGCTATATATAGCAATGTCAAGAGGCCTAGAAAATCTGGCAGTAATTGAATTAAGTGTGTCTAAGGAGCAGCACTAAGCAATCTTCCCACACACATACCCAAAACAAACAATGCCTGGCCCAGAGATGTCCCTAGCACAGGAATGGTGTGGGAGAGAACAGAATAATGTTAATAAGGAATAGGGCCACATGGCCTGAAGTTGCTCATCAGAAGAGCCAGAAGCAGCTCAGCTGCATGAAGTGAAGGTAGTGATTTGTGCCACGCAAAGCAGTGGAACAGCTGAGGACTGTAATGAGAGCAAAGGACGTTTTGTAACATCCTGAGTGGAATGGGAGCTTCAGCTGTGGGTTTGAAATGAGCATAAGAGCACCCTGTCCATTACTGCAGGGCTTTAATATGGGAATAGTCAGGTAGTGCTGCCAACTGGCCTACACAGCAACAAGGGAGCATTAATGACTAAATCCTTTGTAGGAAGGGAAAGCATAGCATTGGCCAGAGAGAGAAAATCAACGGGATGGTGGCTTGATAAGTCTGTTAATGAGAGGTCAAACAGCAGCTGCCAAAGCAGAAAAATTCAATATGCCTCCTCTTGTTTCAAAACCACATCAGTACTGGCCAAAAGCTAAGAACACTCCATGACCCCCAAAGCTCTTATGTTGATGCCTTGAGAGGCCACCTAAAACCAGAGACTAGACAGGATAAGGGAATAAAGGTCGGTATTTATTTGAAGGGCCTTCAAGGTACACCCTGGGAGCCAGAGGCTGCTGCCAAGATGGACCCCAAGATGGACAATAGGTCACAAGGTCTTCACGCTTTTATAGGTTTGGTTCATTTGCATATCAGGGTTAATTCTCCAATTAAAGCTTCAGTTTAATGATGTAATTTCTCCTCAGCTTGCCCCCCTCTCAAAGGCTTTTGGTGTAGACTTTTTGGGCCTAGGATGGTCTGGGTGTCCTGGGAGAGCAGGCCTGGAGAGGCTTTGTTATGTCTACCAAGCACGAGAGAGCAGAAATTAACAGGCTACAAGAAACTTCAGAGTTACACTCTAAGCAGTATAGAATTTGAAAAATATAAAAGTTAAAACCTAAGGCATCATTTCCTCTCGGAACACTCCTGCCTTGTTCAAGAATTACTTCCCCTGCTTTGTATCCAACAGCTTCTTTCCTGTTTTGTAACATCAGAAGTCTGACAGTGAAACCTTTTTCCCTTGATGCAAGGTTCTTTCCCTGTCTGGCATTCATAAGCGATTACAGATGGAATGAAAGCTCTTGGGAGTGGGGAGAGGTACAAAAAACTCTCTCGTTGGTGATCATCATGAACAATTTACATGGGAACTTAGAGCAGTGCTGCTCAAACCCAAGCTCCTGTCACTATCAAAAAGAATTACTATTTAATGAGCTTCTGTTTTCTTTAATGGTGTGAGATTAAGGCTGCTTGCCACCAGGTGAATAGTAATAGACAATTTTTAAGCAAATGAGGCCCTCATTCCCTTAATTTTAATAAATGATGGAATAAAATACGCTTTCTTATTTTCCACTTTCTTAAGCAGAAGCTTCACTACAGACTCCTTGCTTCAGCAATTGAAAGCATTTGGGCTTACTTTGTTCCTTTCCCTTTAAGGTTTTATTTGGATAAAAAAAATTTATGATAAAAATTGAAAAGAAACATTATGGCACAACAATTAACTGCACAGAAAGCTCCTTTCAGTTTAAATATTCCGCTGCAGTGTGTGAACGGAGGGAGAGCAAGAGAAATCAGCTCAAAGCAAGTGTGAAGCTGACAGGTGAAGCTTGGTGGTGTGGCTTATGAGCAAGTTACTGTGAGAAAAGCTGGAGGGGAGATTTCCAGCACATTAGCTGAACCATGGGAACTGCCTGTGCTCATGGCGCCTCCAGAGGTAAATGTGTAGCTTGCCCCCGGGTGAAAATGGATCTTGCCATTTGCAACACACAGCGAGTCACTGGCTTGAAAGAAGCACCTGAAGGCAAATAATGAGGTAAAACAGCAGAAGATTACGAGGGATTCCTCCCAAGGCCTGTTGATGGCAGAAGGTATGAATATACTGTTTAGAAATCTAATATGTGGACTAATGATTATTCTGAAGCAGGAACTGGACTTTAAGCCACTGGATGGGTGCAGAGAGAATCTCTGAAAGTCACATAGGAATTGCAGCTGAGGGAAGATGGAATCAGGATGCAAAGGGGAATAGAACATACTCAGCTGATGGATTGGACAAAAAAAACTTTGCAGCAGCAGTTTGGGCAATAATATATTTGTTGAGAACAAAGCAAATGGTGTTGTAGCAAACAGAAATACAAAGAGAAGGGCAGAACTCAGAAGAAAGCATGTCAATTATTAGGAGGCACACAGTAGGCCATATCTTTAAGATCTTATAGAATAAGAACCTGCAGGTTCTGGAAGTAACCAATATCAAATTATGTCTAATTAAAGTTTAAATAAAAGGCAGGACATTGGTATTTTTCACAGTAAAATAGAGTAGTAAGGAAGGCTTAAAAGAGGGCAATTAAGAATTCTCTGCTAGCCATCATCAGCTAGAGCTGCTGGAGAAGATGCTCAACAAGGGATGGTAGATATTAATTTGGACTGATTGAATCATACATATCACAGTGGGCTGTCTCAATCATCTGCACAGGTACTGTAAGTGAAAGTATATTTGTAGAGGAGGAAAAAAGTGAATGAAAGCCAGAAGCTGCTGAAATCTCTGTGAAAGTTTGAATGGGTTAAGCAGCACTTCCATATTGTGCAAAACCCTAAGCACAACTGCAATCAGCTCTTAACCACCCTGAGCCTAAATGCCATCTTAGAAAGCAGAATTTGTACAACTGCAGCTAAATTAATTGGGCTGACAGAAAACATAATATGAGATTTTTTTTTTAAAATTGAGTGTAATTACAATTCCCTTTAACCCACTTCTTCCTCATAGCTGCATTATATAATTGCATAATTTCAAAGTAAAAACATAATAATTTATAATCAGTAAAAACACTTAGATGTTTTTTCAAATGCAAGTATTCCAGAAACAATTACATTTTGCTTTAAAAGCAGGAACACTCAGTGCTCTGCTTATTATTGGTGCTCAGAGTACAACAATCATATGTTATTCAGGATACTTACTGTCCACATAGGTGCCTGGCAAATTGCTCTGAACAATTTCTAGTGCAGTTATGGACAGATTGCTTAAAGGTTGAGTCCAATAAATGGAACAGCATTGTGACATGGTTTTTACTATTTACAAGAAAATATAAACAGCTTTAAATCCCCTCCATCTAAGGGTGTAGAAAGTCTTTAGACTATGCAGTGATTATCAACAGGTAGCTATATTTTTCCTTTAATGATAAAGCTAAAAGAAACAAGCCATGAATGAATAACTAGAGAACAATTACAATTACTGACATTTTTAATTTTACAGCACTGGTTGGTAACTTACAGCCTTTTTAATTACAGGTGTTGTTTTTCTTGTCTAATTCTTCTCTGTATTAGTGCCTTAATTTAGCTGACTGCTAAACTGCATCTGCTGGCATGCAGAAGAGGTTGTACAGAGGGGGGAATGGACAAGACTTTTGTGGGACTGCAAGCTTAAAAAAGTTTAGAATCTTTCTCTCCAATCTGCAGGTTACAGAAGCCAATAGATCCAACAGAAGTAGGACATGGATTTAGCTAGTTTATTTGAGCTTGGCTTGTGTCCATATGCTTTTCTTCTCCTTCAATACTGCATAGGGACAGCCACCACCATTTAGAAGAATTATCCCACTTGGCCCTAATGACCTACATTCTGATTTTTGGAGAGGAGCCTATTGATTCTGTTGCAACTCCAGTGGAAGATGTAATAGAAAACCAGCATGCTTTTTCTAGTTGAGATTTTTTTTGTGCACTTGGGATCCATTAGTATTTACTAATAAGTCAAAGCCACGTAAATACACAGGGTGTAGTTTCCCCTCAAATTCCATAGGTACTTTGGTAGGGAAGGCTGCTTGGGTAGTGTTCTGACTGGCTTAGGTTTTCAAAGGAAACACCCTGGCACAGACATAATCTGACAGACCCTTGCCCTGTTCCCTTCAAGTTTGGCTGGAGACTACGGTAGTTGCCTTTATATAAACACACAAAATTAGAAGTGGAGCGGTCATTCAGCTTTACAGCACCACAGATAACAATATGATTCTCTAATCAGTTCAAGAGGAGGAAGCACAGAAGAGCATAACACTGCTCAGTCTACATCAATGAACAAATGCAGTCCAGCCTCATTTTACTTACAGAGTCCTTCAGAACCAAACCCAGACCCACACAACCTGAGACACTGGGACACAGAGTTAATTTGACACTTGGCTACTTTTTCCCCCTACAGTTTTGCATTTTGTCTGAAGGTTCAGAGCTTGTCCTACTAATTTTGCTCCGTGTTTCAAAAATCCTTCAGAATTTCTGCAAGCAAAACTTTACAGTAGGTTTAGAAGCTTCCCTTAATTTCCAGAGCTGACTGGGAGGGAAGCTGACCCTGCAGGTATTAACTGGCAATTTGGATTAAAATGCCTCATTTAAAGAAATTACTCCATGGATGAATGGTTACTTTGCAGGAAGACAAAAATAAACTGAAGGACCATTGAGCTGGCATATGTTTGTGATCTGCAATAGAAGATCCCTGGGAATAATTGCAAAAAATAGCAAAAATAAACCTGCTTTGCAAAAGCAGCAGGATGATCAGCAGTCATATCTGTGGCTTAATTCCAGTTTACATAGGGACCAGAGTCTTTCCTCTTTACTGGAGAAAGCTGTGAGAGCCTGTGCTTTTATTTTAAATTCACAGACTTCAGGAGGAAGGCTTGAGACCATTTTAACAGGGAGATTAAAAGTGAAGCAAAAAAGGAATAATATTCAGATGGTTTGATTTTCCTTATTATAGTGCAGTTTCCCCTTTGCACTACAAAAGTGAGGTACACAATGAAGGAGTGACAATAGCCAGACTATTTTTCAACAAGTTTACAGCTTAAGTACACAAGGCACACAAAATGGAAAAGGGAATGCTTCATTTCTGTTTTGAAGGATGGTCATACAGGGACTGGGAGATTCAGTGATTTGTTCAGAAAGAGCCTGTGCTATAGAGCAGGAAAATACTCCAGAAATCTCATGCTCATCCTCTCTTTCTCGATGATTAATAATACTACCCTGTTAAAAATTTAAAAATTGCTTTTCAAGGGCACCTGCTCAGTATCCTGGCTTCCATCTATTTTTAACATGCATATGAAAGGAAACAGTTTCAACACTGAAATGAGGATGAAATCCTTCACCAAGAAGGGTTGGTGGGAAGTAATTACAGAGCTATCTTTTGTTAGGATTGTCAGATCCACACTTGAGGGGCTCATGGGTTGGGGAAAGCCCTATAATGTCACTTTGGATCTGCATCTTACCTGCTCTGCTTCCCAAAAGTAGCTTCTAAGCACAGTAGGTGCTCAGAGATCCCGTTCATGGGGAAGGATATCTTGGTATGGCATAACCCATGGGTATGCTGTCAAAAATCTGTGCATGGTCTAACTCTGCTGCAAGACATTACAGACACCTCTGCAATTTTTGCAACAAATGCTTCTCCAGCAGTAACTTGGCTGTAGGCACATATCTCTTTGCCTTCATTTAAATAATACAAAAAAAGCACCTTGTTTCTAACACAAATCTCTTTTAAACTACAGTTTCCCGTGCCTGCTGAAAAGGCACCTACGGGTTCATTTGGAAGGTCCAATAGGGTGCAGAAAATGGAAAAAAATTTCCCAGGTTTCCCAACACAATTAATCCCCAGTGAATCTCCCTGATTAGCTTTCCTTTTGGCAGGTAATTAAGACCTTTAGCAAATTACTCATGTGCTCAGGTTATAAATGTCATTTATTTTATAAGCCCTGTTTCAAAACCGGCAAATAATTCTAAAGAGATGCCATGGAGAGGGTGGAAGGTGAGGAGACAGTAGAATAGAAAAAGGCTGACAGCTTCTGAAGGGAAAGTGCAGGGAGTGCTACAGACAGGAAACCAAAGAGACAGGAGGGAAGGACAGCCAGCCAGGGAAAGAAAAACTGCAGAGCAAGGGAGGGATAGAGCGGAGGGAACTGGAGAAGAGAGAAAACATGACATGAAAATGGAGTAAATAATAAGACAACAAGGTTATTCCCAGTAGCCCTGCCCATACTAGCCATCAAAACAAAAGGGGGTGCTTCAGGCTCTACAATTTCACATTAGTCTTTCCTGCAACCATCGTGCCCATTTTAAACACAAGGCTCTATTTCCTTTTTTCCCACCCTCACTTTGACTTTTCCATCAAGCTTTTCATCCAAGTGATGCTTCTCCACTTTAGGAGTGCTTCTTTACAGCACTCACAGAGGCCTCAGTCTCACTGCCTCTAAATGCTACTGGGAGACAAATCACAGTAAGTAGGAAGGAAAGACAAGAGAGAACTCAAAGGCTCACAGGTTTTTTTTCCATCCCTGTATATAATCTGTCTTTTTTTTTAATAATGCATTAATCCATTAAAAAGGGATTTAAGCAAAAGAAGTGTCCTTGCTCTTTTTAAAGCAATTTACACAACTGACTTTTTTTTCTCTGACCATTTCATTGCTCTGTTTATGGTTCTTTCACCACCTATAAAACTCCAACTTTTTTAATAAAACACTTGGGTTCCAGAAAAAGAGGTTTTATCTCCTTAATGAATAAAATGCCTCTAATCCACTTTACAAATCTCAAAATATAGCCTATAAATGTATTGTGGGTGTTTGATGATGTTTGTCTGCTTTATTAGTCATGTAATACAGCACTGCAATGTTTTTTCACCTTGGATTTTGAAGTACTCTCCTTGGACCTTAACTGCTTGCTGATGGGTTTGGGATTGCAGTGCTTCTCCCCCTCGTTCCTGCCTGCCAGACTCCACCAAGCTGGAAGCTTTGGCAAGTGCTTTGAGAGCAGTGTTTTCAGAAGGGAGGTATCATCAAACCCAGGGGTGTGTCCCACTGAGCATTGCTGCTGTGCCCAGCAATGGATGGCCACAAGGATCATTGAGTCCAGTTCTTAAGTAGCACAAATTTACAGATCCTGGAAGATCCCAAAGCAGGCAGGTCTTGAGCTGCAGCTGTTGGAATCCAAGGCACTCCTCTGGCTGCCCTGGGAACTCAGGGCATGCCTCTGGCTGCCCTGGGGGGTCAGCAGCCCCAGCAAGGGGGTCCCAGACCCTGGCAAGAAGCCCAGAATGGCACCGGCTTTGACCTCAGCCCATGGGAAAAGTTACCAACACTGCGAGAATCATTGCAAGCCATGAGAGTGTGAAAATGAGCAGTGGTTTAGTATTTCACAAGGTAAAAAAATAGATTTTAGGGTTTTTAAAATGAGGATGAAGGGTCTAAGATGGAGGATTTTGGGCGTTGCCTGGTTCTTCTTCTTCTTCTCCTTCTCCTGCATCTTCTCTGGTGGTGGTGGCACAGAATGATTGGTAGAATGAAAAAGAGGTAGAAATTACGTGTCTAGAATAGGTGCAAATGAATTGGTATAGAACAGTAACTAATAAATGCGTTGTGAAGAATGGTTGGAGGATGGAAAGGGCACAAAAAGGCCGGGACAGCCCAGGACTGGGCAGTGCCCGCTCGGACTCGGCTGCATCAGATGTGCAGCCGGAGCTGAGAGCTGGCAGAGATAAGGAGAAATCAACAACCTGAAACAACATCTGCAGCCGTTTCTCATCTGTTCGGGCTCGAGGTGAAACTTCCCAGAGGTGAAGATAAGAACCTGGATTTGTGCAGAGTACCCAACTCGCACATGCAGCTCACAGCCAGCTTTGCACTTCACCAACCCTTGGCTTATCAGAGCCAAGCCGTGCCACAAAACATATCCCATAAAATCTAAGTCAGTGCTGGCTGCCAGAAGTCCCTGAGGGCTCACCCAGCCACCACTCTCTGGTGTCCCAAGCTTGGCCCCTGGTGGTGGCAGCGAGGAACTTGCTGTGGGATCTCCACACTTCCCAAGGGCTCCTGCACCTCTCTGCAGCATGAACCAGCACATTCCTCTTAACTGGCAGCAGCCTGGGTACTGGGTATGAAGCTTCTTGCATGTTTAATCTTAAGCTTTCCACTGTGTAAGTCAGAGTCACTATTTTAAAATATTTTTCTTTGAATAAAGTAAACAGCAAAAAAACCATGATCTCTCATGCAGGTAGGACAGATAGACTGGATCCCCACCAACCTTACATATATAATTTTTCGCTCGGAAAACAGATAAAAGATGTGCTATAAAAGAGAAAATCCAGGCAATAGATTAGAAATACTCAGTGCCAAAACCAGCTAACTTTGCCTTCAGGGAAGGTTGCATTTCAGCAGTTTTGCAGTGTGCTCCAACTGCTCTGCCTGTGCCCACCCCTTACCTGCTGGGCCGCCAGCCCCAGCTTGCTCCAGAACTGACCTGTGGGGCACTGCTCATCTCAAGTCCCACTTGGTGAGAAAAAACCCCTGCGTGCTGCTGGAGCCAGGACCTAACAGAGCTGCATTATCATTGTAGCAGGTATTTTGAGAGCCAGCCTGAAACCTTAAAGAAATGTTGACTTCTATCTTGAGGTTAGAAGGAATACACAGTAAGTATCACCAAATGAATTATTAATTGCTTAGGTAAAAGAATGAGGCTAATTCCATTCCAACTCTACCAGGATCCCTCAGGATTCTCTATAAAATACTGGTAAAATGGACATCTGGTTTTGGAGACCTAATATATTTGCAGGGTCAACCAAAGTGAAATTTAACTGTAAAAATATTATTTTAAGAAGAATTCCATGCTGTGAGAGGCAAAAAATTGCTATTTATTTTACTGCCTACATGGAAGAGGTGCTTCTGTGATACAAAACAAGCGGGAGCAACATTTTGGTCAACCAGAAATGAGGGAACGGCCAGGGAAAACCTAAGCCAAGCAAAATGGAGAAAGAGGTTATGTTTTGCCAGTGCCTGTAAAATAAGCCAGGCAATGAGATATTCTTAAATTTAGTTTTAGTCTTAACATGCATTTCCTCAAGCTGCCAGAGAAATCTTGAGTTTTAGTTCTCCCTCTTTGATTTACTCCCCTCTGCAGAATCACTGTGTAAATCTCCAGTTTTAGCTGCCTTGGAGACAAAGTCACACGAGTGAGAAATGGCATATTGCCTAAGCAAGGTAGTGCATCATGAAAGCAAACACGTCTAACAGCCTGCTGAAGATGTGATTACAGGTTACAACTGTGCAGTGATCCTAGGCCAAAGCTCACTGGCAGATCCTGCCCACAGTGGGCTCTGCCCTAGAGCTGACCCACAGCCTCAGCAGTGCAGTACTATCCAAGCATTTGAAAAGAGAAGACCGTGATCTTTTTCTCATTCTCTTCCTCACAAAGTCCCTCAA
The DNA here is from genome assembly GCA_026261815.1 of Monarcha castaneiventris obscurior. Taxonomy (NCBI): domain Eukaryota; kingdom Metazoa; phylum Chordata; class Aves; order Passeriformes; family Monarchidae; genus Monarcha; species Monarcha castaneiventris. The sequence continues at coordinate 26,419,437 of JAMPIT010000886.1, read as the reverse complement.
TGTGCTACACTCAGGTTTAATGCATTTTTCATGTTTGCTGACATCAATTTCCACCTTCAGAAAACCAAAGATGAAAGGACAGTTCTGAGTGTGGCAGCTGATTGCACTCAGGCCATCTGCATTGCTCTTCCTACCATTTTTACCCCTTCCTTGCTGGGTGTGAGCTTGCTAAAGCTCCTTCAGCTTGAGGCTGACACCTGGTAAGTGCTACACAGGCATAAAAATGATTTTGTTTGGTCCAGGAAAGAAGCAAGCACATATTCTGCAAATCAGTAGTAGTCCTCCTGCTTTGTGAAGTCACAGAACACTTCAGGATCCCCTGTGCTGGCTTCCAGCATGTAACGATTGCAATGAAAAGCCAGATCTTTCAACTAGCAGTAAAATTCAGCTCAGTTAAAGAAGGACCCCAGGCAGCAGCAGTGCCTTCTGAAAGTCATCATCAGAGAATTATTGTGTTTTCAGGTACAGCTCAGGCACTCTGCTGATTGTGGAGAATTATTTGCATGCTCTTCAGTGTACCTATAGCATTTATTAAGCAATTATTACCAGTTGCTTAGAGAGACCACAAAGGATCTTCCCTCCACCACTGAGCTGCCTTAGAGCAGACCGATATTCCAAGACGACACACTGGACACTTGGTCTGACTGCTGTATCTTGTGGCAATGACAGAGTGCTAATCTGGGCAAAGGAAAACCTCACCTAATAAAATAATTGACTTTTTTCCTCCTCTGCAGCATGAGCATCTCTGGCCCCCATTGACATCTCCTGTGCACAGGCACCGAGGCAGCTACTGTAATGGGTTAAATATGAACACATAGCAAAGATTTCCAGAAAATCATCACTGTTTTCTTAAAGGAAAGTTTTCTTAGGAAAGAAGAACTGCTGTCTTACCAGTAGAGAACTTTCAAAACCATACAGCCATTCATCAGTCAAAAAAAAAAAAAAAATCTAGTAAGAGCTGATGGGGTTTTTTTTCTTACAAAGAGGAGGTTTGTCCATAGGCTGCTTTTAGGACTCCTACCACTGTAAACCAACACTGAACACCACATGCTACAGGTGTTACCACCCATCACTCATTGAGGACTCTCTCACATGCCAGATGGGTTTGTTGAACAGTGAATGAGACTGTTCTGGCTTTGCGACCTGCAATGAAAGCTTCTATCAGTCCATTTGAATAATCCTTACTTACCTACATCTTTAAAAGTATAGCAGAGAAAAAAAAGATACAATTTACAGTTAGATGGTACTTGTAAAGGATAAACAGTTGCTTTATCACTCTTATAATGGGTGTGATAAACCAACTGTTCTTCCTTAATGCTTCTTACCAGTAAAAGAAAGAACCTCTCCCCACATTAGCTTGAGCACTTCTTCTAAAACAAGTAACCAGAGGTGGGTTAATCTGCTTTTACAGTTGTCTAACACCCCACATTAAATCATGAATCTCTCTTAATATAGCAAGGACACATGCAAGTTTATAGTGACCTATGTCACAGGATGATAATAATAATAAAAACAACAACAACAATAAACAATCACCATCAAGATTAAGATGTATTCTGTGTTTTTCATAGTAATTTTCCTGATCTCAGTCCCCTATTCATCAATGGGAAATTTGGCCAAATGGAAGTTTTATTTGGTAGCAGTGGAAAAGGATTAATCCTTGGGTCAATGAGGAAGAGCAGAATAAATTGTAGAGCATGTTTTTTAAGAATTAAATTCACATAAGTAGTAATAACTTGTAGCAACAAATGCTTGTTTCAGACTAGAGTAGATTTGCTAATTTACCTTCTTGTCAAGTGGGTTTTTTAAGGTTATTTGAGCTGGAGAGACTCAAGAAAGCTTTCAATCTCCTATCCTCATTCTGTTCCTACAAACTCATATTTCATATTCTGAATTAAATCCAAAATTGCCTCCTTGGTGTTGATGGGGTAAAAATTCTCTTTAGTCTGTAAGATGTAGCAGCACTGCTGTGGAGAAAACAAAACAAGCTCAAACCCACTCACATGAACAGATGAGAAATGCAGCCTGACAGAATTTCTGTAGTTTTATATGGGAGGAATTAAAAATAAGGGCATTTCTATAATAGTCACGGACATTCCTGACCATTAGCTGAACAGAAAATAGCAGGTAGCATTCAAGAAAGAGAGCAGTTTACCTACCACCCCCAATTCAGTTTAGAGCTACTGCATGGCATGAGTTTCATTACCTCAGTTCATCACTGAAAGCACAGAAATTTCTCCCAGACATTACCACTGGGGAAGGCATTAAGCTTCCAACCATATTTTGGCACAGTTTGTCATGAAAAATATAACAGCTTTCCTTTGTAGAGTGGATATTTATTTTATCACTGTAATTGGACCCAGAATTCCTGGGAAGGAGGGGGAAGGAATTTTGCCCTTTTATTGGTACCAGATCAGTCACTTGTGCTGGTGACAACCACACCACTACCAATGCTGTGTCTGCTGCTGGAAAGAGCTGTGACTCTTTTCCCTCCTCTCTGTCCCTCCCCAGAGATAATTTTCAGAGCAGCTAGTGATGTGAATAAGGTGAATGAACAGACATTTTATGGGTCATTTGTCATAGTTATGCCAAAGCAAGGAAACATCCATCTGCAGTTAAAGAAAGGTAAGAACTTTGGGAAGAAGCTCTAACACTTCTTTCACCTATTTGCTGCATGCATTCTACCTTTCCAGAACTGGATTTAAAAAACATAAATATTCTTGAACTATTTGAAAACTCCTTACCTCCAGGTGATATATTTATTCCTATGAGCTAAAATACCCCAAAAAAGAGAGTTTCCAATTTCTTGGAGCGAGGGCCACATCTTGGAAGATAGTAAGCACAGCAGTTAACCTCACAAATCACTGTAAATTGAGTCCTATCTGTAATTTTCATTTCATTTCATTCTTTCCTGATAGATAGTAGCTTGAATTTGATTAGATTTGTTGTGTACTAAAGCAGAGTTAAGAAAGACTAAATATGCAGCTCCCTGAAGAAAGCACACAACAGTTAGGATAGGGAATGAGTTAATTGAGGTTGCAGGCATCCATCAGCTAAGAGCACAACAGGAAAGCAACAATAAGTCAGGGCTTCTGTCTATTCCTGATTGCACCATTGATTCCCTATGACTTTCTAAAAGTCATTTCCAACATGGGTGTTTGCTGAGAATTTCATGAAGATCCACAAAGTTGGGACACCAGTGCAAATTAGTTTTCCATTACTGGAACTGGCAACTAACTTAGGAGATATGGAAATTGATTACACAAAAAGAAAAAAATTGCCAAGTTTATCGCATCGCTGCCATTGGATTCCAATCCTTTTCAGAACAGACCTTCTCAGAGATGCAGCTTCTTATCTGTCTTTCAGTGTTCCAATGTGTGGAAGAATAGTAATATCTCCTCTAGGAATAAAAAGTAGGAGCAGCAAGTTACTCTGTCAGGTTCCTGCAGTCCTCAGTTCTTGGAACAAAGAAGGCTGTGGCTAAAACCTGATGCCCACCTGCAGGTCAGCCCTCACTAGTCCCAGGCAGCCAGAGGCTATGTGAGGATAAAATTGTCTTAGCCAGGCATTTTAATATAGCAAGGTTTTTATGGGATTGCTTGGAATATGTACACAAATAATTCTAAAACATCTCAGATGCCTTTTATTGTTAGAAATATCTGTTATTTCCAGCTGAAATTCACATCCTGCTCCAAGTATCTTGTGCCTTACCTCTACAGAAGAAGCAGCAAAACTACATATTGGTGGCCTAAACAACAGACCATGGTCTGCAAGATTTTGTCCTAAGCAGCCCAGCACAATGAATACTTGAAACATGTGATGTGTCTGCTGACCAGGCACCAGATCTTCTTATGATGTCTCACCTTTCTGGGGGTACCCAACATGAGGAAGATACCCAGACATCCCATTTAGGTGACAACACTATAAAAAGAATCTCTGCCATCCCCCATGAAACGCAGTAAGAACCCATTTAAGGAGACATAATGGGATGTGAAAGAAGGGGAAAAGGAAGTGGAAGGAAACACAGAGTAGCAAGCAGATGACCTTTCCAGTGACATAGTCCCTGATCACTTCTTGAATTCTCCTGCTCCACTTTTAGGATCTGGTTCAGTTGTGCTCTCATTGTTAAAGCCTGACAGCTTCTCTTTTGAGAGAGGAGACTCGCTGTGCTGCACAGGAAAAAGTGGATGTGAGTGAAAAAAAAAAAAATCAATGACTCTGCATTTAAGCATTACCATGTTTAGTCACAGGCTGAAAATGTGAGCACAACCTGGATCCAGTCTTTCTTTAATTCAAACCCCAGGCTTAGTTTTAGCCTGCACACAGTATCCTTGCCTGCATTTAACTCCCCAGTATGTTTCACCTGGCAGAATGTTTTTGTTCACACTATTGTGCCATACACTGTGAAACACCTGCTACATCCCTCCCTTGAGGGTGGCTACTTTTCTGGGCTGGGTGAAGGGATTTCTCTACCCAGGGTAATCTCTAGTCAGCTGTTCCTCTTTCAGAATGAAAGGTGATATATAAATGTAAATGGTATTTCAGTGCCCATCTTTCTCTTGCAACATGGGGAAACGTGTTTTCTTACAGTACATTTCATCTACAGAAAAAGCACTTTCCAAGACATCTTTTACCTTTTTGCTGACACATATTAGCATCCAAAGCAGAAAAGCCCTCCATTATTATTTTTAAGTTATGAAAACACTATTCCTTCTCAAACCTGTCACCTGCCATAGATCTTAATCAGCTTCAGTCCCATTATGGCAATTCCTGTTGCAGTGAAACAGGGTTTAGAAAGAATTTTTTTTACCCAGGGAAAAATTATTTTCTTTTCAGTGGGATCCACAGCATTAAAAAAAAATAGGGTAGCATATGCCCTCCGATATATCTTACTGAATGCTAAATGTTAGAATTGTATAAAATCCAAATTCTGGATAGTTTTCAGCTTTCCATTGAAGTTCTGCCTTGGAAACATTACTAGGGCAGGCTGCCAGATGAAAGAGAGTAGAAACATTCTTAGGAAAGACACATTTTTTTATGTCTTTTGCCTTTACAAAGTGGTTGCAGTCAAACGATGCGTGGCTGGTGGTGCTTAAACAAACAAAGAAGTGGCCACTGGGGAGTTTTCTTTTTGTTCTAAATCATCTTCTCTATCCTTCTCTAGCTGGCCATGAACATAGTTATGACAGATACACCTCTGAGACTCCCCTGAACTGTGGTCCCATTTGTGGATCGTATTTCCCCCTTTTAAATGTCTCAGTCATTTAAAAACCACCTTACAGAAGAACACCCTATAGAAAATCAGGTATTTGCATAGGTGTGGGTTGCTTAGCTGGAAGTTCCCTGTGAAGGCCGTGGCTTCTCATCACCCAGCTTCCTCACCCAGCTCAGTCCCTTGCAACTGGGAATATCCAATTTTTTTAATTTTTTTTTTTTTTGGCAAATCTGAAGCCTCAACCAGCCAATCTCAGGAGAGACAGGAGGTGGAATCTCTGAGGCTGCAATGAATATCCAAAATGCCATTGCCTGTCACCACAGCACAGCATCAATGGTAGGACAAAAAATGAACCTACCATTCTTCCTTGTGCCATTGGCTGGCAGAGTAATCCCAGATAAACCATCTAATTTCACTCAAGTCATCTTTCATAGGCCATGAAGTGGGTCTGATAATTCCTGTATTTCCCAGCTCATTCTGAGAGTGTAAAAATCAAAGATATTTATACTGACAAACAGACTTCTGTTAAGAATCAGGGTAAAAAGGGTATGTTTATAAAGAGGCCCAGCTTTGCTTGCTTCCCCATCACCAAAATTCTGGACCGTGCTATCTTATTAGCAATCCAGTTCTATTTAACAGTAAAATGCTAAAAACCAAATAAAATAACCCAAATGAACAAAATAAAAGAGCAAAACTCTGATGCAGGACAGAGGAACTAGTTCCATATTTCACATCCCCTTTTTTCCCCAGCTCCTTTGCTTGCCTTCTTGCAACACAGCATTTGTTGCTTTTCTACAGGGCATTTTATGTATCTTTTATCTATCACTCTGGTATGAGTTTCACACATGTAAGACTGAATGCACTAAAAATTCCTTTCTTCTGACTTATGCCAGCATCACATTCTTATTCTCCATTTGCCTCCTGTTAGAGGTTATAAAGATGCAGACAAATAGAGACATACTGCAATTTTCTATGCTGATGGCAAAATAGAAGCAAAACAATTTTGTTTACACGCAGATTAAATGTGTCCTAAAGGATACCTTTACACTGATACTTCACTGTTCTTTGAGGAGCTCTTTACCAATACCTTGCACTCCTTCGATTGCTCAGTTGGGCTCTATTAAAAAATAAATATCTAGCTCCTGCAAAGTGTGGTTTTGTATTTAACAATACTGGATTTTAATTATCTCTTCCTCTATTCCCCTTAATTTTAACTATCTTATTGTTTATCTTGATAAATTAACTGTTCTTTTCTCCACTTACATATTATCCCTCCAGTTAATCATTATTATGCAGTACTTTTGACTTGTACTAAAGCTACCTTTTTGACTTCCCCTGTTACTAATTACTTTTAAACTCTCTCCTGCTGAACATTTCTTCTCCAGTAGGATCCAGTTTAACACTCCATGTAAGCAACTGGGTACTATAAATGAAATGAGGCTGCATTTTGTCCCTGAGAGAGACAAAATACCCTCCCAGATTTCTGGTTTGACCTTTAAAAGAAAGTTTGCTGGAAAATAAAGGCATAGGCTATGAGTTGCACACAAATTTATACAGAAGATGACTTGCCTCATCTGTACAATATGGCTTCCCAGTTGGTTTGGCAGCAGACTGAAAATGCAAAACAGGAAGAGCATCTGGACATCTTTTTAGTATCATCAGTAAAAGCACTTCTCTGCAGATGGAGAGCTCAGGGGCTCAATCTTGGCAGGGCTGACCTTGCTCAGCAAGTGAGAGCTCGTCCCACAGAAATGCATTTGACATCCTGCAGCTGGGAGAAGGGTGACACTGAGTTGCTGCTGCTCCCAGCCACACTCTTTCCCTGCCCAAAGCCACCACGAGCCTGTCCATACAAAGGAATGGAATGCCCTCGTCCTCTCTCTTAGTGACAGCTTCTCTGTACTAACAGTGAAATTTTCTACCAACAGATTGGTGAAGTGTAGCGCTTTATCTGCTCAGCTCTTCTGAGATAAAAAACCCCAAAACATCAGGGACCCTGCCTTCCTCATGGGCTAATTTCTCCAGGTATATTTGTATACATTGCCACCAACTACAGGCATGCCTAGCTTACTTCTGTAACTTCTCTTGCTGAAGTAAATTTCTCAGTCCTTACTTCCCACCTGTAATTTGCTCCAGTCCCTAGCAAACCCACTGCACTCCTGAAAAATGTGAATGAGACCAGTAACCTTCCCATTGCTTGACCAAGCGTGTCTGGATGCTGTGTGTTCACAATTAGTGCAAGGGTCCTTCCTGAGGAAAGCCAAAGGCAACTGCACACTACATTCACTTTCCCAAGCTGATGATAATGGTATTGTACTCTTGGAATTATGTTTGTTTGTACTTGAAACAAGTGCTGGAGATTAACAATATAAACTCTGCTAGTTTGGAAAGGGACTACTGAAAACACGTAGAACGTGACACCACTGTTCATGAGAGCTGATTTTCACATGTCTGGAAACATGGCAGGCCAAATTATCTGTGATCACCTTACAGAGAAAAACAATTACCCCTCACATTAGAGAGGGTTTACTGCTTGAATCAGACTGGCACTACAGAGGGCAGAGCCACTTTCCAGTCAAGTGAGCCCACAATGGCAGAAGGGAGAAGGGAAAGTCAGGGAACAGCAAACACTGTCCAAGCTGTGCAGCTGTGCAGGTTTAAACCATAACCTATGGAAAATTACTGCAGACACACGCTCAACAGACTCCAAATACACAGGGAAAGCTTTGCGAGCTCTGTGTAGTTGTATATATATACACATAATATATACACAGTATATACACACACAATATATTGGATGCCCTGCAAGAGAAATCTGGTACAAACACTGCATTAAATTTGTGGGAGTATGTCCTAGTGCTCCGAATGAGCACCAGGGATGTGAAATTCCTTGTGCCAGAGGTGCCTGCTATGAGCACCAGTAGGAGGTTCCCTGGATTCACTGCTCACACAGCTACATGTACTGTGTGTGTTGCTGCTGTACTGGGAGAGACAAGCCCGTGAATTGATGTCAGTCATGAGCTCTGCAGTCTCTACGCTGCCCAAAGCTGCTTATTTGCAAAAACACTGGAATTTTGCCAGTTACAGATGTGAGGTGATGCCTGGTCTGCCAGCTATGGCACTGAGCTCCTCTGCTTGGTTACCTGCTGGGAAATAGGACTTTGGGCTCTGCAGTTGTTGAACATGCTGCTGTATTTAGCAGCAGTGCTAAAGGCAGACAGTTTCCTGCACTGAATATATAAATAGTAAGCAGATATATTACTTCAGAACAAAATATTAGTACATCACAGACTCCAGTTTTGCCTAGATGGATTCTGGGAGTAGTGAGAAAGTACTGTGCAAAACATTTGTTTCCAGGATTCCAGTTCAGCATCTGTACTATGGAACTGTATCACCTGTCATTTTCCATGAGAGATTCTGCATCATAAAAGCTTGAAACAAACATCTAAAATGACATTATCAAAGGAAGTGAAACTTCTGACTGATGGCCATCAATAGTGGTGACAAAAAAGAAGAATGGAGAGATTTGTCTTTGCATGGACTTGAGAGCCAATCTAAGTTATAATGATTGATGGTCATCATCTGAGCACTGAGGAGCTGTGTTTGCAGAACTCAGTGGTATAAAGGGCCTCTCTATCCCTGGTCTACAGTATGGAAGAAAGCTACATACTACAGGAGGAGAACAGAGACCTCACAGTAGTCAGCACATGCTAGATTTCACCCATGTTTTATATATGTGCATCTACACAGATGTGTATCTACACTCATTTCTTGCCGCAGAATGATGGCTGTGATTATCAGCTATCAGCTTTGTGGATATAATACAGGAATGGAAGAGCAGAAGCTGAGTTTTACCAAATTCCTCTTTAGCAAACAGCAAATGACTGTTTTTTCCTGGGCACATCGACTTTATTGACTGAGACTGAAACCTGACCTAGACAATGCCGTTCTCCTTGAGAAACTCAGATCACCACAACCCCACTTTTTTAACTCCTGCATCCCAGTATTAGACATTAGCAGTTTGCAGAATCTCATGCTTGTTTTTGAAAATGTTGCATTAGTAGCTAGTTTCAAAATGCCTTGCAGGGAGATATAAATAGATTGGGGCATTCACTGAGCAATGAACTCTGGGATGAAACTGAACAAGTCAAAATGCCTGGTTCGGCATCTAGGATGGAGTAACTAACACCAGGCACAAGTATAAAATGGGAGAAGAGTGGCTGGAGAGCAGCTGTGTAGAAAGGGACCTCAAATTCGAATACCTTAGAGATCACTACTCAATCAGAAGTGATTCAGGTACATGGGGATGTGAATTGTCTGATGATCAGCAAACTGACCTGTATGGAAGGAACTGAAAACATGACAACATTCCCTTGTTTGTACTACAAGTCACTAGAGGCACAGAGAGATGATGACCAGGTATCATCAGTTGCACAATTATCAATACAATACCACAGGTGCAGCAGAGTGAATCAAGGTGCTTGCTTAGTGGACGAGATAAGAACTGTACTTTATGCCCTTAGCATCCCAAATGATACTGCTCCTAAGGGTACAGCTACAACACTTTTGAATTCAGAATGAAATTTCCTTGTTAGAGATGTGATTTAAAGTGATTGACTTACTGTTCCTAAATGCTTAAGCAGTAAATCTCTTAAAGCCAGCACTAACAGCTATTATCTCTACAACTCCATGGCACAGGGACAGAAATACCCACCACACAAAGGAGTGTCCCCTGCTCTGCATGACAGGCACCGAGCTTGTTGTCAGACTGATCCTGAGGAATAATCCTCAGGACTATCCTCCTCCAGACTGATCCTGTGTGTTCCTTCCATTTGCTTCTAAGGGTACTTGTTGCCCCTGAGGAGCAGGGAAGGGGATGTGTGGGATGTTGTCTGTAACACATAACAGTGTGCAAGGAGTAATATGCTGCTCTGCTTACAGGACTGAACAAAATACACAGCCTCTTGCCACAAGGTTTTGCAGCAGTGTCAGCTCCAGATGACATTCTGGTCAGAGGGGACAGTGCAGCCCCACACCTCCCTAAGGACTAAGCCAGGACTCTTCACAGAGACAGCAGCAGCAGCAAGAGACTCTCTCACAGAAGCAGCATTTTGACAAGTGCTGTAGTATGGCGCAAGGTCAGTCATCTGTGTTATCATGAACATCAAAGAGAATTTTTAATCATCTGCTCATACGTGCTGATGCCTGAGAAATTTAACAAAGACACAGAGCAGTACAATTAGCTGAGGAAAGAAAATAATGAGAGCTTAGCTGCATTTAAATGAGAGTTTAGTTGCATTTCAAACCATACCCACGGTGCAGGGCACTGGGCTGTGTCTGCAGCTGTTGCGAGGCTTTGCTCCAGCAGGTGTCCCTGTGACACAGGACCTGGCGTCAGCTTCCTCACAAATCACCTGGGAGCCTTGTGGCATTTTCCTGCGAGTCACCCCAGCTGTAGCAGGAGTGAAGGCATTGCAGAGGAGCTGGGAGCAGACAGAGAGTTTTTCACCTTATAAAGTCTGCTTTCAGTAATTACCTCCAGGCTTGGGGCAACAAGGTTTCTTCACTCTGTACAGCCTAATAATAATTAATTAACAAACAAGCTTAAATCGTCTGCCTGCAAAATATGTGCCCTGATAACACATTTAACTGGAATGGTAGTGCCTGGGGGAGTGCTTATGTCCCATAGGGCACCCCACATGTCAGCTAGGGTACAATTCCTATTCTTCTGTTTGGTAAGGAAAGCTGCTTGGAAAGGACCGGACTGCTCTGGTCCAGGGAGCTGTTCCATGCTGGCCCCCTGTGCCTCACCCAACAGCAGCATTCAAATCCTGAATCCATTGAATTCTCTCATCATCTCCAAGTGTATTCCATCTAAATTGGACAAAACTGCAGTTGCTGACTCCATAATTTGGACACGTATCCCAGGGTGTATATGCCTGCTTCTCGTTTGGAGTAGCTGCCTCCTTTTTGGCTATGCCAGTCATTAAGCAAATGCCAGTCATCAGCAAAGCAGCAGCAAATAGAGCCCATGAAGCTGGGCATACATCCATGGTCAGGCTGCAAACATCAGGACCAGGCAGGCTAGATGGCTCTTCTTGGCCTCTCTTTCCTGCTAGGTTGATTTAAGGGTTAGGGTTAGGGTTAGGGGTTAGGATTAGGGTTAGGTTAGGGTTAGGGTTAGGGTTAGGGTCAGGGTTAGGGTTAGGGTTAGGCTTAGGGTTAAAGGTGCCCAATGATCATTTATGCCAGCTGAAGTTTTGGCCCAAGGTACTGAAAAGTGCTAGGAAATATAAATAAATGGAGACTTTTACCCTAGTATATTTTGCAAATGATATAAAGGATTTAATCTAACCACAGCTGGATGTTGACAGAGTTTCAACATTCAGATTTTACACAAATAGACCATAGTTGAGAACCGGCTGTACTCAAGGGACTCTCCCTCGCCCCACTTCCCCTTCGTCCTTTGGGTTGGTAACACAAAGTTTAATTTATTTATTTGGGAGGAACCATTTTAAGGCCACAGGGTGCTGGGGTCACAGGATAAGTGGTTCCTATGCTTTCCATGAGGCCTGGTCCCATGAGACCCAATGAAATGAGAAAACTTTAGCTGTCTGAGCTGCTGTGCAGTATTCTCTATGGACTCTGACAAACACCCACAAGAGAAGTAAAAGGGAAGGCTTTGCTGTCTGTCTCAGGCTCTTCACAGCCGCTGGCAAATTGCAGCAATCATCAGCTCCTACTTTATTGGTATTCAGGCCCTGTCCCCATTCCCCCAGCCTCTGATGCTGGATACAACCTGCCATTTAGCCACCACAGTGGAGCATGTTTCTCAAGCCATTACCGCGAGCTCTCAAGGCAAAGGGAAAGTCACCTCATGAATACTAACTTAGCTGTGTCATATTGACCCGTCTGTGTTCCTGTAACCCAAGAAGAAAAAATCCCTCACCCTCCAGGCATCTATTCACCATGTCACGTTTTCTTTTTGAAAGCTTTTCAAGGTAAGACATCCAATTTACTGCCACTTCTTTCTCTGCAACCTGATAAGAACTGATAAAATTACCAGGCACAAAGGCTCTCATGAAATATTCCTATTTCTCAGCACACACAGGAGTTATGCAAGAACAAACAATTCTCAGCAAAAGTGTCACATCGTGGGGGACATCACGATCATTTGGGAAGCAATGAAAAAAGGAAAGCTGTATTTGATAAAACCACCATACCTCATGCAATAAAGGGCTCTACAGGAATCTGGTCAAAGCCACCTGCACCTGATTCACGATGTTCTGTCAGTCTAAATTTAAGCAGATAGAGTATTTTTTCCTTCAAAGACATCAAAGCAATTGGCAAAGCACTAGCTGTCACAATAGTCCCAGGAAAAATGCATTATCTCCACCTTAACACAGAGGGAAACTGTGGTAATGAAAGGTTCAAGCTATCAAAGACTGAGGGTGTAAGGCATAAAGCTGGTATCCTGAATCTATCCTCTTCTGCCCTTCTAAAGTATTATTTTTCTTTTTTAACTCATTTTTGAACAAAGTAACTCCTTCCATGCCTGGGGACTCTGAGAAAGCCTGTTCTTAGTGTGTCTGCTTCTGCTGTTCAGAAGCTGGGAACATTAAATGCTCTGCAAAACACAATGTGGAAAGCAAGACATTTCCCATGCTCCCTTGCAGTGGGCATAAATAATGGTTGAAGGGAGACAAAGTGTTGGATTTGAATTTTTTTTACCCACAAATTAAGTAAAATACTGGATGCTTTCATCAAGTTAATAATCACATTCAAAAGGGCTGTGATGCTGAAACCTGGCATGCCTGCATTTCCTTCTCAAATAGTCCTCACAGCCCAAAGGTGGGGCTCTGCTGTGAAGCTGACTCCAGGAGGGTAGTTTCAAAGAAATTCCATTTTCCCTTTGACTGTTGGGGATGGTTTGTGTCCCTAGAGCTCAGCATGCCTCCAAAAGGTCACAGGTGAGAGCTGGCAGAACAGTGTAGGTCAGCCTGGCACCCCTGGAGCTGGTAATTGGTCTGAGTGGAGCTGGTGCTCCACCTGGGCTCCACCAGCCCAGAAACACAGTCCCAGGCTGATTGGGATGTTTATTAACACTTATGAGCTTTCTACTCACCCAGTGCAGTGGAAACAGTCTCAAATGAGGAGCTGCATGTTCTGAGATAGAGAACATTTGCTGAAGAGATTTACAGCAGGAAAAGACATTCTGTTTCAATCTAATACAAAGATCCAGTTAAGCCATTTTTCAGTGACATTTCAGTTTGATAATTACTGAGTTGTGCTTTGCACATGCTTACATGAAAAACAAAATAAAAGCTAATTTTAGAGTCCTCAATCAAGCCTGATGTTAGTCCTAAATCTTGATGAGTGGCTCCAGTTATTATCTTCTATTTTTAAAATATTTTGATTGATTTTCCTATTCTAAAGAACTAAACTGTAAACCATTTCTGCTGGTTCCAAAGTTTTTTTCTTTTAAAATATTTTGATTGATTTTCTTATGCTAAAGAACTAAACTGTAAACCATTTCTGCTGGTTCCAAAATTTTTTTCTTTTAATCAGTAAGAAATAAATGAGCTTTAATACAAAGACACAGAAACAAAAAAATCACTAAGAAAAACCAAGTTCTCCCAGTTACTGGAAATTTCTGCCTGGAGAAAGCAGTCCCCATTGTCAAATTGCTCCATATGAATCTTTTTCTGAAATAATGCTACTTCTCCAACACTGCTCACTCATATCCTTTAGGCTATCATATCTGTCACAGTAATAGCTGACAGCCTTGGCCAGCAAGGCACGTGGAGCTGGTGCCAAGGCGTGTTTGTACCTCTGGTGGCCAGCACATGGGTGTAAGCCTGAGACCTGCAGAACAGTCCCCTGCAGTGCTGAGCATCCTGGCAGAACTGGGCTTGTCCTGTGCAGTAGCTGTGGGACTGCTGTGCCCTGCTGAGAACTCCCCCAATGAACAGAGACCCACCTGCAGGCAGGGACGCATGGCAGGAAATGGTATAATACTCGTTGTTGAAGTCTTTGTTTGGTTCCTCAGTGAAAACCAGTAGGGAAGAGGGTGCTCGGGGTCTTAATGACCTTGGCCACAGGTGTGGTGGGGGACAAGTCATATCCCCAGCGTGCAGCAGAGAGTGCTCCCCAGCTGGGCAAGCAGAGAGGCACCCACCAGACCTGCTCTGGCTGCTCCTCAACACACACATCTTGGGGGACAACAAAGCTGGAGGAAGACAGGCACCTCCAGGAAGGAGCTCAGGGGTAGAAGATGTCTGGGATCTTGTGAGTCCCAGTGGAAATGGTGCCGAGAATATTTCTCTCTCAGGCTGATTTTTTTTTTTTTTTAAAAACACCATTAGCAGCTGTTTAATGCTGCCTAGGCTTTGCACAGGTGCCAGGCAGAGACCCACTACTTGAGCTGCAGTCTCTGTCACCATTCACTAACACAGCTCCTGGCCTTTGCTATTTTGTCATTCTAGCCAATAAAACGAAAAGTTGCTCGTAAGAGAAAGGTAAAGATTACCACATCAGGCCATCCTTAATGCCAACGTCTCCATGGAGCATTAGGGAAGTTTGGAAGATTGCCACCTGGCAATCAGACACTGTCTGGGAGGATGAAGAAAGCTTTAGGCTCTTGCTTGCTCTGCTGTGGTACACATTGTCCTGGTACAACCCAGTGCTTGTAGTGGGAGAAACCAGAGGAAGAAATACCTAAATCACTGAGCCCTGGGCTTCCCCCTGTCCCAAAGGGGCACCTCGCCCGTCTGCCATGGCAGGGGCAGTGCCCCAGCCATACACCTCACACTGTTTCCCTCCCACATTTGCCATGGCATGGAGGCTCCCCATCCCTTATCTCACCAAAGGATGATAGATCTGGGCCCTATATTTGTAGCAAGTCCTAAAGGCACAGAAATCTTTAGCTGCTATCATCAGTAAAAAGCTTAAGTGTCCCTAGAGTGTTTGGGGCAGGAAGGAAGGAATCACATAAAACCTCCACAAAATCCATTAAGCTGAAGCACTGAAGCTAGTTTTCATCTCATTTTGAGATTTTCACTTGGGCTATTTCAATTTGTAAACCTCCAGTTTTTAAAAAAAGTTCCTATAACTCCACATTCCCTTTTCACTGTGTCAGCTGAATACCTGACAGATGTTAAACATTATTTGCGTTTTGGCTTTCTACTTTGCCTAGTTTATTCCAGCATACGAAACTTCAAGGACATAAAACATCATAAAAATAAACAGCACCAGTTGCAAACCTGTCATTCTCAAGAAGAACATTCACCTCATTAAACTACAGAATTTCCAAAACCACTGAAATGCAATTTTTATACAAAGAGCAGGACCTTCTCCATTAATGAAAAGGGATGTGGAGAACCTTATCTCCTAGATCATTAATGTCAGTCAATCTGCCGTGGATTTGCATCACAGACAATGAGGAAAGACATGACCTCTTCTCAGGGAAATCTCATCAGTGCAAGAACACAGTTCTGGGACACTGACACCTGCAGCAAATCAGGTTATGCACTGTTGGAACTTGTCACCAGTGTAGTCACAGCAAGGGTGACAGGGTTTTTGCAGCACCACAGGAACAGAGGCACATTAGTATTTCCATGTGTTTGACCATTATTTGCTCTTAGTCTCAGAAAATGGGGATACAGGAGTAATGTGCCCAAGCTAACTATGTGGAACCTGTAGGAGAGAAGAAGCTATGCTTGCCTTCTCTTCCTCTGGCTAAGCTGGACAGCTGTGAATTGATAATGAAGCCCTTAAAATTAAAGAGCAGCTGGATTCAATTCTGGAACAACACCCATACCCAGCAGCACAGAATCACCTTGCCTGTATGTAGGAGGTAGTTAAAAAAACCCAGACAAATCTTGGGACTAAATGCAAGGGGGAAGAGCTGGCTGGCTTACATCAACGGATGGAGAACCATCTGAGGGAACAGCTTCTTTTCCTTGGAGTTCAGTGTGGTTTTGCAATCTGTTAGTGCGCCTGCATGTGCCAAAATGCTCTGTTAATGCTACTCCAAACAGGATACACATTGCCTGAAACATGAAGCCTCGTGCAAGATCACCATCCTATGTGCTCATGCTTGAGTCAGAGAGGAAGAGAATGATGCTCTTTGGGTGGCAGCATACAAAATGAGCTAGTCAGGCTCACCATAACAAACAAACATGCCTATTAAGGATTGGATCCTGTCATTAAAATTGCAGGCATGCTCTGGGTTCATCCTTAACTGCTTGTTGCTTCCTGATGATTCCTTGTGTGAGACAAGCTCCAATCCGTGTTGCAGCATGAATCATAATTCACTGTGCAGTTTATCCTCTGAAGCTTGTTTTTTTTAATTCCACACATCCTTGCTTTTACCCTCTCCTCGATGTTCAAGGGCTTTTCATTCCTTAGGGTTAAGATGAAGGTTTGAGCTCCCAAACTCATCGCAGACATTATTAGTTCAACAGCAAGAAATGAAATACAGCTTAATTTACCTATTCAGAGATTTAAACTCATTCTGCTTCCTTCATAGAATGAGCTGAGCAAAGAGCCAAGCAATAGTCACTGAAAAATACCTTAATTTGTGATAATGTGAAAAATATAATGAGCTGTAGAAGCTGTGTCTGGAAGTTCCCTGGGACTAGGAACATTCTGCATTGTGTCCCTCCCAAAATGCTAAATAGTGAGGCCAAAGACCATGTGTTTTTCCCTCCGTACAACAGATCACCTCCTTAGTCCTTCTGGAACCAGAAAGTGACTTGAGAAACCACTATCCAATAACAGTTATATCTAAGAGTGTCAGACCCTTGACGTGGAGTAGTAAATAATATAAAGAAGACATCTCTGTGTCAAGATTCCCCCATGACAACACAAGGACAGCCTGGATGCATTTTATTTCTTTCTCTTGAGGAGTAGGGCACTAGCTCTTGCTGAGGTTGCTGGTGTTCCTACACATCGCAGACTTGCTTAAGGTTAGGTTTCAACTCCTACTGCTGGCACAATCTCTTCCTGTCCCTGTTGGCACTGTTTCCATCTCCTCTCTTGCTCTAGCTGCAGCTTCTTGCACTCTGACAGCACAGACTCAGCTTTCTCACCCACCACTGTATTTTCCTACTCCCTTTTCTAGAAGTTAGGAGGACGATGTTGAACCATACTGCCCTTTGGCTCTGAAGCAAGAATTATCCCATTTAGTGTCTTACAGTGACTCTCTGACTTTGTTTGGGACAGGTCTTCTGACTCCCACAGGAACTTTCCCTTGTTACTTTCTGCATCTTCCCTGTCCCCTCAATGTGCTGTGTGGGAAACCTGGATGAGTTACTTCCACCTGGGCAAACACGTAGCTTTCTGGGCAAGACTGAAGACACCACAAGTCGGTGAAAAGTCATGAGCTTAACACTGAGGGCCTGCTTTACTGATAATGCATAGACTTTCTCTCTTGGCCCTTTACTATCCCCCACATTTTGCCGCATTCCGAGGAAGAGAATTCCCTCTGTATCAAAAGTTCCCATGTGACAATTGCTTGGCTGTCCCATTCCTCCCCTTATGCAGTGACAGAAATTCTGCCTCTGGTCACCTTGTGTCCCTTATATGGCCCCGTGTCCCTGCTGACTCTGTGTGCAAAGGGAAGGGCACATTCCTGCTGCTCTCTCCCTTTAGAAGCCAGCACGTGGGGGCAGAGGGAAGGGCTGGAAGCCCACTGAGCCAAACAGCCTCTCCTCACTGCCACAGCCTTCTCGAGGGTTCCTTCTCGAGTCACAGACAAGTGAAAAGAGGACAATGACCCCAACTCCTTCTTAGGCCTCCTGACTGCAATACCTGATTTGTTTGAGGTTGAGAAGGACCCTCAGGGTTTGGAACAGGTTTTCTCAGGTCCCCTGATAGTTTTGCGAGAAATTACTCTAATATCATTCAGTGAGGTAAAAATACAGGGAAAAAATAGCAAAGAAATCAACTTTACTCTGGGCCTCCATGATGTGCACCCCTGACTGTAATTAAAAGCAGCAGCTGATGCCTCATGCCCACTCATCTTCTAACAGCATCTCTCCCCAAAACCATGCACAGCCCTGCAGCCTTGGAGCAGGGCTGGCAGCCCAGATGGCTGCTCTGCTCCCAGCCTCAGGGAAGTGCCAAACCCATATTTGGCTTAGGCCTGTCGATCTACGTTAAACACCCCAAGTGGAACATGGTTAATGGCAAAAAAAGAAACAGGGCCAAAACACAGCTGAGAGTGCAAATGAGAACAAGCACAAAACATGAGAAGCAGAGTTAAAACAGGACAGACTGAAATGGAGAGGAAGGAGGCAACAGCCAGGACACCTGACCAAAGTGCCCACAGGCAAGGGAGGGATGGAACCTGGCAGCTGGGCAGCAGCAGCACTTCCAGCTCCCACAAGTGGAAGAGGATAGCTGAAATACATGTCCAGGGGCTGGCTGAGGAGCTCACCAGCACAAATTCCTTTCTTCTCTACAGTTCTCTCCCAATTTTCAAGTGAGTGCAGAGCTCTTTGTTACTGCACGCTGGTGATACCACCACACATCCTTCCTTGCCTAGTGCCTGCTTAGCCTCATCACTGCTAGGCCACAATTTATTGACCTGGTGTGGGGTCAGGTCTTACAACTCTCTGCGATTGATGAGCTCCATTCAGCTGCATAAATTGAGCTAAGGAATTTGCCTTTTTTTATGTGTAAATAGTCCAGCAAACCAATTCTCGGTTCCAGTCTGAGGATTAGAGTTCATATGGTCAGCATCTGGGAATACCTGTAGCATAAAGAAATCTATCACCAATTGCAAGAGATACTGAGAAAGAGTGCTATACTGTGATCAAGGGTGTGAAAGAAGGGCAGAATATGCCTGCTAATAGAGGAATAGTTACAAGACATTGTGCTCCTGCTCTGGTCACTTCACATTTTGCATAGTTGGTGAAAATCCCTCCTTTCAAGGAACAGTAAATTTTTCGCCAAATTTCCTCAAGTTCAGACATTTTACAGTGCTCTGAGGTGTGTATGTGACAATAGTCACTATCTATGACAATAAAACAACATTTCTTATTAAGAATTACAGTGAAGTGAGTAGAAGGGAGGTAATAAATGAGATATACATATGGGGAGTAAAAGCAGAAACCAGGAAAAGCAAGGGGAGGGAAAACATAGCTCCAAAGACTTCAGTTTTGAAAGCTTGCTTACTCTCTCTCTCTGCCTCTGAGACACTGGGATTTGTTTGGGTACCCCTCTGTGTTGTGCCAGGCTCAGCTAAAGTAGATCCCATTCATTTCTGTCTATGCCTTATTCCTGTTTCCTAGGCAGTTTTTCAGCAAGGCACACAGCTCACTAACAAACCTGACACTGCCAGGGCATTTGAAAACCTACCCACTGTATAACAAATAGCTGTTCTGCTTCCAGAAAGGCCAAACAGGCCTGTGATTGCAATTGTTATGCAATTACTGTGATTGCAGCTTTGCTGGACATTTTGCTGAAATGTCGCTGATAATCAGCGAGGAACAGAACTGACTTTTGACAAGTGCCAATATCATCCATTTAGGACTTACAGTCTGTCTCTATCAACAAGGCAGGTAACGTTCTGTGCTCGGATTCTGCCACCTGTGGTATTTATTCATTCCCAGTCTGAACCAGAAAGACTAATCGGTTCCAGCAAAGCTGTAGAGCAACCAAACCTTTAAGGAAGGAATAGCCTGGCTGTAGGCCAGACTCCTCTAATTAGCCCATACAGAGTACACACTAAAAAAGCCACCTAATTAGACACATGGCCAAACTAAAGCTCGCACTGCTCAACATCACACAAAAACTCCATCTTTCTCTGCTTCCACTCAGCACATTCATAAAAGATGCAAAATACGTTCAATTTCAGAATATAAGTGGAAAATCTCTGTAAGGCGGGTAGGTATTTGAAAGACGTGTAAAAGAAGAAGAGAGAGAGTTGGGTTTGTCACATCCTTGAGAGTCTCTCTTCAGCAAGCACTTTGCAAAATGTCTCTGCATGTTTGGCAGCTCTTGTACTCGAGGGGTGGGAAGAAAACACAGAGTCCCTGGTGGTCCACCTGCTTCCTTTTAGGTACTGCTGCCTCAGGCTCTGGGGTTGGTAATTACTTTATGCAGTCAGCACCAGTTGTCACCCGTTTCATGGTTTTCTCCTTCATGACTGGTGATTTGTACCTGTCAGCATAACAGGCATCAGCAGGTGCAGCCACGGTGGGTGCCAAGCTGAACCTGGAACTGTGACAATGGTTCCAGCAGCTCATTTCAGGGACTCCATAGTCTCATTTTTTCTAACTGCTCTGAAAATGTGCCCTGTTCCCAAACTGAACAAATCTGCTGTTGTGGAAGCTTTTATGCACTGAGTATGAGACATACATTTCTTCTTTAACCATCAATAACCCTGCTAGGGGGTCTAAAGTCCTCAGCAGAGGAAGACCCACACAATTACATCAACTATTGTGATGGATACTTTCATCAAGGGCATCAGTATAAACTTAAGGTTTAAAGATGAAGTATTTACTTACTTTCATTTGAAACTCAAGCCAAGACTGGAATTGAGGTTTCAAATGCTTGAAGGATAGTGGTCACCACACTCTGGTGCTTCTTCCCATCACGATACACAAAGCAATTCTTACATGAGTGAAAAGTTTCACTGCACTCAGAGTCCACCTGGTCTTACAGATAGGATGTAAGGAAGAAGAAATATAGTAGCATTCATGTATAGTTCCCAAACATCTATTGAAATATATTAGTAAAAGTCCAGAAAAAAAATACAATGTAATGAGCTTTCTCATTTTCACAAAAGGTAATGATCTGGATACTTGACTGTTTTTCTCCTATTTCATACTACATGGAGTCTTTATAAATATTTTTTTTTTTTTAGCATTTTCATTGCCACCCTGTCATTAGAACCTTGCAAAAACACCAGGGAAAAAAAAAAAAGGCAAGCTGAAATTCCAAACTAGTAGCTGGACTGCAGGAGATAAACCTTTAAGTGAACACTAATTACTTCACAACTTGCAACAAAATTTATCAAGAACATGAAAACACGAACATGCTAAACAGTATAATTCCTCAAGGTTTTATGGTTACATGCACTACATAAACCCCATCATGTCTCATGCAGAGTACTCCTGCCTTTTTCCAGTCTGTTCTTCAGTGCCATTGCTCTCTACAGCACTGAAAATCTGGCAATACAGAAGTGATGCAAATGCCTTTTGCACAAGGATGGATTTTCCCCAAGACAAGGAAAAGTGGTATGCAGTAACTGCTTAAATTACAATTTCCAGAAGCTTTGAGATATCACAAGAGGCAATGCAAACCAGAAGCCTTGAGGTTTCTCATTTCTCTAGTGCCTACAGCACACCATGGTGATACAACAAAGTTCACAATGCTAAAGAAAATCCCAACTGCAAAAAGACCTTCGCCTTTATTAATCTGTTAAGCTTCCCAGATTTGTCTACTCCTACTCCTTTATAATTGCACTTTAATATTTGCCTCTGCTCGTACTCTGAAGCCTCTTGGAAAGGCGGACTCTATTTATTTATTTAAACACATTGTCTAGATCCAAGGTAGCTGTGAAGAAGTAAACTTGGCTACTGCCAAATACAGATGGAACTGTTTCAAAATCTCAGGCTTGTGTGTTTTTTCCCCTTGAAACACTTAACAATATAGCTGGTAGTGACATTCGGGATGACAAGCTAAGAAGGGTAATAACAACAACAACCTCATTTTGTAGGTTAGAGGATTTGAAACAAGCATTTCAGAGCATTAAGAGATTACTGCTCACACAGAGGAAGACCTGTCCCACACTCTCCTCCATTTTAGCTGATTCCTTCTCGTTTGAAGTGTTCCAGGGTGGGGGATCTGGTAGGACACTGGTTCTTTGACTGCAGAAATGATGAATGAAAATCTTTGCTGTGCTTGAACCAAATTCAACCGTAGCCATAAAACTTAAAATTAGACACTGCGGGTTTAAACAACAGGATACTTTGTTTTCTAAACCATTTTGCAAATTCGTGCCTAGGCTTCCAGTTTGTCAGCTCTAGTAACATCACTGGATTTACTTTAAATGATACCATGAGAAAAACTGTGGCAGGAATACCAGCCTGCAGCCTCTGTAAGTGTGCAACTGGCTTCACTTAATGACTCATAAACACATAAACACTATTTTCCAAGCACCACCAAATGGAATGTCATGAAACCTTTGCCTTTTGTTCTCAGTGTTTCTGAAGCACAGCACTACAAGAAAATTCCACGGTCTCAGTGACTTGCTGCTCAACCTAGACAAATTATTTACCTACCTGCAGGCTTGGGAGGGCAGCTCTTTTCTTAGATAGGACATAGACATATGACACCTCTTTGGAAGAAGATGCCATCAGAATACAATCATGAGTACTTTCCTTTTAATAGCATGTATTTTTAGCAGGTGTAAAGCAACAGGGTAGCTCCAGGATTCATCAAAGGCCTTTTTACAGTACATTTTCACTGAACTCTGATTCTTTTTCAAGAGGCTCCCCTTTGAATGCTGCATGAAAGCTAAGAGAGAAAGACAAGGCTGATACAGCTTGTTTTTTCCTTTTTCTCAGCCTAGCATAGAATCTCTAATCACAGTTTTAAACATCTGTGGCTGAATTCAGTGCTACTGAAAAAGCAGTGGTAATGAGAAGAGTCACAGCCAAAGTGTGTGGGATATGTCTGCATAAGGTCCTGTTGCACTCAGCCTTATCTGACTTACTCACCACAATTCCTGATTTCTGCTCCTATTGAGGATTCCATGGCTTACCTTTCCAGAGCTCTTGACACGATCACACTGAAGGACTTTTTCATCCTATTGATTATCCTTTGGCTGTTGTTATACAGCTGCTCTATGTTAACTTTGAGAACTTCCTGTTTGAAGTCACATAATTATTTTGGGCTTAGGGTTTCTTGTTCTTGCTTTCTGCATTTGCTCAGCCCCTGTTCCAGGTGTGTCCTAGTCCCTGACCTGATGTGCTGTGGCACAGCCACTTGTCAGTAGATATGAACTTCTCATATCCTTAAGCCACTCCCATTCTGAAGACAAAGATTGTAGTAGAGAAATTCAAGGCTCTTGCCCCACGTCCTACTTAATGCCATTAAAATGTAAATGTTTCTGACTCCTATAGTTTAGCATTCCAACCTGTGCTCAAGAGAGACTTGTTGATTAGATCTATTTAAGAGCTCCTTAATTTCAAACTACCTTAATTCATCTGGTCTCTCTACCTTCTTGTGTGTCCCACTTGGACGGCCTTTGAGTGAGCTGTTTCTCCATGTGGCACTCTGAGGGCTGGGGCTCAAACAGAGGGTGCCCTAGAAGAAAATCAGGAAGTGACAGAAAGCATTCCACCAGCAGTGGCAAAGTAAAGAGGGAAAAGAAACATCAAACTGCAGCCTCCAAGTGCATTAGAGCCCCCGTTCCTGTCTCTGCCTTGCCCCATTTGCTTAAACATTTGCACCTCCTCATTGCTCTTTGGCAACTGAGGAGACAAAGTGCCAGGAAAACAGGTCTGCTCCACTTCCTTACACTTGGAAAACCGTAAACCCATGATGGTTACTAAGGCATTTAAAATTAATAAAACTAAATATACTTGGTTAAAATGGCTATGCAACTTTGTAGATAAATTTATTTTTAAAAGCCCCACTTTCTTTGTGGGACTGATGTGCAAGTATTGTAGCAGTAGACCTCAAAGCTGAAACTTCAATAAAGGGCGGATGGGGTGTCAAGTGTTGCCCTTTTTTCACACTAGAACATTGAGCTGTCAACAGAAAGAGTGATCTGAGTTCTAGAAAAGATTCTCAGTGATGCAGCTTTCCCTGCAAATGAGTTCTCTCAAGGATAGTGTAAGAGCCACTCTGGCATGTGAGGTTTCCTTTCCCTTACTTTGAGTTGTTGTAAATCATTAACTGTCCCTGAAATGCTGCTACAGTTGCTAGGCAGAGGCAGTTAATTTATAAAACTTCCATGTTGCCAGGAAATCCAGATTTAGGCATTTAGAAGAAAACCATTTAGAGCAAAGAGGGTGGGATGCAAAGAGGAAGGAGAAAATCTAAAATATACTTAACACTATGTTTTTCTCCCAAAAAATAATTATGCCTAGTGAATTTTTGGGAATCTTTATATTATCACATATGGTACATACTTAATTGGAGGCAGCTGAACCGACAAGAATAATAATATTCCAAAGTTGCTGGGTATTCTGATGTGACATCAGTTGATTTTTTTTTCCCAGTTTAATAGTTCATTCTTTTTTTTTCTGTGTCATATTTTTGCAGACTGTTTATCCTACTTTTTATTTTTCTATCTAACAATGTTCCTGGGAAGTTTTTCCAAGTAGCAGGCTAGCTGATTTACTTTGCAATGTGCTGTGTTGGGCAGTACACCCAGCAGCTGATGCTGTACTGCATTCATTGCTTGCACCTTGAAAAATTACACAGATCTGAAGATCACTCCTCTTACTGGGCTGCTGAGTTGCAGGTGTGTCTGTCATCATACACCCCTGAGATATGGAAAGCAGAGAATTAATCTAAGAATTTGAGTGAGAAGCTGCCCTATGTTTAGAGAAGAAAAGTCAGTTTCCCTGGATGCATGCTGTAAGTCTTTGCTTCTCATTTCTGAGATGCACAAACTTTTGTTTGACAAATTATACCTGATTTATTTTCTTTCCCCCTTTCTTCTATTATTGTTAAGAGTGCAAAGTGCAGCCAAATTAGACTTCAGGACTCAGAAATTAGATGTCTCTCTCAATATGCCATCTTTTTCACTTCCCGGCTTTTCATCCTATACCATTACAATTGCATGCTTGACAGCTTCTTCATATTCATTTTACTGGATGTGTTCGTAAAAGAAAAATAATTATTTTATGTCAAATATAATAATTGGAAGGGGGAAGGTCTCCAACAATACCCTCCGCTCCACTAAATATGGAAATAAGTATTTGTAAATATGCCTACTATTACTTTTCGCAGAGAAAATATTATTCTTGAATTCTCTAATGAAAAAAATATTCCATGAGACCTTTCACTGTGACTTTTATCTGACTACAAATTCTGCTGGCTGGATCTTTACTGCACTTCAATAAGATAGGTGCAGGTCTTTGTGGATAGCACCAGCCAGTGTTATTTTAAGGTCATCATTTAAAACAGCCTTTCAATTGCCTGAGCTGCAGTTGTTTTGAGGCATCCACATTCTGGAGGACTTTCATGCTTCCTATGGTGGCAGCAGTCACTGGGAAATAGAAAAAAGTTGCTTAAAAATAGTTTAAAAATAATTAAAGGATCATTTAACTTATATTAAGGCCAATGCCAACTCAGTGCAGATTTTATATGTCAACACCTCTCCTCCCATAGGCACTGACAAACAGATGAACATAACAGGAATAGAAATGCAGAAAGATTTGTGATGTGTTGATCTGTTGATCCAGTATGTTACGTTCCCTCTGCATCACCAGTCTGATATAGAGATCTGCTCTCCACTTCATACTTCTAGCCCTTCTAGTCCTAAAACCAGTCTTATCTAAAAAAACCTGCTTTTTCCTGACAAATTTAGGAAAAAAAAAATGTGAAATATTTAGGCCCAGAAATATTTTGTTTTGGGAAAGTTGCACCTAAGACACTGCACACCTGCCAGAGACATCCTATCCCCCAGGATGGCCACTGTCCCTCCTTGTGTCCTACACTTGCCATTCACAAGGGCCATCCTTTCTCACGAGATTGAGTGACCTGCTGTGACAAGTCCTACCCATGGGGCACAGTGGAAGGTGGATGTAGGGTGAAGGAGAACACCTCAACACAGAGAGCTGTTCCCCCCCACCTTCCTGCTGCTGTCCCTCCTTTAAAAAAATATACACAAAGTGTTAACAGACTATTTTTCCTGTGACAGGCAAGAAAATACCAGTCAAAAAAATACTTCACTGCAAGAATTTCCCTATCATCCTGCCTCCACCCCAGTCCTGATTAAGTTCACACATACAAAGCAGCACTCTTTATATTATCAGGTATTTTCTATGAGCCATTTTTATTCCTTTTATCTTCTTCCTACTTTTCCTCAGGAGCAGAGATTGTTGAACTGCTATTAAACATTATTTCTGGATGGAAAATAGGAAGAAAGGTTGATTTTCATTCCAGCTGAGCAAAATCTTTTAATTTACAGAACCTCCCAAGCCACTTTAATCAATTAGAGAATACATTTATATTTTGTTTTGATCATCAACTAATTTTGATTCTTCCAGTTTGTTGATTAAGCTCTGATTAAGTATGTGCCTCTGACAACATCCAGCCTTTAAGTGGTATCATATTGTGAAGAATCCATTCAAAATACATATTTTCTAACTTTATATGACACCAATTTTGAAAGCAATAGCATAAAGAACAGTAAAGAAAGAGAGTGATCAACAGCTAGCAAACATCCTATTCACAACCAAAAGCTTATTTACATGTATTGTGAATATTTCTACTTGTCTGTG
Source organism: Monarcha castaneiventris obscurior (assembly GCA_026261815.1). NCBI lineage: Eukaryota > Metazoa > Chordata > Aves > Passeriformes > Monarchidae > Monarcha > Monarcha castaneiventris. The sequence continues at coordinate 26,392,749 of JAMPIT010000886.1, read as the reverse complement.
GTAAATCAAGGGGTTCAGCTCAGGGATTACTGAATGGAGAAATAAGCAACTGCCTGGCATACTAATAGGGAAAATCTCCACGGGGCACTCCACCTTTTCTGTACTACAGACCAAAACAGATTTTTTCAAACAATGGCACTGTGAAGAAAATGCTCACTGAACTAGCACTTTAGCTAGATATACTTTCACCAAAGAACATTTTGATTAAGCAAGCTTATCTCTACAAAAGGGCTGTATTTTAAAGGAAGACAAATTAGTTAGGATATCACAAGGACTGATCCATGACTTGCCCTATAGCATGAAGGAAATATTAAGAACTCTAGTTTTTTGGGGTTTTTTTCCCTCTCTACTTTATTCTCATCTTCATTCAGTTGCATTCCTGATTTGTGACCTCCTTTTTGCCCCTGCATTTCCTTTTTTTTTCTCACCAGAAAAGAAACAGGAAGGATGGAAGCATGAGGAATGTCTGATGAATAGATCCACAAGAAGCTCTGGACTCAGCAGGGCCCTGGCTGTCATCCTGCTTCCCGTGACATCCTGAAGACAGCACCAGACCCAGGATCCCATGGGAAGTGTTCTCTTCTCCTCACTGCTCTCTTCTGCCTTGGAAGCTAATGCTCAAATTCTGGGAGATGGTGAGAGCCAGAAATGTGACACCAGAGACCCAAGTTGGGGTGAACAGATGTGATCTTTCAGCAAAGTGGAATAGATACCAGAGGGCAGTAGGGCAGGAGATTAGGTGCTAGTTTGGAATATGGTCACACCCATAAATACAGGGCTGAGCTCTTGAAAGGATTTCTTGATAGTGCCAAAAGGATGGGACAGACACACTGTAGTTGTACAGGACAGGAATGTGCTGCTGCCAGGCTGTGAAGGCACAGCTGTGTTGGATTTCTGTCTGAGAAAGGTACAGGAGGAGGGTCTTGAAAAATGCAAATGTACTTTGGATTTAGAGGAACTCTGCTCTCAAATAGCAGGGCCACACTACCACCAAAACACCTCAGGAAGAAGAGTGGATGATTGTTAAAATCATCAGACTGCAATGCATTCTTGGTACACTCTTTGATCATAGGGGTATAGACACCCAGCTCCCAACACAGCCCAACAGACTCCTCTTTCCTGCCTCTTCCTCAGTTGTCAGTTTTTCCTGTCAATTCACTCACTCAGAGACAGGTCTCACCTACCACATAACTGGAGTGAGCTCTGGGTTCCATACATACACCCTCTATTTGACAGAATTGAAAAAAGAAGAAAATGTGAAATCTAAAGAAAGCTGAAGTTAAGGGAAGACAGGTATTTTTTCTTGTAGGGTACTTATTCTTTATTGAGGTAAAATAGATTCTGAACACCTCTGATTAGCTGCACATTCCCATTTTACAATAGTAAAATTAAAAACCAGCAATGCAAACAAAAATCACATGAGGTCGTAGGAGCAGTCTGACACACCTGAAGTATCCATACCTTCTCCACAGAACAGCATATTCCTAAGGTGCCTCTCTTTGGTCTTGTATCTTCCCATAATCTATCATTTCTGAATAAATGTAAACCCAAGACATATTTAAAGCATTCACTGTTTTGAGCTGGCAATAGGACCTGCAAATTTACCTCTCTCTCTCTGCTCTAATTATTAACATTCTGAGTTGCTTCACAATTAACAACTACTGCAGGTGATTTGTTGGGAGGCATAAGAATACGAAAAAGTATTAGCTTTATAAATAGCAAGATAAAATATAAATAGCAATAGATCATGGTTTTGTCATATTAACAGAAAGTGAAAAAAATTCTTATCTCAAGTTTTCTGATTCTTTTTCTCCTAAAAAAATCTTAGACCTATGTGCAAAATATTTACATTTGTCCCTACTAATGGAAAGCCATAATTCTTCTAGGGTTGCACAGTCTGGAGAAGAGATCTGGTCTATTAAGCAAGTGATCTTGCTTGAAATACTACCAATTATATATCGACCCAGGATAACAAATCCCATCCATATTACACACAACCAAGACTCCCATCTGCTCAGGCAGTGAGCAAAAGCCACATGCATGCTCTGGGAGGTGCTGTCAAGGATGCTGTCTTGATGCCAAGTTACACTATTTGTTTTATGCTGCAGATGCCACCATGAGAAGTTCAGCCATGCCCACCCAGTAGAGCTCTACATCCATGTTTCTTACATGGCAGATGGTTTCACATGACAGATACTGTAAATATTCCCTGTATCTGATGGTTCTCATATCCCTCATATCCAAGCCCTTAAATCCCTAGTATGGATCTGTAAGCACCATGCCCACAGCAAGTCTATCTCAAAGGAGAAATGTACTTTTTCCAGAGCATCCCAGTTGTGACTACCACCCATCCCTACTTATGGCTGTGGAATAGCTAATTCAAGACAGACTGAATGAAAAAGAAGACCTGTAAAGAGTTTCCCATTCAAGAACTGTTGCTTAAATGTAAACTGCAGTTCAAGAGAGGCTGGATTATGTTTTCCACTATTGGTTGGATTGTCCAGTCTTTTACAGTAAAAAAACTTGGCTTTCAGGAAACCATGCCTTCTGTAACTAAACCATTTTGCTCTAAAAGCTGCCTAGAGACTTTTACACACGCTCAGGTAGCAATGACAGATTTCAGTCTGCTGCAGTTAAAATATTTAACTTCCAACATGCTTTTAGACAGAATGCCAATATCTGTCATAATCAACTTCAAGCCCATGCTGAGTAGCCTTCTAGTCTTTGCTAGTCCTCCTGAGGACTAGGTTAGAGAGTTCTCACAAGAAAGAGTTTCCATTTAAATGTGTCAACCTTTCAAATCTAGAGGATAGAGACAGGAAGCACGTTGGTTCTGTGGCTGCATTCACACCAGTGAGGCCACTCTGGGTGTGCTTTCCTCTTAGTTTGAAGCCCTGGATCTGCAAAACAACAAAGCCTTAACTACCAGTCCAATTAAATATTCATGAACAACATTCAGTCCAAATACGACACATCACACTGAATAATCAATTCTTTATGCCAGTCTCGATGATGACAAACTTTTTGTTTCTGTTAAAACATTTTTGTATGTTCTGCTATATCCCATATTTTATGTTAAATTATATATATTTTACAGGAATCTAGTGAAATGACATAATGCTGATCTCAGTGCAAAAGATCAGGTATCTTCTCAATTATAAGTAGTTTGCCTGTAAAACCATTATGAATAGGCTAGAGCTAGGATTTTTTTTTATGTCTTTAACATGTAGAATAATAGAAGTTCACAGTGTCACCTGGAAGCAACTTCTATCCTGAGGCCATTTAAACAGGGAACATCCAATGGAACAATCAGAGAAGTCTTCAAAAAAGACAGAGGTCTGAGGGAAACACAGGATCCCTTTATGGATACTGGAATGACAGCTTTAATAGTGGGAAGCTGTCTAGCTGATCTCAAGTTGTACTGTGGAGACTCTCCTCTTTCTACTCTGTCACAAAGTGCCTCCACAGGCCTAATTCTGTGATGTGGGTTTTGACACAGATGCTGTTCATAGTCATGAAAGTAAAAGCTCCATAAAATCTGAAGGAAGCAGAGAGTAAATTGAATCTAAATGGGCTCCAGCACAGTGAAAACAAAAGCATCTCTTAAAAACAAGTTTTCTTTTCAATCCCTTCAGTAGTTTGTACTTGCATTTCACTATGCAATTTTGCTGATCAAGCACTCTTAAAATAAGGCAGTTGAACAGAGCAGCTTCCTATCTTCTAAAGATGAAACAGAATAGAAATTGGAGATGACTAACAATCCGTTACTCACCTTTGCTGTAATTATGGTATTTGGCCAGTAGCTTTTATTGAGGTAGGTTAGAATTTATTGCTCATCTGAGATAACTGCTTCTTTTACATGAACTTTCTGAGGTTGCACTGGCCATTCAAAGGCATAGCAAATTTCCCATGTGCCCATTTAAGAAAATAAAGATATCAAAAACTGGGTAATTCATGGAACTGTATAAAAACCCAGGCTTTTAACCCAGTATAAAATACAATATAGGTTCTACCTTGAATGGTGTGAAAAGAAGCTTGTCCGTAATTCCATCACAGAAGTGATTTAAAAGTTTTAAAGAAAAAAGAAGAAAATATATGAAAGAAAAAAATGTCTGATTCTCTTACTGGGACACAGAAACATGGCAGTATTATTAAGAAAAGATGGTAATTCCAAGCATTACATAAGAAAAGCAAAATTTGACTACCAATCAGTGGAGAAAGCAGAAAATTAATATTTTAATTCACCAGCATTCCTCACATGATTTCACTAGAACTTTACTTACCACTTCAGCAGAAGTGGCTGCTGTGCACGCAGCAGATGCCACATCTACTTCTTGCTTCATGGAGGGTGAAAGAGTTATTGGAAGAGCTGACAAAGTACTTCCACAGAACAGTTTGAGAAAGTACACAACAAGACTCAGTGAAAGTCCAAATCTAATCACTAAATCATCCTGAACCAGCTAGAAATATGCAGGAGGCTCTCAAGAGCAAGCACGAGTTATTTTCCAAGTACAAACTGAAGGCAAACTTTAAAAATTAAAAACAAACAATAGGCATACGAGCACTTATAAATGAAGATCTTACAGTGGTTTTGGTGAATAAATCCTCTTAGGCTTGTTTTGATTCTGACTCAGTCACTTTCTGGGTTTTAGAAGATTCTGCAGTCGCCTCTACGCACCAGGAGAAGTCTCTGACACGTTGCACTTGTGTCAGGCTGTCTGTCCCTGCTCCTTCTCAGCACTCTGCACTGTGCTCCTGTTGCTGGGCTCCCCTCCCTGCCTGCCACTATGCTCTGGGAGCTGCTCTCCCAGCAGCATGTTCAACAGCCCAAGGGCCACAAGAGTGTCCCTTCCTTTCCAAGGAGTCTCTCGTCTCACAGGCATTTCCCTTCTGATGAACAAAACATGTAGATAAATAAAGTACATATTGAGCACCATGATATGGAAAACTGTTCAATATAAGTACATTTTTCTGTGTATTTTCCCACATTTACTTTTATCTTAGAGGTTCTTTAAATTTCTAATTAATTTGTGATGATTTTAATTAAAACAACAAGACTCCATATATATATATATATCTATTTATTTCTATACCTTTATATCGCTATATATCAGTAATCATTACAAATGAAGTCCACATACTGAAGAACCCACCATTTTTGGTGTACTGGTACTTTACTCCCTGCTAATGGCAGGCTCATGCAGAGATGTACAATGGGAAGGAAACTTAACCAAATAGCTAATTATAAGTACTCAAACTTTTCTTATATTTGCCACAGAGACCTGATTTGGCATCTTTGTATCTTAATTAAATAACCATTTAGGAAAAAAAGGAGGGGATTTATTATCCTCCATAACCAATCTGATCATGATTTGCATCACTGTAATTTGCTTTCGTTCACCACTACCAGTGGAATTGTTCCAGAATTATATAAATTCTCTGGTAGAGAACACAGATTTCATATAGCAACTGTGATTGAGTGCAGACACAAAATATTTAGGAGGAAATGCTTTTCTTAAAAAATGTTTAGTAAGATGTCCTCTGGAAAGAAAGCCTTTTCATTCACCTTCTTATCACCTCTGCCCAGCCACTGCTGTTCCTCCAGGTTGTGTAAAGATCCATACCTGAACAGGTAAGACATTCAAACCAGTGCCACCACTGAGAGCAAGGCAGGCATGCTTTGGTCATCAGGCTTTATTTGGCAGACGACAGCTTAACAATTAACATGTGCAATTGACATTAGAACCACGTGCAGCAATGCTGCCTCTCTAGTGACAGAGACTTGCTTGGAGTAGTGTGGCAGGAGAGAAGGCTTAGGAAGCAGGGAGAGCAAAGTCTGGAAGGAAATGATCTTCAAGCTTCTTTCTGCTGCTGTGCAACAACAGCACACACTGCTGCTACTGAGCAAGGCTGTTCAACATGAAAATCACTGTTAGAGTGCAAGGTTAAAAACCCTGTCTTTGAGGCAGCAGTGTTGTAGCACAACTGTTCTCAGGAAGCAGGGAAGCCACTGCTCATTGGAGGAGGTACTATATTATTAGAGAAACTGGTATAGATGCTAAGAATAAATCCATTTTCCCTTTTACCATGTACCTTATTACTTCTCAGATGGAATAATGTCCTTTCTCATTGACTTCTTCTCTTATTTCCAGCTTTTAGGCTGTCATTTTAATGTACTTTTCCTTCCTCTCCCTAAAACAGGGCTCCTGGCCTTAAGTCTCCAAAATATTGTCATATAGTCATCTAACAATTAAATAAGCTACCAGATTTAGAATGCAGTTACTATAACCCATTACTTTTAGATCATCTATAAGACTTGGATGATTACCTCCAGATATCCCTTCCAATCTCAACTATTTTATGATTCTGTGGTTATAATTTATAATCTTAAAAATTCATGAATCAAGACATTGTCTGCTGAGACAAGAGAGAATTATAGCAGATCTAAACCATTCATTGGCTTTGCCATTCCTTTTTAGGGCTCTTGACACTACTGTTGAGGGAATTCCCCACAACTGGAAGGAGCAGATGCCTGGCAATCAGAAAGAAGTCAGTTAGTCATCTTGGTTTTATACTCAGTCCTTAAAGGTTTTCCAAATTTTCTCTTCTTTAAAAAACCAAAGCATCTCAGAGAAATGCATTTTCTTATGGGGGGGTGGCAGAAGAGGTGGCTCAGTTGAATTAAGCTGAGAAGTCATGCACGGGGTTTCAGTGAAACAAACCAAGCCCTTAATTGATGAAAACTTATTTGGGGATCACTAAATATGTAATGACCAGAATCAGATTATTTTGGACCACGGCCATGTTGTTCCCTACTGTTGGTGCAGTCCTTTGAGCAGATTGCTGAATTACTGCTGTTCACAGCAAACACTGAAAAACAACTTCTCACTTTAATGTTCATATGCTCAGGAATCTCACAACCCCCAGCACAGGGCAAGCAATGAGAATTGGTTATTTATCAGGGGTTTTGAAGAGGGGAAAATGCAGCGCATCTTCTGGGTTTTTTTTCTGGATTAAATTTAAAAAGCAGAGCTTTTCCATTGTTGTTTGTTTTTCTCTTAGAGGAGTCATTAAAACTGATTGCTCTGGCTGATTTACAAGAACTCAGGTTAAAACAATAAAGAACTAAAATGCTTACTGAGAGGATAATGCAATTTGCTTTTCTAGTTATATCATTGCAGGTGGGCACAACTCTAAGTCTGAGCACTCCCATAGAAAATATCCTCAAAGCATCATGTTAATAGACAATAGAAAACAGTCAGAACAGTTTTCACAGAAAGGATAATTCCTGGAGGCAGAATATTTGCTAGTGAAATGAAATAAACTTTTAAAATTAATACTGTATGCCTTATGCAGACATTAGAGATGAACTAACCCCTTCACCTCCAGTTAAAAATAGTTTGCTGCTTACGGGAAGAGCAAACTAAATTAACCCTTCATGCCATCAGGTAATTTTATTACTCAAAAGTCACAAATTATAAAGGAAAAGAAACCGTATGATCTGAGATGAGAATTTCTATCCCATTCCTCAACTTAATACAAATGTGCATAATTGCAATCCTTTCCAAACTGACAATACTTTATTGTAAATCAAATCCACGCACATCTCTTCAACAAATAATCCAAAAAATCCCTTATTACTTCAAAGCCAATGATCCAGCAATCAACAAGTGCCTGATGGGAAGGTGGCAGATAATACTTGACCTGCTTGACTAGAGCTGTGTAGCCTGTGACAAAATTTATTATTACAGCTGTATTTCAACACTCGAATATGAAAGTCACCCAGCTGTGGATACTTGGTGTAGTCTTTCCCCTTTCTTTAGGCTCTTATTGCTAAATCCTAGGAAGGAGTAAGAAAGATTCAAATGGATCAGCTGGTGCATCCACCCGCCCCAAATCAACTAAAGCATTTTTGGCAGAGGGTTCTGTAACCACCCTAAAAACCTCCAGTGAGTGCTCCTCCCCAGCCTCTACATGCAATCCATTCTAGTCCTTAATTATCTTTGTCACTGGAGCATTCTTTCTACAAAGCTCCTCCTAAATCTGCTTTTGTTCCAGTTTAGGCATATTACTTTTTGTCTCACAGCTTGAAGAGAACAGTTTGTCCCTCTTCCTCCTTGCAGAAACTTTTAAAATATTTAAAGCCTCCTGCATATCTCAGTTGTCTTTCCTTTGGGCTAAAATCCAGTTCCTTCCATTTTTCCTCACAGGCCAGTATAATATCAGACAAAGCAGGTAAGAGGACAAGACAGAGAATATGAGGCTGCATTCCCTACCACTATCTGGAACTTCAGTCTGAGGAAGTTAAAGCAGAGTTAAAGAAAAGTCAAGGCACTTTTCATACAGAAATTGAATTATGCTCACATCTGAAAGCTTCTTCTACTTTGGCACTTCCAGGAGTCTTATCAAACAAACAAACCAGCTACCCTTCAGCAAAGTGGCAAAGACAGAGTTCAGAAAGGCTACAGGCAGCTATGGCTGCCTCTGAAACAAACTATGAAAGAGCAACAGGAAAAGTTTTTTCTTATTTCTTCTAATCAACCCAAAGATTCACATTTACATAGCAGCAAATCTTTCTATTTGGAGAGTTTCTTCTTACAACATGGCAAATATTGCCCAAGTCACCAGGGCTGCTGGGCTGACAATCTCAGCAATCACTGGGTCCAGCTGAGGTCTGTTACTGCTCAGTGTGGAGGAGAGTGTTAACACTTTTTCTGCCATTTGCTGATATAAGCTCCAGGTTATCCAGCATGCTTGGTGCTATTAAAGTCATCCCTGTATTCCTGATTGCTTTAAAATTCATCCTGGGCATTCCCCACTGAGAAAGCAGCACAGCAGTTCTGCCCATTTGCAAATAAACAGATTATTGTGGAAGATCAGTTTTCAAAATAGGAGAAACCTTTTACATCCATTTTAACATGAAAGCAGACTGCGTTACCAGGTTTTTGGTCATACTTTGTATGTGTTAGAAGTGTTACTGATAAATTCAGTACTTCCTACAGTACCTGTGCCTCAGAAAGGCAGGGGCAAACAGAAGCAGAGCTGTACCTCTGACAGTGAAGTCATGCAGAGGCACTTTGTTTAGCAATGCAGTGCATCCTAAAGAATATGGGCTGCATGCTTGCTCACAGAGAGCTGGGCAATATTTAATGCCCACGATGGAGGATGCAATTCCTCACTAAGATAGGAAAGCAATCTCAAAATTAAATCTGCAGTTGGGTGTACGTGGCCAGGGCCCCTTATGTTTCTTTGCTGAGGGTCCTGAGGAAGGAGACCATTACCACAATGTGCTCAAAGCAGTGTAGGGGAAAAAAGCATAGCTTCACAAAATCTGATAGAGATTAGAAATGTTTGGTTTCATTCACAGATCAAACAAGTTATAAAATCCATAGCTATTTAGATAACTACTGAATTTGAAAAAAAAATCAAATGTACCCTATTTTTCTCTCTATAAATTGGAAATAGGTTAATTTCTCTAACTTTTCTATATATTTACTCTACAAGGGAAAGTTAGAAGATCATTTTTAATGGATGTAAAACAGTGAATATGTAGGAGAGCAGCTAAGCCTCATAAGAATCCTTCTGATAATTGGGCTTGCTTTAATTATATAGATGAGAAGTCAGCAAATAGCATTTCATATGCAGTCTTTGAGAAAAGAAATGCAGTGCACAGTCCTAAATACTAGAATTTTAGTATCAAAGGAAACATATTAATCCTTCTAGCCCCAGTCTGCTTATTCTGATTTTTAAATGTATGACTGAAAAAATACAGATTGGTGGTGGTCAGTGAAACTAGTAAAGAAAAAAAAAACCTAGTTTAAAATCACAGATGATGTGTTGCATCTCTGTTGCAGCTACCCAGCTGGGGGTACGCTGGATTCCTTCTTTAGGTAAGGGAGAGGACTCTGAAGCAGAGAGCCAACAAAGAATTTCCCTAAGGTCACCCGGAGGCAGGGACAGAGCCTTGCTGCCTGAGTTTCAAGCCTGTGTTCCTTTGACTACTAACATCAGGAAATCTGACACCAATGCAGTTTGCTATTGCACCGTGTGACACCACTCCAGGGTCGGTACAGGCAGCTCACACGATCTAACGAGAGCAAGCAGATTAATTTATGTCATCAGTATATGTCAAAGTGTAAACAAAGAAGCTGCAGCGTAAATATGAAGCAAAACCTCACATGCCACATCAGCCTTAAGCCTCTTTATAACCAATGCCTAATTCAGTGTTACCAAGTTTGGGGTAATTACCTTTAGGGCAGAGATGTCTGCCACAGCGAGTCCTTGCTCGACCCTTGATGGATGACACTGACAGGCAGCTGGCATTTCAGGACAGTCCATGCAGCACTTTCAAACTGTACAAGTGGCCAGAAAAAATAATAGAAGAAAAGAAAGTAATTACAATCACCAAAGACACAAAGCTCCTTCTGCCTTCATCCTTATTCTGCGAGCATTCCCCCTTCACCTTCCACATTATTAACCATGTTTTTAACAATGCAGTAGAAGCTAGCACGGAAGCCACTCATCTAAGGCAGATGGGAAATGTCAGGTTGAAATCACAGGTTGGAGCATGAAAATACAAAAGAACTCATGGCCTTTACAATTTTTTTCATTTGATTTGATAATAAAATGTGGATACCTATGGGAAACATTCATTTTCCAAATGGCTTTGGCCAGCATAACTCTAAATAAAGACATAAGCATGCCGTTTGTCTCTTAAAAATTTGGTAGTTGCATTCACATTATAATTGCTAAGTGATATTTGTGTTCAAAACAACACATTAATCATAAGAGACATGACCTTTAGAAAGATAACATTCTTGCTCTTTTTATTTTGTTTGCTTTTACCTTGGGACAAGATACTGCATAAGTTAAGGTAGGTCACACTTAATACAAATGGAAGAAAGGAGAGAGTAATTTAAAACATGCCACCTATCATTTTATCTATGAAAAAATCAGTTATATGGAATTGTTCCTATAAGGTTATACTGGAAATCTCTCAGCCAACTAGAACTTAATCCAGCTACTGCCATAAAAGACAATTAAAAATGCCTCTATAAATATAGAGGGGGGGCTAAGGAGAATCTTCATCCTATACTGGGTGCAAGGGGAAACACAGTGAAAAAGGATGGGAGTAAGGCTGAGGTACTTAATGATGTCTTCTTTGCCTCAGTCCTTAACAGTAAAACTGGGTGTTGTCCAGGTACCCAGCTTCCTAAACTGGAAGACAGAGATGGGGAGCAATGTGAAGCCCCCCCAATCCAAGGGGAAATGGCCAGCGACCTGCTACAAGTGATGGGATGAGAGGAAATGGCCTCAAGTTGCACTAGAGGAAGGTTAGGTGGGATATTAGGAAAAATCTCCTCACCAAATGGGTTATCAAGCATTGAAACAGGCTGTCCAGGGAAGTGGTTGGGAGCTATTTAGAAGGTGTGTACATGTGGTGCTTAGGGACATGGTTTAGTGGGGGTCAGAATATCTGAGATGGAAAAAAAAAGTATAAAACTTAAAAACAATAACTTTCATAAAAAGTTTTTTTTCCATGTTGTTTGAAGTTTTTTACCTGCACAAAAGAGACACCACTGAAGCTGTAAATACATCAAAGACCTCATTGTTTCAATATATCTACAGAAAGTTTGTTCTGTTTTACTCCCTTCAAGACTCTATATCATAGAGGTCATTTCAATGAAAGTCATAATGAAAAAGCCTGAAGAACATATTCACTCTTTTACACTTGAGCACATGCATGAAGATATCTATAATTCATTAAAACTTATGAGAAAAGGGATCAGAAAGGAAAAAAAAAAAAGAACTTCATTCATATCAACCATCCAAGCTTTTTGGTGTGAAGGGGCTTAGATCAGTACCCTGCATTTGCAAATCCCATCCCCCATAATATAATTATGTGATCTGTCAGAAACGAAATTGAATGTCATGAAATACTGCACAACTCCATAAATAATTAGCGTTTCCATTTTCCAAAGCAAATTGATAAAACTAGTATTTGGCTTAGTTTTTGCAGTCCAAAAACTGCTGTTAGGTTTGTGTTAATGCAATTGTCTACAGCTGGACTGACAAAAGCAGAGATTTTCAAATTGAACCCTTTTGCCAGCAAGAAGGGCAAGTTAGATTTAGAGGAGTTACAGGAGCTTCAGAGTCAACGAAAATGCCTTTTAGGTCAAACAAATAGGATGAGAATTTTTAAATTTACTTTTTTTTTTTTTTAAGAATCTAGTCAAATTAGCAAGTCTTTTTTTTAACTCACTGAGAGGAATCCAGTGGTTGTGTGGAATAAGCCGTGAAACTTTCTGCCCATATATTTCAGCAGTCCTGTACTGGGTGTCATTTGCGCCAAAGGCATTGTGCATTTTTGTGATACAGATATAATCCTCCAGAGAAACCCCGAAGGAGTGCAGACCTCAGTGATCAATTGATTCTGAAAGCAGATCTTGTCCTTGCATTTGAAAGCTGTAATTCTATGACAGATACCCATCTGTGCATCTCAGTCACACATCAACCCAGCTTAAGGTCAGATATTTCTGAAAAGCGGATATTCGCTTCCTTAGGAATTAAAAATAGAAGCAAACCTAAGCAGATGAAGATACATATTTAGGCAGCACTCAGAAAATACGACTTTAGAATACTGCAGGAATCATAGAATGGTTTAGGTTGGAAGGGACCTTAAAGATCATCTGGTTCCAACAGCCTGCCATGGGCAGGGACACCTTCCCCTAGACCAAGAATCTTAAGTGACTCTGATTATTAAGCCTTGAGATTCTGGCAAGACTGCTGATGATGTCAGCTGAGCAAGGCTGGCTGCTTGCTAGAAACACAACAGTTTAAAACAAGCAAATTGTCAATTTTGGCCCAACCTTTGTTTCTGGAGAATGACATATAAATTAGGAATAGAACCGCTCAAAAATCAAAACCATCCTGCAGGGAGTATCATACTCATTCACATGGAAGAAGTGAGTCTTGGTTTATTTCAGTCTTGTTTGCCAGGAAAACAATTCAAAAATCACCCAGATTAAACCTTTATCAATTTTAGCTGTCTACATTTCTATCAGTACATCAAATTGTTTTGGGACACAGACTAATGAGAACATGACAGAAATAATTTGAGTTTGACTTTGTACAATCTGCAGGTGCTTCCAAAGAATCCAAACACTGATTTGGATGTTCAGAGAAAAGAAAAAAAAAAAAAAGAGAAAAATAGATTAAAAAACACACTTAAAAATGCATATAAGGTAGTCACATCACTGGGTTTCCCTCTAATAGACTAATTTAGGTTTAGACTCTAGATTTCTTTTTATTTATCTTTCACATGGCATATGAAAATGGCAACAAAAGGAAGTATCCTCTCTACTGGAAATTGAATGAAGATATTTATTATTGTTTTCATTGAAGATCATGTATGACATTCTGTCAAGAGGCAAAAAAGACACAGACCTATATTCTAAGAAGTCATCTAGCTAATATATCAATATGCTATTATTAATACGCAGCATCAGACACAAGTTTAAATATTTCACACAGTGTGAAATTTTAACCTTACTTTTCTAACAGAATGTGCTAAAACCAAGCAGACTTCATCTACCTGAGTGCAGAAAAGACAAGTGAACAAACCAGAAATAGCAGGTATTAGTGCCTGTACCACGTGTTCTTCAGGAAGAGGTACTGTGGTGTTGACTGCAGTATTTACATGCCTATGTAGGTTACACTGGTCTAAAATAGAAATGCTCAAGCAAATAAGAGAATTCATATCCTGAGAAAGGTGACACAGAAATGTCTGTCTGTGATTTATTGATTTGTAATGCCAAGTAAGGTCAGTTAGGCAGCAAACAGATATCCTGCATTAACTATGCCTTTCTCTTAGGAATACACAAGGAAATTTCTAGTAACCAGACAGAAAGCATAACTTTTCAGGTTCACAGAAACTGTGGATGAATATGGTCACTACAGAACCATATTTTCATGATTAAAAACACATTTTCAAACATTTCTTCAAGCTACAGAAATCACCTGAATGTGCATGCATTTGGAACAGAGCCCATACTGCCCTCATTTTAACTTGCACACTTGATTAACCCGGAAGAGTTTACAAATATGTCCCATCTCTCTGTCATTATATCTCTCTGTCAGTCTTAGCAAATGGCTTTTAAAAAAAATACAGTGGGGAAAAAAACCCACAAACCCAACCAAACGGGAAATACTGTGGCTATTCCTTTCTATAGCCTGTACTCCTACTGACTGCTGACAGCACAATGCAGACCAGATTCCCTAGCAATACCTGAACCTTGGCTGTCTGTCTTGTAATGGACCACCAGGAACGACATGCAGGGTACCTGAAGATTGGTTTGGAAGCTGGGAAAGAAGCCAAGAAAGTTGTGCTGCAACCACACCAAAACCCTTCCATTTCACAGCCCTTCTATGTTTCCAGAGACTAGGTAAGAGTTAAAAGAGTAGGAGGAGTACGGAGTGAGGTTCAAGAGCAGTTCAGATGTAGCTGCAATGATCTACGTGCACCATGACACATAACTCATCCTTTGAGTGCTGTTACTAGTTTTCAAAAGGAGCAATGGAACACCGCTGGTTCCAAACACTGAAAAGGAGTATAAAACCCAGTGTGCCATGAGAACCAAAGCACCATCCAGGGGATCAGCAGATCTAAATGACTTTTTGATGGTAATAAGTGCTGACTGACCTTTCCCATTAACTAACTCACATGTCTACAACAGACACTGGAATATTCGTAGTGCACTAGAGCAAGAGGTTAAGTGGACAAACTCATCCTTTAGAAAGAATTAATAGTTGCCGTTTATAAATACAACTGTTTTCCAGAAAGATACTTTTCAACAATGTTCTTGAGGTCTCTGTCAGCTCAGATCTGAACAATACCACTGAAAAAGTGATATACTTATGTGGAAAACCACCCCAAACACAGCACTTCAGTAGAACCAGACAGAATTACCATGCAACTGAGACATTAGCCTGTGGCTCATTAAGTGGTTCCAACACTAATTTGGGACTCTGGAGATTGGGGTTCACTCTCCTGCTTTGTAGCACATAACCAGTGAAGTCTGATGAGGTTACTTTATGCAGCTGTGCCTAAACTTCTAGTCTGCAGCATGGGAGTATTGTTTCTTACTTCTCAGAATGAAAAAAGATATATTAGGCAATTCATTCCATATGCAGTGGGACAAATAAAGCTTCTGGGTGTATACATTTTCCCCTGTACCTCACTTGCTACAGGGTATCCAATTTTTTTTTTTTTTTTTGTGCACCTCCACGACATATGTGCCGGAAAAAAACAGGGAGTGTAATACCCAGTTCAAATAACAATTGGCCAGCCAATGCCTCCTTCCTGACTGGCAAACCTGCTCCTTCCATCCATATGTACAACAATTCAGTTCTGCCAACCTGACCCCTAGTAAACAATGATTTATGGTTTTCTACTCTATCTAGCTTTCATTTTTTTAAAATCAAAGTGCAACATTCACACAGTGACATTATTACCCTTTGAAGCTAATATTCCCTCAAAATATTGTCCCTTAAATCAGGAAAAGGATGAATCTGATACCTCCTGGATCTGCAGAGTGGGAAGGTTAGTTGCAAACAGGCAAGAATATGGCGATACAAATCAAAGAAGGATGCACTGCTTATGAGGTGCTTGCATTGAAATGGTAGAGCATTACCCCTCTCAGGTATCAAGATATGTACTGATCATTCTGGCCTGAGGTTACAGTGAAAGAAAAAGGTTTCTCAGTCAGGTAGAATATTTCCCTTGTGGACTTAGTCTGAGGTGTCCCAATCACCTGTAAGTTTTGTAATTATGGTTCTTTTGTGACCATAATGGAGGACACATCTAAAATCTGCAAGGAATCTAAGGATCTCATGAACTTACACAACTTTGAAATGCACAAGGCCTTTTCTTCTCTTCTAAGAAAACATAATTCCAGACAGTTTAATTGTGACAATGTGGACTTTGGCACCTCAGGTTGAAATTCTGGAAACCTCCTTTACACATCCAGACTGAGGGCACATGAGTCATACCAAAAGGACTTCTTTTGGAATGGCTTGTGGGCATGGAAAATTGGCTGAAGAGCACTGGGAAAGAAAGAATTTGGATCCTGCATGAAGACTTGCAGTGGGAATTCAGTTTAAGCATGTGCTCCTAGGCAAAGGATAGCTTTCCTAGTATTGCCATTTTGCATTTTTTTCAGTCCACTGCAATTAAAAAAAAAATGATACTGAAGTTGGTTTTAATTGCATTACATAAAATACATGTATTATTACTTAATATATTTAAATACAACTGTCAGCTCTCATGTTCTTACTCTTTCTGAGATCCTGAAAGAGACAAAAGAGTCTCTAACACACTGAAATAAAGGTCAGCACTTGATTATATCACTTTGTCTTTGCACTGCTCTTTCATCCAGAATACTGCTTAAGGATGTTCTTTACTGTTTATCTGCTCCCCAGTCAATAATAAGAAGATTGTGTGTATATAACATGATCAACTTCTCACCATCACTTAGCTGATACTGGTAATCTAAAGTGAATGCAGAAATTTACCATTTTCAACACAAAGCCAGGTTTTCAGATAGCACTAAGCCCATGATTTAAGTGAGATAGAGTTACAAGACCCTATACTAGAGATCATGCAGAAACTAGAAATACCACAACTGGTAGAAGAGAACATTTGTTTGCTGGGAACACTTGGCTTCTTCACAGAATCACAGAAGGGCTGAGGTCGGCAGGGAACTGTGGAAACCATCCAGGCCAATCTCCCTCACCCAAAGCAAGGTCTTCTACTGCAGGTTGCTTCAGACTGAATCCACTCAGGATCTGAATAACTCTGAGGAGGAAGACTCTGCCACCTCCCTGGGCAACTTTATGTGTCTGATCATGCCTACAGCAGAAAGTTTTTAAATGTTTAAATCTCCTATGGTTAGCTATCTGCATTCTGAGTTCAGAACTGTGTCCGTGTGAGACTTGTCATTTTATGTCGTAAAAAGTCTTTTAAGCCAATTAAGACACAGCCAACATGTGCAACATAATGATAGAAGACAACCAGCATCCTGGGATTGGCATTAGAGTAACAGTTTTCTGAGCCATATTTTGGTGAATGATTTCAGTGGGTTGACACAAGAAGTGCAGAAGGTAAGCTGATTTGTTTTGTGGTGTGTTTGTGGCAGTTTTTATTTAGAGGCATAAAAAGAAGTTGCTGGCAGAGGCAAATTAGGTTTGATTAATGTCTGCATTTATCTAGTACTCTACAAAAGCCACAAGCCCTTCAAACCATATTACAGCTGTTCTTGGGCAGCTCTGTGGAGAGTTGTACCGTAGTCAGAAACAGCATGACTTAAGTGCACTAGAAAAGGGTTACATCATTTCATAAAGATGCTGCACTTAGGCTTGTTCATTTTATATTTTAAATCAATTGTACTTCACGCTGAAAAATACATCAGGACCCAACTGCTCTTTTAAAAGCAGCAGTGAATCTCCTGAGGGCAAGGAAAGACAAATCATTGACTTTAATAAAAAACAACCTTGAATCTGATCTGGAAAACAATTCCCTATGAAAAAATAATTGTGCTGATCCTACCAAGAAATTACACAGGTGCTTCACCTTATTCATAGCAAGCCCCTGGAAAGCATCCTCTTTCCTCAGTATACAGAAACATTTCCAGGTGGTCTCAGCCCCCACAGATTGCCATAACCCACTGTCCTAGTGTGCCTGCACACCCATAAGAATGGACTGAGTGCTTCTGTCATCCTTGCATGACACGGAGCCATCATCTAAATAACTGCAGTGTCTATGTCTCCTATATTTCCTCTTAGAACACCATAATCAAGAATATAAAATAATCTAGTGCCAAGACAAGTCTCCCTTCACTTTTTTTTTTTTAATTTACTTTTCCACAGAGGAATAGGAGAAGCACATGGGTATTAGAAATCCAAGAACTTAACCACTTTGAAGTGCCTTGGGAGGAGGCCAGATATCATAACTTATTTAAACCCCTGTGGTTTATTCACACTCCCTACTGATCTCAGAATCCTGTGCTATTTCAGCTATTGCCCTTCTTTGAAACATTAAGCTCTGAAACCTCTTTTTATGTTCTTGGAGAACACATAGTACCAATGTTACAAAAATTTAAGTCATTGATCGCCATCATGTTGACATTAATAATTTTATATAGAAGCAATCATTATTTTTCTTTTCTTAACACTTCTCTCATTTCTTCTGTTCTTCACTGAGACACTCAGAATGTTTTAAGCCATATCACCTCACCCTATTCTCCTTTGTCTGCTTCTCCTCCTTTCTTTTGCAAGACAGGTGCATTTTAATAAACCTTTTAATTTCTATACATAATTAATTTAATTTCTATACATAATATCATAACTGTGATCATAGTAGTTTACTGGTCCTAAACTCCTTCCATTTTGGTGTTCATAGCTTTCTGATACAGCAATACCCTGGGAAAAATGCAGTTTTCCAGACAGAGCCATACTGGAGCCAAGTCAACATAAATGATTAATTCCTATTCCATAATGCATGTATCCACAGTACTACTCAAAATCTTTCTGGCCATTTGTGCTGCTTTGTTTCAAATTTCAGTTCCTCCTCCCTTATCTAATAACTCCCCATCTGCACAACTGGTTTACAGATTTCTTGTGTCACTGTTGATTATTTGGATTATTTTTTCTAAAACTGTTTTGCTTCATTTTTCTGAGTTGAAAATCACTTTCATGCATTCTAACCTTTCTATCACCTTTCTAGCATCTTTAGCCTTATCTTCTAAAAAGGAAAAGAGCCTTTCTGTAAACTCTTCAAGCACTGAGACTGATTTAATTCCATTTGTGCCCGTTCCTCATGCAGCCATGCATGATCAATACCACCAGACAATTGCATGACCACAAATTATATCTACTGTGGACCTGTCATGTGGATAATTGCTCTCCAGCTCAATGGTTTTTGATCTCACACTGCTATCAGTAAACTTTTTTGAATATGCATCCCTTATGTTTGTATTTATAAATAATATAAATGTGCTACTTTACTAGCATATTATTTACATTATAAAAAAACATACATAAAAATGAAAATGAAAAGTGAATGGGATAAAGGTGAAATAAACACTATTTTAAAAGATATTATACTAATGGCACATAAAATATTCTCGTCCACATGCCAATAGCTGGGAGTGCATTTTGGAGTGCAAGGCTCTAGTGCTTGTCCAGGATACATTTCCATGTACATCTCTGAAGAAGTGACAAAACAATGCTCAATATCCCCTCTTTTTAAACAAGGCTAAGAATTTGTGACAAACCGAGGAAAAAGAGACCATGGCTCAGTCTAGCCTCATTTACCTAGCAATACTGCAGGACTGTTATTTCTGGTTTTATCTTTACATTATTTGTCCTCTACAGCTGAAAAGAGGTCCTTGTAGTTCCTCATTTGAAAGAATTAAATGAATTGGGATGCCAAACTCAACATTTTTCTTGTTCTTTTCAGCACATCATAACCTTGATTATTTATAAATGAAGTGAAGATGATTTAGATGAAGATGAATAATCATTGCTAATAGAAGAAATGAGGTGTTGTGTTCAGGAAGTTTCTCTTTTAATTATGTTTCCCTTCAATAAGCCCACAATAATTCAAGCTACAACATATGAGACACTTTGGTATATTTGATTTTTTTATAGCAGCTCCCATTTTGGAGAGGCTTCTTTTAAAAAAGATTTGTTCTGAGGCTTTTTTGGTTGGGTCTTTTTGTCGGTTTGTTGTTTTCTTTTAAATCTGACATAGGCCAGGACTGTTAAAGAAGGATAATAACAAACTAATCTCTCTGCAGTAAACATGATCAACACTGTTATATAAAAATATAATGAACTGAGGTGGCAATAATTCCAGACTTTCTACCAGCTTAGGCATTATTATATTTACATTATAGACTGTATTTTATTTTCAGTCAATGTTCATTTTGAATGAAATGCTGTTCACAGATCACCACTGATATCACACCAGAACTTCAGAGCTACATCACTTATACTTTTTACTTTATCCCTAGCACTCCACAGCGTTTTGTAAGAAATGCACGTTATAGTTACCAGACATAAACAGCATCCAAGAAGAGGACAGCTTCCCTGTTTAGTGTATTTACTGAATACCATAATACACTGATATCCCATTTTGGTTTAACTACTGATTTTTGATTGTTACAATTAGTGTACATCTCAATTCATATAGATCTAACTTCTTCTGGAGTGGGGGAACCAAACCACCAAATCCACCACCACTAAACCAAAAAAGGTATGCTAGAAACTTGAATAAAAGACAAACACAGTCCAAATCATAAAATAAATAAAACCTGTACTGTTTTAATTAAACCAGTATTAAAAGTATTTTGTGGCACATTTCATTCTAAACAAAATACCTGTAAGGCATCCATAAATCTTCCTTGTTTTCAGTGCTAAAAGGAAAGGAAGCACAAAATATGTTTTGTTCTCCTGCTCTTCATGAGACTTTCCTTCTTTTCATAGATCAAAAGCCTTAGTTGGATTGTTTGTCTTTCTGTTTTGCTGCCATTGCAAACATCCTTCTGTGCTCCTGATAGCCTTCAATTCATTTCTCTGGGTTAGATAAATATTACTCTTGAAGTTAGCTCATAAAGCTGTAGACTTTTTTGTGTGTCTCCCTGTGTACACCTTTTATTGCCTGTTGTGCCTATCATACTAAGGAATTAATTCCTGTGGGCTCACCCAGGATATAAATCCAGAGAAGACCACGAAATTACATTGGGACTATTGTCTGTACAGGTGGTTCTACTCCCAGGACAGGTGCCTTTTTCTAAAGAATGGAGGAGTAATTCAGATCAAGGCTTGGTATAAATCAACATGGGTTACAATGGCCCCTGGAAAGCTAAAGTGTTGGCAAACTCACTGACCTTCAACCCTTTGTTGAGACATTTACTCTCCAATATCAGCATGGAAGCATGCAGCTAAAATTCAGTTCCTTTTCAACTTGGACAAGCTTTGAATCTATTTTTAAGTGGGTGAAGTGAATTTCTCAAAGTGGTCCTGGTAGTGGTGGTGAGCAATCTTTGAGCCTGTTCTAGTTTGAACATCAATGGAAATAGGATACAGGCACAGACAGACCCCAAAATCTTCATAGGTGTTACTGCCCAAATTGGTACAAGTCTGTTGATCTGGCAAATTCCCTGCTGAATTTGCAGGACCTGTAGTGTACAAGCTGAGCTGACCTGGTGTTTATAGAGACTACAAATACAGGGTGCCATTTTTTGTGTGTGCAAGGTAAAACATTAGCATAATGTAATTCAGGAGATTCACACATCAAACGGGCTGGGTGTATGAAACAAGGTTACTGCTTTCCAGAGAAATCAATAGGAATTTTGCCACTGACTTCAGCAGAAGCAGGATTTCATCCAAAGCACGTAATTGCACGTCTATCAGTGTGCACACTCATGGTGGCTTTCGGCTGACAGAGTTTGGAGCAGTGGCAGCATGCCAGGTGGGACTGCTCTGCTGCCTGGGGTGATGTGAGCTGGCTACTTCACTAAACACATGTAGAATTGGTTGGGGTTTCTTTTAACACACATCAGTTACGTGCCCTACAAGTCATTTGTTTGCTGTTAGCTGGGGGCAGGCTTCCCACATAACATTTTTAAAGAACTACCCCAACTGAGAATAAAAGGTGTTGAAAAGAGACCTAATAATAATCTGTAGCCGATTTCTCAGACAAATCTGCTGACAGGAGGCCACTGTGTGCTTGGGAATACACCTCATGCTCTGTGAGAATGAACACAAACCAAACTGATGATAGAGAAATAGCTTTAGCAAATCTACAAACTCATCTGTCTACATTCATGTATCAATCACAACTGTGGTATAAATATTCTGAGCATGAATCTGTCACCACAATTTCTAGATGATTCATTTCTTTTTGATGGGCTGAGCCACAATTCTGGAATTGAACATCCCTGAACTTTAGGATATTAAAAATTCACATCAATGTTTTTATAACATAGGACACTAATTTTTCTTGCATTGCCGATTTATGCTTTGGGGCATTAGATACATTTTGAATACCTGCCAATGTCTGCTTTGCTGTCTTTCTTACTATAAATGAATATTTAGATTGCCCCAAGGCAGCCTTTGGACTGTAGCTTGATGCTTTGTTACCTGTTAAAAGGAATGCTCCTATCTATGGAGAACAGTGGAGGAAAAGGTTTTCCATCAGGGACAAAGACGAGCTGCTTCCAGTAAAAAGTAATTGCTTATAAGTCTTAGAAGGTAAAATACTTCATTTTTGACAAGTCACCAATTATTTGTATGGCAATAAGTAGGGGTGGGCAGAAGCTAATTCTAAAGGAGAATGGAAAGTGCATATACAAAAGCATTATTGAAATAAGCCCACCCTCTGAAAGTGGACTTAGATTGTGGACTAATTCTCTCTCCCTTTTTTCAGCTAAATGTGGTTTTCAGAAGGAAAACTCTCTGCCTGCATAAGCTACAAGAAACTTGGAATGCTTTCATGACTGTACCCAGGAAGCCAAAGAAATACATATTTTACTCAAAAAGTAGATATCAATTCAAATATTTCAACCTTACCTGAGTGGTAATCATGAGTTTCTCGGAAACATTTTTGAAAGTGTATACTCTCCCACCAAAAAGCAGCTATGTTTTTTTTGAAAATAAAAATACCATCAAAGCATAAGAACTGCAAATGAAGAGGTGAAAAAGTGTGTTTGTGGGGGCTCTAGTAATACTGACAAATATTCTGGCAGTATAAATCTAGATGAGGGACATGGCTTTCAGTGAACCTAGGCTCTACATGTTTTGTACAAATGTGGCTAAACATACTTAATTTATTTTTTTTTTTTTGCTTTTAATTCATTTGGCTGTAGGAAATTATTCACCTCCAGTTTTCCTGGCAGATAAGTGCTGTTATTATTGCTGTTTTAAAAGCTGCTCCAGCTAGTAAGAGCTTTTCCTCTAATTAATTAACTAAGATCTCTTCTTTTATTAAGCAACTAAGCTCTCAGATGCAGGTTAAGGGAGAGTGTAGAGCTAAGGTTGTAAGCAACATCTACAGAAGTTTAAAGGAATGATCACTTCTGCTGCTTAGAAACATTGGTTGACCTCCTTCCAGAAAGCTGAATTCCAGCTACCCTGCTTGGTATTGAAACTCCAGACATCATCAGCTGGAAGGAAGTGTGAAGAGCCAAAAACCTCAGGCTTCCTTGGAGAGGAAGGGCCCAGGCTGTCCACCACAGGACACAAGATGCAGTGAAACCAGCTGGAACTGTGCCTCATTTGTAAGGGTCACATAACTCTGACACCAAAGAATCTCCACCATTCTCCAGAATGTAAACAATGCTCTTTGCACCTGACATGAACCATTGCTTCATGTTCCCCTAAATGTCGTGGTTTGCACATGAGAGATTTAGAGCTGAAGTAAAATTACAAATATAATTATCCTTCAAATTGAGCTTGTCTTCCCCAGGTTAAATTACATATACAGCTGAGAAGAACTGTGGTTGGAATGATTATATAAACCATATTGCCCAAATCCTTAACCTAACTAGGTCTGATAATTCAAAGTAACAAATGCTTCCTCAGGCCCTTCCAATTTACATGTGAATTTTGTAATCACCTTCAGTTTTTTTAAAAGTGCTTCTTGCCACAGTGAGTATTAAAAGATAAATTTTAAAGAAAAAGTATATGAGAGGAAACGATTATTGAAGCATTAAGAGGCAGTGGTAAGACTGCTCATTAAATTTGCTCAGTACCTCATCAGCCTCCCCAAAAAGCAAAGTCCAGTGCTCTCAGGAGATATGTATGCACTTAAGCACGTCAGAATTACATCTTCCATCTAATGAACATTTACCTCCTTCTAAATGTCACTCTTGGAGGGAGTAACCAGAAAAAATGTCACAGAAGATAACATCCCTCGTGGACATGAGGCAATAAAACCATCACTAGGTCCAGGTGGAAAATCATTATTCAGAACATCAAAGAAGCCCTTCACATACTTCATCTGTTGCCAAGTGTCCCCCAAAGTCAGCAACTGTTCAGTGTGCAATGGTGGATATTTTTTTTTCATGATTTTAAAAAATCCATTACTTGAAGGAAAACAGGGAAAAGAAAAAGATTGGGCAGCCCCAAATTCTGTTTTTTTAATCTCTTGTTTGAGAGAATATTTAAGTTTCTTGCTTCAATTTCCTTACATTTCAAAGAGCAAAGAGTTCATTACCCAAAAAGGGTGATTTTGGAACAATTGTAAAAATGAAGATTGGTATTCATTAAAAATGTGAAGCAGCACCTGAATGCTCAGCAGCACCCCTAACACTAAGCACAGATGAGCTGTACACTACATTCAGTGGCCCTGGGAAGCTGTGTGAAACAGGTTAGAAATAGTTAGAAACTTTCCAAAGCAGTTACAGTTCAAGTCAGTTTTACCAAGTGTTCAGATGGAAGTCAAAAGTTCTGCACATCTCAGAATGAGAAATGAAACTAGACTTTTGTGTCTGCTTCGAACCTAGTGGTATCCCAATGGGAGGCTTGTCAGAAAAGCTGATTAGGATAAATGCTCATAAATCATGACTAACCTGGTTGAATTAGCTCTTCCCTGCAGGCTTGTAAAAAGACAGAATTTTATCTGCTTCTCAGAGAGCCAGCCTAGGAGGCATATGATATCAGCTTTATAAATCTGTGCTGAAGCATGAGACAGAATAATGACAGTAAGATAATTATCACCATAAAATTAGAAATGCAAACTTCCTCCCTCCTTGCTGTAAGAGAAATAAGTTGACTTGTTCTGTTATGTTTGTCAAAGATTTTAAACTCTGCACCTGACAAAGAACCATTGGGCAAGAGCTCAATAGATGAGCAGAGCAAGGTAACTATGCCATTAAGGGCAAAAAGAGGGTTGTGAAATAGTTGCCATTTGGATATAGCTATATATTTAATTAATTAGTGTTACTTGAAAGCTGGAGATAAAATGGGAAAAGGTGAGGAGGTATTTAGGATGAGATGCATCCCCAAGTGCTAAAGGTGCTGGCTGGTGTCATTACAATGGCACTTTCAATTATCTCTGAAAGGTCATGGTGATCAGAGGAAGCTCCCTAGGACAGGAAGAAATCAAATGTCATTCCTATCTTGAAGAAGGGCAAGGAGAAGGATCTGGGGAACTATAGGTGGTCAACCACAACTCAGTCCCGGATGGAGTGAATAGTCCTGGAAACTACTTTTAAACATGTAAGACCAAGAAAGTGATTTGGAGTAGTCAGCATGGATTTCTGAAAGGGAATTAATAAGAAAAGCAAGGTATCTGGTATCCTTCCTGAAGGCTGCTTCAGGAATGAAGGGGGAAAAAAAGGGAATACTTTACATTAACTGAAAAAACCCTCAACCTAACATTAGTGTTAGTAGACAAGTCAAACCTGGAGGAAAACATAATTAAACCACACGAAGTAAATGCCATCAGAGTAATCACAAGGATGGTTCATCAATGGCGAAATTATCCAGAGTACAGGAGCTCTTTTGCCTTATGCATGTAATCCAAACCAAAATTAACGTAATTTAATTAATCTTTGTTTTGAACAATATCTCTCTCACCCACAGACAACCACTGAAGGCTATCAGCATTAAAGCACCATGACCATGATACTGATACAATTATCCCAGTGCCACAATATGGATGGGAGATACATTCCTTCAGTAGCTGCCCTTGTCAACAGCATGGATGGAGCAGAGTCCTCATAGCAATAGCATGGTCTGTTACTCTGTTCTTCATCCCAGAGAATGCTCACTGACTCCTTAACAGCCTCAGAGCAAGCATGAACAGGATGAGATTAACAGAAAAGAGTATAACATGGAACCTGCTCCCATTATGGAACAATTTTTTTTGGTTGTTCTAAAAGCATTTTGAGGAGAAGGACAAGGAAGGCTTGTAGAGTGATCTTTGCTTTGTCAGGCAGAGAACATGATTTACACACATATCATTCTAGCAAGAGAAGTCAAAAAGATTAAATTGTGGCACTTGAATATTTTTCAGTAAAATATTACTCCCAGCAATGCAGGAGCAATTAAACCAGAGTTGCACGGATGAATTTGCTAAATCCTTCTCAGTCCATTCTTAGTAGCATGAAGCCAATACTTACCTCCTGAGACTAAGTCCTAATTTTCAAAGTGAAATGCATTTTTTATTTGTAGACAGTGATCAAATCACCGACTGGGAAGTCAAACTGTGGAAGAAGCCAAGACCCTTCTGTGAGGAGCTGAGTAATGCAATTTAAAAGTCTTAGGGTTGGAACAGAGCTATGAGGACTCTACCTACCCCTTCCAAAGTCAGTAGCAAAACTCATGCCTGCTTCAGTGGTCAGAGGCATTGGTCCTCAAGCCAAAGAAGACAGTGAAGTGTAAGCCATGCAAAAACTTTAAACAATTTTTTCCATTAGGGTTTTTTTAGTCTTCCATTTGTCCTCATTTACAGCTCACAGGACCATTATAAATCCAAAGTGCTAAAAAGGCAATAAAAATATGATATTTTTCAAATTCTGAAGCAACAGAAATAAAATGGGTCCTATTCTAAAAAATGTTACCAATATATTTTCTGAATAGATGTGGTCAAGAATGGAGGCACTATAGTAAGACAGAAAGTGACTCCAAAAATGTAATAGCTTATTAGAAGCTAAAGATTCAATAAAAGTATGATATTTAATCTCAATTACAGCAGTTGTTTTAAATATATTTTCTTCCCATTTGATCAAAATCATCCACAGAAAAAAATGAATTATGATATAACCCAAACCAGCCAATTATAACAACTAAGCTGCAGCCATTTAGTTCAATATCACAGCTTTTTGAAAGCTCTCCCCAGCCTAGATCTAGATTACATTTGAAATGTAAAGTTTTTTGATTAAAGCGGGTGATTGTTAACCTCCCACTGCTATACTGCTATCAGTGAGTGTTTGTCTTATTTTGGATGCCAAAAGAAAGGGAGCTGCTGATGCCTCTCAAAATCTGCAGAAAATGGCACCTTTTTAAAAATATAATTAGATAGGAAAGAGAAAGAATAGGAGACTGGAGGTAAAGTGACAAGAGAAATAAAATTAAAAAAGTAATTTTATATTAGAAACAGTAAGGACAAAGTCGTAGGCTTTCTTTGAGGTTAACTCCCTCGAGTCTCATAAAACACAGGCTTAACATATTGCCTAGGTTACACAGAACCCCGTGCCCAAACCAAACCCTGCTCGAGGGCAGAGCCAAGGCCACTTTTACATCTTTAGCACAAAACCCTTATTCTTTGGAACTATTTTCTGCTGGAATGCTTGATGCCTTCTCCAGCCACCTAGAAACAGAGACTAGACAAGAGTAAGGGAATAAAGATAGGTATTTATCTGAAGGGCCTTCAAGGTACACCCTGGGGAGCCAGAGGCTGCTTCCAAAAAATGGACCCCAAGATGGACGACAGGTCACGAGTTCTTCACACCTTTATAGGTTTGGTTCATTTGCATACCACGGTTAATTCTCCAATTAAAGCCCCAGTTTAATGATGTAATTCCCCTCAGCTTGCTCCCCGCTTAGAGGCTTTGGTTTACACATTTTGGGCCTAGAAGAGCCTGGCTGTCCTTGAAGGCAAAGCCTGGAGAGGCTTTGTTGTGTCTGCCCAGCACGAAAGAGCAGAAATTCCAGGCTACAAGGAACTTCAGTTACAGTCTAAGCAGTACAGAATTTGAAAAATATAAAAGTTAAAATCTCAGGCATCATGCTACAGGCTGAAAGCAAGAGGCAAACTGCAGGCATGCATTCCTTGAGCCTCCCCCTCCACCCGCACTCAGTAAGGAGGCTAAGGCTGCTCACACGCTGCAGAAACCACGAGTTCTGTGTGCACAGCCCCTGCCAGCTGGGGCACAGCTCCTCAGCCTCCTCTCTGGTCAGGGACAGTGTCTGTCTCCTCTCACCCTCACGCTGTTGGACACTCTGCATTTGCTGCTCTCTGTGCAAAGCCCAGGTGCAGCTGAAGAACTCCAGGCATTAAATTCACACTGATTAAACCACGGGTGCATCCCACAACACCGCTTAGGGAGCTACAAGGAGCACTCTCTAAACTGACAGATACACAGCTGAAAGAGTTCATGGAACGGTTTTCTACACAGAGTGTAACAGAAGCATGGAGTGAACAACCACAGACATCTGAGCCAAGTAACTTCTTCCCACCAGAACTGACACTTAGCTATACTAAGGCTAATTAAAACCTAGAGAAAATAGAGTTAAAACAGCTCTCTGTAGCCTAGAAAGCAAACAGCCTTCAGCTGGCTCACCATCTTTTTTTTTTTTTTCTTTAAAGAGCTAATTCCCAGAGACCTCATAGTTACAGATCACTTACATAATTGAGTTCAAAATACCTATTACCAAGCATATATATAAAATAAAGCACTTTTTGGAAAAAGGAGGTCTTTGCAAAGAGGAGTTATCAGAGTAAAACAGTTGACGGAAACCAGTAGCTTGTCCCCAAAGGAGAGGAGATTCAAGGCTCTTGTATTTTAAAGCAATGATATTCAGTTGTACTGTAGGATAAACAGAGATATAAAAGTTGCTTATTCATACTAGGAAGTCAAATCACAGAAGATTAAGGTAATTGGTTACCCCTGATAAATTATGTAGTCCAGAACACTTCAGATTTGCTGGCATGGTGCCAGATACTATTTATTTGTGTGAGGTTTTGAGACAGGAATTTTGGTGGATATAACAGAGTCTCATGCTTTGTCCTGTTTATCTGGTTGAATTTAATTAATTAGGCTTGCATATCAGTGATATGCTCTGTATTTATTCCCCTTGCAAATGTAACTCACTCATATCCAGACAATGTAAAATGTGCAGAGCTCAACAACTTGGCTTATTCTTTATCTTTTGGCTTTAATAATCTACTACTGCTCTTTTCCAGACAAAATTGCCCTGCAATGTATTTATTTAGGAGCTAAGTGGCATGAAAGAGGTCATAAAATTGCTTCCAATTTGGTCAATTTTGTATTCTCCTTAGCCCAGGAAATTCCCTCTGCAAATATTTCTATATGGAGCTGTGCCCTTATTTCTACTCTGCTCTCCTCTCAGATGGGGATGGCTCCTGTATGAGAGGCACACCTGGCTGGGGAGGCAGCAGACCTCTTCCTAGAGACATCTCCTCATGACAGAAGGCCCACTGGTAACACTAAGCCACTGTTAAACATAAAACCAGCTGGGACTTCAGCCTTTTGGGCCCTTCACTTATTAAACATAGCCTTAATTTTTTGGTCCCGTCTGTGTCATAGCTTATTCAGATCATCCAGTGTCTTCAAGATGCTAAAGCAACACAGGCACATACTTTCACGTAGTAAATCAAATAGCTGGTCAAAAGTTGAGAACAGTGTGAAAAATGGCGAAATCTGATGCTGTGATTTAACCCCAGCCAGCAGCCAAGCCCCAGGCAGCTGCTCCCTTACTCCATCACCAGTGGGATCAGGGAGAGAATCGGGAGGGTAAAAGCCAGAAAACTCATGGGCTGAGATAAGGACAGTTTAATAGGGAAAGCAAAAGATGCACACACGAGCAAAGCAACATGAGGAATTCATTCACCACTTTCCATGGGCAGGCAGGAGTTCAGCCATCTCCAGGAAAACCAGGTTTCACTACACTTGATGGTGACTTGGGAAACCAAACAGCATCACTCCCAATATGTCCCCACTTCTTCCTTCTTCCCCCTCCTTTATGTATTGATCATGAGGTCCCATGATCTGGAAGATCCCTTTGGTCAGTGGGGCTCAGCTGTCCCTGCTGTGTCTCCTCCCAACTTCCCAGGCACTCCCAGTCTCCTCACCAGCATGGTCATTATGAACAGCAGAAAAGGCCTTGGCTCTATGTAAGCCCTACTCAGCAATAACCAAAACATCTCTTTGCTAAAACCTGGGGTTCAGCACAAATCCAAAACACAGCCCCATACCAGCCACCACAAAGAAAATCAACTCTACCCCAGCCAAATCCAGCACACCTGAATACACACCCACAGTTATTTCAAACAAGCATTTAAAGATAGTCATGTGAAAAAGTAAGCAAGCAAATGGGATCATTAAGGACTAAATAGATAAATGCCATTATTCAAAACAGATTAATTAATGTGAAGTAATTTTGGCCACCCAAATATCTCCTACTTTACCATTCACATTCTGAAAATATCAGGTGCATAGCTGCTGTTTGGGTGGACAGATATTTGTACCTTACTTCAGGGCAAATTTTAGTAGCCACAATGTTCATTGGCTATCCTACACTTGCTATAAGAAACCCTGCCCTTTGCACTAGGGGCTAGTTGTTTTCCTGATATTTAAACATCACTTGACTCTATCATGTGCTCATGTGGTATTTCACAAGGGACTCCATTAGGCCAGCACTCCTTATCTCAAATAATTTCATGCTATGCTGCCATATTTCTGGTTGAAGGTGTTAGATACCTATTTATTAAATAATTTGGGAACAAAGGAAGTTTACTGCTGCTGTTTCATAATCTAATACTTTCCTTTCTTAACACAGTAAGGAAACCATAAATTCATTCCTTTCAGTCACTCTTCTCCAGGCATTCTCCAATGGCACTGAGTTTCAATTTCATCAGAGATGGAAGTGTACCTCAGAGACTAAAAAGTGCTGAGGTTAGCAGAGCAAATTTATAATGAAAAGCACTTTTACCCTGTGATGCCAGGCGAACTTTGTGTTAGCCACATGGCTGCTGGAGCAATGCAGCTGGCTTTATTAAACAGCAAGCATTCAAAAATCGACATGTCAGCACTCTTCTTTCTTTCCTGCTCCCCATCCTTCAGGGGAGCCTTTACATCAATCTGAAGAGTGGGGGTTTCTCAGTGACGAAACTCTAGCAGTAAATTATATCCATTTGTAGTACTACAGTAGATCTGGAGCAAAGCTATAGAAGACCCTCCCACTCTGACTTAGAACCACAGGATGCCACGTTGGTCAAAAATACCACATAGATACTGCACAATAGAGAAGCACTTCCCAACAGAATATTGGGAAGCACTACAGAAGTGAGAGAGGCAGATGTACATCAATTCCTCAAGCGACATCTATATCCCAAGCCTGCTCATTCACAAACCACAGCAGAAAATGTGCTAGTAGTCCCTGAACACATAATTCACCAAGCTGAGTTTGCCCTGCTCATGGGTAGTGATTTCTGTTACAAATTACTTGCCATGGTCTCTAAATGGTGTTGCTGTCATAGTGGCAAGATATTGTGAACCTTATCATCAACTCCAGTTATACACCAGAACTGTGCCTGCATATAGTTTGCCTTTTGTCCTTTGTGTTTGAAAAATATTTGCTGAGCTTAATCTATTGCATACGATTCAGCAAAACAAGCTTAATACATCAATTAGAGTCCAGTGAAAACTATCAGTGTTTATATTAGGAGTGGCTGCTTTCAGAAACTGCTGATTTCCCTCTCTAAAACCAGTACCAGCCTTTAGAGGAAGTACTTTTACTACAGCTGAACACATTCCTGAACATACAAAGCCTCCCAAAAATGACTTTATTTCTTTAGCATAAAGCAGAGACCCCTCATGCCCTGCACAGCTGCTTCTGAGCAGTTCATGATCTGTGACCCTGCAGCTGCCCCAAAGTTCTACATAATTTTCCATACAAAAAGTAACAAAAAAATTCCTATTAATTCAAGCCTCTCACTGAGGAATCTTTGATAGATATGCTAATTTGCAAGGCCTATAAATTGTATGAGAGATCTATCCTGTGTGCATTTTGGCATATTCCACCTTAGTGAAATGCTGCACCATAAGGTTCCTTCTTGAGGTAAAAACCCTTTTCCCCTTAACTGTGTCTGGCTCTTAATTTTTAAGACCAGGAAAAAGCATCATATCCTTGATTTCAAAGGACAATTCTGCTTAAAAACTGAGGATATAACATAAGCCCAAGTATTTGATAGCTCTGTCCCCTCACTCAAATTAATCCTTTAAAACTGAAACTACCACTTTTCCTCAGCTTCTCAGTTATGCTTATTCACAGCCTCTCTGGCTTAAGAAACTTTTTGTCTTAAAATTTAAATTAAAATTTAGAATAAATTTGTCGGTTTTATAAACATCCATTTATCTCCCATAATAAAAGCACCTAAAAGTTAGTATCAGACGGTGTTTTAGGTATATACAACCCCATTTATATAGGCACAGAGCAGAACATCTTGTATTTGACTTTATTTTCTGTGATGCAATTATGGACTGGACTTTGTTCACAGAAGCAGTGTTGTTTCTGGAGCTTCATCTGAACAGCAAGAGTCAGACACTCAGTGGTTTGACAGCTCCCCCATAACAGCCATATGCCAGTTTTAGCCTGGTGGTGACAAAGACTCTCTGTTCAAGCCTTAGGCATCTATGAACACAAAGCAGATGCGTGTAGCTGCACCAGACACAAAGCCTGTCTGGAGAATAGCTTCCAAAAGGCAGCAGAAGCACTATCTAACAGTTCAAATTTACTGCAAAAAACGAAAAGACAGGTCAAGTAAGACAGCAAATAACTAGGAGAGCAAATCTGGCTGATTATGGAAGTCACAGTAAGGTGGAAAACCATTTTTCTTCAGATCACCACATCGAGTCCAGTCCTTAAGAACACCCTGTGGGAAGATCATGTGATGGCTCAATGCCCTAACAGTGGTGACACTCCCAAACCTGTTTTGAAACAAGTCAATGGGATAACATGACCAAGCAATCTCTGATTCTATGTCTCAAAGGCCAACTCTTCCATACAAACTCCCTGCTTTCAAAGGTGTATCCTATCTTGTATTTCATGGGTGAGGGTGCTGAAATGGGGAAATTCTCCCTGTTTCTCAGAGGTCACACTACATTAAAAGCCTTCTGAGATAAGTGAAAAGAGGTTGAATGCAGTCTGTAAGTCTCAGGAGGAAGGTTGAAGTCTGGTAGATCGTAGGTGGACTTTAGGAACCATGAAAATAGAGTGAAAGGGTTCCTTGCTGCTGCCTGTGCTCAGAGAAGGATCGGTCCATCTCTCATCTGTGGATGCAGACTCTAGCAATTCCATTTGGACACAATACTGTGCCATGTGCTCTATGATGACCTTGCTTGAGCAAGGAGGTTGGACCAGGTCACCCACTGTGGTCCCTTCCAACCTGACCTGTCAGGGAAGATGAAATAGGAAAGCCTTATGAATATGATTGCCTAGCAAAAATGCTGAGAATATGGAAACTATAAGCGAGATTGAAATGAAAGCAAGCTTTGAGATACCAAACCTTAGTTACTGAACAACTGGAAAACAATGGTGTGGCCGGCTGAAGGTAATCCCCCTTTGATTAAACAATGCCCTCTACTTGCAGACAGGTCCGAGGGTCAGAGCAGACCCTGCGTGCTTGGCAGAGGGTTCAAAGAGTAGTTTATAAGGTTTAAAATATAACACAGCATGGTAATGCAATGATTCTTATAGGCTGTGTGTAAATGCTATAGGATTTGTTTCTTGTACTAGATTGGTTAATGAAAATTAGAATATTCAGTACAGAAGATGATTTATTGTATTGTAAACGAAACCGAACAACAGATCTTACACTGACCCATTCTCTGTTACACTGATCTGCAGTAGGGCAGGTTCTGGGAGTGAAACACTGTTCCTGATCAGCAGAACTGAACATGAAATTTCTACATAATCAGAAGCCTTCCTCTCTCTTTCACCGCCACCCCTTTACATATTCCTTAAGAATTTTGGTTTTAATAGCATGGCATGTCACTCAAATTGTACCAGTTATCTCAATGTTTAAACATCCGGTATGAGTTCCCATAATGAAGACATTGTGAGAGAAAAACCCTTCAAAAACGCTGAGGGGATGTATGAGTGAATACTGACTATGTAACTTGCAAACTGTGTATTTCTGAACTAAAATTCCTCTGGACTCAAGTTTTGAGCCAATAAGCAGATGCTGTCAGTAGGGATTCTTAGCAGTGATTGCAGGAGATTGCTTCCTAACCAGAGGAGCCAGCACGGGACAGGATTTTCTGACAAAGGACTAGTCTTAATATCTGTTTTGAATCTACCAGTAGCTGGTCACTGGGAGAGTAAATAAACCCAGCAGTTGTTTTGCTACTGCTTTTGATAGAGACACGAGTGCAAGATGCATCAGCCATCACACCGATTCCATCTGTGCTCCGCAGTTTGGCAAAGTCAACCAGCAATTTATCATTCTTCCAAAAGAACATGGCAAAAATGATACAGTGATTTTTACTAAGTATCAGAGGTGCAAACATTGTCAACTAGAAATGGGAAAATTTCAGTAAGTGTTTTATGTTACCCACTATGCTGCTGGACAAAGGAGATCTCTTAGTTCTCATCTTCATTCTGTGAAGCTCAATAAATATTAAGACCAAATAGGGTTAAAAACCTGCCTGTACATTGGACAATTATTCAGTTACAAACGGGTATTTTCTTTAAATCACTTCATCAATCTCAATTATCAGTTCCCAGAGCTGCTAACAAACTTCTGATTTAATAGTGGCAAATGACACAACTAGTATGATACCATATTCTGGGTTGTACTGAAAGTGTATGGAAAGTATATTTCAGGGAATTACCTCTACAAACAAGCAAGGAAAAAAGCCCATTGTACAGCAAAGCTTAAAAGCACTGAACCATTTCCTGATGGATTTGCTTTTCTAAGCTAAGCATTGTCATGATCACAGAGTCTCCAAATCACCAAGGTCTGAAGCAGTTCTAACTTACGTGTCTTTATGAATGTAAAGAAAGAGGGATTATCAGAACATTCAGAACTACTTAAAACCAACCCAGTTACTCCACTACTGTGTCTCCAACAGGCTGCTATCAGAACTGTCAGGTCTTGAAAATCTGAGGCAGGCAATTGCAGATTAGGCAGTTTCTTCCCAACATCTCAGCTAAGGATTGTCCTGTTCCCTACGGCATAAGAAATATACATCTGCTTTTAAAATTTCCACAGCTTTATTAAGCAAACTCATCAGCTGAAGAAAGCTGCAAAGGACATAACCTAGATCACGCTGTTAAATTCTGAAGTCTCTGGGTAAATGCACTGCAGTTCATTGCAATTCCTTTTGGATATAATTTTATGATGATATAATGAATGTACACGCAGGGATGAAGTACTTTGAAGAGCTCGGATAGAAGCCTGACCCTATGGAAAAACAATTACCTGAATCATGGCCTAAATACTAACAGATACAAGAAGTTCAACACACCAAATTTTCTCTTATTTATGCAATCAGGTAGAAAATTATCTTTCCTGAGACTGCAGAGTTTTCCCCCAGGTGCTCTTCTAGAATTATTTTCATCCTTGAAAATGCTCATAGAGAAAGTCTAGCACAAGATTACCAAGATACTGATTATGAAAAGATGGTGTGTGGGAGCAAGGGCATGCTCTGTTTTTAAACAGAGCTCCGTTTGCTTGTTTTTTGCCCAGAGGGGAATAAAAATGAAAGCTAGTAAACAAACAAAAGAGAACTTCCCCCCACTATTATTTCCTTTCAGCCAGGCTGATGAGATGAGTCCAGCCAGGCTCTGCTCATCCACGTTTTCTCATCCATGTTTCTTGTGGGAATACTGATCAACCAGGAGAGGCTTTGAACTTATGCATGTAACTCTTTCATCTAAAACTTCCACTGTGGCTTTAAAGAACAAAAACACCACAGATATATTTAAAAGAAGAAAAAAAATGGCAATTGCAACAAATCAATTTTTCTTTTATCCCCTTGTGGAAACAACAAAAAATCCTTTCACCATTTAAGTAAAAACCAATCTATACCTGAAGGATTTCCTCACTGTCTCTTGGGATGAAAGAATTTAAACTGATTTGAGAAAAGACAAGGCGCATCAAGAGGAAAAGAAGCTGGAAACAACAGAAGAAACAATGCTGAGGAAGCTCTTGTGCAGACAGCCAGCAGGATTGTCCTGGGAGGCAAGTTGCACTCAGAACACCAAAGGTGACTGCACTTGGATGATCTCAGGGATTATGAGTGCTCTCTCTCTAGCAAAACCTTCTCAGTGAAGCAGGATATTTTTCCATCCTGCTGACAGACAATACAGGTAATATGGAAGTTACTCCCGAGTTACCACAAGGGTGTGACAATGAGAATACAACCTCAAAACATGATATAACTTGAAAATTAGTCTGACCCCTGCAGCTTACGTGGGCTACCACACAAACATGTGCAGCTTCACTCCTTGCATTTACACACACAGACTGTCTCTGCCTTGAGAACACCAACAAGGAAAACACATATAAATACTATATATCTATCAGAAACCCTGAGACAAATACGAATTTACTTGATGATGTTATTGATACCTTGCTGAATTCTGAAGTCATGAACTAAGGGCTGATGCCTTTTTTAGTCTTAAAATCAAGAGGCGAACACGGTTAGAAGGGGAAAAAGGGTTTTACCTTGGTATTTATTGTAAGGATCCTTAGGTGCACCACGAACAGGTCGAATACACCTCTGTGCAGCCCACCATCCCCTCCGCCAAGTCCCTCTCACCCCTGGTCTTACATTCCAGGTCTTACTAATTAGCATATCTATTAAATATTCCCCAATGAGAGGCTCAAATGAGCCCCCCCTCCCAAGGAGCCTTCCCCTGGATGGTTCTATCTTAGTTTACAAAATGTGTTCTGGAGAGAACCTTGGGGTCTGGGCACCCTGGCACCTTAACTACGAAGCTTCTAAAATGTTTAGTCTCTTGGCTTAACAAACAAGTCCAAGAATGTAGGCAAAAAGCACCGAAAATACAGAAGTTGCAGAAAGGTATAACAGGGGTATAAAAGAAAAGACAAAAATCATTATGGCATCAGGGCCAGCATTAAAAAGTGCTCACATACATAAATAAAAAGGCAAATTTGCTATGAAGCATTTTGTATGCATTGGTATTCTAAGAAAATAATCAAGAAGGAAAAAAAAATCACGAGGACAGCCTTGCCTTTTGTCAGCAAATGGAACCTTATGTTTTTCAATTGGATTTGGTTTGGTTTACAAAATATAAGAACATATCTAACGAAAACAAATTATGACAAAATTTTTTGATTTCCCAGATATTGGTTGTGGGGTTTTTATTTCTTAATTTTCATTTGTTCATTAAAAATATTTAGTGGATATGTTGAACTTTTGCAAAAGAAATTACCTGAAAGGAGGAAAGCATTAGGAAAATGTAAAAGAAAGTTTTCACTAGTGGAAAATACTACTTTACCATTAACAATTTGTTTCTCTTTATTAAAGGGTTGTATTAGATCCATGAAATTTTTGCCACAGCTTCTGCTTACTGAACAATGGATCCTATAAGGGCAAGCTGAGAAATGGAACTTGAAGCACCTTTACTGTAAATTCTGACTTTTCTTCCAGTGTGAAGAAAACTGAGTGACTGTTCTGAGTGACTTTGGGCAAGTTTTCACTTCTTTTTAGGCCTCAGTTTTCCCCATCTGCAAATGAGAAGAGTTATATCTATTCTCTTTTCCAAGCACCTCCAGATCACTTAGCTATTCAGATGACATTTCATTAAGTATTATTACCACTACTCTCAGTTTTCAATATAGCTAAGCCAAAAGTGAGATTGAGCTGACATTTCAGTAGCAAACTCATTTTATAACAAATTCTGCTAAAACATTTAAGTACATGACTTAGATGAAAGCATGTGGTGGAACAAATTGATAGCAAATATACAGACTAGAAATTATATTTGGACTAATCAGTATCCATTTTTATATTTACTCTGCAAACTTTTCAATAAATGCATTTTACTAGTTCAAATATGCATGAATTTGAAATTCATACATGCAACTATTCACTCAAAGTATCAAACCGTGTAATGGATTGGGGGGGGAAAAAATCCCATTTTAGAAAACTGGTATAAAACACCCAGAGCTAAGAAACCTGGGACCATGAGATGAAGGTAACTAATTCAATAAGAAAAAATGGTCAATATTAGGGCATCGGTTTGGGAAAGAAAGGAGGACATTAATTATTTACCATTCTAATGTAAATGCAGTAATAGAGAAAACTGATCTTGGAAAATCCACACATGGGAAATCCAATGACACGCAAAGAGACAGAAACTAAAAATATAAATTATATATTTATATTATATAAAAATATATTAAAATTATATGTTTATATTATTTACCAGTATATATATTATATATACTGGCAAACTCTTTTATGACACTGATCTTTTACTGTTCTGGAAGACCATAGCTTAATATTCTAGGAAAAACAAATAATTTTCCACACTTCTGTTTACTACTTGTATATCCCAATTAACGTGAAATAAATTGCATTCCTTAGGCATAAACCATCCAAGATGACAGTCACAAATAACTTTAGAAGAAAGACTATCCACTTTATTCTACTAATAACAGAATTACTATTATTTAATTTATAAATTACATGTTGTCTGTGTAACTATTGCGATTTTTACTAAATGCAGCTTTACAGGGAAAAAATACAAACTCGTTTTTTCATTAATTATTTGAAGTTAGAAGTAAAAGCAGTCAGAGAGTTCATTAATATCTGGTTTTTGACCTGCTGGACAGAGGGGAAAGTGGGAAGGGAGTAAAGGAGGGCAGAGTTTCAGCTCTGACAGAGGTACTCAGCCAGCAGAGTGAGTGCCTTCAATGATGAGATCTCCCTGCATTAACCACACGAGCATCCTGAAGGCTCGGTGCATGTTTGTGTCTTAATAAGCTGCACGTCTCTGCTGCACTCCTACAACAGAGCCTTGGGGCAGCTCCAAGCAAGTTGAAAACAAAAGTTCCTGTGCTGGACTGTACCCAGGCTCATTAACCTCGCCTCTGAGCAGGGTTAATTAGATCAGACTGGGCCTCCAGCTAACACGGAGGCTGTTCTGCACCGTGCCACTTCCACAGGCTGCATCAGCAAGTGTGGGAATGCAACTTCCTAAGGTTACAAATTTGAGTATTTCTCCCTCATAATATGGTTCTTCTTGCTGGTGGGAAACCACCATCTGAAAATAAATCTCTCCATTCACGATTTTTTTCATCACTTTTCTCAACAGGTTTTAGGCCCTATAGTTCACTTAATACATACTGCCCCTTTCTATTCACTAGCCAAGCTCTGTCAGGTTGCTCACAACAGGGATGATACCACCTCTATTTCCTAAAAGAAGGGACAACTGTACAGGAATTGTTGGAAAGACAAGTGCATTAAATATTACAAGTATCCACACGGCAGCTGCAGGGGCTACAGCAGCCCTGCGGATAAGGAAAACGGTTCTTCAGATTAGTGGCTTAGTTACATTCTAGACAAGAGAATTATTTAATAGGAGGCAGTAATTACAAGTAGCTCTATTGATAGGCAATTCTAGCCTCAGAGAGGGGATTAAATGCATTCATTGAGTGTGTCTATGTCCATTTGTAGACACTTGCTACTATTATCTGAAGAAGTTACAATAACAGTTGCAGTTTATTTTCTCCACTGTAATCAAAGGACAGAATTTACTTTATTTTTTCATTCCACAAGGATCTCTTGGGCTTGAAAATTTAATTGCTGCACTTTGATAGACAACATTCAGATCTTTTTAATCTTTATTCTGTCAGTAAATTTTCCTGCAGCAAATTTTCTCATAATTACAGTTTTGATTAAAGTAAGCATTTCCATAGTTTTGATGGCTTTGTAAATCACAGTTACTGACTGCTTCTCTTAAGGTGAACAGGAACTCACTTTGTAATGAAGTTTTACTAAGCATAATTACTGAGAAATAATGTAATTAACATGTCTTAAGTTATCTCTCATGCTTTAGCATAAATACCCAGCCTCTCTTTTTTATGCCAGGTATCGAACAACAAGCCTTATAAAGTCCCACATGAAAAGGAACCAGGTAGTGACTTTACTTTTGTTGTAACTCTGTAACTTGGAAGATGTGAAATTTGAAGTTGCTAAGTAATATAGTGATAAAAATATGAGCTAAGAACCTCAAAAGCAACCAGAAGTTATTGCTTTTTGAAAAAGGGTTGAGAGAGGATGAATAGCTTACTTTTCTTTCACTCTCATGTAAACCCTGCCCTCCCACATGTGCTTATTTGCAAGCATGTGACCTTACTCTCAGTATTACTGCTGTCATCAATTCGGAACTGAGAAATTCTCTTTGAAATTGTCACACAGACACAGTTTAGAGAAGTAACATACAATCACATTAAATTGAGGGCAGAATGCAACAATTCTTGCAGATTTAATTGAAAAAAACTCTAAGTAAGCTAATAGCAAAATTCTCTGGGATTCTCTGGAAGTTCATTTCCACAGTGAGACCCAAGTGAGATCTGTCTGATTTCCTCCTGAGTAAAGTCCTATAGAGCCTACAGAACTAAAGTAAATAACCAGTGGAATAAATCAAAAGTGGTGAATTGTCTGTGTATTGACACCTGAAGTGGTGAACAGCAATCTTCAATAAAATTGACTCAGCTCTTTATAACATTAGCTGGGCAATATAGTAAGGATAGAGGTCAAACTATGTAACCTACTGTTTTTATTTTGATTTGAAAAATATAATCTGTCAGTGCAATAATCCTTTTGCAGGTCTGAAACCCAAGAAAACTATACTTAAATACTATGCAAAGAGAATTTATTGTGAATATAAACTGCTACTTTTTTGGGACAAGATCTGCAAAAAGTGAAGATCCAAACATGTACCTCAAGCTACAGAGACCAGATGTTGCTCTGGATCAAAGGCAGAAGCAAGCCACCCATGGCAGCAGGGCACTACAGGGAAGACATAATTCCTAACTTAAAGTTTGCTAAGTGAAGTTTGCCAAGTGCCTTACTTTGGATGTTCTTTTAAAATTTGCCAAGTACCTTATTCTACCTTAATGATCTAAAGTTTGCAAATAAAATTTTGTCATTGAACTTTATGAGGTTTGTTATTTCTCCCACACATTGCCCAGAGGAATTCAACCAACCTTCCCCTAAAACTCATTGAGTGGACCAGGGCATGAGATAATGCCACGAAAACCAAACCACAAATCTCACAATACATGCCCAGACATGTAAATACTTGCAAATACATTTAAAAAGGCAAATGATTATTTAAGCACAAAATCACTGTAATATTCATATATTTGAGTATTAGTATTTACCATTTGTACATAAAGTTACAATTTTAATGACCTTTAGCCATGTCAGATCCAGAAAGTCACCACTCTAAATTGCAATGCCTGTTTTTGCTTCCAGAAGTGATATGCTGGGGTTTTGGGCCTTTGAAGACTGTTATTATGGCACTGCTCAGTATTTCTTAAATTAGATAATTGTATCTGACTCACTAAAATTTCTTCTCAGCACTCACATACCTTGGAGTATTCTTACTGCTCTCCTCTGGTCCCACTCTACTGGGTCCAGAATTTTCTAAGTGTGGTGTTTAAAACCAGACACAGAACGTGAGCAGAGGCATTATTAGGGCTGAGTGACATGCAAAAGCTTTCTCTGCATATCTCAGATTTGTTTTTAATAGGGCACACATTTTATATCCCACCATGATATCTGGGGTCAGTGCACTTGGTAACAACATGAGGACAATGACAGCCTCCTTATCCACAAAGCTTCTGCCTGGCCCATTTCCTGTCCTGTGTTTGGAAGAGAACACTCTTATTGAAATACTGCAGCTTGCATTCAGCCTTTTTCAATCCTTTTTATTTCAGATTATTCCATCATTTGGCCAAGATTATCTTATATACTTTCAGAGTGCTCAAGGCCTTTCCCTAGAGCTTATTACCATTTGCAGATGTATTAAGTGCACTCTTTATTTCATCATCCACGATATTAACAAAAAACCCCACAAAATACTAACAGACTCAGGGTGCTGAAGGAAATATAAAACATTTCCTACCTGTATATGTTGATGCTGTAAGCTAAAATCTGTCATGGAGTTAGAAAACAATGCAAACACAAGATAATGTAAAGCTAATTTAATCTTTCAAAAGGCAAAAGCCCACAACAGTGCTAAAAAGCCCAAATGACTCAATCTTCCAGATACAAGATTGTTGCTTTTAAAGAATTATTAATCTTGCCTGAATTACACAGCATGCAATTCAACCTGTGCATTGCTATTAACTCCACAAAGGGAAGTCTTTTATGCATAAAAAATTGGGATTTATGGGCTGGACCTTTCCCTTAAGATGATTCAGAAACTGCTCCTTGACCACTAATCAAAAATGTCTGACATTCTTGTTCTGACTGACAAACGTTAGAGCTGGATGTTACCCACAAAATCATCCAGAATCCATCTGCACTCTTTACAAAAGCTGAACAATTGAGAGGTCAGGGCACAGAATTTGTCTCTAAGTAGGTTTATTTTGGGGAAATGGAGAACAGGGAGAACAAACTATACCATTCCTTTCAGGAGGAAGGGCACTGGGAATAAAAAATTAGGAAGCTTCCCCTGCCTGTTCTCGTGACACGAGATCAGTGCATGTACATTTATCAATTTAATTTTCAAGGCAGACACTTCTTGCAGGCAGCAAATCTTTTGTAATTAAATCAAAGGAAAAAAAAAATAAAAGAAGAGAGAAGTTAAGTCTCAAAATTCTTATCGTTTGCTAGGCAATTGAGGATAGAAATGACTTTTCTTTCTCCTTAACATAATCTGTTGCTTGTCTACTGTGACTATATGAGAATTCAGTATACAGAGCTTAACTAATTCAACCTCAGTCTGTAGGGACATTTACGAGTGTAAGACTATTAGAGCAGAGACTCAGCAAACAGAACAGGGATTAGCATCCTTCCTGGATATTTAAAACTTTTGAAATACTTTTTTACCTATATAGATTGCAAAATTTATGGTTCATATGGAATAGGATGAAATTACAGACACTGCTATAATTCATTTTCTGGTGGCATTAAGAAAAGCATTGCATTGTTTGCAGGAGATACAAGGTTAATGCCACATAACAGATGACCTCTATTTTTCCCCTGTGAAGAAATATGATAGAATCATAGGATCAAAAAATATCTCAAGTTGGAAGGGACCCATAAGGATCCTCAAGTTCAACTTTGTGATACTCACAGGACTACCTAAAACTAAGCCATATGACTAAAGAGCATAGTACAAACACTCCTAGAACTCTGATGGGACTGGTGCCATGACCATTTTCCCAGGGAGCCCACTGACAGGACACTGACCCCAGGAAGGACACTGACTTCTTGGAGGGAGTTCAGAGGAGGCCACCAAGATGATTTGAGGGATGGAGCACCTCTCCTGTGTGGAAAGGCTAAAAGAACTTGGATTGTTTACCCTGGAAAAGAGAAGGCTTTGGAGTGACCTAATTGTGACCTTCCAGTACTGGAAGGGAGCCTACAAGGAAGATGGAGAGAAACTTTTTTATAAGGGCACGTAGTGGCAGGTCTACATTTTCCAGAAGATTACTATTGCCTTTATAAATCCATGTTGTACTGGGAGCCTCTGGCTCTTTCTGGGGGCCGTGAGAGCTGTGTGCCAAACCAGACCTGTCTGTCACACATTTGCATGACCTACTTGACAAAGGTGCCAGAAACCCCGGGGGCTGCGCTCTCATGCCAGCAGTTTTTGCACGTGCAGGATGAAGACTGCCACTGGTATCATCCTCACATGGAATCTTTGAAATTGTCACCTCTCCCTCTGCTCCTGTACATGCAGTGCCCTCAGCCCTGAGCCTGCCTCCACTTACGAGGCAGCGGGGTCGTACCTGGCTCTGCCTCACAGGGCGCGGGCTCTGGCAGCACACTGGGCTGGCCTAGGCGGTGGGGATTCATTTTATCAGCAGTGTGGCCATGTGAGAGCCCAGCTGGAGGCCCTGAGGGCTCTGCCCAGGAGCCAGGCTCTGCCTGCTGTGGGAGAGCCTGGGACAAACTGCACAGCTTAGCGGGCGAGGAACAGCGCGACGGGAATAAGCAGAGATGGATGCGCATGACAAGAGAGCGTAAATGCAGAACCAAAATAGAGAGCAGCAATTGCTACAGCCTGAAATGCCATCATTAGTCCCAGCCAGGAAGCTCTAACAGCTAAAAGGATAGATTCAGACAAAAGACAAAATCAACTCAACGAGGAAAAAGCAACCAAAAAGGCCCCACCAAAACCTAGCGAGAAATATAAGATCACTTGGGAGCCTGCTGGTGCCATTTTTAGGTAGTGATTTGCTAAAAGCAACAGAGAAAGAAGAGGTGCAGTATCTCTGGAGCACAGATGTGGCTCAGCCTGCCTGAGCCCCTGATCCTGCAGTGCCACACAGCCAGCCCAGGCACACCACAGTGGCCACAGCCACAGGACATCGTGTCACTTGTTACCACAGGCTGCTGCAGCGCTGAGACATCCACCTCCCGAGGCAAACAAACCTCACACAGCCATGTGGAACAGTATCAGCATCTCCATTTTGGTACTAAATAGAAAAAATTTTTCATTAAAAAGCCTCTAATTCACCAGAGCAATAAACCAT
The DNA here is from genome assembly GCA_026261815.1 of Monarcha castaneiventris obscurior. Classification (NCBI taxonomy): domain Eukaryota; kingdom Metazoa; phylum Chordata; class Aves; order Passeriformes; family Monarchidae; genus Monarcha; species Monarcha castaneiventris. The sequence goes on along the minus strand of JAMPIT010000886.1, from coordinate 26,348,249 downwards.
ACAAGTTGCTGTGAAAAAAATCCCCAAACTCTAGTTCAAAGAAAAATCTCAAGTAATTCAGTTGCGAACAGAAAGTATCAGTCATTCAATTTGCTGGTCCCAAACTAGGCCAAGTTAAGAGTTCAGAGCAATTCCTTTACTTTCAGTCAAAAATTATTCCTGAAGGAGAATATTTAATGCATAGTGTGAAGTGTTTGATTTTTATCAGGAGCTTTAGGAATTTGGCTGCAACAGTTTGCTATGAGATGACTTTGAACAGCGCTATGGAAAACCATCTCAGAATCTTAAAGGAGCACTTAGCCTTTCCCTGAGAAGGTCCTTTAAAATGAAAAACTACTGCCTGAAGATTGATTAAATGACCACTTAATTAGATAGGGGAGTTCTATTGACAATATCTGACAGCACTGGGAAAAAAAATGTGTGTCTTCAGGGAATTTGAAAAAATGAAATATCTTGTGTTTCCAAGATCCAGCAGACACCACATCTCCAGCAGGAAATGGTGTTAAGTGCAGCTTTAGGAAATAAGGTGTTTCAGACTACAATGAAATTCACAATGTAGTCTGCCTTTACCTGTAATAATTAAATGAAAAATAGCCTCCCAATACGTGTTCATATTAGTCTAGATTTCTAAAAAACCCAAAAAACTACTGCATTAAAATTCCACATCCTATTTTCATCCAAATTAAAGGGCCGAATGCACTCTTCTGGCTTAGCATGCATAAGCGATAGGCTGTCTTATGTACTCTAAAAGCTTTCCAAATCTTCTCAGGTTAACATTCAGGATTTCAGCCTGCACTTCTATTCTTATCAGGATAAAGTAGAAAGAAGAGCACAATCCTTTTCATAGAGTATCATTAGAGAAGGAAAAAAAAAAAGAAGGGAGAACAAAACCCTCAGTATTTTTAAAAGGTAATAGTTAAAAAACCAAACAAGCCCTAACTACAAAACAATTCATGGATTCTCCTGCTCCCAAATTATACAATAAATATGCTTTACAATTACTGATCTGCATGACCTTTCAAACAGCACCCAAAACACTTCTCAGAGTATCAAAACTTTCTTGATATCATCACATAAATGGCAAATTTCCCGGGTAAAAGGAATCAGCACTTTTGAAGGTATATGTACAATAGTGTGTGGGGAGCAAGAGAAATTGTAGTTACGAAATGCCAGCTTCAGCTGCTGGCTACTGAGCTGTCAGTTCACAGTGCTCCTGCAGCAGGGATGCACTGGATTGGAAGAGGCGAGTGCTCCATTACAGACAACCCAGCAGGGCATCACAGGAATATTAGTAACATGTGTCTTCCTAAAACACGAGTGGTCAGACTGGACTGTGCTCCTAGAGCACACTGAGGGGCAGGGGCAACTGCCTTGCAGCTCCATTTCTTTCAGTTGTCCAGGAGGACAGCATGTCCCTGTGGAGAAAACTCAGATTGCTCTGGGATATGGCATCATGAGCTGTCAGGGAGATCTTTGAGTAACTCTTCACAATCTTTCCTCGAGTGGTTTTGTCAACTCTGTTGCTGCTCTGAGTATTTCAGACGAGTATAATGAATGTCCCTCCAACCTGAGCCACAGTTGGTGACAGGTCAGATTTTTGATTTGAACCTAACTGGACCTTCTCTTCTAACTGAAAGTAATAGAAATCCCATGCAGTATTCTACATTGAAAATTAATGTGAAACAAAATGAAACAAAAGAAACTTCAGAAAACTTCTGTGAAAGTAAGATTCATCCTTTCTTTTTTTTCGTTTTTTGGGGGGTTTCTTTGTTTTTGTTTTTGTTTTTTTTTTAAGAGGCAGTGGTAAAAAAAAAAAAATCCATCTTAATTATTGCCTAACTGTTTAAAATTGCATCATCTCCTGAAAAAAAAACCCCTTCATGACATGCTTAGTTCCATTTGGCACAACGGAAGTACAGAAGAAAAGAGACCTCATTAAATGCACCCCTTGGTTCAGGCAGATGGGACTGTGCTCAATAGCATTTCAGCCCTGATCTCACTAGTTCCTGCAGAACAGATGCAATATGTAATTTACCATAGATGATGACATTTGAGACAACTCAAAAATCACTGATAAGATGAAATTATATCAAGCTAGATACAGCCATCTGCCAGGATTTCAAGGATTCACGTGATAGTCACTTTTCTCATTATTTGAGTTTCAGGATACAGAGGATTTCCTACATTTGAGAGGGTGGCACAAAAAACTGCATTTCTCAGGGATCCACAAATGTGTTTTGTTCCATTGTTGGAAGAGACCTATAGCCATTTTGCAAGTCTCAGACATGAAAACGTCTTTAGTGGTTAGGGAGTTCTACCATATTATTTATAACTCATACTAGAACAGCGTAAGAAAGTCCTCCAGGAACTTCTCCAGTGTGAGTCTGCCTATTCTGAATAAGGCCATCTGCATCCTTTGTCCTTGCTGTGCTTTCCTGTCAATAGGCAAAGCAAGGAGGGCTACTACACAGTACCAAATGACATTATTCAGAGCTTGTTAGAATGTGTTATACGTGAAAGTCCAATAGATGACTAATTCTGTGCACACTATGTTGTGTTCTCCTTCGTGGGTATTGCAAACTTCACTCAGAGAGGCAGCCCTGAGCACGAAGGGGCTCCTGCCCAAACCACCAAACTGATGAGAATTGCCTCGGGACACAAAACTTTCAAATACAAATGTTCAACACAAATGCAATTATTCAACAATAAACATTTAAGTAGTGAAAGCATGGGTCTGCTGGCTGACAAATCTGCAAACAATCTCTTTTGCCCACTATATCCTCCTTTGTCCTGAGCAGCCTCCAGCACAGAGGATTCACCAGGCTGCCAGGACTGCAGCAAGGCCTACACAGGTCATTCTTTCACCAGTGCAACTTGCAATACAGAAATACAGAATACACTTAAAAATGATATATTATCAGTACTGAATCACCATGCCTAGTTTTCTGTATTTACACCTCTGCAAAATAATTGAAAAATTGAACCTCTCAAAATGGATCATAGCTGCAAAATGTTTTTCATGAGAGTTTTGTCTTTTCTCCTTATCAAAAGGTACAGGATGATTAATTTCCCCATTTTCTAGTTACTTTTTGTATGAAGAAGGTATCTGACTCTAGGAGATAGCAGACAGCAAAGGATAACAAGATGCAATGGCTGGAAAGGAGTGCTAGAAACAGTCAGCTACACTAAGGATTTTTTTTGCCCAGGAGGTAATGGAATTACCAACTGCAATTACTCACCAATGGGTGTAGAGGATTCCCAATGAATTGCAGTCTTTTAAACTGAGAATTTATGTTTCTCTAAAACCCTTTGGTGTGTTGAGTGGGTTTAATGTGTAACTGGATGAAAAAAAAATCAACTGTCCAATTGCAGGGGTCGCAATAGGTCATCAGAAACTCATGTTATCGGGAAAAAGCAGCTATGAAATTTCAAGCTGAAATTATTAAATTGTTGAGGTGATCTGCCTGAAGTGTGCTTATACTGTCAGTAAAGATAAAGGCTGAAATGCATAATTTTAGCCCTCTGCTAAATTTCTTAGGTAACTTCAGTGAAAGCAGAGCTCCTGTCCTTGTGCAGCCCCTCTGCACACACACTGTCATGTTGGGGGATGGAACACAAATGGCACCAAGAGCTGCTGGCAGAAGCACTCCAGCCCATTTGTTCCTTCAGGAATGAAACAAACAATGTTTTTAAAGCACAGCTTTAACTTCATCATAGCTAATGAATATTTACGTTGCTCAATTTGAATTTTGCTTCAGTTCAGCACATATTAAAACCACTACATTCACAGACTGAAAGTCCCAAGTCATCATTATATAAAACATCCATAACCAGCATCTCAATCCTGACTATCATTACAGGGAGCAAACAAATCCTAAATGACACTTATTCCTTTAAATAAGGTCTCAGTTTCAGATCTGATAACAATTAAAAGCTTGGGTACACCCTATCAGTTTTGCCCAAAATATTTTTTTGATGTGAAGATGACTGACATCATTAAACATGATCTGGCCTCAAAGTCAAGCAGTCTGAAATATCAGGAAGCTAAAATGTTGTAAGTAATTTTCACATGGAAGCAATTTGAATGGCAATCTCCATATAGATTCAGTGAACTTTGGTGTTGATAGAACTAAACAGATGCCATAACACTGGATCCTGCAAGACCTTCAAACACTTTATTAAATGACCAGGAAAACAAAAAAGTACAAGCTTCTCTTACAGTTGCAACCCCACACTATAATTTATTGTTCTAATGCTGGATGAATGCAGAAAGCATCAGCCTAACTCTGGCTTGGTTTTAAACCACTGGTGCAGGGACTATCTTGTGCACATCTGTAACTCAAACAAACTGCACATCTCCTTGATTAATCTTGGCACACAGAGAAGTTCCCAATTTCACAGTGCTTTCAGTGTACCTCAGTGCTTTCTCAAGCCTACAGTGAAAAATGTCTTAACATCCTGCACAACATCACTGCATTTTCATACCTTTCTTTCATACTCTAAGAATATTTAATACTAGTACTGTTTTATTACTTTTAGAATAAGTCCTCTAAAAACTTATAAATGAGCACTTGAAGAATTCATGTACTCATCTGCCCCTTTAATTACATCTCTAAGCTAAAAAGGCTGCCTGTGTATACATACATTTTGCAATACTCTTATATAAATGTTTAAATAGTTGCCGAAATTCAAAGATGCTTGCAACTATTTCAGTCCATAGCTTTAGAGACAAACAGTTAGGAACAGCAACTTCACACTTTTTAGAAACATTCTGGATAGTAAACAGGCTCTTTCATGTACAGTTTGTGCATGCGACTTGTACTTCAGACTTCACTGAGTAGCAGAAGCATTTTAAAATGTCAGATTCTAATGAAAAATTAAAATGTACCTTCCTGTATATTTAGTTCTTGGCAGATGTCACAAGAGTAAGTGGACCAGGGTAGCAGTTAAATTTCAAAAATTGCAACACTTTCCCTTACCTCAGTGTTTTTTCTAAACATTTCCTGTCCAGGCTAAGAGTAAATGAAAACATTAAAGGCTATGTCACAATATTAGCAAGCTCAACGGCCAGGCTTGTGACAAAACTGCCAAATTCAAACACCTCTAGAAGTGGATAATGGATTTAGTTCAGGACCTCTCTCATCCAATTTTAAAATCTAAATTATAGTTTTCAAATACTTAACTATGGCAGTATGCTGAAAGTTGCATACATGGGATAATTCTTTAATTTAAAAGTACTGTACTGACTAGAAGTCCTAATGACTTGATAGAAGAAAGTTCTCAGTATCAGCAGTACTGCCTAGCCTTAAAGGAAGTTGTTGTTATATGCTGTTTAAATTACAGCTGAAACAACTGTAGCTCATGTTGTACAAAGCATTTTCTAAAACCTCTGCCTTGATGCATTGGGAGTCTAATGCTGAGTACATATATCCACATACACTTCATTCTTTGCACCTTACCTTTACCTCTAGGATTGCTACTTAAAACATGTAAAATTGGCCAGCAATTTCCCAATCAATAGAGAGAAAAAAGGAAGGTAGACTGCAGTTTGATTTTACAACATTCTTTCCATTCCTCTAAGAATTGCATGGCACACAGCATTGTGTGTATGAGACATTACCTTCTCTCATTGCCTCAGACCTTTTTTTTTTTTTTTGCAGGCTTCTCTCTCAGCTGGGGCTGATCAGACTTCAGTGCAGCAACACATTTTATACTGGCCAAAGGTCTGGCTTTCAGCTGCTTTCCTAAAGCTTTCATGCATTGTTTTTTCATTTGGGTGGTTGCTACTCCTGGTCAAAATACGTTTTTTAAACATTTTTTTGAATAAGTTTTACATCCTGTACCTACCCAGACATCTATGCAACTCCACTCCCCTCACGATTGCTTAGCCCAAGGCCACACATAATCCTGAACAAACAGTAGAGCTTGCCTAAAGGTACCAAGCCACAGGCAGAGCCAGAGCAAGCAGCCTTTACTTCCACTTTTGGGGGAGAGTAGAAGATAAAGGACAAGACAGAACAAACTTCCCCAAAGCAGGAATTTCCTTCCCACCAGGTCCCAGCTGAACAGCATGGAAGAGGACTCAAGCTGAAGGCTCCACAGGACAGGAAGGCCGAGAGGTGATTCCAGCTCAGCTGCAGCTCCTTGGCCCCTCACCAGGAGCAGAGCAAAGTCCCCAGAGCAGCTCGGTCTCCTCATGCCCTGGCAATCACTGGTTAATGCTCTGTAAGCAGTAGGGGAAACATGCTGTAAGCACTAAAATCAGCTAACGGGATCCTGACTACCTGCTGGGAACAGGCCTAACAAAGGACATGGCACTCGAGCTTAATCACTTTTCACAGAACTAATGGCTGGCTTCCAGAGCTCGCATCCACAGCACAGCTGCTTCTCAGTTCACTGGCTTTTCCACAGATGTTTCCACAAAGGCATGCTGGAATTAGAATAAAACAGTAGTGACCTTTCTTCCTATTTCTTTTGACACTGTTACCTGTCAGTTAATCTGCTCTCACATTCAGTCTTCCCACACACACCCTCCTAATACCAGACACTATAAACTGTGGTATCTGCACCAGCTGATGAATACATGATTGGTATTTTGGGTTCACTTCTGTCCTGAGGGTTTTAGTGTCATAATTAAGTTCAGCACAAGGTGATGGGAAAATTGTTTCCATGCAAGTCATCATGCTTTTCCTAACTGAAAAGAGCTACAGGCACTCTAAATTAATTTCCTCACATCTCTTATTCAAATCAGCTGACATCTGAATTGTTTCCATGTAGAGTATTCAACTGCATGTTGTCTGGATAAGATTTTTTTTTCTTCTTTTCCAAAAAAGTAGTATTACGTGTTTCTGCTGTGTTTAGTAATGTACAGGATAAGCCTCAAAGCAACTTGAAATATGTTAGCTTAAAGCTAAGTAGGAATTTCACTATAACAAACCCTGGTTTATTCTGACCCAAGACTTCCAGCAGTAATGGAAATCTTCAAACTATTATCAAATCATTATAGTCATTGAAGAACAAAACTATTGCCCCAACTCATTCCAAGTACAAAAGATCACTTGCAGCAGAACTGTGGTTCTCCTGTGCTTTCAGAGGAGTTCCTGGATCAATAGTATCACGCAAGGCAGAAGAGACACGCTGCTGGGAGTTTATTTGACATGGCCTCCAGCTATTGCATTTCATGGGCTGCACTAAGCCCTGCAACTTTGATTGCTCTATTTGTAATACATCACAATGTTATCACTGCGTTTTTGACTCCCCCTGGAGCCTGACCCTATGTTTAGGACAGGATAACAGCCAGAGAAATTGTCTTCCCTGAATAGTTGTCTGACATTTAAATGAATAAATTGCAGAGAGAATTTCCCAAATGCTGCATTTCTCAGTATTACTGAGCACCAAAACTTTATTATACTTTTGTGCTGGTGATGTTCTTCCATTTTTGAGGAATAAGGACAGTTACTCCTCTCAAAAGTCCTGTTTCTCAACATGAAGTAGGACATTTTAATTCTCCAGAACATATCAGTGCAAGTTACAATGGAGCATTTCAACAAAGCACATGTGTACTTAACAATCAGCAGAGAAATCAAACCAGGCACCACCCCTATCCATTTATCAAAGCATGCACAATTCCTGTTTCATGACAGATGAAGTGATAAATATTGAGTAAAAAATTCATCTGTATCCAGTACTTTTAAATAAATAATATGCATCAAAATATCATGGTAGGTGTGTGGCGTTCCTACAATATTTTCATTGTAATTTTTCACCATTTATTTCCTCAGCTGAAATCTAAAGAGAGCCATGGAAACCAAACCCCACAGTGATAATTTGGTCTGCCACAACCCTAAGGTTTCCTTTTCTTTAATGACATGTAGCAGAAAAGCAAATGCTGGACATAGTGACAGATGCTTGAAGACACGTGGCTGGCCCACCTCATCCCTGGAGCAGGGAGGAAAAGATCCATGTTAAGCCTGGGTTGTTTCTTGCCTTAAAACGCAGTGAGCCCAAGGGTGTTCAGCTTAGGCTCACAGTAAAAAAACCTCCAAGGGACAGACAAAACTTGGTACCATTTTCACAAAACTACAGCTTTCTGGGAGGCAGCTGTAGCTCAGCAAGAAAACTGCCTGTGTCCCTCACAGCGTGTCCATTGTGAACTGAAGGGCTGCCAGGTCAGACTCTTGCACTGAGGCCTTCCAGCCTATAGCTATTGTTTCACATTGCTCTGGCTATTTGTGTTTGGTCAAACATTCCACATTTTAAAGGGTTTATGAGGGTTAACTGCCAGTAAGAGCAGAAAGACTGTGCAGCTATAAAAGGCACCAATGCATCTATATCAGCCTAAGGAAGTTACACATTGTGTCTGATCTAATTTTACATACTGCCAGTACATTAATTTATGAATGGGCTCATGACTATCCCTGAGCAAGGAGGAAAAGTACATTTTTACCTGTGATTTGGACCTACCTAAGGAGCTTTTGTGGTGGCTGTGGGTGTCACAAAACAGCTACCACATGTAGGGAAAACATATGAAACTGTTCCTTCAGACACTGATGACCCTGTCATCAGTTATGTCATATTCTATATAAGCAGTTACTAGTTTGTTTTATCCTGCACTCAAGGGCTTTTTTTTTGTTAGGCCATAAATTAAAGTCTGTCATAACTGCTGTGGATCTTTTTGGTGACACCAAAGGGGCTTGGATTTATCCTTCTGTGAAAAAGTTCAAACTTACTAAAGCAACACTGGTGGTGTTCCCAGGGGCTTCCAGGTGATGAAATGCATGTTGTATAAATTCTGGCTCAGTCTCATGTGAAGTGATTTCATATGGAAATGGTGGAAAGTAACAAGTTTTCAATGAAGGTGATGTTCCTGTTCCTTCTACACACTTTTAAGCCAGAGGCAGTGTAAAAGGTAAAGAAAGAGGTGAAAGAACCAGATTTTCTTTTCACAGGGGAATCAGATAACCAGTGTTTTACTTCATCAGATGTGAATGCAAAAGACTTATCTGTAGAGCAAGTGGCATAAATATCAGAAAGAAAATAAGATGGGATTTTTCTTTATCTTAAAATTACTTTGTATAACATTATTATCAGAATCGTTTCCTATAAGCATAAAAAACCATCGGTAGGAACAAAGATTAGCACTATCCCCATATACATTTCAAAAGCTGCTTAAAAATCTTGTTATGAATAGACGCTGAGTACTGAAATGAAATGCTCTCTTTCTAGATGGGTGTTGTCAACTGGATTCCCTGATTAAACAAATAGTTCTTCCTCCCTTAACCAGCAAACCACTGCTCAAGCAAGAAAAGTCACGCTGTTAAGGCACCCATTCCCTCGGTGTCCCCCTAGGACAGGGTGGTGCTTCCAGGGTTAGCCCTTCATGGACCAGAGCCTGTTGTTTCTGCCTGTCTGTATAATACCTAAAACTAAAGCCCCAGCCTGTGCAGAAGTCACAGATACCAGAGATGAGCTGTTTGAGTGTTGCCATAGGAGCGGGTTGGACTCTCTTGCCTGACAAAATGCACGTGTGCACCTGTGTGGTTCATAGCAGAGGTGAGCACGTGTGCAGCTCCTCAGTGATAATTGGAGTACAAGGGCCACTAATTACAACGAACCCAGTGGCACATGCAGAGTAACAGAAACACAGCATGGACCTAATGACTTCTTCCATTCAGCTGTGAAACATTTAATCCACCACCCAGGCGCAGAGAAGGAACTAGACTGCATTTTAAGATATGATGGAGGTTCCGTAGAGAAAGATTCCAAAGCAATGTAAGGCAGCAAAATTCATATTTGGTTAGTTTCCTCATGTCTAGCACATTCTCATTAAGTTCTTACCTACAAAGTAGCATTTTTTTAAGATTAAAGAAAAAGAAAAAAAGAAGGAAACTGGAAAACTAATTTTCCTTGTTTTAGTTTTTTGCTCTTTGGGCAGGCACAACGCCCTTTTGCATTCAAAATTCAATCACCTTTCCTATGTTGATGAGCAGCCAGTATTTGCCAGTATTTTTCTTGCTGTTGATAGTAAATATATTAATTTGTTTTTTGTGGCTCAAAACAATTCTATGTCTTCTCACAGTCATGGTTTTCTTTGGCTATGTCATGCCTATGTCAACTTCACTGAAAACATTAAAAAATATAGGAAAAGAATCAGCCTTTGCTTTATGGAATAAGATGAATTGCTTTTTCTCTGCAGACCCTTCGGCGGTGGGCTCAGATCACTGGGATTTCACATTCTTCAGTGGGACCTCCCTTTGACAAGGCAGTCCTGTTTCTGATCCCACTGGAACAATTACGCCTGAGGCACCAGTACTGACACCTTTTAATCGCACCAATCTGTACCAACATCCTCTGCTTCTGCTTCATGAAAGATTATTTTGCAATATTGGACTTTGCTACAGTTTCATGAGTAAAGGGTAAAGAAATTGGACCACTCTCATATAAACTGTTTTTGAGAAGAAAACAGTAGAAATTAATTTATTGGCAGATCTAAAATTACAGAGTCTTCTTTGGCATTCCTTTCCTCATGCTGTATGAAATTAATAAGCATTGAAGGCCCAACTGAAGCAAATTTTTCACCTAAAACATAAAACTGTGAAAACTTATCCTTGGATAGTACTTTTGGGTGTCATGCATCAATGTCACAGAAACAGTACACCTGGGAAAATAACTAAAATACAGTACAAAAACCATACACATCTTTTGGGGTTCTACTTCAGGCAATTATTAGAATGTGAAGACCAAGCTTGGGATCACATTTATCCATTGCTTCAGGAAGAATTTATTATTTCAGCTGTGTGTAAAAAGAAGGAAGGAATGGCTTCAGAGAGATGGATTTACTTATCTTGACCGTGGCATACATATTGGCTTGTGCTTATTTAACAGTGAGACTCTGCAGTAGCTATCTAACCATAAATGAAATCATGATGATACAGCTTCCTTCTTCTGCTTGGGGGCTATTTATCTTAATGGGAGCAAGGCTGGCTTTGCTATGCACTCATTCTGATTTTGAGCAGCACGTATGAAGTGTATTTAAGCAGCCTATGATTTCTTTTTGGGGAGAAAATAATTAAAAAATAAAACATGGGCATCTTTCAGCTGATTGTAAAAAGAATTTCTCAGCATACAATGTTCATAAATAAGAAACTGAACCAAAGAGAATGCTTTTTAGCCTTGAGATTTTCAAGTCTACCTGCTCCAAAACGAGCACATGTAGGTTCCAAAATTCACTCTGTGTTAATCTCTTGTGGCTTTATAATGTAATTTTTCCTCTTGCAAGTGACTGGTACCACCTTTATTTCAAGCTAACAGAAGCAAAGATGTCAAGGTCATGCTTTTGCAGTTTGCTGAAGAAATCTAATACTGTGACTATCTAGGCCAGCTGCCAGCGGAACTGGACTTTTAAATATCTTATAAAAGCATCACTGCATATCTAGTTTAATTCCGCCCTGCAATTTAAAAGTCTAATGCAGGCAGCTACATGAAAGAATTTCTCATTCAATCAGCCTCACCTTGTTCATATACAGAAAAGCATCACATTTCTTTAAAGCGATAGGGGAAATAAGGCCAGCGACAAAGGGCTTTTATTCCTTCTGAAAGGGGAAAATGGAGCAATAAGCAAGAGAGAAAGAGTCTCTGGGGAAGGAGTCTCTCTGTCCAAAGAATGAGACCTGACCTGCAAATGGCAAGTGAGTATTTATACCTTGTTTGTGTCTGAAGATGATACAGGATTATACAGAGGAAAGAACCAAAGGACAAACAAAACAGAAGACTCTATTTAGAATTTTATTGCTATAAACACTACCAGCAATGGCACTATGCCTGTCAATAGATTGAGCCTGATATAGCTGCTGGCTACCTAAGCAATTTCAGGGCATTCCATAGCTCAGCTGAAGAGCTTTACAAAACTGCAGCAAAATAAGACAGTTGAGAACAAGAATACCCCCATGTAGTCCATTACCATCTTCTTTCAGCTTGATTGCTCTCATAGCTTATATTAATCACATTGCCTACAGTCATTGTGAAAAGAACAATTAGGTTATGAAAATAAACAGTCAAGTGAAGGCTTAGCTCAATTAGTCTTTAGTTCTCCCAGACACACTACCACTTAGGGTCACAAATTAATTGTCTGTTGCTTTCCTCCCAGGAGGTCACCTCTGCTAAAGAATTTCATGGTACTAAAATATGTATCCAAGAGATTGTAAGAGTCTTTGTGTCCCCATATAGCTTAGAGCAGATAAAGAAACAGCTGTATGGACTAGCTAAATCCAATTCCCACTGGAAAAATACTAATGTTAAAACAGAAGATCTACATCTTTGCCAGTTTCAGGAAAGGAGCCCAAATTGTTTGCTGTAGCATTGAAAGCACTCACAGTGTTTTTCTTATAAGCAATAGGTACAGAAAGAGCAGCACCTGCTGTGTCACTGCACATCTTAAGCACAAGCATAAGAGACCAAAACAAGTGGTGTGGGATATTGCCATTGCAGACTGAGTGTTTAATGGATTAAGAAAGGTTTTATGTGTTGCTTAAAGAACATTGTGGTTGCATTAAGTGGAAGGTTGTGCATGGAGCATGATGCCATGTAAACACAGGCAGAAAGCAGAGACAGCTGAAACAAAGAGGATACAGAGAAATATCAGTGGCAGGGGAGGGGAAAGGAAATACCGGCATGAGAGTGCATTTAAGCTGAGGCATGACATTTCCAAGGTCTCAATTTGAGAAATAGTGGAAATGAAGTGCCAGTGTGCAAGTTCAACAACTAAGGATAAGGAATCAGGACTGCAGCAATTGCAGATCGCTGAAACTACAAATGAAATGTTCCTTCACAAAGTGTCATTCCAGAACAGATTTGATACATCTTGACAGCGCTGTATGGAGAAAATCCAGTCTGTTTTCAGCTAAGAGCACTCTATATTTTGTACAAATCTCTGCCTCTGTGCAACACCCAGAGAATGCCCAACACTACAGACCACTGGAAAAGGATACATGTTAACATTAATCCACTCTCTCAGTGAGCTAGCTCTCATCTTTGTTTAACAAGGCTACCTAACACAATCAACAGATGATGGAATAGAGTAACTCTATTACAGCCATGCCTGTACAGCAGCACAGAGCTGTCATTGCTGAATTCCCAGTCAACACAAAGACTGCTCTGCAAAACTGCATGAAACAGCTTTGAATGCAAAAAACAATATGGAAATTAAAAAGGTGCGGGTAATGTATAAATTTGCAGGGTCAGTGAGATTTTAAAGAACTCACTTAAACTAATGAATGTTCCTGCAGGGAGAATAGAGTTCACAAACACAAGACACTTCTGGGTGTAGCCAGAGAAACTCTCTAGCAATGAAATTCTGATACTGACCATCTCCTTTCTCAAAAGCATACTTTGAACAGAGTTCGTTCCAAATTAACATTCAGGAACCCAGGGGAGGAAAAATTAAACCATAAAGTTCAAGCTTAATCAAACAATATTAAAAGAATTGAAGATCAATTCAGTAGGGAGAACTCAGCATGAATGGTAGTCAGCAGAATACACACACATTTGTATTAGTGGTTGAAGTGAAAATGCTTCCTACAATAATCAGTATTTGTTTGCACAAAACATTGATATTATTATCCAAAAGAGGCTGCAATACGTTTCATCATAAAGCTTCTTATATGATATCAAAGATTGAAAGCTCAAAAGTATTAGTTTTTATGGAGCAAAGTACCATTTCTACGTTTTAATATCCACAAAAAGGACACTTTCCCTTGATTTAGGAAGCTTTGCCAATGTTGAGCTTCATACTTTGCCTCTTTGCTGTGAATTTTGGGAATAGTCTTTTACTGAACTCCACTTGTCATTGTCCCACAGTGTAAAACCTCTGCCAGTAGGAGATTGTTTGAAAACACTGCATTAACTGATGCCTGGAATTGCATTCCTCCCAGCTACACTTGTCTCCCCTTGTGGTCAGTCCTGAATTCCATGATAGTACAAACATCTCTGTTTAGAATAATCCCATCAACATGCATGGGGTTTTCCAAGAAGATATATTTCCTGGAGGTTTCCCTCTAAACAGACCTTAAATAAAATAGCAGCCCTCTTCATTGTCAAGATAAATCTTTGATCTGAAAATTCTTTAATGTGGCTTCAAGCCACTGAAGTCTTTACCAGAGGTATCTTTTGTAATGTTTGGTAGTTTGCCTTCACAAAGCATCCCCCAAGTGCTGCACCTTTGAGAGTTCTGATGGAGAAATCCTTACCAATAAAGGATGTAAACCTTATCTGTTCACCAAATAAAATGTCATCCAAGTAGTAATTGGAAATTCTTCAATCTCAGACTTTTTTATTAATTACAAATTAATGGCATCTTCACTTCCTCAGAGTTACAATTTCTCTGCCACTTCAGTGACAATAAAGAAAGAGTTTCAATATGTGAACTTTTTGGTGCAGTGGTTGAACACCATTTAGCTATAGGTAACTTGACTAGTCAACTGGAACCTTAATTTTCTAGCTTCAGATGTGTACATACCACCAAGCTACTCCCAGCTATCTACTTCATTTTCCATGAATCTCAGGTTAACTCTTTCACTCTTCACCATGTTTACAGGCTATTTTTATCCCCAAGCTAAAGCAGAACCTAAGTAAAACAAGCCACAGCACTTATTAAATTGTGTTTTGCTTATCAAGCCTCTGCAGTAAGGCCAAAGTTTCACAGATAGTCCAATCATACCAAAATTAGGAATACTTTCAATTGAAATCAATCTCCTAGAAGAGGTTGCACTCAGAGCTTGAAAAGCTTATCTGGAAGCATAGGTGGCATCAGTGGTGCATACTCTCTCCTAAGCTATTCCATTTATTTATCAGGAGCCAAGTCATTTGATTTCAGCAATACAAATTTCACACTGCGTAAGACACACAGTTTTAGAATTAAAACTGGTTTAGAGGAATGCAAGGATTACAGGAAACCTGCACATGGAAGCTTACAAAAGATCAGAATTTCACTCTGGGATCAGCATTGCTTCTCCCACACATTTGCTCTAACTCAGAGTAGCTGCATGTCAAATCATAGTCTCAATCCAACCTTGAAGCATCATAACCTGAACATTTATATTTTTACACAGAAACCTCAGAGCTGTGGACAAAAAAAAAAAACAAACCAAAACCAAACCAAAAAACCCCACCAAAAAAACAAGTGAGATTTTGACAGAATCTGACTTTGAAATTAATGCAGAGCATATAATTTCCTGTACATTTTCATAATTTTTTCAAGGAAAATGAGCTTTCCTACAGAGTTAACAGGATCTGCCCTTAAAAATAATTTTGTCAGCACAGAGTATACAGGTTTGGCTGCTGCTTAGGATGAGTTCAGTGCTAATGCACAGACCTCATGGAGAACATTCTTAACGTTATTTAAATTATTATGGTTGTGGACATGAAAAATTCTAAAAGCACTCCTGAAGACACTTTGAAAGGCATTTTAAGGGGTTTACTGGGACAGAGCAACACACCATAAAAACATCCTTTTAATATATTGTGGAGTAGGCTTGAAAGCATATTTCACATCTGTAAAAGATGGGATCACCTGTATCAGTGTCAATCAAGCATGTTTCTTTGCCCAAAAGCCCTTAATCTGCCATGCTTTTCAGACACAAACCCCCAAACTTAAATTAAGATTGTAAAAGAGATAAGCTCAATGAAACCAGTATTTTTGATAAAATGGTTCTGTGCATATTTTATTTTAAAAACACTGCTGTTTTTGGTGGAAGGAATTATTTGTAATTAATTATTTTCTTCTCAAATTACATCATTACACAGCATTCGAGTTTTGTGGAGATCAGTATAAACCGAGGAAGACAAAAACATCAGTTGTCAGTTTTTCTATTTTTTCTGGCTTTAATGTGTTTTGATGGCTCTATACAAGCTGAGTACTGCATCACAGACAAAAGCACAGCAAAATGTGATGCTGTGTCAGTTCCTGCATTGTTTGCAGCTCTATGCTCTGCTTTGTTTTCATAGTCGGACCCCTTTTTAGCCAGCAAAGGAAGTGAGCAGAGCTCATGCATGTGATGGAGATAAAATCACCTCCAAAATACCAAGCTGTGTTTTATGAAATGCAAAATGAGTTACACTGCATGGTAACAGAGCAAAGACACACAAAAAACCTCAATGTTTTGCTGTTTTGGGGCATTTCAGTCCGTACTTACCGGGCTCCATTCATCTCTATCAAGGGCAGAAGAGATGCTAAAAGTCTAGGATGGCTCTCTGATGGAAAATGCATTCCTCTTATCTCTGCCACCTCGAACCACAGCATATAGATTGGATTGTGGAGTCTCACACAGGTACCTGTTCCTGGAGCTACCCTGCTCTGTGCCTGCAGAGAAATCAGAGGAACTCTGGAGGGCCACACAGTGGGGAACGCTGACAGCATTAGACCAAGGGTTGTCCTCTGAAGGCAAATGCCACAGGCACAGCCCACAGATTCAACCTGTTGGGCCTTCATGCCTCCACCAAACCTGAGCAGTCTACAAAACACCTATGCTTAAGTTTAATTATCTCAGATTTACCAGAATCTCATCTATAGTCCAGTGGTGTTTTGTCCCTTTGTATAGCTGTCATCAAGACTGAGGGAAATGCTTTGTATGCTGTTGAACAGATTATCAGCTATGGCAATGACACCTGGGCAAGTAAGGCAGGGAAGGTAGAAAAGCAGCAAAAAAACCAGCAAAAGAGGAGGAGCAGATGCAGTTAGTACAGGTCACCTGGCCCTTCAAAATCTCCTCCAGATACATTTGCTCTAGGGGCTCTGAGGGTGAAAGTACTAATGCTGATTTAATAGATAGAATATATCTACAGGATGAGAGGCACTGTGCAGTTCATGTCATGGAGGACTAGCATGAAATGGATGCTGCAGAAAAAGCCACTAGAAGAGAGGAGTTGTCTTGTCTGAATTGGAAGATTACAGAAATGTTTCAAATCATCTGCAAACTTGGAAACATATATGCATATCTCTCTGCTCTAGGAGAAAGTGAGAAAAGTAACTGAAGCAATGCAGGCTGATGTGGGCATTATTCACAAGATACCCTCACAATGATGACGACAGAAAGCCAGTTACTCTGACAATTTGTCCCAGAAAATCATTCTTCTGTATTTATGCCTGTTTATTATAAACATGCACTGCCATTTCAAGAAACTGCCAATTCCAGGCATAACATTTGTTCTTTCAAAGGAGGGAGAGTACAAAGTGATTGTTCAAAAAAAGTTATTTCCATGCCATCAGGTTTGTGTTGTTGTTGTACTACTGTAGGCAAACAAAATTACTGGCTATTTTACTGCAACTTTTTCACCTTCCCTTTCACATACACCAAAATAAAACCAAAAACCTCCTTCCATTGTCAGTTCATAAAAGTATGATTTTATGAGTAAAATGTCAGCTCAGAGCAAAATGATGCAGTTGCAATGAAACCACTACATTGCCATGAAAAGCTTACTAGACAATTATAAAAGTAAAAATGGCTTCACATAAAGCCAAAAGTGTTTAATTTCCATAAGGTTTTTTGGTTATTTAAATGGAAAAAGACCAATTTGATCAGATGACACCATGTCAAACACACATTGGCCAGCTCCTGGAGGACGTTTCTACATCAAGAGCATACGAGGGCAATCTATGAGTTTCTTCATGTGAAACAAAATTAAAGATGAAGATGGCAAGGAAGTGTTATTTTCTTTTAAAGTTGTATCTCTCCTGGCTTCTCTCTGCTGCTGCCTGTTCCCAGACTAAGTGCACAGGATTTGTG
The DNA here is from genome assembly GCA_026261815.1 of Monarcha castaneiventris obscurior. Taxonomy (NCBI): domain Eukaryota; kingdom Metazoa; phylum Chordata; class Aves; order Passeriformes; family Monarchidae; genus Monarcha; species Monarcha castaneiventris. The sequence continues at coordinate 26,330,472 of JAMPIT010000886.1, read as the reverse complement.
CTCTTCCTGGGTCCAGATGGGCTGCCTCATGCCACACATCCTGCCTGCCACACATTGCAGAAGGCACAATTTCCATCACTGCCACTCAGCTGCCCCAGTGCCCTGCCCAGGAGCAGCCCTGTCCCACAGCAGCAGCACTCACAGGGACACTCAAAGAACCCAGCAGCCCCCATGGAAGGACACACCCTCGGGAACTTTGGCAGATTCTGATAAGCCTCTGCTGAATATGTGGAAGATGATGTTTTTCATCCTTGGCATCAGGCCAGGTGCAGGCACAGCCATGATAGTAAATTAGCCTCCTGCCAAATTTTTAGTCTCTGTTTCAAAACACTGGGGATTCTCAATTAAACTGTTGTAAGAAACTATGCAGCACAACAACATATTTCACCCTATCTTATTTAAGCACTGCAGCTGAATCATGTTTATTTACATTTAGCTGGAAATTTAAGATGAGGAATGTGTCTAACAGGAGTTGTCAACCTGTACACACAAAGTCTACTATGCAACTAAACCCATCCTCTCATAAGAAGAATTATTTGGGAGCTGCAAGTACCCAGAATTTCTACCAGATTTTGTGTTAGAAAGCAGAGCAGGAATGTCAGTCACTCACAACCACCTATATATATTGAAAGTTACAGAATGAATTCATATTTTGTCAAAGTGGATCCTTTGGTCCTGGAGACCAGCACTAGTACATTCAGCAAGTAAGATACCAAGGTATAGTGCCCCAGGTCTGAATTAAGTGTATAATCTCTCAGCAAAAAATAATGTCAAGAGGCCACTTTAAATTAAATTTATTATTTTGTTATAGTTTTGAAAAGTTCCATTAATACAGACCTAGTTTTGTGATGACTCCCTTTACTAAGTATATTTTAAAAAAGATATCTTTCTTTGTGAAGAAGTATAATGGTCTGGGTTAAATTAGATTTTTCCAAGGGAAAAAAAAATGTTATGGCTCAAGTACTGTGTTTTCAAAACAAGTAGGAACAGAGATTGTCTATGTACATTTGCAACTGTATGTTGGTGCATAAGAGACAAATTGAAAAAATAAAGAGAAATAAACTTTTCTTTTACTGTTCAGTTTCTGAAATTCTGGGCTATAAAGTTATCCAGTTTACAGTATTTAATTACTTTTCCCTCCGAAATTTAAAACTTTTGAATCATTAACCTCTTCCCTCCTCTGCAGTGCTCCAACATACAACTGCACCGTTATGTTAGTAAGAGTCAGAAGTGGATTCTGCAAGGAGCCAGGCTCTTCACCCCCAGTGGCCTTGGGAGCAGGAATTCCTGTTGGCAGGTTATTCCCACCTCACCACAGAATTGGACACACTGAATTCCCACAGAGATCCAGGTGGAATCTCTGGATTTGCAAGTGGCAGGCTGTATGACTTCATGGGACACCTGTTTGAGCTAATTAGTCTCTTCTGGGTCTGCATACGTTAATTAAAATAACTAAATCCACAGTCTGAAAGCCTACAGTGCCTTACGCCATGTAAATGAGTCTAACAGTTCTGTAATTCCATTCTCTTCTTAAACTCTGCTTACTGTCAGGCATCTGTCTGCCATCCTTTTGCTGTCCTCACTTTAATTCGTCTCCTAACAGGCAAAACCATTTCCCTCATAAATTATGGAGTTCTTGGTGTCAGTGTTTCTAAGGAAATAATTCCTGTTGATACACCATGGCAATTTTGCTGTACCTCTCCCCAGAATGCATATTCCTTGTACTGGTTGGACAATGTTTTGAAGAAATCAAAGCAACACGACTTCAAAGGAAGCTGCTGTTGTTCATCATTTACAGAACAAGTACCACTCTAGTCTGTAAAAACAAGCCTATGGATTCAAAGTGGACCAGACACTGACTTCATCAGTTGATCTTTAAGACTCTTTTCACCATTCTTTGGGTTTATCCCCATAAAAGTGCCAAGATCTTTCCTTTAAAGCCTAGTGTTGAGACTGGAAATGCAGCAATAGTGAAATGCTTTTTTAGATACAGCCCAGACTGCAGCTGGCTGGCAGCAGGACTTAACTTCCCTTCAGGAGTGACTCAGTAAGAGAAAAAGAAGAGGCCCTTCCCTCTACAACGTGTGTAGCTTTTGGCTGACATCGCTATTGATGGCACAGTTTTCTAATCTAGGGAATCACAATTTAATTAACAAAAGTAAACCAGCCTCTGGGTGGCAATCACATGCCACCTCCTACATGAACAGGTGACTTTAAAGACAAATTTCCTGTCTCATGGTTCATTGTGCAAGAAAGTTCTTTCAATGCCAAGATTTGGACACAAACCTTTTGAGATGCAAGTCAATGAAGTATTAAACTGAGTTACTGAAACATGTGAAAAACAACTTCTTACAAATATTAAGCAGACTTTGAGTGTTCTGGATTGATTTCTAAGTACAAATGCCTTGACTGGTTTTGAGTTTGTATCAAATGCTGGCAGTTCCAGAAATAAATTTGTATACATTTTATTATAAATAGTTTTTTTTTGCTTTTTCATAAGCTACTGTATGAAGCTAAACATGTTTGTCGTGCCCTACCAGGTCATGTGGAATAGCAGAATCCACCTTATATATCCTAACACTTGCCAGCATAATCTGCACATTCCACTAACCTTGCTATCTTTAATTACACACAATGTCTGTATTTCTGCTTACTGCAGTAGTAAGGGTATCTCTAAGTACTTCTGCTACAGCATTTTTCACTGAGGGAAACTATATTGAGCTCACAAGGGCCATTTAGTGGCATTCACATATTTGCATGAAGGCAACTTGATGAGGCCCATTGGTTAATAGGTGTCCTACCACACACATAAAGGATGGTAGTTTGCAGACCATGGCCTTTGAAATGCTTTGTCCATAAATTTCTACAGTTGCCCTGCACTTAGGTCAGCATAAATAAATAAAATCATGGGAGGTTTCTATTTTTGAAGCAGTTTATGAAGGTATTGCTGTCAGATCCCTCCCACTGGTGAATAAAGAGGAGACAGGTCAGCTGGCAGATGCACAATATGCCTTTGAGGAGCTGTTGTCACATTTTTATGCATTGCACATAAAACCTGAAGCAAAAGGCATTGCAGTCTGAACTGCTGGGTGGTGTTAATTGAGGGTATTCCAGATGGGAAAATTGCACCCAACCAGTGCTCAGTGCTAAAGCATCACTGGCCCAATAGTCCTTCAGTTTCTGAAAAGAGGGTTTGCCTTCCCTTGCCAATAGCCCCACTTAGGCATAAATGACCAGCACAGCAACCCCAGCACTGACCAGAGGAGCAGAGAATAAGCTTTGACTTGTACTGATTGAACAAAGCCAAGATTAATTAGATTTACAATAGAAGTTACTGTGATTAGTTCAAAAGTATGTAAACTGATATTCCCTCTGTGACTGACAGAAGCAGAGCTGGATTTTCCTTTTTCCGAGGCTACACCACAATAACCTGGCTACTTACGGGAGTATTGTATATTATCTGTTCCTGTTTTGCTACACCACATCACAATTTTCTCTCTCTGCTGCTGCTGCTGGCTGTGGTGACAGGGACTTACCTGGGGGGAGTGGGAAACAATAGAAAGTAGGTTTTCCTACTTTTTATTTTCTAACAGAAAGAATATAATTGTCAGCAGAAGTGTGAAGGTTTTAGGCTGTGCTTTCCCTAAAATCTGGGGGGGTTTATTCTTTATAACCTCTGATACAGCAACAAAAGCACCACCACAGAAACAAGACATCTTTAGCTACTGGTCCCTCACTGCGTGCCATAAGCATCCAGTAACTGAGGTGGATGGGCATTTTTCTTTTCAAAGAACAAATTAATAATAATTTTTATGGCAAAGCTTTAAGAGTTGCAGTGACCCAGAAGAGTCTCCTTGCTGGTCACTGCAGTGCCAATGCACTGAAAGTCAACATCTACCAAGACAAAAGAGTAAAGTCATAATACGGGAAAGAGATCAAATCGTACATAGTCAAGTTTAAAGAGCAAATATTAATTGTATTCTAAGTGGTTGTAACAATTTGCCCATGGAAGTGAACGTAGAACTTCTCATGATTAGAGGCAGGTAGGTGTACTGTTTAGAGATTTAGTTGTTATTAAGGTACTCATTGAAAGCACCATCTCATTGGATACCATATGTTTAAGAATAAACGTCAGGCACGCCTTAGCCCAAATCTGTTTGGTGTTTTCCTTAGTATAATTGCAAGGAACTGAATTGTCAAAATCATGGTGTCACTGAACACACAAACTCACAAGCCAGACTTTCTAGAAATGAAGGATGATCAAAATATTCCCTTGTCTTTCCAGAAGCAAGGGTCATATCTACCCTTTTGCAGGCTTAGGGAGTCCCTCAGCATTTCTGTGCCTTAGGACACTGTAGGAAGCAAAAACCTGAGTGATAAAATGGCAAATAGACATGAAGATCAAGATGTTCAGATCATTGGGGCATCTAAGCAGACCTTTAGAAAATTCACATACTCCAGTGCCTGGTGCAGTGGGAGAGTAAATGGGGCACTCTGCAGTTTGACCTGTGGCAAAGTGGTTTTTGTTGATTTTGGACACACTGAACTTGTAAAGCTTAGGAGCTGCTTAATCATATAGTTGAATGCCTTTCTCACCTTCCATGTTTATGTTGGATTAACCATACATATTGAAGTACAATCCTTCATGGTGACAAGACTATATTGAAATGCTGAAGGGCTAAAAGGCAACAAAACAAAATCTGAGAAGAACATTTGTTTTGCACAAAGTAATTTGTTAGTATATTGAGAGTTCTTTTCAGCAACACAGAATTCTGCCTTTTGGACAGTGCATGGAACTGCAAGAAAATGCCAGGAGAAAATTCTAAGAGTTATCATAAATAAAGCACTTGTCATATTGCCCATAAGTGCAGAGGTCTCTCTACTTTGTTATGCTCCAGTAATGGGCATAATGGTTTTATTTGCATAAAACCCAGATCCTATTATACTGTAGCTGCTTCTTCTTAAGCTCTTAAAATTACACTGACTTCCTGAACTGTCATGTTCAGAGCTGTCTGAAAAAAAATCCAAACCAAAACACAAACATTTGTTATCTTTTTATGAAGTGAATTATTTGCATAATGCATTTAGACTGGGAACAAAAAATATTTAGAGTAAAAGACATTTCTTCCTGCAGAATTGAACTCATTGGAGTGTCTAACCAAGGAAAAAATGCATTTCTGCTGCTGCTTAATGGACATTACCAACAGGCAGTACAGATACCATGGTTCCCTAAATGATGGAGAATTTAAAATAAGTCACCTTCATAAAGTTATGTTCAGGAAAGAGATTGTTTGGGAAAAAGAATCTTTTTTTTTTTCCTGAGGGAGATTTTCATGTGGTCTCATTAACAGGAGAAGAAAATAAAAAATACTCTATTTCCATAATTCATCTCCTCATATTGCAGTCCAGCCAAGCAGCACTGTGGAACTCAGATGAGAAATAGCAGGAGCTGAGGCTGTTGTAATATCCTCCATGGGGCCTACATCACTACATTTTAAGAATATAGGAAGCATGTTATTTACTGAATATCCCAAAGCACACATTATGTTTGTACAGCATAAAGAATTAGAGGTTCTATATCATAGCTCATTCAGCTTAAGATATTTTGAGTAGTTCCCCCTTACCTTGTGTCAGGAGATGCATCTGATACAGTAAGTGGCCCATGAAATCACTGTCATCCTTTCAAACACTCATACATATTTGCAGCAATTTTTCCCAACTGTATTCCCTTCCCAGACTTCTCTAGAATGGCTCAAGAGTTCAAACTATAATTAGCTGTATTCATTTTGAACTCTGTAGCTCCTCTGCTCATAGAATAATCCTTCACAGAGCAAGGAAATACCTAATGAGAATGAGAGATTGCTGATGACAACTCTTGGACAGTTGCCATCCTAACTAGTGGAGCAGGAATTTGGTCAAAAGATTTCTCATTCCCTTGTGATCCAGTGATGGAAAAAGGAAGAAACCCCATTGGAGTCACTGAAATCTGGTGAAACTTCAAATGGCAAGGTTTATCACATTCTGGTAAGGGTAAGGTGGAAGAAGATGAAAGCCTAATAATGAATATTTAGACTACAGGTATCGGGGCAGAGATCTGATAACTCCCCCTCCCCATGGCACAGAATGCATCGCTGTCCTCTCCAGCTCTTCAACAGCTTGCTCAGCAGAGAGCTTCTCCTACTATTTTTTGTTTGTTTGTTTTTTATAAGAATTCAAAGGGCACAGTAGGTACACCAATGTTTTTATACCATGCTATGGAACGTGGGGATTTATTGTTTACTGTCACAGAGAGAGGTAAGGATCTGTCTGCCCCGTGAAAGCATTGAAACAAACCCAAAATGCAGCTGAACAGTGGCAGAGATGCAAGGACACCACAGCTTGAACTGACTAGAGGTAACTGAATAAAAGGCTGTATTTCAAAACCAGTGCAATATACTGATTGGTCTTAAAACCTCAAGGCTCTCTCAGAGTCTCTGTGGAGTTATTTCAATAAGCCCAGGGCTCTTTTCCAAGTAAGGTATTCAAATCACAAGAAAAGGCTAAGAACGACTGTGGCAGTAGGCACTGACATCCTGTCAAGAGCTCTGACCAGTCAGAATAGGAACAGAGAATGAATTGCTTTCTCACCCCTGCAGACAGATTGTGGGAAGGTGAGGGGGAGACTGGCCTAGAAAAGCATTTCCTCTGTGAATGGTTTGAGGGTCACAGTCACTATCACAGCTGAGATGGCAAGGATACACAGCACAAAAACTGAGGAAAGCAACCAGAATGCTTTTTCTCAAAAAAACACCAAAACCAAACTAAACCAAAAACACAGCCAAAAAACCCACAAAACACCACCAAACTAAAAAATCCCACCCCAGAACAAACAAACAAAATCCAAATAAATAAAAACCAACACAAATGCCAGCTTCCTTGCTTGCCTGTGTCTTGTTACACAAAACTCAAAATGTATTGCAACTGGGTGAGGTATGGGGAGCAGTGTGGCAGAGCTACTCACCACTTTCTGTGTAAGTTGCTGTATTCATAACAGGGTTTCCACCAGGAATTCAGTAGAAGTCATTATCTCACACAACTGTGGTAGCACCTTCTGCCTCATGACAAAAACAAAACAAAAAAACTCCATCCCTGAACATCCACACTCACTCTCAGCTCCTGCTGATCACTGAGCTGCCTGCCCTCCTTCCCTCTGCCCTCCTCTGCAGCTGGATTACATGGCAACAAATTTGCAATTTCATTTCCTACATTTTTTTATACATTGTAAAATCCTATGGATGGAATATTCTGTTGGCCTTAAAATTTCTATTATTTGTTATTCATTATTTAAATGATCCATTTTCTTATAATAAGGCAGCAAGTATTGGTCCGACCCCAGGAACCCCAGACTCACATCCTGATCCCAGTGTGTTTAAAAGCAGGAAAGGCACCCCTAGATTTCACAAAGCAAGGAGACAATGTTATTCAGTTTTTAGGACTGAAACACTCAAGATACAGTAGGTTTTAACAAGCCTAAGCACAGCACTGCTTTTTTTTTTTTTTTAATCACATTTTCACCACACTTTTGTGATTTAGTAGCCCAGTTTCTAAATCTCACTGAAACTCATGGAGGCATATGAAATATTAACAACTTACAAACCAAACTAAAACATTAAATGCTAGATAAAGCAGCTATCTATATTCTTTTAATTGTCAAAACCATTTTAAATTAACACACTGCTGTTAAGGCTTCCAAGATCATTAATAGCAAGCTCCTACTCATTTCTAGATTCTGAATTTAAATTCTTGGAATTCAACCTACCTTTTCACTTGTCTTTGAAACCCACAACATCAGAATTATATCACACAACTCTAGGCTGTGAAACACCATTCAGGGTAGTTTTGCTTTACATATTTGCTGTGTGATAATGGAGACAGGGTTTACTGGTTTAATGAGTCTTACACTTCTAGTGGTTGACATTAACAGAATCACAGAATCAATTATGTTGGAACTGACCTCTGAGATCATTGAGTCCAACCTGTGGCCTAATACCACCATGACAACCAGAGCATGGCACTGAGTGCCACACCCAGTCTTTCCTTAAACACCTCAGGAATGGTGACTGCACCACCCCTCTGGGCAGCCCATTCCCATATCTCACCACACTTTCTGTGACGAATGTTATACCTGAGTACTAGAAGCTTACTGATTTCTACTGAGCTCTGGATCTTTAGATGTGTCCTCTTTAAATTTTTAAAACTTGTATGTGAAAGCATTTTATAAAACACTTCCTCAATAGCATAAAATGCAATCACATAAAGGAATTAAATACAAAATAATTTCCTTTGTTATTCTGAGAAATAGACTTTATGCAAACTCGCTACAATAAATATGCCATTGAAAAAATTTCATGTGCTAACTTTGATTATCACGATGTCTGTAAGGTTTGTATTATGTTTGCAAGGGACTGAGATTTTTTTAGTTTGGCAACATTGTTGCTTCTCATTCAAGCCATGATCCTAATACATGTTTAATGCCCAAGTCCAATCCCTCAGCCCAGCAAACATCATTACTGTCTGAGATTAGGTTCAAGTTACCGTATAATCAGGCTTGTGTTCAGCTCAGAAACAGCGACACAGCAGAAAACAGCAGGGAACAACTTCAAATGCTTTTCAGCTGGTGTGATAGCAAGTGCTTCTCGTGTGTGCCAGGGCAAAGACAAATAGCTGCAGTCAAACCAAGTGGTGGAAAAGCTGGGAAAGTTTGTACGAAGGATGCTGAACACCAAAGCAAAGCCTTTGCTGGGAGATGGAAAAGAGTAAATCTCTCTGAATGCAGGAGGCTAACACAGGAACATAGAGGCAGGCTGTTGATGGGAAGCAACAAATGCTGGGTGGTGTATCACACAAGAGTCATTTAAATGGCAGCTTGGCCTCCTCTTCATCTGGATACAGCTTTTTTTCAGGGATAACTGCTGACCTTCTTTCTAGTTTCACTTTGGAGTCAGACTGGGCAAACCTGTCTCGCAAATGGTGCAAAATGGCAATTAATTTAATCACCACATTCCAAAATACGACTGGTAATGCTGAAAACCAGCACTGTGCACATCAGTCACAGACCTCTAGTAAGAGGAGACAAATCACCTTCCAGCAAGAGGTTTGAATAAATTTCTAACTGATTATTATTGCATCTTAGTTGCCTGCCCTCAGAGAAAACCACAGAAAATGTTTCCATTCTTCTTCTACATAGGCGGAAGTTTTATAACCGTTGAAAATGCTTCAGAAGAAAAAGTTTCTCCTTCATTGGTAACTGAATCTCCAAATAAATCTACAGTACTCACAGCTAGCTGCTGTGAGTGGCCCTTCCAAGGCTAGATTTATGCAACCTGTTAGGGCTGAAAGTACTGCAGGGCACAGTTAGCTGTAGCCAACACCCAGAAGAAAATGATGCCTGTTTCAGCCTGGAGAAATCTGGGAAATGGGAGGATATCCAAATGGTAGATATAATGGTTTGTAGTCTAAGCAAATTCAAATCAAATATATTTAAGGATAAAACCAAAAGCTGAAAATTCACAGTGATCAGAGATCTCATTTACCAGGGAGTTCAGACATCAATTAAAAAAAGCCAAGTTAAAAAACCTCTTCCAGCTGGGCTTTGCTGTGGAGGTGCCAGCTGACCATTTAAGCAAGGCAGGACACAGAGAGCTCGTGCAGTAAGGTGCTCTCTAATGAAGAGGGATGGGAACACCCTTTCTGTCAAAAGGGAAGTGTGAAGACTATATGCTGCATGAGGTAAAGCAACACAAAACATTCTCATCTCAATCAGAAATGTTCATTTTAGTTTGCAAAAAGCTTTCCCCTATGAAACGTTGTAAATGTTGTCTCATAACACACTCTCTTGTTTAGGGTATTGTGTTACTACCATGCAAGAGAACAGACTATAAGAATATACACTCTAGGTTGTGATAACCACATTGTCTATGACTTTGGTTTGTTTTTTTAATAAATAGCCTCCAACTACCACCGTGAGAACCTGTTTGGGGTTGTTGAGATTTTATTCTACCTTTTCAGGCCTAAAAATCTCGTTTAATTAAGGCCTAGAAATCTTCTTTCATATTCCAAAGTGGAAAGGTACTGAATTCCCCTCCACCAAATTAGAAACCCTAGTCACAGCTGAGCACTGAGAAGCATTTAATACTCTGTCCTGCAGGGTACTGTACTTTCACCTCAATATTGTCCCACAGACAAAAAAAATACTGAAATCTGTATGTTTGCATCAGGTGATGCCAGCAACAGCTGTTGGGCATCATTCAGGAGCATCGTGCAAGTCACCAGTCCAGGAAAGAATGTAATCATGGAGCAGCAACACAAACCTCATTCACACTCCACGGGTTCCAACAAGACATTGAATGTTTAGGGTGGACAAGACCTCTAAGATTATTGAAACCAAAATCTTCAGTTTTTCCATGCTAAAATATAACCCCACAGCTCAGGGGTTCAGATGTCCACAGATCTATCACTGGAGATGTGACTGTTAGATGCAGGCACCGGAGGGAAGCCCCTTTTACTCACACAGAGTTAAAAGGTACATAAATAAGATAAAAACAATGAAGTTACCATGAATATTGTGATTTCTGTGATACTCTATTTGCATAATTAAGTACAGAAGCCTGTGAGACCTTTCTGTTTAAGGACTACTTTTAACTGTGCCCAAAAATATAAGCTCTAGGTTAAGAAATAACAAGACAAACTTCACACTTTCATACTTCTTTTGAAAACCACATGTATACAGTTTAAAAAAAACCCATCAAAAAGATGAGGCTACGGTACAAGATATTTAAGCATCATAGATTCATGATAGTATATATTTGCACAAGAATGAAAAATTGATAATGCTTAGAATACAGCCAATAGAAAATATTTACCTATGCAATGAAGGAAATTATTTCAATATATTACACAGATGCTTATCAAGAAAGCAAGCAACTAAAACATTAGTCAAAAATATTTTAAAGAAGTAATTAAAAAAATTTCACTGCATAGGACTCCAAGGAAATAGAGATGGAGATGTGGCAGATGGGCTCAAGTTCACTGTAAATTTAGAGAAATCGTTGCTAAGAATAAGATGTCCCTTAACTCTGATGACATTGACCATTACTGTGGAAGTCCCCAGACAGAACAAGTAATTTGCATCAAATTATTTTTCTGTTTGTACTTGGCCTTAAGCAGTTCAAAATATTCTAATATGTCACAATTTAATTATTTGAAGACCCATTTCTACAAATAATCTTCCAGGATGGGATTATTGATGAGCCCTTCATCTTGAGTACATAAAACAAAAATCAAGCATTGCCATTTAACTTGGATTGGGCGTTGTATTTTTTTTTATATACTTATAAGCATAATCATTAAAATTTGTGTCTCTTGATTAAAGACTCATCTGTATAAATTCATAATGTGATTTTGGAAAATATTCTTCATGTGCATAAATCTAATGCTTGGTACTGATATTCTTTATAAATGAAAATATTCATAGAAACTGAAGAATGGTCTGAACTAAATGTTGAGCTTTTTTCTTCCATACTCTTTTATTCCAGTGTCTGCAAGTGAAGCTTTCTGAGGTATTTGCTTAGATTTATACTTTGCCAACAAAAGCCAGTGCCCCATCATGAGAGGAAAGCAGCTCTGCCAGGATAGTGCAGTATATTCACTAAAGCCCATGGTCCCAGGTTATGGGTGGAGCCAAACTCTTTTACCTGGGACACTCTATCAAGTTTTGCTGTGATCACTGTAGGTGGTAATTGCACAAGAAAGGGTCAAACCCCTATTGAAAAGATGGTGAAACAGGGTTTGTTTCTAACAGGAACTCAAACCAGGCTGCACGTGATCCCTTCAGTCACCTTGCAGAGGACCAATGTTCTGAGTGCTAGCAAGAGGTGATTGTGCCTTTCAGGGCTCTCACTGGGCAGATCTAATTGTCTTTTTTTCCTTTACAGTGACAAAATGGGCATCTGTAAATACCCTTTTAAAATGTCCAGACTGGCACTATACCTAAATATTGTCCCCTACATTACATGAAATTTAGTTGACTTTTCCCTGAACTTTTCCTTATCACCAATCACACCACAGCTGAATCTACTGAGCCTTCTGCCTAACATCATGTGCAAAGAGACTGTCAGCTTCCCATCATCATGGACAAAGATATGTGGATAGAAAGACTGTAACCCTCCATAATGAAAATTGCATTTGATTTTTCCAGTGAATCTGGGAGAATCTTTGTGTCAATGCTCTGAATGAAAGCCATCCCAGAGAAAGCCTGACAGTCCCACCATGAATTTTATTTCATTCTTATCCCAATCAAAAGAAATAACTCAGGTCAGAGCCTTATTAAGACAAGAAAACATTGCAAATATAGCTAAGCAGAACCAGCCCTCCAGGCTGTTGTCACTGTGCTCATCAGACAGATGCTCTTGTTGCACAGAATTTGGGCTGCATCATTTTTTGGACCAGCAAAGGAACCCACTGAACATTTTTTCTTACACCTGACCCTCATAGAGAGGAGCTTTTGTTTACCTGCTGCAACTTGTTCCACCATGTGTCTCGCTATAGTTGGTACTCAGTTGCCACAGATATAAGGATACGCTTTCACGTAAATCAGATGTCAGGTAAAGCCCACAGGCAAACAGTGCTCTAGGAAATCAGCAAAGGTTTAAGATGATGCTGCGATACAAATGAAAATCTAGACAGGGTTTTTTAAAACAAGCCCCCCTGCCCCTTACACCTTAGATTTTAGGTGATATTTCTTCCTTGCTCACTGCTAAGCCCATCTGCTTATATATGCAATCTTTTTTTAAGTCCCTTGTTTAAGAGATCCTCTGTTCCTGCTGCAATCATTTCCATGGCAACTAATTTTCATGTCACAAATAGAAAGCAATACAGGTTCAAGAGGTGAAAATCAGAGGCATATTGAGACAAACTTTTAAAAAGCTAGAATCGTGCACCAGCAAAATACGGGAAAAAGGAAAGGAACAAATTATGTCAGTTTAAATCAACCACTTGCTACATCATCAATCAAGTTTGCTGTGATATAGGATTGCTTTTTTGCCAGCTAAAGTGTGCAATCCATGGTGTGACTACAGTGTAAGGTGTAAACTTGCTAATGCCTGAATGTGAAACATTTGGGCACAGACACCGTAGCCAGGAGGGCGACTTTCCTGCTGGGGTTCCGATGTGGATGTGTTGGAACCCAAGGCACACCTCTGGCTGCCTTGAGAGCTCAGGGCATGCCTCGGGCTGCCCTGGGGGGTCAGGAGCCCCAGCAAGGGGGTCCCAGACCCTGGCAAAAAGCCCAGAATGGCACCGGCTTTGACCTCAGCCCATGGGAAAAGTTACCAACACTGTGAGAATCATTGCAAGCCACGAGAGTGTGAAAATGAACAGTGGCTTAGTATTTTATAAGGTAAAAAAGTAGATTTTAGGGTTTTCAATATGAGGGCAAAGGGTTTAAGATGGAGGATTTTGGGCGTTGCCTTCTTCTTCTTGTTCTCCTTCTCCTCCATCTTCTCTGGTGGTGGTGGCACAAAATGATTGGTAGAATGAAAAAGAGGTAGAAATTACGTGTCTAGAATAGGTGCAAATGAATTGGTATAGAATAATAAATAATAAATCCATTGTGAAGAATGGTTGGATGATGGAAAGGGCACAAAAAGGCCGGGACAGCCCAGGACTGGGCAGTGCCCGCTCGGACTCGGCTGCATCAGATGTGTGGCCGGAGCTGAGAGCTGGCAGAGAGAAGGAGAAATAAACAACCTGAAACAACATCTGCAGGCGTTTCTCATCTGTTGGGGCTCGAGGTAAAACTTCCCAGAGGTGAAGATAAAGAACCTGTATTTGTGCGGAGTACCCAACTCCCACAAGATAGGATTGCTTTTTGCCAGCTAAAGTGTGCAATCCATGGTGTGACTACAGTGTAAGGTGTAAACTCGCTAATGCCTGAATGTGAAACATTTGGGCATAGACATGGTAGCCAGGAGGCCGACTTTCCTGCAGGGTTTCAGGTGTGGATGTGGCCCCACAAAGCACTGAGCCTCAGGCCCTGGTCAGTCCCACTGTGGTCACTGGACACGGTGGTGACAGTGCTTCTCACAGCACCTCAGCAAACATTCACTCTTTTTCTCTGACCACCTCAAAGGAATACAGGTGTAGCAACCTCATTTCTGAACCCTGGATGCCCAGAAGAGAAACAACACTGTAGTAACAGCAGCCTCACTTCAAAGGAAAAATTACTTTCTGTATGGCTTACTCTTCAGCAGACTTAGTACAGGGTATGATTATTGAGCTCTCCCGCTGCAGGTTTGTTTTTTCAGAGAAATTCTCTCTCTAAAAACCAACAATGCTGAATAACCTACCCAAAATCTCTGGAGGTAGTCAAAACTTCACTAGACAAAGGCCCTGAGCAACCAGAACCTGGACCTGTGCTGATCAGGAGGTTGGACTCCAGCTCTTTGGGCATCTCTCCTAAGAGTCAAGTTTTTGAAATTCTATGAATTTCAGTGTGCTGGTGTCTCACTGAGCACAAATCCTATTTATGCACTGAGATGCAGGACCAAAAGAAAAGGAACAGAGCTGAAACTCATTCCCACAGTGCTATATCAGTGCAGCAACTATAAAGCAGGTGTTTAGGAGCAACTTCTGTTTTAGAAATGATAACAATATGCTTCTCTTATGTGATTTATGTTGGTATTTCCCTACCTTAAGTAGATCACATTACTTCACTTTGGGTCTATATTGAACCAAGGCAACTATATTATACCTTAGGTATTTGCTTCACTTTTTTTTTTCCTAGAGAGAAGGCCAGAAAGTTGCATGTGATCGCATCTCCAGGGCAATACCATCTTTCTAGAAAATTCATCATATTTAGATATTTGTGTCCTTGGTTATATAAGGAGAATAAACTTACAGCAGCAGATCATCAGTAAACCTTCAACTGGAAGCTAGAGCAAACTGCCATGTTGCTGACCTCAAGAACTGCTGATGTAGCAAGTAGGAAGAAATGCTTGACAGAAGAACAATCAGAAACAACAATCATAAAGAATTTGAATGGTCTGAAGGAAGGATTTCTTTGCACTCCTTTCATGTGCAGTAGGCAGCTCAAATGACTTCCTTGTGGCTTAATATAGTTAAGCCACACCTACTGCTTTAAGCTGATGTATTTAATTATGAATGGAATGCTCTTCTGGCATACAGGCTAATTAGGCACTTGTGGGCCTCTCAACACAAGATTATTATTTTAAATCACAGAATCAATTGGGAAAAATCTTAGAGTGATAAGAAATTACGACTGACCACAATCTGTGTGAGAGGGAACTAAATCCTGAATTAGTCACATAAACCTAAGATTCAACACTTCCTAAAATTATTATGAGATCAGTATTCATTCACCAGAAACTAGAAGAGTCAGATCTCAGGAAAATATTAGAGATGCAGGGGAAGGAAAGCTGTAAAACACGAGCTAATGCAACAGTCTTTCTCCTCATTCCTTCTTGCCCACAGGAAGCAGAGAAAGATTATCATGGTGAAGCAAAGAAGCAAAACTCCAAACCCACAAAACCCCAAAAACTCAACAAACTCAGATAAGGCCATCTCCTGCAAGTATAAATGTCAGAAGCCAGCATAATGATCCACATTGGAATCTAGTATTTAATTTCTGGGGAAGTCGAGGTGGATTTCATAGTAAGAGTTGTGGCTTGGCCGTTAAGTCACAGAAACTGTAAGACTGCAATGTGCCCCAAGGCAGAAGCATTTCTCAGCTGTCACTACTGTGCACTTCCTCCACAACCTGTCACACAAGCAAGCTGCTCATCTAAAATGACATTAGGACACAACACTTGACTAAACACATCACCTAAGTGAATCCATTTAAATCCAAGTTTAACACCTCTCTTAAATGCACAAAACCAAGTCTAATAAAGGGCTGAATGCAGATTTTGGCAACTCAAATTTGACAAATGCATAGAGGAAGACGTTAAATTTTCATTTTATCTCAAATGAAGGAGCCTACTTTTCACCACAGCACAGAAGAGCATGAAATAAAGCAGTGTGAACGTATAGACACATCACATCTATTTAAATAACTATTATAGTTATTTCTATTAAAAATAACTACATGCAAACTTGGGAGGAAGGTGGAAGCGGCACTGTAGGAAATGCAGTCACTGCACACCTTTAGATATGGTACCAATTAAAGTCTACAAAGAAAAGAAAAAAAACATCCAGCAGCAAACTGATTCACTCAGTACTGAGAAACTGCATGAGAAGTCTTTAATCTCCAAATAGCTGTGACCAAAACTCATTAGGTGACGACAATCCTTAGTAAAGAACAGAAAAATCTTAGTCTTGCTAATACCAGAGAAAGCGTCAGATCACAGAGAGGATCAAACCAGCATCTTAAAATGGCTCATCCCCAAAGTCTGAGCAGAAATAAATTGGAAAAGCATTTAGAAGAACTACTTTTTGAATTTATTTTGATATCAGGATCATTGAACCCAAGCATTTCCTTTAAAGTAATTAAAAGCAAAATTAACAGCACATTTAAAAAAAAGCATTTAAACTTGAATTGCTGAAATATTGTTGAATGTTTCTGAATCATCTTCAAGAAAATAAATGGCTAAAATCTGCTGCAAGTGATAAAAATGAGACCAAGAAAAGAGGTTACTTTGCAGATCTAGCATTTCTGAAAATCTAGTTGTTGAATTACATGTTTTTCAAATAAATTGGGTAGGCTTTGGGGTTTTTGTTGAATTTTTGGTTTATGTTTTGTTTGTTTGATTTGGTGTGGTTTTTTGGCTTTGTTTTTATTTTCATTGAGGGAAAGTCAGAGAAGGCAGAAAATCTGTTTGCCTTCAAGTACCAGACCTGGTAATGGGCAATTGCTTTGTATCCTCTGCAAAGGCCTATGCTGTAAACCACTGTGGTTTTATGGGGGAGAAAACTCAGAGCAGAGCCTACTTTACTGATGGTTGTCTTGTCATCATTGAAAATCTCATCCTGGACTATATTATTTAACTCAATAATTGAATTATTATGAATCCATAATTGTCTGTTATGGAAAACAACCAGTAAAATTAAATGCCAATAATAACTTGAACATTTATTCAGCGCTAAGTTTCAGGAGACCAAAGAATAATAGCTATTGAAATAGATTTCTCCAGAACCTTGAATGTGAGTTTTCCTACTGATTCCATCTCAGGAAAGGTTCAAAGTCCTGTTTTGACTGCTTGACTGACTATATTGAGATTCATTGGCTCCATACACTCAAGAAGGTGTCAAAAACTGATGTTGAATATAAAATTCTGGGCACAATCTTTTTTTACTTTTCTCTTTATGCATCCTTCTTTGCTTTGCAAGAAAAGGTTCAAGTGTTTTCCCTTGACTGGAATGAGGGAATGGTTATGGAAAAGTCAGCATAAAAGGATGGACACAGAATGTTTCCAAAAGCATCCAGGAAGCAATATTAATTAATTTGGCTACTTGTACCTTGGCATGCTCTGTTCAACATACGCCAGCTTGAAGAAATGCTTGCCAAGCCTATATTCCATTTTATCCACTGCTCAAAAAAAGTTTAATATGTAGCAAGTCTTCTCCCATAAGAAAAGTGTCATGAATACCTAAAAAAAGGTCAATTTTTAAAAGAATATCAAAACCATTGATTTAAAAAACAGTTTGAGTGTTACAACATCTAAATGTCATTTAGATTATTTCTTACTAGCTGACAAAAAAGAAAAATGTGAACGGTTTAAAAAGCCACATTCAATGAAAGTCAACTTTTTATCAGTTGACAGAATTCAGAAAATATTAAAATATTGCTTTGTGTGTTTGGGGTTTTTTTAGGATATATGAAATTCTGTAATTATTTTCAGTTTGAGACAATCTGATTCAGGTGAGCCTGTCCCTCAGTAACAGATACAGTCCCTGCCCTGCCTTCTCATGAGGAGATGGCATAACTGGGAAAAAGATTTGATTGAAAACGTAGTGATCAAAGAAGAATTCTTCAGAACAGCCTTCCCTTTCTGCACCTTCCTGAATAAAAGCAAGCATGGATATTCTCTCACTTACCCAGCCAGCCATCCCCTCTGTAGGCACGTGTGCATGCCCTAGGTTAGACCCTCCCTGTCAAATTAGATTGTGCTGGTAACTTTCCAGTTCACAGTGCTTTCTACAGGGTTCAATTCCAATTCAGGGTACCTGCTCTGAGCAATTCTCCTTGCTTTTGAGACCAAGGAAATAATGCTGACCTTGTATCTACAGCCATTTCTCATTTTAATTAGTACATTTTTATTATGAGACATCTGTGGCAATGTTATTTCTCTGTATTTTGTTCCTCAGTTCACAGTGCATGTTCTGTGCACAGAACTTGAGCACTACAGGTGGGAAATAAGACACACTGAGCTACTGAGAGTGCAGACAGACATGCAGACCTCATTACTACTGCTCTTAATCCTCTATTTTTGTTCTAATGGCTGTGACATTTAAAAGGACATGGGAAGCAATTTGGTTGATGCACAGCCTCTAACTGCACATCGATATTCTGCTGTTTGGAGACCTTGGTTTAACTTCCAGGACTTTGTTCACCTCTGGGTCACTATAACCCATACACTGAACCAAATGCACAAAAGCCCCGAAGCCATAACCATGCTCTGCTTTTTCTTGTTGCTGTGCCCATGACCCCAGCAGCAGTGAGAATAACCTCTGCTACAAACATCAATTGTGTGTATTCTGCGTGCTTAAAATAGCATCTTGACCAGTCAATAAATCATACTTGACACAGAGGAGAAATATAAAGTAGAAGGAATTTACAGAAACATCACATCTTTCTCTTTAGAGGTAGACAATGAGCAGGGTTCAGTTTGATACCTCCATATAGGGCAATTAATACGTAAAACCAGCGTGGCTGAGCCAAGCCAAGGGTTACATGCCCTTGAAAAAAAGATGATGGTGAAAGAGGATGATAAAATAAAAGGAAGCCAGGTGAAAGACATCACTGTAAAGCAGAATGCAAGGAGTAGAAGTAAAACCCTGATGGCCACACAATGCTGCCTAGCACACAGTGTAGGGGGTAATCCTGGCACTGCATTCTGACACCTGCTGTGGTAAATTTCAGCACAGCAAAAAATAGATTTGCTTAAAGATATAACCTGAGAGGGAAATAAAAACAATTTAAAAACACCACAGCGGCCTTGAGCTGCTGTAGTCCCATAAGGTAGATTAGCACAGCAATACAATCTCACACCCTGTCCTTTGATGAGCCTGTTGTATACTCCCTTGTGAATGAAGCAGAGAAACGACTGAGGTCTTAAAATAGACAAAGTCCTTAAATGAAGGCCTTAATTGCATTTCAGAATAAATTTTATGTCAGGAGTCAGTGGGCAGTCTAATGAGCCTTGTGAGACCTTAATATGGTCTGTGTAGAAAGCAGCATTTATGACAGAATCATTTGTTGACAGTTTCTCTGAAAAGGCTGTCACAAACAGGCAGGTTTATCAACTTCATGGCTTGGTAACCCTCCTACCTGCTGACCTGGAGTCTTGGGAGGTTACACAGCTTGGGTGGGCACTGATTATGGCACTGGAAGAAAGGTGGCATCTCCTAGGAGGTTACAGGGTGGCACTCTTTTGAAATGAGATGGAACAACTAGAAAAGCCCCATGCTATTAGGTTATACGACAAGAGAAGATCACCAGAAAAATAATGGGATGAGATAAAACTGTCCAATGGAAAATAAACTGTCTTCTCAGAAGGTATCAAAGCAAGGCTTAGAGACTTTACAGAAAAATGAGGTATATGTGAATGAAGATTTGTCAACTGGAAGGAAAAAAAGGGGCAAAACAGAACTCTTGTGAACAAATAGCTACAAACAAGACTGAATTTGTACACCATGTATGATACCAATTTCATTTTCAGTGGAAACGGAGTTTATAAGAAACCCAAGGTATCTCCCACTCCAAATTGGATGAAAATCCAATAAACAGATGTGCACATGGCATTTATAGTTCCATGTATATTTGAAATGCAGACAGAAAAAAAAATCAGTTCAGGTAAGACAGTAGTTACACTATATATGAATAAGTATAGAAAAAAATCCAGATTCAAGAACATGAATCACTGACAAACTAGACAGGAAAGAAATACCCTGAAATGTGAAAAATACATACGCAATTTATTTTAGATACTTCCATATATTTCTTGTTCTGTATTTATTTTTCATTTCTTTATATAACTTTTAGCATACTGCTGCTCTGGTATGTAGTCATCTATATCGGGGTATCTGCTCCCATATTCAGTTACCTGAACAGCTGCAGTTAAGATACTTCATCTCCCTTTAATGTAAAACAAAATAAACAAAAGGTCTTGATCTAAAGACAACATATTACTACATATAACTAGTGTTTAGAATATAAACATTAAACAAATCTTTATTATTGCAGACTAGCAAGTGGGGATTTTTCTACTAGCATCATCTGCTATGCCCTTCTGTTAGCTCTTTTTATGCTGTGTATTATCCCAATAACTACTTTCTCATGGAAGAACCCTGACTGGTGCTGTAGAAGACACCAAAATTTCTGCAGAATTTTTAAGTCAATGTCTAGATCTTACAATGGGGAAATCAGTCTCAATTTGGTTCTCTGCATTCTTTAGTGTGTAGTCAGTGTGGAGACCTGCTTTTGTTGGGGTTTTGTTTGGTTGGTTTTCATTTTTTCAGGGTTTTTGGGGGTTTTTTGGGTCTTTTGGGGTGTTTGGGGTTGGCTGTGTTGTTGTTGGGGTGTTTGAGTCTGAGGTTTTTTCAGTTTGGGTTTTTTTACTTATATCAAGATATCTCTGTGAGCCTGCTGCCACACAAGCCAATATAAAGCAATTTGGGCTGGAATTAGATTTCAAGTACAGTAATTTGTGCTAAGGTGATGTTTCTTTTCTGACAAACAGGTATGTCTGCAGAGGCACAGCATTTGCCATCAACAGGGCAGCTCCATGTTGCCCTTGGTGCATCTGGGAGAGGAGCAGGTCTTTTGCCCAACAAGCAAATGGGAAGATTTTTGTGCTGTTCTGCTGTAGTTGATATTGAAGTTCAGGAGCCAGACTCCTGCACCTTTTTAGAGAGGAAAGGATGGTACAATAAGACCTTGCATGTGAATCATGAATCCCTCCCTTAGCTTATTAGTGGTATCAGTTCTTGCTTGGCAACTGGTGCCATTTTGATGCTGTCAGGTTTTTGAGTGGTGAAGGAGCAGAGTGGTTTATCACTCTGCATGGACACTGGCAATTAGCCATAAAGTGAGCTAACGTAGCCACCAAAGTCCAGACTCCATAATGGATCAAATATCATGACTGAGAGAGGATTTACAGGCCACAGAAGACACACTTTTAGGCACTTTACTGAGCCTTATCTAGGCTGCTACAGTAATATTTTTATGCCAAGCCCTTTATTACAGACTGTTTCAGTGCCCTTAAATTAAAGGAGTATCTTCCTGCTTCCTATTGGCATAACTCAGCCAGACAAATGGCTGAGAGTTAGATACAATCCCAGCAATAAGCACTGGCCACTCAGAACAGCTATTCACCAGCAAACCCTATGGAGGTAGCATTTATCTCCTGTCCATCTGCTCCTGCACCAGTGCAAGACCAGATCCCTGTGACTCCTCTAATTTTTATTCAAGAACGTTTGTTTCTTTAGAGGTGAAATTCCTCAACACATGCTCCAACAGCAACAGCCAAAAGCAATTTCTTTTTGACAGAACACATTATTAGTTGCAAAATCCTAATTGAAAGAATATCTGCCCTATTCTCTAATTTTTCCAGATATGTAAAACTTGCTATGTGTTTCCTTGTCACCATATAAGTTCCCTAAAAAAGCTATTCCCAGTGGATGTTCCTAGTAAAAAGCTGTTTTACACCATGCTTAAAAAACAGGGGATGTGACATACAAATTCCCTGTAGGGCTGCATCCACCAGGTGTTCCCAAGGCTACTGGAAGGAGAGAGGCAGCAGCCCAGCCATTTTAACCTACACGTCTTCCTGGCTCCACAGCATCCAGGGAGTGGGAACAGTTTGCACCACTTACTGCTGCTTCCCTCATGTCAGAAGAGCTCCCTTTCCTCCTGAGGTCCTAGACAAGATGAGTATACCCAACACATCACAAAATAATTGAAATAGAAGGATACACAGACATCTCAAGGACTCTTGACACAGGATCATACAAAGAATAAAACCATGCCTTAGCTGCAGATACAAATGAGCCTTTTCATAAAAGAGATAAGCAACACAGAGATTATTTATCAACCAGATAGGTAGGGAACAAGGAGAACTAGGGGAGAAAAGGACGTGATGTCAAGTAGTATTGCCAGTCTGAAGCTCCTTCTCCTTTCTGAGTTTTCTGTCTATTTTTAAAGACATATTTTTATTAGGTAGTAAGGTCATGGTACAGCTCACATAAAACTTTTAGAACTTGCAAACAAGGACACAGTGCCTGCTGCTTCACATAAACTGAAGGTTAATTGGGACTGAGGTGAAGCAATGCAACTGTGCTAATAAAGAGGTTTGTGCTTTTTCTACATTTTATTTTTAAGTCCACATGCAAAAAGACCCCCACAAGTATCAAAATTATGGTTATGGCTCTGCAAGTATGAAGGTTTTTCTACAGAATGTCATGATAACCTGTATTTTCTTAAAATGCTTCAGGACTGCTGAAACTTTAGAAAGGCATATCACATTTCACTGGAAAATAGGAAAAAACAGAACCAGGGAAAGAAAGGGAGTGTGACCAGAGTGTAGCCAAAAAGAGAAAATGGCACCTTTTTTTTTTAAACACTCTCATTAATTCTGTAAATTTTCTTTATGCTACAAATAAATATAATAAATAAATAATCTGTATGTTTCTCTAGTAAAGAAATCCAAACATTTGTAGTTTCTAACTGAAGTTACTGGAGTTACACAATGATAGAAGGCCTGGTCTCCATCTCAGTAGATTTCATGCTGACAGATTTGCCTCTGACCCTGATTGTGCCCATGAAACAGAGAGTAAGTTATTTACTTTTGTCTTCTTATTTAGATAAAGGGATGAAAATTGTTGGCTAAGAGGACTTTTATCACCATATTCTGAAAAATCTGCCTGTTTAATCACATTTTTCAACAAGTCTCACTTATACTGTATTTTTCCCCCTTTGTCCTTGAGCCCAAAGCAGTTAATGGTTTGTTCCTTATATCTGTAACTACATTGCTGAATGAACTCCACGAGTGAAAGCACCTGTTGGATGGTCACCCTACATCAGCATAATTCATGGAATTGTGGCTGGATAAAACAGTGCAACTTTGGGGATGCAACTCACTGCTGAAACAATGGCAGCTGGCCAAGATGAAAGCCACCAGATAAATTGCTTCACAATTTCAACACCAAATGGTATTTGGTCATTTAGTTAAACTATTTCCCATTATTTACCCCATATCAGCAACTGAGCTCTCGGGAAGGGCCTGCTGAGTGACTTCTGAGTGGAATTGCAAAGCAGAAACAACAAATGAGGACAGCAACAATTACTATT
Organism: Monarcha castaneiventris obscurior; assembly: GCA_026261815.1. Classification (NCBI taxonomy): domain Eukaryota; kingdom Metazoa; phylum Chordata; class Aves; order Passeriformes; family Monarchidae; genus Monarcha; species Monarcha castaneiventris. The sequence goes on along the minus strand of JAMPIT010000886.1, from coordinate 26,306,909 downwards.
GACTTCCCCCTCCTGCCCCTGATTTCACCAGGATCAATACCTTGCTTAATAGGGGCTGATTTGACAAAAGAGTATACAACCAGAGACGAGGAAACAATCTTATTTAGGGATCAATGGCCTGTATTTCTGATACTGAAAGAAAAATATTTGGATATAACTCAGTAATCAAAAAAGCAAAGACATATTCCATAATAAAGTAAGAGGGAAAACAAAGCATTTGAAGAAAAGTAATGTGTTGTACATCTATTTCACTTTCAGTTCACTCTTCTCTTTCTCTCTCATCTCCCCACTGACAAATCTTTGATATAAATGGCAAAATATGTGCTTCACTAATACAATCCTTTTCTGCTGGTTTTTCCATCAGTTCCATCTATGAGTCATGTCATGTTCAGATTTTCAGTAATACTGAGGAGGATCCAGGGGAAAGTCTTACCCATTATATTAATTAATCAGGTCAAAGTACTAATACAATTTTTCCAAGGTGCTTCAGGAAGACTGCTGGTGAGAAATGCACTTTTGCCACTAGACTAGTATTAACAGTGCTGAACCAGTCACACCTCCATATTTCTGATTTCCTGCTGTTGCAGAAGCCAACCTCAAAACAAAATTTGTAATTTGTGTACTGTTGAAGAAACAACAATGCAATAAACTTCCATGACAATTAATGTTTCCCCAGCAATCCAGATTAGAATTCAGTGGTTCTATACTCCTGCCACCTCTGCTACCTTAACTCAGTCTAGCATAATAACAATTTAAAGTGTTATCTGTCAACTCACATCTCTCAGAAGCAGAAGAACTTTTGGTTTGCTGCAGCCTCACCTCAAATCACAGATACCGTGTCCTTCTAGGGGACAGAACACAGTCATTATATAACTTCAGCTTGAAGGCTTTCTCATCCCTAATCCTTCCACTGTAAAACAGAGTAAATGAAAACTTAAGAGCTGAGCTATAAATGTTTGCAAGGTCCTCTAATAGGTGGAAGCAGCTAGGACTGTTTCAGATCACAAATACGATGTCACTGACTGAAGGAAACTTCTGATGCAGCAATGCTGAAGGTTTGCAGCCTCCTGTAGCAGCACTGTGCAAATTTAGCAAGATGGAAAGAGTCCTCATTCTGGAGGCCTTACAATCTAAAATGCAAATGGTGGAATTACCAGCCATGGGACACACAGGCAGCCAAAGCTGAAATCCAGATTAAAATTCAGTGCTCTCAGTGCCCAGTTTAATCTATCGCTTTGTCAGAAAGACACATGAGACCGCTCCACTCAAATCTGTGCAGTGGGACTGTCTGATTCAACACAGAAGCCTTTGCTTTGAGGATAATTGCAGAATTGCTTTGTTTTGTCTTCCTATGTAAATCTGCCATATGGGCCTTGAGCTACAGTAATGAGAGAAAAAGTTGAGGAGTTTGATAATTCTTGGTTTTAGAAAGAGATTAAGGTCTGGCAGCTGGCATGTATGAAGCAGAAAAATTCAATCTAGCATGCCCAGCTGCACTGTGGAAGTGAGATGAGCCAAAACAGCCTCTCTGCAGACAGGCAAAGCTTGCTCAAGAATTGCCAAAAGTGCTCAGGTACAGAATGTCACATAAAATTAAGAAAAAGGAGCAGCAAAATCAAAGAGCCTTTCAAAAAAGGTGGAAGCAGGTTGAGACATGAAAAGCACAATAATGGCTCCTGTGACAAAAATGTGGGTACATAAAAGAAGATTATCTTAGTGAGGAAATTATCTCTTTGAATGACTATGGATAGTCATTAGGAATTCATTAGATAGTGAAAGAGAGTACACTCCATAGCTTTGCTGTCTAAGCAATCTTCATAATTGCACACACTGTACAGTGCTCACAGTGTAACTCCTTTTGAGTAGTGACATCTAAGAAATTCAGCCAGGTAGAGCTCCAGAAAGGAAGAAATACCTTTCAATCCTCAAAAAATACTACATATTACAAGAGAAGACACAACGAACCAGCATTCAAGAACATAAAATCAAGATGGAAGGCATAAAAGACTTGGGATGATGACAATGTTGAGATTATATTTTTTACATAATGAAAATATACATATTTAGACATACTTTATATATTATGTAAATGTTTATATACACATGTATACGTGCACACAGTGTCCTAAACTGTTTGTTTACTTGATTCTAGTCCCACATGAATGGCCACCATGCCTGTATAGTCAACTCCACATTAAAATACAGTGAAAACAGTAAAATTAAATTCTCATACTGTAACTATTATGCCAAGGTCTGAACTCACTTAAATTGAGCCACAGAACACAAATCTCCATCAAACACACAATGTCTCAAACAACGACACCTTGATCAACTACCAAGGCATTCAGTGATAGAAAATGAGAGTTCTTGACTCATTGCCCACCCAACTGGTAATTTATCATTAAAAAAGGGTTTTACCACATGTAGAACATGGTGCAGAACAAGAATCAATATTCAAATAAAATGAGGTAACTAGCTTACTGGCAAAATCTTTTTCTCAATATACTACAAATCTGTTTGTTTGTTTTTCTTTTTTAATTTTGTATGCTTCTTCATTTCTTAACTTTTAACAGATTATATGTTCTATTCTACATTTTTATGATAGGGAGTAAGACACCAGTCAGTGTCATACATTGGTTAGGCAGTAGGTACCACTGTGCTTTCAGAGTTCTAGACAGACAAAATGAAAAACACAACCAGACCTCGAGCTTTTAGAAAATCTTTTGGCTTTTGAGACTTGCTAGTACTGCTTTAAACATAACTATTTAAAATTAATTTAAATTCCTAATTAAATGATTGTTGCAACAGAAAGCAATGAAGTACAAAGGTTGCTATGACAATATTTATGCTCCCACTCAGGGAAGATCCATCTTTAAAGTTACAAATAAATTTTGCCACATAAAAATGGCTTGATTAAAACCTGTAATTTTTGCTTAGTGAAAAAGAAGCTAATCCTTCAACTGGTATGAAGCCTCTACATTAAAAGTCTGAGCTGATAGTGTAAGGTTGCTAATAAGTTTATTTGCATGTGTTTATTGGCATCACTGATGTATGCAACTGCACACATTCCACCTGAAAATATCACTACAACTGTTTAAGTGTTGGGGTCACCCTCTAAATTATGACCCTTTAGTAGAATATGTTTTCCCCATAAAGTCTGTCCATGGCTTCAGTTTTATGGGTTTTCAAGGCAAACACTTTCATAACTTGAAAGAGAATAGTGTGGATAGAGGTACACGTATAGAAACATGCTAATATTCAAACACATACACATATACACAAAAGCACAGAACATATACACACACACTATTGACAAAAGGAATTGGGAAGATGCAAAAAGATCCCTTTTCAGTGATTTTTTTTTTTTTTTCAAATTGTGTGTTGCCTTTAAAAAGGCACTGCAATATTCCTCGATGTGTTTGAACTAATTGCTCCTGACAGAATTTGATCCTTTTCTTTTTCTCATACAAGTCATTCCTGGAACATTATTTCTGCTCATGTACTTTGCTGACTTTCTCACTTTGAAGAGTTATTAACAACAGCTATTTACCTATAATCCAAGCTGCTGTTTGCCCAGATGAAAAAGGGAATTGCAGACTGTAGAAATTTTAGGAAAGAATGCATTCTGGCCTCAAGGAACCATGAAGACATATGAAAAATCCATTGCAAATGCTGGAAAAATCAGCCCCTGGCTGCATTACAGATGCAGGGCCCAAGAACTCTGATGCTTTTGCACAACCAATAAGGTTAGGCAAAAAGTAATTCCTTCTTTTCTGGGTTGTCCTGAACAAAAAAAAAAAAAAAAAGCTGTAGTCCATTCAAGATTTCAATAGATTCCTGATCCCTTAAAGGAATAGGTAATTTGGTTGAAATAAAGAAATTTTCCCTCCTGCTGCTCCTTTGGAAATGGTAAGGTTGACTATTATTCCTGCTTAACACATGACTACAGAGCAAACCTTGCCCTGAAATGAACACAGTGTTCTTCAACACATCTCATACCCATGAAGGTAGATACATAAAGCAAAGCCTTTTAAACAAAGCTGTAAAATTAAATACATCTTGATTTTACAGACAACTTGCTAAACTGACAAAAAGAGCTCTGAAAACTTTCTTTGATGAAATTTTCAGTTATCGCTCTCTCTGCTGCTCTTTGTGGATGAGTTTCATTCTGTTCCAGAGTAATCCATTAAAGTTAGAGGAGGGAAGTGCTGGTTCATTAAACAGCTAAGGAGGTGACAGTACTGAGTTGGAGCTTCCAAATCACGTTTGTGTGCCTGTTAAATTGAAAATTCTGTTGCCAAAGCAAAATAGCAATCATTATAGAGGAGAACAAAGAACAAGAAAAGATTCTAAGGCTTTGAACCACCTTCCAGAGATGCAAGTAACTTTCTTTATCTCCTGAACACTGGTCTGGGAAGGATCTCCACCTGGGCTTGATATTGTGTTTCAATTGCTTTGCTTCTAAATATAACTCTGACAGAAGAGAAAAACATTAAGCAGTGAAGACACTGAAATTTACAGATTGATTTGCTCTAATGAATCTCTTTTTTTTTTTCATGAGAAGGAAGAAGAGGAAAAAGCCATAGTTTATAAACATTTTTAAACTGGTGTAAAGGAATTTCTCAAGTGGGTTTGCTCAATTAAGTCTCTGAGGACTAAGCTTTCTCATTATATTGCTTTGTGGGAAGCATCTAGGTGCATGTAGAAAGAATGCAAGATCAGTTCTGAAGGTACACCTCAAATGCAAGTGTCTGGTTATGTTGCAGTACTCCAACTCCATAGGTACACTATATTCTCTACTATTTCCTGGCTGGAATGGTATTTAGTGAAAGGAATCACATTATTCAAAGAGTCTTTTCCTGTGGAAAAGTTTATGAAGCTTCCATATTAATTTATGAAATCATTAATAGCCATTTCTCTGCGGGTTTTTTTGTTCCTTCTGCCCACCATTACAAAACCCCATGGCAAGGGAATAGCTCACTGAAATCTGGAATTCACTCAACCAGCTCTTTTCTGTTCTGTTCATTGTTGGACTGCAGCAACAACAAAAGAGAAATGTGACGTTCCTTCAGTTTGCTCTGTGGCAGCAGCCTACTGGGCTCTCTAGTGCTACTCCCACTTGCTGCAGCACACATGAAGCAAAAAAAACGTGTTTCCCAAGGAGTAAATGCTCAGTGTTACACTGGCAAACCGTGGGTTTCTCAAAGATACCATGGCACATGCTATGGTATCTTTGAGATCTTATCTTTGTAAGCACAGGTTACAACACAGACTCAGCACGTGGATTTTGGGATAGGACTATTTCTTACACCCTCATAGTTTGCTCAGTTCAGTCATGAAAGGGATTTTTAAAGTGCATGTAATATTACAGCAGTCTGCTCCCCACAACTTTTATTGATGCTCTTTGTTGTGGTTTAAGCCCTGCCGGCAATGAAGCCCCACACAGCTGCTCGCTCACTCCCCCTGTGGGGATGGGGGAGGAATCGGAAGAGTAACAGAGAAAACTTGTGGGTGGAGAGGAAGGCAGTTTAATAGTGAAACCAAAAGCTCTGCACCCAAACCAAGCAAAATAAAGAATTCATTCACCACTTCCCATGGGCAGGCAGGTGTTCAGCCACCCCCGGAAGAGCAGGGCTCCATCATGTGGGCACTTGGGCAGACAAACTCCATCACTCTGAACATCAGCCCTCCTCCTTCCTTCCTTCCTCTTCCACAGGTGTGTATGCCCAGCATGACACCACGTGTTATGGAATATCCCTTTGGTCAGCTGGGGTCAGCTGTCCTTGCCTGTGTCCCTCCCAATTCCTTGTGCACCCCCAGCCTCCTCACTGGTGGAGTGAGGAGCAGAAAGGCCTTGGCTCTGTGATAGCTCTGCTCAGCAATAGTGAAAACATCTCTGTATTATCAACACAGAATCCCAAATTGAGCTCCATATCAGCCCCTGTGAAGAATTTAACCCTATCCTAGCCAAACCCAGCACACCTTTCCTTCTAAAAATGTTGACAAGCTTATGCCTTTTTGTGTTTGTGTAAAGCTTGCAAGAATCCATGACTTCATTCAGAGGAGCTGCCAAACACCTGTATTTCCTCTAGAAAACAGTAGGAACTGCAGAAAAGGAGTTTGTCTTCTGAAAAGAATTCTCCTCTGCACAATGCAATAGCTGCTTCAGTAATGCCAAGTGACACTAAACCCCAGTGATTTAGGTGCTTAGAGAATCTTCTCTACGCAGGTGGATCAGCAGGAGGCAAAGAAGCCCTCCAACAGAACAGTTTTTGTTCTATCCCTTCTCCCCATTAGTTACAGCAACTTACATATTTCACCTTCCAGATCTACAAATAATATTCAAACTCAACATGTAAATGAAAGGGTTGTTTAGGTGCCTTTCCACAAAGATGAAATTAAAAATTCTCTATCAAAAAAATACAAAGCCTCTAATCCTCACCACTAACCTAAGGTTAGTAGAAAAGCTTAGTTAACACATGCAGTAATTTTCTTAATCAGCCAGCACTTCAGAAAGACAGATGCTTCTGTTTATGTTGGTCTATTATCAAGTCCTTTGGTGTCTGAATAATTCTTATGCCTATCCTGAAACTTCATTTACATAAATTTCTTCTGTATTATTCTGCCTTTTTGTGACAGTACGAGTATTTTTTTTGGTTGGTTGGCTTATCCTTATTGGCCTTTAGAATCACAGTATTTTGTGCATTTCCTGTATCTTTTATCCAACTGGAGTGATCAAAAATTAGGAATAATTACACCTCATGTATGAAAATCAAAAGCTGTGTAAGAACTAATTCTAGTCTTGAAACTTGTGCAGGAAACCCATTGCTGTATCCGGTTTTTATTTACCAAATGTCATCTGTTGGAGTTTTCTAGAGAGGCTTATGCAAACAATGTAAATCACAGGCTGGCTGAGGCTGCCAGGGACCTCTGGAGGTCATCTGTTCCCACACTCCACTCAAGCAGGGCCAAGTAAAGCTGGCTGTGCAGGACCACATCCAGAATGCTTCTGAATATTGCCAAGCATGAAACCTCCACACCCTCTCTGGACATCCTGTGCCAGTGCTCAGTCACCCTCACAGCAAAGGGTTTCCTGATGCTCAGAAAAAATCCCCTGTTTCAGTCTGCACCCATGGCCTCTGGTCCTGTCACTGGGCACCACTGAAAACCTCTCATTCCTCTTTGCACCTTCCCTCTGGGTATTTGTATACTCTGAGATTCTCCTGAGCCTTCTCTTCTCCAGGCTGAACAATCTGAGATGTCTCAGCCCTTCCTTGTTGGAATCCAAGGCACAACTCTGGCTGCCTTAGGAGGTCAGGGCATGCCTCAGGCTGCCCTGGGGGGTCAGGAGCCCCAGCAAGGGGGTCCCAGACCCTGGCAAGAAGCCCAGAAAGGCACCGGCTTTGACCTCAGCCCATGGGAAAAGTTACCAACACTGTGAGAAACATTGCAAGCCTCTAGGGTTTGAAATGAGTAGTGGTTTAGTATTTTACAAGGAAAAAAAGTAGATTTTAGGGTTTTTAATATGAGGACAAAGGGTTTAAGATGGAGGATTTTGGGCGTTGCCCTGTTCTTCTTCTTCTCCTTCTCCTCCATCTTCTCTGGTGCTGGTGGCACAAAATGATTCGTAGAATGAAAAAGAGGTAGAAATTCCATGTCTAGAATAGGTGCAAATGAATTGGTATAGAATAATAAATAATAAATGCGTTGTGAAGAATGGTTGGATGATGGAAAGGGCACAGAAAGGCCGGGACAGCCCAGGACTGGGCAGTGCCCGCTCGGACTCGGCTGCATCAGATGTGCGGCCGGAGCTGAGAGCTGGCAGAGAGAAGGAGAAATAAACAACCTGAAACAACATCTGCAGCCGTTTCTCATCTGTTCGGGCTCGAGGTAAAGCTTCCCAGAGGTGAAGATAAGAACCTGCATTTGTGCAGAGTACCTAACTCCCACACTTCCTCATGGGACAGATGCTGTAGTCCCTTAATAACCTTCGTGCCCTTCACTGGGCTCTCTCCAGTATGTCCATGGCTCTTGTGCTGAGCAGTCCAGAACTGACACAGCACTGTAGGTGAGGACACTGGTGCAGAGCAGAGAGGATGGAGCAACTCAATGCTGTTCCTTGTCACATATCTCTAAGTTATACAATGCCAGAACAGCTAGGGCAGAAATATGAAAGCTTCAGCTTTAAAATCGTGCATCTCATTTCATCAATATTGCCTAACAACAACATCCCTAAGAAAAAAAAAGAGTGAAACAAGACAGATCTTGTTCCATAACATGTAGATTCCATAGGTAAGAGTCTTTCATATTTACAGTCTTGTGCCTGGTTAAATTAATTAATTACCCCAAATCTCTGTTACTGGTTGAATGAAAGACTGAGGACTCAATTACTATAGCTTTGATCTTAATTTCTCTTAATGATTCTGGGCATCAGATAGACCAAGGTTTGACTCTATTGGCTTCACACATAATAAAAAGGCTTTCCTTCATATCCTTAAAAGCATTTCACTCAAAACATCATTGTGGTTAATCAAAAACTAAACAAGATTTTAGAAACTTTCATGGCAATAACAATGATTTATTTTTTTACTATGGTCTCTTGAGCAACAGGATGCTGAATGCCATCCTTTTCATCTTTTATGGTGAGGTTTTTCTATAATGTTCTAGTCAAAGTGTGAAAAAATTCAAAAACTTTTTTAAGAAAAGAACTTAATCTTGATAGGAAGACTTTTTTTCTGTTGTCCACATCCCATTCTTTTATTTATTTCACTTACTAAAAATACAACCCACAGCCACTCTTCAGTAAAGCAGTAAGTCAGGAGATGTGCAAAATTTAGCTGACTCCAGATTTAGACAAATTACTCGAGCCTACTTCCAGATTGAACCATCATGACCCTCTTAGATAGTATCAGCTCACTGTGTATCTGTTTTAGCAAAAATCTCACTAGGCATCCAGCATGCAAGCAAGCTTTCCCCCTTCCATTGAGTGGCTATTTAAGAAACACAAATAACAATAGAACTTCAATCCATTTCTGCCTATTTTCTGAATCATGAGCAAAGTGAAATAAATATACAACAGAGTGACTAGGCTGCACATAGGCAAGATTACACAATGCAAAATGTATCAATGTTCCTTGGCCACTATTTCTGAAGTGCTCCAAAACAATTAATCCTAGAGAACAGGCTCCCAATCTCCCTGAAGTCAAGCACTTTCTTCTACTAACACATTCTCAAACCACAAAATGTGGGCTCATCAAATTAACTGCTAGCAGTATTAATCTGATAAAGAGCTTGCAAGTCTTGCTCACTGACAGATTTATGTCACAATTAACGGATAAAACGAGAATTACTTATTTCAGGTATTTCTATCAGGATTGAGTGGGTGTTTTGTGACCAAAACTTAACTTAATCAACCCCATTTTCCCTCTCATCTTTCAGAAAGTTCTGGATACACAATCACTAGCCTACTTCACAATCCTCACTATAAACAGTGGCATTCCACAACATAACAAAGGACTCTTGAAGTATTTGAGCTTAAGGACAAATAAACCTGTTGAATACATTAGTTGATTCTGTTATATAAGCTAATGCAAACTTATATGTCTCTATTGAGAACCATTATAGCATCATAACTCATAACACACATTTCTATATTCACAATATAGAGTACATTCTAGAATCTTCTTGTTTAAAAGGCACTGTAAACATGTAAGACATTGTTACATGGCTCACCAGCCTTTATATTCTACCAGTGTCAAATACTGCCTTCTATTTATCTCTACACTCAGTACAGAAAGAAAATGTAAGAGAAACAAATGCCTTCCAGCCTCCAGCTTTAAAAACTAATTCACATTAAAATATGACACTGACTTGTAGTGGAATAAGCCAGGTGAAACAAACTGCTCTAGCCAGGCTTTGACAGACAGCTTCAATCAGCCTGCTTATCCTCCATGTGGAAGGTGCAATCCAGGCTGCTGCCAGCTGCTTCCCTAAAAGGTTCTTCCTCATTCTGTACATCAGTATTGCTACGGCAACAACTCATTCAGTAGGAGTCCACTGTGAAACATGCTGAAGACAGATAAGGATATGGGAAATGTGCTTCTTGCCTGTACTTGTACCATCCTGCTCCTTCTCACAGGTAGCAGAGAGTAACCTCTGTTCTGGTCTGAAACTCAGGCACAGGCAGCAGAGGTGACTTTGGATCTCCAGCAAAAATTCCACCCCAGCTTGCAATGGAGATGGAGATGGCACAGATCCACCCTGTCTGGGAGCACAGCACCCCGCTAGGTAAAGGTCAGACCACACAGGAGCCTGCATTTGCCAAAAGAGACAAGGCTTCCCCTCCTGATCAAAAGGAAGCAGTCACCAATCCCAGTGGGCCCTAAAGGACATATAAGCCTTCATTTTTACTGTTTTGGCATTTTTTGTTTGGTTTATTTTGTTTTTCTATTGTATTACAGAACCTTTTCTGCTGAGACCTTTCCTTTAAAAAAAAAAAACCAAACAAGTCCCCACAAAAAAAGCCCCAACAGAAACCAAAATACCCCAGACAAACAGAAAACCAAACCAACCAAAAAAATACACACAAAAGTAGCTCCCAGCATATAAAATATATACTATATAAACTGTAGTGCTTATAAATGTATGCTCCAGCACAACAGAGATCAAAGGTTGGTGCAAGGAGGTCCAATTGAGCCTTCTTAGGGTTGATGTCAGTACTCAGAATTACTCAGAGAAAGCCTAGACACTCTATACTGACACCCTCCGACTTTCACAATGCTACTGTATATAACTTTACTCTCCCTACAGTCATTCTCTGACATGCTGTCTTCAACTGTCTTCTCTTAAACATGTGTAAACATGACACATATATAAAGTTGTTAGGGATGTAAGTGTGGGATGACATCCCATCAGGGCTCATCACTGACATCCTGGGGGACATCCATCCCCCCTCACTCCCAGCAGTGGAGGTCCTGTGGCAGAGCTCATCACTGCAGAATCCCTCTGTGGTTAATGAGGAGAAACAGGCTTTTTTTGGTGATTCATTAAGGATTTGAGGATGGGAAGTTACATGCCCTAAAATCACCCATTTCTTTCTTCTCTATTCAAACTGCAAACTTTCCAGGACAGACAGTGTCTTCTTTGTACCATGCCAGGTACAAAAGGGCTTTTTTGACACGGTGGTAGTAAATAATAATGATGAAGAGTGTCAGCTCCAGTAACAAGGAAGCAGTGAGAAGCCCTACTGACAACCTGGATAAAAATACCTCTAAATCAGAAGACCACTTCCTTGTGGCAATGAGTCAAAACTAACTGGGTGTTCCCTGCTGAACTTTTATGGAGATCAAACTGTGCTGAAAGACACCATATGAGTCAGCCAATAATTCCTCCAAATATGCTTTGGAGCATCCTAACTTCTTTAATACCCTCACTAAAAAGTCTATCATTTTATTTCCTCAGTCATAATAATTTTCCTCTCAAAAAAATTTATGAATTCATCCTTTTTTCCCCAAGTAACTTCTGATTGTATGAATTTTTATTCTGCTTCATAATTTTCTTCCCTTTGACCCAAGAAACCTTAAAAACACAGCTTTACTGACTTTATAGTATTTTATTTTGCATTTTAATCTTCTCTCTTTTTTGATAGTTTTTTTTATTTTCTGGTTTTAGCAAAAATATCTCTTCAAAAGATTTTTCCCCCTACTGTACAAACTCATCAGTACTTGCAAATAAGCTGAAGCATTTAAAGAATTGTGAGTTTTTTTAAAGGAATGTAATAACTTATCCTGATAGCAATTATCATCTTCCATTAATGAAATATTTAAGTGTTGTAATATATAGCTCTAAATGCAATAATCTGTAAAACCGTTAGATAGCATAGATTTGCTTAATGTCACTGAAATAAATGAACCTGCACAATTTTCCACCAGTAAAACCTTGGGACTTAAATTTTTTGCAGTGAGCTTGCTGGTCAACAGCAACAGTTGTTGGAATTAGAAATTCTCTGCATCAGTTCTCCATGGTATCAGAATATAATCAGCAATTCTAAAGCAATGTAAAAAGCAGAATCTAAAATAACTGTCAGGGCATTGCCTTTCTGCATTATTCATACCAATATCAAAGGGTAGAGTCTAACAAAAAAAATACCTAAAGATTAACACTGTAAAACTGTGTCTCATGTATCCTCTTTCAGCTCTTTCCCATTTTTCATGAATGGAATATCACACAATCTTTTAAAATATGTTCAGGGAAATCATAACATAGCTGACTCATAGTCTGAGATACACATTTAGTGGCTGTACCTTGTCATAAGCCTAAAGACTGTAAATGATTGGTCTTCAAGAAAACTCCTTCTTCTCTGACAAATTCTTAGCACTGACAAACCAGTGGGTTTCTTTTTCTAGATCAGTTCTGAGCTTTATTCTTGTTCCTTTCTATATTCTTGAAAACAAAAGGCAACATTGCTTCGGTGGGACTTTAGTGTTTTCTGTATTACAGAGAGTGATGCATTGGTACAAGACCAGATTTCCCAAGGTGGTAAATCACCATTCTCCATGCCAATGGATCTTGCAGTTACAAATATGTCTGTGTTGTAAGGTAGTCATTAAGCACGTGATGTGTAGATGACTCTTTTTGCCTTGTTTGGGCAGGGGTGGTGGGAAGGGATGACAGGGAGTGTGTGTGTGTGGGTGTGTAGTTTTTCTTGCAATCTGGAATGTCAATTGGTTCTATTTTTTGTTCTATTTGATATCCATAGAGCTTTTTTTGTGTTCCACCTGTGGAAATATACACTGTCTAGAGTCCCACTGGTATTCTCCCTCCCTTTTTTTCCTCACTTGTCCAGTTTTCATCAGTTTCCTAAATGTACCACATCCTACAGCGTGAAACAAGCTCTCTCTGCTCTTTTCATTTTATGCCAGGCTTATTCCCAGCAGTTTTCTGTTGTTCTTCCTATTCCAAGATTTTTTATTAATTACAGCCAGGACATTCTGCTGTCATGTCACTGGTTTCCCTTTTAACTCTTAAATTTCTCACCTGGACTGAGCACACACACACACAAGACTCACTGTGTTGAGCAAACAGATGAGGTTTTTTCTGATTTCATGTTATTGTCCAACTGATATATATATATAAAAAAATTGCCTACCTACCTGTTTTGAGGACTCTAACAAATGTATGCAATGTCACACAGAAACATCCAACAGACATATTTGGATCAGGCTTGCAACATTGAAAGGAGGAGCAAACTGTTAGAAAAGAACAGAAGATTCAAGCCTTTCTTACTGCATTAGGAAGAAATCCTTTACTGTGTGGGTGGTAAAGCTCTGGAGCAGGCTGCCTTGAGGGCTTGTGGATGCCTCATCCCTGGGAGTGTTCCAAGGCCAGGCTGGACAGGGCTTTGAGGAGCTCAGTGAAGTGGGAGCTGTCCCTGCCCACGGCACAGGGAAGGGAGGGGCAGCAATTGATGATCTTTAAGGCCCCTTCTAATCCAAACCAATCTATGATTCTGTGATTGGAGCTGCTCTACCTGCTTGCCTCCCATAACTTCCAGGTGGCCTTTCAGCCAAGGAATACCACTTTAGCCTGTTTTATATCCAAGTGCAGTCAGAGGGCTGAGTAATGAATCAAATCAAATCTCAGGCTGTATCTGGCACATTCATAGCCTGTGACTGAAAGCAGCAGTGAGAACTCCTGCAGTGATACATCACACCTATCAAAGTCTACTGTATGCTGTATTCCATCAGATGTTCAGTTACAAACTATTCCCCCTGACTTTTTACAAAGTGGGGAGATTAAAATATGTAATCACAGAATGACCTGAACATGCTGCACATACTGGGTCCCACTCACTCCCCTCCTTCCTGATCTGATAAGGACCTAGAATTCTTTGAAGTCCCTTATGAATTTTAAACCCACTAAAGCTTTCTGGCAAGCTTTAAGACCGAGCAACACATGCCCTGGGCACCAATTCAGACAGGACATTTTGCATACTTTATTTTGCTTTCAGAAATATGACTACATATATAGAAAAACCCAGACAGTGCCTGTCTGGACTTATTATTCACCAATGTCAATAGGAGAATTGCAGACGTCAAGGTTCTTTTAAAATTATGCAGCCTCTCCTAAAGAAACTTGGCAAAGTGTTGCTAGTTTCAGGTACTAGAAATTGGGATATCCCAGTGCTAAGATAAAGCCTGAAGTGGTATCCTGGAGGCTCATAACAAAGATGCTTCCAATTCTGTGTAGCTTCCCCAAGCAGAGGTGACTGAACCACCAGAAAATGCAGCAGTCTGAGGCTCTAACATCTTTCACATTAAGATGCACTGATGAGCAGGTGGAGCAGAAGACCCAAAGCAGAATCCACTGTCTAACCCATTAAGCATTGCAGAATCTGAATCCGAGTCCAGTCAAACTCCCTACAAAATGGTATCTAATCCTAAATCACACCGTGTCAATGAATTCTAAATGCTAATATTTTGCCAGCATGGAGCTGATGAAACAGGAATATTTTAATGAAATGGATGCTGCAATGTTCACACGTAAGAGGACTTGCTATTCCTGTTTCTCAGAGTTTTGCATACAAAGAATTTTAATACATATGCATAATGCCCTCCATATTCAACTTCTAGCCAAAATATACTTTAAAAAATTCAATACCTGTATTTTATTCAAGTGATCTACTCCAGATAATAGAACTGAGGCCAGAAACAGTCTAATTTCCAGTTGTAAAGTGTTATTAGTATTTCTGAACTACCTCAGATAATACACCAAGCAACATTCTAAATAACAATTCAGTCGTAAAATTTTATCTTAAATACGTGCACAACTTGTTTTTGGATGAAAATTGGTTAGAGGGAAGCAAAGGATTTTATCTGTAGGAAGCTGGTGCATGGCACAGCTGCTAGGAGTGAGAGTGTCAGTACCACAGCATTTCTCCCTTTGCTACAAAGAACAATTAGAAATAACAATACTGATTTTGAATAAGTCCATAGTCTTGCCCCATCATGCTGTTTCGCATCATTACAGGAGAGATCTGATAAATGTCTTGCACTGTTACAGCCAAGATTCAAAATGGCAGAAGACTGTTATGGAAACTGAACATGGGCAAAACATAGCTGAATTATCACCTGTTTCCTTACTACATCAGTGCAGTAGTAAGGATATGAGGCAAAACCAGTTTTATTGTGGTTTTTTTCCTAACATCTTACAAGAAAAATTACCAGCCACCACACAGCTTGCTTTGATACTGTAAAGATGCGCACATTTGGGCTCCCTTTGACTTTGCAAAGCCTTTGAAATAAAGGTAGTGTAGCCCTTGAACACAGATGAGAAGCAGGCAGTACATGGTAAGACAAAGAACTGTGTTAAGGGTTTGCATTTTTTTGTTCCTAGATTTTCAGCTAGAAGTAAATGCATTACATAGAAAATAATGAGTTATTTCTTCCCTTCAAATTGAATGTTGATATTAATTTAACCCCTTTTCAGCAGTAAAGGTGGAATACATCATCTCCAGAAACCCCCTTGCAGTATTAACTGCTCTGCAAGTCTAATTCACTGCTTTTCAATAAATACTGATTCCTTCCCCCAGGTCAGTATATTTAACTAAAATTGTTACATTACACATTTTATACTGAAGAGACAGATAAAAACCAAAAAGAAAGCAACATTTCACACCTTGTGTTTCTGCAGTCCAGGCAATTTTCTCCTTAATTCATGGGAAATTATTTTCAACTCATTATCATGGCAGTTTTTCCCCTGCCCAATACTGATTACCTTACCACATTTCTTTGATGCTGTCTATTAAAACTGAGATTTTTAAAGATGTGTGCCCATATTGCTAAAAAAGGATAACTTTGCTAACTTTAAGCATCAGACTTAAATACCCAAGTTGCTAAAAAAAAAAATGGATGGAGCTGCCCAAACCAAAGTATTCTAAATTAATAGTGTAAGGCATCAGCAAGTAAGTCGGGGCCAGAAGAAGCAATAGGAAGACCTATCCCCTCTCTACAGGAGCCTTAGCAATCAGGCCCCTTTGAAATGTATTTCCCAGAACAACTTTGCTTTTCTTTTGTGTCAGTTGCAGTTCTTGGGAGTTCAAATACAAGAGGTTATGTTTAGCCAGGGGAATGAAACGGCACTACCCCAAAGCCATCCACAGCCTAGTTGGGATTCCTAGACTGAAAGCTCTAATGCTTACTGTGCCATAAATACAAAATGACATGACAGCCTCCAGATCAATTTTATAACATATTTTTATGTTAAACCCTTTTTATAAAATAATTTTCTATACCTAAAGTCAAATTAATGCTCAAATAACCTTGTTTATTTTTGAGATCTTTAAAAGGAAGATACCTGTACACCCCTCATTCTTACTGATATCTATTGTCCTTGCAGTTAAAAAAAGAAATAACTGAGCATCATGAATAGCAAAATTCTCCTGTGATCTTCCTGAAAAGATTGAGAGGAAAGCAAACTTTTGCCTGTTCTGATGCACACAGTTGCTCAGGCAAAGCTCAGAACCTAAAACATCACATGAAGTAACAAACAGACATCTTAAAAACATGTCTCATTTTTGGTTTCACCGCTGATCTTTGCAGATGACACAAATGGCCAGTGGTAGGTTGGGCCATACTTAGATTTCTTATGTTTCCCTGCTGAAGTGCAATACACCCTTTTTCTGCACAGGCTGAGCACAATACATGTATCACGACATGCTCCCCTGGAAACAATC
Organism: Monarcha castaneiventris obscurior; assembly: GCA_026261815.1. Classification (NCBI taxonomy): domain Eukaryota; kingdom Metazoa; phylum Chordata; class Aves; order Passeriformes; family Monarchidae; genus Monarcha; species Monarcha castaneiventris. The sequence goes on along the minus strand of JAMPIT010000886.1, from coordinate 26,290,177 downwards.
TGGTATAGCTTTACATTACTTAAAATCTTTTTCTTTTTAATGCTATTTAAAAGACTAAATCCCTCTAAGGTGTCTCATTCAGTAGCTTATTACTACTACTACTGCTACTTATTAAGTTTCAGATTCAATCTCTTTTTATATCACCACATTCACAGGATATAAGAAAAGAGGCTGAGAATTAAGTTTCCAAGGCTGAAACAGTCTATATTCAATTTTCTTTTGGTAAGAATTCTCTAGAGTAACTGGCTATCTTGTGAGGGCAAAGAGGAGAAAGGCAGGTGATGCAAGACTGCATATAATTCACAAAGGAAACTCAAGAAGCTTAATGTCCCTTTTAGTTCTCCCTAAAAACACTAAATGATGTTGCTGATGCTCAGCACTGGGCTTCTGATACCCAAAGGGAAGTTCCAGCCAGCCACATTTTCTGCCAAAGATAGCACTGAGATATGAAATGTAGTCAAAAAGCAAGAAACGTGGTCATACTGCCTGTTCCTCTGATGTCACTACAGTCAGAACATGTGCATATCTGTCTGGAGCTAGGTGATTGTTCCAGGAGTTTGGTGTTAGTCCTTAACTAGGCACATCAAACATGTTCAGAAAACTACACTCCTTCCCTGAGCTAGCCAGCATATAAATGAGTGAGACTAGAATAAGAGCTCCTGAGGGGCACTTCTGGTTTTAGCAGTTTTTTTCCTTTTAAAAACTCCCCTCACTTTCACTAAGTTCCACAGAACATTTTGCCTTTGCCCAGTGCTTTTCATACTGCCAAAGCACTGTACAAGGAACTAATTGCTTTGCAACCAGAACGGTCAACTAAGGACTGGGCTCCCAAAAGCAAGTTCATTTTGTTTCTTTAAAATGTAATTCATGTGATTGGAAATTTTCCTTTGTAAATTTAATCTTAATAGACCTCTTATAGCGTATTCCTCATGAATTACTATTAATTGTTCCTCTAAGCTGCTCCAGACATCAGACAAGCTGTTTCCATTCTGTTCTGAGTCTAATGGACTAGGGAAAGCTGCGATTTACAGTGTTCAGCTGCACTGAAACCATTAGTCTGAAGAATTTATCTATCTACACTATTTCTGCTAACATTTGTTTGTGCTGCAAAAGTAACAGACAATTCTATCCTCATTGTGAGCCTCTCTGCTGTTACCTTCTCTCCCTCTCAACTCTGGACATTACCGTCCTCAAACTTGCTTTTCAGAGCTGCTTTCATTTTTTACCTCATTAAACTTGCTGAATATGGCAGCACCAGTAGGAAAAAAACTAATAGGAGCTCCCACACAAGCTACCAACAACTGCAGTAAAAGAAAAAAAGTCCAGATACACAGCAATATTCTGGTGTTATCTTCTGTACAAACATAAGCAAAGGAAGCATAAATTCCACAACAACTAAAGAATTAAATTATCCCCAGGCTACATGACAAGTGAAGGCTATTCAGTATCAAATGAAGACTGCCATGAAAACATGAACTGCAAGAAAAGTTCTCATCACGTTTTCTCTGTTATAAGAAAAATATTCAGGAAAGCTGGGAGCCAGTGAAAGCTAAATGCTGACATAAAGAGGTTTATTGATCAAAGTGAAGTGTGAAGATTCATTAATACCATCCTCATACAATATTTGTGTTTTAAAACAAATGACTCAATGACAGTTTCCCTTAGAGATACAGAACTGCATGCATTAAAACTACATGATATAGGGGATTGAGTTTGCCAAGGTTTTCTGTGATTTTTGGCTATTTTGCCAGCCATATCCTTTTGGTATCTACATCTTCAAGTGCTCGTGAAAATAACTTGTCACAGGGACTCTTCCCCTTTGCGTGTAGTGAGTATGGGCATGGGGGTTTTATATGAAAGGGAAGAAAATCCCACACAGCAGCAACATGCTTTTGTTTTTAACCTAGGTGTAACACCCCTGCTTTGCCATGCTGCTTCCTCATAAGAAACTTCAAAACATATCAGAAACTTTAAAAGTTATTTCAGTCATGAATATCTTCCACAGTATAGTCATGCTTTCGAGTTTTACAGAACTGCTGTGATCTGACTGCAGAACACATTTTGATTAATCAGACCCAAGGTCTTAATAATGAAACAGCAGGTGGGGTAACTACAAAATTAAAACTCTTAACAGCCTCACAGTAATACAGTCATAAATATGAAGGAGTTGAAAACAGCTCATTTGCATTTTTGAAAAACACTCTCAACAACTTACTCTGCATTTTTGCTCCCAGAAGAGGGCGATGTTCCTGCCGGCTGAGAGGTACCGCGGGCTCCTGCCGCCTTTCAGGGCTTTCAAGGGAAGGCTCATCCCATCTCACACGGCAGAGGGTTACCTTTCCCTTTCCAGAAGCAATTTCTGCACCTGTAGGAGCTCGCTCAGAGGCTGCACAGCCGCTCTGATCGGCTGCTAAACATCGGGTGTTTCCCGTTTGAGGAGAGTGTCTGTAAGAAAATGGTAGAAGAGGCTTGTCATCACCTTGCCATTTGAATGGTCACCTTTTGCTCCCATGAACACCTCTGAGCCACTTCTGTCCTTTCAATTCAGCCTTTGGGATAGACAGAGTTGTCTTTGTTTATTTATTTATTTATTTTTTTTTTTTTTAAGCAATTTCTTCCACGTATTTTAAGGATTTTGTAAAAAATAAAAATTAAGTCTTTTAAGTCTTCAAATCCATCCTCACTGTAATTTACACTGCTCAGGCTTAAACTGCCACCAGATTGACATTGTGTAATTGACCAATTAAACTGGGGGCTAAAAAGCTGTGCTAACGACAACAGAATCAGTCTAGGTATTGCATCAAACTTTAAGATGTTTTCAAAACAGTGACTTTTTTTTTCCTGGCTGAAGGAAAATTTCTGCTTCAAACAGTAGTTGCAGAAACATTTCCAGGTCTAAACTGCTGCATCACAAATGAAGGCACTATGATTTCTTCCTAGAATTTGTTCTCTTCCACCTTTTTCTCATTATACATAATGCCAACCCGGAGAAAAATGCAAACAGAGTCCAGAAGGGACTCTGTTGAACACTTTTCCTTTTATATAAGAATACCTACTACATATATACATGCACACAAACATATAAATACCCTCTTCTGAGATTTCCTGCTGAACTAACCAATTTTTAATGGAAATTATTATTCAAAACCAAAATAACCTATTCTATGGACAGACTATTAGTTGTATCTGTAGCAGGGTTAAATTTTACATATATCCACTCTTTGCTTTCAGCCTCAGCATTTTGAGAAAATAAACAAAAGCTTTTGACAGCAAATTGTTTACAACACTGACTTACATAAGAGTTAAAAAACTAGAACATTAGAGAGATAAGTTTCTTTTAAAAAACAGAAGAAACTATTTATTTGCTGAAGAAAGCTAAGTACTAAGAGGAAAATGTACTGAAGCAGAGACAATAAAAGGATAATGGAAAAGTTAGGCAGGGTGAAGTAACACCCTGAAGTCATGAGATTAGAGATAGGAAAGACTTGGCACTGCTCTTTTTAAGTATTCAGAACTGGGACTGAAGTCAGCATGGATCAGCTGATTCCATGTAACACAGCAGCACAGCAAAAGATTGGTTCCTTACAATACCTCAAGTACTCCTTCCATAATCCAATTAAAGGAAAAACCAAAACAACCCAAAATGAAAATAAAATGAAAATATACTGAAACAAAACAGAAAGTGCTTCAAAGTAAAGGACCACAAAACCCACAAGCAATAGAACCAACCCATGCACTTTCAGGAATCAAAAGTTAATGATTTTATGTGTTTACATGGCCTGCTGTAATCCCATAAAGCTGATGATCACTGATTGACAGTTTGTCAAGGGCCTAGACAGCCCCTGTTCCAAGCAATGGAAAAGCATGGGAGCAGTAGTCATGCCAGGATATTCCTTTTATGCTATAAAAAGCTTTATGTAATTGGTGGACTGTGAGTTTCTAAGAATTTTCTCTTGGAAGGGAAGAGTTAGAATTCTTTGCAAATTTACCTAAAAATATTCTTCAGAGTTAGAGATTACATATATGATTGACCAGACCAGCAAACAAAAACAGGCTCTCTCTTCTTTCAGGAGACAGAGCCACTGCATTGACCCTAAGATCCTGATGTAAGTGCTCACTAACTCCACAGAGAGCTCATGAACCCCATCAACATCCTGACCCCTCTGCCACTTCATCCCATGACTACTAATTTATTGAGATTAAACAGATTACTCGAACCTGCATCATACCTGTGCTCTGACCAACTGCAACTGCCCTGCCAAATCTGATCCAGCTGCACACAATCCAGAATTTCAGATATAAGAGAAAACACTTGTAAATGTTGTTAAAATGGGAAGAGACAAATAATCAGGAAAGGCAGGGACAGTCAAGAAAGTTTTGACTACTTTTCTTTTATCACAACACATCTACACAGGATAACGGATCCAAGAACCTCTCTAAAGGTGTCTGTAGGTAGTTAACACCTGTAATTAACACGGGTATAGGTAGTTAACACCTGTAATACTGGTAGGTGCCATGGACTGCATGGTTTAGGCTTCATTGAAGAGCAGTTTATTGTGTATAAATTACACAGGTGTTTACTCAGCTGTTTCATACACTGGGGTCATGAAAGTGGCTATAAACTAATGTAAGGTAAAACAAGGTTCAGACAGCAAATATTTTCAGGTGGGAGTGAGGCTCGTGAAGGAGCAGCTTGGGGTTTGTCACAGGTGCAGCCATGCAAAAGAATCTGCTAACAGAGGTGGAAAACAGAAATGCACACAATTTTCCCATTTCATGCTTCTTTAGGGAACTGAGAAGTTACATCTGAAGGTTGTAAAAGGTCCTGCATAAAGAGGACCAAATGGATCCCAACCACTGTATAAGTAAGAAAGTTCATTTCATTTTGAAGATTTCTGTTTAGTTCTAATGAGTTCTGGATGTGGAGATAGGAGAAGTGACTGCCAGATGGAATTTATTTCACACTGTCTGAACTCTCTTTCCCAGAGAGCCACAAGATTCTTACTACAAAGGGAAAGAATATTAAGAAATGGAAAGAGTCTCATCTGTCCATCGTATCATACTCATTCAGTGTAGCTATTCTCTTTTACTTTGAACCACAAAGAGAATTCTGAAGGAGTTTTTGTTACAAAAGTTTTTAAAAATAAAAAAAGTAAATCTGTGTATTCATTCATAGAATAACCAAGATAGATGGTATTTGAAGGTACAAACCAACCAAAGCCTGACTAGGAATGCCCATGAAATCCATCGTTCAGCCTTTATCATTTCACCCACATTCTTTCAATATCGTTGCATTCTTGGCCTCTTCAGAGACTGTGACTAACCACAACATTATTGATTAAAAGGGTAAGGTGACTCCAAGATGAGAAAACAGGATGTGAGCACCAGCTCATTTCACACAGATTATCCACGTGCTGGTAACTGCCAGTAGATTCTGGTTATGCAACAATCACTGAGAACAAATCTAAAGCCCCCCTTGGATTTGCATTACTGATGAGTGCCTGAGAAGTTCACCTTTGGTAGAAAAATTCAGTCTGCTTAAGTGTTTCCTATCCTTTCTGAAGTAACAATCAACCTAATTTGGGAAGCGTCTGACCAGACCTGTCAGAGGGTACAAAAAGATGCAGAGCAGCAGGGCCACAGGAGATTCTAATTTACAGAAAAGCATGAGGAGATGCTAGAGGAGACTGTACAAAGTTGCAAGCAGCACTGCAAAATTTTTGCCTCTTCACAGGAAGAGAGCACTCTGGCATTGAATGACAAAAGTATCTTTTTTCAAAATAACATAGAGAATCTATTATAGATCTGGAAATTAAATTCAGACCTCCTCAGGCCCAGCCCTGAATCTAAACCTCTGTTGCTTCACATTTTTGGTATCTTTCAGGACTGCACATTTCCAGTGCCTCCAGTTTCCATGTTAAAACAGAGATGTAGCTTAGAATAAAATTTTGAGTATCTCATGTTCTATGGGAGGCCATTGTCAGTACGGCTCCTTTATGTGCAGATGGATACATCCCCATGAAATACACAGAACATATTTATGTAACTACCCTTCTCAAAGACAAACTCTGTCCTTCTGGCTTCTCTGGAACATAAAAGGTGTTTGTCAAAATCACTTAAAACACGATACACACACCATTTTTGGTAACTACTGGCAGGTTTACACATCCAAGTGCTACCCTGGCAGTTGTAGCTGGGCCACAGGCCCAGAGACAACAGCTACAGCATTCAAAGATACTGCACTGGACACCCTGAGAACCATGTTCCACTTGTTCAAGGAGGGAAAAGATAACATATATTAAGATATATTTACATCCCCATAAATAATGATTACACTAAGTGTTCTGAGTGCAACATGAGTGTAAAGATCAAAAAGGAGAATTGCCTCAAGACTAACAGCATTTCACTATTGAGCACTGCCATGGCAACACCACAGCCTTCCAGTCATACTTCACCCTTTGGCTCAGGTGGATTTGGCACCACAGCTTGCAGCAAAGTGCATAAGAAAAAGTGCACCTGTGACCCTCGAGCCCAATAGGTGTCATTTTATGAGCAGAAAGGCTTCTGTGTATATCACATTACAGATGCTGTAAGAAGTCCTCTATATCCTGCAGCTGAATAGTCAAGCTTAATCACACATTTGACCTTTACAAATATACAAACAGGATGGCAGGAGAGATTATTTTAATCAGATCTGAATGCATATGAGAGGCCAACATACAAATTATATGGATTATGCAATCATACTTCTATCTAACATTTCAGCAGAAACCAACAGATTCCTGTTGCAATTGCCATGAAGCACAGTAGCACTCAGATTATAATTCAAAATACATTTTATGAAACACACAGACTTCCAGTGGCTAAAAAAATGACCATCTCAGATTGACTTTGATAGATAGGACAGCATATGTCCTGCTGCTGTGTGTCAAAAAGAACTTCACACACCCACTGATCTTTGCTGCACAGAGAGGGTACATTTGCAATTATTTCTGTTACAAGATTCCTCCCCATCTCTGAGCAGGGAGCAGGAGCTCCAAAAATGGTATGGAAAAAAAATACACATTCTCAATCCAGTGGAATAACACAAAAAACCCCATCGAAAACAATGTTTGTTGAGTTAGCTCTACCAGCACAAACTGTGATCTCAGCCCTCATGAAAGCCTCCACATTCATGTCAGGAAGCAGAATAGATGACTACTGGATATGCTCAAGGGTGACCTTTGTGCATGAAGGACAACACTGAAGAAAGGAAACTAAATGAAAAGCAAGATGGCAATCCCTGCCCAGGAACAACCAATGAAATAAATAATTGAACCAGACAATGATTCTGTTGATTCCATGGCCTCCAAGAGACTTATAACAAACCATTAATGGTGGAAAGTAGTTCCCAGAGGGATGGAGAGTCACTGGGCAGTAACAAATCGAAGAACAACAGAGGACAGGATTAGATTCTAGTCCTCAGGCTGATCTCTTGGCTGTGGTGGAAAAGGCTGAAACCCTTGGTGGGTGAAAGCTAGAAAGGCAGCCAGTTTATGGGCTGGCAAGTCAGGTAAGAGAAGTAAACTTACAGCTACATTGAGTTAAATGCACACTGAGTTAAGCTACATTGAGGCTTTTACTTTCTTACTTTAGCCCTACATGCCTACCTAAAATCCTCCACCATGTTCCTGGAGATACACCTTCCAGATTTTTACTGTGCAATATTCCCCTGGGATCACTAAAATTAGCATAAACCACACATTAGCTGCTGTTCCAGACCACATATGCTGATTTTAGTGCTTTGCTTCTGCTTTTGATCAAGCTAAACCTAAGTTCATTTTTGACCCTTGCCTCGTTTCCAATCCATTTTAATGATTCAATAGCACAAAGCCCAGTAATTTTTCTTTATTTTTTAGGCACACAAAGTGAAATTACTTTCTGTAGCAACACTGTGTAAGTGCTACTAATATTCTGGGAGACACAAATTGGCAATTAAATAGATTTTTATAAAACCACTATTTTGTTAGATGAAAAGATGGCTAAAAGAATAAGGAGAACATAATTTCAAATGCAGGTTAAGGGAAATGTAACTTAAACACTTTTTTTCCCATTTTCTTTGTTTGTTTTTCTTTTAAACTTTCTATATTGAAATACAGAGTTATTCCAGTAGTGGAAGAGGACAGGTATTAGCTGTAGATACCACACGCATTGGATCTGAAATGAAATCAAAGGGGTTTAAAAGGATAAAAAGGAAACATACATTACTCAGGGAAAAAGACACTGATGGATAACTGTTATTGAACCAGAAAGAAATAATGAGGCCATGGCTAGCAAGTGAAAAAGATGGGTTTAAGAATGATCATTTAAAATACGGTGACACATTGCATCCTGATCCTTCTGTTCGTTCTCTGAGAATGCAAAAGACATAATAAACAAGAAAGGAGGAATTCAAGTATGTGAATCTAAGAAGAACCATGAAGTAAATTGCAGCCTGTGAGACCTGGTCTAATCAGGAAACTGCCAGAACTGCTTAACTTCCAGGATCAAGTCTACAGGAGGGATAGATTCCTACAGACAGAAAAGGGTGCAGAGATACATTGCAGAGGGAGGAGCAGCACGTGGCAGAAGAAAGGAAAGATATATGCATGCTAACTGCAGGAGCACTGCCAATTTGTACTGAATTGAAAGATACATGGTTGGAATATTAGAGGAAATTGCAGTAGAGCTCCAGGGCAAGATAAGAAGCCAGACATGACAATGTTTAGTAGGAGAAAGGAAAGAAAAGTTAGAACAGTGTTCAAGAAGGGTTTGTATGATGTGTATTCCAGAGAGGATAAAGATTGCAGAATGATATTGAAAGAAAACATTTTTCCTGTGATGCTGAGAACATGTTCATAGCCACTTCCTGCTTGACATTAAAAAAATGAGCAGAAAATGAGCAGCTTAGCAAAATAGAAGGTAGCTGACCAAAATGTGATGAAAACCAACAGAGTTTGAAGACATACTTACAAGATGGCACTGCAAATTTATTTCATTCCCTTAAAGCAAATATTTCAGGCATATATAAAATTGAGAGATCTGTCTGAATCAAATCCCTTTTAGAAAAAAATGCCAGAATGCATTTACATTTCAATTGAATCAGCACTCAGGAGCAACACGAAATAGAGAAAGCCCAGGGCAACGTCAGGAAAGGAAATAAAGGGTTGCAGGGAGTTTCTAGCTCTGAAAAAAAAAAAAAAATTCCACATTCTGTGTGTTCTGTCAGTCTTTATTGGGAGATGGGACCTCAGATACTGGAAACACCAATGGCAAAGACAGAGGAGACCACAGAACAATAATGCTATTGTGTGGGGTCAGGGGAGCACAGTGGTGGTGGTAGGGGTTGTCTTTACAAGTGTGAAACTCATTCTTTCTCACAAAGATCAAATCTGACTCTGAACTCACGCTGATACCAGAAAGGTTTGTATCCATCAGTCTAGGCCATTCTACCTAGCAGGGCCCAATTAATATTTTGCCACTTCTAGATTGATCTATAGCCTGACAAGTTATTTGAGGATGCCACAGTTTTATTTCAGAAGTCGGACTAACATTTCATTACTGGATAGTTTTTCAGGCCTTCCATTTGTTATTTTTCACCTCCCTTCAACACATTCAGCCAAAACAGGACAGCCAAAATAGACAGCACAAGCACCAGAGAACAAAGCTTCTCCATTTCTTTTGATCTACTCCACATATAAATTTCCCAATTCATGTGTGGTAACAAGATTTAGAATATCTGATATTTAGTTACTGTCAAAAACATACACCAGCCCATTAACACAGTCTTATTGTGGTCATTAAGTTTGGACTTTGATATCGAGGAGCAACAATGTCAAATAATTTAAAAAAATAAGATAGATTTACTCTCTTGTCAAATCAAGAAAGGTTTCCCCTTCACATGTTAGAAAAGCATTTGACTTAATTTTTTCTTGCCTATCTTTCAGCAAAGCTGCTTAAAAAGCTGTCATCTGTGATCAGCATTGATGCTAGCTATATTCTTATGCCACAGTTTAAAAAGAAAAGCAAGTCCTCAGTCTGGAGCAGTCCACCTACCAAGTTGCCTTGGAATCAGGAATCTTAAAAAGCCTGCAAGTTTCACCTTTCAAAGGGAGATGAGAACAAGTGCCAGAACCCCCTAGTTTGTCATGTTCTCTGTTGCTTGTCAACCTGCCAGGCAGCTTGCCAAAGGCTGAGGCAGGAGAGCCAGCTAGAAACCCAGCAGGGATCTGTCAGAGCCCTACCTCATCTTTGTGAAATGAAAATGTCTATGCAAGCCATTCTGATTTGGCAAGCCAGAAAGCTCTAATGCACAGGTGTTGGTTATTTTGAAAGAATGGACTATACCTGAAGTTATTGTTTCCTATATTCCTATGAAGAAAGTATTTACGAGAATTTTCCTGGTCAGCCTCACTCAGTCGAAGTCACAGACAAATCTTCTTCCCCAGGTCACCTTCAGATATGGAAACCTGCACTGCGTTGTGTAAACAGATTCATCTCCTGTCTAAGCCAAACATGCTTTTCCTCCATCATATTTTCCACAGAAGAGGCTCTGAAGTCAACCCAGGTAACCCTGAAATTACTGAAAGACTGCAGCATTTGGCTCTGTAGGAGGGCTGGCCACTCATGAGCTGTGTACTAAACTCACTGAGCTACACCACTGATCATTCAACATTGGTCTGAGCCAGGGAATGCAACTGCACCCTCATGATGGAAGGCAGCTCAGAGGAGCTGGGAAAACCAGTGAGCTCAGGGAATATCGTAAAGAATGACCATCAGTTATCAAAGCAAGCTGGAGTTATCTCAGTGCAAGGAGGGCTTGGTGTAATCTTTGGTTTTAGGTGCACTGCTGCACCAGTGGACCACTGGTTGTGTAGCAGCTTTTCCTGAGATAAGTACTTGCTCTTTTCACAACTAGAAAGTAGAAATGTAATGGAATTAAGTGAGATCACCACAGAGCAAGAATTTGTTTAGTTGATTTCTATTTCTTTCAAATAGCTCAAAGCTATTCGAGAAAAAGAGGATGTGAAGTAAAAACACACTTTATTTTGCAAAGAGGCTGTAATGGTGCAAAACTTTTTTCTATTCTTCTGAGCAGGCACTAAGCATATTAAATCTCTCAGATATTTGATCAAATTTATGGTTTCAGTACTCCTGAGCAAACAGAGCCTCTGTTTTTCCATTACACTAACTAGCATATACCCAAAATGCCAGCATCAGCATTCACCAAAAAAGGACTTCCAAAAAAAAAAAAAATTAAAACCATGAATTTTTAAGAAGATGAAAACCTATACAGAGATAAATGTTCATAACAATTCTGAAGACATGTGACAGCATGAAGTGGAGTGGGTTGATGAAGAAACATTGTAATTATAAAACCCTGTAATCTGGAACAGAACTAGCTGATTCCTGGGATGGTGTAATTCTGCTAGTTTTAACATTACATTATGTAGCTATGGTATCTGATTAGGTAATTTACATGGAGTGATTTGACAGGAATTTTAAAATATCCTTACTGCTTTATATATCTATTAGAAAGGAACATTTCTATTTTACTGTCTATGCAATGAGGCAAGGAATCTTACATCTTTCAGAATATGAATCCAGCAGACTAGAATTTAATTAAAAAGTACTTGCTACAGAGTAGAGACTCAGGTAAGATTTTTCTTCAAAGTCCTCCAAATAAATGATTTTTAAATTGGAGGGATTCACTCTTTTAAATGCCTAAATTTTACTTAACCAGTCCTCAGACTACTCAAGATATTCTGTTTGTTTAAAGCTCTGGTCTCCAATTTCCATTTACTTTGGCCTTCCTTTAACACCACTATAATACCCTATTTTGTTTTTCCATTGCTGATTCTCCTTCACAATCTGCCAGAGCCCCATTTTCATTAGAGGCTCCTTCTCCAACACTCCACAGCTGTGCTCCTTACTTTGTTTTATCTTTGTGCTTTTCTCTAACCAATCTTACACACATACAATATTCACAACTACTTCTAAACCTGCATCTCACAGTTCTATTATAGATTTCCGACTTTCTTCTTCAAACTTATATCTAGCCTTCCTGTACAGATATCTCCTCCAAGGGTACTTCCAAAGGGTTGATGTCATCTGCCTGTGCACAGGTCTGCCTTATGTGCTGCTTACATATTCAGTGGCAAATTCAAGCAGAGCAGTTAGGATAGGAAGAATTATCCTGTCATTTCTCTATCAGCTGTTGCCCAACACCTTAGACTAGATTCCTAGATTTAAAATGAACCCTATCCAAAGGGACCTTTATGCTAGCAAATTAAGCAGCACTAGGAAAGAGACCATCTATGTTAAGAAGTGTTGAAACCTTCTTTGACTGTTCTATTTTGAAGTCTAAAATGGTTTTTGCATGTAGCAAATCACATCCCACTAAACAATTCCCTGGGGACAGCAGATAACAAGGATCATTCCCAGAAAAAAATGTCAGCTTGAATTTTGCCCACCTGTTCCTTATGCTGGAGGGTGAAACATTTTCATAATGCAGACGTGTTTTTTTCCATGCCAGCTGCCCTCACTGTCTGAAAATGGTCCAAAGCACATCTAATTTAACTGTAGAGATGTAACCAGTAAGGCCACTAGTATGCACTATCAATCCTGCCATTTTAAATATCTGCGGAGTTTACTCAGGGGCAGGACAGAGAGAAATGCAAGAGTAATTTAGAACAAAATAGCTAAGTGGGTCTTTAATTATTGAATCCTCAGGCAATGTCATTTGGGATCAATCAATGAGAGAGTTTGCACTGAACATCACATTAACTTCTCCAAGAGCTTTATCTCCAACGTTAATTTCCTTTATACAGTTTAACCATTGAAAGTTTATTTTTCAATGTTTACATATGGAACCAGGAGATAGCCACAAAAAGAGCAAACATGACTGACGCATGTGGAACTTTCTACCTGAACTTTGCAAGGGAATTCAGCATTCATGAGACAGCTGCTGTACATCTTTATTGCTGCTGGCACAACGATAGCACAGTGCTATTTCACACTGACAGTGCAGCACTTCAGCCATCCAGTATTCAGAGAGGTTGCATGGATTCAGGTCAGGAGTGTAAATCCTATCTCCCAGGAGTTTCATGCTGAGCAGCTGACATTTCAGCTACTCCCCCCTTCACCAACAGAGAGTTTAAATAATAAGCCCAGCAAACAAACCTTGCAAAACAACGACTGTCATTCACTTACTTCAGAAGAGCTCTATGAAATACAGAGATGTGTTGAACACACACAGCCTTACAGGCAAACTAAGAGTGCGTGCAGCAAGAGTTTGACACTCCTGTTCCAAACCAGTAATATGCAGGCATGGAAGGACCTCAGAGGAAAAATATATTCCATGCTGTTTCTGCCCAGCAGTTCCACAAGCCTTCAACATTAGACCTAGAAGGGTCAAACCCACTTATTTACAACCCACTTTGCAATGCTTCAGAAAACTCAGGTTTCTACAACATCTAGGTTTCAAGTTTTCTGAAGCATTTAAGGCTTCCAAAACTTTTTTTTTTCAGTATTTAGTTATATTAATAGCTGTATTTCCAGCTGTGAAAAGCGACCCAGACCCCATGACCTGGCACTGTACAAGACCTGAACTAGGCAGTGAGGAACCCTGGACTCCCTACAATGATCCTTCTGCTGAATCACATTTGTCAGTGTAGTATCACTATTTTTAAATTTTATCAGTAAATAGAGGTAATTTTTTTCTTTTCCCAAATTTAACATCTCAAAAGGTATGATCCCAGCTGCACAAGAATCACATGCCTGCATTTTATCTTAACACACTTTATATAGCACACTATTGAAAAGCAAACCTTATGACAAGGAAGAGGGATGTCTTCACTCCTCTCTCAACACAAGTAAAACAATTTCCTCTTTTGTCCTTAGGGAGGTTCTCATATCATTCTTATTTGCAAAACATTAAATTGTTCTCAAGTAATAAAAGAGATGCAACTACTGTCTGTTTACACATTTCATTTAGCCTCACCTTTCCCCAAAATGAAAATCCTGACTTTTGACTGCAGAAGGAAAAAAACAAAAGAAATAAAAACCAAAACAGTTGCTTTTCCCTTAAACATCTTTGGCCAATGTCCAAAACCCACTAACAGATTGTTCCACCTCTAGCTGCATCCAAACCCCACTTTCTTATTTAATCAAGAGGCATATGTCGAGAGATTGCTTCAGGGAAGTCTATGGGGAGGGGAGGAGGATCACCCTCTCTGCTCAGATCCTTCCTTATCTAAACCTTCATGTGAGGTTGAAGTAATGTACTTTTTAAACTACTTTGGCAACTGAGGCTGAAAAATAAATAGCTAAGGCAACATGAAACAGGTGTGGACAAGCAATTCCCCATTTTGTACAATTTTATACCAGTGTGGAGCCCTCCCTCTATAAAATAAGCTCTCAGCATTGTGCAGTACCTCACAGGTGGCAGTCACAGAAAATGGACACAGAGCTCTATGCAATGGCTCAGGTAAGACTGAGTTGAGACTTCTAGGAAAGGTCAAAGGAACTCAGGTGCAAACTTGAGGGAACCACAGAGGGGAACCTCACCAGCCTCCCTGGCTGATGTACTCTCCATGACAGAGCCAGGCTACTTATGGAGCAAAGCTCCCATTCAGTCCCTTGGAGACTCATGGCACCTTCTCAAATGAAGTTTTGAACAACACATTCAGATCCTTATCTTTCAAAAACCTAATACTCTAGATCTTGTCAATGAAACCCATAGGGAAATGCCAAGCATAATACTAATTAAAACAGGAAAAAACCAAAGGAACTACCCTGGAAAGAACTGTGAAAAAAATTCTTCATTTTTTCCATTCCAAAAGGGATTTGCCAAATTCAAATTAATACCAAACTAATTACATTCAAGGCTTTAAGTAGCTTTTGAATTTTTATCATTGCTAACTGATAATCACTTAGTAGAGCAATAAAATTTACATCTACTACTACTTCTGTTTGAGAAACCCAGATAATTAACAATGGAGTGAACACATAATTTAAATGAGGAACCATGGAAAAAGAATTCTAAAATAATGAACAAGCCTAAACCTTGGAAAACTGAAACTGTTAAGAGCCACCCAAAAGCTGAGGTAACTATACATGATTTACATTAATCAATGACTAAGAGCAGAATTCAAGGAAACCCAGAGAAAGTTTGTGAGAACAGGCACCAACAAACAACCAGTTCATGTTTATCTGAGTGGTTCACTCAGAATTTGCACCCACCATGTAACAAGGCCCTTTTGGATGGCAGAACCATGAAAGATACCACCACTGTTCTGACAGTTTCAGGTGGTACAACAACATAGGATGGGCATAACTACCTAGGATGAAAACAAGATGTTTAAGAGCATGAATCTACTAGTAATTAACAGTTTCTGTCAGCAGCTACATAATTAAAATAGCCTTCTGAGGGATATCTAAAACTTTATAGCATACATAGTTAAAAGAATTTTATGTTTAAACATATGCTAAGAGCAGGAAGTATTATATTAATTCTTAATATAGTTTCATTAAATGCCTGATCTTCAGTACAGTTTTACAAAACGTGGATCTGCTTTAAAGTCCAGCATGATACATGTTCCAAAGAAGTAGCATTCCAAAGATAGGAGACTGTGTTGGCAGCTGGAACTAACCAGGAACAGAAGCATACAGGATAAATCAGCATGTCCTCAGGCTGCTGATTTTTCAGTGAATTAGAGGGAAACTTTCTATTCGTACATTTTGGGCTTTGGGCAGTTTGCCATTAAAAACAAAACCAGTGAATCAGTAAAATTTATGTCCCACAATCTGCATGATATTCATGCTAAATCTGTCCTCTCTCATCATGCCAGCTCCTTTAACACTGCTGCAGGTGTCAACATTGTACATGACTGGCACAACTAAAGACAAACTGGCATTTTTTTTCTGGTTTTGACACAGGATCCACTGCTAGACAACAAGAAAATCATTCAAGCAGTAAATAAGTTCTGATTGCTTGACTTACACCAAAAATATGAGAAACCATAAAATCTCAACTTAAAATTTCATCTTTCTTTTCTAACTAAAACATTCACAGTGCCCTCAAAGTTATTCCGAACTTTTTTCAGCATAAACTAGCATGAGGGAAGGATTCCCTTTTGGTGAAAACTCTCCAAACTGAAACTAGCTCCTCATCCTATTCCCACTTTCTCCACAATTTACATTAGTTATAAAGGACCTTCAGCTAGTCATTTACTCACACTACACTTGTCACCTTGAGTTTGGGTTTTCTTGGTCTTTTAAACCTATGTTTATAGGTTATGACTTCATCATGCATATTTAATTACTTATGTGTTACCACAATCACCTCTCCGTAGAAAAGAATGTGTCACTTTCAACTCTTGGGATTTTGGGAAGGCCTCTGGTAGATGGAATACTTCCACGTTCCTTTTGTTCCTTTTTGTTTCTTCTATGATTCTGTTTGAAGGGGTAGAACAAAGAGCAAGTGATCTTCTGCTTGAGTACTGTTATTCATCCTCTACTGGCTGAACTCTGCCCACTAACCAACATGTTAACAAATGTCCCCATCATTACACAGGCATTATACCATTGCTTACATTAGTAAAACATTAGGCACCAGATTTTATTTAGTTATAGAAAACTTGCCACAGCAAGATGCCATTTCTTGTTTGGGGCCTCTACAAGCTACTCTAAAATAAAAATTTTAACTTTATTGCATCAACAAAGCATTTTTCATTCTTCCCTAAACAACTCGCTGTAGAATCAAAAGATTAAAGATTGTTTTTTTTCTTTGAAGCTAGCATGTAGCAATGAATAAAGACACAAACAACTGTAGAAGGGAAAAATGCAGAGAGAGTAAAAGAGTAGAGGTCTATGCCAAGAATGTCAGTATGAAATAAGACTTCAAACATCGATAGAATTCCAGGTCATATTCTCCTTCCAAAATTTATTACCAGGTATAGTAAGTGGTAAGCAATGAAAATACTGAGAAATGTCAAAGCTGGATAACACCTTTTTGTCTCCCTGTGGGCTTTTTATTTTTTTGTAATTGAAATCCATTACACCACTGGATCCTTAGAAAATAAGGGCAAAAGCAAAAGGAAGAATTGCTTTCTTAGCCTACTACATTTATTTCAAAACCTGCTTTAGGCCTAATACAGCTTAGCAAAACAGAACCAAATGTTTAAAGTTGGGGTGGTTTGTCAGATTTTTAGGCATCTACCTCCTTCATATGCAATGATTACAAACAATTTAACCCAGGACTGCTATTTAAACTGGCTCTCAACTCTACTGGCTTTACAGTACATTTAATGTAACAAGACAAATTGCAAGCATCCTCCCAGTTAGCTTTAGAAAATGGAAAATACCCATCCTCATCAATAGTTTTACTATATGAGGAGGGAGTTTTTGAATCACTACCCTTTGACCTATGCCTATATTCCAAATGTAATTGTCAGATAGAAGAGAGAAAGCCCATGAGATCTCACTAAAACCAAGGATTGCTTTAGAGTGCTATTATACAAGTTGACTCTAGAAGTTCAGCTCATTTCCTAAAGACAGAAAAAGTAAACGAAACCCCATGTCTAAAACTAAATATTGCAGAGCATATATATATGTCAAATAATAAAAAAAAATCTGATTTTAATTGTTTCCATTAAAAGAATTTTGCAAATGAGCACAGAAAAGTGACTTGTTTTATAATGGTCTAGATGAACATCAGCCAAAATAGCTTGACTATATTAATCAAATTCATGTAAATGTTTAATTGAATCATTTGTCTTGGAAGAAACCTGGAACCTTATCGAGTCTGCCTTTAACTTGACATTGTGAGTCCACCACTAAGCCATGTCCCTAAGTGCCACATCTGCACATCTTTTAAATACCTCAAGGGTTTGGGACCCAACCACTTCCTTGGGCAGTCTGTTCCAAGGACTGATAACCCTTTCTGTGAAGGAATTTTTCATAATATCCAATCTAAACCTTCCCTGTTGCAACCTGGGGCCGTTTCCTCTTTGTCCTGTCATTGTTACCTGGGAGAAGAGACCAACCCCCACCTGCCTACAGCCTCTTTCAGGGAGTTGGAGGGAGTTATAAGGTCCCTCCTGAGCCTACTTTTCTCCTCAACAACCCCAGTTCCCTCAGCCACTTCTTTTCAGACCCTACACCGGCTTCATTGCCCTTCTTTGCCTGCTAATCTTAGAGCTGCAAGATGAAAGAACAGAATTACTATTTGAAGAAAAAGTAGCAGGTATCAAGTGATTAAATATAATAAGGTACATGTTAAATGTACATTATTATATTTAATCACTTCTTTATTAAACTTCATGCATCAAAACAAGTTGGCTAAGGTAAAAACCTACCGAAAGTCCTAATAATTTTATTAGGTTAGTGTGATCACTTTAGAGATCAATCAAGAATTAGTGTAATAAATTAATGTTTAACAATATTTATTACCTCACTAAGCCCCAAAAAAAGTTCCGATGTAGGAATTCAAGTCTAAGAAATTTGTGATCCTTGTGTGTCTCTTCCAACTTAGGATATTCTGTGATTCTATGAAGTTTACTATGAAAATCACTTTGCATGATCACTGATGAGTAAGAGATACCCTGAAACACGGGACAGTATTTTACAATCCTTTTCTGAAGTCAAAAGACATCACACACATTCAGCTGTTCTAAGACTGCTTCTTAATAGTAACCTTTTTTTGCAGATTCCTCTACAACGCAGTGGAAAGAAACAATCACTCCCCTCTCAGTATCCTGACAATTATCAGAATTATAAGGATGTAAATAACAAGGCTTAATACATAAGCTTCCCAAATTCTCCATCTTGTGGAGTTAGGATTTTATTACATCTCCCCAAAAATCCTCACAGATATGAATTTAACAAATTCTCTTCAGAAGCTATTGTGTTGGTAAGTCCATACTAGGTAAGATACTCTGGTGCTTTATTTGCTGGTTGTAATTATTTCTTTACTGTGGCACTACTGAAACTGAAGGAGCTGTTAATTCATGGTGTCAGATGAAATTGCACTGCTTTACATTCCTAAATAATCACCCAGCCTAGAGCAGATAATTTTACCTGTGCAATTCCAATACCGTAATATTGAGACAGTGAGAGCACAAAACTCCTTAGATCTATCTCAGAAATTGTCTTACAGTATCCACTTTCATAATTTCATCTCCAGCCTAGATACCAAACTCCTAACAATTTGATCAGCAGAACTTTTCCTATCCTAACACTACGACCTGTTTACAGTCATACATACAGTTGCCAGGACAGTTTTTTATAAATTCCCTTAGTTTAACACATACATTGGGCATTTTGCTTGCAGCAAATACACTACACAACTCAGCACCATTTACCTGTGGGGTTACAAATGACAATTCATGACACTGACAGAGCTCAACAATCTCCTGCCTAGAGACATGCAGGACCCTATTTCATTTCTGTTTATGCTAAATCTGCCTATCTGGGAGTAGTTACAGTTATCACTCCCTTAACAGAGTAAATGCTAAAATGTGTATTTATTTTACCATTAGGTTTCAGTGATGAAAGAGATTCCTTAAAAGTAGCAGCTATTCCCACAGCTGCTTCTTCAGCCCGTTATATCAGGTTTATGACTATAGCATTATTGACATCAAAATGGGCAATCAGACACTACCTTCTTCATCTACCAGTAGTTGCTTTAATTAGAACTCAGTATATTAATAATAATTACCTGGTAATGATGTTCATCACCTATATGCCATCAGTTTCAAAGCAGTGCATACGTACCACATTAAGCAATTAATTCTCAGAAAAACTTTATGTGACAAGCAAATTCTATCTCCATTTAAAAGACAGGAGAGCTGTAGATAAATGATACTCCCATGAAACATCATTTAGAAGTAAGATTAGACCATGAATATGACAGTATACTCATGCTTTCATCTTCTGCCAATACAACACAGCTTTCAAGGTAAGATTTATAATATAACTGTGCTAAAAGAGGTATAATTTGCAAGAAAAATAAACCAGAAAATTAACAGATAATGTAGCTCAGCATATTATACTTTCAAATCATGATGGAAACCTTGGGCTATGTTTCAGCATTTTACACAGCAGAAGTAAACCACCACCATGATTTCCCAAGTATTCATTACAATATTCACTCCCAAAGTGACAAGTTCCATGGAAACCACCACACTGAATTTAGTTTTCATTTTCACTCCTTAGTCATTCTAGCATTAGAGACCTAATTTCGAAGCATATAAGGATTTTTAAGGTATCTGAAAAAGAACACCAAAATATCTTCACTACTAGAAATGATAAACTTGTTCTGTGAATCTGCATTACCTGTGGGACACTTTGATACTTTTTGGCTAGTTTAAAGGGAAGAGGAATGGGGATCTGAATGAGGCTAAGATAACTTAGTTACCATAGCAATACCCTTCCAGGAACAAGACTTTGTTTGAAGCTGTTCCAGGTTCTGTTCTTTTTTACCAGATGCTCCTCCAGCAGTGCCAGACTGAACAAATTTTGGTTTCCTAAGTGTCAAATATTTGACAGATGCTTCAGTATTTCCATACTAGAATTGATGGCCAGGTTTAATCTCATCTTTTGCCTCTATGTACAGGAGGCAAACAGCTGGGATTAGCTCTATTTGTCATGTCTGTACCATGCAGAAATAATTGACTTGCTGTAGTTTCTTGGTTCAGGATTGCTGGTTTCCCACCTGCTTCATTTACACACTGCTTCATTTGTGGGTGGATTCCACAGTCCAGCAAACTAAGACAAGGGTTTACAATTTGGTTTTGTTTGTTGCTTTTTCCCCCCTCTGATCCCAATATTACACAATGTGCTTTAAAGTTGAGCTCTACTATTTGTGCATCTCAAGTCACCACAAAGGAGTCCTGTGACTGAGCTTGACTCTCTGTCACGTATTCAGGCTTCCATGACCAATAATTACAGCAGTCTGCATTTCCAGCGGTAACCATAACTACCTTGTTTTCCTCTGTAGTAATCCCATAACCTTAAAATATTAAGAAAAATGCTTCTGGCTAGTCCTACTCACAAGGAAAAATATAAAGAAAAGGGAGCAGGAAACTAGACACAAATTTCTTCCAAACACCTGCAAGCAATTCTAGGTGTTTCTCTACATAAAGTTCTCTTGAAACAAGTATGCAGTGGTGTTTAGTTGGCTTTTAGAGAAGAAAGCAGCCACAAGCTCTGTACCTTTCAGATCAATTTACCTTTTACTGCTGCCAAAATCAAACAGGATGGGGAGCCAGGACAGACACTCTGTGAGCATTTATTATTGTATCAGTCTCATATATACAGTTGAGACATCAGAGGTGGTACCTGGCAGATTATTAAAAGGCAACAGTGCCAGCTAAATTATCAAAGCATGTTATAAGCCCTGTTCTTCTTGCTGTTAAGAGCACTGCTGGACAGGCCTTTAACTGCTCTTGTCCATATGTCAGACACTTCTAACCCAGCTGTGTGGAGCAAGGTGACTACAGGATGGGAATTGTACTGAAGACAGTTAATGCCCTTCAAAGTCTTGTTGAGCTTAGGAATAAGGTTATGGCTACAGCTCTTGTATTCCTTGCTTGGAGCCTCTGGCTGAAACAGCTCATCTCTTGCGGGAGAGGCTGACAGCAATGCTCAAGCCTTTGGGAGGTCTTTTGCACTATGATCTTTGCAGTTGTGTCCTTTCTTGAGTGAAGTAAACTGTACTCTAACAAGACTTCAGTCAAAAGATCTATACCCAAATATTGCATGACCGGGGCAAGTGCAGTACTAAGGAGCACATTAATGAAATACAATGAAGAGATGCTACAGGAAAATCACAATTCATTTGAAAATACATGTTTTTAATACAAATCTTAATTTATAAATATAAATGCAGCTATAGAAATGCAAAGATGCCCAGCCTGTAAAATGAGAAACAAGACAATGCCAGGTAGATGTCCATTAAAGAGAAACAGTAAGTTGATGGACCCACATCTATAACATCATCCCTGAGTACTCCAGCACTTAATATCATCATATTTCCTTCTCTGAAGCTTGCTAAAGTAATAATGCAGTGCCACAGCACACCAGAAAACCTACTGTTCAGTAAGACTGATTTGTGGCAATACCATCACCTTTCTCACCACTTATTTTAACATCTTTCTCCAGAGCATTCAAAATGCAGATGATTGAAGAGGGAGGAGGGGAAGGGGGAGAATGGGTTAGGTGAAGAATAACCAAATCCTTCGTCTTTAGAATAGACTAAAGAAATATTTCACATTCAAACAGACAGAAACTTTACAAGGAAGGCAGTTTTTGGTTGTTGGTTTTGGTTTTTTCCCTGTTAGGTAATCTGCACAGTATCACAGACACTGTGATTAAAAAAAAAAAATAGTTATCCAATGTAGAAATAAACTTCCATAACACTTTATTCATAATTTTCTTTCTTACACTGAACCAGGCTTATCACAGTGATACACAACAGTTGGAAATAGATTTCATTGTTTGAGCCACCAGGCAAACAATACAACAAAAAGCAGAAATTTACAAGAAACTCAACAAGAGTTTCTTGTAACTCAATTCAACCACTTGTAACAACAGCTCAAACCACAAGAGGAATACAAATTAAATCCCAGAAGGAAGGCCAGCAGGAAATGTTGGTACAATTATTTGCTATGTGGGCCTCAAAAGAGCCCTCTCCCAGGTCAAGTGCACACCCCAGGAAAACACTACAAATTCTTCTTAACACTTCTAGGTCATCATGGCCTTTCCATGCTACTTGAGCTTGCAGCAGTCTCAAGTGTGTGTGAAGAGCTGGGTGTCACCTTCTCAGTAATAGTCCATGCCTGATACAATCTGCATAACAGACTGTAGAAGACCTACAATGAGATTTAATGTATTGCCTAGAGACTTTAAAATATGATAAGTAGAAGAAACTGCAAGTTGCAGATTAGTTAATGCTATTAGAATGGACAGTCATCCTAAGGGACGGTTTTGCACTGAAATGTTTAGCAAGTTTGTTTCTTTTTCAGCTGAAGCAAGAGCTAGCAAAACCCTGTGTGACATGAGGATAATTGGGATGTAGGAAACTTTCATTAGAATGACAATCCAAGAGTGCTTTGTTAAAACACAAAACACTATTTGCATTTCCTGCTCATAGCAGTATTGAACACAAACCAGATGTTACTTTCATATTCAAAATTTGGAGACTTTGTTTGAAGTAGCCACACATTAGGATAAAAGTTCACAAAATAAATGAAGAAACACAAAGAAAAATTCTCTCCACCGCCTAACAAAACAAAAAAAAAATGTTCCTATTTGGAATTCATGCTAGGCAACACTTGCAATGAAGTTATGTGGTATGGAGGACTTGTTAGCCTCAATACCCAAAACTCTGTTGGTACTGCAGAGAGAACCAAAGCAAGGAAAGATTACAAGGGAGCACCTGGCTGCTCAAGTCGCTGTCCTTCTGTCTTGGGGTGACTGTATGATACTGGATTCCCTATTGTCCGCCCTATGCCAGACAAGACTCCTGTGCCTTTGTGTCTTTAAAAATGGGTCCTAGAGAAAGGAAAAAAAAAGCCAGGTGAGTTCTTCAGAGTGGGTTTTGCCCAAGGACCCTCCACTCCTCTGCGTTCTGGCAGCAGCAGAGTGGAGGAAGCACCTTCCTGCTTTTTTCCCAGCTCTCAGCTCCTTTTCTCAGGAGAGAGAGAAGGAGAGTGTGGGGAGAGATAAGATAGAATTGGGTTGTGAGCTGTGGAACGTGCCTGCAGAGGCACATGGCAGCACAAAAGAGCACATGGCAGTGCCAAGGAGCACATGGCAGCACAGAGGAGCACATGGCAGCACCAAGGAGCACATGGCAGCACACAGAGAGCCTTGTCTCCACCGGACCCTGGGGGAGGAGGTGTCACATGGCAGACCCCTATGGAGAGGAGCCTGTGGGGAGCTGATGGATGCGTGAACAGCGAGTGATCACCCCATAGAAGGACATTTAGAAAGCGTGTTGCTGATGTGGCAACATGGGATAGGTCACGTAGTGAGAATTACCATGTAAGGAAATACTGTGCCTTGAAAAAGTGTATAAAACCAGCTAGTTTCTTTTGAATAAGTGGTTCAGGTTCCCTGCTGGTCTGGGTCTGTGTCTTGGTCACTCACAGGAGAGTTAAAATTCTCTGCTTTTTTTTTTTTTTTTTGCTGAGGAAAGAACTTTTCTGGAACTGTTCAGAACATGAGAACGTCAATGGGAGACCTTTCCACGGAGGCCTGGAGGGGCCCACGCCGAGCCCCAGCTCTGGAGAGGAGAAAGCCACACCCACAAAGGTCTCTGAAATCTACCCAGGTTCTCTCCTTAGCAAGAGGTTTTATTAATTAGCATTATTCTTTTTTTAACCCATGCCTGTGTGCACTTTATTGTTAAATAAATAGGGGTTTTTTTCACTTTCCTCTGAGTGTTCCTCATTCTTTCTGAACCTGGTATGGGAGAGGTGTCTGTGACCTGCCTTCTATCAGAGGATGTTCATTTTGGATGTTCCTCCGAATTTGTCTCAAATCAGGACACCTTCATTCACCAGCCTCGCCCATGGGAGGCTCAGCAGGGTCAGACAGATTTTCCTGATGCACTAGCATGGGTAATGCCCCTGAAACCCACTGAGACCCCAAGGCAGGGAGTTGGGGAGCTCCCGCGCCCCCACCGAGGGGCAGAGTGGCCAGGACCGCAGCTGGTTGGCACCCTCACAGAAAAACAAGAACCCAAGGAAATTTATGAGCCCCAGCCAAGACATCCCAGAGGGAAAAAAGCAAACAAACAAAACCCTCAGCAGCAAATTGGTCTTAATTCTACCCGTCTGCACAGTGCCATTCCTGGGCAACACCTCCAATGCTCCCGAGGCATTGTGAACTCCCAACTATTAAGAAGCCTCAGTCACCCTTACTCAAGAGTTCACATTGCTGCTGCTAATTAACGCTGCAGCTTGGCAAACTAAAGCAGAGCCCTCAGAGCATCACCCATCACGTGGCCGAGCGAGCGCACGACGCTGCAGGAGCACTGCCCTCTGCCACCGCCCGAACGCGCAGCCTGTGGGCAGGGACTGGCATGGACAGGCGCTGCTATGCCCCTGCCCAGGCCCAGGCCCAGGCCCCGGCCTCAGCCACGAGCAGGACTCACCAAACAGATCCTGCGGCCTCTGCCCGTCCCGCCCTGAGGGAGGGAAGAGAGAGTGTAGGCCCTGGCAGCGTTTAAGTAACCCGCCAGCATCAAGTGGCCTGCGCCGCCATTGCCCGCACGCTGCCTGCGGCACAGCTCGTGAGGGTCTCCTTGTCTCGTCAGTGGCAGAAAATGCTAAAGTCACTAAACCACTAAACAATAAAAAAGTTTTAAGCTGACCATGCCGGCCTGTTTGGTGTGGTCGGTAATACAGCTCTGTGGCCCTCAGCCTTTCAGCACACGCTGGCAGAAGAGCTCTGGTTTCATAGCGTTGGGTGGCGAAGCAGCGTTGCGTGAGGAGATGATGGCGTGCGTTCTCTGGAGCGCGGTGAACTGCCTGGCATTCCGTCATGTAAATGCCAAGCCAGCCTGTTTGTCAAAAGCTGAAATGCGTGCAAGAGGCTGACTGGCTGAAGGGTAGCAAAACTATTCCGCGTAAAAGAGAGGAACCAGAGCTGCTCCAAAACTCTCCGAAGGCAAAGAGGTTCTCGCTGCCAAGCCTCACTGAGAGATTAAGTAGAGCTTGACAACATTTTAAGTTGTTATGAATTACCATCTGACCATAAAAGCTCATAGCATTCACCCATTAAATGTTCCTGTAAAATAGGAAATAACAAAGTACAGAGCTCACTTTTTCCACACCTCCCATTGTGCTGCTGGCAGGGCACCCTGGGCTTCACCAGCTGCTCTCGGGACTGAAGGCACCGACATGGTGGTGTTTGCTTGGCACTTACATTTTTGATCTTCTGTTGCTATTTCCCTTGAAGGAGAAGTCCCTTACCATGGAAGCATGTGGCATTTTTTAGGTATTAAAGGAACAAGATTTAGGGCCGTGTGCATGAGGACTTCCATTTTTTGGCCTTTTCCCAATATTAAGGCATCACTCTGTCACAAACCCTTTTATCTAACCTTGTTGATACTTATTGTTTCCACACACAAATTTGCACAAGCTCTCAAGTTTGGCTGTGCTACACACACTCAGCTATCCGTGGTATGACGGCATAGGTCTGCCTGGTGCCTGGGTTATGCTCAGAAACTGCCAGTGCTCCTAGAGCTTTTGCTGCCCGTTCCATTTGCTGGGCAGATTCTGTGGCACGCACACTGCGCTGACTTAGGAGTGCAGAGTCAAAAGGGGCTTCCTGACTCGCAGGGTCCTGGCTCCAAAGCTTTTTGTTAAAAATGCCAACGATGTCTGTTGTAGACAAGTCCAAGCACCATCATGCAGCAGAGGAGACACAGTGCCTTGTGCCCAAACATGCTGTATTTTCACACAAATGAAGCAGTAGTAATAGAGTCGTGGGGCTAATAACAGCCCTATGAAAGCAGTGGCGTTCCTAAATAAAGCTCCCAGGCGAGCCTGGTGTAATATCATGGCTCAGTCTGTAGAAAAGGGTAGAAAACAAACCTTAATACTTGCTCATGATCTGATGCAGAGACAATTCCCATTTGGCTCCATATCTGTGCTTGGCTTTATGCTAAGTGGATTAGCAAAACACCAACCAAACACATCTGAATTTCATGCTCTTTGGTTTTTTCTGTCAGCTTACTAACACATGTTCTCCACAGAATTCAGATTTTCCTCGTGTGAAAAACATAATGCATCAAGTGCAGATTACTGTGTGTACTTTGCCAAAATCCTACCTGTAACTGAAGCCAAACTACAATGCTGCAGAAGTTAGTAGAAATAATATTCCAAAGCCAAACAGAATATCTAAATAAATAAATAAAAAAGTCTTCCTGATCTCCCATGGGTACCCTAGAAGAAACATGGGGGCCTGAGGTTAACATGGTATAAACACAGTGCTAATAAACCATGTGATTTTGAGCCTTCTACTATAGTTCAAGTACAGCAGGAAACTAAACATTAGCAGGACAAACTAAGGGGACAAAGATTTTCTTAGAGAGGGCATTGCTTATGAAGCAAAGCTAGCAGCCCACTTGTCCTACACCGTCCTTTCCAAACCTTTATCTTTAAAAGTAAGTCGCTTCAATTATATTTAATGGTTATATATTCAATTAGATTTGAATGTTATTGTTTATCCAGAGTCCATCTCTCCGAATACAAACCATCTTTGTGACAACACTTTCTCCAGAAGTTTTGGGGATGGTCCAGCCTGCCTAGCAGCACAGGCCTTTCCCCTCAGAGTAAAGAGTGGTACTCCAGCCTCCTTATATTCTCTTACAGTGAAAGGATGGATAAGAAGCTTGTCACCTATACTTGAATTTGGCACCTGTCCTTCACCCTACAGGGCACACATGCAGGGAGCAGATGATGGATGAGCCATATATAGATTGATCTCAATATATGTCCCAGTCTCACATCCCAGCACTTGGATGCCTTACAGAAGCACCAGTCTCAGGAACTTCTGGACACTGAGTGCTTCTAACCAACACCTTTGCTATTCTGTGCTATGGTTTGTTTGACCACAGTTTAGGAAAGCACCAAGGGAATTAGATTTGAATGCCTGGATTTGACAGCCTTTTCCACAGTAGACCTAACATTTCTCAGCTAGAAAAAGTGCTGCTGTTTCAAGAGGTTTTTTAACTATTCCCAAGCAATGTATATGTATATGTATATGTATATGTATATGTATATGTATATGTATATGTATATGTATATGTATATGTAGTTTATTAGTATTTGTACTGAGAGTTCTTAAATCTTTGTGTAGAAATAGTATCTTCTCCCAGCAGCTTTGCATTCAAATTACAGTGTACTGAACTTGGGTTTGGTCACTGTATCCAGAGAAAAGACATTCAGCTGCTACAGAAGTACTAATAGGGATTGACCACTGGGCTGCCATCTGAATGAATCAAGGTATTACACAAGATTGTTTTACTGGCACAAACATTAGTCAGGGATTACATTCTTATAATTCCCTGATATTCCTAGAGGATGATTGATATCCAGTGTCATCTCACTTAAACCTGTTTTCCTTGCTCTCCAGTGTTTGAGGGACTACGTGTTGGGTACCACAACAGAATCTGCTAATAGCTGATTTTGGACCCAAAGACTCATTTTAATAGAATTACAAAAGCAAAATAATTGACATAACTTGAAAGAAACTCTCTATGGCAACATTCAAAAATTTTTGAAGTATTCTTCTTTTGGATAACATGCTATCTTTAGAAGAGCACATTTTTTGGAGAGGAAGAAGAGAGAGAGCAGCCATCAGACTTCAAAGCATTTCTAATATTTGGGATGAGGGATTGCATTAGGAAGCCTGATGATCATGAAATGCTTCATGAATATTGTTTCCTCTTCTCTTGTAATCCATTCTTGTTTCTTTCATAAAGCTTTCCCTTCAGCTGTTTACAATAACATAGTGGCACTGAAAAAAAGCTCACTGAGAGGTTGCCTATTCCTGAATTGCTTTCATATGTTTGTATTCATCATGGGCATCACTAAAGACCTTTTTTTCCCCTTGCATGATTGTTGTTATCTCTTCATTCTTCCTTCTTTATTTTTCTTACTAATTAGACACCTTTCAGCTCCCAAGTTACGGAACTAAAATGTTGTTTAAGAGCATCTCCTAATTCACTCTGGATGTGTTATATCCATGGCCATTCCATACACTTTGTAGAGTACCTGGGGCAAGGTGAAGGGGCTCCCAGGCTCAGAAAGGATGTGTGAATGTTGGACGATTCTCCTTTTGCTCAGAAGGGCAGAATCAACAGTGGCAGCATGCAAAGGGGCCCATGCAGAAGCCAGGAACTGTCCTGTGTGCCAGAAAAGGGATTAAAAACCCCTCCCAATTGTGCTCTTACTCTAGCCTTGTCAGGATTCAATTTTAGATCCTGCCAACTGTTTTAGGTTAAATGGGAGAACTCAAGTCACAGTTGCTTCCTCGGCATTAGAGGAATTAATACAATATTTAATAATCTGTGCAAAAGAAGGCTCTGAGGTTTTATGCAGCACATATGCTAAGCACTGAGTCTGGATCAGAACTCATGTTCCCAAAGTGTACATTAATCTGCTCTTCTGTATGGTCATCGTTTTTAATACTTAATGGGGTTTTGCTGTTCATTTAGAGAATGAACCTTTCTGTTTGCTGTCTTCTTCTCCATTGCTTCTCTAAAGCTGTGTTGTACCTCAGCCTTTCAGTCAGGTAGCCTGGGGGGCTGAGTTTTTGAGTGCCAGCTGCACACTGGGTTT
Source organism: Monarcha castaneiventris obscurior (assembly GCA_026261815.1). NCBI lineage: Eukaryota > Metazoa > Chordata > Aves > Passeriformes > Monarchidae > Monarcha > Monarcha castaneiventris. The sequence continues at coordinate 26,260,802 of JAMPIT010000886.1, read as the reverse complement.
TCTTTTGGGGTGGTTCTGTAACTCTTAATTGTGTCTGAAAGACTGAATTGATTCCCATGTGCTTTTCTAAGGTATCATACAGATTAAGAGTGGCTCTCATTTTTCATTCACTTGCTTCCAATTGGGAGAGCCTGCATAAATATTTTTTATTCATTTATGCTGAGATCATGTCTATGAGGAAAACACGTGCTTCATGCACAACTCACCCTAATTTCAACTGACACGGCCCCTTCCCCGGGAATTTCACAAACTGCAGCCTCATGCAGTTAGAAGACACTTTACCAAAGCAAAGAGTCATGTACACACAAACATAGATATATTGAAACTTTAAAGGATTCTGTAGAACCTAATAAAAAAATAGATATTATTACAAACTCATTTGATAGATGAACAAACGAAGTACACAGGATAAAAATGATGCCACAACACACATTGTACTGACATAGTCTTAGTAAGAACAGAATCCTAATTTCTTAACCCACTCCACTAACTGTGAGATCAAGAAATCCCAGAGTTAGACAAGGATGAATGATTTTACAGATACAAGCCTTTTGAATTAAGTCTTCCTTAATTTACATCAGTAAGTTCAACTTCGAATTGCTACCCTTAGGGATATAGATTTAGGTTTGGAGGTATCTGCTTGCATTAGTTCAAGTGAGTGCTGGCTGGAAAGCAACATGAAAATCCCAGAGGAAAAAACATCATCCAGTGATTAGTCCCAACTGTAGTGCAGTTGTGGGAACTCGTGTGCACTAGTGGGGCTCAAAGCCAGCATTTTCCTTCAGTTTGGCTCACAGTCCTTCCACCAGCTCACAGTCTCTCCATGATCACTCCCCTGGAATGGACAAAAAGGGAAGTTCCATCAGATACAGCCCAATTTCAAGTCAAGACAAATCAGCTTCCCCAGAAAACCACATCACACGAGAATTAGCCTATGCAAACCCCCATGAGCTTTCTCTCTTCCCCATTAAAATTAAACCTACCTCTTCACTCTGAATTCCTGTCTTAAATCACTTCCTCGTCGTTATTTTCACCATTTTCACTTTGCAGTTCTTACAGCATTGACTTATTTTGCTGCCCATCACGCCCAGGTGCAAGAGCTGCTCTGTTGTACTGACAAAATGTCGCTGGTGGTAGTCTGGCAGTGAAACAGAATAGAGGGGGCCTTTAAAATTGTTCCTGGGACACTTCCAGAGATGAAATGGTATTTTATGGCTCTTTTTCCTGATATTACCTACAAGCCTATAGATTGTCATGATTTTTCAGTAAAACCATTCTGGACTGGAAGATAAACTGGGACCCCAATTGCTCGTCCCTCTAGGAAAATGAACCATTCTGCTGGCTGGGCTGACTTCACTGGAGTTCAGCCAGACAGGGAGAGATAAAAGGCTTGTATCCCTCTGCTAATAGTTCTGTCCACTTCTACCTTCATACTGCTTGAAGAAACAGAGAACTGCCTCTCACAGTGATGGATTAGAGCTAATGAAAGAAATGGAGAGAAAATAAAAAGGTTAAGCAAGCAACAACTGAAAAATAGAATTTTATTGATAATGCAAATAATTACATTAGTAATTGTACCTTGCACTGCTTTTTTTTTAATTTTTGTATTATTGACTTTATCTACACTTTAATCGGATTAATGATATCGTCTACATATTTTAAATGCCAAGAAGACTTTAATAAAATAGTCCCAGAGGAACTAATTGGTGGGAAAAAAAAACATCCACAGTTCATAAAACTACCAGGATACACTGAAGGCACAAATGGAAATACACATTCAAGAGAGAAGCAAGGCAAATGAGTTAAGAAAACCAATTCCTTTTACAGAGGGAAATACATTTTTTAATGAACTGCAAATCTAAGTATTTCTAATCTTCTACAGCCTTTGTTGTCAAAGAGATCAGGCTCTGAAATGGTGTCTGCTTTGCATTACAAATGCAAACGGTGCTTTCCAACAGGGATAGTGCCAGACAGCACAGCTTCTCCCCAGTCCTTGAGTGCCATCAGTGGAGGTGCCCACGAGCAAAGCTGGGGTGGCATGTCCCTGGCATGGCTCGAGGTGGGACTGAGGTGCTGCTTCACTGCAGCACAGCCGAGGCCAGGCACTTCTCCCACAGCTACAGCAGGCTTGGTCTCAATAACTGAAGAGGCATCTTCTTGCAGATAAAAACAAACCTGAATTACACCAGCAGAATGAGGGAGCACTTCTACAGGAAGCACAGAATGAAAGAGTAGTCCAAAGTGTCCAGGGCTTGTGGTGAGAGAGGAGGAGATGTTCTGTGCATAGTAAACACTGGATTTATTGAAATTAATCCCAGTCACTTGAGGGGGGAAAATGAGTTTTAAATTATGTTTCCATACCTGTTCCCCAAAGCTTTCAAATGGCTTTTTCAAAGGAAATGGCTTGACTTTGAATTTTCTTCCTGAAATCATTTGGTGTCAGATTTAGCTACTCATTACGTATGAAATTCAAGATAAGGAGGTCAGCTTCTGGTGGTGGACAGCTTCAGCTTCCTCTCTGCAGCAGCAAGTGGGGTTCCTGAAAAGAAATAGACCTTTATTAGAAGGATAGTGCTAGAAAATATAGCTTTTTGCTGACAGAAACAGAAAAATATGTAGGATGAACTTTAAAACAAAGACATTCAAAAGCTCCTTTTGCCTTTGTCATTAAAAACATCCTGCCAGATTCATAAACATCCATTTCAGTTTATGCTTCCTACATTACTAAAAGGAAATAGTAGTTCTAAGCTCTATCACATGGGAGCTTGCATAAAAGAGAAATTTGACTTTGCCAGAGTAGCATCTTCTGTCTGCTCTGCATAATGCATTCAGTTCAGCTCCAAGCTGCTCTTTCTCCTGGCAGTCAACATCTGCAACAGTGTGTTTATGCAAGTTTGACCTTCCTGTTCTTCCCTGTCTCATTTCTGTTTTCATGAGCACTGTGAGCTGATAAAGAGAAGTACATTTTTAAGGTCTCTCTATTTTGAAAAGCCTTGAAAAGAAGACATCCCTTTCTCTGACGCAAAGCTGTTAAAAATAGACCAGAAGTATTCCTTCCCAGCACAATCACAGCCCTACAGTTAAAGCCCTTCATTTGTTGTTCACGCAGGTGAATAGAATCCAACACACTCGTGCTGTGCCCAGCAAAGCCTCTGTGAAACATCAAGTAAGTTAATAAACCTGCCCTCCCTGCCAGCTGGATAAGTGATGGCTCTGGATGGACTCTAAGCCTTGAATGTTTTAAGGACAGCGGTTACCATAAACCCCTACAAAATTATAACCAAGGCTGGCTTACTAATTTTCCTTCTTTTCCTCTTTAAAAGAAGAAAACAGTTGCTCTAAACACAGCTGATGCCATGTTCCCACATGCCTAGCCATCCTATGGCTCATTTGGTTTTAATCTAATTTGATTTTACCAGGGTTTCAAATTTTTTTTCTTTAATCTACACCTGGATGTCCCTTTCCCCTAATAAAGTTACTCTCATTAATTAACCTGCAAATTAGAATTAATTAATTTCCACCAAGTACATTAGTGTAATACTGGCTTCACAGCTATCTTTTCAAAGGCATGTTTAGTGCAACTCAATTAAATTAGCTAAATAAATAATGGAGATTTTTTTCCTGACTTTTGAGCCAAAAATCAGCTGATAATCAGTTTTGAAAGGAAAAGCCCATCTGTAGCTTTTCTAAAAATCAACATGAAATAATGAGAAAGGTTTAATTTCCATGTTCACATAAACATAGTTAAATGTTAATGTTTCCTACAGACAAAAATACACTGAAAAAAGATCACATTCCTTGCAGACTGACTCATGTAGGGATTGGCCCATTTGATCAAATCAGTTGGTTTTCAAATTGTAGCATTTCTTTGAAACATATTTCAAAGATGGATGCAATAGTCAATACTACAAAAGATACAGGACATTACGAATGCCAAGGCCAATTTTTCCTAACTTTAGGTTATTGATTTAATTGAACCTCCAAACCCAGCAGTTTCTTAACACTGTCAGTTGTGGGAGCCTGTCATCAGTAGCTTCTGGCTTTGCCACATTTTAGCATCATATTTTGCATAAGCTTTACTTATACCAAGAAAAACTCTTCTGTCATTTATCAGGAAGATTCTGAGCAGAAAGCTCATAGGTTAATCTGTAACACAAATATCTTAAACCTGCTTAATTGGGAAATTTAATATCCCTATAGTTTGGCAAGTAAACTTAAAATATTGTGACCTATTAGGGAATAGGAGAGCTGTTTCCACGGGAAAACATACTTCAAACCACCTCAGTTTTTGACCTGCATTGGCACGTGCTTTCATGTGAGAATGTTTCATTGCCTACTTGTGCTTTGCTGGTGTGAGCTGTGGATTCTGGTCTGAGGGGTGTAATGGCAGCTGTATCACTAGTGTTGCATTTGTGGCAAAATGCATTAAGTGTTTATAGTGAGACAAAGAGCTGAAGAGAAGTCTTATGGTTTGAAAGGATACAGTCTGCTCAGGAGAACAGCATTTTAACTCTGCCAAAACGAACCCCTCATGGGTATTTTTGGGCAAAGAATGAAAAGCAGTACTTACCAGAGGCCCTTCTCAAAGTGCATTGCTTTCTTTGTGTAAGGGATATCCAGTTCTGTTTTGCAGAATGGTTGCTTGAAAAGGAGCCAAATGGCTAATCTGTGTCTTAGAAATTGGATATAAACCAAACCTATCTTTGCATCTTTTAGTATTGCACCTTTATCCTAGCCTTCAATTCCCTATATGTAAAATAAAAGCAGACTTACCTCATGGAGGTGGTGTGAAAATAAAGACATCAGTTTATATTAAGTGATTCCATAAGTAAAAAAAAGACACATCAGAGACAATAGACACATCAGAGATAGTCAGATTCCATAGTAAAAAAAAAGAAAAACAACAAACAAAAAGCCCAACCAAGCACAAACAATTGACTCTGAGGGCATTAGTAAATTTTTCATCCACAGAGAGTCAGAGTGGTGCAGCAAATAAAGCACTGAGGTCACACAATGAATGAGAAAGATGTAAAAAAAAATTAAATAGCTGGCTACAGAGTGAGTGTAGGTCATGAGAAAGAAGGTCAAGAGCAGGGAATGAGGCAGGAATCTGGTGGAAGAATAAAGCAAATTGACTTAAATGGGGAGTTAAATAGATGCAGTGATAATTTTGATACTCCCTCAACTCTTAGTAAATTCATTTTACATTATTTTCTTTGCCCTATCATAATAATGTCAGCAGCGCTATTTTCTGTTCTGCAGATTTGCTTTGTACAAAAAACACATTATATGCAAGCAGTTTTTAACAAATAGGTCAAAGAAAGTATGATAACAAAGTTAGAATCAACAAATGCTATAATTATATTGTACTTCAAGAATAATAAAGCACTCTTAGAAATGTTTCAGCATATATATTTTATTTTTTCAACTCATGAATCTACTGTTCTTGCAGCACTCTGCTCACCAGGTTTTCTTTGTTAATGGAGAGTGTGAATAGGAAAAAAAAAAGGTAAAAAACCGAAGCTGAATTATTCATGGTAATGATTTCACACCTAAACATTATGTGAAAAACACTAACTATGCTGTTAAAATAAAAGGTAGCTTGACTTACTAAGTTATTCTGAGAATGTTTCACTTGTGAAAAGCTTTTCTGTACTCATTACTTGATGCAATATAATTGAATATTGCAAAAGTTTAATTCCAAGATCTTGGGTGTTGAAAGGCATTTCCAGGCAGTGGGTTTGCATTTATATTCCCTTAGAGGATGTGGACAGTCATGCAGAGGTCCTTCAAGAGAAGGCAGCCTAATGACAGGTAATCTGAATCTCCCCTGGAAAGTTTTGGGGAAGTTATAAACCCAGGAAAAGAGCTGGAAAGCACTAGCTTGGAAGACCTGGCACGAGGTAGTGATTTAAAGGACCTGCACTTAAAATCCAGTCTGGGGCCCAGCCTCATAAGCACATGACCCACCTGAAATTGAATAAAACAAAACATGTGGATTTTAGCAACGGAATGGCAGTTTCACATGAGTGATCTTAATAACAACTGTGAAGAAGTTAGTTCTGATTCTAATTTCACAGGGAGCTTAAAAGATGAGCAGGCTTACAGCATACAATCACCTATAGAGGCTGTCTATATACAGCAGAGAGAATTTTGTGGGTTGTTTATGTTTGTCCAGACCTCTGTGTTTCTCTTAACACAGCTCTTTCTACAGAGAAGGACATCCCTGCTTTGTTAGTGGTGGTGATCAAAATGTCCTGCAAGTGCAGTCTTGCTCCTTGTTCCCAGTTCTTACAGTAGGGTGGGTACCATGGTATGAAGCTGAAACTAATGAGGGGGTCCCTCTAGGTGGGACTTTGATGTCTGTGTAGCACCACAGCTCCTCACCATCTCTTTCACACCATGCAGTCAGGGGGCTGAAGTGCTATCGCTGTCCTGATGGCATCTGGAACCAACCCAACACCACAGCCTCAGGGCTGAAATGAATGCAATGCTGGTTCCATGGTCTTCTCTGTTCTACCTTCTTTCCCTCTGCTGAATCCTGGAAAACAGCTCATATGGCGTCCTTTGGCTTTTAGCAAAATGTTGTAGCTGAACTATTTTCAGCCTCAAAAAAAAATTACGTTTTCAATGACAAATTTAAACTAATTGCTGGTTTTGCTGTTGCTTCAGAGTCTTGTTTTTTGTTTGATCAGTTCAAATATTTATCTGTGAGTGCCACTCAGGAAGCAATTTAGCCCATCATCTCTTCTACAGTTAAGTGCCACAAATGTGGTTTTAAGCCAGAGGTTACCACCACAGAGTAAGTAACAAGCACAAGTGGTGATTTGGCTCAGGCTGAGCTCTTCCTAGGATGTTGGCTCTTGCTCAAGAAGCAAAATTTGGCATCCCATGAAAAAGGCAGCCTTATCTTACAACTACAAGACAGAGACATACTTAGAACTATACCTTTCCTGCTTCAGGCCTGGAGACTGACTCTAGCCTCTAGGTACAGGCACAGAACTGACATGATTACAGGTGTCTCAATTCTGTAGATAAAACTGAGTTTTACAATAGTGGTGGAATGTGAGAAAAGGGAAGTAAAGGCTGGAAGAAAGGAAGATTCAGATTTAAAACAAAGCTTTGGTTAAAGGATGAGTTGTACAGGCAAGGGACTGATTCTTCTGCTGCCTTAACATTTGACCCATCTTCCGTTTTAGACCGACCCTGTCCCAAAAAATTGTCCACATCCCACAGCTGTGCTTCCCTCATTCTCAAATGTCTTTGCTGATACGCACGGGAAGGAGGTTCCTTTCAGTCAAAGTATCAAAGGACTTCTGCTGCTCCTGGAAACGTCCACCACCTGTGAGACCTGACACCCTCACCAGCATCCATTGCAGGAGCAGGTTAGAAATGGGGCGACTCTTCAGGCTAAAATAGCTGATTGTTTGCAAGCTGCCTCTGTGCAACCTCCCCTCAATGCAGGGCACAGAACCTTCTGGGGACTTTGCTGGACACGTATGTGGGCCTTGTGTTTGTGTGAGGTTTGGATCCATGCTCAAGAGCAAACCTTCAGCCTTTTAAGCAATTCGACTCCAGCTTATGTTTCTGTATGCTAAAACCTGAAGGCTGTTCTCCTTTAGTTGTTGCTCAAACAGGCTGCCTCTCCTAACACTGGGAGCTTGCCTTAGTGAGAAACATCTGAGGGAAAATAAACCTGGTACTTAGCTCACAGACACGGCTGAAGGACAGCAGAAGAGTGATGCAAAGCCATCTTACTGGGAAAATAAAGTAACACCCTTTGAACAATAGCAATCTCTATAGGCTCCCCTAATTTATGGTAGATACATATATATGTGCCATTTGAGTTTGGAAAAAAATTCCTTCAGCCTGAAGTAGGAGGAATTTAGCACTTGCAGTGAAACATTCCATCAATTTTGTTGTGAAAATGAAAGAACATTTCCTCCTTATGTTTCCTTTCTGTCTTCTTTGTCGTTATTGTTTTTTAATAAAAGGTTCGACATGCATGAAAGTGAAAAGAAAAGAAACAAGACCTGCATTTTAGTCCTTCTTTCCTGCTAGGTTTAAAAGTGAAAAAAAAATTAAATTTCACCAGACCGACTCCAGTCCTTTTTTCTTTGCTCATTGTGTATAGCATGTGTTTGTGTAAAGGAAAAAGAAATCTTTTCTGAGACCTTTCAGCTGAAAATTTGGGCATGCAATTGGAAAGCCATGATTTTTTAAAATTTTGACATCACAAAACAAGATGTATACCTATTGTATCTGACATGAGAGAGACTAAAACGAGTCAGGCCTCACTGTGGCTTCCCATTCAATGATCTAGGAGAGGAAACAAAGGTGACTTCTGAGCTGCAGGCAATGTCACGCTGTAGGAGAGCAGTTCCGTGGCAGCAGCTTAACTGCACCTGTGACAAAACACAGAGCACAGGCTTGTTTTGCTAGAGAAGGGATCAATAACTCAGACTTTGATTACTTAAAAGAACACGGGGGGTGGGGGGGAAAGGTGAAAAAGCTAACTGAAATTTGGAGAATTTTTCTGTGGCAGGACAGGAATGAAGTTTGCCCAGCAACAGAGGCAGTGACTGTCGCATCCTGCAGCGCGAGGGTGAGGCTCATGTAATCACCATGACTCAAATTTCTCCTTCAGAGGCTGGGTTTCATATTCTCCCCAGAACTATCTGTAACATGCCAGACATATAGGTAGATACAGGCAGTATCACCAGGAGTGCCTGAGGTACTTCTGTTGCAGCCTCAGTACTGAGGAAACATCCTGGGGGCTGGGAAAGCCGTGCTGCAGGAGCTGTAGAGCGGACAATAGACACATCAGAGATACTCAGTAAATATGTATTGAAGCAGTAGATCAGATCTTCTAGTTGTAGATGAGAAGCCTGAAAGCCTTTTGAACTCCAGAAGGAGAAAATAAGAGATGCTCTGTGATGTTTGCTGCTTCTGGTTTTCTGAAGAAATACAGATCTCAACACACGCTGAGCCAGCCCAATCTCGCGTTATAAATGATCTACTCATGCAGGGCTCTGGGTGCATGTCCAGATTTGGGAAAGACAGAAAGTGGGGCCCTTGGTTATTCATAAAACTCCAAGGAAGCTTTACAGACAGGACTGCCTGCAGGACATTAGCCCGAGGCTTGGTATTCTCTGAGTGCATCTGTTCAATCCCCCCCCAGAGCTGTGACTCGGCTCTATTTGGGGTCAATGGGAGGCAATTAGTGTTTTCATATCATCTTAAGTCAGGTGCTCAGAATTGATGGATGCTTGTCTGGGGACTCATATTCCTTGATAGAAGTTATTTTAACCAGGAAGAAAAGACAGAAATTTGGTGAGGCTCAATTATTTGCCAAATAATTTGTTTACTTTCAGATGTGTGTGATAACCTTTGCAGTAGGTGCATATGAGAACATGACATTTTAGATTAAGAGGAGCATCATTGTGTTTAGCTGAAATGCCTCTTGGCAGGCACTGAAATGAGTGGCTGCATATTTACATGCAAAATGTCATTTATATAAATCAAATCTTGAACACAAATACCTGGAGATATTGTTTTCCTGTTTGCAAAAGTTCATCATGATATTTTGTGTGTTTTGGAGTGTAAGGCATGAATTAATCATTTGAAGCAGCATTCAGGAGTTGTAGACAGTCACTGCTCCTATCTTGGGCAGCAGGCAGAGAAATGGCAAAATCTGTTCCCCAAACCATGGTTGATTTTAAGATTTTTATGCCAGAATGTCTACTGTGTGAGAATGTCTTGCAGAGCAGAATGGTAAGCACATAGAGACTCTAAGTTAGTTAATACCTTAAAAACTAGCTGATCACTCTTGAGAGCTAAAAACAGAAAAGTAAGAAAAGGAATATCTTAAGTGAAAGAAAATCATATAAGAAGTAATTAAGTACAGTGCTACTTAAATTCCTCACCTGAGATGAGACCCTCTGCTATGATCTGTTCTGTACAAATCTCTTACGGTTAACACACAGGGAAAGAGATAGATTTGAGTCAGAGAAGGACTAAAGAGGATGTTTTTTGAAAGGTATGTGGATGCTTGAAGGTGCAACTGGTGGCCTGGTATCTACAAATTGTGAATTTTTAGTGGAGTTGACTCCACTGGCTCTGTTAGGTGACTCTGGACCTTTGATTTGATGCCTATTTACTCTGAAAAGGTTTTATTTCTGCTGTTTGAGGAACATTCCATATGGATTCCATGCCTATGACAGCATCTGCTCCCCAGTTGAGCGGAACCTGAAATTTAGCAGTGTCTTCTTCGTGTGAACATTTCAGGTTTTGTTTCTCCCTGAGCCATTCATTGAAAATGGACTCTACCAAAGTACTGTGCACTACTGAGCATAGCAAGGTACAGAACAGGATCTCTTTTGTTTTATGTCTGTAATTTAAGAATTCACCTGAGGGTTTCAGAGACAAACCACTGTTGAAATTTGCAGTTATCCTTAATACAAATATAAGCCCCTTCAGATGACCACTGTAACACTTCCCTGTCCTGAATAGTATGAAAGGGAGGAAAACAATCCTTTGGAATTCATCCCAAAACAGAACTCACTACTAAACTGTTATCAGGAAAAAGAAAAATTAGCTTTCCCCTTCCATGGAGGCTCCTCTTAACTGCCCAAAAATAAGGTGGAATAAAATACTTTTTCTGTCAAAGTCTCTAGAAGCGACTGCAGTGACTGCAATAGAAGTGGCTTGCTCTTGTCTTTCTTTCAGTCTGAAGTCTCACAGGTGCTCAGATGATTTCAGTCCAAGTTAGAGGCATTATCCTCCTAAAAATTGCTTCCTGTGAAATACCCAACAATTTCAAACTGGATCCGAAAGCAACAGGAGATGTTTAATCCTCCCTGTCTCCTTAATGAGGAAAAATGGAGAACTGGGATGCATTTGAACAGGTGGCAAAGAGTTACTACAATCTTAATGTCCATTCTCTGAGAAAGCCCATCGGCCTGATATGAGTGAGTTTCAATTGAATTTCCACAGTGGAGTCAGTTGTTATTTTATCCATCTGACATACGGAGAGATTGTCTTGTCACGGTCATTTCAGTCACGGACATCCACTCTTCACTCTGCTTCATTTGGTTTCACAAAATGTCTAGTTTCTGCAGGAAGGCTGGTTTTGCTTTTATTTCTTGAGCTGAATTGCCTCTTACTGCCTTAAGCAATTTCACTTGGAGGAGCTAGGCACACAGGGATGAGGGATACCTCTATTTGCAGGATGCCTTCCTCACACAAAAGATTCAAGTCTGAGACTAGGTGATTTTTATGACATTTTTACATCCTCTTTTGTGTGCTTGTTCTGTTAGCTACAATGTGATTTTTTTATCAACAGATTGGGGATCTCCATGTGCTCTGTTCTGTGGGGAGAAATAATAGCTTTCATTGACCCAACTGATACAGCTGGGGAAAAAAAAAAATGTTTACTTGGGCCCATCACCTCTTTTCAGATCTGAAAAATAATTTGCATGCTTGCAGGAAGAGTCCTAAAGAGAAAGCTCCTAAAGAGCAGCTGTCTCTTATCACACACTGTTCCCAGCTTCAAAATGTATGAACAAATGTATTGGGAGTGATGAATAATAAATAATCTTTATCTCAACACACTCTTTTAGTCCACAAAGTCTCGAGACACTTCAAAAAAAGTAATAAACTTCCTATAAAGAATAAGGACCGATGTGCTGCCACCTCCACAAGGGGAAGTGGCAAATCAAATATGCACAGGCACTCTACAGAGGACAGATACACGCTGTCACGCAGAGCACTTGTGCATTGAAGCATGCATAAAAGATAGGAAGAGTTTTCAGGGTTTTTCCTCATATCCACAAGCACTTGTCTGTTGATGAAAAGCAAACTGGAAAGGAAAGATAACCAAGGAGAAAGCCTGCATTATCATGACTTCTAAAATGAAGTCATAATTAGATTTAAAAAACACAGTAACCCATATTTTAGGTGAATTTTAAAAATAGAGTGGGACTGACCAGCTTGGAATTTGCCCAGAACACCAATTTTGAGACGCTTGCCTGTTGGGAAACCACCCAGTCCTTGTCAAACATCTGCATTTCTCTATATTAAGAAGCACAGGAGCTGCAGGAGGGCAGCGCCCTCTCAGGCCAGATTCTGGGCATTTGCTAAGTGCCAGCTCAGGAGCCTGCACACAGGAGTTTCCTGAAAACGTTACTGCACTTCGGCACCATGTACTTGCCTTGCAAATTTTCCTTTGAGCTTTGTTCTGCAGCTCCTTTTGTCATTGGGGCAGTTGATGTGAATTGGGTTGAAGATACAACCCTTTGTGCCCCGTGGCTGAGGACTTTGGCTGCCTTCACGCCCCAGCCTGCTTTTACACAATTGCCACCATGGCAGAGTTTTAGAGAAAAATGCTGTTAAGGTGTGAGAAAATCTATGAGATAAAGCCACTCGGGCTAAGAAAAGCAAAACAATTGGCTCAACAGTATTTGCTGAGATGGGGTTGCTTAAAGCTCAGGGATTCAAGAGGAAAACACTGGCATGAAAAGCTGTAAAATCCTAGGAAAAGAAAAGCAAATAATAGGAAGACAGCAAATCTGCCACATCAAAGATCAGCCTACACCAAGGAGCAGAGGCAGACCATTCCCTCACTTGACTTATGACTGCCTGTTCAGCAGAGACTCACCCAGAATCACAACAATATTTACATGGCCATGTAGCATAGTAGTCCCAGCTACCCATGGCATGTATGCACCAATAAATAAAAGTTGTGGACTCTGACGCTGTTTTTCTTGCTTGCAGGCTCAAGAGATACCCAAGCAAAAGCAGCTAGAGGCAAAAGGTTAAGGAGGAAATGAGCCTTTTCAAGAGGGATACCTACTTCCATCCCTCTTCCTCTGATTAATTCCCTAGTATTCATTCTCTCTGGGAATCACAAACTATCATCAAACTCTGGGCTCATGGCAGCTGGTCATGGTAAGGCAAGAATGCTGCTGGCTGAAGAAAGGAAATACATTAGTCAAGCCTTTTCTCTCACCTTCCTCTTGGCTAAAGGAGCAGGACAAAAGAGCAGACATAGGTAAGGACTCCAGCAAGATGAGGTAGTTCAGAGTAGAGGTAAAAATTAGTATTACTGCCTTTGGTATGATGGTTGTGGAGACTCAGAGTGTGTTTGTGCTCATCCAAGTAGACTACAGACATATTTCTGTTCCTGAAAGGAAAAGCAGGAAACTAGGTGTTCCCTGAAGAAGGAAAACAAATGCTTTTGTCCCCGTCCAGATGTTCTTCCCCACAGAAATTCAGTAGTGCTGTATGATTTCCATCTAACCTGGGCAGTAGGAGCTCAGGCATTTGTTGCCATCACTTACAGGCTTCCAGTGGCCCAAATAGGAATTAACTGCATATGCAGGGCTGTGGAGAAAGCCTGTGCTTTAGAGAACTGACTACCTTCTGCAGTACAGGGGAAACCTGGCTGACAGCCCATCCTTCAAGCAATGCAGATTTTCTAGTTCACGTAAGTGTTCCTTTCTTCCCATTTTCATGCTTTAAAAACCTCCCTTTTTAAATCAGGGTTAAATCACAAACAAACAAATGCTAATAGAAAAGATCACATGCATAACCCCTGCAGTGTATTTACCTATGTAAATAACATGTAATTTTCACTATTTAATTACTGTTTCATGTCCCAGTTCCTGCTGTAGTCTATATTTAAATTGCATATTTGCCTCTATCTACTTTCTCATAATGTGTCTTGATATGAATATTCATACCACCATTGAGTGGCTGATTACTTCTGTGCTAACCTTGAAAATACTTCCCTTGCAACACAACAAAGAGCCGGGTGCTGTGGTTGTATAACAGCAAAGAAAAGAAAATGCAATAAATAATGCTCAGGCTGTTTGGGATCAGACTATATTCTCCTTTGTTTTTTCCTCAGCAGGTACTTTTTCCTCTTCTTATAAATTAAGTCAAGTTACTCCTGACCATAGTTCCCTGAATTATAACTCTGGAGACTGGATTTCCATAGAAAAGGAGTGGTGCAAGTAATAGGCAATGCAGAATTCCTGCCCATGGTTCAGCCTTTTCAGATGGGAGAGAAAAACATTTTCTCTTGCAGCTGGATGCACATTTCTTTTTAATCATGTGAAATCTGAAAGAGCATTTTTACTGTTCTAAATCAAAAAACAGTCTGGAGGAGTTATCTGAGGACAAAAGCAAGGAGAAAGACCAACAGAATCAAGCCTGATGAAATAACCTAGAACAGTCTGAATTTGAACTTATATCCATTATGACTGGTTTATATCATGAAACTTTGATGTTCAACTTATATTTCAAAACAAAGGCTTTTTTCTCTTTTTCCGTGAACAGAACAATTTAATTTGGAAAACGAATAAAGAGACATTTTTTTCAACACTTCTCTGTTTCATAATTCAAGATATAGGGGGAGAAACAGGCTAATTTTCCCTGATTTCTTTTGCAGTTTAACCCCTAGGATGGAATGGCCCATGGCCTGGCAAAACCTGTTTACCCCCACAGACTATGGAGAAAGTCTGGAGTCACTCTGAGCCTGTCAAACACATCCAGATATTTCCTGGGCTGGGTGACTCCCCATATCCAGGACCTTTACTAGTGACAGAAAGACAGACAGGTTTGCAGGTGGTGGGAAAGGGAATTATCTTATGGCAATGTCATATGGACTCCTGGCCATGCACTAAACAGTCTATCACTCTTCTAGCCCTCATTTACCTCCTCTTGAGCAAAACCTGCACACCTCAGTTTCCCCGTCCTGCTCAGTTAATCTCCTTGAGGCTGGTTTAAAGATGCCTGCAAAGCAGCTGAGCTCACAGCCAGGTGACTTGTCCTGCTTTTTTGTTTGAGAAGAACACATTGCTTTAGTCTACACTGCTTATACCTTCACCTCTAGGGGTGTCTTCTAAGTATCTTCACACCTAAGGCATCGTTCCCTGACAACTTTGCAGTTATGACTCAGTGACTTCAGAGATTTCCAGCCTACAGAAGAGTGAAAACTGGTCTGAGGTATGAATTTACTCCTGTGAGAAGCCAGGGGGTGTCTCCTGCTGAGACACGATTTTATTTCATGGCCTCTGCTGGTTAATCACACACTCTGGAGTGGCTAAGGAAGTGAGTTACTGAGTTTGCTGAGATAAAGCAAAAAGTTTAGGCTGGTATGGATCTTCACCTGATTAATTGCAGTGGCTGAGGGTTTCTCAGCTCTGCTGTCTCTCCTCTTTTCTGTCTCCACTGCTGCCTGTAGAAGGCTCTTTAGGTCTGCCCACTGATGCAGCCCCACAGAGGCCAAATACCTCCATTGGCATTGAGAACACAAATGGACACAGTCAGCATGGCAAGATTTTGCTATGGCAGCCTTTCTCTGGATCCCAATTATCAGATTTGCTACAGCACTGGTTTAGGACCAGGCTAAAATGTAGGCCCACTGTTCCACACAGGAATTTGTGGAAGGAAGGATTCCAGGGAACAGCACCCTGTACTGCCAGGTGACAAAGGTGCACTCACAGTCAGAGCCCGCTGTTGAAAATCAGATTTAATAACTTCATTTTGTAGACAGAAGCATAGAGAACATTCTTTATCGAGGACCACCCCTTTACCGCATTAAAAGAGTTCTACTGGGACATAAAAATGTAAAAATACTACTGCCAAAGTTATTAAAATTAGATTGTTATGTAATGTCCTGTCATTTTTAATCTATGCAGGCTGCATCTTGCTCTTTTACACAGTTCAAAGTTGAGATGGACAAACTTCAAGTAACTCTATAAGGAACAGCAGGAAACTATCAGATCGCAGAACTGTTCTGAGCTTTAAATAAGTTTCATCTTTAATGATTCTGCTCTGCCTCCAAATAAACTGAAAAATGACTAGAATCTAAAGCTTATTTAGGGAGTTGCCATAGTAACAATTAACTACCTCTAAGCCCTTCAGCTTTATTTTATCTTTTTTTCACTAAGGTGCCCTAAATTACTTGAATCCTGAATTGCTACAGTAATATATCCATGTCTTTGAACTAAGTGACATGGTTTTGCTAGAACCCTCATTATGTGAATATTGATTGAATTTCTAATTGGGACTAGACATCATCTTGCTGACAGCACCACTGCAAGAAGCCATGTAAGAGCAAGGAAGATTAACAGAAAAAAAATAGAAAAAAAATAAGAATGTTGTGTCTCTAGGGAAGCAGCTAGGATGATCAAACTGAGGAAACAGTGAATGAAGTAGAAGTTTAATGATTGGGTTTATATGGACAACAAACCTCCTGCAGATGCAGTGCCATTTGTTTCAGCTATTACCCTCTTACACTCTATTAAATAAAAATATATCAGAGGAACGCAAAGAGACTGATTTTGACCTGTGAATTAAATAATTATTCATGACAATGCAAAGGGCCTATTAACCCTAATTATTCTAATTTAGGTGCATTTTCCACTTTGTCCTGACATGAGCAGTCCCAATGCTATAAATTGTTTCATGAAATGTTGTGCCCTATATTTTCCTTTATTACTTTGTCTGTAGTCATTTGACTTTATCCACAAAAGACAAGCATTTACCCCTATTTCTTAGATGACACTCAAGTCTGTAGCATTAACACGTTTTGCTATTCTTATATCTGTTCTGCATTCACATCTTTCATATCACTCCTGCTTGATTTCTGCATAGCCCTTATTTATTTATTGTTCCAGAAGAAGGAGTTCATTTTCATCTTGTGGGATTTTTTTACCATAAAGACAGTATGTTTCTAACTTTCCCAGTGAAAGTGGGAAAAAAATACCTATCCATGGCATTTTTCAAAAAGGAAGTAGTTTTTCTTACATCAGATAACTATGAGAAGTAACTGATAAAAATTGAACTTTAAATGAAGTGGAGCAAAATAATTCCCAATTTCACTTGGTATGCCTTTACTAATGTCCGTCCTAAGGCAACAAGGAAAAAGTAGATGACTTTATTATTGCTTTGATGAAAACAATATTCATCTGGATTACCCTTAAACCTGTCCTGGGGTTTAATAATCACTTTAACTGCAGATAGCATTAAAGGAATAGCTCGATACTGGTTTCGTATTATTTTCTCCATTTCTGAAAAGAATCTCTGCAAGTCTGCTGAATGCCTTTTTTGATTACAAAAGAACAATATCCTAAAGCAAAGATGTTAGCTTCATCCCTATATCTGACAGGAAGAAACACAATCATGCAATGCAAATAAAATCTGGAACAAAAGGGTAAGATATGGTCATTTCTGAACCAGAGAAAATGATTCAGCAGACATAGATTTTTTTTTGTCTGCACTGCAGTTCTCAGAATTTTCATAATTTACATGACTAAGAGATGTTTGGCTCCTAAACCTTGTATTTCACAGGGAAATAGCATCTGGCTATTTGGACTGTTATATTGACCTTGGAGAGCTTCCTCTATGTATTTTTCTCTTGCAAAAATACCTACTGCTATCACGTAAAGCAAAATAGCAGTGACACCAGACTTCAGAACATGATATAGCGTGAAGCAGACCCAGTTCTCAGGCCATGCACTGTTTGCCCTCAGCATAGGACAGGACAATCACACAGTTCTGCCACAGGCTGGCAGAATGAGTGGAGTTTTCAGCCACAGCTACACTCTATCTCGAAAGGTGCCAATTTGAGCACTACAAAATGTATCTATCACCCTCACACATTCCAGCCAAATTGCCCTTCTCCCTTACAAGTCAGCTACTGGTTTCTATCTCCTCTTACTGTTTTGCTAAAATTGTTCTAGCAGGCTGTGCCTGCTAGGACAGGATAGCTGGAGGTGGCTGACTGTGACACGTCTGGAATTACAGGTGAGATGGATGAGTGGAGCAGGGAGAGCCACTGGGGCTGGGGGCAGTGCCAATGTGGCTCTGGCTCTGGCCATAACTCACTGACTAGCAGCAGGCTGCCTTACTGAGAAGGGACTGAACTGGGCTGGCAAGGCTGGAGAGTACAAGCACTGTGTCCTCAGTGGGTGCTCAAGGAAATGTGGGGCTGAAAGAGGCTCTGAACAAGCTGACCCCACGCCAGCCCGCAGGTGAGGGAGGGAGTGCCCACCCACTCTCAGCAGCACTGGGGCAAACATCGCTTCTGCAGGCAGCTTCTGCAAGGGCCAGTCAAAAGGGAACGGCTGGAAAGGCAGCTTTAATATACACTACACCTATTCAGCAGCAATTTTCAGAGACAGTTGCTAAAAATACCTCCCCTTCTCCCTGTTTTTCTTCACAGAATGGACACGCTGTATTTTCTGAAGACATCTCACTTTGGAAGCAACTTCTGACTATGGGCACTAACCTCACAAGCAGCCATCATGTCTTTAGGCCTTGGTTGTCGATGCCCTCTGATGCTCTGTCCTCCTTCTCCTCTGGCTCCATGGGAGGGCTGTTTGCCAGTCCTTTCCTCTGAGACCCGCGTGGCAGCAGAACAAACAAGCATCACAGCCCCAGAGACTGCCCACACCTTATTTTCAAGGAAGGCTGTGACAGCTTGCATGAAGGGTCTGTCTCCCTGACTCTGCCTCCATCTGCTCAGCCTTTCCTGGACAAGCTGGATGTGGCCTCCACAATGTGCCCCTCACTGCATGTAATACTCAACACAGAACCTGAATGTACAAACATAACACATGCTTTTTTTGTACATATGCTTCATTCATTCAGCCTTTTTGATTCAGACACATTGATTCATGCATTTACTTTCCTTGGAGATATTAATACCAGCTCATACATAGAGAATGGGAAAGGAAGTGGCAATAGCATTGAATTTGGCCTGTGACAGATGTTTGCAAAGATAGTTATGGTGTCTGCCTGCCATACATCTTTGTTTCTTGGACAATGTGAGTGGTAGAGAAATGCAGGAGAAAGAGAGAGAAGGATTGTAAACCTGAGGTGTATGTCTGGAAATGAAACAATTTTGTACATTCATTGCTTCTGTCTAGAGAGGACACATCTTAAAACTATGAATTACACTCTGAACCTGAGGAGAAAAAGCTATACCTTTGATTTCTTGCAGAAAAGTGCTGAGGTTTTTCTACAGTGAGCAGAAAGCAGAGTGTGCTTTCAAAAGTAGCTGAAGTCAGTTACAAAAGGACCCAACTGTTAGAGTCCAGCTGGAGCCTGGTGCTGAAAGGCAAAATGCTCAGTAAAAACCTGGTTTGTACCTTCAATGAAAATAGTCAATTTTAGACAAATGCACAGGTATGTTCTTTTGCTATCTGTGAAATTACATTTGCATATTACCAAGGAAAGCATTTGTACTTACTAGACATGAGAGATACAGTAAGTGAATGACTGGTTGCTAAAAATCCCAAGTGATGTTTGGGATCACTGAAGTATGGACTGACCTTCTCTTTTCCTTCCCCCTTGCTCCCTTTACTTCTGCAGATCTCAAATCCCAAAAAAATGGGATGATACCATCAGCAGATGCCTGGTATCTACACTGCAAAGATTTTTTTGCTCTGTAAGTTTAATTACGAATGGCCAATATATGTGAGCCTTGTGAGCAAGTTCCTTTTCTGCGTGATTTTGCAACCTATTTAAAAAATGAAGTATTACAGTGGGAATAGACATATTTTCATGATTCATGAAAACTTTGGGCACAGATTCGGTCGAACACTTCTCAGATTTGGGCTATATGCCCCTCCCTGTTCAAAATGTATCTGTTCAAACATATGCTTCAAGATCATAGAATTCAAAAGGAATTAAAAACCTGCCAAAATGCTTTCCTAAGAAGGCATTTTTTGGGAGTATCATGCTGGGGACTCTCAAAATAAAAATGCCTGGCTGTCACTTACTGTGGTACTTGTAGTTTCGCATCCCTCAAAACAGTCTACAGGGTGTCCCACTAAGGTCCATAGTTTTTGGAGCAGAATTTTAGTAACCAAGTGTTTAAGAACATTTTTGACATTAATGACAGGTCTCACAGGAATCAAAGCATCACCAAATATTAAAAATTGATGACAGGATATAGGCATTAATAGGTGCTTAAGAGTTTTGCTGTGTCCAAGTCTGAGTGTGAGGAACTGTGTTGCTAACCAGGCAGAGAAATTTGTTTTTGTAGCAATTTGCTTGGAAATGGTATTTTTAAATAGAATTCCCTGGCTGAATCAGTACGTATTTGACTTGGTACCTAAAACTGCATACCTTAAGAGGGTACTTAATCTGCTTTTAACAGCCAGGACTTTCAGTATGTGAATAGCCATTCTGCAAACTGCAGCCCTTTGCTTTACCTGAGAGTTGCAGCTCAATATCCTGGCATGGAGGTAACGTGCTGCTCACATGTACATCTCCATCACTTACCTTCATTTCCAAAGGCATCCCCAGCTGAAGCACATTATCATGCTGTGCTCATGAGTTAATGATCAGAGCTAGGTTTGAAGCAGTCACTCCCACTTAGGCACAGCCCAGAGCGTTTCTTCAAAAATTCATTATAAGGATCCCCATGCCATTTTCCATGTGCTTTGAATCAAGGCTTTCACACATCTGAGCTCATCCTAGATGGGGGTCAAGCAATCTTGAGACACTGACATCATATCCCTGTGCACACTGCACAAGTTGCTTCGTAATTTCTTGTTCATATTTTCACACATATGGATTTCTATTCACATCCCTAGTGACTGTGTATATATTGGGCTAGATAGGTTGCCAGACTCACCTGGGAGGGCATGATTTATGCTCGTATGGATAGCCTTCCTCCAAGGTAACAGTAGTTCCCAAGACATTACAGATATTAATCTCAAAAAGATGTTGCTCCTCTCCCTGGGGAATCCTGTTTTCCATACTGCTTTGCATGGCAAACCCTACTATCTGTTACAAGTGGGGAGAAGCTCAAGGGAGAGAGTGAAAACTGATCCACGATGGACTTGCTGGATTATTTTCTTTTTTTTATGGTTAGCCTCCACAGTGGATGCTACCAACTTCAATTTAATTCACTATTCTAATTTTCATGCTCCTTAGTTACACATAGATGGTAAATAAATGCTTCACAGTGAATCAATTGAGTGTATTGGGACTTGAACTACACTTGTTGCTAGATATAGATAAATAGTGAATCAAAACTGATATAAGTCAGTAGAAAAAATGTAGTGGCAAGATACTGTTTTTAACTACATAACAAACCAGATCCTAAATCATATTGTATCTTTAGTTGTTTGTCTTGGGCTGCATAAAGGGAACAATTTGGAGACAGAAAGTTTCTCTCTTTTCCTGTTCTACCTCCCACACTTCTCTATATTGGTGAATGGCCCTTCATACCTTGGAATTTATACTAACAGCTGCATGGCACAGAATCACTTGAAGAGGAAATGGAGGCTGGAAAATTTTCTAGAAAAACAAAGGTAAAAAGATTTCCAATTCAGCACACTCATGAGATCCTTATATTGTAACCGGGAATCTTGGAAAAGATGAAACAAAATCCAAAGCAGAGTCTTGCTATGGTTTCTGCTGAAAGGCAATTAATTTTTTAAAATTGTGTGGTTTTTACATGTAGCATTGCTTACCTAAAAATTCCTTTACAGACACTCCTTTCTGGTGCTGCCTTGCAAGGATATTATGGTTACTATTGGAATAAGTCAGGTAAAATTCCACTGTTCAAGGTATTACAGTTGATAATTGCTCCCTTTTTTATAAACAGTAATTATCTTAATATACAAATATATTGATCATGGACCTTTTTCACCCCTCCTATTTTGTATTTCTTAGTGTCAAATACAGTTTACAATTATGTTTCTAACTCTCCCTATTATAGAGCGCTCCAGTTTCCTCTTTGTAAATTTGATTTTGGCAAGCTGACTGTACTTCCAACTCACATTCCTTTTGATGTTGTACACTGTACAAAATGGGCCATTCAATAAAGTTTGGGTTTGGAAGGTTTCACAGTTTGCACAAAGTAATCCAGACAGAACAAAGAAGTAACCATACAGAATTCTGATGACACACTCATGAGTGGATTTTCCCCTGTGGGGATGTTCATATTTCATACAAATTCAGAGGTTCCAGTAGTATTTGAGGTATCAGCAAATCAGAACTATGCCAAAAATCAATCAATTTCACTGTGAGTAACAACGGAACTGGAAGGAGCTCCCATAAGGCAGGGAAGGTGCAGAAAAAAACAGGGGAGTGAGATAATGTTAATTGGATCCTTGACATGTTACCACTTCCTGCTGAGCCAGGTTTCAGATAAGACATTTGAATGTGGATAAAATGTGATAAGCTAGTTTGGGATGAGTTATACAGAAATTACATTTCCTCAGCTACCTACATACCATTACACTTTACTGTTAGAAACACTCAGTCTAGATGTATCTACAATTTAAATATTTGAGAGCTTACTACGGACTGAAGCGTTACATAGCCTCAGATTTCTCACCTCTACCATAAGCTTCTTGAGGAACCCGAAGAAGGAGCTGTTAAAAGCTGCAGTGGGTTGTGTCAGTGTGTGAAGATATCTATGCACAATATTAAATACATCTCTGAAGTACATCTTCTCCTACCTAGAGATATTCAGTGGTGAGAGGGAGGGGAACCTCCTGAGAAATCATTCAGATGATCTGATGCTGGGTGAGAATCAAAGGAATCATCTGGAGATCAGTGCAGTCATTTGTAAAAGATAACCACTTTCTGTGAAGATGTACAACTTTGGAGAAACACTACATAGATTACAGATCAAGGAGAATGTCTGTTTGAACAGTAAGAGTAATGAAGGTCAGGATGTGATTGCTTTCTAATTCACCTTAGCCTGTAAACAATGGGCCTGGTGGGCTGCTATGCTCAAATTCTTTGGAAGAGAGTCCATGGATTCATTGGGGCGTGGGTTCTAACTGAACTAGGATTTTTGTTCTTAATGTATAAAAGCATGAATATCCAGTGAACATTACTTATACATTACATTGCCTACATGTTTTAGTACAGCACACTAGAAAAAAAAAGTATTTTGAGGGAGTCAAGGGCAAAAGTGAAATCAGGACCTATTATATATGTTATGGGATATCATCATGCTTTAAATCACAGCCTCCTTAAATCTCTTAAAACAAAACTCAAACTGTTTTGTTTGACAAAACCTCTATCTTTTCCCCCTCAACTTTATTATCCCCATTCTCCTCAGATGGCCCAGCGGTAGGATAAAATAAAACATGATGCAATGACTAAAAGATTGATCCAGACAAGTGAAAAAATCATACACAGAGCATTCCTTTTTAAATTACGAGAGCTTTTAAACGTTTTCTGCAAGAAGATTCAAAAGAGATTGCTTGGTTCATGGCTTTTCAGCCATGACCAAGCTGAATATCATCCTCAAAACTTTGCTCTAGCTCAGCCAGAATTCATAAACTTGCACAGGGCACTGGCAGGTGAAACCCTCTGGCCTCTCTTATGAAGAAAGTCCAGTTTGATATCATATAGTCCCTTTTTGGTCTTAGTATCTACTAATATGTTTTCAACCATGCCAAGTGCAGTAACTCTTCGTACAAAATGGAATCTCTGTTGCCTTTATTCTCTTGGCAGAGGGTAGTGCTAGCTACAATTTAGTCTGGCAAATGAAGAACCTAGAGGACTGACTTACTACTCCTTTTTAGACTGCTCTGTGTTAATTCCGAGAGACTGCCCTCTAGCCAGCCCTTGCATTTCGTTCACTGCATCTTGCATATAAATATTTTACTGTGCTCCAGTATGAAAGTTTGATAGAATTTGAACTGTGGAAGCATGGGTGAGACAAGGATATTCAAGCTTATCTTTTTAAAATAAAAATGGTTTTTATCTTGGCTCTCTTACTCAAGCAATTGAGAAGAAAGTGTATTTGGGGCTATGAGTTTTGCAGGGAGAGGGATTGTATATTCTCATATTAATCATGAAACACATGTTTGGCTATTAAGGGAGATTGTTAAACTGTTCTGAGCCATAAGTTTGGGAAGTCACACCTTCAGAGCATCTTTTCATTAAGACTAGAGTGTTTAGAGGGCAGTTTTTTGTAAAAAATGATACTAATTTACGAAATATCTCTGTGATAAGGTTTCTCTCATTTCACAGTGAGCAGAACAGTGGAAGGGGCTAGAAAAGATGGTTTAGAAGTAAATTGGTTATGAAATTCAAGGTATTTTGTTGATAGAAAGGAAACAAATTATGAGCTTGTAGGTAGATAAATATACTCCAAGCTTGAAAGTATGGATTACTGAACTGAAAAATTATATCTTCTTGACTATAATTGCATAGACCCTAAAAATAGCAAAAAGTGTATTTGGAGTGTGGCGTTCCAAGAGTTTGAAAATTAACGATGAAGAAGTGATGCAATTTGGGACCAATATGTTTCAAGATATCAAAATGCGAGACATGTCAAGATTTTTCTAAATAGAAACTGAAAAATGCTGCCTGCCTTGCAGTTACCATCTCTAAAATAGCCAGTGCTATAAATAGTAATACAAGTCTATGTGCTACCTCTCCCTTTTAGTAGAAGTTTTAATGCATTGGCCTTGACACCACACCCATACTTCTGTCACTTAACTTTGTTTTTTTTCCATTTCCAGAAACAAGATGACTGTACTGCAAAATTTGCCCATAATAATCCCTTAAAACATGGTTTATTTTTATCCTAAAGAGGAACTTTAAAAATTCAAGTCACTATACTTCCCAAACTGCTTAATGCTGTTAACATTCTCCTTTTAGCTTTGCATCACATACAATAAGCATTTCATTTGCCTAATGAAAAACATATTTAAACTAATGAGTACACAGTGTTTTTATTTACATATGCAATTAAAATTTACCACTATTAATAGCTGACAGAGGGGAAGAGAAAGTGTGATTTATTCCAGTAAGAGCACACTCTTTCAAGAGGATAGCGCTTCACAGGCAGCACTGAAGACAGAGTTTTAAAATTGTCATCAGTGTGGAAATAAACAAAATTCTGGGGTGTCCTAGTCCCTGTGGTCCATTCCTGAAGATGAAACCAGCAGCTCTTTACCCCTACCCCTCCGAGGTGCACCAGAATTAATCATCCCTTTGGATCCCCCAGCCCACATTTCTCCCACGTTCCTATGGCTCCCTGGAGGAGCCTGGGTGGGTTCTCCCAGCAGGACCCATCCCGTGGTTAATTCTGTGGGAGCAGAGCCAAGGGCACCAGTCAGACTGAGTGCTCCTCAGAGCCGGGTGGGAGCATGGCTGAGTAAAGGAGTGTGCTGCTCTGCAGATCTGCAGGAGAGGAAAATAACACCAAATGTACATAGAGTGAGGCAGGAGAAGCAGGGTCACTTGCTGCAAATGGCACAGGAGTGAGAAACCCGGAGGTGGGGCTGCCTGCAGCAGGCAGTGGCTATCTGACACTGACACAGAGCCGGGCACAGTGAAATGAGATTAATCAAAAGGACTCAGAGATACAGAGATCTTTAGTCCACCCCATTCTTCTTAGAAACAGAGTTCAAAGACAAGCATCAGACATCAGCTATCACAGTGTGGACAAACATGGCAAAGGGTGCTAAATCTTCCACCTTTCTGCCATTATCTCTCACAGATGTTACAGAGCCTGCCAGGGGAAAGCAGATTTCTGCTTCGAGCTGCACCCTGTGCAAATATGCTCTTGCTGAACAGTGCTGCTACTACAGCACACTCTGTTCTGGCAAGTGAGAATTTTAACAGCAGCACTATAAAGGCACTCAAATTCAACCCATCCTTATTGATATGCACTGATACGCATCTTTCTAAACATTTTGTGAATGGCGTAATCATGGCTAGGACTTGGAAAATATTAGTAATATACATTAAAACAATCTTACTGCAGCTTTACAAGCAGCGATAATTTTGCTTTGACTTGAAACTTTGGGTTGAGTTGCCCATTTTTTAATTTAAAGGAGGACATGAGGAGACAGCAGAGAAAAGATGAAGCCTTAATAACAATACATCTACTGAACAGTAGGATTTTTTTTTTTTTAACTGGCATTCTTGATCAAAACCTTTTCAAGTAGAAAGAGAAACCACAGCTGAAAGATCCTGACTCCAGAAGCATTACCTGCTTATTGCAGCTGAATGTTGGTTCCCTTGCAGATGGCTGGCTGCAGTCACTCCATATTTATGGGATGTGCTCCTGCGTGTGGTGGGAGAAGGGTTGGCAGTGCTGGTACCAGGGCTGATCGAAGTGATCATTGCTACTTTGCTTACACAGACAGACACTCACACGCTGCAAGGCAAAAACAGGTTGAAAAGCTGAAAGGATGTGGAAACTCCAAGCTGTAATGTCTAAAGATGGGCTGTTGATGCAGTGGCTTTCCCAGGTGGAGAGCTTTGGAAAAAGGCTAATACACTGAGAGGTGCATCTGCAGTTCTGAGGCAGAGGTGATTAATGACATTAGGGATAGTTTTGCACTCACAGTCTCGGTGCAAATATCTGGGCATGACCATGGCTAACCACTCCAGCCCCCCAGCTGGCCCACAGAGCACAACCACTGTGTGCTCAAACACAGAGTGTGGGTGCAGATTTAGTGCCTGTGACACTGCCGTGTCTCCAGATGGGGCTGCTGCAAATGGAGCTGTGTGGAAATGCAGGACTTTGTGCAGAAACTTGTCAGTTGTGAAGTTCATTTTAAGAGCTGAATCTGTTATTTACTACCTATGTTGTGCTAACACTCATCTCCGAGGTGCTGTTGCTGTTTACAGCATACAAGGAAACAAAAGGAATATCCAATACCAAAAGGAGATTCACTTTTGAGTTACACAGGCTGTAAGGAAACAGGCAGATGATAGAAAACAGGCAAGCAAACCTGTAAACACAGACCAGAGGAATTACCAAGTGCTATGTGCATTATAAAATCAATGCTCTTACTCTCAATGCTGGAAGACAGATTCAGGAGCCTACACTTAGGTAACAATTTCTCCCTTTCTTCCTCTTCTCTCTTTTTATTCATGGCCATAATGTATGTGTTGGGGGGAGAAAAATCAAGAGGATGGCTATGTAAAAATACTGTACTGTGTAAAAGATGCTGTAAATCTCTGATTTGTTTGTCTCTTTCCAATTATGCAGTACCATGAAGCATGAGCAGGGCTGTCAGTGCAACACAGTCAATATTGCTGTGAAAGACTAAATTGTATTCTTTTCCACCCTCTGCTACATTAACAAAATTTCTTACTAAGTTCTGATTCTAGGACATTTGCAATTTGCAGTAGCTGATGATGATGCATGAAGCAGAAAGAATATGTTGATTTTTAAACTGGATTCAGTTGTTACAGGAGGAATATTTTGAAATTATTATTTCCAAACTCTTAAGATTCATAGTGGAGTGCCCTAACTATTAATTATGGAATACCAAGATGTTACTTTAAGAGAGTTGATTTTCTAACTAATTGCTGCATTACAAAAGTAGTTATTAGATGGTTCTAGAATCTCTTGCCTCCTCCCCCAGCAATTAATTAGTCAAAATTAAATAAATGGTAATATTATGGTTAAATGACTCAGGTTCTAGATGGCCGTAGGTGATACAGCTGCAGTGCCTTAAGTTCTACTGACAGCCTGAGCTCTCAGGAGAAACATTAAACAGCAACTCAGTACATGTTTTATGCCTGATGATCATTGAGTTCCATTAAAACATATGTGTACTGGTTTGAAGAAACACATCTTATGAATTAGTACGAAATGGCTTTCAAAGAGAAAAGAGCTACTTAGTAAGTAAGTTTCAGCCCTGCCCTTCCTTTTCTTTAAGCTTATGGATTCTTGTTAGGGTTTCCCCCTCCTCCCCCCAGAAATTCATTGATGGTTTTGCCTTTAAAATTCAGCATGGTTTCACAAGACTCTTTTCCAGAACAGCATGTAAAATGTATTGCTGAAACGGAAGGATATTGCACACAAAAAGAAACTGGTCAAATAATGTGGCTGCTCTGAATTATTCACAGCTATCTAGCAAGCATTGTTTGCAATAGAGCAACTAAGTAAACAGGATGGAAAATGAGTTTTGGCATGATTCTAGGAATTAGCATTCTCCATTTCTATGGTAACATTGATAAAAATTGTTGCTAATAATAATGAAATACTCGCAGAATAAAAATAAGCAAGCTAAATAGAAGGCATCTATTGTAAGCTTAAGTGTTTTTCCCTTTCTACTGGGAGACACATGTACAAGCTTGCACACATCTCAACTTTGGTACAGCACAACTTAATGCATATATTATTAGCTCAGCTTGCCAGCAAGTAAAGACAGATGTTTGATGAATACGTATTGACCTAGGATAGCTATAGGAAGACTATTAACACAGAAAAACCTATGAAGAGATTGTGCTTGTTTCACAGGCATTTTGTAGAATCATAGATTCATTACCAACTACTAATGAATCCAGGGTACATTAAAATTTTTGGCAGTTTTTCTCTGACAAGAATGCCCAATGATAGAAAACCACAGAAGGAACTTTCTCAGCTGAGAAAATTTGCCTAATAAATTTATAGTCTTGGGTAGAAAATAATTTTCTTTAGCTCTAGCTATTAATATAATGTATTATATAATTCTTATCAGTACACATATACATATTTATATACTTTTATTGTTTTATAGATCTGTGTCTAGAAAATAAAAATTTGCCTTACCAGAGTTTCTCAAATCTCAGTTGCAGTGGAAGGAAAATAAA
The DNA here is from genome assembly GCA_026261815.1 of Monarcha castaneiventris obscurior. NCBI lineage: Eukaryota > Metazoa > Chordata > Aves > Passeriformes > Monarchidae > Monarcha > Monarcha castaneiventris. The sequence continues at coordinate 26,232,209 of JAMPIT010000886.1, read as the reverse complement.
AAACCATAATGCAAATCTTACGATCCCTTCCCTTAGCAGAAAACTTGTGAAGGTTCTTGATGATACAGAGGAGAGAAGTCTGATCCCATCACCAAATGAATCAAAATCCATTACAGGGAAACAAGGAAGAGAAGGAGGGATGAAGAATTATAAAACCTCATCTGCATGTTAAGCTTTGCCTCAAATACAATCTGAATGTGCAGCAAAGCTCTACCAGCTTTACATAAGCAAAGCTTCTCATTCATTTTCACAGGGTTCTGTATTTTTAAGTTCCAGAGAGAAGGAAAAAACACTGAAAGTTGTCAAATATTTTCAGCTTCTGGGTGGAACTGAATGGCTGATCTGAAAGACAGATTTAGCAAGGTTTCCGGGGCACAGTGAAAAAATACAAATAATTTAGAGACAGTGTGTGGGAGATGAAGCGTCTAAGTGAACCAGCAGCCTCGAGAGCAGCCGGGGGAGAGCATTGTCTAAATCATCTGGGGAAAAGAATAATACAGCACCTACTGCATGTATGCTAGGGGAGGTATGAACAGCTTTCTGCCACAGAAAATACATTTGGATCAAAGATACAGTGTGAAACTCGACAAAAGCTGCTGCAAGCAGCTCCAGCCAGTGCTGTTAGTGAGTGAGTGTGTGTCAGCCCGTGCTCCTCAGGTGCCTGCTGCACCTCTCTGTGCTGGCTTGTGCCTTTGCTCCTCCTCCTCCTTTGGGGATCAGACCCCAACCCTCACCTTCGATGTCCTCAGGTCTATAGCAGGGCTCACACATGCACTCTGGATAACAGAGTTTGAAAACTCTGTCTGCAGAATTTTTTGTTTGATAGAGGACTAGAAACAGGAGGCTCCTTTGAGAGTTCCAGCCAGGAGAGCTGCTGGACTAGCACTGTAGCTCCCAGTGGAAAGCAGCCTGCTTGCCTTGCAAATCAGACATAGCACACAGCTGCTCAATTCATGGTGGAAAGTGAAACATTGCATAACATGCACTCATTTTGCACCGTTACATAAAAGTCTCGAGGTTATTTAATTCTGCTGGCTATTCCAGTCAGTAGCTATTAGCAGGAATCACCTGACCAGCACCTGGTGGTCATCCAGGTCACACCAGGGTGGACCTGCACCACGGGCACCACCCGTCTGGACAGCCTGGAGCAGTGAGGGCCTGTGGAAAGAGGTTGTGAGCCCTCAGTCGGACCAGGTTGGTTTTCTCTAACAGAAGGACAAATACGCACCAGTGACAGCACAGCTTGGGGAGAAGCGAAGGCAAGGAGCAAGGTGAGGGTCTTTCTCATCAAAGAAGTCTTGAACCCAGCAGTTTAGACCTTGGAGATTAAGAAACATCAAAGACTAAAGCCATTGGAGACCAAAGTACAGCATCAGAGTCTTGATATTGTCACTTGACTAATCTGTTAACTGCTTGCTTTTCCAGTTGTTATCATTTAGATTGTCATGAGCTACTTGACAAACAAGTGCCTGCTAGGAGCTGGGAGGTTTGCCTGGTTTCTCACTCTAGCAGAGCATCTCAGCCATCAGGGCTATCCCCCAGGTCCCTTATCACAACAGCTGTGACAGTATAACATTAGAGAAGCTTTATTTCCTTCTGACCCACTGAAAAACAGCCAGAGAAACACAAGTGGTAAGAAAATGCTGGCAGCTCTGGGCTGCCTTGAGCTGGCCCTCCTGGCCCAGGCATGTCAGTGGGTGTCAAAGCCTTGTAAGGATAAAAACTTGCAGCAATAACAACTAATTAAACATGTTTAGTCAGGGTATCAGCCTCTGTCACTTCCCACCACATATCAGTGCCATGAAATTAAATTAATTTCTCACAGTTTCCCTGTTGTGAAAGGAAACCTTTCCACTTTTTTCCTGAGAATGCCATTTCCTAAGGAAGGTGTTAAGAAAGGCTGGGGAAGCCATGGCAATTAATATCTGAACTGTTTGCAACCAGTGTTATTATGGGATTAAGCTCATTTGGGGAATGAAACACAAAACTGAAATAACAGTCTTTAATTTGTTCAGGGAAAACATTTCAAGAGACTGTCCAAAATGCTCTTTGGTGAGGGATGTGGAACATCATTTAGATGCCATGTATGTCACACCAGTTATTTTGGAAATTCAAGTTGTAATTTTCTCTAGTCATAGCTGTATACAAATTAAGATAATTAAAAAATTATAATGCATAAGATATGGGTCTTTCAGGAATGAAAAAAACTAATTTGAAGGGTAATTTTCATAAAACTTAAATAAAGAACAAATTAGAAGATGTGCAATCCATGAAATATTAAAAAGTTTAATTTAGGTACTTGCTATAGGACTTAAACTTCAAAAAATAATAAAAAAAGGTAATTTCAAAGATTGACTGGCCTCACAGGGTGAGAGACACAAACATTTGGATTATTAGTTCTGACAGATTTTTCATTTTGTTGTTTCTGCTTCATCCTTTTTCAAAATAATAACAATTTATTTCTTTACAGAATCTTTTAACTTGTTCTTAGAATTCTGTATGAGGAGAGGATTGTATTGAGTTCATTTACACCCTAAACATGAAAAGACAAAATCCCCTGCCTTTTAGTGCCACTTTTTAAGTAACGCAAACTCTATTCACACGACAAGTCCTAGCTGGTGCCTTAACTGCTCAATATCCTTAGTGAATCTGGCTAATTAACAAAAACCATGTCATAACCTCAGCACTATTTTTGTGAAGTACTGAACAAAACCAGACTAACAGGATTGTCACAAAAGGTAAAGCAGAATCTGTCACTTATCATTTCTGTATTTTTTCCCCAGGCCTTCTGAATTTGCTCCTTTGTACAAGGTGACTGCTTTTGTCCTTGCTTGCACATCTGTCCACACACATTCTGATCTATAAAAAGTGTTTTTATTTCTATGGATAACAATCACACTTTAATATTTTACTAGTACAATAATTTTTCTCCAAAGTACCTCTGTTTATTCCAATTATTTACCCTCCTAAGCACACAACTCTCAGGTACTTCTTAGTAAATGCACTTTTTTCATCACTTCTTGGCTGTGCTTCTCTTGACATGTGAACTCCTAAACCTCATGCATTAAAGAAATTCTACTATTAAATCAGTACTTTATTTATAAACACAGATTGAAATTGGTACAGAACTTCCTTTTCTCTTCCTGTAACCAGTGCAGCCAAGTCTAGATTAATGCTGGGACTTCAGCACAGAAACACAGCCACAAATCCTAACATCCTAAGTATTTTCTCTTTTTAATCAATTTTGCCTTTAGCCAAAATTGAGGTAATGTAGAAATAAACCTGTCAGATGTAATTTCACCTCTCCAGTCCGTCCGCTGGATAGCACAGAGCCATGCTGTTCATAAGCATGGATATAACTGCTGGGAAGCCTCTAGCCAAAGTCCCTTTTCCAGTGTATCTCTCCTTGCATGTTTTAATTTAAAAAGAAAGTATTAAACTAATCATTTAGATGTAGAACTCTTCCCTGTATTCTGAGGGAAAGCAAAGATTTCATTACTTAGCTCTCGCAGCACCCTCTGGTCATCCCATTAAACACAGGTCCCAGAACGGGACATTTTTAAGCATGCATTGATTCACTTTACCAGAACAATTCTTTGCCATGATTGCTTCTCTCATATCATTTATCTCTTCAGCTAAAAATCAGTTATTCACCAGCTGAGATTTATTGGGCCTGACCTCTGCTGGAGCCAGCACTAGCAGTATTACAGAGAACCCATGAATAGTTACAGGCCACTGTGGTAAACCACAGGGCAGATGGAAACCCAGAGACCTGGAATGGCGTGCCAAAGAGTTAGAGAAAACTGCTCAAGGGATTTATGAATAAAACCTGGGATTCAAGGAAAGGATCAACTCACACTTATCAGGCTGCTCACATGAGGAAAAAAAAAACCCCTGCTCTTCCAGGTGCATGCGTGACTCGATGTGACAGGATTGTTTGCAGTCCTGCCTGGGATGGTTTTTGTGTCAGAGCAACCACAGGATCACAATCCATGACTGTCTGATTGTCACAGCAATTGCTGCTTGTGGAGCCTCCTGCCCCGGCCCTCGCGGGCTCTGGGCCGTCAGGGCATCACTGGTGCTCCTCACAGAGACTGCCCTTCATCTGAAAAGCAGCAGAGGGGAACAGGCAAAAACCACATGAAAAACATTGCAAACCTTTTGAACTGGATTTTCCTTTAAGTGTGTGTAAAAATGCTGACGAAGCTGGTACCTGAGCGCAGTCTCTCGCTGCTGCACCTTGCCCTTTGGCAGGTATATCCTGCACTTTGCCAACAGCCCTTTCACACAGCTTAATCCTTATCCTGACCAATCTTAACGTGTGGATTTACAGGACAGACATGTAGGATTCTCAGTTAGGGCTATGTGATATGCACAGATTTTCCCAGCAGTCCCTTTAAGTCTCCTTTATGGGTACAGTGCAAGGCAAAGATGCAGTGGTAACAACCAGAGCTTGGCCCAGTTTATTCACCCTTAAAGAAAACCAAAAAGCTACAGAGTGCACTGAATGACAAGAAAATGCTTGTTTACTGGACTAAAGCCTGGATATCCTTCCTTGATACAGATAATAGGAGCAGTTTTGTGGTGTGCCAGCCAAGAAAAACATCCGCTGCTCAGCATGGCATCCAGCTAAACTAATCTTTGTTTTCCACGGGAGATGTTTTTTCAATAATTTCTAAGAGCTAAAGGACTTCATTAAGAATCATGCATGCATTGATCCAGATGTTAAACCTCTCTGTACAATGGGAAGCCCTCTTGGAAAGCAGTAAAGGATAATTGGTCCATTATTATCTGGTCTTGAGAAAAGAGAGCAATATCGCCTATTTATTTAATGTTACTATGTGGAGGAATTTATTTCATTGTGTACATGCTGTTTGGATACATTTAATTATAATGGTTTTGTGTAATTAAAGTGCAGGTAAACATTAAATTTCAGCCTATTGTAGCCCTGAAGTTCATTACTGTTGCTAAGTCTTATCCAAAGAAATGCTTAACACATGAGAAGTGAAACAGAGCTTCTTCTTAAATTACCAAAGCTAAGCGAAAGTAATATTTCTCAGTTGTTCCTTGTAGATTTTTTTTTAGTTCTTATTTGTATATTACTTTTCTATCAGCTTTAACCTTGGAAAATTATAATATTGTAACAATAATTCTTAGATGGGCTGATAAACACAAGCACACAATGTTCAACAGGGCTCCAAGGCAGTGTGAGGCCATGAGTTCTTGCACACTGAATTGTGATGTGTCTGACAGCCACTCACCTTGCCTTCTCTTATGGTGAGAGATCCTTAGACAGAGGAATCCTTCTCTTAAGTAGAGGTTGTCCACCGACCACATTAAAGGTCCCTGACCCCTTGCTGAGTGTTGCCTTTTCAGAAATGAGGGCATCCTTTCAGTGTGAGGGTCTGGAAATGCTCACTCCTTGGAGCACAACATTTTGTCTGAAGATGTGCTTAAAAACCATAAGGGATGGCATGGCCAGAGTCCAATAGCTAGATTTGATACTGTCTGTAATTGGACTTTCATCTTCACTGCTTCTTTATTAAAAAAGCAGAAGGATAATACATTTAAAAGTAATGAGTGAGAAGATTAAGGGACTGAACTAATGTGAAGAAAACAAAACTGTTTTTGTAATTTTTAAAACATGCCAGACTCTTATTCTAACAGGCAGTTTAGAAATGCTTATTAACACAGCCAGAGAGAGACAGGAGGGAAAAAAGTATAGATCTAGAAAGGCTATAGATGTAATTATGGGTGTCCTCAGAGTCTGACATATTAGGCAATTTTGAAACAAACTCCTAATGAAAATCCTTTTAATGAAACGTATTAATGAAATCCACATTGATATTATTGTTGGGATGCAGGCAGAAACTTACTTAAAAGAATTACTTCCATGCCAATCAGTTTTTCCAATTTAATTTGGAGCTACCTGAATTTACCGAAAAGTACAAAATTGATTGATTTCTAAAGATCACATCTTGTAGAAAATGGCATTGTTCTGTCTGGGGAAGGAATTTGCCATCATTTCTCTCTGTTTTTGTGGGCTTGGATCAATGCAGCTTCAAGCAAGAGCCTGGACTCTGGCCTTTTTCCTGGAGAGCTCTCTGGGAACTGGGCTCCATGCAGGGTCTGGTGAGGGGCAGTGCTGTCTCTAGCTGTGGGACAAAGCTCAGTCTGCAATCAGGGTATGCTATTCTTTCACAGCCACAGACAACAGAAGCACATTTAAAATTTCTCTAGTTACTCTGGCCTTTTAGACCACTTTTAAAAATGTTTTTTAGGTGAAAGCAAAGCAAACACAGAAGAAGCCTAAAGAAAAAAAACCAGGTCTGTTAGGTTTTGGGATGGGGAAAAAATTCTTTGTTCCTTGTGGTTAGACCATCACCACCATTAAACTTGAACTCTAAGGCACTTCTGATTCATGCAAAATAAATGCTAACTGCTGCTTACTATCAAAATCTAAAGGAAACCCATTAACACTTCTCCCCTGTCCTGTCTAACAGGAAGAAACAGCATTGGGAAGACCTTCATACATCAGCAGTGCCATGGTAGATTCAGGGAGCTATATCACTCAAAAAACAACTCATGCAAATACCATGAAATGACCACGGCAGCCTTCAAAAGTGGCTGAGTGATGGACTCAGGTGTCTGAACTCAAGCTATCAAACACCTCACTGATGACAGCACTCAGGCAGAGGCTATTTATGTCAATGGCAAGCTGCCAGCACATTCCTGGGTCACAGCAGCAGCAGGTACCCTCCTGAGCACTATGAGAAAGAATCATTTTCCAACCCCCACCTTTAAAATGTAAACCCAAACCAGAAATGAAGGTGGGCCCTCTTTGCACCTGTAGATCTGCTACAGAATTCACACAGGTACCATTAGCTAAAGCAGTAAAAAACTCTATAAAGAATCCAACTCTATATTGAAAACTGGTTTTTTGCAGATGACATAGATCCTGGAAGCAGTTAAAAAGCATTTACTAGAACATGTATTTGCAAGCAGTATTTCCTAGCTTTCAGATATATTCTTGATTATAGTTCTGTCCTCTGTAGTAGGAAGTGGGTAAATTGCTAGGGCAGGGTTATAAATATTATGTTTTACTATTCAATACAACTCACTTCTACTTCAGGCTGCACACTTACACACATGTACATTTTTAGCCTGCAAGCAGTCATACAGAGACACCCCCTGCCTTAGCTTATCAGCTGGGGCTGATGTTTGATTCACCTGCCAGTGCCCTACTGCCACTTGTGGGTTTTTTTGGTTATTACAATAGGCTTTCCAGTTTCTACAAAAAAAAAAATAATTCACCTGACACATATTTTGAAAGAGAAAAGCACATTTGTTACCATAAGAAATACAAAAAAACCCTCCTCCACTTCAGACATATAAACTGAATTTCTATTAAAACATTTTCTTCACCTGACATACGGAACTGCAGCCAGAAGGGATATTGATTGCTCTGTACAAATGCTCTGGTGTTGGTTTTAACAATACTGTCAGCCTGCTTCACCAATCATGCTAATACATTTAGCAAAACCCCATCTGTAGTCTGTCATTTACACAACCACTACCCATTCACTATTTAAAATTCTCATTCCATCACATTTATACGGTTACCTCCGTAGTCCCCCTCACAGCACACAGATTGCCACATCCATTTGAATTTCTGAAGCAGGCAGAAAAAGCCTGAGGCAAGGATTTTAGTGGAGCCACACACACACCCCTATAAATTGCTTTCCCTTTTATTGGAAACCCAGCTTCACCCCTCCATCTCCAGTAGCCTTTAAACGCAGGTTTTGCTGAGCAGCAGAGCTCTGCCATTCCTGCTTTCAAACTGAATGTTTGGCTGTGCCAAACCAACCCATGTTCAGACCCAGACCCTCGGCTGGGCCATGCCAGGTCAAGGGACACGGATCCTGCCTACCTCTCTTGCTGCCTCCTGTCACTCCCATCCTGCAGCCTTTTCTTCCTGTGCCACATGGCAGGAACAGGGACAGTTTTCAGGGAATTATTTCCTCTGCACAATTCTTTTGGGAAGCATATGTGTAATCAACGTTTAAAGCGGGAATTATTTATAAAACAATCGTGGTGAGGGCTGAGGATTCTGTAATTATTCTGTGCAATTAGTCCCCAAGTAGTGTGAGACTGCATTCCCTGGTGATCTGAGCTATGGAAACATTGAGTGCCTAAGTGAAAATAGTTCTCTCTAAAAGAGGCTGGCTACAAAAAGCAATCACTTTGCAAAGGGAAGGAAAAGGACTACAGGTAAAAGACAGACCAAGGGCTTTGAAATTATTTCCCTATCTTCTTTTGAGTCCTCTGTCTCTCCAAGGAGAAGCAGACATCTGCCATGAGGTGAAGCAAGTGCTTTTGCTATGGCAGCCATTGATAAGAGCACAGAAACCACTATAGAGTTTGACATTATCAAATCAGAACACAATTGTTTCATGCCCCTGAATACTGCTGCCATCTCCTCTTCAGTGGGCAGCCATCGCTTCACAGACTATTTTCCATGTGAAAACTTCATTCTAAACATCTCAGCAAAGAAAGACTTATTGGAAAAGACTCCCTAAAATTTTGTTTGGGTTTTTAAATTAAAATGCACTCTCCTACTGCTCTGCCTCACTATTTATGACAAAACAAGCATTTTTTCCCTAGGAGCTGAAGTCAACAAATGGTAAATCTCTCTTGACCCGCTGAAGAAATATGGCAAGTGGAATTTAAGAGTGTCATGAGAGCCACTAGCTCTGTGCCTTCCAGGATGACACAGCGTGTGCAGTGTAATGCCTGCCAGTCAAAGGCATGGCATCTGCCCCCTGAGAGCAGGCCCAGCACAGCACTTTGAATCCCTAATCCCTTCCCAAATCAATTTCTGCTCTCCTGTTTGTTCTAATTTAAACTGGCAGCACAGGTGAAGCCTCTCCCCCTGGGACCTTGCCCCTCCCAGCCTGCATCCCTCCATCAGAGGCTGGAGCTCAGCCTCAGAGAGCAGCAGAAAGGTGCTGCTTTCCTGTGTGGGGATGATGAAGTGCCACAGATTAATCAAGTGACACGTGGGTGGCTGTTTGGGAAAATGCATTTTGTGTAAAGTGCAGATGCCTGTACTGGGATGAGTCGTGCCCTGTTGTTTTCAAATCAGTAATTTGAAAGAGTCCCTTGCACGCAGCATTGACAACCTCGGCTCCCAAGGTCTAGACAAAACTCTGAACACAGTGTGGGACTTGCCATTAACTTTATGCATTTTTTTCAGCACTCCATCAGGAATCTCGTTCCCCAGCAACCTCCAAAGAAGGTTGGGGGCGAGGACTGCAAGGAGCAGGGTCCCACAGCAGAACCTCCTCTGCACCATGTTTAAGGGAGACAAGAAAACTTCAGAGGTTCTTTAAAGAATATTGGTCACTAGATGGGGAAAAAATATTTCCAGAGGAATATGTCATTTGAATACCCAGAAAATGTCTAATTGACCTTGAGAAGAACTAATCCTGGAGTTAATTAGGAATGTATTAAAACTAAACCCAGCCAGTTTCATTGTTTTCTTCAACTTTCAAGACTTTTATGCTTGAATTTACTTCCAAAAGCCTGCAGGTGATAGTCTGTACTTTGTCACAGTTCACAGGGTAGGCAGAAACTCAAACAGAACCATGTCCTTGCAAGAATATTATTTTATCTGAAGTGAGACTAACAGGAAGGTCACATTCTACCCTTCTTCCTCCCCTCTCTCCCTTAAACACCTTATTTGCTACAGCTACAGAGATTTAGAAAGAAAAATCAGGGCATCATATAATGATTCATAGCCAAGCACAGCAGAAGCATTAATCATTCACATCTTTAACTCTAAAAGCATATAAACTTCCAAGGATGACCAGTCAATGCGACGCATTTATATTTTAGCTGGAAATCAGATTTAGAAATGGAACATCCTGAACTTCTGACCAGAGAACAAAGTATGTGAAATGCCACAGAGCTGTTTTCAAAGAGCCCAAATGCACGGCTTCTACCCGTGTAAAGAGGCTGCCTTTCATATAGGCAATCCTATTATTGGCAATTCAGTTCATGGTTCAAGAAAATACCAGGAAAGATGAGCCAGAGAAGCAGAACAGAGCCAAGCACGCTGGGTCTGCCTGTCTCTCTTAACAAGAGAAGTAAAGGAGGGATGCTGACGTTTGACAGAAGAGTTGAAAACTTGGAAGAGACCTTATGTGATTCATTCTTCTGTCTGAATAGACCTTGGTGATCTTTCTGATGATTCTCACATATGTTCCTAGTGGGTCTTCTGGAATTAGAAATGTTGAAAAGGAAGGAACTGGATGTAAGCTCTGTCCTGAGATACATGGCAAAAAGAAAACATTCCTGGGAAAAAGAAAACCCAGCAGTGACAAATATCAAGTGCAATAATTAGCAGAGGACAATGCACACTATATGATGTTTTAATATGTGTAGCAGCAATTTATAAACGAGTCTGGGTTTCTTTGTCTGCAGTGGATGATGCAGTGATAAAGGCAAGTGCTCACACTACCAGTGGGCTCTGGAAATTCAATGTGTCCCTTTTGACATTCTGTATCTCCCTTTGTATTCCTCACTAGAAAATGAAATGCCTTCATATTCTCCCTATCCTCTTTCACAAAAAATCAAAAAAAATTTTAATCTGACAAGAGGAAAGCTTTGACCCATAACACAACCTGAATTTCTGTGTAAATTAGAAACTATCAAAGCTATGATATACTTATGGATTTCCCAATGATACAAAATTCTGTAACTAGCATTAGGGGAGAGGGAAACAGAACAGGTAATGGCAACATCCTATCAACAACAACAAAAAATTGTCATTAAAAGAAAAGCTTAGATTATATCAGTAGGTTTCTCATAAAAAAAAATCACCCAAAATTTATAGTTACCATATTGTGTCATTTGCATTATTTATCTTCAAACAATGTGAAGAAATGTATTGAAAAAGCAAACTATCTCTTTTTCCTTTCTTCCCTTTTAGGTTTACTGTATCAGTAAGTTAACACACCATGAGTCATAATTGAACTCTAAGGCTGTTGTATCTATTTAGTTGTCACAACAGCAGCAGTATCTTCTGGGAACAAGGCAATAGGAAAAGAATTTTAGAGATAAGAAAAGATTTATTATACTGTTGATGTGACTGTTTTGCATGAAATACTGGAAACTGAACTAGGAACAATGGAATTTAAAACAAGTTTGGAAAGGAGTAGCAGAGAAGTGGCTCAGAAGCCTTAAGAGCATATCATATAGTTGAAAGTGTTGGTACTCCTGAAGAAAAGATTTACTGGGAGAATTGATACCCTGTAAACTGGGGTGAAGTCTTCAAGTTTTCTGAGCACTCCCCACTAGCTAGAAATCTTACTTTTTTGCCTTCAGCTCTGCACAGCGACAGACACAGAGGGCAGCATCCCAATAAATCAGTATCTTCCCTACTCCGGGTGATGCCATGATGAATTTTGTCTTTTCTTTTATACCCCTCTTATACCTTTTTGCAACTTCTGTATTCTTGGTGCTTTTTTGCCTACATTCTTGGACTTGTTTGTTAAGCCAAGAGACTAAACATTTTAGAAGCTTCGTAGTTAGGGTGCCAGGGTGCCCAGACCCCAAGGTCCTCTCCAGAACACATTTTGTAAACTAAGATAGACCCATCCAGGGGAAGGTTCCTTGGGAGGGGGGGCTCATTTGAGCCTCTCATTGGGGAATATTTGATAGATATGCTAATTAGTAAGACCTAGAATGTAAGACCAGATCTAGGAGAGGGAGACTTTGCGGTGGCAATGGGGGGGGTGCACAGAGGTGTATTCGACCTGTTCGTGGTGCACCTAAGGATCCTTACAATAAATACCAAGGTAAAACCCTTTTTCCCCTTCTAACCGTGTTCGCCTCTTGATTTTTAAGACCAGGAAAGGCATCACAGGGATGGAGCCATTGCCTGGCATGCAGGGCAGGGGCCCTCCCACCCACAGCAGCATTCCCCACGCTGCCATTATCCATGGAAAACCAGCTTGCTTCTGTCACCGAGGAGAAACTCTCACAGGATAACAAAAAGCCACTAGTACAAGATAAGAACTGTTAGTGGGAAATCATTTGTTGAGGCTGAGAACTGCCTTGGCAGCCCTGTCCTGCCGGTGTGGCCTCTGGGGAGAGCTGGTTCTGCTTTACATTCTAGATAATGCTACAATTTATCACTTTTCCTTCTGAGGTGCAGTTCATTTATCCCTGCATGGTAACCTGTCATCTACGCTCCTTTTTCATTTATAAGAAATAAAAATATGGTAAGATGGTAAATATACCCTCTTCTAAGATGTCGCTCCATTCTTATTAATAATACATGACCAAATGTAAGAATTATTTAAAGGAAAATCAGAAATTTAGCATAACCGTTATCATAAAACTTGCTAGAGAAAAGGTCAGGATGGTTGATACATGTAATGGTCAGGAACCTCTAAGTAGCAAAGGAATTTAGGACAAATCATGCCACTTGTAGGGTTGCAAAAGAGCTGAAACAAAAAAAAAAATCTAGCTCTGACAGCATGTTATTTCCCACAAAGTCTCTTGTTAGAAGCAGGTTTAGTGGTACAACTGCGGGTCAGGCTAAGGATAAATGGAAGAGTTTTAAACTCAGAACCACAGACCAAGCTGTAGGTCATTATTACCCTGCAATCCAGGGCATTTTAAACATCTCTGATGATTCTAGGAATTAAAGTTTCTAAGATTTAGCCAATGACCTGCATCAGTGCAGCTGGTAGTCATTAATTCCAATTAAAACTAACCCCACTCAAACATTGGTGTAGCAAGACAGGATGGCAAGAATGCCAGAAACAATTCCATTTATCAAAAAACTAAATCAAAACAAAGTGACATAAAAATTACTTCACCATTAACATTTCATATGCCTGAAAGGTGCACACTCAAATATAATTTTCTGCATTTATATGGAAATCAAGATAGCCTCCAACTGAACGGGTTATTGCACTCTGCTTTAATATACTGACCCTTGGCTTTGTGCTGTTATGAGCTTTGTCCCTGACAAGCCTGAGGTGATGGAAGTCTGCTCTCGAGGCAGAAAACTCCTAAATATCTCCACTCGGGCCACAACTGGTAAAAAAAAAGCTCCAGAAACTTGCAAAGAGGAGGTTTCCATCAGAGAGGAGGTGGCTAAGGTACCTGTGTGTGAGGAGGGATAGGAAAGTGCCCAGGGAATACCCTGGGTGTCAAGGAGCCCTGCCAGAGGTGCCAGCAGCACAGTGGCATTCCAGAATTTCAGCAGCATGTTGGCATTCTGGCATTTCCCTGGCATTCCCACATCCCCCTGCTCGGCAAGCAGGTCTGCAGGCAAGCAGCCACACGGCTCAGCTGATCAGCAGCCTCCTGTGCACAGCCACCTTCCTCCTGGGATTCAAAGGGAGAGTTCTCTTGTTGTGCCTGCCAAGAGAAATCTCCCTCTGATTGCTAAAAGCTCAGATGAGCTACTTCAAAAGAAAACAAGCATTTGTTGTTCCCTCTCCAGCAAAAAAGTATCCTGGAACCTCAGGTTTATTACAGACTCCTGTGTTTGTGCTCCAGCTCCTAATAACACCCATGGCAAGTGGGCATTAACATACAGAAAAACACGAGCAAAGCAGGCAGAAAGCCGAGCAGTCTGCTCAGGAATGGTGCAATCAACAGCTTCCTGCTGTCAGCAGGTATCTCTTGAGTGATTTCCCTGAATTCTTGCTTGGAATTCATCAGTCTGTGATGCCCCAGAGAGCAGAGGTGCTAGGAGGGCTGAGTACATGCTGGCAAGCCCAAGAGAGGTGAGGAGGACAGGGAGCCCAGCCCTTCCCCAGCTCAGCTGGCACAGGCAGTAGCAGCACAAGTCAAGAGGAGAGCTTGACAAGGAGCTGTTGAACCCAAATCTCCTGAAAAATTTGCTCCTTTAGCCTCACTCTAGAGCATCACAGGCAGTAAGTATCTTTAGTGAGTCTTAATGAGACTTAAAAATCTCATTATCTTTTTGTTTTTAATTCCCCATTATTTAAGCTTCTTCTTGGGACCCTGATCATTACTATGATTTGTTAACCCACACCTTTTCTCTTCTTAATCCAACCACAAAACAAAACCCAGGCCCATCTGTTGGGCTTGCCCTCTCTGAGGCATAACTGCACGCACTCAGGGAACAATTCCTGTGCTCAAACACACTTAGAGGGGAGTCTCCCATGCAGGGAAGCTGCTCTAGCACGTGGGAATTTGCTTAACTTTTCATCTGCAGAAGTCCTATCAACTGTAGAGTTATCAACTGCAGCTCTTGAATATCAGAGCTGAATATACATTATGGAGCCCTCACTGCACAGTTACAAATAAAGGTTCTTCAGCACAAATCTTTCCTAAAGCAGTTTGCAAAGGAAACAATGCTGAGTGTGCCACAGGCAAGGATTTTCTCAGCTTTAGCAAAAAGTTACTGAGATCTCCCTGTATCCACGTTGGCTGTTCCCTCTCCCCTACCTCTATGTACACACCTTTGAAAGGTACCTGCCTAAGTCAGAGGAGAGTGCCAGCAGCTCTCTGCTGGTGCACTGAACTTGCTTTTATTTCTGACTGTTCAAATTGCATCTGCAGGAAGCAGCTGGACAAAAATAACTCGAGGTGTACGAGGCATTTGGAAATGAAGCGACATGTTGATTAGTAAATCCTGCAAGCCTGTGCCAAGTGGGTTTTGATCATTTTTTTTTTAATAACATCTACAGTGCTAATGAACTAAGTAGCAATTCCTCCCATTGTTAACCTTCTCCTTGCAGCTACACAACACTGTGAATGCAGCTGCAGTTTATGGGGTGTCCGTACACAGCAGGACAGCTACAGCAGCTCCTGAAATGTTGGCACATCCCAGAAGGGCTCGAGCCTTTCAGCAGCAGCCACATCACCTCAGGCTGTACCCACTTCTTAGCTCTACACTGCTGAATCAGGGGGGAGAGAGGGCAGATGTCCATGTAAAAGCCAACCCAGTCTGTCAGTGCCTGGGGTGGAGCTGTCCCTCTCCCATCACTGATTGAGGAACCTGCAGGAGTGAGGTGCAGCATGCCACCCATTACTCAGTCCACTGTTGTGCTTCACACTGTAGGACTTTCACATGTGGGGGAAGTTCTTTCTAGTGCCATGTGCGGTGCCAAAGAGTTTGATGATTGCCTGGGTTCACCCATCCCACAGCTCTGGGTCAAGCCAGTGAAATTTAGGGGTTTTTACTGTGTGTCCCTCCTATCCTGTTCCCTCAGCCCTAAAAAGGCTACATATGCTTATAAGATTTTTTAACTTTTCTTTTTTACCTAAACAACATAATATAACTAAACCAGTAAATTATTACAGAAGCACATACGTTGTTATAAAGCTGTTATGGGACAGTGAAATTAAATAGCTTTTGGATCTCCTTTACAAGCTACCCACAGGAGCATCAGCAGGGAATTAGCAATGACTGATACTTGGCCTTTGCTTGGCTTTCCAGGGCAGGTTTTGAGTGCCTGGCAGTAGAAGGGGTGAGTGCCTCCTTACCTAGGCTGCACTGGAGCCACATCAATTTTTAATTAATTGATGTAAAAGCCTGGTTTTCTGTGAGGTTATTATCTTGGCTTGAAAGTGAATCAACACAAACTACATTTTAATATAGCCTGCTGTACAAGACCTGACAGTTTGCACTGCTGAAATTAGAGACTTCCAGTGCTTCTCACCCTCTTGAAAGAGCAGTTCCTTTCAGGAGGCTTGCAAGCTTCTGCATATAGCTCACACGGGCTCCAGAGTACTGTTCTTTCAAAGCCTAAAAAATAATTAGGAAAGGTGGTTTTAAGCACATGGCTTCACTACCTAGGAAATGTATTAGGTGACCTGAACTCAACTTTAGCTATTAGCAGTCCTTCTCATCATATTTATGGTGTTACTGGCCTGTGAGGAGACAGAAAACTGCACACTATGAATTTGTTTTTATTATGAAATAATATTTTGAAATTTTGGATTATGAAGAATGCTGCTCCATGGGACCTGGGTGCTATTTAATACAGGCACAGCATCCTCTACAGACTTTTAAAGTGAATCTATGCTTGGAAAAAACTCTCAGGAGAGGGGAGTCCTCATCTGTGATCAAAATTGTGAATGTCTGTACTGTGGGCAGAACAAACTGACAAATGCACACTTGTCTATACCAAAAACACATTAGCCAATATTTCTGCATGAAAGGGTGTCAGAGGCCTCAAATTTATAGCCAGGCATTAAACATAGAGAAGAGATTTCCTTCTCACCTGAAGCTATCTTCGACTGATTTACATCCTGAAGTATGAGCAATAGATTCTGCCTCATACTCTGTCATGTATCCTTTTCACTTATATCACTGAACTGGCACTACAAAATACATGGTGGAGGTTTTGCCTGGTGGAGGATGAAGCCATTCTGCTGCAGCTTTGAGCCTCAGCAAATCACATTTGAGTTTTAGGGGAGAAAAGAATTTGATGCCTGTGCAAGATGATGCTTGTGGACATTTAGAGACTTCCCCCCACCCCCCAAGAAAAAGAATATAACTCATAAACCATTGAATACAGCATCAGGTTTCTGGCTGCTCTGTTCAAGTCTTTAATTCAGTATTAAGCCAGAGCAGAGGAGAAATTCTCTGCTCACTGCACTGGGGGGGTTCATCCTCCTCCTCTGCAGATTCACAGCCCTGGCCAGATCCCCCTGGATTCTACACAGGCACCCAGGGGCTGATAGCTCTGGGGAGCACAGGAGAGCTGGGAAAGGGGACAACAGCATTGTGACTTGCTATTTCCACTGGGAAAACATTACATAATGGGAATAGCTTGGAGCTACTGCTTCCAGCCTTTGCAGGAACCTTTCATGGTTCCCCTGAAATAATCTGAACAGCATTTCCCTGGCACAGCAGCGATGAAGATGTTCTGACTGCAGCTCTAAGACACCGTGCATCCCTGTTAATGTCTGCTTTCCTGCAGACAAAATCCACCTTCTCTGCTCCCTCTCTGCCAACGTACCTGAAGAATTGACTCATCATTAGAAACGGTGACCCACTGAGAGAACAGCTGAAAGCAATTCAGAATTCTTTGTAATTTGAATTCAGTGGGCTATTCCTCTTGCAGTCAAATGATGACATTTAATTTTCACGAGATTAGGCGGTGCATGTTTGAATTGTGGGCACGGAGTAGTCCAAAAACGGAAAGAAATCCATTTAATCTCTTCTTTTTCCTCCTTTAAATGTGCTTAAAATAATGCTCAGTTCATCAGGCAGGAGTCATTGTTGTGGTGAGTAAACAGAGATAAGAATAGATTCATATATAGAATGGCTAACAAAATTTTATCTGTGACACCAAATGAAAAGAAAGATACCTTCAACATGGAATAGTCATGCCATGAACACAGTACAAGTAGCAAATAAGAGGCATTTCTTGATACCATCCTGGTCTTACCCAGAATATAAAATGAAATTAGTCTTCAGACACTTGGAAGAAATGCATTTGCTTTTCTAAATGCATTCAAAATATTTTTGACACGCTTTTGAATCTGAATGTCTGTTAATACAAATGTGATGCTTCTTTCAGTTTAACAATATCAAGGCACTTTTCTTGTACTTAGGCAACACAGTCTTAAGAAGGAACTGTTGAAAATATGATAAACAAGAGTATCAAAGAGAATTACCTAGTAAATAAAGTTTATTATTTATGTTTCAGAGGTTTTCAGTGTGACAGACTGCTTTATTTCTGTGCTTTGTTTCACTTTTCTGCCTTTCTTTTCAAGTGGTGAAGAGAAAAAAAAAAATAAATATAATGCAACTGCCAAAGACTTTTTTTTAAAAAGGAAACTGCTGCAACATTCTCATCTTTAAACAGACAGTATGTACCACAGTTGGAAAATTCATAAAGAAAAGAAACATGAGATGACATGTAAAGGAATTTGACAAATACCTTCCATCTCAAAGCTCTCTGAAGCCTGATTTCTGCAAACATAGCTTTGATACCTTTGCAGTTGTAGTCTTCCCTGATAATTGTATTTGACAGAAATTCCTTTAGAAGTCCAAACGAACCTATTACTAAGCACATTTTCTACAAAGGGGCAAAAAAGCAGCTTTCACAAAACTATTCATTTTTCCTGCATATTTTCACTGAAGTGCCTCTCTATTTGCACAAGCATTCATAGCCTGCTCTTTGTTGTGCCATTTGGTCCCTGCCTGCTGCAGAAGGGAGGATTCTGCATTTCCACTGCTGGAGGCACTCCAGGTTTCAGTACTCAGAGAACAACCACCACACACACCCACACCAAGTTTCAAATGCTACCTTTAGCATTATCCACACAGACTGTAGCTTGCATCCCAGGGGAATACTTACAGAAAACTGTCAGTGAAAGTGGCACCCTGAGCTTATTCTTGTTTAGGCTCCATCTTCTCTGCCTTAAAAACCTGGAGGTTTTACATTCATTATCATCTGGAAGAAGTTGCAGACACCCATCATTAAAGATTCATTCTAGAAAAGCTTCAAAGGGAAGGAAAACTTCCCTGGCTTTTCTTTTCCCTCGCTGTACTGGCTCTCCTGATGGAATTTGGGAGAGGTTAGTTTATTCTGCTTCTGGATGCTCTACCTACCATTTCTTTGATTCTCTGCAACAAATTTACAGTCATAAAATGTTTGAAATTGGCCTCCAGCCAGAACCTGTCAAGGTTTCCCCAGGTGAATTTTCCTCTCCATTTAGTTGATATATACCAAACAACACTGCACATCTACCCCAAACAACACCAAAACACACCAAAAAAACCCCCAAAACCCCAAACAAAAAACCAAACCAAAAATCCAAACCAAAGCAACAACAAAACCAACCAACTACAAAAACCCACCCAAAAAACTGTAAGCCCCAAGAGACCAGTACTTTTTATTTTAAGCAAGCCAAAGTCAGTGTACCAAATATTGCTCCAGATATTGAAGTTGAGTTGCACTGAGATGCTTCATAGGGGGTGTGCATCATTGGTATCTGAATCAATGGATGAGTTTGTGTTGGCCTCCTGCCCTCTGATGCTCATTCACCTATTTGGAAGCCACTAAGGCTGGCTGTGTTTGGCCACGAAGGAGAGAAGTGCTTCTGTGGCCCCTGGGACACAGAAATCACCAAAACCACAGCCTGCCACAGGTGCCATTATGGAGGGAGAACCCCTCAATTCTCATCTTCCTTTTTTGACCACAGTTTACCCATGAATTTCAGTGACAGAAATTTTTGTAACCATAGTGTTTAAATGGCAACACCGATCTTCAAAATATAACCTCAAATGGGTTTTTCCCCTTTCAAAATTAATGTTTTCCCCTACTTGTACACAATCCATCAAATGCAAACATACCACACGCTTTTCCTGGGCCTTTCTTAAAGGTAGTGCTATCAAATCAGAGTTCAATTTTTGTTAGCAACCATAGAAAGTACATGCATGAACAGCAATTTAGGCATGTAAGTATGAATTGCAAATCACCCATAAACAGGAAAATTTAAAAGTGAAATAAAATGCAGTAAGATTTAATTACGAGCAAATTAAAGATTGCCACCACTTTTAATACCAGTCTTTGCTACCACTTTCAGTAGAAAAACAACTCAACTGCCAAACTGCTGAAATAATCCAACTATGGAGGAAATATATAGAGGCAAATTTTACTGTGCTTTAGCTTTTCTGTGCACATTCTTTACTTTTTTCTCCTGTTGCTCCCCTCCATTTCCTGATTTTGCTTTCCCTGCTCTCCAAGATTCTCTCGCTCCATTTTCCCCAGCAGGCACCAAGTGCAATGCTGTGGCTGGAGAGCTTCCCAAAAGGAGGAACTTCTGCTGTGAAAACTGAAGCTGTGGATCTCCAGGAGTTCCAGCAATACCACCAGTCTTTCTCTGCAGCCTGAGATGTAACCTGTCCACATTCCTAAGCTGCAGTATTACACTTACAGCCTCCCTACAGTTCTATTAAAAAAAACCCCCTAAGTTTTCTGAAAAGCTATCACTTCTTGGGGAAAGTAACATTTTCATTGGGCTTTGGCCCTTCAAAATTTTAGAGGAAATCAGTGAGTGTATGCACAAGCCCACTGTGGAGTAACAGGGAGCTAAAAGCACATCTGACCAAAACCCCATCCCTGGAGCTTCAATATGCACATGCTTTGACAATTTCAGTTGAGTCTTTGAGGCACTATTCCCTGGGTGCAGGGGCTCTGTTTTCTGTGTGGCAAGTGGTAAAAGTCTGATTGAACAATTCATTAGCACCACAGAAAATTTTCTATTAACTACTGAAAGATAAAGTTTGAGTGGAAAGCCATTCAGACAAGTAACCTAAAGTCCATCCTGGTTTTCAGAAGCATTCAGGCTTTTCTTTGATTACTAACTGGAAAGGCAAGATTATTCTTCAGCAGTGTGACTCAGTCATTTCCTACTGACTCAAGCAGAAGAGGCAATCATTCATATCCATTCCAGCTATGATCCTGCTAGGAGCACTTGTTCCTCCCCAGCTTGCCATCTCCATAGAGAAGTATATATAGCATCCATACAGTAATATCTCCAGTGTGCAACACCACTGCTGAGCCATGAGAATGCTTAGAAAACACATAAGTGGAGTCTTTTGTATTGTTATTCTCAGTTTTTCCTAAAGCTACTGTAGTGAAAAAACCCCCTTAATACCACATTTCCTACATTTTTTTTTTTAGAGTGTGCTACATTTTAGATATCCCAAGACACAAAAATTTATTTCTCGGACCTTCATTTTTGCCATACTGTAAATATAAAAATCTATGGAAGAGGCTGCTAAAGCTTCTGTTCAGCCAATAATTGTATTTAAACATTTAAAATGTCTGATAAATCAATCACCTTGAACTACCGAAGAGCAGTAGCCACATCAAAAATTAATTAAAACTACTTTTTTTCCTAACTGGAACTCCCACAGAGGACATGCAAAATATGAATTACAAGAACATTAATTTGGGATAATTTTTGTTGGCTATCCATGGAAATATGCTTTTAAAATACACAGGTAGTATCATTGTGGTTTAGTGCATCTGCTCTTTGAAGTTCACAAACCACATACTTTAAATTAATCTTGCTCAAACCCAAGTGGTGAGTTGCTCACAGCACTGCCTGGCGTTTGGGTGTGGTTTCACACAAACTTCAAAGTCTGGAGCACATTGGGCAGCAGAAGTGTCTGCCCAGGCAGGGGGAGCACTGCCAGTGCTGACCTGAAACAGACCCCTCACACCTGCCAGGATGCAGGAGACCTGCTTTATTTCCTCTGCTCTGTAATTAAAATAGAGATATATGGTTCATTAGCTCACACTGGAGGGATCTTTTGCAATTTCCATTTGATCTGACACGGATTTCTGCTTGAGTCTCTGCCTTCAGGAGCCTCAAAACTTGTGTTGGGGCACACTGGCTTCTGTATCCCTGCCTTTGCAAATGCTTTCCTTGAGCTTTGTGGAATTTGTCTTCGAAGACATTGCTCCAGCCAGTTTCTCTTCAGGCAGTTACACATCAACTTTAAGAGCTCACACGTGGGCTGGGATCAGTGAAAATGCTCAAGCAGAGTTCCCCTGAGAAATAAGTGAGGCAGGGCAGGAAAGAGGTCTGGGCTAACCAGTAAGCCTCTTTTCTTAGAAGACACAAGAAAGAAGAAACTATTTGTGGGAACACAGAAGGAATTCAAGGTGTTTCTGCTCTCAAATTCATTAATTCACTTAATTTGGGTTAAGTTTTACAAGTGTCTGCAGGTACTAAAAATAAACATGGGTTTTTCAAATACAAACTTGTAGCAGTCCTGCCTTGAAGGCAGGAAAGTTCCAGCAGAGTACATACACTGATTATAATAAAGATTTTTTTACTCTGTCTGATAAAACACAGAAAACATGGACTAAATGAAATCACTGCAAAATGAAGGCTGAATGGTAAAACAGTACTTGGTAATTACCAAGTTTTCATTGTTGTAACTCGGGGAGACCCTGGCTGAAGTATTTCTTGGTGGAAGGGAGTGGTGAGGGCAAGGTGGTTCCAGAGCAACACACCTGGGGAGAGAGATTTGTGACAGTCCTCAAATACTCACAGAGCTACAGACAAAGTGGAAAATGGAAAACCTCTTTGCATGTCAAAGGAGAAGAAACCAAACTAAGTCTTGCAGCAAAAACATTAGAGGGTTAGAATACACAGTGAGTAAAAGGAGTTGTCCAGTGAAATTAAACAAGCTCTGAAGAGAAGTTTGACATCACACATCCAAAGTCCTGATTTTACTTTATCTTCCTATGCTCCCTTCTCAGCCCTGTTTCCTGAATCTGCAGCAGAGACTTTTCCTTAACCTTAGGAAAAATGATGACTTAACAGGTGTTTATACTTTTAAGATTTAACTACTTAACATGAATGATGCTAAAAGTGACCAAAACCAAAAGTGACCAAAACCAAAACCAGATCATTTCTCAGCATCTTGGCAGTCCTTCACTAAACTCTACCTTGGCAGGATGATGTTTATATGTCTTCAGAACTCCCATTTCACACACACACACAATTTTTTATTACAGTCAACAGCAGATTTGCTTTCAAAGGTTTCAGTAATTTTAACATGTACAAAAGCACCCTGGTTAAAAATGCAGCATCTCTTTCCACAGCAATCTGTACAAGTAAATACTCATTATTCTTTAAGCAGGTTAACAAGAGAGCACACACATGAACTCTCTGAAATTCTGCCATGTTGGTGGGAGGTTAATATTTGCCTGCTCTATTAACAGGCTGAGACACGTGATTTATGTCTGATACAACCATTGTTTGTGATTCTCACTCAGCTATTTGCACTGGTGCTTAAGCTCACTGGGCTGATGTTGTTCAGAACATGCTAGGGAATAGCATGTCCCTCTCCATCTGCTCATTTTGACCACAAAATTAGATCACCTAAACCAGATAGTAGTAATAAAGAAATCTAGAGGGAAGCATGTTAGGAAAATATGAATAAGGCAGAAGCAGAGAAGTTCAGCAATTTTCATTATAGCAACAAGTGAATTCTTTCTTCAGGTACAGACACAAGCAGCATAACCCTGCTCTCCTTTTGCTCAAAAAGCTCTTTGCCATACCTCAGAAATCTGGCTGACCTATGACTTATCCTTCTCAATCCTGCCCACAGCCACTTATTTGGTGACTGCACTGCCATAGAAATAATTGGAACAGGATTAGGAGCTACCTTGCTCTCTGGGAAGCTCCCTCCACATCACTCTTTTAGCAGACACGGGTTCCCACTCACAAGGTCCAGGGCAAGCCCTGAGTCAGCTTGTGGCTGAACAGAGGCCAGCGTGGCTGGTGGCAGAGCCCTCATCACCAGAGCTGGGAGCTGCCATCAAGGCACACACAAGATTATTCACTGCTGACAAAGCACCAGGACCCATCAGACGTGCTTCACTGCTGCTTTTGGCACTCCTGCAACCTGCTGCCACAGTTATTTGCTACATTTAGAAGGTTTGATTGTCCTGCTGCATGGGAACAGAAGCCTGGACTGCTCATTTCAGGACACAGAGGCAGCCCCAGGACAGCCACCAGGCTCTGCCAAGCCTGGCTGCCATCCCCACACAGCCCATCCTCTGCAGCTTGTCTCTTCCCTCTCCAGAAAGTCACAGGTGCTGCTGCTTCAGCGATTGCCAAGCACACAGACACTCCAAAACACTCTCTCAAAACACTGGTGCCACCATAAAAAGCCTGTTAATGGTACCTTCTAAGCCACATGGATAGCAACACCCCAGTGGGAGGAGGGGCCTCTGTCAAAGCCCACCTGCAGGGTCTGAAACTAAAGTGAGCTAGAGAGACAGACCATCAGCAATGAGGAGCAATAGAAATGGAATTCCAGTGTGTGTTTTGAAACAGCAGCAGCCACGGCAGGAACACTCCTTTGATGCTAAAGCCAATCGGCCCAGAGAATAAAATGGAAACTTGATTCAGTGTCTCCTGCTCATGGAAGCAGTAACAAGCCTGGTTCCAATGGAGCACTGCCGTGCCAGCAGGGCCAGGAGAGGAGCCAGCCACACTGCACAGCCTCAGAGGGTGCTGGCAGCATTGTTGCCTTCACCAGCCCCCCTCACTCAGGAGGGCAGAGAGGTGGGGAGACAGCACAACTCTCTGTGCACCAGAGAGAGGGACCTGTACTAGTGCAGGAAGCCTGATGAAATCCCCTCTGCTCACTTCAGGCTTCAAAATATCAATTCCACATACCCTAGGATGGCAGGGAATACTGCTTTGATTTGGAGGAGCTCTTCTCTGTGCAACAAATTGTTTTAACAGCTGGCAAGCCATTTGTGTGAATCTGAAGAACCCAATACTCTGGGAAATATCCCTCTAATAATGAAAACAAGTATTCAAGACCTCAGCAACCAGTACATATGGCACCAAAGAGCCAGAAAAGCCCTGGAAGATTTGGTACTGGAAAAATGCCATCACAGCTGGGGAAATGCCTTTCACAGAGAGCTGATCAGGATTGACACAAGGGCTCCTGCCCCACAAAGGGAAGAGATTATGGCTGTTAAATCAGCACATGTCTTGGTCTCAGGTGGTCTCCCACATCTTTCAAGATGACAAGAACATGAATTTCAATACCAGAAATAAGGTAGGGGAGCCCTTTCTTGTCCTCCTGTTCAAGAACCCTTCTAACCCCTTTATCTTTGCTTTACCATATTCATTAAACTCTCTTTTTCACATAACTTTCCTTTCAGTCCTGCCTGTCATTAAGCTCAATTTGTAAGACAAAGATAAATAAAAGGCTTTCTTTGGTTTCAAAGTAATGTTTTGCCATACATTCTGAAACTGAACTGAAATTTTTCATCCCTCCACACTGTTTTGTTTACTGCTGAGGGCCCTCCTTGTGGTTGCTGCTTCTTTGGGACTGCTGGGGCTGGGAATGATTGCCTTTCCCACAGTAGTTATTGCAAAATGACAAAAAAAACATCCTCAGCTTCCTTTCCCCATTCTCCATCTGAATACAGATGAGGTGCATCACTAGTCTTTGTCAAAAATCACCACTCTTGGATTACATATCTTCAAGTCTCACTCACATTCAGCTGAGAGCTGCTCAATTTCCCCCCCATGTTCAGGGAAGTATTTTAGGAAAATGTTTATTTAGGTTTTGCTATAATAACCCCCCATCAAGAATCCAAAGCAATACCTGGATTATTTGAATAATTAGGTATAGATTCCTTCAACATAACTGATAAAACTGCTAGTACCTGTGTCTTTGATCAAGTTCCAAATTCTTTGCTAGCACTGTGAAGTTAAAAATATGACTTGGGGTGAGGGGAAGAAAATCTGAAAACTAGAGCAAGAGGGCTGCTTTCCTAGCCAGGCATAATTCATCTTCAGTTTAACAGAAAGCATCCCCACCCAAGGTCTCTGGCTGGATTCATCACCTCTACAGGTAACTTCCTATACAGTTTACGGTTATTTTTGTTGCTTTTCAGACTCATTTTTATGCTCCTGAAGCCTTCTTAAGACTTCACTGCTGCTTGTACCTTAAATGGCCTATTCTAGAGTACTTAACAGAAAAATCCCTGGTTTTTTTCCTCTTTACCTGCCCCAAATACCCCAGGGGTATGCTACACATGAATCATGTTTCTTATTATCCTCTTATTCCAGATAGAGAAGCTCGCACATTAACTTCCAAACTGACTCTCATTTTGGTAATCTTGCCCAATATTGCTTTTCTCTCAGAGCACATATCAACCACCTGTCCACTCCACCAAGCATTGCTTTGGGATTTTGCATTGTTTAGATGCAATATTTTTTTCCCCTCAGAAAACTCCAACCCTTTCTTTTAGATTTTATTTTAAAACCTGTTTTTAAATTGTTCCTTAGGTTTTGTAATCATGAATAAACAAATCATCAACTATCAGACTTCTGCACTCTCTGCTTTTATCAACAAGTTTTATGCAAATACTTATGTGTTTGCCATACAAAATGGTAATTATTTTGAATTACCCAGAAAGTTTAATCTAAGGAAAAATCCACATACTCTCCAGCAAAGTACAGCAAAAGCACCAGGGCAGATCATGCAGAGATTGTGTCAGGGACCTCTGACACCTTTCTAATGAGTAGCTCCAGCATTAGTAGAAAGACCACATCCAGCCCTTGCTAATCAGTTGCTAAAGTAATGATGGTTTCAATCACCCTGATGAAGTTGATGACAATGATTAAGCTGGCTACTTAAAATGTCTTCTTGATTAAAGTGATATTTAATCCATAAATGATGAAATTCACTCCTGCTTGGCTTCATGATGCATCTTTCATGAAACTCAGGTGAGAAGTTTTCCTCCCTGGTGACAAACCCCTTTGAGTTCTCCCCGTTTATTTTCACATGAATGGATTGAAGGAGGCTTTGCCCACCTAAGATATCAGGTGTTAGACAATCAGCAAGTATTCAGCTAACACCTCTTCTTGGAGGCAAGAGCAGCCCAATATTTTACACTTCTAAACACAAGAAAGAGAAATTCAGCCTTTGGCATTGTGAATTTTGGACTCTTGACAGTCTCAGACTTCAAACATACAGTAAATCATAATCTTATTTTTCCATCATCTTCAGCTAGATAAAATAAATTATTTCTAGCATACAAAAGAAATCTAACAGATGCTAATAGGGAATACTTACTTCCTCTTCTCAAACATGCATGTTATTCCCTCAGTGATAATCTAGGGGAGAAAAGGAATACTCTTGTGTTGGGGTATCCACAACTATTGCTCTGATAGTGCTGACTGAAATTCCCTCTGTGCACTGCTATTCCTTCACAGTATTTGTAAGACATTAGTAGAAGCAGTAAATTTCATCAGAAGAGCACTAAATGGAAAGGTTTCAAGTAAAACTGGGGTTGTAATTACTTCAGGTCACTGTGGCCATATAAAAATAGTAACTTATTGAGGAAAGGAGTTAATAGCCCAATACAGTAATATAATTAGTGATAACTTTCTATGAAAGGTTAATCCATTTAATTCATGGAGAGAAAAACTCTGTGCCACAGAATTTAAACTACATTGGCTTAATTAACTAGACAGGAATAAAAAGTTCATTTGATATGAAATCAGAAGTTAGGTATCTATACCTTGCTGGTCTACATTTACAGTAAAAATTATCACCAATGAATTTATAAATGCTGTTTAATTCAAACTAAGAAATCCTCCAGAGCAGGGCATACCCTACAGAATTTGGGTCAAGAAGCTGTTACAGACAATGGTAAAATGCAGACTGTTAAGAGAAGCAATCAAAAAGCACCAGATTTCCTGAAGACTTGGCCAAACCCACAGCTATCTTTTTATTTTAAGGAGAGAAAATCCTGAATAGCTGTCATAGCTGTTATTACTGGTATAAAACACAACCTAGAATCGCAGCTCTATCTTTAGAAAAACAGCAGCAACCTATCAAGCATGACATGGAAAAAGAACTAGAGCACGAGATAGCACAGGAGAACCCCTGAGGAGGACAACTGGCAGCTTCATGTAGGGCACCAGAGAGAAAGCAGGGAACATCCTGCAGCTGTAGGGATTTGCATTATCTGCTGGGAAGAAGCCCTATTTTCTGCACTCCCAGCAGCCCAGGTCCACTGCACTGGAACAAGCTCTGAAATAAGAGAAGTGATGGGAAGACACTGCTGCAAGTGAGAGATGCAGAGTGCAGCACAGCAGGCAGGTGTGTGCCTGCAGCACCCGGTCTGAGGGGAGAACCAGCACCATCCCAGGCTACAGGAACTAGTTTTAAAAGTTTGCTTTCCCTAAGTTAGTTCCTAAAATTAATTCCCCGTAGTCTTCTCTGGCCTGACTTCAGAAGAAAAAGCAAGTAAAATAACCAACCAAATCTCTCCAAGTGAACAGCTTTTTTGTTTTCTCCTTTATCTTCTTTGATTCCTTAAAAATAAATCAGCACTGCTGGAAAACATCATCTTTCCATTGGATTAGTCAATCTACTTCATTCATCACTTCTAGCCCAAGCCACCTGGAAGTCTGAAGAGTTAGGAGGTACAGCTGTGGGTCAAGAACACCCAGGCACCACTAATCACAGCCCACATGCAAATAATCCCTCTCGGGTTTTGCTCTCGGGTGATTATGCTGAGTAGAAATTTATATTTGGAGCCACCTCTTTTTCTGGTAGATAATTATCAAGAAGTCTTATTCTCGGAGTAGATTCTCCCACCTAGTTCTGCAACCAGCTCGCCTTTACTGACCTGGAAATGTCCATCTGGCTTATACTCATCTGAATATGGAGCAGATTCACAGATTTTTTTCCTCCAAGTCCTTGGCACAAGGATATCACAAAACATGTCTTCATCTTAAGTGAGACCCACCCTTTCCTCAGGCCTTGCCTTCCTTCAGTTCCTCTGCTGCCCACTGCCAGAGCCTCGCAAAATGCCAGCCTCTTCTTGGCATCTTTGCATCTCAGTCAATCTTATTGTAACAATGCTTATAAATAACAAATTAAAAATACAATGACAAACTTGCCAGAAGAGAGTAAAACCAGGATTTGGAGCGGTTGCTCTTTTGCTGCCTGCCCACCTCTAATTTGATCTCTCACTGTACTGAAGGATAAGAAGTGAAGAGAAACAAGCTCGTTGACTTAAGGTTAAAAAACATCCAGAACCTATAGACATAACTGCACTATTTTAAGTACTATTAAATTGGTAGCAAACACTTTTTTGGGGAGGGAGCAGTGCTACACCTGAAACAAATTATCTTCACCATCTTCTTTGCTTCAGCTGTGCTGGAGCAGAGGCATTTTGCAAGTAAGCAAGCACTTCACTGTGACCTGCTTGTGCAAGTCCTGGCAAAAAAAGATACTTACAGTAAGGCTTATTCTTATTTTGCATTGTACCAATGACATTCCTACAGGCATTTTGCTAGTAGGTAACTCCAGAGCTTCCCATTAGCAGTAGACATAACTTTAACTGTAGCTTGAGAGGTGCCTGTAGGCATCTTTAGCAGCTTGCTATGGACCTGTGAAGGCTGTGAATTAAAAATATTTAAGTGATTTGAGGAAAGTTTTTGCTGTGCAGATGACTGCCTAAGCAAAGTGGTTTCAGGTATTAGGATACAGATGATCACAAGGCATTCCTGATGCTGTAAGATACCGGCTACAGCCTTGCTTCAGAAAGCACTCATAAGTAACGTGTCTTTGGCAAAGGGCATAACATAAGAACATGAAATTTTAAGCAAGTATCAAACATGACTCTTAACAGGAATTTTATGAGCTTCTCTCATCACTCTTATTTGTTATATTTGAAGTTGCACCATTGAAAACTCACAGCATTCCTCTGCACACAGAATGCTTTATGGGATGGTTGGACAGCATGTAGTGCCTATCATGGCATAAACCATGCTCTAAACAAGCTTCAGATTTTTACATTCTGGAAAGGAGCAAACAAAAACCTTACCCTTGTATTTGGGGGAAATCTAAGGAGGTTTTCTCTTACCAAGCACATACACTTTCAAAACAAGCAACCATAACTCTAAATAGACTAAATATCTTAATCCTTGATGAGTCTAATAAATGAAGTTACTATGCCATAGAACAAATAAAATACTTACTACAGGAAATATTCAGCACAAAACAAAGGGAGGAAAAAACCCAAACCCCTCAAAAAAAAAAAAAACATATTTAGGAAAAAGCCTCCTACCAAAACCATACCTCCAGAGCTGCCTCCTCCCAGCAAAATAAGACCCTTCTAGTGCAGAAGAAGCCTGAGAAGTGGGGAGACAAAGCTTGTCCTCAGTGGTTACAGCTGTGACTGCAAACCAGGTGAACAGCTCTACCCAACACAGGCGTGGGCTGCCCCTGGGTGGGAGCCTTGTCTGGGGCAGCATTATACAACCATCCACATCTGCCCCAAGGTAAAGGGAAAACCTTTGTAGCCCAGGGGACTTCAGCATCAAACTCACCCAAATGCCTGTGCCCCAAGGGTATGAGGCGCCTGGAAGAGTAGCTTTGAAAGTAAAACCCTTTTTTTTGCTATTTTGTAACATCAGCGTGTTCAAAAGCACTTGGACCAACACGGCTCAAGTAAGACAGATTGCAAGCAAAAATCATGCATAAGCAGAAGCAAAGTGTCAGATCCTGAGAGCTATTCTGAACCCCAGAGAAAAATAAAAGAAAAAGCCAACAGAAAAAGTCCAAGAGTAGCAGGAACGTGGGGATCTGCAGAACAGCATCCAGGAGTGATGGGGGAGCTGGACTGAGCTGGAGCAGAGCTGGGGAGCACCCACAGCCCTGCACCCTCCTTCCCTTGGCTGGGTTCAGGGTGCTTAGCACACCGTGGGCAGAGCTGACGGTGTCAGGGGCCTGCAGAGACTCGGGACATCGCCAAGGGGTCCCTGGCATCACCAGAGAGGCATTTAGGAAGCACTCGAGCAGAAAGCCTCCTCGGGGTTTGGATGATGAATAAGCTCATCATGGAGTGGTTCAGCACAAACTTCTGGGGATGTGCTTGAAAACACGGCCCTGAGCACAAGGAGAAGGGAGGGACATCCCTGCAAATTAGCATGTGAGGCTGTGAGGAGGGGTGGGCACCGCATCCGCAGTGGCAGCCCCTGACTGGTCGTGGGTGTGTGACACTGAAATTCTACCCCATGCCCATGGCTGCTGCTGCTGTGACACCTTCACTGTGTTCAGGTAAGAGGTCATTTTGCAAAGAACTTTTGCATATTTTTTTTGTTGGGGCTTCAGAATGAAAGATGTTGCCATCTCTGCCTCTGTTCTCGGTTGATCCTCCTGTGAAGGTGTTCTTTTGGATAGTTCAGCCTTTCTACCTGGTTCATTTAGCCCAAAGCCAAGAGGGCTGCAGGCAGGACTGGAAGGACTAACTTCAGCAGCAGAAGGCTTGGGCTTCCCAGGAAGGTGCCTCTCTGTGTGCTGAGATGCCAGAGATCCCTGTGCCTTGTTGTCTCCGACTCCAACCCCTGCTGATCCTCCCACCAGCAAGGCTGAACGAAGTGAGCCGGTGTCTTCAGATGGATTGGTCTCAACCCTCTTTGTGGCTTTGAGAACAAATGAAATGAAACCTCTGCTTTGAGCTAGAGGTGGCTGGAGACAGCAGGAACACACCACTTGAGCAGGGGCAAAGGACTGAATTCAGGAGTGCCATAAAACTCTTTTGTGGCACTAAATAGAAAAATGACACAGTTCAGCTTCACTGACACAAAAGGTAAACCAGCCTGGGTACGGGGAGTATAAAAACGAGTCAAAATACAGATTGATTCTGAAATAAGTTCTTTTTTTATCCTTTAGAACCATGGACAGGAATGTACAGCTCCACAAAAATGGAGGCCAAACATATCGAACCAAAACATTTCCTGGGATTCGGCGTGACAGTTTTTCTAAGGATATTTCCTTTCAACCACACTCAGTGTAAAAGCGGCTTCCATTTGCAGTTAAAGTAATCGTGGTACACATTGCACACTCCTTGAAACACAATCTTTGTCAGAGGCACTATGATTATTTTTCTTCTCTTTTTATTTGTTTTTACTGGTGAAAAAATAAACACAGGTGAAAATGAACACCTTTTTTCCCCCTACTTCAATGTGTTTAGACTATGTGATTAAGTGGATATTTTCTCCAGCTATTTAGATGAATAAACTTTAAGTTGGAGCATTCATTTCTGTGATCTAAAAGAAAGTTTGTGTATGTAGCTTTACATATATAGAGATACTCAGAAGCCCCAAATCCAACTCAAGTATTTATCAGTGATTTTATTGACAACAAAATCCATTTTGTTGAAATCAAATAGTTGTCTTATTTCAGTGAATGGTTCAAGACTTTCAGCTGCAAAAAAGGTTTCACAAAACTCGCCCTATGCGTTGAGAACACTGACTTCATGTTCACATTAGGTGCTGTTTCAGGCATATCTACAGATCAGTTTTAAGGTAAACGTAATTTTATGTGACATAGAAAAGATCTAGTGATCAATAAAGGAAAGCATGAAATCAGGTATAGCTCTGCAATAGGAGTTCATTTATTTAAATGAAGCCTGATTGACTCTACTTGTTAAGTGCTGAGCAAAAAATCTGAAATACTGGATTTGTGACCATTAAGATTAGTACTGGGAACCAATCATTCCACTTTATCTCTGGACATCTTAATGTCCTTGTTGACTAAATAGGGAGGACTGAAAAACTATTTAACCAGTAAATCAGGCACATGATTTGCAAAGGCAACTCTTCCCTTGCAGTTATTCCAACTGTCCCAGCTGGATATTCACAGTGAACAAACCATGTTTCCATCACCTCTGTTCCATTTTTAAGTGCGTTTAGTACAGGGATTTGCTCCAGGCCTCAGCAGCAGCCAGTGAGCAAGGAGTGCAGGGCTCTGCCTGGTCTTCTCGCAGCTAATTAATGAAGACAGGCAATGTGCTGCTGCCCAGATCCTACCCACAAGGATGGAAAGTTGCCCATGAGCTACAATACCTTCCTAGAGCACAGCCATTCCCACAGTGATGAGTTCTCTTTGCTCTCTGAAGCCATCTAGGGACAGCTTTAAATTAATGGAAATGCAAAGCTACTCCACTACTGACCAGAGAAATTGAAATGAAAATCACAGCTGTGTTGCCAATCTGTATGAGGCTAGACAGGAGCCTTATTTTAAAGGACTATGATTTCCAGTGTGTTTTCCAAGTTGCCCAAAACCTTGGGAGAGTTTTTCACTTTTAGCATCAGAGGCCTCCCCTACTGTAAACCCTATTCCCTGCCTGAAGAAGGGTCTGAGCTTGTGGGGTGCTTCCTCACCAGTCAGACCACTGCTTGGAAAGCTTCAGGAAGAGCTGGTTTGCCTTGCTTGCCAGAAGGTGATGTGGGACTTGGTGAATACCCACATCTCTGGCAAGGGAGTGTCACTGCTGCCAATGTCACAGAAACATCCATCAGGGAAATGAAACTGAGATGGAAGTTAAGGAGAGTAGCAAATGCTGACCTGGTCACTCTGATAGTCCATCTAAGATATTACAAACCACAGACAAACAGTTTAGATATGCTACAGCCCACAAATAAGTGTGACCAAACCACACAGGCATTTTAGCATCACCTGTCTGTGCAAATGCTAATGGAATCAGCTGAAAAGGTTTTTGGTAATTAGCCCTTACTAATGCCCCTGTCCCTTCTGCAGGGAATACAGACTACATCTCTTGCCTTAGCTTTTCTTAATGTTTTAGGTGTTTTCAGGAAGATGGGCTGTTGGAAGAAAGAGGGTTTCTTGGGAAGAAAGATTGGATAAAAAAACACATGGACAAAACCTGTTCAGAATAACCCTGCTCCCCCAAGGCAGGTCAGAATTTTAGAGCTGGTCTCTTGAACAGCTTTGGAAAAAATCATACCATTGTTATCTGAGGTGAAAATGCAGACAAGCTGAATTTGTCTTCATGCTTCTCTATATAATATCCAGAGAAGCAGCATGGAAATTACATATAGGAGATAACTTTGTTAAATAAAATTGATAATGTGAATGATTAGCCTGATCATGCTAAGATCTGAATGCATACAATTGCTGCAAAACAGGCATGGAGAGTTTTGCCTGTACTCTTTCTTCCCTGTGAGGGTGTGGAGGCTTTGGCACAGGCTGCCCAGGAAGCTGAGGCTGCCCCATCCCTGGAAGTTTTCAAGTCCAGGTTGGATGGGGTTGGAGTAACCTGATCTATTGTAAAGTGTCCCTGCCCATGGCAGGTGGGGTGGAATTAGATATCTTTAAGGTCTCTTCCAAACCAAACTATTCTATGATACATACATGATTTTGGACTGCAAGAGCCAGCTCTGATCTGTAGATCCACTGTCAGCACTGGAGCTGAGTGACCACAACTCTGGCAAAGACAGATCAGTGATGGCAACTTTAAGACTTTGGAAGCAGCTTCACCTCTGCAATAATCAAGGAGAATATACAATGAAGTAAAAAAAAAAAAAAAAAGAGAGGTTAGATGGTTAGATGGAATCAAACAGCTTTAATGATGTTCTGAAGTTACCCTGATGGGCAGAGGCATTTCTGCCTAAATTGCCCCAGCTCAGGTGGTGGGAACTAATGAATTAGGTCAAACCATGGGCCACAGCCTCAGAAACTGTAAATCAGCACTGCTGCTGGCACTCCATATAACCTGGCAATACCTGGGAGAATCCATCCCATCAATTTTTATCTCGTATTATTTAATTTTGATTTAGTGAGAGGAGCCTTCACAGAAGTCAGTGCTGACACCTGCCTTTTGGCAGAGTTGCTGGTGGAGGAGCTCAGACACCTGTGGGTCACCTTTGGAAAGGAGCAGAGGTTAGCACTGCACAGGCAGAGACCTGGGGTTTATTTCAGGCAGCTCAGCTGCTGAGCCACCATAAATATCCTCCTTTGGGAGGCTTCACATTAACTGTGCTTGCAGTGAAACAGATGCCACTTGTGCAGCACCAGAGTCTGACCTGGAAGTTTTATGTAGTCCAAGTATCTTATTTGCCTTTCCAACCCAAAGTTATCATTGATATACGCAGAAATATCCAGCTTTTTACGGACAGTTTGAAAGAACTAACTTGAACATGGTTAGCATAGTTCAGGTTGGAACATCATTTAGTTCAACACCCCTGCAACAAGGACATCTTCAGCTAGATCAGGAGAGAAACATAAAACACAGATCTTACCCATCTCCTCTTATCACGACGTAAATCTAAATATTTGTAATTTAGATTTGGAACACCTAATTTTTTGAAAAAATAGTTAAAGTAATACATGTATTTTAATGGTTTTAAATAATTGCAGAAGAAATTTTTCTTTTTTCTTTGGAAGTCTCTGCTTCCTAAATTCAACTGCAGAATTTGGAAATCCCCAACTTAAAAAACAAACTAGTGCTGATGACCACAATTTCACTGAAATGAGAAAAATCTGAGAAAGAAACAAAAGGCAAGTTTCTCAGATGATGTGACCTGGCCCAAATCCATCCCTCCTCACCCATGGAAAAAGCAGTGCCACAGTCAGGAGAAGGTCCCTACCCTATTCTCCAGTTGTTCCCAGTGTGCCTTCCTGAGGTGGTGAGGGTGGTGATGCTTCTACCACCTGCTGTTTGACCCATCAAGAGCAGTGAAAATCTCAGCTACTTCTAGAACACTGAAGTTCAGCAGATGGCTCAAATAGCAACTGGTTGATTTTTGGAAAAAAGTCATCAAGCATACAAGTCCCTCTTCTTGTCTTTTTGGATATTCATTTATCCTTTCCTGGAAGAGATCAGAGATAATCTAAAACAAGTGAGTTTAACTAGAGTCAGAAAGCCAGAGTGAATCCTGTACTGTGTTTCTGTCCTGCCTATGCTGAGGTATGCAATGTATGGGAGTAAATTTCACATTATGAAAGAATCATCTTAATGTAAGCAAGGGAAACTCCAAGCCTGGATTTCCAGAGAAAAGGTCTTAGATATATGACTTATCAACCAGCCTCAGTGAGTCTTCTTCATGTCCCTGATGCATCTGGATAGCCTTCAATTACTACTGTTTATTTTAGAGAAGGCAAGGGACTAGTTTTTAGTTTAGAATATTAATTTTATAGAAGGCAAGGGACTAGTTTTTAGTTTAGAATATTAATTATTAGTGGTGTTCTTTTATATTCCTCTACTATTATTTGTATTTTTTTTTGCTTCCAAATATTTACCCAACTGGGAGCTCTTATTCCATATTCCTTCAAAGCAAGATGTACATTTAAAAATAGTATTTGGCATTTAACTCTTAATTTTATGAACTTTGGCTTTATTTATATTACATAATTTAATGCAATGCATATTAGAGACCTTAACCTTTGGAGGCATTTTAGTAGCAAGAAGCAGAAAGTCTCATCTGACGCTAGAGCTCAGGACATTTCAGATGGCTTCTGGTCTTTGGTACACTAAGAGAAGTCTGAGGCTCTGGTCTGTAATCTCACAGTACTCCCCAGGGCTGGGCAGGAGAACTCAAAGGGAGTGGCTGACTCAAACTGGGAATGTTGATAGTGGCATATCTGAAAGAACAGCAGGAAAGTGCCTTGCAGCAAGGGCTGCATAAATCCTCCTTCAAGGGAGAGATTTCCCATCAGGTCAAACCAAAGCAGACAAATGTTAAATGCATTAAATTATTTAAGGCCTTAAATTTATTCAGTGTCCGAAATTTCAGGCTGATACTCTTGATTCTGAGGGCAAGGTAAAACTGAAGGTGAATAAAGGAGCTGAATCGTTACAAATTCAGTGATTTCAGTAAGACCAAAGCAGGCATGGGACAGCACAGAAAGGGGTCTTGCAATGGAATAAACAAGGACAAGGGGACATCAGTGCCCAGTCACTACAGTGATGTGGTACAGACCATGGTCCCCCTTAAGGAAAAAAAAAAAATTAAATTGCATGTAGGTCTCCTGATGGAGTTAAGAGAATGCATTACCAAAAGCTATGGTACAAATACAGGATTTCCATGCCGCTGACACATTATATCCCATAGTTTATTTACATACTTCAGCCATCAATAATCCCTCTCCATTATCACTATAAAATATTATACATAGTTTCTTATATAAAAATTTTAAAATTATAGGTGGTCTTGCTGTATTTTTACTATTTATCTGGGAAAACTTGCACAAGAACAGCCTTGTGGGTTACTAGAAAATCACTCCTTGTTTGCAGGAGTGTTGATCAAAGAGGAAAGTGCTAAATCTTTTCAAGCAAGGAAGAGTCAGTGCAGGCTGTCAGTGAGGTGTGACCACTCTGGCTCTGAAGCACTGGAAATAGTGCTTTAATAATACAGAACCAAAACATAATTAGATTTGCTCCAAGGAACAGGGCAAACATTACAAATTTGGGAATTTCTGCCCCTCTTCCTTTAACCAAACACCACCACTGTGTTCATTAATACATTCAGATAATTTACCTTTTCTGGCAGTTTCAACAGGTAAACAACTATACTGGTTTTATTATTAAGATGAAAGCACTCTTACCCCCTGCAGCAGACACTGGATGAGTTTCCTCCTCCACTGTGGCTTTTCTAGTTCTGGGCTACAGCAATGACTTTCCACTCACTAATACATTCTGTATTTCTTGCAAGAGACTACCAATTCCCATGGCACAATCCTCTAATTGTGGATGGAATAAAAATGAAAAGATAAAAACCCCAAAACCCGAACACAAGCCAACTTAATTAGTAATTTTACTGCTGTTGTAGCTATTTCATTTCTATATCATGTTTGCACTTTGTTATTGAAAATACAGAAATCCTGCTTGATACCATGATTTGGAAGTGCCAAGTCTAAACCTAAAAACTGGGTGTCAGTTGTTTTCATGGGAGCAGACATCAAAACAAAGGAAGCACAGTCTTGCTGTAAATTCAGCAATAATGCAGTACAAAACCAAAAAAGTTTGCATCACTTTATATTTTCAGCATGATAAAAAAACTATATTATTCTATGAATAATTTTAAAATAAAATTTAGATAAAATCTTGTTCTCTTCAAGGAAATCTAACAGTGCAGCTTTTAGACCACAAAAGAGGAGACTTTATGACTGTGTGTCAGACAATACAGATAATGGGTTCATTGACCTGTTAGGCTGCTGAAATAAAATTAAAATAAAAATAAATCACAAAAGCTGAAAAATCTATACTAAATATTTGCTTTTTCCGATCTCCTTGAAGATGAACATTTTAAATTCATGGCAATATAATAAATCACTTTATAAGCTCATTATTTTCCCAATGGGCAAAGAGTTTACAGGGAAATTTCATTTTATTGAAAGGCAATTGATATTAATACCATTTTCAAACCTAGTTTTTATTCCAGGTCTGCTCCTTCAAGCTTCAAATTTATTTACTGCAGGTAGGAATCTTTCTGAGTTCTTCTTTGGTATTCATTTTCAGAATTTCTCATAAGAGTAAGAAATATTCAAGTAATGTCCAAAAGAAGACTACAGGAATCTGGGGATAAACTGGGAAAAGGAATCCAGATTTTCTCCCTACTTACATGAGAAGCAGATGTGAATTAAATGAACATTTGAATTTGGGAGCACACTGAGCACATGCCTGATCATAAGCACACGCCATCAACTCATTATTTTTTTCAAAATTTAAATTTGAAGCTGTAGGATTCTGGTGAGGGATCAGGCACACGATGGCAAGGTTGGTGCTGCTAGAGCCTGGCCAGGGATGCTCAGGCCTGTCCCAGATGGGCCTGACAACCCAATCACTCGACCCAGGAACTCACACTGTGCTCTGCTGAGTGTTCACACCCTGCTGGGATGCTCAAAGGCAAACCAAACCCGTGTAGCAGGGCTCACATCACATGGGAGACTGCTGAGCTTTGTGACATCCCACTGGACATCAGATTTGGGATGTGATCCTCTGGACATCAGATTTGGGATGTGATCCTCTGTTAACACACACTGTAATTGCTGCACTGACTGCACCACCTGAGAGCGTGGCTGGGTACCAAAAAGGGCTCTGAAGAGCTCTTGCTCCACAGAACCGTTTGTTGATCTAAACATGAGCCTGCAAAAATTGCAACATTTCAGCTTGGGATACTGAAGAGTTTTTCAATGGTTAACACTATGAAATGTGCCCATACTTACCTACATTTCCTATTTCAAATGCTGGGATTGTTCTACTGTTTTTGGGGTTTTTTTAGGGTTATTGGGATTGTCTTTGAAGAAATTCTAAACAGGAATAATAAACAAAACAAAACAAAAAGATCAGGACATACACCTCTCATAATTCTCCTCCGTTGTATTATGCTGGACGCACAGGCTTTCTCTCTGCTCAGTTCAGAGGAAATTCAATTTATTTACTCAGCTGCTCTCCCAGTTTGCTTGAAAGCACCGCTCTGTGTGTAAATTTTCACACCAGACTACACCTGGAACTTCATAAGTCAGATAAAAGTTTTAATTATGTTGCATGTAAACGACTGAGCTCAGAGCCTCTTCTAGGGGGATTACAGAATGTCTCCAAGGCTGGGAAAAGATGTGATTTTAGGAATGAATTACATTTCTCAGTGACTTGCATTCCTTCCAATCCACCAGTTCAGTGGGACCAGAAGCAAAGCAAAATT
This sequence comes from Monarcha castaneiventris obscurior, assembly GCA_026261815.1. Classification (NCBI taxonomy): domain Eukaryota; kingdom Metazoa; phylum Chordata; class Aves; order Passeriformes; family Monarchidae; genus Monarcha; species Monarcha castaneiventris. The sequence goes on along the minus strand of JAMPIT010000886.1, from coordinate 26,193,179 downwards.
TGGCCTACCATTTCAGCTGTTTCAGTACGACTTTCATACGGATCCTTTACACAATTAATTGTCAGACCTCAGAGAAAATGTTGCCCCATTCACTGTAAAACAGGAAGGTCCACAGAGGAAAACAGTTGCATTAGAGAACCACACAAACAACATTAAGGCTGCCTAGCTGCATGTTTTTAACCCTTTTTGTTTTCCTCTGCAAACAATGACAGTTTTGATAAGATCTGAAGTGATGCTCTTAACAAATAATACACTAGTCTGTCATTGGTTAATATTAACGTCTCTCTATTCAAACATGCTGAGAACTGAATAGAACAGTTAACATATAACAGTCACACATCCTTTGCTGAGTACAAGATCGTATCTCTAACATGAACCAAAGATATCCTCACCGTTTCAGATCTTCAGCTATCATTCAGCAAAACATTTCATTCTCTTAAATACATTGCTCGTCTCCTCTTTCTGGGTCTTTCGGGGGTGCTGCATGAACACATTCTCTCCCTAAAGGCATTGCTTATGATATGGTTCTTTCTTCAACTGAAATCTTGCTGTGTGTTTCCATTATGTTGCCAGAGGTGAATTTGCAGAGCTTGGGGGAGGGAAGACCTTGCATCTGAATTGAAAAGATTTAATTTTTAAACATAATTTTGGGCAGGATTCTGCACTGTATTGCAGAGAGACCATCTCAATAAAATTAATGGTGAACAATTTATTAATTGTGATCACCCTTCGCAAATGGTTGAACCAGAGCTTTAAATAATTCCCAGTTTTTGTATTACAGGTGTGTTCACAGGGCTTATGGGCAGAGGCAAGCTCCCTTTGCTCCTGTCCTGAGATGGGGGGATGCAAATAGTGTTGACAGAAACGTCAAATGATTGTAGGGATGCAAAGCTGAGGCCCACCTAATCCTCCCTGCCTTTCAGAGGGTTTATCTGGTGTGGGCTTGGGGTCATATCAGCTCGGCTCACACACAGTGAGATTGTGCCCAGCCACCACACATTGCAGGAAAATGTCAGGGTGAGCCCAAACCCTGCAGGGATCCCACCCTGCTGCTACAACAAAAGCTCTGTTTCTTTGCAGAAGGGAGTCTGAACAATTCACCATCCCAGGGGCATGAAACAATAGTTTGCCCTCAAATATATTTCTATTGAAGACACACAGCAAAGATTACAGCCATAGAAAATTCTGTAAACAGGACAATTTCATCAACTTTATGTTTAAAAGAACCCCCCAAAACCACAAAAGCAACCCAAAATAAGACTTGCTGAATGAAGACTGTGAATAATTTTTTTTACTGCCTTAACAAAAAAAAAAAAAAGACATACACCTTCAGCATTTCTTATCCAAATTTACTTGACAGAGGTTAAAATATTGCTTTATTCTGACTCAACATACAACAGCACTGTGTGACTGATTGTGCTATTTTGGGAAGTCTTGAGACTTGTGAACTAGAAAGTCTGGGGCACATTAATAAATTTAACAATTATTTTGCTTCAAAGGAATATTTTAATAAATTCTGTATATACTGTAATCTTTTAAATCAATCTCCTGACACTAACCAGGGAAGGCTATTTAGCAATTATTTATTATAGTTGATTTCTTCCCCCCTGAGAATAAGCAGATATTTTAACAGTGATATAACCAGTAATGTGTCACTGAACCCAATTCATGGCACTACTGGTACATTTTATTACAATTTGGGGTGGGGGGAAGGGAGACTCAAAGGAAAGCTGATGCAAAAAGTGCTTTTAATGTGATTAGGATACAGCAACCAGGAATGAGACTTCCTCTCTAAGGCCTTGATCCCCTGCAGGGAGTGACTTGGTGGAAACCATCTGCTCTTAGAAAGCTCCATTAGAGTCAGCTCTCTGCATGCCTGTGGTTTGCCCATACTGAACCAGCTGCAGGGCTGAAGCTTTAAAGTTCACAAGCCTAAGCCATAATTAATTAAAGTGACTGGAGAACTGAATGCAGGAACAAATTAGGCAGTGTGGACACTTATTGGCTGGATTTTGATCATATTGGATCTCCCTGACTCTTCTCTGAACAAGCCATAATAAAAAATAAGTTAAAAAAAAAAATACACACACACTGAGAAGTGCTCCTTGAGAGCTTACAAATGCCTCCAAAGTGTAAAAGTTTAAAAATGTTGAGGGGTGCTAACGAACAACGGAGTTTATGCTTCCACTGAAAAAACTCAAACCAGAAACCAAACCCAAACCTGTTGTATTACATACTTGTGCATTTTCTCTTGTTCTTCCTCACTCCCCAAGGCAGCTCTGCTAGGCAAAGCTCAGAAGAAGGAGCAGCTGTGGGCTCCTGACCACTGAATCTCTACAGACCCCAATCCTGCTCCTACTCTTGGGCAATCCCAAAGCTCCTAAATGATTCCATTGAGTTTCTTGGACTGACTGACACATCAAATTAAGGTTGAGAGTTAAGCATCTGTTCAATTCAGGGATGTTGTCACCATTCCACAGCAGGTACAAGAACTCAGAAGTAGGTGTCTGTCCCTGTTTTTGTGGTGTGACCTGGAATCAAGAGCAGAGGGGGAGAGGGGACTGGATCTGTTTTGGGCCCACGGGACGTGTTCCCCAGGGTCTGAATCCCTGCCCAGCAGCTCGCTGCAGTGCTGCCCTGAAACCAGAAATGCATCTAAGAATGGTACTTGGCCTTTACTGAAAAAGGGATGCATAGCCTAGGCCTTCGGACAGCCGAACAGAACACAGTACAACCCTCTGTAACTGAAACTGGGTAATCCTGCCTAGAAAGCACCTGAAAGCACGCTTCATCCCTCCTGGAACTTTTCCCTTAAAAAAATATTTTGTTAAAAAACACTATGATATGAGGGCGATTGACTATTTGGTTTCTTCTAAGTAGATGCTCTTAAATTAATGCATATAAATAATTTGTATTTAACTTCCTCCCTTCCTGTTTAGCAAAGCATCGAATGCACAGATCTCTCATTTCCCCTCCCACAACCCCCACACAAGAGTCACTTGGTCAGTACCGAGTCTCTTTGCGTTTCACTCTTTAAGACAAATTGTGCCTCTCTCTCTGCCTTGGCCACGGGGCTCATGGGCAGGAAGGCCGTGTTCTCGCTCGCGCCGCTCTCCGCCTCCGCGCTCGCCAGCTCCGAGTCCTCCGACCGCCGCGCGTCCCTCAGGATCCGGATCTGCTCCTGCACAGTTTCTAGCAGTATTTTCACTTCGTGTTGTTCCGCTATTAGACAATTACTGACTGGGGAACTCACATTGACAAGTTCAGCGGAATAGGAGTTTTTGCACCATTTGATGCCTGTTACTTCGGAAACATTTTGCATTTGCATGCAGGCTTCGTCCAAGCCCACAGACGGGATGATGGGAACGGAGTTGGCCCTTGAAGAGGAATAGCCGACCAAGTCCTTCTGATCCACGTTATTAAAATATGGGGTTGTCTCTCTTGAAGGCAGTTGCATATTTATTGAAGTATTCTGAGGAGTTTTTAAACCACTGGATGAATACCTGGAAAGAGTGAAAAAGAGTTCTCGTTGTACATCAAGCGGTCAGATGCAACCAGCAGCAGGGACACTGTGAGATTTAGTGAACTGTGCTGAAGAGATTCACACCATTTTCTCCTGCAACAGAGGAGCTCCTGGCCGTGGTGGGGCCCTGGGGAAAACAACAGGCTCTGGAGACTGCTTTTGATTCTCAAATCTGCTTTTCTCTCAGTCTCATTTTGCCCACCAGTATATAAGAATAATGGAAATTTCTTTTTAAAACATTTCGAAAGTCAGAATGTATTATTAATTTTCTGGGAAATTAAATTTCGAATTCTAGTCCTAGATTTCTGATTGGGGAAATGGATTGATACTTTCTTCAATGTCAGAACTCTCAATGTCAAATGGCTGTTTTGGGAAAACACTTTTAAAAAGTGCAGATAAAAAGAACATTAAACACTCATGGTTGTGTAGTCTTTATTTACACAGAAATGATTGTCTGTACTCCCCTTCAAACAAGCAGAGCATCTAAGTGCAGTGTCCCTCTGAAAAACATTTGTTTTTCAATAGCCCATACTCATAATGTTGGCCTGATTTGTTTTATTATATTTCATCTGGAAATACAGCTAATATATAGGACTTGAGCAAATGTCTGGGTACTCTTGTTACTGTAATAACATTTTAAAAAAAATCCTTTATCCTCCACTAATACATATTTTAACATGATTATATTTATTGTGAGACAACTTAATGAATTTTTATCAACATTTCCATTTTGTTTCAAAGCCAAACTCTGTTTTGTTGACAAGAAATACTTAAAAAAATAGAAATGGAAAGTATACTAAATATAAAATAAACAATGACCAAAAAAAGCAAAAAGAAAAGATGTTTCCCATCTGAAATTAGTACTTCTAGAAATATGGTGCTCTAAGAGTTACTATATTACCAGTCATGATTGCTAAGGAGCACAGACATCACCTCAGTACCAGAACATAATTTATTTATAATCAGCTTATCACTATTTAATAAGGCAAGCTAACGGTGAATCTAATATGTTCTATCCATGGATGAGGAGAGCAACATTTAGATCTGGTGTGGAAACAGGTGCTCTGACTTGAAGGGTATTATTCCAAAAGCTCCTTAAGCCTGCTGGACCTCACTAGGAATATCCTTCTCCTCACGTGTCCGTCCTGCTTTTTTGGTATGAGCAGAAAAAGAGTTAAGGAAAAGAAACTGAATCACATGAAAGTGCCGTAGTCCAGTATTGGCACAAACAGTAATTAACTGGAAAGGCTTCCTCTGCCCCCATCCTCCTGGCGAGGCATCAGACAGGAGGGAGCAGGAGATAACTTTAGGCTCATTTCCAGCAGAGAGCCCCTGACCTGTAATGAACTCGTGTGTGGTGGCACTGAGTTTGTACAACTGCTGCACACATCCCCCTGCCCTCGTGCACACCTGGAGCTCTGCACAGCCCTGTACCAGAACCCTCCTGGCATCCCCAGAAGGAGCAACTGGGAGCTCTGTGATAAGGAGGAAGTGCTGGGAGCTTTGCTGCTAGATGAGGGAAAGAGGTTCTGCTTTGGGAAGTGGGACCCAGGGGGATAATAGCACCAGCAGCTTTCTGGGGTATGTGCTAGAAATTCTTGTCCGTGCTCTACAGCTGCAGCTGTTTTACATCTGAGGCTCAGCCTGGGTTAATAACATTGGCACTATGCTTAGACACACCTGTAGCCATTTGTGGAGGGGCTTTTTACACCAGCTCTCAAGACTTAGGATGAATGAAATACTGATCAGGGATATTATTCCTGAGGGAGGACAATTAAAAAAAATAAATGAAAACAAAACAGTGCAGACCTTTGGGTTGTGCCCATTCTTGTTTCCTTTGCTTATATATAATTGTTCAAACGACTATAGCTGGAGAGATCGCATCAGTTGCATTAGTCCCTTTTTTGGTAATTCAGGCCCTAAATATATTCTGGGCTGCACCCTGAAAACAAAGGGAGTGAATGTTTTTAATGAATTTCATGCAATGTATGTACTATATGGATGATATATAAGCAAAACCAAGAAAAGACTGAATTAAAATGGGTTTGGTGAGAAAACAGTAACATTTTCCAGTTCCACAGTAGAGATTCAATTATTCTTGGTATTTTGAAAACTAAGTGGCAGCAGCAGTGACATGTAATGGAATGCCTGGCGTATTTCCATAATATTTTTTGAAATACAAAAAGAAACACCAATTTTATGCCAGAGTTACATGTTTCTGCCCTGTGCTCACAGGGCTTTCAAAGGAGAACTGAGAATGAAATAAAGTGCATACATTGTGTGCAACAGGTGAAGGATTAAACTGGAAGGGATATTACATCTAAACCACGTGAGACTCGGCTTTTGGTTAATTACAAACTGATCCATGCCTCTGTGTGTGACACGAGACTGCTGCTGTTTTCAATAGACTGAGACTTAGAACTATAATTGCAGAACCTTAATTACATTTTCCTATAGTTAACTTTCCCAGAACCACAGTTCTTCCAAAGAAATATATCTAGGTTTTTATCTGAAAAATTATTTTGTCTGAATAAATTAATTCATGTGCATGTGTTTCAAAGTGCAGCTCTCTCTCCACCCTCTTCCTAAAACCGATCAACAAAAGCAAACATTTATAGATATTCAACAGTAATTATGTTACACAGTAAGAGTCTAAATTAAGGAACGAAACTGAAAGAAGCACAATAATTTTACTGCCTCCTTTAAGAATAGATATCAAAGAGAGACAGAAGGGACTGAAACTTAAAATCTGAAATGGATTTTATTTAGCATAGTCCCAGGAGCTTTGCTGCAATCCCTGTGGCTAAAGGTGTGCAGAGCCTGACAATGTCCATTAAGAAGGATGGGAATCATTCCAGTGGCTGTTCCAGGCTTTGGGTCAGCCTTGTGAGCACTTACACTGATATACACCCCCATGTTCTACCTGTAGACATGGCTGCACTTCAGCCAGGCTGCTGGTGGATGAAGCTCAGAATGCTCACAGAATTAGGGAGACAAACCACTTTGATTTGTGCATCCCTATAGGGAAAGATGGAGGTGAAAAAGGAGAAGAAAAGAAGTGGTGTAACTTCTGCAGGGGACAAGGGAACTTTTTGTTTGGGCCAGAAATCCAATGAGAATATCAACAGTGTGAAACCAACAGATACTTAGAGGGTAAACATCCTTAGTGCACAAAATATGGATGAAATGCTTGAGTGGATTGAGGCCAGAAGGGGTCACAGTCTGATCCCAATATCAAATTCTGCAGAGCTGCAAATTTAAAATACAGGCTGGTATGTGTAACATGTAATCACAGACTGATTTCCTAGATGGGAGTAAACACAATTACCCACAGCTTTGCTGTTTTGTACCTCACTCCTCAGCCTGGGAGGAGGCTACAGCACTTCCCAGGGCCTGCATCATGTGACGCTGCCACTGGAGAGGGAAGGCTGCCAGCCTGCTCCTTTCTGGAAGGGTTGCAATTTCAGCAGAAAATTTTCACCAGGAATTATATGCACATATCATACAAATGAACAATAATATATGTGGAGCAAGAGGCAATAAACAATTTTTCCTCAGAAGAAGCAAAAATAGCAACAATGACACAAGTGTGAGTCAAACTTACTTGAAAGAAGTCACCAGACACCCAACTCCACCAGTTTCAAAGTGAAACTCTTCACTGGGACTTACAGGTGAAACTGGGTGGAGTTTTTATTCCATTCCACATACCACTCCTATTTTTATATAAAACATGCCTGTAATATTCTGGAAAGTCTTTGGAAATCTATAGGGATATGTAAATATTATGCAAAATATCTCAGCAATTGCAAAGGACTTCAAAGGCAGCTGTAGGTTCTCAGGAGCACATCTGAAACCCAGACCTTATGTACAGCTGGAGCTCACAATCAATGTTCTAATAAACGGAATTTAAAAAGGAAAAAAAATAGTGTCTTTTTTGTGCATTTTCAAAGACAAACCTGTATGAAGCTACCAGTCTTCAGTCTATAGAAAACCAGCTTTGCAATGTACATTATTTTATTTTAAAGATCACTATTTTAAAAGCCACTAACTGGCTCACTTCAGGTATGGCATTACTCACCCGTGACAAGGTATCGTGTCCTGGTCTGTGATCCTCGACTCTTCGAGCTGTTGATATGCTGGTCCTGTAATTCCACTGAACCTACCCCGAGGCAAGGGAGGAGTCCTCCGAAAGGCATTTCGATGTAGCATCCCACCACTTTTTTGTCCTGGGCTGCAGCATGAAGAGAGACTTCTAGGAACAACACCAAGAGTACAGCAAAAATTATCACACTAAAAGCATAAAATTCTGCAAAGTAAAGGTTCAGGATTAATAATGCATGGGTTACTGCTCTTATAAACTTTGCTGTGGCAGTCTATGATGTCAGTAGAAATTCTCTATGGAAATATAATAGTCCAATCCACCATTAGCTGCTGTTTATGCCATATTTAATACATCAGCTCTTTTCTAGGAATGAAAATAATTGCCCAGTGTATGAAATGTTTTCTTGCACTTGATGAAGGATGCTTCTCTTTTCCGTGCTGCATATCATAATCCTGCTATACACAGTTGAGTCCTCAGACAGTATAAACAAACAATACAATTCTGTCATAGCCATAGCTGAATTCAAAATTAGATCCTAAACTGAAAGCCCAATATATCATCTATCACTCTAGGAGGGGCTGCTTCCTGATACAAAACCATTAAATTGAGAAAAAGTGTAAGCGAAGAATGTAAGTGAAGTTTATGAACTGCAGCTTGAAGAAGCCGTCTAAGACAAGTTTTTTCTACCTTGAACAAGATTTCTATATTGTTTTATTCTTGTTTTATATACAGAATGCTTTCTTGTTTATATATATTGATAAATAGTGTTTTGTTTCTTTATATGATATAATAGAAACTTGAGTTTGGTAAAAACCAGGTGTAGTGTTCTATTTATTTGAGAAAATTGCTTTTGTAAACATTTTTCTGGTGTTTTAGAAGGAGAATGGATACTTTCTTTTTCATTTCATGCAGGAATGAAAAAGAATCTAGAATCCACACTTTTGGTATATAAACCATAAATTTGTTAATGCAAAAATATGGGAACACAGAACTAAGGCAAGGCACAACCCATTTTTACAGCTAAGAGGCCTCCATACTGCATGGTGTGACTGAATATTCATTTTGCAGCTACTCTTATTTCTCTTGGCATCTTCTGGGTCTCAGACATGCATATGTTACCTCATATTCTATTACATCTTTAATGATAACATAGGTTTTGTAGATGCCTTTTACGAGTCACTATTTTTGGCTGTGTGAATAATTCCAACTTGTGAAAAAATTCAGCAATGCAAAAGACCTTTGAGAAGTTTGCTTCTTTTTTCCTATTATAATGTGACTTAAAAGTAATCTGCATTTTTAACCCAGTGGGAACTTTGTTTATAGTTAGGGCCACATCTACTCCCAAAGCAATTCTTGCTTGTTCCAAGTACCTTGGACAAATTCTCTTTGAGTGTACATTTCCAATAAAATCAACCTTTCCTGCCCAAAGTTAAAATAAGAAATAAATTCAACACTCTCTATCCTGCTGCTTAGGCTATCAGTGTTCTATCACAGCCTAAGCTCTGTTTTCTTCCACACCTTTATTTTTCTAGTGCTTTTTAATTGAAAAGACCAACAACTCATGGCAATAGCATTGCCTCCAGGATTTTTGATCCTTCTTTAAAAAGATCATTCCTTTGCTACTAAGGAGGCTGTGAAAAAACCTTTTTAAAAAACTGTAGTACTACTGGCCTCTCAGTTCCGAAGGCTGAGTTTGAGTTGCAAGTTACAGGTCATATTCTGTAAAATAACACTACCACAACACAAAATGATTGACAATTTCTGCTCAGGAGAGCCTGAGATTAATACAGCAGGGGATCTCAAATGACGCAGGTGAATGAATAATTTGTGATGGATAATGAATTTTTGGGGTTTTTATTGACTTGAGCGTAGTCATCAATGTAATACAAAAGTAAGAAACAAACTTTAGATTGATTATGAATCTTTGAAACTAGAAATTTTAATTGTTTAATTTGTGGTTGGTTTGATGCCTCTGAGCATTTTCCCTGTTGGATGAAAGCACTTGGTCTCCTATCTTAGAGTATTCATATGCAAATTCACAAAAGCTCTATTTGTAATAGACATAATTTCACCACATAGAGCTACACCTAAGGTAATGGGTACAAACTGCAGCAAAGATTGAGACCAAAGGGATCTGCCTCTGTCCTGCAGCCACAGAACTTCCAGCACTGGCAGGGTCTAAGCAACCAATTTGTTGCTAATGCGAGGTTCTTATGCTTTCAACATTTCTGACAGAAAATAAAACAAACCTGGGGGAAGAATGAACAAAAATCATTTGTGGTCATGAACAAGACAGATTCACTAAGGATCAGGAAATACTTACAGACAGTGCAGCTGCAAGCTGCAGGAAAACACTCGTTTCTCCAGGCACCAAAAACCCCTAAGAATTTCTGTTAAAAGTTCTATGGAAAAGGATCTCCAGCACAGCAAAGTTTTTCCTTTTACACAAAACTGATATGAATATCAGCAATGCAAATGTAATGTCCCTCTCTTTTGCTCCCTTCTCTATTGCTCATGTGAAAAATTCCTCCCTCTCAGGCAAACAGTGCCTTTTTGATTTCTTCAGGGAATTTATTTTCCTTTAGCCAACATTATGGTTTCTTCCTCCCCGCACTCCAGTCTAACTGGGTAAATGAAACCAGCCCACATGACTGAGTCATTCAATAAAATAGACCAATACATAAAGCTGTAGCAGATAGGTCCTTAAAATCTATCATTCAGCTACTCCAGAATAAAAAAATCAGAATATGCATGAACTGGTTCACAAGTGATGCACAAACTAGGGAGAAATACAGTTCTGATGAATTAATGTTTTGAAAAAAACAGTTCAACCATCCTAAAATTAATTAAGAACTTGGGATTCATTGTTGCAAATTGTTTTCTGTGAGAATTTTCTTTGGGTTGAGCAACTGAGTGAAAACAAAGTCTGATCCTACAGGAGGAGTATTCTCTTCTTGGGGCACATACACACTCCAAAATGCAGTTAACCATGCTCATGAAGAGAACAGCAGTGTTTTTACAGTAACTCTGGAATATTTCTGTGCTACTTTTGAGTTAATTACAAACCACCCAGTAAATACATACCCCAAGGACAGAGCCAGCTGCCAGTGTCCTCTGATGTTCCCTAGGAGCCACCTTTTTATGCTGTTAGACAATCTAGTGCTAACATTTGTATGGATCAACTACTGAGACTTTCAACCTATTTCAGTATTAATAAATACAGCCTACAGCTACAAATCTGCTCTTAGTTTCTGAAATGTGAGCATTATTGATTCCATCATAATATTCTTGTATTTGGAATAGCCTGTGTTGAGGCTGCTCAGGGACTTTGGAACTCTATGAAAATCCTTCAGTGTTACCTGTGTCATCTGGTCACCATCCTGGTGATGGAACAATAGGAAAAGAGAACAGAGCATTCGAGGTACCTCAGTGGCACTGAGTTTAATCATCTGCCATAACCCCACCATATCCTCCCTGTAGTGCATTGGTCAAGCTCCACCATAAATTGATGAGGATATCCAGGCTCCTATTACAGAAAGTTGTTCTGTATTGAAAGCTTTGAGACTTCTTTTCAGTTTAAAATTACTTCTGATGAATATTCAGCTGGCATATGTGCCACCACACTTCTTCCTTTTAAATAGGTCTTTTTCTTCTCCTTGTGCCTGCTCTTGTGTGTTTAAAAGCAGCAGACACACCCTTTCCAGTCTGCAGAACTGACATGAGACAGACTTTCTAACACTTTCTGTGGAACACGAGTCATCAATTCCTCATCTTAGCTCGGGAATGCACTTTGAGTCCATGGCAGTTGGGAGGCCATTTTAACCAGGGGAGATTACAGGGGAGCATTCTCAGGCTGTGCTGCCTTCCAGCTCTTTCTGCGCCAAGGTCATGCACAGGAGCATGGAACAAAGGCTGTCCCCAGTGCTGAGTAATGCTTTGAGTGCTGCACTGGTGCATGTCCCACCTTCTCAACACAAGTCTTTAACATCTCCCTTCCAACCACCTCCGTGGATCCACATGAGAGTTTTTCTGCCTCTCCCTACTTTCTCCCCCTAAAGGCACTAGACGGATATGACAACAGTGACCGAGCTTGTGTGGAGATCTAACTCACTCACACAATCATCAGGGCATATGCTGCAGTACCTGTGTTGGTAAGACAGTAAACAATTTTTTGCCTTTTTTATATCTACCCCAAGAATCTTCTTCCCTCACATTTGTCCTAAAGTCTTGACTATTCAAGTTCAACATAACTGTTTCCTAATTACTTTGATAAATTCTTCATCTTCCTAAATATTTGACACCTGCTAATCCATCATGTCATGTCGCAATTCCCATTTTTATAGACTTTGCTCCCAGACATAAAATGTAATTAGCTGGTTCTCCCTCCATATTTTTTTTTTTTTGGATCAAGATTAACCAAACCATCTTGAGAGCTTTAATTTCCACATTTTACTTCCACTTTGACTGTAGGAATATCTATTTTCATACATTTGAGTCTGTTCACATTCTACCGTTGTCCTCAAATAGTCATCCTAACTTAAAAAATGAAATCTATTAATTCAGGATTGCCCAAACTGCTTCAATTATTATCTCTGTCCCACGATCAGCTTTGCTTTTTCTTTGGGAAAATAGCAGATTCCTTACACCTCCTTCCTTTCAGCCTTCCGCTGCCTTTACAGTCTTAGTTGCTTTAGTTTATCTGTACTTGCTCTTTCAAATTCAATAGCCTTATTTGCAGAATAACTTTAATTTATTCTTTCCTCTACAGTAAACTGAATCACTTATATTAGCAGCATAAAGAGTAAAATGCTTACCAAATGAAAAAAACAAATTATTATTAATTTTAGGGTAAGTTTATCCTATTTTGGCATTTTTAAAGACAATACAACTGCTCCAGGCTGAAAGCCTCTGCATTTGGCTTTCATCATGGTGTTCTCTGAAATGAATCCCTCTAAAATCAAGGATGACTGAATCAATGAATGAAAGTCAGGATGACTAATTACCAAGTAAACTGCTATTCAAAGGGATCACAACTCAACCTATAATTAACAAAACTCTAATTTATTTCTATCTATTAGAAAATAAGACAGTATGGGTTTTCTTCTTACTATGATCCACGGATAATCCAAGATGAATCTTTGAGCACATTGTATACTTTGCAGGAGGTTTACTGATTAAACACATTTGCAAATTTTGAATTCTGACAGTTCTAAGAGTTATTTTACATATGTAAGCAGAAGATGTAGCATTCTTCTACTGTAATAGTAGTGCATAATGCAGGCAAAATATTTTAGGAGATTAATAATAATATTTTTTGAGATTAAATTTCAGTTTTCAACTTAATATCTGCATTAATTCTTTTTGTGTAGCTGAGGTTGGTTGAGACAGAAAATTGCTATTATCCATAATCTGAGTGAAATAATTAGATGGTCTCTGTCAGTCACATTTCAGTGACTCCAAATGATTCCCTACGTTGACAGTCTTACTGTCCAGGCCAAAATTATATTAGTTTTAGGACTTGGAAACAGCCAGCCCCTGATTTTATGAAATGATCACCTATCATTAGTGTCCTTGAAAACACCAGCGGAGAAAACAGGTCTGTATGTAGAGCAAAGTATTTCTGTAGCAAGCAGAAATAAAACAACAGTATAATTTAACGACAGCGTAAAAGAGAGAACCTGCAGAGCTGATGTAATTTTTCCAGGCTCACTCAGGTTTGGAATGAAATGAAGGGATATTTAGTATAATATTTGGCCACATCTGACCATTTTTCCTCAGTGAACACTATTTACAAAATAAATTAGGAAGCTGTCACATGGTGCATAAATTAAAGACAGTCTTGTAAGTCTTCGAGTCTGTTGCATGTTTCATAAAGCAAGAGCCTTGTATAATTAATTTTGAGCTTTGAAGCTAAAAAAAGAATTCTTTACAAATTCAGTAGTCATCCCACTTCTTACATTAGTTCTGGAGCAAAGATATTTCTTGGCTATTGCAATCACACTATTAAAAGGTAAGGGAATGTCACTGAGTTTTTTTCTAAACTTCATGTTGTGACTAAATGGTTAAAATTCTTCCCAGAACTTCTGTAGAAAGCATTGTGGGCAACAGTCCCACAGTTCATCTATGTTTAATAAAATTATTAAGCATATTTTAAAAATCTCTGTGTAATAAGGAAAAAGACCTAAGAAATGGATCTGACATGACAGTTGGCATTATTTTTTCATGCCAAATTAAAGGCTTAAGTAAGGTAAAAGCAGATAAGACCCAAAACTCCCTTTTCTGGCTCACATGTGGCACTTTGTATGTTAAGCAGATCACTCATTCAAATAAGAAAAAAACACACAGCTGGCTGAGAGCCTTCACTGAAAATTCATCAAATACTACAGAAGCCAGTTCATAACCTCATGCAAACCCAGACTTTTTTTTTTTTTGTAATTTAAAAAAAATTCCTTTTATTAAACAAGTCTTCCACTCCTGATTATCTAGCTGAAAAAATTCCAAACTCGTTTTTCTCAGCCTTTTTTCTCTTTCTCTGTGCCTGGGCCAGATGTTACCACTGTCGTTCGACCAATACTATTGCTTATACCAGACTCTGGTTTGGTTTCTAGTTCTGTAATGAAACACCTGCACTCTTCCTCATCCAATAAAAGTTATAAGCAGAATTCTAATTTAATTCTAATTTATAAGCAGAATCTCATCTGGTGATGGGTGACATTCCTCCTTTTTTTTCCTTTTGCAAACAACCATCCAAACTTTTATAAGCCTCGTTTTCAAAGGCCACCATGTTTCCATAAGTAAGTCATTATTCACTCCAAGTATCTTTTGTTTAAAGAAACAGCGAAAAAGGCTGGGAGTTTGCATCCAAGTCTTTCTGCAGCAAATGAGCCATTAACTTCATGAACATCGATAAGGAATGCCTTGTTTTTAATGGTTCCTCCTTCTCCAGCTGTTCCACTGGCTGGGCCATGCCCTCAGCTTAGAAGGTGTCTGTAAGTGGTTCCTGCAGGGCTGGTACAAACTGCAGGGGAAGGCAGTGAGCATCGCTGTTACCTTTTGTGTCTGCAGCTAAGAAAACGCTTGGACATCAGCTTAATAAGGCAGCTGGGGCTCTGCTGGCCCCACGGCACTCAGCAGCTCACCCAGCCCCACCACACCATAACCCTGCACACGTATCAGCAGCTCCACAGCCAAATCTCTTACCAGACACACATTTGCTCACCTGTGTTGCTTGATGGGCTGGGTTCCTCTGTCAGGAGACAAGGCCTCTGGGAAAGACTGAGGGCCTGAAAAACTAGACTCCATAACTTTGTGCAGAATAGGCCCCGGATGCCTATCTGGTTTTGAATACTGCAGCAGAGAGAATAAAATTAATTAATACTCACAAGACAAAGTACACTGTTGATGCTATTCACTCTGAATTCATATCAGAGCAGGTTAAGAAGTGCTCTAGTGCATTTTAAAATCGAAATTAGGCATTGCAAGTAACACATCCACTCAGTACTGTTTACACAGCAGAAAAGGCTAGTATTCATTATCCCCATTACGTTCTGCACATCAAAACACTGATATCAGCATTAGCAGCAAATCACAGACTGATCTGCCCATAATGATGGGAACAATGATCCCTTGGACTAGAAGTCTGTTTTTGTGGCTGTCCATGCAGAGACTGAGATCACAAAACACATCTCAGAGGACAGTCAGCAACTTCTTGGGTCCTTTGGTGATTTCAGTCAAACACTGCATTCATCATCAGCATGTGCAACTATGAAAACCAAACTGAAACGGCACTTGTGTCATCAGATAAGTAAGAAAAATATTTGAATCCTATCCACACAGCAAGATATCTTTCCGAACCAGTCTGAAACTTTTGACCTGGGAGTATCTGTGCTAGTGAGAGCAGTGTAAACATAATTCTTCTTGTGGCAGGTGTAGGCGTAGGGCAATCTCTGGGCACAGAGTGAGACACAAAGGGCTGCAAAGCAGACACTAGACATGAACAAGAACAGATTTGTTCTTCTTGCTTTGTGATTCAACTGCAATTTCAGAAAAAAAGAAGAGTCTCTGAACTTGAATAGAGCCATAAAGTCAAAGTATAGAAAAAGCTGCACTTGGACTTGTAAGAAGATTCCATGTTGTTAGTGGTTGCTGGGCAATATCTCAGAGATATGAGACGTTAACTCACATTTCCACTCAAGTATGAAAAATAAAGCATTTTCCAGGTTTTTTATTTTGCATTACAAGGACCTGCACTAAAACTAATAGATCTCTTTTCCTTTTTCTTTGTATTTTTAGTACTAGACACCTAGATATCCATGTTATCATTAAAACAGATTGGTATTGTGGGAGTGATTGCATGATTACATATTTTAGAAAGAAAATACAAATTAAAATAATAGAAAAAAATAACAGTGGTGAAAAATGCCTTGCTATGATACAATAGCATAAAAACTCATGGAGAACATAGTAAGCAAAGATGGTAAGCAAAATACAGTTCTTCATAATTATTGGTTTTGTCTAACAAAAGACCAAGAGCTCCTTAAAACAACAGACTATTATTTTCTGACTCTCACTTATTCTTATCTACATATCTGTAGACTTCAGTAAAATCAAAAAGGAAAGTAATACAAGAATATTCTCTTTTAAAAATAGGTTACATGTACTTTTAGTGCAGCCAGTCAGACTTCTTATGACCAATTTCTATAGATAAAATCTTCACATTTTTCTCCACTGCTCTTCTCCCTCCTTCTGTTGAGTGAAACACCCATGTAAACAGGGTCAAAATCAGTGCTTTCGTGCTTCTGAAAGCAAAGCTGTGAGGGACAATATGCAAAATGGTGCTGCATGCACGAAGTAAACACTACTGAAATAATAAGAAGAAACATCTTCCAATCCCATTTCCTTCCGTTACCATGATCTTAGATGTCACTTGCAAATGTTGTAGATAAAATATTCAGACAGAAATATGATTTTTAAGGTACTCACGTCGGTGAAGGTTTTAAACTTTAATAGTTATCCTGCCAGCTGCAGAAATGAAACTGGCTTTGATTTCTGACCTGAATAAATCAATTTGAGCTATGTAAAGAATGGCTTGCTAGTGCCAAGAAGCTATTTCTGTCCTTTTTTTTGAGTTTGCTCACGACAGAAAATTGAAGGCCTGAATGGCCCATAAGACCACGAGCATGAAGTAGATAATGAAGAGCAGAGATAAGCTGTGCCTTTTGCTATATCCGTGTTTCAGGTGGGTGTGGGCTGCAGCAGTGGGACACAGAGCCTTTCCTCACCACAGCTTAGGAACACCAGGACCCCAGAAAGCTGCTCTGGTGCTGATTAGCAAACTGTACTGAGGGTCCAGCACCCAGCACTGCTCAGGCACAGCCTGTAAAGGGTGTTTTTTCCCTCAACTGAACATTTTTCCCCTTTTCAGATACACCACTTAATACACAATTCCTGTAACAGTCATAACATTCATTACAATGAAAATGTGACTTACAGTTTAAATTGAGGGTGTGGATGCACAGGGAATTCGAACTCAACATATCTGCATGTACCACGTTATTCATCCATTTTAATATATTTTAATATATTTAAACACAGTTGGGTTTATTCTCCTTTGGCTTAATTCCAAGTGCCACTTCCCTTCTTTAAGATCTCCTCTGGAGAAAAATACTTCATCCTTTTGGGAAGAGCTTACAGCATTATCCTTTGGTGTCCCCAGAAGTACAATATGGGATCATTCCCCAGCTGTATCCCAGCAGAGCTCATCCTGCTGCTCCCACAGCTCAGTTCTCACCTGGGCTGAGCTCCATGGAAGCCTCTGACTCTTGTGAGCTGCTGAACACTCAGCCATGATGGAGAACAAGCTGTGAAACCCTTTCAAAGGGCTGTTCCAGTAGGTTGAAAGCATCACTGAAAGCTTATCTGTATTCAGGTTTTTTAATGGTTTTATTGCCTTCTTGGTTAATTATCTGTTCTTGTTTGAGCAATTACTGAAGAACACTGAGGCATATGGCTAAATAAATTAAAGAATAATGATAGCTTTAAAAAAAATATTTTGCAGATTTTCAATTTTTCATGGTTTCAGGGAGAAAACCGTCTATTATGTACAATTACTCAACTCTCAGACAATAAAAATTCCACTCCCTGCTAGTTAATGCTAAGTGAATCTGAGCCAGGAGACAAGAAATCAGCCTCTGTCACTGACCTGCTGCATTACAGTGAGCACATAATTCCTCTGCTCCAGGCCTTGAATTCCTTGTTCTAAAATGCAGGACTCAGGGATAACAAGTGCTACAGAGTAGCTTGACACTGTTGTCCTGGTGTTATACAAACCAAAACACCCATCCCTCCACCGGGCTTCACTTAGCTCTTCCCCCTCAGCCATTTCCCCAAAACAGTAAAAGGTCCAGAAATTCATGTGGCATTGGAAGAGAGGTGATGTGGGGATCCCACTTCAGAAAGAGCTGAGAAGACAGAGGGGTCAGCTTTAAATGACATTCAGAGAGGTTGCCTCAAGGAGGAAAAGAGCTGGGGATTGTTCTGGGTGGGCTGAGCTTGCACAAAAGCTCATCAGGTGGCACATTTAACATCCTTACTGTTCCCCTATGCTCTGTGTGTTCTGCTGCCAACTGGCTCTAGATAGAGGACAGTAAATTCAGGTTTGTCTATTCTGGCAGTTCTTCCTAAGTGTTCATGTGATACAGAAATGGGAAATTCGCTCTTGATCTTAGCTGATACATCACATGGTAATTCAGATAAAACCACAGAGTAATCCTTTAAAAGATTTAAGTGTATCTCTTGCTCAACATATATTAATTGCATTTCTGTCACAGCGACTGAAAAGATTTTATTTCTTACTACTATCAACAAAAGGCAGCAAGATGCAAAAAGAGCATTTTTTGTCCCTTGTTTTAAGAATTTCAGAAACCTGGAGCTAGTGATTGCAAGCTACTAGAAACCAGTGTAGTGAAAATTGAAACCACACAGTACAGCATGAAAAGCATATTAACCACCTCAGAGGGAATGTGATGGGAAATTAATAGATCCCCTTGGTACCATGGAAGAAGGTATTAAAAACCACGAGGCCACTTTAAAAAGCCATGACAATTCTCAGAATCACCAAAGGAATGTCAAGGTTTCAGCCGACTCTTTTTTTATTTTTGTTTTTTTTTTCTTTTCCATGACATATTTATCAAGTTGTGAGAATTTAAAGAAAGCCTCTACTATATGGGGAAAAAGCAGGTAGGAATCAGGAGTCACCCCACCTCCTCCTGTCACCTGCATGGTCTATGAGGGTGCACCAAGCACTTGTTTTTCTAGGGGAGGGGGAGACTGACAATTTCCTTCCTTTTGACTGTGTGGAGAGCTAACTGTTTGCTGCAGCCCTTTAAATATCTCCTGGAAGGAGCGTGATTCCTGGGAAGGGGTGCATAATATCTGGGAAGCCCTAGGTTTCATGCATGAGGTGAAATTAATATGAATCTCCTGTGTACCTCAAAGATTCTGAATTAAAAGCTGGCACATCTATCTCTTCCTGGCTGAAGAATTATAGCAAGATTACCACTGCATTAGTCTTTAAATCCAAGAGGTTAGAAACCCTAGCAAGAAACACCTAGCAAGAAATTAGGTGTGCTGCAGCCAGAATGCTTAGGAAAAGCAGTAGACTTGGAGGAAATTCAGGAAATCCTAAGAGCAATGTTCAAACAGATATTTGTGAATCCCTCTTACAGTACACAGTATTTCCCATCTAATTTATATCTCTAACAAAATAATGAAATTGCTACCGAGGATAAGACTTGCTACAGGTGAGCACAATTACCAGTGATGAGCAGCAGGAGTTCAGAGAGAACACAGCTGTCCTGACAAAATCCAACCTTTCATTTCACTTTTCAGAATCACAACTGAGCAGAAGCAGGGAGTGGATGAGATGTAATACATTTGAGTGTGGGAGGAAAAATGACTTCACTGAGATTGGTCAAGCTCTTTATAGCCACAAACCACTTGAAACCCTGTCTGCAATACGCTGGGTCTTGGGAAATAAGTTAAACCTCTTTCTAAAGCAATACATTTGGAAAGATAAGATGGACCCTTTACTAAATATAGCAACCTCTGGGTCAAAAGGTGATAGTTCTTTCAGAATAGTCATCAAGGAACTTTATGCAACTCTTCTCAGGTCTCCACAAAAGAATTCCTCTCTGTGGAGGAAGAAAGAGCTGTGTGAAAAGCCTGAAAGCGTCACCAGGTCTATTCAAAACAGACAAGAGAAAAATCCAGAGAATCTTCTAGGGAAAGACAGAAAAGTGACATAAATGGGAAAATTCTCTTGCTTGTAGGAGGAGCACATGGAGTGGGAAAAGAAACAATTTCCAGGATTACATAAACCAAAATGCCAGACTGGAGGAGTAGTCTCCAGAAAATAACTGCCCTAATTGATTAAAATTTATTTATTAGCTCCTGGAAATGAAGAGAACTAGGATTTCTCTGCAGGCCCATGCAGATGGGAATGGCAGAGGGATCACATCCAGGCTGCTGCCTGATCCCCTCTCCACCCAGCAGATATGCCCAAGGATGATCTCTGGTCTCTGAGGGGGGTCACTCAGTCATTCCTACAAAATACCTTTCCAAAGTCCCTTTTCTGCTGCCTCATCATACCCCTGCCCTTCTTTCCCCCTCCAATCTGGCAAGTTTTGTAAATATTTCATGAGCTGCCTGCATGCATTCCTGCACTAAAATCTTCCTGACAATAGAAACCATTATTACCCTGCACTGTTACACTAGATCCTGCACAAGGTCATTCTGTTTTTCTTCCTTACTATCTTCCCAAAGGGAGAATGCAGTAATGGCAAGGAGAAAACAGTTGCCTGCAAACAGCCACAAGGACAAGAAAGTGGTGTGTTAATTACCAGCACTCATAATGTCAGGCTCAACAGCATTAAAAACTGAAAAGAAATTTGGATTAAAATAGCAAATATTATGATGGTTTTCTATCTCTGTGTCGAGAACCCACAAAGTGCAACTTCAGCCATCATGGCTGTGGTTGTGGCAAAATAAAATGGCAAAATATTACACTGAATTACAGTGAGAAAAAGGCAAAGAACATAGTGTTAACCAAGGCTTACTTCCCAGGATAGAACAAAAGGATCATGAACTTTACCATTTATTGCCCTCATTACAACCCAACAACATTCCCAGCAGCTTTTTAGGGGCTAGAAATAATATAAGACTGAATGAACTGAAAGTGAGAGAAAAAATTGCACAAGGCTCCCCAAACTGTGATTATGTCAATTTAGTGGAGCTATCTTCCTTCTTGAAAGAGGATATTTTTCCTGAATTACAAAGCATACCATGAACATATATAGGAGCACCACAATGATGTTCAATTACAAAGCATACCATGAACATATATAGGAGCACCACAATGGTGTTCCTACAAAACAGAACTTTTAGTGAATACAAGCAATTGTCTGATAACCTCTCTTGTCTTAGCAGGGAGGCTCAGCTTACTCTAAATTGGTTAAAAGGGCTTATATTTATCTCTGAATTAATTTGATGTAAACTAGAAGTTGAGAAATCTTTGGTTAAGTGGGCATGAGTGCTCACTTTTGCTAAACTCCCTCTATTTTGATGGAATCTGGCAAATAAGGTACTCATCCCTTTAAGCAACACAAAGATACTTTTTTTTTTATAAAAAAGGAGTTAATAATTTAGAAAGGTTTTAATACATCTTTTATATTTTCCTATTATATTGCTACCAGGATCCTTCTTCCAAAGGCTTTGTTCGAAGTAAGACAGCACTGACTGTGTGTGACCAGGGGAAAGAGAATGACATATACTGGAAAATACCTTGCTAAAAAAATACCAGGGCTAAATAAATTGGTTGTCTTCAAGTTCCTTATTTCAAACATGCTTTACATATTTCATGATTGTGAGACTGTAATGACTTACATATAATTATATTCAGAAAATTACTAAATATGTTTCAAATTTAGTTTGAACAGACTAATTTCTTTCTGTAAACTAAAGCACCTTTAACTAAAGACCCAGAAAAAAGAGACCATCTGCATGGTCTTCCCTTGGGCTTTTATTTACACGTGTACATTTAGTTCTAGATTTTGAATTTACTCTGAATTAACTGTGACAAATCTCTATGTTTTTTCATGCAGGTTCATAAAGTATTAGAAGACCTGACATCACTTAAGTTCAAGGACCCCACTACATAAACAGATGTGTATGAGATCAGGAATTTCTATAAACTGTAACAGTTATTTCCACTGCTGAATGCAGAGCTGGGGGGCTCAGCAAAGTCTGCTACATGAACAAAATGTGCCAGGATCCATTGAAATAACTTTAGCAAAAAAATTCCCTGCTTTCCATTAAGAAGCCTGATAGAAAACATCTTATGAAAGAGGTGAGAATTGTGGTTCCCATTGCTCAGATGTTAATAGCAGCATGACGATGTGCTGCCATCAGCAGCAGGAACTCAGCCAGGCTATTAAGTGCTGTAGCTGGCAGGATTACTTACATTTTGCAGCTGGACTTGGCTTTGTGCCACACAGTCCGACTTTGCCATCATGCTGGAAGCATTTAGGCTGTAGGTTTTCCTATTCTGCGTTTCTTTCAGCTGTTCGTGAATTTGCTTTGTTTGTTTCCTGCAGAGAGAAATAAAATTCATGTAAGAAAGAGCTCGCTTGATCTTCTGCTATAGCCATGATCCTTTTATAGCCAGAGCTCCCTTTGTTCAAAACTTCACCGTGTTAGATGAGCCAGCTGAGCTAATTCACTGATGTCTGATATTTCAGTGCAGCAGTTGTTTCCTGGCAAGGCTTAACAAAGGGGGAAAAAAAAAACCTCTTCTGTTTTAAAATATCTTCTATTCTCAGATTACTATAATAGTATGCTCGTTGTGTCAGTGCAGAATTTTGTAAGATCATCTACTGCACATTTAACAATAGCTTGCAAGTGAGTCTGAATAATAAAAAAGCATTTTGCTCTGATTTTGGGAAAAAAGATTTTGGCAAATAAAAAAGGTATTAGTCACTGCTGGCTATAAAAGCTGATGAAGAATCAAAGATTTCTGCTGGCTGATTAGACTTGACCTATAACCCATCTTGTATAGATCAGCTTCTGCTTATATGCTTAAACCTGGAAAAAACATCAATATGGCCTCTGAGGCCATGTTTTTGACTTATTATACCGTAATCCAGCATGTCAGAGCTAGGAATACCACTAGATGAATCCCTTGCATTATTCAGGAGATAACTATACTGTTAACAAAGACTTTCTGTTTCTGCCATACTCTATTGAATGCGAGTGACAAACAGTCTTTAAGTTCTGTACATGATAGAGGATATGAAACAGCAAACTTTAAATATTACTTTTATGTTCTGCAAAAAGACATCTCAGCTGGGCAAAAACTGTTGTCAAAATACATTTAAGGCCTTTTATCAGTCTCTGGTTTGATTTTTTTTTTGTTTGTTTTTTTTTTGTGATAAGCTACATCATCTGGGACTATCAGTTTTAAACAATCATGAACAAAAACTTCACAATACCATTTTAATTCTTTGCTTCTTTCCCTGCTTCTGCTGCCTCCCCAGAAGATGCATCTCCAGCAGTGAACCTACAGTGGCCTTGGAAACCACCCAGCAACCTCCAGGACCTGCCAGCAGCAGCATTTCATTATGCCACCAGCAGGTTTTGGACAGCTACTGGTGCCAACCCTAGTTTCAGAAGGAAGTGATTTCAGCCAAGTGTTGATAAGAGATAAAGAAAATATGGCCTTTTTACAGAGAAATTGAAATTTTAGCAAAGAAGCTTCAGCAACATTTTGAAACATTTCTGGATGATTTGATTGTGGAAAGCCTTATAACATCATCAAGCTTGATAGGATCTTACTTAAGCCAGGCAGTGAATTTGACACTGAATGAAGTATAGAAATAATTTTAATTTCTTATTCACAGTGGAATCTGTGTCTATTGCAGGAAGGTATAAGAAACTAGAGGAAAATGACTTACTTATGTGTTCAGTGGAAGGGCCTGTGAGAGAGGACGTTCCCTCAATATGAAAGTAAGTGGTGAGAAGCATCACAGTTCAGGTATTCAATTTTAATAATGTAGTTTTTAATAATTTTTCAGTCCCTTAGTTTTGGTTCAGCATGACACAATGTTCAGCATGACACAAACATTGGCTTAAATTAAACAAATTGTAATTATCTGCTTGGAAGTACTTGTTATAGCTCGTTTCCTGAGTACAGGTCATAAGCCATAACAAATCTAGAACTCTACAAGCTCCTCTTGGACTTTCTACTTGCATCCTCTTTTGAAGCAAATGAAAAAGAATGAATGTATATTGTAAGCATGTTACAAATATTAGTGGCATGTGTTGAGTATTGTTAGGAACTCATAATTAGTAAAATTTATGAATACGGGTAGGTGAGGAAATAATTTCTCAAGCACAAAAGCTTTTAAAGTTTTCCTTAGCCAAAACTTGTAGAATTAATATTGGAATAATCTGAATAGATAGATAATCTGATGGACTATAGTGTAAAATTAAATTACTCAGTTGAGTCTGAAACTGCTCTTTTAAAAACGTTTTTAAAATCTACTAATTTCTGAATCCAATGAAATTGAACAATTTAATTTATAAAATGTCTAAATGAGCTCTTTAGCTTCTCATAAAATTCCTGGGGAGATTCATAAAAAAACAGCTTTACAGTTTTTTCATGAACAACTATTTTCTGACCAGGTAAATTGCATATACTGAGGGAATTAATACATCTATTCCTATGTCCTGCTGGAAAGCCAGACTCTTGCACGTTGGTCTCCAAATTGGTCATGGAACATTCAGGAATTTTCTGAGTGGAGACTTTGTATAAGATATGAACAATGATAATGAAACATGATCACAGCAGCAGACTTGGGGAATCTCTCCTATACACACAAAATGAGAATTTAATCAGGAAAATAACAAAATTTTTGGACTTATTTAGAAAAATAGTTTTTTCTATGCTATAAACATGTGTAAGTAAACTGGAATATCCAGCTTCACTACTGCAATCTTTAACATTACAGTTGGAATTCCTGAAGGTAATTTGCTGAGAAAAACAATCCAATCATTAATTTCCCTTTATGTTCATGCAACCTAACATTAATATTAGGTTTATGCATATTCATTTTGCCAAAGTATAAGATGCACAGCTATAAAACTAGGAACTATTAATAATTCAAAGTTACTTGCTGATTAATAAATTTATTTTATAATTTTTGTTTTCAAAACAAATGGGCCTTATGTGTTCTACTTTAGAGTTATTTGGCAATGAAGTGTTCTTACTTCAGCAAGAAATTTAAGCCACCAGTCATTTGTAAAAGTCTAAGCTGTAAAGGGCAGCCCATTACTGTATTTTTCATCTGTTGCTAACACTTCCAGCACTTTCTTGATTAACCCCAAAAGGAATAATTGGAAGGGCACAGAGTTTAATTATAGTCCTAAACTTTCTCAGATTGAATCTATTTTAAAAAAGGACTTTTAATTCAGTGGCACACAGGGAAGCGCCTGTTTCTAGCAGCTGGTATCATAGAATTGTCAGACTAAGTAAGTGAGGGTCAGGATCTTCATGGAAACTTTTCTCTTAATGGATGCACTATTTAGAGTTTCTGTATCTGTTAGCAATATTCTAAATGTTTTGTACATCAAATGAAACCCCAAGATAACCCCCATGCAGGAGGAATGCTTTGATAACTCTTAGGCATAGTCAGGGTACATATGCCTGATAAAGAACCTCCCGAAAATCTGCTGACTAAAAACTAACACGATAAGTGTTGAGGCACTTTAAATTTTTGGGTTTTACACCCTTAAGATACTGGCCAATGTTACATTTACAATTTTACCTGGCCTCTATGTGACCCAGTCTAGACACTTTTATTTACTTTTTGGACAGCGCCAGAAGGAGCCACAGGCAGGGTGTTAGGGATCGATCACTCTCCTTCCATTACTTGACTCATGCATTGTCTGAGGCCTCCTGACTGAACCAGGGGTGCTCATTTTCTCATAACTCTCCAAACTTCAGTTCCCAGAGTCTGGCACCAGCCCACTTCAACTCTTCTCAGTAACTCATATTTATAATGCAGAGAGAGCCCCAAATCCAACACCCCCACCTGCTCCTGAGCTATGACACACTATTGTCCTGTAAATTCCTCTCTCAAGTGTTACTCCCACTCATTATTTTCAGACTCTCCTCACCACCTCATCAAAGCCAGGGTGTTTTGCAGGCTGTTCCAACCCAGCTCTCCCCAAGCAGTGCAAGACCAAGGGGGTACTGTGAATAACAGAGGGGCATTTTATTCACAGTATGCTCAGTCATTGACTGTGTGTTCTTCCTACTGACAATCTCATTCTGCCTTTTCTGAAACTCTCTTCAGCAGCAAAACCCTCCAGGTTTCTAGGAAGATTCTCGCTCACTCTTTCTTCTAAGATCTGCAGATCCAAAATGCATAATGACATTTCTATTGCAGTGACAAAGTGGCTGTCTCTGCTTACAATTTGCTCTACAACGAAGGAGTTTGCAGAGAGGAACTGTCCTGCCAGTCTGTCCTTCCCAGCTAGTATCACTGTCACGCTGGATGTCCAAAGAACAATTAAATAAAATCCCTCAAGACATTAGAATAATTAGGAGTACTTAGAAAAAATGTGAACCAATTCAAATCTTCACTCAAATAAAACATAACCTACCCCTGCAGTTTGAGGGGAAGAAAAAGGGGAAAAAACACCTGGTGACCTTTTTTTTCCTGGTAGAAATGTCGATTTAAATTTTTTTCTAAATAAAACACAATCCTCATTAGATTTCCTAGACATTAAAATAAATTCTAGAAAGGGGGATTCAGATAAACATCCAAACTTTTACATAGTGCCAACCTTCACATTTCTGATGCTCAGCCACCCTGACTAGCCTCATGCAGGTATTTTTATATTGATTTGTGTTCTCTCATTAACTCCAGCTGGAACAGGAATGAAGGATGACACAGAACATATTTATAGACACAGCGGCACTGACAAGTACATCATGTAACTGCTATGAGGTTTTTGCAACTCAAATTATACCCATAACAATAAATATCATAAAATAATATTCAGTTGGGAAGATAAAAGAATAGACTAGATAGTATTTCACTTGAAAATAGTTTAGTAGGGATGATTTCACTACTTGGATAAGTCAAAGTGCTTCTGTGTTACAGATACTCATATGCATCTTTATCAATAGGTTGCTGTATTAGTTACAGGCTACAGATATCTAGTTACAGGCTATTATTATATTAGTTACAGACTACAGAACTTCTTTCTGCATTTCTAACTTTACTTTTGTTCTCAGCATAGAGAAAGAAAAGGGACATTCAGGGATATGAAATGAAATACAAAAAGGAGATGGTATGTTTAAACTGTCATTTTCAGAAGAGCAAAGTAATTATTGCACTGATAGTAAAAGACACAAAATTATTACTGTCAAAAAAAAAAAAAAAAAAGAACTGGGAATGACACAATCTATTCTCTCCTGACATCAGAAAATAGAAAGAAGAACACATACTACTCCTGTTTACTTTGTGGGGGGATTTAGTGTAGCCATGGGGAGATGCTGTAGCCTGACCAGACATAAGAGGAACTTCCAAACGAGGGGAGAAGCTGAAGAGCTCCAAGGCTGTAAAAAGGACAGCAGCTAAACCCCAACCACAGCAGGGGCAGGCTCTTACTTTGTTTTGAAGTAGAAGGCTGCACAAAGCATGCCCACCACGACGATGCCAAAGACGATGCAGGCGATGGACAGCACCTGGCGCTGGTAAACCTCCTCGCTCTCTGTGGACAGCAAAGGGCACAGTTAGGAAAGCACAGGAAACAGCACCTGCAAAAAGGGGATTTCAGCACCTCATGTTTCACTAATCAAGGCTGGATACAAGAGACTTGGAGGTCTGGGCTATGGATGCTGAGGAAGCCTCAGCAGAGAATTTCTTCAGCTCTCTGCAGTAGTTCGTGAGAGCTCTGTCTTTCTCATGCTGAACTATGCAAAACATGATAAGGTTTCTGTAAACCAAGTTTGCTATCTTGCACCTGCAAATATAATTAGAATTGTTATGATTTCGACTAGGAGAATGAACGATGTGAGAATTGACCAATCACTCTGGTAGGTCGTTAGCAAGAGGTCCAATAACCTCTTGCCATTTAGGTAGACACTAAGAGAACTAAACACATAAAACCCTGTCCTTTGTTAATTAAATAATTCCATCCATTCTCCTGACTGCATTCCTGTCTCTGAGTCTTTCTTACTCTCCAGCCGGCAACTGTGACATGGGCTGGGGCCAATTCCTCCACAGAATGGATGCATCTCTGAACCTCTCCTCTGGATAAAGTTCATGCAGTTGTCGCCTCCTCAGGAGGTTTTAGGGAATGGCCCCAACTCTCTGAGAGACACATAATAATGACAATCAGGACAGTTTAATCTGTTCTCTGCCCTACATGCTATTTTCGACTAACAAAGATTCCACCATCAATTGGACAAAGAGCCCTACAACCATGGTGCTTTCCTGGTTTAAGGAAAGAACCATCAGAGCTCTTGTGATGTCCCACAAGAGTCAGATTTCTTCTTTAGCTACCCCAAAAATGTAAGGTTTTTTTGAGTGGTGATTATAATGTCTTACTCCCATGTCCTGAAGCTGATGCAAAACATGCCAGAGTAAAAAATTAACTCAATGAACTTGCATGGAACCCAATGACTATTTTCTACAAAGCAACAGATATTGCTTTAATAGGCATCTATTTGTAAAAAACCAAATTTTCTTTATAAATCTCATAATATTCTAATTAACTTTAAAACAGGAACAGAAGGACAGTAAAAAAAAAAGAAAAAAAGCTAGGGAAATAAGAAAAAAACACTCATTCATGACAGCAAACAGGAGCTGATAAGCAACTGGAGATTCACAAATTCAATTCATCAACAGCTCCTTAAGTGTTATATTTTATGTTTATTATTTCAACCACTTTTCTAGTTCAAAGTGCTAACATGCTGAACAAATTGCTATTTTTTTAAGATTGGTTTCTCCAAACATGCAGCATACAAGCCAGTATATCCATCCACATATTTCAGGTAGTAAGCCAACATGTAGGATTATCAAAGCACAGTACAAGCAAGCCCTGTAGGCTGACAAACCTAAATTTCCTTCCTAGGCTGGAGCTCTTCAGTGCAGACACCCCCATCAATGTGAACACCAGGCACAGATGCCAAGTAGGTGGCAGTAGCTCCAAGTTTGTAACTCTCAGGTTCATATCAAATATTGCATGAAAACACCAAGGTAAATCTAGACAAATCACTAAAGACTATGTACAGCATCCTAATCAGCTGTAATTATTAATTTTTCAAGAATGAATAGCACAGTGTTGTTACTAAACATTTGGAATCTTAAATACGAGCATTTCTTAAGTCCCAGTCCTTTTTTTTTTGTAAGCTATTAAAAGTAAAATTACTAGTATCAAATCTTGTTTTTTTTAATTACTTGTCTACTTGCTCTCAAACAACACCACAGTGATGCAGAAGCCCTTCCTAAGATACAAAATGTCCTCAGCTTCTGCTGACATTTTCCCATCATTTAAGTTGGAAATTCTGAAAGTTGTACTCCAAAATACTATCTTTAAAATAAAAAGAAGCAAATAGACTTTTCACCTGTCTAAAATACAACTGGAAAAGTTGTAATTCAAGGGGAAATCCTGTTCACATTGCACTAAAACTGATTCCAGTACACCTTTAGGCCTATTCCTCATTGGGAGGTACAAAATCTGGATCTTGGAAGTAAATCCTCACTGGCAGTGAACTAAATGTTTAGAGTTTAATGTCTTTTGTTTTGTTTTATTTGTTTGTTTGGTATTAAAAGCAATTTTGCCAACACAATTAACCACCTTCCATTTCCACGGTAATACACAAATCTAAGAAATTTTGAATTCTTCTGTTGATGTGAATCACACTGAAAATAACTCAAAAACTCTTCATTTCAGCAATTGTTAACCTCTTCTGCCTGAATACAAATTTCAGCACCTACTGCCTAAGCCACAACTAAACCATACGTAGTTATGAACTGCAGTTGCACTCAAATATTCCATAAAAATAATAATAAAAATTAATCCAATAATAATATATATAAAAATAAATAAAATCAGTTTATTAAAATAAACTGATTTAAGTAATGTGTGCAAGTAGTGAACACTTTTTTGATTTTCTTTCAACAGAAGTCCTCATGAAATACTTTTTTTCTCTTGCTCCTTTTTTTGAGAAATTGTTTGATGCAGCTATGCTCTTTTGTCAGTCCTGAATAGTGACCACTGTCTTGTTAAAGATGCTTTAGAATAAGCCTTACCAAGATAAAAGCAATTCAGAGACCAGACAATATTATCTTGCTGAAACAACGTGAAGATTTAAGTCTTTTGTGTAGTCAGATTAATCCCTGTCACCAGCTTTCAACACATGCTGATCAATACTTTCTCTGCTTTTTGTTTACTTTGTACAGTGAGTGTTTAAAGAAGTGCTTATTGATTAACTGTTCTCCATTTCTTAGACACCTTTGCTCATTTTTTACACCCTTCAAATATTTATTTATGTATTGGATTCCACCATTTTTTGTCTCCGACGTCTTTAAATGCAATCAGTTTGGCATTTTTCCATTCTCTGATCTTCCACATCCGCTTTATTTAGAAATCACCTTCTTACTAACAGCAATGCAATCTGTCTTTCTCTGCAAACTTCGAAGGTCTCCTCATGGTTGCCTGGATTTAACCTCACTATTGTGCTAAGCACAGGTAGCACAACTGGGATCCTCTCCAGACAAGGAGCACTGGAAAGGGCCTGAGGCAGGACATGGCTGTAGCCAAGCACTGCAAAGCACTTGGGGTCTCACATAACAGAAAGCTGTAGAAATCCAAAGTGTAGAAAAGAGAACTGCAAATTCCTTCTCCTTCGCTCAAGGATTTGCATCAGCTGGTGCACACACGTATTTACATACTGAAACTAACTTCCCAAGGTAAACGAAAGTGTGGCTGAAATGATAAATCTCTCTTTATTCACATATATTCATATATTCCTTGTGAAGTACATCACCTCAATTACAGTCTGTTGAAATAAATACTCTCGGGAGAGGATTCCTCATTTAATGAGCAGCCAAGAAAATATTTTCACTAAAAACCAAAATATAAACTGCCACGGATATTCCTGGATAATCCATTTGAGAATTAAGACTAAAGAATGTGCATTTCACCAAGCATCCAAATTACAAAAAATACACAACCTCTACTGAGAAAATGCAACCACAGTGCTGAAAAGTAACATAGTAAACTGTTTAGATGCACACCACTTGTTTAATAAACATTATGGAAAAAAAGACCTTCTTAGAACATAAAGACAAGACAAACTCACATGGGACATGGAGCCTGTAGAAAGGCTGGGTTCCCACAGAAAAGTCCCCATTACATGTGGAGCCCATTGTCAATTATGTTATTGTTTCTTATTTTTCATCCTGTTACAAAATTTTCTAAGCTCATCTCACTCATTTTCTGCTATTATGAAACACGAAATGACTGCTGGTGACCCACTGCTCACACCACAGTTAAATTTCATGTCCATTATGAAAAAAAAGTACACATCATATTCAAGGTACTGGGGGTCTGGGTTTTTTAATTCTCTTGATCTTTAAAATTTACTCTTACAGGCTGTACCCTGTTTGCTTTATGCATGTGGAAAGACCCACTGATGCATACATGTACATCTTTAGAGGATTAAAAAGTGTAGGGTAGACACATTTTTCTCATGACTTATTTCTAAAGGATATGGTAGTTTTTTTATTGTACATATGCTGAAACTTGCCTCTTCTTTTTGACTTTAATATAAAAAGAAGAATGCTGGTACAAGGTCCTTGAGTATGATTATAACCATATTAGTGAGGGAAAAAAAATGGTTAATTAAACCAGATTATGTTATGCTTTGTCAGCACATAAATCCACAGTATCATTACCAGCCATAATCACTGGATCCTCTAGTTCTATTGTGTGTTTTGAGTTGAAATATCTTTGAAAGACATTTCAAATATGAAGAACAGCATTGTGCATGTGGCCTATGCAAAACAATAGCAAAACAAAAATAGTAACTTTCCCCCTTGTGCTTATTTCAATGGCTTTTGAGTAAAATCTCAATATGATCACAAGCAACACAGAGAATAATTATTGACTATTCAAACCAAGCCAACTGAGAAATTATGACATTTACCATAAAAATGCATTATTTAACCTTTGCTCTATGAAGAAAAAAAACCCCGGAAAATGAATAAACGTGCAGATTAATTTTTATGCTGAAGTTTTTAAAAAGCATAAACCCTAATAGCAACCAGCATCCCCTTACCTCCCCCACTCCCTTCTCCTAAAAGGACCCACTCTGCACCACTACAAGTAACAGCACACTATAAAATAAATATGGGAAACCCTTTATCTTGTCATTGGTATATATGAAAACCAATAGCTTTCCATGTGCATAGAGCCAGCTTTTCCTCAATACGGTTTCCTCAGTTTTTCCTCAATACATTACAAGGCAGCAATGCAGACAGAGATTTGGGGTTTTTTTGTCCCCATGCAAAAACTGAGCCATGCAGGTGCAGAGAACTGGGCACTGTGACCTTTGCTGTGATCACACTGCCATGCTTTTTGCACTTCCCTTCATCCCCTGCCTATGCCTTTCCTGACACACCTCAATTCCACATGGTATTGGAATATCCTGCAGAGCCAGAACCTAATTTCTGAAGTGAACCTCAGTTGCATCATTTGGCACTTAAACCCTCTTTGGTGTCCAGCACCCTCGAAGTCCTGTAGGCAACAAGGGAGGAGGACTACATGGAAACCCCATACATAGGATCAGGATTTCCAATAAAATACGGATTCCCATAAGTTAAGAGAGGGTAGTTAAAGCATGTTGCTCCATATACTTAGATTTATATGTGAGAAGTACTGAACTATATACAGCATTCTAAATTTAATTCACGAAGAGAATAAAAAAAGCCTGCATGTTCCACAAAATCTATGATTGCCTCAGCATCAGACGTTCCACTCTCCCAAGAGTTTTCTCTGTTCTTTCACTTGCAAAAACCTACTGTACAGATTCTCTGCCATATGCTGTGGCTTGTGCTAAGGCAGAGCAAAACAGTCAAAATGCTACAAGGCACAGTTCACAAATTTCTTCTTTGACCTTGGGTAAGTCAGGGCCCTTGTTCTTTCTGTAATCACAAGGATATTGCCTCTTCCATTGCAGAAACTAACATGACTAAATGTAATATAAACATATTAACCTCTAAAGGAATGAGGTCTTTGCAAACACATGAAATAGATAAACCCACCCCAGACAATTCTGTTCCAACATCTTTAAGAGCATATGGATTACTTCACATAAAATATCATGTTTTATTCTAAGTCTCAGCTGCTTTTATAAGACACTGAGTTTTCTTCCTTAGACTTTTGTCTGTCTGGGTAGAATTTCCCTTTTAAAAGGGATTCAAGACACTTAGGTCCCCAAACCAGAAATGGAAGTTTTTATCTGCTATTGTCTGCAGAAAGGACGGAGTCAAGGTCAATTGCACAGATTCCCATCTCAAGCTGGAAACAGAGCAAGCTGACTCCTGCTGGCAAAAGTTCATAAAACATTTCATGGTTTTGACAGTGATTCTCTCTTGGGAAGAACTGTTCGATAATTCTGATTGTAACAAAGATGAACGAAATCATTTTCTTCTACTAGTGGAACATCCATAGCAAAAGGATCTTAATGAAAGCAAAGTGAAATAGATGCAGCCCATTATATATTACAACTGCATGATATTTACACAGCATTTAACACTAGTGAGATCATTTTCTGCATACACAGAAGACAGAAAAGGAAAGGAAGGGCGCTCAACATGTCTGACTGACCTATTTCAAGTACTTCACTCTACAACATTAATGCTGCATTGGCACTGGTTTTGCATGAGATGAAAAATGAAGGAATGAATTAAATGTAATGTTACAGACTCATCATGAAAAGGGATGCAAAGGTATGTGCTGTAACTCTGAGGCTGAGCTCTCAATTTCAGGTTGGTGAGTGAAAGGTGAAATCTCAGTACAAAGTAATGAAAAAAAATCCTTAAATAAAATGAGCCAAATACTGAAGAGTTATTGGGGAAAAAAAAAAGAGGCTAACCTTACACAGGAATGTCTTATCTATGGTTACAGCAGGAGTGAAGACACCAATATTCTTAGTAAGTGCTACTTGTTATAAAGTGAAAATTTGATAAGCACTTTCAAACAGCAAGATCTTAATTCTGAAAGTAAATTAATTTTAACTTGGGTATCCTAAGAAACTATCTTTTCTGTTTATCTGCAGGGAACTTGGGATTTGGGCCAGCTACAACCAGAACTCAAATCTGAAAAACTCTCAGAGCCATATCTAACTACATTCACTGCAACATATTTGTTAAATATTAGGCTTGAAACAGCCCCATAGGAAGCTAAGGGATGAGAGGTAACTTTTTCCTTTTAAGAAAAATTTTTGTTACGAGTCCTTTTGTATTGACAATTCATGAGTAAGACAAACCAATCCTATTACAAACTTTATCAACTTACATTTTATTTCTAGGATGGATAAGTTCAGTCACCAACCAAATTCACTACCTAAATCTCAGCAGTCCCCTGTGCCCATGTGCTAATTTTCCTTGCTGAATGATTCGGTTTTAGAATTTATTATAGCAATTCTAAGTTTCTCCAAGACCTTCTACTGTTGCAAAAATATATCCAGTAAGCCAACCTGTACTATGTTCCTATCATATACTAATAAGAATTGAAATTACATATCAACCTTTCTTTTTATCTTATTAATTTTTGATACAACCTGAATATACATGTTTTAACCTGAGTTTTCTAAGTATAAGAGAAAGATAAACCTGAAGGCCATTCTTCCTCCTTCCCCAAACTTAATTTACAGTGTGGATATAAGGGAAAAAATTTAGCTGGGTAATAGAGGCTGACAGCTAAAAATCTATGGTGATATTTTAGACAATGAGCACACTGAAAAAATTTATGATAAAAAGGGTAAAGCTGTCTAAGACTCTGATCCTCTGCACAAATCTTCCTGCCTGATGGCTGCCTGAACTTTTGCTGATGTGTGAAAGGGAAAAGCAGCTAAGAAACAGCCCCCTAAGGAGCAAGAGTCCCACAGGAGGGAAACTTGATTGCTGGCAGAGAGAAAAAGAACCCACTAAGAGATCTGAAACATTTTATTTCTATTTTACATTAGGCCACTCTTGAGGACATTTCTACTAAAATGCATCAGGGCACTGAAGAAACAGTATCATAGTAATAGGATGTGAAATCATGGGCCAAACAGCTAGACCTAAATAAGATGAACTCGTGCCCTAATCCCACGTGAAACCTTGTGGATTTGAGATATAAAGCTAGAGATTTGTAGGAGATCCTCCTGGGCAATAAGGACTGCACATGGCCCAGTATGCTGTGGTACTTCTGCAACTGAGGAAAGAAATGAGCAGCTCTTGGCAGAAAGAGCAGAGCAGCAGCAGGCATTTTCAAAGAAACTCTTTCTCTTCCCCCAAAACCATATCGTGTCTAAAATGGAGGGTGCTGGCACCCCACAGAGCACCCACGTATTTTTTGTCATCTCCTATTGTTCAGTACAGAAGGGCACTGACCAAAAAAGACACTCTTGTCACCAAGCCAAACACACCCAGCTCAGTTATAACTCCATCAGCAATTAGCCCCATAAGCAGCATTGCAGTTTCTGAACACAGAAAGCTCTGCCCTTGCTACCAAAAATGAAAATTAAATAGA
Source organism: Monarcha castaneiventris obscurior (assembly GCA_026261815.1). Taxonomy (NCBI): domain Eukaryota; kingdom Metazoa; phylum Chordata; class Aves; order Passeriformes; family Monarchidae; genus Monarcha; species Monarcha castaneiventris. Next base: position 26,157,684 of record JAMPIT010000886.1, on the reverse strand, counting down.
GGCTGAGGACAGCAAGAGGAATTAGACACCAGTGAATAGGTACAGCCAAACCTTTACAGCACAATGAGGCAGGATAATTTGCCCCCTTATTCTTCCACTGGGAAGAAACTAATTTAGAGCCCAATATCCCCTCTCTGTACGCTTTTGCTTTGTGTGTGTTCACACTGCACAAGGGAGAACCCCCCTGTCAATGCTGTGTGAGTGCTTCTCCTGGGACAGTGAATGGCCTGAGGGGAGCACGGAGAATCCACCACGAATGGGACAGCACCAGCAGCAGGGACTCGTGCAGCCACCAGAAAATGAACGGCAATGGAGCGATACCAAAGAAACAAGCTGCAAAAGCACACTGAAAGAAAATTCCAGTGGAACAGCAGGAGGGTTTTTAAGCCTTTTCAGTGCTCTGCACATTTAGGTGGTGCAAAGCCTCTTTATAGCACCCTTGGCTGCTAGCACCTCAGTACTGAACCAATAGCTAAAACTAATAGCTACTGGTTTTGCCTGGGACAGAGTTAATTTTTTCCCTAGTAGCTGGTTCAGTGCCGTATTTTGGATTCAGTATGAGTTGATAACACCCTGGTGTTGCAGTTGTTGCTAAGTAGTGCAGAACACTACTGAACTTACAGTTAAACCCCACTGTGTGTGAGGTAGTGACACCCTTGAGCTAATATCTGAAACTTCACCTACCTGATCTACTATCAAGTCTTACTCTTTATGCCACTTTTGCTTACTGAAAATCACAGCCCCAAGCATCTCCAACTTCTACTACACGTCCAAGGGATGAAAAAAGCTTCAAAGCATAAATCACAAAATCTTAAAGATTGAAAAATATTACAACTGTATGGTGATTTTTTTTAACTAAATAACATTTTGTCCAAAAGGATTTTGCTTTGGTGAGGTTTTTTTCCCCAGTGCTTATGCTTCTATACATATTCTTGCAGGTTATCAATTATTTTCCAGGTCCTTGAGACTTTTCATACCATAGATTTCCCAGAGAAAGTATTATTCATGGAATTTGTAAGGCTGGAAGGGACCAGTGGTGGGGTCACCTGGTCTAAGCTCCCTGCTGAAGCAGAATCATCATGGCACAGGATTGCCTCCAGCTGGTTCTTGTGCTCTCTCTCTGACAGAACATGTGAGCTCCACGATTCTGTGTGAGAGCCTGAAGCGTGTCTGTGTGGGAAATGGTGTAGTATCCTGCTCCAGAATGATGACTCACTCCTTTTTCCTATCTTAATTTTTGGCTGCTTTTTGGCACTTCTCAACATCTTCTCTGATTCTGTTACCTTCCCTTCTTATCCTTATTTTTTTTCTTAAATCTTATAACCACACACAGTTCTGCACTTTTAAAATGTCTTTGCTAACATATTTTTCTCCCCCACCATCAGTATGAAAAATCTCCCAAAGTGAAGCTTCCATTCCGCCTTTATTCTTCTTGAACTATGACCTTCCATTTCTGCAAAATCCATGCTGAGCTGAGCTTTCTAGCTCTCCTGAGGGCCTTGTTCAGCCCTACCTTTGTGCTGGTAACTGGAGGAACCAGAGGGAAAACTATTTGGGTACAAACTTCCTGCATGAGTTAGTGTAGAGTTCATTGAGATTCCTTAGGATGTATACATATATAAAGGGATAAATCCAAAGACCATTAAATGCAATAGGCCTTGGATAAATGACATAATCATTTTATGGGTAACTCCAGAAAGGTAGTTTCTGAGAAGTTTATTACATAAAAATATTATGGCTTTATAAAGCAATAGCATTCTTTAACTCTGCTTTAGTAATTCCTTAGCTGATGAGGGTTGTTATTCCTAAGATCCCAAGCATCACTAACATGTAATATAATAACATCTTAATTTCCCAGCTGATGTTTTATTTGATCTCGGAGCTTGCACTGCTCCTATCAACAAAGCCCTGTCACTGGAATTTCTCCCTGTATCTTGCTCAATTGCTGGTATTGAACATTCCACTCAAATCTCAAGCTAGCATCAGAGCTGCCAAAGTGTATTTGACAGTTATTGTTGATGGCTACATTGTCAGGAGCTTGCAGCAAGTCAAGCAATATCATAATTAAGTGCCATTTCTTTTGACTGATGCTGTTTTAACCAGGGTGAATTTATAGATTTTTTTTTTTTTTACAAAAATGTGGTGAGAGCAGTGACAGGAAAACCACAGAAAATGATCGTTAATAACTTGAAACATATTTTGCTTTTCATACACTTAAACAGAAATGTGATGTTCTGCCTGGGAGGGCTCTGGAGGGTGAGGGCTCAGAGGGTAAGGACAAGGGCTTAGTCAGATGCAGAAAGATGTGACAAGGGACACTGTGTTCCTGCTGAAGTACTGCAGTTTCTGAACAAGACTCTGCAGGCACAGGACTATGTATTTATGCACTGCCTGCTTTTTGTTCCAAGCCTCACCTTGCCACAAGCCAGCACTCAGGGATGGATGTGACAAAAGGAGAGAGACTGACGGGGGAAGCCAGGGAAGTGTCCTTCGCACAGAGCATTTTGTCAGTCTGTGTTCTCCTTGAAGCCACCCCCATCAAAGCTCCCGGCTGTGTGAAGGATTGAAGGACTCTATACTTGTGCACACATTTCTTGTTCTGCTGATTTTCCCTGCCTACTCCATGAGCCAGGGGAGCCTGGAGACAGAGATCTGGCTTGGTGTGCTCTGTCCCTCACCTCTACAGGTGCAGTGGCATCCCCCTCATCTTGTCACAAAAAATCCCCTTCACTCATGTCCCCAGCACAGAAAGTGCATCTTTGCTCACCATAATGACTACAGAACTCAAGTCTAGGCTGGATAAATGATCAGAGAGAAAACCAGACTGTGCTGGCAGGGAGAGAAAAGTAAATATGGTGACTGTAAGCAGCTGCACTCTTCCTTTAATCCTCCAGTCTTGGCAGCGTGAGGGATTACATCCAGTTGTTCATAGTGAGCAATGGCAGGTGCTTAGAGCCTCCTATTGCTCGTAGCAGTGGTGAGGCACAGTGAAGCCCTCAGCCCACAGAACGTCTAGCAGTGCACTCCCAGCACTCACCCACGTGGAGGGATCTGCTTCAGGAGCTTGGCAGTGGCTGCAGGTTGGCAGCAGCTGCCAAAGCCAAGCTGCTCAAATGCCAGCTTGTCTGGGTATGTGACTGCTGGGAGTGCTGAGCGTGAGCCTCACCACAGCCCAGTGCTTCAGAAGGACTGAAGGAGGGGATCTCAATCTTTAGCGACTGACATGTTGCACGACATCAGTAATACCTCCTAATTGCATTCCTAGTTACAAGAAAGTTCTTACAGTGCTTGAGAACACAAGAATTACTTATTCTTGTACTCCTCTTCCTGGCCTCCCAACTGATACACACAAAACCCAATATATAGTCCAATCTCTCTGTATTAATATATTTAGGTGGATTTTAAACACATGCAAATTGCAGCTCAAAGGGATGCAAACACTTGTTTAAAGGCAAGCAGGTACATGTACAAGCTATGTAAACTTTTTACTATCATTCAGGAGAAGATAAACTGTGCCCACTCTCTCCTTTACTGAAAATAGATAAATACATTTTTTACTAATAGAATTTTAAATTTCAAAACACCTTATGTGGGCTGATTTTTTTCAAGAGTGAAGCACAGTAATCGTCAGAAAAAAACCATAAACTTGCCACTTCAAAAAGAGGCATGGTTATGTGAAACCATGCAGTATAACATAATTTCTTATAATCTATAGAGAAATAAGAAATTAAATTCGACAATACAAAAAGTATTTTCAGAATGACATACATGATGATTTCAAAGCTAAAAGTTACTTAAAAAATAAAATAAATACCAAATTATCTCTGACCCCAAGGAGGTTATTGAGAAGATGGAGCCAGCAGTGCAGGGCAGGAGGACAAAACAACCAGTAATTGAAACAAAAGTTTCCCACTGGGTGTTGGGAAGAACCTCTTTTCATGAGGACAGGTGGGTGGTGGGCCAGGCTGCCCAGTGAGCCCATGCAGTGTCCATTTGTGGAATGACAGAATCATAGAACCATACAACATCCTGAGTTGGAAAAGATCCACAAGGACCATAGAGCCCTTTACAGAACAGCCCTAAGAATCATACCATGAGTCTGAGAGCATTGTCCAAAAGCTTCTTGAGCTCAGCCAGCCTTGGAGCTGTGACCACTGCCCTGGGAGCCTGTTCCACTGCCTGACCACCCTCTGGGTGAAGAACCTTTTCCTGATATCCAACCTAAACCTCCCCTGACACAGCTTCAGGCCATTCCCTCGGCTCCTGTCACTGCCACCACAGAGCAGAGATCAGTGCTGCCCCTCCTCTTCCCCTCACCAGGAAGCTGTGACTGCAGTGAGGTCTCCCCTCAATCTGCTCCAGGCTGAACAGAACAAGGGACCCCAGCTTCTCCTCACACAGCTTCCCCTCGAGGCCCTTCACCATCCTCATGGCCTCCTTCGGACACTCTCTAATTGCTTTATGTCTCTTTCATACTGCGGTGCCCAAATCTGCACACAGCACACCAGCAGAGCAGAGCAGGACAATCACTGGAGGTTTTGGCACTCAACCAGTTGACTGTGGAGCTCTTGAATTATTTTCTGACTGCATGAAAGGGAGCAGCTTTACACAGTCACTCTATGGCAAGCTGAAGGACAGATTACACCAATGTCAAATGTTTTCAATAGAAGCCTGTCTGGTGGCATCAGTAATAAACATTTCTACACAGACTGCCTGGGTGGGTGTCACAAGCCAGAAGCTTTCATACACCATAGTGATTCTGACAGCACAGGGCAGCTTCTGATGTTCTTTGTAACATTTCTGGTCATGATTTTTTATCTAAAAACTGCAAATGGAAATACCATGCCAGAAGCAAGCACTACCTCTGGTTCATCACAACATTTTAGCACAAAGCTCACTTTGCCAAGCAGTAATGGCCAAATGTTTTCTGACTCATGCTTTACATGACAGCCCTTTCTGTATCCCTCAGGCTCCCATCTTTTAAAAATATTCACATTTTTTTCTGTGGCAGTCATGATGGACAGCTCATAGCCATAGGTCCTGAGCCTTGAACAAACATTGCTGAAACACCCACAGCTCTGAGTACAGCTTAACGAAAAGAATAAGCAGACTTGAAGAGGCTGAAGAGAACAACTCAAACAAAAGCAGCAGAATAGCAATAGCTTGGCCTACTTGGGCTGGCCTGTGACCCAGTTTTCCTTCTTGCCTGGGTGAGACAGGTTTTGAAGAGCTCGGGTAGCGCTGAGAGACCGAGGTCGGGCTGAGAGGGAGGAAGGAGGCAGCAGCTGCTGCACTGCTGTGGCATGAAAGCAAAAGGTGAAAGAACACTGAAGAATAGACTGCAGAAGACCATGCTGCTTCCAATCCCAAGGCCGTGGACACAGTGTGAGAGTTCATGGAGATGCCTTTGTGGTTGCAACTGAAATTCCATACAAAAAGGCTTCCCTGCTGGCCAGCCTGCTGCCTCTGGCTCGAAGTCATTGTTCTCTCCCCTACATCTGAAGTCACTCATTTTAAAATGAGTTACCTTCATATTTCCCAGCAGCTTTAGATAGTTATGTCATCAATTCAGGAAAAATCCAGTTTGCAAAATTATCAAGAAGGCATTTAGGTAAGATCTCTGTACATCCCATCTTTGAATGTTTCTTTTGCTGTCAGGTGTTGCAAAAGCCAAGGAAAACATATTGAAATTCCACATTGCTCTTCATAAATCCTCTTTTGACAGCTCCTGTTTTACCTCTCTGAGCAGAACTAGAGAGGAGATTCCTTCAGGTGACCCCTTTCTACTCATCATCTTAGGGGTATACATCTTTTACCCACTCTAAGAAACAATCAGAAAACAACATGATTCTTCAAGTTGCCAACATATTGCTGCCATCAATTTCATGTTTAACAATGTCAGAGAATGCGGAGGTGATATGCAAAAGCAGTAGCTATGAACTAAGATAAATGAACTTAATAAAATGTTCCTAAGAAGTTAAGGATTTACAGATTCCTCAGTTGCTAACAATAAATCAGACATCCAATCTCAGATATCTTTTCCTCTAAACCAGTTTTGTTCATATATGTGTTATATCTCAGAAATATGTATAAATATGTGTTTATACTATGTTAATAGCTGGGAACCTTATTCAAGAACCTTCCAGACTGACATTCCTCAACCCCCAATTCTTCTCACTTGCAGGTTTTATTAGATCTTACTGGGTATTTCCACCTTGTTTAGACTCATTTTTGTATTGGAAACATTTAAAAAGTATTTCTTAATGGATTAATCTGGGAAATCCACCTGAGAGGAGTCTTGCACAGAGTAAATCAAGAATTGCTAGAAATAGTGGGTCTGATTCTGGTCTACTTTGAGATATGCAAGAAATAAACTAAATAGAGTAGAAACACAAGTATTGCTGTTCAGATGTGAGGTGTCTTCTTTTGTCTCAAATGGCTCTTGTTGAACCAAAAATCCATTTCCAGATATTCTTGACTGGCACAAGGAACATCAAATGTTCCAACAGCGCAGAATTAGATCTTAGAAAATACAGACAAGAGAATCAACTCCCACCTGTGTGCTCCAATTAGACAAAGCCTTCATCGATCGTGCCCATTGGGAAACAACAGATTTCTGCTCACTAAGAGTACTTTCACAAATGCAACTGCAATATTTGCCCAAAGCAGATGTTTTCCCAGGCAGAGGCTTGTGAATCCTCTGACCAGACATTTTGTAAGGATTCAGAAATGCTGACCAGGATGCTCTCTGAATACACAGTGTATTTATGCTGACCTGTTTCCTGCTCCCGTTTTACTGTTATCTGTCTACTGTTATCTGTAATTATGTACTGAGTCATTCCTCCCCTAGACTTTTTTTTTTTTGTTTTTAACCTTTTGACAAAAATAACATTATACTTCAGGTATTCTGAAATCAGCCTAAATTTCCATAACTTTTCCATAACTTTATGAGGCAAACCATGTCCTACAATGATTTCTGATCTGTATTACTTGAGTTTACAGAGAGAGCCATGACTGACATCTCCATCAGACGCTGTGAATGCCTCCAAATTCATCCAGTCATTGAGGCCATTTAGAAGATGCTGAACTTCAGTAAGTGACTGTGTTAAAGTGTGTGTTTTTGTTTCAGAGGATTCAAAAGTATAAGCCAGTCAGTAGGAAATAACTTAGGGGTAGCTCTTGCAGTACATTTGTAGCTTACTATTATTTTTTTAATAAAGACCAGTATGAATGCAAAAATAATTGTATCCAAGACCTATTTATGGTAACGAAGGCCAAATCATTGAAAAAAAATGGCAATGATCTTTAGTAGGATAATTGTATGAAACTGTTCTCTTTCCTCCAAAAGTTCTGTGAACAGGAGAGAGAGGAGCTATTGGCCAGTTCTTCTCACTGAAAAACTTCTCACAGGAAAAAATATTTTAAATAGCTGAGAAAGATACAGGGATTTTTCAGAAGAGTCCTTAAGTTTTATTCTTTGGATAAAAGCTAAACAAACTGCAGTGAAGGCCGTCATCATTTCCCTAGCAGGCAGAGTAGAACCGCAACCCAGAAGTAGAAAAGGAACTTTGGAGATGCTTCTGAAAGGATCTCTGAAAAAAATTCACTTCCAAAACTTTGCAACTAACATCCAATATCATAAAGATACGTGAAACACTCTCCAGATGTAAGATCAAAATTTACCCCAGATCAAACCTTACTCTTTTACGCTTTCTAGCTTGGTTTTGGGCTCACTATCAGGCAATTCTTCCAGAGAGTCTGGGAAAGGAAATAGAACAGTGAAATCATCCTCCCAAATCAGCTCAAAATCAGGGTGTTTTGAAAGTCTGTGTAAGTTCTGCTGAATCCTATTGTTACCTCAACTATCTTGTTTAAGTTCTTGTGGTCTATGTGTTGCAATTACATACTCATACTAGGATTTTCCCCAAAGCTCCCCCAATGGTTAAAGAAAATTCAGACCTTGTTAATTAATCTTTAATATGAAATGGGTTGAAATTGACAGAACAAGTTTGTGGCTGGCTAGGTACAAGTGATACAAAGCTCTCTCCCATGAATAATGGAGCAGAAACATCTGAGATAAAGAAAGTCTCAAAGTTTAAATATCCGTCTAGAGGCATTTGGGTTTGCTGCCTTTTTTTTTTTTAATTACACTTTCAGAGCCTAAGAATAAATATTTTCAGATACCAGTTAAGAGACACACGTTAGTATTCCTCTATTTTAGGGAACTGTCTAGAGAGTGGGATGAAATAATTAAAGATAGGAAGAAAGGATTTGAAGAAATGAAGAAAACTTGATTTCTCAGAGCTTCCCACATACATGCTGGTCACTTCTTACAATGCTCAAAGGCAACAGACTTCTGCTTGCATGTCTGCAACTTCAGTAAACTTCAGTGTAGCTATTAAAGAAGAGATGATGAATACCTTGCACACAACATGGACAAACATTACCTTGTCTGTAAGACTGACTGGAGCTACACAATACAGGCTAAACTCCAGGGTTTTTACAGTAGGCATTATCAGGTTTTTACACACACAGACGTGCTGCTCTCAAGCACTTTCTCAAGTGCTCCTGCTCTGAGCTAAATGTCCTCTGGCAATACTATGCCATGACTAATAACTGGAGCACGTTTAGGTGGTGAAGCTCATCCCTAGTACAATCAAAACAAGCAGTACATTTCATGAGAAAAGCCAGTGGTCCAAAAAAGCCAGGTTTAGCAGAAACAAAAGAAAGGATGATGCCAGGCACCTCTCTTAAAAAAATAAATATATGCAGCTCTTTCTTTTTCTAAATGAACTCCCAAACATGGACTAAGCAGCTCATGTACATGTGTGTGTTCCAGGCATGCACTGGTCCAACATGACACCCTCCTGTATCTTGCTCTGCTTCTCTCACACTGTTCTTGGTTCTCTCTTAAATTATAAATACCCTTGAAGACAAAGCATCAATGAAGCAAGTTTTGTAGGTATCCAGGAGGATATAATCTGACTTTTTAATGCCTTCTAAGTTGCCTTCTACCAGTATGTCCTCGCTGCCTAACTTACAAATCAAAAGACACCTTGCTTTTATTATTGACTATTGCTCTCCACATGGGAATGCAGGGCTCTGGAATAATGCAATGATTTATTTTGAAGTACTAGATGAACTTATATCAACCTTTCCAAAGGAGAACTTTGCCTAGTGTTAAAATTACCAAATGTCTAACCAGATTTCTAATAAACTCATCTACTTTTTATTTGTACAAAAAAAAAAGCTTATATCTTTTAAAAACTAATTATAATTATTTAATGATAAAGACCTTTTACAAGAATCCTACCTATTAGACCACAAAGATGCTGCTCTTAAGGAAACATTAGAAACCCCTCATAGTTTTGAAGCCATGTATATTTATCTTTCATTCAAACCTCTGGTTTCTGTGTATTAACCTATTTTCTCCTAAAAAAGGAATTAATAAACAATTGCAATAACTTCTAATATAGGGATTAATTGTGAAGCTTCTAGAAAACATCTCTTTAGCTTTGCATTCAAGAATTCAATTAAATATTTTTGCTTGATTTGCAACAAAGCTGGATCATTTTGATATAAAAGTCATCTCAGGACACAAGGAGCTTTAGAAGACTTATGAAGTCAACATAGCCCAGAAACTTTTTTTGAGGTTAGAATTTGCTTTATTTATTACCACTGATAACTTTTATTTATTATATAGATTTATTCAGCAGCAAAACATTGTCCCCAACCAGTTTATAGTATGATTACAGTGAAAAATTCTACTGGCTGAAGGACTCTGTAATCTCATAAGATCTCTTCAAAGACAAGAAACAATACCATCAGCTCCTCCCTAACAGGCACAAACTACTCTTTCATACCCTAAAACTAGAGATTCAGCAATGCAATCAAATGCAAATAATTTTTTTTTTGTAAGACAGCATGAAATACAAAGGGTTTTACATCAATATCTGAATATCAAAATATTCAGATATGAAATGAGGCAAAAGCCTTTTTATGTTAATCAAATAGCCAAATGTCAGCAATAGCTCTGCTATTTAGCAGCTCACATAGAAGCTGCAATGAAGAAAGATGGGGGAAAAAACGTCTAAAGAAATCCAATCCCAACAGATTTTTCCTCCTCAGCCAAATTGTACCCTGTTAAACCTCCTCTACTGAAACATTTCAAGTCTATGGGAAACTGTAAATACCACCACTGAATGAATTTATATATATGTAAAATAATGCCTAAGCACTGCTCTCTGGACCACTGAATACTCTTACATGCTCCAAAAAATACTCCTCTCCAGAGAAATGCACAACACTGAAGGAAACATTTCAGAACTTTATAGCCATGTGACATAAAAAATACTATGAAGAAAATTATTTTTTAGCCTAAATTGTCGCAAGTCTTACCAGGCAATAAAATCCAGAGCTGTCTAGGTGAAGTGCCAGGGGAGGAGACAAACACTACTCTAGGGACATTTGGCTTTTTGTTGCTATTTCTGTGATGCTAATACATCGATTACAACTTTTTTCACTAATGAGCAGCAATTATCACTAATGAGCAACAGAAATTATTTGGGAGATGCAGATAATCAATTTAGCAGGTTTACCTGCAATGCATGGTAAACCACTTGGATTGTATGGAACAGCTTTTCTCCCTGTTATTGAAAAAAAAGAGAGCTCCCAATCCCAACCTCTATATTAACTGAAGAGAGGGTAAAAACTGAGTTCATCTATTTTACTGAAAATTGCTCTCTACAGATGTATAGAGATACTTGCTATCTCATATCCTAATTATTTTTAACTTAACAGTTACTGCACTCTGGTAAAATATGCATCTCCTTCCGGTTTTTTGTTTTTTTTTTTTTAATGCAAGTCCCTTTTCCAAATTGGAAATTAATTTGTATGACCTTTTCAATATTTTTTGAAGAGCAGGTTGATTAACTCAGATTGTCTCAAAATATTTGACTAAAGAAAGAAGTGAATTAACTTCAGTTGTATCAATGGAAGTAAAATTCAGTCTGTCTCAAAGTCTGTCCCTGCAACAGATTTTTTTATCTGCCAAGTCCAAGACATGGTTTAATCCCCATGCAGGTGAATATTTTAATGGCACATGATTAATTCCTCTACAGAGCATCCCAGGGATAAATGCCACTAGACCAGTGGTTCCCATCATCCTGCTGCTACTCCACCTGAACACAGTCAGGAGGAACTCAGCTGATGAGCAGACAAAATTCAGTTTATGATTTAGGGAGGGCTGCTTTATACTGAGGATTTCAGTTAAATAGCACTTACGACAGTATCCAGGCAGCTTCATTTAAGACATCATTCTGGTAGCATGAGCAGTGGCACCTGATCAGCCCAGTTCTGATACTTTAAACACAAATCACTGCTTTTTTTCTAACTGGGCATAAGAGAGTGCAACAGAGGAAGCGAGGATTTGAGATTATAAACAGAAAACACACACACAAAAAGGTAATTATGTCCTATGACATGTTTACTCAACTGCTGCTGATGGTAGGAGCAACCTGACCTTAGTGAGTGTCCAGATCACAGCCAGGGTTAACTGTTCCTTGTTAACTCCACTGAATGGCAGATTTTAGTGCCTCTGATGTAGGGAAATGGCTCAAGCCAAGTAACAAGTGAAAGACAAGCACCCTCTGGTTTATGGAATTTTTCAGTAGGCCTGGGAGAGTGGTATCTATATTAATCCTACGAAGAATATATTTGATAAAGATCACAATATTTAAAGCTCTCTGGAAGGCACAGTGACAGCAGTTAAAAAGTCAGACCTGCTCTTTATGTAAATTATTGTCCCAACCCGGGTCACTACATTTTTAGTAAAAAATGGTAAAGCAAACAAGCCTACTGCTCAGCCCAAAAAATTTAAAATGTAAAACTTCAGTCAAAGCTTCAGAATTTTTAACTGTTAAGAAAAAAAACAAACAAGCAAACAACCAACAACTGGTGAAAGCATTTAGCTTTGACAGTTAAGATGAGGTTTTTCAAGGAGCGTAATGAATGCTCCAGCTGCATTTTGGTTTAAATTAAGTGGCTAATTTATGTTGTGCTTCTTTGTTAGCTGCTAGTGATGGGCAAGCCCAGCAGCACGGACACAGAATGGCAGTAATGGACTTTGCATGACATGATTATTCACCAGTAAATGAGTCTGGGGACAGCCCAATACTGCTGTCACTTAAAGCTGTATTAAAGTGCCTGACATGGGCATGTTTAACTGAACATTGAGATGGCAGCTCCCAGAGTGATCACCGGGAGTGTGTGGGTAGGAATGGCAAGATTCAAACCAAAGGAGCTCTATTCAGCAGTAGAAACTCCAAATTCTGCCAATAGGCTTTTTAAAAACTTAACTATTCATTTCATTTCAAATAATTAAATCTTCTCAGTTGCTTTTGGGGTTTACTTCTTCCTTCACAAAGCAAACTGTTCCCCTTACTGTTTGCAAGGCTTAACAAAGGAGACTGAGTACAAGTGCCAAAGTCAGCCAGTATTTTCTCAGACACCTTGTTCCCAGTTATGGCTCAGGCTCTTCCACGCTGAATAAAAAGAATAAATGATAGGAAATAAAATATGAAAGCAAACTGCAGGCACCGTTCTTGTTCCCAGCTGATCCGATTCTTACACAAAAACAACAAACCTGAGAGGAAAATATTGCACTCCTGCCATTACTGGATCAGTCTGGATCTTTTATCTTAGTTTGAGGTCAAGACAAATATACATCTCTATATCTGCAGTGTCAAACCCACATTGTCTGAACAATACCTAACACTTTGCACAATAAACTCTGGAGCATCAAACACGTGTTGTGCTTAATGTCCTGGACTCTCACTCGGGCTTCCACATGCTACATGAAGCAAATAAACAGTTACAAGGGTCTAAAACATTTGAGGAAAAGCAGCAATACATTAGTCTTTCCACCTGAAGCTCAGTGGATATTTGCTGGGAGGTACTTCACATAGATAGAGTTTCAAGTTCAGAGAAAGCTGACTAGAAGATAAAAGGTCCTGATAACCTTCAGAACACTGCACCGCTTCTGAAAAGTGCTCACTTCCCTCAAAAGTCTCCAATGGATTAGCAGCTTTGTGGTGTGCAAGCCCTCCCCATGGCCTTTCATTATATTTCATAGTCACTTAAGCCTTTCCCTAATAAAAAGACAATGCCAAGGGTGAGATTATGAAATACCCCAAAGTTAAGTTGATAACAGTTTAATTAAATGTTGCTCCCTAACAACGTTTCTGGCATGGCTCTGGCAAAAAAAAACCCAGGAAAAATGAATGTTGCAATTGCTTCCTTTGCTTTTCCCATGACACTGCCTTGCAGAGCATGCTGCAGAAGATCTGGTTATATGACATGACAGCTAAAATTCAGTTTTACACTGAGCACAAAGAATTCATTTTAACTTTGGGTTCCGTATGGAGCAGGCTCTGCATGATCAGATTTTGTCTGCTGCTTTTTAATTAAAATAATAGGGACAGGTCCTCAAAGGCAGTAAGTGAGCATAGCTCTGTTGAAGTGAGTATTTACCAAGCCTTCCCTCAAAGTCAACAGCAAAAACTTCCTATTAAATCCACAGTGCTCTTTCTATGGAGATCCACATCTCTGTACAGAGAAAGTTCATGGCACTTATAAGCAAGATTCATTCACTTAATCAAGACAATAAATGCACATTTCTCTGCTGTGTTTATTCTTTTGGACATTGCTTCATTCCTTCATGCAAGTAATGGCTCTAAGTGCCACAGCCTTGCTTTCACCCTACAAGTCACCTGATAAGCAGATAAATGGCTCCCTAATACCTTCTCTATGATAACTTCTTCTACAGTGCAATATTTTTTATATACTGTATATTTTCCATATGCAAACCTGTTCTGATTCAACTTCAACATGGAAATTTTACTTTCATAAAGGCTTGGGGTCAGTGCCTGATCACCCGATATTGTTGAAACAGGCAACACGTGGCATGTACCAAAATGCACAAAACATCAGCTATTTTCTGTGGAAGGCATGGAGAGGAGTGATTAGTTTTACATTTCCCCTTAAAACTGGACTGCCCTTATGGCTTTGGATTATATGACACAATAAGCTTGTCTGTTAAAACTCCATACATCCTTCTGGTAGTTTCATCATAATTATCCCTTAATAGCACCCAAAAAATGAGGATACACTTAGATTGTGTTAAATCTATAGTACATGAGTATATATACATGAGTATAAGAGTTTTACCAGGGCAAACTGGATGAACTGAACTAAATTTAAAAAATGCACAATGTCACAGAAATTAAATATGGAAAAAAATATGAGTTCATTTTCAAAAATAGAAATGCCAATAAAAATATGGACAAGGAACACTTGATCACATGAGAAGCAAAATTAATTAAATCCCAATGTGAAACTTTGCCATGGTACACTTACTAGGCACTGTACAAAGCCATCAACTCTGAATCAGACATCCCATATCACGCACAGAACAGCCAGAAAAATCCATAGGTCACACCCACACTGGAACACCCTTCACTCCTCTGCTGATCCATAAGGCACATTTATTGATGTTTCTCCCCAGACCAACATTCATTTTCTGACTCAGCTGCAGCACTTCCTGCTTTGTTTCCTCAGCAAAACCCCTGGCTTCACTTTTGCCATGAGAATCATCATTCCCTGACTTGGCTTTTAGGGGGTAACAACAGGAATCAACCCCTTTTGCTCTACAGCAACAGAATCACAGTGTTTCATAGGATCCCTGCTGCCTTTTCCAGCTGATTCCACTGCCTCCTAACCAACAACTGAAGAGGCTTCACCTTGTTTTCTTGAAGAGGCACTGGACTTTCCCCTGTTTTTAACTTTACCTTTCCTGCCTCCATTAGCTTCTGTCTTAAACAATTTGGCATAAAAACATGGGTCAAAAGGAGGGCTTACAGCATTTCACAGCCCTGATCCATGGTGCTGTGTGCTGAGCAAACAGCCCTGGGAAGCATCCAGCAGACACAAGTGTTTTTCAGACACTGCTTGCCTCCTCCCTGAAAAGCTGCAATTTAGCAATCGGTGCAGAAAGGCACAGCAGCAAAGGGAAGGGCTCGGGCACTTCATACACAGCATTTTGGACAACAGAACATTATTTCTTCACTGTATTCATAGCAAATGCTGTTGGAAACACCAAGTGCAACACTAACAGCTAAACATAAATGGCATTTGATTATTTTATAAAGGTGGTTTAGGACACACTCCCAGTTGTTTATTTATCCCTACAGAAGACAAACTAGGCAGAGCACACCCTGATGTGTGGGGCAAGTGGGTGAGCAGCTCAGCTCAGCTCCTGAGCACAGCACTTACGTCTCTTCAGGCAGGTGGAGGAACACCAGCACTGCTGCCAAAGCAGCTCTCACACACAGACTTTGCTTTCTCTAGTAATGGACTCTCTGTGACTGGTTCATCTCAGGAGCTGAGGTCTTCTAAGTCAGCGACATTAAATTAATGAACTGCATAACGCCTTACCTGTGTGATACTTCAGATTTTTAGAGTAGCAACAAACTTATTAACCAAGAATGATTAAATGTGCAGTAAGAAACCATTTTCCTCTGTAATACTTCCTAGTAGTAGACAACCTGAAGTGGTTCCTTTCTGCTTTCTGTTCCACAAAAAAACTCCACAAGAAGCAGAGCACCCACAAAATGATGGTGCATATTAACAGCATTCTTAAGGAAAGGAAAATTAATTTCACACATTGCTATAAATGTGCCTGGACAAAATGGGATGGATCATTACACATCACATGATTACATCAGTAGGTTAGATGGGAACAAATTAGAATTTGTGTGTTTGTGAATAACATGAATGGAAAAAAAATATGTTGCTTTAATTGTGTGTGCACATGATTTAGCAAAAATAGAAAACTAAAAAGAATTACAAGAGATAAAAGAGGTAACTAAATGCTGGATAGCTAGTTTAGGTATTTCCACAGACAAAAGAAATTTGTGAAATCAGTAATCTCCCATTTACAACTCCTGAGTTGTATTTTTGTTCACAAAACTTTGGATTTTTGAACTGATTCCTCTGAGATTTTCTGTCAGGGATTAGGATTTATTTTATCTTATACAGTAATGCATTTATACATTTAGCCACTTAACAATTTTTCATAAAATACAGGAGCATTTGTCAGCATTTATCTTTCAATCCCCCACAGTGTAAAAAAAATCTTTGACAGATGCAATGATAAAGGATGTGAATGGCAGATTACATAAAGAAATCACAATTACATTACTTCTTGGGAATGATTATTAGAACTGTAAGTTAGCACCTATTGCAGCACCTGGGATACGAAAATACGGTTTTCATATATTTTTTTAATCACTTATATTAATTTCAAATACAATTCTGTGAACTTGTAAATGAGAATTATTATGTTATCTGAGATTACTTTTGTTCACTAACTATACAAACAGTTTCAATTCAGTTTGCAACCACAAATTTTATTACACCACACAAGATAAATCTCACGTTAATATCCAGGAGCACAGCAGAATCAAATTCCTCAAAAAGACACAGATCTCTTCCCAGTTAAGAAAGTAAAACTATGGTCAAAATTCTCTGTTTCTTGCCTTCACTCCTTCAGTGAATTCCTACCCTCCTGCAACTCTGTCTCTGTCCTCACCTGTGCTCCAGCACCAGCTCACCTTTCCATGAAACCAGGTGGAGTCATGGCTCTGCTGGGGAACTCTGGTCTCTGACAGATCCCTCTGGGCTGTTCCCAGCTAAATGGGTCAGGTATGATCAAAGATGGCAGGGTTTTTTTACCACCAAATATTTCTAACAAACTGCAGGACAAACTTTAAAAAATACCACAAGCAACAAACCTAACGTTCAATGTTGTCATTAAAAGCACAAAAGGTTACCTCTGGTTTCCAAAATGGAAAGATTGCCTGTGATTATTTTTTGTCTTTGTGGCTAACTAAAAAATCTCACACACTTGCATTCAGGCTTCTTAGTGAATAAAAGAACTTAATGCAGGATCACTTGCTGAAGAAAATGAAAAGTAAAGTTAATGAAAATTACTACGTAATTTTACATTCAAGTTAAATGACATGAAAAAAAGTGTCAATATTCACTAAAACACAAAGATAAGTAAGTGAAGAAAGTAAAACTAGTATCTAAAGAGACATTTTAATTATTTTAAAGTTATTAAGAGTTTCCTAGAGTTCCTGTATTGGGAATACACAATGCAACTACAGCAATTTAAGTATAGGCAATGTTAGAAAGGAAACAGCATACGAGCCATCAAATTTTCAAAACTGAGGTGTGAGTCAACCCTGACTGTTAATCCACTTTTCATGTTTATGCTCCTAATTCAGGCTATTGCAAAAGTATCTGCCTGTTAATAAAAACACTTATGGAACAAAGTGTGTTTAAGTTGTTTAGTCAAAGCCAGGCCTTGTTTTGATGGCATTCTCTAAAGCTTGTAACTCTTTTACTGTGGCTCTTTGACGAGGAGACTGCATTATTGGAGCTGTATCAAAGAGTTTCCAATTCTCTCGTGCTAGACCCAAAATATTTCAAAGAGTTGAATAAACTGATGGTGAATCCTACTCTTTCTGGTACTCCTATGACTGAATTCTGTTAAATGGTCTGATATGAGGAATCACAGCACGTTACACACCATATTTCTGTAAACTGACTGTCAAGATTGTTAAACTGCTTTGCACATCATTGTGGCCATTAGAAACCTCAATATTTCCAGTTGTTCCTTTATTTTTCCTAAATACCGAATTTAATGTGAAACCAGGTTCTAGGTGAAAAATTCTTGATATCACAAACATACAGTAAATAAGCAAAGGTGTCTAGAGCAGAGTAACTTCCTGGAATTTCAGGTGTGAGGATCTAATCTAAAACCATGGACTACAACTCATTAATTTTAGAACTTGCTTTTGCATAAAGCCGATAAAATATTATACTGTAGGCCTGGATAATTACAAAGGTGAAGAGTGAGGATAACTTTAGAGTTATATCACATACTTTTTCTATTAGCAAAATGACATAAATAAATGAGGACTAGTATAGCTTCAATAGGACTAGTATAGCTTCAATAGGACAAGAAAAATAGGACTATCAAAACTAAGATTAAGTTCTTTTTTACCTACCAAGAGCCCAACATTGTAGATAAGCAGAGAACTGAGTATCAATAAGCAATTATTTGTCTGGATCACAAAATATCAAGTAGCAGAAAATACATTATTCCAGAGTATACCTAGACAAACAACAAATTGACAGACTCCTTGGAACAGCAGAAGACTTTGCAATCAGGTTCATCAGCACAGCATCCATTTTATTTAGATATAAGGAAAATCATTGACCATTAGAACAGTCAAGCATTGGAACTGGTTGCCTGAGGAAGTCGTGTTTGAAAGATTAATCTGGATTAAGTCCTGAGCATCCTGGTGGCACCTGAGCTGACCCTGCTTTGATCACCAGGTTAGAGACCATTAGATTCCACCCAGAATCATGCAGGGGTTCTGGGAAATCCGTTTTACAAATACTTATTAAGTAAGTAGGAAACTCATGGGCACACCAACTACTGCTAGAGGACAGAAGTTTCAGACAGCAGGGAATAAAAAAGTACATGTGGGAGCATAGTAAGTGGCATAAAGCAAAATAAAACTTTTATTAAAAATTTAATTAGCACCTCCTTAAAGCTAAAAAGGCAATAACTGTCAAGTAATACTCTCAGATAAAAGATAAACAATTGGAGAAAAAAGATTTGTGTGCTAGTAAATAATCTATTCTAGACCAAGAACCATGTCAAACATATTGCACAGGGAGGCCAGGGCATAAAGACAGAGATACCAAAGAGGGAAGGGATACTCCAAATTATTTTAACAAGTCTCCTTGCACTTGCACTCCAACTTTTAACAAGTGCTCCTTGCACTGCAGGGCTCTGCACAATTAACTAAAAGACAGTTGGGAGATAAACATGAGGTTGGCAAAAAAAGTCTGAATAAACTGAAGGCTCTCATTTATTACTGAATTATAAAAGAGGTTCTAGGCTCTCACATAAAAGAAATGAGTTCTGAATAATAGATGCAGGTGTTCATATATGACCTTATGAATAATTCAGAAAATTTAACATTACAGACTTTGTTAAGGAAAAAAAGATAACATCGACACCAGAAGTGATGGTGACACCAAAATAGCCAGCGAGTGAGAGATGGCTGCAGAGCTGTGACAAACAGTGGAAGAGGAAAGGAAAACAGCCAGAGGAAGTAAAAAGCTAAAAAGCTGTTCTCAACAACAGTGACACAAATAATGACAGGGAAAGACAGACTCCTTGGAACAGCAGAAGACTTTGCAATCAGGTTCATCAGCACAGCATCCATATTTTTTAGAACACTGAGAGCAAAACAAAGGAGGGTAAGATGAACGTATCAAAATGATTGAGCAAGCAATAAAGATGACGAAAGTGTAAATGAAATGATTGATGGTACACACCTTGGCACCATAAAATGAGGAGTATAGAATGGGAGAAAAAGTAATGTTACATCATGGGGTGTTTTTATGGGAAGATAATTCCCAGACAAGTGAATCATATACTGCTATTTTAATGAATTTTTATTTGCATACTTTATTAAGAGAAGAAACTCTACAAAAATTTAAACTGGAAAAAGATTTAGGGAAATGGAGCATATTTTGGGGAGTGGGGAGGCAGAGAATAGGCTTCTTAAAAAGTGAATTGTTTTCCCACCACATTCGTCACAGCTCTGAAAGGGGACCAGCCTGTGTCCCATTTTTGCTAAACTAGCACCAGCAGAACCAGGAGCACAGCTGGACATACAGCAAGGTGTCTGCAGCACACTTCAACCCTGAATTCACAAGGCATTTGCCACAATAAGAGTTACAGCTGCAAACTTACAGGTGATTCTGAATTTTCTTCACACAAGGATTGTTAGATTTCCACTGAACCTGGCTGAGCAGACTGAACAGGATGATTACCAAACCAATTCATGGTCTGCAGATGCTAAACCCAAACCACAAAGGGGTTGAGGCAATGAAACCATCAAAATAGCTGAAACATGGACACTACCATGTCTTAAAAGGTACAGAAAAAATTACAAATCACTTGAAAAAGCAAGCCAATGGCATTACATTACTCACCCTTGGAGCAAAACAGCTCCTGACATAAAAGTTGAATAAAGCAGCATCAGTGCCAAGGCATACATTTGAATTGTCTTTCAGCTGTCCTCTATCCACATCAATTGCTTCAGAGTCAAGTAAGAACCTTTGACCCAATACTGACAAGTAAGATATTGGCCATCCAGCATAGTTCTCACAAATCACTACTTGTATCCAGCAAAAAATAAGTAACAGAATTTCCATATTTTCCCTGAGGTTTTAATGAGTATTTTTCATACTTTATTGGAACAAAAACTTGACTCGAACGCGTGTTTAAAATAAGTAATTTTTTGAAAAACCACTTGAATACATATTCAACTTCAAAGAAAGAGCATAATTTAGGACAACTACATCTACTTTTTCTCACCAGTTCACCTTTAAGTAACTTCACTGAATAAACCAATTTAAAATTACTTGATTTGTTCTATAGGATTTTTATAGGATTCACTCACCTTCTCCCACCAATGGTCAGCCGTATTATCTCAAGACAAGATTCACTACTAATTGAAAGAATGAGATACTCTGGTACCAGCTTACCTTGGAAAGAGACTCTGTCAGTCAAAAGAAATTTTAAAAACACAGTAGGCAGACTCACGAGAAAAAATTGACTGAAATAAAATGTTCACTTTTTTTTAGTAATTTTCTCTTCATCATTCATTAAACAAACACTTAACCGAGGCCACTTTCTTGGTTTTTTAGCACATTACCTAAAGTACAGAAGCATAGAAAACCTCCATGTAGCAAAATTCAGCAGAAGTCACAGTGCTACTCTCACTGAGGTAAGTTATTAATTTGAGTTTAATAAAGTCTTGTATTTTTGTGATACACTTCCTAACAATGCACTATGTGCAACTACTTACAGCTCAACAATTTTAAAGGTCTACCCTGTTGGTCCATTGTAATGTACCAAATCTCCAGCCCAACTGGCTTTATATTCAGTGCATGGACTCTGCTTCACAACCTCAAAGAAAAATATGGCACAGAAGACAACCCAACTTTTCTCATCAGCATAAATCATCCTTATCTTGAAAGCAAATTTAAATTATTTGAATGGGAGTAATGAGCACAGTGTAGAATAAACACAGAAAATGAAGTATCTGGTATTTTTCATTAATATCCCATGCATGTATGTATTATAGTGATAAATACATATTTTTGTTTTTCTAAAGCTGATTAACTGTATTTAACACTGCTGTATTCATTTTCTGGGCATTCATATTTTATGAGCTGGGAAAGTTAGTGTATATTGTGATTTCCATTTTTCAAATGCTGCATCACTTCTGGGTACAGGAGAGGACATTACGATGATATAAATGAGTAAGACTTCAGTGTGTGCATGCTGTACTCCCCATTAAAGCTAAACAGAGCAGTTTGTGATGCAACTCATTCGTAGTCATTGCTGAAAACAGCAACACATTTAAACAGAATAAGTTCATTGATCAGTAGGTTTCATAATCTAACACAAAAGGAAGGTCCATGGGGGTACACGAAAAAAAGAAAACAATCAGGAAGGTACAAAAGAGAAAAGGTAAGGAGAAAAAGAATGGAAGCCCAAGAGAGGAAAGAAAGATACTCCCAGCTTTTCAAAATCACACCAAATTACTTATACATACTCAGCTTTGTAACTACTGTTGAGAGATTTATCTAGTTCTTTAGATTTAGGTGGTTTGGAGCCAATCAGGAAAAGGACAGGCTCACTTCATATGTCGGTGTAGTCACACACTGGATCCTGATTTCAGGTTCTGTACATTATATTAAAAACAACAGACATGATAGCAGAATATCCACTGACTTCCATGTGTTTTAGTCAGAAATGAAGAGCAACACAAAAGTAAATCTTATTGAGTCCAACAGTGCAACTATCAAAATTTACAGTCAACTAACACTGAAAACACCCAAAGTCTTTTGTATGTATGTTTAACATTTTATCAATGTTTAATATTCTTGGCTTGCAGTGAGATACTCAAGTCTTTACAGCTCTGAGGAACTTTATCCCAAGGCACAGAGGACGGGCAAGAGCTGCAAGTGCACGAGGGAGGCCAGGCTTAGGCAGGCAGCCACCAGCACTGCCCTGTGGAAGTGCATAGCTGGCTCAGCTCTGTGTTCCTTGCATTACTTAAAACCTTATACTTCTGGTGACTAAGGTCATTATTTCAATGAGGAAGCAACTTACTCTCCTACTCATTAACAGCAAGGTGTGGGAAGCTACTAATAGAAGTATTAACGCTCTTAATGGCAAATAAACTGCTTTTTCTCTTTCATCTCCTCTGTAAACTGCTTGGTCTAATTAACTTTGTCTGTCTCTCCTCTGTTACTTATTTCACTATCAAATAGTGAAGACCCTAAATTATTTTAGTTAATTCTGCTGAGAACTTAAATACTGTCCCATTTTATGTTCCTCCATTACCAGGTTATTTTTCATATTTCCATTTTTATTTTCCATTCGAATGTGAAATGCAAAATTACCAAGAGATGTAAAAGAATAACCATAGAGTAATACCATATTATAATAGAGTTTACTTGCTAAAGTAGGCATGGAGTAGTAAATAATTAATTTAGCACAAAAATAGAAAAAAATCATATTAATTCATATGAGAATTACAGGATGACTGATGCAATAGATAGAAATGCAGTGAGTAAATTACATGAACATGATCCAAAAGGATCTGGATCCATATGAAATGAAAATACCTCATGGCAATTTGTTTAACCATTCAAAGAAGAAAAGCCAGCAGTGGTAAACAAAAAAGTTCATTTGCCATCTGAATGTAACAGTTTGCAAGCAACTCTGAGATTATTTCCACTGTTGTCAAGAGCTGAGCATATAAGCACAACATCTGCATGCTCATACACAGGATTTGTTTTTCCCTCTTTCTTTTGTGCTGCTCAAGCTTGTTTCCCAGATAATCATTGGCTGTTGTGTCTGAAGCAATACCAATAGATACCCTGGGCCACTGGACAGTGTTTTCCAGCAGCATCACGCTTGAAATGAGAATAAAACGATGCTGATATAAACAGGAAATCTGATCATGAGACAATTTTCAATTAAGATGAAAATATCTTTATTAGAAACTGTCAGCCAGAGCAGTATCTCTGCGCTCCATGTGCCAACATCCTGCAGCTCCTGCAAAAGAAGAGAAAAGGCACTGCATGAAACAATAACTTAGTGCTCTACACAGCACATTGCCAATTTTTCCACACTTACCCTTCCCTTCCACTTCCAGCAATTACTGGCAGGACACCATCGCTACTCATTCTAGGCAGGACACAGAAGGACAGAGAAAGGTTTAGTTCACTGTCAAAACCATTGATTTTTCTATACAACTGCAGTATTCATTACAAGCACACCACTGCCATGGAACACTTATTGAGATACTTACGTCCTGCTTTCCAAATCCTTGCATCATTTACTGAATGAGACTTGACATCTACGTAGCACCTCCAAGCAGGGAAAGGGCACAGGGGTGCTGATTCACTGTGGCTGCATAAACATTGGGTGTTTGGAGCCTCTCCTCCTGTGTCAAGATAACCTCAATACACCATGAACAACCTCCTTCCTACTAATAATAAATCCCCCCACCCCTAACAACAGATCCCAAGTTCTCAGGGACGTGTCCAGATGGTACTCACTGCTTTGAAGCCTCCTCTCAACTGGAAATATCAGGTGTCACTGGCAGATCTTGTGGCAGCTGTCTGTAGCACCACCTTTGACACGTGGATCTCACCTTTGCCCAGCTAGGCTTGTTTCAGCAGTGTACAAGTTACTGTCTACATATTTTTGCATCTGGTTAAAGTGCAACTGAGCCCAAACAAAGGCCAAATCTCAACACTGCAAGTCATCTAATTGCATTAGCATACCCTTGTGGTGTCAGTTTTAACAATTCCTCAGGCTCAGCGCAGCATTTACCTAAATACCGTATTCAAAATGCAGGTTACGAGACTGACTGGGTATAAGGTCACATTTAAATACACAGCTGTCTGCTCGGTGCTGAAGCCATCCATTTACCTGTATTTCATGATAAAAAGTGCTTAACTCTGAGGCACACCAACTGTGCAGGAACTCAGGGCACATGGCTAATCCCAAAGCAGAACGTACACATGATATGTGTCCATAGAGACAGGACACAGCAAAGCCCCTCTGTGAGCAGAGGAGATGCTCTGTCCTCAGCTGAAACCCAGCCTGGAAGCCCCTTCTCCCTGAGGTGCCAGCATTTTTGAAGCTGGCACGATGAAGAAGAGGCTTGTACCCGGCACTGTAGGAGGTACACGGAAACTTACCTGAAGGCTTATACACAACATCCATTTTTGAGGCTTCACAATTTCTTTTCTAACCCACGGATAACACTTGGACCTTTTTAGTCCCCCCCAGTCAGCACAGAGTGGAACAGTACACATTCACCTTGGGAGTGATGGAATAACAGCCACATGTATCATTATGGATGATGCACAACCCCTTTTACAGACTGATACAGACCCCATTTAATTCAACTTTCTCCTCCTCCCAGCCCAGACCCCTGCAAAACAGAGAAACCCAGACCAACTCTGGCTTTCTAAACTTGTTGGTACACCTTTTTATCAGTTTTTGTTTTTTAAATTTCTGTAAGTTTCATCACAGATGATCAGGAGGTTCAGTCAGAAACCAAACACTGAGGAAGGTCATCAGAGTAAGTTACATATATTAAAATTATTCTATTCATCCAGTTCACAGAATTGCTACTTTGATAAATCATCACAGGCAATTGATGACACACATAAGTTAACCACACAGTAAATCTTAGTCTTGCCTTTTAAAAATTATGCAAGTGAATCCAACCCAGTTCGATGCCAATACATAAAACACAGATAAGTGGGAAAAATGACATACCAAGAAAAGTAAAGATAGCACCAAACCAAGATGTTAGATAGGTTACAAAGCATTTAGGTAAAAATCTTTCCCTCTCAACTAAACTAGAACCACATGCCCGAAACTGAGCCAAGACGTGAGGCAACCTGCAACTTATGCACCAGATGCACACTGACTTTCATTTAGGAGCTTTGTTTTCCACAACAGGTACAAGCACTGGCAGAGTTTCCTGTAACCCCTGAGGACCCCCTGCTCCATCCGTTACTCTTACAGCACTCAGGCATCAGCTGTTTTTGTAAAACCCTCTCTTCTAAAGCTCATGTCTCTTTTCTCTAGAGATGATAAATGACTCTTCTTCCCAGCTAAGTGAATCCCATAGAAAGTGCCGAGGATCTAAATCCATTTCATGCCTCAGGATGCTATTGTTATTTTGCAGCATACTTAAAAAGGACAGGTATTTCATAAGGCAAACAGAAAGATAAGGTCCCAAGAGCAAAGCCTTTAGTAAATCTGGGAAAGGTCCCAAGAGCAAAGTCTTTACTGAGTTTGAAAAGATAAAAAACAGAAGGATGAAGAACAAAGGGATTCAAGGAGTGATGACGATGGTACTAAACATTCCAAGTATCAATGCCTACCAGAATAGCCCTCCATAGTTCTTCAGAAATTTCCCAAGAGAGTACAGATGAAATATTTTAAATGCTTATGATTAATAACAATATAATTATTAGACAGATATGCTTTCATAGTTCTGGGGGATGATTGTGATCAGACATAATAAGATTATGTGCAAACAGGAGCATAAAAATAGTGGGCCACATTATCAGAACAAGATTTATCTGCATTATACTATTAAAAAGGAATACAGGGAAAACGGAACTTTATTTCTTTATTTTTTAAACGTACATCCTTTATAACATGTACATTTTTGCTCATGTAATTGAACATTCACGTGCTCTTCCAGCAAGGACTGGAGCATTACAGGGTTTTATAACAGATAAGAGCTTCTAAATGGTAACTAAGGCAAGGACCATCCATGCACACACTGGTTAATTATTATCATTTTCTGCTTGCTGCTCACATTGAGACAGAGATGTTGCTTTTCAGAGGAAAGAGTCCAGGTTCCCAGTGTTTGAGCTGTGCAAGGACTAATGAACTTTGCCTTTTCATTTCTTGCAAACAGGAAAAATACTAAGCTGTTGCACTATTGCTTACCCTGCCCATCAGCAAAACCAACTTTTGCAGTTTGCAAAAACCAAAATGCAGTCAGAGTGCATGACACAAGGCCACAGAGTCGATCTGGTTAACTGGATCAGGTATTCCCAGAGTCCCAGGCATGCAACCGTCTTAGCACAATGAGGAGGCAGTGAGAATAGGCACAGTGAAAATACAGCATGCACCATCTTCTCCAGGGTTAACAGCTGCTCAGAGCACAGAAAACTGAATACATTTCACACTGTAGTCATTGCAAGGAGATATATAGAGTTTAATAGGATCCCATTCTTGAGTTACTTTATTACTCTGCTCAATTAAATGCTATTTAATGATTCAGCATTTACAAGGTATTATATACCATTCATACTCCATTGATTTCAGTGAAGCTCCTGATTTTGCCAGAAAAGATGAATAGTTCTAAGGAAAAATATTAATTTTCTGTTTAAGCCCTAAGTATAAACAAATTAAAGGTAATAACTAAATATAGCAACTGCTACATTGGTTTTCTGTAATTCACGCATGGGGAGATTGAGATTATCACATCAAAGTTGTTTACACCATTGATACTGGTTTAACTGGTAAACAGCCCAAGAATGAAGACTACTTCATGTTATGTCTGTATTTCCATCAAAACTGCAGCAACCCGGCTGTTTGGTTTATTGGAGCATTTTATTTTCAGCTGCATCCACCATAAATTACTGTTACAGAATAAAAGATCAACATTCTGGATCATTGGAGTAGGTGGTGGAGGCGAGTTGCTGGAACAGTCATGTTTGTTCATGTGCTGTAGCAGGTTATTCCAATACTCACCTTTGCATTTCATGCCTTAGCACACCTTAACTCTACTCATCCTCAGTGTAAGAAATGAGTTAAAAAGGCAACTCCTTTTCTTGGGCACTGGCTTGCAGCTCAGAACATCCAAAGATGACTCTCAGGTAATGAGTTCACTCTGCAGCTGGGAGAGCATGCACCAGCCCAGTCTCCAAAACAGCTTTCAGCTGCTACCTGATGCTCCAAAGGGACCATGTTTGCTGTCACAGATATTTGTCCTCACCAACAAATTCTCCATCAGGAAAGTAAACCATTCAGCCCTGAAGTGCAATGAACCACTTGGGTCAAAAAATGATAAGAAGCTGTAGATACTTGTATCCCCGTGCTCTCTAATGCTACTGACACATCACTTAGTTTTTTCATTGTATAAAAGCTGCTTCTTTCCACATCTTTTTTTCTTTATCAGTCTTGCTCACATGAGCATTACCAACAGCCACCCTGCTTTCCATTGACACGAAATTGTTAATACGACTCGTAGATTTCCAGTTTGTGGGGACACTGTGGCAACTTTTCCTTACTTTTGTGTCAGAATTGTCAATAAAATGGTGTGCATCCTCACTGGTGAGACGTGGGCACCAAAGCAGAGTGGGTGCACTGCACTCTCGGGTGCTCTCCTCACACCGCTCTGCTCCTGTATGAGGAGGGGACACAGGCAGGTCTGCACCCTCTCGCAAGGAAGAAATAGTTTCTGTGTTGCTGAAAGGTATCCCCCAGAGACCTGAGGTATCTAAATGCAGAAGGCCTGAAAAAACTTACTGCAACTGAGAATCTGAAGCACAGACAGATTAAAAAACCTTGCCCAAAGCCTGTCCAGGAGATTGCATCAGAGATGGATATTGAATCGAGTGACAACCAGACACAAGGCTTTTTTTTCTTTTTTTTTTTGATTTGATGTACCAGAAAGTATAAACCATTTCCTTATCACCAGAAGTTTCATAAAGCTGGACCACTGATGAAAATACTCCAATCCACACTTGTAAGGACATAATGTTGCTTGACCACATACTTGGCTTTCATCTAATTCAGGAGGTGCTGCATGTGAATACATCAGAACCATACATAAATTGCTACATATGCAACACTTTAAAACAGATGTGCCACATCAATATGCCTGCCTTTATCTCTGCTATCCATACAAAGAAACAGACAGCATAAATCAATATCAGCAGCAATATTAAAGTATCAGGTGCTCCAGTTTTGGAATGCACAATATTGAATATTGTATGGAACGCAAACCTGACAACACCCAGCGAGGGAAGAGGATGTGAGACCGTGAGCAAGGTTAGCACAAAATTCAGTGTGGTACATACACTGAATGCATAATTCTTGTTCCTAAAGCAGTGTTAGTGAGAGAAAGATCTGGTAGGAAGCAGATTTCGACAGGAAATGGAAAAGCAACAGACACAGCCTCTACTGAGCACTGGAATGGGCTGCCACAGGAGCTTATGGGGGAAAACAGTATTAACTGGTTCACATCAGGATACACAAATTCATGGAGCACAGATCCCTAACAGGACAGTAAAAGGACTGGTTGTGTTTATGCACGTCACTGATCCTTGAGAGTCTAGCATAAAAAAAAAGGAAATGACTACACTTATCTACCTTCTTTGGCAAATGTACGCTAAACTAGAGGCGTAGTTAGTGCACAATTCATCTGTCCCCTGGGACACCTCTATAGACACATGTTCCTACTGACAGGAGGTTTCAGTTTTGTCTACTGTGGAAAGAATTCAACTTGCCCTGGCAACCCAAGTTACACGGTTTACATGATTTTCAAACAAAATTTCTGTAAGACGATGAAAATGGAATTTCTAAGGCAACTGAGCCCACAAATGCAACGAAAACACTAGAAAGAGTGTTCCCTGGATTATGTACAAACAGCTGCACCACCTAGATATTGTTGTTTTTTCTAGCAAGAAAACACTTTTTGCACTAATTGCCATTATTTTCCAAAGTACAGAAATAAACTCATTGGAGAGGCTTTACAGGAGTGCCCATGATTTCATGAGCATACTTTCACCTGAACTCTCTGTGCAAAGGGTGGGGATTTCTACTTTGCTACATGTACAGCAATGATTCCATGCATGCTTACATTTTCTAAGGAAATGTTCATGGACACCAGAGGAGGGTTTAAGAAACACAAGCATTCCACTTTTGCATACGTTTCTGGAACTTGCTTTTTTCTAGCCCACAGAAAACAACTTCAAGCCTCATTTTTTACACTGCTGTCACAATATTTTCAGGCTTGAGACACAAGATTTCATTAATTTTTATGCCATCAGGATCTGTTCCAATATTAAATAAAAAAACCTGAAAGCTACTCATATGAGAGGACTACTCCGAGCCAAGACTTCAGGGATTGGCTTTAGTACATGCTTTAAAGAGAATGTCTTAAAAAAAAAAAAAAAAGAGAGGAAACTAAAAGTCTCAAAATAAAATTAAAATAATTCAGCTTTGCCTCCTGGGTAACACTTTCCTGCTTCTTATGGAAAGGTTCACTCAAAGAATCCCATGTATCTGTGGTCCTTATCCTCTTTTACATATATGCTTGTCCTTCAACTTGTATGCCTCAAGACTTCTGCTCACAATTTAAGTTAAGCAGGAAAAGCAGGATATAGGCAGAGCCTTCCAAGCAACCATTTCCCAGCTGTGCTTGCCCACCAAGTCTGTTAAGGCCCTTGCATCGATTCCACTGGCACTTTTCAAGCCTCATACAAAGTGAAGTGAAACATAAAAATTCGGGACCTCACAAACCAGTTCTCTAGAGAGGACAGTGATCTAGGCATGGCACAAGTCCAAAAGGGGTAGGAGAAAATGCCTCAGCCTGCTGGCTGTCCTCTTGTTAATGCAGCCTGCCATGCAGTTAATATTCATCACCATATTGGTTTCTTGACAATTTACACTTAACTGGTCAACAAAATCCCCACATTGCCACTTAAAATTGATAGGTTATCAGGCTCTTACTTTTCAAATCTAAAAATAACCAAGTAAAACTTAACATAGGGAAAGAACACATTGAAAGTAACTGTTTCATGACTTCAATAGGAATTTGCATGCTTTTTATTATAGTGTTTTCAGTCATATTTAATGGTTTATGCAAGCTGTTCTTACACAAAGGACCACTAACTCTGTTAGGGAGGATCTCAGCTTCCCCAAGACTGCAGATAACTGGGAGGTGAGGTGGTGATCTGTTAAGCCTGTCATTCCATGAGGCTATGAACACATCACAGGGCTGCAGCTGAGCCAACAGAATGTCATCTTCCCCTTTCCAAAATTATAAGAAGCAATTATTTGCTCCTTTTTTAGTTTTTTCCTAACCAATTTAACTTTTTTCACAGAATGGTGGATCTTTGACTCTTTTCTTAAAAGAATTTCTCTAACTTGAGAGAATTCTTTAGTAAGATGTTTCTTATTAAATCTAAATTCAATATTGTAATTAACACCAAATTCTTAAAAAACCCAAAAGAATTCCAATTTAAAATTTACTATCCTTTACATGAAAAACTCAGTAACTCTACCTTAAAATCACATATGAAATACTATTCCTCAAGATGATACGGTCACATAACCTTTATGTTATGTTTCATTAAATACCAATGAAATACTAAAACATCATTATGTAGTTTCTAAGCTCCATAGCAGTGGACAAGAGAAAAATTAAACCTTCATATAATTTCAAGTGTAATCTGTAAGTATAACAGGAACCCAATCCAAAACCCAGTGGCAGAGGTCATGGGAGCCTTCCCATTTACTTCCACGCTCTTTGGACTAAGGAACCAAGATAAATATGATCAATTGAAAGGAAGAGAAATTAAAACTTACCCATGAATTCAATTCCTAGATGGTCTGCTATACTCATGAAAGCATGTAAAAGAAAAAAGAGAGAAGACACAGAAATGTTAGAAACAGAGTAAAATATTAATACAACCTTGATAAGGTAGTGCTGCAGAACAGTGTGGGGTCAGGGCCCACAAAAGCATAACCCTGCCCTTCAAAGGCAATCCTAGGGTGGGAATTTAGGGCACTCAGCTCTCACAAGAAGGGATGTGTATTTGGGGAAGGACATGAATGCCTTCTTATTTGACTTTATGCTCGAGCCAGCTACATAAAGGGATTTCATTTTCCCATCCTCCTGAAACTCCTCTCTCGACATGCTAAGTGCTGTCCTTAGTTAGACAAGGTTCTTTCTCTCATTTTCTCTGACAGGGATCAGAACCTAAAGACATGAATGGAAGGCTTTCACTGAGTTTGGCAGCTCTCAGCACAGCACAGCAGCCACACTTTCACCCAACATGACTCCTATCTGCTCCCTGCTGCACAACAGCAAATCTGACTGCAGGAAAGAGCAGCCATGTTCCCAATGTGGCCAGGATGCAATAATTTCAAGACACCTCGAGGTGAAGCAAAAATTTTAATGCTTTTACAATATTGACTGAATTACCATGTTGACTTCTAAACATGTCAGGGCCCTTTTTTCACATGATGAATTAGAGTCCTCTGAGAACTACACAGCAAAGCTAAAAGATTTTCCAACATAACCCAAGAGCTAGTTTAAACGCTTCATTTTATTGCCAGCTCTGGTACCTGTGACGGGATCATGGAATATTTGGGGTTCTGTTGAAAAT
This sequence comes from Monarcha castaneiventris obscurior, assembly GCA_026261815.1. NCBI lineage: Eukaryota > Metazoa > Chordata > Aves > Passeriformes > Monarchidae > Monarcha > Monarcha castaneiventris. The sequence continues at coordinate 26,126,016 of JAMPIT010000886.1, read as the reverse complement.
GCTGGGAATTGTTCACCTTTTGCACCCTTTCAATCCAACCAGGAGAAGACACTGAGCATCAGCTTACTCAGTTCACTTAGCATACAATCCTACAGAAGAGTTGCTAAACTGCTAAACTTCATGTTTATTTCCATACAGAAGGCACAATATGGACTTCAAAAGCAAAGAACACAAGATGATGGTATATGGTATAAATACCTTATTACCATGGTGTTAGGGAAGGCACATTATGCAAGTTTCGTGACACCCAAATGAATCTTTCCTTTTGAAAATACGTAACTCAAAATCATACATATATCTATTCCACATAACCTTCTAATCTGTATTCTTGCATTCACGTACAAATATCGTGTTTGACACAGGAACATAAATTTTTATAAGAATGTGATTTTTATAAGAGCATGAGATCAGAGATATCAGAAGTGCAGCAAACATACTATATTTACAGAGATTTCTAGTTTGTTTTTTTCCGCATCTAATCTTCTGCACCTGTGAAATCTGCAAATATTATCTACATGCAATTCACACCTTTGCATCCTTCTGTAAATTAGATCAAAATGCAGTTGAAAATTCTTGCTTTAAAAAACGATAGCAGAGATCAAAGCACCATAATCTGGTCTCCAAGGAACTAAGGATATTGACACATGAAGCAAGATCATGCAATATCATCTTTTAAAGTCTGTGTAGAACAGCTGAAAAAACAATCCTTTTTTCCTAACTTGGCTATACATCTTCTCCACATGTCTTCCATTTGCAGCCTGCAATTCTCCCTTTGAGTTCACCAACATGGTTAAAAACTACTTCCTTAAAAAGTGCATACAAAATATACCTTTCCTTCAAAAACACAAAAAAAAGCTTTTCAGTTCATATTTGAGTGGCTTGTACGTAAGTGAGAATCAAGGGCATATGGAGCCTTCCTGTGAAACATGTTCAGCTGGAGAGGGTGGAAACACGTCAGGTTATTTATTTTAAATATCTCCTGTGCCTGGGAAACAACTTCAGCAACCAGCATAATATATACTGCTGACAAAGCTGATTTCCCCAGATGATGATGAAAGGATGTCCAGTGGGACATAAACCTTTATGATCAAATATCCAAGCTGCCAATCATTAATTGTAGTTCAACAAGCTCTGTGAGCAGCTATGTGGGAATAGAAGACAAGGAAATGGTAGCTCTGGCAGAGGGAGCACACACTGGCACTGGCTGTGACCATCACTGGGCTGCCCCTTGGTGACCAGGCATCAGCCCATGAATGCTCTCAGGTGCAGTGCTGTGGTGCAAATCAGCCACTCTGCAAGCTCCAGCTTTGGAGGTGGGTTTGTCCCCTCTTAACAGCACAGCAAGAAACTCTCCCAGCAGGTCCCTGAGAGAGACACACAGCAGCAGGGAATAACCAGCAGGGGTAGTGGGGGCTGTGAGCTGTGGTGGTGACCTGAGGCTGAACCAAACACTAAAATGTGAAGTATTGACCCCAGCAAGCCACAGTGTGACAAAGGACTGTTCTATTGCTCTACAGCCGCGCTGTACAAATGATGAATTTCCTGCAGAGCACTTCCCTGGACACAGCAAGTGCAATGCCAAGTAATTCACCATCAAGAACTGGACTCAGTTAAAAAAAAAAAAATGCATATGAGAGCTATAAATGTGCTTAAGTGTGGGCGCTGCTCCACAAGATGGGGTCATTAACCAAATAATGCAACTGTATTTTATTTTTGTTGTCGTGGTTTCTTCTTTCTTTCTGGTATTATGTTCTTAGAAACTAATACATTTTTCAGATAGAAAGATTATTCACTTTTATTCTTTATTTTATCAGTATTTCTGTATTTTCAGGTTGATGTGGGAAAAATACCGTGCCTTATGGTCCTTGCACTATGGTAATGTGTTGCTTGTATTAAAGCACTTTTAATTTGTACTGTCTAAATACATACACACCTGTGAATACTTGATAACGAGGACAAGAGAAGATAAATTTGCAGTCACTAATGGAATTCATAGTGCTCCACAAAAAACCATACTGCCTCGTGTCTGGATTGTGGTTTGCTGCAGCTCTTTCCTTAGTCATATTAACACTATGAACAGAAATAGAAACTCACCAACTCACCATGTAAATCTAACTGAAAAATCTTGGACATGAAAGTACCCAGTGTAAACCTCTACAGATATTTTAGTCTTTTCTAAGGACAAGATGACTTTGGCATGAAGAAGACGGGTTTAGGAAATGAGTGCAACAGCAAAGTATTTTCCTCTGCAAATGAAATTTATTGCTTGCAATAAACTCATAAGAGTTGTAAATTGTCCTTGGTAGATGATTGTCTTGAACACAAAATGCAACATGATAATATGCTGCAAGCTACCTTGGGACAGCTCAAATACTCTGAACAGATGACCTGTCTGGAAGAAACTCAGTTTCTGGAAGAAGGACTCAGTTTAACTCTTAAGACCAATAAAACTTGGTCTGAAATAAAGAAAAATCCTTCCATTCATAAAGCAGCTAGATTAGGATACTACCTAAAGATACAAACTGCTGCTCTCGTATCCATTGTGTTTTATGATGTTTGGCAGCACAGGTTATCAGCTTATTTGTACATCAAATGAAGTGAAAACCATAATCAATTACAGATGTATATAGACATACATAGGAAAATATAGATTTTTTTGAAGTATATTATTTTTTGGTCCTTACTTTGCATGTGAGCCCATAGAGTAATGGGACATGGGATTTCTCTATTCAGTAGGAAGGGGTCATTGCTTCCATCTCCTCTCCTCATTGACAAACTGACCAAAGCTCTCAGAGGTTGGTCATTTTGTTGGGGTTTTTTATATCAAAAAGAAAAAGCAACAGCATGTATTAATGTATTTTAAAAATCTCAGTTAATAGAGAGCACAAAATTTGATTCCGTTGCTTGTATTAGAGAAATTCTAGTAATTTGTTTCTGTAATTAATTTACACAAAAGTACTCTTCAAAATGTTTGGCGAGGTTGGAAAACTGATTGAGACTGTTCAGGGAAATAAGAGACATAAAACCAAATAGCTCAACTACTAATTTTTTAAAATATCTTCACTGAAACACATGACAGAAAATTCCCTCTCAGAGACATTTAAAAAGGGATCAAACTAAATCCTGAGAATGATCTTGAATCAACTAATACTTGGACCTTCCTTTTACCCTCTCTGATAAGGACGACTACTAAAATTTTTCCAGATTAAAAATTTCCCTGGCAACAGGTAGGTTCTTCACTACACATTAACTGGTGTAACAGTAAGTACACAGACTATTTTGGTAATTTGCCCCATCTATGTCTAGACACAATAACAAAATCATACATACACACATCTCTTATAAGATACTTGGTCTGGTTTTGATGAAATTATAAATCACAGTTAAAGAAATTATAACAACTTAGAAAGAAAGAAGGCCATGAATCTATAAAAAAAGTTCACAATCTGCTGTATTCTCAATATAATAAACAGTGAAAGAACACTTACATTCCCAATTTGCATAGTTACAGTTAATTTTACTCTAAACCAAATTCAAGTCCTCAATGTGCAAAAGTAAATACTGAAGACAAAATGTAAAGGTTAATTACTTTATCCATTTATTTGTAAAGGAAAGAAAAATCAAAGGAGGAAAAAAACCCTTAGGCTTGCTGTGAGTATTTGTATGGCTCCACAGAGATTATAACATAGCCTCAGGACAGGATCCCCTCACCCACTATCAATTCCATAACAAAGGAAAACTTGAAAAACATCCTTCAAAACCTCTTGTTATATAAATTATACACAGAGGTGAATAATGGAATAAACTGTTGATGTTCTTTCCCTTTGAATGACTGAAGCCTGTGGCTGTGATTTCATTGCAAAAGTGGAAAGATTGTTTCTAACTTCTGCAAATAAATAACAGCTATACTCCCATGTTCAGGTTCAAGACAACTTGGAAATTTCAACTATTTACCTCACCTGCAGCATGCAAACTCAGAGGATTAAGCTTGTCTCTTTTCTAACATTTTTAAGACCCTAAATTATCTCTACTGCTAATAAACTAAATTACTTCTCTTTGAGGCACTGTGTTGGATATTAATGAAAAGAACTTAATCTCACAAGCAACACAAGCAATCTCTACTGACATTCACAATATTGTAAATCATTACTGATTAATTTTTACTACTACAGCTATAAATTCAGCAGAAGAAATAAACATGTCTAATTTCAAATCAGTGAGTAGCCTATTGATATCGTACTATTAAGCTTATTAAACACCTGAAGAATGCATTTAAGAGTCTTACCAGATTCAGGCCAAAATGTTTATCATCAGGTAAACATGCAGCAGTTTTATTTTTCTCTAAATAACCCACTGCTTTCAGCAATGAGATACAAGAGCAGGTAGATGTCAGATGCTGCTGCTATATGGAGACATATTTTTGCTGATTTTCTTAGCATTCATAAATCACCACAACTTTTCAACACATATAAGGACTTTAATTCATCCCAGGGTACCAGCAAGCCAACAGGATGTCCACACAGAACCCTTCATCTCCACTCAGACAACTGGGAGACGCTTTCTTATTTTATTTGCTAAAAATGTAATGTTGTTTCTATGAAAATCAGTAACTCCATCAAATGTAAATGAAGCTGCCTGATAGACCTCATAGCTGATGGTGACAAGGTTATTTATGAGGCTTGCTCTAAATATATGTTGAAAATGATAAACCTGTTTGATCACTGTGAGATCAACCTCCCCCAGCACAACGAGACTGCAGTAAACATTGCACATTACAGTCTGGTTACTTGATTACTGACATTAGCATAAGCTACTATAACCAATGAGTCTGATAAATATTCCCAGAAAAATCGAGATTTCTCTAATATTATGCAGTTTTGACGGATCAGTAAACCCGTGTTAGCATTGTAATTGCAAAAACTGTCATTTTTCTTTTAAGTTCCTGTTCCTTGCTGAAGCCTCTCATCGCCTGTTAAGCTTTTTCCCCACCCTCCACCATTCCTGGCTCCACACTCTGCACTCAATTTATATTCCCATCTCAAAGGCCAACCCCACATACCAGGTTTTCTGATCGTGCTGAGGACTACACAAAGGCAAAACACTGATGTAGCTACGTGACCTACTTCTACAATTTTGAATTATTTTCCTGGGCTTCCACAGCAGATACGACGATGACTGCATTTGTCCCAGAGTCTCAACTGCGTGGAAGGTGATTGCAGCACTGTCACAACTGAGGAACCACTGGGAGAACTGGGCTATGAAGGAATATATTCCTCTATCCATCTGTGACACTTCCTTAACACAGTGCTTCCTGCAGAGCCCAGACTTGTCCTGCATGAAATCCTGGTGCAGCCTCTCAAGCCTGCTCCAGGTTTGCACAGTGGCATCGTGCTGCCTCTGCAGATGGACCTGCCTTTATCTGCAGGAATGCTGGCAAACGGGTTTAAATGCATTTATCTACGTTGAGCTTGGATGTTTTCAGTCATTAAGCACTTCCACTGAATTTCAGCAGGAATTGGCATGATCAGTGATGCAAAGCCCTGTGGAAATGCCAACCTCTACATTGGCAAAACTGGTCCTTTCCCGGCTATGTTGCAACAAGGTCTCATAAAGCTACACAGGAAAGGGAAGTGGAATCATATTTATTGTCAAAACTGAAAAGCATATGCATTACTTCCAAAACATATGGTCTGGAAAGTTTTTGGAACCATGTGTACGAATTAGATTATTTATCTTTTCATAGGTGTTAAAGATTTCACTTGACTGCAGGATTCTGTGGGAGAAACAATCCTGTTCTGGTTAAACAAGTGGCACAAAATATCTGCTAAGATGGGATAAGCCTATGAGTTTCTTAGAAATTACTACAGGGATTTTTGCACTATTATTTCCAAATGGGTGTTTGGTAATATGGATCTGTAAAATATAACCAGCCTCACAGAAACATTAAATGAATTGCTAATAGCTCCCTCATCTTATGAACATATGACATTTAATAAACATTTTTCATGCTAAATGTTACTTTATTCCTTCCACAGATCATTAAGCTGTCCTTCACTTGCCTGCTACAAGAAAATGTTTCAGATGCAATCCTGTTTACTGCTCTCTAAAGGCATAGAAAATTTTGTAGGTTTTTGTCAATTTCTTAAAACTAATTACTTTCTTCAACTTCAGAACAAGAATGTACATCATTTTGTGAAAAAGAAAATACAGCTTTATTCCCTAATGTTTCAAGTAATTTAGTTCTACTGCAGTCAAAAAACAAACAGGCAGAAGCAGAGTACAGGTACTGACATCAAGATTTTACAATACTAACTGAAGGTTTCAAAGGCTGTGAATTATACATCTCCAATGACAAGAAAGCTGACATATTTATTTATATCTATACATAGTTGCCTAGATAGCTGGACTGAGTTTTGTAGGAAAGAACTTGAGAGACTCACAGATGAAGGACTCAGACCTTTTAGAAAGATGCTGGTTTTTATCTGTGTTGATTTGGGAACCTACACAAACCACATTTCTTTAGGAATCCAATTTTGACAATAACAGCTGTATTTGCTGTATACTTCCTTATGCTGCTTCATTTTAAATAACTTAGGCTGTAGAAAGATAATTACTTGAACTTACTCCAGTTACTCTGTGCATGTTTTTCGCACATGGTATAAGTGGCTGCATTACTGAGCCTCATTTCCAGCAGTTCTGTGTTACAGGCTCAGAAGACAATAAAAGAGCACAAAGTTTTCATCATCATTTTATCCATTTTTTGTGGAATTTTCTGTCTTACAGGCAAGTACTTCTGTATGTCAGGAGTCTCTCAACCCACCTTCCTTCACCATCACAAGTTTAACACCAGGACCTCTATAGCTCTTCCAAATTTTACTGAGTCCTTCCTCTAGGAAGCCAGGCATGGAAGTGCCTTTATGCCTCGGATCCAGCTGCAGATAAGCAATCCACAAATGTGGGATGCTTAAAAGGTTTTTTCTTAAAAGAGGTTGTTCTCAGCTACATAGACCTGCCCTAAATAGTGAGAAAAAAGAGCAGCATCCCTCCTTTTTGTTATTTCTTCCAATTTCACAGGATATGTACTTGAAAGCTTTGAAGACTATTACAGTGAACTTTATCAGAAAACAAAGCCTTTGTCCAGCATCTCTTACAATTCAAGGGAGGAAATACCGAATGACTGTTCACAAAAATACTCCCATTACTGTGCAATTCCCCATGCCTGTAAGACATATAGCAGGGAACTGATCTAGGCACATCTCTTCTTTTTTCAATGCTAACTCCCTCTAACAATTTTATAACTCAGCTGTAGTGTTGTGGTTTCTTTTAAAAAGCTGCTGCACACACACAGCACAGCTTGCTCTGCGTTTATGCACTACGTGGTGTTAAACAACACAGGGACAAAAGTTCAGGTATGTACAAGTGCTAGAGAAACTACTTTTTTGGTTTCTTTTGGTTAACTGGAAAATTTCTATCAAGTGATTTGTGATTCCATGGAAACATTTTATTTAAAGCTGGTGGGAAACACACACCTGAGGTGAATATTTTGCCATATAGCATTTTCAGATTTATGAAAAGGCTTCTTGAAGGACAGAACACTTCTGTACTCAAGTATGAGTGCTGTCTCATCACCTACCAGATACCTTTGCCAAACTCTTTGAGGTTGGTGCACTCTATTAGCAGTCCTATAGAAATATACTGGTAATTGCCAGGTTGTTTATGATATCAAACCCCAGTCAGGAGACTGGAGCAGAAGAGCTCTGTTTTCCTCTAAGTTAAAATGCTTTCTTGACACCTGAGGATGATTTGTTCAAGCTAATCAATACTGAGCCGGGTCTGATGGGGAAGCACTGTGACTCGGCCAAAGCTCTGCAGTGCACAGAGCACTGTGTCAGAAATGCCAGACTTTTGAAGTGACATACTGAGATGAGTATCTCACCTCCTGAGATGTGACAGCTACAGAGCTGAGGTATCAGGGCACCAAGGAAATGTCTCCCTTACCTGGAGCTGTAACAGTTCAAATGGTGCCACTTCTATTTGACCGTGGATGTTGGCACACGTGTCCTGACAACATCAGACCAACTTGTGTTTATGACCCTACAAACAGTATAACAAATATACTCACACCATGCAGTCATGCAAATGCAATCATGGCTTTGTTCCATGCCTATCCTGCCTTGCTTATGGAAATATATTCTGCTTAGAAGCCATTAGCTAATAACGTAAACAACCAAGTAGCAGCAAAAATGAATGGCAAGAAATCATTCTCCTCAGAGTCTGAGCATCTTTTGTAATTTTAGATGCAAGCCACAAATTTATGACTTCAGATATGTAGGAAACAATGGGAAAATTACTTAACTGCTTATCTGTTTGAACACTTAAGGGTTCAGATCCTTTACTACTATGAATACATTAGAACATTAACTACTATAAATACCCATAACAAAGGTGGTCTGAAATCGTTAATGTTGGGAATGAACAATATGACTCATCCATGAGATTTAAAGCAGACAGGGCTGTGATAAAAAGAATCATTAGCAGCTATCACCAGCAATAAAAAATAGCATATTAGAACAAAAGTGTATGATGTGCACACAACCCAGAGCCACCCACAGCGAGAGCAGCAAAATTAAAGCTGCTGTTTGCCCTCATTTGTATATGGTGATACACTGCCATTAATTGTTACCAATATAACACGAGAATGGCGCCAAAGGGCCCCATACATGGAAATATTAAACTCATGGAGTGTAATCTCTCTCTCAGAGCCCTTCAAACAAATGAATTTCCTGTGCACAGATGTAAACCAAAACCACCAGGATGGTAGCTCGTGCTGATGCCTGCAGCACTTGCAGCGACACCCGGCCCTCAGGCCAGCTCATAGAACAACATGGGACAAAAAAGGAGAAAAAAGGAGCAAAAAGGAGAAAAATTCATTCTACGACCTTCATAAACACAAATCATTATTTAAATCTAGGCAAGGTGGTTCAGATGAACGTGCAACTTGTTAAAACTTTGCAGAAGACTGAAAGAGCTACGATGGCCTGTCCCCTGCGAGACACCTCAGTGACACCTGTGCTTCAGATGGTCAAAGTGCACTTGTGTTCTTTCTTCTTGTTTCATCTCCATTCCACAAACTTTAAGGTGCCTCCAAGAATTTAATAGTTCCCAATAAATCTCAGAGAACATTCTCCCATCAAAGATCTTTTTCCTTCCAGGTTTGAGACACTTTGTCTTGCTCTGAATTAGATCTTAACAGTATTGAGGAATACAGTGTTTCCCTCATAAGACCTTACTACTATGGCATAAATTATTTTGACAAACAAAAACAGGGCAAAAGGAAGGTGTGTATTCTTTTCCACTACAACAAACTAGATGTGTCAGCAAGAAAATTAGTTTTGTAGGATAGTTTAGAAAATGGAAATAAAATAAAATAATGTAATAACCTGCTTAGATTTGCAGTTTTGGTTTTTGGTGTGTTTTTTTTTTGTTTTTTTTTTTTTATGGTTTGTTTCAATTCAGTAGGACTGCTCAGAGAAAAGATGCAAGCTGAAGTCACAACTTTTTACTCCTCTTTGGGCTATTTTATAAATCATTGATGTGGAAAGAAGAGCTCTCCTTTTTCATGCTTGGCTCCACCTGTGCACCTTCCTTCACACCTTGAGCAGCTCTTAAGCTCTGCAAATGGGTGAGGCAGCAGAGCAGGCACCGTGTGCTCTGTGAGAACTGACCCAGTGCAACCACGACTCCAGAGCAGGGCAACCACGGGCACACACACCTCAGAGGGCAGAGAAATCCCCAGGCACGGCTAAAATACATCAACTGTCTGTCCCTGTACCATGCAAAGCATTTATATCTCTAAAAAGTCAATACAAACCAATGTAGAAAACATCTGGGGTTTTTTTTCCTATTCCTTATCATCGGTAGAGCCAGGGGTATGGAAATCACCTTTAGATGGGAGGCAAATGAATTTTGAACCAAGGTCTGTACATGAGGAAAATGAATGAACACTACCACAGCTTCAACATAAAAAATCTTTGGGTAATGTGCTACTCACATGAAATAGGGTTTCCACCCTCAAAATGTCCTACTCTGAGAAATTACATGTCATGAAGTAAGAATTATTGCATCTCACATGTAAATTCCAATAAAATCTCTAGAAAACACTACAAGCTTATTCTAGCAGAAACAAGGGATACTGTATTGAAAGGCAAGTTCTTTTTAGCAAGTCAAGAAACCAAAGGTGTATGGGACCCAACAAAACATAAATGCTTCAAAATTACAAGAGAAATACATATTATATCAGCATTTCAGAAGGAAAGTAAAAAATCCTACTACAGACTTTTGTTTTATTTTTGTTAGATGAAACTCCATTGTGAATTCATTAATTTAGGGCTACATTTACATTGACAATAAGGTGGGGAAAGTGCTGGGTTAAATGGACTTGCATTTTATCTGCCAACATAGCCTGCTAAATTGAGGCAAAAACTGGCAAGTGACCTCACAATTAACAAGACCATAGTTGCTGTGCTGGAATCCTCCATGAAAAATTCCATTTTTTGCAGTGGCATTATTATAGAGGAAATAGTCATAAATGTGTGAAACACATGGTAATATGCTCACAAAGCTCAGTACAGTGAAGGGAAAAGAGACTAAGACACACTTCTGCTGTGATTTATACTTGAGGGTCAGCATTTCAGGTAGTGAATAAGATCAACAGGAAAATTAACCTAAGAGATGGTGAAAAGGTGCCAAAGTTTAGCAGCAAAATTTTCCAGTCTCTGCTCTGAACCCCACTGAAGCAGAATTGCTGCTGACCTGAGATGAAAACTATGATTTCACAGCAAGCCTTGGGAAGCTGAGTGTGCGAAAATGAGTATGATTAATTAAAAAAAAAAAAAAAAAAAATTTTGCCTGTATAGACTTTCAAAATTGGGCAGTCCAGTTATCACCTCTTTTTCCTCTAGCTACACATCTATTTTACTGTTACATTGGTGGCAGGATTGTGAAGGGGATTTAAAGTATCAGTAAGAAAGACAAGTCCCCTTACAATGGCAGCCTAAGGTTGCTGTTGAGTGAGTAGATTCCACCTGCATCACTCTAACCAAATTCATTGCTCAGATTGCTAAGGTTCTTTGTAACATGGTAAACAGCAGAAGAAAGCTCTCTAGAATATGCTTCTGATCCAAATCCTCTCTTTTCCAGAACATTTAAAGAAGGGGAAATACTGCTTTTCCGAGGAGCTGCAAGGCTCTGGCAAAATACTATCTGTATTTTGTGGGACTCTGGCTGCAGATCTTCCCAGTCAGCTGTTCCACTCATCTCATTTACCAGAAGCAGTCCTTTTTCCTAAAATGCTATACAGAATAACAATCTCATCCTGCTGCTTCCTCAGTCCATTAATTCAAATATGGTCTGAAATCTGTGTGAAACAAGGGACTGTACTGCTGTTTAAGCTGGCAACAGCAGCAGCAGCAACAGGTATTTACATTTCAGAGTAGCTTTACAAAGGACCAGTAAATACCCTGGCATCAATGAAAAAGTACTTCCTACTTTGCTGTAAAACCATTACCTCGATCAAGTATGCAGACAAAAATAAAGTCTTTTTTCTCCAGACACATTTGTGAAGAATTCAGCAGCTTGTAATATCAGAGAGCATTGTCAGCAGCAGCAGCACTGTTCCCTCAAAGGAAAACAGTTGTCCATTGCAAACTGTTGTTCCCTCCTTTATTGTGCAGCTGTGCACTGCATATAACTAACTTTCAAGAATATTTTAAGCTGAAAAACCAGCTGTCTCTATTTTTCATTTGCCAAATGCCCTTCCCTTTGAGGATTAGAGATTTTCTTTCCTTAAATGAAACAGAAAAGAGAGCCTAACACATGATTAAAAACATACTTAGGCATGTAAATACCTTTGTAAAATACCTCAATACCTTTACATTTGTAAAACAAAGTTGAATTCCCTTTAAAACTGGAAACCAGACATCTTAGATTCAGACCTCTTAAGTGCTCTTGAAAATTTTATTTCTTTGGGGTAACATTTAGATTGTGGGGACAAGTGATTCCTGCACCATGCCTCACATTCAGCCAGGCTGCAGCAGGAGCACCTGCACGTAGCCATTGGTGCATGGAAGGACAGCCATGCATGAATTATCACAGCCTAGGAACACCTCGTGCTCTTGCAGCTGGTTCTTCCCTGAAACTGCTGTTCCTGCTCCTGCCAGGTAGCTCAGGTCAGCTTTCAGACACCTACATTTGCCCTGAAACATCCATTTTGCTGAGATGCCTACTCCTACTTTTGCCAGACAGCTGCGTTAGCAGAAAGCTCGCAGGGCACCAACAGCTGGAGTCTCTAGTCACATGGGGAAAATTTTTTGGAGATCCAGGAACTGCAGAAGGCAAAAGGCAGCTCATCTGAGCCACCTGTACTATCATATTATGCTGGCCAGCTGAGGTCTTAAACCCATCTTAAGGTCCAAGATGCAGAATCCTATTTTTCTAATGTGTAAGAATTTTCCTTTGGTTTTCAGCCTAAATTCATACTGCACCAACTTAAACCCATTCATTCTTGCACAAACATTATCTTTCAGCTTCAATCATCCTTATATTTCCTTTATATTTATCCACTTGGCGTATTTATAGACCCAATGACATCTCTGACATATTTCCCAGGTCATCATTCTATACAGCTGCAATTTCCTGACAGGCCTTGGAACATCTATCAATTATTGCACTGCATCAGCAATATTTCATTCAAACAACGGCATTCAAATACTTCTAAAAAAAACTGATCACTACTTCCACCACCACTTCCTACATTCCTATAAAATATAGCATATTAAAAGAGCAAAAAATATATCACACACCTATTGGTGCTGTCAGAATCACCAGAAACAGAACAAAAACCTCCATCCATTAAGCAACATCAAGGAGGTAAAAAGCTATGACTAGAGCCTTTGAGTCAGAGTCCTCACGGGAGAGGAGAACACAAGATCTGCCCTCAAAAGTGCAAGTTCACCCAAGCAGGTACATCGGGGCTGCCTGGCACAGCTGCTCATCCCACTGCCAGTTCAGCTGTGAGAAAACTGCCAAAATGAAACTGGGGATTTTCCTTAAATCCCTTTTGCCTAGGAAGGAAATTTCTGCCCCACTAACTAGATTTTATGTACAACTATAAAGCAGAGAGAATGTAATAGAGAAAATGTGTTCCCGTCATATTTGTGTGACAACTTGCAGATAAATCAAAACAGTTCAAGATCTGACTCTGTTCTATAACCAAGTTTTGCACTGACGAACAACTTTTAGAATAAAAATATTTTGGTTTGAGAAAGGAATATAAAATTCAAGACAGAGAGGACTGCATTCCTAAAAGCAACTTTTAACAAACCATGTTGTGGAAATTACAGGTTATGCACACACAGAGTCATACAAAAAATGCAGTCCCATGTTGTGTTTTTCTCTTTTGTGTAAGTGCTTAACACTGCTTCACAGACATTATAATGTAAATGCTTTTTATTTATTTATTTTTTTATTACTATTTTTGCTAATGCTGTTTAAATTGCTTGGACAACTTACAACAGAAGCTGTCTCCTTGACTTCTCTTTCATGTTCAGTGTGCAACTGCAGCAAGTTTAAATATATGCAGAGTAATTACATTGGAGTTGGTAAATACTTGCCTAAATCTATCACAGTACCTGAAGAAATGCTTGCTGAAGAATTAATAGGAGTTAAGGCCTGCAATATGAACCTTCTTTCTGCAAGATAATCTCAAATCAGCGGTAGACTCATACTTGAGTCTTTAATAAGTGTCTGAGGACAGACAGATATGACAAATGCCATGAAAAAAAGGCACACAGCCCTAGTCTGCTTGATTTGAAGTCGGTGTCACTGTGATGGAGTCTGATTAGATGCTCTGCCATTGCACATTCTCATTTTCTTACAGTCCATTAGGCTGCTTTTAACAAAATTAAACACACTGCAGGGCAAAATAACCAAGTAAACCAAAACAAAACACTTACACTGTTTATAAACATTTTCTTAGGAAATTGCCATTTTGAGGATAAATGTTTCTCTCTTGAGCAAATTAGAGATCATTCCTCCCAGTTTTCCCCTTTGGACATCCCCAGAACTGGGATGGGGGAGAGCAGGGTATTTCTATGAAATACATGCACCAAAAATACATCACATCTAACTGGACACTACAAAATAAAATCCTTGTAGACTACAAGGAAAAATTAATCATAACAATAATAATAGAAATCAAACTCCACCATGATAAGCAAGACGAATTAGATTAATTAGCACACAGCTAAGTTAATATTACAGGATGCTACAGCTTTGTATCCCATTCACTGCTTTTCCTAGGTTGTGGTAATTTCTGCTTTCTCTGCCCATGGCCATTAAATTCAGCCTGCTCTCTCTTAAGTGTTCGTTCCCCTCCACCTTCTCCTGTTTATTTTTGTATGAACCTCCCCACAGTGGAATGTGGCTTCCCATTTTTTTACACGTGCTGGCAAGAGAAAGGTGGCAGTGGCATTTCAAGCGTCTGCACAAGTTTCAGAGTCAGGATGCTCTGCTCAGCCATGAACTCCCTCCTGTTTCCAGGGGGAGCAGCAAACATGTTAACCATGAGAATGGACACCACACCTCGTGCCTGGCCTTGTCAGGCACTGTCCCACTCTCACTTGGAATGCTAGGAAGGCAAAGCTAGAAGCAGCAAGGGGCAGCAGAAGGTGCTGGTACCAGCAGATAAAGTGCATCCCACTTGTGTGTGCTGGTCCTTCACTTGAAGGGAGTGTTTAATGCTGCTGGAAAAGAGGCCATTTGTGATGGAAAGGTAAAATCCTTGCAGTTGTTCTGGGTTCCAGTTTACTGTTAAATGGTGTATTTTAGTGCATTTTCATCTTAGGAAAAGAGGCTGACTGCTTTTTTTTTTTTTCAAGTTATGCTATGAAGAAATATAATTTGCCTTTTAATAGAAATGTCAAGGACCCATTCCCTCCAATTTACTATATAGATTTTTATATCCCAGACAAAAGTGTTTTAAGTTTAATTGGAAAAGACAGCATGACAGCATAATTTTATACAACTGGTTACAATTATTACAATAGCAGCTTCCACAGAGCTCTCAGTGATTTTTCAAGAGCATTTACAAGCATAAAGTATGTGTTAGGAAAAAAAAATAGTTATTTGCTACAGCTGTGCAAAGTGTATTAAGGAAATCAATCAGCAGTGACACAGATATTTAGAAATGAGAGATATTTTGCCCATCTGAGAGCACAACTGTAAGATTTGGTGATGTTAATAGGTTTTTTTAAAATGGCCAGATTAAATAAAGCATTATATTTTATCCTAGATATATGGCACATTAGAAAAAAAGGCAGACAAATGGTTAGAAAACTATTCTGGTTGTTTTTTCACTTAAGGGGAACATGAGATCAATATGACAAAGTATGAGCCAAGGAAAAAATGATGACAAAGGGCACCTCTCTGGCAGCCTTAGTACTGGAGCTGTGAACAACTTCCTTCTGTTCAGACAAGAGAATTTGCTCCTTCTTTTGTAACCATAACTGCATCAAAGACATCCAAGTATTGCCAGCTTGTTTTCCTAACTGCTAATTTCACAGAATGTTCAGTTCTGGCTAAGCCCTTAGGTCAAAACTAATGTTATTATTATATGCAACAGACACTAAGCTTTTATTTTATAAGATGAGGCAGAATGGAGACTTCTAAGACCAGAAAATCAAGCAAACTTATTTTCTAAAGGGCATGTTGAACACAGTTACTGAAAGGAGCTTTGAGAGCATAAGGGCAATAAGAGAACAGAACACTTTGCTTAATTAGACAATAATGAAAAAAGCTTATTAGGGAAGTTTAACACACTCACAGAGAAGTTTACAGAAGACAGCAACCCAGTTCTTTTCCTGAAGTGATTTTATGGTGATAAAAGTCCTGCAGATTCATTATGCTCTAGATTTATTCTTTATTTACTTTTGAAGATACTCTCATGGGCCAAAATACCCTTTTTGACATTGAACTTTGTGCTTTTGTCATCAGATTTCTCATGCACTCAAACCAGATCAGAATAATGCAATAAGGACAGACTGTGAAGAAACTGGGCTGTGAATAATACATGAAAATTATGTTGAAAAGGGACCTGTGAGAGTTAATGGGTAGAAGACGAACAAAATTGCTTTTCTTCTTTAGGGAGAGGGGCAGGCATAGCAGTATTTATACAAGCAGGCAAATTAATTGGCTTTTGCTGAGCTCTGTGCTGCTGCAGCTAAACTGCTTCCACAACCTGACCTACATAATTTCAAATTTGCTTGGGTATTTCCTCATTCAGCCACAGGACAGCACAGCACACAGTGAACTACACAAATGATCTTGGAAAGTCATACAGCCCCATATGAAATAAATTTCTCATGAGCAAATTAAAACTTCATAAAATATTGTTGCAGCACAAAATTAACCGGTCAAATCAGAAATTGCTAGATTAAAACTCATACAATGCAGTCAGAAAGCTGGTATAGTAATTTAATAGTACTGTCAATAGCAATTAGCAATAAGCATCTAAGTTATGGGACACTCCATATCCAAGTGCTTTGCAGCAACACTCACATTTATACACTGACAGCCCTCGTTTTCGCTACTGTACTCATTTCCCAGTCTTCTAATTTTCCTGGTTTACTCAAACTAGAAAAAGCCTGTAAGTTACTCTGCCATATGAAAGATACAAGTCTATTTTACAGATTGCCTACTCTGAAAATGGCCAAAAAGTGGTTACCACAATAAGTTTGATGGGAAAGAAGTCTCATGAAAGCAGATTTTCTAGATAGGGTTGGTTGGGCTCTGGGCTCTGTCACATTTGCAGGATTTGCACTCAGTCTCAATGCACATATGTAATTTAAGGACAGATTCCAGGAAAATTCCCTATAGTTTTGGGGGTCAAATGTTCCTCCACAACCCTGAGTAGATCTATAAAACCTTCCAGTAACAGTCCCTCTTCTTGTGCCAAGCAGATGCTGGAAAGGGAATCAGATACAAACGGCTGCTATCTCATCAAGTCGTTTTCATCTTTCCTTCTATCCATTACCAGCTTTCCAGTCCAGTGTTTGTTCTCAGATATCCTGTCCACTACTGAGATAACCAAACCAAGGCAAACTCCTCTAAAATTACCATTTGGGATTCAAAAGAGGGAGAAAGACCTCCCAAGCCCTAAAACTATATACAGAAATGTACAGCAGCCATTAATTTATTTCTGGGTGTTTCAGAGGCATTAAGAAATTAATTTTCACACAGTCCAAGTATAATTTAAAAAAAAATTAATTAAGACACACGGGAGCCTAAATATTATTAAATATCCACAGGTGCCGAAACTCTTCCAATAATTTTGCACTTTGTCTTTACTTTTTCCTTCTGCATATGAGATTTTGCATTCTTACAGAGTAGATGCATTGTTTTATATTCAAATAGTGGTGCAGCTGCTACTACCTAAGGCTTGAGAGATTTATGGATAATAACACAAGTGCAAAATAAGAGTACATTCGGATGCATATCAAACAGAAGCTGCATCAGTCAATCAAACTGCTGGAAAACAGATTCAAGTCTACAGACAAATGTGAAACAAAATAAAATTCCTCAGTCAGACCAACTTCTTCAGAAAAATACATTATGTATTTCCCAGTACTGACACGGATAAAGCAGTACATTTCTCCTTGACCAAAGCATGCCACAGAATTTATTTGCTAAGCCAGCGTGTGTTAAAGCAGAAAAGAATGGCCATTCTTCTGAATTGCTATCAATAAAAAAGTAGCAACCGTATCAGTCAGCTTGTAGAACAACAAAAAGCAGGTATGTATCACTGTCAGGATCTCAGCACATCCCACTCTGCTCACAAAACATCCTGGGTTCATATACGCTGTCACTGTTGCAGGGTGCACACACTGCTGCTTCCCAGCCACTTCACTTGTTCTGACAACTAATTTTTGTGGTGTAAATACCACACTCTGCCCAAGTGAAAACACCTCTGTGTATGCCTTTTTTGTCGTGAACAAGAGACCAAAATAAAGGTCCATAGCAGTCCCACTCAAACCTGACAACTTCATGTAGCTGCTTTTCAGTCTTTATCGATCAAAACCACTGAAATAAAAATAATGGCATAGAGGAGAGCTCTGAACTGAATTCTTGATTTTAAGCCTGTATCAAAGGCCAGCCTTGTCTGAACACAGCTCTCATTAACAACTCTGGCAGAAAATGGCATTTTGAGTTTAACATTCACCAGGGAGGAGCAAATATAAACCAGGGCACCCTGTGGTCAACACCTAGGGATTAACATTCTGGTACATTGATCAAAGCAGCTGTGTCTATTCTAACTTTTCCAACTTTTCTTTCACTTCTAGCTTTTTATGGCCAGCAATTTAAGACACTCAGCAATCTCAGAGCATCCCAAAGTCCCTCTTCAGCAATGTGCCTGACCCTGGAGCCAGACCCTGCCCATGAGCCCAAGGCAGTGATAGCAGACAGGGCACTGCAGACCTGAATGCCAAGTTTGTCAACATCCATCACACTGAGAATGACTTTCCACCTGCTCCTCCTCGCCTCCTACCCCTCCTGCTCCATTGTCTCACCCAATTAAACCCCCTCAAAACTCATCTGAAAATGTAGTTTTTCTTGCATTCCCCAGCTTGGTTTTCTGAGCCAACCACGTACTGCTGAAATATTTATCTATCCCTACCACACATAATCTGCTGGTAAGGGATTTTGTGTAAAGAATAAAATGGGACGTGGTTAGGCTGTAATATTAATTCATTCCCAGATCACATATTTTCCCAAACTTCCTCCTCCTGAAGAATCTCTTAGCTAATGCTGAGTACACAGCTACATTTACTTTTTAAACTTTACTATTGCTCTTGGCAATAATATTTCCTTTGCTGCTGTTCTTTCTTCTGCTCTGACAGATGGCCATCTGCCATCCTGCTCTCCAAATTATTTGCCAACTTCAATCTCTGTAGGCGCTGAAGGATATTATAGACAGGAGTTACTTTCCTATTGTTCTTCCTGTATTTTGGGTTGGGGACAATTCTATATTGTAACGAGACACTGACTGTAGAGACAAAGCAAAAGCCCACAGCACCTAGGACAGAAGGTACATGCCATACATTTTCAATGTGCACTTCCTATCCCTTACAACAAACTTATTCAAATTCTCCTCTGGCAATGAACTTTAAGTGGTTTTCAGCACATGCAGATATTAGGCAAAGGATCCCAAGTCACACATGTTAGGTTTTCTCCCTAAAACTGACCCATTTTAATTAAGCAAAACATACCAATTTTTTCAGTGAAAAACATGTAGATGATACTCAGATTAATCAAACCAGAGAACCCTTAGAGTGATTTTAATGGAGTAATTCTAAGGATTGAAGCTCTGGAAGGCAACTTGTCAGCCAATGAAAGGTTGTTGAAAGTAATGCACATTGTAAAGACGAGCTGTGACTACTAGAAATTTTGGTTTATGTCACCACAGACATACTAGATGTTAGAAGGAACATTTATATATACAAGATCAAAATGGGAAGAACTCAGAGCCTGGTTCTTTCAAACCACTTGATTTAGGGTCATGACTGGAAGGCAGGGAAGATCAAGCCTTTTTTAATACCTTTTTATTTTTGACCCCTCTAAACATGATTAATTTTTATTTTAAGATTTGAGTAAGTCTCATTCTCATTTTAGTAAATCTCATTCTGACTTTAAGCTTAAGGAATTTTCATTTTCGGGACAAACTCAGCTGGGAAGCTAAAACATACAGGAGACTTCCCAGGTCTTATTCTGGGCAAGCAAAAGCTCATTTAGAATTCATTTAGCAAGTGTCTTCACTTGAGCAAAAACTGATTACACAGTGCACAGCAAAAACTTTAAAACAACAGCAACAACAAAAACTCCTACAAAAACACTGTATTTTTTTTTTCTTTTTGTTTTAAATATCATCCATCCAGCTTTTCCATCTTGATGGTGCTGCGCAACAGGGAAATGTAGAATATCTGGAAATTTGAGCAACATAAGAGTAACAGGTCAACTATTAGCTCTCTGATGAGTTTTAGAAAGAGCCTTTGGTTTTGTAAGTACTGAGCACTATTGACCCAAGAGGCAGATTGCTGATGTTGCATTATTCCATTCACTTGAGATATACCTAAAGCATCCTAAATTAAAACCTAAGCAAGGTCTAGTTCCACCTAGCCCAAGACTAAATATATATATATGTAAATTATTTATATGCAAATTTTTCTTGTTATCTTCCTTTTCTGTTTTAGTTATCTCTTACGGTTTTAAAAAAGAGAAAGAAATGGAAAAATAATTTCATTTTCATATGTGCTGAATTCCAGCAGTAGGCTTCATGATGCTTCCAAATCACTGAGTTCAGCTCAGTATCTCAGGATTTGTGATGTTTTGCCAAAACAGCAGGGTTGGTGTCCCTGCTCTCAGTGCAGATCTGCCCTAGCTGAGTCTCAATAATTCCCCTCTGCTAAGGGGCAGACAGACACTGAGCATCTATGACTTTGAGTCTTCCTCAGGTTGTCTTATTGGAGCTTCCTAAATAGAAGACTTAAACTTCTCTACATATCACCTTATAACATCTAAATTTGGCTTTTGCTTAATTTGCCATATTCTAATTAGCCTCTGATAGAGCAGGAAAATACATCTTGCCCATTTACTACATAGGAAAGTTAAGGTTATCTCTATTCATACATCTGCAGAGTGGTATGAAAAATCAGGTAGAGCCTTTGCTGCTTTCACAACAACTTCTGGTAAGAGCAACTAATGCAGGATTGAGGAAAGCAGAAATCCTGGAGGGACAAATAGGTTACCCTGAATGTACCTTCAAAGGCACAGAAAGCTCACAAAACAAGAACCAACTGAAATGGGTCATGGTCTCCCAAGCAGATGCATCTTTATATTTAGCAACCACTATTATAGTTGACACCTTAAGGAAGTGTCCTTATCACCACCCCAACTGGGCCCAACTTGTCATCTTCTACTTACAAGCTCATGTAGTAACCCTGCCCCTTGGAATCACAGAATCACAAAAACATTTAGTTTGGAAAAGACTTTTAAGATCGAGTCCAACCACTGACCCAATACTGTCAAGCCCACTGCTACACCATGTCCCCAGGGGCCACATCTAGATGTCTTTTTAATACCTCCAGGGATGGTGGCTCCACCACTTCCCTGGAGAGCCTGCTCCAGTGCCTGACAACCCTTCTGGTGAAGAAACTTTTCCTAATATCCATCCTAAGCCTGTCCTGTTGGAACTGAGGCCATTTCCTCCTGTCCTGTCACTTTTTATTTGGAAGAAGAGACCAACCTCCATCTGCCTAAAGCCTCCTTTCAGGGAGTTGTAGAGAGTGATAAGGTCTCTCCTGAGCTCCCTTTTCTCCAGCCTTTAGCCACCATGTTTCCAATGCCTATAAGATGAATAACAAATTACCGAAAATGGCATTGGTAAGTAGCATTTTTACTTGGAGATCTCCAGACATCTACACATATGGCTTAAGCCAGTTTCTTCTGAAATGAGCAATCTTTTCTGAAGAAGTGTGCAGATCATATTTTAAGGCTTTAAAAGCATTTAAATCTTTGAATATTTAGGGAACACTAAACACATCCTAACCACAAGGGTTGCTTAAAATATGGAGACTGATAAAGACAGCAAATTAATACGGCATTAATAGGAGACCAAACTTTCAAAGAAAGCTAGATCAGACTGGAACACAAAGTCTTTAGAAAAACAGAAATACCTTTTGCCTTTATATATATTACCATATATACATATTTATAATCACAACTGCTCATCTCCACAGACCAACAAACTCCTTTAAAAGACACACTTCCCCCATCAGTGCCCTGCATTGTCTGCCAGCTGCAGATGGAGCCCTTCAGGGGCAGCTCCCCCATCAGCAGAAGCCAGGCTGCCACATTAGAGCTGCTCAGCTTCTAGAAAAAGTCTTTTAAGAAGGACTCAATAAATCCGGAGTTAAAATGCAGTAGGTCATCTCATTACCAAGAAAATGGTAAAATTGTGATGCAAACCAGAAATTAACACAAATAATTCAGTTGGATGCTTCAAATCTGCTCAATATCTTTAATTTGAGTATTTATCTTGAGAAACTATATCCATCAGTATAGTTTTTTTCAGGATCAAGACCTGACTTCAGTGTCTTACATTTTGTAAACTCTAGCACCTTCTATAATATAGATGAGCATTAAAACAAAATTCTATGTTGTGCTCTCTCTAGGGTAGGACTATACTGTAAAAATACACATTTTACTATAGCAGAGATCAACCCATCACTACAGCTAGCTGGGAAATAGCAGAAAAGGCTTAGTCCTTCTCTTCCAGAAAGAAATCTACAACCATAACCCAAAAAAAAAAAAGACACCGACTGACCCACTCGCTTTTCTGTGCTGTGATCTAGGCATTCACCTGCAAGAGAGCAAAATCAGGTCAAGGACTTGAACCTGTGTTTCACCTGTCATGAACAAATTTTCTGTTCTCTGCTAATTTTGGGCCTCTTTTCCTGTAGCAGATAAGAAGTATATCCTTCTGAACATGAAAAAGCTTTCCCAATAGAAACACTGTTGAGACACATAAAAACAGTCTTTATTGAAAATGCAACATTTTTTTTTTCAAGAAAAATTCAGTTTTACTGAAAGCAAACAAAACAAGAATCCAAGTTAAATTTAGATGCTGCTTTTCACAAACAGCCCACACAATGGATATTTTTTTCTGATAAGCATCAGGTATTAACCTCTCTCTGTATCTTCAGAGATAATTGGAGCCAACTCTTTTGGAAACAAAATGAAATGTGGACATCTGTTCATTGTAAACATTTAAAGAACATTGTGGATACTAAATTAAACTGCAAATTATATTTTTTATTCCATTATGGAACAAAAGTAAAAAATTGAGAGAAGGAAGAAAGGGAAGCGTAAATGAGACAGACCAGACAGCCCGTGAAAAGTAATTTGTGATTAAGTCATTCATCTGGAAGATTGGAAACAGAGGACTCAAATCTTGGTGTCAGAGAGGGAGTAAAGGCCACATACAGTGACAAAGTGGGAAGGAATCACAGCAAAAGCACGTGGCAAATATTGACTGGTAGCAAAGACTTGCACAGAGAGAGGATTCACTAACAGAAATACAATTCAGATGCCAAAGGAAAAAGCCCCTCACAAATGGGGAAGGAAATAAAGTAGATATGCTGGTAAAATATTAAAAAAACCAAACAAACTGGTATCTTAGCAGCATATGTAGTACACTCAAATCTTCTCCTCTTGGTAACTCAGCTGAGATGTTAAAGTGGTTGGGGAAAACAAACAAGGTCAAAGAGCAGAATTACTTGCAGAAGGGCAATGGGTAATGACAGGCAGGTCTTGGCTGTTATGTTCACTTGTTCCCTATTTCAGCATTGTTTTCTTCATATGACCATCCTTGATTGTCAAACCTGTTATTCAGGCTGTGTACAGAAGTCACAGGAGAAACTTTCTGTTTCCCGGGCCCCTTATTAACTTGTGACTGCTGATGGCAGCAAACAATTGCACTTCTTCTCTACAGCAAACAGGTACTTGCAGTAAGAGCAAAGAGCCAGGAGCCCTGGGAGCAGGGTGCTCTCTGAAAAAGCTGGAAGTTAATCTGGTCCTCCCAACAGGCATCAAGAACTGCCTGTTCGAGCCTGCTCTTTGGTTTGCTGATCTGGTTTGTCTTTAAGAAATTCCTGCCCTGATCAAATTTATCACAGAAGAAAATGAATACATATGCTCATGGCTGGCAATTTTGACTCCCTAATGGTCAATACAAAACCCACTAGGAAACAGTAGTCATGAAAGTCATGTGAGGACAATGCAACCTTCAAGGATTCATTAACAAATGTTTACCAGTTCCAATGAGACCAAGATTCTATCATTTGATCTTTCTGATCCAGGAAATAATAGTTACATAAATTTCTGGGTTTGCACAGTAAAATTTTAACCAGAAGTGGCTGTTCCCTGTTGCTAAATATAAGTGTTTTATGTTAGGCCTAAGAAATGAGCCTAGAAATGCCTTCAAGAGCCTCAGTACTATTTTTGTTCCTAGCAAAAGATTATAAATTTGATGTGGTAATCAAACTCATAGTAACACTGACCCTTAATGTTTTCAGCAAGACTGCCATTCTCATAAGCAGGTATATACATACACACACTGCCCTCACAGAATCCGGTCTTCACTACAACACAGAACACTCTCTACTCTAAGTTTGAATGATAATTATTCCAGGTTTTCCTTCATGAGCAGAGATTGTTCAAATTAGCTGAATCAACACCGGTAGAAGCTCCAAGGGAAGTGAAAAGTCTAACAACTATAATTGCCTTAATAAGAATCTTTGTAGTGGAGTAAGGACTTAATGCAAAGAATGAAGCTCAGCTAAGAGCACAGAGGCTCTTCAGAGGGTTTTCCTTTTGGGAAGATGATCAGCACACTCAGCAGAAATCCTCCTGGAAGAAACTTTAGCTCTCATGGATGAGCCTTAATGGTTTTACTCTCAAGACAGTGAGTGTGTGTTGGACTGATCCTGAGCTTTGTGCTTGTGCAGGACAGAATCTGTCTTCCTGCTGTTCACTACTTACAGTCAAAAAATTGTACTCCTGAAAGGACAGATCACAACATCAGGAACCCCACAACTCCAGGATATACCTGTCCCCACACTACTGCATTATTTAGTAGAATCATTTTGATGCAGAACCACTCATAAGAGATGGCAACACATTCAGTTCAAACTTAGATTTAACACAGACAGATACATTCAAAGGCATAGGATTAATTGCCAATAAGAGAAACCCATCTCTTTTCTCCATGTGTCCTTACTAGCTCCAGCAACAGGCAATGACATCTTAAAGAAACCTATACCATGCCATCTCAACCAATCATGAAGAATCTGACATCATAAGTGTGATATAAAGTGAAAAGGTATTGCTAAAGTAAGATCCTCTTGGAAAACTGAGTAGCCAATTTACAAAGACAGGAACTCAACAAAATGAATGCTTTTCACCTAAATTACAGTCATGTTTTGTGCAATTTTCCTATATGTCATCTCATGATGGCCTATCTTTGCTTATATTTTTCTCCCTGAGCATGAAGAACTATGGTAACTGCACTGCTGAATTTTCCTCTTTGGAGGTCTGAAAATGTGATCTGACAAGTCAGTGATTGACCACACCTTGTCCATCCAGGCAAAACCAGGGAAGTCCTTCTGAAAGACTGTGGGAGATTGACACCAACAGTAACACACTGTCAGTAGAAGAGCACACAAGTCAGAAAAGTTAGTTACTTAGGGTAGCAGGCAAAATCAGAGGCTTCCAGGGTGTCACAGAACATAGACTTCACCTATATTTATACTTGCAGCTTCCCAGACACGAAACGGCTAGCAGCAGATTTAGGAAATCCTAATGTGTGTGTAAGAGGGATAGGAGGAGTTGCTGCTTTAGAAGCTCATCACTTCAGGAGCTTGTTTTGGGAGAGCACAGCACTGCCTTTCACAGAGATCCCGGGCTGTTCCCGGCTTGCGGGACAGCGACTGCCAGCCCCGGCCCTTAGGCAACACTGCAACCTCCATTCATCCACAGCCATCTGCTGGGGCTCCTGTGTGCCCAGCCGTGGCCCACTGATTCTACCATCACATGGAAAACCTCCTTCAAGAATGAGTGCAAAAATCACCACACAAAGACCTAGAAATCCTTTAACTAGACACAAGTCCCACGTTTCACTGTTGAACGGTAGTTCGGAAAGAACTTCAAACTCCTTCTGCATGAGGTGGCCTTCAAACTCCTCTGCATGAGGTGGCTTTCATTTCCTTCTTGATTTCTAGCAGCTATGGCTAACAGAAAGACATGCTGATGGAAACCTGCTATTGGCTGTGACTTGCATTGCTAGAGACCCCATTTTCTTCCTTGGGATTTGTACCGACTCCAAATAAAATGAATTGTTCAATTTCATTATTATCCTTCCACATACAGGCAATTTTTAAAGAAGAACAAGGAAACAAGTGGTTTTGAGGTTTGTTTAGAGTTTTTTTTCCTGCTGTCAAAGATACTGCATTTTCCCGATTCCAGCTCCTTTGTAAGTGTCTACAGAGATGCAGCCTTCACATGCAGCCTTCACAAGCTGAATTCCAGAACACCACCTATGGCCTAAAAGCCATGGCAAAACCAGACATAATTGAATACTTCAAATGAAAAATTCTGAATATAAAACAAAGTAGAGTAACCATATGACAATACAGTCTTGTCTTCCAGGAGAAGAGATGAACAGAGAAGAGTAAGGAACTAATGTTCATTTAAAAGTAATGAAAGGATTTTGGTCAAATTCAGATTGAATTTTTCTATTTTTCCAAATAGACCTATATGACTTTTGATTTCAGTGTTATTTTAGCTAATTCCTAGATAAAGATCTTTATGAATTTAGTAAAGGCCAACATGTAATTTAAAACTGAAATATTAAATGGAAATAAACTGTAACCCCAATACAATATTTCCAAAAAGAAAGCCAGAAGCTGTGGGGAGTAGTTGTGCAAACCCACTGCTATTTTTTTTTTTTTTTTCCTTTCTAAATGGACTGGTAACTCAAAGAAAGTAGGGAAAAACCACCTCTGTTATTGCACACAAAAGTAATGAAAGCAATTCAGCTTAATGCTATTTGGAAACACCTCTCACATAAGTAGGCTTTTTTTTTTTTTGTTCCCGTTGTGACTTGAGAAGAGCAACACAAACTTAGAATACTAGAATGAATTCACAATACTCTCCCCCTCCATTAGAAAAATAAAGATTACCAACACCCTTGTGCTTTCTAAAATCTATTTTGCAGTACTGACAGAGAAAAAAAGAAATTAAAAAAAATACTCAAAAAAATCTATACTGCACATTCTCTACAAGTCACTGTTAGCTTGTCCAAAGAATCAAATATTATTAGATGTTTCATGTGAATTTAAATTTTGCTTTTAGGATTATAAGAAATAACATTATCAAAACTGGTAGCGATTTTCATTGCCCATGGCATTAATGGCAAATTTGTAACTTCAATTAATCTCTCTTCGACTTCAATGTTTCAGTACATTCTGATAACAAACACATTCACACTTCCAGTTATCACCGGTGAACACTTTTACTAAAGCTTTGGTAATGTCACACTTCTGGTTTGGGGCACTTCATTCCAGTTCTGCAGAAAAAAGCCTAAGTTCTTATCTTAAAGGAAAGAAAACAAAACCAGCAACAAAACAAATCAAGAAGTTTCATACTACTCACAGAAAGCCAAATTTTACAGCTTCCACACAACTCAAATTTGAAAACACATCATTTTTTATTGATCATATCCCGAGGTCTGTACACACTTGATCAAAGAGGAAGGAAAATATGTCCCTCTGCCCCAGGGATATATTTTACCTCGCTGATGTTTCATATTCCTCAGCCTGTCTCTCATTTGAGGCATCTTTTCTCACCTATAGTTAAACTCATTAAAACTTCTGGAGAGACTCTGTTGCTTTTCTCCTTTCTTACTATTTCAATTAAGGCAATTCCTTCCTTTCAATCCATTAATGCATCAGGGATAATCTAGGTCAATTTGTGATGCATTTGAACTGGAGCAACTCTGGTTATACATCTTTATAAGGAGACTGTAGCTGAAAGAAATGTCAGAACCACTTGACAGAGGCTAACAGATCTTCTACTGACTTGTCATTTTTGGGGACTTCCCTTGACTGTAGTCACCACATTTTTAGCTCTTAAAACCTATTTTTACAAGCCAATAAAAATATCACCTTTTGATTTTTTCATTTTAATAAAAGCTTAATATCCTAGAGCAACATTAATATTTTTCAGCCTGCGAATGCACAGGTGGTGTGGCATTCTGCCATTAGTTTGACAAGACAGCATAAAGTGACAGCCACTATAAAAGAAGCTTGGTCCACTCCCTTCATGTGCTTTTTCTGAATAAAAAAGTCTTGAACAGATGACATAATTAATGCAAAAGGGCTTAAAAATCTTTTCTTTTTAAGACAAAGTTAAGCCACAAAATTCAGACTTAAATGTAGATTTCAAAAGTTCTTTCTGGGTTTAATAAGTCCCATGTTAAATCTGTTTAAGAAGGACTTGTCCTCCACAAAACTCAGATACCCACCTCTGAGTAGTCTCCCACTCCTAACTGCCCTTTTTTACATGCAAACTTTGAAATCTATCTAATAGCAAAATCTTATTCCCCCCTATGCCTTCTAGAACTCAAAAAAGGAGAAACAAAATACAAATTCAGAAGGACCATTGAGAAATAGAGAAAGGTTTAATAGAGTTGACAAAAAAAATATTCAGGCCCTAGAAAAGCAATCATTCAGTAAGGGGTAAAAGTTTCATTTTATATATTCAAATTATTTGAAAACATATTTTGGAGATATTTTGCCATAGAGATGCTCTTTATCCCCTATTTAATAAGAGCCCCTTTGCAAAACACCTTTGTGGTGTCCAGTGCTGGAGCACAGACTTCAAAGCCAGCTCTGCTTAAAGCAGGAGACTGAACTTCCTGAGCTCTCCAGACTTCTCTTTAACTTAAATTATCCTATGGTCTTACATATATAAAACTAGATGGGGAGGGGGGGAATAAAAAATAAAATAAAATGCCTAAGATTTATGCTGGTTGTTTTGCGCGTGTTGTTTTGGTTTTTTTGGTTTTTTTTGTGGTTTTTTTTTTTTTTTTTTTGAGGGTATTAGTGGGGGTCTTGGGGCTTTGAATACATTTTTGGAATAACATTTTTTTTTCATTTGTAACCTATCCATAGTTGTTTTACTTATCTACAGTCCCAGTCTTCCAGAAGAGGGAGTTTGATCCTTTGCTACAGAACGAGATAATCTAGGAATGAGCAACTGCAGCTCCCAGATATGACACTTGCAGGTTTCTCTTTGATGAGATTCAAAGAGAAACATGTGTGCCATGCTGTCACAGGTTAAAGTGTTACAAGACCACAGGCTATAGCTCACTCAGTAGGAAGAAGACTTTTGACATTTGAAAAAAAGCCAGTTTAACAAACCTGAAGCATAACAACAGGGAAACCAAAAGAGAAAAAATCAAAATTGAAACGAACCATTTTAACGAAGCACAAAATTGACACATTTTAGCATAAGTTTTGTCTGGAAGCTGAAAAGTCTTGAAATCCTAAGAGCAGGGATGATAAACAAACTCTGTTTCTAGTGGCCAGTTCATACCAATTACAAGTGGCTTACAAGTGAAGTATGATCAGATTACAGAAGAAATTATGGAATGGGGTTGCCTGCAACAGCAGGAGCATGGCCTGGTGACCTAAAAGCTTTCCATGCCATTTTTGTTCTTCTAGAAAATAATGCATTTATTCTGGAAAAGGATTGGATAACATCCCCAACATTTGAGAGGGGATCCCGCTTTACTCAAATTTCTGAGTCAAATGGGACAAGTTGAATGTTAATATGATAAACACAAAATTAATACTGAACATTATAAAATTGAAATACACATTTTTACGTAGAAAAGAAGCTTTCAATACTAACAACAAAATACTTAAAGGTGAAATTGAGCAATGAGGTAACGTGATAAACTCATTTTCAATGCCTTGTTCACCACTTTGGAATATGCCCACAGAACAGTCAAAGCTTTAAAGGTTTTACTTTGCCTCAGTATAAAAGCAGATTGAAAGAAATATCTGCGGCCTACATACAACTTACCTTTCAAGACTCACTGGGCCAGGCAGGTCTAGTCCAGAACACTACAAAGGGTAGTACAGGAGTACATTTCTACCATTTATGTTGTATATAAGTTCCCAATCCTATAGATACACATAGGACTACACAAAAAATTCTTGTGCATGAAGTTACATTAAGGTTGTACTTATAATGTTGAAAATGTAAGTGTTCTACCATTCCCCCACCCACCACCACCCAAAAAACACCAAAACCACCCAACACCCCAAAAAAAAAAACAACAAAACAAAAAACACAAAAACACACAAAAACACCCAAAAAAAACCACCCCAACCAACCAACAAAAACACCACAACAACCAAAAAACACACAACAAAAAAAAAAAAACAAAAACAAAAAAACCACCAAACAAACCCCCCCCCCCCCACAGCCTCTCACTGTGTTTATAGAGGAGTTAGCCCAGACAAAGAAAGCTGAAGTAACATTCCAGATATACTGCTGTTCTTTCCTTCCAGGAAAACTGCTGTTTCTATTCTTCTTGTCCCATTATTATTTCATCCACATAATGGGGAAGATGACTGAGAGAGTGTTCAGGGACTTTTCCTGCACAGTATTAGCATGGCTGACAGATTTCTTCCTCTTGATAGAGACTGTGAGCCTGGGTTGCTTTGCCATGCAGCCTTTTCCCTTATTGGTGACATTATTAATTTTGTTAGGTTCCCATGTGCCTGAGGCTCCCATGGTTTAGGCAAGTTTCTCTCATATTCCAAGATTACCAAACTTCTCAAACAACTTGTGTTAGGATTGCTTTGGATTCTTTTTTAACAACTTTCTTTTTTAGGCAGAAAACCTTTTTAAGAGCAGAGGTATTAAGGGAAGTGGAAGCTATAAACACCTGTGATGCTTAAAGGTCAAAGAGCCTGCACCTAGAGTGTTCTGGCATTGTTCTGTGTGTGTTGTACAAATGGGTTTTAATCCTAACTTTAGGGCTGTAATCCTAACTTTGAGCTGAAGGAAGGTAGCAGGTGGAGGATCTGACTGCAAGAAGCCATGAATGCCAATTCAGGAACTCTGAAACACCATCAGGTAGTTTCAAGATGTTTCCCGAAAGCAGAATCTTAAATACCTTAACCAGTTTGTTCAATTAAACTATATGTACATGATCTAGCATGCATTAACTCATATTAAGTATTATGCAATTTGTATTTATATCTGTGATGTAAAATCAAGACCTGCCTAACATACATCTAGAATGAGGTAAGAAGCTGGTGTTAAAAATATTGCAGGGGCACAGCACACTATTTTTCACTATGCAAATAATGTGCATATAATAGCTACACTGAACAAGCTTGGTTTGTTTTAGCAGGCTATTAAAAAAGACAAAGCACAACAAGAACCAAAAAAATCAAGATGTTGTGGCACATGTAAATAAGTAACAATTTTAATAACAAAATCGTTGCTATTTCCCAAGTGACTGTGGTGCAGATTCACTTCCCAATCATGACAAGTGTATATTCTGAAAAATCAACCTGTGATATCACAGGCAAGGTAAGATAAAAAACATTGCTTCAGTATTTCATGCATGAAAACATCAAAAAAACTAAATGTTAGCAGATGTGTCATCAGCAGCACATTCACTACCAGGAACACCCTAAGCAATCCCGTAAAACTCAAATGAGCTGGACTTGTTCCTAAAGCTTGACTGACAACAGCCAGTGCTGGCTACATGCAGCCCAGACAAAAGAGCCTACATCTCATTTTTCAGCTTTTGGAAATAAAGCTTTTCATTTAAAAAATGGCTTCTTTCTGAAGCCATCTCCAAATTCACCCTTCAGCCATTCTCTTTCTAATCCAAACACCTTCAACCACAAACCTAAGTTTCGGCAGTGCAAACCCAGAGCCTTTGAAGATGATAATACTGTGCTTGACTACTGTGTCAAATACTTTTTACACTCCTCAGGTTATGCAAATAACAAACATTTCTGCCACTGAGTGCTACTTATCAGCATGGCATTAATTTTTTTTCTGTCCAGAAGGAAGATAACTATGTTAATTGTTTAACTCCTGAACAAAATATTGTCCCTGTCCAGCTGCAGCAGAAAGTTCAATTATCTTCCTTTCAGGCTTGACATGCTTAGAACAAGTGCATGGGCACACACATGTACGGAGATATAACACAATGTGCCAACACACAGAAATGGACCTGAACAGCAGCTTCTCCTCTTTTGAAAACAGACAAGGATCAAATATAAGTTAAACTTCAAAACTGACTAGAAAACTATCTAACTCATGTTAACCTCCTTCACTCATACCAGAAGAGAGACTCCTCTTGGGCCATGAGTGTGTCTAGTGGATCCAGGTCAATTTCAAGCCAAAGCCCCCTCTTCTTACATACTCTAAATAATATAATTTTGAAAGAAGACCTCAATAAAATAAATAAAATAGCTTTTGTTGTCAGATGTTTCAATGTTTCAGCAGAACTTAGCTCACTGAGCAGAATCAGATGGCTGAAAAACACACTGGAGACAATACAGCCAGAACCCAACTGGAGTAAGCACCTCCTAATGAAGAGAAGCAAGTCTGTGCAACCAACACAAAGAAGGAAACAACAATACTGTCTGCACTAGATAAACATTCTGGGGCTTTTGGTCTTGTTAGACGCAGCTTAATCTGGGAGTCTTTTTGGGGCTTTGTGTTCTATCTGCAATCTGCTGGATTTCACTTCTACTCTTGAGGGAGTAAAGCCGGAGTCCCCTGTGAAAACCAGGTCAGACAGGTACCACCCTATCCTGTTGATAATCAACTGTCCTTTCCCACAGTTTTAGAACACAAACTACATTTGTTTTTGATGCATACACAGCTTCCACACTGACACATGCATGTAAAATTTGGCTGAGGTAAAATCTACCTACTCATTGCAAGCTCTGCATTTTACCATTAAAGGTCAAGCTCAGGAGAAAATAAACCAAACACAAAGCAAACTGTAATGGGAGCTCCACAACACAGAGAACTACAAAGCAACAGGTGCCTTTGGAAACAGGTTTTCACATGGAAAAGCACAGGAAAATAAATAAAAAAGCACAAGGACTAGAAAAACAAGCATTTTTGTTCAAAAAACAAAACAAAACAACTCAAATATAATTTTAAAGAGCACCCAAAACCAGAAGACTTAATATGTTACAATTTCCAGGTATATGACCAAAACCAAGAGATTGGATATGACCCTTTGTTGTATGTCACTTCATTTAAAAATTTAAGATAAACATTATTACTTAGTAAATGGATTCACCTTCAAAAAATTCATCTTGGATAATATTTTTGACATAGTTTTATTAGTCAAGAGAATTTAGAAGGGGAAACAGTGGAGTAAAAAAAGACATATGCAGATATTATTCTGACATATATTGGCCAGTGTAATAGAAAGTTACTTTGTCTGCACATTACTACCTGAAAGTAAACCTTTATTATTTATTATTGATGCAATTAGACAACAAATCACTTGTCAAAGTGAAAAATAATTAAGCTTCGTGTAAACTGATATAAAGTATTTCCAAAGAGATCATAATCTCTTCAGTGCCACACAATGTGCATTTATTTTCTTTTGAAGGAACCACTTTGCACTCTATACTGGGTTTCCTTTTAGATTACGTAACTTTATTTGTTGTTGAGTCAAAAGTGGAGAAACGCAAATGTTTTGGCTCTAAGCAGGGACAGTATTACTCCAAATCATAAGGAATCAAGTCCCCTGACGGATTGCCCTGCTGGAGCAGCACATGTTTTATAGGAACAGAGACTGGGTGATGTGGTTTTACCCTACCAACAAGAGGCTCGCTGTTCTTTACACACAGCTGCAGTGGCCTATGGCACGGGCTGTCTGACTACAGGCAAAGGGTCATCTCACACGGCAAGAGCAGCCTCCAGCATGGATTAAAAATAGAAGAAAAACATTTGACGTACTTGGATCTGACAAGATTGAGTCGGTTTTCGGCAAAAATTGGTCACAGCGGACTCCTTGGTAGCCCTCTTTGCACCTGAGAAAAAGGGGATAAATGACAAACATACGCATGCGGTAGTAAAAGGTTAATTTTAAGGCACCAAACCAACCGACATTCTCCCTGCCAACACTGCGAGGGACTCGTGTATCTACAATGTGCAAGTTATTTCTACTATAATGGCAGCAGGGTTATTACTGAAATGCAGTGGAAGTAGGTAAAATAATTTGTATTTCAAAAAAATTCCCCTCAAACCTTTCGATTATTTTAGAAACTATGAAAAGAAACATCATTTTAGCATAAGCATTCTTTTAAATATCAATTCAGTGAAACAAAAATCAAAGAAAAATCCTCTATAAAATACACATATTTGCAATAAAATAAACTCTTTAGGT
Source organism: Monarcha castaneiventris obscurior (assembly GCA_026261815.1). Classification (NCBI taxonomy): domain Eukaryota; kingdom Metazoa; phylum Chordata; class Aves; order Passeriformes; family Monarchidae; genus Monarcha; species Monarcha castaneiventris. Next base: position 26,091,896 of record JAMPIT010000886.1, on the reverse strand, counting down.
AACATGACAATTTATAAAGCTTCCATACTGCACAAACCATGAGACAGACAACTTATCTATGGCTGTCTGAAAAAGCAGGGAACAGTTAGCTAGCCATTAATTTTAATACCAGTTTATGCTGAGCTTAAAAGATAAAATGATAGACAACATCAGGCATTGTTTGCAAGCGGGAAGTTTTAGACGTCTGTGAGATTAGATTTTAAGGCAAATAAACCAAAATACCCTCCTGCCTCAACAAATAAGAACTGGCTTTGACTGAGATTGTGATACTATTATTTATCTTGAAGCCTTACTTTGAAGAAATTCCATTTACTGCTTTTGAACTGTTCTCAGAAGTCTCATTTCAGCTAAGTGTATCAGAATCAGATCTTTAATTATTTATTCGTCAAGCAGTTTTTCAGAGGAAAGTGATGGACACTTTAATTATAAATGATAGCAACAGGGATTCCTTATCTCCCAAAGCTCTTGCACATCACATAAGCAATATGCTCAAATCAGCATCACCACCTTTCATTAGGGTTGACAACTGCAGCTTGAATGATGTGATAATGTCAGGAGAAGAAGTTATCTGCTCCTTCACAATGTTTTTACTCAGGCTTCCTCTGAATGTTGCCTTTTAATATGCTTTTGGTTTAATAAATTAATGGTTCGATGAGAAATGCATCTCACTAGCACTGATTCAGGGATTAGTAAGAACATTTGTGAGCAAATATGTAAATTATGTTCTCATCAGACCCAAAAATGTAGTAAAAATCTACTGTAAGAAAAAGATTTAAACCCCCCACACATATATTATTTCAAAACCTCCCTTTTGGCCTTTCTCCCAGATGGATATGAGGTACTGCTTTGGAGATCAGCTTCCTCCCAGTATTTGCCTATCTGTAAAATAACTGACTTGAAAAAACTGTTCAGGTTTTGTTTCATTCAGATCCCATGACAGCCGTCATAAGTTATCAGTCAAGGAAAAAACGGTTCTAGTAATTAAAATTGTCCACTAGTCAGAAAAACTGAAGAAGTCCACATAGACACTGCTGCATCCATCTTTTGCCTCTGATTATGAAACATCAGAAGCTGCCTCACATCTTCTCCACAGTCTTGAGAGGAATTGGCAGACCTCAAACCTTAAGTACAACCTACACAGGTGGAGATTCTTGCCTTTCTATGAACATTTTCTGGTAACTTTTGGACATGCATTTGCACCTGCCGGGGTTATAAATACCCTATTACAGACTTAAAACCCTATATCTTAAACTGTTTGTCATAAAAGCTTGTGAGTACTGAGTCACAGAGAGGTATCTCCTGGAAGAGCTGTACCAAGTGCTCATCAGTGTGTGTGGACATTTTAAATTACCCACTCCTCTGATAAACATGCCACAAGGGGAATGCGTTTCTTTCAAAATTTACTACAGAGGTGGATGATATATCAAAGAACAATCTTTTCATGTAATACCATAACCTTACACTCAGGTAATACATACTATGGTGGGGCTGCACCTTGAATCCTGTGTCCAGTTCTGGGGCTCTCAACACAAAAGGGACACTGAAGTGCTGGAGCGAGTCCAGAGAAGGGCAACGGAGCTGGTGAAGGGAGTGGAGCACAAAAGTCTTAATGAGGAGTGGCTGAGGGAACTGGGGTGGGTTACCCTGCAGAAAAGGAGGCTCAGGAGGGACCTTACTGCTCTCTACAGCTCAGTGAAGGGGGGGTGTAGTGAGGCGGGGGTTGGTCTCTTCTCCCAGGTCACAAGTGACAGGATGAGAGGAAATGGCCTCAAATTGCACCAGGAAAGGTTTAGATTGGGTATTAGGATAAAAAAAATCCTTCACTGAAACGGTGGTGAGGCATTGGAACAGGCTGCCCTGGGAAGTGGTGGAGTCACCATCCCTGGAGGCATGGACATGGCTTACACGTGGATTGGGTTAACAGCTGGACTTACTGAGCCTAAAAGGCTTTTTCAACCTCAGTGATTCTATGACTTGAAGGCCAAACACAGCTTGGTCTTTTTAACTGCATTAAGTTTTTCAGCAAAGTTAAAAACTAAGTCTTCTGGTTCCTTTAGCAGTCTTTTCTAAATCCATGGCAGCCAATAACAGCAGTAACTGCTTTGCCATTATGACACCCGAGTTCAAACTTCTGCAGTTAAGTCACGTGAAACAGAAGCATTGCAGAATATACATTTTACAGTCATAATGCTACAATATGATAAAAGTTGATCATGTTTTGGCATCCCATAATCTTAGCTAGAGCATCTGCCATCTGTCCTAAATAGGCAGATGTGATATGCACACACACTCCTAATTGGTATCACACCTCTATGGAAGAAAGCACAAGAAGCCACTGCAGAAAACCCCATTAAAACAGCACTGTTGTGACACGTAGACAAGTTCAGGGAAGTCCAAATGAGGTCACTCAGTATCGCCATATGCAGTGTGAATGATCACATACATATTTAGGGATGCATTTAAAAGCCCATGAGTTATCAGAGAAACCTTGAGAAATGCTCAGGTGCAGCTGACAGTTTCAGAAATGGTAACTTGATTCTGAGACAAACAAACGTTTATTAGAGATACCGTATAAAAAGGAAAAAATAGGAAAAAAGTTAATCTGGATATGATATTGCTTGTAGGGAAGCAAAAGCTCTGACCTGCATGTGGGACCCCTGCAGCAAAGGCTGGAAAGGAGAGCCTAAGATCCATTCCAGCACCAGGAATAGCTCCTCTGCTGAAGCACAGCACTGTGAGCAGGCTTGGGTTTAAGTGCAGACCATGGCAAAGGGGTCTAAAAATGTCTAAACAGCCTCTCTGCAAAATAAATATGAAAATGAAATTCTCTATTTTGCATTCAGATTTTCACCAAAATGACTGTGTATATCTAGGCTCTAGACCAAAAATATCAACAGGATTGTATTGTACAAATGGAATTATTTAAAGCCTTCTGATTAAACAGTATGAAAAGAGGATCACAGGTAAACCTAATCTGCAGCTGCTAAAATGCTTGCAAACAGCATATCCCTAAATGATAACTGCTAAATTCAACTAAGGTTATTTTATCATGTGTTCTTCACATCTTTTTTTGGTAATGTACTTTTCCCAGATGATTTTTAAGGTCGCCAGTAACAAACTGCATTGTGCATTGCACTTTGTGAAGTCAGCCACAATGACCTCTGTGTGAAAACACACACGCAGAAGCACATCTCTCATTCCTCGTGAGAAGGCTTTTCTTCCTTCCTACTTAAGCACATTTGCTCCTAAGTATTAAAAAGTAAGTAAAGTATGAGACTTTACTCATTCTTTCATTCTTTTTGTTAATGTTAAATAGTACTAATACATGTAGGTTCTAGTCAAAGAGATCACAGACTCTTTTGGTGGATATTTTCCAGAACTGTTTCTTGTAAAACCTGATGGAGCCAAGGGAGATTTCAAATAGATGACAGTGTCACTTGTAAGATTAACACAGCACTCCAAGGAGTGGATACATTAGAAAAAGTGAAGTGAATGGGGGTGAGGGTGGGGCAAATTGCACAATATGCAAAGATGAGGAATAAAATATATTTAAGTCAGCAGAAAGGGAAGAAAGAGAACCTGCGTAAAAGACTTATGGTAGGACATAACACTTACAGCCAAGAAGTCATTACCATAACAGTTTACATTTTCCCCAAACACTTCCATATGGAGCTCCACATCCCTATTAAGCCTAAATATTTAGTTCTCAAGGGACAGCAAGGTACAGAACAGAGGAGAGAGAGAGGCACCAGCAAACTATGGCTATGAAAGATGACAATGCTGTGCATCCCCATCCCTTTTCTCCTTCCCTGAGATATCCATCCACCTGAAATGGAAACAATTCTCCTTCTTCCCCAGGTGTGGGGATCACATTGCCTCTGACCATGTGAAGAAGTATGCAGAAAATAGTTTCTCTGTACAAAGTCCAGAATTTGGCAAATGAAATATATGAGTTCACCTCAAATGAGAATTTTGAAAATGACATTTGGCATCTCAAGGACAGACTACAGCAGAAGAGAAAGCTGTAGGACTATTCACCAGGAAAACAAACATGTCCTAGGCCAAAGGTGATTCGTAACATTAAAAAAAGATCTTAACAGTGCAGTGCCCAAAAGATTAACTTATATGAACCTATAATCTGATTCTAGTCTCATAAACAGGAGCAATCCAATTTGAAAGATGGAATTAATAGTACCTATGAAAAATGAAATTTAATTTTTGCAGTGAATCCAAATCAGCACACACTTCCTTCCCCTTGTAAAATGGCAAATTGGCAATCTCAAAGATTATATTAATTAGAATGATCCATCTCAGTGGATCAGTTGCAAATTATTTTCTCCTGACACCATTATATCCACTGTACTAACATTCAGATGCCAATAAGAGAACATACTGCAGCACTTATTTACTCTTTAAGACAGAAATCCAAGATCATGATAAAGAAATGTTCTAATGGTCTGTAAATTTTGATCAAGTATTTATTTTCATACAGAGAATGCAATACTCTTTTTCCTGGGTCAGAGAGTCAGTTATACAATAAATCTACAATAGCAAGCCATGACATTATATAGGCCATTGGGCTGTCCCACAACCCAGCCTGAAATATGCTGTAAACAATGAAAAATAATTCCTTTGCTCTGCAGGTAAGCTAAATAGAGATTTCTGTGCCTGCAACGAGGATGACCTTAACTGGAATACACAGACATTTATATTTATTATTGGATTGTTATTAGGTGAAGATTTTATTCACAAGGGAAGAAAAATTAATCTTAACAGTGAGGATCGGACAGGATATTTTGTCACTTAACACGTGCAGCCAGTCTAAGTAGAAAACAGGCTTCCTTGGTTCCACAGATCAGGCCACCAAATCACAAGTGAGAACATGCTGCTCAAAGCCAGAGAGAAAATGAAGCCTTCATAAAAATCAATAGTTTGCAGTCTGCTGGTCAGGCCCCCACCTGCAGTGTGAGATTCACATTCTGTTTTTGGTGTGAAAATGAAGCATTAGAGACTTGAAGCCAGGTTTTCTACATGGCAGAAATGTCCTGATCATTTGAGTATTATCTATCCTGAGAAGGACTGTTCCTTTCTTAAAGCTCTACCACTGTGGTCTATGTTAAGCAAAAAATATAGCCTAACAACTAAAATTAAACTAAATTCAATATAAACACGTACAAATACACTAAATTAAAGTCAAATTGATGCATGGCATTAAAAAGAACAACCTGGGAATCCAATAAGGAGCTGGCTAAAGACACCCTACTTCTTGTACATACCTCATGAATCCCTTCAGATGGCAAGGCCTGAACAATCCAAGCCAATCCTTCTTTTTTTTTTTTCTTTCAGAAAAGTTAATTTTAAATAATCCTCACAACAGAGAGGCTAATTACTGTATAATAAATGTTTCATACCATGGTTTGAACATACTTTATTTTGTAAGACCTTGCAATCAATTATGTGATAGAATTAAGATATGTTTCTGCCTTTTCTTTTTCTTTCCTTAGATAAATAGCACAATTCTTACAGAATGGACAGAATAAACTTTAAAAAGAAAACCAAAAATCCCACTTTTCTGTCAGTTTTCTTTAAAAATGTTGTAACTGTTAAAAATAAGTAGAGCAAGTAACCAGAAAGGAAATTATGTTGAAAAGACAGACAAAGAATAGTAAAAAAAGGGGGTTTTCACATTATTTTCTGTAGAACCAGGCCAGTTGAAACCCTCTAACCTCACAGAGAAATTATAGTCAGACTTTTTAAGAATCATATTTATGATTGGTATAATCCACCATATTTTTTCAGTATGTAAATTGTCAGTGCAGCTCTCTGAGACAGGGAAGTACTGGTATTCTCTTGGTGTAAATGGCATAAAGTTCAGAGGTCAGAGCTACAAAACCCTGAGACATTGCCAAAATTTAGATATTAAAACTTGCAGCTAATTTGTTGACTCCAGTGTTTCAGGATCCTTTAGCCTTGGAGAAACTAAATGGGCACACTTTAGTAAATCCTCTGTAGGAAGCACAGAACTAAATGAGGCTCTTAGCATTTAAAAAGGGAGTTATGTGGATTTGACTTAAATGCCTTATCCATAATTATGCTGGAACTACTGAATTATCATTCCCCTCCTGATACAGGTGGTTTGCCTTCTTTGTCTTTCCTAAAAGGTAGGTCATAAAAAGAAATAAAAATTAACAAGATGTGTTAGTAAAGCCATTCCAACCATCCAGACCTATGATAGCACCTGAACTAATGATAATTTCCTTTCCCTCAACAACAGACCATTTTTCTTTAATTTGAAGGTGTTCTCTTACCAAAAAAAATAGAAGAAAGTTTCATATTCTTAATGAATGCACACAGCCTAAGCAGGATTTTTACATAATGGTTCCAGACTACTGAATTTACTTAAAACTCAGGTTAGGTTTTGTATCCAAAGATATATAAATATATTATTGATTGTTACTTGGTATCAAATTTATTTGTGGCATATCTACACCTACATAAACATTTCATGCTAGTACATGGGCTTTATGCTTTTCAAGGTATAAGAATTACCTTTGCCATCTGCCTTAATCTCCTTAACAACAAACTTTCCTCTGCAAACCACAAAATGCATTAGAAACTGTCTGTGAGTATCATCTAATAAACCAAATGTTTAACCAACTAACTGAGCAATCATTTCTTTGCTGTTTTAAATTTAACCAACCAGAAAAATGCAAAGTTTTGATTAGGTTTCTCCACAAGATACCTCTGCGATCAATGATTTACTATGGATGATAAATGGATATAGTCTTTCATTATGTACGGCATTCATTAGCTACGCGAAAGATTTTGAATAAATGGAAAGTGATTTCATACCATATTCAAAGCCTCACACAGCTAAGGCACAGATGAAAGCCACATTCAATACTTGAAATAACAAATGAAAACGAGACCCTTGCTTTATATTATGCCTGCCCAAGATTACTGTCTTTATAAATAAAAACCCTTCAAACCTCTTCTTGAAAACATCTGCCAGGGACTGGACTTAGGTAGATAAAAATACCTAAGAAATCAATAAAAAAGGACTAAAAGAGTTCAGATTTATATTTGCTATCATGGTGTTTGGTGCCCTTCAAGAGGCCATTTGTTAAAGATGGCAATTATAACAACAAATGAGGTAATTGTAAGGAGAGGTGCAAACTCACTCCTGAGTGGTTTAACAGGTTTGCTGGATGTGTCTCTTCCCACTTTCCTCCCCACAAATATTACAAGCCCAACATTAAATTTTTTTGCTTCCAGCTACTTAATAAAAGCAACAGCCCTGCACTTTTTTCAAAAACTGTCAAATACATTTTTCACTGTATTACATTGAATATTTCCCAATTCAAAAGAGCAAAAAATACTCAGAGAAATTAAGCCCAAGCGAGAAGTACAATAAATTCTTTGTTTATCATGAAAAAGGCATGCAAGATTTCCAACCTGGCCCTGCAGAATCAAGACCATTTTTCAAATTGCAGCAAAATTTTCTATTTAATTTTTTTGAAAAAATTTAAAATACACACAGGAATTCAGACACTTGTCTAGTAATAATATCTACATTGAATACTGCTTGTCACAGACTCCTCTCCTAAAAAGCTCAAGGTCACATCAAGCCAGTGCTTATCTACAGAGACAGAGTGCCTCTGCCAGGAACTCAAAACCCCTCAGTAATTCAGTGAGCTATTTGCTTTGTACCTGTTTTTATACCTGGTTTGAAAAAAATAATTGGAGCAACTCAGAGGTGTCAGTTAAAACATCCTTAACTACTACCAGATGGTCCACACAAGTGATGTCCTCTGACTTTATGGCAGGAGATAAACATGCCTCTGCTACTGTATTTTATATGATCTGCACATGCCACATTTTAGAGATAAGAGCAATTTGACATGCAGTGCAATTGCCCACCAAAGTTCAAATACAGGAACATTTTCCAGGACGACCCTTCCTTAGCACGTTAAATATAATTTAGAAACCAGAGGAAGAATAGTTTTAAAACTCAAACAGGCCACTCTCTGGAGATCTATAAAGTTGTTGACTAAAAAACAAAAAATCTTTAAAGTTGCCTTATTAAACAGCAAGTTTTATCTTGTGTAGAATATTTTTGTTTTCTGAAGAGTAAACTCTATGTATTATAATTATGACATTATGGCATAGGTACCACTATGTAGATTTAGAATTCTGAATGAGTTTCTTGTTTGAGTTAAAAGAAACCACGCCACAAAAAAGTGCTAAGGAGTCAAATGTTTTTGTCCACAAGTTATTAATGCAACTTAATAAAGTTTCACCAGCCAAAATATTTGTAATTTAGTAGGGTTTGGGTGAGCATGTTTCAGACTACAGGGTGTTTATTAGCTGCAGGAAATATCCCTTGACTACAGACAGTACCTGACCCATCAGTGACATGATTATTTATCTGAGGAAAACGGAAACTTTTTTCCAATGGAAAACTAGGAGCATGGTATATAAGATAAAATTATGCATAGAAAAGAACAGCATTCACAAAAGGCCCTACCACATTTGAGTGACCATCTCTTCTCAATACTTTTTTTTTAAAGTAGGCAGTTGCATGAGAAGCCACCCATGCTCTGCCACCACCTGCCAAGCCCAACAAAAGGGAAAACTTTGAGAATTGGAATATTACGAAATAATGGTAACTCCAATAGGTAGCACAGATCTGACGTGCTTGCTGCCAGAACATACTGGTCATACATACAAGACTTGCTTGATTCCATTTTCAAAATAATGGCAGCAGAAAGCAATAATCAGGAAAGCCATTATGTCCCATTTAAGATCATTTTGTGGATTAGAATTAGTCTCTGACAAGAAGTCCCCATGAAATTTGAGGAATACATTTGCTTCCCTTGAATTCCTAATCATGAATCAACTGAACTGAACTCAGCTATGTGGTTCTGATAATTCCCTTCTGAATTCAGGTGAAAGAAAGGCAGCGCAGTTCTCATTGCCTGTAGGCAGTGCTACCAAATCCTCCCCATCACATACACACAAAAGGAGCAGAACAGGTCATTCTGATTGTATTCATTCTTATTTCAAAGGAACTAATTTCTAAAGACTAAAGCCTTCAGGAGGAAGAAAGCAGAGGTTGCCTGCTCAGCAGCTCTGCGCCAGGAGCCACCCCATTCTCCTCCTGTGTGACCTTCAGCCTGTTACTGAAGAGCATCATCCCTCCCAGTGCTGCTGGAAGAGCAGCAGCATAATTCCAGCCTTCCCAGGGCTGGAATTTTGTGGGGTGAAATCATCAAGAGACATGCAATAATGGTGGCAGTGTAAACACTAAAGCCATTCAGGTAATAAAATAAATATACCTTTGTCATTTTCTGCAGAAAGCAGAAATCATGCATTGTCAAGCTCACTTATTCACTACGTTTTTCTTCAGAGAAATATTGAGAATTTTTATAAAGTTAAGATATGTTAATGAACCATGCATTAAACATTGATTACAAGGAAAATTAGGATATTCTAATTTTCTTTTTCAGATTGAGCTTCTGAAATATTAATACACCAAGCAACAACAAAGCAAATCTTAGCATTTCCATCCATTGTCATCCAGGACATGAGCCCCCTTCTAGAAATAGGATATAAAGGCTCCTTGTTATGTGGAACACAGAGCTGGCTTTGGCTGGAGTAGGGTTCATTTTCTTCATAGTAGCTGTCACAGAGCCACATTCTGGATTTGTGCTGGAAGAAGTGTTGATAACATAGGGATGTTTTCCTGACTGCTGTTTTTGCACAGATCCAAGGCCTTTTCTGCTTGCACTGCCCCACCACTGAGGAGGCTGGGGGTGTACAAGGAGCTGGGAGAGGACACAGCCAGGACAGCTGACCCCAACTGACCTAAGAGACATCCCATACCACACTGTGCCATGCTCAGCAATATAAAAAAGGTGGGAGAAGAAGAAGAGAGTGACATTTGGAGCAATGATGTCTGTCTTCCCCAGTAATTGTTACATGTGATGGAGCCATCTCCAGCGGGGGGGTGGCTGAACTCCTGCCTGACAATGGGAAGTGGTGAATTAATTCCTTGTTTTGCTTTGCTGACCTGCATGGCTTTTGCTTTCCCTATTAAATTGTCTTTTTTCCCACCCACAAGTTTTCTCCCTCTCATCCTTTCAGTTCCCATCCTGTCACTGGGGGACAAAGAGCAAGCAGCTATGTGGTGCAACAGTCTGGGGTTAAACCACGACAAACAAGAAGGGAGGAAGGCCTTGTGTCAGTGACCTCTGAGGCTGGGTGGTGGATATCAGCCAAACCACAGACATGCCAAGGCCAGGATGGGTACATTATCCAAGACATGCTCAGCTTCATCATTTCAGCTTCAAGAATTTTACTGTTTTTCCTCCTTTGTTAGGGCCTTAATGCTAGTAGCACCAGAGAGATTCAGAGGCAAGACTCTACAAGTCAGTGTGAGCAAGTCTGCAGAGAAACAGGGGCTGCTGAAAGGAACCTGGTCCCTGCTACTCTCCGGTAGTTTCTCCTGGGCAGACAAGGAGGAAAGTACTCAGCAAACCAGAAGAATGTTCAGGGCTGCCTCTGGAACAGTGCATTCCAACAACAGACCTGCAAACAGCACAGGCAGGGGCTCTGCAGGTTCAAGTGCCAGCTGAGTGCCCAAAAAGCACTTTGAAGCTGACAGTTCTGCGTTTGACCCAGCCTTCAACTTGTCAAAGAGACAGCACTAGTGGCTTTATGACTTATAGGTTAGTTATATTTCACTGTCAGAAAAACCACTGACTACTCACTTCAGTCTCATCCCTCTACCTCTCCTGGTACCTTGTTCAATTCTCTAAACATCTCAGAAAATACAGGTTTTGTTGTTTTATTATAATGCTATAGTAGCTTATTCAAATATTGTTTATATTGTGGCACAGAGGCAGACAGCTCAATGGAGATTACTACTCACAAATTCACTGAGCTTTTTGGTAACATTTGGCAGCCCAAGGTTTGTTCCATGATGCAGCAGTTATTTTATTAGGATTAACTGAGTTAGCTAATCTAAGGTTACCTTGGACATTTCTTCATTCCCTTTGTTACAGACTATTCTAAAAAAAATATTGCCACCCTTGATATTTTCACACCGTTGCTATTTACTGGTATTTCTCTCATTGTAACTGCACAGCTAAATAACTCCATTTATATAGAAATTGATTGTTCAAAAGTCAGACCAGCCCTGCAGTGAAACAGTTTGTCTCATTGTTGTGCATGGAATTGATATATGAAAATATTTATACTATGACTGGAGTAATTATGCTATAAATTCATTATCATTATACCTTTACCTATGCCTCTAATGAGGTGGATTTTTTCCCCACTTGTAAGTATGTAGTAAGTTCCTTTAAAAATCAGTACATAGATCAGAAAATAAAAAACGACCAGTCTTACTTTTTCCAATAATACGAAAGAACCTTTTCCTTCTTGGTTGTCTTTACTGCCTCTCACATTTATTAGAAATGAGACACTCATTAATTTTATTTATTTTTACCAACCCAGCGTGTTTCTAAACAGAAGAGAACAGCTCTGAAAAATATCCTCATCATGTTTTGCTTATTGCTGAAATATGCTGGCTCTTCCTTTTTCTTAGAAGTTTTTGCCCTTTTGCTCCCCTCCACTACAGAAATGATCTACATGGCAAATTTAATTTGGATTCTATCCTGCTAAGATGATTTATAGAATATTTTTCATACAAAACAATACATACATTTTGAAAAATGGAAAAAGCATAAAAACTGTTTTAGAACTGTGCTGTTCCACTTTACAGAGAAAAAATAACATTCAGTAACATAATAATGCCTTATTACATCCACTTGAGGAGCTGAAACCCACAGTTCTCCAGCCCAAATATGTTCCTACCACATGTTTAGTGGGGAAGAAAACTTCTCAAAATATAGGACTAATATTTTAAAGAAATTGGAAAGATAACCAGCATAGAGTGAGGGAGTCTATGCACTTGTAGTTTAAAATACTCTCAAGTTACTTCATCCAAGTCTGAATTCAAGATTTATAAAGAACAAAACATCAACTGCACTTAAACTTGGAATTGCTTTCAATTTATTTTGTGCTAAACAATCAGTAAGTGTTCATATGGGACTTACAGTGAAATGGTTTCATTTGATTTGATAGAAGATATTTTAATTGGGCCCTGATGCAATAGAGATTAATACAGCTGTGATACCTTGAAGTTAGCACAATGACTGAACATCTGAAGCCTTAAAAATAACATTAAGGAAGATACACACTGCTGTCCTTTTCTTTTATGCACTTATTGAACTTCTTAAAGATTGTGCTATTGATTTAAATCCATGGCTTTTAAATCCATGTTCACATGAACTTGTTTCTAGTGCTCCTCTACAGTTAAAAAAAAAAATCAAAAAAAACCAACAAATGAATGAAAGCAGATGTCTCTGGAGCAAAAGTCCAGTTAAACCTGAGCTAGAAAACAGCATTTTCAAGTCTCAGGTCAACATCATCTAATGTAACTCATAAAATTAAGTACTTAGGCTCGGTCTTAGCCATTTTGACATGTCAGCTCCTGGCTTCATCATTTAGCTTAGCCTAATTACAAGCTAAATGTTAAAAAAGAAGAAAAAAAAGAAACACCAAAAAAACCACCAAACCAAAACCCAAGAAAACAACCAGGAAACTTACACCCATCTTGGCTTCTAATAATAGGAAATTGACATTATTCCACTAATTTTAGAATATATTTCTTGCATTATAAAGCATATGGCTATTACACAAAAGTAATATAAATATCTGCAACAATTTTAGCAGTCAAGACAGGTAAAAATATTTTGTGTATTCCAAACAATGCTTTTCAAGAGTCTCATCTTAAACCCAAGATCATAAACCCAAGAAAATTGTTCACCTTCATCATCTACAAAAATATCTTCTTGGCTTCATAAATAATGGTTTTCCTAGATATTAAATATAAAATTATGCCTTATTTAAACAAACTCAACCTGCAAAGATTTACAATTTAATATAAAGGCTTCTATCTCTAGAGCCGTATCATAGAAAATTAAATCCATCAATCCTGAAAATTTTTTTTCCTTTGAAACTTCAAAATCTACCCGAGTCGGGAAAAAAGTTGTATGTAATTAGAAGAGTTCTGCATATCTATCACTGCTAATAACCTTAGTCCCAGAGTGCTGTGGAAGGGAATCAATGAAGTAAATAAGCAATACAGGTGTGTCAGGAAAGAATTGTTCCTTCAGCCCCTTCCTGGAGCTTGCTTTTGGTAGGCCAAGGCTTTTCTCCCCTCGTTTCCCTCCACTTTCTGTAGTTACCTTTCATCAGTTCTTAGAGCTGGGGAAAGAGAACTCCCACACCAACCCCTTCTCACCCAAACCAAAACAAAACCTCCACAAATGAGATCAATTCTAGAGAAGCCACCTTTACTGAAGCCAAATATATTTCCTAAATCTCAGTATAACTGTTAACAATCATTCAGCATCATGGGACACAGATAAGAGGAAAACAGATTTCCAGATCTCAAACAAAAAAATCCTCTGCTATGTAAGTAAAGTGCTCACATGAATCATGGAAATCAATTACAGAGGCTCCTTTACTTGCTAAAGAAAGATCTAGGATCCCTCTCTCTCTCTCTATGTATAAATATATTGTTTTCTCCCCTCCATGCCCCAGAGCTTGAGGAGATCTGGTTTCATCACTATTGCTTTCAAAATAACTCACCTCACTTAGAGCTATAATACAATGAATACATTACATAAATGAAATGCCATGTATGAGTTGATTATATTAGTTCCATTTTTTACCTTTTGTATAAAAACACTTGAGGACTTTTGACCTTTTTATCCTATTTTGATTGATACAGTAAATTGCACCCCGAGGAGACAAAAAATAGGAAGCATGAGCTAAAGCAGAGACAGAAGCAAAGCAAAAGATTGCATACAGCTCGGAGAAAGCAATTTACAGCTAAGCAGATGGTTGTAAAAAACAAGCCATTTTTCTCCAGTCTAGCTGATGTGATCTGTACTAATTCACTACTGGAAAGCAACTACCAAACCCATCAGTACAATAAAAGCATTTGTAAAACATTGCACCTATTTTTTTCCACCACCTCTGTCAGAGGCTTACTGAATTCTTCCTCAAGACACTTATTTCAACAATCACCCATAGCCTTTCTGTACGTTCCTGCTATCTCTGTACACAGAGCTGTGGATTTCTGAAAAAGGAGGGCCTTTGATGATTCATAAAAGGGGAACAGTGCTAGTTAGATTACAATGAAAGTACAGCAAAACCATTTCTGAAATTCTCTGTATATAACTGAGCTTATCCAAGCCTTAGCCCTTCCTTGGGAAGAAGGAACATGCACCCAGGACAAAGGTTTCTCAGAAAAAAAAAATTTCACATGGAAATGAAAATAAGAATTAGTCTCAGGACTGCTCTTTCAATGTAGAGCCTCAGCTTTTTTTTACCTCCACCAGTGTCCAGCCAGGATTCAGCCATTATCTTAGTGAAACAAGGGAATAAAATTTATTGCATAGCCTTTCTAGTATTTATTGCACAGCCCCCTCCTGTATTCCCAGGAGGAAAGGATGCTCTCTGCTCTGTTTCCACTCACAGGAGAGGGTCTGCGGGTACCTGTGCACAGCATGTGATGGCATCTGGGCTTTAGCTGGGCTCATAAACCATCCTGCTCCCCTACCTACAGCAGGACTAAAAGGCAGCTGGGATAACCACTGCTCTTCTCTACAAAAGTGAAGCTTGACTAGCAATTGAATGCTAACACAATGCAAGTATCACATGCTTCAAGCCCACGATCTGTTTTTCATGCCCATTTCCCTGCCACACTTGTAAAACTTTTAAAACTCATGCTGACTTCCAGCCACTGCAACTGAGACTACCCAACAGCTCAGCACAACCTCGTTTATCTTCAGGAGGACAGCAGTGCTCTCAGAAGACTTTTTACTCTCTAATCCCCTTATCAGTTTAGCACTTACTCTTTCCTCCCCAACTTGCCACATATGTTTATGTAACCCCTAGATGTCCCAAGATTTGCCTAATTCAATTTTAGAAGGACAATATTACCCCTTAAGCATTCTGCTCTACTTCCAGATACAGCCACAAGAGCTGCTGTCTGGTGGTGGGATTTCAGTTAATTAAATCAGTGTTTCAGGATTTCTGGCCATCTGCTGAGATGATAAAACTTCCTTGCTCCAGCAGAGAGGAAATATGCCCAGCTGAGCTGTACTTACCAGTACGATGCCTCTTGAGTGAAACCAGTTCTTCACTCTCAGCTTTCTTGACAAGCAGCCTGACAAGACCTTCCTGAGAGGAAGCAGCTCAGGCCAAGGCTACTCAGGCTATTCAGAAGCAGAATTCATGCTGTGGCCACCTCGACCTTTTGGCACACCAAGAGCACTGTATTTAACTTGAAAAGCTTGCGGATCACAGGAACAAACCACTTGAGGTGGAATGAAGTCTAAAAATTAAAGCAGATTGTGGACTGTGAACCCACACCTCTCATGAGAACACCAAGTCTTGGGAACCCAATAAAAATGCAAAAATGCAGACAGTCACCAGGACTATGGTCTGATTTTAATGCTTCCTCCTACAGCCTGTACACTGTGCTCTGGGGCTGAGCACTTACACCACTCAGAACTCTCAATTATTGCATTACATTTCCTTACATGCTGCAGGGTGGATCAGGCTCCCTTCCTACTTGGTGTGAGACAGAGCTCTCTTCATGAGCCAAACAAGTTTAAGAAAGAAAACTACAGCTGCATAAAGAACAAAAGACTCACTCTTTGTTTTTCTTCTGTTTTTGTTGTCTTCTGTACCAGTTGTTTGGTACTTTATTACTTTTGTTTGCCTGTTTATGCACCTACTTGAGCTCTCAGTAAACACAGGTTTCACAACTATAAATAAAACATACATGAAATATGTTGCTGTCTACAGTTTCAACTCCCTCTGCGTCTTCCTAATCTTCTGCATTTTATGCAGCCTATGTTCTGTAAACACAGATCCTGGGGCAGTTCAATACTCTTGTGGATGCTCCAGCAGAAGAGGACTGCTGTCATCTCTAACTATTTTAAAACTCTGAACAGATGTTAGACTGCACAACATAACAAATAACTTCAGACGAGTAAGATGAGACAATTTTTCTAAGACATTCATAAAATTCAACTATGTTTTTTTTAAATCCTGTAACTATTCCAAAGCCAAAACCTGAATTTTTACAATGTAGATATTCTACAGCCTACCTGAATTTTTCATTGCCCCTAAAATATTATTCCTTAGTGGTAGGGCCCATAAGAATTACATAATTTTTTTTTTTTTTTAATATACAATATCACTGAAGGTCCCAAAATGATATTTTCAAATTTTTTTATTTAAACCACAAAAGAAACCCCCTTTTTATGCATCTGAATTATTAGTCCTTATTTTCAGGGCTCTAATACGTGAAGGTCTAACAGTCAATGGAACTGGCACTTGGTCTCAGAGGCTGATCCTGTCACACTCTGAACTTACTTTCTTGCTCCAAAGAAGCACTCAACCACGTCTAACTTTCACATCACACTTTCAGTGTGAAGTTTCAATAGAAGCACCCCCACATCAAAATTTATGTGATTTTTGGGAATGCTGAATGAATAACATCTCTTATATCACAAAATATTTCCTAATTATGACCTGTATCCCAACCCTCTACTGGACAAATTACAGCTTCCCTGAGGCAAAACCAACTCCAAAAACCCCTCAAATTCTCAAAACTTGATGCAAATATGTCCAGCACCCATTTATCCTGAGAAGTGCATTGTACACATTTACACGGACAGAGAGCTTCCCACTGCTTCAGAGAAGCTGCACAAGACTCCTGGTAATAACAAACCCTCAGTACAACTGCAGTCATACATCTAGGACTTACACTTAATCTAGGATCTAGCTGGACTGTGTTCTAGGTCCTTAATCTAAGACTTAAGTGGATTGGAGTTCGCTATTTCCTTATATATTTCTGAATTTTCTTTCAGAAGAATAACCTATGATTCTAAGATTTATTTTGCAATTTACTTTCCACAGGAAAATCAGGAAATTATCATCATTGTAGTCTAAGCTCAGCCACTTTCTAGTGCTTAATCAGCAATCTTTTCTTTTCCTTAACGGAAAAAAAAAGTCATGTTAATTGTTTTAAATGAAAGAATAGGTGTATTAATTGAAAAAATGATGGCTTGATTGAAAATGTATTGAGATAACACCACCAGGCCTGAAATACACAAATTTAAACTATGCAAAGGATTTAAAGTCTTGTGAGCTAACTCAGTGAAGCTGGTTTCAGTATGAATACATGGGTATAGGAGCTCAGAAGTGCACACTATTTTTGGGCTGTAAGACAATTTCACAGAACACAGTTAAAGCAAGTAACAATAAACCAGACAATATTGAAATTAAAAGATTCCTAAGAATGCTGCAACTTTTTATAGAGCCTTTTATTCACAAAGCCTGTTTTTTTGAGAATGCTAACATCATCACTTTTTGCGTCTTTTGGTACCAGAGATTTGCCCTGCTGGATATAACTTAAATAAATTATAAAACATTATCTATTTTTATAGTATTTATATATAAGATGTCACATACCATAAGGTTCATGCCACTGTGGCTTCTAGGCTATCAGATACCCAAGAATAAGTATCAACAGATTTTCTTCATGAAGGCTGATATCCAGAAATGAGCCATAGTCCATCACTCATTAAACATACAAAGGAAGACAGTAAGTATATTAAAATATAAATACTCAGAATGAGGGTGGAAAGCACAACTGGACTATCATTTTCAGCTGTGACTGACCACAGGTTGCACAGTTGGCTGACTTTTGTAAAACAGTAATTTAAAAAAAAAATAAATAAAATAAAATCTGAAGGTGCCTGCAGCATGCCCCAGTGATATCTTTATCATGGGCTGGGAACCATCTGGAACAGCTCCAGGAGATCACGTGCCAAGAACAGCTGGATAGGAACCAGCCACCCAAACACTTCCAGTCATTCAAGCATGCATTCATACGTTTTCTTTGCTTTTTGAAATATTTATTCACGTCTTAAATGAAAAAAATATAAAATCGTGTCACAGACAGCTGGATTCCTCCCTCCCCCACCAAATTTACATCATTGAAAGATTTGCTGTTCTTTATTCCTTTTCAAATGCAATATGGATACACAAAAGTGCAAATTTAGCACATAGAGGAAGTTATCTAAGCAGAAAAGAACAGTGCAAGACCTCCCTCTTCCAGACAAATCTGAGAATAACTAATGATGAAGTTTTTTTCTCATTCTGATTTCAATTAATCCTCTATTCTGCTACGAGCCACTATCAGTGCAGCAATCCCCTTGTTCATTAACTCCCAAAAATCATCATCACCTTAGGGAGAATGAGACTCTCTGCTCTCTGTCTCAGCACTAACCTGGAATCACAGTGAAAAATGCTGCACAGACTGGTTCTCCATTGCTGCTCTAAAATTATCACTTTTCTATAAAGAAAACATATTTCATCATTTCCTCCCTTTCTTAGGAGTGACAGCCATATTTTAAAATGTTTTCTGAGAAGAAAAAAGTATCAACAAAACATTCTTTTATATGCTTCACCGTTTTCTTACTAACTTTTTCAATCAGAAATCTCCAACTCAGAAGTCCCACCTACATACTGGGCTGCAGAGCATCCTCTCGATTTTTTCCCAGGCCAATTATGAATTGAACGACTTTCTTGCTCTACCAGTATTTGTAGAGAGTCACAAAAGAAGGCTGATTTATGGATTTATGAAGTCTGGAGTTACCAATCTGGATAGCAGAAGACAAAGAAAAGAATTGCCTCACTGGCAAATGCTGCTGGCAGAAGGACTGATGTGGACACCAGATGTGGTCACCAGGGCCAGCATCTTCTTTTTTCCTTTTCAGCACTGATCTTCCTGATTAAACTGCTTGAACACCAGTTTTGCCTGTATCACTGCTTTCATTCAGCCTCAGGTTTTTGTTTTAAGTTGTGTGACAATTTAACAGCCCCAGCTATTTAAATGACACAGGTACCTTGATGTAGAGGACACAACCATTATATCAATGCAATTTACAGATGGATGCAGAGGCCAAGAAAAGAAACTATGTGCCTAACTTGAACTCCATTCCCTTAAAATATCTGGTAGATATGCCCTAAATTTTGACATTAATAAGAGAAAATAAAATGTTGCATTCATACTTGTCTCTGAGCACCTGAAGTTTATCATTTGCATGCTTTTTAAAAAAACTAACAAACTTGTGTGAATGAAAGCACAATGAAAGTAGGAAGCTTGTTTGGGCAAAATACAATTTCTCTGTGGATTGCAGTGCCATATTACTGGAGGCAAATGAAATGAAAACCCAATGCAAATCAAACTGGAAATAAAGGAAGCCTGACAGCCAGCGATCAGGAGAATCCCCTTTTCCAAGGATTCCCTAGAATTTCACCACAGACCCAAGGCAGCTGAGCCTCCTGTGCATTGCAGGAGAGCTTTGCATGCCTGGGTATGATGGCAATGACATGGCAACTGCACCAAACACAGGCTGCACAGTTAATATTAAATTGGCATTTTGCCTATGGCAAAAGCATCACCTTCTTCACCAGCAGTTCTAACTGGAATTTAAACTAGCTGTCATACATATTTATGTATATTCATATATATACACACACACACACTACATTTTGAAAGCACATAACTCTTACATATATCTCACAAAGATTGGAAAAAGGAGAAAAATCCCTTGTGTAAAGGACTAACACACCTCTGGCTTGCAAGCCCTCAACATGGCTGTAAATGATTTAAAGACTTCTGCAATTTTGCAGCAAGTGTGTGGGTTTACATACACAACATCCATTAAAAAAACCCAAAACCACTGAACTGAGAAATATTAGCCTATCACTGTCTTCAATAAAACATAAAAATTCTTCATCCTGAATTCTTTCTTCTTGAAGAAAACACTTTATAAGGAAAAAGTGCTCACAATTTACTCTGCAAAACAAAATTTTTGACAGCCACCTCTCACTACCTTTTGTTAAATAAACTATAGGTTCAAACAAGAAACCACCATGACAGAACTGTGCTTAATTGATTTCCCTAAGGCTGGTGCTAGAGTGCTAATCATAGTTTACTTATAAGAAAATGAAATGATTGCATTTGGTAGAAGCAATGTTCAATTGAACATGTCCATAGCCTTTTGAGAAAAGGCAGAGAGAGAGATTTCCTGGCAAGTAATGGGAGTTTCATGCTAGTCAACCCACCCTGAGGATCACCCCATGGTGCCTGTTTTACTATTTGTTTAATTTTCCAAAGCTCCCACAAACATAAGAGAAATAAAGGATTTCACGATGTCGAATCCTTGTCACTACACATGGATTCATTTCATTTTGGCATCTCTGCAACATGACACTGCTAAAAAGCAACAATAACTCCAGTATAATTAATTAATCCAAAGAATTGCATGAATAACTTCCTTCTTCACTGACAACAAGCAGACCCACGGAAATTTAGAACATCTAAAACATCCTCAGTTTCCATCTGAAATAAATATTTGGCAATGACACAAAAGCTATAACTATTTGATTGTTTTGCCATTTCTGCTTTTATCAGTTTCTATTGATTATCACTTGGATGTATCAATAAAACACGCTGCCGATTTGATGGTGGCTGTCACACTTTTGTGGTTTTATCATGAAACGTTATTCCATATGCAGCACACGCAGGGGTACAATACGTGCTAATTGAAAAGGACAGCAGTGCCTGGAAAGTCACTGATGTGGAACTGGTTAATGCCCTTTCTCCACTTGAGAACCACAGAACCATGGGAGTGCATTTTTCTAGAACTCCCACTTCATTCAGCATTAAGAGGAAAGAATGGGTAAAGTAAAAATGTTATACCCCATGGGCAGAAAAGGCTGTAATCATGCAAAGAATAGATTTTACAGTCAGAGCAACAATATCCCCAAGAGAGAATGAATACCCCACTCTATTGTCCATGCACGTGATAAGAAAAAAAAATGTTCTCAGATGAGATGAGTATTCAGACTTCTTTATATATCAATGTTATTAACAGATTCAGAAGCTGCATTTTTTGGAGAGAAGATCCTGCATCCTGGCAGAATAATCCTTTTCAATATTACAGATCTATTTAATAAAGTTATTGTATATCTGGATTTCTACAAAGCATTTTATGTAATAGCACCTGACATACTTATTAAAACTTTCCTTATGTGGAAATAACTACTCATATATTAGCCTGATTAAGAGGTGCCTCAGACTTCCGTAAGAAAAATCACTCAGGTCTTCTGCATGACTGGCTGGCTCTTAGTTTTTGAGCTTGTTTGGGGAAAAAAAAGGGGGGGTTACTGAGGCACTTTAAAAATAAATAAAAACAATACTCAAAATTTTGACGATGAAAAATTATGATGGCAGAACTAAAGCAGGTGTCTTAGAAGGAACCTGGAGCTAGATTAATACAAAATTATTAAAAATTTCAATTCTGTATATAATAAGATTTTATTAAATTTCAATTCTGAACAAAAGTCAAACCTGATTAATGAACCCTTTCATAGCTCTGAAGAAAATAATAGCATTAAAAACCTGCTCTCTCCATTGGAACTACTACACTGAAATAAGAAGCATATCACTCTAAAATCACGTAGAAAATAATGGCAAAAACTACAAGGGGAATCAATCTCTTTTTTCTAGTAAGTTTCTCTAAGTTCTGTACTGCACAAATTCATAAAACTGGTACAAGGTTTACAAGACAGAATAATAATTGTTTCATAGAAATGTTGGAAACAATCTATTGCTATATAAAATGAAACAAATCTCACTGCAGTTTAGCTAGCATTGTTTACAGTTACACAAACATTTAAAAGGCATTTACTTGATGCATCTTAGTCCAGTTCTAGATTATTTGTCTCACACTTAGTTTCCAACAGGAAAAACTGCTGCCAGAAACTTCCATCTCGTGTCAGAATTACTCCTTCAGACTGGGCTTATGGAAATGGCTGAAAAATAACCTGATTTGTTCATTATCACACCCTGAGGGCATCACAGAAAATAGGCACTAAAGGGTTATAATTAAAGTTTTAGTTGTCAGTGCCCTTAGACAAGAATTTTACAGAGACAAACACTGTCACCAACTACCTCCAAAGCAGCTGATTCCATAAAGAAATACATCTTAGCCCGAAAGTCAAATCGAATATGGAGAAATTTCAAGAGTGAGTCAAAGACTCAAAAAGTCTAATCTGTTAATAAGAAAAGCCCCTGATGAGAGCCGATCACTACTGATCTGCCATGTCAATTAAAGCTGAAATCATACTTAACCACTGTGAAATAATCCCATATCTTCAAAACAAATTGCTTTCCCGAGTGAATAGAAATTCAAAGTGAAGACTAATTTAAGATGATTTACTTTAGAATGCCTAGCACATTGGTATTTTCTCTGTTTTTAGTAAATTCAGTCCTGTTAAAACACAGAAGGAAAAGGTTAATGCTCACATGTCAGCTGACAGATTAAATCAGGTTTGCATCAAATGGCAAAAAGAATGGTTCTGTGACATTTAACAGCACAGAGAAGGAAAAGTTTCAATAATTAGCTCCAGTGAGAGAAGTGGAAGTGGGAGAGGGAAGGCTAGGTTTGGAAGAAAGTGCATGTGAGGAGGCACAAACCTTAGCAGATAATAGGAATTGTTAATGAAAAAAAACTGTGCTTGAATCTCTTTGTTGTGGAAAGAAAATGAAGTGGTAGAAAACATGCAAGAAGGAGAAATGAAGGTACAAAGAAATAAAATTTGAACTTTGATGCAAAAAGGAGAAAAAGGAATCCATTGCCACACACAGGGCAGTAATCAATCAGAAGTCAATTTTCCAATATTTTGAACTGCAGATAGAATCCTTTCTTTTTGCTGAGAAATATCAAGGACCAAACTCATTAACAAAAAGAATCGTAAAGTCCTACATTAGCTCCACAGCTGTGACCTCTGAAATATTCAGAAATAGCTATATTTAGGAATCAATAAAAGCACAAGTTCTCTGAACGTAGATGGATCCCACCTCCATCAGAGCACAAACTGCTGCAAGATCAATGCTTCAGCCTCAAGTGTCTCCCAGAATCACAGAATGGGTGAGCTTGGGAGGGACCACAGTGGCTCATCCCAGAGCACACTGCACAGGAGTCTTCGTGGATTCACATCCCTTGCTCCCTTCATTGGCATGCAAATTGACTGAATTTCCAGAGGGTACAAAATCCATTTTCAAAACTGAGAGTTTAAGACCACCTGGTGCAGAGAGCTTTTTCCTTCCTACCCATCACACACAACAGAGCTCAAGATTTTTCTACAAAAATAAGAATAGTCTGGATCCTACAGAGCCCTTGCTGTTGCTTCGCTAAATTTGCCGCAGAGGAATTTCTGTGTCCTTTAATAATCCCAACAGATACAGGAAGATAGACATGTGAAAGAATAGGGTTCTGTCAAGGTTTATTTCCCTTTCTTACTGACATTCAGTAAAGTGAAAAAGTGACACATAAGGGATTAAATGTCCTAATTGTATTGCGTGGTTATGACTATTTGGGATTAAACATGTTATAAGGAGATAACAAAACAAGATACGTCCCATACAAATGGACCCATCTTACATCTTATTTTTGTCATGAAAGCTCAAGAAAGTAATTATAGAAGATTTGGAAAATGTACTTTATAGTTCTCTAACTCCTTCTTATTTACAATCTTTCAAGTCTGAGTATGCAATACCTTATGGAGCAATACTGCCAATTCTGCTAGTGTCTTTTTCTTATTTTTTAGCTCAAAGTAATGGAGAGTTCAAAATTTCTCACTGTGCTGTATGACCATTTCTAAGCATTTTAATTTCATTAAAAAATGTGCCACATTCCTGGGTCTTTCTTTCTAAGCTGGTAGTCAAAGGCACATTTTTCGTGCTATCATTTGTCTATCTCATCTCTCATTATTTTTATAATCTTCATTATTTTGAATTTTTTAAAAAAAATATAGATTAGATTTTTACAAAATAGTTGTAAAGGCATTTGGATAAAGCTTTAAGGATGATTTCTTCTTTTTTTGAGTTATCTATATGAAAACAATAAACAGATATTAAAAGTCTTGGAAAAGCTGCCATAAACCCATAAATTACAAGGTGTATCTTTTAGCAATAATGCTCCAAGGTCCCAAAACTAAACTTTACTCCATTGGCTTGAAACTAAAACCTGTTAGAGGTCAAGATATCCTGACTATAAGGAAGAGTGCAAACAAGACAAATCCGGCCCAAACGTGGCTTGGTAGTACAGCTGTAATCAGGGTGAGGCTGGGAATCCCAAGGGAAATTTGCTGTCATTATGAACACTTCTGACACCAAATTTATTTTCTGTTCAACACTAATTGCATTATCTCAACAGCTGTTTTTTCCACATTCTCTTCCTGAGAAAAGCTCAGCACTGTTCTGGTCCAAGAGGAAAAACAACCTTCTACCTCTGGCTTCTGGAGTCAGCCAAGAGCAAGGATGTGTTTTTTTTTTTCAATAGGACACCATAGAAGCAATATTAGAAATCAACCAATATAAAGAAAAACTACATAATTACATGACACACAAAAAGTAAATATGCTTTGTTTTTCCAATTTATTAATTTTCTGCCTTACCACATCTTTTTTTTCTAAAAAAATCAGCTCTGACTTTTAATTTTGTGGTTTGCATTAACTGATGCCATTATTGATATTATTAACCTCTCACTACATTTCTCTTGACAAAAACCAAGGCTCATTTATAACTATGCTCAATCCCATAGGGGAAAAAAGAGAAAAGGTTCTTAACTGAAGATGTGGTGACCTGACTAGAATATTTCAGCAAATTTTAATACAGTTTCTACATCTCTATCACTCTAACAGGAAAATTTAAGTCGGGTGAAAATACAGCTGATCAAATACAATGGTACTCGGAGGCAAATTTTGTGAAATATTCATCACTTAGGTTCTACTTGCCCCAAAGGAAAGGAGACACTTCACAGAATGAATCTACTGCTCAACTTAACCAAATACCTCATTAACCCAGGGGGAGCAACCTGTTAATTGAACAAGAAAAATTATATACACATCATGTAGAATTGCATGCTTGAGACCACCCCAGCCAACTCAAGGAACAAAACACCGAAGCAACCACAGGACTGAGAGAGAAGCACGTCTCACTTGGCCAGACTGTGGACAAAATATTATAACATTGATGTCTTTCAGTGCAACCTTCTATGACTAAGAGCCAGAACTACCAGCACTTACAAGCAAAACAATTGCTCTGTGAGCAATTGCATTAAGATTTCAGCCTTACCACCTCCATTGTTGAATGAATAAAGGGCAGATCATTTTAAAACGGAAAGACAAAGTGAATGAAGTAAAAACAAAGTAAATCTTTAATTAGGTAAGTCCTCTTTTGTTGCCTGGTTTGGGCAAAAGCACTAGACCATATGTTTCAAGTGTCTAAATCTGCCTTCAGGTTCCCGATGAATATGTCTCTGTGGGGCTGTTTCTGTCAACGGCTACACTTTTTTTATGGCTTAGAATTTGCTTGCTGGAAGCCACCTGCTAATAACACCACTCCAAATTAGTAGGGTGCTTGGGAATTTGGACACAGATTAGAAAGTAATTGAGAGGGTGGACTAAATCACATCTAGAAAGCATTGTCTCCACGTCAAGCTACTTCCTTCTTGTTTTGGAAATAATTTCTCTTTAGGACATTCAAGCCATCAAATAATGAGTGGAAAGATGGGCTGTTTTCAGTTCTGTAACTGAGCAGTCAGTAAGCTCCATTTCCAATTCCCTCTCCACCTTTGCCACACACTGTTTCAGGCATGCACAGATACTATACCAACCCCTGTGCGGAGAGTTACCATGAATATCAAGCTATAATAAATTCTGATCTCCTCCACGTCACTGCAATGCCTCTGCACATCTAGAAGATGGAGAAATCTAACCATGACAGGATGCTCAGATAACTATGGCTGAGCACAACACAGGACCTCATCTGTCACTGGAGACCTGAGATGCTCCCCAAATAAGTCTGTCTCTCCTGGCTGAAGTCTCTTTTCATTAGCCCCTGCCAGTTACTGCACTCCTTTTAAATCTGTTTTGACTTGCTCAGCCTTGCACTTGGCCAGGGAGCAGCACTAACCAAAGGCACCATCACATCACTGGGATTTACAGCTCCCAGCACTCAGCCAGCATCCTTTCTCAAACCTCTCTCAGCCAGAGACACCCTGGGCACATGTTAACCATTCACCTTGAATCTCACCAAGCCTTATTTTTCACAGAGCAGATATCTTAGTGACTGTGAACACTGGACAAAAAAATAAACTGTGATACCTGTGGAGTATTGAAAGCCCATCAGTGAGCCTTGGGTCTTTTGCCCTAACAGTATTCCAAGGAATATAGTGGCTTTGTAAATAACTGAAAAGGGCAGCTTCCACAGCATTTAAGTTTCATACAACGGCTACTAAGTGACTGTAGTTTGAAAAACAACTCATGTGAAGTTCAGCTAGCACCTCAGAAACCTACAAAGTTCGATGTTATGGGGTTTTTTCTTTTTTTTTTTTTCTGTTAAAATGATAAGGGTTTAGCCTCCTGCAATAGGTAATAATGAAAAAGAATTCTTTAAAGGTCAGCAGGGAATGGTCTGTTTTTACAGAGCCAATGAAATGTAGCAGTTTTTTAATAGCCATTGATCTCTGAGGACTGAGGCAGCTGTGGATAATATTTATTTTTAGCTATATTCATGTAATCGTTTGTGTAATACCTGCCCATAATAAGGAGAAAAAACCCCACTGTTTCTGCAGTTTATATTGTTTTAATGATTGGACATGGTTTATTTGGGACAAAGCCCGTGGTTACACCAGCTTATTCCAGCACTAGGGTTTATTTCAGCAGATCAATAGCACCCTATGGTGCAGCAGCCCTAAAGAGAACAGAGACCATGGCTGTGACACAGCCCTCATCCCTGCTGGCTGTGACACCACTGCAGTGATGAGCCCTGATGAGACCAGTTTCCTTCAAGCACGGCATTACAACAGTCTAGAATTCACACTTCCACCTAGAGTTTGCTTTTCCTGCTTACACCAAGAGAACGGATCTGAGAGCAGCAAAGTGCAGTTTGCTGAAGCAGAAGCAAAGTCCTCCACCCTCACGGTGGGAGGAAATTGAGGGCACACTTCAATTTGATCTGCTCTCCCCCCACTGCAGTGCTGCTCCTGCAGACAGACCACAGAGGGTACTTAACACTTCCAGAAGGGGTAGGAGCCCCTTGGTTCTAGTAAACATGATGCCAACTGAGTGTGCTTTCATCACTGTGTAACACCAGACTTTCTCTATGATTTTTCTTTGACGTTTACTCTTTTTCACATTTGGAGACCTTGTGTATCCAAACATCTAAAAAAGCAAACCTTACTTCTCAGAAGACAGCATTTGGGTTACTTTTTCGTTAATTTGGGAGAAAGTAATGCATCTCTGATAACTTTGACAAAATCTTTTCAGGGAGAAGATGATTTATAATTGACCCACAAAGAGCAGAGTTCAATACATGCATAAAAATGGGAACTCCACCTTACTGAAATACAGATAGGCACGTGGGTCATATTTAATGACACGACTAAGCTAGATGTAAATGACCATTTAAGAACAGTCTTTCAGACATTAGGGTATTTTATCTCAGGTCCTAAAGATTAAGACTGTGGTCTGAAGCTCAGGTCCTAGAGCTTCTTTGACTGAATGATGTTCCAGCTGGGAAGTTTTAGACGAGTCAGAAACATACTTTCATCTTCACACAATAGCATCAGAGAGACAAAGAACTTTGAATGCTGAAGTGCATTTCTGTTATAAATTCTTGCACACAAAGGTTTGTTCTTTGCTAATTATTGCCTTAGCTATGATGAAATTAATTCATTTGTAGTAGTAAAAAAAATATTTCAGTAACATGGCATGATTAACATTTAACTCCTCAGATCAGTAAACAGTGAAAATTGGTACTAGAGTTTAAGTGGGTACTTAACCGAGAAGTAAATGAATACAGAACTTTCTCAATGCAGTACAACACACATTTCACTGCATTTGCACGATCATTATTCTTCAAAATACTGACATTAACAGCCATGCAAATGACACCATCATTTTCTGTCCCTTTACTGGTCTTTTCCTACATGATTTTCCTTGAATTGATAAATTTAACTTACAAATTCTATAGAAACTTTCACTAAGAATGTCAAAGATCTTTACAAAGTGAATTAATCAAATAATCAGAGCATCACAGTGAGGTATTTTATGCAAGGCTATAGCAAAATATGAATGCAAATCTGGAATACATATACAACAAGTAAATTCAAATGTCATGATAAAAACTGTACATTGTAATTTGGGTGTAATTGAGCCTGAAAATTGGTAAGGACATAAAAAAATAAAGGCTTGGGTAGGGGATTTTTTTTTTTAGGAGTAATCCTTTCTTTCAGACACAGTACAAAATGAGAGAAAAATAAGGAAAATAGAGCTCTGCGAAAAGTCATTTCCATTCTTTATGTGATGGTCTTAAAGTAATCAGCAAAGTCTGTATATTGAATAAAACGAGTCCTGGGTACTTAGAACTGCATTGCTGATTATGGACTCTGCTTTACTGTTCACTTATTTACCTTTTCCATTCCTTTGCAAGGAGTGCCTGTGCCTGAAGCTCCCCTACAGCAACACAGACTGGGGAGGGCTCCTCCACAGGCAGTGACTTCAGGCGTATTTGGGACAGCAGCTGCACTGTGAGGCAGCCTAAGCATTGTATCCTCATACAAGGATAAACAGCAATCATATAATTAATCAAAATATTACCTATGGCCAGAGGCCTCATACCCATACTCATTACATTAAGTACTGACCTGTCCAAAAAGCTGAAGTGGAAGAAACAGAGCTACCCCAGCTGCAACCCCAGAATACAAGAAGTCATGGAAGACATTCCATTATTTTATTTATAACACTATAAAATGAAAATTGTTAATTAACATCTCAAACATTCTCACAAGGGTTGATGTTCAATATACAACCCTGCCACAAACACCTGCCAGTTCAACATGAAAAAATAAGGCCTGCTAATTCTCAAATTCATCATAGAAAATTAAGAGAACTTCGAATTTTTTTAAGTGATATCTTGAGAGGTATGAAAAAGAAGAAATGGACAAGTTTATGCTCATTTTAAAAAAAAATCCTTCTTAAGTAATACTTAGTTATTATAAGGAGATAGTAGAAGTTTTCCCTATCAGCAGAGAGGAATCAAACTTGAAGGAAGCCCGTAGTATCTATAATTCACCTTCTGTCTCTGCACATCGTTGTATGGAAAGTTTATGCTGCAGAACAATTGACCAGCTAATGGGTTAAAGTCTACACCACAGAGATAATTCTGTCTCAAATTATAAATCAAGAGTTTACTTTTGCTGCTAAGGTGGAGGAGTCTTTGGTAGCTCAAATCCAGCTTGTTCATGCTTGAAAGATTTCTCATCAGAGCTATTTGCAAAATATTTATCAGAAGTATTATAATGTGAGAGGCCTCATTTCAACAAAACTCAGCAAAACATGCGAACCTCAAGCCTGTGAATTCAAGAGAACTAGTTATTTTTTTCAGGTGATTTCCTTAGATCAGGACCTAAAATCCAAATCCCAGACCATAGCTCCAAAATATGTTCATGGTAGACTTCCCTTTAATTCTGTGTGCTGTGCATATCACATGCACATGACTTTCAAACTTTTCTTTATTTTGGCTGAAAGCAAAGGATCAAGAGTATTCCACAAAAACAGGCTGCACAACACTGATATTCTGGACAAGAGAGGATGAAGTGTGTATCTCTACACAGGAACCTTGCTTCACATAACATTACCCATTTTCAAAAATATGTCTCTGATTCAGCGAGCTCTAATTATCTACTCCCCAATCCAAAACTATTTAGAATCACATTCATTGTATGAGTGAGTTTGTGATTCACCATTACTCCTCCTGCTTTTCTAGGCACAGGCAAGCTACATCCAAAACATACACTCTGGTGAGCAAGAAAATGGAAAAGCCATACAAAAAGTGGGGTCTCCTTTCCTTCAGCACCATACTAAACAAGTAAACGTTATTTAGAAAGACCTGACTACATGTGCTTGCCCAAAAGGCTGCAAGAAGAGACCAAATGCTTCAGAACAATAAAGCAAGCTTTTAGTCCTCTCTCATTTAGCAGTTTCTGCTCTGCAAGGCAGGGCTGCAGCGAACAGGGCACGTTGGACCTGCCACTGGGATCTACTATCAGACATGATAATATCTGATAGTACAGCAAGAAGCAAATGTTGGTTGCAGATCTATTTCACAAACCCTAAAACTGCAGAAATAATTTATTTCTGTTGCAAAACTACTACCCACACACTCTTCCCCAGCTACAAATTTTGGCTGCCACAGAAACCCTGTCTCACCCAGTGCTCTGAAACTCAACAGTGGCACCCAGCGGCTACTCTTTATCACATCCAAGTACCTACAATACACCAGGGAGGTTGTGAAGCACTTAAAAGCATCTTTTTGTTTAAATACATGTACAAATTATTCCCATTAAAAAAGGCTCTGCTATCTCTGCCCCCTTTTATGACGTTAATTTTCTCATTTCAATTTTCAATTGATTTCATGTTCTATTTTCTTTTGCTTGTTTGGGTTTTTTTATTCTTTTTTTTTTTTAAATTTTATTTTATACTACATCTTTCTAATCAGCTGGGCATTATTCTAACAGCCCTTCTTGGCTCTGTACAACAGTAGTTGCTGATTAAGCCTTCCCCCCAGTTTAAGAGTGTTTTAGATTGTTTAAATGTCTGTAGTCAAAACACCAGAGCACTAGAAGCAAATTCTGCATTTTAAAAATCAAATAGTAACATAAAAGCTAGGAAATACAAAGACTGATTTATTTGATTTAAAAAAAAAAAAAAAAAAGGGGAGCTGCTAAACCCTTTTTCTGTTAAATAACGTGACAGATCTTTTCTAGAACCCGGAGTTGAATTCTTGTCCGTAAGAGTTCACAGGTAAGGCAACAAAAGTATGGGTGATAAAATAGATGACAAAAATATATAAACCTGCACAAAGATGATGTACACAGCACCAATCTGAGCCTATTAAGTTGCATTTAGATGTGTATTTGTTCTAGGGTTTAAAAATTTACCATCATCCTTGAGATCAAGCTTTAAGCTCAAAACCCAACATGTCAGATGACAACAGTGCACACATCAAGGAAAATCTCTTCTGACAACCTCAGCTCTGAATTTACAGTACAAATTTGCATTTATTACTTCCATATGAAGATGCCAGGCGTGCTTTTGCTTCTCCTGGTTCATATCTGATTCCCTGAAATATCCTGCTGTTGTTTTCAAAAATCTCTTGCATTTAGAGGACATAGTAAAATATCTTGTCATGGTCATCAGTATTGCAACAGGACACTGGGGAAGGGCTCTGGAAAGCTGCTGAGGAGCATAAACTGGGAGGGGTGTGTGAGAGTACTCTTTTTTCCCTAAATTTTACAGAGCATAAGAAGCTGCCCACATTTTTAGCTGTGCAGAGCAGTACAGTTCCCTGAGCAACAGAAATGGCCTGCTTGCAAAAAGTAGACAATTCACCTGCCTGTTCCTCAGGAGGTCGAATGGCCAAAGCCTTTCCCCCTGGAAGCTGTACTTCACTGATAACCACACAAGAAAATAAAAATTGACCAAGGTTTCCATGGACACTGACTGAAATGAAGCAGTGCCTTGGTGACAGAGCCATTTCTTCCCCGAGCTTTCTCAGTCTCATTGCAGGTATTGAACGAGGGAAGCACCGCGCTATCTAAAAGCAGAGAATTAATAATTTACCCTCAGTAAAAATACTCAAATTCTCTGCTACACCACCCGCTCCAGCATTCCCCACAGACCTGACCAGTGAGCAAGGTGCAGCAGGTAAGAGTTCTGAGAACATCCCACTCTACTCCAAGTATACATAAGGACGCGATAACAACTTATCATATTATTAAAAATGCACAGCCATATATAGGACAGCAATCTAAGGAAACATAGAGCAAGTGTGGTTTATGTAACTACCAAATGTTTTGGACATATGGTAAAATATTGGGCAAATACCTATCCATTTTAAAAATATTTTCCTGGGAAAAGATGCCTCTAAATCCATTGTAACCCCTTCAAGCATATCCTAATTTTAATCAGAAATTCTGCACTGGGTGGAACACTCCTTGCAGAATAAAAACAGCCAAAAGAACCAGCCAAAAAACACCAGAAACCAAAGATGATGTAGAACCTGGGGAGCTGGGACCTAAAATTACAGACTCTCTGGTCTAAGTTTGTATAATGTTACTGGCCAACATTTGTGCCTGATAAATCATTACTCGTCTAATGCAGATGGCTGAGCAAAAATTATATTATTCCAAGAAGTCCTCCATTTTAGATGTTAAATACCACAGAACAACAAAAGAAATTATTCCTGGCCCCAAGCAAAAAATATTTCATTTTCAACTAAGAATCTTAAATAAGAGTTAGGAGCTTAAATGCCTCATTTAATCCAAATCCTAGCACACAATGGTGGCATAACTCTTACCTATGATGTGAGAAGATGCTTCTCAGGACAGGAAAATTCATCTCCAAATTGACACTGGTTTTGTAGTCCTTTCCTACTTCAAATCACACTTATTTGCAGTGAAATCCTGGTAATTATACTAATATCAGGAAAGGTGAAGCTGGGATTTTTCTCTATCCTCTATTTCCAGCACTCCACCCCTTCCTAGCTGAGAACTAAGCCTTTCTTCCTCTCTGAAAACATCCTATTTCTAAGGGGTTCATCAGACTTCTTTGGCAATAGATGCCACCCTGCAAGAAGCTGGGATCTAAACTGAAAAGTTTAAACTCATATTCATGTTGAAAAGGAAAAAGCATTACTTTTCAGATATGTTTTCCATATGTGGCTCCAATGAACCAATGAGTCCCTGCACTTCAGATAATTTCTGCAACCTCTGGCTCCTTACACTGGCATACTGCAAACCCCTGAGGTCCAGCACACACCAGCAACCTCTGCCTTTGGTTTTCATGGGAGTGACAGGGTTTGGTTGGGTGAGGCACTAAAGAGAGGTTCCTTTAGCCAAAAGTTTGGAAAATTAGAGAAATAAATAATCTTCGCTGTTTCTTTACTGTCCACAGTAGCTCTGAAGTGTAACTAAAATTCAATTATGTAGGTCCTTCCTGCCCTAAAATTATGCAGCAGCTGTTTTCCAAATGCAGTTGTTTGGAAAATGCTATGCATTTGTAATAATTATTCCAAATACTGATAGCAGTTCTTTGCTGTGATTATAACCAAAAAAAAATAGTCATCATCTATTACTAGATATTTTTTCCTTGAACAAGCTATATCATATTGCCTTTTCCAGCATGGAAACAACACTTCACAAACACCTCTCTAAAGCAGGCTTCTGGATTAACTTGCCAGCCTAAAGGAACTTAGCACACACTTCCCATTGAGAGGCTGCAGATTTTTCTGAAAAGTCAAGTCCTAAACTAGCAGGATCCCATAAATACAATTGTATTTGTAAAGATACGTACAGATCCATTCTTTTCTTAAATAATAAGCGTTGACATCACAATCTCATTCAAATCATCGAATTTAATTTAGCTCTTGCTTTGCACCAAAGCATATATAAAGAAACCCTCCATCTGTCACTGCAGGAATGACTTCTCTCCCTAAAATACCTTACATATCCACAGAAAACCAGGCCTAAATAATGATTCATTGCGATAGAATAACTGCACAAAAGGCTGCTTTAGTATCTGCATGTAAGTACTCAAAATACATAAAAAGTCCAGTGTGCATTGATAGGATTCCCAAAGGCATCCCATTGGAAGTGGAAAATGCCTCCTATTAAAGTACTCCCCTTCCCAATTAAGAACCAAATGCAAAATTCAGTAGGTGTCCAAGAATTTAGAGAGTACAAATAAAAGAGCTGTTTTCTGTTATGCTGATCAGTAGACAGCCATGGCTTAATCTGCTCATTAGAAGAGAAATATCTTGCCTGAATTAACAGATCTAATACCTAATCTGTTGTACCACATGCACTACCCTATTAGTGGGAAAATTATGGGCAAACCCAGGCAGAGACCCACACACAATAAGGTGCTTAGCAAAGCCAGGCAGTGCCTCCCAGTATCTGCACTTAGCAATGGCCTACAGAGGTTTCAAACACCAACACTTTGCTCAGTTAAAGCCTCATTTTGTTTCCATGCTGGTTTTATTGCATCTCAGAATGACTTGAGCTCTTGAGGATGTGATCCAGCCCATTCTTTCTCAGGCATAGCATGCACTAGGTTCAATTCCAGCAGATGAAGAGACAGATGAAAATATTAGTAAGGTGAGAAGAAAGCAACGCCAAACCTCTAAAACCTCATGATGTTCTCACCCAGGCTTCTCTATCCCCGACAAAGATGAAACAAAAACATTACAGTATTTGTTTTTGTCATGATTGTTAGAAATCCTGTAACTGAACAAAGCACAGAATTGTGGCAATCACGTGGATCTGCTCATCTGCTTTCCCAGCTGCTGTTTCTCCCTGCGCTGTGTCCATCGCTGGATGGCTGAGGACAGTGCCAGCAGTCTCAAGGAAAGGCTAAACAGGTTGCACAAAGCCCTGAGCAGCTCCTCCAGGTCATGCCCTGTTAGCAAAACTGCTATGACACAGCTACACACAGTGAGACCTCAGTCTTCAGAAATGCCAGCATGGAACTTGCACGAGTGCTAAATTCACTTGCAAAAGGGAAAGAGTTTAAGGCTCCCATGATGTAACTTTGTCTGTTGAAGATATTGATTCAGTATGATGAAAATGTTTCATACATTTGCATTCATATCATATTCTTAATGGCTCCAAAGAGTTATTTAATGTCAATTAAATGCTATTATAGTGTCAAAGGGAGTTCATTTTCAATAGATATTATTCTTCCTTAATACTCTGTTGCAGTAGTTCTACACTTTTATTTCAGTAACAGTACAGCAAAAGTTAACTGCCTACAAATGAACTGAAATATTGAACAACATAATTTTGTTCCCAAAGCAAATTATACTGGCACTTGCCTGTCTGCCTCTCCAGTCTAAAACATGGCCTCTGCTCTTTGTTTTCCAATGCTGAACAAACCACGAGGATAACTACGTAAGAAAATGCAATAATATATGAACAATTGCCTGAGAAGGTCCTCTTCCTCCTTGCATGATTTCTAATGATGTGTTGCCTCTTTTCTGGCTTCTAACACTTAGCAACCAAGGACAAACTCATTCCTTTTTGCCTTTTTATTTCTCAATGCTTCATTCTCCTACTCTTCATCTGGTTTTAGGCTCTCTCTCACTGTAATGATTCCTCTGGTATCTTCCTGGCAATTCCCTGCTTCCTGCTTTAATAAACAAGTGACAACAGCAGTTTTCCTCCCTTTAATTGGAAGCACATGATTTTACATGACACTCAAATGCTGTTTTTTGGGCTAAATCTGGTGTAATACCTCTTTCATCCACTCCTTGCATTGACTCCTTGACTCTAACAGACCTGTGCACTGTGTAGATTTATTTAACTAAATCTGTGCATTTTGTCAGCTTTGTCTCAGTAGCAGGACACTGCTGTAGGCCAGTACTTGTTTACCAGTCTCCTATGTGATGTGAGCTTATTTTATTATTTATTTATAATGCTTTCAGATTTGTCTCACATCTGTTCCATATGAATTGGCACAGAAATGACTGACCCTGTGGTGCAACAAATGTGATTGAAAAGCATGAAGTTCTTTCCAGGTTGCATCCAGTCTCATAGATGAAGGTTAGATTGACAGGGGTGAGAGAACAAGACCCAGCATTCCTCTTCCCCTACAAGCCCTAGAAAAGCCTGGTTAAGTGAGAATTTCACAATTTGCTGTCCTCTGTCACTGCTAAAAGACGTGTCAAATACACTGTCAAATACATCCTCCTTTCTAATTTCATGTTTAGATGCACCTGCTTAACACAAATGCACTGCTTTGGAGGGTGACAGGGGAGCAGTCAGTGAGAAAGGGTAGAAAGGGTCAGATTGCAGCAGAACACCTCACTCACAGCACAACACCACCCAGCATCATCCTTTTTATCCAGCAGAAATCACCATGCTTGGCAGGAGAGGAAAACTGCAGACTAAGTCTCATACTGACATACCAGAATACTTCTAAACTTCAGGTTAATCAACCTCAAAGCCTGTGATTACCCTCTCTCCTATAGCTTAGATAGAGCTGCTGTTACCCTTTTTGCCTCGAGAATGTCACATATTTGAGGTTTCACAATACGTGTGAGCTATTATGATGGGGTCTATTCTAATCAAGTCATAAGCATTATATGAAGTCTAATTATGTAACCAGGGCAAGCACCGTTTTCAGAGTTTGACATCTTTTTTCAAATATTATGTTCAAAAGCAACTTGTATTCCCAAGAACTTGTTCTCAGAAGAATTTTGCACAAGACTTAGTGAAGGCTGTGCTGTCTTCCAAGAGCTTTCAGTCCAGACTTGCCCATATTCCCAGAGTCTCTGACTGCACTCACAAGGTATTTTTTAATCTCTGTTGCTTTCCAGCTTTTCTTTTAATCTCGTACCTTGACTTCTACTCTTTTACTAATGTAGCTACCAATGAAGGGTTTGAACAGTGCTTTATGCTGGAAAAAGTATAAATGGCAGCTAGATTGCTCAGAATCTTGAAGACAACCTGTGTTTGCCTGAAAACATCCCCAATCATAGCATGTTCAATCACAGTAATATATAATTTCCTGAGATGACTCCAACTGTAGCATGAATACATTCCTAAACATCACGATACAGTAAAACAAAGACACATTCAGCTGAGAAAAAAACTATATGAAATTTCAGTGATAGGTATTTGTAAAAGCAACTGTGGAACTCAGTTCTGAATACAAAACTCTGATGAAAAGGAAATAAATCAGAAGGTCACTCTAAAATATTTCTGCAGGAAGAAATACCAAGGCATTTTGTTTTTGGACTTGCAAACAGAGAGAGGGTGCCCTTTTCCAGAGGTGATTAAGGGTGCATGGACACAGAAAGACTGGTCGTGGTATAGCATATAGCTAGAAAATATCCAAAATCTGAAACGTGCAACTATATCTCACTAATTCAAAAAAAAAATCTGTCTTCTCAAGCAGGCCAGGATATGCCAAAGTGATCGAAGAGCTCCCTTGTCTTTGGGCAATTATTCCTAAGTGTGTTGCAGAGTCTCACAAATGTGCACACAGCAACTTTGGCTCTGTACCTCAGGAGAGGCTCAGTCTAACACTCACAGCATACAGACCTAAACAACTTGGACATGCTGGCTGCTACTCTATCATAATAACTATAAAATTCATGGCACATATCTTAAATGACAAGAACTGTGATCTGCCTTATGCCTTGCAGAAAGATTTAACAGAAGTTGTTTTTTTTTTAAAAACAGCAAAAAACATAGATATTGCAAGTTAGTTGACCAAAAGAAACATTTAATTTTGAGACCTTTCATACTCCTTTTAAAGTGTTTATGTTATTAAATATTTGAATTAGTACCTTGGCTTTCCCTTCTAGTTTCATAATGAATTCCAAAACCTCTCATTTCAGACACAAGCTGCAGCATACTAAAAAAGTGACAACAATAACTTTACCAAGTAGTTTTTCCCAAACGGAATGAAAAAAGCCCAACACTGTTTCTGGAACTAAAGGAACATTTTTTTTCTCCTAACAATTCAGATTTCATTTCTCTACAAAGATCCAGACACAGGAAAGTTTGGCCATGGTAAAGAGGGAACCCTCATGAGCTTCAGCTTTAAAAGTAGCTTTCTCCATTTTTAAATTTTTTTTTCAAGCCTGCTGTCAACCCTCAGACAGCCAAGCGCTCTCAGAGCTTCCCTTTTCTTCCTGTGTCAGTGGCAAAAATGTTCTATTAATATAAAAATGAAACTGGGAAGTAGCCTCTAATGCAGGCTGCCTTTGCA
Source organism: Monarcha castaneiventris obscurior (assembly GCA_026261815.1). Taxonomy (NCBI): domain Eukaryota; kingdom Metazoa; phylum Chordata; class Aves; order Passeriformes; family Monarchidae; genus Monarcha; species Monarcha castaneiventris. The sequence continues at coordinate 26,053,826 of JAMPIT010000886.1, read as the reverse complement.
CAGCTCTGTCAAGAGAACAGAGGAGTTGAACAATCTTCTGTACAGTCACAAACCAGATGAAATAACTAAGAAAAACCTCCCCAGAAGAGCTCAAAGGGATTTGCTGAATAAAGACAGCAGCCATGCTGCTTCCCTGACATTTTATGAAAAGATGACCTCTCCGAAGATTTCAGATCTTTCCTATGAACAAACACAATTGTTCTAACCAGAATCTGAAAAGCCATGATTGCAAAAAGGGATAAAGACAAAAGGTTTTAACTAACCGAGTCTGTATTTAATACCTTAAAATACTTTTAGCAAAAATATCATTCTGGCTCTTTGAGTCTTCACCAGGAAAAAAAAGCAGCACATTTTACAAAGCACACATAGGCACAATACCAAGCTTATTGCAAATAAAAACTTTTCTTTTAATAAACTCACCGTATGTGTTAAAAACAATTTCCCAAGTGGATTTTCCAAAATTACAACTGAAATTCTACAAAGTTTGCTTATTTTCCCACATGCTGAAGTACCATTCAGACTGCACTGTCACCTTTCCTGCTGCCTATTTTTTGGAAACAGCAGCAATCATAGAATGGTGGAATGGTTTGGGTTGGAAGGGACCTTACAGACCATCTATTTCCATTCTCTGCCCAGCCTGCGTTTGTGCCGGGATTCCCCTGGTGCCACATGGAGGGCCCTGCCCTTGCTGGAATCCCTGAGGTTTGCACAGGCCCATTTCTCAAGCCTGTCCAGGTCCCTGTGGATGGCATCCCTTCTCTCCTGTGCCATGTGCATTAGCACAGATTCCAGGAGGATCTGCTCCATGACCATGCTGGGCACAGAGCTGAGGCTGACTGGCCTGAGTTCCCCAGGCCATTCCTCTATCCCCGTTCAAAAATAGGGCTTGTTCCCACATCATCATCATACAACTGAGCTTTCAAAACATAAACTTTCCAAGCCTCTGCTTACCTCAAAGCACATTAGCTAAGTCCTGTCAAACTGGGTCAAACTGTTGGGATTTGGTACCACAGAACACAGTGCTACTATCAAGAAAGGTGATTCCATTATTTTTATTCACTTACTAGCAGAAGCTCAGGTTTCTGACGTATGGAGTAGTTGCTATTTTAATTTAAACTTATTACTACTGAATATCTGCTGCAATGTTAATATTTTATTGAAATAAACAGAAATCTCCAAATATCTCAGGTCAACATGACTCAGAAGGTTCGAAGGAAAGTGAAAAAAAACCCATGCCAAGAATCATAACAAGGGTTTCAGCATCTGTTGTTCTACTTGGTTTCCCATAGCAATATTTCATTATAAGACTACAAATTACTCATGCATATTCTTTCTTCCTTATTATGGGCCTCAGTTTTATGAAAGACTCTCTAATTTATAATGAACAGGTTACTCTTTATATTCAATGCAAAATGAATGACCCTTAGAGAATTAATCTCCTGTAGCTCAAATCTCTTTTAGCCATATAATTTGACAGTAATATTATTTCAGGAATATTTCTGGTTTTACTCTTGTAAAAGGCAATACCAAGGAAAAATCCAAAGAGACTGACAAGCAGTACATATAAAGCCCAGGAAAATAGAATACTGAAGAAAACAACAACCCACTGAATGAAACACATTGACACAGCGTGTAGACATAGAATTCAAAAACAAGGTCATGGAAGCATCTACTGTGCTTTGGTGAGAAGCAAAAACTTTACGTTTCAATGGCTTTAAGCCAGCCAGTAACAAATAGGATGAAAAAAATACTTCAAGAGTAACTTGCCATTTAAAGGATAAGCTTGACTGTACTTTGTTTTAAATGTCTGCCACATTTCTACATCACAGAAAGAGCTTCTCTACTAGACTGGTACATCAACATCTTCAAAGCTCATAAAAAGTCTTGCTTCCTTTGATGTTCACATTGAAAAGTATAACTGATGGTATGTGCAGAATATCTATGCTGCTTATTATCCAATGTATTTTTTGCATATTTTTGTAAGTTGAGACTGCTGGTTAAGCTGTTTTTAAATGCAAAGGAGAAGATAAGGCTGTTTGTATGTGTGAAAATGCATCCATCAGTAGGATTATTACACTGTCTCTGGAGCATTAACTTTTTATTTCCTCCTGAATTTGTACTGTGCTCCTAAAAATAAGGCTTTGTTTCAAGACCTGAGGCCATTTCAGTGTTAAATAAGAAATCCACATTCACGTCTGTACCGCATACTATACAAAACTGTATGACTGAAACTTACAGCAATCCCTCCCTGGAGTTTCTGCTTTAGTGTTCTTCTCTCTCTACCATGAACATCTCTGAATCGGTTTGCATTACAAGGCACTAGATGAGTCAGGCACCTAAGAACGAAGCAGAGCTCCAGTCCTAACTGGACACTGAAGTCTGGAGCACTGAGAGGCAGCAGGTTCACCCACCTGCAGGGCTGAGCCCAGCGATGACATACAGAAGCACACCATTACAGAATAGAGGCAGCATTCCTTATAAAGTTACTGTCTGAATGCCTGAACCACTAGGTTTCTTTCAAAAATGCAGATGGGCACTTCTCTGCAAAGGCTACACACTCTCCACAGCCTGTGAGTTATCTCTTCATAATTTGTGTTCGCTGCTAAGGTTTAGGCAACTTTACTGGCTCAGCCACACAGAGTTTTCATGAGGATAAGCACAGAGACTGATGAACACAATGGTGAGACTATGGTGACTCGGGAACTACAGTTTTGCTTTTCCTATGGTTGATTCTGTCTTTGGGCTGCTGCCTAAATTTAGGGAAAACAGTAACATAAAAAAAATTTGGAGGTTGCATCTCTTTGTGCCTTTGCTTTCTGAACTTCAAATGGCAAAGCTGTTGCTCATGCACTTTTGTTCTGAAGCAGTGAGGAAGCATTTCTAGGGCACTAAGAGCATATTCAAGTGCTGACATAAGCTGAGTGTTCCACATTGACATTTAGGGGATTGGAGAGTATCAGGCTGAAGCTTTACTGTGTCTAGGGGGACTGATTTCAGCAGCATGGTTGCATCCTGTGTTCATTGTGTTAGTCCTAGAGGGTTCTTCCAGATGTGTTCCTAAAGCTGCCAGTACAATCAGGATAGAGGAAGCCTGCTCTGCCAGCACAACTAATGAATAATATATTCATCAGTTAGAACCTTTACAGGAAAGGTAATTATCTGGACCTTCAAGAAGAAACTAGAATATCCAGCATCCCCTTCAAATCCTTGACATCTGGAGTCACAGAGTTACAAATCCTGACACAGCTACTACAGGTGAACCACATTTTAAAGGGCTCTTAAGCATGAGCCACAAATGGTCTGAAAACTACCCAAGAAGGAAGAGTTTTGTTTTCCTTTTCATGGAATCACTATACTTCTGTCTAAAAAGATGATAAATTAATCTAATCAAAACACAAATATAATAGAATTCTAAGTATTTTTGCAAATAATCTTTCTCCAGTAATAAGCAGGAATCATCTGCTACAATTATGTATAGCTAGAATTATTACATATAAATGTGCAATGTCAATGTTTAATTTTGCCTGTTCCTTTTGTAAAACATGCAGAAAGATTAACATTTTAGAGAACTTGTACTGTAGATACATGGCAGAAACACTCTTAAACTGTCAGATTAACGCAGAAGAAAATCAGACTCTCATATTCTCATCTTTTTTTTTCACACTCATTTTTTTTGGATTTAAGTAGCAATGTGATGTTTCTTTTCCACCTACCTGTCATCTTTGAAGCTGATTTTTAAATCCATTAACCTGATTAGTCAAAGTAAATGGTAGCCTGAATAGTAATTTAAGCCCAGTGTAATGCAATTTGGAGAATACAGAGTTCATTTTAAATGACAGTTCATAGAAGTGCATATGTCTCTTATACATACTAAAACAGGCACAAGCATTTTAAATTCTAAGGCCAGTTCTACATATCAATTTAGACCTAGTCAGAAACAGTCAGGGAATTTATATGCTCCAAAAATAGATTTTAGGTAGTAACATAAAAAATGTATTTATCACTTTTTAAAAGAAAGCATCTCAATTGTATTAAAATTTTAAGATGATTGCGGGCAGACAATTCTGATTTTGGAAAAGAACTTTTTGGGACACAAAATAAGTAATGCAAATAATGCACAACATCTTCAAGACATCTTTGACATGATCCTTGGATGGAGACAGCACATGCAGCCCTGTGGTCCCTGGGATCTTTCTGCAAACCTGAGGTGGCCTATGGTGACACACAAGTGGCTGCCTGAATCCTTTAGGAAATGCTGGACTTCAGCTATTTTAAGCTTCTGTCCATATAGAAGACAGGATATAAGCAAAATTTATGCTAATAACAGTCTGAAGTGAAGAAAAGCTTTTTTTCCTCTGTACGAAAACCAAGGCAGTGTAAACAAAACACATATCAGGTGTTTTATTTCCAGCCCCACGGCCCTTCCTGGGCCCCCTCTGCCCACTGCTTTAATCTCTTCACCCCCTGCACAGAGTGTCTCTCCACCAGGATGAGGGCTTATTTATAAAGCACTCCTGCTAGGCAGGGACCTTGGACAGCATCAGAGATGAGATTTGAGGGCCATTTGCAAAATCTGCTTTGCCAGCCTTGTGAATTCTGGAAGCAGAACCAGAAAAACACAGGACTAAAATTTTCTGCTACTTCTATGCTCTTTTCAAGGCCACTCTTCAGAGGCCTTAAACAGAACTCCAAACTAAACTTAAACTATTTCCCCTTGGATCAGGACATTGGATTAGTACAAGAGGAACTATCCCCTAAAATTTGGTTTAAAGCTTAATTAAAAAAAAAAAAAAAAGAAGATGGTGTTAGCCTCCCCCCCCCATCCCCCAAACTATTAATTTAGGCTTCATGACTGACATATATTTACTCCACACACAGGAGCAACATTTGCTAACCCCCCTCCAAAAAATACTGTACCTAATTTTTTTTTTCACTTTTGTAATAGTCATTGATTTTTATTAGAAACAGTTTTATTTTAGGCTTTAGAAATTTGTATTGAGATCCTCCCAGCAGTATAGCAGTTGTCTTCCAAAAGAGAAATAAATGAGTGTCTTGTATAATGTCTTATACAACATTGAAAGAATATAATTTTTAAGAAAGATATTTAATTTTGTGTAAAAAGCTGGTAACTTTAGCCATTGGTCCCTGAGGTGTTAATACTACTCTGATACTCTTAACTATATTTTGGGCAATCATAAAAACTCAGAAATAAATTACAGCAAACAGTGGAGCCTTTATCAGCCAAGGGAAGTAATGAAAGACAAAGAATTGCAAGGAACAAAGGATAACACTTGAGCCAAGGTGCAATAGAAGACTTTTGAAAAAAACAGAGAAAAGACTTTGTATAAAGTCTTTTCCAAGTATCCTGCAGAGCTGTTCAGATTTTATAGAGAGGTCCTGCACTAGGGGATTCCTAATCCCTATCATCATCTTTACTAGAAGAGGTAAGAATACTCATCGGGATTCTTCTGTCAAATGAGTCCTCAAGTGGTCTATCTCTTCCTAAGATACCAATTGTAGGGAGAGTGCTGCTTCTCTCCACTGTAGGATTGTTGGAGTCTCCAATCTGGATACTTTAAGAGCTCTACTGAATAGATTCAGTTTTGAGCTGTAAGTGGATAAGAAAGGTCAAGTATATCAGATGCAAGATATTTTAAAATCATAAAATAAGTAACAGCTCAGATAGAGTTTCACTAAAAGAGTGATTAAATTAATACAACTGCTATATTCTCAGAGTCCTTAGCAGAATGTTGGAGACAAATGCATTTATTTGGTAACACCCAGTAACATATTCTACTAATTAAAAATATTTCCCATGACAATCTTCAAGGGAATGTAAACTTGCAATCCTTAGGCAATGATAGTAAGGGAGCTGACAAAGAAATAAAAGCTTTATGCTACACATTGCTGAGCTCAGGTGGTCTCACCTGTGACCTGTCTCACAAAGGCTTCCCTTTACCCAGCATGGAAAAGCTCTCACAATGAACAAGGCTCTGCTGACACGATGCTACTGGAAAAGACACCAAAATCCAGATGATAACATGGCCCACAGGCAACCTGTGAGGATTCAGAAACTCCTCATTCCAGCAGGCTGCAAGTGGTGTCCTGCACATCTCTAGCTGGAGCCAAAATGAACCAGGGGACTGCAGAGACTCACCCCACTCTTGCAAAAAAGCCCAGACCACAGCAACTGAAAATCATCGAGCAAAGGTTTGTGCCACAGTCACTGCCCTGCTGCTCCAGCTTTTTGTGCCACTCAACAGCCTGAGCTCCTGAGAACACACTCTTTACAACAGAAACAAAACTATGATGGCAAATGGGGCCCAGTCAGCAACACTTTTACTTCCTGAAATATGAGGTGTTAATTTGCATCTTTCCAAATTGCTTTTGAGGAAAATCAATCTTTCTCCCTATTTTAGTCTCATCTGGAAGCTAAAGAAGTTCCTGAAAGAAACACGCTCACAGTAAGTGTCTACTGCAAAAAAGTATATTTATATCTGTCAGTTTCTTCCAAACAGTCCTGCCTGGCCTGTTCCTTACTGCTTTCTCAACACAGCAAGACAATTACAGAAGTCACACAGATAATTTCTATAAAGCTTTATAAATTACAGTACTATCAAAGTCAATTTAGTTGTATTTATCTGTGTGTAAGTCCACATGTTGGGTGCAGGTGATACCCACAGTGAGAGATCCATCAGATCCACCCTTCAAAGGAAGCTTTGAGTCTGGTGTTTTAAGAAGGTATCTGTTGTGTTTCCAGATGCTGCAGAGAGATCGTTCCATTTTCATGGATCATTAAGAGTCCTCATGGAGCACAGCACTGGGACTTTCTGCTTGAGCCCTAACATTTGCTACTTAGCTGCTCTTCTCAGACAATTACTATTATTATCTTTTGCAGGATGTATGATTGTCCATTTTATATGTGACCCGTAGTGGATCTAACTATGTGTCCTGCAATATGATAGTTGTTAAAATGATTCCCTTAAACTGCTCCACTGAATATCACTAATTGATTTTAGATGTGATGATCATAAGCTGTCAGATTCTTCCCTCTAGAGGTCTGCCTGATTTAACAGCAGAATGACCAGGCTACAATATACTCAAGTTTCTCATAAGCTGATTAAGAAAACCTATATTATACATAAAATAGCATCTTCCACAGCAACAGTATTTACAAAAAATGATAAATAAATGTATCAATTACTTTTTCACCTACTCAAAAACACCACTGCATAAAACCTTAACACAAATTGAAAAGAAAAACAAAACAAGATCAACTCCCATAGCATGCACCACTGCTATTGCTTTTCAGGGAGTTGTGGACTAATGTTAGTGCTAACATAAATAACAGTAGAATTATGTAATGCTGACAACCATAATTAATGAACATTTTGTCACTCAAAAAGAGAAAATAGGATCATGAAAGAAATTCAAAGTAAAACAGGAACCTGTGACTAATCACCAGAAATACATCCATTTATACATTGCTCAGTACCAGAAAAGGATTGTCATGAATGATCAATGTTACACCTGATATCTGGGTAACTACCTTAAAATATCAAACACAAGAAAACTTTCTTGCTCTTTATTTTTGCTTTTTTAAAATGGTGGATCTTCTCCCAATATCCAAAAATCTGAGCTAGTGCAAACAGACAATTTCTCCCCATCCCACACACATCCTTCTCAGAGAACAATCCATCACTTCACAAGACTATTGTGCATTTTTAAAGTTCTGCTCCTGTTCTATGGAATCTTTGGTTATATACAACATGACAAATGTAATCCATTAGTATTTCCTTATGTACTACTGTACTTAAACTGCCTGCTGGTGTCTCAATGGAATCTATTTGACTACCAGATTTTTCTTTAAAAAATGGGCTCAAAACCTGGACAAAGCCTTCTAGCTAAATGCAAACCAGAGTTTTGATGATATAGCCTTAGAAGGCAATTACCTCAATTTACAACTATCACATTATTAAGTTGTTTAGGGGAGTTAGACACAAAATATAAAGAACCATTTTGCTACTCAGCACTACTTACACTTTAGGGTTCATTTTCCCAATTATAGTATTTTGTATTTTCAGGGACTGCCCTTTCAATTTGTCAAAATTATTATCCCATACCCAAAAATGTTTACAACTCCATCCATATTGGCATCATTCACAAATGCTAAGCTCCACTATTGCCATTAAAATAAAAATTAACTGCTAGAACTAGATCAGGATGTTATTCTGGGTGCAAGAGAAAACTGCTGACAGTTACTCCTTGACATCCATTTTCGAGCTAGAGGTGTCTTTGCTTCTTCATGATTTCTCTTAAACACACCCTAATTTGCTTAAGAAAAGCACACACATCCCTATCGAGACTGAAGTACTGACACAAAGGTTCTTCCAAGTTATTATTTAAATCATATATTCCAGCATGGAAAAAGAATTCATTAACCTTCCCAGAAGAATAATTGTACCAAAGCCTCAACAAAAGACCTGACAGCAATGGCTCTGCCATCAGGACTGTGATGTTCAACTCAATAAAAGCAATTTTTTTTTTCATGCTAATAAAGAAATCCACTACAAGCAAGCTGGTTTTCAGCATTCATTACACCTATATGAGCTACTGTTCTGTTTAACAGAGAAAGTAAGCACAAATGAGGCAATACTTCTATTAATTGACTATATTCATAGGACACAAATATTGCTCATTTCCTGTATTTCACTGGCATTTTAAGAAAAGATAAGTATTATCTACATCACCAAATATTATCTACATCACCAAATATAGACTATGGGCAGTCTTTTTATTAGCTGAAAGTTATACTTCATTTATTTTGGCTAAATGTTACATTTCTGTCAATTAAAATGACAAAGATGACAATGGACAAGATTTCTGTGGGCGCCAGGGATGAATACAATAGCACATCAATGTAAAAATGGAAATAAACTACATTTGGTGTGCTTCATGATCCCATTAAAATACACTTCCCCCTCCACTAACAGGCACCTCAGCCCAAGTTTGTTCTTTTAAAGGAATAATCCCAGCATGTCTTTACAAGCCAGGTTTTCACTTACCGCTTCTAATAAAATCTACCAACCAAAATAAAACTTACGAGTGTCCTTTTGCCTTGAATTACTTCACATTCCACAGGCAGGCAATCGAATCTGCCTCTGGATGGCTGCATAGCTGCGATCATGTCACACAGTGTAAGAATAAACACAAAGATGGGCAAGGAAGGATGAAACCTCAGAAATCCTTTTTTGTGACTCCACAGTCTTTTCATTAGACAACACAGAAGTGAAAAGGATGATATGCTGAAGAGCATTTTAAAATGTTACTGGAATGTTTGGTAAGGTTATTATTCAGTTCTAGCTATGATCTCCCAGTCTCTATCTTCTGCATTCTCCATAAGAACAGATTGCAACACAAATTGCAACAGTGACTTGAATTAAGTATAGTAATAGGCTTTTCAGATATATTTTCAGCCTTCAAGGACTAAATATATGAGATGGATAAAGCCCCAGCTAAATTTGTACTCCCACTGCATCAATTTAGGTACAGAGGTTACCTGAGAACTGAAATATTATACAAAGAATGCAAACTCTACTGGACTGAGTTTGTCTGCGTGGGAAGGCAAAAGGGCCACAGTATTAAACTGTTGCCATCATTAGCTGCTTGTACTGCATTATCCTGTGCCTTCTCAAGGCATTTATTTCCTACTCTGCACCTATGCACACAGCCTGGCACTTGAACATGAGTAAAAGTGGCACCATTTCCTATCAGAAAAGGTAAAGGGTCTCAAAGCACACCTTTGGATGAAGAACTTTGTGTGGTCTTGGACCAAATGAGCACTCGGTCCTTATGGCTGCAGAATCCATATCCTGCTCCACACAACTGCTTCCAGCCTGAAGACAGCAACTCTGTAGATTACAGACCGCAAAGAATTTCCAAGAAATGTATTAAAAGTCCCCCTATGGGTTGGTCAAAGGAAGAAGAAATGTCTAAATTGCAAGTAAAAATTGTTCCTAACTCTCCCAGATCCAGGTCTTTACAGGCTGTAAGCTCAGCGATCCAGCTTCTTCCTCTTTTGTCTGTGGAAGAATTCCTCCAGCTAACAGATCAAATCTATCCTTACTTTCTGGGTAAGAAGAATTTATGATGTCTGGTGAAAAAATAAGTCAGAATTTCAGTAATGATAAACTATGATGTATTTCACAGTAAAATTTCCTGGAATAAATTTATACAAAATTTCGTAAGTCACTCAGATGCTACTCCTCTATTCAATTTTCTTCACCAAGCCATATTTACTCTCACTGAGAGCATTTGTTCCAAAGTAAAGCACTTGATATCCTGATCTCCTAAGCATATGCTAGGTGGATGAAAAGTACCATGTGGCTAAAAAAAGCCTGCATGCAACACTTCTTCCACTTCAATGAGAGATGGGCAGTCTACCAAAAATTCTGAAAATCTTTTCACAAAGAAGGATAATTTTTATACCGAATTCTAAAGATAAAAATAGCAGATTAGGAGTATGTTTAGACAGCAAAACACTCTGCTTAAGGATCCCTGCAGCAGACCAGGTCCACCACACAGCATAGTGGATATGCAGTGACATGGTTCTCCTGGTAACTTATCCAGGAACATGAAAGGCACAGGCACTTCCAAAATGGGTCCCACTTGCACTGACATGAAGAGTTCAATGAGTCTCTGCAAAAATTATGTGTGAAGAAGGTTGAGATGTCTCCCTAATTCTGTGAAATTAAATCCACGTCTTGGACCTGCGGGTCCAAATAAGCATTTGGAAAGCACAGGGATGAGTTCTCCTAACAGCCTGATCCCCTGGAGCTCTGGGGTAAATGGGAGAGAGGAGGAGAGCACTGTGCACATCACCTCCCCTCCCTAGCTGCCCACAACAGCTGAAGTGAGTTTTTACATGACAGCAACAATGAGAGGAGAGAACCTCACACTGACTTGGCAGAGAAAGGGGTCAGAGATGTCCCCTTTTTACTGCATTTTTTTTAAGCAGACAATATTGTAAATCAAAGAAACTCTCTGCTATTCTTCTCCCTGAAGTGCAAAATTACAAATGGTGACACCAAGCCAATCTTTGTGAACATTTAAAATGGGAATTTATAATAAGACAAATAGCTCAGAACACTCCAAATATATGCTACATATGAACAGAAAGAAAAAGAATAGTTCCCTTGTCAACAGCATGAAACATACTGGATGAGATCAGGATTATGACTGTCAAAACCTGCCAACAGCATTTAGAATTTTCTGTGTTCCATTGCATATATTTCCCCGTATCACTGCAAATCCAAGTAATATCCTCAAAGACTGGAGACCAGATTGGGATTTACCAATGTCAGAAACTGTTTTGTGCCCTGATCATAAGTGAAAGAGTTTATAAACTACACATTGCATAAGAACAAATTAGTGCACTGCTTTACAATCACTAAATTCAGAATTTTATAAAAATTCAAATCAGCAATTAAGAAAGAAAGGTCTCCTATTTCTTCTCTACTGTATAAATCAAAAGAAAATTGCATGCAAGAGTACTCATAACTGCATGTAGGAATGGAACATGTACACACAGCTAATGAACAACCTGCTTTGCAATGATGATAAAGCTGATACAAAATTGCCTGTCAGTTTTGCAAGACTGAAATAATTTTGATCTCCAAGCAGCTTTCAGGACACAGCTCTTTGCACAGCATTTCTGTTTTCTCTCAGGAGAATGACATAAGCAGTTTTGGGATAAAATTTTTGGGTTTGGATCACATCATTCAGCCTTTTCTGGCATTGTACACTTTGCCTCAGAAGTAGTCTCAGAAACCCATGGCTTCTATGAGCACTTTAGTCACTGCAGAAGGATGAACATCACCTATGTGATCAATGACTAACATTTCTAGCAAGAACGTGCAAGCCGAAATGCATTCTTAGCCAAAAAATATTAACATTAATAGGAAAAACAATAATTTCTATTGTTTCTTTATCAATTAAGAACTAAGTCCTACACACATAACACTGAGAACACACAGCAACCATTTATCATCCCTTGCGACCATCAACATAGTGAGTAGCATCAAAAGAAATTTTAAAAACTGCCTTAGCACTGCCTTTCCCAGCACATTGCACTCTGTCTCTGTTCAGCTCTTTATGCCATCACTTTATTGTCCAAGAATATGCAATGAAGTAAAGGCTCCTGTCTGGACTTATGAGAGGTACTTCCCTACTCTGAAGTTAGGAGAGGCAGTTTTACATTGAGAGGTACTTCTCACTTGAGAAGAGGAAAAGAATCACTGTTTCGATGGAGAACATCTCTCTCTCCTGAGGCCAAAGAAAATGCTTTCCTCCGCTGAACGAAAAAGCTGATCCAGGAATACTCAGGCCACTGCCAGTGAGTTTGAAAAATCAGTTATTTTGACACATATAGGTCTATTAACTGAAAAAAGCTCAGGCTGGCTCTAACCTTGGGAAGGGACACAGCACATTTATTACAGTTCTCATAAGGAAGGATTAATGTTAGCTGTTCGTATTGCTACGTGAACAGGCAAGTGATTACAGAGGAGGAACATTTCAATCAGAACAGTATGGCAGTTACAAGTACAATACAGCAGTCAATAATTTTCAGCATTGTTACCAGTCCTGTGATTCAGAAGGAAAAACACTGCAGGACAGCATAGATTATATACAAAGAGCTTGTTACGCCAGCAAACAGAAGTTTCTAGAAAGCTTTAGCTGGGGACAGCTTTTTCAGAAAAAAAATCGGCTTTCCATTCATACAGGAAGACATAATATGTTTGCCACTTAACAGAGCATTAGTAGGTCCTCCATAAACCCACATATTAGTGAATGAGCTGTGAAGGTAACACTGAATTCAACCGCATTTCTACATCTGAATGTATTTTGAGATTGCAAGTTGAATACACATTGCTAATAACAGCTATGAAAACAGAAGCCTTATGCACAGAAAGGTAACCAATAAGCCACTGCAGATGAACCAGCAACATCTCAAGCCAAAAAGCCTGAGATTTATGCTTGCAGTGGGTTGACTTTGGCTGGCGCTCATCAAGTTGCTCTGTCACTCCTCTCCTCAGCAGGAGGTGAAGGGGAGGGAGAAAATGAGATGGAAGAGATTCAATTTATTCTCTGCTTCCCACCAACAAGCAATGTCCAGCCACTTCCTGGGAGGCAGGGCTTCATTAAGGCATGCAGTCATTACAGAAGACCAATGTAATAATGAGTGCCCCTCCCTGGTTTTTCTTACTGCTGAGCAAACATCATATGGGGTATGGAATATCCCTGCTGGATGAGCTGCCCTGGCTACGGCCCCTGCCAAGGTCCTGCCCGCCCACAGGCAAGAGGGGAATGTCAGAGACACAGCATTGCTGCAGTGCCAGCACTGCTCAGCCATAGCCAAACACTGGGGTGTGAGCAGCACCTTTCTGGGTACCAGCACAGCACAGCTCAGGGAGGGCTGCAATGGGGAAAATGAGCTCCAGCTCAGCCACACCCAAGGCAGAGCCCAGAAACAAGAATGCCTTGGCTGATGGCTACTCTCTTCCCCCAGCACACCCCAAACCACTTCAACTTCTACATGTGGTTTAGGCAACTTTTTCTTGTGCCTCCTTCATTCTGTTTGCAGGACTTATGCTGCCTGGAAGGAACCAAGTGATGATTTCACGTGTAAAAAGCTGTGGAAATCTCAAATTATCTACTTGAGAGTATCTGCATGTAAAAACGGCATTTTCACAGATAGCTGCTCATCTGATACACAGTAACATTTTATTACTTGAAAACAAAACCAGAAACTTTTTCCACTCTTTAGAGAAAAATTATATTCCCGAATAAAATGCTCTCGAGTTTCAGCAAGACTGAAATGAAGTGAGATTGTGTTTTTTCTATATAATTTATTATAACACATAATCCTAAATTATTTAGAAGGTTTCATACACCTTTAGAATTCATAAATATACTCCATACTTACTTCAAGAACTGTTATAACAAGTACTGTTAATTTCTCTATTTTGATTAACAACTGTGAGGAAGATTAAAAAGCTTGCTTTTTTCCCAGACACTTTATTCCCAGGCACAATTCTACTTACTCAAGTAAGCTGTAGCACTTGAGATTTATATTCCCGGCTTCACAAGAGGAAAAATTGGAAGCATTTCTCTCTTTGTATATATTTAGCAGGTTTCATTCTTTCCTGATGTATTCCAAAACAAATGTGTAAGTCTGTATATATATACATAAATCAGTGTATAAATGTGTGTATACACACCAATTGTCACGGTTGCTTATTGCAATTTTACCACTTTATTAATCAAAATTAAATGGAAAATATGCATATAAATCCAACACAGAAGTGTTACTATTACATATTCCGTTATCTAATATTTTTGTATTGTAACTTACTGTAACATTTTTTAGTGCTACTTCTTTGTAAAGGAATCAGAGAGAACTCTGGGGCAGAACCTGTCAATTCAACATCTCAACAATATTCAAATTCACTATGAACCCATTATTTCTGAGGAGATTACCTGTTTTATCTCTTTCACTTTCAACAACACCTTTGTTTGAACCATTAAGAAATACATTTTAGTGACAAAATTCTTCCACAGATGTTTCAGAAATCTGCTCACTTTCAAAATGAAGTAACTGAATCTTATTTCCATTGTACAGTGGTTCAGACTGGGGCAAGACAAAGCGGCCTGAACATTCATTTTCCAAGTGAAACACTTAAACACCAGAAAACCAAAAAACCCCGTAACTGAGTAATCATTTTCAAATACAAGTTCAAAATGGAAAAAGTCACCATGCAGTACCTTTCAGAGACTGGAAACTTGGTGTGAATAAAAATTCATGGCAAGTTTAAAGGACTAAAAATACGAATTAAATATCTTGCCCACTAAGTTTTTTTTTTTTTAAATATTTAAGAATAGTTGGAAAGAATATAGAAACTCTGCATGAGCCCCTTTTGGCCTAAGCTTTCATCAGCAGGAGGGGTTGGTTGGTTGTGCTAATACTCCAGAGTGCAGGCACTGCTGCTGTGGGGGACCTGCAGTGCATTTGCTCAGTCTTTAATACGGACAACTGCAAAAACCACTTATTTTCTAAGGCCTTGCTGCCACTGCTGCCCTACCACACTCCCTTGTCCTTTCTGACCAGAAGCCAATGCTATTTAGCCAGTAATAGACTAGAGCAACACTAAATAGAATTAATGTTTTAAGCTGCCAAGCTTGACCAGTACCTCGATCCCTTACAGACACAGCAATGTGGGCCATTTGCAAGCAAATATGAGGGTCGTGCCCTCAGGAGTGAAAACAGCCCTCCACCTCCTCTCACCAGCAATAACACCACTGCTGCAAACTTCATTCCCTTCATACAAAGGAATTGGCTCACACCTGTTTAATGCAAAAGACAACTGGCGCCTCTGGTATTTATTTTTTGGCTATTCCCAACAAGCAGACTGCAAAAAATTCATGTCTGCAAGGATTCAAATTCCAGTTAATGAAAAACAAACCAGAAAATGGGCGAGAGTGTACCACAGCATCATAGCTGTAGTGATTCATCCTGAAATGTTCTTTTTCACTTTCATTCTCTCACATCTATGATGATTAAGAAAAATAAATCTGTGCTATTATTTAACTAACCTGACCTTTTCTTAGAAGAGTTTTTTGGGTGTTCTATAACTTTTGTGCATTCCATATCTGGATTCTCCATAATATAATTAAGAGTAAGATATATAAAATGGAGGAGAAGAAACCTTAGTTAATTCATGTGAAATAGAATAGGATGTGATGAACAAGTCAGTGGTTTATTTTTCCCAGATTGATATTCCACAATAAACACTTTCAGATGAATCATCAGTTTCACTGATTTCCATACCCCTTCACCTGTAGTCTTAAAGGAAAAAAAGAAAAAATATTTTCTGTAACAAACATGACACAGCATTCAGAATTCAGTATGGAAACAGCAAAACAACAAAACTAGATTACAAATCATTCAACGATTGCTTGTACAAGAAGGTGTTACAGTGAGAGACTGGGCATCAAACTCTCAATGCCTGAATCCATATAATGAAAAAGCACAGAAGCTATAAATTTTTAAAGTCCCAGTGTACTGAAAAACTCCAGAAAACTGAACTCGCCAAGAGAAGTGGGTAAAGACACAAGTATTTCTGAAGCTGCAGTATTTCAGCAAAATATTCAGAAGGCAGGATTCACAGGTAATTGTAAAGCAGCACTCCCAAAATTTTTTAAAAGAATGCATCAGAAATTATAGTACATAGACCAAAAAGGAAGGAAAACAATAAAAAAGGAAAAATTCTGATGGGCAGCCATCTCACAGGAATACTTTGAATAAATTTTCTAAAATCACCAAACTTCCAGGCAGACACGCACACATCCTATCCAAAAGGTTATTGAAAAAGTACTTTAAATTTATGAAGTCCACTTTCTCAGCAGCCTTACATCATTTCACAGCTGAAAACAAAAGCCACCAAAAACTGCATCAGTGTGGGTGGTAAAGCTCTTATCTCTTACCAGGGTGCAAAATGAGGGGGAAAAAAAAATAACCCAGATTGAAGATGATGACCTGAATCATTCTGAATCCATATTAAAACACAAGTCTCTCATTTCTTATGTAGCTCATTGTAGCTTCTCTCCTCAATTAACAGTACAAAACATAAATCTACTGCCCAGTAATGCAATATTTATTGGTCAATGTCAATCTTAGCCATCGCTGTGCTGCAGCATTAACAAGTTATGCTCATCCTAAGGCAGTGCAATCTAACTCCAAAGCACCTCCAGCAGTGTGGGGCCCGTGCTCATCTGGCTCAGTGAAACTCCTGTGATGAGCACACCCTCATCCACTCACTCAAACCTCTCCAGAAGTTTTAAATAGGCAGCCTGGAAAATCCCACATTTTTCACATCATTAGAAAAATAAGAATGCTTCTTTTTCCATTAAGACATGGCTCTTGGTTCTAACCTATATAGGTCAGAACAAAATAATGAAATGTTATTCAGGGAAAAAGTTATTTTGAGTTGGTTATTTAAAGGTCTCAGAAACATCTTATTTTCCTTCCCCTTTCCCATCTCAGAATCTATATAATTGATGCATGACACTAGAGAACATATTTTCACAACAGAAAAAGCACTAAAAATTGTAAAAAAATAAGACTTTTTCCATATGCTAGAATATTTACAGAAATTGAGCAGATCTTTACACAAAATTGGTCTCAAAAGGCAAGAGACTGCTGGTGACAACTTAAGACAAAACCATCAAAAGCAAGTCATCACTGAATTTCTTTTCCATCTTCCCTCCTCTCTTCCATGCCCCAACACCTTGGCTGAATGCTGTAAGCTGATGGCATACACCTACTTCTTTGGGGAAATGCAATGATGTACTGTTCCAGTTTCACCACAATAATAAAGTAAAACCCTGCTAATTGCAAGCATAGAAAAGAGAGGATGAACTGGGAGCACACTGCATTTGAACGAACTGTGATTTATGGTCATCTCTGATAAAAAAATAGATAAAGAATGAGCTGACGAAAAAGTCAATTTTCCAACTGCTTCATTTTAATGAAAAAGTCATGGAAAAGTTATAATGAAAAAATGATGGAGAATAAAATATTTTATATCAAGAAAAAAAATCCATAGAGATAAAAAGGACTTTTCCATCTGGAACGTGTGCTACTCTAAAATAAACCACAAAATTTAGCTATTACTCATTCTGAGCTCACAGACGTAGAGCTTTGTTTGATATTAAAGTGATAATAACTGGGTTTTCCAGAGACACTGGAAAGCATATTATGCAATAGTGGCTCAGAGCATTTCAACAGTGTGTAATGCAAGGGTAGCTAATTTAAGCTTCCCATAAGGGTTTCCATGAATGGAAAGCATTTCGTTGAAGGCTAAAACTTTACTGTTTACTATATTTGCTGAAAAAGACATGACAAATATTTTGGGATTCAAGGAAGAAGAATGACAAGATTTAATCTGAGAGGGAAGGAGGATTCATAATTCAGTACTCACAACATTCATCCATAACAACAGGTCAAGAATTAAAGTAAACAGTTCCTTGAATAAAGAGGAAAGTAATTTAACTAGATATCTGACTGTGAACTTGCATTTCCCTCTACAGAAATGACTTTATACAAGCAAAGAAGGTTTTTGACCAACTACTGCTTTGTTCTTTTGGACTTAGTGAAAACACGTCCCCTAATAACATTGCACAAGCAAATTTAACCAAACTCATCATAGCAGAAGTGGCATCTATTGTACACTTTTTTTTACAAATGAGTTTGACAAAACTTTCTTTCAGGTGTGTTAAGACATGGCATTTTTAATTGAGACCCAAAATAACAACTGGAAGTGAAGCCAGCACTGGAAAGGAATCACAGTTTTTTATTTTTATTCTATTTGCATGATGTGAAATGAATAGGTATATTCTTATATAGCTTTCTGTTCTTGAACAGGTTTTTAAATAGATCTTTTAGAAATACGTTTATAGTTGACAAATGTGGCAGGGGGATTTGTTTTGGGTTTTAAAATTAAAATTATGTTTTCTTCCAATTCACTTTCTACAAAGCTGTCTACAACAGTGCAGTGGTCAGCTATAAGAAGTGTTTGTTGTAGTTCAATACTTCCCAAAACCCTTCAGTCTCATTCATTAAACAAGAAATCTTTGGCAGTTTCCCAAGTCACTTGCTCTGAATAGTAACTGATGGGTGTTTCACACTTCTGCTCAAGGTGAACATTCTTAATGTCCATTTAATGTAAATACCCAAAAATCATTTCCACAAATGAATAGGTTATTATTCACTTACCGTATCAGTCTGGAATGAATGTAGCATTCTTCCAAATTCTGCACAATCTGTAGAGCAGCCAGTCACAAAGACAGCAGGGTTGTAATACTCAGTTATATTGTCCTTACTGAATACTGCATGATACAGCTGGCAGGTCAAATTGGGACTTCTCTGGCTTCTGTACAAAAGTATTGTATGCTGATAATATATAGTTCCTTTGGTTTGCAAAAAATTTCTAAACTTTAACCAAAGTGAAAAAACCGGATTTTAATGTTCCATGCTAATGAACTAAATTATGTGCATGTTGTTAAATAATTATTGAAAATCAGAATACTTGCAAACAGGAGTTGTACATAAGAAGGTATCTGTAATACCACCAGGTAAGGCTCTTTCCAGTTCCAAAGACAGCACTCTATCAACTTTCTGGTAACAGAGTTTGAGTATTTAAATTTTTGTTATTGTTACTGGTTTCCTCCCCGGAACAACCTCTTGTTCTGGTTTGTTTTTTTTTTTTACTTTTAAGTATCCACAGTTAAGAATCCAATATTGCCTTCATTTCCTACTTGTCCCTTCTTCCCTACAATATAAGCCAACAGCAAACACGATTTAGTACTGAACCACCTTCCTCCTTTACTCTCTCCTCTTCCAGAAGTCCAGTGTTCCTGAGGGTTTCCCTGAGTAATGACTCAGCCATCTCTGGAGTTTTACCATGTAGCTTTAGCTAAAAGAAATTCACCATAAATTATTATCTACAGTGTGCCATCAGCAATGACCCCCATAATCCAATGCATATCAGACAAGCATCATTAACTAAGGGATTATTTAATTAATCCTTAACTGGAGCTGGTGCTAAAATTCTCTTATATCCAGTCAGACTGATGTTCTGCATAAAGATACATCTAAGAGGGACACCTTTTGAAAAATAACTTGTGTTTACTCACTTTTTGGTTTCCTTTCCTTTTTTGAACTCTGTATTAAGATTCTATTACCTTCCTCCCAGAGCAAGCAACACCACAAATAATGTATATCTAATCTTGCACTGAGCCTTTTACCCTGCAGGAAGATTGTCTTGAAATATTCTCCTTACCCTTCCAATCTAACTCCACATAATCCCTTTGAAAAATTCTCCAGCGTTTTGACTTTGTACATGGCATGAATAATGATTAATGTTGTTTATTAATATATCCAGGAAAAAAAAAAATTCTACTCCTGATTGTTTTCAATATTCAGAAACAATAATTTTGCAAAGGAACAAATTAAGCAAGAGGGGAAAATGAGAAAAATATGAAACAAGAGAACAAAATAACTTTGGAACCTACAGCGATACCTTAAATTCAGTCTTAAATATTAGCTGCCCTTCCACGTGAGACTAATGTAAAGATTAATAGTCTGAATATTATCTTGGCGAGTCTCACATAAAGCCCATTGACTTCACTCGAGCCATGTGCACCAGAGCAAGAAAGAACACAGTCAGTCTCATTATAAATACATACTGTAACATGCCCTGAAGTAAAAAGTTCTGCTGTGGGAATGCATTAAAAAATAATGTACAAAAAAAGTCTCAAACATTTAAGAAATAAGTATTCAGCAGTCCTTCTGTCTGAGCATTTCTTTCTGTGTTTTTAGACTTCGTTTTGAGTGGTCAGAGAGTCTGAGCTCAAGCAATTAAATGAAATTCAGGTGCAAACTCTATAACTGAAAACAGAAGTAATGATAATTGAAAATGTTGCAGTGGAGCACTGAAGTCTGATCTTAACTGTTAACAAAGTAATTATAGCAAGGGCTAAGAGCAGGTTTAAAATTTTATATTTGTTATGAAGAAGTTACAAGTTAAAAGAATGTCTGACTTGCCTAGAAGCAAAATCAGCTTTAGAATATATGTATACACACACGTATAGATATATATTTTTCACCTCAGATTTAAGAAAGCCTGTGCACACACATGCTGAAACAAACACATGACCTCTAAGGAGTCTTTGCATGGAAACAGACCTGAAATTAAAGAAATTCTTCTAATACATAAACATCAATGAAAGCATTTTTTGTTTCTAATGTAGCAGAAAAGAAATCAGATTAAAGCCTGATTCAATGTGGGTGCAGGTGGGAGGATGAACCACTGAGATTAGAAAACACTAGTATAAATTTATATGCAATTGAAGTCTTCAACAAGTCTTTTTATTTTTTTTTTTCCCCGGAAAACATCTATAATGCAGACAGTATTTATCAAATGAAAATTTTACAGATAAGTGAAGTAACCAATTCAAAAGAGGCTATATATAATATTACCAGAATAGTGCTGCTCTGACTCACCTGTCATTGTAAACCTCAGATTCTTTTCTACATTACTGGAACCCACCCCCTCATCTACTTCTCCAATCTACACAGTGCCATTTAACATCACACCACACACTTAATAAAACTTATCTATCATTAAAATTGTGAAATAATCTTGAGCTGAGTTCATCAAGCAGATTTCTTTCTCAGAACCTGTAGGCCTGTTCAGTAATTTTTTGTCTAACAATTTTAACGAATAGTTTCAATACCTATTTATAATTTTTGCATGAAAAGTACATATGCATAGCACCTTAATTTTCTAAGTTGAAATTATATAGGACATGGTGGAACTTCCAGCTTGCATCTCTGATTGCAGCATTCTGACAGTAATCACTGGGTTTTCACATGCAAATCAGGGTGCCAGTCTTATAAACCAGCTTTCCATGGGTATTAAGATCCACATGGATACTTTTGGGCACAGCTGTATGGATTGCACGCAGAGAGCACGACTGGAACCAAAATACAAAAAAAAAAAAATCCCCCTCAATTTTAAAATATATATTAATGTATCTACACATTTCATATCTGGTCTCTTTCTACCATCCTTGTTTCTGTTAGAAGGAGAAAAATAACCAGAACTAAAGTTCACATGATATAGTATTTTGAGGAGTTTATTTTATCATTCCCCTGGCCCCCTGTTCCATTTGGTTTCGCCGACACTCTGTTCCAAAATGATGTCACAGCACTGAACTATTTTTATAGAAAGAGAAAATTTACTCTTTGGTTTAATAGAGAAAAAGAAAAGCCCGACCCAAAATATAAGGACAGTCCCAGACTGAACTGCAGGACAATCCTGATACAAATGGAAATAAGGTACACTTTTTAAATTAAGACAAAAACACTGCATTTTCCTTTCACTGAAAATGTGGAATTAAAGTTGCATGCTCTCTGCATGCAAACTGTGTGTTAGCCCATTTACTGGGACGGGGGAGACCTGCCCATTTTCACATTTGATTATTCTGCAGGTGACCAGAGTAGAATTGGTGATTTAAAAATGTGGCCAGGTGCCAAACAAACCACCTGCTCCACTTTCAGCCTCAGACCTGTTCACAGATCCTGTCACCATCTTTAGCTCAGTGGAAGAGTTTCCTTGTTCTCAGTAACTGGTAAAGGTCAGGTATATGCAATATTTACAAGCTTACAGAGCACTCTGAGGCAGTCTGGAGCCAGAAATACTGCATTACTTTATTTTAGTGTCATCTTCCTGAAATTTCAGTTCCAAGTTCAGTTTTACCACTTTAAGATTGTTCTTAAAGTTTGAATTTCAAATAGAACAATCAAACCAGTCACTTCTGAAGTTAAGAGAAAAAACATTGAAGGTAGTCTAGTTATTCTACCATAATTTTTGGTATACAACAGAATCTGGCCATTTGTCATTTATATTCTACCTGATGTTCAATGTAAGTGAACAACAAATATGCAGCCATTACTTCTTGTTTGCTAAGGGGGAACATAAGAGTCTCATCCATTTCAGTTACATGTATTGGATTTCTTGATACATGCTCTAACTTATTTTCTTTTTTATGTATTCTGACCTGTGAATCCAGACACACTGAGTAAAGAAACTGAATGTAACAAGAACAAAGGTTTGGTGTGTTAAGAAATTACAAGGTTGTCCTGATCTTTAATTAAGTATTTGAGGGGGTGGGGAATAAAAAAAGAAGTAATTTCAGTTTTCAGCAAGACCCTCAAAACACAAACGAGATTACTGAGAGGTCAGCAACAGTAAACTTGATTTGCTCTTCCCAAGCAAGTCAAATCAACATTTGCACCTCAAAGCCAGCTAAATCCGGTGTTGGTTTCCCTTGGCTGGTACAAAGAGCATGAACATTAGGGAGTTTCTATCTGGTCATTTTTTGTAGCTACAATTAAGAGCACATGAACAGATGTAGCAAGATAATTTGGGTGTGCTCACACCAGCTGTAATTACAAGAGCTGAAAAATGTGTGTGTCCTGATAGAGACACCATATACTGATGAAGCCTAAAGATGGGGTGGGCTTGAGGATAACTCCATGGTTACATAAATCCTAGAAGTGCCTGGGTTGAAAGGGACCCTAAAGATCATCTCATTCCAACCTCCCTGCCATGGACACGGACACCTTTCACTACACCAGGCTGCTCAGAGCTCCATCCAGCCTGGCCTTAAATATTTCCACCAAAAAGAAATACGCTTCTGCAGGCTTCCCTCAGCTGATGAATACCATCCTAGGGCCTTGCTTTCTGCATGGGTCCTACACCTTAATATACTTGGATAAAAATCAGATCTGAACTACCAGAGGTAGTTTCTGAATTCTACATTCACCAAGTCAGTTAAATTTAGCCACCAAGTTCCTCCACGACAATTTAAACAACAAATGAGACAGTCATATTTTACTTCCATACACTTTCAGCACAGCATTATCGTGAAGGTATCATGAGATGCCAAGCTTCTCCTAAGTGTTAGGAAAAAGAGAGGAAATGCAGGGCACCAAGTGGCCACTCAATGACAGATAAAAAAAATACAAATGAAGAGGAAGAAATACAAGAGGAGAAATTTTTTTAATATATCAGTAGCTGTTCAGAAATGTAAGCTGGAAGCTAGGAACTTTCAGGAAAACAACACAGAACTCATTTTGCTGTTGTCTAAATCCATGGTCTGTCCACATCAGTGCTGTGTGTCATCTTGGTCCCCTATCTCAAAACAGGATACAGTAGAACTAGAAATGATTTGTAGAAGGGAAACTTAAGATGGACAAAGTTAAAAGAACTTTTGTACAAAAAAATCCCCACATAAAGCAAAAAAACCACTTCAGTCCCTTTCCAGAAAGACATAGCTCAGGGGAGAAATAACAAACGCCTATAAAAACACAGTCCTCAAGGTCAAGGTGATAAAAATTGATTCTTCACTCTGTCTTCCAAAATAAGGAGCAGGAGGCATCAGCTGAAACTAACAGGAAACAGCTTCAAAACCAGATGACGTGACTCATCACCCAGCAAATGGTTGATCTGTGAACTTCCTTGCTAATGGATGTTTAGAGAGGCAAAGGTTATAGGATTTAAGGAAGACAGAACACATTTGAGTAGAAGAAGGTTGTTAAAGATTAATAAGTACACAGAAACTACATCCAGCCCTGCAGCACTTGATGCAAAGAAGAGCTGGAAAGGTAAAATAGATACTCCAGCCACTTTTTACAGCCATCACTGTACACAGAATAAGGCTCTAAATGGACCTCCAGACTGACCTGCTGGTCACCCCAATGTTATGTTGGATATAAAACTGAAGTGTTACAGTAAAGACAGAACAACCTTCTGTACTATTAAAGGAAATTTAACAAACCAAAAAACTGCTACATTTAATGTAGAATAGAACGGTAAACTGAACAGCTTGATAAAGCTCCAGCTGCAAAAGTATTTGGAAATGTTAAATTTTGCCATGTATTTAAGAATTTTATATTGCTCTATTACTCCCCAGCCATTCTAAATGTAGAATTTTAGGGCCATTACTACATAGCTAAAGCACTCAGGAAAAAACTACAGATTTGCTTTTAATTTTTGTAGGCAACATCTGGCCATTCTCTCATCACACTCCTACGTTATGTATTTTTTGTTGATGTTTATTTCAGTTCTCTACATAAAATACAGCAGAATCTATCAGCTATTATTAGATATTGTTGTTTTCTCTGTGATCATATGTATGGTCTACATCCAGCTCTTACAGATTATCCAGGTAAGAAGCTACAGGCAGATGTTGGGCTGATGGGGTGGACAGGGAAGGTGCAACACAAAATAATGTTTTCCAGTGAATTTTTCATGACCACATACTGTTACATACTTCTAACTTTTACAGCAAAAATGAATATTCTTTATAAATTACTGAGAAAGGTAAAACTTCTTTTGCAAAGAAACAAATCAAGATAGATAGAATATGTTAAAACCCAAAACCCTTAACAGTGCAGGGGGGAAAGTTGCAGGTTGGTTTTTGGTTTTGGATTTTTATTTTTTAAAGTCCATTATGTTTTGAGGGCAGGAATGAAAGAACACAGAGAAATATCTCCCTCAAAACCATGTCTTCTGGCAGAAGACACCAAGATGCAGAGGATCACAGCCCATCTGCCTGTCCATGCCTCAAGCATTTCACGTTTTAATAACTGCAAGACTGAATTCTGAAAAATATTCTACAGAGATGAAGCAACTTTTAAATGTTTTTATTTTTTCCCTCATTTTTTGTTGTTGCTTTCTTCACCTAACACTATCAGGCAAATGACAGCTGGAAACATCATGTTTTAGCGAGGAACACAGATCTTGAAAGCAGATGGTAAACAACCTTACTGCAGAATCATAACTGACTGATAGAAATAATCACATCAGCAAACCTTCCTCAGAGCCAGACAAACACAAGAAATATTTTTATGGCAAAGTTTACAACCGAGAACATTTTCTTTGCATTACACACCAGATCCTACAGCAGTGATAAAACTGAGACATACGCCTGAAATTTTATTGTGTTTTTTGAGCAGGCTGGGCCTGAGGCAGCCACAGGCCTACGGAGATGAAGAGAAGGGATGAGCAGGATGGTGACAGGATTTGGAGACCTTCTCAGGACCTTGGAAAAAGACAAGTGGATGTCTCTGTCTGCTCAGGCAAAGATAAGAAGTGTCCCTGCACATGGATGTAAAACACTCCCACACTGATGAAATGCTGCTCCCTGCTCCATCCCCTCCTAGGTGCACACTCAGTGTAGGAACCACTGAGCTCCTACTGAAAATGCCTTCACTGCCTAAATGCCCCAAACTGTTAATTACAGCACAAAGGAAGGAATGTTTGGCTTAGATTGGTAAGATTCTGACAAACTAAATGTGCTTTACAAACCAATTTTAATTCTCTTCTCTCAGCAGAGGAAAAGATGGAAGGATGTAACAATGCTTTTAAGAAAGCAGTTGATGATTAAGATTAAAGAACTCCCCAGAAGGCTGAAAGGTTAAAGAGGATTCCTATGTTAAAGAGGATCTGTCTCCTTACATAAAATACCCTCAAAAGTGGAAAAATTCAGACAAAGCTTTTCACACACTCAGAGAGATCTCATCTGGGCATCTCAGATAAATTAAGAGCTTGGTTTTCGTTAGCTGGAAATTTGAAATTTCTTTAGTGCAGCATTTGCCTATGGATCATTTGTTACAATTACACTACTTAATGTATTCTAATAGGATTCATCTTCCTGAGGCATCCAAGTTGTTTATAAATAGCCTAGATAACAAGATGAAAAATAATACAAGTTTATGACAAAAAATTCATATTTCAGCTCAAGATACCTTATTATAACATTACTACAAACATCCAAAAAAAGTCAAAGTAGAGCACCACAAAAAGATGTTTTATTTAAATTAATCCACCTTGGAGATACTTGCTGGAGGTAAGTTTTTCAATCTTAAAACTATAAAGCACTAACTAGACAGGTAAAAGTGTTTTTACCTACAAGCTGTGCTGTTATAAACAATTAACAGCACAGAGGAATGCAACCCCAGAAAGTCCCTTTACTTCCATGCTTTAGTAATTTTCATAACTTGCAAACTCAAAAAAGCTCCTAAACAAAGGCCTTTATTCTGAAGCTATCCTAAATGTTACTTGCTCCACCTTTATTTTTTTTTTCTAACATGATGGAAAACAATTTGGTTTTTGCCCTAAGATTATGGGGTTTTGTGGGTTTGTTATTCAATGTGAGAAACACACAGTTTACTTGCAGGGATAAAAAAGGAAAGAGTAACAGACGAGTAACAGAGAAACTGCAATACATGAATGATAATAAAATATATAGAAATACACCAGGCCTATGAGACAGGGATGACTTGGACAGCGTGGCAGACAGATGCAAAATGAGTTTGTCAGAAAAACGATGAAATCCAAGCAATTAAAAGAAAGCAAAGAAAACTCAGAAAACATTAGGCCAAACCAGCTAATTTTTCTTTTTCCTTGTAATCGAATTTTTTTAGTTTAGACCCTGATATAGTAAAATTAGTCTGGCTGAAGGCCACCAAATAATCAGATTGCTACAGCACATCATCTCTAAACTGAGAGAGCTTAAAAGCCTAAATTTCAAGGAAAACCCTATTTCTGTCTTCCAGCTACACAGTGGGAGGGTTTAGGTATGACTCTCCTCCATGGTGCAGAGTGACAGGATGAGAGACAAGGGCTACAAGTTGGAATGTGGGCGATTCCAGATAGATGTAAGGGAATTTTGCTCCCCTTGAGGCTGCTAACACACTGGAACAATATGCCCAGAGGCACCATGGAGTTCTCATTTCTAGAAATATTCAACAGTCAGCTGGTCATGACCCTTATAAATCTTAAGTTAAAAAAAAAAAGCCAAACCAAGCCTGTCTGTGTTCAAGAAGTGTTTGGACCAGGCACAGGGTGTGATTCTTGGAGAGTCCTGTGTAAGGTCAGGAGTTGGACTTGATGATTCTGATGGGTCCCTTCCGACTCAGCATATTCTAAAGAAAAACAAACCCACCTAAAAAACTGCAACATATTCTCAAAGACTGAAATGCTCAACCTCCAGCACTTTAGAAAGTGCTTATTAGTTACAGCATGGTGTATTTGGGATTTAATTCCAGTGGGTGGTTGCAATCTTCCAGCTGCCCAGATACTTGTTAGAAAGCAAACAAAGGTGTGCTGACAACACAGTTTAGGTTACTAATAACTGGACAAGCAGTGACCAAGTAACACTACTAGCCAATAAATCAAAACAGCACAAACACATCTTTCTTCCCACATTTTCCTAGGAAATTACTGTCAGCTTTCTCCAAGACACATCTAACAGAAAACAAAAGTTTCTTTCTGCCATCCAGAAGGGGAGATGTGATGAATGAACCGATTCCCAAGTCTCTGCAACCATTCTTGGCAAGCTGTGAGGATGACACTGTTTAGCCAGGCTCGAGTTTCTGCTCCCAGCTCATTTGTTTGCTGTGTCTCAGCCCCAGAACCATGGAAATCTAGTCTGGAAAGCTGGAGAGCCACAGTACCACACCTACCCCTGCTCCACTACACTGTGTGTTGGGTGCATTGGAGGAAACGCTGTCTATTAGAACAAGTGGGAATCCAAAGCCAAAACAAACTCTCTCACAGAAACCTCAAACATATGGACCAGCAGTTTACAAGTACATCACCCATTTCAACAGGATTCCTTAGAAAAGAAAACAAAACCCCAAACAACCCACAACCAGGATGAAGAATTCCATATGGACACTAATAAAGCAGCAGAAGACATAGTTACAGCAGCTTGTGTTTAAGCAAGAATATTGTATTACAAACAACTTTCAGCACCAAGTCAAATAAAATACAAGCTCAGATCTTCATATTTATTAAATTTGTTACAATTTTTTTCTACTTTTTTAATTAAAATATGAAAAAAAGAGATAAAACATACATTTTTTTAGACAAAGGAACACCTGCCATATGCATTTTCAAAAATACCCAAATTACCTAAAATATTTTACCACAAAAACCTGAAATACCCATGTGAATGAGCTGAATACCAAGTTACATATTTCTATCACTTTCAAAAGAATTATGCCTGCTTAGCATGAAAAAACAGCAGTTACATAGAATGAAATTCTATCTTGGTTAACTCCCTAAAAAAGAGTGTTAACTTCCTCTCCTTTATCTTACACAGAATTGCACATCTACACTAAAAAACAAACAAACCAGCAAAAAAATAAATTTAAACGAAAAAAATCAAAAATCAAACAAAAAAACCGACCAACCAACTGAAAAAAAAAGGAACAACCTCGCCCTCCCAAAAAAAAAAAAAAAAAAAAAATCAAAACCAAAAAGCAAGCCCAAAATTAAACCCCAAAGAAACCCCACCGAGGAGACAAACAAGAATATCAAAACATACCAGTAAAACTAATACTAAACAGTGATCACAGCACATTCACAGCTTCCAGAAAGGCTTTAGAGAGGTTACTTTTTTTTCATTCTTACTGGATAAGTAAAAAATTCAAAAGGATGCTTTAGTTTTTATGACGAATATAAAACAGCAACTGCTAGTTTTGCATGCTTGTCTAAATGTAAATGTAATGGCATGAAACTATTACTGTTATGCATTCAAAGCCATTTCCTAAACCATCCCAACAGCCAAATCAATCACTGTATTATTAATGTGTCATGTATGATGTTTTCAAAAAGCTAAATATATCAAAAAAGTCTGAATTACTCTGTTTTACTGTTCATGTTTTTCATTATATATAATAGGTTTCAAGCTATTTCTAAGGATGAAAGTAAAGCTCTTTCAAGAAACACAACAAAGATGCTCTATATCTAAAGCTCCTGGAGTTGATATGAATCTTGCATTTCTAGAAGTAGAAAAAGTGAGCAAAAGGGAATTAACCTGCCTGCTTTAATCTTGCAGCCCCACACATTGATTCACCTGAAATTCCTTCAAGTGCACAAGACTAAGCAGATATTGAGTACTGTCAAAGCTGAAAAATCCTTTTCCATGTGGAAAACCACATTCAGCCCATTAGTGTAGAAAAGGATTTTTCCAGTGATTGGATTATCCACCCAATATATGATAACAATTAAACAAGGAAAATATAGTTGCTAAAATGCAATTTTTTTGGCTGGCTGAATATAATGACTTGCCTTGCTCACATTTTGCACCCAGCAGTCATTACTGAAAGGTTGTTATTTTATAATTATAACTTTAATATTGTAATTCAACAGACTTGAAATACTAATTCCCTGCAGTCTGATCCTTACATCTTATTGCTTTTGTGCCAAATATAAATTTGAAGACTGGTATTAGATATGATAAATACATTTTAAAAAAGCAATTATCTATATCTCATTGTCAAAACCAGGCACTAACTCTGTTAAAAAGATTCAACACATTAAAAGCAAAAAAAATTGGCACAAACTAATTAGAGTAGATGACATTCACAAAAAGAAAATAATTGTATGAAGACCTCAAAAAAGAAATTAACAAAATCATCCAATCTTTGATGGAATGATAGACTCATCTAGGATGAAGAGAAGACACTGAAGAATTTAAGATGGGACCACACAATGTGATTCCACTCAATTAAGCCTACATTTATTGCCAAGTGATCTAACAGTATTGGCAAAACACTTCAAACATTCAGAAGGTTAAAAACTTTCAGAACAAAATCAGTCAGATTCTTCTTAAATGTATTACTGACAAAAATAAAACCCCACTTCATGACTTGTCAGATTATTCAGCTATTTCCCAGTATGGGAAGATTTGCATACAAATACAGCTCTACATAACAGGAGGAGGTTCGGTTCGAGTGCAGAGGTAATGAATTCTTTTTTCTTTCTGCATTTTCCCACAAACCCGAAGATCTGTGAATTAAAACAGTAGCTGACAAACAAGTTTGGCAGACTTTGCACGAGGGATTAAAACTGACTCACACGGAATTTCCATCAGATGTACCTGAACTCTTTACAGGCATTATTAAAATGCAAATTATTACATGTGAAACTCAGGGCCCTGCTGGGAAAATAGGACACTTGCAAATATAATCTGTTGTTGCACTACAGTAACATCAAAAACCCCTGAATGCCAAGGTATGTGGCAGGCAGTAAAAGTAAGAGAGGGGACTTAGAACAACCTGACCAGCTTTTCCTCCCCTCCCCTTTTGGGAAGCAGTCTCTTTTGTGGGATTCCTTGAATACACTGATATTGTAATCATGAAAATGAAACTGGATAAAAATGAAACTTGATTAGTAAACGTAAGTATGGCTAATTACTTCTGCTTGGGTTTGTCAAATATTCTTATATTTACAGGTCAGAGTAATAGTCAGAAAGTGATTCTTCAAGCATCTGAAATTCTAGATGTTGTCCTAGAAGATGCAGAATCTTATTTCCAAATCCACCTCAAGCAAACTTCTGCATGGAGTCAGCATCGTGTGCCTAAAGCTACACAGCAAGCTGGAGTACATAACAACCAAAACTCCCAGTGTTGCTTTTGGAATATTTTAATTTCATGGGTTATATTGATCTATCCTTATTTTATTTACCATAGGTTTCAGACTGCTTTCACAACAGAGTGAACAGAGCAATAATGGTAATAATGGCATGAATTCTTCAAGGTTACGTAGGGATAAGCACCAAGCAGGATTTTTAAACTTTATTACAAGCCAAACAAAAAAGACATCATCAATTAAAAACCCCACATTATCTGTGGTCAAGGTGAAACAAAGGAACGTCACCTGTAGAGTGTTTATTTCTAAACTATGAAATTTATGCTTTCCCCAACACTATGCCCATACTATTCTTAATTAATTTATGCACAAGAAAATGTTTGAACAGGACAAACCATTTGTGACCTTCTTAATAAGATTTTAAGACAGTCTCCCACTAGTTACATGAAGTCACACACAAACTAACACTGAAGGTGATGCAGTAGCAATTCTGCAAAAATAGCCCCAAAAGGGGATGGCTATTTCAACAATTATTTATCTTGCCATAATTTCGCCAATACATTAGTTTAAATGCATATTTTGATGCTGTACTCTGTTCCACATTCTTCTATGGGAAAAAAAAAAGTGCAGAAAAATACGTTTGCTCTATCTTCCTTATGTGGGAGCAGAATTTTCTTATCAAGCGCCAGTTTACCTCAGAGTAACCTCTCAGATGCCCTAAATTCTGGGTATTTCTCTCAGATACTCGTTCTGTGTTTCCTGAAGGGCTTCTGGATTTAACCCTGCTGACACAAGCTCCTTTAAAGGAAAACCTCTAATACTGACAAGCAAGTCAACAATTGTTTCTGTTTACCATGTCAAGCACCCAGCTCCTTTGAGGCTTACCCTGCACACCAAGCAGTTCTTTTCCAGGCAGAAGGACTAGGCTACACATTGCTTTCAGGCCCATCTCCATCACCCTGTATGTGTGCAAACCAATTCAATGAAAGCAACTTTAAAAGATGACACATTCCAGAGCTTAGCAGCTGCACTAAACAGCCAAGCAGTGGTTTAAGTGACAACTGTGTCCAACTACAAAATTCAGCACGTTTTCCTATACTTAGAGACTTAATTTTCCAACATGTGGGATACACACCTCCTTTTAAAAATGCACAACTGGGAGAGCAGGTAGAAACCTCTCTTCTTTCAGGCAAGGTAAAAAGAAAGAGGTTTTATGAAGTGACCGAGCACCACGACAGGGCGTTTGGACCATGTGGTGTAACCTCCACCCCTCAGTCACCAAAATTCCACTGAAAGGGTCACGAGAAACCTGATTTTAACCTTACATTGTGCCTGCTTTGAAGAGGACATTGAGCAAGGTGTCTCTGACGTCAGAATGCCAGGGAAGTTTTCCTAAGATCTCCCCAGTGAAAAAGCAATTACATAAAGCATTTATGTCAAGCCCTGCTTCAAGTACAAA
This sequence comes from Monarcha castaneiventris obscurior, assembly GCA_026261815.1. Classification (NCBI taxonomy): domain Eukaryota; kingdom Metazoa; phylum Chordata; class Aves; order Passeriformes; family Monarchidae; genus Monarcha; species Monarcha castaneiventris. The sequence goes on along the minus strand of JAMPIT010000886.1, from coordinate 26,021,300 downwards.
AACCAGAAGATTTTGATTACAATTCCAGTAAATACTGGTATTTTCCAGTGCTTTATTTTAAACTGCAGATCATATACTAAAACACACTCTATTTGGAATGAAGAGATGTGTCTAATACTCCCTTGAAATTCTTTTCAGCCACAAATCTGCAAAATGCCAGCCCTACCACTCTCACAGAGCTGGCTGTAATTAAACAGACAATATAATAGCTGTCACTATTGTATACAAAGCAGCCACTTGGAACCATACTAACAGAAAAAACAGAACTCTATGTTCCAAATGACCAGAAAACAGAGTATTTTATATTCTGCAATCTCCCAAAGTAATCTACGTGTCAATTAAAAAAAAAAAAAAGTCAAATGCCTTCCCAAAGTAACCTAGATGCTTTAAAAAAAGATCCAATCAAACAAACCAAAGCCACAAGTCCCGCCCAAACACTAAAGAAAAGAAAAGAAACAAACCTCTGATTAAATCTGCTTCCCCCCCCCCCCCTTAATTTTGTAGTCTACTACATGATCCCAGGGTCTCCAGTTCTACTTTTTCAATAGTGCTTCAGAAGTACAAGGATCTGTTAATTTTACTTTGGTACTTCTGAAACATAAGCATTTCTTTTCACTAAATCTGTCTTCTAAAAGCAAACTGATCTGTTGGCCTGTCAACAACCTTGGTAATGCATTAGGAAAAAAAAAATTAAAATGAAAAAAATATGCTAATAGATAGCTTACATGTCTTTCAGAATCAAATAATTCTATACCTTGGGCATTTAGCTTTCTTAATCTAAAATTTTAATAAATATTTCATAAGTAGATAATTCCTATTCATGGACAGAAAAAGTATTGCTGCTTAATTTTGTGTTTTTCAAAGCCAAAATAAACTTGCCAAAAGCTGGCTGGCCAGCAGACTCAGAGTCCTCTTCTTCCTCACACTGGCACTGCAGAACATTAATTCTTCTGGTCACTTTGTACCCACACTTATATTCTTTCATCGTGGCCATGATTGCCTGACAGTGCTTTGCAAAGAGGAACAAACTATTAGAAGCAATCTGCTCCCCAATAAAACTGCAACATCCCTTATTTTTGCAGCCCTCCATTAGCAGAACAGCATTGGAAATTCTAATAACAAAGCAACTAGAAAACAAAGTATCATTTCACTAAAAAGATCAAAAAAGCCAGCTCATGTGTTTAGACTGTTTAGAAATTGAATTGCTGCATGGTCAGCACACAGAGTTGCCAGGATTTAAACTATTGCCACTCACCAGGGTTTTCAAACGACACCCATAGGCACACACTGATTTTTGTTGTTTGTTTTATCAGAGACCGCCTACTCAAAACCAGATCACTTTACAAGGAGTTTTTTCATTATACTTATTTTATTATTTATTTATTCCTATTGTAGCCCCATCAGAGAAACTCCTGTATGGTTCATACCCTTTCAGTGAGGTAGTACTTAAGTCCAGCCCTACAGGCTTCTTGAAATCTGTAAACCACAACCCTGACAGGTACAAGTAAGCAGAGTTGTGCTGAGATTAACTCAAAAAAACAAAAGTCTCAATGGTGCTTGAAATATAATTTTAAAATTACTATTAAAAATAGCTTGAAATAGCTGAACAACTGCACAAAATTGTCTTTATAAAAACCAAATAAAATTAAAAACACTGCAGGGCTAAATGTCGAAGTGCATGGAGGAAAACAAAGTAGCAGGTAGCTAAACAAAATTTCTGTTATTACCTTGCAGGAAAGGAAGAGTTCCCAGCTATTTGCTTTGTTCAGTGCAAAGTTGCATTGATATACAACGAACTTTAGGGGTAACTCGACTTTCTTTAAATACAAAAACAACAAAACCCCCAAACATTAATGCCACCCCTTCCAGAATGATCAATAAATGCATGGTACTCAAGTTCTCCACAGAAAACACTGCCCAAGGGCACAGTGCTGAACCTGTGACCCTAGATCACGTGGACAGGGAAGGATGACAATCACTGGAATGAAATCCATTTCTGATGAAGGATCAAACAGAACTTCATAACCAAAGCCTCAAAGTTAATCACCACGAGCTGCACTCGAGTTGGTCCCTTCAGGCTTCGTGTTCCCTGTTCAGAGGAACCAGCAGAGCCCAGCACACAAAATCAGAGAGAGGACAGAACTCCAGGTGTGGAAGGACAGGCTTAGCCAGCAGCACATTCAGCTGATCAGGCTTCAGAAGGATCAATATCCTCAGAACCTGGTTCTGTAGAATTGCCTTGTGTGCATAGAATCTGTACCTTTTTTCTTTAACTCCGGCTCAGAACTCTGGTACTTCCCAAATGGGCTCAGAATGGGAATGGCCTCCCCTTTCTTTGCCAAATGAAGGTATCTGTGAAGCCCTCATTATTACCTCTGTATTGTAAACTACCTCAAACCCTAAATACAGTCCCAATGCCACTGTAAGTAGAAGTTATCCCCAAAATAGGGACAACATGCCCAATTGTGGGCACTACAGCACCAAAAGGATCACCCAGAGCACTACTGTGTAGCATCAAAACATAAATAATATTAGCCAATGTTTCTAATTTAAGATTCACCTGCTCTTTTGAGATCTAATTTATACACTGCCAACCAATTCCTCTGCAGCAAACCTTATACATTAAGCAATGCAAAGGAGCACAGAAACACGTACAGAGGTCAGATAACTAGAAAGAAGACTCAATATTTTTTTTGGTAATATACAGCATATTTATGCTATGAAGCATCTAGAGAGACCTGCACATATAAAAAGTGTAAATATTTTTCTAGAATGCAGATCTGAAAAAACCTTGAAATAACAGAAGAAAGGCATTAAGTCTAAAAGCAAGAAGGAAAGGAGAGAAAAACATTGCTTCCAAGAGCAATTTTTGAACAAGGTATCTTTACAGCTCACTGGTTAGAGGCTTTGATGGCCCTAGATAATCTTTAACCCTCAAAGCTATACAAGAATAAAACTTCACTAAACTTTCAAGTGCAAATATATCCTAATCTAATTATTCCTGGTGTGTTTGTAGAATACTTATGCAGCCTAGAGCTTAAAATATTTTGTGTTTGTGGCAGCAGATGGGCTCTATTTCTTGATAAGTTTGGTTTGGATGAAAGATAATGTCTAAAACTAGAACATTACAACACATACCTTTAAATGTAAAAATGTAAGATGACCTTTTATGTGTCATGTCTGCACAATACGCTGTCAAGTTATTTAAAAAAGATGCAGAATACAGGGAATGGATTCAAAAGTATAAGCAAACCAAAGACACACTTTATTTGTTAACGCTTATAAAAGATACACACATTCATTTTGAGGTTCTGTGTCCACAGGAAGAGATAACTTTCTGTAGCATAAAACTTTGGTAAAAAATCCATTTAGAGATACTATAGATATTTATAATAATTAAAAATGTGGCCAATAATGAAAAAGCTCTGCAAAACACGTATTTTTATTTTAAACCAGAAGTCAAATTAATACTGCTGATGCATATAAATTATGTAAGTGAACATGATTCTTGGCAGCATGCTAATAAACATAATTTGAAACTCTGCTCAAGAAGCTGGAACTGCCAATAAAACCTCTTCCCAAACTGTATCACCTCCAAAATAAGGAAATTATCTGTATACAAAAACATTACCTACATTCTCTTGCTTTTCTCCATATGGCACATAAGGGTAGCTTTCAGACTGTAAGTTGTCCAAAATGTCATTTGTGACTTAAAAACTAAATTAATTCCTGAAGAGGCTGTGGAGAAGACATACAGACTGTGGAAGAGAGTGGCTGTTAAACACTACAGAATTCTTGAGTTTCTGGAATGATCCTACACATTGGAAAAGTCAGAGGTGCTGTCTATCACATTGTGCTTCCCTGTGGCATAATTTTTTGCTCCCTGTAACCAGCAGTTACATGGAGCTCTACAGCAAATCAAACTTCTTGCTGTTCACAGCGTAAAATAAAATAAAAATCTCCACAATGACTAGCAATGTTAAAGCTAAAAGAAACAAATGCCCCCAGGCAAGAAAGTCACAGCTCATTTTTTACCAGCACAGAACAAGCTAATAGTGTCTAAAAGGAAGCCAGCAGTCCATCAGAATTGCTGCTCTCAGCAGATGAGTGTGCTCACATCCATGGCTGGGCAGCTGCCTCTGAGACACACTGAATTTAACCATAATCAGCACATAGGAGCTTGATTTTAATCCATTAAAAACTGCAAGGCTGCTGCGCAACAATAGCGGTGTCCTTGCTGCATGGTTCATCAGAGGAATAAATTGAGTCAACTTTGGTAATAAAATGCAAAGCGTGAAGTAAAAGTTACAATTTACTGGTGTTTATTGCTTAACATACCTTCTTGAAGCAAAATGGCTTCGTTTTGAGTTAGTGGCATGTTCAGCAGAATTTCAACAGGGTGCTTTTGAACTTCAGGAACTTGAGCCAGGCAGTCTTCAGCAATTAACTGTGTTTAGATTTGAGTGAGAATGTGACCACATGAGCCACTGCCCCTCAGAGACACCCCCAGGCCACACGGTGTCTCAGCTCATGCTTCTAAGGTACATGTGCAATTCTCTTCATCCAGTTCTCTGTTAAGTCATCATCTACCTTTGCTGAATTCACCCTCAGCAATTTCAAGCCAGCTTGGCTGATTTTGAACAGATAGGATTTTTAACACAGTGCTCCACAACGTCTTAATAACCACAACCTCCAAACAAGGAGGTTTTTCACCTCCGATGTTTTACAAAAACCTGCATGATCAAGCCCTAAGTAACTAAGTAAGAATAAAAATCAAATTGTACTCTCATTCTTATCTTAAAGATAACCATAATTTCCTTTCCTTCATTCCTCTATTATTTTTCATTTTCATATGCACCCAGCTCCTAGGTTATGGGTAGTGCCCACAGCACAGCTGCTAAAAATACTCCCAATTCTTCTGGAGGCTCTCATGGCTCAACTGCAAATATGAGAATGAGTTTATATCATTTGTTATCTCCATTTTTTTCAAGCTTAGCTTCGCAGACTGAAAAGGTCTGGGAAAAAAGCAATAAAGGTGCAGCACATCTACAGACTGGGAAACAGAAAAGGGAGATGGAGTTTAGCCCACGGACGTTCACTGAACCGTAATCGGGGTAACAACTCTTAACTCAGTAGTTCAGACCCCATGAGCTCATAACCTGAGGTGATGGTGTATCCTCTGACAGTCACACTGAAACACAAAATACAGAAGGGAAGGTTTGCTTCCTTTGACCTGAATGAAACACAAGCACTGAAAAAGCCAATTGCTTGAAATACGTCAGCACAGGAAACAGTGCAGTCAAATCACAGCAGCAAAATCTCAGAGAAAATGCTGTCCTGCTATGGTGAAGCTCTGCAAGGCAAGAGAGACATCAGCCTCGATGTCACTGCTGAATCCACTTTCAGTTGTCTGAGATCAGTAAATCAAGCCATAAGCAAGAGATGTCAGCTACTGAAAGTCGTGCAGATCCACAGCAGGAGAGGCGAGTGCAGGCTCAGAGCTGTTAATGAAGCTGGGTGTTGATCCCTCCCTTAAGTAAGCAGAAGAAATCAATATAACTGAATTCTGTAGCTATTTCTGTGTTCTTGGCAATGAATCTGCTTGTGCTACGGGCTTTCACATGGGGGATTACTAGAATTAAAACAGAAACCTTTTATTCTTGAAATAAGTGGATAAGTGTTGAAATTATAACAGAGACCTTCAAGGTTGAGACCTAATAGTATGTCTGGAAGGAGCCCTTATCTTTTACAGTGTGAAGTAAGTCTAAATTAAAATGTGATTCTATAGTTCAGGCAGCTCAAATCAAGCACCAAAGAGAATTGGTTCCTCCTCCTACTTGCAGTAATTCAGATCAATGCCAAGGGATAAAAGCCCAAACATGCCTTCTACTGAATAAAGCACCATGAGCCAGGAGGATGGAAATGCATCATCTCTGACACCTCAGCCTCTGATGAAAGGGTGGATTCTTGCACAGGATATTCTCTTGACCCTTCACATCACTTGCACATGGCTGAAAATACAAGGCACCTAACCTATTATTTCATCTCTAGAATTGTTTATGGGCTCTGAAAGAGAGGCAGGCACTTACCCAGCAGAGGCAAATTACCAGGCAGCAATAGATACAATACTGCACAGACACACAACAAACTGGCACACAGCCCAGAACCCTACAGAGAAAATAATAGTTTTGGGTCTAAAAGCCTCAGAAGACCACATCAGGGTTTTGCACCAAAGAACAGCAACAGGAAACTAACTGTTCTGTAGCCTTAAACTTCTGTTTGGCAGAGGATGCTGGCGTATAGGTTACAAATTCCACATTTATATCAATTTATTAAAATTTGCCTACAAAATAATGAATGTAAATTCTTAAACCCTCCTGCTTGTCCAAACAGCAGGTGGGAGCTCAGCCCTTGTAAACGACGTCATTTGCTTCTCTTACACAGTATGTACCCCACAGGCTGGAAGCTGGGGCTGAGGTATTCCGGGGATTAAAGAAAGCCTCTGATCTTCAGACATAGCTCCTGGCCACCATGGGGGACAATTCATGGGCTCTGTTGGTAAGGGAACACAGAGGAGTGTTCTGATAAAATGTTGTGTACATCAGCAAACAGTCAGAACAGGAGCGTGTGTGATTCACGCGTTGTTCAGTGCAAGAGTGGAGCTCTGCAGAATGGAATTTTCCACACGTGTCACTGCTTGCATTTGGAAATTATTGGTTTTTCCTTAATGGAAGAAACACAAACAAAACCCACATGTGTGATACAGACCACTGAAAAATACAATTTGTTTCTCCTTATTTTTTTCTAGTGCAGAGGTTTCTACTGCTGGCCTAACAGGACAGTCACAGCCTGACCACCTGGAAACAGGGACCTTTGCCTTTAATGGAGCTGAGGGCTTTTCCCCAGAAAGGTAAGCAAAAATAAACATAAAATAAGCATTGGCTCACACACAATTTTTTTTTTTTTTCAGAACATACATATTTGTTGCATTGTATACAGGAATGCAAAAAGCCAGAACTAGTTCCAGAAGTAGGTTAGGATGACTTAAACTTTAGTACAGGAAATCACCCAAATGATTTCCTCTCTTAATGTTTGACTTCTTTCAGTAGTATATCCAAGCAAAAAACTGTTTGTGCAATAACAACCATGTTCAAAATTCAGGCACAGGTTCACAACTGACACCTGAAGACCATTTTCAATGACCATTTTACATAAGTTAAAATAAAAATATATCAAGAAGTCTCTCCTGCCAAAATCCTCAGTACTATGTGCAGTGACAACATACCTGGTTATCACACGGGGCATGATCAACAAAATAGTGCCTCTTCAAAAAAGAGAAGAAACCCACCCCCCCACTGAACTGGACAACAAAATGAGAGAGGGGCAAAAAAATTAAAACAATGGGAGTATTTTCCACATTAAAAGGCCTCACCCCTTAATTATATCATATGGTACAATGTCTAATTGAACTTACAAACGCCAGGTCTGTGGAGAAAGAAAGAAAGAAAAAAAGGGATGTAAATAAAACTCCTGACACAGATTTTTAGAGATTCTTGCTAAACACACCCTAAAAAGAAGAGAGTGGTGAGATTAAGATCATTATGACTGCCAGAGTGACATTTCAAACACGTCTGTGAAAAGGCTGAGCCTGTATACAGTGCACTCAACACGAAGCATTCCCCAGACCTGATCTTCAGCCAAATGGAAGAGATGTGAAAACAGCTACGTCTGCTACATACATAAAACCCCACAAGTAAATTGTGGAGGATTTGGGGATTTAGACTCTCCCTGGAGTACAAAATGCACTCGCATTTTAACCCTAAGTTAAGTTCTGCAATTTATTTGAGACAAGCTAGAACTAACTTTGTTAGTACACTTAACCTCACAACTAAGTGTTGACTAAATGTCACCATGTGGTGATGACTCTGGTGATGACTCTGACAGAAATGCAAAAATATTGTAATTAAAAAAAACCCCTCAAAATTAGAAACAAATTGAAACCATAAATCCACTTAATGAAGTCTATATGTTCTTTTCATAGTAAATCTAATTAAATGTGTAACTGCAGCCACAATCGTCACAGAGTATAACTCACCTTAAAAAGAAAAAAATTATAATATTTTTAAATTTAGACCTTGAATAATGAAAAAATAAGTTGCTTCTCTTTAATGAGTGGTGCTAATAAAACAGAAGTGCATTTTCCTGAAGTGAACATGGTCTGTTCAAAGGTGGCTGCCACAGGTCTGGCCACATGCAGCTGCCTTGGCATTGCCAGAGCAAGAAAGTGAACACCAAAACATCAGAAGTTGTATTTATTTTGCAGAGAACTGCTGCTCTTTTATGAGTTTCCTCTGGGAGATTCACCTGATCAAATACACCCAAATCACACGTGATGGAACTGAGCAGCAAAGCAGAAATTTTGTATTAATGCTCTCTTTGTTCTTTCTAAAAAGACTGGGTAAGATATGGGAATCAGTATCTCTTAGATAGTGATTCCCATCCTTTCATCTTTTCAGTGAATATTATGCATAACATTGATTTTTGTATAAACATTCAGCTGCTCTGGACACTCTCTGCATAAGAGTGGGAATATATATTTGCATCTGTTGACTCAGAGGACACCAAACTTTTGCCAGTTGTGGTTAAAGTAGATTTGTAATCCTACTCAAGTCTTTCAAAATAAAAATAATAAAAAAAAAAAACCTACCCCCCCCCCCCCCAAGCAAAACCTCCAACAATAAAAAATAACAAAAAAAGCTTTGGCAAAGTAGCAAGAGGTTATAGATCTGCATTCCTCTTCAACCCTTGACTCTTCTGATAGTTCTTCCATCACTCATGTAAAGGAAATTAATGAAATCTAATCCTATCAAGTAATAAAGAGCTGTATTTTCTTAAAATACCTTATGCAGAAAGGATTATATTGGACATTATAAGTAAACACTCTTTTCTGAAAAATAACATATTTAGTGTAAACCCAGCACAGGTAGGAAGCTGTGCAGGGCTCTGAAAAATTCCTCCCTTCCACGTAAACAGCATCAGGGGTTGAACTCTGCCTTTGAGAAAAAACTCTCTAATGCTCCAAAATAAAATGACTCAGGGAAGGTGTTGGATTCAGCCAAGTACAGAAGTGCAGACTACCCTTAAATACGTGGTATTTTCAGTGATGTAAGACAAGCCACGTGTAGGAACTTACACAAATAATCAAATTATTTGCATTTTCCATTTTTCTTGAATATTTGCCCTGTAACCATCAGATGATCTCATATGTCATACTGAGACATCTTAGCTTAATCATTTTTGGACTATAGAACTGAAATTTCTAAAATTCATTTTAGATTATAAAGAGTTAGAACTCAATTTAAAATAGCTGCTGCTCTCAAATTTACTAGCACTTCTTTCTGTTTCATTTTTTGAAAGCCCAGTACCATTTTACAAAGAAAGAGAGTAATAGTAAGAGGTTAAATTAGCAATAAAGGCTAGATTTCTTTAGGAGCTAGAGCAGGAAATAAAACCCAGGAGTCCTGTGTGCTCATCAGTAGTCAATGTGTCTGAGTGCTCAAAGAATAACAAGAGAAAAAAATCAAAGCAAATGTAAATTTGCCTCAAATTAGGCACACATACTGTATTTTTTTTTTCCAAGAAAGGCCATAGAAAAAATAAGGAAGTTTCTTTTCAACAAACTAAACAGTACTACCCCTGGATGACAGTGTCTCACTGTACTCCTTCTCTCCACAAGTGTTTTCCACACAGACAAAACCCTATGTCAGAAATAACAGCAGCATATAATTCCAAATGCTTGATCTCAGTTTCCTTTCCCATCATACTCTACACAGATATGCCTGTGAAATACATATATACACTCACAAAACTGCACTATGTCAGCAGTTTTATATCTTGCATCAAATAATAACTGAATATAAAAACACCACATTGATAGAGGTTTTATAATTATTAGGTTTAAAGGGGAATTTGTTCAATTTCAAAATGCTGCTGTATTTTAAAATACTACTCCAGGAGCACAAGAAGAGTCCTCATTCTCACATGGGCAGCTTGTTCTTCATGCTCACTTGCTTTTTTCCCTGAAGAAAAATTATCATCTTTAATTTGTCCATAAGAACCTAAAACTAATATTAATACCTTACACGGAAAGCTGCTCAATGAGAGTCTCCCGCTGCTCCTATTTTGAGTGTTAGGTTTGAATCAGGCAAATATTACAAATTGTGTCCCTTTCTCTTGTTACTGGCAATTGATTTCCATAACCAACAGCTCATCTAGGCTTCTTTTGACCTAAAAGTCATAGATTAAACAACTAATAGGTAAAATCAGTTTAGATGCACTGCACCTACCTTGCTAATTGACCAAGACCTGGATTAGAGACTGAGAATGCAATGGTCAAATCCCTTGTTATCCTCTCAGAGCATTTGGCTTTAAAGCCAGATTACCTGATGTGTATCTTAAGAAACAACACTGATACCAATGTGTCTGTTATAAGGATTTTTGTGTTTCCTTGGGAGATTCAGGTGGGGCTGTTAAGGAAATAGAGTTGGGAAGCACCAAAACAGTATGATTTTGGAACCAGTAACTGAAACGAAATAATAACAATTTATACAGAAGAATTATTTAATTTTACAAACATAACAAAAATAGTAGAAAATCTCCTTAGGCAAAGGGAGAACTTATTTGACTGCAGTAAAAAGGACAGAACAGACTGTACAAGCTCCCCAGAAAAGCTCTGCTGCCAAGGAAAAGCTGCAAACTGTTTTTGACACCTCATAACACTTCCCTCATACCTCTACTTTTTACAACAAATGATTTTTCCAATCTCTAGAGACATGCCATTGAATAAAGACGGGGTCAAGCCTGTACAGCAATCTTTCTCTCCCAAACTAGAAACCTGATGTGTGATTCCTTTACAATTTCAGAAGGCAGAAACAGTTCTGCTACGCCGTTATGGAAAGTGGAACCTTTTATTGTTTTTAGGGGAATGCCACAGCATGCACTGGCCATAAAAGCTGAGAACTCCTTGTGAACACACATGCACAAAGAGACTAATATTGCTTTTGAGAGAGAGAGAGATTAAACACTGTTCATGGCCTGAAAACCAAAATAATAGCATTATTTTAACCTCTTCATGAAGACAAAAGTTTTTTGCAACTACTGACAAGAACGTTTCTTTATTCTCAAGCTTCAATCTAATGGAATTTAGATAAATGGATAAACTTGTTCTCTGCTGTAGTGTGACTCCCTCCTGCTCATCCCTCCATTTCTATTTTTTTTTTTTTTGTGTTAATGAAGACCAAGTAATTGATCCTACAATCTGAAGAGAGGTTTTGCAAGAGTATTTTCACTAGTATCGACATTTTGTTTAAACACTGCCTAGCTGAGTCAATTTTGAGGATAAAACCTGAGAGATAAAGCTCAAAAAAGGATGTAAATGCCTATTTATAAAATATATTCATGTCCAGCCTCCCAATATTCTGACTAAATTGATATGCAATTTCCACCTCTGTTTCTTTTTGCTTTTTAAAGAAAAGCACAAAGTTCATCCTTTTCTAAAGTTCAGTGTATCCATGTGTTAACAAAGGTAATTCCCAACGGACCTGAGATTTTATTAGCAGATGTTTAAATACTTACTCAACCAACTGCATACATTTAACTTACTGAAGTGTTCTCTAACTGGAGATTGGATTTTTGTCTCTCAGTCACTCTATTAATTGCAGAAAATCACTGCAGTTATGAAGATTAATGAAAAGAGTGGGTTAGAAACTTCTTGGCATCAGACATATAAGGCTGTGTATCACTGGCACATCGAGCCTTAGAAATTATTTGCCAAGGTTAGATAATAAAAGTTACCATGCATAGGACACAAGAGGGTTGCTTGAGAAGGGTAGCAAAACCACACATTTGCCAGTAAGATGTACAAATTTACCTTCTAAACCACATTTGTTAATACCATCCCAGGGAGAAGATGGAATACTTCTCAACAGATATGAAAAACTGGAGGAAAAAGCTCCCATCTGAAACCTGAAATCTATCTTCATACATAGAAATACAGCAAAATACAATCACTAACTTTGTGTGCTATGGTTTTTGAGGTACATTGCTGGTATTTTTCCAGGTACAAATACTAAAAGCTAAAGATACAAAACTAACAGGACACTGAGTGTAACAGGAAAGGAGATCATTTTCATTATTTCAACTTCATTTTTTAAAAAGTCTCTTTTGCTGTAGTTAAAATTATATTCCATTTAATATCGATTCTAAACTAAACCCAAGCTAAATTTTAAATACACAAGAATACATTGATGTGAATATTGATAAAAGATACGGAAAAAGTAATCATAAAATCAGTAATATAGAAAGAAAACTCACTTCAGGGTTTACTAATTCCTCCATAAAATTTCTACTTTGTTTCTCCAGTTATTTATCTGTTCTTTTTTTTCCATACATAGCATGCTTGGGAAAGGGGTACCTTGTTTTGTCCTAGCAAGGAGGATGGGAAGGATTTAGCACCATAAATCCCATGCTAAGATTATCACATAGTGTTAATTTGGCAAAATCAGCTCACAATAAAATCACAAAAGATTCATTCTGCTCTGCAAAGATCCAATTTTCAAAAATGTGTACATGAAGTTCCCTCAAGGACTTTTTTACCCTCAGAAGAAAGAGGTCTCATGATCCCATTATAGGTATAACCTTTATAGGTAGAATTCCAGGATATGAAGTCACATGCATCTTTGTCATTCTGTTTTGGGCTTTGTTATAAAGTCAAGAAGAGACACATTGAACCCTCCAGTGAGTTTATGAGTGATTTGTTCCATTTGGACAGATCTGTGTCTCAGAAAAGAAATTATGCTAACTCCTCGGTTGGATAGAATTGCTGCAAAAATCAGATAAATGGAAATAACTTGCATTTATTTTCATTCTAGTTTCATTCAAATCTGAAATTCAGTGAAAAAATTCATATGGATGAGGTGCTTTATAGTACAAAAATAATCACAGAGTACAAAACTAGGAGCCCTATTAATAACCCACAAAGCCCTATTTACCTAGACAGTTTCACTAAGACCCCTTGTCCTGCTAATGAGCCAGTCCTTCGGAGGTCCTGCAGTATCACAAATGTTTTCTCACTGGGTTAACATGAGCAGAGAACTATTGATTCCATCACTCCACTGAGCTGCTGCCACTGAACTGAACCACCTGTGCTAGGGGCTGGATTCTGTGCAAACTGCAGCAGCTTCAGGTACGTGTGACAGCCTCTGATGGTGGCACTGGTCCTACACACATCACCTGTTGTCCCCCTGATTTTGTTTAGAAGCTGGGTAGCGACCCCAAGTCCTTCCAGCCAACCACAAGCACCACAAGTTCTTCCCACCTAACATTCCAGTCAGCTGGGACCTCCCCAGTTAATCAGGACTGTCAGTAAATTTGAAAACTTTTGTCTTACTTCATTTTTTTATGCCTCTGTGGGTATCTTGAAAACAGAATTTATGGGATGAGCAAATATTCTACAATGGTGTTTTAATTTACAGCACATGCAGAAATCCTCTCAGTTTCAGATCTCTGTAGTTGTGATTCAGACATTAAATTACTTCTAGCTGAAACCAAACACTGGGTGCTTAAAGAAGCCTTTCAATATAAGCCAAGTGACTAAAACATTTCAAACTGTGTGCTGACCATCTGGAAGCACAGGCAAAAGCAATTCAAACTTATTCAATACTATCCTAAAAACAGGGTTTGAAGTTAACTGAAGGTATCAATGGGCGGGATTTTCAAGCTCCTTTACTTTCACGCTCAAACTGAAAAGCAATCAGATTTTGCTGTACTTTCTCAACAGAAATAGTCTACTTAACTCATTCAAACAGATATGAAAGGCTGTAATAAACTAATAGTTTATGGCAACAATCAAGGCTAAATAACTTGTAAAACTGTGGCCTACAATACAATTCTCTGTGCTACTCAATTTCCCTCTTTAGTGCCCTTTGGGCAGCACCATCCTGACACCTGTTCAGGGCTAGACCAGACACTTTTCTCAAATGCTGACCAGACCCACAAACTTCAAAACAAAACAAGGACATCCAATACAAATTCTAAAGCCAGCTGCCAAAAAGCTTTGCAAAATGATAAACTGTGAAGATGGTTTCTTTATTCTGGGAGCAGACAGTCCCAGCCAGGAGCAGCTAAGTTTATTATACAGAACCAGTGTTGTTTTGCCTATTTTATACAGCCAGTATTCCTGAAAACATCTATGAGAGTTTTATGGATATCTGTTGCATTCTCCTTTGTCCTGCAATGAAGATCTGTGTGCAGGTCATGTTTTACTGCTTCAGGGATATCTGTTTTCTTATTGATTGGAAATTAAAATGGTAATTTATGCTTCCATACGGGACCACTGCAATGTTTTATTTCATTGATTTTGTGGCAGTTCTTTGCATGCATTTAACAGCTTATGTGAAACCCTGACAGCAAGGTCATTTCAAACAAGCCATTCCCAATTCTGCTCCCTTCAGCTCCCCACAACACCCAATCATTAGCTTATAATTAAATTTTGTACATTTGGGGCTTTTATAATCTTCAAAGGTTCTTAAATATCAAGTCCAAATTTCTCTTTGTCCTCTGATGTGTTCCCTGCTTCCCTCATGTACACCCAAGCCCAGAAAAGCTTTTCTTTAAAGGATTTTCCTATTGATTGAATGGTATTTTTTCCCTTCTAAGCTTTTAGCTGCTGTTAACCTTGTATGTCAGACCAACAATTTGTTACAATTAGACTGACAAACTTTCAGCTTTTAACTTCAGTCTCAGAGCTCATTTATTTGGTCTAATGTAAGCTTAATTACCTGAGTTGCTAATTCTCTTAAAAAAAAACCCCAAATCCAATCCTGAAATATTGTACCTGCCATGAAAAATCTTCCAAAAGTACACTTCGATAGCCTGATCATTGACAAGGCTTTGATTCTTCTGAGCACGCATTGATTTTGGACTCAAAGGACTAAGATTAAATTATTATCTTTTCAATAGCACAGAGGGTGCTTGTAGGCTTGGACAAAATCACCTAGGAAAATAAAAACATGAGTGTAAATAGCACGTGTGGAGTGAGTGCATGGAATTGTCTGCACGGGTTTCACCTAAAACTGCTCATTCTGAACAGGGGCTACTTTGAGCCCCACGTTTTCAGAAAGCAGCTCTGTGCCACATAAATGCACGTGCACACAGACATTGCACTTGGCCAGCAATCTTTCACAATATCTGTTTTATCATTTCTCCTATCGTTAACAAAAAGTAAAATATTAAAACATTTGCCATATGCAAATGAAAAAACTGAACCACTGGAAAGCCTAATCTCTTTCTTCATGTTAAGGCATTCTGTAATCACTGAAATTATGTTGTCACTTCACTACAGCATTTGGAGTCTGAAATTTAGGAATTACTTTTCACACAAGGAACTCTGGAGAGAGAAATTGTGATAAAAAAGAAAAATTGGATTACTTTTGGATGGCTATAGAACTATTGGATGAAATTTTCTCCAGCATGTGAGATCTTGTTGCTGTTCCACATACTTACTTCAGAAAAGGGAAGTGCTTTTACATGCAATATATTTTAACACATGGTTTTTCATTGGCCATTTATTGGTTATCATTTACTCTTTCTTTTTGCTATCTACATAAATGCTAAACCAGGAAAAATTTATTGCTATGTATTGCATCCAAGTTCTGCACCTCAAAATACAGCAGCCAATCACTGAAAGCTTGTAAGTATTCTAAAATTTAACACCAGGTCAAGAAAAATGCCCTCCTTGATTCTCTCTATAATGTCTTTGTTGCAGTTTGTCTATTCCTGGGCTTTTAACAACTTCAACAGATATAATTTATCCTCTCAGATCATTAATACTGTGAAGCCCACCCCAGTGAAATTTTTCTGATGGTTTCAGAAGATCAGGGAACATAATACAGACAAATGTGCTTAATGACTGTTTTGGCTCCTCATTCCTGAAGATAAACTTACTTTCCTTATCTGTTTTGAATCCCGAACTGACGTTATAGGATTGCTGCTCAGATGGTATTTGCTATTTTAACAGCAGTAATTACTATGTTTATTCAGGAGGGCATATCAGCAAAGAGCTGGTATCTCGAGACTTCATTAATGGGATTCTAAAAAGACAAGAGTCCAAAGAATATCCTCAAAATGCATTTTCCACTGGATGGCCCTTTGCAGCTGTCCAGGAGTCCCTGCCCTGTACACATCAAGTTTCTCTCTAGTCAAATGACTGAAAATAAAAATGCTATTTGCTTTTGCACTAACAATTGCCCTTGTACATGAGGTGGATTTGAGTTTTCTATAAAATATCAGTCAGATGCTCTCTCCATTGACTTCCAAGAAAGCCAATATCATAGCTGAATATAACTAATATATTTAACTATGTTTTAAATAAGTAATATATTTAATGTGTTTACATAACAGCATGTACAGTTTTCTGTTCTATATATATTCTTCACTTCATGCTTTCAGTCATTGGCTTTAGACAATATTTATGGGTCATGGTTCTATTTGTTACTTTAAATAAATGTTCTATTGCTGAAATGACATCTAAACTAAAGACTTTGCACACTGATGTGGAATTGTGCATTTGTGTAAAAATTGAGGGCAGTACTTTGAAATTCCTTTGCAGCTACAAATCTAGGTTAAAACATAGAATCATAGGCAATATCTTAAATTAAAAAGGGAAGAGAAATAGGTGAAGAGCTAAGTTTACTAATTCATCATGATTTATCACGGGGAATATAAAGAGCTATTATCTTGGTTTAATTACTATAAAACCCAAAAAGCCCATTTGCAAGTAATGAATAGTTGCAATAATAATTTGTAAGTGTTGACAGCAGCAGAAAACAAGTATTTCATAAACATTGGTTTGTACTGGTGTAAGGTTCTGGTGTGTAGGGTTTTGGACGGTCGGGACAGACGGAGACAGGAGATCTCTGGAGCTGGTCATAGAGCATGAGATTTATTGATGAAGGCGTGGGTGTAAGGGACCTGCTAGGAGCTGCCAGGCACAGCTCGAAGCAGGTCAGAGAAATAAAGGAGCAGGTAAAAAGTAAAGAAGCAGTGAAGAGATGCAGGGGTGCAGAAGTGTTGTAGGAAGAAAAGGAGCAAGAGCACAAGGGCAAGAGACTAAGAGCAAGAGAGCGAGTTCCCGTTTGCAGCACAATAAATCATCTTTTGTGCTGAATATTCTAATTTCCATTAACCAATCTAGAACAAGCTACAAATCTTATAACATTTACATACAGCCTATAGGAATCATTGCATTACCATACGGCTTTACATTTTAAGCTCTAAAAACTACATTTTGGACCCTCTGTTAAGCTGGCAGGGTCTGCTCTGACCCTTGGACCTTTCTGCAAGCAGAGGGCATTGTTTAATCAAAGGGGATTATCTTACCATTGTTTTCCAGTTGTTCAGTAACTGGGGTTAACTCAAAGCTTGTCTTAATTTCAATCTCCCTGATAGTTTTCATATTCTCAGCATCTTTTGCCAGGCAGTCACATCTATGAGACTTTCCTATTTCCTGTTCCCCAACATATTGGTTTATATATGTACTGTTTTATAATAGGCACCAACGCTCCGTTCATGGCTGCAGAATTCCACCTGCATTACTGCATCCCAATACCACGTGTAAGGTAAAACATTCCTTGCAGAGAACTTGGGAACGTGGAATCCTGGCGCTTGAGCTGAAGCAAATCCAAGTGGGACTGAATGGAATATAAATTTGAGCATGCTCTCAGTACTACTGACCCAGGACTAACCAGCACTGGTGTGCAATACATTTGCTGATCAAAAAATCCATTTTAAATGGACTGATCTCATTTGTAACAGAAGAAGCTGACAAAAACCCTCTCGAGCTTAAAAGAGGCCATAAGTAAGCCATTTTCCTGCTTTTGTTTGTTTGTTCTTAAGACCAGATCCTGAAAGAGACAAGTGCAACAGCAGAAAATTGATTTGATGTTTGTTTATATGCATAAAGGATGCTTTTTTCCCTTGATCATATCTAAGACAACGAAATGGCAATCACAAAGGATTCAGTTCCAGCAAGAGGTAAAAGATAATACCTGTAATAGAAGTATCTATAAAACATGAAGTCAAGAGACAATGCAGTCTCCAGTCATGAAGATTTACATCTGACCTTGCTGGTTTGGCAGATTGGTTTAGAAGACAAGGAAAAGGAAACTAACAGATAAATGGGAACAGGCTACAAGAACAACTCCCAAAATATTAGTGTCCAAGCTAAAATGGCAGGCAAAATTTCAGTGAGTGATACATTTACATAGAGAATCTATTCCATTAAAAGCCGCTTCTCATTATTTATTTAGCTCTTGCTGTGATTAGATAGTATTAAGACACTGCTCAGGCTCAGATTAACATAACATCAGAGGAAGCTGCAATCATTGCAGCAACCTGCAGTGCAGCATGGGCATTCCACCTCGTGTGACAACAGAGACCAGACAGCTCCCCCAGCCAACCTGCCGAGGCCTCAGCCCTTAGTGATCAACAGCCACTTCATCACAAGGCAAAAACCCACCTGATAATGATTTATCAGGCCAAAATGCAGACAATTAGCTTGGCTATCAAAAAATATATTGGATGACGACTCCTAATTTTGTCCATCAGACAAAACTGAAATGCGTTTCAATCATCAATTTTCAACACAATTGTGTTGATTAACAAGCCCACTTTACAAACTCACTGGAGTTGTGTGTTTGAGAGGTAATAATACAAAATATTCTATTTTATAAGGAAGGTGTTATGGCACAAAGGTATTCTAAGCACACAGAGAAGTCAAGGATAAGTTGAAGTACATGGAAATGTCTGACTGTGACAGTGTTTTCTTGATCTACAAATTCCCTGAGATCAAGATGTCCCCATGGCAAGTGCAAACTTCTACCAGAAGGGGTTCAAAGTCTCAGATTTACTGCAGTCTAAATACCAAGACAGCCAAAAAGGCAAAACACCTGTTCCAAATAAACTTTGACACTCTATTAAAAAGAGGACAGACAAAAAGTATAAATGTCATCTGGTCAATAATCAGTAGATGTTAAAAGTTGTTGACTATTTTAGGAGCAGATGACTATTCCTGAAAATTTTAGGATTAAGTCACTGCTAAAATGAAGGAAGTAAAACAATGAGATTTAATGCATATCACAGGTTCTTCTAACAGGAATGTACCTCTGGATTTTGACAGCTCCAGAGATCTCCAGCACAGTGAAACACAGCACAATGTCAACTCCAGAAACTCTTTGTAAGAAAATGGATATACTTTCATTTTTACACTTGTACACCTTTAAAAAAAGAGTAACAACCATTATTATAAAGGACAACACAGTTTCTATTAGCTACATACAAACTGCCGAATCATTTTAGGATTCAAAATTATAATTTTTTCTTATGATTATTAGACATCCCTGATATTCCAGCTGAGTATAAACTAAAAGGAGAATAGAACTTGCATATCCAGGCTTTTCAGGTGATAATAAAGATATTTATTGACACTATTGTGTAACAGAAATATAATGAAAACTAACATCTATGCTGTAAGGATGATGCTAAAGAAAAATATGTCAGTCTTCTTATTCAACACAAAACACTAATAAAGCATTAAAGAGACTTATAAAGGCTTACATGTGCCAGTAATTAATAGGAAAACTACAATGGTAAATTATAATGCAAGCTTCTGACTGAGGACTCACTCAAGTCAGGTTTTCAGCAGCTCTATAGCTTGTACAATACTTTAGTCTATAAAGGCCACATTTTACATTTTATTTGCAAAGTGGAAAAAACTTTACATTTGTTTTCCATATATTACTTGCCTGTTTTGAGAAATGTCAACAGATCAAGGTAGTGAAAACAAATGATGGGTACTGCACCTTGGTGGTTTTTCCTATAGGGAATAGCTGAATTTCAAGGCAAGCAGTATTGGAAAAGTTTATCTGGAATTTTGCCCACTAACAGACACTAAGCCTTCTTCCTGGCTACTCTGCAAACATTTTCAAGTAGTAAAAGGCTGAGATTGTAGTTTTTCTTTTTTACTACATAATTATGTAACTCTCATCCTTTTGTGGACAATGATTCATTAAGCATGAATCCATGTTTTCTTCCAAATGATGTAAGCTCATTCTGTCATGTAATGCTGCACCTAAAAATGGTGTCCCAGAATTACCATGATAATTCTCTTCACACCACCAAGTCCATAAGCAAAAATAAATTATAGCAGTAACAGGACAAAATTTAAAAGAAGATCCCTTTATCATCCCCACCTGATCACGTTCAATTTTATCCATTCCTACTTTCCCCTGTAATGCTTTTGAACTACTGGGGCCTTTCAGTAACTACACACAGAGCAACAAATTTGCAAGGCATTTGTAATTATAGGCAGGGGACAAAAAGTGTTTGCAGAAAAAACAAACAAAAAAAGATGCTTAGATAAAGAAACAATTCCCTTAAAGCGTCCAGAAGAAAATGCAAGGTTTTCTAGCTTCTGTTTACAGCACCACAAAAACCCCTTTCTATATAAGAATCTGACACTCTAAAGATACACGCGTGTGTATTTAAAAAATTAAAACCTGAACATAAACTACCTCCCTATTAAGTAACAATGATTTTTCCAAGTTGTTACTACTGCAAAAGTCTGTCATTTGCTACTTATCATGGAATAGCTGAGATTGACCCTTTTCATAGCCATATATAAATGCATACGTGGGTATATATACATCTATATATACATATATATCTAACTTTGCTATTTTAAATAAATATATACATTGTTTTATTCCTTAGAGCTACACTGTCTTCACTTATCATATTTTTTTTTTCTCAGTTATTGGCTTTGCAACTATATTTTCAGAGAGCTTAACCATTTTTGATATGCAGGACAAAGATCAGCAGCTAATCTCCAGCATAATTTCATAATTACGGCGCTCAGCAAATGATTAGAGCACTGTAACCCCTACCTACAAATTTATGTCAGATTGTGATTATTTTTAATGTCAGCTTTCTCATGCTTGGACAGCATGTTAGCCTGACAGGAAATGAGCAGAGATGACTGGGGGAACACAGCTTTTGTGCCAGTCAGAGCTTCGAGCTCACACAGCAAAAGTCCTTTGTTTGACAGAGGGCCAGGGGGGGCAGCCTGGATTAATTTTCTCTGCTGGAGAAAATACATTTGCCCAACAAGAACTTTCACCAATAGAGGAGTAGGACACTCTTCCCTGCTAGGCAGCATGAACTCAGGATGAGAAGTATTTGGGGGTGAAACTGCAATACAGAATAGAGAATCACCACCAGGTTGGAAGAGACCTTCAAGATCATCGAGTCCAACCCATGCCCCAACACCTCAACTAAACTAAACCATGGCACTGAGTGCCACATCCAATCTCTTTTTAAACACATCCAGGGGTGGTGATTCCACCACCTCCCCGGATAAACCATTCCAATACTTTATCACTCTTTCTGTAAAAAACTTTTTTCTCATATCCAACCTATATTTTCCTTGGCACAACTTAAGACTGTGTCCTCTTGTTCTGTCAGTTGTTGCCCGGAAAAAGAGACCAACCCCCACCTCACTACAACCACCTTGCAAGAAGTTGTAGAGAGTGATAAGGTCACCTCTGAGTCTCCTTTTCTCCAGGCTAAACAACCCCAGCTCCCTCAGCCGTTCCTCATAGGGCTTGTGTTCCAAGCCCCTCACCAGTAACCAATGTCTGGGTTACAGTGACCGTTTTCCCAATAAGACCCTGGGGACAATGTGACTCTAAGGATACACTGTCGGGATCTAGCTCAGAAAGGGGTTTCACTGAACAAATAATTAAAAGGTTAAGAGCAACTCTGTTGATGCTGTGGTGAGCCTGCTTATGACTGCTAGACATGAATGGCAAAATGCCAGACAAGCAAGCCAAAATGAACATTTAAATGGAATGAAGGCACTTGGGACGACTGAGACAGAACTGTGATCTGTGTGGTTTCATCAAATGTGTGGTGGGTTTACAGATTATTGAAAATAACAAAATCCAGAACAGAGAAACTTATCTTTGAAAACCATGAAAAAATTACCAGATGCAGCTACAGACACAGCAGTGTCTTCCTTTTACCTAACCCAACAAACCACACCAGTTGGGATAATTCTGCAACAATATTAAAACAAAAAACCAAAAAAAATTCCAATTCTGTCAATACTCAGCATCTTGTTTTCTGATTTATGTTTACATCATGAGCAAATCAAACTACACAAAGTAAGTAAGTCACTCCGGACAAGAGCACAATCATCTTGATGCCCAAAATTCAGCATATAATTAGATTTACTAGAAATTTCATCATGGCAAATATTATAGTTATCCATCATGAATAATGAATTAACTTTGTACTTAATTTAAAATTCATACAGTCTATTTTTTGCTAACATGTTGCATATATTGCCACTCTCTCATCCATTTTCTTCTATTAGGAAATATTCTACTGTGCACCACTTGCAAAAATGAGGTAGATATAAAAATCTTTATAGTGAGTGCAGTGTACCAAACATTTCCACTGCTGTAAATCATTATTATTCAAACACATAGTGTTCAGGGATTTACAAGAGTGAGCATTTTAAAACCACTGCTACGAGAACTTGCTAGCTCTTTCCAAAAGAGAACATTTTTGCTTCTTGCTTTGGGATGTTTTTACTTTAGCTGTATATACAAAAAACCCACATCAAATTCTAGCTGTTGCTGCTGTTTCCTTCCTGAATTTCAGGGAATCCATGGTTTTTTGATGGAAATTTGTTTTGCTAAGTTAGAGACTTCTGGTTCCAAGACAATTTTAAAGTTCCAATGTACAGAGGTAAAGCCTCAGCCCCACTCCTAAAAACAATAAACCCTGTAGTACTTCTTATTATCTCTATAGATACCCACAGTGAGACAAACATCTCTTTCCTGAAAGGAATGATCAAAATGGCCAAAGTAACAGAGAAAAGCAAAACTACTACAGTCCTTTTTGTCAACGTCTTGTATAATTGGAACCAATACCACAATATGGAAATAATTCTCTGCTTTTTGAGTCCATTTTGGCAAAGCCTTTCTATATCACACAAGATCAGAATCTCACATTGCCACTGCCAGAGCAGTTACAACACCAAATTCTGCCGCTGCTCCCTAATAGGAACTTATTTAGTGCATAGAGCTGATAGCTTTTGTAACATGCTGAATGCTTTACAAAACAAAAGGACCATTGTTCTAAATAAGACAAAAAATGATGTAGCCCCTGGACAATGCAGCAACATGAAGTCCCAATGTTTTCTGCACTGTTTTTGAGTTAGCAAGTCACATGGACACAGCAGCAATTTAGCACAAAAGTAGCACCACATGTAATGAACAATATTCCCGTCCATGTAATTTTCTTCAGTCCACAAAGACTTTGATGGTGCTTGAATGCAAAAATCTTTATAATTAGACAGCTAGTCTTATTTAATTGTTGCTGGTTTATTAATCCATCAAATTACGATTTTATTTTCCCATGTTCTGTCTATACTAATTCATCAAAGTTCTCGTTCTCCATATTTTCCTCTGGAGTCCTCAAAAACAATCAGCACACAGTCACTCTGCTGCCTTACCCAAACCCCTCAGCCAGCAACCAAAACCTTATACCAGTATGTTACCCACCTCTCCTTATGAATTTGTCAGGATGATGTTTGAAATAAGCTTTTCCTATTGAAGGGAGTGGGTGGTTAAAGTCTGGTTCAGGCTTTTATTAGTATTAACAAAAATCTCCATTTTTAGGACTTGGTCATCCTCACAAACTCTACTGAGAGCTCCAGTCAGAGTGAGAAATCTAAGCAGCAACTGGAAAATTCCTCCAGAAGGCAGTCCACTAGGAATGCCCCAGCCAGGACAGCCATCCTACATGGACTTTACACCTCCCTCCTTCCAACTGCTGATGGGAGTGGACCCTGGAAGTCAGAACCTCACTCTTACCTGGACAGCGTTAGACGGGACCTAAAGAGAGAAGAGAAAAGAAAAGAAAAAAAAGGGACACAAAGAGGAAGGGCAGAAGTAAAGATGAGCCTGACTCAAGTGCAGCTCCCGTGCAAAGTTCCATTCTGAAACACCAAAGAGTCTGCCAGAGTGATCCCATCACCTTCAGCCCCCTGACACAGTATATATTGTATTTATTAGCCTAGTTTTTATTTTTCGGATTAGGGAAAAAAAAAAAAAAAAAAAGTGGGTGGGGAGAAAAAACACGTGTATTTCTGTGTGAAATGAGACCAAAGGAATGTGGCCTGTCTGTGGGGATCTTCCTGAGATCAGTAAGATCAAACTGAGGTTTTATTTCATTCCTAAATATTTCCACACCACCCCCCCCCATCCTCTATAAACTTTTCATATAAACTAGCAAACAAAAAAGTATTGTTTTCCACTTTGGTTTTTTTTTTTTTGTAAGATACTTTTAAAAGATAAAATAAAACTGCCTCATGAAATCAGGATAAAGCCTCATAAGACAGGAAAGGTTCAGACAAAATGCTTGCTGCAAAGATCGTATACATTCACCAACAGCCCAAGTACTGCTCTTTTCTGAGAAATATGCAGCGCCTGATGCAAAATTTATAAACTTATATAGCTTTATAGCAGATGCTTCCCTTCCAGAAGCAATTCCAGAGACAACCTCTGGCATTGCATTCCCCTGTCCTACCTCCTTTGAATGTAATTAGTTAACAAGATAGCACTGGGATATTGTAACTATCTTAAGTGCCTGGAGTTTGACCTCAGACTTGTGTGCTGATCCAAATAAGAGAGCAGCTATTACCCTAAGCTTCTGACAGTGGCTCTTCAACAGCATAATTCTTGTGAAAACTGCAGTTTTCTACCAAAGTGGCTGATGAGGCACAAACACAGCCCAAAAGGTGTTTCATTGCAAGCTTCTGGCCTTATCTCTGAAGAGACTTTATCTAAATCTGCTTCTTATTATATACTGTTGGCAGGTTGCCTGAAGAGTTCATCCCTCTGCACTGGAATAACTTCAAGGAATATGTTTACAATTCAAACAATCCATTTGTTCCTAAACACTACATTAATGGGTACAGCATAAGAACCAGAATCTTTATCTATTCAATAGAACTCATACAAAACAGTTTATCTGCCTGTCTAATCTCAGATGCCCCAGTTTCCATAACATTATACAATCCACTCACTTCCCCTCTTCCTATTGGAGATAGTAGGAAGGGCTTTCTTAGCAGTAAAGGATAGAAGAAACAGGTGATTGGGTTTGTTTGTTCTTCTCATTTAGATGAATCTAGAGTGCTGGTGGATTAAAATTCTGGTATTTAGCATTTTGATATAGTTGACATATATTTCTATTTAAAGGACTCAATTGTCCAGAGCTTATTTCTTCTAGCGAGGCTTTTTTTTCCAGCAGATCTTCTGGGAGAATATCTGCAGACAGGATTAGATTGGAAATGCTATTGCTTTCAGTGTACTTAAGACACTGGCAGGGATGAGAATTTAAATGAGAGATTTCAGATGTCTGCATTATGCACTTCACAAATTCTTTCTTGCCTAAGGGAGGTAAGAACAACAACAAACCTAACTCATTTCCAAGTAAATTTAAAAGCAGAGTTTGATGGCAGAATATTTGCATATGTTAGCTTCAAGACAGATGCAATATATACCATTAGTATTTGCACCCATACATTTTAAGGTATGGTTTCTTTTTTTACCAATACTTTGTGTGTACTAGAAAAGCTATACAAACCTTTTCCAACTGGGGTCTTGGAAAGTAAAGGGGGAAAAGAAACCCCAATTCTTATAATTTGACAGAACATTCCTTTGCAGCAGAAGGACTTGAGCAATTTGGGTTTTTCCAATTTTCAGGATATACCTCCTCATCTTATATTTAGTTTCAGACACCAGGTACTGAGGAATAGCTTTCTGTAGGTGTCACAACTTTGTTTTCCTTTATAATTAGGAAACAGGAGGCAGTTTAGAGGCAGTTTATTCTATTTACAGATCAACTTTGTTAATAAAAGTTTGCATTTTGTACAGAATGGATTTGACTCATGTCTACAAGCAGAGATGTGCTATACAGCCAGGATGCCTTGCTAAGCTTTGGTGGCAAGATATGGCTGCAGAAACACGCGTGGGCACGAGAAAAGGTGGGGACAAAACTGAAAAGTTCCACCAGCTTTCAGTATTCTTCATACTGAGACATGGGAGTAAATGCCACCACAGCACTGCTTCCTAATACCCCACTTAAGTGCCAAATCAAGAAATCCAAGCACTATTAGCAGCCTCAAGAAAAAGCCATCTCAGCTGCTGAGCTGGCAACTACATTTCTCACTTCTCCCCACTGAAATTCAAGGTTATAGCCCAACTCTTGATTCAACCACCTGAGGGGATCTTGCCAAATCCAAAGGGAGCTGAATTTGGCCTCTTTCTCTTTCAGAACTCCAGAAAGAGATGACAGTTTACTTAAAGCTTCCAGAAATATTTTTGTTTCACTCACATTACTGGTTGTTCTAAAAAAGGATACATATCTCTTATGTCTGGGCAGTAACTCTGTACATACATAAATGAAAGAATTAACAATGCTTCATTTGATGCTATTATCTCTGAACTACAGATGTGTGGCTTTAAAAAAAAGAAACGTAGGCAGGAGGATGTAACTGTGTTTTCCTATACTTTACCTTAACTGAAAATGTAATTTTTTTAGTATTCTGGGAAAAAGAAATTAATTCCATGCTTTTTCAGTAGTGCATGCTGACACAGGTTTAAAACATTTCCCTAAGCTTCAATATTAACTTTGGATGCACATCTACACAATTTCTCCTTTATTTCCACTTTTTCCTCAAACTCTTTCAAAAATATCAATTTGAACAAGCTTTCAAACAAGACAAAATGGACTAAGAATTATATTTTGCTTTAATGGATATTTGCTTAAATTGAATGAATCATAAGCAAATTGTTAAATTGGAGTGTAATTTAATTATCTGGGCGTGCATTTTATCCAGACAGTATTAGACTTTTACTTTATTGTTCCCACTGGAAAAATGGCATCTTCACCATAACCTTAAGCAGGTGTGTAAATTTCATGACTTCAAAAGACAGAAAAGGATCCAGGAACTCACACTGGTTAGTAACCAACCTTTTCTTTGAAAGGAAAAGCATTAGAAAAATGTAGCTTGAGGTGCTCAGCAGAAAGCAAACAAAACCTGAAATACTGTGAATACAGACTATCATTAAATGCAAAGCTTTGTTTCATTCTGTATTTCTTTTTATTGTTAAATTAATTTATCCTCCCCCCAAACAATAAGACTAACACAAAACTGTTTTCAGAAGTAGTTTTGGAGGGATAAATGGATAATAGATGTTTTGCCAGAGACCTCTGGTGCTCAGAGCTGTCAGAAGGAATGATACCATGTGAACAGCAACAACCATAATAAACACTGGTTTACCACAGGACCCAAAAACTTCAGTGTGTGCTGAAGGGTGAACTTCTGTAAACACATCAAGGGAAATACCTGTCATGGCATTTGAAATGCAAACTATTAGTTTTGCAGATATTTGAAACTAATTGGATTTCACAAGACTCTTAAATTGGCATATGTATTCTGCAAGCAGAAAGGATTTTCTACCACAGAAGTTACAGGAGAAGCTGCATGCAATAATCTAGGGGAAAATCTGTAAATATAAAGCACTGTAAAATGGAGTGTTGATACTGTCAAAATTAATCGATAATTAAAGTACTTTGACAAGAAGATTTCTCAAGAGCCTCCATCTTCTGAATGTTAAATTATGAAAGCATGAATCAGATGTTCTTGTGTTTCATGTGAATATCATATAATATGTTCCTGCAGTACTGCATCTGGGGAGGATGCTAAAAGACTCAATTTACATTTAAAAACCTGTTTGTTATTTATTGAATTCGTATCCCATGTTATCAGACTTGAAGAGGCCTAATTTCAGAGGACTATTAGAAAAAGAATAGGGATAACTGAAAAAGTACTGATTTTATATAGGTGAAATTTGGTATTGGGACCAATTAATTTAGTTTTTATTCTGATTAACTGCATCCAGTTAAAAGAACTAAAGGCTTATGTGTTGATTGCAAAACAAATCAGACCAAATGACAAAAATTATGTAAGATTGGATAATATGAAAAGACTTAGGATACCTAGGTAACACGAATACCTTGGTAACAAGTAAGAGTCTTACAGGACCTCGGACTTTACAACATTTCACCTTGAGGTTTAGAAACCGTTTTTCCTCAGAGTTCATATCTGAAAAGATTTAAAACAAGAAACCAGCTATGTGACAGGAAAGCCATGCAACCTCTTCCTGTTATTCCAAGGGGCAGGAGCTTGAAGGACAACTCAGAAATGCTTTTGGTTTGGGGACTGTTTTCTCATTTGGTGTTTGTTTGGGGATTTTCTGTTTGTTTGTTTTAGGAAGGAAAAGAAATACCTATAATTATACAAGAAAAGCGTGATGGTTTCCAATAAAAGAAGAGAGAAGCAGTCACATTGTAGATGATGTTAATGTTACTTAAGGCAATAAAGGTTTTAATTTATTTATTGTTTACTAGCGCTACCTTGAGTAGATGAACATGGGCAAGCTGATGCTATCCTGGGGATGTGCACTCCCTGTAACAGACTTCTTGGCTGGAATTCCAGTTTCCTGACTTCTTACAGGTTGAGTTTTGGAAAGGATCACAGAGTCACAATATTTCAGCCACACCAGCCTTTCCATTTGAGCTACAGAAGCAATCATGGTGCTGAAAGCAACCCCAACCTGTGAGAGCAGTGCTGAATACACAGGGGCCAGAGTAAAAATACAATCGATATTAAAGTTACTAAAGAGCTGCTTAACAACAGCTTACAGATACCTAACTTTGTATTCCAACTTCGCTCCAGGTTTTCCAAAGTAAACATGGAAGTAAAGGTGGAGGCATTCCAGAGAATGGTGTGTGCAACCACGCAAATATAATCTAATTATGTGCTACAGCAATGCTCATAAGACAATAATTTTCACAACAGGAGCTCTGTTGATTGCCCTTGACATGGAAAATATCCTAAATTCCAAGCACAGCCTTCTTTCGCCTTTAAAAGTTTGTAGCTGTATGTTACATTGTCATCTTAATACAGTGGATTAATTTGACGAAACTACTCTTGGAATACTGTGACATCAGTGACATTTTTTTAGGTATTCAATGCTATTCAACAGTGAATAATTTCCTGGGCTTGCTTTATTTACATATTGGAAGCATTCTGGAAAAGCGTCAGCATAATACAAGGTGGGGGAATGCACAAAATGGAGTAGCTGGTATTTTAAAACACCTAGGTCAGACTGCCAAGGCCTAGAAAACAAGCCATGTAACTAAATCAGGGGAATTATATTCTTAGCTTTTTAGATTTTTAACTTATGGTTAAGTGCACGTATCATATGCCACACTCAGAACTGTTCTAAAGTCCCATCTGTTTGATCCCTTTCTCCTGCTTTTGCTGACAGCAAGGGCTATGCCTGGATTACAGCTACTATTATGCAGAAGACTGACAATAAAACCTGACAGTATATAAACATTTATCCAAACTGGATTTTCATTAAATAGGGATTCAACCCTTCTGGTCTCATGACAGATTTTAAACAAAGCTGAGAAATGCTGGTATAATTTTTTAATCAACTAAATGTAAAAATGGAAAATTTATGCATAAAAATAAGCAAGATCACCGAGCTCAAAATTCACCAGAACAGCATGAATGCATCAAAATCAGATTGTTCAATGAAATCTGAACACTCTGGGACTGTAACCACAGTAGCACACTTTGGATGCTGATGTATAACCTGCTGTAATCTGGTCAGCTGGAAATGATGTTTTGTTTACTGCACATTTGTGAGTCTATTTTTTCACTCTTCATTGTTAGAAAACTTATTCAGGCTTTCTATTGCTTGCTTCATGAAGGAGAGATGAAGGATAGGGAGAAAGGATGAAAGGAATATCGCATCCAACATACTCAAATCTATAAAGAGTACATCAGAGTTCACCATCCATGCCAAGACTTCCTGTGCATACACAATAGTCTTAATGGCTTCGTTCAGAGGAGAAATTTAAAAGTACAATCCTCTTCTCCCCTCAAAAGTTTTATCCACTTATTCATCCAGTGGTTTCCAGTCCTAAGTGGGCTATCTAAAGAAAATGCAGAGACTAAAAAGGAAAAAAAAAATGTAGAAAGAGTCACAAAAAAAGCCCACAACCCCACAAGCCAAACTCCAACAAAAACCAGAATGACTTGAGATGGGGTCTTTTAAATAAAATTGTACAAAGAAAACCTGAACAGGTCTTTTTAAAGCCTGGGTTACGTAATACCCCGTTAAACGCTGATGTGTCAGTGTTGACTTTGTACTTGATTTGTTTTGTGTAAATTACAAATTAAGGCACCCTCACCATTCAGCTTAAATTCTCAAGGTGGCAACATTGAAAAAATTTAAGCATATGGAGAAGCTAAAAATGAAGTTTCCCTACTGATGACCTACCCTATCCTTAAAACAAGCTCATGTTAAACCATTCACAAAAATAAACACTGAAGTCACAGCTTTAAAATAGCACAAAACATCCAGTGTGTCTTGTGTGTTACCTAACCACAAGGAAGAACTCTTGCCAGTTTACATCCCAGGCAATTTTTCACCAAGAGACAGTGAGTAAAATGTAGAAGTTTGAATAAAAATTGAATTATAGAATTTGAATTAAATTCAGAAAAAAAAATTAACAAAAAAACGTTTAAAATCCTGTGACTTCAGGACACCTCCTCTGTAGGTGAACAGGGATGGAAGATGCATGATCAGGGCTCCTTCTGACCTCCTCCTTTCCTGCATTCCCAGTG
Source organism: Monarcha castaneiventris obscurior (assembly GCA_026261815.1). Classification (NCBI taxonomy): domain Eukaryota; kingdom Metazoa; phylum Chordata; class Aves; order Passeriformes; family Monarchidae; genus Monarcha; species Monarcha castaneiventris. Next base: position 25,990,408 of record JAMPIT010000886.1, on the reverse strand, counting down.
GTCTCCTGCAACACAGCCTCCCCCCTGCTCTTGGCCAAGGGTGCACTTCAGTCCCACTCTCCACAGTTATGGGTTCAAAGCAGACAGGGCAGGAATCCCACAAAACAAGAGTCAGAGCCAGTGCCCTACAGCACCCTGGTGCCAACATCACCACTGACAGCTGGAGGCAGAAGATGGACATGTGTCAACTTTCCAACAGCAGCACGATGGATTTTATAAACTCTGAAAGGACCTGAGCTGCCAGTTAAGCCAGCTGGCACTGCCAGGATGGCCAGGAGGATATGGGAGAAGTAACTCAAGTATTTATTAATTACTATCAAATCTCTCTCTTTTTTTTCCTTTATAATTAGCATATTTATCCTTAGACACGTGCACACAAGAACAATTGCACAACTCCCTATGAATATCATCTACTAATACCCTTCAAACCTGACCAAGTGGGATAGAAATTTTTTGCTCCATCAAAGTCCTCTATCTGCAGCTGTTCCACATGGCAAATTCCCATTTCAGTAAATTGGTGCTGTGCTCCCAGAACAGATGCAAAATCACTCTCACAATGAGACTATACAATGCAGCCTGATTCTAAGAACAAAGTACCATTTTAAGTCTTCATAATTCTGTATTCAAATGATTCTTTTTGATCTCAATGGGAATTCCATAACCCCAGTAAAAAAATTACTTTTTTACTGGTTAGAGGACAAGCGTGGTACATCAATATTATATTTTTCTGTATGTGTACACTCTGGCTGTTATTTCTGAGCAGTGTTATAGGCTACAGACAGAAAAACACCTGCATCCCACTCATTACAGCACTGACCCTGACAATGATACATTCAGTCTGTTACCAAGTTAGAGATACAGCATTTAAGGGTCAGATTTTAAGGCTTCTCTCCATTACTGACAAATATATCAGTATAAAAGTGATTCTGAACAGGTTGCTGCTTGTAGTGTCGAAGGTCCTTACAAAACTAAACAAAGTGTTACAACTAATCAGGCTTTTAATTTCAGAATGTGTCCTGTTTTGCTATATGAACACTGTTGCCAGGTCTTTTGATGTTGCACCATTCAAAGTACGCACCATAAAACATGTTTAATTCCCAGACAACGTGCCAGGGCCTGGAACTTGTACAAGTAACACAAAACCTCGTGCACAGGGCAGCTAACAGCCTCACAGAGATACTGGTGCTTCCCTATGGAACGCTAACTCAAGGAAGGTGATGAAAGAATTTCACTCTGCTGGAAAGAATGCACAGTCAACACTCTGGCTTGTCGAATTCACAGGGAAAAGCTTGGATAGAAAAGCTTCTAACCCTTAGACTGTACTATCAGAATCACAGGAAATAAATGAGAATTTGGCAAAGGCAGACAATAGGAAAGATCCTGTAAGCCATACAAACCAAAAAAAAAAAAAATACAGCCCTTATGAGATATCTCCTGCAAATTTTTAAAAATCTAATCCATAGTTTACAAAACCAATTTCAAAAAAATTAGCTACTAAATTTACCAGCCAAATTAAAAATTCTCATATATATCCATTTTTCTCTGCTATTTTGAATAATTTTTGTTCAGTTTGAATATTCTGACAATGAAACGCACTTAGATATTTGAGTGATATAATTCCCTTAACAGCCCATGACATTTCTAAGACTGAAAACCTCATCTGCTTTGAGAAAAAAATACCTGTGAAGTATTATGATGGAAGTAGAAAAAGACATCATTTTCCCACAATAAATTACTCATAATATTTAATTTAAGCATGCCATACAAAAACATAAAATAAAGAAGGGAAATGAATGATCACTGAACCATACACAACCGAATGGGAAAAATCACCAGTATTGTATAAAACAGTGAAAGTCTTGGAAATATTCTTCTGATGATAAGCAGAATTCCATCAATCTTTAACAAAATTCCATTTTCAAGCCAGACACATGCCATTTTGTGACTTTTTTTTCCTACTTTCAGTAGGATTAAGCAGCTCAAGTCTCAAAATCTTCTGTCCTTGACACTTTTTATTATTTATGTTAGAGTTATCCATACATTTAGATGTTCAGATTAAAACTTAGGCATATGAGTGCCTTAGATACACCTTCTGTTGTCTATATAAGTGTCTTAGGAGAAAATGAGATCACAAGTAGCCCAAAATGAAAACCTGTACTGCTGCTTAAAAGATTGCTTAAATAATTGGGGGTCTGGTGGGTGAGAGTGTTAAAATTCTCATCTTTAGGAAGATATTGTAGTATTCCTTCTGCATATCATGTGTTTTTACTACCGCTAAAGCTATTCAATAATAATAATTATAATAATAATAATAATAATAATAACAACAGATCTGGTTTTCTTTTCTGCTATTCTTTTCAATACATTCCAGATGGCCTAGCATAATAGCAGAAGTTCAGGAGTATAAAAAGGTACAACAGCCATATAGCAGGTTCAGATGGCTATTACAGTCCATTTTATGTTTCAGTAATTGAACTTAAGAAACCCTAATTCCTAAAACTGGGGGCCCTTCCTATCTCAATTAACAGTACATACAGCTATTGTCAAATACTCTGCATGGAGTACCCAAAATAAAGGAATGTTTCTGGTGTGAAAGGGAATATAGGACTTTTATATGTAAAAAACCCAACAAAAAGAAACATTAATCCTCACATGTGTGTATGATTAGAAAATAGAATATTGAAGATTCTTCTTACCTATGAAAAGATCAAAATGTTGCTTCTTGTATTTACATATTTCTATCTATAATTATTACAGACTAGTAAGAATCCCACCAGCTGTGAGGGAGGCAGTTGGATTGGAGAAAAAAATTCCATTGCTTTCCAACATTCTACACCTGAATGTTTATTTTTTTCCTAGTGCTTCCTCCCTCAGACAGAGGACTTGTTTGGAGTTTCTTGGCACGGGACTTACCGGCAGTGTTTGTGGGATCCCGTTAAGGTTTCGATCACAAAGCATTCCCCTTCATTGAGACAATATGCAAGGTCCTTGTCTTTGCATGGCTTAAAGTGCTCAGATCGCTCCGTGGAATACGTTGTAGTGTCTGTGGAGGAAGCAAGGAAAGGGGAGAGATGCTGTGAGGATAAATATTGGATATTCTTACAGTACACGTTAAATAAAATTGATCGTACTGGTCTCAGTAACATCAAACACAGACTGAAAGAAATGGAAAGCACAGGGCATGCAAACCTCCCTGTGACTGCACTATTATTTGCAATCAGGTTTCTTCAAAGGTTCCCAAGAAATACCTGCAGGAAAACAAACCAGCCTGCAGCTAAGTTCGAATATAACCTCAACTACTTCCAATTCCCAAAGTTTCCCTTCTAAAATGAAAAGACACCTACTTGGCATCCTTTAACCAGAACAATATTTCCATATTAACACACAGAAACATGGTTTGAAATAAGATAGGAAATTTTTTCATAAAAAATACCCAAGCAAAAGTAGTTAATAAAATATCAATCCAAAAAACCCAAATAAAACCCTCTACAACGAAAGAGAAAAAAAAAGCCAAACACCCAAGGTCAATGCTAATTTGATTCACCAGTCACAAAAAACAGCCTAAAACTTGAACACAAGCAATGTACCAGAGATTGTGTCATTTCACATACATCATCTGTAGGTGTCTATAAGTCCCCCAGAACACAGTTAAAGGCTCGATTACAGGAAGAACTCTCCACCTTTGGAATATTTAGTTAGATAATTAGAATTGGAATAGGCTGACAGTAAGTCAGGTTGAGCTATCATTCCTGTCTTCCAATAAATCACTTTAACCTTCCCAATCCAGTTGGATCAATCAACAATAAAGTGAAATTTTCAGAGGAAGATGCCTGACTGACACATATTTTAATTTTCTTCACTAAGACAAGGTTTTTGTCTAATGAAGTGTGATTTTCAAAGTAGATTATGATTTCCACAGAGCCATGGTTCAATCTTCATATTCAATCTTAATTCAAAAGGTTTAAATTCCTAATCACTTAGGATCTGATATATACTGAAATAGTAAGAGAACATTTCATTGTATACCATAGAGCCTGTCACAAAATATTAAGTTGCCTGCAGTCAAAGGAATGAAGCAGTGCTCAATAGACATAGAACCTTGCAAACTCAAAGTTATACAAACACTTTAACTTGCTTTTTGCTCATGGCAAAAAATATCCACCAAGCTAACACCAGAGTTGAAAACCAAAACACTGAACTACAAGACACCTGTAACTACAGTTCTGCAGGAAAATTCAGAAAAACCCAAAAATCTTTCAAAGTAACTTTTTTTTTCTCAGTATATTTTTAATAAAACACTACTACAAGTTTTCCTTATGTGCAGACTAAATGACAGAAGATTAATAAAATATATTTGAAAATAATAAGAAAACCCATGCCCTATTCTTTGTACCCAACACTTTTTTGTTTTTCTTCTCCAGACAGAAAATATTGTAGTTCAGTGTTTTCAGTGGAGAGAAAAAAAATCCTATGAATAAACTTTAAGAGTCTGTCCTCAAATGTTTTCACAAATTCAGAAGAAAAGTCCGAGCCATTGTCCCCCATAGCAGCACTTGCAAAAAATTGCAGGCTAGAAACTATGTTTTTAGTGATTGCAAGAAAACCCTGAACTGAAATCAATCAAGTTGAATTTTGGAGTCAATACAAGATGGTTACAGATGCAAATAGTAACTAGCAGCTCACTGTTGACATTTCAAGAATGATCAGCTTTTATGTGAAAAAAATATCCTCACAGTAGCCCAGTTACTTTTTAAGGTCAGTTTTACCCAGGAGATCTTAAGTGACCATTTAAAACTTGATTAGGCAAAAAATAAATATAAACCTGAGTAATCAGTTATATTGCTGCCCCTTTTAAATAAGGAAAGCTGAAGGTAACCTTATTTGAAAGCACCTGTGATAATTACAGAAGGTAAGTAAAACTGTGTGATGAGCAGAAACTCAGCTTGATCCAGCTTTAGCAAACAGAACTCTTGCATTTGTCAGCCTGCTCTGAACAACAATCTGTGCAAATACCTTTATGAAGGCAGCTGCAACACACACACCAAAGGAATCTGAGGTGTTCCCAAAGGATGAGAGCAAACCAAAGGAGATCAGCGCCATCACAAAGCGTGGCTGAGGCAGTGAAGCAATGAATTCTCAGAGCACGGCTTTTGAAGTGCAGGAGACTCCTCTTCTACCATAATTAAATCAAGAATACCTTGTCAAGGTCAGCATTTTAAAGTTTTAGATTAAATATAGTCTTTAGAAGTTTTGTTCTGCTTTATTGTAATTATTTCTCTGTTTAATATTAATCAAGTCTTGTGTTTTATTTATAAATAGGAGTAAGTTGCAATAGTTCATTTTCTCCACTTGGACACAATCTCGAGCTTTTCTTTTGTATTTTGGGTTCTGTCCCTCACCTTTCAAATTAAGTACGACAATTGTAGGTAGCAATGATGGTGGCAGCTCCTTATGGCAGCCTTGGACTGCACTCCTAATGTTGAAAAGTACTCAAGAATTGAGGGTTTTTTTTTTTTTGTTTTTTTTTTTTTTTTTTAAATAAATAGTCTCATTAAAAGCCTCTTTTCAATTAGAGCCTTTTCTGGTTTGGAAATATTTGTGCCAGTCTAAGCAGGTTGATGCCTATGGACACTGTGTCCAGCTGACCTGTGCACAGATCTCTGGTCTGCAGAGGTATCTGAGCTCAGAGATCATTCACCAACATCCTGAAGCTGTCACTGATATCCCAGAGATCCCTACAGCTGCTGGGTACTTTCTGCTGGACATCACTCACATATCCCATACAAGAGTTTCATAACAGTTAAAATCCTGCTGTTATTTTATGCTGCATTCGTGATGGAACAAGCTCTGCTACAGCTTCATTAAATATTGATAAAAACAAAACCTAAAAACTTGTTCTAAACATAACTACAGAAAGTACAAAACAACACAAAACACTGTAGAGACTATAGAGTTTTCCTGATCCTCCTTCTAATAAATAATAAATCCTATTGTCTCTTGTTTTATTTTACTCCTAACCAAATACTGAATTGACTTTTCTGTGATGGAATTGTCTTCCATAGCTTCAGCAGCCTGGTAAATAAACACCACTGTATTGTGATGCTTGACATTTTTATGATTTTTAAAAGACTTAATAAAACCTAGGCAGTCAAAAAATTGAATAGTACAGCTCCTTAATTTATTTTTAGTCTTTGAATGTGGTAACAGTCCCAAATGTTTACAGGTAACAAAGTTTCTGTTAAGCATTCAGATGCCCCTGAATTCAATCTGTGCTCCTTAAGGTATTTTTTTAATTGCCACGTATTCAGGTGTTGCATGAAAAAGGAGCAGGGGATATTGATTTCTGCTGGAATCTTTCCATCTAAGTTGGAATCTAGGCACTCTTGTTCTTATTTTTCTTGCCTTACTATGTCAGCAAAGGTTTACACATGATCCCCATACTTCAGAAATGGATCTCTCATTGCCAATCCTCAGTTACCATTTAATCAAATGAACCAGAATTCCATCCACATTTCAAAGGAAGGCTTCAAGATCTTTTATTTATGAGCATAGAGTTGGCTTTTTAAAAAAATGCAGCCTTTGGGATTGTTGAAAAAATCAGTAGGAAGTCTACAGATATTATTTTATTTTGTTTGGGTCTAAAACAGTCAAAAAAAGTGTCAGCAAATTTGTATTCTTGTCTCATTAATATATTTTGTCATATTTATTCCAGTACAGAATGGCTCATTATAGCTAATTTTTGAGTGATCTTCAAGGCATGATATGGTTACTAGAAATGCTATTTGCTCCTTCAAGGCTACCACTTTCAGTGTTTCCAATACTACGCCCTGATACTGATAAACCTGTAACTGCCAAGGAAAAATACAGGAAAAGAAAGAATGCAAGATTTCAAATATCCTGGGAAACAGCAGCATTCACAGCAGCTGCTTCTGCACAGATTGCAGCAGCAGCCATTCCCATCCATCACATCTGTCCTGCAGCATCCCAGCTTCAGAAACAGATTTTACTGGTTACATCTCGAGCAAATCAAGTTTCCTGTGTTAACTTAGAATGATACTCACACTCCGTGGCCCTCACTAGAACCATTTTTTTCCAGGCAGACAACATTATCTGCTGTTGGGTGAAAAACGACCCAGGAGCACAAGAGATGGGGAAAGGCCTTGTGTAACTTTTGTGACCTCACAAGAAGAGAGCCACACAAATTCTGCAGCTACAGTTATTAACACAGGCAAGGCAAAAGCTTGGTGCATCACCAGCAGGAATATTAGGACAGTTCATTTTGATGCCAGAACTCATGCACTGAAAGGTTTTTTAGAAATGCAGCATATTTTGGCTACCACTGGGCATTACCAGCTTCACAGATTCAGTATCAGCATGGAAACTGGATTTTCCTTTATCTTTTTATCCATGCATAACTGATCATTTCCCAGAGAACCATTACTTACCGAGGCACCCAAAAAAGCAAGATGCTTATTTTAAATCCCTGATCCCATTTCTAAATGCACTGCAAAAAATAAGCCAGCTACAAGCAATTGAATTTCCTCTGACAATACAACTTCAGTTACCAAAAAAAACACCTTCTCAAAAAACCCCAACATTTTTTACAATATATTCCTGTATCATTACTTCATTCTATGAAGAAGGCAGCATAAAAGGTCAGTTAATAGGGATAGCATATAGGGAGTTAAATTTTGTGTTCAGTGAAGTCAATGGCAGAATATTTAGAATGGTTCAGTATAACCAAGGTTCCCTGGAGTTCCTATAGGGTCATCCAGTGCTTCTCTCTTGATATCTCAGAATATATGTGGTAGCCCTAACTGGAAAGAATCTTGCACAACAATCAAAACTTACACACTGAATAGTTTATATATGATATTGTTTATTCACTTCCTGAACCTTAAAAGACATGGAACCTAAAATTTTTATTCCTATTTTCAGAAGTGTCATGGTTTAGGAATGGTATTTCCCAGTTTAGTGCTTCCCTATTCCCTCTCCAGTTAGAAACACAAAAAGCAAGGATCACAGATCCAGGTAAGAACAACTCACTGGAAACAGCAAGGAGAACAGAAAGGGAACAGTAACAGCAACAAGCCTGATAACAAAAGCATACAAAGAGAGGGCAATTTACATATGAAATGTTCTCCAAGCCCAGGACAAGGAAAAACAAGGACGTCAGACCTTCTGCCCACCAGGATTGCCCCAACTGAAAAAAAACATCATCCTTCTCAGAAGACAGTCCCTCTCTTTCCCCGCCCCTGGCAAACAAGAGGAGGGCAGGGGAAGAAGATACTAAGCCTTAGCAAGATACTCATTAAGGGAGAAGGAAGTGAAAACACAAATATTTAGTGTTTGTTATGATTTAGCCTTAGCTGATGGTAACTCTTTCTTAGGTTGTTGATATTTGCAAAGAAAACATTCCAGACATAGCCATTTTTAAAGCAAAGCAGAGATCTTGCTTTGTCAGTGCTACCTGATCAATAGCTGGCATTAGCCACGGGCCTGCTAGAATAATTAAATTTTAAAATTCTAGTAATAAATGACTAAAAAAAAAAAAAAGAAAACTTCATGTTTTTAAAATAATAGCAGGCTTCTTGTTCTGAAACTTGAACTCTTTTGCATATATTTATATATTATTAAAACCAAAAGCTTAATTATAAAGTATTTTTTTGCATTTAGAGAGGCAGTTTTGTATAAACAAGCAATGGAGTTCTGGATGCTGATTATTCAAGAAGCTACCCCTTAGCCATTTTTGTACTAGAGAAAATTTTATTAAATCCAATAACACTTTAGAAGCTTTGCTTGCATCATGATATAAAACAAAGTGCTACAGATGTGGGACTCATTGGAGCTTTTCTATCATCCTTCAGGTTCAAATGAGCAAATCAAAATGCATCAGAACAATGTCATTTACACCAGTTGGCTTGCCAGTCAGACTGAGGGGGAGCTGGAATTGTTATCTGAGACAGCCCCAATGTCTTTGCATTTCATTCTGGGGATTGCATAAGAAAGCTCATGTGATATTACCTCAACCAGCACATTCCTGTGGAACATTTCTCTGCTGGTACAAACCACCACATCCTCAAACAGACTGCTTTCCTCCCATCTCACCAGAGCACAGCATCACATGCACAACTGTAGAGAAAGCACAGCTCAAGCTCCAGAAGAAGAAATCACAGACAGTCATCTCTCCAAAAATCACACATGTTCCCTTGTCAGCAGCTCCTAAATTAATTCTTTAAGTGTGACCTTGTTGCTCATATTTTCAAAATGTTTCAGCAGTTTGAAATCACAATACACAAGTATTAATACATATCTTGAAAAACATATGGAAGGATTTTCATGTTATTAGTGCGTTATTAGCAAATATCGTGTTATTTACTTGATGCAAAAAACTCTGAAATATAAAATTATCCTTCTACTTTCATGACTTTAGGAAAAAACCAAACTAACCAAGCATTACTTCTAAAAAGAATGTACAAAAATAGGCCCACCTTATGCTTTCTCACAACAAACTCAAAAGCAGAAAAGGAAATAATGCCAGTGTCACTTTGAAATGTAATGTCTGATCACATCTGTCAGAACTTAAATACTGAACCCTAAACACTACTGAAATTCATCTCTGTATGGGCAATTTGCACATCAGAGGCTGCATTCTCCTGTGCTGCTCAAACTGAAACCAGTGAAAGCTGAACAAATGGGAAATGACTCAGGAGAGAGCGCTGTGAGACACAAAAGGCCAGGGTTTTTCAGAAGTTTGGTGTCTAGGAGCCAAAGAACCAGGAGTGACTAAGATTCTAAAAGGTTTTAGCATTCAAAGTGAAGAATTCAGAGAATAGTCTGAAATTGAGTTATGACAGCTCTGATGGGCTCTCTGGGTGCAGAGTGCTTTTGTCAATAAGACATGTATTCAGTTATCCTTCAGTAGGACTTATTAATTGACCTAAAAGAGACTAATAGAGGAAATCTGTGAAAAAGCAGCACACTAGAGATTGTGCCAGAAGTGGATTCATTGGAGATTCTCTGTTCTTTGACCCCTGCAGTCCCTCCCATCCCAGCAAAATGACATCTCTGGAGACACCAAAAGCCCTTGAGACTGGATGGCATCACTGCACCATAAAGGGACACCCTTTTGGGGATGTGAAAATAGCTCTAGGAAGTAATCTCCAATAGGTGGAGAAACTGAAATACTGTTAAATTAATTGACTTTGCAGCATAAAAGCAAAGTAGTAAATTAATTTTAAAAATAATAAAAAAATATAGACTTCAAGAGGTGAAAGCAAAACGTGGGGGAGGGGGGGACACCCCAAAACAACAATTCTGTGTAGGTTTAAAGATGCTAGAAGAAAGCAAATGTAGCACACATCTGTGATGTCTGCAATCACCAGCACTCTGAAATTAAAAAAAACCCACCTCACATGAAATCTAGTGAATCAAATCAAGAAGAAGAAAATACAAAAAACTGAAATGACCTATATAATTCAGTATTGCTACAACATGAGTATAAAAATGGTGTTACAATTATTGTTACAGGTAGTAAAAAACCCAATTAACAGTCCTCCAAATCTTTTTCTTTCTTAGATCACAGCTGTCTTTTTTTTCCCTCTGCACGTGAAACATCGTGTGGCGGTGGGAGTTCAGATGCAAGGACCAGAGGAGAGTAAGGGAATGACAGAAACCTTAGATCTTGAAGGCAATTTTTTCTGTTTAGAACATACAGGGGCTTCAGCTTGCCTAGCTCTTGCTAAAGAAAGAAATGCTAGAATTGATACAGAGAGCCTCATCACTAATGGTAGCTGGTGAGTGTCCTCACTTTGTCAATCACAGATCTGTAACAATCTGTATTTGCACATCTTTAGGAAAGTTCTTCTGGAAACAGAGTTTTGTGGGATTTTATACATGTTATAGTAAGCAGTGGCTCCAGAGGGCAGGACACTGGTGACTAACAGTGCTGATGAGGCTGGGCTGCCTGGGCCTCATCTATGCTCTAAGGTTTACAGTTTTCCTGGATCATTTCCCATTTCCTTACCTTTGTACAGCAACTACCCAGCACTGTGTTTGCCACATTTAATAAATCATTTATAGTCACCGTCAAGGTACCAGAGGCTCAGAGAGATCTACTGGAATAAAAGAACTATTCTAGTTATATGGGGAAACACTCAACATTTTAATGTAAGAATGCTAATTATCAGGAAGCTATGAGTAGGTGGTTTGACTGGCACTGATGCTCTTTCTCCAAGGAATTGAAATAGGTCAAACAATACATTGAATAGAAACAAGGGAAATAAGAAAAGCTATTTTAACTCTAAGCTTTGTGCGTATTTCCAAGGCATGCAATCTAAATATTCATTACTTCATTTATAATTCTGACATCCTTGTTGAGTGGACATACATAGTCAGGCTATGAAACATTAACATTACTCTCCACATTTCCTTCCATAAAGAAACCCATATATTCTAAATTATGCTTTATTTTTTAAATCTCATTTCCTCACTTTATTTCTTTCAAATCAGTCTTCCAGAACAGAAAGGGGATGGGCATGAGAAGGCAAAGTGCCTTTGCAACAGTTCCCTCATCCTGCAGTGCCCTGCTCTTGTGTATGGATTACCTCACAAGATTCTTCTTGTTCTCTTTCTCAGGTAAGGAGAATAATTTTCCATCTGTTTTTGACATGGCACTGTCAGAAGTTCACACACTCTGAATCCCCCTGTCTTTGCTACCAGCACACAGCAACAAACTGCTCAGCTTTATCGGCCAGTGTTTTCCAAGGCCAGTAATTAGGTAAATCACACATAGCTTTTTAATTTACACACACACTGCTTCAGCACAGCCAAGAGTCAGTGAACTGTGGTAAGGAAGAGCTGGATAATGAGGTTCTCAGTGGGCTACTACAGCTTCAGAAATCAAACTGCAGTCAACAAAACCCAAGTTAGGGCTGAGTTTGACCAGAGATGTCAAATCTAATATCCTAACATCTATACAAATATTCTGCAATATTTCACAGGATAATATAAACATGATTTTTACTATTTCATGAATCCTTGGCCTTTGACTCACATCCAAGTCACATTTAGTTGCACCCCCCTCTGATCTTCAATTTAACACAAAATTGAGTTCAGCATCCATGATACGAGTCTAAGTTGCCTATTAAGTGAAACAGATTTTCTGCTGAATTCCCCGCAACTGAGACTGTTATGTTGTTACAAAATGAGTTTAAAAAGTTGAAACTTCTTGCCTGGCTGTTTATTATTGAAGAAAACACAGCCTTAGTGTAATAAACCAGAATACAAATTCTTCCTAACGGTAAAAAAGGAACAAAAGGAAGAAAGGACACGGAGTTTGGAACTCTAAGGAAAGATGCTTTCATGAAGACAGAGTACAACGTACTCTGAAATTTCTCTTGGGAGCATTGCCATTACAGGCAATATTCTGCTGGGGCTCCTGTTTTTCACTTCAGTCTCCACAAGCCAAAACACTGTAAAGCTGCACTTGGAAGCAACTAAATGCTCCTACATCCAATGTGTTCTACAGTTCTAATTTTATAACCTGTCACCCTACTCACCCTGAGCAAAGTACCATAGGGTCTCATATCTTACCAACTAAGTGCTTGATTATTGAGTTTCAAGAGAAGTAATTATTAGTTAAATCTGCATTTCCCACTGCAGTGGATTTAATTCATTAATTTTAATGTTAAATTAATAGTTAATATATATTATCTTCCAATGGTGGAGATGGTTTAGAGCACGGCTGACTGGCAGGTAAGGGAAACATGCACACAGCTCTTTTTGATAATGCTACCGAAAAGATTATGAAGCATCAGAAACTTAATTAACACCAAAGCTAGACACCAAAAGGAAGTCTAACCTATTTGCCTACCACTTTAATAATCTCTACAGCAGCTATATCCTCCCACAACCATCAAGAGAGTACACATAATTCAGTCTTTTAATGGTGACAACAAGCTAGCAAATAAGTTTTTGTACCTCTTCTCTACGTCTTTCAAGTTCTGCTAACTTCTCCTGAGACCTGAGCTCCAGATGCACACGAGGCACTCAAGCCTTAGCATCTGCATTTATTCAGTGACTTATAAAGAACTCTAACCCCTCACCATCTACTCCTTTTCTGATCATTCTCTCCTTGTTGCGTTCACAGAGTCTATAGCATTGCATACACACATCAAGGCAAAACCAGCACTGACTGCCACTGAGTTCTGGTTCCTGTCAGCCACAGAACTTTCACTGCCAGGCACCTGTGGGCTGAGAGAGTAGCACCCTGACGTGCATCTCACCAGTAATTCCAGCTGCCAGAGCTTTTTTGGGGTTATGGGTACTCCTGGACATCGTATCGTTCACACTTCATCATTTTTGAGTGACTGAAGCATTGCTGCAGGCAAGCAGAGTGCTGTGCAGTAAACACTCTCTGCTTTTCTCAGTAGAATCCGCTTGTTTTGGTGTGAGTTACGGCTTTTTGGTTTTACATAACTGAATCAGCCTTTACAGTGCAGCATTCAACAAAATAATTGCAAAAGCTATGATTAAAAACATTCCAGTGAATACTTAACGCTACAGAAGATCATGAAGATAAAATATGTCCCTGAGAACTAAGACTAAATAGGATTTTAAAGCTCCCAAAATCGATCAGGTTAATTTTTTATTCATTAATGACTAAACAGATTTTGTAGGTCTTATGCTTTGCCTTCCCAGCTTAAATTTTTTTTTAGGAAAATTATCATATATTATTTTTAATTAGAGCTTACAAAAAACCCAAACCAACAAACAAACAAACCAAACCACGCAGAAAAACCCACCAACCCTCTAATTTTATGTACCTGAGCAAGCAGTGCAACTGAGGGGCAAATAAATTCAATGGTCAGTTTTCCCCTCCAGTGCTGCACAAACTCACAAAACACAAGGTCTGCAGGGTGGGCTTCTAGCAGTGTAAATTCCAACGCTACACAAACCTCAATCTTTGTTCACACTTCAAGTTCCAAAGAAAACAGCATGACAGAACAAAGCCACCACTACTTGGAATGTCAAAAAGGATAAAGACGATGTTAAAATAGCATCAACAAATCTGCACTGTAGCAACACTATATGATATTCGCTATTTTCCCCTATTTTGCATTAGGAAAGGAGAAGAATGAAACATCTGTAGCAGCTTTTCTTCTTGCTCTGAGAGGCATTAAGATGTATTCTCACCCTTCAGTCCTCTCCACTCCCCAATTAATTGGTTTAGATAATACAGACTAAGCACAATTGTAGCATTCATCTTGCAACAAAACTAGCCTTGAAATAGAAAACAGAATTATTCCTTAGCTTTCCTACACTCCTAAATCAAATCCATGTTAACCAAGGTTATCTATCAGCGTTAGCTAGCAGAGAACATGAAATTTCACATACTGAAGTTGCATCCTTGTTTCATTACTCGGCTTAAGTCAGTACATAATTGAAACTGAAATATCTCCTACCTTTACCCATGAGAAATTTGGGCAATATCACAAGCACTTTGAGTCTCACTGTACCAGTTAGATGGTCGCAAAGCAGTCAGCTTTGAGCTGCTAAACAAAACAGCTTGAGGTTCAACAAATCAGCAGTGTTGGCATCTGATATAGCTCAAGTAAGGGGGAGGAGAGTCATTGTGAGATGTCACTGACAACTTCATTTCCACTTCTGTGTAAATTAAATGTAGGCTGGGGCACAGAAATGGAACATAATTAGACATAAAAAGTAGGACTGCAGGCTCTGGTTGACTGAAGATACCAGTGCAGGAAAGAAAAAGCCAATTAAACCAGTAGTTCAACTCACAAACTGCAGCATTAATAATCCTAATAGAACTACAAAACAACAACCACAGAAGTCCAGTTCTGGAAATGCAACACTGAGCTCCTCCAGTGGTAGCCTAATTGCGCTATAAAAGCTCTCCACTGGAAAATGCATCATATACACTGCTCTAGTGCCACCCCATTGTAGAAAAACCTATATACAAGCAGCAGATGTGATCACTGAAATATGAGAATACTGTATGAGCAATTAACTACTGGGTGAGAAAAGATAACTACATTATCCTATTTTGATGGCTTCTAATTTTTAAAGCTGATATATACAACAACTGGGTAACTGTTCTAACTAACACCACTTCTATACCTTTCAACCTGCTAACCAAAATAATAAGCACAATATTTCACAATCATTATTGTGTTAGGCCATTTTTAATGACATTTTATAACTAGTAGGAGATTTATTGTCTACTCAGAAGCTGCCCACTAGGTAGCAAACTTATCACTGCTGCAGCTGCCTCTGAATTTGTCATGTTACAAAGCTGACTCAGACAGCAATTTTGTGCCAGAAGATCCTTGGCAGCAGCAGCAAAAATCCTAGTAATATCCTCTGGAAAGCACAACTGCTACTCTTGGAAGGGTGGAAAAGACCAAGAAAAAAAAAAAATCAGCTGATAAATCAGATCAGCTAGTTTCAAAACACTTCAGTAATCATTGTCAGAAGTTCACAGGAGATGAGCCCTATCACTAATCAATTCTTCTAGTAGCATCCCATTTCAGGTTTGTGGAAAGAAGTCCAGCCAGAAATACTCTTTACAGTTTTTTTTGCTGCCTCCTCTTCCACAGACTGGTTAACTTTTGACTTTGTTTCTCCAGTCATGTTGCTTTTTACATTATTCACATGTAATGTTGCCCAGGTCACACAAATATGTACACATATACTTAAAGGTTTCAAATTATGGGTAAAGTGGATTCAAACAGTGGTTCTTGACACAAACAGTTCACCCAGTTTATCCAGGCTCAAGTTCAGGGCTTATCTGGGACAGCCCATACACAACTGTCTGCTCTCATCGAGATACATTTGCTTCTTAGCCATTCCTAATAATTTCCTTTATGACCTACCCTACTGTTCTCTTCCCAGTAAAGTAAATCTTCCCAGAGCAAAGATTGCATTAGTGGTGCAAGTTCTGACCAAGGATAGCAGGAAAGGGTGTGGAATGAAAGCCTGAATGAAAAGAGAAAGGAATAATAAATCAATCAATCAATCAGGTGCTAAAGCATAATTTCTCCAAATATAAATGACACAGGCTAGCAGGTTGTAAAAGGGTCAAAAAATATGAAGCAGGAAAAGGAAAGTGAAAAAGACAACTAACAAACAAAAATGCTGGACATTCAGGATATAAAGGAAACCCAACAAAAACCTGCTGACAAAAACAGCTAACAGGTCCCTTCAGGAAAGAAACATTGAACATTATTAAAAAAACCCTTTATAGCTATATGTAAGCCTACAATTTACATAGCTGAAGCATAACTTGGATGAACTCAAGGCCAAAGAAATATCACTCATTAAAGAGTGGGGTACATTAAGTTCATAAATAGCAGTTGTGTAGTTAATAATCTGATATTTATTTACATATTTTATCCATGCATTTCACAAATCAGTTGAAACTTTTACTTAATCTGCTGCTTTAAACTGGGGAATAAGCAAACCACTGCTTCTTCTCCAACTAGACCAATATTAAACCAAGGTTACTGACATCACTTCTTAAAAAGGGGAAAGTCCTTAACATCTAACCAAGCATCTAAGCCTGGTTTGGAAGTACCCATTCAGATTGAAATTACAAGGTAGTTCATTTTGAATCTGGGATTTTTTTTTTCTTTTTTAAAGAGTTATTTTTACATCGCTTCGGTTTTCAATTTGTTTTTGCCAACAGTAAATTTAGACTGACTGCTCTAAGAAGCAGTGGAAAATGTGTGATGGTTTGATCCTAATTAAAACCTGAGCAAAAGCATCGAAAACTTGGGGGCAGGGGAAAGCACACAGTCAGTTCTCTACCATGCAGAGAAAGTGGAAATCTTTGGCTTCAGTCGTGGTTAGGCTGAATTAGCCATCTTTTGCCCAGGGAAAATCTTCATAAATGAAAAGGTTATTTAAACAAATACCATGGCAGCCCCCTTGAACAGGCACTGGCATGTATAAGAAAGACATACACCCACATCTAGAAGAAGGAGAGAGTCAGAATTTCTTTCCTTGAAGCTGATCTCATTTTTGCTGCAACAGCCTCTGTCGGGCACTGGAGGTTGGAGTGAGCTAGAACAAGCTAGAACAATTTTCAGACTATCTAGTTTGCATAAGCAATAAGGTTGGCATCTGGTGGCTCTAAAAATAAATATAATTTAGAAAAAAAATCAGTCCTGAGATGGTGGAATTAATGTTTCACATCCCTTTTGGCAGCTCATATCTCTCCATTTGCCAGCTACTCTATTTTCTTGCTATTTTCTCCAGTTGAGTATGCTTCATGGTTATTCAGAAGATTTATGTATTTTCTTATGCTACTGCCTTAGTAATGTCAAACACGCAAGATGATACTTTCTGCTGGCTAATTCTCTTCCCACTAGATGACAAGAACTTCAAAGACAGAATGAACATCTTGAGTCTTTATTATCCAACTTCCCACTTGTGCATACACTGCATGGAGAGTTTGTTTGAGGTGGCAACTTGATAGCAAAGCAAGACACAGAGCACATCAGTTCTGCACATCTTGTCACTGCAGATGAGCTGCTGGAGTTCAGCATCAAACAAAGGCAGCAGCACACCCTGCCACACACTTAATCATGAGGCTGGCAGACTTATCTCTGAGCACACACAATATGGATATTGCTGGAAACCTCGGCATGTTTTAGGGGTACATCACAGTTCAAATCAGAAGGAAGGGGCTTTTGAGTACCAAGATCAACCCCACCACCTGAACTGTTAGAAAAGAAAAACTTACAAGATAGCCACAAGCCAGTGTGGAGGCAAATCAGGACTTTCAGACATCCACTGTGGCTGGATAAAATCTCAGCTGGTATTAGAAAAGCCCACAGATCTGTTCCACACACCATGGCTACTTAGATTAATATGTGAATAGTGCTAATATTTGGGATGTCCCAAGGTACAAATACATGTCCCCAAATCCATGTATTGTACCCATAATTACCATAACATGGTCAATTAGTGCTGCTAACGATTGCTTCAGAAAATAAATAGATCACTGATGCTGTATTTTTCCATTCCAACACAACTGCAGATGCATCATGAGGCTGTGGGTCAGAGAAATCTCACTTCACACATCCCATCTCCGAGCCTGCAGTGCCCTTCCACATGCAGCAGTGCAGTGTACCCACTTCTGGTGATTTTCTCAGGCTCTCATTTCATCACAGCACTATCAAGCAGATGCGAGATTTCTGAGGAGAGTGAACAACCAGGCAAACAGCTGAGAGCTTGTACATTTAGAAAACTTTGGCTGAAATTCAGCCTTCCAACAGCTGCAGCCATGTTCATGACATTTTGAAAAAAAACTGAACTTCACTCCTACGAAGATTTTGCTTTTGTGTGCAAGTTTTTGCTGCCCTATTTTAGGACTCAGGAAGGACTCAACACTTCACATCTCTCTCTCTCTCTCTCAGGGTAAAGCTTAATTTTTAATGAATTGTAATTAAGAACTGAAGCCCCACCCTCTGTCCACCCCCGCACAGTTTATAACTCCAGCAACCATCTCTTCTATTCCCTTCCCTCCCTCTTCAGCACTGGAGGCAGAATGTACAGAGAGCAGGACCCTCCCATCTCTTCACAGAATTAGACAGATGAATACACTGGGAGCAAATCAGGAAGCAATGCAGATTATGGCATTATTTCAAAAGCTGTGTACTTTGAACATTCCTTGAAATGCCAGAAGAAATCTGAGGATCTGTATTTTTTTTTTTCCAGTTTTCATATCTGGGACACATTTTACATAGGGAGAACTTTCAAGGGTTGAGGGTTTAGTGTTCTGAGGTATCCTAAAAATCAGAGTATAGCAGAAACCAGGACAGAATCTGCCCTAAAACCAAGAACAGTTAGAAGTCTCACTTTGTAGATGTTAATATTCTCCATATTGCTGTGAGCTATACTTGATATTATTTGTCTAGCATCAGAGGTATGCAGAGTACTTCACAAAAATGCAGGAAATTGAGATTTACTCCTAGGAAATTTGTCTCCTGAGTTTTAAGAAAAAACACACCATGTAAAGGGTCACAAACTGGAGAACTACTAAGGTAACCTTCCCCTCTGATTGTTATTCAAGTTGCCCTTACAGATGGCTCTCAATAAAGGCTTTATGGCCGAAGAATTAGATATGCAGTCGTTCCAAACATCTAAGCTTTTAGTGCAATGCTCATAATTATGACATAGTTATATTTTTCACATACATAATTATTTCCTCAATGATTTTGAGGAAAATAACAACACCAAAACAAATAGCATCTTCCCCCCATGCCCCCTTATTTTTTCCTGCAGACCCACAAAAGAAGGACTTATAAACTTCTCTCCCTCCTCAGTTTTTAATTTCACTGTTTACACACTACTCTGATCTGGGCTTGCTGACAGACATGCACTTCCCAATCCCATTCTGAACTGGGTGTCTAATTTTGCAGATACACTTCATTGCTTTACGTTCATTACTGAGTCTCCTCCTCGTATAATTATGTTACACAGGAATCTGTACAGACACTGTTTAGTTTCACCAGGACAGAGGCCAGAGCTAATAATATGCATGGGTTGTTGGCAGCAGGGAGAAAATTTAGACTGATGGGTGCTCCTATCAGTGTCTGATTGTTTATGGAACGAGGCAGGTGCCACCAGGGATGACTTTTGATGATTGTGTGCAGGATTTTGCTTGATAAAATGAAGTTGTTAATCTGATAATCTCATAATTCACCTGGTTTAAAATCAAAATTCAGTCCTGTACATGTATGCATGCATGTGGCTACACATATGCACTCTGGCTGGCTTGATAATAAATATATCAGTTGTTTGGTGTAAGATTTATGGGGTGGATCGTTGACAAACAACTTTGGCATCTCATTTCAGTTTTATCTGGGGAGAAGCTATAACATGAAAAAGACTAAGAAATTACTCTGTGCTTCAGCAAGCATCTTAAAACTCTAATATACAACATCTCCCGCCCCCTGGAGCTCTGGGTACCTCTGGCAACATTGGCATTTCAAGAACTACGAGTTCACTCTGGCAGAGGCACTAGAAGAAACAGGAGAGCTACTTCATTATTTTCAAACCCAGCAATAAACATGGGATGTTAAAGGCTTCAGCACATTAGTTACTGATCTCAAATCTTTTTAATGATATGAAACATTTTAAGATCCACTGTTTGTCAAAAATAGAATATTCTCTGTGTTTACTCACTATGATCTAAAGTATCATATTCAAGCAATGTTTATAAAACACTGTTGATAGCAGTTAGGATTCTTGACTTTTTCCTGTTTAACTAAAGGATGCAAATCTCCCCTAGGTTAGCACTTCAGAAAGTTTCATTTCAGTAGATGCAAATTTCTTTAGATATTCAGTGGGGAAAAAGCATCTTGAATAAATCTCTATCAAAACAGCTCATTGGCCTCATTGACTGATACACTACAGGACTATGAAAGGAATGGAAAACACAAAGTGAAAAATTCCTCTATTCAGCCCACGTCCATTTAAAAAAGCATGAATATAAATACCATAGTTGTTCTGCCTTCTCCATCTTCACTTTGCCCCAGTTCTATGGAAAGCCCTCAAAGCAGTAAAGACAGAATTTGATCTTTGAACACATCTTTTACAGACACTGCTACCTCCCCAAACTCAAAACTAAACTTCTGCCATCCCAAAGGCATGCAAAAACCCCCACAAAGGAGCCCGCAATACAGCGGGTGGGGGAGAAGAAAGTGCAGCCTATTTTGGAAGAGCAGCTTTCCAAAAGTGCCCTCTTTGTTCAAACAGGATGACTTTTGGACAGGCATAGCACTGACAGTGGCTTCTGGCAGCCCCCAGCACAAGTAATATGAAATCACAGCAAGAAGTAGTTGTCTGGGGCGTTTTTTCCCCTTTCTTCAAGAAAGCACACAGACAAACCTCATCCTGAAAAAAGTAATCTAAATCAAATAAAGAGGAGGAAAATCTCATTATTAACCTTCAAGAGAAATACAAGTAAGCCACAGAGGAACAAAGTGATCCACTGGATGGGATACACAGTGTTTACAGTAGAGCCAGGAAATAAACCAAGGATGTTTGAACAATTCTACATCCACTGCCTCAAATTTAGTTTTCATTTTGACCAAAGTTTTCACAAATGAGGATGTGCACCCAAAACACCAGACTTAGATGTAGTTAGAAGCTTATAAAGTGCAAATGTAATGAATCAGCTATTTCATTCTAAATCACAAAGGCACAGAATCCAAGTTGGGAGGTTAGCTAGTCCAGCACTGCTCTCAAAGCTGGGTCAAATGCTGAATTTAGATTGGGTTACTCAAGGATTTGTGTTGAAAAGCCTAGAAAGCCTCCAAGGACCTGTGTATTCAATATGAAATTGAAATGAAATATGTCAAGGAGAAAATATCCTGAAGAGATATCCTATCACTCACCTTTTGAAGAAAGCAGGCATAATAATTCTGATCATAAATAATGCTATTTCATATTACCTCTTTAAAATACTTGACCTGGCTTAGGTGTGCAACAAGCAAGGGCAAGCAGAGGCCAAAAAGGCAACACAGAACTTCAAATTATAAATCTAAACTGTCTTCAGGTCTGACTTTCTTTTTATGATTTCATTTCACGTAATGACAAACTGCGTTTAAAATACAAAAACAACCACACACCCTCCAACCAAAAAGGTTCAAACGAGCCTGCTCTTTGACAGGGACAGATGCTGTAAGTGTGCACATGAGTACCCCTTGTCCTGTTATGTCCCAAAACTACTTCAGGATACTCACACAACATTAGGTTTTCCAACCATTCCATTTGGAAGCATCTGGAAAAGCAACTAGCCAAAATAATAACTAGGGCCTAGGGTACTGAAAGGAAATTACTATGAAGTAACAGTTTATTTAACTCAAAATATTTTAGCCTATCTATGCTCATTTAATATGCTCAAGATGATGTACTCTGTAATATTTTGTGAGGCAAAGTTTTTCCACTACAAGACCTGCATCCATATTCTTTCTTCCCATTTATTAAAAAAGAATTAAAAATTTAAATCAGTATTTTAAGAAACTTCTTTTCCAAGAAGTCTTGCCTTGAAATAACTCACTCTAATGGTGGTGGACTGTAAATCTTAAAACAAATGACACATTTATTTCAGAGAACACTCTCTAGCAATCATTGTCATTTATGTCTTTTAAAGAGCACATGATGTTGCCTGTGTAAACATTATTTTTCTTCCTCTGATTGGTTTCAATAAAGTAATTTTTCCAGGCAGAACATTTGAATTACCATATATTGAAAAGCAGAATGTCTTATACACATCTGGTTTGGATTTGTGAAGTGGCTTGTTGTTCATACATTTTCAGCTGTGTGGAATAAAATTGTGTTGATGAAGCAGTAAATATTTTTTTATTGAACACAAAGATGAATTCTGAGAACAGTCCACTGTTAATTACTACAGGTACTCTGCCAAATATTTACTTTGAAAATCGTCAACAAACCAAGCTAACAGAGAAGAACAGACACTTTCTCAGTGACCCACGGAGTTCAAACACACAGCCCAGAATCCTGCTGCACATCAGACAGCCTTTTTAGTTACCATCTGCAACAGGAACATCACCTTGCTTTTTTGACTTCTGGCACTCTAGCCTTTATGCACCTGAAATGAAATCTCTCCCCGTTTTCCTCTGGACATGCACTGGAAAGTGTGCTGACTAGCTGTGGCCTCTACTCAGGCCCCAGTTTAAGGAGTTGCAAAATAGCTCTGCCAAATCCATGGGTAAGAAGTGCTTTGTAGTTCAGCAACCAATGTAGCCAGTAAACCTCACTTACCCACAGACCTCACCCAAGAGAGGTGACTCAAGAGAAAAATAATTAATCAGAAGATATGCAACAAGGTTATATGTTAATAAAAAAGATGAGTGGAAAAAAAACAAAAAACACAAGAGAACCTCAGACTCTAAAATTCTTTTCAGTAAACCAAAAAAGGAACATTTTCTTGCTTCTCCTCTTAACCAGCTGGCATGTTATCTTGTCCAGACAATGCAGAAGCCCTGGTTTCCTTTTTTGTACCCCTCAGTTATCTATCTTCACAGTATGCACATCATAGAGATCAGAATCTCTCTCAGAGACTCCTCACTGTTGAGCTTTCAAAGGCTGCTGTACATCAGTCTAGTCTTGATTTCTGCTGCTGATTCATTAGTATGTGCTTAAGTCAAGGTGTCTAGAAATGACACTTTGTTACAGACAGCAATTACCTTTATTCATCTAGTCTGGGAAACCTCACAGGCCAATCTTTAACAAAGCATCACACCCACAGGTCAGGTTACCTGCATGAACAGGACTGCTGATTTCATACACTGAAAACTTGGACTTCAGTACCAGCAGGCAAGTGTTCCTGCATCCTCTGCTGGCCTGCATTACAGGGGCTGTCAGCCTCTCCAAAACCCACAGCACAAGCCCCCCAGGTGTCCCCTCAAATTAAGGGCACAACACTTGGAGAATCGCCTACTGTCTGAAAAACATTCATGTGGAAAGCTGAACCGCACATCTGAAACAGAGGTTATAATTTAGGAATTAGGTCTGCACATGTTCATTTAAATGTTCTCATTTTAAAAATAAAATCACATGACATTCTATTCCAATGCATCTGTAGAGTCAGTGATTCATCTAATCAGTTTTCTCTTGTGAAGTCTGATTTACTGAGTCGCTCCAAGTACAAGCACCCCTCAAATTGTTTTACTGCATTATTTCATGGCAGTTACATGAGGATGACTTGAAAATTTTTCTTCTGTCCAAAGGTAGAACTCTTGAAAGTGTCATTTGTGTTAGGCCATGACCTAACTTTCATTGATCCACCATCAACATAGAAGTCTTAACCCTAAAAGGCCTCTGGATTTGGGGAACAGGACTGTCTTCAGTGTGTTAATATTGGCTGTGTGGGAAAGGGATGAAGAAAAATCTGTATCAGTGTTCCTAAAAATAGCTAGCTAGTTCCTGGCATAGTATTCCGTCTTTGCATGACCAATATTCAGGGAAGTTTTTGAACAACAAAAATATAATTAAGTTATATTAGTATTCATATTTAGATTGCATTTACTCCTTTGATACTGTCACCTCTTCATCAGTTTGCAGCCCATGGATTTAGGTATTCAAGGTTTGCTGGCTCGGGCAGGTCTGCAGCGTCTCCACCCAGACCATTCACAGGTTTGAAGACCCAGGGGAAGACTGGAACAGATTAAACTGTTCCGGGGCTGGGTCCAGCCTATAGACGATGCCTCTGCCTGCTCACACTGCAGTGAGTTCTAAACTAATTAGTACATGTCCTGCTGGCAACTTATACTCTCAGAAGCACCAAGCTCTGGTCAGCTAAGTGTGAAAATATTTACTCAGTTCTCAGGTTAATGCAGCCCGTGATGAGATGCTGTGGTTAAGAGCAAGCTGTAAATTCAAATTAGTTGAATTCATTCCTGCTCTCATCTGCGGTGAGAAGATGGCAGGACTGATTTCAATCAGCAGTTTTAGATGCAGGCTGTTTACATGACATACCTACAATTTCTAATGACGACCCAGCATTTTAGGATACAGCCCTCTTTCCCTTCTTGGCAAGAGTTTTAATGTAAAAAAGATTAAAATGAGCAGGAACTGCACAAGGTTTGTGATTTATTCAAGGCTGCAGAGCAAATCACAGTGAGAAGTGAAGTTATTTTATATGACACCCAGCCACTGAATTAGTGGGGCTAAGATCCCAGATTTCAGCGTGATATCCATCCATTAATCATGTTCTTTATGTTTGGTCAAAATCAACAAGAGGAAAAAAACCCCACAACACTGGAAAAAAAAAAAAAACAGTAAAATTGTCCATTGAAATACACTTCAAAGCTTCCCAGCCTGTCCCAGTCTTCAGGGATATATATTCTGCAAGAATGTTGCCATGATTCAAAGCAGTTGTTGGCTTTAATGGTAAATTAATGTAAAGTCATCTGAATGACTTCACACAATTTTATTCTAACTAAAGTTTAAATGGCAAGTAAATAGTAGGGCCTGCCCTTATTTTGATGAAACAATTACATAATGGAGGTCTTTCAACTTCACATTCTTCAACAACTATGGCTTTTTCCAGTAATAACAGAAGTCTTACGCAAAATATTTTAAAAACTCACTTTTCCAGAAATTAAATTACTCCTCATGAAATAAAAGCAATAAACTGATACCACCCAACGTTAAATGAAATGGGAGACAATTACTTCAGTTGGTAATAGAAGTGCATGTCTGCAGGCAAGTGATGCTCAGTTCAAACTTAGCATAATGTCCTAAAAAATGCTATGCATCAAAATCACTGATTTATGTTTTTTGTTTTGGCTTGTTTGGATTTTTTACAAAGTTGATATTTTAGAACAATTTTTGTACTTGGTTTCATATTTGAGCAATTCAGATAAACTATCAGTCTTCCTAGGAAAGCATCACTTAAAAACAGTATACAGAAACAACCTACTCCATGAGCACTAGGCAGCTTTTTGAAATCTACAGTGCCAACTGACATTTATGTCCACAGTTGACAATAATGTCAACAACTCCAAGTCTATCAATATACAAATGGTAGGTTTTGAAAAGCACTCAGGATATCTACATTTTATTTCCACTATTCAAAAGAATTTTTTCTTTCCTTTTCTTTTGAAAAGCCTGGACCAAGTCTGTTACTTGGTAAGTGAATTTAGAAGTCAATTTCTCTCACTTAACATGATTGAATTTTCAAATTTTTTAGGATCCAAAACTTGGTCAAAAAAAGGATTCAGGCATGTGTTTTTAATGATTAAGCACTTCATAATGATCCTTTCCTAGGAGCTGCATACATGACTGAGAACAAAGCAGAAATCTGTACTATCTAGTCAGAAATAGAGAACATCAGAGTAGCTCCTTCTCACTAAAAAGAAGGTTTCCCCAAAACACCGACGTGTTGAGCTGAAAATCTTCCAAACTTCTTTTACGCTTACTTAGACTGCAACCCATTTTACAGGTAAGACTCAATTCCAGCCAGCCAGACTTGCAGGTCTGTGTTCCTGACCCCCATATTGGCTACAGGCATCCCTAACAGCAGTCAGTAACTGGCAGCCAGTCTGGTTCCCCTGCACAGGGACCTGAAAGTTGTGGGCTCTGCTCTCCCAGCAGCCTCAGCACGGCTGGCTCTGCACCAGGACATGTCCTGTGCACCCACGGCCACAGAGCATCTGCTGCTTTATAACCCTGCAGCATCCATCCCAGGCATGTTCAATGCTGCTTCTGAGTGCACAGACAGGGGTCTGACTGCACAGCACCGGGGTGCTCTTTGCAAAACCCAGCATCACCATACAGATTAAATTAGGAACCTTGAAGTGAGAAGTCCCATGAAATCCAGGCATTATCAGTAGCCTTAAATGCCCCTTTAGGAACACAGAACAGGAGCTGTGATAATTTTATACCTCTTAAAAAATACATCTGCACAGGAGGACTCTCATTGACTTAATTCTGAACCTTCACGTGAAGGCTTCTTCATGTGAATAAGACCCAAATAAATATGTAAGTCCATAAATAAATCCAGCATAAAATATAACTAAGATAGACATTGCATTAGTCAAATAACTTCATTAGGATCTAAGATTCACTGTTCACATCTCTTAACCCAACTGAAGTCACATATAAATCAGCTAGGAGAATAGTAACAATCATTAAGGAAATACTGGCTTCTCTTTTGTCTTAAAATCTTTAAATCGTTACAAAAGCAAATTTATAAAAGGAGAGTCATAGCTTCCTGATGTGTACTGTCAAAACTAAAAAGAAACCAAGAAATTGCTGAAGAGTTATGCAAAACAAAAGAATACAGACTGTACTAGTCACTCAAAAAAATTTAGTGACTGGACATATATTTGGTAATACTTAACTAGCTGCTTCGGGAGAAGACAAGATCAAAGGCTGGTTAAAGAAATTCCATGCCTAGTTTTGGAAGGAATGATTAATTTCTTTCCTAGAGTTTTTCCTCTTGTAAAATCAAGTATTATTTTGATTTGCTACTATTTACTACTTAGTTTTAAGCCAGTCTGTCCCTGGATTTTACTACTTCACTGTGCTACACAAAATATATTTGATCACTGTAAAATTTGTCTGTTTGCAAAATACTCGTCTGCATATTTTACAGCCTCCCTCTCCTCCACAGGACCTGCACCTCTCCACTCACCATCTCCTTGGATCAGAAGCATTCACCCCACAGTTTCATGTTTGCTGTGCAGCTCCATGTCCCTTGCTTTCCCTCAATGCTAATATCTTGGGGTGATGAGATAAACTCACAGGCAGAGTCCTTCCCTGCTGGGAGCTGGTTATAGCAGACCATTCCTTGTCTTCTGTAACAAAAGCCTGGCCTCAGTGATGTGCACACACCAACACCACTACTCAGCTCTGCTTGTTTGGGAGCACAGCCAAACAGCTGAAGAGGCAGAAAGAAAAACCCACAACCATCAGCAAGTGCAAAACACAGCAGAGCTATTTATTTCTCAGCAGCACAGTGCAATTCTCCTGCACACAGGTCTTCACTCAAGTAACGATGCAGAACCTGCCTCTTTCTTTCAGGGGACTTTTTAACCCAGCAGAAAAGTTCCCTGAGTTAGTAGAGCAATTGCCTCTCCTGCTCCTGTGCTCATTTCTCAGCACTACCAGAGCAATGAACAAGGATGAAATAGCAGGAGCCTTGTGAGAAAGGTGACATGCAAATGCTCAGTAGATCATAACAATGTGACGACTGGGGTGAAAAAAACAATGGTCAAATAAATTCCTTTGACTAAGCTTCTCCACATAACCTATGGACAGGAAAGGAATCTGATGGTTTATAAAAGTAGTTAAAGAGTTACACTGAACATATATGCCATCTGTAAAAATAAACTGATAGGTTTCTGGGCAAAACAGAGCTGCAGCTAATGCCATAAAGATGCAGTTTTGACTCTGAATTTCAAGACTGAACCAATAATGTTGGGAACTCCAAACTCCTGTTTAAACAGGAACAGCTTTGAGCTTCAACAGGTTGCTCAGGAATTTGAGCACATCTCAAACACTTTTAGTGAGCAAGAATCCACAACCTCCTTGACAACCTGTTCCAATGCTTAGTTACCTTCAGAGTAAAGCTATTTTTCTTATATTCCATCATAGCCTCGCTGTTATAATTTCTGACCAGCATATCTTGTTCTGCTGTGCACATCTGCCAGGGCTGAGTCCATCACACACAGGGAACTCACCTGCCCCTACTGAATCTCAGCAGATTTCTGCTGACCCATTCCTTCAGCCAGACAAGGTGCCAGTCAAGAACAGTGATAAGGGTAATTCCAAAGGACACAGACAGTAGGATAAATATGGTAGAGAGAAGAATCTATACAACTTCAGAATACTTTGGGACAGTTTTGTTGGGATTTTTTTCATCCCTCTCAATACTTTGCAGTAATTTTTTTTCCCTTACCTCATGAGAGCAATAATCTCTGGATAGAGAACCTAAAATAAGCACGTGTGTGTGACACATACCTTACAATAATACTGTTGCTAGTTAACTGAATCTAAAAATAAAAACTGCTTTCAAAATTTAGGCCTATTTAATTTTCTTTCCAGAATAAAACACAATGAAAACTTAGAAACACTTTTTAGTAGATCCATTTTGACAATTAATGGGATACTCTATTTCATTTATTTTCCAATCTATTCTCTTCATCTGAGGTCTTTATTAATTATTTTAGCAATTAGAAAATCCCTTAGCAAACTATTTCTCCAAACTCCTAAGTGACATAAATTCAAGTCCAAATGTTTTTAAATACTCCTCAAAGTATTTTTCCAGATGCTAGCTAGTATAAATGTTTGTCTATATTTTCACTTTTGTCCTATGTAGGGACTACATGATATTACTTTTGTACTATTTATGGATTATACAAATAAAACTGCATGGAAGTGGAAAAAAAACCAAGTCTAGAGACGAGCAGTGACTAGTGTGTGGTGAACAGTCAGCTTGAGAAAGTTGCAGTCTGACTGCTCTTTTCAAAGACCTGCAAGTATTCTTTGAGCTGTTCTGTGTTTACCTAGAAAGAACTCATCCAAACCCAGAAAAATCTTCACCTTTGTAGTTGCAGAGAGGCCAAATAGTAGCATTTAATTTGCTTTTCATCCAAGCTACTGACAGGATAATTACAAGTAGGAGGAAAACTTTTCATTTTTTTTTTCCACAGGAAACTAATGCTGCCCTCAGATCTACCGAAAATACGCCACACTATGCTGCTCTTACCAAATTCATTGTGTAATTAGCAGGATGAACCCCTGTGTTCTTGAACACCAGAAAGCATCACATGTGGCTCGAGGAGCAGGTTTGGTGAATGTGCCACATGTGCCACAGTGGACCAGCAAACCTGGGAGAACTGGCCTGGAAGGAGTTAGCTGCTGGCTCTGCTCAGCTGCAGCCAGGACTTGTGGAGACCCCATCTCTACAGACAGCTACTCACAAATATGTCTGTCTGAATAATACCTAAAAGTATTATTTCTTCCTCATTTTGGCCTTTTCCAACACCAGTCTATCCATAGATATATTAAAAAAACCAAAAAAATTAAAATAAACTTCAAGTCAATGGAAATTTTATACACAAAATTTTGGGTTTGTCTTCCTAGCATTACAAAATTAACAGATCAGATGTAATTTCATTCCCAACTCCAACACTATACTTATTTTTAATACATTCATAAAACATTAAACTTGTAATTTTCCTCTATATTTAATAGTAGTTGCTCCCTTTAGTTTTGTCTAATATAATTCCCTGTATTTATTTCTTCCCATTTTATAATGCATAGGCATATCTCCTTCGAACATTTAATAATAGCATAAATTTGCATGCAGTAAAAAAACATTTTATAAAAAACTACATATGGTCTACTTAAAGGAACAATGACTTATTACTCAGTAGTATAACTGGAGATATTTCAGAGAATATTTATTATCATGCATCTGCTGTGAGTGCTCTTGTAGCTCTGCAACAGCAGGCAGCCTGCACGATGCCAGTGGCTTGCTGAGCCCTGTTTGGAGGACTCACCGAGCTCCCTGGAATGGGTTTCCCTTTCTCCCTTCACACACATTGAGCTTTCAGTAAAAGGAATGATATAATAAGAACAAAGCACTCTGGAGAACATCAGAGAAGGATCTCTGAGATGGCAGATAGCCATCCTGCAACCAGAATATCTTTAAGGAAAAATGAACAAAGTGAGTCTGTAGTTAAAAAGGAAGAGATACCCCTATCATTCAGTAGGTAATCTTTAGTTTTAACTATTAGACACAGTCATTTATTGCTGAATGAGGGTTTACAGGCTTGTAACTTTGTTGTTAATTTTCTACTCATCTCTACTATAACTGGAGCTACAGTCCAAGAGTAACCTACAGGACAATAAAGCAACAATTAAAAAAAGTACAATCCCTGCCCTCTACACACATGTACACTTGGAACTTTTTCTTCAACCAGAAGTGGGAAGCAGAGACAGCTGCCCCCACTGTCAACCAAGAACACACTGAATTACTGTTCTGAAATCATGACAGCAGCTGAAATATCTGTTGCTGAGCCTTCTGAGGTTATGCCACCTTCTGAAATAATCCCCCATAGTTCTGCTTGTCTTCCAGCAAACTCCAGCAATGTAAGCTGAAGCAGCACACAGGGTTCCATTCATCACTGTTTAAATTTCTACCAATGACCACAAACACTCAACATTCAAATCCCAAATCACACAACAAAGAAATAAAAGCAATCAGCACCATATATTGAAACCTTTAAATTCCAAAAATACCAGAATGCGTTCTAGCCTTTGTTAAGTCCCACTGCAGTAGTTCCATCACTTTCATTTTATTTGTTATTTCAGTACATCTATGAATGAAGTAGTTCCTTCATTCACACTCTCCTTCACTTAATAAAACAGGAAGGGCAGATTTGTGTCTTGCCCAAGGTCTTGAAGACAGTTTCTGAAGAGGTCTATGGCTCTGTCCAAATGCCTTTTTTCCTTTCATTTCTGTACAATTCATCCTTATAATAAGGCAATCACTACACAGATTAATTGAGACTCAGGCTATGGGAGGCACTAAAACTTAGTGTAAGAGCAGGACAGGAAAAGTGAAATCACAATTTAAGAACATGTCAAGCAGTACACTGCTGTATTTCACTTAGTAACACCCAGAGAAATTAAAAAAAAAGATATACATATAGCACTGAAACATCTGCTTAGCAAAGTCACTGCCTCCTGTAAACCCCATCTGGGCTGCTGTGGAGCTCATCATATTGCAATATGGTGGTTGCTACCATTAAAGGAGCTATTAAGAAAATATATCAGCTTTCCTGCTTTCATGACAAAAACATCTGCCAGTCTCCTGTGATACTTTTCTGGCACCTTTCTAATCTTCACAAACACATCAGAGCTACACCTGAATCTGCTGTTGGTTGCAGATATGAGTACCATGTTTAGAAAAACAGGTGAAGCACATGAACTGTTTCTCCTGTAGCTTGTTATCTCAAATCAGACATAAAAATCTGACTTTCACCATGAAACACACAACAAGATACAACCTTCATTTTTACATGGCAGAAATCTTAAATCTGCTGTTATTGCAATGAGAAAAAAAGAAAAGTTGATATACTACAGACAACAAGATTACACTTCTTTCTGAAAATGTCAGTGCTGTTAAAAGCTGACATATCTAAAGGGACAGAAGAGTAGAGTTCCCTGTTTATCCACCAAAATCTACACCACAAGAACTACAGTGGACAGTCAGGGTAGCACCTCTGCTTAAAGAGGGCATTTATACACATAATATAAGCAATGAGGATAAGGTTCTGAGGGCACAGATTGCACACAGGTTCCTGAACTCTGCTGTAACACAGCATAGCAGCTGAACTGTTCACCTTGTACCTGGTGTGCATTCCAACCCCTGCAAGTATCACAGGTAAGATTTAGAATCAGTAAATTTAATAGGCAAAAATCTTTGTCCTACCCCTTCAGGAATTCTGCTAACTCTCACAACTCCTTAATAGCACAGTTTTCAGGAAAAATACATCCTGTGTAACAAGTAACTATTGAAAATCCCCTTCACGTTCCATTCTAACATATTCTCTCACCATCATGCAGGGTGGGGTGTGTATAATTCTGCACATTTTCAAATGTTCTGGGAAGAATTAATGGCCACTGTCTACCTGAATATCTCCACAGCTTTAAATACAGTCCCACAGCCTCATGCTAGAGAAACTGAGGAGTTATGGACAAGTGGTCCTTGTGGTGGGTGGGGAGGTGACCAACCGTGCCCAGAGTGTGGTGGGAAATCACTCCTTCTCAAAGCAGGGTGCCCAGGGACTCACATTAGGACTAACACTATTGAATATTTTCATTATCCATGATCTGGATGATGGGATCAAATGTACTCTGATGAAGTTTGCTCATGATGCCAAACTGAAGGGGATGTAGAGACTGAGAAGGGAAAGCCACCCTGCAGGAATAGACCTGGATAGGCTGGAAGAATAGGCTAACAAGAAGCTTGAGAAGTTCAAATGAACAAGCAAAAGTGTGGGAATCCAGAGTGCAGGGAATATTTCTCTGCCTGTTTTGAAGAATCTAACCCCCCTGAACAATGTTGGTTTTGACCTTTATCCATGGAGAAAACTGCCTACTCTCTGGGAGGAATTAAAATCTACACAGATGTGAACTAGGTGATAGAATATGATGTAAGGATGTCACAGAGTGAAGAATTTAGAAGTTTTAGGTTTGTTAATGTAGTAAATAGATAAATAGTAAAAGTTCCAAGATCGAGGAGACTTTGTAGTTTTCAACCTCCATCTTTCTTCTTCTAGTCCCCCATATTCTGCAGCAGAGGTAGTTTAGAATGATTGGATGAAAAATTCTGCACTTCCAGCCTGCTGTCAGAGTGATTTACTGAACATTGGAGGAAAAGTAAAAATATCTGTCGTTTCAAGTTTTTATTGGTTAATTTACCTTTAAAAGAGCTGTGAAATTTTGATAAGGAGCCATTTTCTCGCCTTCTCTTGCCATGTTCTGCTCTGCTATGTTTTTTCTATGCTAGTAGCTGATAACACTAAAATAAACAACTCTCTGAAGAAGCAATTACTGCGAGTTTGCCTCATCTGTCTATCAAGTTCCTTGCAAGGACTCTAAAGGCCTCTCCCATCAAGAGAGGCTGATTTATGGCACTACCAGTGTCACATAAGGCCTTGCACCTGGGAAAACACAATGCAGGGGTGCAGCACAGGCTGGAATGCAACCAGCTGGGGAAGAGCTCTGCGGAGAAGGACCCAGAGTGCAGCAAGGTCGATGTAAGTGAACACTGTGCTGCTGCTGCAGCAAAGCAAGGCAACAGGAGGCTGGGCTGCACCCCAGCAGAGACACACAGGTCAGCATCCCACTCTACTCATCACTTGCCAGGCCACACCTGGAGTACTGCATTCAGTTTTGGTTCCTGCTATCCAAAAAAGATGTGGACAAGCTGGAGAGGATTCAGAGAACAGCCACAAAGATGATCGAAGGACTGGGAAGCTTCCATGGGAAGAAAGGTTGGGAAAAGTAAGCTTGTCCAGCCTTGAGAAAAGAAGGCTTAGGGTTGACCTTATCACTATGCTCCAGGGTTTAAAGGATGGCTACAAAGAAGATGGAAACTTCTTGTTTACAAAGAATCACAGGGAAAAAAGCAGGAGTATGGGGTACAAGTTTCTCCTGGGGAGATTCTGACTGGACACAAAAGGAAAATTTTTCACAATAAGAACAATCATCCATTGGAATAACGTCCTGAATGAAGTGGTAGGTTCCCCAGCATTGGACACTTGCAAGATTTGGCTGGACAGGGTTCTGGTCCATCTTGTCTAGACCCTGCTTTTATCAAGAAACATTGGACCAGATGATGTTTGAGGTCCCTTCTAACCTGGTGTGCTATGATTAAAGGCAAGTAAATACTTACTGGTAAGTACTGGTCTTCATTAGGAACACAAGTCCCTATCTATCCCAAATTCTTAATTTAAACTCCTAAGTTTTCTGATGACCTGAAATGCCTCAGTAGGTGACTTATTAATAATGATGAGTTTTTTACGTACAGTTCGATGGCAGGTATCTCACATGCAGCAAACACTGTTTACACTGCTGGGCTGTGTGCAACAATTGCATGCAAAGATTTCATACTTCTTCTTCCAACTACTTCTTCCTGATGTACTCTTGTTTGATGCAGACCCTGAAGGTACCCAATTTAGTTTTGTTTCCTAAAAATACCTAGAAATACATTGAATGTTGCTTCTCTCCTTTTCAAGGAAGACAAGGTCTGCCTTGGTTAGCTTCAGATGGTTCCACTGCTTTTTAATCAATACAATCGATCACATCACTAATTAATTACAACTACAGCCCTGGGACAGGCCCCCGTGTTTCAAAATGCTGGAACTCTGTTATCAAAAGGTCTAAAAAGTCCTCTCCTCAAACTGCTCTGACCTTGGCAAAGGGAGCACTGGTGAACACTCCTCCCACACACTTTGTAACTACCCATTCCAAGCTACTCACCTTTACTACACATTTGATGAGATCACCATACACCAATCTTGCTGCACATTTCAAGTATACCAGATGCAAGGGGTTAATCAACATTAAATATACGATATTAAGCAACAGAATGCACGTCAGAATCCATATAAATACTTAATCTGAAGAATTACTTAGAAAGTACATTTCTGCAGCAGTAAATAATTTATCCTCACTGATCAATACAGAAATGACAGTAATTAGAGAAAATAAGACAGCACTGAAACCATTAAGAGACACTTTTTTGAAGTTGGGATGTTTTT
This sequence comes from Monarcha castaneiventris obscurior, assembly GCA_026261815.1. Classification (NCBI taxonomy): domain Eukaryota; kingdom Metazoa; phylum Chordata; class Aves; order Passeriformes; family Monarchidae; genus Monarcha; species Monarcha castaneiventris. Next base: position 25,955,567 of record JAMPIT010000886.1, on the reverse strand, counting down.
GATGCCGTTATGTTCTTTGTTTACCGTAAAGTTATTCCAACAGGGACAGAAAAATCTCACATTTTGGAGTGTTAAAAGAGTCTAATGTTTATCTTAAACAACACTTCCAGAGCTTGTGCAAATTTTTAAGAAATTGCAGTAAAACTCTGACAATTTTTGCAGCCCCTTACATCCTAGGGTAGCTTTCTTCATTACTACAGATCCTCCCCGTTTAAAATATTTGTGCTTTTGCTGATGTGCCACAAAGTGCATATTTTTCTTTTTATTCCTTGGATCTGTAGAGCAATCTGTTTAGCTGGGGCCTCATTGATTACAATTTCTTCTTGCAAAAAATAAGATGCACATAAGCGAACTGTTTCAGCCCAAATGAAAACAAAACTGAACAATGTTACCATTAAAATGGCATTTATCAGCTGTCAGATTGATATGCGAAACTGCATTAGTACTTGAAATACCAGTCTGTACAAATAAAGAAGTGTTTTGATCCCCTCACCATGTTTTTTTCCTGTAAATACCAATTTACAAACTGAAACTCTGCGGCAACAAAACATGCAGTTAAGCTTTTCTCCTAAAGTTTGCATAAACATGCCAGCAAACTAAAGATAAATGCTAAGTCTGTTATTACAAGTATAGCCTTTAAAAACAAAAAAAATCCTTTAAATTTTCACTGAATGTATTTGTGTATGTAAAGAATGATTTCATCTTAGTCCAATCGAGTTTAAGAGCTTTCAAACTACAGTTAAGTTCCAGCATATACAAAGAAAAAAGAGAACCTGACATATGAGGTTGAGTAAGCCACAGGACAGTAGAGGAGTCAGTGAATAGGAAAAACAATACAGCAGTATTAACAGGTAAAGCATTTTAAAAAAATCTGGAAAAATCTTAGTCCATTCTGAGGTCCTTGTGGTCCCACTGTGTGAGTTCCAGTTCTCTAGTTACAAAATTATGTGTTTATAATCCCACAAAAACTTAAATGTGGGCCTAAGCTTCCTTTGGTGTACAAAGCAAACAAAAGGCAGCACCAGTGCACATCCTACCTGCCAAGGTAGTTTGAGACCCAATATTACATTTATGTTTGAAATTTAGGAGCTAGTCCAGCAATATCCTGACACCTGAGGATATTGAGACAGCCAATGATTAAACACATTTTTAAAGGGAAAACCAGCAAAACCCAAGCCTCATTCAAATCTAATGCATATTATAGAATATATTTGGAGGGAAGAAACCAATAAATGTGTTAAATAGTGTTATTAAAAAAGTAAGATTTATTCTAATTAATTGCTGTATGTTAACAGAAATCCTACGTGATTTTTACAGGATAGTCTTTGGGCTTGCCTGCATCAACAAGCACAACAAAAATTATTCTGAAGCAGTACGGAATCTGAATTTGAAGTGAACTACTTTGTTACAGTTATGTACTTTGATACCATGATGTAATCTGCATATTTTTAAAAGTGGAAAATAAATACAAGATGATAATCAACTACAAAACAACTTAAGCCAAAGATTGCACTGCTCTTTGTATGGAACGCCATAGGAAGAGACCAGAAACTGCATGTTTCTACTACCACTACTGCATTTGCCATCACAGCTCTTTGGAGGTGTAATATTAACACAGTGCAAAGAGCAATGAAATTATTTGCAGGGTAACCAGTGCCAGAGATGTCAATGATAAAATAAAGAACTTCAACGCAGACTGTTCCAAAAAACATGAATAAATGCACAAGTAGAAAGACTGGCTTTAAATAATAAGGAGTAAAATGGGCAGATAACATGCATGTCTGAATTGCAGCACTCTGCAAGTATAGGGCTTCCTTCAGCAAATCTCCAAAAATAAGGTTTGGGATCCTATTGGTTCACTAGCACAGCATGCAATACTCAATTCACGCAGGGACACCTGAGATAAATAGCATGGCGTAAAGGCTGCAGCACAAAAATGAAACATCTCACGTGAAAATATTTTCCTCAGACAAATATCACCCACAAGGTTTCATAATGGAAATCTCCCTCCAAACCAACCCCTCCAGCCTTACTCCCCTGCACAGATATAATGCTTATACTCTCCTGGAGTATTGCAGTGCTATCTACCTTTCCAGCACAGAGGAATTGCCACTCTTACACTGTGCAGCACTACAAAGCCGTCTCCTTCCTATGATTAGACAATTCAATATCTTTTTTTAAAACAAAATTATGCAAAGGAAAAATTAATGGTTGTAAACACCGCTTAAGTACATTAAAGCACAGTAAGCGTAACCAAGAATCCTCACTTTCCACCACCTGCTTTCTTCATGCAGATTTCCCCCCATCGTGGTACAGGAGAATCTATTTGGGTTTTGCTGCTGCTGTTCAATTAAAAAAAGAAAAATCTGGCATTGTCAGTTATTTCAGTTATTAATTAATTACTACTCTGTGCATGATATATTCTTTGTTTCCAGTACTGTTGTGCAGCTCTGCTTATTCCTTGAACCTCTATTATCTATAATTACTGTTAATTTGTGGTAGGACATGAAAAAGTTCATCTTCCCTGCTCTGCAGTTTTTCCTGTTTCCTTTTACTGTGGTTGCTGCAGGGATTTGCAGCTCTCACCCCGCTGGCTCTGAAGTTCTGAAGCAGCAATGCTGAAGCAGGAAAAGGCACATGTGTGCAAAAGAGAGGCAGCAGCAAGGGACTCAAACACAGTTGTGTTTTGCCTGTGGTGACCCCAGAGAAAGAACAGCATAGTGCTGGTGACAAATGAGAGGAGTCTGCTGCCAGTGTAATCCAAGACATATCTGTTAAAAACACAAAACACAGCAGGAGTGGTGTTGTCTGAGAGATATGCCTCCTCCAGGAGAAGGTCAATACTGATGAGGATGGAGATACAAAGGCAGCACAACACAGGGGGATATCTGGCTCCACAGTATCAGCACTGACAATCTGACAGGGGCCAGTGAGGGGTGGCTTTATCAAAAGCAGACAGATTGATTCAAAATCACCTAGAAAATGGAAGAATTTTTTTCAAGCTAACAGTGTTATTATAATCTCTGAAGTGATTCCTAGGACATTGGTGCTTTTGCTGTACTACTTAACCAAATGCAATTCAAAGTGCTTTTAATCTTGTCATTCCACTAATATGTTTAAATACAAATTTTTAAAACATCTGGGTCAAAAAGAAGTGCTACACTGTATTAAAATAAAAGCTTTCATAGATGAATAGCAAAAGGAAAATGCCAACAAGGGCTGAAATATGCAAACCTGGGTCTCACTGCAATGTTCAAAAATTTGATTAGAACAATCTCGGGAAAAGTAGGAAGTATACACATTCATCCTGCTCAAGTGATTACTTTTATATTTTCAAGTACATGCTAAAAACAACAACAAAACCCCCCCAACTATTACTAAATTGCAAATCTTCCCAGACATTGTTCCAGCAATGTAATAATTAAAACATAATTAGGAATATATATTTCCTTCTCTTCTGTGGGCCTGCCCACAGTGCCATAGGGTATTCACAGCTAACTGTAAGCTGAAAGGATTTCAGTCATTCATAAAAATAAGACCAGGAAAGAAGCACCAGAGTACAATAAATGCACTTTTTCCTCAAGAAATTCAACAATTCTTACGTTATTTTTGATAAATGTTTGTCTAGATTTTTTTACTTTTCAGACAGGCTTCAGCATCAGTGATATTACTGTGATGCTGTTACCATTCTAAAGTTCTAGGGTCCCACAGGCTGTTGCCCAGCTTGTTTCTCTCCAGTCTCCATCTGAAGAGAGACAAACAGCTTCACATTTTTCCCTGGTTCAACTGCAATTCATCTCTCTCCAACCATTTCTCTACGTTGTCTGTACCCTTTTGGGTTACAGTCCTCTCTTCTGTTGTAAGCTCCAGGCTTGGAATGAATCTGTAACTTGGAGAATGCTTTACTCAGTGCTTGTCTGCATCAAATGAGAATGTGACACCGTATCTGAACCTTATTAGCTTAACATTATATAAAGTGATTTAACAGAAATTACTCTGCAGATCTCTTTGAAAGTCATCTTTTTTTCCACCCTGTCCCCCTTAAGGAGTGTCAAAACTCTTTCTTAAAGACAACTAGAAAACTTGATATTCAAGGGAAAAAATAAACCCAACAAAAACCAACAACCAAAAAAACCCTGCAAGTCTCTGATAAGTATTTACGTTCAATGGAAACTTTTTGCTGTTTAAACACAGAACACCCAAACTTCATCCCATAAATGTTGAAACACCACCTTTTACAGCTTTTTAAAGTGTTCTCCATTGTCCTTCCTCCCCATCAAAACCCAGTATAATTTAATGAAGCATGGAGGAATGGCTTTTTCTGAACATCACAGGAGTACAATTTGCAACCACCTCTAACAAAAGTAATCCCTTCCCTCCTGTTGGCACCGTAATAGCAACAAAGCAAACATGGCTTTTGTAGCCAGAGAGCAAATACAGCTTGTCAAAAATCTACTCATCTCTCTTCCTTTCAAGGAAGCATCAGCTTCACAAACCATCTTTTATTACAAAAATTAAATGCTTATTTGGCCATAAAAATGCTCTATTTGACTCTCCAAGTGTACTATTAAGTATAATAAAACAGAAGGAGTAGTAACTTATTACTATTTATCATTCACTCACCTGAATTGACACCAACATTCAACATGAGCTCAGGACTCGGTTTAGTGATAGCTGATAATTAATGTTGAAGACATGTTCAAAAATCTGTATCCAGCATTTGCCACATGGTTGACATAAATATATTATCTTTAGATAAACATTTGCAGCAGAAAGCCTAGTGCTCAATTACGACAAGTAAATTAGCATCTAAAATTCACTGTACAACTCGCATTTATGAAGGTGTAAACCTCTTGGAAGGTCAGAGAATTAGTGTAACATCCAGCACCTGGCAAGCCATGATGTACAATACTGAGAATGCTTCACCTCCACAGATTGCCTGAGCAGCCTTCAAATCTCAGTTAGTGTCAAAACAGAAAAAGAAGATGAAATCAGGCTTTATAGAACAGCAAAATTATAGACTAATATAGAACAGCATCAGTCCTCCTGAGGGATCTGTGAGGAATATTTGAGTTCCCTATTGCAGGCACATGGAGAATCAAACATTGAATCTTTCATGCTATATGATTTATTACTTCAAACCACTCAGACCCATGGAAAGGAACAGACTTCCTGTTTTCTCATTATCTATACATTTCCTCACCACTGCAGAGAAGCCATCAGACAAAGAGTCAATTACATTGGGGAATAAAAATGTGAAGTGTTAGGTAAGAACCACAGATAACTTAAACCTAACTTCGTTATTTCAAGCATCTCATCCAGTAAAAAAAGCCAGATACCAATTTCACAAGTGATAAAAAAAATAGAAGGGAGTCTCACAAATGCCAACAAATAATAATATGCTACAAAGACTGAGGAGAACAAAATTAAATCACCCTGCAAAAAGAAAAAAAACTGAACTCTGAGGAAAAGGGACAAAATTACAGAACTGAAGGACACGATGAAAAGAACACATGAACAAGCTTGAGGCAAAGAAAAGATGTCTATGCCTGTGACTGTGCCAGCAGTCAGCTCAAACAAGGCTAAACCACACCTGAGCTGTATCCAAAGGCAGCTGTTCCCTTCACAGGTACACAACAACTTCTCTGGGTGGTTCTTGGTGCTGTAGCTTTGCTAAAAATATATAGAAAACTGAGGAAACAAAGGCTTTGAGATAGATAATCTCACTGGGTTTTTTTATAAACCAGCTCTTCCAGCTGGTACTCAGCTCTCCTCAGGGCAAGACTTAACCATGTCTAACTGGAAAGAAATGGGAAAATGCTTTATCCACAGTGACATTTGAGATTTTCAGCAGAGGATTAGCAGCAACAAAAACAAGAGCTAGGAATGGAAATAAAGGTGGCTGAGTAGCCCAAGCAAATATTGACATCAACCATTTCTGCAATGTTCTGGTAAAGGGGTCCAATAACTGCTATATTTGCATTTAGAAAGAGGTAAATGCTTGTATGGTTTAAGAAAGAATTTTGAAGCAATATGGACTTCTTCAGCCTAACTCCTAATCTTTTGCCTAAGAAATATTCTCCTTTAAAAATTATGTATCTATGGCAAGGTGACATTCACCTTTTTCCTCACAAGTCTCAAACACAACTTTTCAGTAAATAGAGTTATTTCAGCAGATATTATTCAGCTTCATGTCTTAGGGCAATTGAGGAAATTCACTATCATTACATAAAATCCTTTCACAGCTATTCATATGACTACACAGCACTGGAGAGAAATTGAAAGATCATGATAAATCATCACTGCCATCACAGCAAACAACATAAAGGACTCTGTACAAGTTGTTTAGAGACAAAAAAAGAGTAAATATCTGAATACAAATTTAAAAAATCCCTTTATATTAATTCCTATGGCATTCCATCAAACAGAAAAGAGCATCCATGGCCAGATTCTACCAGCTATTATCATAGTTGAAAATTCACAAACAAGGTCAAAAAAATAAATCAGTACAAAGAAATGGAAGTATATTTCTACCTTATAAACTGTTTAAAAATTTTGTCTGAATCCATCCCTCACAGCAAAGAGCAATGAGTAACATGGCAGCAGATACAAAACTGATGATTTTAATGGGAGCTATACTCAGATTTTCATATATGAAATATACAAAGGCAGGGCATTTAATTACCTTAATACTGACTTAAGCACATGCATTTGTTTGGATTTAGTATTTTGCTATGTGAAGTGATAGTTTTCTCCTGGCCCTACTGTTCATTATCTTTAAAAACCACCAGAAGTTCATTTATTTCTTCATAAAGTTTTTTTCCTCAATTTGGTGTTTACCTATTTTAAATCCTGTTACTTCATTATTTTTCCTTTGTTCCTTCCTGCTTTCCTTCTCAAACACAAGCTGAATAAGTCATGTATCACAGAATTTTGAACTTGAGCCAAATTGACATCTCAGTATTCATACTGAGACCATAGAAAATTTCCACATCATTCAAATTGATATTTCACAGACAAACTGGATGACTTGGCAGTTCTCACTGCTACAACTTTAGCTCCATATCACAGTGAAAACTGAGATACTGAATGACAACTTTCAATTATTAATTCTTTCTAAGTTTTACATTAGCCTTTTCTGTCCTTATCAGCAAGTCATCACTGGATTACATGTAGTACTGATTAAGAATCTTCTTTAATGCATACACACAGAAATAAAATCATACCAACGAACTTCGGTTTGCCCGAAGAGTCACCCCAGATCTCACAGAACACGGTGCTGCCCATTGTCCCAAAGAAGTATCTACCCACTGCAAAGATTTAGATTTGCAATACAAATGAACGTTCTTCTTCTTCTGTGTCTGAGCTTTAATCAGAATCTTCAGAGTCTGGTTCCAAATACTCCCAAGCTTGATAACCTGTTTTAGATCCTCTCTCTGTGTCTGACCCAGGACACAGCTGTTTGTAGTCCTGTGTGTGTCCTATGTTGATGCTCAAAAATTCACCTGAAAATGCTTTCCTGAAAGATTGTAACAGTTTTAGCAGCTCCCTGTATTTCTTCTGGTTTTTGGGTTTTTTCCCTCCACTTCTGCCTTTTCAATCTCACTTTTATTCCTCCGTACACTTTAATTAAACTCACTGAGCTTTTGAAGTTTTCTATTAAAAAAGGCATATCTTGCACACCAGGTGGGCAATTACAAGCACTCACTGCTCTGGGCTGCTGGTGAATTTTTCAAATTAACTCACCTAGCTCTTAGAAGAGTAGAAACACATCATTAGACAACATTCACATTCAAAGGAGGCATTAGGAAAAGTGAGACAACTGCATTTGACTCATTTTTAAGATGTAAACAAAACTGATGATACACCCACTTATGAGGGAACAAGTAGAAGAGGCAAATACCAAAATATGTGGAAGAAGTTCTCAGGACTGCAGTATTTTGACTTTTATATATAAGACTTAGTTACTGCTTTCCTGTTTCCTGCCAAAAATTTTTGGCAACCCTATCACAGAGTCAAATGTGACACTACCAAAACCAGGTAACTCAAATGAAACATTATTTTGAGTTAGCTATTTTTATTTATGCTCTGCATATTATGAAAACATTTATCTCCTAGTGCATATCAAATCAGGAATAAAGCAGCCAAATAATAACAAATACTGTATAATATCAGCCATTCATTGGGTCCACAGAACAGGCAGAAAATCTGCTTGAATAGTCCCCACTGAACAACATTAAGCTGCTGTTTACAGTTTGTCCAAGAAAAAGAAACAAAGGATTTGCAGCATTTTTCCTTAAATGTCTTATTAAACCCAGTATAAAGCTATTGATACCGAGCAGTGACCAATACACAGCTGATACAACTTCTGGAAGAGAGATAAAAATTCATGACAACTCATACAAGCAGAGTCTTTAAATCTGTTTCTTTACCCCTGCCAGACTGATCAGACCACGCATAAGACTGTTACAAACCAAGTGCAGAAGTCCAGAGCCATGGCAATCAACATCCTTGGACAAGCTCCCAAAACGTGCCAGAAGTGGTAAAAGCTGACCATGAAAGAGACATATTGCACCTCTGGAGACCTGCAATCCTGCACAGATGTACATTTCTGCTGAGACTGGACAGGAGCACACAGCATCTCACTGAAAACAATGTGTCCTTTGGCTGCTCTCAACAACCACTTTCAAACTCGAATGTACAGTTTTCAAGGATGTGTGGAATATAAGGATATTTGACTAAGGGCAATTCAACCAAAGCAAAAGACAGAAGTTGGGAAAAATAATAAATTAACCCACTCAGCTGTACAAAACTCAAGAAGGAGAAGAAGACCAGGATGATAAGGCAGCAATGGCGCTGGTCCCCATTTGCACCTCTGGAGATTTGCTCAGCCTTGCTGCTGGGTGAACCCACAAGAGAACCCAATGAGTGCCTATCAGAGTCTGCTCAGACCGTCCAAAGACCTGCACCTGGAAATGGCTTCTCAAATGGCACACCAGAACTTTCTGGCTTCCCCTCCTGCAGCCTTCAGAGGTTGCATAATTGATAAAATATGAGGATCATTGCTGATTGCAATGGCAAAATTGGCTTTTAATGGCAATCAACCCGAGTTATAACTGGCTGCTCTAAATTAAGCAGTGACACAGTACAGCTCTAGTTCCTCCACACACAACTGACTTTTATTAGCAATGTTACATCCTCTAAGTGGAGAGCAGTCTTTCTCAAGCTACTGCTGTTATTTTAAATACCTCTCACACTGTGAACAAATTTACTTACCAATACTCTCAAAGAAATTCTCTGAGTCTCAGATCACTAAATTAAGCAGTCATTCAAGCACCTTACCGCATTAATCATGAAGAGGCAAAGATCTTATGATTTACAATCAAAACCAAAACTAACTTTCTCTCAAAGGCCAAAATAATTCACCTGAACATCCTTAAAGGAAACATAAGAATGAGACAGTTCATAATAGCTTCAGACAAATTTACTGGGGTTCAAATGATTGCATTTGGCTCATGTGACTGCATTTTTTTCTTTTCAAACTTCCCCTTAATTGGAAAATTAAGGAATAAGTCTTGTCAAAGCACAGATTTTTTGTGTGTTCTGTGATTCTTCTGGTTGAACAGAACACAGCCCTCCCCTGTCCACCCCTGCCCCCCGCCTTATTTTTTTTCCTTTAAAAAAGCTTCCATACATGCAAAAAAGCCCTCAACAAATGCCCCAAAATTTATAGAAAATCTGGTTGAACTTATCTGGGCCTACTTAGTCTATGTAGGCGCCATTATGAATGGCCAACAAGACAAATTCTAAAAGACTAGAACTTACACTAGTGCTATATGTTATCTCCCTGTTACGTCATCTTTTCAGCTGCATTGTTTCATCTTGAACACTTTCTAATCCATGTCTTTCCATATGGTCTCATGGAGTTTCCTAGGCACTGAATTTGTGGTAAAAAAATAAAACATGTATCTCTGAAGTAGCTGCTCGCCTTGTCAAGGAATATGGAACTTACAGTCCTACTGTTATTTATAGAATAGGTTTCTCTATGGATCTTCTATGGAATTCTCATTGAATCTGGTGTTCCAGAAATTGGTGAGAAATCCAAAAATGTATCTACAAGTCATTCCACACCTACTAACAGCTTCCAGGTGGACACTTCCCCAGAGTTAAATTCTAAAAATTAATCTGTTTAGGACATATTAAAGATATGTAAAACTTCTACATCACTGAACTCTCTCAAGAGAAATAGGATGATACTCAAAACACCTTTCTTTGCTCATGCCATCTAGATTATATTCAACATCTATTATGCAATCTGGATTACTTTCAATATCAATCCTGATACATTTCAAAGGAAGTTAACTTGCCTTTGCTGCACACCCTCATCTGAGCAAAATAAAAAAAGCTAATGTAATATTTATAAGGTAATAAGCACAAAGAATATCATAAGAATGCGTTAACTGGGATATAGATGATCCATGATCCCCTAAAACTGTATTATACTCTGTATCACATATGATTTACAGCAAGTATTTCTGAAGTAAAATGTATTTTTTCTTAACATTTGTCTCTTTGAAAGGCTACATAGAAATGGCAACACCAATTAATATTTCATAACATTATGTATAATAATAATAAAAGTCTTCTAAACTAACATATAGAAAAATCAAATTTTCACATTACTTTCGAAAACAGAGTTTAGCAAGTTAGGAGTCGTGTGATTTTTGTGAAATAGGCACATTGATAAAATGTGTTTTAAAACCCCTGGCAATACAGCTGTGTATTGCTGCTAGAACAGGTTCCTCTCCCCTTTTCAGACCAGCAACAGCAGCTTGTACCACATTTCAGATCAGGTTTTTTGTAAGCCAGCTGCCCTATTTGCTTTACTGAACTTTTTAATTCCCAGACTCAGTGGCTTCAAACACAAACTGCTCCCATGGGAACTTTTGGAAGCTACACTAAGATATGTGCTGAATTTCCCCAAACTGACAAAGGGTGATGAGTCACCTCAGCACTAATCCTAAAATCACTGAAGGGTAGCGAGTGTCCTCAAAGGAAGGGTTAGCAACACACAGACACTCTGCAGTCCCAGAGCTGGGCTGAATTTCTGCCATGACAGGTAAACAGAGACTTGGGGGTGCGTGTACCTGTGGGGGCACACACGTACAGACATCAAATCACTTGTGTTAGCAGAAAGGTGGCATTTCAGCAGCGTTTCTAACTATATTTAGAGTGTGAAATTTTATTGATTCACAAAAGCAGCAAGGAATTCATGGATCATGCCAAAGGCAAGTGGATTGGTTTATTTTTAATCAGCTCTAGTAAGAGCCTAAACTCATGGAAGTAGAATATAGATTTCGAGTTGGTTTGGGTTATTTTTACCTCTACATAGGTCAAATTCTCATCTGACTTTCAGCAGTAATTCACGCTGCTTAAGGTGGGAAACATTGAAAAAGACATCCTTATAAACTGCGTAAAACTTCAACTTTGTACTCATACTCTTCTCATTAAAAGGCCGACAGGTTTTCTAGTTATAAGTGAAAATAGATAATTACTTCATACTTTGAAACAATTATTTCCTGCTTGATTTTCTAAAATTTTTGGTCAGCACACACATTAGTGCAGCATTCTATATTTCAATTCTTATACTTTTTGCTCTATTTCACAAGTATGTGCAAATAGAATGTTAGCATTGTTTTCCTAATGATTACAGCCACTGATTCCAAAGAAGAACTAAATTTATGAACTCATCTAGGCATACTTCTATTTTATGTGAAATAACTTCTGGGAAATACTTTTCCTTGTAACTTACTTTGTGTATTCTGAGATTTATCATTTGCAACCCTTACATGTTACATCTAAACACAACAAATTCAAGACTGCCTTGATCTACCTTACAGTGAGCACAGAAGAATATTTAGGTGACACATCTGGAGTAATGAATCCAGAACCAACACACTTCAGGGGACAAAAACTGTAAAAACATACAGCCTTTTACAATTACAAGTCCTCTTCAGTGGAACTTGATTCTGGAAGCCTCACTGGCGTGATGAGATCAAGGGTGGAAACTACTCCCATTGCAAGACAGGATGGAGAGGTCACTTAGTCTTGAAGTGTACAAAGGTTTGAGGCTTTAGGAATTTTATAATTCTGGAAATAAAGGTTATATGTGATTGTCACTAAACAAACAAACTCACTGCTGAAATGAGTTCTCATGGGGACATTACATAGAGCAAATCACCCCCGAAAATTTCCTCCAGCTCTTAATAGATCTAAAACGAGATTCAAAACAAGCATATCTAAAAAGAACTCAAACATTACCTGGAAGCAGCTTAGTGGTTTCTCACAGAGAATGTACAAAAGGCCAGAGAAAACCTTTTGCCTCATATTTACTGCAGAATATAGAGGCTTAAGGTACTTATGCTGCTTTTATGAAGCATGTAATGTGAAACTTTCATCTAGCTATAGTCTTTAGGCTACACACTGTGGCAAGATTAAAAGAAAGGTGGTCTGGATGAAAATGGATTCCTTTTGCTTGCAGACATTTACTGTATCATTCATTATAGTGAATGAAAGCAAGAACATATTGACATTTCTGGCAGAAAGTTAAAAAAAAAAAAGACTGGAAGAAAATGGAGACTTTTCACTCTATTAGCTGAGGACAGCACATAGAGAAACAATAAATCTTTACTAAACCAGAACACAATGAAAGCAATTTTCAGGTATTAACTTTATACTAGAAAAATTTGTGCAAGGAATCCAAGGCGGGCTTGTTTCTTCTCTCACTTGAGAAGATGAAAAAGATGCTGCAAATTAGTGAAGCAAAATCAGAATGTGACACCATGAGGAGTTCTGTACACTTCATAGCTAGGCAGGAGCAAAAAACTGTACCTGAACCTGCCAGGAAACAGGATAGATGGTTTTACACACTGCCTTTCCTGAAAACTACAGTGCAACTGGAAATTGATTCTTCCTCAGTTAAACAGTGTCAGTTCTACTCCTTGTGAGCAACTGAGCTCTCTTGCACTGCAGATTACATGAAACTACAGGAGCAGGTGGTGCACTGAAGAGGCAGGACACTCAACTCCACTAATGTGCTACTGAGGTAATTGAAAATTCAGCAATACTGCACACAGTAATTGAAAGACACAAACAGCTTTGATCTAATATTGCCATTATCTAATATTGCAAACATCCATCTCTCAATCAGATACACGGTTGTTTTAAGATCATAAAAACAATTTAAATATAATTATAATGAATGTTCAAGTCTTCTAATTTAATAAGGCTACATCTGGTTTTACTACACCAAATTTCTTTTAATGTTTTATTATATAAAAGCAATTAGGAATCTACAACAATACAGCGGGGGAAATTTTTTGTCAGAAAAGATGTATTTGGTTAGAAGTCCTCTTACAGTAAGACTACTCATAATGCTTATATTGAGCAACACCTGCCTTTGCCAACTTTTAGGATAGGCATAATCACTTTTGCTCAATAAAAGGAGAGAGACAATGACCATGGAATATTTTGAAAATTGAGAACCTACGTTTACAAGCTCTCAAACTGAGCACAAATAAGTTATCAGCCAAGCTGTAGGGTAAAGACATCTTTCACCACAAAAAATAGAAGAAAACAACTCTACCCATCAAGTCTGACGTGCAGGTGAGGGATGACTTCTTACACCAGCTATTTTCCTGGGGCTGTTCTTGCCTCAGGCAATCAGGATTTTGGCAGGCCAAGTATCCTGTGCCCAGGACTGACATGCCAGGTGGTCCAAATCTGAAATGGGACTGCCAAAGTGTGACCCCACTGGCAAGTCCAACTGGCTTCCTTGTTGATGATGAACAATTGAAATTCAAGCTACAGTGGATTTAACGGCCACTTAAAACCTAGGCTGCCAAGAACCTCAATGCTTTGTTCTGTGAAGCAGCCACTAAGTGACAGGAAGAAAGTGTCATTGTTCTGCAAGCCCCTAAACACTAATTCATACTTAAGAGTCAGGCCAGGGTAGATTTTGCAAAAACTCATGCCAAGCTTCCAAGTTAATGAAGTAAAGAAGTTTCTACTGCTTCAGCAGGCTGTGGGATATGACAGGTGACTCCTGCATGAGAGGGAGACAAAGGAGCACAGTTCCTTGTCTGAAAGGCATGGTCACTGTGCAAGACCCGAATGACAAGACATTGCCACCAACTCTAGAGGTTGTGAGGAAAAGAAGAATGGAAAATACAAGAGGCCATTGTATAAATTATTTCCCTGATCCTGCCTCTCTCTGTCCCTCTGTTCTTCCAATAAAACATGCACATTTCAATACTGGAAAGAATTACCTCTACACGTGTTTCTTTCATCAGCCTGGCATGCACTGTAAGATAATACGGAGGATGAATACATTTTGCTCCTGCCTCCAGATGTGATCTGGAGTCAGAAACACCCCAGCTACAAATAAGTTCTACCAGCTCCACAGGAATCCTTTATTTTATTTTTAAGTGACTTAAATAATCTGAAAATTACTTGCATCCACAAATTTTCAATCACTGAATGGTTGGAGGCTAATTGGAGAATTATCTTTCCAGCAGGGAAGTATTCACACTTATTTTGCACGGCAGGTTCTGCTCATTGGTAAAGTAATGCTTGCTTATTTGTTCTAACAAAGTATGTTAATAAATGCATGGGTTTTGAAAGAGCAGATAAAAACCCTTGGAAACAGAATCCATCCAGTGGTGCACTTACATCCTCATGGCACCCAATCCTTACAGCTGAAAGGGCTGGGACACATTCAGTTTGCCGTGCCTACAACTAACCCTGTCCTTCCCCACAACCTTCAGACACACACAGACATGGAGATTTTGTAAATACACTTTCTCAGCTTTGTCCCAGACAGACATTTTTATTCTTTGCAAGAATTCTTGTATTACTCATCCATATTAGCAACATTTTTGCTTATTTGATTAAAACTCCATTAGGATAATATGCTCTGGTTTTAAGTCACCTGATTCGTCAGGAGAAAAAAAAATGCAGCCAAAAAAGCATTAATTCCATCTAAGTATCAGCAGAACCCAGAAAGGGGGGCAAGATCTTGCCCAGGTGGCTTTTGCAGATCTCCAGTTCCTAACACAGCAGCTGAAGGTGAATTGCCATAGCAGGAAATTTGCTACAGCCATAAAGTTTCTTAGCCATGACTTGGGTGGGAATTTGCCCCAACAGAGAGCCTGAAACTGCTATGCCAAGCTTTACTTGAAACCTGGGCTAAGTTATGTTCACTCACACTTGGCAGCAGCACAGACAGACCTCAGGATGTCATCAGCCGCTGCATTTTAACAACACAAAACAGATTCCTCCACCCAACAAAACAAACAAATCCCCACAACCCCACAGCATAACTCATTATTCTCTAACAGAGCCAGACTTCAAAGACACAAACTCAGAAAAGCATTCAATTTTGTCTTTTGAGAGATCAGTTCAGAGAGCTTGGCTTCACTCTCTGCCCAAGAAAAAGAGCTTTATGTGATCCAAGATGGCATATTCTAATAGGAAAAAAATGACAGAATGATGAACATTAAAATAAATGAGGAGTGGGACTGAAGTGGCATAACTGTACCTTCTCTCATAAACATAGATCAAAAATTATGAGGAAGTTGACCACACCGGGGAACTGCAAGATTTTAAATAAGGTAACACCAGTTGCATTTAGCAAATAGAAAAGAAGTCTGTAAAACACATGGACAACTTTATAGTACAGTGCAAAAAAATTTTGATATGGACAAAAATTGTCTCAGGACATCATGAGAAACAGTTGTGTCTGTCTGTGCTTGTCTGAAATCACAGCTATTAGTAGCACTGTATGAGAACAGCACTTTCAGCTGTGATGTCACTGCCTCCTTATAAACACATTCAGCCCAAGGAAAAGCCTTGAACCCACTCTAGCCAGAAGGAGAGGCACATTTTGAGCTGAATGAAGTGGATGTCTCATTGCTTTGGACAATGGGAGAGCTGGCAGATTTGCTGCCCCTCTGTACTGGACCATAAGAAAATATTGAGGACACATCAAACAAGAGACAGGCCCACAGTGCAATTATGCTCAAAGATTTCCAGAAGCTTCATACAATGCATCTTGCAAAACACACCCAGCCTACAAGAAGCAGACTGACAAATAAGCAGTCAAATGTCACACAGATTATCAGGCTGTAGTCCAATTAATGCTTTCAATGACACAACCATTTGAAAAGATGTACAGTGATATCAATATTAGTCATCACAAACTTTACATCAGAACTTTTAGAGCTCAATTCATGCACCACATGAATCAGTCCTCAGTTATGTCTACTTGATCTCTTTATGTCACTGTTTGAATGAAAGGTTATACCTGATTAAGTAGAAAAAAATAACGATTGAAAGGAGTGAAACTTCAGGTAAGTTTCACTTAATAGACTAGAGACAAGATGATGAATGAATTCACTTTGTGACAGTCTGTGATCCAGGGACTGACTACACTGCTTGTTGCCTCCTGCAACCACACCACTGGCAGAAACAAACAGTATTTTCTGCCAATGGTAAAAGGCAGGTGTCACTGCTTTCACATTTACTTCTTCAGAAGTCATTTAAGTAGTAATATCTAGCCTATACTAACATGATAAATGACCTTGTTTTTCATGGATGCTATGAACCAATAGCTAAATTATTAACGTATAGAGGGGCAAACCAGAATTTGATGGATTTTTAAATATTCCCTGTTAGACTACATAGAAACTGTAATGATTTTAAAACAAAGAAAATATTGCCCTAGACTCAGCAATTCACAGATTAGTGCATTCTCCATTACAGAACAGTTTAACTTTTTTTTAACAGTTATTTTAATTATATTCATCACATTTCTATTGAGTTTAGAGAGAATTAGATGTGCCATGGCTCCTACTGTAAAATGAAAAAAAAAAATCAGTTTATCTATTTGCAGTGTATATGAAAACAAGTCAAAGTTAATGATGCCTCAAGGCTATTGCCTACTTTCTGTATTACTACAGAAGGCCTTAGAAATGGGCACGGTCCATAAATCACTTGGCTATTCTGCAAATCTTGTCATTACACTTACAATTTCTTACCCCTCCTTGGGGTTTAAGAATCTCCTCGTCACTGCTAATGCTTTGCCTACGTTACAGACATAAGATTGTGTCAGACAAAAAAACACAGGCAGTAAAAAGCAAATTCCCCTCTGACTGTATCTCCTCATTGTCTAAAGTCAGAAATGCTATTTAGTCCTTCCTTGCTTTTATGAAGAGTAAGTCTTGCTTCTCCACCACTTTCCAGGTTCTCATTTAAAAATCAATGAGACATCAAAAGAAATGAATACATTTTCTTGAAGGTGTGCACAGTTCTTCCAGAGCCTGGATCAAAGCTGAAGTAAATTTCTATAAACACTTCTCATTATTTTTGGAGAATTCACCGACTCTTTCAAGCATGCTGGGGATTTCAAATTGGCCAGTAGGAGATGTCTGTAGATCCAATTTCTATGGTTTCACAGACAAATTTACCTTCTTTTTCAGGTAAATAATTATTCAACAGCAGTCTATCATGGGCCCCCCACTCCCCAGTTTTTAATTGTAAATGCATACATTGCAAATCAAAGACACTCGAGTTTGGAGCTAATCAAACTGCACTACAAATAAGCATTTGAAGAGTATAAATTAAGGCCAGTACTGCCCTAATACATATTCCCACAGACTACAGCTTCACAGCTTCATTCCCATTAGGTGAGGCCACACAAGAGAAAGACATCAATGTACAGAGGTAAGTCTGAGAGTCAAAGGGATCAAACTCCAGGTAAGATGTCCTTGCACTACTAATTGCACACACTTTAATAGCTCATTCCACAACAGTAAAAAAGGTGACAGTGTATCTTAGGCTACAGGACTGATCGGAGTTGTAGATAGGCCTTTCCATTTTCATTTATAAATAAGGCTAGACACAATACTCTTAATAAACGTACTTTCATATGCATCCCTTTTACACAATCCAAAACAGACAGATAAAGAATGCAGACTAGTCATTCAGGTAAAATTCCTCTGAGCAAAGAGAAGCTGCATTCAGGGGCTCCAATAATTTCTTCAAATAAGGCAGCTGACTGTAACTTCAGAAAGCAACACCAAGTGCCTAACAGGAAGATCAAAGCACTTTACCATCTGCATTGAGAAGATTACACTGTTAGACTAAAAGCAATACAGACAAAGACTGATAAAAGATGAATCAGTTTTCTTTTGGAACTGAGTGGTTTGGACATTAAAGTATTTGGGCAATTTTACATTAGAAGTCCATACCAGAACATTTCAGCAGTATCAGTTCCAACATTTATGGTCCTTCATTTCCTTAGTTCAGAAAAATATTTCCAAATGAATCAATGCAGTATTATTGCACAGCCAAAAATACATTTGTAGTAGAACTAGTTAATTGCTTTTTTCACTGTTAGACCACTCTCTCAGGACATACAGGGTGAAACCAAATGATCTCTCATTTTCCCATACAAAATAGGAAGCAGATCATCATCTGTTGGTCCAGATTTGCATCCCTTTGCCTAATAAATGGAGTAATTTCCTAGAATAGAATCAGGTTTGTTACATCTGTGAACAGAAATCCTTATCCTGACCTTAGAAACCTGGCCAGTTCATTGGCCAATAAACACTACACTTGTTGGTACTTGCACAGATTTATAATACAAGCACTGAAGCCACAAGAAAAAAAGTGGTCAAAGCTTTAAATAACAGGCTTTCCAGAAAAATGGTCAGCTAAGCAGGGAAGGTGAGAGGTTCCTGCAGCTTCACACCAAAAGCATTGAAATAAAGGTGAAAGATACCTGAATAACATGAAATTGCCTGAACCTTCCAATATGAAAAGCTTGTTCTTGCATCTCTGGCACGTTTAATACGCACACCTCCTTATATAAGCTCATTTATATGTCTTAATGGAATTCTTAACCTCCTTTTTTGCAAAGCCCAACTGCAAATATTTCTGTGCTTCATTGTGATGTGATAGAATGAACCTTACAGAGAAGGTAACAATATTTTCGCTCCATAAAACATGGTTTGGAAACTGTGCTGAAGGAGATTCTGTAAATGCGTGCAGGCTGCCTATTCTAACCAACTGAAGACAGTACAATTCACACATAATTGCCTAGCTCATTACATCAAATCTTGTAAATATTTTATTACACTGCTTCACAGAAAATGCTCTTTGAATTGAACCAGCCACTGCTGCACATTCTACACCTACTCAGCCATTATACTGGAAAGAGGCGAGCACCATCATCCACAGCAGAGAACACGGTATCAGAAGCAGTACAGAGAAAGAAAAGCAAGTAACTACAGAGAATTTATAGCAGCTAGTTTCTCTGCACAGCAGCCTAAAAATTTAAGTATGTCTGATTTAAGTTTTGCTTGTCAGTAGTTCATTCCTTTATGAGAACCCCTGCCCCACAAAAGGGTGTGTAAAAATGAGGAACAGAAATAGCATAGAAGCAGCTATAGCAGAAGCCTGCTGCATAAGCCATATGTTTTAGGTGGAAAAATAATACTTTATTGGGATTTTGCCTAACAGTACCAGCACTTCTATTCCACACAGTAAATAACATTCTCAGCTTCCTTGGCTCCTGAAGTCTCCTACGGAAAGCAGACTACAGATTAGACATTGCTCAAAGATACTTAATCCTATTGTGCTTGATTTCAGTCCACTGCACTACAGTATGAGGCGGTCAGGATTTACACCAGACTGTCCTTCCACACTTCATTCAAAATCTCGCTTCATTAACTTGCCTTCTCCCTCTCTCTCTCTCCCAGTTAGCTAAAAAGCTACTGAAACTTTGTAGCTAAAAGTGATTAAGGTGTTCCCTTTCTATGTACATTGAATGATATAATCTATGGGAAAAAGACAACTGTTCAGAACAGTTGACTGTAATGCTGTGCTTCTGTTAACTAGCAATGGCAGCTTGGGTGGGTTTAATTTGTTACCAATCAAATCAGAGTAGGATAATGAGAAACAAAACTAAATCTCAAAAACACCTCCTCCCCAAGCTTGACATTATTCCTGATCCTCTACCTCCTCCCCTAAGCAATGCAGGGGAATGCCACCTCTAAAGCCCACCCACTCCCAAAACCTTGGCATGCAAACCCATTACACAGCTGAAGAAGCCAATATTTCAGGTCTCACTTGCTTTTAGTAACAAATTGTTTGCACCGCTTACATGTAAAACACTGCTATAATTTTTATGTAAGTGTTTTAAATATAGAACTGGTCTTTAAAAATGAGTATTTGTGGAAAAAACATTAAAGGTAATAAATAGCTGTGATATTCGAAATGAGGACAGAGCTAGGAAACTAAATCAAGGACCCAAGCACCCATATTTTTTAAAAGCACAATTTTTTGGTTGAGAAGTAAGATGCAGCCCTGCAAAGAAAAGCCATACATTAAACCACTAAAACCTTTAGAAGGAAAAGAAACAAACAAACCCCACCATCTATGTTAACTATTCAATCACTACTGCTCACAGGATAAAGAACCTAGAAGCAGAAGTGTTACCTCCTCATTTACTACTGGAAAAGAGATTGGTTTATTGAATCAATGACAGTGAGTACTACAAGATGATCTAGCATATTTACTGAGGTAATTTCTGAATATACTGAATAAAAATTCTTATTTGTCTTATTTGGCCTCAAAATGGCTGGTATACTTCCATGAGCCAGTATCTTACCTGTTCTCTTGGCACAGATTTATTAATAGGAATAATACTTGGGGAAAGAAATTTTCACTAAGAAATAACTGAACAGCATGGCTGGTGTTGGAAAGACTGCCTAAGAACTTTCATTTCAGAAGTAGAAAGGCAAGACTCTCAGTACTAAAATCAACCAAGATCCCAAAGCACACATTTGGTGCCACTGCTTGGTTATTTGCTTGATTCAAGATGCATTTTCTTGCATTTTGATTTTGATGTTTTTGTGCCTGAACTGTGACCATATATTTAGCATCATTATTTGTGGCACAGAAACCCTGTTTATGGCAGACATTCAAGTTTAGTATCACTGTGGCTGATGTTTAACCTATTACATGGGATCACTTAACATCACTCAACTAGTGGTGAGCAAGGCTTGGAAAATTCTTCCACCTTTCTCATGTTTCCACAGGTCTTTCTAAGTATGCACCTTGGTAACTACTGGAACAGCCAGTCCACATGTTCATTAGCAAAACACAAGATTTTAAGAAGGATGTTTTGAACTGGGAATATTAACTTTCATAGGTTCTGATAGTGTCATCATCTCAACTGTGTATTTACAAAATGTGAATATGTAGAGACCACCCACTTATTTCATCCAACACCATATCTATCTTCCTTCTTTAGGATCAGGAATAAAAAGCTCCTCTCTGTTATATAGTCCCTTGTAACAGGCCATTTACATCCTCATATATATTTTCATAAGCTCTTTGCGTTACCTTTATGCCTATTATAAATAAAGGAAGGATTTTCTTAACAAGGAAATCATAGGCACATCTGTGAAGCACAGAAAGACATGGCAAAACCAGCTGAACTCTAGATGAGGGTACAGAGAGTATGTATATAAGCTTCAGCAGCATGAGCCAACTTCAAAACTATTTTGATGAAAAATTAATTTTAAACAACAAACCTGATTTGTTCTATTTATTTGGCATTGACAGCTCCACAAAAGTGATGCTTCTTCTCAGTGACGTTTGCCAGTGCAGGTTTTTTCTTTTAATTAATGCAAGACAAATTTGGATAATGTTTTTCACCTGTGTCTAAGCTGTCACACGAGCAGTTCACTCTTTCTCTGCTTCCCAGAGAAAACCATGTCAAAGACACATTGAACTGTACCACCACTTAAGCACAAGCTGGGTGCTAGAGAGCAGAATTCATTTCATACAGGCAGCACCTCAGATTCCAATCTGTATGAGTACTGACATGCAACCTACATGCAGCAACTTGGTCAGAAAACATCTCCGGACTCATGATAAATCACACCCATTTTCAGAAAAAGCACATGTGGGTATCAGGTGAGCTGCTCCTTGTGGTGTCCAAAGACCTGCACAGCTCCTCCAGGGTGTGCTCAGTAGCACAGACACCACTTTAGATCATGATTAAATCTCCCCATCATAAACAAGAGGTAACAATAGCAGGTACTTGCTAGCACTGAATCACCTCTCCTTACTGCAATGTTTCTCTTTATTGCAATATCGTTTTAATTAGCACTTACAAGACAGGCCTGTGAGATCTGGTGAAGCATGGGGCACACATGATGGGTTCTTAAGGCATCCATTTCTGCCTGTTTAATAATTATGGTGATACGCTGAACACAACCCAGGCTTTTAGACATTCATTAGGATGTTATCTTTGCTCTTTAAGGAGGGATTTTATATTTTCATATTACTTAAATATATACAGTGGAGTTAACCAATTTCAAATACTCATAAACACAGGGAAGATTAAGTTTTATCTTAAGTGTTTTAGTTTCATAAGCTTACACTGTTTGAAAACCTCCACACTCTGGATAAAACTTGTGCTTTTTACTGATGCTCTCTGTCCTTGCTTGATCCCCAAAAATCTCCCCAAACACAGCTAGTGTTCAAACCACCAGTTCAAATAAGGGAGAGTGTGGGGGGAAGGATAAATCATTATGCATCTGAGTTTCTTACGTACACTCTGAATCTTAGGAAAAGGAGACATAAACATCAATTGGTTTCTGTCACTGTGGATAATAAAAGCAGATCTTAAAAAGACTTTTGCTGGTAGAAGAGGCTCCATAATTTATTCCCAACAGTAATTTAATTTAGCCAGCCTCAAACGAAACAAGAAGCACAGAAGGAATTGCAATTCTGAACTGTTTTTCTCCAAGTGTTTCCCGGGATTACTCTGCTTTAACTATCCTTGCTGAAGGTTGCACCTTACATCAAAACCAGCTCTTAGTTTGCCAGTTTGATCCTCTAAAGCCTTTCCAATTACTCATTTCCCCGACTTCTCAACTATCATAGAGGAGCAAAGAAGGCTGAATAGAGGAGGAAAGAAAAAAGAGAAGAGACAGAAAAATTCAGTTTGTCAAACCTACTTTCACAAAATGTGAACATTAGTACAGCACTGTAAGAAACATATTGCAGTGGTTTCTCATTAGAAGATTTAACATAAAACGTTCTCAAAAATACCTTAAAAAGAATATTTATAAAAGTATTGATCAATTTTTCTGCTTCATCCCTCAAGTCACACATTTTTATGGGAGACTATTCAAAGTCAGGAAAATCTTGAATCGCATAGAGTGAAACCTGTACTACAAATATTTTTTCCAGATTTTAATTCTCAATTAAGCAAAATAAATTTTAAATTCACATTCTGATGAAGAAGAAAAATAAACATGACCAAATGATGTGCTGAGCCTCATATTTTTCTCTACAAACATAGGTAATTTGTTCTGCTCAGGATTAAATGAATAACTGGAAAATTTTCACATCTGAACAAGCTAACTTGAGAAGAAAAATAGAAGGGCATGAACCTCTTATAGGAAAATGTAAAAACATTCTCTTTTCTCTCTAAAACATAAAAACATTGGAACCTTACTCTGTTTGAACAAAGGATAGCTTTTCTCTAGTTCCACTGAAGATACGATTTTATCCCTGTTACACAGCATTTTGTGTAGAAATGGCCATTCTTTAAATTCAGAAAAAACTGCAGAGAATAAGCTGCAGCTCAAAAATAAAACATATCTATTTTCCAGGATTACTCCATTCCAAGGGCTTTAGCTGAGGGGTGTACATTAGCTTAAAAGCTAGCCCTTAGTTTGCAAGCTTGATCCCTACATTTCTATTTACTTTTCCCCAGCTTCCAGGTTGTGGACAGGTCCGTGGACAAAACTATACCCCTGATCCACATACAAGAGTTTTCCTTTATTGTGAATTATGTAAAGCCACATTTCAAATGTGTTGCACAGCTGTGCTGAAGCAGGAAGGGAACAGCTTTATCCACAGCCACAGAGGGTGGTACAAATGCTGATCATGTATGGCAGCAGTGGTCACACACCTTTACATTCACTGACCATAAAACTGAAGCACACTGGGCAAAAGCCAGAGGAGGAGTCCCAGAGATGGAAGACTCTGGTTCATGAAAGTTAAAGCAGCTGCACAGCTTTCACCAACACCACATAGAGATTCAGGCTCCGTACAGAAAATGTCTTCACTATTTTAGATAACTCTGAAGAGGGGTACTATGGTAATATTTTAATATTTATGAAGAATTCAACACAATAAAGAGATTAAAATATTTTCCTAGCAGTTTACTAAGTTTTATAAATACCAACACCCACAAGTTTCTATATTTTACAAACATCGATATTTACCCATCATCATGAGAATAATTCGGTCTT
Organism: Monarcha castaneiventris obscurior; assembly: GCA_026261815.1. Taxonomy (NCBI): domain Eukaryota; kingdom Metazoa; phylum Chordata; class Aves; order Passeriformes; family Monarchidae; genus Monarcha; species Monarcha castaneiventris. The sequence continues at coordinate 25,931,169 of JAMPIT010000886.1, read as the reverse complement.
AGTGATCTCATGAGCTGCATTTAGCTGATATTACACAAGTTGCAACAAGCCCTCTCCACCACCATCCAGCAGGACACACTAGATCCCAAATTTTCCTTGCCTGCTATCAGAAGTAGCTGTGCAATATCCCCTCAGTCATGTCTGACATTTTAACAGCTTGTCTGCTGCTGGCACATAAAGCCAGAGCACAGGGAGCACTAGGAAGGCAGAGCACAACCATCAGTCCCTGTGACACTGAAACCTTGGTAGCAAAGCCAGGGGTAGCAGCTCCCTCTACTCAGGCACCACATACACATACCCACACTGAGTTTTCTCCTTACTGCTGCTGCCAGGGAATTCACTTTGCTTCTGGAACAATCTACACCTCTTAAATGGCAGTGAATTACGTGGCTTGCACCAAATCCTTGCTTCTCCCTGCTACCATCTCTCCTGCACTGTAACCCCTGCCAGCTCAGGACCATATTCACATATACCACATTACATACAAAGAAACAACATCTACTGCCATTACCACACCAATTTATTCAGAGCTCATTTTAACACAAAAGAGCCACAAGGCAAGAAGGCTGAAGGACAAATAAAGCATCATAAAACAGTCTGTGGGTCACTGCATGAGCACAGCTGTAAAAAGAGAATAAATCACAACACCACAAGACAAAATAGCACTCACTTACAACAGGATCCACACACTGCTCTTCTTTCATGCTCAAACTGCAATGGAGCCAGGGCTGCTGTAGCAGCTCCAACACCATCAAGAATCACTCAGGTATTTTTAAATTGCCACGTTCATCTCTCTGAGCGGAAAATCAGATCACATTGCTTATCCTGAGCTTTTCCCTAGGGTCAGAAATCCGGATCACCAGCACCCATAGTCATGCAACTTTTAACTTTTCCCAAAGACAAGCCAAAATTCCTCACTCACTCTTCCTTCAGAGGTGAAGCAGCAACTGCCCCACACCTGCCCTACCCCCAGGTGTTCTCAATTCCCCCGCACCACCCCCAAGGCCACGGAACAAAGAGTTAATGAAGGTCATTAACAGCTTCAGCTGAGCTGGGCTGGCCAGGGCAGTGTCACATCCTCTCTACCAATGTTCACGTATTTAAACGCCCCCAGAGCGCACCTGGGTGGCAGAATTAGCACTTACTGGGGCCACAGGAGAAAACACTTTGAGCACAAAGACAGGGATTTTAATTTGGAATAGGTGACTTATCCTTCAAGGCTACACCCTACAGTTAGAGAGCAAACGGGAAGGAAATATAATATATCTGCATAATAATATTTTATTAATGATACTAGCTGAAACACATCAAAGCCTTCCTTCCTAGAGGCTTAGTGTGTTTTAACACACCCAAGCAGGCAGGAAAAGCTGTGCCAGTGAGGAGTAGGTACTCTATGCTCAGCCTTCTTGCACCAAAAATATAAATTATTGTTAAAACTTTCATCTCACTAGACATCCTGGAGAAGAAACTACAGAGCAAAGCTTTGATAAGTCTCACTGATTGTTCACATTTGCAGCACATTTTGAGTGTAGAAACAACTCCCTGAAGAAAAGACCTGTTGGGAGGAAAAGTGTAGGAAAGAAGAAACAGCAAAAGCCCATGTGCTTCCTGCAGGGATTAATTACCTGTGAGGAACGCTGGGAGTCTGCTCCGGGGGGACTTCAGGGCAGGTTATTCCTAACCTACAACATCTCCTGTGGCTGGGAGAACAAAGCAGCTCCTAGCACGTACCGTGCACTCTCCTAATGAGAGATACATGGCTTCGTGGGACTCACTCGTAGCAAATAAATGCCCATAAAGTAAAAAACTGTATGAAAAAAGAATTAAAAGTAACACATTCAGACCAAATTACGGATTATTTAGTAAACAATTTTACAAATACCTAAGTGTTTTTATCTAACCAAACAATTTGAATCTAAGCTTTCATTTTAAATAAGTCCACCCCATCGATGAAGTTGGAGACAAATTTCAAAGGGAATATATTTACCTGTAGGCAGCATTTGATTTTTCTCTTTATAATTAATTAGTTAAAAAATTTAATATATTCCTTGCCTCTATATTTATAGCCAAAAAATACATAGCTAAGATACTCTTGCTCATCAGAAACAAGCAGGACTAAAAGATTTTTACTGCAGATAAACTCACATGAAATTCAAAAAATCCTGTTGTTTTTGTAAATATTGGGGGGAATGTTAAATTTATGCACAAATATTTCTTTAAAGAAAATACATTTAACCCTTTCCCAAGACTCAGAATATTCTGTAAAAAAATACTGATGGTTTTAACAGCCAATCTTACTGTTTTCCAAGTTTCCAGAATACCAAAGCTGCAAATGCATAATAATGTTTTTTGAGTTCTCACATGAAAGGGAAAACCATTCCTGAGCCTTCATATTACTGCTCTGACCTACCTGGTCTCAGAAACCATTCTATCTTCAAGCATGTTTAGAATTACATTTTTTTTCTAACTGCATATCATGTCCTTTACAGAGTACAATATCTGGGACTTTAATGCTATTACACCCTTCAATCCCTTCAAAAATAGGATGAACTCTTTTTTAAAGTTCCAATAAGGGACATTCTTGGCACAGTCTGCATGAGAGCTTGCTTCCTTCCTGCCTCAAGTCACGAGAACATATCACACTTCATAGGACAGAGAAAAAAAATAAATGTATAAAAAAATAAAGATATGAGGACTTTAAGATATTGCCCTTGTAAAGAGTCTGTTAGGCTCTGTAAGCTTGCAAGTTTCTAACATGAATTCTGCCAGTGAGTTTGCTGGAGTAAAGGATTTGATTTTTATACTTCTGCTCTTTGCCTTGATGATAAATAAGATCCAACAATTAATGACCATTTGTGTGCTGCCCATCAAAAATGTTACATGGATCAAAGACAAACAAATATTTAATGCACTAAAAGTGCACAACAGAGATGGGAGAAGGAAGTAAAGTAAACGAGGAGAAAAGAAATTAACATATAATCAAATTGTTATCATCAGTTGGGATTATTTATGAACTCGCATTTACTTGAGTTGTACCAGAGTTTTAGAAAATTATACTTTAGAAATGCACATAAACATCTTGGCCATAGCCATAATCCAATCTTCAAAAATTAATAAAAGTTCCAAATTTATGTTCATATTTTCAGATTTCTATATTCATATGGGTATTGGAATGAATTTATTAATCAGAAATGTTCTAATATTTGGTCACTTCTTAATAGTTGACTAATTTTGGCACAGCAGTTTTCAACAGGGCTGATTTCATTCAAAGTCATATGGCTGACTCATGTTTATCATGTACATAACAGTTAATGTTGGAGGTAGTACAGCTAAGCATTAGTAACATGACTGGTTACAGAATCTGTAGGACAATTAGTCTTTATAAATTTTAAGCCCATTAAGCACTCCTACATTGAAACTAGATGTTACCATTTGTAAAATAATTGCTCCTTGGTCTGTACTTCGCATGTCAGCTCAGTAAATTAATGCTTTCAGGGCAATTAAAAATCTAAAATAATCTGGAAGCACAAAGTCCTGCTGAAAATACAGCAATACATTAAATGGATGTGTTTTTTCTCCAAGGAATCAAATTGTGAAATTGCTGTTTTGCAAAAGTTCAGGCAAGATGTTTTTGTCACCTCTGACAGAATCAGCAAACGTAACTTTGCCTTCAGCATTTGGTGTTTACCTGGACCTCCTGATAAAAAGTAGGGAAATGTCAGGTGAGCACTGAAATGACTAATGTTACATCAGCGTTATTAACACTATTATTTTCCACACTTTTCCAGAACACTTGACAGAAAGCCCACTCACGTCAGAAGGTGAGAATACTAAACAAGTTATGTGTTTCTTTATGAAAATAAGGACTATTTAACAAAACAATAGATGTAAAGTACATTTGCTTCATATACTAACTATACCCACAATGTAATAGTCACAGAAATATCATCTCTAGAAAGAGAAACATAATTTGGAAAGAAAAGCTTGTGCAGGTAAGTATTTCTGTAATGAAAGGGCAGTTTAAAAGAAGGAGCTAAAGCAGAGAGAAGCAGAGAAGTTTGGGACGTGTTAAGCAAACAAACTCAGCAGTGGTAACAGGCAAGGTAGAGTTTTTAAACCCTTCCTGCTTTGAGACACTGTTCCCCAGTTAGAAAGGAGAAATAAGAACTGCACTCTTGCAGTATCCATGTGGAATACATTGTTGACAGCTGTGTACATAAAGTTACACAGCCAATAAAACACAGCATTCTAACAGCACAGGGAGGGAGGGCATCTGCACACCCACAATGTTTTAAATCACTGACTTTTCTCCTGTCCAAAGTCACACACTCATCTGTGTCTGCAATGGACACGTACATCTGAACTTATTTTACTCAACTTTCTGAACCTCGAGAATATTTTAAAAAATACTTTAGGTTACCTTAATAGGACAAGTTGTAGAATGTTTTACCACGTAGAAGACTTGCCAAGAAAATGTAAGCAGAGAAATATGAAACTGCTTTGCTTTAAATATAACATTTGATAACAAGAGCTGCAATTACTAATCAAGGACATCAAAGAAAAAACACATACACTCCAAAAGAATTTAAATGTAAATTGCTCCTTCAAAAAGACACAGCTTCATGCAATGTAATTAGATTCCTAGCAATTATAACATTAGAAGATTAATAGTAAAATACAAAACATAAGTAGGAATGGGAACACATAGGACACAACAGGAACTTTTTTTTCTTTCCCCAGAAATACCATTTTGAATTTATGTTAATCATTAAACAGGCAGACAGAAAAAAAGGACAAGCTGGGGCTATAAGACTGAGATTTTCTTCTTCATCACTTCTGTTTCTGTGATGCTGTCTTCCTGATATCAATACCTGTTTCTCAGGGTTATCTTCCAGCCCTTGCTCTTTCTTAGCCCCATTTTCCTCTTCTCTAACTTACTTTAATTTAATTCAATTCCATTTTCCTTAAATTAAATAATGGTGTTGGCTTTACAGGTTACATGCTCTTGCAGCAGTTTTTACAGTTTTAAATAAATCATAGAGGGAATCCTGGCAGAATTTTCCTGTAGTGGGGGAGATTGAGCTAAAATGAATGCAAGTAAATGAAGTCCAAGCCCTAGGAGTCTCTACTACAGCATTTTACCATTCATAGACAAAATGTAAGACAAGGTTGATTAATGACTTTTCTTCTTCATATATCACATTACACTTCAATTAAAGATAGATTTTGAAGTTTGTGGCTTGACAGTACAGTAAATCTGGCTTTAAATTTGACAGCGCTGGATCAAAATCAATACAGTCATAGAGGATAAAAATGCTGATCCAGCACAGGCTCCGCCTGCTCGCTCCAAATCACTCTGAGCGTCCATAGAGTAATTTCAGACCAACCACTTTTCTGCTGAATAAGATGTCTCGGTAACACTTCTCTACAAGGAGACATCACAGAATGAATCTTATGACTAACCAAGGTGACAAAAACTCCACATCACAGATCCCTTGTTCTATAATCTGCCAGACGGATTATTTGACTTCCCACTCGATCCCACTGAGATCAACTTTGTACAGTAGTGCACGATTAAATTACATGGAGCAGCCTGTCCCCAGGTCAGGGAGAAACACGGATTCTTCTGGGGTAAGAAAGCAGCATCCACGTCTTCAGGGGCCAGGAGTGCCAATAAACCATGGCTGTGGGTTAGAAGTGCAGCTGGTTCTAAGAGCTGGGTGAACTCCTCATTGTCTCATTACAGACAGTTCCCTTTGTTAGGTAAATACCTGCTTCCAGTAACTTCTGCATTCTCTGCCCTGGAGAAGCTGAGTTACCAAACCCAAATCTCAGCTTGCCTTCATTCCCACCCTGGAAGTGGGCTGAAGGGTTGTGTGCTTCCAGGATACAGGAGGACAAATGAGCCAAATGGTTCTTACTCTTTGAACAAGTTCAAGAAATACTGAACTAAAAGTTGTACCTGTAATGACCCCAAGAGGACACCAGGTTTACATTGCCCCACAAAGAAATGGGACACAGGAAAGGCCAAATCTGCACGAAAATAGACAAGAAACATAAAAAGTAAGTTTATCTGAGAGAGAATCTGAATCAAATTTTAAGTGTTGGAATATGAAACATCATTTTGAGAGTGACAATGCTATGGAAACTGAACACTGTACAAAGTATGAATTTTGCTTTTAAATTGCTTTCTACTGCCTCAGCTTATAAACACTTAGAATCTACAGCTTGGCAACAAAATTCAGTTTTATCTAATATGGTTTTTCCATCATCTGTCTCCAAATAAACATCTCAAATAATGTGTAAGCAGTTTTACCTAGAATAAAAGTCTGTAACATTAGAATAAAAGTCTGTAATAGTGTTACAACATGAAAGTGGCATTTAGTAAATGCAACCAGAAAACAGAATGTGATTCAGTAAGAATTAATATCCTAAACTGATGCACAATGAAAACACATTTTCCATCAAACCTATTTTACACAGCCTCGTTTCTCCTGCACACCAAGGCAGCAGAGGTGGCTGGGATCCTGTGGGGAAAGAGCCCACAAAGCCACTATGGATTTCTTGCCCATCCACACTCCAGCATAAGGAATTAAAAATACTCATCTATTGTTTTGTCCCCTGCTTTTTTTTTTAATTCTCATAAAGATGGTCAGATGCCTTTGAAATTTGCAGCTTCTGCTCCCTTGACTTCCAGTTTCTCCCCTGACTAGGCAGAAGACAGAGCACAGCCTCTGAAGCAGGTTAGACCTGGGGAAGGGCTAGGAGGGATTTCCACTTGGGTGAATACAACAGACTCTACTGCCTGCTGCTTGGCCAATGGGAATTCAGTTTGGGATCTCTAGCCCCTTGTTCTATCTCAGCTACGTAAAAAACCCCTTTGGGGTTCTGTTTTGCATTTAGTGTCAAAAAACAGAGTTTTGGTTTAAGACTGACAACAGAACCTTCAGCTGTTCATAAAGAAAGATACGTAAAAAAGCAAAACTCAAGATTATCATACCCTTGTGGGGTTGGTGTTAAGATCCAGGCTTTGAAGAAAACTCACACATGGGTTTCAGAAATTCCTAGTTTGGGTTTAGGTCTCTCTTTACTTCCCATAGTTTATAACCTGTACCTTACAGATTAAACTAGATGCATGTCAAGAACAAAACCAAACAAAAATTACAGCTCTCACACCATTATATTTCCTTCCTCATTATACATGGATAAAAATGCTCCATGTCATAAATATTACATAAGAGGCAATATATTTCAATAAAGCAAATGGATACATTTTTGAAGATCAGGTATAAGATTGGCTATATTTCACTTAAATCTTCAAAGAAGAAAATAAATTATTTTTAACAAGCTAGTAATAAGCCTGACACGCAAAGAAAATGTGAATTTTTTTAATGAAACATGTTGAAAATGTCATATAAGACATCAATTAATTCCTTGCTTTCTAAACATAAAAAAGATTATAACTCAAAGCAATTTTAAGCAGAACCTTTCCTGAATTCTTCCCTCTTTCCCCATAAAAAGCAGTGTTTGCTTTTTTCCAACCAAAAGGAAGCACCGATGATATTTTTAAAAAGTACTTACTAGAAAAAACAAGTTGTGGGAAATGTATTAGTTAGTTATACTACTACAGTGTCAGGTTCTGAGTCTAGGATGTGGATGTCAACAAGCCCAATTCTTCCTCATCAGCACTTTGGATTTCTATGGGCAGAGTACAAATGCTCTTATCAAAATCCAGACCAAAACAAATAGGGAAGAGAATTAAGAATAATGCATTTGAACCTCACACATATAGAACATTTTTTAATTAATGTTAAACATTTTTTTGGGAATCTGATAGCTAATTGTGGAAAATATAGTAGTGTGAGGTGACCCACAGCACTAAAGCATTTGATAATTTCGTTCCTCTTCAAGAAAGCATATAAACACGTGTTTAACTTTAATCACAGATCATCTTACTGCTTTCATCTGGTTGTAATCATTAACCATAAACACATTAAACGCCTCACCGGAAAGGGATGAGATTACTCCCACTCCTGCAGTTGATGTTGTGTCTCTGTGTGGCAGTGGCCTCTCGGCAGGCTGAGCTGTGTGTGCTCCCAGCAGACAGGGGCTGTGCTGCCCTGCAGCAGGGACTGCACGGTGCCCTCCTGCCCAATCCTTACCCACTCGTGGGGTGGGTGGTGTCAGACAGCTCTGCACAGGGTTCTCCAGTGAGACCTGGCCAAAACTCCTGTAAAAAACTACAGCTGGGGAACTGAGCCAGCTCCAAGAAATCTAGCACTGAAATTAATTCTCTTTTCAGTAAGACCACTGACTAAAGTTAACAGTTATTGCTAAGTCCACTTGTTAGGTGCTAAGATTAAAGTCTAGCTATTAACAAGCCTAAACCAGCAGTGCTGAAAGCTGCAGAACCACGCTTTTGGTGTATACAAAGACTGTCTTCTGTAAAATATCGAGCTTATTTTTGCACAGAGCCTCAAGCTACAGTACTGGAGATGCATTCTGTGTGTCAGCTCTCCCTGTCTTAACATACCATATTTATGGCCCTTATGACTGCAATGTCTAACTGCCTTCCTAGGAATTGGAAGATAAAAGTAAACCAGGCAGAGCTCACAGCAGCAAGCTGAAATCCATTTCCAGGGAATTAAATTCAGCTCAGAACATGTATCAAGTATCAAGCCCTTCTTCATGAAATAAAAACTGTGCTACAAAAGGACCAAACAAATTGCTTCCAAATCGCCCACAATTTCATACGTAGTCACGTCAAGTTGTTTAATCCAGTAAAAAGCTGGTGGCCAGCACCGAGACAGACAAACAAGCATATGAGCACTTTAAGAAAATAGGATCTGTAAAACTAATAGAGATCAACACTGTAACCCAGCTGTTTGGTCTGTAGCCACTCGCAGAGCAGTGCATTTAGCATATAAGCCACTTGTCACAGCTGTTCTGCACTTAACTGAGCCATTCCCCCTAACTGGATTGCTGCACTGGATTGCCATGCTACACTGACTGTCAGGACAGGGCTTTTTTCACATCTGGGCAAGCAAAGAGCCTTTGATAAATGCTACCACTTGTTATGAAAACGAGCATCACTTGTCCCAAGGAACAGTAACTCTGGACTATGTCCATCACTTGGAAAAGACTTCACCTATTACCTGCCATTCTTCTGTCACAGATCCTGAAAAATCCTCTGCCCTCTTCCTATTACCTCTGCAATTAAAGCATCTGTCATTTTACAGTCTCGCAGCACAAGACAAGAATTTTGAGTATGCACCTTAAAAAATAATACATCTCAAGTAGCTGTTTTACACTAAACTGAAAATATTTTTTAGCATATACATTGACATGGCTGGTTTTGTTCCTGTAGTTAACATTATTCCCAAAATTGATTCTATTTTTTACAGAGCAAACAAACTCGAAAAAGAATATTCAAGTTAAAACAAGGTAGTAATCCAGAACTAGATTTGTCATTTGGCTGTTTCTCGGCATTTAAGAAATACACAAAACCAAACTGCCAGTTTTTGTCTGCACAGTTCTTTAGTCAGCTGAATTCCAGCCTGACTTACAGAGAAAAAACTCAGGCATCTGCATGCTTACACATTTATGCCCTTCCAGATAAACCCTGTGATACAATAAAGTATTTTGGTAACACTAAAATCAGTAAGAGATATTAGTTAAATATTTCCAGATTCTTTGGCCCATAATGTGTGAGGATGCAAACATTCAGTGAAAATCAGGGAATAACACAAAGCAGCAAAGCCGGGGGGGGGGAACAAATCAAAACACAGACCTCCTCCCACCCCCAAATTTTGAGGCAGTGATACATCAACATTTGAAGTCCTAAAGCTGAGAAAAAGATTTCATCTCTGCCCTGGGCAGATAATATATTGTTTATATTTAAACTTGTTTTAAAAATAACTGAATAGGTTCCCATGTCACAAGATTACATTTTCTTACTCCACAGTTCCAGCAGTTGCTCTGGTGGCCCAGCCCCTCTGGCAGCTCCAGCAGGGACACTGAACAATGGACAAACACACACAGAACCCGCAGCATCTTTTTGGATCCTTCACATCTCAGACTTTTAAGGAGCATTAGCAGGATGCTGAGGGAAAACCTGAATTGCCTTTAGCTTTATGGTATTAAGCACAGCACTTGTTTGCAAATAGGATCTCAGGAGAAAGCAAGATGTGTTAGGTTCTAAAAAGGAAGGATTTAATTGAGGAAAGGGGGAATATTATCTCTTTGAATGGTTGTAGGTCACAAAAAGGAGGGTGTACAATTTAAATGCAGAGGCAGACTCCTGCCAGGGGGGTAACTGCTACCGAAAGAAGTCCTCTGAGTGGTGAACAATACAGAATAATAATGAAGTTCATTTTGTCAGAAACACTCAACAATTTTATGCTGCTAAAAAGAGACTTAAAAAATCCATGACCTTAATTATTTCTTTCAAATTCATCTGTGAAAGGACAGCTGTGACACTGCTTCCCAAGCAGTGCTTTTCAAGATAGGCACAAAGTGCACTATCCAAAATTCATTCCTCTGAATTTTTTGTAGAAATAATTCTTGCTTCACTGACATGTGCAGGTGCTTTAATCTCCCTAAAAATCCTAAAATTACTTTATCTTGAAATAGTGTGATTATTTGCAATAAATGTAGATATTTCAACAAATTAGTAAAGAAATTAGTTATTTTTCTGAAACAATCTGAAAAGGTCCAGATCTACCGACAAGGAGGTGAAATACTGATTGTAGATTTTAAGGTCTAGAATGAATCTAATATAATTTGTCATTATCAAATTTGTCATTTGTCATTACAGTTAAACCTGTCAGAAACAGAAGATGGGTTTTTTTCCACTGAGTTCATGAAACAAAAATATTTGTTAACATTTGGGAGAAAAATAAGAAGAGTAGATAAGATTCACTGGCAGAAAATAACAGTTCTGTGACTCCAGCATCACTTAGAAAATTTTGAAGCCTTAAACTGAAGGACAGATTGATCATCATGAAAATTAAACACAGTTTACCTTGACTGGCATCACAACTCCTATAAATTACTTTTACTGATTTCTATTTTTCTAAATAAATTTATTGTACTTGCTGGCATACAAACAGCCAATATTTCATTTAAAATAATAGAGGTTCCTCCAGATCTTTCCAAACTTGTTTCTAAAAGCCACTTAAAATCTAGGGAAAAGCTTCGTAAAGGCTGGCTTGTAAGACTAGAAAAGAGCCCAGCTCTATTTATTCACCCCTTGAAAGGTGAGTCCTGGTTGTCCCTGTCAAAGTTTGGACTTGATGATCTTGGAGGACTTTTCCAACCTTAACAATTCTATAATTCTGGGATAAGCATGAATTCCGTTCTGAATCAGCTGTTAGGTGGCAAAGGGAATCTGTAATGTTGTTTTGAATTTCCATTCCAGATTAAAAGAATGAGGATGAAAAACTAGTTGTGTTTCACATGTTTTAAAAAATTGAATGACTCAGGGGAACAAAAGAAAAAAAAAAAAAAAAAAGATGCAACTGAACAGCAAGAAAAAAAGACTTTGATGGGGGTCGGGAACTAACTGGAAACTACTGGAAGTTTGGACAGAGGGAAGGGAAACACCCTACATAAAACCAAACTATTTAATAAAGGTTGCACGTTGGAAAAAGGCAATTTTCATGTTTTTTATCATTAACATCTATGCCTCACCTTTACAGAGCAGCACCCCCCCATCCCCAGGAGCACCATCCCCAGTGCCCAGTGCTGGCTGATTTCTGCTGTGTTACAGCTGGAGGTTGAGGCTGATTGCTTCATGTCCTCTCCTGCATCTCTTAAAGCACACAGCTCCTCACGGAATACTGATAGCATTTGCTGTACACATCTGTTTTTACCAGACACGAGCTATCTATTTGTCAGTCCCACTGCATCTGCCTCGTACTTCTGTTCACAGTATTGCTATTTCCAAATGCTTTGCTCATGTTTTCTTTAAAACTGCAAGTGATGAGACAGCACTGCCACGTTTCAGACATCTCCTCAGACACAATGAGACAACAAAGTGTGTGTCTCTTCGTGATGGCAATCCCAAATGGACTGAGGCTCCAGGTTCAGGTAAGATGCTTTTGTAGTACATCTACATAATAACTCTGTCTCCACGATCCTTTGCTTCAGCTGCTACGGTCAAACAAACAAACTCTTTTTGGCATGTAAGATAAAAGCCTTGCTCCAGTCTTTTGGCCTTTCTTATCAAGTAATCCAGAAAAATAGGACATGAAGTATTCACCAGCATTATTCAAATCTGACCGACTTTGATGAGCAGTGAAATTCAAACTTCTAGATAGAATGTATTATGTTCTTGTAGTTTAACTCCAACTTTAATTCTGTTTACTTGATAAATAGGGCCATTTTGAGGCTCACTGCAGGCTGTTATATGTTTTTATTCATTCCTCAGCGATACCCCAAATCACTGAAAGGGAGGGAGGGAGGGAGGGAGGAAGGAAGGAAGGAAGGAAGGAAGGAAGGAAGGAAGGAAGGAAGGAAGGAAGGAAGGAAGGAAGGAAGGAAGGAAGGAAGGAAGGAAGGAAGGAAGGAAGGGAGTTGCCAGCGAAAAGAGTGCTACAAACTTTATTTTCCTCTCAAGCATCTATACTTGTGAATAAAAATAAGGACACACACAGTGACCCCGATCTCCTTTGCAGCCTCCACCCTTATTTGCTAGCATATTTTTTCCAAAACAAATTAAGCACCAAGCTGCTGAAACCTTCCTCCCTCCCATTTCATAAACAAAATCTTTCAAAAACTGTGGTTTGTTTTCAAATTAGATGTCACATTCTTACAAATTGGCTGCTTTACTCAACTCATGCTTTTGTGTGAGATACTCACAAACCAGTCTACAAGATGAAGATTTTTGTACATGCTAAGAACAAAAAAAAGGAGACTTTGATCTCCAGCCAGTAGTCACAAGCATCAGACCAAGCCTGCATGGAGAACAATTACTCAGAAGCAGGTGCTACCAAGTTCTTTTGTTACTCTGAATAAAAGCCTTCATGGGTAGAATCAGCAAGCTACAACTGATAAATAGGACACAATTTCCCCTGAAATACCTTAGGTTCATAGTCTAAGCAATTCCTGGATAATTTAACAGCCAACATATATAAGAAAGCAAAGCCTACAGAAAAGCAATGATGACTTTTTTCCTTTACTTTTGAATTCCATCATCTTTAAGTACAAAGGAAGGATTTAAAATGTTGTGTAAGTTTATGCTGGCTGAAACAGTTTATACAACATGCAAACACCTAAAGAAAAAATAGCAAGCCTGTCAAAATCTTAAAAGCAGATAAAGATACAAGATTGATTACCCACACAGAAGAAATCTTGAATTTTTATATTTATCTGGGAAACAAACAAAAAAATTATATTGATATTTTTACACTTTTTCTGTCATCAAAAACGTTGCCAGGTTTCCAAAGTTTTTTCTCTCTGAGGGAAGGAAGCTGCAGGGCAGGTGGGGTGATGCCATGGGCACCAGCCCTGGCTGAACCCTGAACTACACCTGGGTGCCCCAGCAGCAGATGTACGAACAATTACAAAAGTAAACTCACAGAGTAAAAGTGGTGTCACAGGGATTGAAAACCCATTTTCTCTCAAGATAGGGAATTAGAAAGAGTCTTTATTGGATGGAGAAACACACAACTCTAGTTCCTGTGCAATCTTTCCTGTTTCTTGGTGCGTCAAGTGTTCCCCACTCGGGAAAACAGGTTAGAAGGTTAAATCCATCAGAATGTTAATTCATGGAGATTCCCTAAGGAAGAGCCTGATATCTCATTGTTTACACACAGTAATGCAAACACGTGAAACAATTTGTGAGATTCTACTTTTAATTCAGTCTGTAAAAGGTATTAGCTAACCAGAATACTGTAATAATTTTTAGAAACTAAAAAGCAGATAAGGTAAGACTGTGAAACTGGTAAAAGAGCTATTTCTTCCAGAGCTCTAAGATCACTATAAGTAATTTTCTTTGGTTAAATAATTACAAGAAAACAAAACCACAACAACAAAGCAAGAGAACATATGTTTAACTTTCAGGTGCAGAAAAAAGGCAGATTAATTTGGCATGACAGAAAGATACATCTCAGGAAAAGCACAATTTACTTGATAATTCTATTATTCCAGTTGACAGAGCTTTCGAACATGAAAATAGTTCTTAACAGGTTTGCAAATCTCTGACAAATTATTCAAATAAAGGGAAAGAAGCCTATGTAGGTCTCTCATGTCACCTCTTTTTGAGGAGTTTTTCCTCTTTTTCTTTTAAGACAATAAATTGTGCTTGGTACAATGATCTGTTTTAGAGCTGGTTTGTTTTAGCATAAATTGAGTCTTCTCTGCTGCCTTGTACAGTACATGACACTGGATGTGCCATCAAAATTCAGGTCTCTGAATGAATTTTTCACTTAAAAATGTCTTTCAGCTCAGATGATTGGGAACACAAATACGTGCTCTCTGTCACTTTGCTGTACTAAGCATTCACCTTTAATGCTGGTGTCAGCACTATCGCAGTTTTATTGCTTGCTTATTTCTTTTGTATGCAAATCTCCAGAATAATGAACCAGAAGCTATCACGTTGCTTGAAAAAGTCTCCAGCAGATATTAATTGTGTTGATCCTGACTTGGCATGTTTTGTCAAGACTTGGAGGGTGGCAGGTACTGCCTTAATGGTTCTGACTAAAAACTCTGAGTGCTTTAAAATAGATGCAACAAGCACTGTCCTATGTCAGACAGTGCAGAGAGTAGCAGACAAAAACCTATCCATAAAATGCAGCACCTTGGGTGAACAGATATTTTTCTTGAAGCCACCAGTCACCAGTCTGATATTATAACTTGATTATAAATGTCTGTGCTTGTCATCAAATCTGGCCTGGCAATATGAACCTTGGCTGGCACACAGAAATTTCCTCCCTCCCACAAGCAGATAGTCCCATTGCTGTCTTCATGAATTTTTGAAATTGGTGATCCACTTCTAGAGTTGAAGTAATTTTTGGCTCATCTCTTCAATGCCTACCTCTACACAAGACAGGTGAGCCACCGTTGTTCTGTGGAACCGAGCTGGGGATGCAGAACTACCTCAAACAGGTTTGTCAAACTCTAGACATCCTTCATGTTCTGCTTCTACTGAGAAATCACAGCTTCCTTAAACACCTACTTGTTTAAATACTGCCACTGCTCACGTGAAACCTTTCCCATGTTAACATAGCCCTTTTGTTTCCCCCAGTTCATTATGGCAGCCCTTGCTCCTCCTGAGCTGCTCCTGATTGTGTTCATTCCCAAAGTGTTACCAGAGAAAGCATGCATGGGAATTGCTAACCCACCGCTGAAATGCAAAAATCTCTCAGGTGAAAGAAAGCAATTACTTTGGAGTGCCCAACTCACTCAATTTATCAAAGCTAATTATTTGAGGTATTAACTGATGTTTCACAAGGTAATTCATAGATCTTTCAGAGGTGTAATTAAAACTGGAGCTCTGAGCTGGGTTGGAATATTAAGGCCATGCCCTGCCCTTGTCCCTGTGCTTTCTAGGCAAGCAAAGAGGCCCATTAAAAAGCAGTAACACACTGAATCTATGGAATATATTTACTAAAGGCTGGATCGATAGCCTCTGGAATCCATTCATAATTTGCTTATCCCAAAGAAAATTAGATACTGTTAGAAAAACAAATGAGCATTTTCAGCTTATTTACTTAACACTAAGGGAGGTCAGTCCTAGGAAGATTTCCATAGGAACCACCATTGACAAAAATTCAGTGGAAAGGTGTGGGCAGGGCTCCCTCCCTAATAAACTGGAATTAGCCACACTGCCATTCCCAGCAGGAGACTGCTCAGCCCCTGTGGTTTCCTCATTGATGCATCTGCTGAGAGCCTGGCTGGAATTGCACGTGAAGGAAGGGCTGCTGCCTCATGGGCATGTACAAATTGAAGTACACCTTCACTACGATTAGGGTGGTTTTTTTGTTGTGGAGAAGGTTTATCCTGACAGTAAAGAATGATCAACAGCCAAGTACTAGATTGAGAATCCATAGCTGATCTGAGCAGAGAGCAAGAGATTAGAGCAGTGCTCAATATTTCCCAGCTGGACTGGGGTATTATACACATTAGCTCTTTTTATTCAATACTACTAAAGCCCATGCAGCATTATATTATTTCTGATTTGTTGTATCTAAGCTTGAGCACAGTCCCTGATAATAAAAGGACAAGTCACTAATCTCTGCATCACACAGTTGCTATCACCTGACAATTTTATATTCATACCTTATTGATTCCTGTGAAAGAAATATTCTCTGCTGATTTTTAAATTACATACATACAAAAAATGGCTCAGCCTTATCTCTGCCTTTGGCTGGATACAGCAAAACTATCAAGATTTTTTTTAAGGATGACAGTACAAAGCAGCGTGCTGACAGTGTGATTTAGTTGTGCTTAAAACCAAAGAGTAAACTCAGTTTATGATAAAATTGAAATAATAAGTCTTATCTACTAGCATGGAGAGGGAGAGAGACCACACTACTGGAAGGATGCAATTTTGGAGAATGATGCAGCATCTTACTTAAGATTTTATTCTTTCTTAAAGACATACCCTTATTTTGTTCTGTCATCAACATGAAAGCTTCAAAAAAAGTCAAACTTCTGTATTAAATGTGTGCCTCTGGGTATGTCAAGAGCAAATGAAACAAAGAGCAGAAGTTACCTATGAAGCTCTAACTTCCTCTGTTGCACAAACACCGTGTGAGGTATCAACAAGAGTAGCACTGAAGCCATTTGACCATAGGGACAGAGAAGAGAATCCAGCCTCATGCAATACAATATTTTTCTTTAGAAAAATGCCTGGTCCTGCAAAGTGTCCTGTAAATGGCCTGTATCTCTTTAAGTATCTCCATATCTGCTGGAAGATGAATTTCAAACCCCCCTCAGTACCACAACAGTCAAGTTTCCCAATAAGCTTACAAGTGACATATCCAGAATTTAAAACCCCCAAGCACCCCAGCTGCTTTCCATCAGTGTGCTGGAAAATACTGCACAAGTCTGCCCTAAAACAGCTTTAGACATCAGCTAATAGCTCCTCGTGCATCTTTCTCCTAAATTCCTTCTCATTTTTTCTTCTGGCAGAAACAGGCACAACATCCTCTGGGCACACAGGCACTTCCAGTACTGCTGAAGGATTCAGCCCTGTCAACCTTCCTCTGCAATTATGCTATAAATCTCTTCTTGTGTCATTATACAGAGATCAAGCACTCCAAGGAACAACCCTCTTACTATAGGTCATACATTAATATCCGGATCCTGTTCTAATTACTGTGATGGTAACCAAATGTATAATTCATACAGTGAAGAAACAAGAGTCTGGCCAAGGCAGTGCTACTTGTTCCCTTGCTGATTCAGAATTACCTCCAGAGTGGTTCTTTCATTTGTGCTCATCAAGAGTCGGGGAAGTTCAGGGCCAAATCAATACAAAAACATGTCCTGCCTCTAAAGCCTAGGCAGAAATAGCCACATCGATACAGAAAATCAATTCATTTTCTGTAGTTGCATAGGATTAGTATCAAGGAAGACGAGACACATTTGACTTTTAAAATAAGTTTAGAAAAGGCCCAAAGAACCACTTATAAATCTATCATTCATGAAAAAAAATTAGTATGTCTCCACTCAGAGGTAAGTTTTTCTGAGTACTAGACAATACTCATTTTTAGAGATACTTTACTTGAAAATCTCAGACCTCTTCCCTTTTGTTACTTTGGCGTATTTTTACTACTACGACCACATAAAATGCAAGACAATTTCCATGCCATCATTGCTCACTGAAAGCAACAGCAATCAATACCGTTCTGCTTTACAGACATTCAAATCAATCCTAGGTACAAGCCAACCCAATTTCAAAACAGCCTTCATAGAAGACAAATCACCTTATGTGACCTGATGTGAACACAGGACAGACACTGTGTTTGAGCAGAGTCCATCTCCCCCCAGAGGAGTGTGGCTGAGAGCTGCTCCTGCAGACGGCACACGGAGCCTCCCTGCCCAGCAGTGCCTTTGGCCAGAGAGCTGAAAGTCTGGCATTTCTAAAGCAGGAACTTCCAGGTGAGCTGGGGAGTCCCTCCTGTCACACAGCCTGCTGTTTGTAGTGCTCTGTTTCCAGGGGATCTCTCGGCAGCATTGCTTAAGCGGGAGAGGGAAAGCTGGAAGCTTTCCAGAGGAAACAGGTAAACAGTGAAACTGCTGTTGATGTATCAGTCTTTTGAAAAGTGATGTTCTGGCTGAATTAAGCACCCCTGCTCATCTGGCTAGAAAGCACCAAGGAGAATTTTTGGCATGGCAAGGAAAAACAGCAACGGGAGGAGAAAAATATCCTTCAGCTTTTATATATCCCCATTTCAGTAAGAAGTTCTTTACTTGACTCTATTCTAGCCACACAGTATATATAATATTACATCTACAAGAAAACTTGAGCAGTAAAGAACAACCAGCATATGGCAACAAGGCTTAAGTGAATTAAGAGATGGCAGATGCCACACTCCAGGCCAGGCTGTGGATGGAAAACACCAACACAAATGGCCTGGACTTGCTGAGCTCACACACAGCACAAGCCTTCTGGGCATCACAAGGGCAGAAATGAGGCCCACTCCATCCAGACTTCTTCCTAAATATTGAATAACTGACTGCCATAGGATATCACATTTCAATTAGCTGCAATGGCTTTTTCTTTCAGGTTGGACTTTTTTTTCTCCTGCACAGAAAAGTTCCAAGGTCCTTCATTCTTCTCCCCACCACATTCCCAACTCAGTTTGAAATTTTCTTTTCAGGGATTTCTCATACACATGTCCCAATCCACCCCTCCATTCACCCCTTCCACAAGCAGATTATTTTAATTAATATTTGCTTTATACTAAAACAGTCACCCTGTAGAGTATCTATTTTGTGAATATTACTGGAGAAACAAGCATATTGGTTAACTGGAAGATATTAATTAGCACAATTTTCTAGAAGAACTCTGTCCAGTACAATGTCCAAAGATGTGAACAGCAGTTGCCACTGAAACCCTCTATTACAGGAAATTCTGCTTGATGGTCTTAGAGTACCTAAATGATATATATACGTATACCATGGGATCATAAAATATAAAATACATTAGAAAGCTGCTATCACTCTAATTTGAAATGATAGCAAAATACATGTAATTTGAGTTAATCTGCTTTACTGCGCCTTGGGGGTGTGACCTACTACACAACTTCAACTATCCAGTCCAAAAGCAAAAGGCAGCTGTCAATGCACACTAATCTGATGCGTTTCCCTTCTTACAAATGTTGCATACAACTAAAAAAAAACCCCACCAAAACACCAATATTGGTGTTAAGGATTTCTCACAGTGCTTGCAGAATGTCACGAGTTTCATCATCCTGCACTACAATGGGAGATATTGTTATTTAGTCACATTGCAGCTCCCAGAATAACCTGGTCATATGCTTGCTAAGCAAGAAGAGGCAAAGCAGACCTTGTAACAAAGGATGCATTCTTTCATTTCACCAAATTCAGTGATAACATGAACTAGATTCAGGCAGTCAGAAGACTACAATAAATGGAGAAAAATGTGAGTTGAGTCAGCAGCCTGTGGTGGACACTGACTGGACAGGACAATAATGAGTTTAATGCAGGAGCTTAAAAGGTTTATGGAGTCAAAGGAGAGAAGAGAATAAAAAAAAAATGGTCCTAACCTGAAGACAAGAAGCAACACAAAGACCCAAGAAACAACCCAACACAACCCTCAAGATCTGATAACTTCACTTAATTGTGGGTTAGTTTGTGATTTGTAGTAGACATTTGATTTAATGCAGGTATTCTGCAACTGATCAAGTCATACATTAGATCCATTTGTGTTTTGAAGCATCGCAGTAAACTGGAAGAGTTCTTTGCCCTCTCTGGAGTTATTTCCTTGCCCACTTCCTTAAAACCAAGTAGTGAGTGGGTTGAAAGCATTTTGACAGCATTTGGCCAGGCTGACAAGTGCAGTGGCCCCAGCTGATGTGCAGGGTGTAAATCCCACACACTGAGGGGTAATAATGCACTGACTGCACAAACCCACTCAGTTCTCAGCAAGCAACACACCTCAGAATATAAACAATGCTGCTGGCTATTCTAAAGATTTTCATGTAAGTTCACCCCCAGATGCAACCCTGGGCAAAGAACATAAAAGACAGACTTCCAAGTAAGTCAGTGTAGCTTGGCTGAAATAAACCCAAAGACCTAATTTTGAACATTTACAATAAAATCACACCAGAAATGCCAGCAAAAGATATTCTATCATCATTCTCCACTTAAAGAAAAATAACAGAAATTACAGACATCTAACACTCATAATAGGAAAGCAAGAATTGCATTTTTAGCAGTGGGAAATAAAATGTATCTATTCATCACTCCTTTTACATTTTTAAAGAAACTATATAATGGCCATCTCGTTTCTTCAGCTTCCTTCTTACTTGCTCACAGCATCTTTCACTTTGAATAAGAGCTAAGATCAGCAACCCATAGGCAACTACTCCCAGCAATTTCAGAACAATTTTTAAAATTGTTATAGGATGTTCAAGAAGCACAGCATTCACAAAATACCTTTCCTACAATTTTCCTCTAATCTGTAAATGTAATCAAGAGAATTCCAATTAATTTGTATTTAGTGCAGTGTTTTGTTTGTCGAAGAAACTACTCTCCTAAGCTCCTCATCTCATTATTCACAGAAAGGGCTTGTAGCTTCAATATTTAATGTCAGGGAGAAAGAGATGGAGTTATAAAATAACCACCACTTCATTAGTCATTCCATGAGTATTTGAAATGAAGACACAGCAATGTACATGGTAAATTATGAACAGAACAACTGCATTGCATCCCCTGCATTAGAATGGTTTTTGCTGTAAAAACAAGGTAGTTTTCACCTCCGGCAAGCACACTTCAAAACTGGCTGGGATCAAAGGTAAAAGTGTGTATAGCAGTGATATCTCATCTTCCCACTCTCCCACAGGTAACAACACAGTACAAATATTAAACCTTTCTAATATCTTCATTTTAAGGGAATAAAATAATAGGCCTCAAAACCCTTATCATATTGCTAAAAAAAGTAATAAATAACAAAAAAGAAGAGGGACAAGTATGATTTCCAGGTTAAATTTCTAGAAATATAAAATCAACACATTGTAGCATTTCCTATTTTAACTATTTTGCCTTTCTGGCCTGCTGATGTATTTTGAATAAATGCTGGAGGTTTTTTGGAAAGGTTACAGATGCTCCACAGGCTATGAATAAAAAAGAGAGCTGCATTCTACAAAGCCATCGATGCATGAATGGTGAAACAATTCTCAATGAACTGAGGCTACAGCAGCTCTTCCAAGGAAATCCCGTCGAGCTGTTATTATCAGCATGCACCAAAACATTAGCACTAGGGGAGCTCTGGGAAGGCCAAACTGCACTTACTTTTTATCTACAAGTCATTTAACCACATTGCAGAGAATCTTTCCAAATGCTGGTACACTGAGCAGTGGGGCCGACTGAAATCATGGTTTATGCATGGAACAAAGGGCATAATTATTTCTGCGTGAAGTTTACCAAAACTCAGGACATCTGAGCCTTCTGGAGATGCTACTACTCAAAGTCAACTAATTCTTTTCAGAAATTTTTAAAACGTGATGAAACAATTGACTGTAGATGGATCAGCTAAGCAAAATCGCTTTGAGAATAACAATATTTATTTAGATTGATGGCAGTAGGCTGGAAAGGTATATGGTCCAATTACTGCCTACTCAATTTATGCAGCTGTAGCTCTTGCCCACATTTTAACTTGGCACGTATAAAATCCAAAATTCAGTGTTTTCACTGGTAGCAAACATTTTACCAGATGGTTACTTAATCAAATGTATTTCCTTGCTAATACAGAAACTTTGAACCTACTAGCATATTTTTAAAACATTGATGTATTTATAAATCTAAAAGCAGTTTCAGCTCTTTTTATAAATTTATAAAGTCCTATACATGTATAATAAATACTTCAACAGAATTGCCAATTTCAAAGAGAATAGATCTAACACATTTTGGTTTAGAACTTCCCCCTGTGTGTTGAGGATTTGCAAGTCTGAGAACATTGGAAAGAAGTGGTTTTCATTCTGTTGTCACTGGGACATAGCTAAGAACTTAAAATTTGTCTACAGACCTAATATCAATATGTAGATCTTGGGAGTATGCGAAGATCTACACAATTTTTACACCAGAGAAGTCCATCAGAGCAAGCAAGAAACTCCACGCAGTAACCTGCCAGCCATTTGCAGCCTTCTGCTTTCTGCTGGCTTGCACCACAGTCCATCCTAAAAGTCTCAAATGTAGGATTAGAAATTAATTTTTAGCTGAATACTCCAGGTGGACCTTCTCTGACAGAGAGTCTGATCCAGTCAAAACTGAACTCATCCATCTCATTAGGTTTGTCAGACACAGCTCACAGTGAGACAATGAAGAGCTGGAAAACATAAGGCTCATCATAAAAATTACCAGACTGCCAAGACAAAGGATTTGCCATGTCCAGACACGTCCATTCATTCGTAATAGCTTCTCAGAGCTTTTAAAGTGATTTTCTTCTCTACATAGCTCAGACTCATCATATACTCAAAGGACAGGAATAGAGTGGATTATCAGTGAAGCTACTTTGATGCATATTATCCGTACATAATGTTCTGGGGTTTTTTTCAAATCTAGGATTCTCTGTGCAGTGTGATTAATTAAATGGAGCCAGGCTCCAGTCTCCAGTCTAGTTTAAAAAGGCACAGCTTTATAGGATGGATATGTATCAATGTATTTGTCCCAACAGATTAAAATTTGTCCTTTTATTCCTGTTATGCACTCCACCTCTAGTTATTGAGAAAAAAGTAGAAAAAAGGGGTTGAAAACCCCTGAAAAGATGGTTTCCATAGCAGACCAGTGAAGGCTAATTACACAGGCAGGGATAAGTAGCATCACTTGGACTCTGTGTTTCCGTTTGAGAAGACATAGCTCAGAAAAAACAGGAGCCACCCAACAACAACAAAAACAAACTAAAAGCATTAATGCTCTCTCTAACAGTGTCAGCAGGTTTCAAGTCACATTTTGAAAGCATGAAACTCACATTGAACAGAATTTGTACACTTGCTTGCCACAACAGAGTCTTAAGTCAACCTCCAACACACTCTTTATTGTGCTCTAGGAAGGAAATCTCATTTTCCATTTTAGTCTGCATGTCAATACTATCTTCCTGTGGTAAGCCCAGGTCCCTTATTCCCATGCCATATGGCAAATCAAATTCACAACTGAAAGTCAAGCAATCACAATTGACTGACTGTAGGCAGACTTTAAAATAGGAAATTCCTGTTCTCCTATACAGCCCTCTGCATTCTCTCTGTTAAAATATTTATTAATTAGAGCTAATATTAATTATTAATTTAGCTCCAAATGTGTTCCTTTTCCAGTAACAGTACAGCTTCAGCTTAAAGTGTATTCAGGAAATGTTTTATTGATCAAATACTTGTTCTCTTTATGAAAAGCCGCACTAATACGACAGAAACAAAAGTTCAGAAAATCCTTTAGGATGCCAAAATTTGAAGCCACTTCTTTTAACTACTTGCTTTACAGCATGATGTCTGAAGTAAGAATACAGAAAGAATTTACAGGTACACGGAGCCAAGGAAATTGTTCTTCTCAACATCTGAATTAAAAGCCATATTATAACATTCGAGACACACTTTTTGATTGCCCTTCATTTACCATTAAAATTGTATATAAAAAACCACAACATATATGTTTAACTATTCCGCTCTGTGTCCTCGTTCTCTCTTTTTCATGGAAGCACAGAAGCAGGATAAATCTGCAGGAACAGGCAGCAAATGTTTCTTTCATCTTTACGTTTCTCTGCCTGCTCTCTCCTCATGTCCTCTGCATGCCAAGAGCCATTTGTACTCATAAGAGAATACACTCAGAGATACCCAAATATTTGTTTGGTGGGTATCTGTATTTAGTGCTATCACCAAATGATATAGTTTTACTTACATATTATTTACAAATATTGCTAATGGGAGGTAGAGAATATATTATTTTTCCTGTTTCCTTGTGCACACACAAACTTTCACTTTTTCTTTAGTAAACTCAACCTTTGAGCTGTCTTCTATCTTATTTTCTCTCCATCTGTGAAAGGGGAAGGAAAGAGTGGCTTGGTGGGCACCTGGCCAGCCAAGGTCAACCAACCACATTCCCTAACTCCCAGATGCCACTATTACTGATACTACTGTTCTTTATAGCAAGGTAGAATTCAAGAGACTTCTGATACAGATCAAAATATTTTGGTAAGAGATTTCCAAAAACATAACTGAAAATATTATCACTTATTATATGGACATATGCAATGAACACATGGGTTTGGTTATTCGTTTTAAGTAAAAATCCTCTATTCCCCCATAACTGTTATTTCCCTCTAAATGCACCTGAATTTCTTTCAATTTGCCAATATAGGATGGTGGTCAGACATAAAGTAGCAATTGGCAAGGTCTTCAGATTTCTAGGAGCAGCTGGAAGGATCATGTGCCTGCAGGGTCCCACCTTCAGAGCAGGCACACACCAAACCAGAGTTTGGGAACTGGAAACTTGTGCTTGGAAGGTGCACACCCACATGACTGAGCCCAGGCCATGGAGATAAACACAGTTTTTCATCTGATATATTAATTTGTATTTCTGAATACAAGACTCTCAATTTTATTATGTTATGCTAATACTTCTCACTATTTTTTCCCAATGATAAATTACAGTCAAACATCTCTCAGTTTCAATTTCATTCAAATGATATGTCTGTGGCCATATTAAACAGTTATTATTCTAGTTTCCTTAGAGCTGTGTCCAGCCCTTTCTTATCTTTGCATATTGAATGATAAATTCTGTATTTACCAAATGCTAGTATGGAAATTAGAGAGGGAATCTTCCAGACTTGAAAGGGAATATGAATATTAAAGTCTGATGATTCTGTGCAGAAAGCTAAATCATTAGGCCTTAAGAGCTAACGGCCTTAGGAACACAAAACAGCTTATTTATGCATTAAAGATGCAATGTATTTACATTTTTCCAGTTCATGAGTTTTATGATGATTTCCTTGCCTGCACTTTGTCTCCTTTATAGTCTGTACAAAATGGACATGTTTTTCACTTTTGGGTAAGTATGAAAAAACCCCCACAAAAGCGTGAAAAAAAACCCCACATATTTTGGCTGTATAGAAAATCTGAATTTGACAAATTTGTTTAAAGCTGCTTTTATGAAAAATCCTACTTTTGTAAATTAAAGGGCTGAAGCGATATTATGCTGAGCTGTCCTTTCTTCATACAAATGTTTCAAATGTTTCAAAATGCAAGGCAAAATGATGGCCCAATTTGTTGTCATTTTCTGTGAAGGTTTTTAAATTAACAAATTACAACCCTTTTTTTCAGTATTTTTTCTAAAAGTTGGGTTTTCTCTTTTTCTTCTTCAAAGCATTGAGTGCTTTGATGGCAGAGGCGGGACAGAAGGCTTACAAATATCACACTATTTATTTCAATGATCAGTTATTAAAGCATTTACAGTAAGTACAAATGCAAATCTGATGGCAACAACTGCACAACCACAGAATTCAATACAGTGACGTTCAAAATGACATTTGCTACTCACATAGAACAGATGACAAATTCACCTGAATTCTACTCACCTACATTTATAGTTGTGTTGTTTTTTAAAAATTCTGAGTTGCTTTTTTAGATGACAGGTAGTCATTTTAAAAAATAGTGTTCTTACACACAGCAGAAATATCCATCACCTTCAAACAGTGGTGGTATTCCAGAAAATTTTATAGGTTAATTAAAGGACTTGTAGGAGATAAACCTCTGGGTTTTTCCCTTGGGCTTAAAGCATTGTCACAGTTTACCATGTGTTATTTCATTAATGCATTATCGTTGGAAAAGAGTGTTTTAAGTACAAAGATACATGGCTTATCCACAGATGAAATGGAATGAAACTCAATGGAAGAGCTAATACCTTCCCCAAATGCATTTAAACCAGCTATGATTGCACTGGCACCTTAGGGAAGGTTGCATTAAGAAAGATTTATTATGATCTGATCGTATCACCAGGAATTTTCTGTGGACTCCATCTTATGTACATTGAACAGGATGGTCTGCAGGAGAAATTAACCATGGCAATAACAGTTCTGTAATGATTTCCTTTTAGCTCACTATTCCAGCTGCTCAACACTTTCTAAAATTTCAGCTTTCTAGATGCAATTTCAAAAAACTGGGTGCAAGAACCAAATAGATCTAGCGTTTGGCATCTAACCACTTGTAGTAGGACTAAAAGTGAACTAAAAAAGCCAAACAAAGTAGAAAAGAGCAACTCCCTCCCACATTTGCTTTTAAAAAGAGAAAAAAATCACCCCTGTCCTTTAAGAAGTCTGGAGATTTTAATCTGAAAGGTGATAACACTACATAGGAATTAAGTTTTGGAGGAAATGGCTGTCTAGTCAATGCTGTGGCTGCTGATCTGCAAACTCTCAGCAAATTTTCAACATATTATTCTCTGTGTTCCTGATGCAATCAGCGCTAATGATACTACTGCAGTTTCTGAAGTTGGATACCTTCATAGACAACTGCAGGTGATGAGATTCAGCAGTGAAGGGAAAGACAATCATTGTTTTTAAAGGACATTGTGTTGTACCTCAGGAGGGTAAATACAAGCTCTTGGCAACTGGTGAAAGAAATACAAACTGATCACGGCAAGGGAAAAATCTTCTCATCTAAGAGTTGTAGAGCTGCAGCTGCTCCACTGTACAACCAATGAAAAATCAGTCATTCACCAAAACAAAAGGAGGCAACACCATGCTAGTTAACTTCAACTGAAAATTCCAGAGTTTATAGAGTTTTATTTTAATAGAGAACTTTAAATTACTGAACACATCCTCAGTTCCGTTACTCTCATGACACAAAAGACAAAGTCACAGAAGCAGAAAATGCACTCAACTCCCTTTGCACCTCCTTTGTGTCATGTTGTAGCTCCCAAACATGATCCTTATTTGTGTAAGCAAACTGTAATTGTTTTCTTTTCCATTTCAACGAGAATAGAATTAGACCCAAAGCCACTCAATTATATATGTTCCCCACGCTTCACTTTTCCACTAACCATTTGTGATGACCTGTCAGTGTGCAAGTGCCCCATTTGTGCCTGAAGCAATTTCACGTCATATGAATCCTGCACAGCAACAACTTAAGACTTGCAAGAGAAAGCTTGCTGCTTTCATTATTTTAACTTTTCCATAGAAGAGGTCATGTAGCAGTTAAATCTTGCAATGATTCTGCAGGCAGCCAAAGGATGTATCTCCCCACATTAAACAGATCTAGGCCTCTAGCAAACAAATATTTTTTGTGCAAAAAAATTCAGTATAGAATTCTTTTTTCTTCACTACAAATCTGTCTCTGAGAAGCCCTATTGCTTGCTTCACTTTTGGCTGGAGAAGAAAGTCCATTATTAGTGGTTTCCAAAATGCTGTAGCAAGACTGGAATACGGTTCATGCAAATAATTTTCATTTCTGAAAATATTTTTACTCCATTAAGGATATTTTCCCATTTAGTTCCCCTGATGGCATAAGTCACTAGTAAAAGATGGAACCAGTCAAGGAAGAAACAATTGCTTCTCTCTTGCTGATCAGACAACAAATTGGAGCCAGTCAAGTTTCCACTGAAGCATCAGACTGCTGACATAAAGAACAGCACTGTTAACTACTGATTCTTGTCAATCATGAGACAACTCTTGCTGAAAAAGTGTTTAAGGCTTCACTTTACTCAACCACAGAAACGCTACAGTAGTGTTTAGAAAAGTACACAACATTAGGCTTGGAATGATATGCAGATTTATTTTTATCTGAAATATGTAAGTGAACAGTCCGTGATGAGAGAATCAAATTTCACAGCTAATAGGTTCACTGATTACGATGAATTGTCAGTATTTAGTTAAAACACCTCCACTCAGCCAAGAATGTCATTATTTCTGATGGAAGTTGGAACATTTCATTGCACATTGTCTCAGTTGTCATCACATCTTTGGCACAGTAATTTTTTCTCTTAAATCAACTGCATTTGCACTGGAATTCTGTTGTGCATGAAAAAACCATTAGAAAATTTACAAAAGTGTTAACCTGCAATACTTGGTTCTGCAATTTTAAGAAACCATAAGGGGCAGTTCCTTAAAAGACTTCCCTTTTCCAAACATCTGGTGGTCTGTGGCATGTAGGCATCAATTATTAGGCAGCTCCTGCTGCCAGATCTTTCCAATAAGTGCACGACTAACAGAAAACACTTGTAGCTACACAAATCCTACAAAAAACTACTCACAATGGCAATTTTGTATTAAACATTTGTATCTCTCTGAAACATCTATGCTTACTTTGTTTATCACATGGCAACACTAAACACTAAGAGAGTGAAGATGGCATAAAAATCTTTGGTTTAGCTGTTAAAAAAAAATTCCCAGAAACAGCAAGGTAGGATGATTGGTCTTTAAAAAAATAAAAATCCCCATTTTTAGCAGGTTTTTCCCCAATAGCAGCAACTGAGAAATTTCAAATGCTCTGTATTATTTGAATCATTAAGAAATGACAGATACTAGGCCAGGTTGTACAGTATTAACCCTGGCACTGCTTCCCAGAAAGTACCCCCTATAAAATCACGCAGCCTTTCAGATTTCCTGTCCAGCTAACATGGAGTGGAGAACAAAGGTGCTTTCTCCTATGGTATGATTTAATACTAATGTGTGCACTAGCATGAGAAAGGTGTATTTCAAATAACATG
This sequence comes from Monarcha castaneiventris obscurior, assembly GCA_026261815.1. NCBI lineage: Eukaryota > Metazoa > Chordata > Aves > Passeriformes > Monarchidae > Monarcha > Monarcha castaneiventris. Next base: position 25,902,291 of record JAMPIT010000886.1, on the reverse strand, counting down.
CTGGAGAATAATAAAGTAGGAAATTCTGCTCTGTAACAGTGGTAAAATCAGTTTTCTGGCTTTCATTACTGCTGTCAGAGGATATAGCTGTTTATAAATCAGTAGTGTCAATAAGATTTATCTCTAACCTGGTTTAAGGTCAAAACATGCTCGCAGTGGCCAACAATACTGCAAAGTAGACATAATTCATTTCTAGATCCAAGCTCCTCACCTGCCGTCTTTCAAACTGAAATAAACTAGCTGAAATGAACATAAACATTCATGGTCACAATTCCTTTTCTAAAGGAGATTAAATCTGCACCTGGAATTGAGGATTTCATACCATTAAATAACAGGTGATCAACACCTGGAGTCCGCATGAGAGCAAGGTGCAGTGCTGAAAAGTGCACTGGGATTTGAAGAAGGATGCGCAGGATGAAAAAAGCACAAAGCTCTCCTCTACTTGCCACATAATCCTCATGAGTCTAACCCTGGATTCACATGTTCTTGCTGGTGGCTCTCCTGCATCCATTGGCATATACTGTCTCTAGTGTGGAGTGCCCAGCCCAGCTTAAGATTCAAAATCTGTACGTACTTATCATGAATTAAATGGAATCAAATAGTGCATCAAGATGGCTTAATAATACAAGTAAATTGATGGGTAATAAGAATTCCAATTTTTTTGTGTGTGTGAATTTTATATTAAAATATATATGGAAAAAGTAAAAAAAAAAAAAAGAAAACAAATGAGAAGGTTACAACTCCTCATATAGAATTTGAGAATTATAATTTTCTAATCTAAACTAGGCTATCTTTCATTTAAATTAGAAGATCAGAGATGAAAATTATTAGAATGTTCTCTCTAAACAGTTACAGGCCAGCTGCAGATGGGGACTGTGTTTTTCATTCACGCCGTCACACTGGGAAAGAAACCAAACACTTTAACATTGCTGCCGTAACTCCTGAACATTTGTCTGTTTGCTTTATTAAGTTAGAAGTTACTGTCTGTGATATAACCAAACAAATAGCTACTGAAGTTGGAACAGCTCTTTCAATTAGCATTGTCATACAAACAAGAACATTTGCGCTGTGAATGAGTAAGTGGCTGGTGCAGGCAAGAGGAGCGACTGCTGTCTGGGGGAGACTGAAGAACGACTGCGACATTAGGATGCCGTGGCTCATGCCAGCTCCCCCCACTCACACACCCTTCTCCAAGACTGCATTGCGTATGCTGTCACAAATCCGCCAAGCGCTGTCAGCCGGGAGCTGGGGAAGGATGCCTGGCGTGCGGCGAGCGGCTGGCTCCTCTCCCTCGCCGCGGTGGGAGCGATGCGCAGCGCCAGCAGCTCCCGAGCAGGGGAAGGTGCATCCTGAGGGTGCTCAGGCAGCAGCAGCACAGAGCCCGCAACGCGCTCCCCACGCCTCCCGCACAGCCCCGCCAGCCCTGCCCTGCCCTGCCCCAGCAGCCTCCCCAGCACCGGGACATCCCATGGGCTGCATCCTGCCCCGTGGAGACAAGGAGGAAGGGCAAGGCACACCCTGCGGGGCCCTCGCAGGACCGGCATCGGAGCGTTCCCCGGTGCTCGGGCTCCATCAGGAATCCCCAGATAGGGATGGATGCCCAGCCGTACGTGGCACACAGAGAAAGCTGCGGTGCCGGGCGGGTGCTGCATCCAGCCTGCGAGGACTGCCAAACCTGTCGGAGGTTTAATGTCAGAGGGAAAGTAGGGTGTTTATTCTTGACGGATTCTTCTCTGAGTCCAAAAGTGTTAAGGAAACTTCCCAGTGTGACCATTCCCGAGACTCTGTGGCAGTCACACTCCCAGCTCCAGAGACTTTCACTGCCGGGACCGAAGCCCCTTCAGAGCAGCGGCTCCAGTGACCCGAGAGGTCCCCGCTGGACTCCCTGCACGCCCCACACTCACATGGTCAGACCAGGCTTCCTCACCGCCCGACCCCAGGCTTCCCACAGCAGAGTCTGAAATATTCTTGTTCCATAAAGCAAATTATTCATGGTGCGGGAACAGAGAAACAGCTCGAACTGGTGCCCCTGAGGAGGGACCCCAACAAAGGAACCCCTGGGCTTTTATCCCTTGACAGTCCAAGCAGGCCAAAGTCTTGCTCTTCTTCCCAAGTCCTGGGCTCCTGCCTGTCTCTCAGTGTCCCTCACCTGGCTGTGCAAAGGTCCTCTCTGCCCTTTGTCATGCAAAGGGTCGACAGTTTGGGAACTCTTGCCTTGGGCTCCCAGAGCTGCACCTGCAGCTCACAAACAGAGCCACCTGCACCACATGTATCCCTCAACAAAAGTGGCAAGCACATGCACAAAAACCCCACACAAACCATAATGGAAAACCATTAAATCTTCACCAGGCATGGATTTAGAACTGGCTGTAAACTGGAATGCTAGACCTACTTTTGGTGCATCGAGGGAAACAGCCTTGATAATTAGATTACTGATTTATGATAGGTCAAATTTGAAGTTAGTAAATTAAGAGTTCCCAGCTAGGATACTTTAGTTGACTTAGTGAGCAAAGGAAACCAGACCTGATTATGAGGTAGTAACACTGGACAAGCTGTGCGAGAATGGGGGTGTTTTCTGGTGCCATGCCTCAGAGCACTGTACATTTACTTCCAGGAATAATGGGACCACATTTTCACTTCTTATTGTCTGTACTATCATCACACTGTGATACCACTGGTGTGTCATTAACATACACCAGAAACTTGCGGGCTTGTCCACAAACTGGTCCCACTCATTTTAAGCTATTAAATATAATGAAGCTTTCCATGAGGTCCTCTTATCGAGTTTCTTACTAAAGATTAAGTTCACAGCATTAATTCATGTAGCTAATTGACCCCAATAACTTTCAGACTATTCAGATTCTTATCCAATACTTATTATTGGAGCTCTTTTAATGTGCATGGAAAGTAGTTTTTTACCCAGACAGTTTTACTGTCTGTATACTGCTTTTCTCCCTTGAATTTCTGAAAGAGCTCAATAGAATCCAACTCACCTAAATAGCATGTGAAGGAACCAAGACCACTATCTGTAAGCTTTAGAAGCTTGATGATTTAGTTTGGTTTGAATCTGAATTTGTTTTCTTCATTCTGTTTTCAATTCCTTTTTTTGTTTGTTTGTTTGCAGCAATCGGAAAATTACCACAGATACAGCATTTGCAAATGTTATTTTCTTAGACTAGATTCTAGGATTGCCTTGTAAGACCAAGCACAGAACTATCCTAAATATTTTCCAAGAGGAAATGAATGTATTTGCTACAGCAAATGCAATTCAACATATTTCGTTAAGTCTTGGGGCTATTTTCCTATAACATCTTGTTTGTCAGCAACACATGCAAAACTCCAGTGGCACAGCTTTGAATCTCTTTGTAAATAATGACACTGAAAAAAATGCAACTACATTAGGTTTCAATGAAAGTAGACTTTGCTTATCAGAGAGGAAAAAAGAAGGGGGAAAGAAGTTTTTGTTTCACTCACTACACGTGAGAATTGATTAGAGAAGAAAAAGTCTGTGTTAGACTGCAAATGCAAAGGCAGTTTTCATTAATATGATTATATCCCCCACTATGAGAAGTAACATGGTCATTTAAGAGAAGCCAGTTTGTGTCAGTCATTGGATTTAACACCAACTTCCACTTCTTCAGTAAACCATGGGCTGTAAAACCACACACTAGCAATTAGTGACAACAGATGTGACTAAAATTTCATAAAAGCTACCAAGAAGGGAGCTTTAGATAATGAAGATGGTTTGGTATGTCTGAGTCATATAACAGAGGAGATGACTTTTCTGTACCCCTTTTCTGCCCATTCTCTGTACATGCATTACTGAATGCCATCATTAATTGAATTCATGCATACAGGAACACAAGTGAAAAATCCTAGTTGTTAGCAAATTCCCCGCTCAAAAGCTCATTTTCTTTCCACATGCCAACAAGTTACTTCTCTGTATATCCTTCAGTATCTGTTCTTCCTGCTTATGAGAATATTCTTGTGTTTTCAACAAGGAAGTTGCAGTGCATTTTCCAGCCAGGTGTCTAACAGGCACATGGACAGAGAAAATAAATTCTGCAAGACATGGAACAGACTCATCCTATCCACCACACCTTCCTCCACTAAACTTCACTGGCAATGGGATAAGTAGACCTCTAGATGCAAAACACAAGAAATAGCATGTTCTCATTTTCCTGAACAGGATGTGTACCTGGGTCTCCCTTACTAATACTAGGTTGCTATAATTCTGTCTGTACAAATTCAGGCTGTTAGCTCTATGTGCAAATATTCTTACTAGCTGGAAGAGTCTGGCCCAGTGCAAGAAAAGCTGTTTATTGTTTCTTCACCTAGCCTGGCAGCTCTGCCAAATTACTTGCACTCAGGGTATCTGCAGATAGGTGTGAAAGCAATTACAGAGATACCTAGTCTATTTTTGCCTCTTTTCTCTCCTCAAAATTTACTCATTTCAAAAACCAAAGTAAAGCTTTGGAACAAGTAATATTCCAGGCTTCAAAACACATCTCATTTTCGCTATCAATAACACAGGAGTTGCAAGAAATCTGGTGCTCCTCAGGAATAGCAACAGATAAAACTATAATTTTTGCCACATTTCATCCCATCGTTATTTCTTTCTCAACAATGACAAGAAGAAAGGGATTTCCTTCTGGTTTGTCAGAAGATTGCTTCTTGCAGTCTGTAGAAAACCAGCAGATATTTTGTTAAAAACACTTGGTGCAGAGCAGACCTGAGGACCATATGGTTTATTGCAAAAGATTCTCTCTGACACATCCTCCTCAAATGTCAGTCCTGTTATTCTGTGGCAGGGATCAATAATCCCTGTGTGGAGGGAGCTCTCCTCCCAGTGAGGCCCAAGAATCTATGATTAGCTGCAACAAGAACAAGGACTGGGCAAAGCTGGTGCGGGCAGATTTGGAATCCAGTAATGAAAACTCACCTAGGAGCAGCTGACAGTCCTTTAATGAAACTCACAGCAGTGACTCCTGAGCTGAGACACTGCAGAGTGCCCCCATAACCACAGAGATTGCATGTGCCACAGCTGTGGAGCATCCTTGAGTTCCTCCTGGAAGTCATCACCCAGATTTTAGAGAGAACCCACAGGAAGAGTCTGAATTTGAACTTGAAAATGGGGCATCTCTAGCTCTGCTGGACACCTGATAACTTTGAAGTGGACACAACTGCTCTATTATGGGAGAGATGATTCTCCTCATCACTCCTGTCCTTGACACGAAGATTTTCTTATCCTCTCTTCTGCTGTATTTTCTTACTTGCAAATGAGGATAGGGTAATTCCAAACATCACAATTAAACAACACTGACTGCAAAATCCAAATACTTCCAACTGTTTCAGATGTCAGTTTTCCTTCTCAGCCTACAGAGCCTGGGTTTGCTAGAGGTGTATTTTTTTTTTTCACAGATTTCTTAACCAACATTTTTCACTAGGAAGAATTAATTTGATTAAATTAACTCCTTTATGGTATAAAGTTGATTTGGTAAGTAGCCTGCTTCTACATTTTCAAAGTAAAGCTAGACCACATGAATTCTGAACTTAATTCAAACTTCAAAGCCTTTCACATTTTAAGGAAAAAAAAGAATAGTTTAAATTTAAATAAGAAATATTAAATATATATTCACATAAGCAAACACACTAACTGCATTTTTAAGACCATTATTTTTTCTTTATAATGTCCAGGAATATAAATTTTTCAGGACTGACCCTTCATGAGAATACAATTTCCTGAAATACTGAGAATTCACTTGAAGTGAGAATGCCATTCCTTACTCAACTCACATTAACAGAAGTTAATATCGAAATACAATCACGATTGTCATTAACATGTGAATGTTAACATTTATGTGGGTGGTGATAGCTATAAACATTTAAATACTTATCTTCTTCAGTGCCTCTGAAAAGCAGTACTTGTTCTGGTTTACAACTCTATTAATTTTGAAATTATACCCCCTATATTGAAAATTGACTGTTAGCTTGTATTTCTGCCCGCACTCTTCTGTGTAACAGTTCAAGGAAAAATGAATGCTTTGTGCAGGCATCACCTTACTCACCTTGCTATGAGAAACAAACAAGTGACAAAAAACAAACTCGCCAAAAAACAAAAGCACACCACTTCCAATATTCAACCCAATAATGCAACCTGTTTTCCTTTGAAAACACCACAGTGAGTTCCTTCAAAGGTCATCAAAAAACAATGAAAAATTCTTTTAAATGCCTTCAAAGTTGTCAGAGATTTTGATTTAAATCTAACCCAATATTTCTGTATTTTCTACATTGAATCAGCTTTGACTTTTAAGATTTACCTTGCATAAATGTGTCACCTGCTGCAATATGCAAATTCAATAAAATAAGCCTGAAACACATTAATGGGAGCATGTCAGTATTGGTGTTATCCTGCCTTCCGCAGAACAATTTTGCAAAATTCCATAATGCACATTAAGTGCAAATGCATGACCCAAAGAGGGATGTTTATCCTCATTCTTGGCTACCACAAGAGCAATCCTTTAAAAAGCAATTTAGGAATACATGGAGTTCACGTACATCCAGGCACTTATTTCCTTATCTGCCACAAAGAAAGGAAACTTGGGAAACGATCTCCTTTCTCCCTGAGCACCTTGCCCAGAAGGGCACTGAGCAGTTGTGCAGCCGTCCGGCCATGTGTCACCTCGAGTGCAGGAAGGGCCAGGCACCAGCTCCTCAAGGACATCTGAGCAGATGCTCCCAGAGACCAACGAGTCTGCTGCAAACACCAGCAGGAAGTTCAGATCCCAGGATAAACCTCAGAGTGCAGGGAAAGGAGACACAAGGAACGCTCTCTTCAGATCTGCGTATTGAATTACTCTGCTTCATATCTAAATAATAAAATAAGCCCTGAAAATTATCTCTCTCTTGATTAATATCCTCCTCAATTTCTCTTGTAAATTAAATGAGACAGTTCATCTTCTGAAGATGAATTAGATGAAGCAATTCCTGCTCTACCATCACGCCATGCACTTTAAAACCCCTGGCATGCAAGAGTTATTGCCTCCTAGATCAGTGGGACTCGTGGAAATGATCCAGTTGTGTGTTCAGTAATGCTGCCTTTAACTGACAATCATGTTATAAAAAAACCATTTTAGACCAGTTAACTAAATGAGTAATTCAATAACCAGTCTAAACAAAAACAGCCACAGTAAAATATTCAAGAATACCATTATGAAAAGAAAAGATTTTAAAATAGCACCTGACTCTCTGTCAGATATTTCTCTCTGTCTCCACACTGCATGAGAATTGGCAAAGCACTCACAAGAAACACAGCATGACCTCACAAACCTTGGGGAATTAAGAAGAGAAATTTGCCTGCCCAAGCAAGTGCTTGGCGTTCAAAAATATCCTCCTGAAACATAATTAGTGTGCAAGAGTTCAACCAACTAATGGGTTTTAACCAGGCAAAATCAGGCCATTTTTATGGTGAGATTGACAGCTTTGGCTCCACGCTTCATCTTTTAAATGCCACCTACACCTCAGCTGGGGCACATCAATAGCACCATTGATTTTTTTCTCACTTCAGTGAAATTACTCATTTTCTGCAGTTGCAATGTTACTGCAAAATAAAGCAAGTATTTGAACACTTGAGAGCATTAGCTCAGTCCTCTTTAAGATACGTTTGACTATACCTCTGTATGTGGCTAAAGCTTTAATGATATCTGCACATGACTCCCTTCCTTGTCTCCTAATAAATTTATCCTTCAGAAAAACCCCAATCTGACCAATAACAATTATCTTCTTCATAAATTGAAGAGAACATTTCTGATTGACTGATTTTTTTTTCTTTTCTGAACATTTTCTTTAAACAGTAGAGAAAACATTGGACAAAAAAAACAGTATGTGGGCTTTTAGGTTAATTTTGTTTGCCTGTTTAAAAGTTGGACTGGAATCTCTGGGGCATTTTGTAAAGCACAGTTCATATCAGAACAGTTGTTTTTTGTGTGCCTTCCATAACACAGGCAAAATAAGTTTTAAATAATTTCTTCTTTGGTCTTACTACATGACAGGAATCTCTAAGTCATACTTACATCAGTAAGAAATAACTTAGGATTCCAGTATCAGTAACAGTTTTTTTAAGATTAATCCTTATCTTACACACAGTGCTTAATTGCTAAAGTATGACTGATCCTGAACAACTGCATCTGCATTAAATTCAACTCTCCTGTGATCCACAGGTCATCTTCACTTCTGCCTTTTCTTTCAAGAAGAAATAAAATTGCCAGTCCTTACTATTACATTCAGACTCTAACCATATATCTTCCATAGATGTTTTAAACTGCAAAGTTTTTGACGAGTAAGACTTTGAAGACTATTTTTACACAGCACCAAAATATTCATAATTGTCAAAACTGCTGATATTGAAAGCTCATACTGCACACAAAAAAAAAAAGAATACATGCCCTAGCAATGTCTGTTAAACCATTATCTTAATTTATATTTCCTTTGAAAAAATACCAAAATTCACTTTTTTTTCTTTTAGCCAGTTTTTTAGATCAATGTCAAATCAAAAATGGATATTTACTAAATGCAAGCAGGCCACTGATAAAGCCAGAACATTTTGCAGAAAAAGAAAAATTGCATCAAGCTGCACAGAAATAAGTGGGTTTATCAGAACTCACAGCAACTGCAAAAAAGAAATTGTCTAACATGTATGATCTGAAAAAGAAAATTCATTTACAAAGGCTATGCACATTTTAACATGGTACAAAACTTTCTCCGTAAAGCTAACAGTAACAATTTGAAGGGAATTACAGGATTTAATAAAAGTCTTAAGATCACAGGGAATTTTTCAAATGTTGCATTTGGAAATAATACCTTGTGCATAGGATTACTTACAGTTTGAATGCCACAAGTTCACATAGCTTTTTTTTAAAAAACCTGCATCTAATCATTTCACTTGTGTCACCATTAATATGAGAGCATTCCTTCTTTCTCAGGTCTGCAGAGCTGACCTCCCTCAGTATCACAGCACGTGCTGCTCCCAGGGACAGCAGCCCTTCAAGATGAGTTGGAGCCCTGGCTGCTCCAGAGCAGATGGAGGAGTCAGTTCCATTCTCCCTCTGACCTGACCTCTGCCTCATGGAAAACTTGCCAGTCTGTATAGCTGCTAACACAGAAGGTCTGTCCTTTCTTTGAAATTAAACTCTCTATATTGTGAAAGAGACTATTAATAACCTAGTACAACAATTCTTCCATTATTCCAACCCTCCTTTTCAAAAGAAAACTGTATGCCAGGCTGATTTCTGCACGAGGCTTTTTCAATACTTTAATCCAAAACCTTTTCCCTATTAAACTGTTTGTCCTGTTAACTGTTTACAGTCCAGCTGTGCCAAAGGCATCCTTTGCTGTTCATTCCCATCCCAGCTCTGAGAAAAGCTGCACCAAAGCCTTTCTGGACCTTACTGACATTTCAGTTATTTACACAATGCAAAGGTAGTTATTTAGATTAGTCAGGGGACAAGCAAATTGCTGGCTATATACATACAGATTTCTCCAAGCTGTATACATAGAGATTTCTATCTGGCTGTATAAATACTTGTTCCAAAAAGCTTGCAAATCTTGATTACCATGACTGCCACAGAGGCTGGACATGTGTGAGGATTTGTGGTCTATTCAGTGAACACGAAGCTAACTAAAGCAGCTTAGACAAGATCCTTTATTTGATGGCAGAGAACTAATCTTGGATGCAATACAATGCATACAATCTCGAACCCCTACAGGGATCTTATCACCCAACTCCTTTCACCATCTGCATGTTTCAATTGCAGCCAGCCTGTAGCCCCCTTCCTCCTCCCCTGCAGTGTCCTGTCATCCCACAGCACCCAGAGCCAGCGCCTCTGCTTGGAAAAGGCACGGTCAGATCTCTCACTCATCTCTGCCTCCTCAAACAAAGCTGTGGAAATCATCCCTCTAAATCCTCCCTGATCTCCTTGTGGTGATCTCGCTTCCAGAGCTGTTCAAACATATGGGCAGCAATCAGGCCATATCCAACCTCACATTCACCAGCAATGCTTAGAACAGCTCAGTGTCCCCTTTTTGCCTGCACTTTCAATTTATACATATGCTTGCCTGTCATTTCAGTCTATACATGTTGTTCCCTTGACACATTATTACCCTGCTGAAGTGGAAATTTGTATCTGTATACATTAGAAAAATAACACTGTGACAGAAAATGTGAAAAATCCTTGCATAATAAATCCTCCATATTGCTTGCAAGAAATACCATAACTCATAGAACAAATATATTACCTTGAAGCAAGAAAGTACCTATAAAATTACAAGGGAAATTCTCATATTTCAGGTGCTTTCATTAAAGAACAATGTTTCATGAACTAAACAGATATATAGTATTTTTAAAGCATTTCTGAGAAACTTTTATTGTATGATCAAGATACCTGAAACCACATTTAAGAAAAAATACCATGTAGAACAGTAAATTACTGCTTTGGTCACTACTAGAAGCTGCAGCTCTTGTTCTAGTTGACTTCCACTAACTTCACTGCCAGTCAATGAGAACTGCATGACAAAATTTGCAGAGAAAACCACAGTGCTGACAGAGCAGAGGAATTAGTGACTGAAACCAATCTAGGCAGGATGCTTACGCTGTCACTATTCAAGCTCAAGGAATATTTACACAGGCTCTCTATCAGAGAATAAATGCACACACAAAGAATTATTGCTGTATTTCCTAGGGAACACATACAAGAAATACTGAGGCATGGATTACACACACAAGGAAAGCTTTTGAGAGAGCAGGAGCCTCAAAGGAATACAGCAGAATTGAAGTTTATTTGTACAGTAAAAGTGAACAAGCTTAGACCCACTACTTATTTCCTGATTTTATTGGGACACACTACTACAGGGTAAAGAAGAAGTGAATATAAAGCCTACTTCTGGACACAAGATTTAAAGACCTGATTGGAAGAGAATTAAAATATTTTTGGAAGGAAAAGCATTCTGTTAGTTTTGCTGAAATGATAGCTAGCTAGCTAGCTAGAATATATAAATATACAAGTATAAATATATATACTTGTATTTATACATATCTGTGTATATGCAGACTGCAGAACTGTCAAAAACATTAGACATTTACCTTGTATTTTATACATGAATATACATGCTTATCTATACAAAATGAAAAGTTAGTCCTGACAACAAGTTCTATTATTTTATGCCAACTATTAGGCTAATTTCAATTACAGCTTAAGCTGTAATATAACTATAAAATTATATGACATTAAAATTATATTAGAATTATATTAGAATTAATATAAGTATAAAATATATAGCAGCAAAAAGAATAAAGGTGTTTTTAGGTAAAACCAATATAAGTACTCTGAGTTATCCTAAAAACACTTCACCCATTGTCCCACCAACATGGCAATTTGTGTTGTATTTGTGGACTCCTCATGAGACATTTGTGAATTTATGAAAATATAAAAGCTTACTTGTAACTCATGAACAATGGTCAAAATGATTGTTTTTACACTGTCATTCCCATTTATGCTTAGTGCTTGTAATTTCTACAAGTATCTAAATTTACTCTGTATCTCCTATACAGGTAGGAATTGCCAAACTAACCCTATCTGTTCTACAGTTTTTAATATTCATATTTCTAGTGTAATATGACCACTTCTACCTATTTTCAAGTTGCATACTGTTTTTTATATCTTATCTGCATGTGTGATACAGATTCATTTTACCTCTCAAATAGAAGCAATATAAACTTGTCTTCCTCATATATATGGATACTCAAGGAAATAGAGGCAAGACAGCTTCAAGTGCTAGCAGTGTCATTAAATCCTGCTATGTTATCAAGAGCAGATGTTCAGAATGCAAGGATCTCTAAGGTCTCTGCTTCTTTTTCAAAACAAATGCATTTTGTCTTCCTTAAGTTGCAAAATGAAACTGAAAATGAAGTGAAAAGGTTTAAAACACTAAATGCTGAAGGGTTATATGTGCCCAGTATGAAGTGAAACTTCTTGATTGTCATCATTTGTTGTGATATCTCTAATCACACTATGTGTGCATTAATTGGATTCAGCAAAATCACTTGAGCTTTTAGTATTCTGAAAGCCCGAACAAATGGATTAGTATGAAAAAATCTGCACCATGAAGAGAAGACAAAGGAAGTATTTTTATTTCCTTTTGTTTAGCCCAATGAGAGGATTAAAATGATATTTGTTAACTAGAATTATAGCAGGATCCCAGACAGTTAACTCTGAGAAAACATAGTCTCAAAGGAATATTCCAGACAAACAAGAAGCTATAAAAGAAACATATTCCCTTTAGCTACATAGGAAGAACATATGAAACACATTCTACATCAACTCCAGTTCTGTCAAATTACTGCTATGCCACAACTTCCAGCCTATGTTCTAATTTAAATGTATTAAAACCAAATGAAAAAAAAAATACCACTGATTTGTGTCTCACTGAGATATTTTCAATAAAAAATTCCCACCTAGACTTTTTCTCATACAATTTATATCACTAATAATTCCTTAAAAACAGGTGTGAGAATAACAGGTTCGGCGTAACCCTGGGCCTAGAAATGCTAATTTGCAATTTCACACTGAGTCAGCGAATGAGAAACAGAAAAAATATTTACTGTAAGCAAATGAAAGCACTAAAAGCAGCACCTGTGCTGAGCTGCTTTGGGCAGCACAGGAGACAGGAGCGTTCTGTGCCTCAGCCAGTTATTGGGAATTGCATCTCCCTGGAGCAGGGGAGTACCTGCACTGCTGCTCGGGTCCTGCCCTGCTGCGTGCAGCTGCCTGGGGACAAAAGGGCTGGACTTGGCTATTCCAAGCCAAGAGAGCCCCACAATCTGCATTTCATTTGGCAGAGTTGATGCTGATTATCAAGCGCCAGCCCTTGAAGCGCCGGCTGGAGGGAGGTGCGGGCTGGTTTGGAGTAACGCAATTGACACACATCCAAAAACATCGCTTCGCCACGCACCAGAGAAATGATGTTTGCTTGTTTTTCGGCACGGATGAAGGACAGCTTGAATGATTCATCCTTAAGCGGGTAAACAAAAGTGGGGGTCTGAACTGAATTGCAACATAATTTCCTTTAAAAGCTTGTTGAGAACATACGGCTACACTGTATTGTGGCAAGGACTGCCAGCAGGACAAACACTACGTGCAAGCGCTGGAAATGTAAACACACAGGACTAATCTAATGTTGAGGATGGGGAAAAGCACAAGCAAGAACTAATTTAGGGTTCTGTAGCATCAATTTAACCCTTTGAAAGTGTAATTGCTTTGCAGCAGCACCAGTGGACTCCCTGAGGCCACGCTCAAGACTTGTTCCGTATTTCACTAAATAATTATGTACACAAATTAGAAAAAAGTATGGTAGCAGCTTAGCATAATTTCCATTTTAGGACTAACCCACGTTCAGAGCACACCTGCACATTGTATATCTCATTCTGTGTTTAGAAGCCATATTGTACAGAAGAAAAATAGCTGATTTATTCTGTGCTTTTTGAATTAGTTTTCATACTGAAAACTTTTGAAAAGCACTAAACTGCTCCAGCTCCCATAGGCTTCAATGATGCCTGAAATGCAGAAGAATTGAAATAATCTTTGTGACTTAACATATACAGATTAAGATCTCCATAGCTGAACTTTTTCATGCAGATAAATGAAGAGGCTGTGTATGAACCAAGGCTCATATAGGAAAAACCTTCAAAATCAGTGTTTGTTCAGCAAGAGAAATAGATGTTATGTCTACCTTGCACAGATGAATAAATCTACTTAAGTCAATAAACACTAATGAAAAGAATGGAACTAACATTGATTTCAGGGCAGCCAGGACTTAGCCCAATGTATTTACTCTGAACAAAACTGTATAAACACATTAACTGACTGCAAGGAGAGGGATTCAGAAAGATACAATATAAATTCTGCTTGCATTTGGGTTTTTTTTTTTTGAACCAATACATTTGACAGAAGCCTCATTATTTTTTGAAATGATTTTAAGTTCTATATTTTGAATCAAGTCAATAAACTATTATTACCAAGTTCATTTTTTTATGAAAATCAAACTATAAGCAGTAAAAACATAGATGCTTCAGTTCATTCATATGACCACATATGGCACATGACCAGCCATTAATTCAACATACTTTGATTTTTATCATTAATTCATTTTTATTTATTTTATAAATTATTCATTTTAATAATTATTCTAAAGAGGTATTTTGTATCCTGATTTTTTATAAACTATTTAATACTTACCAATAAACATGTAACTCAGAATAATTTGCAAATTGCATCAAATTTGTATGTGGAGAGATGGCTGGGGGTAAAATTAGGGGAAACTGAGAAGTTATATTCACATCCTAACAGAGGTTATAATGATACGGAAATTATAGGGTAAAACACAGCTGCTGCTCCTGGATGGAATGGAGCTGGCAGCTCCAAACCTATTCCACGATGATTCCCCGTGGACACAATCTGCAACCACAGCACCTGCTGAGGGGGGTGGACTGGAGGCTGGAGTGGAGTGGGAACTCAGAGCCAGGCTCGGGAAATCCTCGCAGGGAGGGAACTCGAGGGTACTCTGCCCCTTAGAAGCCCCAAAGCAGCTGTCCACCAAGGCAGAGAGGAGCTGGTGTCCTGAGCCAAGAGCCTGGCTGCTGAGCCAGCAGCTGGGGCAAAGCCACTCTCCTCAGATGAACTTGGCTCATCTAAAGTGGGAAAAGGTGAAGGCATCATTCGTGCAGTTTTAGGAGCCTGTTTCTCCTGAGCACAGGGGGAACCAAGGATCCCTTTGCTTCCAAAAGGGTTTCTGAGCGAGAGTATACTGCTGTGAAATCAGGAATTGAGGTGTTCAAGTCATCGTTAGCCTTTGATGGAGAAGGAGGAGAAAAATCTGGACTGCAAGTTGATGGATTGAAAATTATCATCTTAAAGCTGAAGGTGAGCAGTTTGAAGCTCTGCTCACTGCTATGGAGCACAGAGAGAAAGTGGTGGAGAAACTGCCTCCTGTTTCAGATACTCTGTGGCTCTGCAAGCCAGTGCATTACACAGACCCTGAGACTTGGGACAGAGATCTTTGGTACAATAATGATGATGATAAAACCATAGAGAACCCTGATTCTAAATGTGAGCGTAGGAAAACCAGAAAGACCCAGAATTACCACTTCAATAACACTGAAAATGTTAAGTTCAGCACAAACAGCAGTGACAGGATTTCTTCCTAACTGGAGACTTCATTTAAAATAGGCATTTAAAACTTTGAGAAAATGCAAGTCAATCTCCCATCCAAGAACAGTGACAACAAATGAAAGAAATACATTAATCATTGAGCAATCAAAGAGCTGCCATCACATTTAACTTCTTAGGCTGAAACATAAATGTTGAAATGGATTGAAATTATTACAATGTATCAGGAAAGTTTTCAATAGAGTACTCTGGCTGAAGTATAAGTTCTTATCACAGACATTTATATAGCCATCTAAAATGTAAGAATTAATAATATTTATTTACTTTTAAATGTATTGACACAATGTATCTGGGAAGACCTCTGCTAAGTCATTTTTAGCCACGGGTGTCAATGTGATTTAAAGTCCATTTTATAAGTTTACATATGTATCAGAGACCAGAGAGACCCTGACAGCTCTGACAACTTTGAAGTCTATTATTGAAGCAAAGTACCTATATGAAAATTAAAGGCATTTCTGCTAAGATAGTTTGTGCTTTCAAGAATTAAGGAAAGGGCAGTAGACTCTTCCACATTTTATTACATAGTTTTACCATTTCAAATGATTAAAATATAATATAAAAAATATAAAAAATTATGAAATCCAGATTATTAAATGTTTTCAAAATATAAGATATTTGTCCTTAAGTTTCAAAGCCATGTCCTTCAGCTGTATCCAGTGAGCAGCAGCATTGTGAATTAGATTGGAGTGTGAGAAAGGCAATAAAATTGTTCCATCAGACAGGACTAACAGGAGAGTTTGCTACTGAAGTTAGCAGTGCTGCTGCAGCTGACCTGTTATCTCTGACAGACAGGTACAGTTATGAGTTCAGTGGCCATACAGTGGCTGCTGTACCTGAGTTACTGAAATTCTTGTAAGGCAAATGAAAAGCATGGAGGAGCAGCTTCGGAGTATGAATCAGGATTTCTGAATTGACTCCACCTGATACTTCCATTCCCCTCTCCCTACAGAACTGTGGTGTAAGAATAAAGTGAACATGAGAAAGAACAGAGCTGAATGTTTCTGTGGGAGCCTGCAAAGAAAACATACAGATTAATACAATGATTTCACTTATTGAGTAGTTTCAGCATAATTACAGCTATATTAAGACTGTCATAGTGAGGCATCAACAGTGCCATCATAAAGCCTACATAAAAGGTGACTCATCAGAGCCCTGAAATTCAAGTGAAACACTTACTGTCACTCAAAATGCTTTAGGAAATGAAAGCCAATTTTTGCAGCCTAACAGGCTAACTCACTATGCTATTTTAATTATTTTTCATTCAGACAGATTTTTCTTGGCACATAGAACCAATGCATCAAGGAGAATTTCTTTTGAAAAACCACAGAGCAAGATGGTATCAACTGAGGATGCAAGAGTAAAAACAGAAAACAAAAAAAAAAAAAGAAAGGAGATGTCATCTAAGATTCTAAATACTGAAGATTTACAGGAAAGGGAACAAGGGAAAGAAGGAAAACCTGTATGCCTTTAAATTTATACACAGTCACTTAATAACTGGACGTATTTTGCTGGGAATGTGTCTGACAGAGAATTATGCAACAGTTACTTCTAAGCCTGTAAGTAAACTTACAAGCCATTCAAAAAAAAAAATCCATGTAACATTTCAGCAGTTATTTAGGATTCCAAAAGCATAAAATATGGGGGAAAAAAATTGACACATTTCCTTATATAGTGCAGAACACCATGTATATCATGTCTATGAGCATCCAGTCATCTGGGAGAAAAATACAGTGACTTCCAACTCAGTGGGACGTGACCTTTTCAGTGAGTGATCTCCAGCTCAACAGCAGGCAAGCCTCAGCAGCACTTCCCTCCTCCCTGCACCTCACTCCATACAGGAAATCCACTCTGGTTACTCCTTATGGAGACTCCAGGTGATTTTGCCTTGTTCTCACACGGGCTGAGAGTATTTTCAGCTAGGGAACTGTATGCATTCACCTCATAGAGCAGAAAAGCACAGGGAGATGGTCTTCCAGCTGATAGGGGAAAAAAATCAAACCTGCTTTATTTTAATGAAAAAAGATATTTTAACAATCATGTTCAGTCTATTTCCAATTTTCTTGATTGTTGGATAATGTGTATCTTTAAAACTTTTAGCAGAACACTGGAAATTCACCTTCCTGTTCCTACAGTAGGTGGGATTGGCTAATATAGGTAGAAAGATATTCCATCATAAACACATACATTTAGATATTATTTCAGCTTTGAATCAGCCTAATAATAGAATAATTTAGGAAACTGTACCAAGGTTTTGTGAATTTCATTTTGATAGCACAGAAAGCATTATGAGAAAACCTATGAAAACCCATGAGCTTTGGAGGAATAGACACATCCTTTACAGGCTCTCGAGCATCATGTTTAAGTGAAAATGAAAATTCTGTTTCAATAAAAGATAAAGTTTTTTAGTTCCATTCTTGTGCTTTTTTAAAATAGTGTAATCTGTAAAATTTAATCTATAAAGTTATACTGCTTAAGTATCGACATAATATAGCCAAATGGTCCATTAAACAAAATAAAGGAGGCTCATGTCCTTTCAATTATCAAAATCTGAAAAAAATACTAAATTTCAAAGTAATGTATTCTTATTTCAACAGAAATTTCCATTTTCCAATCAGTTCTTGAAAACATATTTCTCTAGCATTATCATACACCAGAGTTTACTTTCTTTCACATGACCTAAAACACTTTGTCTAAACGTGTAATTTTCAATACATTTACTTAACGTGCTTAACAGTTTGTCAAGGTCAGTAACACACTATCACCTCTGATGCTTTTTGAAATTATTCCTCATGATCCCTGTGTTATGAAAAAATACAAGGGAAAATAAATGGCTGAAAATTGTGATGCATAACGAATAACTGAGAAGCTGCTGACCATCAGTTTGCTTATTTGAGAAACACTGAGGTAAACTGCAATGAAGTGAAGCAGCTGCTAGAAGTAGCTGATGTAGTGGACAAATAATGGTGAATAATCTCCTATCCATAGCAAAGATTTTCAACGGGAAGTTTGTTCCTGAAGTATTTTCCTAAGAGCACAGTCCTTTTGAGTGATTCACACCATGACCCTCCCTCAGGACATTTAATACCAGACAGCACAGACTCTCTTCTGCTTAGGTGGGAACAGAGCATGGAACTACAACTGTGTGTGGAAATCACACCAGAGCAGGTATTCCTCCTGTGGGTGGCAAGGTACCTCCAGAGAGAGGGTTTTATAAATACTGAGCTTGTGAGATCTTCATTCCAGTCACACTGTTAATAATGCAGGGATGTAACCTACATAGTAACTGCTCCATGCAAAGCATCCTTCTTCCAAGCAACATCCCAGGATTAGACTGCGCTAGCCTACTCTAAAAATAAAGTCACCCATCATGTGGCCTTGCACCAGCTATGAGTAATCTGTTTTCTTCCATCTCCAGCTTTCCACTAACATGGCAGTTTGGAACACAAGTCTTTTCCTGAGCAGAAACTAAAATAGATGTTAAATGAGTGAGACTAGGGCCGGGAAAAATGCTTGCATTGCATTAAGGGTTGCCTTACAATGACACCTAAATGTATTTTCATGGAACTGCTCCTTCCAAATTCTATTGTAAAATAGAGCAAAGAGGTTTATGTTTTTGAAGTTACGTAACAAGAACCCAAAATAAAACATTCAGATACTCACTTATATTGTAAAAGCACAAGAAGCTTCAAGCAATAAAATAGCACAGCACTCTTAATTAGTTTTCAAGTGTTACATTTTTGCCGCCATAAAATGGGACAGAAACAGGAAAGCAGGAAAGCAAGAATGCTCTCCAGAGGACTATGTAAGGGTGTGAACAAAAATTTAGTCTCCAGAGCTCATGCTCTGCATCTTGTACTCAAACATTAATCTAAAAGGAAGCACACAGTGACAAACTACAGTGATTCTGACTGATGCAAATGCAGGCATATATCAGAAAAATCGGCATTTTACAGATGATATAAATAATAGAACTAATAGAACAAGAATGACAAAAGAAATTAAATATTTTTGAAAGTACACATATGTTTGACTTCCAGGAAAAAACCAAAACAAACCAGTTTGACAGCAAAGACCACGGAAATTTTTGTTTGGTTGTGGATTAGATCTTTCTTGTACTCTTATTAGTTATGGGACTCTGAGGACTTAATTAGTTGAAGTTAAAATTAATTCTGGTCTTTTTCTCTCTGTGCATAAGCAGAGGGGACATCTCAGAATATGTACTGACAGGTGGATAGGTTACTACACACTGTTCTCCAAAAGGCAAATGCTGCTTTATGCCCCTAGTACTCATCTCTAAAAAACACTTTCAGTCCAAAGAACATGGACAGAAAATATGCAAAGTATCTGGTTTTTACCTGGGAAGAGTTTGATGATTTGTTAAATAAAATATTTTCCACTTCCAACTCAAGGATTTTCCTCTTTCCTTAATCCTTCATAAAAACAGACACAAAAACACACACACACACACCTTAGGGCAGTCAAGTTCACCAGTACAGTGGTCATTTTTGCTTGGCTAAGCCTATGAGGGCAGGCTGCATTATTTGTTTTCTTTTGGAAATAACAAGGAAAAACCCAATGCTATCCATTACAAATCCTCATGGTAAATGTAACTCAGCCATAAACAAACTTATTGATGCAAAAAATCCTTTGATTGTCTGTGAGATTTAGTCACATCTTTACCTTAAGAGAAAAAAAGGCAACCAGACAACTTCCTAATGGAGCATATTTAAAAGAAATTATGGACTCAAAAATAATTTCCAGAACAAAAGAGAGATCTGATCTAAGGCGTGCTATCTCAAATTTGCATCAAAGCTCCCCCTGGGCTGCCATGAGCAGCCCGAGCTGGCACCATTCACACCTCTGTGGCTGGGAATGTCAGCTCACACTGACTGCAGCAGCATTGCAAGGGCTGTCTCTAGGAAAGGATGAGTTTTGTGTTTACCATATGTCAGCCATTATGCCCAAACTTGGCTTTTCAGAAAAGAAACACCTTTGTGACAATCAAAAGCTAAACTATCTGGAGCACAGGTTTTGTATGATCTTCACAAAAATAAGTAGTGAAAGAATAACAATTCAACACTAAAATGCTATGAATATCAGCTTCTTCAAATCCATGAATCTATTCTAGTTTCCTTTTGCATGTATTATAAATGAATTCATAGAGATACAAAAAAGATAATGTGGGAGGAAACAGGGCCGAGTTGCACCTATTTCCTCCTCTGATTTCAGCTGAACACTTGTCTTTTGTAAAGAAACAGCAACCACTAACCTAATGTGTGTGCATTCCCAAAGCATAAATGTAAGTTCCCTTTAAAGGTAAACAAAGAAACAGAAACAGCTTTTATCATCTAAAACATTTCCCCTTCTGTTTGAAGGTAACAATACAAAACAAAAAAGGTCAAACACCCCATTTCAGAATGTGGAATCAAAGCCATAAGTGGTAACAGCCAGGGTCAGAGAAGAGGCGTGGACATATAGACTCCAGGATTCTGTGATGACAAAGGGAGAATAAGCAAAAGGATTATTGTCTCTCACCTCTGAAACTAACTCTGAAATGGGCTATTTGTACATGGAAATACCCCAGTCAAGGATATGATGTACATTACTCCAGAAGGCCTGAAGATACCTTTGAAAATCTAAAAAAATCATTTAAAATCATTTAAACTGCCAGAACAGTTTGAGAACATCTCAAATGATTTAAAGCATCCCTCTGTCTCATTCCTCACCTTCTAGTCACCTGCCACTTTGTGCATTTGCCTCACACACTGAGGACTTGCTTCTGTGTTGGAATTAACATTTTTAAGAGAAAAAAAGGCATGAGATTCCTATAACCAACACTTATGGTGTACTCATCAGCATCTAAACTAGTCTACTAAACTTTCTTTTTTTGTCAGTGAAGAGACCTAGGAGAGAGATACGATAATTCACCTGAACTTTTAGACAGAGCTGAGATTAAAGAAAATCTCAGAGGTGACAGAAAATGAAGCACATGAAAACTACAGTCATCACACATTCACCACACCTCAGTCACCTCTCTTAGTCCATTTTCCTTCTTTGTCCCCCTTCCCCAGAGCTGGATGCACTCTCACCCTGACCTTCTCACATTTACAGGAACTTTGTCACAATACATCCCAGATACACAATAGAAGACGTTTTTTCATATCTAAATCTGTTTTTCTCTACTCCAAATCATTAAGGTCCAAAGAAAAATGGTAATTTTCTTGAAATGTAGGGTTCTCCAGACTAATATCAAAATTCCCTCCTCTAGGACTCCTGAAAGTAAGTCAACATTCTACATTTCATTAAAATATAAAGCTACATTTATGTATGGTGGCTCCCTCCCAAAGCCCAAGTGGGTCACACACCCCAGTGTCCAGCAGTGGCCACGGTCACTGACCACAAGCCCAAACTACTCCCATGTGTCTCTGCTGCTATTCCTGCTTTGCCTAAATAGTCCTATTTCTTCTGGATTCTTGGATCATGAAGGTCACACTACACAACATATTTATTCTGACAAAAGTGTAGAAATCTGGCATGAAGAGAGAGTGAACAGCAAGTTTGACAGTGATTGAATGTAACTGCTTTGAAGTTGCACCAGATTTAGACTGACTGTATCCTATAATATTTGGGAATGCGCTGTACAAAACTGCATTTTTTTTCTTCCTATTCATGTGGAAAAGAACATTTTAAAAACAAATCTGCATTTTTTTGGTATAGTATAGTAATAATCAGTACAATACAGTATAGTAATAATCTGAGTCCCTGAACACTTAGCATCAAAAAAATTCTTCCTTTTACAAAGCTCCTAAAGATCACTGAAATGAAACCTTTATGATAGGTCAGTAAACTTCAGATCAGTAAACACACACATGCCTTTGCCTCCAGTGAATATATTCCATTTTAAGAGCTGTGTTCATCCCATCTACAAATACAATTTAGTGTAAGCAGTCACATTTTATTTTCTCACTTTAAAAATGCCCAGAGATTACCTCTAATGTTTATGCTTTGATTTGATCGAATAAAAAGCTATTGGAAAAAGCTGGATACAAACATTTCCTGCAATTCTCAATAAAAACCATATTAGAGTTGGATATTTGATGCACCAAATTATCCTGACTGGAAACTTACTAAAATAGAAAAGATTATTTCTTACTAAATAAGAAAATAACTCTTGCACTGCATTTTTCTTTAAAGGGAATTCATTTCTGTTCTACACACTTAGTTAAAATTAATCACAAATGAAAATGTGGTGGCAATTAGTTTGCATTTCACTAACTGTATCCCTGACTTTATATGGAGAGGTGTTTTTTCACTACCCTGTAGTTGTTGAGGCAGGATTCATGCAGAGTGGCCACAATTCTTTCAGTATTTGTAAGTGGCTCTCCTGGCCCTCTAAATACCTACTACATGATTTTACTGTGTGAGCTTCAGCACTGTTGTCATAATCTGCAACTGAATCCTCAACATAATACTAGAATACAAGAATTACATGTTTTCAAACACTAAATTAGGTGTACTGCACACAGGACAACCTGGGGGACATGTGCAGTAAGGTGACAAAGTTGATGGCTCCAAATAGAGCCATTTGTGCACATTTTCTGCACAACAGAAATGCAACGGTTCAATTGTTTGTATAATACTGACAGTCTTGGAAAATTACTAAAGCACTCAAAAAACCCATAAAAATAGCTATTGCTGTATTTCTTCCCTACTGAGATTTAGGAAACATTCCCAGAGCTCCAGCTCCAGGATCTTAGACTGTTTAAGACAGGCAAGTTCATAAAATGGATGTAAAATATTTTGTTGCTACTTAAAATATAAAGCCGGAGGTGGAGAGCTGCAGTGGTATATCAGAAACCTGGGATGGACCAAGCAAGTGCCCCTGAACAGACCACTGAGATGTGCTTAAATGTTAAGCATTGGAGACTCAGGAGTGGCACAAATTTGCTGGTTCTGATTCACCTCTCCAAGACCAGCTGATGCTGTGAAGTTGCATAACGTGTGTGAAGCATGGAAGAGCTCAGTGACAGCCCCAGACAAGGGCAGGAGCAGCCTTTTCCTCTCTTCTGGCACAAACTCATGCCCTCAAGAGAAGCAGTGAGGAAGCAGCACTTGAAAGAGCCATGCCAAAGATCGCTGACGTGCAGAGGGAGCCAGGAGAGAGCCTGCATTCAGAGCTGACAGGACAGCACCAGCAGCACTAGCTCATGGCTGGGTAAGGCATTACTCTGAGTTAATTACCTGTGTTGTTGGCCCATTCTGACTCGTAAATAAATAAGGGCCAGATTAAATCCACCTGACTTTATGACTTTGGATAAAGGAGTTTCAGTGTGTTTGTAACTAGAGCACTCAGCAAAACCTTATCTATGCTTGTATAATCTCAAATTAAAAAAAAAACAAACCCAAAACTATTCTACATAGAAAACATTTCAGAGCTTTCAAAGTATATTTTTTTAAAAAACAAGAAACACTTAAGAAAAAAGAAACTTGAAACCATGAGAAAGTTAATAAGAAAACGTGAAAGCCTTCTACTTGTAATTCAAAATAAATGAGAACCTTCTTACTGCACCTCTTTAGTGTGCTGTTCCTACACTTCAGTTAGGCAAGGAATTTAGGGTTGAAAACCTAAGATTGCAGGAGACATAGGTAATCATTTTGGTATTATCCTTAATTTTCCTGACAATCATTGCAAGAAAGAGAAATGCAAGTAAAGGCTTTTTTTTATTCTCATTACAAACTCTATCTTTCTGAGGCAATATCAGAATTTGAATGACTCATATATTCTGTGAATGAGCATAATGAACACTACCACTCTGACACTTTCAATATGCTGTAATTTGATTTGTTGGCAATTCCTATTCCCTTCTGTTTATAACCTGCAGGAAACAGGTAAAATATCTAGCCAGTCAAAATAGTGAATATTTATAAGGCTCGACTTTATGGATTCATTTTACCTCTCCAGTATAGTGGAGAGCTTTACCTTATTATGCATTTTGAGAAACCATTATGAACATGCCCAAACAACAGCAATCTTTCCAAGAGCAGCCCTATTATGAGGTGAAATAGCTTCAGAGGAGAACTTTGCCATATGTTTAGCAAATCTCCCAAAAGTTTAAACTCTTCCACTTCGTAAAGCAGACACACGATTGCCAATGCCCCTTCCTTGGTACCGGGCTAAAATGAATTTTCACATTTGGAGTTTCTATCAGTTGTCCCAAGGCCAGGAGGAGAAGGCCAGGGGATGGGCTGTGGGTGAACCAGCTGCTGTAGGAAGGGTGCCCAGAAGTGTTGGATGGCAGAGGGACCAGTCTGTCCCCTCACGTGCCACCAGCCAGCAGGGTTCCATTGTCAGGATGACCCTGCTGTCCTCCAGATAAGGACTGACATCCACTCCTTCCATGGTGAGAGGGGCTCCCCCCATGATTCACATCTGACTCTGCTGGGTTGCAATGGCTGGACCATGTCTCTTCCATCAGTTATCCCAGCTCTGCCCTTGGTCTGCCACAAAATGAGGGAGACCTTTAATAATGGTTCCCTGAATCGAAATCGTTGATAGAGTCTGGCAAAATTAATATTTTAGGGCTCTTAATTCCCTTTTTAAATGGATTAAACAGAAAAGCCTCTAATTTTGTAACAAATACATGGAGTACAAGTCCATATGTTTATTGTCTACGCTTTCAGCAAATAAACAGACACATATCACACCTCTACTTTAGGAAACTTCTAGTCACACAATAATTATCTTAGTATGACTGCTCATGCAATGTGCTGCATGGCCAGCAGTAACACAGGGCTCTCCAGCCCCTCCACAAAGCACAAAGTAGCAACATGAGGTCTCCTCAACGTCTCTTTTTTTTCCTGAACCGGAAGAAAAAAAGAAATAGAATTGCTGGGCAGGGTGGTTTAGTCTCTGTCCTCCAGTGCTCTCTGTTGCAAATGCTGCCTTTTTGATAATTATTCCTTTCTATTAGTTTATAGTGATATCCATCCACCTATTTGTGTTTCACCTACTGGAGGATGGAAACAAACCTTTACTGCAAAACTTGCTTCTCTTCAGCTGTATCAAGACCTCTAATCCCAATTATTTCTGATATTTCAGATTTGCACAGCTAACTTTCATATGAAAATATTTTTTTTATGGCTTGATATCTTAGACAAAACATAGTTTTAAAAACTAAAGTGATTTTTTATATGTATTTTAAACGTTTAGGAAACAATTAGAATCCTCTTTTCTGAGACTCTTTTATAATCTGTACAGCAGTTTCAAACTGCTTTACTCCCTCTGAATTACACAATCACCTGAAATGCCACAACATTTTAAAATTATCTTTGTAATTTTTTTTAAGTGCTGTTTGAAACAACAAAAAAATGCCTCAGCAAGGAACAAGATGCAAGCATGCACATTAAGGATGAAATCACATCGATACATTTCATATACATGAAAAATTAATGCAAGATGAATGGTGAACACTGAATAAGTGGCTTTTTGCACAAAGACTTCCATGTCGTATTTCTGGCTGATGACAGAGGTCTATTAACAAAATTAAGTAACAACCTTGTAAGTCTATGAAATATTAATATATTAGGGAATAAAAGAAAGTAGGCTTCAGACAAAACAAAAATAACTCACCTAAGGCGAATGTGAGAAGGGTGAATTCATATATTTTTTATTGTAAAATACAAGAATCTGGTTCAGTGGTTTAAACAGAAATATATCTGGCCAGGGAGAGATAGTGCCAACCTAGATAAAGGACATGGGACTGAAGATAATTTTCTCTTTTTAAAAGGGCCATGAAACAATAGGGACAATTGACTTTGATCCCTGTTTTGAGAACTGGTTGAATCCAGTCCTCCTCTGACAGAGAAGCATCCAAATTTATGCTGAAGAAGTCACTGCAGGATAAAACATGAATTTTGTTGGATGTATATGAATGTACTTGGCCAAACTCTACTACATAGAGAGTTCTGAGCCACTGCAAAGGAGGTCAGCTTAGATATAAAGAACCCTCCCCTTTCAGTTTTACACTCTTGAGTTCAGAAAACAGTCCAGAATTTAGAACAACTGAGCAGGACAGCACAGGGAACTATCACGAAACAAAGGTGCATTACCAAGGGGTTTTTTTTGAGGATCAGAAGGATAAGTACAGGCAAACAAACACCTATTGAAAGCATGATATTAATGTACCTCTTTCACTAGTTAAAATATTACTTGAAAACACCTATTTTTCTTGTCTCATATCTGTCTGTGTATCCATCCATCCATCCATCCATCCATCCATCCATCCTTTCTTCATTTCAGTTCCAGGTCAAAATGAAACTCATTGCACACGGAGTGGCAGGGGAAACTGTGCTTTCCCTCTGGTGTTTAAGAGCTGATATCCTAGATTCATTAAAACTCACCAGAAATGTATGATGTGTTAAAGAAGTAATTGAAAATAAATATTATACTTATTTGAAATTAGAAACCACTTCACACTGTTAATTACTTAGGCAAGCTGTGTATTTTTACACTTGCAATCACTCATAGAGATGAGATTACTGCTAAAGCAGACTCAAAATAAATATACATGCCAATAGATGCCAAAAAAAAATAGAAGAATGTTTTCCTCTAACAACTTGAAGATATTGATTTGTGAAGAAGAAAACCAGTCCCCCTAAACTCCCGGGATTAATAAAGAATAAGAGCAATTTACCACGCAGGGCAACATATTAAAATCTAAAAATGAACTCTGGAAAAAGTTTTTTTTTAAAAATACAGGATAAATGGAACAGAATGCAAGAATGAAATGACTGGTGGTGTTACTCAGATAATGGCAGGACAATGTGATTATCGCATGATTAAAATGGGTCACTATCAAATAAAATTTCCCTGTGATGTATTAAAGATAGCCACCCTTTCTTTACAATTGCATAAAACAAAAAATAAACGTGTCAAGGATGGATTCTCACTGAACTTCGTAAGAGTGTCTTCCTTTAAATAAGAGTAGAACATCTTCAGATTTATTTAAGAGGACACAAAAGCAAGATTTTATGAGCTTCAGTGGGCACATTTTATATGTTTACATGAACTCCAGCACACGAAATCTTTAAATCAAGATCACAGGTAATATGGCCAAAAGCAATTTCACAACTTTTGCAATCATGGCCTGATGACACCAAAAGTGTTCTTGCAATTAAAAATACAAGTTTTCCAAAAGTCACAATGATTTATGGGCTGAATCATTTGGCTGTCCCTGGAAAACTTTTAGAGCATGGCTTATAAAATTATATATTTTGATGCAGTAAGAAAGAATTACGAGATGAATTTTTAATGTCTCTTTAGTGCAGGGCATGGAGGTAAGGAGAATATTCCTTCCTACACTTACTTCTCTGATTTCTTATGCCAGTCACAGAAGGATTCTGCAAGGTCTCCATAAAAAATTACAGAGTAGATGTTGCTGTTGCCTGCATTTTAGATTGATTATCCTGCAGCTTTGCTACCTCTGTAATTCAGGAAGTGTTTGAATGAGTACTCAGGTAAAGATGTTTTCAGAATATGTAAGGTCTTTACTACTTTCAGATGTGTGACACATCAGCATGGTGTAAGTGGTAACATTCACCTCAAAATTCCATGCATCTCTGGGTCTTTAGCAAGCTAGGAAAACTTACAGCTTTCACCTTGAAATTTAAAAATACTTCCATTGCTTGTTTGCTTTCCCCAACTGAATAAAGTAGCATCCTATTGGAAAGGTCAAAAAGAATGTGACACCTGTTTTACTGTTTCAGAAGATGACCATAATACTCACTGTGTACAGTAATGACCTTGGATATGGTTGATTCAATTTTATTACACTGGCCAGTGACCCAACTTTGTTAATTATCACCACTATAGCATTTTTCTTCAACAGAAATTAAATTAGAATAACTTTGATAACAAAGGAAATGTCAGTCATATATTCTAACTTTTCACTGATAATTCTGTAACAAGATTCAGGGAATTAAATGTTATGAGGAAAAAATCTTAATGTTTATATAAATTCTGCACAGAGAAGTCCTTCTTTATACACTAAATGGCTTTCTATGAAAAAATGAGCTTTGTATTAGCTCTTTGACAAAAACAAGCCCAAAACTTGGTTGTTTCAGACCACGGATTGCACAATAATTGTCTTGAACAATTATTATTACACATGCTGTCACTGAATGAAAAATGAGGTGTATATCCTGGACATTGCATTGGCAACTGCCACCTCTCCTCAGAGCTCCACAGCAGCATCTCCTATTCCTATTTACACCTCTGTGACAGATAGAGCAGCAACTCCCACCCACAGGCCACAGCTGCAGAGCAGACCAAAGGCAGTGCCCAGGTTGCTCTTTGAGCAGGAGACCCACAGGTTCATTTACACCTGTATAAATTGTGCTCCAAGCCAACTGCACACAGTGTCCTTTCCGTGCCAACAAACTTCGATAAATGGTGCTGTGATCTTCCTACATGTTGGTAATATAAAATGTTATAAACTACATTTGAAGTGCTGTTGTCCTTTACTTTTTTCTCCTTTTTGTATTAATGCTGGCTACCAATGGTAAGAGAGCATAAGAACAAAGAAAAACAAACTAAAGGGAGCTCTTACAACAGCAAATATTCAAACATCAGAAGTTTTTATTACTGTGATTTTAATTTGTTCTGGGCTTCAAAGTTATGACCCATTTAGAAATTCCCACTGAAATACAGTGGTTTTGGTTTCACTAAATTATTACCCAATTTCAGAAGCTGCACCTGAAATTATTAGATACAAAAGTCTGCAATACTAGTATAGAGTAACCCACACATTTTGACAAGAATTTTGCCAGAAGTCTATAATTTCTCTTCCTAGCCTGAAATCACTATTTGAGTAACTGAAGTTTTTTACACAGCATTCCCCAGACAGAAGATGAGATTCCAGTTGGAGCTTCCTGACCTTCCTTGCTCAGTTCAAAGGACTTCCCAGTAGCACCAAACCTGTTACTTTTTCAGTTCCCAGCACTTCCTGACTTCCAGACTCAAGTAGCAAACACAGTGCTTGGCAGTGACTGCATCTTGAATTTTATTTGAAAACCGTTCTTAGATTGAGATTTCAGAGAAATTAATGATCTAATAGAGAAATATTTTAAACAATTCCCAGACAAAAGCACCCTATTGTGTTGGGAACCCAGCTCCAAGAGTTTCGAATAACTGGGGGAAAAAGCAAACATAGTCCAATATTTCAGTTCCAATATTTTCACCACCTATGTATAAACATTTATTTATTTATTTGTTTGTTTATTTACTGATGGGACAAAGCCATCAACCAGATGGCCCCAGCTCACTGCTCTTGCCCAGCAACACTCACTCCAGTCAGAGAGAAGCAGGGCTGAAGCAGGGGAGAGGCACCTCCCACTGAAAAGGTGCTCTTGACACAGCGGGACAGGGGGCTGCACCCAGAGCACCAGCACTGCTTTTTGAAGCACAACTTCTAGTGAGTGAATCCAGTCCAAAAGGGCACTTAAAAATCCAGTTTAAATCTGTAATCTACAATTAACTCCAGTTACTCACAGCTGCAGTGTTCGATAGCAACACACCCCGCTTGACTTGCCTTGGCAACCAGAAAGTGACAGGGTTTGTAGCATTTTCTGTTCATTACATGAAAATTAATAATTATTCTCTAACATTTCCCCTGAGACTGGTAATTTTCAGGTGCCATCTAATAAATGAATCATTCTGGTTAGCTGAAACATCTCAATTGTTCATTCCAACTTGGCAAGCTCAGCATTATCACCAACGCACGAGCCCTGTAAAACTCAACCACCATGGCAAATAGCAACTCCAGATGCACACTCAACACTGTAATTAAGCCATACAATGAGGAAGTTCCAGCTATCTGTATTTCCTCTAGAATATTCTACACTGACTGCAGTGCTGTTTAAATTATTACTGATTTATGTAATCCTGTGTTGGGTACAAAGTTCTGCTTAGAGCAGGGGATAGCAGATTTCTTCTTTACCAGTGTCAGACCACTTAGAGAGATAATAAAGAACTAAGGGATGGATGGATATTGCACAGATGTTTTTCCTTTCACTGTCATTTACTGACAAAAATCAAAATTTAAAATAATCAGCAACATCAGGAGTAAGATGCATGTTACAATGACAAAAACCAGCAGAAGTACATGCAACAGACTGTAAGTGAAGAGCAAATTCCTTCCTAGTGGACATTATTTTATACACAGAAAACGCATTTTGAAAGTACCGACACAATTCAAACTAACTGTACCAGATATCAGCACAGCTTTTACTCTAGAAGTTATGCAAATATTGAGGAGGGTTTTCATTAAAAAATTCAGCTTAACTTCAAGCACAGCTAACAATCTTTAGCAGTTACATTTACATGCAAAATAGTGAATTGCAACATGCAGAATAACTGGTTTTTAATTATGTCTGAAAAAACATATTTTTATTCGCCTTTATTTGATACATCACAGAGTCGTAGTGAAGAACAGTAAGAGACACATGCACCTTCAGTACACATTTAAAATATTAATTGCAAAGCACAGCATATTTGGCAACTCCTTCACTGCTACTTCCACTCAAGTGTAAAACAACATTACTGTGAATTCTGATGCACTATAGTCTTTCCACCTCAGGCAATGATCTTAAACCTCATTAGCTGAGTAGGTCTGAGTGGGATCAGGACTGAAAATGTGCAAAGAGTCAAACCTGGAGGATATTTGTGCGTGAGAAGAATCCAAGCACGCAAACAGAACATTCATCTGCACATCTCTAATCCTCTCATTAGATACAAGAACCTGCACTTCTTTCACACACCAGAGCAAACACCCTGCTGAGACTGTTCCCCCGAGATTTCTTGAATCAATTGTTCTGGTTTGGATTTTTTGTTCTATTAAACATGATTTCACATGGTACATACGTACATTGACTTTGAACAGTCTTTGTTCACTCAAAAGCACTCTCTCGCTTTCTCTGCAATGCCCTGTGATGAAATAAAGTGAATAATGTAAAGGCAAAGCCATAAATGAGCTGGACTGGAGATTCTCTCAGAATATTCCAAATCAGACAAGACTTCCTGTGCACTGCTGCAATCAGATTACCAGGAGTTAACTAACAGCTGTTTCCCACATCAGCTTTACCATGATTTTGTCCAGAACAGCTGTCACTTTACCTCACCTGTACTTACCCTAATCACCACATTTATGGGATTTTAATATTAGCAGTCATTCAGAAGACTTTTGAACCCATGCACAATACCTCATTTGATTAAAAATCTGCACTACTCATTCAGAAAGCTCAATTTCTAGAGATAATTATTCTTTTTTCAGTGTAAGCTACCTAGACCTGCAATTCAAAATTTTCTAACTTCATACTAAGTTATTTCTAATTTCTATTTCTAATAACACATTAGTTCTTTATTTGTCAAAATCAAGAAATTTTCATTATTTCTGCATGATATATAGTTTCTCTCTTCTTCTCAATTATTTAAAAAAAATATATATTTTTAGCCTTGCTTCCAGCGTTCTCTGCCAAACTTAGCTATGATTAAACCCATGCCATTTTTAGAATTTCACTGCTGCCAAACTGTTTGTAACAAAAACTACAGCAATTCATATTTGTTCCTTTTTAGTTACACTCTGATACCATTTAGCACTTGCCCATTGCATAATATGCAGTGCTCTCAGCTTTTGCATTTTTATCTATTTATGTTCATCCTCATTACTCCCTTGTTGATTAACTTCCCTTTTTAATCATATTTTTTTAATCCAAAGGAGTTCTCTTTCACGATTAATGAGTTGTATTCTTTGGCATCTAATGAATCAGACTTGCACAGTTCCAATTATCATTGGTGTTCTTGTTTCAGCATTTCCTCCCACTCCATTCTCTCCTAACTGCTTTCAAATCCCCATACATATATTTATATATTAAACTGAGAAATATGCCACGTTTACTCTGTGACACTGACTATACTGTGTTTTTACATATCAAACAGAACTACCATCATCACTTTTAGTTCACTGATCAGTGACTTAACAGTGGCACAGCAAATGAGGGTCTATGTTAAGGAAGCTGTTTTTTGCATAAAACACTAACTAAAGACTTCATACAATACCTGTGACATCATCAGTCCTTTCCTCATTCCTAAGAGGAATAAAAACACGGGAATCAATATATGGAGAAGTGTGCTACACTTGTTCTACTCCTCTTCCAAGGCAGGATATGGGGGGAGAAGAAAATCATGTGGTCCACAAGAAATAGCACCCAGCTCAAAAGGTGAGCTGAGGAAAAAGGTTCCCCAGGAACAAACTGCTGAGCTGAGCTAGAAACTGCTTTTCATGTTTTGAGAGCTGAGATAGAGTCACATAAATTGTGCTTCTTGGAAACTCCCCCAATGCATGCTTTCGGTGTAAAGTTTGGATTCTTAGCAAGGAATTCTCTCAGCCTTATTTTGTTTTCAATATTGAAAAAATATTGAAAAAGAGGGGGGAAAATTAAAATCAGCTAGACAGGAAACTTTTACTAAAGTAATTGTTCTTCATGTTTTCATAGAGGTACAGGTATGCTCATATATTTCACAGGATTCTCTGAGGTGGAAGGGACCCAGAGAGATCATCACATCCAGCTGCAAGGTGAATGGCCCACACACGGATCGAGCCCACAACCTTGGTGTTATTGCACCATGCTCTGACCAGCTGGGCTAATCTTGGGGTCACTGCAAGGGGACCTCTTTTAATTTACAGAGAGGAAAAGCACATTATTACTGAACTAAATTTCCTGGAGGTTTATCTTAGGTTCTGTATTCCTCAGGTGCTAGATCTCGTTTTGCACACACTTAAAATCAAAGTGTGTGTTCTGTGAGCAGAGGCTGTGCCTCAGCGATGAGGAAAGT
The DNA here is from genome assembly GCA_026261815.1 of Monarcha castaneiventris obscurior. Classification (NCBI taxonomy): domain Eukaryota; kingdom Metazoa; phylum Chordata; class Aves; order Passeriformes; family Monarchidae; genus Monarcha; species Monarcha castaneiventris. The sequence continues at coordinate 25,869,123 of JAMPIT010000886.1, read as the reverse complement.
AAAATGTGCATGCAGGGATGTACACCAGCCATCGATGAGTCAATTTTACAAACACTATGTGGAAAGGGATGGTTTATGCCATATCACCAAAATAATTTACACATGCTTATTCCCCCTTCTATGAATAAGGCTTTCAAGTGTCCAAATCACTGCTGAAAAGAAAATTGGCTACCCTTGAAAAATGTTATTGTGTATATGGTAATAATAGTGTTCCCAAAAGTTGATAAAATACGGATTTAATTATGCAGGTTCTCGTACATCAGTAACTTGCATGTGGGTAAGCTCTCTGCATAATAATATACATACATAATATACATTGATAATACACAATTATAATTGAATGCTTGTAATTATTTTCAGGATCAAAGCCCTTATTAAAAATTCAAATTAAATTGTTATAATGGTAGTAGTCATGATGGACTTACATGTGGATATAATGAAATTAAGCCCTGTAATAAGTGGGATGTTTTGCATCTACAATTAGATAATCTTAAAAATGATCAGTGTAGGGCTGACAAGTGCTAAAAGAAAAGAGATTAAATTGTGATGATATTACTAACATTTAGTAGTGAAATAGCAAAAATAACAAAACTCAAGCCGCAGTATTTCTTAGGAGACACAGTGAACCTACCAAATTACCAAAGTGATAGAAAACCTGAAGGCATGGGATGGTTGGCTGTCTCTGGGCTAATGACCTGAAACTAATCTCTGGCTAATGACCAAATCAAGGCACTGCAGCAAGGAAGGAGCTCATCCAGCCTGTGGGCTGGCAGCCCAGCTTCTGCAGCCCTCCAGGCCAGCCTGCACAGTGCACTGGGGGGACTGTGCCCAGCTAAACTGGAACTTGTACCTAAGATGAACTGCTTGTTCTTATTCCCTGCACTCTGTACATTTTCCATTTCATTGCTACACTCAAAGGATTTAACAGGTTTTGCTTCAATATTGCCACATCAGCGTTAAGATCACTGAATAACTTCGGCTCTATGGAAACAGGGGTGTGCTCATAAAAAAATATTTCCAGTGCAGAAGATTGAGACTAAGAAATATTCCCAACTGATGTGTTATAGAAACTCTGCAAGGGAAGTTATACGCAGACTGAATTCAGTGTCAGTAATCCAGAAGGCAAAAATATGTCAGAGCATTTGAGCTGTGGTATCACTGACGCACCACCCTCTCCCTGTTAGGAACCTGGACTTCCATGTCCTATTTAAATCACATGCTCCTCAGAAGCAGGGCTCTGAGATGCTCAGAGTGCACTAAATTTAAAGACCACTTCTGTAAAGAAGCTCCAGACATGTTTCTTTGTTCCTAGGGATAAAGTAACACTTCCCAAACTCTTATTTCATTTTAACTGAGACAGCAACAATGCCTAGTTTGTGCTTAAGGCCAAATATACTGGTACTAGTACTAGCAGTAGATTAATCATAGAATTGCTTTAAAAATAATGAACTATTTCTAGCATTAAAATGCTATAAAAGGTGAAATGGCCATAGCAGAGTGATGCACAGATGACATGAAAGATTCCAGCCTGTGCTCGATGCTCCGAGAGGGCTCGGGCTGCAGAAAGCCCAGGGCATGTCCACAGGCATTGGAAGCACCTGGAGCATCCCCCAGGCTGTGGGGTTCAAAAGACAGGGATGGCTGACAGCCCTTCTGCATTAGAAACTGAGGAAGAGCTTTTGAAATCTGGAACTGTAAGAAGTCACAGAAACACAGGGAAGAAACTACTGACACGAATACCACCAAAGACAGGCAAAACCAATGCTCAGATTTGTTTTCTGGCTTAGTAATAAGGATTAACATTTGTTTTGTGGAAAACAAAGGTTAAAGACACTTAAAGCTACCACTTGGGTATAACCAGTTTGCTTAAGAAGATTATACATTGCAATTTGTTTTAAAATTTCAAGCATGCTTAAGAACATAAGCCTATAAACTAAGCTGGGTCCACCAGGGAGAACTGGAGAACTGTTTCTAAACAAGATACACATTGTAACATTCACCCAGATCTTAGGAATTTATGTTTGTTATCTAGTTCATGCTGTATTTCAAAGAGGATCCACCATCAGGACCAGGAAACAAATGAAAGTGCAAATGAAATGACCTCATAAAACCTACAAAAAATCATGGCAAATTCCAACTTTATTTATACAGCAATTTGTCAGGTTCAGCATTGCTAACACTGTGTCACTGCTGCATCCTCCTAAAAGCATGGCAGCACAGCAAATGTTTCCTTAACAACAGCAGTCTAGAGCTTTTGCTTCGTTATAAAGTAAAGCTCTTGATCATTATTACTTAGATAAAAACTTTAAAAGTGTATAATGGATTATTTGTGTAGTATAAAATGTCTTACTTGGTAGTTTCCTGTAATAGCTTGCCCATGCATTAATTTCTTGAATCTATAAAAATTGTGTCTAGGTTATTTTTCCTGTAGCTTTCTCTTAAATATTATTCACTCAACACACACATTTATTTTCTTCATAAGGTTCTTACTAAAACCTGTTTTACTTAATCCTCCCTGGTGCAGAGAAACAGCTTCCACAGCTAGTTCTTGCTAAGGGGGGATGGAAAACAAAAGACATTTTTGTTGTACTCTTCACATGTTTTGGATTTTTTTCACCTTCAAAAAGCATGGCTGAAAATAAATAAATGAATGAATAAATAAATAAATAAATAAATAAATAAATGTTTGTACATAGGTGGTGAAAATAGTGGAACTGAAATATCGGGTTATGCTTATGCTCATTGACTTTTGAAGCAACTAACTGTTCCCCAGTCAATATTCAACACATAGCTACAGTTAAGAAACAAAGTGCTTAAATTAGATTATAACTATGGGAACACCCCAAAATGAGGGCTGAGCCTTCCTCACAAACAGTCCTGCATAATTGACAGCTACATAGTTCTTTTAACTCTATCAATCTATAAAAATAAAGCCACTTTGTGCCATGACTGCTGTTTCTGATGACATTGGAAATGTGCCTTTTAATTCTCAGCTAAAAGTAAAATTCAAGGCAACTCTTAGCTTTAAGTTCAAATAATAGCAAAATGTAGAACAGATTAAGGGAAAAAAAAAGAAAACAAAATAAGATTAGCCCAGTTTTATTTAGCACCTAGAGAGGGCAGGAAACATGAGGAAAAGCAGGTTCCTTTTCCTCAGGCTCTATTTATCTAGGTATTGATTAGCACACGTTCTGTCTGCTCAGACATGCTGGGAACATTCGCCTTCTCATTGTGCAGTGCAGAAAGGAACTACTGAAGAAGAATTTGGGGATTAATCAGTGTGTTAATTGAGGTTATCTAGATAATGACAGATGGGAAGAACATACTAAGCAAGTCACTGTGGCAGTCATACTCATCTGTTAAAACCAAAATTAATGGATACACCAACTTAAGTTCACTTGCTCATTGATTTTTATCCAGCTGCAGTGGACTATAAAAGAGCTATCAGGGAAAGCTATCCATTAGCTGTCAACTCAGAATGCCTTAAGAAGCAATTGCTAATCCTCCAATGATATCTCACTAAATCCTAATCTCTACAAATTGTTCTTGGAAGAAGCATTACACTGGTCATCAAACCAGGTTTTTAATGCTTCTTAAGGCTTACTCAACCTGTAACCCTTTAGAGATAATACAAAGTACTAAAATATTCAAAAGCAGATAAAAGAAATAAATCAGATGGGTATTGTCAACTGCAGGTCTTCAACCTCCTGCAGTTTTGTGTGCTATGAAATAAAAACAACATAGGAAAATGGACTATTATAATAATAAAATAAAAAAGTCCTACCATTCATAAAAATTAAGATACTACCTTTTGTTTCAAATTTGCTTTACGGTACAATCTCCTATTATGAAAGGGTATAAAACACTTATTAAGTGGTGGAGATAGATTCATTAAAATTTCAGCGCTCATATCATTCCAAAAAATACTAAATAAAGACACATTATTTTTCTCACCTTATTAGAATCTTGATTGTCTCATCTAGAACTACATGATGCAACCACTAAAGTGAGTACAGCTACACCAGGATGAAGATTATATAAATTAACAGGTTCTAAGACTGACAGCATTAGGAAAGGAGAAAACAGTGATGGAGCTTGGAAAAAATAGAGAATAAGGACATTGATTTCATTAAATAACTGCAAAATTGTTAAAATCTCTCTCATATGTAGCTTAAAGGAAGGAAATCTTTTTGCTTCCCAGTGCCACAGAAGTGGTTCACTTGAAGATTTTGGATTAGACTTCTGGAGAGAGCAGAGAGAGAAAAATTACTGATTTCAGATAATCTAAAAAACTCTAAGTTCTTCAGCTGGGACAAGCACAAGGTATGATGTGTAAGCAGAAATCATCAACCACACAGCACAGAAAACAAATGGCTGGCAGACACAAAAACAGCAAGACAGCCCAAAATAAAATTATTTAAAAAAAAAAAAGCAAACTGATCAAAGGTGTCATCTACTCCATCTGTGCACCTTACAAAGAACAACAAAAGGAGAGTCATATTAGACCTTAGGAAACCTTTCAAACATTCAGTAGGTAAGGACTGCAAAACACTGGAATAGAATGGTCTTTGTGGAAGCAAAGGAAAGTTGGAAGCCACACACTTCCGTGTGAAGTGCAATCTTAAGTCAGACCAGCTCTGAAAACATCTTCTGTCTATAAAAGGCAACTGAGGAAGAAGGTTTCACAGTAAAAAATACGTAAGTGGGCATACAGATTGGTTGGCAAAAATAATTTTTTAACATGCAACATTATAGACCCAAGCTAACCAAACTAAATTAATATTTTACCAGCATTCTGCATTTTCAGACACCATTTTGGGCAAATTAAGGAAGTTTTGAAATGTGATTCCTTTGTTAAAGAAGTATTGAAAGGAATATGCTAAAGGTAACAATGTCACAGAATTCTTCACAAATCTGAAAATAATTTTTATTTACATTGCGTCTACTATTTGGTGAAGTACATCAAGAACTAAAGATAGGCAAATGTTTCTAATAAAGAAAAAGAATGGAGGCTAAATCCAGATGACATTTTTGGCAGTGATGACTGGCACTGAACGGGGCTGTGGGATAGATGCAATAGGGAGAGATGCACGGAATTCCCTCATTGATGTACAGCAAGAGTTTTACTGCATGTGACCTCTGCAAAAACAAATGCATTCATCCATACAGGAACATGCTGTCCAACTGCAAATTGAAAAGGATCCCATATCATCATAAACAGAATATGGTGCCACCTAATACACAGTAAGAGGTTCTGTTTTTTCAAATGCTGTTTTGTCCTTTTAAATACAATATCGTTCTATCTTCTCCTAAATGTTGAGAAATACGAAGAAAACGCAAAAGGCTTTTTCTTTCAAATGGTTTTATTCTTCATTTAATTACCCGCTCAGGGGAATAAAGCCCCTGCAAATTAACTGATCAAAATAAAGCTTAGTTAGTATCATATCTGAGGAACAAAGGCAACCTACTGTATTTCTGAAAGTTCTTTCACAGTGCATTGCAATATTTATTTAAATAGTAATTTCTGTAGATTAGCAAGAATTTCAAATTCAGAGGCAGAAAGTGTCAAAAAGGTGCTAAATTATAAAAATAAATACTCCGGGAAGTTTAAATTATTCTCGAGGAAGCAGAAGAGACTCATAAAGCCCAGACAGCATAATTTTAAATGAAAAATGGAAAAGTCATGGCACAGTGAAGACATCTGCCATTCAGAATACACATCCCCTCCACCCAAATTTATTATTCTATTAGAATGCCAAAGTACCAGATAATGATCTAAAGTGAAGAGACGCAATTAAAAAAAATAGCTGGATAACTATTAAAAAATAGAAACTTTTTCTTGATTGAAAATAGAGACCTATACCCACAAATACAAATTGCCAAAGAGAAAGAGCAGTGGTATGTATATCCCAAAGAAGTTGTGTACTACCAAGGAGCAGGGGAATTAAAGTGAATTAAGGACCCATATGTTGAGGAGAGGACAGTATGATTTAGCCTCCTGTCTCAGTGATGTCTGGGGCCCACATCAGACAAATCCAGCAGCTGTAAACCCAATGTATTGTAAAGGAAAGGAAGAGCAAAAGTGGCAAAACATGGGAAATCATATCAAAGCATCGTTGGCATTCTCTCCAAATGAAGAACTTGTCTTCCTAAGGAAAAAACCATCGGGAAACTGATCCTTCGTCAGTCAGACTGTTCTGACTGCTCCTCAGCCAACAAATCATTCATTTAATTGGAGCTACAGCTCTCCTGTGGTCATGGTCAGGCACAAGGAACAGGCAAGAGCCATGAAGGAGAAGGACTCTCTTACTGGAAGGGCCGATGACAGGAATTCATGTTCTTAAGCACCATGCAGTGCTTAGGAAAATGCCAGGTTTAGGCAAAATGTCCATACCCAGAATGTAATTTAAGGAACCAAAACACAGAATTTGGAAGATAGACCTATACTGCTGTGAGAAAATACAAATTTCTAGGGATGATTTTCAAATATTTTATTCGTCTGTGTAACAGAAAATACACTCTTACTGTGGGGGGTTATTTAAAAACTAGTCACTTAAATGTGATCATGTTTCCCAGTGATCATGGGAAAACTATCAGTCAGGAACTTGAACATTGCTAAAGGTGAAATAAATCTTCAAAGTCTTCCTCATGTAATCGGGAATGACTCAGAAGAGAGTGGATAACTTGACAACTTTCTACCTGACTGATGCAAGCAAATACAGAAAATTCTACTCCACTGTGGCCACTTAAAAGATCACAGAACACAGTAAATGGAAAAATGAGATTGTATTCTTGCAGGCTATTATTTTGTTGTTTCTAGCAGCAACAGCTGCTTCTTGGAACAGCAAGAAAAGGATATCAGACAACCAGTTTTGACTCAGTTTTCACAGAAAAACAGAAGCGAATTCAAAACACGAGAGTATGATGCAGCTCAGTTATGACAGAAAAGAGGGATGACAAGAAAAACAACAGCCATTTCAAAAGCTTTTCAAAAGACTTGGGAAGTTGGAAGAAAGGAAAATGGAAGGAAATTAAATGGAAGGGGGAAAGCCTAAGAATATAAAATGTAAGCATTTCAAATAATATTGTAATAAAACCCAGGAGGGTGTGGAGTTCTTCCTCTCCCTGAAAGCAAGAGAACACAACAGGGGAAGACAGCAAGTGAAATGACAATACAGCCTTTCTAAAATAAAATCTATCCTGAGCAAATGATTCAGAAAACCAAGAGAATTTTAAAAGCTATTAGGTAAAGGCAATAAATAAAGTATTTAAGTGTATCAGTAACAGGAAGGTTATGAAAGAATCAGATGTTCTGCTAAAAGATCAGGCATCAATTATGGATACTGCAGATAAATTACTTCTGTGCATTGATCTTTAGTGCAGAATATGATGGAGAAACATCTCCTACAAACTTTATATTTCCAGTAGGAACCACTTATAGAGAAAATGAAGCACTTATATAAAAGAAGCATCATGGAAAGATTCTAGAAGATTACTTTCTAAAGCCCATTGCAAATTCCAGGGCACTAGGCAAAAAAAGAAAATATAATCTGATAAAAAACCCAAAGCCATAACAAAGGAATAATCAGAAACAGGTGTGAAACTGTGCCTCTGACTCTCACAAAGGGGGACGAAGATATCCCAAATATTTCTCTCCTCAAAGAGTTTAATAAGATTTTCTTAGTAGAAAAGACCTATAAGAATTAAGCAAGTTTTGAATACAATCAAGTTATTATCTGCTTAATAAGAAACAAGTATCAAATTTATGTTTTGCAGTTGCCTACATCATTTTTTTCATCCTAATCAGCAAGTGGCAGAGAAATGAAAACTGAGGAGAGTCACATGGAACTTGGCGAGAATCAAACAAGACACAATGCTACCATCAGACTTCCACAGTAACTTCAAAAGACATTCTGAATTCAGAGTTATTTCCTTAATAGGTAGAATTTTAAAAGATAGGGCTGCCCTTCATGATAATTTTTTTTTTTCAAAAACTCTCATTTTGGATGAAATAATACTAAAAGGAAAACAAGAATTATGTGAGCAGGTTAAGGTGCACACATCCTTTTGGGGACAATTCATTGAGACATGAGAGCTTTTCAACAAGGTTCCAGGGTGGCGAACACTGAGGTGATGAGGATGATAACAATAAAATGCTCATTCAACACAGAGTGCAGAGGCAGCATGGACAAAACAACAGGCTCAACTGGCTAGGAAATCTTTTTGTTTGGGAAATTGATAAGATCCAGTGAAATATCCTGTCATATGCACAATTCTTTCTCTAGCCCGTAGTAACTCCTTCTCTTTGATAGTACCACCCATTCCAGGAGAATCCCTGGGAGAAGCACCACAGGATCCTGTGCTGCCGAGCACAACAGGAATTGTTCCCAGACTACATCACCTGATTGTGGGCACAGCTCATCATCCTGGGGCAATTTCCTTCTTAGCTCTTCAATAATTCACCTGCTGGCAGGAGCCTTATCATAATAAATTAGGCCTAAGAGAAAGCACGCTAAATATTCCCACAACAAACAGTTCCACTGGCTTTTCCATTCTCCTGAGCTTCTAAATCTGTCCCTCTCATTTCCTCTCAGAGTAAGACCTCTGCTCCCACCTCTGCTGCCCTGCTCTCTCTGGGTATTTCCGGAAGAGCTTAACTGAACAGCAGCCCAGAACACTGGAAGCAGCATTCCCAATTCCACTGCATCAGCAAAGCACAGCAGCACAGCATACATCAAAGCAATGAAATGAGGAAAGACAGCTCCTGTTAGGTTTATTATGTACATACCCTCCAAATAATACATCACTCAGGAATAACTGATGCACGTCCCTATTGAAAAGGTTCTACAGAACCCGTCAGTGAAATTTCTATATTGTTATGATGGTCTGTGCTTTGAGAAGCAAATATAGCAGAATATTTTAAATTTCATACCTATTGCAAGTTGAAGCCCAGACCTACAGTTAATTTTCAAGACATTTAGTACCAAATCCTCCTTTGATCACGTCTTGATTTCATGTAAAAACTCCACGTATACCACAAGTTGGGTTTTTTAAGGGTTTTTTTACAAAACTATCTAAAGATCTACAAATCACCCTTTCTGTGGTACACTTCCCAGTGACTCTGCACACTAGTTACACAATCAACTGTTTAGCTCCATGAGAAGTCAGGCCTTTCGTAGAGTTTCCCATAGTTTACAGAAAGAGTACCTGAGACTCTGGAGAACTGTAATTTTTTTTTTACAAATCAAGACTGACAGAGAACCATGCAAAATATAAAATATAAAAACATTGTCAAAACCCTTCCACACAGATTTTAGCCCACCAGTCAGTAAAAAGGACCAGGCATGACTGTTCCAGACTGGTAGAGTTTCAATGTGTCCCATGTCAGGCCATTTGCAGACTTCCTGCAGGAAACCCCATAACTGCCTGGGAAACAGATATCCCACCTTGTGGGGTACACACCATATACTCTGGGCATAAAAAGGATGCCAATCTCATTGTTAACATCACAGATCTATTCAGTTACTACTCCTCCTTGTTTTCAACCCATTTCATTATCCTATTTGCAATTGAAATATTCCCAGCTCTCCATTCCAAACAGCAGATTGTGCCACTTAATGGCAATTAAATGCCCTCAAGGCATTAAAAAGGCTATTACCAAAACATGATTTTCAAACACCGGTGTAAATCATTTCATACAGGCTTTGAAATTCAAAATGAGTGAGTCCTCAATGCAAACGTGTGCACTGGGGTCATACATCTAGGTGTTTATCCTCAGTAATAACTCATGATACTAAACATTTCTCCAAAATACTGAGTACATGAACATTTTAAGATGTTAAACAGTTTCCTGCCCACCTCTAGGAATTTCTGTGCTACAGACATTTTTTTAAACCACGAACCTAACAGCAGGAAAAATAAGCAAATAAAACACTTAGCAAGATTTACACTTACCTATTTACACTTGAAACCCAAGCATGTTAGTATAAGTTATGAAAAAAATTTCAGCTAATTGAAAAAAAAAACCAACAAGCAACTCAAACTTTGTTGATACTGGAATCCTATTATTGGAATTTGAGAAGTGAAAAGTTATATCCCCTCACCAGAGACACAGAAAAACCATTTGCCAGTTTTTCCCCAGTTGTATTGGTTGATCTACTACAATACCTCTCCCACAAAACTTGTCTCATTATCCATCTGAGGTTTCCCCTAATAAATGCATTTTTAGTGTTAGATTTTTTTTTTTCTTATGAGATCAGCACAGTTACACTTCATAAAAGTCAACTATGAGCAAATGCAGAACAACAGACTAGGCTAAGCAAGTCACTCCTTTGTAACTGTTTATTTTAAATGTTAGCTAGAGCCCACTTATTCTCACTTATCTCATTGGGTTTGGATTTGGATTAGAATCCCACCTACTCAGGGAGCATTTTGACTCTATCTATAGAAGACTACACCATACTGAAAGTGTTTCTTCCTTTTGATGTGAGATATGGCAACAATAACACTTTGGTTCTAAAATATAACAAGACAGCAATATAAAACATAGTAGTTACTAAAATTCCCACTGACAAGCGATTATAAAGTTAAGCTAAAAAGATTTAGTTGGGGTTGTCATAACGGCAGGCTTTGGCCTAATGAGTGTCCCAAATTCAAACCTGATTCCACTCACTGCAGGACAAAAATAAAGAATCACTAACTAGAGTAACTGGCTTGCTAGGGTGTCTCACAGACAGCCCTGCCCTCCTGTCAGATACAGCCCTGTCTGCTGGGGACAGATCTTGGCTATATTTGGAGATATATTTTTAAATCACCCAAAAAAAAAAGAAAAATAGAAGCTTCTGTCCTTTCCTCTTTAGTATTTAAGTCCAATAGATTTCACTGTCAGAGAATTACTGGAAATTATCAGACACTCAAGCAAGAGAACAATCAAGGATATCAGGTACTTTCTGAAATTTAAGACAAGACCTGTGAAGCATATTTCCTTCTTATTTTTTGGATATTCATTAATACACACCTCATCTGTACCTCTTCACCACATCTTTATTTCACAAATAAGAAAACCTGAGCTTGAGGAAAAGGAACCACTCCTGTTCTCCTAACTTCCAGTAACCAACAGTCCCAGATCTTTTACTTCCATTGAGGTTTTAACCACTTTTTGGGATGAAGAGCAGACCAGCAAGCGAGCTAAACCAGTGAGAAAGGAGTCATTCTATAGCAGTTGACTGCTAGAACAGCTCTACCCTGCTGAAGCCACCCTTTTTCTGGGGGAAGGGGAGGGTGAGGGTGGTTTTGCTGAGCTGCAGCAGCAAAGGGCAGAGCAGAGCAGCGCATTTATTCACGCCTGGGCACTGGCTCCAGAGAAGGAGCTCCTCCCACGCACTACGAGCTGGCTTTTTCTGTACCTAGAGGGAAAAGTTACTGTGTTATGTAAGGTATGAAATCAGCGTGCAAAGTAACCAACAAAAAGGTGAAATGCTGGTGAATCTCGGCTGTTCCATTTGGGATCTGGGCTTTGCTGGGGTTTTTTTACGTCAGCTGATTTTCCGTAACAACTACTGGAATTGCATGTCACACGTGTTTGATTTAATATCCTCCTGATTTCCTTTATTTAAGTTTTGATTATCTCAACCTCTATTTATACAGACTCGAACTGAACTTAGAAGCTTTTAACTACCACTTTGCCAGTGAAGAGTTTGACCAAAATCTGGTGATAATTAGAATAAATCCAGTATGTTTGGACTGTAAATTTTTCGTCATGAAGAATCCTCATGTGAAATATTCAGTCAAGAGCCTGTCTCTGGTCTATCCTGCTTCTTGCTGTGATTCTTACAGGACTGCTGACCAGCCTATAGCTCCCGCTGAATACTCAGTTACACATGAGTTCCTCAGATTCTAATTCTATTCCACAACACAAAGGTATGGGAAATTTATTAAGTATTTGTTAGCAAAAAAGTCCAAGAGTCTCTGCTGTCATATAGATTGCATTCATAAACAGGATTACAAATGCGAAAAAAATATTAAGAGAGGGTTTTAATTTTAAGGGGTGGTTGAAAAATAATCTCTAATTAAATAATTCAAATGTAATGTGTCTAATTAATTAGATATAATCTTACAGTATCTTCTTAAAAGCATTTAAAAAAAAATAAGCTCCCTAATAAACTCACACTTCTTTTAAACAGCCAAAATTCTCAGTGTGCAAATAAAACATCTCACAAGGGTTATTAATCTTTTGATCACCTAACATACCTCATCCTCACTGTAGGACTCTATCCGCCATCACCTCTTTAGCAAGGAATTTTATCCCTATGCCTGTCCAATACACTTTATTTTCTATAGGTACATGACTGACCAGTCAGGTGCCCAGTTAAAATCAGGGATAAGTGTATTTTAATTATTGTAAAATTTAAATAAATATGTGTTCATGGTTCCAAATTATGCCCTGTAAACAAACCAGCAATGGAGCTCAGTAGATCCTCAATCTGTATGTGTTCAGTTCATATTTATGGATCCACCTTACAGAAGCAGAGCTGTGGCTGGCTACAAATCTCCTCCACCTGCCAAGGTGACAAAGGACAGCTTTACACATGTATGCAAACACAAGGTGCAATCGAGCCTGGTAGTGCACCCAAATACTGAAATCCAGTAGGTGCAAGTGATCTTTTCAGCTTCCTATAAAATAACAATTACAGTATCAAACTCTTCTTCTATTAAACATATCACACACTAGCATTTCAGCTTCATATATTCAGATTGAATCCAGCCATCCAAGAACTAAAACCTGAAAGAATTCCCTGTTGCAGGCAGATACTTCTAAAACCAATTCAAAATATTAAGTTACTATTCAGGCTTTTAATTTACGACTAAGCAGGGCTCTGTAAAGAATGTGCTCCAGATATGAAAAGGTATTGGAAACACTTCTTTCCCTCTGTGCTTTTGTAGAGAACAGCAGGGTAGCCCCTGCTGACAGAGGCAAGGCAGAGGTTGTGTCTCCCCAGATCAGGCCAACCCAGGCAGAGCTCACCTCATCACCTCTGCTGCCCACAGCCCCCCTTCCTCTCTGAGGCAAGGTGACAGCAAATGTTCACCCTCCCCAGCACAAAAGAGACTCAGAGTATCCTGTGAATGCTGCATTTTCTCTGCTGGTTTTATGATGATGGGCATCAAGGTCCTCACAGCTCAGAAGGTAATTAGTTGAGGCAAAGGTACAGCCTCCTAACAGAGTGATTAGAAAGAGAGTCCATGTGCTCTAAGAAAACCTGCTGCAGAAGCAGCCTCAGTCAGCAGTAGACTGCATCATTTTACTATCATTACTTTGAGATAATCAGTGAATTTAAAAGTGTGTATATTATAAACTCAGAAACAGCATCAATGATTACTTTCACCTGTTAAGACAGTATAATTTATAAATTGTTCTAGTTTGTAACCTCTATTTTTCTAACATTTTTGATGAAAACTAATTACAACCAACTTCATTACTCTGAGATACAGCTTATAAATAAACAGCTGACCCTGTGAAATGTGTTGTATACTCTATTATAGTAGGTAATACAGCAAAGATTGAAATCTAAAAGCAAAAGAAACACAATCTGCTTAAGGAAAAAGTTATTGCTGTATGTATTTATGCATTGCATTTAAGCTTTCTAGTTATTACAAAAAAAAAAAATCAAGGGGATTGAACTTTTACCACTATGACCTTTATGTATCTGGGCCAGATTTCAGGCTAAAGTACTAATGTGGTTTAGCTACTTATGAAATAATTATAAAAGTACCTCTACCATTCTAAATCAGGAGCACTGACACATATCAGAATAATCCCCTCAGTCAGTTAAGTTCCTGAACCCACTGCCCACAGAAGCCTGGCAGAGCAAAGTCTGGCAGGAAAATCACCAAACCATTTCAGCACAGCTTATCTCTGGGTTTCCAACAAAACCCCTGCTTCTCTTTTGTGAACTCACTCACAGATTGAACAAGAAAATTAATTTTCTCTCCACACAATACTACCCTTAAAAAAAACCTAAGAAAGCAGCCCCTTTGGAAGACAATTACGGGATTGTTTCTAGCAAGTATTATACAGTCAATTCCTAGTCAAGGCTTCTGGGATAGCTCAGTACTACTCTAATGATAACCCACTCACCACGTGTACTGGAATTCACCAGGGGAGAGGAAACAAAGATTCCCCACATTTTTTTTTTTAATATTCAGTGGTATTACTCAGCCACTGGGAAGGGCAGTTAGCTACAACTCTGAGGCACTCTGAGCACCCTACTGGAAATGCTGTTTTCCTATGCACTGAACTGGGAGATGTAAGTAAACGCTGGCCTTGCACAGTGCAGCAGAGTTTTGGAGGTTAGCAACACTTTTCGGTACAACTTTCTTGGCTTTGTTAAAATCTTGACCACATTCAGAAGCAGCACAGCAAACACAGGCTGGGTTGAATGTTTTCAACCTTCCTTGTCAACCCCTTGTCACTGCAGTAAAAGCAGACCAACACCCTTCCAGGAGAATAACACCCCTTACCTCAATGCTTGCCTTACAGGTTCTGACATCAGTGAGAATACTCAGATCTGGAAAAGAGGCTATTTGCTATCAATACTAAATTAATGGTTTGCTATTGCACAGTGCTATAGCCCCTCTGTCTGGTAACAGCCAGCAATCAAGGCTCAGCTCTTGCTAGAATCTTGAACTTTTACAGGAATGATGCTGAGAAAAGAACAATGTAGCATTCATTTCGTAACTGTGGTTTCAGAAAATAACTAGATCTTAAAACACATCTTGCCATCCCTAATGCTTTAGGAAGCATTTTCTATCTACAAGTTTCATGAAAAAGTCAATTTTGGCATAGAGCAAGCTGAGAACAAAATACAGAAAAAACTACAAAACAAGAAGTATTTTCAAGAATAACGAAAAAAAAAATCAGGAAAAGAAGTAACTTAAAAGTGATGTGTAAAAGGATTCCTGACCCACGTGTCTTATGAGAGTCTACAGCTAAACAACTCCAGTCCTCCAGAACACAAAGACTTTACTACAGAACTCATTTCAAGCAAAGGGTAAGCAGGATAATGGTATATTTTTCAAGGCAGTGCTAAGAACTCACACACACAAAAAGAAAATACTCTAATGGAAGCTCTGTTCTAATAAGCACATTTAAATGTTGGCAGCCCTTAAAAAGCTGATGTACATTTACTTACACAGACATGTTTTGCAAGCACTCACGCTGCAATCTAAGACAGACTAACACATTTAATCACACAAATGTTCACATAAATTGGCCCTGATTCTGCAGATGCATAACTCTACAAAAGAGAAAATGCATCACTAGCACACCCTAAAGCAGGCCTGTAATGTTTGCCAAACTTGGCCATATAGCAACCTCATTATAAAAAATGGAAGACTATAAACTACTCCATTCAGCACAGCTTCTACACAGAATACTATCAGGATATTTTTTCCTCAGTGCTTTACTATAAGAGTTACAAGATGGTTCTGTGAAAGGTCTGAATTTTCATACAGACTAAAATACTAATTAATATTTCTATAAAGAACACCTACCACGTTGCCAATATAGATGCACTGCTAATATACATCTTTCTTATGAAAGGGAAATACAAGTGGCATGTGGGGATGGGATACAACTGTAGGGCCCTTAGAATTGCCAAGAGATTAATTCAAATTTAAAAAGAAAAAGAAAAGACATAAACCCAAAAACCAAGAAACAAAAAGATGTTAAAATAAAAAGAGGAGACTTTGCAAGTCTCTGAGTTGATTTTACAGGGGCCAAAGCAGAATTCAGGTATTCCAAACCAAAATCTTTTTACCCAGTTGTGTTTTTATTGGACAGTGAGACTCTTCCTTTCTACCTGAGCTTTCCCCAAATGTTTAACTCTTGCAGAAATAAAAAAAATAACATCACTCTGAGGAAAAAATATAAATCAATTTGGACTTAAAAATCGGTTGCTCAACATGATATGAAGTGAATTATCTTTGAAGCTGAATAGTTTATCTCCTACAGTCAGCAGTCAACAACAGATCTACATCAAGGGGGAAAAAAGGTATCAGGAGTAATGTGTTGTAAAAAAGACCTGAAAAGTCATGGAATCCTCCTATTTAAATGCTAGGTGAGAAACACAGCTTTGGAAATCCAAAACACTGGTCTTAGAGGACAGAAAAGAAGGAATACTGGAAGAATTATTCTATCTTTATTTTTTAAACATTACTATAGTAATATTGAGCATATTGAAAAAATTCAGAAGCAATCATTTAAACAGTTAGCAACAAGAATTTAGTTAATATATTTTTCTCTGCTATCTCCAAATTTCACCAGGAAGAGTTGATCCAATTAGGCATTTCTTCCGTGAAAAAGGACATGGAAATTTAGAAGTGCAGTTGCTACTTTAATTTTCCTCGTGGCTGCTTTATTCAATTTTTTCCTCTTGAAGGCATTCTACCAAGCGGCCCCAGAAACCTGTGTGATACAAAATAGAAACCCACTCAAAAAAGCACTTGCCCACCTGTGTGCATTTACTTTCTCTGTGCTACTTGGAAGCTGCCTGAATATTCACCCTCTGCCTTGTCCGGGTTAGAAGTGCCCTCGCTCCACTCTCACAAGGAGGTCCTTTCCTCCAAGGAAGATGCTGTACTCAGTGGAGTGGATTGAGTTTAGATGTGAAGGGGAAAGTAAAATTAAGAAAGCAGGTTTATGAGCTGTCCACCTTGGAAATTGAGTTCTGGGCAAGGAGAAAACACAGCCCCAGTTTTGATCTGAAGCACAGCCACCTCATTAAATGACATTGCCAACCCTCACACATTGATCCAAGAACTAAGTCCCTTGGAGGAAGAAAACATCTCCATAACACAAAGTATTTAATTGTTTTTCCTCACTGTGTTTCGTCTACTCATGTAATGCAAAATAATAATAAAAAATACTTGTGCTTAATAGTAGCAGTGACTACAAACCCCTTCCACACAGCAGAACCTGAAAAAGATTTCCAAGTTAAAAAAGATGCACTTCAGCTTGGCATTCAGTCCAACCAGCTCCAGTGAAACCTCCAGGCTTCTTTTCTGAACCACACTGAATGGACAAGCACCAGAATCCAAGCAGCCAAAGACTAGTCCTGGGGTTACTGCAGGCTTTGAGATCTTGATCCTCCTCAAAAACTGGCCCTGTGCAAATGCACAAATCCGTGCTCGTGTTTCCTGTGCACACATATGCACAGTATTGCAAAGTTGTTCAAACACAAAGAAGCTCAAAAAGAAACCACCAGGCTCAGAGACAAATAAGTCTCTGCTTTTAACCAATTTATCTACATATGCTTGCAACCAAGTCGTCCCACATGATTTCACTAGGCACTTCTCCTTGTGCAGCTTGTTTCCAAACAAATCACAGAAGAAATCAGCAAAACCAAACACTGGTAGTTTCAGGTACTTCCTGAAAACCATATGGGCTATGAAATTGCAAGTCAAGGCCAAATCCACAGCAATCCATGTGTTTACTGGGCTTTGCAGGGGGTTTCAAAGCACTGAGTCATATGATAAATGTACTGCAACACTAGACACAATACTGTAGAGACAGGTCTTCTGCTTTAATTTTTAATTTCCATTTTCTGTGGGTTTAGATAAACCATCGACATTACTTTAGCATAATCCTTTGCAATGAATCAATACTTTAATTTAATAATGGTATTCTGTTGTCAACATATAATATATCACATAATGTCCTTGTATAGATGTAAAAAAAAATACGCCAAATAAAATGCAAGGCTTTGCTTTCAGCAGTGATCACAGGTTAAATTACTGTACTGACAAACTTTACAGTCCCCAAAAGAATTTCCATCAGGGTTAAAAATCAGCATGGAATAATTTCAGCCATATCCCTTCCACTCATCATACCAGTGCTGTACAAGCTTTTCTAGGTCATAGGATTGCAAAAGTCACTTTAATAGAGGGGAAAGAGAAGAAATCTATTTGAGTAGAATCAATGTACACATCTGAGTGGGGCTCATTTGAATATTCCACTTCTTTATGAATTCAATGTTAACTGCTCTAGTCCCTAACTATAAAGAAGATTAAAAATGGAAAAAAGAATTAAGTCCAGTGTCATGCAACTTAATTGAAACAGATAAAGCAAGCTATAGCTGTAAAATACGAAAAACAAAATGAACTACAGTAACTTTCTCTTTAGTGAGGTAGCTGCAAATCTGTATTTGTTATTTTTACCTTGATGGTAGCCTTCCTGTCAACAAGCATTTAAGATGGGAAACACAAATGTAATCATGTCTGTAGAACTGATGTGACTAGATGGTGAATAGATGATGTGGATGGTATGTGAATAGAAAGTAAGTGGGAATGAAGATGTAAATTCCCTTTAAACTCTCAGTTGTTTGCCTCACTATTTTTTTTTTCAATTCAATATTTTTGAAGCACCTAAAATTGATGGATAGCTGGCATATTAATCTCAGTTAATGCTGAAGGCACATGCTTGGCAGTCACGTGTGCTTCCCTCGACTCAATGACAGCTCACGCTCATCATGCAGTGTTTGCAATCCGTGTCATTTGCTGGCAGAACGTTTCAGAGCTCTGGGAAGAGTAGGTCTGGTTTTACTACGGTTTGGCACCTCCCACAACACCCTCCAGTTCCATCTAAGTGTCATCCTTAATGTGAAAAAGATATTTGAGTCAGTGCAAAATAAAACAAACAGCTTTTACCAAAATGTCAGTGCTGGTAGCAGTGCATCTGCCAGATGCTTGTTACTTGAACCCATGCCGTGCATAACAAACAGTCAGAGATATGACGAGGATAAACGACTGGACCAGAAAATCTTTAGCAGGAAATCAAAGAATACTCAGACTCAAAAAAAAAGGTTGCAATTGGACTTCACAAGACATATCGATTAAGTGTTCTGTAACATCTCTTTTCTTGGTTACTATGCATTAGTTGAGCCCCACCTGCCTGACCTCAGTTCTCTGCATTAGCCTTTGGTCGTATGAGCACAAGAGAAACCACAGGGCTATTTCATAGCTGAATTCACACAGGAATTCTTATAAGTCCAGTATCTCAATTTGAGGATAATAACATTACTGAAGAACCCAGAATACCATGAAAAATGCATACTGGAAAAATCAGGGCATGACTCCTTAGAAATGAAACCAATGGTTTGATAAAAATAAAACCTCACTGGCATGTTCCAGTCTGTTGGTTGATTTTTCTGATCTACAGGCTGGACAATCCTTCTAAATCAGTGATTGACTTTTAACATTGAGCACTGGATGAAGAGGCTTAGGCTGAAAAGACAGAGTCCATAACGTGATCATGGAAAACACACGCAGGCACAAGATACAGAGTGAGATTTGATGAGTAAGTGGCTTTTGCTTAGTCAGAACCTGAAGGATCTTCATCAAGAACTTTCAAAACAGCTAACAGATAGCTTGACTTTGAGTGAAACACAACCAAGAATTATTGTCATTATGCACACCCACAAAAAAGAGAGATTTCACAACATCTCCTCAGATGAACACACACAGAGAAAAGGCTTTACCAACATTTATTCAGGTGGGCAATCATCTGGCTTTCTGGAGAAATAACTCCTGATTCGCCTTCCATTTTCCTAAGTTCTGTTTTGAGCCCATTTTAGCATGTTAAAACAATTAAATAAACTACAACACAAACCAGTATAAATAAAGACAGCTTCTTCTTTTCTTAAAAGCTGTGAAATGCTAAATAACCTATGACTCCTTCCCACATATGTGCCTTGCCAAGCCAGAGGATGACACGAGGGCGTGCACTATTTTGAAAGCTGGGGTATGAGATTCATTGTGTCAGATTTGTATTCACAAGGTACAACAGGATCCATGACTTTCATTTCAATAGCAGCTGGAACAACGGGCACAGAAGGAACATGCAGCTCAGCCTGGGAAATTAGGATGAATTTGTTTTTTAAAAATTCCCTTTCTTGCTGAGAGCTATTAGTGGCAGACGCAGACACTTGCTTTGGGGTCACACCATGTCAGCAGTTCACAGCACAAACACTGCATTTCTCCTGTCTCTCCCCTCAGTGGATACTGCACCCCAAAGAATTTTACATGTATCCTTAGATATGCTAAAATGTATCAAGAGAGTACAGCTGTAGGCTTTTAAAAAACGTTCATATGCCCTACAAATTCAAATCCTTTTTTATGTAATCTATTTAATCTTCCATTAATGATAATCTCTGCTATCAATGTGCCCAAACAGGATCAATTTCTGCTGGATTTGCACTTCTTGCATTTCCATCCTATAACCGAGCTGCATTTAATGAAGGGAAACACCCTGCTGTAAAAGGTGTTAGCTGCCTCCCTAAAACAAAAAAAAAAAAAAATAGTTAGGAAGCTCTGCACCTGCCAGGAACATTTCAAGATTGTGGTTTTTCTTCTTCCTTTGTGTGCCTTGCATGGAGGAGAGTCCTGCCAGCTGAACATTATTTATTAATCAGGATATTCCTGATACACCTAGTAAGGAGGCAGCCTAGAGGGGCGGAAATTGCTGTGGATTTCTCTTACATGCCCAACGAGATAGAAAGGGGAGAAAGGAAGAGATTGCAAGGGAGCATTTATACCCTGGCAGATCCCACCCGGCAAGCCCGGGCAGACGCACAGATCACAGCAGTTTGAAGGATCATGTAGCATATCTGGTTCACACAAGGATTGAAAATAGAGAGATGGGTTGAAAATCTGGCTTCATTTGCTGGTTTGTTTTTAAGAAGTACCCTATGCAGCTCCCTACACCTGAGAGAAACAGGTTGGGTTCAGCTCCACAAAAGATTTTCCTTCTGGTAACTTCTGACAGCCTTAGGTTGTACCTACAGAATGTGCAGGCTTGGACACACCTGTAAGGGCTGCTTCTCCCTCAATTACTGTGACAGACACAGGAGAAACGAGTTACTGCCTCGTTAGCTCCTCTGATTTAGTGATAGTTTTATTCGTAATCATTCCCAGCCATCCGCCACCTGCACACCCATCCACCCACACATACACATCCAATTTGCTGTTCTTCTCCCAATTTTATCAATTCATAAGATCAGCTTGCACTGCCTACACTCTCTGCCCCAGTGCTTATCAACAAATAGATGTAATAGACAAAATAAAGTTCATATTGCTTTCTTACAAAATCCTCCAGCAGAACACCCCTACATTAGCATACAAAAGGGGAGCCCTGGGCTGTAAAAGTGATTCAATTGAACTGACGTTCCCAGCAGCAGCAACTAAGAGTTAATGGAGGACACCCGGCTTTTCACTTCCTCTACTGCATCCAAGAAAGCACAGAAGAATACTACAATACAGTATAATTGTGCATTTCACTAAATAGCATGGCACAGAAGTTCTTTTGGCAAGGACTACGTTTGTCCTAAGTAACCTCTATGAGAAGCTGAAAGTTGATGCATCCAGACCAAACGGATTTTCAGCTTTAGCCCAAATCCTTAGGTTTGTGCTTGGGAGGGTGGGAAGAACCAGCCACCAAGCATCAATCGGAGAACTAGCCCCCTCCTCTGCTTAAAAAAAAAATAGTCAGTTACGGCAACGCGGTGCTGGGTCTACACACGGGAGCCGGCAAAGCGCTGGGATGGCTCTGCACATCCGCGGGGTGCCCCGGGCTCCTTCCCGGCGGAGCTGGCAGCAGCTCCTTCAGGAGCCGGGCGCTGGGACGGAGAGAGCATCCCTGCGGAGCCCGCCCTCGTTTCAAGGGAGACGAGTGTGCAGGGAGCCAAACTCCGTCACTAGCACAGAAGCACATGCACAATCCACCCCGCACCTGCTGAAGACCACACTCCACACTGCCCCTTCTGGGTGGGTCATCACTGGTCCCTCTCGCTCAGATACCTTCCAGCATCTCCTAAGTACCTTTCGCACACCAGCCTGGAGGGGGAAAAGGGGGAGGGGGTCTGCATCCTTCCTAAACCCACAATGAAAAGCAGTCTCCTCAAATGGCTGCTCCTGCTTCACCATCCATCACACAAGCGGGGAACTTGCCGGGGGTAAAAAGGGGGCGCAAGCAGGGAAGGCAGAAAGAAGCGCAAACTTCGGAGCTCTCCGGCCTCCCACACGGCAGCAACAGCACGGGAAAGACACGGCGGCCACCTCCGACCGACGCATCGCCCCGGCCCGACCCCGCCGGCTCCGGACGGGGCGAGGCGCGCTCCGGGCAGCCCGAGGGCGCGGGGCGGCCGGCGACACTTACGGGTTTTGGGGGTCGTGCTGGCCTCCGGCGTGGTGGTGGTCGACTCCTGGAAGGGAGACAAGGTCCAGGACGGCGCCGAGTCGTGGACGTAGATCTTGTAGGAGGAGGTAGCGTGTGCCGCAGTGGGCCAGGCGGGCAGCGGCGGGGTGCTGGGGGCGGCGGGCGGCGGCCGGGCTCCGCGGCCGGCGGTGCCGGGGGTGCCGCTGGCGGGCGGTGCCGTGTGCGGCGACACGGGGTGCCTGGCCGCGGTGGGCCGCGGGCCGCCCCGCGCAGGGCCGCGGGTGCCGGGGGGCCGCGGGGGAGCCCGGCTCATGGTGGTGAGGCGGGGGCTGACGCGGCTGGGCGGCCGCGGCGTGGCGGCGGCGGTGGTCTCCGCGCCGCGGGGGGGGGCGGTGGGCTTGGAGAGAAAGAAGGGGTCCTGCCCCACGCCCTTGGCGTCCATCAGCTCGGTGGGGACGTACTCCTTGACGGAGCCCACCACGATCCACTTGAGCAGCATGAGGCTGAGCCCCAGCCCGATGAAGCCGATGAAGAGGGGTACCACGCACAGCCACGTCTGCTGCCGGTTCCAGACGATGCAGTCGCTGCAGCGCAGCTCCCGCGGCGGCCCCCCGGCCCCATCCCCGCCCGGGCCCCCCGCCGCAGCCGCCGCCTCCGCCGCCCCGGGCGCTGCGGCGCCGGCAGCCCCCTCGCTCATCCTAGGGGCCGTCCGCAGCGCCGCCGCGGCCCCGGGGCATCAGCGCGCCGCGGCTGCCGGCGGCATGCGGCGGAGGGGAGCGCGGCGCGGTGCGGAGCGGAGCGGGCGGCGGGAGCGCCCCGCTCAGTCACGCCGCCGGCACGGCATGCCCCGCGCCGCGCCGCCCCGCGCAGCCTCCCGCGGCCGCGGAGTCAGCGGGACGGCCGCGCCATCCGCCGGGCGCCCGCCTCTAGCGCTGCTCGCTGCAGCCTCGTCGCTCTTCTTCTCGTCCCTCCGCTACTAGGTTTTTCTTTTCCTTTCCTTTTTCTTTTTTTTTTTTTTTTTTTCCGGGTAATAAGTCGCGGGGATCAGCCTCCTCGGTTTATTTATTTTTTATCCCAAGCGTGCGGCTCCGGCGACGGGCAGGTACATTCCTTCACATTCACGCACCTTCTCGCCTTTCCTCTCCCCTCGGGGCTGGGGGATCCTTTCTTTCCGTCTTTCCTTCCTTCCTTCCTTCCCTCCCCCGCCCGCTCGGCTCCTGCCTATGCCCGGCCGCGGCGCAGCAGCATCCCTCGGCGGCTCCGCGGGGAGGCGGCGGCGCGGCGCAGCGCACCCGCCACTCCGCGGCCCCGCGGCCAACCCGCGGCCGGCGCCGGGCCAGGGAGGCCGATCCGCGGGCGGGGCCCGGGGCAGGAGGCACGGCTCGGCTCGGCTCGGCTCGGCTCGGCTCGGCTCGGCTCCGCGCAGCTCCTCCGCGCCCGCGCTAAGTCCGGCCAGGCATCAACACTCCGGCGAGGATTCCCGAATAAAAAAAAAAAAAAAAATTAAAAATGAAATAATCCACCCACACGCAAAAAAAAAAAAAATTAAGGTGAAACCCTGGAGGGGAGCGGCAACGACCCAGTCGGCAAAAAAATATACGGATCCGGCAAGTAAATGGGCACGCAAAGGCTGCTCCTGCCAAGCTTGCAGCTTCGGCTCGATTGTGTATTCCTCTGGCAGCGCCGCGGAGGCAGGCGAGCGCGCACCGAGCAAGGCGCCTCCCACCAAAGCCTAATGGTGGTTTCTCAATGCGCACAAGATAAATAAATGATCCAGGCAAGCCCCTCGGGAGGGTGTATGCTACGGCAAACGGAACCTAGGAAAGCAAGGAAAGAAAGGAAAAAGGAAAGAAAAGAAAAAGAAAAGACAAAGGGGCGGGGGTGCGGGGTGGGAGCGAAGCTCCCGAACCCATCCTGTGGTAGCGATCCAATAGGCTGGTGCTGCATGTCAGCAAAGACCTGTGTGCAGGGAGCGGCGAGGGGCTGCGTGTGCGCCGGAGGTGGAGACACCGTCCGAGAGGGAACCCAGCCACGGGCAGGGCTCAGGACACAGGCTCTGCCACCCTGATGCTGCCCGGCAGGTACCAACTGGCAGCGTTTTGTTGCTCTTGTTTCTAATGGGATTCGCTAAAGAAAAAAAAAAAAACACCACCACCACCACCACCAACAAAATACCCCAAACAAACCAACAACACACCACACACCTGGAATAAAAGGACAGCTCTTTTCAGCAGCTGGGGGGAAAATGATGGCACAGCCGCAACTGAGGTTGCCAGACAAGTTTTGATATTTTAACTACTCCAGCTTATTTGGTCTACTCCAAATTTGAATTCCCAAGTTCAGCATAGTCAACAATGGGTGCTTTCCATTTACTTACTGGACAAACATTTCACCAGCTAGGGTGGTCACTGAAGGGTTAACAGCATAGTCAACAATGGGTGCTTTCCATTTACTTACTGGACAAACATTTCACCAGCTAGGGTGGTCACTGAAGGGTTAACAGCAGTTTGCCAAAGGTGGCTTAATCTCCATTTTCAAAATTTTAGAAAATGCTCTATAGAATTATACATGTACAGATGTTTTTAACCCTTTCTTCTGACCTGTTACCTTATTGGCCCTTTTCTAGTATTGATCCATAGGTATGATTTCCTTAGTCATGTGTTTAAGTGTATTGATATTTCTACAGAATAAGGGAGTGGAAAAGTTAGAAACAATCTTTGCAATGCATTTGTACAGTATATAAAGAAACAAATAGAGAAAATAAAATACTGTAACTGAAACATACCTGCTCAATTTTTTCCTCCAGAATAAATGTTAATACCATTTAAATTATCAGTATTACATTAACTAGATATATAGATTATTGTCACTTCAAGAACTCCATCTGGAGTTTGGCAGCTCCTCTAAGACTGTTCTGTGCTATCAGCCATCAGGAAGATCTGTGGAAGTGGCTTATCAGGTAAGTGTACTATTTTAACACCTCAAAAAATCCCCCCACTTTGGCATTGGAAAACATGAACATCGGGGTTTCTACTCCTTTAGTGAAGAGGAAAAAGGATTAGGAGAAAGCACTTAGAAAGAACCACAAATGGATGCCCAATAAAGCAAGGAAATGAAAAAGATGGAGAAGTCTTGGCAATCCAGGGAATCTTTTTCACTGATTTTATGGAAATCTGGAGCCAGGTGCTTTCAGTCATGAGAGACAGTCCTCACCTTCCTTGCAAATTTGGAATACCTTTGTCCTGCTCTGGGCTTTGTGTTGCCTGTAAAAATGTCCTTTAGCTCCTGCCTCTTCCATAACCGTATTGCAGTTCACTAAGCCCAGTAAGAATCACTCTGCATCCTCAAATAATTTGTAATTGCTTCTTGGAAGAACAAAAATGTTTCACAACGCTTACAAGACAGAGAGCTTTTATTTTTCTCACTACTATGTCCTGAACTCTTTCAGTGTTTCATAAGTCTCAACTACACTTCTTCCCCCACTAAGATTTTCAAGCTATCAGCTCCTAAATTTTGCAATGGTTCTAATGGAAGACATCAGGAAATTAAACCATTAAGATCACTCAAGTGTAGCCATTTCATCGTTTAATATTGAAGGACTTCCTGTATTATGAGTAAAGCTCTTCAGGCTTCTTTTCTTACAATTTCCCATTCTTATTGAGGGTTGACAAACTATCCTTGAAATTGATTATGGAATGCTTTCAATGTGCCTTACTTAAGTGAATTACTTAAAAACAGGCATTACCCTGATATGTTAATTAAGATCTTACCATTGACTATTAGGCTCTTGAAGAAAGTTCTTTGGTTTAAAAATATGAAATGTATCTTGATGCAAAAAGCTTCCCTTAACCTCCTAGTAAATGCAAATGTATTTCAAATAGGTTATCCTAGAGTTAAAAAAAGGCATTCCTCTAGACAGACACCTAAATGAAGGCAATGCACGGAAATGTCTTCCTGTAATAACTTAGTCATGAGTTAAAATGTTATGATGTATACAAAAACATGGTCTCTGAATGCTTTTAGATTATTTCTCTATCCTTAAAAATTAATATTTAAATCATAATCAGTTTCTCAAATCGGCCCACTCTTGCTAAACTGAATCTGTTCCGTGCATTAATTCTAATTTACGTAGGTATTTGGTAGCTCTCACTTGTATTTCTGCCTACTCATTTTGTATCATAGCCCAACTCCTTTACTTTTTCTGGAAATATGTTTATCACGATCAGAAAACAATATGTGATTTATTTTTCTTGACTTTTCTTCATAACATACAAAGAAATCTGTAGTGTCTCCTTGAGGACATCTGTGACTGGAACAGATTAGAATTATTTATCTGTGATGGAGTCAGAAGTGGTGTTTTCTTAAGGACTGCTGTGACACAGTACCTAACAGATATGCCATTTATGCATGGATCACTTTGTCGCAGGGGGTTACACTCTGGCTGTCAGAGGCATGTCCCAGCTAATGGTTGTGTTACAAGGGTGCTGTCCCTGGTGGGCCTCACACATGCCTGCAGCCATTATTTCAAATAATGAAACGTTATAGGGGAGTCAAGGGAGTTAGCTTATTGTTTAACAATTATCATGGAATCAGACCTAGAAACCTCAGCATAACTATTCTCAGAAGAGCCCACAGAAGAAGCGGAAATTCAAATTTGGAAAATCAGGGCCATGAAATGGAGCTATGTCCATTTCAGCATGTAAACAATATGCATGTGGGATGCCTGTATCACAATCCCACATACACACACTATTAAAAGCCTTAATTCCCTCCCCAGCTTTACAAAACCCTGAAGATGTCCCTTGTTATCTCATGTAAATATCATCTGATGCTTAGAGCAACAAAACCTCCACAGTTACTTTGCTTTATGGTGCAATCAGCCACCGAGAGCATAAACAGCCTTGAATTTGTGAGTTGCTCCAGCGCCCACCTCACCTGCTGTGTTCTGGTACTTCGGCAGTTGGATGTGGCAAGCAAAACAGAATTTCCCAAAGGATGCCTGAATTGGGGCTGGTTATATAAATAGGTGTTACGCTGCTTCCCAAACTAGGGCATTTGAATATTCTTTGCTTAATTCTTCCTCTTAGCTTCCATCCCCAGCTCAGCTACATCATACATATCTCTAGTGGTCAGCTCACAGGCAGGGAAAACCTTGCTTTTGTGTGAGGTCAGCATGTAACTGTATTCCCTCTTCCAGGTGAAATGCACTGACAGTTCCACTGATCCCATTAAGCAGTGCTCAGAACCAGAATGCTCTTCCCCACGCCGATTGCTAAAACAGTCATTACACAAGGCAGACCAGGCTTTACTCAGCTAGCACGGCCTCAGAGAACTCAGCCTGGGTGCCTGTTTGTAATGTGGTGCCTAAATTATCCCTCTCTGTGTTCTTACACACGGGGTGTTGTGAGCTCTCCTGTCACCCAGGTGCAACAAGTGAGAAATGCACGGCAGAGCTGCACAGCACAGCACCACGTGAGATGGGAGCAGGCTGCTCCTTTGCACGTCTGCATGTCAGCCTCAGACAGGGCTAGGATGAGTGACACTTAACTTCGGGTTGAGGAGAGTCTGCTCTCCCTCACTGCAATAAAACCTCTGAATGACAATCCCATGGCTGAATTAATTGGATAAAATAGACCTATCCTTTCACACGGTGCAAGTGTGCTGGTTCCTCCTCAATAATCATCAGCCCTAGGTGACTCAAGTCATGTGTAGCCAATTTGTAAATGCCAGGGCTGCCACTAAATATTTAGAATTACACTTGAGTGTGCACCAGTGAATATATACAATTCAAATATTTATCTTGGCATGGTCTGTAATGATGAAATTAAATATGACATTATATTAACAAAAAAAATCCCACACTCCAAATCCTGCAAAACATGTTTCAGTCAGGAAATATTAGTAAACTGGTAAGTAAGTTAGTAATTAGTCCCTTTGCTTGGAGGAATTTATTGCTATATAACTGAAATCCTAAATGTCTGACTCACTTTTTATCAACCCAAATTTTCAATATTCTCTACTTCTAGCTGACCTTAAATTCTAAGGATTTCAGTAGGATAAATTGTGTTTGGCAAGTACTTTTTAAGTTCTGATTTTAGTGGTGCTGTATCAATCCCTTAAGAACACACTTTATAATGATTTCAGACTGAGAAATATAGTGACTAGTCTTAACAATGCCCTTGTGACATACTGAAGCCACTGCAGCATAAGAGAAATGAATATATTACTCTTCAAGCCTTTGCAACCCCTGTGATTTTTATCAGGAACATCAATTTGGGATGCCAGAGAAAGAAATAATTGAAAGCAAACATGAAAATGCCATCAAAAGGGCTTGCTCCAAAGTGTGATGGAGTCAGCAGACATCTCTCAGTATACTGCACTCTATCTTGGACTAAGACCTAAATCAAAATTCAAATCTTTCCAAGATCTATGACAAAATGGTGACAACAGCAAGTGGGAAAGCCTATGAATCAATCAGTCATTAATAGACAAGAGAGTTAAAATTACTTACTATTATGACTTATTTCCAAACATTTCTTGAAAATCTGCGTTTTCCATCCCAATAAAGGCACCTGATCCCACCTAGGAAAAAAAGTAAATATTTATCATATTTCAGACTTTGTGATTTTCTTTTTTTCAGTTCAACATTGTTTGCTGTCCCATGTAACTTCTGCCCAGTGCAGAGAACACTGCTGCTACGTGTTATTTGCTGGATATTTTGGATGTCAGATTCCTACAGCTTAGGAGGTTCAGCAGCTTTGCAGGTACCTCTTCAAAGCTGCCCTGAATGTCCAGAACAGCAACAGGTAGAAAATAGGTAGAAAAAGCCAAGGGGAGCAATCTCCATATCCTCCCACATAAAACAAAGGGAGTTCATTCTGTCAAACTTCATGAAAATAACCTTGTGGCATCCATCCTTACAGTTATATTTGAATGACCCTTTGAAGTAAAAATGCCCACAGGACCTCAAAATTCTTGTTGCTTAATCAGGAAGAAAAGCTGGATCTTTCATCTTTAAAGCTTTGAGATATCCATGAAATCATTCAAATTTTCCAAGCACTACAACTCTTCGTGGATTTCAGCTATGAAGGAAAAGCATGGGTTTTTTTCCTTCAACAGAGGAGTCAGAATAAACTTTTTTCTTAGTGCCCCTGTGTAACTCTGAGGAACCTTTCTGTGACTAGCTACACAAGCATAAAGAGTTATGGAAAACAGATCAGATGAGAACCCTGGGTTTATCACTGCTGTGCATTTATGAATGTATTTATGTATGACTTATGTATGCATGCACAAGGCTATGGGACCCGATAAGGTGCCCCCAGAGTCCTGAGGAAATTGGCTGACGTAGTTGCCCAGCCACTCTCTATGATATTTGAAAAATCACAGCAGTCAGGTGAAGTTCCTGGTGATTGGAAAAATGGAAACATTGCACCCATTCTTTAAAAGGGTAAAAAGGAGGACCCTGGGAGCCACTGCCCTGCCAGCCTCACCTCTATGCCTGAGAAAATCATGGAACAGATCCTCCCAGAAGTTGTGCTGAGGCACATGGACAGGGAAGTAATCCAGGACAGCTTCACCTAGGGCAAGTCTGCCCTGAAGATGAGGGATGGACCATCTCTCCTGTGAAGAAAGGCTGAGAGAGCGGCTCAGTCTGGAGAAGGCTCCTGGGAGACCCCATTGCAGCCTTTCAGCACTTAAAATGGGCTTTTACAGATGGGAACAGACTTTTTTAGCAGGGCCCGCTGTGACAGGACAAGGGGGAATGGTTTTAAACCAAAAGAGAGTAGCTTTAGACTGGACCTAAGGAAGAAATTTCTTACATTGACCATGGTGAGGCACTGGAACAGGTAGCCCAAAGAGGAATGGGATGCCCCATCCTTGGAATAGGTGAGGCTCGATGGGGCTCTGAGCAACCTGGTCTAGTTGAAGATGTCCATGCTCACTCTGCAGGGGAATTGGAATAAATGACCTTTAAATGTGCCTCCAACACAAACCATTCTGTGATTTTAATTTAACTGCATGCGGCAAGGTGCTAGGGGTGGGACCATAAGAAGTAAAATAACTACCAGAGCAAGATAGCTGCTGAATAAATATTTCAAAGGGAACAACTGATGGAATATTAATTGATAAATATTGGTGTTTGAAGCTGTGATTTAAAAAAAAAGAAAAAAAATAAGAGTTTACTCTGGAAATTTTAGGATTTTGAAACCTACAGACTTATCAACAGCCCAACTTGCAACCTCACCAGGTTGAAAAGGAGACTTTTTTCCAAAAGAACTAGGATTCAAACACTAATTAAGTGCCAACATACAAGTCTATGCTTCCACTTATGGACACTGTATGTGCTAACATTTATTTGTCCGTTTTTGTCCAAAAACTAGAGATGCATTAGGTAACCTAAAATCCCAGTTAGTAATTCTGAATCGTAGCACCCTGTTTCTTTGTGTGCACTATGACTACATTGATGACTACACTATGACTACACAACTTTTGTCATGATAGTTATTCTCTACAGCTCAGTAATCACGGATTTAGTTTTTAATAAGCAATATCATACCAGTAACAATATAACTTGCATACTCTGATGTTTTAATAATGGTAAGCATGATTTAAAAAAGAGGTATAAGGTTTATTGAAAGAGTTTGTTTTCTTTTGCCATTTTTTTGTCTTTTTTTTTTTACCAGACCAGCTGAGTTAGCTGGCTAAAGAAAACAAGCTTTCACTCACTCAAAGCTTTATTTTAGATTCCTTCTTTGTCTACAAAATTACATTTCTAATGTCACTGACAGATATAAAAGGAAAGAAGCAAAGCTTTTAGAAATATGTATGTATGTATATAAATATAGACACATATAGGTGTGTAAATGTAGATCTATATTTGAGAAGGAAAATGTTAAAGCTCTGGAGCAAACAGAATACGTCCCTTGGCTGTGGAACAAAGCTCTGTGACTTTGTCCCATTTGGTCCAAAGCAGACACCAATCAGCTACTGAGAGATTTAACAGCTCAGTTTTGTACACAAATGTACATATGAAAATATTCCTGGGTTTAGAAGAAACATAATGCAGAACCACTTCATCGAATCATATTTTAAGATCTAATTAAATATCCATGGCCCACCAGGAGATTCTGGCAGTCAGAAGTTGAAGCACATCTCTCACCATCAGCTGGGATGCACGGAGGAACTTGAAACAAGACAGCTATAAAATGGCTTTTTTTGAGAACAAGATCATGTAAGCTCCCAATCTCAAATTGGGACCAGAATTTTTGTATCTCTTTTCTGTGCAAAGGGAAGATTTTGATTTAAAACAGCTGTCATCAAAGGCTAAGTGGCTAAACTTCATCCGCTGCTCAGCTACTCATTTGTTCTACGCAGCCATTCACATTTTCCTTCAATTCTTTGGGAAATTGAACCTTTTTAAGGAGAAACCTCTCTGGTCAGTCAATATCTCTATAATCAGATAATCAAGCTCAGCAGAATGGTAAATCTGTACTCAGAGGTCAGAAATTAAGATTTCAACCTTTGTAGCTCCCTGATCATCCAAACCTGTGGTCAGGGAATTGGGAGGGTCCCCAAGGTCTCTCATAAGCTGCTCTCTACTGCTATTTCTTCACTTCCTATATTTCTACCCTAGAATGTAGCACAGCATAACACCCTCCACAATGCAGCAAAATATTGCTCAAACCAGAGTGCTTTAAATCTTCACTTTCACTGTTTATCTGGACATCTTATAAAAAGCATCCGTGTCAAAAGCGCTGCAGATCATCTCCTTCCTTTAAAATCACCAGTCAATTGCATGAATTGTGTGTGAACCTAACTTCCACAAGTTGAGGTGCCTGAAAGAAAGGCTTAACTTAATTCCTATAATCTTAAAAGTCTAGCTGTAACTTCTACCCTTCCTCTGAAGGCAAGGAAAGATCAGCTTACAGATTTCATTATTTCTGTGCTCTTGAGGATATGCCCTAGAATCAGATGTTCTAAACAGAGCCCTCAAATTCAGCCTCCATTCCTCAGCCCTGCTGTGCAACAAAAAAAGCTGCACTGACATCTACAAGAAATTTTCCCAAGCAGCTGGTGACAAACAGCTTTCTAATAGAAAATTGCCCCTAAAAATAAATATGCTGCATCTATAGATTGAAAAGTATAGGTGGTCATGTATACAAAGAACAGAAAT
Organism: Monarcha castaneiventris obscurior; assembly: GCA_026261815.1. NCBI lineage: Eukaryota > Metazoa > Chordata > Aves > Passeriformes > Monarchidae > Monarcha > Monarcha castaneiventris. The sequence goes on along the minus strand of JAMPIT010000886.1, from coordinate 25,836,739 downwards.
CTCTAACCTTTGGTCTCAGAAAACCTACTGTATCTCACAAACACAGGGATGTCCCAGTTTTTGTAAATTTATCCTTCAGAGTCACTGTTTTCATTCACTGATTTTGCACAAACTGTCCTTAAATACTGAGCAGTCTTTCTCTTCTATAATGAGGAAGATTTAAATGATTAAGAATCCTTTTGATAAAGCAGTGGTACAATATTAATTACTTCCCCACCATTTTCCCACCATGAATTCTTAGGAGGTAACATACAAAAAGGTGTCTGGCCTCTGGTCCTTGCATTATCTCCTACTTGTTCATCCTAAAATCTTCTTTTGATTGAATGAGGAAAAAATCAGGCAGGCAAACGTGCATATAGCTGCACACAGTCTGACTCCCTCCACAGCACATTGCTTATACACAAGTGAGATAAAAATTACTTCTAAGATGAAAAGCACTTCTCATCTTAAGACCCCATTTCCTACCACATAGAACTTTCCAAAAATATGTTACTTTTGAGATATATGCAATTTCAATGCCAGCGATGCCAGCTAAAGTGGGAACTTTGAAAGAAATGTTAAGCTCAATCATTTTGATCATTAAAGTTATGCAAATGGAAAAACACATTCCTTCCTTTTAAACTTTGCTATGTTTTAGTTGCAATCATAAGATTCAAGAAGTGAGGATGGTGTTTAAATGTCAGAAACTTGACAGCATCTTAGGGTGACATCCAGTCCCAGCTCTGGTCAATAGTAGAGCTTCTCTGTGATTCAACAGGAGCTTGATTTTACTCACAATCTTCACAGAGAGGCTGAGAACCGGCTGAAGTTTAAACGTGAAGCAGTAGAGATTGTCTGTAGGAGCAGGCAGCAGATTTCACTGCATACTAGCAGCTCAGGAAGTCCCAAAGCAAAATGTACTGAACCAGAACAGTGCCAGTAAGGCAAGCTTGTCCTGCACATCACATTTGTCACTGTTATTGTATTGGTGGTTCTCCCTGTCCTGCAACACAAATGCCGTGTTCCTTGTCATGAGAGTGTGGTGCTGCAGCACTGTCCTCCAAGAGGTTTATCTCTGAGCCTGCTGCTGTTCAGCAGCTGCCATTATCTATCCATTTCAAATATATGAAGAATAAGTTGTATAAATTGTGAAGAAATTCTTCAGGAGGTGCTCAGGACCTGTGCGGGAAGACATCCCCCATAAAGCAGGCAGAAGTATTCCTGCCTAAGCAGAGTTCCTTGAATTATGGCGTGGGGGGTTCCTTCCCCATGGCATTCCAGGCCTCTACTTACTGAAGCAAAAAGATTTTTAATTAGAAATTGTTTTCTTCATTAAAAGTCAGTAAGATAAGGAGAATCTCCATTTGATGAAATACTCTCCTCTTGTCCTATCATCTTTCTTATTCCAATAAGATTTTTAGTTTGGCAGTTACTGTGTCTACTTTATTTTTAAAAACCTATGTAAGCCAACAAAAACAACAAAAAAAATCCCCTGTTTTGAACTAATTATAAACAGGAAAATTCTCAAGAACATATTTTTTAAATCATTGCTCAAAAATAGGACCTGTGGCAGTGCAGTAATTTAGCCTCATGTTTTATACTGAATCTGTTGAATTAAAGAGATTTTTCTCGTCAGTATAGAATATTCTATATTCTTATTACAAAGCTTCTATGTAGTTTTCAATTTGGTCAAGTAAATCAGATAAAAGTCATATCAACTGTAAGATCCAAATGCTGACATGCCCATACAATTTGAATTACCTGTTAGCTCACAAGTGGCCATGCTGACTATTTTTATAAAATAACAAGAGACTTAGATTACTCAGTTTTAGATGTAAAGTCCTCAGCTCTCTGAGAATCCTGAGAAACACTGAGAAGATAAATCTCAAGCCAAGGTAGCTGGAAACCAAAACCAACCAGAAAGATAGAGAATTCTTTTGAGGGTTTTTTTTGTTTGTTTGTTTGGTTGGTTGGTTGTTTTTTTTTTTTAAGAGCAGATTAAAACTAAGAGCAAGAAAAATTGCAATCTCTTTTTTTGTCTCCTGAAGCTCTGCAGGTCAGTTTTTATATTAAAATACTGTACAATATACTCAGGTATAAAGAGCTTGCATTTTTGTTCTAATTTGTTTTCCTTCAGGTTCAGAATTACCAGCAAAGAAAATTGCTCTAATTGCAATGCTTTGCATACAAATAGTGATTACAGCTTAGTGGATTGTTAGGACACGACACTGCACAACTTATTAGATCAAACTGAGAGAAGCCTACACCATACCAATTTTTCAAATGTAGATAAAGCAAGTTAAGCTCTCCTGGAAAATCTAAATATTTATGACCAAAAAATTATGGGTGTCAACCTGCCAGGCACATTACATGATCCCTGATTCAGAGCTATGAAATAATCATAGGGAAAAGCAGCCACAATATAGGATGTCATTAAAACCCAATAGCAGCAAAATCAATTTTAATTAGATCCCAAGAAATGAATATGTAGAGACCAAAAACCTTTCTTCAATATATTAATAGAGTCTTTTTACTTGGTTAGTTTTATGGAATTCATCAAAGGGATGCTGAGTGACTGAAAAGGTGCACATGAAAGCAATGAGATAGTGAATTGCACAGAGAGGTATTTCTACATTTCCAGATATTTATTTTTATTCTAATGAATTCTCTCACAGAGAATGCAAATATCTGGAGGACAGCACAGCTCTCTAAGGCTATACATTCAGAATGAAGTATCTCAACCTAGTACTTAGGACCAAATTATAATTGTCCATAAGAAAACAAAATTGGCCACTTCATGTACTAGAAATTGTAATTTTTTAACTTTTACTTAGATTCTACTTACAATGGATATATTGGATAGTATTTTACAGATTAGTAGTATTATAGTAGAAATTACCTGAGTTCTGGCCCATTATTTAAATCCAAATACCATTTTTCTAAAACTAAATTACAGTGTATGTTTCCTCAAGTGCAGATCACAAATCCAGCTAGTGGCAGAAATTTTAATGTACGTGTTTGTTTTCTTTTTCCTCTGAAGTTTAAATTTCTGGTTTACAGTAAAATAAAAGGCTATTCTGTTGTTACATACCAGTGATGAATTAGGTCAGGCACAGTCAGTTTATGGAGGCGTGGGTGAGGCAATGAGACAAGCAGTCTTTTCCACCACTTTTACATTTCTTGTATCCTGCAAAGCAGTTTAGTCTTAAATATTTCCTAGTTTGCAGACTTCAGTTATTATATGCAGTGCTTTGCTCATACACTGTTATCTTCATTTATTAATAATTCCTGACAGGAGTAAAGGACTCCAGGGTGTTAACATGAAAAGCTTGGAGTGAGATGCAGCTGAAAATCACCTTAAATACTTTCCAATAGTCACACCTTTCCTGCCAAACTCTGTTCCACCACACAGCTGCAGCCTGGATGCTCTTACAGTACTCACAGTACATGTCTAGCTCAAGGCAAGGGAGCCTGCATATTTAACATTTTGGTATCTGTACAACTCATGGAAAACTCAGGTCTCCAACAGCATGGTCGAATGAATACTGTGTTTTAAGGAAAGGTGGAAGGAGGTGCATGGAACTAGTGCATTTTGGCACAGATAATGGCTTTTAAAAAAAAACCAAACTGTGACATTCTCTCACCATCTGGCCTATAAAATGGTAGTTCTTTCCTGTAAAAATGATAGTGTTGGAACTGTAATATCTAGTCAACTAAATCTCAGGTTTCAGCTGAGTTAAATCAGTCTTTCTGCACTGTTTGTGTGACATACTAACCTTACAATCAGTGCTGGTGACAAATACATCACTGGTGCTCTGAGGAATGCATCTGAAACAAAAGACAAATGAAACTGTGACATTTTAAGGACAAGAGTAAATTTTGTAATGAATATTTGTTAATATGTTATCTCATTTGTTTATGAATGCAGGTCAGTTGATTTTTTTCTTAAAAGAAGAAGTAAATTTGTGGATTATTCAACATTTCAGTGATCCTCTGTACCAATTACATGGGAAGCCCCCTCATCAAAGCTCACAGGTGTGCTATTAATATGCCCACAAAAGATGTGAATGTGTTCATACATCTCAATGATAGACACAGTAGACCAAGACCCACCCTGTTAGGAGAGGAGGTTTTAGCTATTACAGAGGGCCAGAAATCAGTAGAAAACAAAAATTAAATGAAAGCAGCCTAATGATAGAAGTCTGCAATACAGTAGCCAATATTACACAGCTGATCTCTCAGCTTGCACAGTAGACTGGTACTCTAAGATAAAAAGATATAGGTAGGACAAGAAGTCCTACCTGATGACAGGTTTTGTGTTTCTTCTTCTTTTATAGTTTGTTTTTGACACTGTGTGTCTAAATTTATTATTAATAACACTTTTTCTGGGTTTTTTTTTTTTTTTTTCATGCTGAAAAGCCTCTGGTGATGGTGGTACATGAGAGCTGTATCTTTGGGGAGCAGCACAACTGAAAAATAGGGCTGCAGAAACTCTATTTTTTACAACCTAACATAAGTTTGGAAAAATCCAGATGAGGTGCCTTTATTAGTAACATGCAAAAGTCAGTCTGGTAAGTGGTAGCATCAAGTCCCAGAACACAGAAAAGTCTGTCCCAGTACATATTACTTGAGGAGCTGTGGTGGGCTTCACATCAGGAATCCTGTCACAGACATATAGAGTATTACTGCAGTGCTGTTTGTAGAATAATTCCAGGGCTGGGCAGTGACTAGAATGTAACATGGAAACAGTTTTCTTGATTTCATTGTAATTGGTCCCAGGCTTAGAATAAAACTCAAGCTTATGTACTTAATTTACCTAATTGCCTTGCTGTATGAGGCCTCTGCACTTAAATTGTTAGCATATCATCCTGACAGGCTGTAAACTATGGCTTTATATCAGCAAATAAAGTAAAAGTATTGATGTACAGTCTGCCACTGCGGGACACTGTGTAATTTACACATCCATTATGCAGCCACAAACACATAGATCCATATCTTCCTGAGCAGCTGTATCCAAGCTGTCTCGATTTTAGCCAGTGCTGGCCATTTATTCTTAAATCACTCGTGCTAGCATTGTTTTAACCCACTAAGAAGATATGTTTGACAGAGCAATCCTAAAAGGCATCTAACTGTACCTCACATGCAGGCTGCATCTAACACTGAAGGATATTTTTTGGCAGAGATTCAGACTCTTAAGAAGGCATTTACTGTTTTCCTTCCTCTCCCTCTCTTTTCCTCTTTTCCTTTCCATATTTTTTTGTTGGTTGGCTGTTTTTTAAGAGTCTGGTCTGCAGTGTGTGCTACAGAACAGACTAATTACTTTCTAGGACACTTGGTGGATGCAGTCCAACCAAGAATCATTCATAGGGTTTTTTTAACCAAGAATCATTCATAGGGTTTTTTAACCATTTTGCAAGAGATGGTACAAATCTAAAATTGTTGTTATTCGATCGAGAAGCTTTGACCTGATCATTGTGTGTCTGCAATTGCACATCCCTAAGATGTCTCACTCAGAATTAACCCTCTTCCCCCTCCAATGTCACTCCTATTCCTAAAACAGGCTTTTAACAGGAAGTCAAAAATGAAGAAGTGAATGGCAGTGAATTCAGACAATGAACAAACAAAAGGATAACCTGGAAAAACCATTATTTGTCCAGAAAAGAATGAAAGTTTCATCAACTTTAAATTAAAATTGGAAAGTAAATTTGATTCTAAAGGAGGAGTTTTGCTAGTTCTAATACAGTATAATTTCATTGTTTGGTAAGGCCTTTTACTTCCAGGACTGCTGACAGTTTCCCTGCAGTGGCTCTGTAACAGCCACTTCCTAGCTTGAGCTTTGAGATTTTCTGTCTCCAGGCAACTTCATTAACATGGCCAGGAAGGACTGTCACACAAGCCAACCCAAGGCTTGGTGTCATCCACAGAGCTCAGCCCACTGGCAGAAATATTGCAGAATTCAGTTTACAGTTCAGTTCTCTGATAGCTTCCAGATTTCCTGCGTCCCCAAGGCCTTGCTGCATTGAAAGGGCAAATGCCTCACTGCTCCTGGCTACCCTGGCAATAGGATCAGGGCCAGGACAGGGGTGGAACCCTTGGACCTGGCCCTGCTGAGGCCACATCTCAAATCCTCCCTTCAGCTTTGGGCCCCTTGCTACAGGAAGGATGTGGAGGTGCTGGAGCATGTCCAGAGAGGGCAATGAAGCTGAGGAGGGTCTGGAGCAAGTCTTATGTGGAATGGCTGAGGGAGCTGGGGGTGTTTAGACTGGAGAAAAGGAGGCTTGAGGGTCACCTTGTCACTCTCTACAACTCCCTGAAAGGAGGTTGCAGCCTGGTGGGGATTGGTCTCTTCTCCCAGATAACAAGGGACAGAACAAAGGAAAATGGCCTTAAGTCATGCCAGGGGACATTTAGACTGGATATTAGGGAAATATTCTTCAGTGAAAGAGTGGTCAGGCATTGGAACAGGCTGCCCAGGGATCTGGTGGAGTTACCAGCTCTGGAGATATTTAAAAGACACGTACATGTGGTACTTTGGGATATGGTTTAGTGGTGGACTCAGCAGTGTAAGGTTAGTTATTGGACTCTAGGATTTTCTGTTTCTATGACTTTTCATTTTTCTATCAAGGCCAAGAAGGTCTCAAGGTGAAACTGTATTGCACACAAATTTCTTCTGCACAATCAGTTGTCGGTCTTGGCTAGACCTTCAGGCTTTTGTTTGACACGAATAATTATTGAGAGTTTATTTACCAGAACGATATTAGAACCTTTTGTAAGACACTGCTGTCCATTATGAATGGAGTTACCGTATGAATCAGAATAACATTACTGCAGCTAATAAAATATATTACTGCTTTTCATAAGATCCACAGACCCTTCTCCCCTCAGTTTTATAGAAAATTAGGACTCATTCAGTGGGTTTTCTTTTTTTCTTTTTTTACATGCTATGCTTCTTTTCAGGATTATAAGAGGTCTTGTAGGTCTTGGAGTTTGGGAACCTCTTAAATACTGTTCTTGCTTGGTCACAGAAAGGACAGCAATAGTCTAAATACATGGGTAATTGTCTTTTTCAGAAGAATAAGATATAAGAGAGTGAATATAATTTCAGTATCATTTCAGCAAGACAGGATTCAGCCTTAAGTATTCTAGTCACTAATTTCTGCTTTGATGACATGATTATTACCTAAATGTAGGAGAAAGCAACAGAATTTTTATACAACGTGGGTGTTTTCACCTGCTACATGTAAGAAAAAAAAAGCCCACAGCTTGAAGCACATCAGAGTAGCAATGGTAATTAGGTATTGGCATATCATCCAAGAAAGAAAAAAAAAAGAGCTTGAAAAATGATACAGCTTAATAACGGGTTAGTATCCTAGAGCTACACAAAAAGTTCTCAAAGGGAAATGTAAATTGTGAATGAAGAACATTTGTGATTCTTACAAGGGACAACGAGTAAGAAACACAGGGAATACGAACAAATTACCCCGTTTAATTTTGTGTAGGGAATATGATCACACATCTGTATGCAGACCTTCAAGCTGTCAGATAGTTTTCCACAAATGCCAATTGCCATCTCACACATGGCACCTTCCTGTAGAAGTTATAGCTTTCAATCTCATCTAAAGTATACCTGCAGTGACAGCATCTACCAAGAAATTTTTACTGAACAGAAATGAGAGAATATTGCTTTCTGAATCCATCTAAGACCCCAAAACATTTTGGACCAATTTTTTCATTGAGAGCCCTTTACAATTCTAAATTTTTTGCAAGCAGTTTTTCATATGTTTTATAGTCAATGCTTCCAAAATGTAATGCAACCCCGTTACTAATTATAATCAGAACCAGTAAAACATTCCAGATAGATAAAATGCCTCTAAAATCTTAGAAGACTGCAGCAACCACAGGCACTCATATATTTGGTTTCTAAAATGAACTGACAATTCAGCTGACAGGAAAATCAGGGTATACCAAATCAGAATACACATATTCACCTGGAAATCTGAAAAGATCAAGAGCATTTTTCAAACAGTTTGTGCAACTGAGACTATCTTGTGTTCATCAGAGTCAACGGCAAACACTGACAGGGTCAGCTGGAACTGAGCAGAGCTTAGACCAGGCACACCAGCAGGCTTCTGCTTGCTCCTATTCTTAGAGCCAGCTGCTCTGAGCTACCTCTCTTGCAGCCACGTAGATATTTTTGGAGTCTGGAATTTCCAGCCTTTTCATTTCTGTGTTCAAGTACAACCTCCCAGACAAGTTCACCCTACAATTCTAATTGGACCTGGTAGAAAATGTAAAGATTTGAGCATTTGTTTCAAATTGGAAGGCAACCAAATTTTTGAATGCTTCCTTAAAATGGAGTAGGTTTTTTTTCTACCCAGATTGAAATGCTGGATGACTTGTTAAAGAGAAATATTGAATTGGCCTTCCTGAGCCAAATTTTTTATTCATTAGGGGCTTTTCCCCTTTTTCAACAAAAATGATTTCCAGATTAGGACATTATATTTCATATATGGATAAAATTGCTCTTTGCTTCACTCTCCTTGATATTTCTCCGTACAAAGACACAGGGAGTCAGCCAAGCAGGAGTTCGCATTCTGCAGCTGAATTACGTTACAACAACACAGATGGAACTTTAGATGTAAAGCCATATTTTTAGCCAAAGCACAGTTGAAGCGATGCCGTCTGATGCAGTTAGAGACATATAGAGAGGAGCTCGCAGTAATACACATTTATCACTTCTGGTGAATGGCTGGTACACAGCACCCTGTGCACCCTCTCTTTCAGAAGGGCAATCATTTAAAATATACTTCTTCTCTTTAACAGGAATGGAATAGAATGGAGCATTCTATTCCCATTTGTGGCCTGATACTTGTGCTTCATTTGGCTAACACTCAGGCTGCTCCTGCAGTTTTCACACAGGTACTCACAGAGGGAACTCACACAGCTTTCCCTCTGTGAGTACCTGTGTGAAAACTGCTCTTTTCATGGGCACTTGTGTAATTGCCCCGGGGTGAAGCCTTTGGTCATTTCTCTCAGAGAAAGCAGATATTCATTGTAAGGATTGTGAAATTCCACCTCCAGAGCACAGGTGTGAATTTCCATACATTTGCAACTGTCAGAGGGAATGCTCAGTGTCTTCATGGTAACAAGATCATTTCTAACAGCAAAATCCCCTCATTTCAAGAAGGATCTGAGCTGGAATCAGAACCATTTACCTTTATCACAAAGTATTGCTGTGATGTTTCTCTGGTGTGAGAGGTTTCATTATTTCTGGCATACTGCATATGTGATCTTAAAAATCAGGGAAAAAATCATATTAAAATAGGAATTTGAAAGCACTGGAAGCATTTGGAATTTAAAAGGACTAAGAAAGGCAGAAGGTTTAGTGCAGTTCTCTGATATTCACAGTTCCCAGTTCCTGAACTTTGATGTGCCATGCAGATACATCAGTGAGGTGCTGGACAGAACTTTCTGCAAGGATAAATATACACCTCTCCAACAATTTGATCAAGGAATAGCTTATAATATATATAAGCAGCAGTCCCTTGTCAATATAGGTTTTCACTGGTTTTAGAAGATTAAGAAGCTGTTGGAAGCATCTCTTCAGCAAGTCTTTCCACGTTAAAGAATATTATTGTTACAGCTCTGTGAAGAGCCAAGGAAAATCTAAAATGTCTATTCAGTGTTGGAGACCTTAGAGCCTCTTCTTGAAGAATGCTGAATTCTGTAGTGCTTTATATTTCTGGTAAACAGGATGCAGATCTTGGCAATAGGCTGGGGAGTACTATTCCTAGTAAAAGAGACAAAGAGGGAATAAGCCAAGGAGGGAGCATGGGAAGGAAGAGGCTTCTTCCTAGAAAGCCTGTTGCTGTTAGGAAGGAAGGAAAAGATGCCATGGAATGGCCAAAGGACTGCTGCTTTTAACCTTAAGCACAATAAGCAGCCATCACAAGTCAGTGTTTTCTGAGGCACTCCCTTTACAGATGAAAACATGAGGCTTTTTTTCTCTGCAAAGTTTTGTACTTCGTAGTAAGAAGTCTCCAATAGTAAACTGTTATAGCACAAAAAATCAGAAACAGCTTTTTGAAGGCTGTTTTTCTTTCCTTCCTCCCCAGTGGGAAAAAAGAAATTGTCAGATAGCAGCCACATGAGACTGGAGAGAGTGGGTGGATGGTCAGGGTACAGAATGTTGGATTACTCAGCAGTTTAATTGGCTCTGATAAGCACCCATGACTACATCTTGAGTCCTCCCCAGAAAAAGCATTTAATTCATCTCAGAAAAGCAAAAAAGTTAATTACTGATTAAATGATAGAGCCCCACCTACTGTTGTTTTATTGCATACATTTCTAGATACACACACACACTTAATGCAAATGTCATTCATTAGGGCATGCATGAGCAGTTCTATTCTAGGAGCCCTAATTATGGATTATACTCCCACTGTGGGTGTGTTTTGCACACACACAATTGAGCATCTTGCAGTTAAAATCTAGAAATATAGGTGGATTTCTTCCCATCCCTCTTGTGAGTCAGGCCTCTCTGCTTCATATGGGCATACACACATACAAAGAGTTCCCCAGGGAAAGATTTAAATTTTTTGAAAGGCTCTGAAAATCTTTTGGTCAGCAGTTGGCAGAATGAATGCTCACTTCATTGACAACACTGGTATTGGGGATCCCAGAGGTTCCATCACCTGTTAACATCCTTACTGGATTATCTGGCATATTTTCCACCCAGACTCTCTCTGCTCACGTGTGAAGGAAAGAAAGCAACCCAGCAATGTGAACATCCCTTGAGGTGGCAAAAGTTTTGCGGTTCGAGTAGAAATGTCTAAAAGCAACCTGCATGAAAGATTAGGGTTGCAATATTCTCATTTTAAGGAAACTGAACTACAGGACACTTGGAATGAGGGAAGTACCATCCAGACAAATGTCTTGTCCAGAACACCAGCTCTCCAGCACATTCCCTGCTCATAAATAATGCAGCACAGAAGTTGACTCCCAGCACACACACGGCTTTTAAAAAGGGCTGTTTCACCTGTCTCCTTGTCATTGTTGTGCTTTTACTTTAGTTTCTAGTGAACTGAAATTCCCATTGCAAAGGGGATTCTTAAAATAACTTTTCTGAAGTCCCATGTCCACAGTGGGAGGCATATTTTGAAAACACCAAAATCCATTCTTGTAACCTGTAGCAATCATAAATTGGCATCACATTTTGCAGGTGATGTCTTGTTTTTCAAATGTTACCAGTCACTACAAGTTCACAGACTGGCATGATTTTAAAATAGCAGAATTATGTCAAACCTACAAGGTGAAAAGGCCTTGTGCAAGGGAAATGAATTGAAATAAGTAATAAAATGTGACAGCTGGAGAAAAGGACTGATTAATTTATCATATTGAGATTGGCAACAAGCTTCAAAACCCTGTGGTTAGCTGGCAGCAATGGTTCTGTTCTGTCAGTTTAACAGGTGAAAAGCCAAAAAGGTGGAAGGAAACCCTCCACATTATGCAACACTTATTTCCACAATTTCATGACAATATTTCTGATAATAATTTTAAACAAAGTTCTCCAAAATATGATTGTAAGTATCTTAATAAAACTAAACAGAAATTAATTTTTTTTTTATTTGAGTATTAGCTTCTTCAAATAAAGAATACACATTTCTCTAACCTCAGATTTTGCCCCTTATATTTTCAACTGTAATATTTGCTGGCAGTAGCTGATATGGTTTTACTTGCCCCCCTCAAAAATACTAAAGCATTTGAAACTGGCCAAGTAAAGGATGTTGTCATAAGTATTGATTGCTTCTTGTTTAATTTATACAACTTTTTTTTAATACAGGACACTGAAATTATTAATATTCTCATATTAGTAGTCTGATACAATATATTTAAACACTTATGTGAATGATTATAAAATATAATGTATAAAATATAGTAAACATGGATAATTCAAATGAGAGAGGACACCTTGTTCTTCATATTGCAAAGCAGTCTAATCTCTAAATATATCATTTTTTTCAAACTAAAAACATAGTTAGGAAGAGACAAGTTGTTTCTGGAGTATTTGGAGCATATTCTTGAACAGCATGACATTATGCACAGACTAAAAGTCTAACATTTCTATGTTCTTCTGTAGAAATACATTTTTTTAAGGATGAACCTCACAATGCATTTAAAGTTTGCTTAATACTAGGACAAGAGTGCACTAAACAATCTATTTTCTCCCTCAGGGGTAAAGGTAAGGCTGCAAAGATGTGGGAGCAAAAAATATTTTGCTAAGTACAAGTGCCAAAATCCAATGGCAAAAGAGACAGGAATCTAAAATGGTTACAAACAATTTTGGCAAGTTAATATCAATACAGTTTACTGCTATCTATAACAACAGGACACTAAACCATCATCTATGGAGTTTCTGTAGCACTGGCTGAAAGAATTTATGACACATAGTTCTTATTATTAAATTGCTAAAATAACTTTCTAGAGGGAAAAACCCCTAATGCTAAATCTGATATTGTAGTAACCCACTACAAATATTCAATGCAATAATTTACTAAATAGTTGGAAATTTAGACTGCTGAATAACTCACTATTAAAACTTTTCTCTACTTTCTAGATCTGCTTTTAAAACACAACCCCTCCTCTGAACATAAAGGCTGTAAATTTTACCATCTCACCTGGGTTCCTACTCTGTCTTGTTCTCTAAAAGGACAGGGCTTCCTGAGAGAGATTGTGTCTAGGAGGGAGGAAATCAAGCCTCATTTGGAGTCGGGATGAACAGGAGATAGGCACATCATAGGCACTGTCTGACAAAGTAGATGGGAAATGAAGAAGTGTGAGTACACCTGCAGCTAGTTCTGCACAACACTCCCCATTCTGTCCTTACAGATTGAGTCCCCTCCAAACAGATAACTTAGTCTGGTGAAGTATAACTATTTTTTAAACTTTTGGGTTGCTAAGTGTGCAGTCCACAGAATCCTCATTGCCAGTTAGGACCTTGTGTGAATACCAATTTCCATATCACATGGGAGTGTGAAGAATGAAATTCTCTCTAGACAGATCAAATGACTGGGATTAAATTTGAAGGGCCAGACATTTGGAATAACTGTTGACTTTTCAGAATTTGGCAGCTTTACACCATTTGAGAGTCTGGCCTAAGGTATATATTAATCTGTTTGAAGTATTTCAAGCATTCCAATTGAATCTTCTAACAGCAGCTTTGAAAATGTGTTGCAGACCTAAAAACATGTTAATACTATGTGTACTTTTTCCTCATATAACAGACAGAAGGAGAAAAGAATTTAGGAATATCTGAATTACTGAAACTCATATCCCAACCCTGATACTACCTTATGGATATCAAGAAGAAGGAAGCTTTCCAATAATACTCACACAGACTTCAGGCACAGAAAAGTAGTTTTGACTATCACACATTCAGAGCAGTCAAATAATTTATCACAGCAAAGTGTGAAGTGAAATTGGAGACTGCAGATAAAAGGCACACAGGTTGGAAAGGCATATACATTTACAGTTTATTTACAATGAATTTTTTTTAGAAAGTTAAAGCTAGCATATCTATATCAATCTGGTTCAGTTCTTTCTCTCATGTGTAAGATTTTGCTGCCGTCTTAAAGTAGCATTGAGTCCTAAGAGAAAGGCAGCTGCAATGGTGTATGAATTTTAAATAAAGCAACCTAGGAGAATATCGGCACAGCTCAGTGCTGCAGACTGTGGGAGCAGATTTGTGGTTGTAGTTTTGTCTGCATCTTTATTTTCCCAGTATATCATTGGCATCAGTGCAAGAGATTTCAGACTGACTTCATGAGCCTACATATTTTCCAAGTCCAGTAAGGAAGGTTGCAAACTCCTTGAGAGGAGTGAGAGCAACTTAAGCCTTCAGAAAATAAAACAAAACAAAACAACCCCAAACAACAACAACAACAACAAAAACCTGGAAAAAATATTACTTCATCTCACCTCTGTCAGCAGGGTTGTTGTGTGCCAGAAAGGAAAAACAATGGAGAGGGCTTTATATTGATTATTGTTACTACTTCATTAGAATTTCTTCCGCCTCTTCAAAAATAAAATTATTATGGACATAATTATGTCTACTGTTGTGTGCTGCTGCTTTGCTGAGCTCTCCAGGACTTTGCCCGAGTGTAATTCAGTTTGAGACCTAACTTCCTATCTAGCTCTGGATGCTAGACTTCCCCTGATTTAATGTCATCTAGCTCAACCTGATATTTAATTGCATTAACACAAATTAGAAGTCTTATTAGAACCACCGCCCATTCACAATGCATATTCCTCTTTAGTCTTGTATCTCATGTACCAAATAGTGCAGCAATATTGGATCCACTGTTCTAAGACCTATCTAGCTACAGTTTTCATCAACAAAAACATTAAGCACGTTGCTGAAAAGTGTTTTCAGCAAATCATTTCTCTCCACTAGCACAGACTTGACCATCATATGCCTGAGAAATAAATGGCTGACTCAAGGGAATGGGTTATGGCTGGAATAAAACTGACTTCCATGAAGCCTTCAGCTACTGCACACTTTCAGCCAGAACTGCTACAGATTTGCAAATGTATAAGTATCTGAAAAGATGAATCTTAAAACTATCTTTTAATGAATCCAACCTTTTTTATAGCTGCAGACATATTAACCTTGATGTTCTTGTCTATAATTTAACAAATTATTTATGGTTTACCAGAGTTCAGTTTCACATTCTCTGTGGAACTATCATGTTTTAATTAACTCCTACGAAAGAACTGGATAGACACTGTGTCTTAACCTTGGATATATATATAAATATTCAGATTGCTAAATTTGATATGAAAATGCTATTATAAGCTCAGGATGATTATTAAATCAAGGCAATCCTTCTCAACTTAACAGTTGGTATTCCTTCAAAGCATTAAAATTCTTATTTCACTTGTGTTATTTTTGAAAGTTATGTATTTTCCATGTTCTTTTTCTTTTTTTTTTTGATATATCTTTTGCAGCTTCCCAACTTTAACATTGCCTTTCCTCTCTTTGTGCTTAGAAATTTATTTTTCTATATTCTCCTTGGGACTACTAATACAGTATGCACTCATTCCTACTTGTAGCACAATTATGTTTTTAGAAAATCCAATATAAGGATTTAGATTTTCTTACTTTATGTTGAAAAAGTACAATTTAGTCTTCTACTTTTTCTGCTAAAAACACATAAATTACCTTTGGTTATTTTCCTCAACACAATTTTTCACAACGATTTCTCAGCAGTCACTGAAAAACAACACTACAATATTAGCCGAAAAAAACCCAAAATAGCAAGAACTATAGAACCCTTCAAACCATCAATACAGCTTTAATCATTAAATTGACACCTAGACTTCCATTTGGCTTCCATTCTCAAAGTACAATTTTAGCACAGATTTTATCTTCCAACACAGAAATATGAATGTTTTGGCCAAAAAGAAGTATATGGTCATTACAAGTGTCAATAAACATGCTGAAACACTGTTTTAGAAACACTCTTATTTAGTATAAGCTTTTCATTGATAAAGGACATAGATTTTTGCATTTGAAAATATTCAAAGTAATTTCGGCAGAAGGGGGTAAGAACATTTATATTTGTGATGTTGCAGCTCTGTAAGGAATAGAAGATTCATGGAAAAGCCCAAGGTGTCAACCATGGTGGGGAAAAGTAATACTTGTCTTGCCTCCTTTTTTTCTACAAAAATGCATAGCACAGACTAGTGAGCATAAAATCTCACTGAATGCAGTAAAAATATTGTCTTCTTTCTACTTTAATACTGTCTTATTTTTTTGTTTAGTTTTAGGGAAAAACAAGTTTGAAATAAGATTAGATCAGTGCTGTAATTCTGCGTAACGTGATGTAACTTAATACTACTGGGACAGACCTCAAATTAGAAAAAAAAAGTCCAATTCTATCCAAGTAAATGTGATTTTTAAGAATTAAGACTGAATCAACTGATTTTAACAGTTTAACAGCTCTCTCAGTGTTACTTAAGCAGCGTGATATCAGGGGATAAATCAATTTAGATTTCATAGAAAGTGTTTCCATAGTAAAGGAAGGAATAGGAGGTGGAAAACCCCTCCCTTTTTGCTCACACAGGTCGCTATTTAGGAGACTTGTGATGTGAATGCTGCAAATATGAAAGGCATAGTTATGGCCCATAGTGGTTCTCTCCATTACAAGGAAACAGAGGAAAAAATTGCAAGGAAGGGCATATGAGGCTTGATAAAAAAAAATCTACCTAAGCTCTGCAGAAAACCTGGTCCCACTGACATTAACCAAAGTGCGTGATGGAATTTGCATTTACTCTTGCACAATCAAAAACTCCCAACTTACAAACAAACCCAAAGCTAACGAGTGCACAGTGAACTTCTGCCTGTCAGACCCAGCCTCTGCTGGCTGTTTAATTACTGAGCACCAACAGCAAGGAGTTCTTTCCCCACCTGCAAGCACAGACACCCCTGGCCACGCTGTGGCGTTTTGTGACACTCAGCCTGGCATCCAGGCAAGGTTTGTTGTGTTTTCCCCACACCTTGCAGAGGCTCCTGGCAGTAGCATCAGGAAGGCTGCAGCGTGCAACAGAGAAAATTAAGAATATTCACAGGTTTACAAGGAGTTTAATCCCTTTTCCAGTCAAAATACTAAAACCTTATCCTTCCACAAAGGCACAAACTGAATTTAGAGCAAGAAAATGAATCTTTGACTGTATTCTCTTGTCCTGCTAGGGAAATCACTGAGATGTCTGTAATGACAAGCTCTGCATTCAAAATGCTACTTGTGGAAAACAATTCATTATCTTCCCAGAAATCCTGGTCAAGTATCTGTTCTAAGAGAGAGCCTGATTAAGCCACAGACAGTAGGAGATGGGTATGCTCCAGAAAGGTGGCAACAATTTTCAGCAACAAAAGGCAGCAAGTAGATGGGAAAAGTATGAAGTGAGGAAGGAGTACAGGGACAGGGTAGAGAAGCTCATATTTTTGCTTGCAGGAGAGCAGAGTGGGAATTCAATCACCAGAAAAGAAGGGAATCTTAATAAAAGTATACCTCTATCAGGAAAACATCATGTCACTTCACCAGTCTCAACTTCATTCTGCAGTGGTTACCCGTTTCTTTATAACAATACCATCAAGATTTGTGTATTTTCTGAGATCAAATATCCTTCTTTTCTTCACCCAAAACAATGAATTTGCAAAAGATTTTTAATGCAAATCAAGCATTCCCCCCCCCCACCCCGTTTCAGGAACTATTTTTTTTCCAAATAAACTCTACTGAAGACAGTAGAAAACAATAAATTGAATACATCGGTTTTCTCATAAGCACAGTTTTTTTGCCAGAGTGCTTTTAAAGCTGGAAAATCCAGAACATGGGATATGGGAGTATTTTAGTCCACAATCAATCCATCAAGCTGGCCTACTTTTAGGCAAACGTGTGTTAAGAAAAGAGAAAAGAACATGAAAGGGAGGTAAAAGCAGCAGAGTGTAATAGCTTGTAGTGTGTGAATAGTCCAGCAACTGAACTTGGTAGGCCCACACAAAAATGGAAAAGGTGAGCTTGTATGAAAATGTTTCATTTATATTCCTGATAACGAATCACACTGGTTTACCTTACATAGCTGCAGATTGCCCTTCCACTTTGAGTAATAGTATAAAATGATTTTAGGAAAGGTGAATGGAAAATTCCTCTTCTGTAAATAGATTTCCCAGGTGAAGTAATATAAAAAGAGATAGATTTCCCATGAAGAGCAACATACTGCAGCTTTAACTAAGACTGTCTTGTCTCCGCAGGATCCCAGCAGCAGCACACAGAGAAAATCCCTGTCAACAATTTTTATTCGCCTTTCACCCCCTACCAGCTCTAATAACACCTGCTAAATTTATTTGCACACTCTACTATAGGAAATAATAAAAAAAAAAAATGCTGCCTTGAATGATGATTTTTAAATGTCATCTGGAATGCAATATCCTTTGTGATAGAACAAAGTCAAATACCCTTTCAAGGAAGTCACCATGTTCAAGATTAGGACAGTAGTCTCATTCTTCATGACAAGTGATATAAGAGCATCTCCTCTCATCAGCCTGTATTTGTGTTGTTCACAGGTATTTTAATTGTTTTGTGAATCCTCTCGACTTCCCCATGAGCCTCAGGGTCTCATCCCACCTGTCCTTCCACTTGGTTCCACCAGCATGTGCTTCCTCTTTAACCATAGCACCTCTTACTTGCTCATTTCCTCAGTTTGTGAAAGCTGCTCGTATTGTTCAAAGGCACAGGAGTAAAAGAAGGAGAAAAACCAGCAGTCGCTCCAAATCCAGAGATCCTGTAGCTATGAAAGAGTGTGGGAAAAGCAAAGAGAGAAGCAGAAAAGAGATTGACCTTCATGAATGTGTAAGGCATTCTCAGTGCATTGACTTTTCTTGTCATCACCGAATTGTCCTTTGCCTTTTCTCCTTGTCACACCACATCCTACCTGGCCTACCTTGTATCAGAAGCTTCCCCATGGGATTAGTTAGATCAGTGACCAAAAAAACAAGTATCAATGGAATTAAATTAACTGCCAGAGACAGATTTTTGGCAAGAGGTGAAGTTGGGTGACTGTTACTCATCACAATTAGAGAATCTAAAATTACCATATTAGTAATCAGCCAACTGCTTATTTGTCACTCTATCCCCGAAATTACACATCTGACACACATGCTACCATTTCAGGAAATGACATCAAAACCATGTAGGCCTTCTTATATAATTCTGATTCTTAGTGGAGTGGAGCATCTGCCCCAGTAATTCCTTGTGTGCCCTATATTCATAAGTACCCACCTTTCTATAAGCATATATTCAGCCTGGACTTATAAAAATTTATACCATCACTTAAAATGTTGTAGATACGCAGTGATTTTCAATACCACAACATGGCAGTTAAAGAAGATTGCCTGAGAGTTTACGTGGTTTATTTACATTTACTTGCAAATTAATTCTGATTTTCTGCACTCCTGATACGCTAGAGAAGAGCAGGAAAGTAGGACAAATCCTTATGACAAGAAAAATGCTAAGCTTGAGGGGAGAATTACAAAATTAAAGAAAACATGACAGGCCTTTGAATCAGCATCCTTCCACTCTTGCTGCCATTTATTAAAATTTGGGGCAATTGCTTGTAAGGTAGCCTTGTTTCACTGCAGCTTTTTCAAGCATGAGCAACTAAGGTACTATAAACAGAAAATCTGTTTGGGGCTGATGGACTTGTGGTTCCTTCTGGTGTGTGCTGAGATACATCCTAGAAAAGAAACTTCAGTTTCAGCAGATCTGAATATCCTGGATCCAAGCCCACTGATAATTCTCTCTGTTTATAAGGCAGCTAAGGAGATTATGTCTGCCTTTTATACCTGCCAAGAAATGTTGGTCTCATACACCACAGAACAATCCATGTACGTCTCCACAGACAGCCTAAGAACTTGATTAGTGTTCATATAGACGTGAAAAAGCACTGATAATCTCACATCAGCTGATACAGCTCACACAGAGACACTCCATGGAATCAGCTCCTCCATTTATGGAATAATTTTTCCCCCAAAAAATCAGAGAAACTTTAATATCTCAAATAATATAAAGATATTTTTTGTGGTGGAGCAAAGGAAATAGGTTGATTGACTACACAGACGTGGCAACGAGGGCTCAAAATGATCAGTAGAGCCACCCATAGATAAACAAAGAATATGTAATCAACTGCAAATGCCTCTTAGAAACCAAAGTTCACTGCAGAACATACAAAGAAACACACCATACCCTCCACACTGTGTATTTAATTATGTGGATCTTTAAAATCCTGATGGAAAATTCCATTTAGCTCCTAAAATACACATAACTTATCCTTAATAAATATTTATTCAGGGTTTAAATATAGTGCTCTTACTTAGATGAAAAAAGATTTTTTACCTTTATGGAAAAGATACAATAGAAGGCAGGAAAAAATCTCAAATCCAGGAAATATTTATTAAAATTATTGTAGCTGGTGAATAACTTCAGGTGTTTTGGATGAGTACTTCTTTTCTATAATAATTATGCACTGGCAGGAAGGAGGACATCCAGTATCATCATTGTGATATTCTTTTGTTGCTTGGAAAACCAAACCCCACATACTTTGTATTATATTTAATTACAATATAGTAATATCTATGATTTATTTATATCCTCTTTAGCTGATTTGGTAGCTGAACAGCCAGTATTTTGTACCCTTCTTTCTGATTTTTTGTCACATGCTACTTCCATATCCATACGCTCTGGGACCATGCTGATGGAAATCTCATTGGGGACTAGATTCTGGATGAAGAGAACCCTGTCTATTCAGTGAGATAAATAAATCAGTGAGGTTGCTTCCTTGAATACCTGATAAAACCTGGCTCACTGACTACAGAATATGGGCTGTGTAGTTCCTTGTAGAGCAGATACCCTGGCCCCAGCAATCTGGGTAAAGAAAAGCTACAGAGAAAGGTGAGTATGGGACCTCTTGTCATTTACAATATTTAACTGTTGCTTTAGTTCTCTTTAGCCTGTTTGGGACTGCTAGAACTCTCTCCAAGGCAATATCCTAGGCAAGCTTTGATGGATACCTGAGTATTTATTTTCAGCATTATTTCTGCTTCCTGTGTGAAGTCATCCTGGTCCAAGGGCTGCATCTGTGGCTGCAGTCTGCTCTCGTGGTTTGGGAGTCAGTCAGTTTGCACAGCCTGCCTTGGAGCCAGGGCTCACTTTCCAACCATTTTTTATTTAACATTAACGATTAAAGCATGCTCCTGAAACACTTTAAAAACCTCAAAACAAACAGCAAGAATCAAGGCCCCAAACCTATTCCGTGATGATAGCAGTCTAACTCCTAGCAGATTTTGAAGTCGGTGTATCTCAGAGATGTTCACATCCTTTGCATGCCATTTGTATTTGTAGGTGTTAATCTGTTCTGAACTGGGCACCTTACCGAGCAAGTATCTCCAAATTCTTAATGTTTCAGGACTGCTGACTCACTGTTTCCTTTGTCTGTTAAACTAAACCCCAGTCTCATAAGTTGCTTAAAATATTAAAACCTCAACATTAGAAATGATGCAATATAACCTTGCAGCATTTCTGAGCCTAATAAATGTCTGTCAGTTACAGGGACTGAAAATTAAAGACATAAAGCTGTCAGGAGAATTCTAGGAAATGCATGGATAGGCTGCAGCTTTTCTGAATGTATTCACCTGGGGCATATACCCACATGACTGATCAAAGTTCAGTGAGGCTTTTAGTGCCTTTACGTTTTCCTGTCTATCTCTTCCCTAATCCTTTTTAACTTTTCTGGACATTGATCCACAGATGAAAATGCTGAAGCTGAACAAAAACTCAGTTTTGATAAGAGGAAGCACAACAGACTGAACTGCTTTGTTGGGAGCCAGAGAGGATTACAAGGGATTATGTTGTGCTCTTCTTTCCCCCCAAAACTGCAGGGCCTGTGTTGCAGACTGAGCCCAATACAGGAATAAGAGATTTGAGGTACACAATTTGATTTCAAACATTGTCAGAAAAAGTGTTTTGGAGGGAATGGGATTGGAAAGTAGAGGACTTATGTAATACTTCCTTCTGCCTTGCTCCCACCACTGCAGACATTAATTTTGCTTCTTTGCATCTTTGATATGAATAAATAAAAACAAACAAACAAACTTCCATGTCTGAAAACAAGCAAGTGCCTCTCAGTTGGATTTTACTTGTCCATCTGTCCATAATTATATGGCTATCAGCAATATTTATATTTATGAAGATCTAGCACAACAAAAAGCACAGCACAGAACACATCAAAAGCACTCAGTGGAGTGGAAATAAACAAACATGTTCAGACTAAAACACTGTATGCTTTTCACTTGGACTATTTATTTCAATCTACAGTTGCACAGTATTCCTCAAAATTTTCCTGAAAGTTTCTGTCTGAATTGAAAGGGTTACATAGCTTCTCCTACATACCATTATACCTGGATTCTATAAACAAATATAAGTGGTTGAAATTGTTCTAAAATCTCAAATAGATATAACCAATTTTAGGGGGTTTTTCATGCTTCTTGGAAAGAGTAGCAAAAAAGAACTGTGCTGGCTTTATGCTGCTCTGTAAGGCAGGAGAGCAGCAGCCTGCAATAGCCAGCCCCACAGAAAACCATCACAGTAAGTGTGTGTTAGATGCTCACACGATGTTGATATCATCTTCATTCTGCAAAAGAACTGAAATTCCCTCTAGCATATTTTTCTGGTTATTAGAATGACTAAAGTTTATTTAAACACACGCCACAAAAAGCTGCATTGCCACTGATGCTACAAACTTTTGGCTAAAAAAGTGACCTAAAACACCCATTCTAAATTGGTCAGGTTTTTTTTGCTCATCGGATGTCACCTTCTTACCAAGGATATCATGTTTATATCACGTAAGTTCAGGTTTTCATTTTAAAATCTCTGAGATCAGATATCCTAGACAGTCCATGCTTCCATACTGCAACATACCAAATTGACCCATATTTTTCCCTTTGAGTTTCTTCCTATGTTAACCAGCCAATTTCTTTGTTGCACGACCTTTTAATCTTTCTCATCTGACATGAATTATGGATATCGAGGAAAAGGTTCAGAAATTGATCCACAATAGTTATCTCTAGCTATCATGTAAGCATTTATCCAAATATTGTATTGCTTTATACAGTTGTGTTTGCTCTCTTTTATTCCCATAAATGGTTGACTCCCTCCAAAAAATTTCCTCAACTTTTGTTCAAAGTATGTTTCATTAATGGAATTATTGTATTTGAACGGTGCTATGTATCATCCAACACAAAGTCATTTTAGTTTCAGGTGGCAATAGCCCTTTCTTTATATGTCTCATAAGAAAGAAAGGGAAAATAATAAAAGGTGGTTGAAGAGATCAAGCAAAAATGTTTAGTCAAAGAATCTACAGTATTAACTCTAATATTTATCTGCTCTTTTCTCTGTCAAATGCTGAAATAATGACTGCCTGAATACCACAGCTAACCAGCTTGGGATTTCCTTTATAACAATTACATCTGAGGACCTATGGCTCCCTAATAAAGCAAAGTATAACTATTTTGCCTACTGTACAAACTATGTTCCAGAGTGCTCTAAATTAAATGATACAATAGTGGGGATAAAACCTGAAAGTAGAAAGAAAAGATAACACTTAAGAACAGAGAAGCAATGTATGTTTTCAGGGGACTTCTAAAGACAGGGAGGTGTCACAAAGTTATCCCAAATGTCAGGGATTCTCAGAGCAGCAACTGCAAGGTGGTAAATAGGAAAATAAATAAATGTCAGTAGGAAATAACCAGGCAAAATGGGGGTAAGAGTGGTGACAGGTGTTCCCAAAAATGTTGGTGCTCTATTTTGACATGCAGAGTAAAGGAACTACACTAAACATAGGCACATTGCCTTTCACTAATATTTTTATTGGGGCTGCATTTTCAGAAAGCTCTGATTTTTTAAAAGAGCATTGACATTTCGATGTGAGAAGTGCATTGTGGCATCTCTGTGCATCTGGATTTTCAGGGCACAATAAACTGATGAAGAAGGTTAATGCAGACTGCCAAAATAAGCTTTTGTAAACTTCAGCAGGGAAGGTCTTGGTACAGAGAAAGCAACACATGCAGCCATGGACACACACACAAAAGCACAGCAGAACAGGAAATGGGACAAAAATGAATCTAAACTCCAAAGACAGAAATCTCTGTGTGTCTTAGGGAGTGGAACGATGCTAAAGGCTGCTCTGAAGTCAATGAAATGAGGTAGTAAATGCATTCATCAGTAGGAGGGAAGATGGCAGTAGCACAGAGCAGAGTGAATTATTTTCTTGGACAGATTGAGCCATTACTGAGAATGGTCAAGGTTATTGCTAAGTAAAAGGTGTTAGAAGGGAGAGAGACAGCTATTGTGTTTCCCTTGCGTAAGAGGGCACAGCATATGCCTCTACCATCTGCTCTGCCCCCGTTTGCAGCTGAGGTCAGCTTCTTATTCATTATCAATGTTGTAATCAATCATCAATCTCTAATTTCCATCTCTTCTTGGGCAGAATAAACAGGATACTATCAGGTGCTATGTTAGTACTGCTTTTACTAGCAAGTTACTGCTCAACCATTGCAGATGTTAAAAATATTTATTACTGACACTGTTCCCAGAGGGGATTCTGTATCTCAGCCCTAAGCAAAAAGAGAGGAAAACCCATGCAAGAAGCTATTCCCCAAATGTCAGCGCTCAGGGTATCCTGTGAAGTCACTGTAGGAGGCACAGGGAGGCACATCTCTGCATCTACTGCTATAATATTATGCAGCATTTCACCAAGAGTTTTCAGCAGTCCAAGATTCCAGAAGTTACCAAGCATTTTAGCAACTTGCAATCAGGAAAGCCATTTGAGTATGTAAAAGGAGCATACAGAAGAAATACAGAAGAAAGGAAAAACAAGCAATGCACACCAGTGTGGTCCAAATGTAGTGTGCCAGTCAAAAGGAACTAGAACAATGAGGCTGGAGTGAAAAGCACACTGAAAAGAGCATAGATGCAGTGTGCCTGGGATCCTGCCTTTTCTGTAACAGCAAGAGAGGTGGCACAGAGGCAGGAGCAGGAAGAGCCAGTAGCATCCTATCCATGAGGCATTGAAGAACTGGAGACAAAACTGAGAGAAAGAGATTTCAGCTCACTGTAATGAACGAGGGATCTGCGATAAGCCGTTCCTATAGATAATATGAACTATGTTGTCACATGTGGTGTTGTTCTCTATTTTTATAACTCCATTATTGCAAAAGGACATCATTGTATCTTTTAACCTTGTCTAGTGACAATGCTGCCCGTGAATAACATGGCACACTAAAAGGCACACTCTGCTTGTGCTGGCCAGGAGCACGGGCACATTTCTTCAGGTGTGTGGGTACATATTTCTATAAATGCCATTCGAGGTGGCATATATAAATATAATGATTAGGAATGTGTAGTATTTAAGCTAGTTAATATTACAATGTTAGATTTATCATGTCACCAATTGTCAACACATTTGAGCTGAATCAATATTACATTTCTTACATCATGACATTCAATTAAATACTAAATACTTTTTTGAACCTACAAATAAAAATAATGTATATGTACATCTAAAACTACAAAATAATAATTACACTATGCTGGGGACATTATAATATTTATATATAAAACATTACAACATAATAAAAATGTATCACAATGTTAATTTTTGACTCAAGCATCAGATGTCTTATTTCAACTTATAATTTGTTTTCAATAAACTTTCTGAAAATGTTCATTAAACACGCAAACTGTCTGCAACATAGTAAGTCTGTAATTTTGGCAAATTCCAGAAAACCTGCAGGATTTTAGTCTTGATTTATGCAACACATAGAAATGGACAAAAATTATTCAAATGCATTTATAACTCATCAGTGATTCTGCCAAAGAATGGGAGCACTGAATTCCTACAGATAATACCTAAAGAACAAAATTGGTCAACTGATATATATTGATTCTCTTTGCATGTGAGATAAGAATTACTACAAGTTGGAAAGCTGTGCATGCCCATAATAATTTGCTGTTTTAACCCACATTTCATGTTAACATTCCTATGGATGCTGTTTCTCTTACACATGTACTCATGGAAATAAGACAGCAGCTGCATTTCATTTTAACTTCAGAATCAATTAAAACTGAAACACATTCAGCATACCACACTCTGATAGTCCATTGATCTATCATCATTGCACTACTATAATTTAAATTGTGACTGTAGAGCTGCTCTCTTTAATAAGGGGGATGGGCACTAGAAGTTAAACCAGCCCCAAAACTCAGAATAGATAAACTGGGGGGATGGTGGATGATAGAGAAATCACTATGAGATCCACAGAATATGATGAGCAAGAAGTAAAGGTGAGAATAATTAACATATAAATTAAAAATAAAAAATAAACCCCAAAACATATGTCCAAGATTTAGAACAAAGAGAATTTGGGGGTGTGAAAGTAATTTCTTGTTACATTTTTTGCACTTAAGGTTCATGATTTTTCACAAGATTAAAAAGATGAAAATCTACATTTGGATAAAAAAGGATAAAAATTTTTAGTTTCCAGTTTATTCATCTGCCAAGAGAACAGACTCAAGATAAAAGGTTGATTAGCCACTTAAATGAAAAGCTATGCAAGCACCACAGAGCTGAAGTTCTAGGGTAACCACAGATCATTATGATTGTGAGTGAACGTCACACCAGACAAAGATGAAACATTGTCACCTTATACCCTCCTGTATTTACAACCATCTGGGAACTCATAAAATTGCTCATGAATGTTTTTGTTCCTTTCCCTTATTCTCACAAAAAATCTCTAAAATGAGACTTTTTTGTGGATGCAGTTATTTTGGGGGGGTGTAAAGAAAATTACTTTTTGTCCAAGCTCCCATAATTTCCTGAAGAATCCAAAGGTCAGGCATTCCTACAAAACTAAGAGTGCTCTTGAGCAAAATGTGTCAAGTCTGGACACAGGCAAGATTTCAAGCCTAAGAATACCTTTAAAAAGGAGTTTGCATCTTGGCACTGGGAATTAAGGGTCTCCTGATTTTCCCTGAAAATCACACATCTGTATATTCCCACAGTACAGGAGCCTTCTATCAGGTCAGATCTCTGCTGACTCAGAGCTCACAAACTTACAAAGGAGTAAACATTATTCTGCTTGAGGAACATGAGCAGAGGAGATAGAAAACAGTTGTGAAAGTGTATTACAGAGCCTGATTATTTTACTGCTGAATATAGAGAAACTAGATGCATTTTGCAGACTTCTGAGTGCCAGTTTAAAAACTTAACTGGTAAATGATTCTGTCAATGGCATCAACTAACAGACCATACTCTGGGATGTATAACCCTGCTGACACCACCACACTGCATTAAGATGCTACTGCAGGGAACAGAAAATGGGTGTGTGTTAATTAATCCTCCTTTTTGTGCTTCACAAGTTCCCAAACTGAAAATCAATAGCAAACAGCTTATGAATCAGACTTGAATATAATTTTAGGTGTTAAGGCAGGTGGGCATGTTCCAAGGAAATATGATGTTCTGTAAATAGCTGAGAAAGTTGAAGGATTCCTTGTTGGATATTAGGATTTAAATGTAAAAATGTACAGTTTCTGAAGTTTTCAAGCTATGATTAGAGGACAATGTAGGAGAAAGGCAATATGTTATGTTTAGAGCTGAAAGAAAAAATGTCTGCATCATAAAGTTTAATATTCAAAGTTACCCAGTTACTTTTAAATTAAAAGCCCCTGACTAGTGCTCACTATTGTAACTTCCTATATTCACACTTTTAAGTTTTCCATGATGTTTTGCCTCATGCTATTATCTCCAAAGGACTTTGATGAGGTTATTAGAGCAGTGGGTGAACTGGAGTTGTGCAGACATGAACAACTGTAAAGCAGCAGTACAGAACCGTCACTAAGTCACAGGAATTTATAGCTCAGGGAGCCATAACTGTGCAAAGAGAAACAATAAAACGCAGTTATGCTCAACCATCTGGGTATATATTCCTACACAGTCAACTAAAATTTTCATAGAAAAATGGATACAATTAAATGATGTCATTTAGTAGTGTACAAGGTTTGGTTTGACGATTCAGGGAGCAGGAGGGGTCTACACAATGACTTGAATTTCTCTTCTATTAAATGAAAATACCCTTTTTTTGCTTTCTCTGCATTGCTGTTTGTAATTTTTATTGTCTTACAGGGTACTATTTTACTTTTACTAGACTAATTACTAAAAGCTGCTTTCAAGACAATATAGAACACCCCTGTCCTCTTGTGTGTCAAAATGATAACAATGTATACAAAGATTCCTGCCTTTTTTTTGATTCTTGTAATTTGCTTGTGCAAACAATTTTGGTTTTTGGCTATGTTTTCTCTTCCACATATTATTGCAGCTGTCTTCTTATGCCCTCTTACTCCAAGCCAGGTCAGAAAGAAGAAAAAATGACATTAGAACAGCTTTTTTAAGGAACTACTTGCGACGTACGAGATTTACAGGCCAGCAGCTAGTAACAAAACAGACATTTTTTTGTCATGGCTAGAGACCAATGAGCAGAAAAACCTGATGGGATAGACTTCCATGACACTGTGTCTGTGGTACAGCTCCAAATCTGGCAGAAGCTCTTTTTCCAGGTACTGGATACTGAAAGCTCCTTTTGAAGGTTGGGAATAGAAATACCTGGGTGGTTGGCAGAAGGGAAGAAAAGCAAAACAAGTAATTTGAGAAGATTTTGCTTTAAGTACACACTCATTTGTGTTGAATCACAGGCATTCAACACTTGGAGATTGGCTAGACTATTAGTTCTCTCTGTAAATCATTTTAGGACCAGGGCTATGTGAGCTAAGCAGGGAATGAGGCAGGAATCTCAAAAGTTAGTGCCTTGTCATTTGAATTGAGATGCAAAGGACGTGAAAAGAATGGGAAATTCTAAGTGACAACAACTGACCCGACTTCTCCTACTGTCTATTTACAAAACCAGCACTTCCTTCTGAGAATAAATATGGACAAACTTATCATTTGGTTCTCCACTCCTTCTCAGGGTCCCTCTTCTCTTTATTGGTAGAACAGCAAATTTATGTTATTTATTGCTACAATGAACTTGTGAGATTGGTAACTTGCTTTTCACTAACAGGGGGATTATAAAAAGATGTAGATTTAACACTGTTGCTTAGGAAAACAGAGAATTTCTATAAAGACTGTTATATCAAATGTTGAAAGTTCTGGAGTATGTAATCCAATGCTGGTGGTGAAAGTCAAGTGTTCAGGGTTTTAACCTGATTAGTGAATTCAGAGCTCATGTTAGCAAAGTATTTTCTTTTAAAAGGTAATTTCTTACAACATCATATTCTCAACACTTCTCCCCCACCCCAAAGAATCAAATCTGTTGCTGTAGGTCAGTACTTTTTGTACAGTAATTACAGTCATTGCTAAAGTTCTGCAGCTGTGCTTGAATGCACGAACTGCTTCAAACTTGTTTAGCAGCCCATTCAACCTTTAAGAATGCAAAAAGCTCTGTTTCGCTCATACCTTCTAAATAGCACACCATAAATATCTCATTTTACCAACAGCATCACCACAAGATAAAAATGGTAAAACATTTTATATTATTTACATGAATTTCAAGCGAATCCTGAAGTTTCCATGGCAAAGCACATTCATCTGGTGTTTTTCACAACATTTATTAATTTATTCAGAACCCCTATCTGAAATTCCATACACATGATCACAGAAAATTCTAACAGATCTAAATGTACGAAATTCCCATAAATACAGTCTTATATCACTACCATCTTGACACACTCCCATGCAAAACTCATTGATAATTATCTCAACAGAAGAGCTTAAAAAGTGAATGACCAATTCTGCTTGCTCTAAGAAGCCAGCTGAAGAGATGTGAATAATAGGGGTATAACAGGTACCAAACAAGCTCATTATTCAATATTCTCCCTAGCAAAAGTCTCTCATTTATCTTCTCAGAGTGGCTTTAGATTTTGGTCTACAAAGTTGTTTGGGGCAGGAAATTTCAGGTACTATAAAGTTCCCCACTGCATGGGGCTGCAGCCTGTAGGATTGCAAACCTCCTGCTGGATCCATGTCCCTGTAAAGGGCAGGATTGAAGGGTACCATGCTGAATCACAGAATCACCAGGTTGGAAGAGACCTTCAAGATCATCGAGTCCAACCCATGTCCGAACACCTCAACTAAACTAAACCATGGCACCGAGTGCCACATCCAATCTCTTTTTAAACACATCCAGGGATG
Source organism: Monarcha castaneiventris obscurior (assembly GCA_026261815.1). Lineage (NCBI taxonomy): Eukaryota > Metazoa > Chordata > Aves > Passeriformes > Monarchidae > Monarcha > Monarcha castaneiventris. The sequence continues at coordinate 25,806,910 of JAMPIT010000886.1, read as the reverse complement.
GTGATTCCACCACCTCCCTGGGTAAACCATTCCAATATTTGATCACTCTTTCTGTAAAAAACTTTTTTCTAATATCCAACCTATATTTCCCTTGGAGCAACTGAAGACTGCGTCCTCTTGTTCTGTCAGTTGTTGCCCGGAAAAAGAGACCAACCCCCACCTCACTACAACCACCTTTCAAGAAGTTGTAGAGAGTGATAAGGTCACCTCTGAGTCTCCTTTTCTCCAGGCTAAACAACCCCAGCTCCCTCAGACGTTCCTCACAGGGCTTGTGCTCCAAGCCCCTCACCAGCCTCGTCGCCCTCCTCTGGACACGCTCAAGTGTCTCCACGGCCTTCCTGAACTGAGGGGCCCAGAACTGGACACTGCTGAGGAGCAGCTGAAATTACAGCTCACCACTGATGACACCAGCTCTGTCACAAGAAAGGATTAATTATTTGTTTGGAACAGATTATGCTGCTTTGTTGAAATCCTCTTCGGGGTGGGGGAGTCAGGAGAAGGCCGCCCTGTTCTTTGAGTGCAGCGTGCTTAAGCAGATGGGACTATACATATGGATGAAATAATTAAGATTCAATGTGTAAATGCACTACGCATTCTGCCCTCCCTGCAATTAAGAGATTTTACTTTAGGCTACGGAAGCATACTCCTACAAAACCCAAAATAACTACAAAGAACTTTCTATATGTTAAGCTAAAAAAACACCCCAAAGAGGAAAGTAAGGCATGATATGCCATAACTATTTTTCAGCACAGTAATAGCAGAAACACAAAGGTGTTACTCCAAAACAGGATTTATGAATTAGTTTCACTCATGTTTATATATTGATCTGTAAGTTTTGTAACACTCTACCTTCAACAAAAACAACCATTTTAAATTTTCTTTTAAGAAAAACTATCTTATAAGACTAGATATTCAAGGAAACTGAAGTGATAGAAATTAGAATACCAGCTGAGCTACACCACATTTTCTGAAGGAAAAAGCATAATTGTGATTTTTAATATTTTCAACTATGATAATGGCAGTCAAGGGCTTGCTGACAAATGCTAAAGAGTGAATTTAACCTTTAACCCAAGTGTAGACATTAAAATCATATTCTGAAAACTTTCCTAGAACGACACTCTGCTCCCTAATTATTCAGTAGCTTTTCTAGACGATCTTCAATTTGAATCCCTTTATAATAAAGGCCGATCATATTTTATCTCCTACTTTGTCTTAATTGAGATTTCAAATCAATTTTATTAGTTTGCCAGTAAATGCGATATTTTCTCTGAACTACAGATTTGGGATTGGTATATTTAATTATTACATTTTTGACCATATAGACCTTTGAAACCTTTCCAAACCAGGATGAAAGCATATTTTTCATCCTCTATCATAGTGTTAAATGACCAATACCCACTGTTAAAGGTTCTCAATCCATGACAGAACCTCATGCAAAATCTGGCTTTCCTGCAGTCATAAAACCAAATGAAGATAGACAGAGGACACATCCTTGAAAAGTTAAGAGTACTTTTGCAGGGGTTTTTCAATCCACTATTGGATCTTTATAACTGACTGTGGTTTTGGAGAAAAATATCATTAAATATGTAGTTTTATAAGCTTAAAATATATCCTATTATATGGTAGTGGCTAATTACTTTAAATATAAAGTATTTGTTTTGACAATAACAGGAAAACATCTGCTTTCACCTAGCACGAAATCAACAAATAACACTTAAGAACTGGTGCACCGCTAGCTCTGATTCTGGTGAGAAGGAGGGATTCAATGTACCTGTTAAATGCAAATGAGATGTAAGTTTCTGAAGTTCAGTCTTATTCTAAAAGTGTTCCTTCTGCTCATAATCAGTCAGAAATTACAACTCTACTTAAGGGAAATTACATCCATCATTTCAAGTTAATATACATTAGATGAATGATAGAGATTTAATCCAAACAACATGTCTGAGATTCTGTTCCTGTTTCTCCTTCTGGATAACATATATTTGATTTGACTATGCATTTAAAAGTTGAGCTCTCGTCTGTCACTCATCCTGACAGCCCTTCACTGATACTCTCTGTTCTGAGATTAATAAAAGCTCTGAAGGCTCCTTAACCCCACACTAAAGAAAGAAAGATGGAAATGGACTCAGCCAGCTGCCACCAGAAAATTTTTAGATGTCTTGCTAAAATGGGAACCAAAGATTCTCACATAAGCACTCCAGAAACTGGCTTTGAATGACCTTCAAAATCAGATCAGCAATTTCCAATTTTATAGTCTGTTGACAAGGTATTAGCAGCTACATTCTCTGTTGTGGTATATATGATGAACTGTCATATTTCTAAGAAAGCACCTTCATATAATCAGAGAGGTTAAACTCTAATCAAATGAGAATATAGGAAATATGTTTAGAAAGATGATGATTTCAAAATCTGATCTCTCTTCGTCACACCACTCAAAACACAGTAAACTCATGGCACTTATATCTTTTCTCCCTCTCTAGCCCAACAGCTGCATATGTTGAAAGATGAAGAAGGTGACAATTAAGGCCAGAATATTTCATGGCCCTGTAATCTGCACAAACCTTTGGGTTGTGGGTGGAGCCAGTTCATACATAGCCAACTGCTTCACTGGGAAATCTTGGAGATATCTTGCCTGCATTACTGTATATTATGGAAATTTGGACACTATTTTAGAATGTGAGAGAACCAGAAAGCCTCATGAAGCAAATGAGAGAGTTTGGCCTCATAGCAAATGAAAATATTCCAACCACTAACATATCTAAACTCCATCCTAAAATATATGGTTCTTTTTTTGGAAGGAAAGACTTTCTTCCCCTGAGTATTCTGTTCTATAAGAGGGTTCAGGGCTTTGAGTCAAGTCAGATGAGCTCATGAATTTTTTGGGAAAAAGAGCATAATACTGAATTTTTGGTTTGTGCACTGGCTTGTGTAAATGCCATTCATAAGGGTCTAACATTTCCCTGTGTATTTTAAAAAAAAACAGAACATGTAGCTTTAGCAGGGACAGCGCTGGTCTTATAAGTCACTATTTTGGATCTTGTTTACCATTATCATTAGTCTGGGCTCTTTTAGAAGACAACCCTTTTCTCCCCATGTTGTATAAAGGCTAATAAAAATTACTTATTAAAATAGATGCTAAAATGACTGCCTTTAAGAGTTGGCCAAAGTGGTTTAACTAAAGATTTTTCAAATGAATAATGCTTTTAAAGCTAGACAGAAAAGAACCATTAAGCAATATCAATTTAACTGGTCCAGGGTACACTCTCTTTTCTTTGATACACAGAGGAGACCTAAGTTGAAAATCTTTTTCAATCAATTAAATTTCAGGTACATGGAAACATTTACAATGTTTTGTTTTCACTTTGTCATGGAAGGAAAAAGACCCAGAAAGCTCAATGCTGCCACAAAAAAATTGTTTCTGGACCATCTTCTGCAGTTACTAATCAATGCAGTGCTGTAATCTTCAAGATTAATTTTGAAGAGGAGGCCAAAACAGATGCTGACTGGGTCAGCTTTTAATGACAATATCATTACATGTGGAGCTGTACTATATTTTCATCTGTTTGTTGTGTGCTGACTGCCTTCAGGAAGTGTGGGAGGAGCATGTGATTTAAGAATTATTACAATTGTTAAATATAGAAGGAATATGTTTCAAAGACTCAGATGGGAGTTGGAGTTAAAATTCCTTTCCAACTCTTACCTGGGACTTCTGGGAATTGTATATATATTTTAAAAATTCCTTAGGACATTCTACCAACTTTGTTGTATTTATTTTTGCTTGTATACCTACATGCCATATGAAGAGAGGGAAGAAGAAATTAACATCAAGAGCATGAACAAATTTATTCCACATGGAAATTTTAAACTTGCCCACCTGACAACGCTGCACAGGATAGAACCTGGATCACAGCAGACAGCTCCAACTGAATGCTGCAGTTTAAGTGATACTTTGTATGTGCAAGGAAGAATAATGCAAACCAAAAACCCCCACGAAATTGAGAAAATAGGGGAAGAAATACATCACAAATTGATCCTGGTCTCTCATGAGATTCATTCATAAAAACATTGCAAACACTTAACACAATTGAGCATAGAGCCCTTTATGCTTTGGTTGCATACAAAACCAGAAATTCAGCAGGCTTGGTATAGCAGCAACAAAATTCAGATACTCAGAAAAATGAGGCATTAGAACTAATGTAAAGTTACCTGCTTCATGGGAACAGCTTGTGTAAAAATATTACAAATATGTGGGAGAGCGTGGATGTGAAAACAAACAATAAATCAGATTTTGAAGGTTAATGTGTCCTTTAAATAAATAGCAGAATTTGGGTGATCCCTTCCCTTCTGGTTTGCACTGGTGGTGATATCTCACAGTTATGATGATAGATAAGCATGCTAAGGGAGCAATCATCCATGTAAATTTGTCTGACATCAACAAGAATCAAGAAGAGGGAGGCAAAGCAAGCTTCTACTTTCAATAGAGAATAGGTGTTAGAGTAGAGCATTTTTCAATACCCAGGCACAAAGAATGTAATATTTAAAAACTCAAAGTGTTAAATGTAGCAGTCCTTCATCACACAGAAATCCTGCTGAGGACAATGCAAGCCTTGCTTGATGAAAGGCTGACAAATCTGTTCCAGAGACAGGATAAAACAAATAGTGGTTATTTCTGCTTGTTTCATACTGTCACACTTAAACATAAATGGGTGAATTTCAAGCACAGCAGGAGAGCAATAGAAAAACCACGGCTTAAGCAAATTGCTAAGCAACGTTTTAGTGCCTTCAAGTCTCACTTACAAACTTCTGCTTGACCAACAAATAGAGCAACATTGGGGAAGAGTTCTTAAAAGCCTCCAGAACTTAGGTAAGGCCATAAACCCTTAAGTCAGAATATAAGATAACGGGTTTATTGGCACCACTAATTCTGGGACTTCTTTAAATAGCTCCCTCCAGCTTGAGCCACTAAGAGAACTGGAAGCTCTACTGCTTGTAATACAAGGAATACAGTATTAATGATGCGAGCAATACCGTAAATATTATTCGTATTAATAATGCAGGTAACAGGAGAAGTATTGTCTCTCATTTACAACACAAGCACTACTTGAGAATCTTCAGTTCAGGGTTAAGATGACGACAGCTGATTTTCACTGATTCTTTAATTCTAAACTAGAAGTATCAAAATTTGTTTCCTGAAATTAATTTTCTTTTAGAAATACCATGAAATTAACAGATTTAGGACTAGATGTTTTCCTGACTTTGTTTTCTGTGGCCAAATCATGAATGCTTAAGATGAGGAATTTTTGTGTTTGTTTGGTTGGTTGTTTTATTTTTTTAGTAAAAACTTTCTAAAGTAATTGTCGAGCTAAGTAATTTACATGCAAAACTCTAATTTCAGTAAGAATGTGTTCATGTACCACTTTATAATCACCTATCAACATTATATCTTAATACCTCAAACAAAATTAATACAGATTTTCTTAAACTCCTATTGGAACTAGAAAAGCAACATTTTCAATTTCAGGTGGAAAACTGCAGCGGTGGGAATCAAGTGACTTGTCCTGGACTGCAGAGAAAATCTGTGGTGCAAGCAGGAAAGCCCTGACTCCTACTCTAGTGACTTCACAGCAGCATCCTAATTCCTTCCAACTAAAAAAGAAAAGAAATTTCCAGATCCATGTATGTGAACACAAATGTATTCATGCAGTTGGTGCAGAGCTGGAAGTTTTGCTGACCTTTTTATACCCAAAAGATTGGTGTCGCATATCACATGAGAGATGCTCTTTATTATGTTCGGGTCTAGTGACAGTAACAAATCCCAGTAATATCAGTGGTATGCTTTGAAACAATTACACCTGGATATCAAAATAATTCCCCAAAAGTTTCTCTATTAGAAAAGCACATTTAATATTATGCAAATCCTACCACGACTGTCTTCCTTAACAGCATGTGCCTTGTTTAAAAGCAGGGAAAGCAGGGAATAAGGCCAAGTCAGGATGCGTATGCCCCAAATATGTTCCTCTAGCTAGAAAATAAAAGCTTCTTATGACTAGATTACATAATTCATCATCATAAATCCTCATCAACACTTCAGCCACCTTTTCTTCAAATGGCTTTATTCCACTGGCTTGACAATTGCTGCTTCTGCTCTTTTGCAAGATATGAACAAACCACAAGGTCAAAACTGCCTCCTGAACACCTACATCAATTACTTTCTATATGCAAAAGGTGGTTATCTGAGTGATCTTGAAAGTTTGCAAAGAACACCAAAAAACCCTTTAGGACACTGAAGGATACAAATCTCACCATATTTCATCCCAGAACTCTTCACTTTGCTACTAACTAGGTACCGAACAGAAGTGGGAGGACTCAGGTCGGATGTGACCTCAGTGGGTCCTGGGGTGTTTGTTCCTGCTGAGAGCAGGGTCAGCTGTGAGAGCTCAGCAGTTACCAGGTGCCAAAGCCTTCTCTCCTTTCACAGTTGCCATGAACAGACAAAACAGCTGGAAACCTCATAGGTGAACCTCATTCCTCTTCTAGCATCAGCACCACATCTTTTTGCAAACATCTGCAAACATACACCATGTATCTTTCAGTTTAAACTTTGAATAAACTTAGGGTAAGTATGGAGGTTTTAATGTTAGTTTCTTCTGACTTTTCAGTTATACATTTATTCATCTTTGATAGCAGTTTGTATGTTTTTATTATTCTGCAGCAGAAATACAAATGCACAGTGAAGTACAGACAAGGTTCCAACTATTCGTATGCTAGTTACATTACAAAATAATCCTGATATTTTCTGAAAGGGTGGTTCTGAGTGTGGATACTGTAAACATATTGAAAAAAAAGCACAATTACTACAGAAATAATTTTAAATATTATTATAAACATATAAGTGCTATTTTGATAAACACTGCTTCCTTTTAGATTAATGGTGCATTTGTACAATATCTGGAATTCATGAATCATATACAGTAATGGGAAAGGATTATTTGACTTCTCTGGTTTGTATTTCTGTTTAGTCAGCAAGAAATGATTCAGAGGTTAAACGATGAATGATTGCTCTATCTACAGTCCCATGTTCTGTTACAGACTCTTTCAGCAGCTAATATTTCTGAAATTCCTAAAACCCTTCTAAGACACTTTTTTTATTGCTGGTAGGTGTTGGAGCTGTATTTTCCATCTGGAATCATCTTTCATTTGATTTAATTTTTTTCTTTTTCAACCATGTTCGAATAGAGGTAAGAAGCATCTTTTCCATACAGCACTAACCACTTCACCTTTGTGGTCACAAAGACAATAATACTTATCATATTTAAAGTTCTCTGTAAAACTGACATGTAGCTTCATATACCTTAATATAGATTAAGCAGAGTGGGAGGATTAGCTAATTCTGACCTCCAAGGACCAGTTAAATGTTGCAATAAGTAAAATTATAGTTTGGACTCCCCAGGAAAGTCCAGGACCATCTGCAGTGACTCTTGTTTAAGATACCAAACATGGAACACACCTCATGCTGGGCTTCCCTGCATCAGACTGGTAACTTATATCTGAAATTGTTCAAGTTAGCTACAGACTTTTTAACAGTTACCAACTGCGATACTTTGTCAAAGTGACCAAGTCAAACTTGATACACTTTAAAAGATCATTCTGCATTGAAAGCTACTGAGTGACAACTACTGTGAAGCACTGTTTTAATTTGATAGCATAACATGCTGAAAAATGGTGGCTCCCACTTAGAAAAAAAACAGTTTGAAGGTTAAGAGCTCTCATCCTCTTCCTATATTGGTGGAAAATTATTATCATATTATTTTTACTCAAAGTGAAATAAAATAACATTGTGAATTCCAAATCACAAGAATGTTGTATGACTTTTTTAAAATAAAAACAGCTTCTCAGTTCAGTTTGGAATTGTTTCTGCTGGCTAAGCAGTTAGTGTTGGAGAGCAGGCACACCTCTTACCTTTCAATTCACCACTATTCATACCTAAAAGATGATGCATGACATCCATAGCACTGACAGGATTTGAGCTATGGGAAGCTTTAGCCAGTTCTGTTGACATTAATCAGCTAAATCTGGCTTTGAGCATTCCCTAAAGAAGCACAGTAGGAGTGGAATGAGGGCTGGAATGGGTCTGACCTAAACAGAGGCCACTGCCTGTGGAGGGCGTTTGTCAGTCACTGTCACTGTGATGGTGCTTCCTGCGATTTGCTTTAGAGCAGTTGTTTTCCTCTCTGGGAAAAGATTCCCCCTACACAAAGAATCTTGTATCTTTGTAAAACACCAAATAGGACTTCTCATTCCAGCCCCTGTGCAAAGCAGCTCTGAATTTTATTTACACATATTACTGCCTGCAGGCACCACAGAACCCCACGACAGTAATAAGATACACACAGAAAGTCCATATTCTGTTTATAATCCGACTTAAAAAGAGGTAGAGTGAGATAAAGGAGAAGAATCAGTTGACACTTTTTTAATACATGGATGACATGATTACCTCTAAAGAGTGGTGTGATAAGTCTAGTAACCATTACATAAGAGTAGAGATTTGAATTTATAGGGAGATTTGAATATCAGCTTAAGAAAAAAAAACCCCAAACAAACAAATTCCCAGACTTTATGCAAATTAAACAAATTTCATGTATTATAATAACTTAGCAAAGTGCTCCATGTAGCAATCATCTGGTCTTCAGGACTAAGGCACAGAAAGTTAAAACAGGCAGGTGAAACACAGCACATGGCAAAATGATAACATTAAACTAGAAAAAAAAAGCAGTATTATAACTACAAAAATAGTTATCTATTCACTGCACAGAAAAACTGCTTTTTGTCCACTGAGTGTATTTTACCTCATAGCTCCTAAGAAAGAAGAGGATCACAGAGCTTACAGCATTTGTTTCACAATCATACTTCTAATTTGGGATACAAGCAGCTGAAATGTATCTAAAAAATATCCAATCTGTTTAAACTGCAGAGAAAATCATTCCATCATGTTAAGAACTAGCAAGCCACAAAGGAAAAAATGCACGGTAATGACAGAAAGTGACCATATTACTTTCTGTAATAATGTTTGTTTCTGAGTGGTCATTTGATTGAACTTAAGCCAAATTGGAAGGCATCTTCATATATAAATTTTATAATTCCCAGAATATATTTAGATAATTTTATATTGATTTAAAGTAAAATCATTTTCATTTTAGCGTGCTGAATTTAAAAATCCTGAAAATACTTTTGGTTTCAGAGCTATGTTCCTATCTTGCCTTTAATTTATCTGCAGGTACAAAACACAAATGAAACTTGAATGAATTAGGCACTAATTCCCTAGACATGAATGTTCAAAACTGAAAATTTTGGTTATACTTGCACATTCCTCCTGCTGTTGGACAACAGGGATTCTGTGCTCCCATCGTGTTCGACCTTAGATTGCTCTTTAGAATCACAAAATCATTTAAGCTGGAAAAGGCTTCTAAGATGATCAAGTCCAAAACCTCCAAGTCCACCACTAAACCATGTCCCTAAAACCTACAAGACTTTTAAATGCCTTCAGGGAAGGTATATGCCAAACTTACATCTGAAAATAAATAACTTGACTCTTGTGAATGATACCATCATGTCAACCTGAAGGCTATAAATTATATTATTGGGAGCAGAAGAATATTTCCCACTGTGGGCCCACAGACAAGAGAGGGCAGCACAGCAGACAGAGAAGGAACCGCTGCTTAGGCATTTGGGAGACTAATGGGGTAGATATAATCTGATAAATGTACAAACAGCTCACATTAATTGCTGCAGTCACGTATGCATAAACTGTAGTGCGTGACGCAGGCTGAAGAAAACATACTTAGAAATTAAAAACATGTTTTGCTGAGAAGAACCTGAAGGCATATTAGAGGGAATATGATGACAGAAAAAGGAAAATTACTGAGAGCTAAATAACCTACTGATTACTGTACTTTTAATGACATTCAGCTCCATTTATTTAAGGACAAGTTTAGGTTGCATGATGCTGAGGTTCATGGTGTGAGAGCTAGTATAACCTGGTTTTACGTTATGAATATTTGGCTCAGTAAAATATTAATTATGCTGGTTTGTCTGATTTTTAACAATCTTATCTGGCATAGCCAAGAGATGAATTTGAAGGAAATGAGTGCTACCAGCAAGTCGAGCTCTAGGCTCTCTCACCTTAGCTCCATTCTGTGTATGCTGCTGGAGCTTGCTTGGGTTTACTCTCAACTCTGACAACACAGCCAGGAAGACTTAGGCTTTGTGCTTTCAAAGGTGTGAAAATTGCTCCCAAACTTTTCGGGGCATATGTTATTTTCTTCAGGAAAACGTAAAAGGAAGAAGACCACAAATGTTTGCTTATTCAACATAAAGCTCTGCCCTTGTCTGCAGAATTAGGCTCCCATATGTTATCCTTTCTGAAGTATTTTTTCTTTATGGCAATAATACCAGAAGCAAAATAAGAGTTAAAGTTAAAAATGTTGTCACTATCCAAACGAATATGAAATTTCATAAATATTGTGGCTTGTGCTATAGCACTTCAAAAATACTTTAAACAGATGGGCTAGTGAGACTGCCATTCATGTTTTAGCAGTCAAGAGGCATGTTTAAACTGCTGGTTGAAACACAATATAAAGAACACTCCACACGTAGTGTCAGAAAAAAAGGCTTGTTTGCTAAGAAATCACACATTAAAAAAACCTAACTGAATGGCATAATATTTCAAACAACTGTGATTTCTTGGTGAGAGAGCAGTGGCCAGGAAAAAGAAAAAAACTACTATACTGTAGAGATTGAGGAAGTAAAAAATAAAATAATCTTGTTTCTCTGAATGAAGTATCACAGTATTTTCCAAACAACTATCTGGATGAAAAGTTGAAAGCTGAAAGTTTTATATACTCCACCTACACCAGAAAAGCACAATAACACCATAGAAACCGACTAGGGGAAAAATATTTTTTTCAAGTGACAGCAGTTTAATGGAGATAAAGAATGAGGATAAGAATTTTTATCCCTATTTTAATGAAGATAAAGGAAGAGGAGAAGGAGGAATGTGTTCTGTATCTTTCCCTATGTTTTGAAATAGTCTTGTACAGGAAGGACATTAGTTAACCTGAATGGTCACACTCCAGAATTTCATTATATAACAAATTCCCCAAAGTAACCTGCTCTATATCATCATCTTTTAAGTGCCTAAAAATTAATCATTTAAAAATATCCTATAGGTCACTTTGATTTTCTAGTGAAGATTTCTGTTCATTTATAAGCTCCACAATGATGAAACACAAAGGTAACAAAATATGGGCAAAAATATTGATTGTGGCCTTATATCATGATACAGAATACAGTTTTACTTTGAACTCCCAAATCTAAATCAATTTGTTTGCATAGAGCACATAGAGAAGTATCCTAGTACAGGTTAGGGAAGGGAAGGGAGGAGGCAGAGCTGCCTTAGAGAAGGAAAAACTACTGTTGGAACTACTTTCTGCTTTTAGAAAACCCAAACATATTGTCAGTTCTTCCATTCCCAGTAGGTGAAACAGAGAGAGCCAAGCTCCTATGTTGTTCCTTGAAGCCCCATAAGAGATAAGGAGTTATGAAGCAGCAGCCTGATTCTCCACCTATCTACAGAAGGGTGTAAAACTGAGTTTAGATAACGTCTCCCACAGGACTTGGTAATCTTTCCTGCTTGGGTCCATTATCTGAGCAGGAATACACATCTCTTCAGTCTCAACAATGAACAATAGCTTAAAGTCAGATTCTAATCTTCCAGGTTGGCTGTTCACAAGTGTTGACAGATGATTCTAGCACACAAGTATATTCATTGGCTACGCAACTCACTTTTTTGTTGAGTCAAAACAAGTTGAAGCAAATACATCTCTCCCAGCTGCTTCTGGAAACAGTTAGGGGCTTGGAGCACTTGGATTCCTTTGCCTTCTCCTTTCCATATCTGATCCTTATTCTGTAGAGTGATAAAAGAAATAAAAAATAGAGAATTTGCATCACTCATTAAAAAGTGATCTCTGCTCAACTTAGTTAATTTAAGACAGTCAATACCAATAATTCTAGAAACAGAACTAATGCAGAGGAAATATCAGTGACTTGTCAGTGTGCTGGGTGTGAGAGGTCGCTCAATGTTACTCACCATCCCTTAATTAAATTACTTCCCTCATTTGTAGGACATTATTTAATCAAATCTTGTAGGATATATTGCTTGCTTTATGTGCTTTGAGTAAACTAATCTTTGGAATTTTTCCATGCATTTTTAGGCAACAGATATGTAAGAGCAGTACTTTACTTGAACTCCAATGCAGCAATGAATTATTGGGTATCCTGTCATTTATTCTCAGACCTGCTGCTCATACTGTGCTATGCTGCCCATATGAACAAGATCAAATGAGGGTATGAGAGAAAAATGTGTGAAAATAGCTGTGAAATAGATGGATCAGAAGTAGGTTTAGGCTTATTTTTCATTTTAAACCCTGCTTCTTTTGTCACAAATTCAGACACGGAATTCTTCCCCTTCTCCCCAAGCCCAATAAGCCAGGATCTCTACAGGAATCATTAAAGTACTGCTATTATTTTTCCCACTAATGGCTATGCTGGGCTATATCAGAAGGAGAAAAAAAAAGCTATAAGACACTATTCCAGGAAGAAATTTAAAAATAGGAATTCTAACTCCCAGATATTATGACTGACACAGAGCAGAGATGGATGCAGGCAGAGGGAATAGTAGCAGCCATAACTCTAACTTTGGTGCCATTGATGTTTATGTTGCGTATGAAGTGGTTTACCAACATGCTGATGGACTGGCACAATGTGCAAGCACACAATTTATTCCTTCATGCAGCAGCTATGGGAGAATACAACCACAAATGCAAGTTTCAGTGGAGATTGTTTCAAAACAGAGAGATTTATCTTGACAAGTAGAGAACTGCAATAAAAGATGTATTATTCCATGGCATAATTGGTGAATGCATTATCCTGTCAACATTTAACTGTTATAATCAACTGAAATAATAAAGCTGCGCTAGAGTTTTTATTGTTTTACATTAATTTGATAATAATTTATAATTTTACTCACATTTGCATTAATGTAAATGGAACTAATAAGTTAAATCTCAAAGTTATGTGAACAAGAGATGTAACACATTTTAACATTCACATGCTTACTCTGCAGGCCGTACATTCTCATACACGCTGCACTTCAAACCAGCAAATGACACCAAAATTCTTGGGCTGGGCGTGCTACCTATGCTGCCTATGCTGTATGGGCTATCCATGCTCACAGTGACTCTGTGATAATGAATTTGCTAATTAGGGAGTGCTTGTAGCAACCTTCGGTCCTTCTCTCACCTGAAGTCACTCCAGGAAGTGGCTTGCTGTGGCTGGCGCACTCACCTCTTTGCAGAGGTGTTATTAACATCTCTTTGTGACCTATCCAGCTCTGTATGCTTCATTAGTCTGTTTGCTCCACTCAGGCATCAACTGCTGATTTTTGGATTAGCTGCTTTTGTCTGTTAATCTGCCCTTGACTCACGGGCTGAAATGTTTTAGCAGTGGAATTTTGAAGCATTTCAACAGTTGTTTCTGAACCACATAGTGAGTGCCTTTAGAAAAAGCTGCATGTTTTGCCGATACCTGGGGATATTTGTAGCTCTCTGTACGTGCCCCAAGTAGCACATAATGTGTACAAATGCAATGCTTAGACAGAGGCAAATTCAGCCTAACATGGTGTTCTCATGTAGATCTCAAATTGAAAGCAGTTGCATGAGATCTTTTAACTCTTCACAGGACTGAGTAAAACCCTGGCTGCCAATATCAGAATTCCCTGTGTGAAAAAAACCCCATATCAGTTCAGTGATACGTTGGTACAAGCTCTTAAACTGTTTTCAGCAGCAAGTTCTGGCTGGTAGGGGATTCTGTCTTCTCCTTTGAGTAGTGGGGCCATACAACAGCCTCAAAGAAACAAGGAAAATAAGGTTTATCTACAACTTTATTGCAGAAAGATGGGGAAGTTAGCATGTAGAGTGGTGAAGGCAAGAGGGTGCTACCTACACTATAATTTTGATGCCAGTCAAGCCAGTAGCTTGCATCTCTGCATCTTTATTGAGAAGAAAGAGAACAAGAATCCATGTCAGCTTTGAGGCTCCCTGGGGGCATGTACACCCAGCTGTATATTTAATGTGTGTTCAGCACAGCCACCAGGACAGCAGTGTGTGGCTCAACGAATGCAGGCACACAATGTGGCATGTCCTCAATGACAGATCAGGCAAATTAAGAAAAACACCCACGGTTTGACTGGATACCATCAATAGCTTGATTGATTCTATGCTTTGTGTCAGAATGTCCAAGTGGGAGAGAAAAATATGCATTTAAATATATTGCTGATGGTTTAATTGCTGAAACTTGCTACTCCATCCCTGCTCAGTTGTAATAATGATCAGGGCATGGAGCATTACTTGAAGAATTAATGACCACCTGAGGTTAACAGTCCACAGCTAAACCTTGAGCCTTCAGCTTTCTCAGATAGTCATTAATCCTTAGGAATGGTCCTGTGACTCCATCATTATTTCTAATTTTAAAAGTGTATTTTCTCCTTTTAATTTTCTTTTCACAAAATGAAAGTACTCAATTAGACTTTGTCATTAAATCACATCTGCATTGATTACCTAAGAAAAAATAACGAGAGCAAAATTAAATTTGCCTATTTAATCATTGAATCCTGATTAAATATTTGTTATAAACATTTCATTGCAATTAAGGTTGCATAAAAAATGCACATTAGGCAAAGAATGGTGTACAATTCAAAGCTGTAACGTGTCCAGACTCACTACCTCTATTTACTTCCTTTATTCCTTGCTGAACAATGTACTACATTTGTGAGAAACTTCACAAATTATTTTCAGCCTCACAGGACCATTAATACATAACAGTAGCTAGAGAAGTACACAAATGTTTCAGTGATCTGATAGTGAAATCAATTTAATTTCAGTGATGAAGATATTCCTAAAAGAACCACATCATCACATAATTACTTATTTTTATAGGTTAAATAGAGAATGAAAGAAAATGCCTTGGTAAGACTTCAGACAGTGATCCAAATTCTCGAAATTTCTCTCAAGAAGTTTGTGGTCATCACCAAAAACCTCCATTTTTGTCCATGACACTTTTCTCTGGTGGGATCCCACAGGATTTCATATGCATCTGAGATGCTGGGTGCTGTGATTAATGAGTCTATGGCTTGGACCTTTCACAGCCACAGAGAGGACATTGTACCTTACAGAGATGTGTGCTGAAACACCAGATTCTGAATTAAAAGTGAAATTGGTTCACTGAAGTGGTGATTTTATGCTGAACTTCAGCAGGAAACCCAAAGCTAGTTTACAGTGATATTTATCAGCTTAGCTCTCTCTGCTGCTGAAAGGCACCTTCCAGGCTGACACACATTAACAGAGGAACAGCCTTCTTCAAAGCTTTGAATAACCACAGGGTATGAGTTCTGACCACCTTTCTCCTTTGCATACAACTTTGTGCTTGTGCTGCCACACCCAGGAGTGGACAACCTGGCCAGTGCCCATTCAGAGCTGGAGAACTGAGCCTGCAAACCAGACTGGGACCCACAGACACAGGGTTTTGGGTCAGTGTCTGCTATAGGTCACGTGTAAGCAACTTAATTTCCTGTGAGAGAGTTTCGTTTCTCCCTCCACTATATGCCAAATACTTTCCCATGTCCCCTTCACTCTCTGTCACAATATTCTCAATTTCCTCCATGTCCCATCTTCCCTACTGGGTTAAGTGAACAGGTCTGTGCATTGGACCTGAAGTGAAGAAGATCTTGATAAGATTGCTCCCCTCTACACAGGAAATTATCTATGTTGGGGTTTTTTTGTACACAAATGATCACAGGAATTAGTATACAAACATATATGAGCACACTAATTAAAAATATCAATAAACATTTAAAGACTATTTCTTTTCCTCCCTGTCTCATTTCAGCTTCTCTAATACGAAAGCAGATGGAGCAGCATAAAACCAACATCTGATCCTAAAATACACCTAAAAATTTTCAGGTTTTCTGAATGTTTCATTGCTCCTTCCAAGTCTTCCAAAATCTGCTTGCTTTTAGAGTGTCTATATTTAGACTATAGAAATCATACCAAAGGACTCATCTTTTTAGCACTTTATATTTAATTACAACAATAACAGGGATTATTTCAGCAAGAAGCCTGACATATTTGGTCACTTCCATGATTGTGCTATTAAATTAAGTATCTCAGAATAATTTTAGCAGGAATATTTTTAATGAAATTGCATGCACTTTTTGTGCTGTCAATAAATTGACCACAAAAATATTTCAGCCGTGAGACACTGGATGGTGGTAGTGAAGGAAAAGGGAGGTTATCTGCACATACAACCAGCTTGCAGCTACCAGATGGCGTTGAACAGAACAAATTGCTATGCAGAGCAGCTGAATTTTTACCAGGTAAGTGGCCCACTACACACAGTGCTTTTGTGTATTCAGATGGCATAGGGGAATGATATATGCACGTCTGAGCCAATAAAAAAAAAAACAAAAAAGAAAATATTGAATAGTCAGCATGTTCTTTGTGTTGTCTTTCAGACATTAAATTATAAATTATACACATAGAAACATCTTTCTATCTATAAATCCCTATCCAATAAAAGCAAAAATACCCTACTGAAAAAACCCTAACAAAAATACCTATACATAACCCAACATAATAAAGGCTATTGTAGTGTCTACACGTATATAATAATAATAATAATAATAATAATAATAATAATAAAGACATCAACATTTCCTATTCCTAAATAAATACAGTATTATGTAGACTGAATGATGGCTTCCAGTTTCATTTTACAGCACTGCAAACCTATTAATGATACAATTCAATAGACATCACATGAAAAAGAACCACTAATCAAGACTCTGGGTTTGTTCATTTTTTCAAAAAAAAGGAATGGCTACCATAATTAAAATTATGGGATTCATTTTTAGACGCAGTAGGCGGAGTGAAGGGAACCAAGGCAAAACAAAAATCCAAACCTCCAAATCTTACTCTTGAAGAGAGAACGGGGGAAACTTTCATGGGCACATATGGTCTCATCTGAAAGAGCACTTCCCACACTAACTTCCCACTAGTACTTTATGAAACATTGGTTCAAAACTGATTCAAAAGAAGGATGACCTAGTGAGTCACCAGTAGCATTTAAGGAAACCTAAGAAATACCTTCAAGACCTTTTGCCCTACTGTTTGATCTTATCCCATTTATAAGACCACAGCCCAAGATTGCATATATTTATTCAAATACATGAGTAGATTTAAAAATAAAAAAAAATCTGTATGGAAAGAACTCTTTCCACATTTATTATGGAAGCAGCTGAGAGCTCTTATTCTCCAGCCTTTGCAAGTAAAACCATAGTAATAATTTCTAGGCTTATCACTGCCACCTTCTGAAACACTGAAATGCTATGGTTTCATTATAATTACCAAAGCCTATTTACACATTACTAACACAGCAAATGTTTACTCTAAATAGAGTTCCTCCTTGTTAAAACCAAGTTTACCAACCTGTGCATGTTTTTAGCTTTTGCCACAGACCGGGGTTAGAGGGAAGGTCTTGCAATTTAGCGTGATCAGCCATTTGTGAAGGGTACATATTTCTTAAACTTCACCATTAATCAATTATTCTGTAAATAGATGAGGCCCCATGCATGTTTAAAATTAAATTTACACATTAAACCACTCAAGATGATCTTTCATATCTTTAATAAATTAACTCAGTGTTAATGAAGGGTGAAAAACTGACTGAATCAGTCATTAATTTAACCTTTCCCTCTTGATAAGATCAGTGAGCTACCACTTCTCACAAGGGTATGTCAGGGGAAAAAGTCATTTTATAACAACTCAGTGAAATGTATAAACACTGTCTCTTGTAGAAAATGCATTAGCAAGAAATTTACTGAGCCACCTTCAGGTTATTAGAATAACTAATTAATTAGCCTTCCTAATGCCATATGGGCATCAACCACAAACATTTTAGAGATTCAAATTTGAAACTATTTTAACAATTATAACTTCTAAAATGACTACAAGTAGATTGTGCTTTCCAAAAGGAAGTTCAAGAGCTCCTAACACGCTTAGCCTATGTAAATAAAGCAATATGTATACAAGTTTCTTTAGAAGGTTTTGGAAAAAAGAAGAAAAAATACCAAACAGAAACCTCAGAGTAACATAATAATCCATATAATACCAGCCTGACCAAAAAGAAAACAAGCAGCAGGAGGAGGGTAAGCCCAGTTGGGGAAACCTTCACGTACATTATAAATTCAGATTAAATTCCAGTCCATCCTTGCCTTTTTTTCTTTTAATTCTCTTATGTTATAGACTTTGATTTCTACTAGCAACCTGTAAAAAGCTGTTCTAGAGAATACACAGAGCACTTCAAACACTTAGCTGTGTTTTCTAGGACAGACTGGATTACTGAATGTTTGGGTGTTGCATGGCACTGAAGACTATTTTTTGTCTTCTGTGACAGTTTTCCAGACCACACTGGAAGGCAACTTTATTGCCCACTTTACCAGGAACTGAGTTCCCAGTAGCACAGTACTTGCAGGAAAATTATTATTTTTTTTAGATAATTCCGTGTGTGCAACCACAAGAAGGTAAAAAGTCCTTAAAAATCAATATCATCTCAGGCTAAAGCAAAAGCAACGTGAACCTAAACCAAGGAATCAAGTGATAGTCATAACCCTGCTGCTGAACAGTATTCCAATGTTTCTGTGGTAATGGCCTACACATTTGCTTAAATTCTGTTTTGGCACCAGAAACATCTGAAATATATTCTTTTCAAAGAGACTCTATACATTTGCTTTTCAATATTGAGAGATATGTTAGGTTTGATTTGATTTCTGATTATTTTTTCCCTCAGCTGGCCTTTTGCACCTTCAGGTGAGAAATGTAAAGGCAAACATCTATTAAAAAAACTGCACAGGTAACAAGAGCATTTGCTGTTCACCAGCAAGTACTAAACAATTCTTTATAACCACTAGAAATAAAGTTCAGTCGTGTTCCTTACATAAAATATCTTGCTGATGTCTAATAGCAACGTTACATCAAATCAGGGACAGAAAGGCCAGATATCTACAGAGGCATACAGAAATGAATTTCAGTTGTTAAAATAAGCTCTGAAACACTAATTTTGTTCACATTGGCCCCAAAAGAAGACAATCGAAAAGAATGGCACCCCGGCTCATTTTTATGGTGGAGCCAAAAGTTTATTGGACACTTTTATCAGAAACCTAAATGCACTCAGATTTATGTAGAGCAGTCATGCAGCCAGTTGCAATTTATTTTAAATGGAGATACATCTGCCACTGTACAGCAAAGATCAAACAGTCCCACAGAAGTGCAAATATGAGATATTACGGCCATTTAGTCAGAATGACTTTCTCAACCCACTGTAGAGCCAGGAAGGAAACATAAAGGCATCAAGGGAGAAAAAAGGCAGATTATGTAAGAAGGTCTAGGTTAAGATTATGTTAACACCAGATTAAGAATTATGTATTTCTTCTTATTAAGAATGGAAATTCAGTGCCAATTTTAATATGTTTCATTAGAAAACTTGAGATTAGCATCTGAAAAAAACAACTTTGAAATCATAAATTAGGTTCCTCAATCTTCTAATGTGTACAGAAGAAACAAATACAGGTTAATTCTAAGGTATCTGGTTAAACTTATAAATTTATGATAAATAAACTAATGATTACTTGTGTACATCATTTATAGTACACGTGCATTATTCCAGAATCATATAAAATCTGCTATAGGCGTAATATAGAATAAAATTGTTCACTGCCAAAGAGCTCATTATATCAATCCTTAGATGGGTTCTGGATCTCTATTCCTTCCTTAGTGGCTTCATGAATATCGGGGTGAAGGGGTATTTGTCTTTTTCTTAGAAGGAAAAATTAACCCTATTAATCTCAATACTTTAAGATCAGCAGCTGCTCAAGTGCTTTGCTCCTAGGACTTAAGTGAAGAAAAAGCAATCTCAGTTTACTTCCTGCTGGAGTGCACATAAACAACATTTATCACAATAAGCACTATCTTGCCCACATACTCGGCCAGATATCTCAGCTCATCTCCTTCAGACTCTCAGTGAAAAATCCTTTCATACTCTGATTTCATTGAAATAAGATTTCTTTTCCTCTCAGTTTTCCATACTCATTTTTTTTCTAACATATTTACATGTCTTGCTTGCTTTTTCTCTGGTGTGTTTTGGCATATTTTTGAGTAAGACTTAGTTGCACCAGTCCAGCACGCTAAGGGAGGAAAATGGAAATGAAATGTATGCAAGCAACTACAGATGAATAAAACAGTGAGGGGTTATTGGTGTTACCTGATTGTGCCTTGACTGAAAAATTCCAGTTCCACACAAAATTTGATTGCTGATGAGAGACCGGAGTTTGCATTATGTGAGGGGCTGATGGGACCCTGGTGACTTTGCACAGCTTTAGGGGAAGTTAATGGAAATTGCTGGGTATTCAGCACTTCAGGAGGAAAAGCAACAATTTGCAGGCTGCCTAAATATAGATTTAAGATTCTGACATCCTGAAACCAAGATAGAGGCCAACTTTGGTCATTTTTTAATAGTGTCTTTCCACGGTGTTCAGTACTACATATACCAAAAAAAATCTGCTTGCCTCCTCTCATCTCCCTCTTTTACAACATGTTTTTTTCATAAGAGCTGCAAGCAGGACTATTAATATTCAAAACTGGTTCACTGAGCGCTGTGTGAGAGCTTCCCACAACAGCATTGTAACTCGTTATTAAGTAACCTCAGCTCTCATGATAACTGAGATGTCTGTGGTTGCAGATGAGATGTCTACAGTTCTGTCTACCCACGTAACTTTCCAACTACATGCAACTGCAAAGTAAATGTGGTGAGTTTTCAGGGCAATTCGGCTAAAGCATTGTACAGCCACAACTCCCAGTCCTCCCAGCCTTACCCTAAGGTGACTTAACTTTCTACCACAGCCAGCACTGATTTGCTGGAAAAACAACCCACAGCAACCAGCAGTCCTGCTGCTCCAATTGGTAACAAATTTATATCTTACTTTTTAATTCTTCCTTAGAAATTACTTTATCCAAAAGTAAACCAGGACGCAGGATATATATTTTTTTTTTTCTTCTGGCATGATATACCAAGAAAGTTTAGTGCAACGAGACAGCCATCTCTGTTTTGTCTTCTAGGCAATGTGAATTTACAGTGGGTTGCAGAATCCCTCTCTGAAACACTTGTGTGGTGCTGTGCATCACACACACCACAGGGCACATCACAGTACAGTGGGTGTGCAGGAAGGACTCTCTTGCTCCACTCAGACTGAGCCTGCTGAGGGGTTTGCACAGTTCCTAAGATATGTTTTCTAATAGTTCCTTTAATATTATATTTTGAGGAATACCACCAACAAATTATCAGGAAATCATAAGTGTAATCTAAAAATATTTGAAAAAGCTTAAAGAATATAGTCCTACTATAAAGATGAACGTCCCATTCGGTAACAGACACAGCAGAAGTAACACTGTGGTTATTAAGGAGTTCCTGAGAGCAGCCACCTAAACAATGTTTTTGTTGCAAGTTGCCAAAGGTAGATGAGGCACATGTACTTTCCTATTCAATAACAAATTCTGTTCCACAAACAAGTTCTCTTAGCAAAGCCATGTCCTAATCACCTGCACAAACAACCCCATAGGAGGAGCAATTCAATTCCCCACACGGCCTCAAATAAAAATAAAGCTGCTTGTGTTACTTGAAATCTTCCTGACAGGTAAGACAGGGCTGCAGCTCATTTTCCTGCTAGTGTCCTTTGTTTGGACACAACAGGATCCAGGCCTGTGCACAAACATTCTGCAGCTGGGTCAGTTCATTCCAAGGATCAGCGGATATGGAATTCGAAATGGAGCCTTAGCAATTTTAAGGGGAAATAAATGACAAAAATACTTGCACAGTCTTCCAAAATACTGACGTCTGTAGGCCCAGAAATAGTTAGGACACTACCTACCACCTACTTGAAAATAACAGCCACACTCCAGGTACGGAGCTGTGTCTCTATTCCAGTGCATTGAGCATCAGCTTCACGGAGTGCCCTGTACCTCGCATTAAAAGGAATATTCTTCAGCTTTCCAACAGCAGGCTGCTGCCATTATTGTAACTGCAATCCTGTCTACAATACATGAAAGGTACAAAGGAGGTAAAGAATGGAAATCACTTGGCCACACCGTTTCATTGTTCCACTCTTGCTTTTGGTACAATTCAGAGTGCAAACACTTTCTTATAAAAACCTTATTGAAATGACTCTGCAGGTCACCTGAAAACTACGTCTAGCCTCTGAGAGACTCCAGTCTGGTAAAAGTTAGCATATCACAGTCATAACCTAAAGTATCCTGGTCACCCAAAGGTATTTGTCACCTGATAGATTGCACAGGCATGACATCACAGATATGATTAACTCTAAAATGGTCAGGTTTGCTGAAAGAAACAGAAATAAAGTTCTGGTAGGGAAGAAGTGGCAGAGCAATGACCTACACAATACAGAAAATACTGCCTGTAAAATAAGCCAATATTACAACAGTCATCTAGAACTCTAGTATGGACAATAGAAGAGCGGACTCAACAAATTATTAGTGCTATCTTGCCGAAGCAGAAAATCTGGACTTGGAATTAATGAAAATTATTCCACCTTCTCTTTACTATTTTATGTCTCCAAGGCATGCATAATCCTAACATGAAAATAAACAGATGTCAGAAGTAGAAATTATGAAGAGATTTACAGTGTGGCAGCCAACACATCCCTGTCCTTACAACATGGGATTGAGCTAGATCGTCATAACAGGGCACTGGTACCTGCTATGTGGAATTACCAAAAATCTGCTATGACAGCAGACCTTGTGGGCTCTATAATTCCCAAATGATGAAAAATCAACTATGATAAAGAGGGAATCGTGACCACAATTGATAATGCACAGGAGACCATTGATCATTCTTGACAGGACAGTCTCTGTACTATGGACTAACAGTAACCCAGACCACAGCAGAGCCAAAAAACAGCCAGCCTGGAAAATAAAGAGCCTCTGGCTTCTCAGCATCATCCTGTGCAAGCAAACATGAGCTAGTAACTGCGATTGATGTGAATGATGGGACCATGAATGGAATGTCATTCCCAAAGCTGGTCTGAGCACAGCTGATACTGGACAAACTCAATTTTCCCTTCACCAAAAGAGGCTGTCTGGTTTATTTCCTAAATTTTTTTCCTTTATTTTTAAATTCAAAATGATTCCTTCCCCCAGTCGCTTTCACAGCAATTCTGCAGCCATTCCTTACAATCCTGTTTCTTTTAGCTGCAGTTTTCATTTTTTTGTTCACTACTTCTGCAACTGCTTTATGCTATGGTGAATGTTGACTCATGACAATTTTCCAGCTGAGAATTTACAAGGGTTAAACAGCCGTATTATTTAACATTTTACCAGTTTTACCTGGTTTTAATTTTGTTTATGCATCTCAGAATGCTTTTGGTCATTTCCTCAGAAAGAAATCATGGCTGACATGTAAGCAGACCTTTGTCTTTCAGAAAATTACCCAGAAAATTATACCCAATTTTACATTTGTGCAGTTGATTATTGCTGTCTGTAACTTCATATTCATCTATCACAAAATTGCCTGAATTAGAAAAAAAAAAAAATACAACAAACCAACATTTCTTTACACTGTCAAGCCTTGGGCATTGTTTGTAGTTTTAAAAAGTCCTTCCCTGCTATATGATTAAATAACATTTTGGTTTCTAGTCAGATTTCTGCTGAATGTCTCTCAGTATGCTCTTGAAATCTGATAGAGAGAGAGTGATAGCAATTCTGATTTGTCAGTCTTTCAAACATTCTAATCATAGCAATATATCCTATATTCTTAACTGATATATTTATTTGTTTAAATTGAAACCTGTGACTTTTAGGCTTGAGAAGTTCTACTTAATCTTCCATCACTCATGTGCCATTCCATAGACTTGACAGCCGTTGCCATCCTTATTTACTCCTCTCTCCAGGCTTTTATATATATTTATTTTGAGTTGAGAACAGTAATTCTATAAAGCATAAAAGATATGATCACACGAAGAATTGTAAATTAAGTA
Source organism: Monarcha castaneiventris obscurior (assembly GCA_026261815.1). Taxonomy (NCBI): domain Eukaryota; kingdom Metazoa; phylum Chordata; class Aves; order Passeriformes; family Monarchidae; genus Monarcha; species Monarcha castaneiventris. The sequence goes on along the minus strand of JAMPIT010000886.1, from coordinate 25,782,699 downwards.
AAACAATAATGAGATCTATTTTATTCCATATAGGAAATCTAATAGATATTGGAAATTTCTAAGATTTAACCACTACTAAGACCTGAGCTGTCTTGAAAAACGTAGGATCTCATACTTCATTTTAATGGCTATCTCAGAACCTACACTTTTATATGCAAAGTTAGTGTTGATTTTTCACCATGTGCATTGCATACAGTGAATGTCAGCTGATGATCTCAGAACTGGGAGATTTTCTGTTGACTTCTACAGTGTCAGCCATCCACAATTGCTCTTTTACTGGTTAATAGTGGCACAACACAAAAAGTGTAGTGCATGATAAGTGCCTAATATAGGTGGCTCAAAAGCCTTTAGGAGCCATGGTCCAAATACAACAAACCATGCTCCACCTCAATCTCATCCATTTCTAGACTTCTCTGAACATAAATGCTTCAGTTCCAAAAGGGGGGAAGTGCAGAAGAAATACATTAAAGAAAAGATAAATGTAAGTTTTCAAATGTAATTAGGAACTTAAACATACAGATTGATAAAAATAGGTTTTCCATAGCAGTTGAGGGTGATTTTGAAAATTCTGTCAAAATATCTTCAAGCCTTTAAAACCTGATCTTATCTGAGGACACAGTGAAAACATAACATTAACTAAACTTTCCTACAGTCATAGTGTCATACTCCGAATAATGCTTCTTCCTGAGTATATGATTGGCAGAAACTAGTCCGTCTTTAAGGACAACAGACTGTATTTCTGTACATTGTTTTGCATATTGAGATGAGAAGTAAAAATTTATGGCCAAATTAGGTTGGAAAATCCAGAACATCATGCACAAAACTGTTCATCAGAACTTAGCATCTGCCAGCATGAAAAAACATATATGATTAATTTATTTTTATGAATCTATATAATCCTGCAAAGCTGCACAGCTTGCCTGCTTCAGCATATTAAGGCCTCAGGGAGGCAAAACGCAGTAGTCATCCTTCAGAATCAAAGTGTGTTTAACAAGATTGTTAAGGGAATTCTCTTAACATCCCCTCAGTAGCTGCATGGGCAACTGGTCACCTAGTGAGCCATGGTCATGTTTGCACAGTGTCTGCCCCAGCCATCACCACCCTGCCCAACCTCTGCACTTAGCACTTGACACACTGCCCCTTTCAGTGGCACGGGAGCAGATTACATCATATCAGCCCAGCCTTGGAAACCTCTGTAACCAGCCCTGTTTTATCTGGTTTTACTGAGGCGAAAGTGAGATGAAACCTGATGTACTTTGCCTTACAGAAGCAGCAAAAAGAATTGGGAAAAAATAAAATATGATCCTTTAAAATACTTGCTCAATACTTCAGTTGATCAGCCAACATTGCACAAACGTCTTAAAATATACATTAAAAAACTCCAAACACCAAAACCCCCCCCAAATGACAAAGTCCTTGCAAGAGACAGTATTGTCCTTGGAGCACAACCCACTCTGTGGTTTAAAGTCAAGGAAAATTACAGGATATAAAAAGGAAAGAATATGTTGTGTTGGGTTTCGAGCTGATATCCCTTCCTAGCTTATCCTCATTGTTATCTTGAAGGTAATTTCTTTCCCCTTTCCCCGCATGGAATCTGATATTCTCAAGAAGGAAGTTCAGAATAGATGGTGAAGTGTTAAAAGATTAAGGCATCGTGTATGAGCGCAATACAATAGGAGAGTCAAATTTAATGATAAAATAGGGGTGTTACATAAAACAGACAGAAAAAAAAATTAGACAGTTGCCTTACAGTAAAAATAATAGTGCAGTTACTGCATGAAAAACTTATCACAACTTCCAGGACATTTTAAACTGGTGTTCTGTCGGTGCTAAGGGCTGTGGTGAGGGACACAGGCCAGTGCTCGCCCACCTGGAATTTGCACTGGCTGCCACAGGGCGCTGCAGGGAAATCAGGGCAGTGTCGAGTCCTTGCTCACAGTGTTCAGAGGCATTTGCTGTGTCTGCTGGTGCCACCTACAGTGAGCTGATCGCAGCTCTCCCGACTCTGTCTGAGCCCCCTTCCACTACAGCAGCAGGCATTTGAATGAGCACGCGGGAACAGCGACTCGAAATGCATCAAAAATGCATTTAAAAGAGCAAAACAGGTCTTTCAGGATGCAAACAAATTGGCTTAGCAAATGAAAACAACACTATTCAGAAAAAGAAGCAGACAGGCAAGCAAGCAGGTAAAAAGCAGAGGGAAAAAGATCAATGAGTACTCAGAGACTAGCCTAGTAAGCAAAATACAAGCCAGATCATCCAGCTTTTGCTAACAGATATGCAAACAAAAAAAAAAAAATTATTATTCATTTTGTAGAGAGAGACAGCACAGATGGATAAGATGAACATGTATTTGTGATTTGGAAATGAGACTTTATCTCCCCATATATTTTTTTCCATTTTCAATGCAATACACCACGTCTTTTGCCATTCTGTTACCCCTTTCTGCATGTGTTTGATAGATGGCAAATAGTATCATCAGCAGAAAAATGCAGAATGGAAACTCAGCAGTGAGAGTATCAAACAGATGTGTTTGGCCATGAAGAAGACATTGAGGAATCTGAGGACTCATTTCTTTGTCGTAGACTTATTTATACATCTCTGAGCATGTCTAAGCATCTCATTACAGAGCAGTGCAGAGTCTTAAACTAGAATGTCCTCATCAAGCGTGCAGTAAACCCCAGCTTCTGTGCCCAACACAGAAAATCTGTTTTACAGCATCTCTCTGGACAGAACCAATGAGTTAACCTGCATCAGAGTTACAGGGCTCAGTCAGTGGCAGTTTAAAACCATTTGAGCTACTCTCAGAGCTAAGGTGAAGTCCTGTCTACATTGGTACCTTAGATCTCTTCATGTTTCTCTTCCCACTCACAAAGCAAGATAACATTTCTTCTTTCACCTCATTGCTTATGTTTTCTATTCAGTCTGCTTAATCTCTGAGGCACAAATGATACCTTTTTGGAAGGCTGTCTTGTCCAGAACCTTTGCGGTAGTGACATGATGGCAGTTGGGTTCAGCTGAGGCTTTTAAATTGTGGCTTTAAAAAAGGCAACAGAAATAAAATTATGTAAATATTTTAAAGGTAGGTGGAGGTGGCTGCCTTTGCTTAGATCTGCTAGCAAGATGCCCTCATTTAAAGTTATCATTTACACATATCTATAACATAGCTATAAGGTAGTAAAAATTGGAGTTTGTGGCATCATAGGTGATTGGTTTGGAAAGTGAGGATACAAAGGTAAATTTCATTATGGTAGTATAATCCTAACACTGGCAGTTGTGTGGTGTTTGTGGCTCTTATAAGCGAGTTACATTACTTCTCTCTAAAAATCCTGATTTTATTTTCAGTAAATACTGTGGAATTGGTGAATTACAAGGATACATGAAGCAATGTTGGCAGCTGTACTTCAGATAATCACAGACTCATAGAAGAGTCCTCTATGATTATTGAGTCCAAATATTTTGCTTAATGAAGTCGCTTTAACTTAGACACCAGAGGCTCCAGCCAGAACCTACCTCACATGGCTTGGAAACAAGAAAGAAGACAAGGTCCCAACTTCCTGCTTTATAAAGCTTTGTACATGAGCCTTTTCCATCGCACAATCCTTTTGATTTCAGTCCACCTGAGCTTTATGCACATCTTTTCCTCCACATTAATTCTTATATTTCTTATATTTTCCTGAAACTTTTTATTATCTGCAGATATTTTCCCTAAGTTCTGTCAGATTAGCTGCCCACACTTGGAATACCTTCCTTGTCTTCATCTGCTAAGAATTCTTTCCCTGTACCAAGCCATTAAAGCCAGGCCTCTTCTTCCCTTCAGTGCCTCTTAAATTATCCTAACACACTCTTAGCATTTTCCAAATACTTCTCCTGGGCCTCAGCCTTTATCTTGCCTAATGCAGATCCCAATCGTCTTGAGGTGGAGAACATGTTTTACCCACCTAAAAAGCCTTGTAGGTTTACAGCTCATGTAAATGCTTGCTCATAATAATAGCCGTGATATACACTATGTAATATATAGCTGCATTAAAGATCAGCTGGCCAAGCAAACCACAAGCCACAAGATAACAATCACTAATCACTAACTGCATATTTTGGCCTGTGCAAAACAGAATAGAAAGATTCAGTGACTTGGGACTCGAAGAAACACATTTCAGTAGGAGAAAATAAAAGCCTAGGCAAGATAGAATGAGGCTAAACTGAGGGGAGGCAAAATTTATTCAAATATCTTAGGATTCAGATAAACCAGTGAAACAGGACCAGCAACACTGCATGTAAGTACAGTAGTTTTCTTTCAAATTTTATATTACTTAATGTTACCTACCTGAAAATGGTATTACCTAAGGTGATCTAGAATTATTTAAAGCTACAGCAATTATATTTGTTAGGGCTTGACCCTTACCTGTCATGTTCCACTTAAACTTCATTACGATTTAAAGACAAAAACAATTTCCTAAGACATGTACCTTGGGTTTGAGCTACATCAGTATGGAGGAGGGGAAGGAGCAGACATACTAACACTTCAGAAGTATTTTAGGATTCTCACTAAAACCCACTGAACTATCATAAGAGAAAATCTAGGAAGTTTCTTGCAGAGACTTATATCTGTGTGTTGCAGCATGGGCTCATCCCTTAGATAAAATTGCTACCATTATTCATGTGATATTTGCTAAATTAGGTGTGCATTTCTAAAAGCATTGTTTTTTCCAGGGATGCTCCATATACATCCCTGACTGCCAGTTACAGTCCCTCTTGAGAGAGATGAAGCTATGAGTAATAGAGACAAACAGAGTGGAAAGTGGAATAAAATGAAAATAAACATTAATAGTCTTTAACCTCATGCTGATTCATTGACTCACACAAATCAGCACTCTGGGATTTGGTCCCTGTTACAGAGAGGGAACTCAGGATATTAAGTCTTTAATCATAAAGGCACTTAAGCACTGCCTTTAGCCCTGGCATTAGAGTAAGGCCATGGCAGTGAGCTGGCAACTCATGCACCAAACCATCATCCTGCACCCGAGGCTGGGCTTTTGGGGTGGGACACTGTGTGGTGCTGTCACGTTACTGTTGCTCATTTCCATCTCTTACATTTAAAGGCTTTGGAAAGGTTGAGAGGGAAGTCTCCAGTACACACAGAAACTTTCCACTTAGCCAAGAAGGGGAAGAGTAGAAGTTGAGAAAAGGCTGGAAAGGCATCACTTTCCTAGTGTTATCAGCTAAGGGGGCAAACAGAGCTGAGAGCAGGGAGCAGAGACTGCAGCCTATATCAGTCATCTAGAAAAATACTTTGAGAAGACAATGTACCACTTAATCAGTTCCTAACAGTAAAATCTGGAATTGTTTAATGGCAAGGACTGGATCCAGTCATTTTCATATCCTGCAGCTCTCCCACTGCTGAAAAGAGCTCTGTCAGATTCCAGACCTAGGAGACAATAAGGGTTTGCCATGGCTTTGCTGTTTTAATTGCTGTATAATTTACATATTTATCAAAATATTATAAACTCTCCATCTACCCGTATTCACTTCTTTGTATTCATGACAGGTTTTTTGATTGCTTTTGAAAACACAAACATGGATTTTCTTTTCTTCTGAGTAGTTGTTATCAAAATTTTAATGAGTGTTAAAAAAAAGAAGCAACCTTTATTTCCAAAGAGTCAATACCTTTATCCATGTGTTTTAACACCATTTTTCTAGAAACAAAAGCCAGGCTACTACTGTGCTTTACCCCACTGGCTTTAACATTGTTCATGAGTATCAACACTGTAGGAAAATATTTTTCTCACCATTACCTTTTAGAGGCCTCCTACTCTTCATAGAAGATTTTCTACTGTGCTGTTGAGCCAAATTTATTTTGCCCTGAAAAATCTCAGTTTTCAAGATTCCACACTTCAGTGATCACACACTTAGAAGGACTCAGTCTTTAGACAGCACGATGCCAACAAAGGGAGCAGCAACAACTGTTCAGAGTCCTCAGTACTGCTGAATAGAACTCATAGGATGGCAGCACACAGCTACTAACACTTTACAAACATTGCTTGGTAATCCTGGAGTTAGAAGATAGCATAAGTCTAAAAATTATAAGCAGGAGAATGAACATCACAAATTAATTAGGTTGTAATTTAGGTGTTTATTTATTTCCTAAACCATGCTTAAGCTGAGCTTTGAGGAACACGAAACTGATATTTAACTGAGTAGCTTCTTCAAAAATAAGTAAGTAAACAATGTGCATGGCCAGAAAAGAATTACTTTGTTTCCTTGCAAAAACCTTTTGTATTTTTTTAATATAATATGCTTCTAAATTTTGAATTGATTCCTGGGTTATCACAGTAATCCCGATTTTAAAAGATTACTATTATGTCAGGCCAGGTACATGGTTATATTTTAGGCTGAATACAGTGTAAAATCCTGACACTGGATAGCAGGATGGATTTAGCTACATGTTAGAAAACATCTCAAAGTAGTTTAAAACTCCTGGATTTCAAATCCAGCCTCTGAGTGGAAAAAGAGCTGCAGCAACAGTGACTTTCTGGAGAATATTCTTCTTCATAGTGCTAATATGAAATTCCACCCAGGACCAACTGCCATAATTCAAAACCAGTAATTTCTATATTTTAATTTAAAATTAGCTCATTAAGAACAGAGGCGAAGCAGCTTCAGTCTCTTTCCAAAGCTTGGTCTGTCCATGTCAGTGTTTAATTAAACTCCTGCCTGCAACCAGCTCTGGTTAGAGACTCCTGCTCATGCTACAGGTACTGTTTGGAATTGACCATTTTCCATACCATCCCAAGATAATTTATCTGCAATACAACATCAACACATCAATCCTTGGAAAATTCCTCCAAAGGCAATCCTCCTATCCCCACAGCACCAGGAACTTTTTTACTGCATTCATTTGATCTATAGACATTTTTGGTTAAAGTTAGACAAATATGATTTAGACATTCTAATTCTTCCATATCAGAGTATCACTTTGGGGCTCATATTCTTAAACTCAAGCTGGGGAGGGAGGCAAGCTAGAGGGAGGTGTCAGAAAAAAAACCCACAAATTTTGCTTTCCGCTATTTTGTGATTAATTTAAAATTAAGCCTCTCTCCAATTTTCCAAAGCTGCCTCCCTATATAGTATGAACCACATAAATATATAAAAATATAAAAGATGTAATAATATATATTTAGTAAATGCCCACTGCTGAAACTTAACCTTTGAAGCTCTTCTATCCATTTATGATTAATTTAGGAGCTGCTTCTTGTATGCTTCCATTATGCAGTTAATCTGCTGTAACCACAGAGATTAGTGTCATGGTCATAGCAGTAAAAGTAGAATTAATTTTTTAACAATCCTTTATTTTTACCATCATTTTACCTACTGTTGAAATGCACATGATGCTAAGGAGGCTGATAAAACAGCTGGTATGTCGTTGTTATGAATTATACTTCATCCTAAATAACTAGAAATGTGACCTGTAACAACCAGGAAGGTCTGAACGGGGAAAGAATCACAGCTGCTCTATGAAATGAACATCACTGAAGCCATATTTTTACATCTACAATTTCTTTGCTTTTGTAAGGGAGATATCACAGCCAAAGATTCATTAGAAATTTAGTCAATCCCAAGAGGAATTCACTCATGAATAACCACGTTCTCCCTGACATAGCATGTGATCCTCTTGTTCCTCAGGAAAGTAGAAAACCAAAAAACTTCCTTTTGAGCACATTTAGATAAAAATAGAGGAACTTTATGCAGAACAACATATGACACCGATTTAAGTAAGCAAAGGCCACAAAACTCCCATAAAATTTTATTGCAGGATTGATTTTGTTTGTATATCTGTTAATATGCTAAACATATCACAGCATTTGGCTTCAATACAGACTGAAAAAATAGGAAAGGCCAACAAGACAGAGGACAGCTTAGCATCAGAATTGCTATGGAAAAATAAGGGAAGAAGCAAACAAGCCAAATTAGAGTATTCTGAACACATTTTGAAAGGTTAGTCCTTTCAATCAGAATTTTTCCAGACAAAATATTCTAGAGACTTGTGACCAAGAAATCCTAAAACTCCTCGGGAACAAAGGTAAGTTAAACTTAAAAAGTTTGTGATCTGCACAAATATTTAAATGTAAGTACAGGAAGTAAACATACCTTTGAAGGGGAATTATGAAAAAAGAAATCTAAAAAAATACAATTAACATATAATGAAGTCACAAGGTCTGATCTGAAGAAGAATGCCCTTAGTCAGACCCTGTGTGTATTTCTAGAGAATAATGACAAGGGCTTGGAAACCCCTTAGGCCACAACTGCAGCCTCTATCCAATCCACTTTATGCATCAGGGCATCAGCACAGCTCTGTACCACTGTGTTTGTGCTGAAGGTCTCCTGGACCTCCCCAGCCCTTGGGGCAGAGCTGGTGACAGCTCTTCATGCAGTGCTAGGTTCTCTGATGGAAACACAATTTAAAAGGGAAACCTTTTTCTTTGAAGTAACCACCACCTGCACTACTGGGGATTTTATCTTCTGTTCATGTTTTATATCTGCTGTGTTGAACTCAATAGACCATCACGAGGTTCAGCTCAGGGTTTTTGGCAGGAGGTCCTGTATTTTTAACTGTCAGGGCTGATAGACATCTGTGTCTCCTCTGGTTTGCCTCCCTTCCTGCTACATGCATTTTATTTAACATAACATTCATTAAAATAACCACTAACCAGCAGCTGAATGGACTTGCCTGGATACCCTAACCATAGCTTGCATAAAACAGCTGTTGAACACCATTAAGAAAAAGCAAAAAATTGGATTTTACTTTCAAACTCTCTTTACCCTCAGAAATTCCAGCAGAGGTTTACTGGAAAGCCCATTTCCAGAAAGTTGTTGCAAGTCCAGATTTCCTGACTTTGGTTCTTGAATTCATTCCAGGTGAATGAAGAAACGTTTCCTACTCTATAGCTGCCTAAATTATTTTAATGCTTGGCTAATGGTTTATTAAAAATAACACAAGAACTCTAGCGATGCTATTACTTAGAAATATTCATTTCACAGAAAATTTCTAATTAGAGTGAAGTATATGATAAATCAGAGAGAAATCTAGGCAAACTTTAATGAACTTCTGGGTAAAATTAAGAATTCTAGTTAAGCCTGACTAGTTTTTTATCAAAAGGGGAAAAACTGAAGGGGGAATGATAGAGTGTTTTTCAAAATTTCCATTTAACTGACAGTCCAAAAGGAATTCCTGGGCAAAGCAAGTTTGACGTCAAGGCCACCCTTCCCCTGAGGCATTTTGAGCCTTTCTCTCTCTGACACTCTCCAGTCAGAAACTGAGCAAGAGAAAAGACTAATTCCCTAAGACATTCCCTTGCAACACAGGATACAAAACTTTCAGATCTTCTGGGACATGGTTATTTCTTCCAAAAGCAAGCAGAGAATCCACAGAAGACTGACCAAGAGCAGCTGAAACATTAGCAGTGAAAAACATATTCTTTTGAGAATTGAGAACTGAACCTGAGTGCTGTGTTCTGTATGTGTCAACAATATCACTTTGAGTACATAAAATGTGAAAACTACTCCTAGTCTTCCTCTTCCATCAGGTTGTTGACTAACATTTATTTTGCTTTTCTTTTGAGTACAAGGCAAAATATTCCCCTTTGCTTGTGGTTTTGTTTTGTTTTTCTTTTAAAGCAGAATGATCAATTCGACTCCCAAATTACTGTTTTGGCATCAAGTACATGAGCTTTTCCCTTAGTTGGAAATGATATTTATATTATTATAGGTATTATTAGTCTTCCCAACTGATTGTCAATTATTTGCACAGCCTTCCTTGCAGGTTTGTCAGCAGCCTGGAGTGAGTTTGTATTTGTTGTCCCAGAAATAAGCTGTGTAAATGCTAAGAATGCAGACAAGGCCATCTGCTGAAGCACACATGATGGCTGCAGAACAGTCACACCAAAGTGTGCAAAAATACCCCAGGGCTGCAAAAAGGCAATTTCACTGCTGCTTCAGAGGTGTTTAAGCCTTTTGCTTCATACAAAGATTGCTCATCATCATTTCCTGAGTTTACACATAAACCTTCTTTTACCTTCCTGTTTATGCAGTTTACTTTGAGCTTCAGTCTTGAGACAACAGCAATAAAAGATGTAATTTTATAGAGTCAAAGAAAATGAAAGGGAAAAAAAAGAGAAAAAAATAGTCTTGTTGCTGTGTTTTGTAGTTTAGCTGCTGAAATCAAACTGCTGACTAACAAGTTAAGTCTTAATGAACACATTTTGAGGGAAATAAAAGTCCAACAACAATAACACTGAGTCTTTGGGAGGATTATAAATAACCAATGATAATTTTGCACCCGTTCCATATCACCTAGTATTTAAAAATATTTTGATTTCACAGACTCCTTTAACAAGATTAATAGATTGATTTTTTGCATATTCTTAATCTGTTCAGCATTTCATTGGTTTACAGGCAAATAAATTCCTTTTCTCTGCTATTTTCCTTAAATCACTTTTGCCTTGAGATCACAAGTTTGACTTTTTTGTAAATAAATTCAATTTCCATACCAGAAACTTGAAAAAGGACAAATGAGAAGAAAGTTTTTATCCTTTTCTTAAAAGACAGATTTTCATATATTAGGAAAATCAGAATTACCATCTGAATAATGACAATAAAAGACCTGCATTTCATGTTAAGCAGAAATTCATTGTTGGAAGAGATATTATAAAGAAAGAGAAAAGGACATTAATGGCTTAGAATATGGTTGGTTTTACTCATTCCCCTGCTGCACTGGTATCTCAGGATAAGCCATTTTACACTTTTGGGAAAACAAGAAGAATGCAGAGTACATAAGATGGAAGAACCAGCAGTCACTGACATAACTTTAATAATAAAAAAACACTAAGCATCACTAGATTGTACAGATAAGCAAAAAATCTATTTGGGAAGAGTGTAGTTTTAGAGCAATTAGTCCCATAAAAGGTATCAATAACTGGAGATATTACACAAGAATAGGAAAAAAGATGCATCAGAAATGGGAAACTTGGGAATTTTCTTCTCACAGTTCAATTCTCAACTAAGGTCACACAGGATATGCTCATTCCCTTGCATGGTTTCATTCTCTAACGTGTTATTTAATTTTGGAAGAAAATAAACTGAGTTATTTTGTCTCCTAGAGGCATGCAGGAGTGGGAAAATTTGACACTGCTCCACATAAAAGTAGACAAACTTATACTCTTGCCCACACTGCTGTATTTACTAACTCAAGTGACTTAGAGTTTGCAGGCTGGTTTGCTCAGTCCAGGAGTGACTGTGCTGGACTCCAGAATTTTTTACCACTATAATCCTGTTTACTTATACAAGTTTCTAGGAATTCATTTGCAGTAGTCAGAAAAGCCATGGTACTACTCCCATAGTAGGTATTTTGCATAATTTTGGTTTTACACCTTTGTAAATCTGAAAACAAGATATAGTGCAAGATCCAATCCCCAGCTAGTTTGATAACTCTTTTGAAACCCCTGGATATCCAGTATTTTAGCTACCTGCTTCAACTTCTGACTAAATTCAGTTTCATGTTATTTAGGTTTCTCATCAGCAGTTTATCTTTTTAACTGTCAATGGCTGCCTGCTAAAGGTTCTTTATCAGTGCACAGGCTGTTAAGCACTATAGCATCACTGCAACACATATCTTCCTAAAACTAAAAATATTTGGTGAGGGAAGAATTAATTTGGTTTCTTTTAAGCAATGCAGAATTTGCTGTACCAAAATGCTATCCTGGTGTTTTAAAAAAACTTAATAATTTTCCATCAGGTTTAATGCACATGTAATTAGAAAATAATAGTTTCCTTACACAAATTTCCACTCAAGACAAAAACTAAGTTATTTGCAGAAAAATAAAGAGACAATGCCACAGGAAAATCCTAGAGCATGCAGAGAAAACAAACTCAGGCAAGCATATGGGTCCTGACATGGGTGCAGAGGGGAAACATATGGCTACGCTTGCAGAAGATATTCACTGCGTCCTGACATGTTTCGAGTAGAAAAAGAAAAGCAGTTTGAAAACAAGCTGTGCATTTTGTTGCACACAGTTGCAGAGGCATCCTTCTCTACAGTACTTAATATTAAATTATATTACTGCAAATCAAGTGTTGATGAAAAGGAAAAGTCTAGAAATAGAGCACTATGCACTTCTGTCATCTATGTACAGAACACAGTAGGCCAGATGTCCACTGGCACCGAGTGGCCAGCTCCAGGGAAAGCAGCAGATAATTTCTGGATGGAAAACAGAAGACATTTCTCCCCTCAAATTGTCAGAAGCCACTGTGGTGGGAGGGAACACTGTTTGAACACTGCCAGAATCTCCAGCTTGCTCCCCGGACAGTTGCACTGATTGGAAAGACCAATATGCATGGAATATACTCAGAGAATTTTTTAACTTTTAATGAGATTTGTAGCATGTGCTGCTGTTTCAATGGCTATCCTTTTCTGAATAAACAACTTATTCTCTTCAAAATGGTATTTGTGCAAGTCTTACGTCCTCTGGGGACTCTATTATCCAGGTGTTATTGCAGTACCCAGGGCAAACGAAATACTATCAATAAAAAATACATAGTTTTACTAATATTTCAAATTGGATCTGTTTGACATCTGTTTAAATCAATTTATGTTCAAGTCAGAATTTACAGGTATTTTTATAACATCTTATTGCTTTAATTCTAAACATTTCAGATTAATTAATGAGAATTTCACAATAATCTCTCCTAGATACATTATTTTCATTTTGAAGGTGTTAGGGCACCAAGACTAAGAAATATGACTAAAGCCTATTAAAATCCATTGTAGGGGAAAGATAATAAACTGTATTTACCAAATTCCAGTCTAAATGTTCAACTGAATATAGTTTTTTATTGGGATTTGCATCTTTCTGGATATAGGGTAGAAGATCCTTAATTAAATGCTTAAAACTCAAACTGTTTCTGTGTCAGAGAGTTTCTCTTCCAACATAAATTTCTTGCAATATCTTTATATTCCCTGGAAAAGACTAAGTCTGTTTGAACAAATATTTATCAGGTCACATCACACACAAATGCAGCAATTAGAAAAATTGCAAGCTGCTCCATTTAAATATTTTAACCTCATAATAATTCATTGATATAATTAATATTAAAAAAATCAGAGCAATAGATTACACTAGAGCTACTAATACTGTTTCTACTACTTCATTTCAGAGAATTAATTATATCCATTATATTGCTGCCATTATGGACCTGTCAAAAGTTTCAGGAGGCAAATCCAATTTCCCTTTTTAGTACTAAAAAAATGATCAAGTCTATAAAGTTCCAACAGCAACTGCTGCTGTATGACAGAGGTAAATAGAGCTTTTTGGAGCTGGCTGGGGAATTCCCCTCAGTTGTAATTCTTGGAGAGTGCTGCTGTGGACAGCGGGTCCCTCACAGCAGAGGGGTTGGGCACAGCTGTGGCCCTGGAGCTGCAAACCCAACACACCCCTCTGGCCAGGGGAGCAGCACAGCTGCCTCTGGGGTGTCACCCTGGTTTCTGCAGTGTTTCAATGTTTTTGTTTCTGTAATAGAATTTCTCATGCATTTTCTATAAATATAGACCTTGTTTTCCTAACCGGCCTATTTTGAATTCCTGTATTGTTTGGATTCCTTTCTCCTAAGGCGGAGAAAGATAGACTGTGTCAGTGTCCTGTGGAGTTGGAGAGGTGTAACCTCATCGCCCAATCCAGGGTTGTCTTTAGAAACATATAAAAATGACTGAATAAAGAAGGGCAGGGTCTTTCCCTGCCTGGTGGTGCTATTCCTGACTGCTTGAGTCTGCGTGCTTCTTTCGTGTTCAAGTGCGACACCGGGGTGCTGTGCCAGAGAAACACTGGGAACACTTCTTCTTCCTGCGTCTGGGAAGACTGCAATGAAGTTGTAAGTTAGGGACTTTTATGTGAAGCCAAGTCACATCCAAGTACAGAGATCCACATTAAAAGGAGACATGAGACCTTGGGGTCATTCCCCAAGCTTAGAGAACTCAGTGGAAAAAACTCGGGGGGGGTTCATAGGATTGATGCTACTGACCCATTTGACAGCAAACAAATTCTGACACTTCTCCCTGAAAGTACCTGTTGAGAAGGCACTGTTATTTAAGGCTCTCTGCAGGAGGGAATGATCTAGCCCAAAGTAATTATGTGCTCCTATGGGCTTCTAGGGTTTATTTAAAAAAACAATTTTCTTACCAACTGCTCTTTAATTTAGCCCACACAAACAATTGCGCAAACAATTTTGTACCTAAACTAGTAGTCATTCTGAGATATATGACTTTATTTGGAATTTAACCTACTTGCAACGAGAATTTGGCCTTTTATATGGGTGAAATTGTGTTTGAGATCACTATCCATGTGATCCACTATACCACTACCCCTCCAGGGAAGAATTTAACTGTGTGGATTAGAGACCAGTATGGAGCTAGTTTTATTATTAAATTCAAATCAATGAAACTCCAGATACAAATTTAGTTTGCAAAGAAATTGGACACCGTTTATGTTTTAAGACCCCACCTTGATGTTTTTCATTAGACTCTGTACTGGTGTTTTTCATTAGAGTAGTATAAATGTAGAGTTGTTGCACTTTACCCAGATTTATGAGAATGTCACAGAGCTCGACTTATAACAATTAACATTCCAATTACATTTCTAGAAGTATTTTAGAAAGGCCATTTAGAATGCTTTGACAGGAATTTGATGCACAGTTCACTACCACAGCAAATCACACTTGGAAAGAGAGCTGGAAATTGTACATGCTTTGAATCTTGCATACTGATTTCGGCTGAGCAGTCACAATGGTTACCTTCCAGAAAATTCAAGAACAAATTGTCAATGTGTGTTCCACCAGCTTTCCCTCTCTCTAAGTGGAAAATACAACTCAGCAGACAGAAAGCGGCATGTATGTAATTGTACTCACATGCACTTCAACCACACAGCAATCTCCACTGATGTACTCTCCTTACACAGCTCATTTGCGCCCTTGATTGAAAATAATGAAGAACTAACATACACAAAATGCTTTAGAATGCTCTACACCTTTTCCTTTATGCTGGGCACTTAAATTTGATTTATTGGCTATTATCCCTAATTATGTCTCCCGAGTTCAGGAGAGAGTGACACACCCTGAACTGCAGCACTGAATCACACCGAGCTCTGTCTTTAGCTCAGCACTGGTGCCCAGCCCCAGGACCTGGCCCGGCAGCTCCGGCTGGCGAAAGTGTCCTGGTAATTGGGGCAAGGCTGCGGAGGGACAGTGGGAGCTGTGGCCCAAGGCCAGGGTGGAAGGGCTGCCTCTTGCCTTGGGCTGGGGAGTGACGGGCCTCTCCTGTGGGGAGCGGGCTGCAGCTGAGTTACAGCCATAGAATCACAGAATTCTCAAGCTGGAAAAGACCTTTTAGATTGACCCCAGCTGTTAACCCAGCACTGCTGGTTTCGAACACTTGCACGTTTTCCAAGCACTTGAGGCAAAAGAGTTTTGACAGAAAGTGAGCAGATTACAACCCTAGGAAGGATGACTGAAAAAGTAACATGGGTTTAGACCTTGCAAGAAACCAATGATGCAAGGAGGGAATAGCAGCTGGAAACTGCACTTCAACAAATAGGGGGGACAGCTCCCAAAACAGGGAGGCGGGAACTTGTAGTTTCTAGTAGCAGAACTCACACTCTTCCCTCATATCTGAATGTACAGGATCAGTTCAGTTCTTGTCAGTCAATAGCCAAGGAAAAGAAAGAGAACCTATTCGTGAAAGAAGGCTTAAAAGACTTCTCAGTTTGTAATGACCACCAAGAGCCCTCTCTTCTCAACTGTCACTTGAGCTTTCAGCTCCAGCATTTTGAATTTTGCCAGCTGCCCCCTTTACTGACCTGTCAGTACTGAATTTCCTTTCAGTTAGGAACCAAATTCTAAAAAACCCTGAATAATTTTAGGCAGTCTAACAGCATGATGCTACTGTACAAAGAACACTTGGAAAATCCTTCATGCGTCCAGCTACTTCCCAGTGTGAACATTTAAAGGATGTCCCAGCTCATCCATGACTTCCTTTCCGGGTACAGATGGTAACTACTGTCTGCAAAATTCAGTGTATTTGTTACCTCCTTGTTATTTTCACATGTACCTTTGATTATTACCTTCATTACAGTTCTAGTTTTGCTTTTTTTGTTTTTCTCTAAGCGTGCTTCTATCAAAATCTTCAAAGTCATGTGAAAGGATTTTAGCAAGTTTCCAGAATTTGTCTTAAAGCCAACACTTAGTTGGAATCCTACCAAATTACATTAGGCCTGATACACAGCATGTGCCTGACATGCATGGATGGTTTCTTCCTTTGGAGTTGACTCTTGGCTGGAGTGAGTTAGTGCCACTGAAGATAACAGCACTATGCCAATTTGCAATTTATTGTTCTTTAATGGTGCATAAGTTGAAAATAATACAGTCATCCACGTAGAACAATACAAAAACTGCATGATTTTCCAGACTGAGAATATTTTAGCTTATTCCACTCTGATCCGGGATTCACAGACCCTTTATGAACCAGGTTCTTAGAACTGAAGTGGTTTACCTCCCCTTACCTCATCCCATTATGGATCCAAGGAAGCATCTATTCTTACACATTAGTGGAAAGCCGGAATGGATGTAAATATTACATGATATAACTCACTTTGAAATCAGGATGTATTTCAGGGGAAATGCCATTCACAGAGACTCTCTTAATTGCCTTAGAGAGTTTAAAGATTACTCTGTGGATTTCCCCACTCAAAACCTTTGAGTATTTCCTATGATCTGCCGCTTCATTTATTCATGAAAAACTTAGGAATACTAAGAATGATTGGTATCAAAATTAGTTTTAAATTAGACAACAACATAACGAGTCAGAGTTATCAACTGGATTTAACCTCAACCCACGAGTTTTACTGCATGGGTAAGAAGGGCCACGATGTTGGAAGTGAATGTTTCTGAAGCACTCTGTTGTGTCCTCTGGTTTTTGTGCCGTGCCAGGATGGAACCTGGACCTCCCCCATGACTTTTGCCCAACTTTCATCTTTGTAAAGACATAAACAGTAGTGAAGTTTTACTCCTAGCTACTCCTGTCATACTGTGGAGTAACACCTTGGTCATGCTGTTCCCCCCATCCTCTTGTGGCCTTATTCCCCCAGCCATTTCAGTGACTGCTGCTGCAGGTCCCATGCCCTGGCTCTGCTCTAGGAGCTGGCAAAAGGCCCCACGGAAATCAATGGCAAAATTATTCTTCCATCTGAAGCTCCATATGGCAATATCCAACTGATTGCCAAAAAGAGAAATTATTCACCGCTATTAACAGCCATTTCTCACACCAATTTTTCAGTTGAAATACGTTGTCTTTTTTTCTCTTTTAGCTCCTTATAAAATCAAAATGATACCAGCGTTATAGTCAAAATCCATAAAGATGTAACATCACGTAGGTAATTATAATTTCCTTAGAAACTTAAGATTCACAAATAAACATAATTTGAATGAAGCACTGAGAACTCAAGGTCTCTTTGATTAATCTATTTATATTTAGAAGTCTATGACTGATGTGTTATTTTTTTGAATGTCAAAACTTTTTTTATATTAAGGTGAAAATACATGCATATACAAGCAGCATTCATTATCTCTAGATAATCAGCACAGGAAGAGACCCTGAATGTCAAATTCATCTATGAAATTAAGAGAGAAAGTTCCAAAGAGAGAGCAAAACAAATCAGATATGACAGACCATGACTGACACCTGATCAAGCTCTGATGGGTGTATAACTCAGCAGCAAACAAAAATGTAATAAAAGTGCAGCACTATGTGGAAAGAAATAGAAAGACTTCGTGTGTTGTACTAACGAGAACAAATAATCTTTCGAATACAGAGCCCAGAAAGAAAATGGGTTGAGCCACCCATTATTCAAACAACAGCCAGCCCAGCCTTCTTAGGAATGGCTTTGTGAATCCACCAACGTCTGGATTGCTCCTGCTTTTCTTGAAATGCAATGTGCCATAAGTTCCAGTACTTACTAGGAATGTTATGAGCCCCAATTTGAATTCCATTTCTAATAACAATGACAATAGGAGATTTAGGGGAAGTGCTTAGGAAAAACCTCATAGAAACTGAAGTCCATTGGAGTGTCAGTATGAAAAAGATGTCAGGAAATTATGGTCATATTTAAAATAAGCTAAGGTTGTTATTTCTCTAGTTTAAGCCATATCATTTTATAGGTTTGTATTTGAATCTGAATAATAATAATCATCATCATCAACCTTATGGCAATACTAACATTTGTACACTATTTCTAAAAGAATGCACTCTTGTAATAAGTAAAATTCTTTCTGATTATAGATTTAATAATGAAGTAATAAAGTTTTATCTTTATTCACTGAAATTAATTAATTACTGTGAATATGTATTTCACAGTCCTTTAATAAGTATTGAAGAATAAAAAGACTATGTGATCAGCATTCAGTCTGTGATATTAGGATTTTAGGGGCTCTGAGTGATGGAATTTGTTTTTCACAAAGCTCTACAAAGCCATAGTGCAACAGCAAGCTCATAGTTTAGAAAAGAAACACAGGTATAAATAAGTTTTTCCGTATGAAAAAAAGCTTTATGAAGAATCTGAGAAATGCCTGTAAATACTGTGCCACGTAACTGCAAATCTCCCAGAAGTTATAAGCTAAACCAATGTTTATTTGCACATGTTATCTATATTGCTGGCACTGCAGTAAATAATCTTATAACAAATAACCTTACATGACCCTCTTTTTCATCTCTACAACACAGGGAAATAGACTCAAGAAAGAAAATGTACTAATCCTTTCATATTGTGACATGCACACAACAATAACCATGGGCAGAATAAAATCCAAATCCATAATGCATGCTCACATCACAGTAGAACAAGGACAAAATCCAACAGCATAAATTAACTTACTACATGACACTGCTTCATTATGCACTAACAAATTAAATTTTAAAAGCCATAAAACAGAAAATAGTTTACGCTGTTAAAAATATAAAAACAAACCACCAAACATAAAAAAGTTGATATTTTTGTCTTAAGGCTCTTCTTTTTTACTGCTGTACTAAAAACTACAGGAAGAGATCTTTTAAAACAAGTCCTCCTCACAGACAGTGGAAAAGAAACCCTTGAATGAAGGGGGGGGTTGGGGCAGGGAGAAGAGAGGGAAATGAATCCCAGCAGATCACTCCATTCCAAAACCTTCTGATAAGCGTGAAGCCTCATGGATGACATGATAAATAAAGCTTAACTCAACCACTCTGCAACCATTGAACATCCTTGTAAATTGAAAAGCTATGTTTGGTTTCAAACCCATGGTTTTGGAGAGAATTCAACAATATGAAGACACAAACAAAATAATATTCAGCAATGAGAACATTCATAACATGCAGATGTAACAAGTGATGAAATTTGACTTGCATGAGTCTAAACGTACTGCTGAAATCTAGTACTTTATATCAGAAAGCTATCAAAGAAAGACACAGTGCTTTTCTGCAGATTGCCAACTATAGATCATTTCACCTTGAAATGCAAATTTAACATAACTTTATATCCTTTCCATTTATCCTCATATTTACCAAGAAATTCTTATACTTCTCTGTATATTTTCTCTTATGTATAATTGTAGTAATTTAAAGAAACAAAACAAGCAAACACCAAACCAAACAAACATAAAAACCCCAACAACAACTTTGAAAAAAAATTCTAGAGGATAGAGATTTGCCATGACATAGAAAGAGAAAATTTCCTCTTTTCTACTTTAAATTTGATGCAACGGGATCTTGCTGTAGATTCACCTTCTATGTTTAGAAGTACTTTAAAATGAAATTTGGTTTTGGTCCATTAATGTGCATTTCTAGACCATGAGCAAAATACACACCCGTCCTAGCAATTCCCTAAGTCTCACAATAACAGATATTTATATTTTTTCATTACGGAACTTTTTCCTAAAATTTGCTAAATTATCAATGAAGAGAACTATAAACTTCATTCCAGTAACAAATT
Organism: Monarcha castaneiventris obscurior; assembly: GCA_026261815.1. NCBI lineage: Eukaryota > Metazoa > Chordata > Aves > Passeriformes > Monarchidae > Monarcha > Monarcha castaneiventris. The sequence continues at coordinate 25,762,642 of JAMPIT010000886.1, read as the reverse complement.
CATCTGTGCTCTATACAGAGTATTGTTTATGTTCAATGGTCCATTCTTTCCACACCAAAGTCTCCTTTTTACCTCTTCTCTCAGTCCTAAAATATTAGGCATGCATTTGCCTAGAGGAATTTTTCCCAGCTGCTTTTTCCCAAACCGTGTTCCTCATGAAAGTGTGGCCTACATTTCTCTCTCAGATGTATGCACTTACATTTCTCTGTACCAAGGTAGAGTTAATTCTTTAATTAAATAACTCTTTCCCAGATGGCTGAAGTCATATCTAGGGGATAGTTACAGCCCAAGACACACAGCAGCAGCTCTTCTCCAGAAGAGGAAAAATTCTCATGTGAAGAAAATTCCCCCCCGAATATAACAGTAGCACAAAGAGCTGTTCCAAATTCTGCTGGTTTTAGTATGAAATGGATTCAGCTCAGGAGACCTAAAGAGAACAACACAATTTCAATTCTCTGAGTATCATAAGGGAAGTGGGGGGGGGGGGGGTGGGTGGGAAGTGCCGCTAATGACGGTGTGGGAGTAGAGAAATTGTTTCCACAACTCTCAAATCAAAACGCACTAAATTACATTTCAGACTGGGAAAAGCCTGAAACTGTAATGCAGAAAACTGAGGTTTAATTTTATGTATCCTGGTCTTATCAAAACAACAGGAAGAATTTCTAAATGTGAAAACTCCAGCTACGCTTTCGACCCAAAAATGCCTAGACAAAATCTAACTGATGGTTTTCACAGGGAAAATGATCTTTTGAGTTTATTAGTATTGTGCTACGAGGTTCTGGCTATGATGTACACAATGTACATTTCTTTGTGTGAAGCTTGACAAATCCTCTAGGTTACCTGCATGCAAGTTAATATACTGGATAATTTATTATAAACCTGCATATTCATTTTCCCTACAAGTCTTTGACAGACACCCCTTTGTTTGGTTTGATTCCTTATATAATAAGCTACATTTACAGGAAGGCACAAATTGTGGAATATCAGGTTAAATCACACCTGCTGTTTCTAAACCTTCTTGGCTGAGTGCTTTTGTTTAGTGCAACCTTCCTCCTTTGCCCCTTCCTTTTTCACTCTGCAGTCTAAGAAACTGTATAAGCATCCAAGAAATGATAATACACAGCCATGTTGTTTGCCAACATTTCTTTTAGAGATGAAGTAGCAATTTAAAACAATATCTGAAATTATACTGCAACAAAATGTAATTAGCTACAGCTACAGAAAGAACACAACCTCTAAAATTGTTACAGACACAGGAATATCATAATTTGGGTGTAATGGGGCATGGCTGAGGCAGATCTATACATCTCTGAAACTGATTTATAACATAGTAAAAGAGATTCCAGCTCTGTTTCCCCCAAAACTCTAAATAAAGTTCCACAAATCACTTCCTAGTGTTCACACTGTACAAATATGGGTGCCACATGTACAATCCTATTTGATTACTTCAAAAACCAAACAAGAAAAATAATTAATATATTCTTTTCCTCCCTCAATTAAAAAAAAAAAAATCCAGGGTTTTTTTCTCAGAGTAGATCCACCCCCCTGACTAAATCAAACACGTTTTAAAGGGCAAAAATCTTCACCCTACCCACCCCCACTACAAGCTTCCCTTTTTAATAATTATTCATCCCATGACAGGTTAAGTGTGCATGCTTGTAGATGATTCTCCTGTGCTTTAGGGCTTTCGTTCTGTTCATGGCTGAAACAACACCCACAGTAACCCCACAGACTGAGCAAAGGACAGATCCTAAGGTGTTTGTTCTCCAGTCCCCTTCTATGACCAGCTCTGGCAAACGTGGTGGGAGATTCTAACAGGCTCTTGAAATTTCTATGAAAGACAATGTTTTGTCCTCAGGGCTGCTGTATCAGTGGGTATGAAAGAGCTAAATGCCCATTTGCCACGTAAGGAGAGGAGTATGTTTTCAGAAAGGCAAAGAAGCCACACATTCCTCCACTTCTGGTCAAATACCATTTCCCCAGCATTAGTAAGTCAGCCCTTGTGCACCAGCCTATCCACATGTGAAACAGAGAAAAAGCTACTAATTTTACACAGGCATTCAAAGAAAAACAGCCGCTGCACTTAATCCATTCCTTGTGGATCTCCACTGAGTTCTAGGATGAGATGTGGCCAATTGCTTGCTGATCACGACTGAAAATGAAAAGGGTTGCCATGCTTAAGCCCTATTCCCCAAACTGACAGCAATTCTCACTTATTCAGAACAATTCCTGGTAGACAGAGGCATCTCAGAAATAGCTGCGTGCACTATGTGGAAAATAAGGAAGTCCTTGTTAGGGCTGTTCTTAGAGGTAAAGGTGAAGTAGTTAAAATATATAACCATCCATTCATAACAAAAAATATTTTCTCCCTCAGTGAGGATGGAAATTGGATTCAATAGCAAAGCAATTTAAAGTGAATTTCCTACTCTGCAAAGTTTATATGCCATGCAACAGATTATCTTCTGTCTGCAGGTACAACAATTAAATCCACTGAATAAAATTAAACTATCCAGGGTATGCAGATGAGTTCTATTGCTGTTTCTCCACCAATATATTTAATGAGGAATTGTGTCTAGTGTTGTGAAAACAAAGGACGTTTTTGCATTAATTCTTGTCAGCCTTTTTATTTGATAGACTTTTCTTCATCACTCTGGGGATTTATAGGATTTATTATAATGAATAAAAGAACTTAATATCTAAGTCTGATATCCAAACCACAGGAGTGACCACTAAAGAAATTATTTACTCTGTAATATCAAGGAAATTATTTATTCCCTGAAGCATAAATATATTCTTTTTCTTCTACATTTAAAAATAATTTTTCAATGCAATTATCAATTACTAAGGGAGCTAGAGTAAAGAGTGAGAGTGTATTTAGATAGGTGTGGAAATAACAAGAGGACTTTGCACTCTTCACATTGAAAAATTAAAATTTGAAGGAAAACTCAAAAGACAGTTTAAAAACTCCAGTTAAGAAACAATCTACAAGAACTATCTTTCTTTTTCAGAATCTTCTTTTAAGAGAACTAGCTTATGGAACTAGGCATTAGGATATGTTAAGCCCTCAAAATTCAGGGAAAAAAATCAGCTAAAATATACTGCCAAGAACTGCAGTCCTACAACTTGTCTTGATTAGATTTCTAACTTTGATAGTGAGCTACGCTGTGTCAATGGGGTGAAAAAGTGTTCTGGCATTCCACAGGACTTAAATACTGTGTTTCAAATTAAAATGAAATGTGAAACCTACAGTTCCACACCCCTCCTTTCTCCTGCTGATAGTCGATCTACCTGTCTTATCTGATTTAGGTCCTCTTCTGTGAATCCCCCTCTGATTTGAATCTAAAGTGGAACACTCAAGGAAAGAATAACAACAACAGCATAATACCATGAGCCTTGATTCAACATCTACATTGAAAAAATTATTTCTGCACTTGGAGTCATTTGAATTTAAGATTTCACTAAAAAGGTGATTTCTTGAATTTTAATAAAAAAACATAACACAATTTGTTTTTAACATATGCGTTACATATAAATTCAGAAATACTGTCAGACTACATTGGAAGTCTGGGGATCACAGTGTAGGGTTTTTTTTAGTTCTAGCCTTTTCATCACAAAATTCCTAGACTGGATGATTGCAAGATGCAAATAACTGCCTTTTCTCTATTCACTTGAAATCAATTAAAGCAAATGATTCAGTAACAAAGGAAAGGAGAAATGCGTCATTCTTGCTATTATGAAACATACAATATTCTTTCTTTTCACATAGACACACAGGGCCCTGTTGGTGGTGATGCATTTTGGCTCCACTTGTGGCAAACTGCAGGAGATGTGGCTGGGTACAACTCTGCAACACCTGGAGCTTCAGTGTGGGGATGGTAAGGGACAAAGGGCTTTTAGGAAGCAGCAAAGAGCCTCTTTAGTGGAGGGGGATAACAGCAAAGGCATTATTCAGTCAAAGTTGGAGATGTGCAAATGATTCTGAAGGCAGCAAGACACACACACACAAAGAACATAATCTACAATTCCTTCTGTATAGAACCGTGCTCTGCGACCTCTGAATGCTCTTCATCTTCATAAAAAAATATTCATATTTCTTGCTAAATACAGTAGGAAAACTCCCTCTTGGGAAGACAGTTGAGATTACTTCAGAAACCTGAGCAGAAACATGGTATGTAAAATAATTTCTACAACTGCTTGGGCACAAAGCTGACAACTGGAGTATAACTGATCAAAGTTCCATTTTGAATAATGACATAAAATTATTTTCTTTGCCCAAGAAAGATCAGCCTTTTAGCCAGGTAGCTCTGTTCTCACAGGAGGTTCTCAGGGGATTCCTTTATTGCTCCCCTTTTTAGAGGGACAGCCTTTCCTGCTCTGTAGCCCAGGCGACGTGGGTGATGACATCAAACAAGCACAACAGAGAAGTTTTTACCTAGAAGGTTTCTATACTCCATAAAACTCTTGGCAGGCAATCCCTGAATCAGGCAGTAATGTGCAAAAGAGACAGGGGTGAATTGTTTGCTAAATAAGTGTTTGACAATGACTGAACAAGACATTATGCTTGAAATGTGTTAATATAATGGATTTTGGTATCGAGGGAGCAACGAGGTCTGCTAACAATATTTAACATGTCTCCCAAAATTTTAAAACTTTTTTTTTTCAAAAACTGTGTTTATTTACAATTTACAGATAAATTTGACTCAACTGCACAAAACTCACAGGAAAATATTAAAAGGCCATTTGATTGAAATCAATTAAATTCCTACAATTTAATGTCAATAACTACCATGCATCCAATGTCAACTAATATGGCGATCTGTAGGGGATCTTTGTTTCCCCAATGAATACACACTAATTAAATTACTTCAACTATGTTCACACTGTAAATGCTCAACTATAAGAGCTACAGCCAATTCTCTCAGGATTAACTGGGTAGAGTCCCCCTGGAAAAACCTGAAATCTCACAGTAATTGTGTAGTCTCCCTTCTCCATCTTGCACTAAAAAATGCTATCAGACTTAAAAGTTCATGTGCCACTTCATCACATTTTTAGTTGGTGCAAAGGTCCATCATTAAAGAATGACAGAGAAACTCCTAAGGTATTCTAATCTGTTTCCAGGGTTATATCTGCTCATGGATTGCCTCCCTTTGCAGCATGACACTTTTCCTTTCTTACTTTGCCCTTGGTTGAGCTGAATACAAATTCAATGTTATTTCCTTCTCACTCTTCTTGTAGATGGACAGAAATATCAATGGATTTCTGCTGTCTTTTGAATTTACATTGATGAGTAAAATAGAATTTAAAAAAACCAAAACAACAAAAAAAAACCCAATCCCAAAGCGAACAAAAGTGAAATATGAAGGCTGCCAGTCTTTATTTGGAATTTTGAAGCACTTTGCTATGAAAATTGGAAATTGCACCTTTTGTGCATCTGGTCCAGCGTTCTATTTTATTTCTCTCTCTAGTTATAGATAAGGAAATAATGAACAAGCCTGGAAAGAGTGAAGGCTTAGAGGACGTTGCACAGGAATTGGTAAAGACTCCTTTACAACTGAATTTCCTATGCTCTTTGAGCCAGCAATATAGGTACAGCAAACGGCAAAGCCACGGTTTGGAAAGCACTTAGTGGAGAAAACTCTTGGACTATTACATCATTATTTAAATTCTGATTCGGTAAGCAATACACCTATGAATTTTTACATATCTGTTAACAAGTTCAGACTTGAGGGACAAAAGATAAACTGTTCAGTGTCTGAAAAAATCCCCACATGAATTCTGCCTGGCTAAGCAAAAAATCATCTGCAAATTTTTTAAAATACAAATTCTATTTATATTACTCAAAAATGGTTTTTTTAGTAAAGTAAGCCTAAATAAAGCCTAAATAAAAAGTAAACCAAACAGCTACATTGAATGCAAGTTTCAAAGAAACTCATTCCCACTATACTCTTCCCAATCACATTTTAAATTCTTTTCAAAATTACATCAGATGAAAGATTCTTCTCTTTTTAAATTTTTTTATTTTAGATTTTAACATGACATTTTACAAGATGAATTAATATTTTATAGGTTTGACAGTGTCAACGATATAAAAATATAATTGTATAAAAAATTTCTTTGGCACACTATACAACCTTCAATATGTCAGACTGCAGAGAAAATGTAGCCGACTTATTTAATTAGTTGCATTCAAATAAAAATTTGCAGAGCAAACATGAAAATATGAAACTTCTTAGTCTGTCTTTACTTTCCAGAGGAATTGTAACAGAGCTAGTTTTCTACTTATTATGAAAAGTAGAAGACTAAACACTACCAAGACCTTTGAAATACAGATGGCAGTACAAAACTTTTTACCATATATCCATAAAATTTAGCAGCAGACAGAAGACAAGGTTATTACTTTGTTCTTGTACTCCCAGCGCTCGACCAGATTCAACTCTATTTGTATTTATTTTTAATATTATCCTTGGTTAATCAATGGTCATTCTTACTTATAGCACTTATTTAACCCTAATTCTGGTATATTTTTAATAAATGGGTGAAATAGACATCCCTAGTTTGACAATACTACTGCCTATAGGAGCCCAACGTAGCTCTGAAATTACTTAGGAATATACTGCCTGATCCTGCAGCAACTGAAGTTAATAGCAAGGTTCCCACTGGGTTTTCACAGAGACAGGATTTTACTCCAGTGTTCCTGGCAGGTCATCAAACTGCTTGAATTAACTCTTAGGGAAACTCACTGGGGGTTTGGAGCTCATTTTGTGAGCTTCATGTATGCAATTGCTCTTTGGGTAACGTTAGCTGGCCCTAAAAACTCCATGGGCAAACTTCCTTGAACAGAGTGCAATTCCACCTGCACCCAAAAGTAGCTTCTGTCATCACATATGCACAAATGCCCTGTGCTATAATACTGTGACAATTATTTGTAACCAACGTGGAAAATTACTCCATCTAAATGCAGAAAATATTAAACACAAATTTATGTCTCTCAAAAGTTGGGCTTATTCACTCGTTTTCAAAAAATTCCAATATATTCATCCTCTCTGATCAGTACAGTGTTTTCCAGTGCAATTCCTAACAGTAAATAGCTCTGTTTTCAAATCTCAATATAAATACAGTAGATCACCACTATACCACAGCGCTGCCCGTATCTGCACAACACAGAGGTGCTAACAGAAAAGCCACCACCTTTTTCCTCCCTTTCCCCACAACATCCACAGCGGAATTCATAATCCAGTTTTTACCACATATATAAATGGTTTCACTTTCAAAGCAGCATAACCTATTGGTGGCAACATATCTCTTCCAGAGGTTTCACTTCTGTGGATATTTGCAGAAAAATAACTATTTTCTTCAATTTTTAAGGTGGAATACCAATATTAGAGAAGGGCAAAAAAAATAAATAGAAGACATACAAGGCTACCAGTGCTTAGGTAGTGTTTATGGGTGTCATTTTATGGTCCCTTTCATTACTACTTGTTGGACATGCTTGTGGAAGGGTTGCCAGGACAGCTGAAGAGAAGCAGGATTATTCTTGTTAGTAAGATTTCTACAGTTTTACCAACAATGTTTCTTGTGTGAGAACTGGAGAAGGTGAAAAGGTTTCAATCTAATTCTCACTCTGCCAAAACAAGGTACTAACATAAGGAATGCGACCTTTATTAAATTATAGCTGCTATATGTTATATATTTGCACAACACGCTAAAATGCTGAATACCACAGTCACCCACTTAGTACAAATGCTCCTGGAAATACTAGCAGGCTACTGAGCATCATTCCTCATGTCACTGTGGAAGAAAATAGCTAAAAAAAGTCAGAGGTATTACAGGATTTTGCAGTAAAACTTTTATATATTTTTTCCATTAATAAATCATAAGAGCATAATATTTTAAAAGGTGTGTCACCCTGTACTTCCAGGTGGGGTAGAGCAATATCGTTATTCTTTGATCAGCAGGGTCTCTGCTCTTTAGCCTAATTTATAAAAGGTCTTTTTCCGTAGAGGTCAAAGGATTTTAAGGCTGTAAAATTCCTCTTTAAAATATGACAGAAAAAATGAACTTTATAATTGCAGCCTCAACAAGGGTAACTGTTCCTCTTTCCATAGTAAGAGGATTCCTCTTTTTTAGGAATACTGTGTTTAATACCAGTCACACTGCCTCTATCTGACATACCTTCAGCTAAGTGATTTTGCTTATAAACTTCACCGAGCTGTTCCACAGGCAGGAGTTGATTTAAGGTCAGATCTTAAAATGAAAGTGGTTTACATCTGCTTACCCAGGGTCCTGAGGTGAAGAAACTGACTTTACCTCATCTGTGGTCAATATTAGTTCAAGTAATGAGGTGTTTAGAAGAGAAGAACTGAACTAACATTTTTTGGCCCCATTTCCTCCCAGCTTTGCCTGCCTCTTTTTTTTTCCCCCCTCCTTGCAGAACTGACTTTCTGGTGCTCCTTTGCCTGTTTCATGCCCACACACATGATAATTCCAGTATTTGTGCCATATGCAGCTTTAGCACTCTCTGTACAAAATCTAGCCATGAGGCCTAAAAAAGTTCCTCCTTTGCTATTCACATCTGACACCGAGGAAGAATAAAAAAGACTCAGACTTTGTTTTGGATGGTAGACAAGGATCTGAGTTTACAGAGTGTGGAAGACAGCTGTTGCCAGTGCATATGGTTAAAAGTCAGAGCAGTTCCTACTCCAGTGTGGTTCTGGGTGACAGCAAGTATTTCTGCCAATTTGGGGCAGAACCCGGGGGAGACAGGACAGGCTTAGACACCACATTCTGTGTGCTGCCTCTGCTAAAGCACAGGAACATAAAGTTTATTTGAAAGCGGCAAGTTCCAAGTATAAACACACTTTGAGCATAACTCCAACATTAATTTAGCATTTCTCAACCTGCCAATAAATCGTCTTTAAGGTAGATGTAACACTGCAAATCAGAGATGTGGCTAAGTATTATGCAAATGTAGCTGAATGATCTCTAACTTGCTTTAGTTCTTGAATTAAACAATGCATGTGTTTGACACCAAAGCTATGAAGATAAAAAAAAAAAATTAGTAAGCTCATTTCTGATGCCACAATTATCTGTACACAGCTTAGTTTAAAGCTTGTTTGATTCTATCTACTTCAGTAGGGTCGAGTTCAGCTTCTTCTGGGCAGATTGCAACAACCACCACCCCCCACCCCATCGCCTCCACCCCAAAGGAGGTGTGTACGTAAATCCACTGACTTCTCACCCACCAGGAAACCTTTAAGAGATAAAGGTTTTATCTCATAAAGAGAAAGGCACATTTATTAAAAATCTGTTGGAATGGCTGCGTTTAAAAACAGTAAGAAACAGATCCAGGCATTACAGATGAAAACCATTATTCTGATGAACAATATGGGAAAAATGCAACAAATGCTGTGCAAGGTATGATAAATACACATAATGTTAGCTTAACGTTCTCTCTGTGAAAAGGTAGCTGATTATGAGACAGACATTATGAATCTGAGTTTTAGTAATGATTTTTATGTGATTGCACACAAATATTTGTTATGGTGGAGGAGGAGTAGCTTTAAAGAGCTACAGATAATGTTATTTAATGAAAATATTATAATGGGTAGGGCTAAAAAATCAGACTGCAAGGAGGTTGTCAGTTCTTGAAGTACTGATATGAAGATTGATATTTCACATTTACATTAACTAACATGAAGTAATGGTTTAATGGCAGCCATTGTGGATGTGAAATGTGGCATTTTAAAAACAAATGTGGATTAGGATTTTACAAAGGTAGTCTGATTGGCCTGTGAAGGGAAAAAAAAAACCAGAAATGGGATTAATATGAAGGGACTAATTTCTGTTATTAAGTGGGGAGCTCTTCACTTAGGGATGATGGGGGAGGAAAAGCTCACATGTGCTCACTGATAAAGAGTCAAATACAAGTTTGAAAAAAGAAGACATTAAGTAATTGAGAAAATCTACAGCATCAAAGTGCACCTGCAATACTGCATAAAGTGCATGTTCAAGAGACATGAATTCATATCAGGGAACAGAAGAGCTTAATCTACTTTGTATAGTAAACAAAATGTAAGAGGAGATGGAATTTCTGTCTGTAAATAAATCAGATGGGTAAGCTCTGGGGGAGGCAGAACTGGGGGGAGCACTGTTTTATGTGTATTGCCAACCTAATGCAGAAACAAATGGTGTGGTAAAAACATCATAATGTTCAGTTTGGTGTTTAGATATCATTAAACAGCCACAACAGACTCCCCAGTGTCTCCAGATACATCAAGCAAGGGAAAAACCAACAATTTAATAAAGTATTATTAATTAGTGAATCCTGCATGTACAACTTCGCTATCACTCTTCAAAGATAATCTAGTAAATATTAATCCTCCCATAAAGCTGCCCAGCCTAAAACTCTTTTACAGAAAAACTATATGGAACATTTCTAAGTTTGAGGGAGTATGAGAAGAGGGTTTATGCACAACAATGTTCTGAGTATCAGTCAAATTTATTTTCAGGTTATTGAAAGTAGAGCCCAGAAAAGTCACAACAATGCCACCTAAGTATAACTCATAGTTCCTTATTACATACACCATGAAGTTTTACTGCTCTTTGTCACAAATAAAGTGCTCAGGCAATACAGATTTCAACAGGCAAGAAAACTTAATAAACATTTTCTTTTTTTCTTGTCAGAACAAAGAGGCAATTAAAAAGCATGTTCATAATGTTTCAAATACTCTAGTTGCTTCTGAGTTGATTCATCTGGTGTTTATGCAACAACAACTAAAAAAAAAAATCTGATAAAACCCAAATCCAAATAATCATCCTTCTCAACTATACTCAAATGTTTTAGTTCTAGGCATATATTGATAACAGTTATCCAATCACTTTCTGGTAGATGACAAAAGTCATGTTGACACCAGGGGAAGGTGCTGCTTTTTTAAAGGAATAGACATCTATAGTTAATGCAGTAAATTTTTCCTCAAGAGATTAAAGATTATTCTGCTATGTGATACTGTTTTGATGGAAGCTGGGTCACTAGTTAATTACTATTTATAAAGAGATCAAAAAAGTTTTTATGTAAGCCATGCAGATAATCCCAAAATTTCAGTGGTGGTTAAAGGTAGTTGTATATGGTTTATCCATAATAAATCAAAATAGCTAAAGGATGAACAAAGATAATTAAATCTATTGAGCTGTATTCAATTTAAAGTCCGAGGGAAGATGTAAACAAGTTGCTCCAAATTATTGTTTTTTAAATTGTTATCTATGTTTATCCACCCTACAGCCATATAAAAGTATAGTTTTATTTTATCTTACATATAGAATTTAAATCATGAAGATCATGTGTAAAAAACAGTCAAAACCCTCAACGTCTGTAGTAACACATAGGGAAAACAGAAAAATTTGGATCCTTTCAACAAAAATCTTTGACCTCTACACTGTCTCATGGAAGGACTGATTTAGAGACTGACATAATTTCAAAAGACAAACCATATTTAATTGCTAGCATGTTTTTCTTTCAAGAACTGGTGTTGACCTACTACTACTTGCATTTAACCATTGGTGGCATTTTGTTGCAGGGCAATATATAAGCAAACTGCAAGTTTGATTCAATTTGTTAAATACAATATCCAGCATAAGAACTGCCTGATCTGAAAAAATCTGAAAAAATCTGAAATTGTGTCTCAGGCCAGTGGATGGAAGACAGAAGTAGTTATGCTTTCATTTTTTTTCTTCCCACCCCTAACCTGAACTCTTCTCTTTCTTCCTGCCAATGGGTAAATCAGGAAATATTTCAAAACTACAGAACGTTACAGGATCATGAGGTTCTTCCTGCTATGTATTGGTGATAAACTTATCTTGATCTGAGACAGTCATCTGGCCTTCAGCCCCAAAAGAAATTGGATCTGACCATAATATTTAACCATCAGATATTTATTAAGATACTCAATCAGCTCTACGACTACAAAGACTTTATTCTGAGACCAGTTCACTACTACTTCTTGTCTTGCCTGGCATGCTAGGCCTCTCAGGAAACCAGCAACTGCCTCAAAGCTCATCGGGGCACACCAACCCTGGGCAGGTGTCCTTGCCCCCTGTGCTGCTGCTCTCAGGGCTGGAGCTTTGTTGTGGCACTTGCACGTGCCATGGAAAGACAGGAAAGGAGTCTGCAATGCACAGAGAGCGTGACGTGGACAGAGACACGTGGGCGGTTTTGCCTTTGGGGCAAAGCTGTACCTCAGTGCCTCTGCCCTTCTCTGTTGAGTTCCCTTTCCAGCAGTGCTCAGGCTGATGGTGGAACGTGACCCAGGTTCTCAGGTTTTACCCTACAACAGAGCTAACCCAATCTGCCTCTCCTGAAAAACCAGTGCAGCTGCTGCGGAAACATTTGTGGTTCCAACCTTCCCAGATTGTCCTGGCAAAGCACGTATTTTCAGAACCTGACTGCTAGGTTAGTCAACATAGTTAAATTTATATCCCTGCATTTCAAAAGTATTTCTATTTTTAGTATATTGGCATTTTTTAATCTCTGCTAGTGGGTTTTGAAACATAATGTCTCATTTGAATACATTAGCATATCAGTACCACAAGGTCATTTCAGAATGCAGGAGAAGAAGGCAGTTTTACATGCTGTTATTTTCCAAGAAAACTAGGAGAAGCAAGAGAGTAAATAGCCTACTATTTTGTTAAAAACCCCAAAAGCAAAACCACAAAAAAGCCAAACCAAACCAGGAGAAAAAACCTAAACCAAAACAAAAAAAAAAATCCTCTAGAAACAATTCAAACAATTCATTCAGCAGTCATTTGATACATCTGCGTCATGGATAGCTCTGTCTAAACTGTTCTGGATCCCTTTGCCTTCATGGCTATTAAAAACATCCTTTTTTTTTTTTTTTTTTTACATGTAAACATCACAAAAGTTCTATGATGACAAATACAACAAAATTAAAGAGATTCACAGCATTTTACTCATTGTTGCTAAGCAACTCTGCATTTATAGACCATTACATTTCTGGTCAGTATAAATAGTAGAGCAATCAAAAAACCCCAAAACAAAAGGAGTAGCTTGTTCAATACCTCTGCTTACCTGAGAGTGCACCATGGTTACAGGACTGGCCTTGCTTTGGCGATAGTTGCACTTAGGAAAATCTTTTAACCAGCAGCAGTACCATGACAGAGTTAATTACAGTCTCCTGTCTTTGTAAATTCATAAACAGTCTACCAGAGATGAGCAATCCAAGAAAGATGATTTTTTCATTAAAAGACCCAATTAAATATTTATTTGCAGTAAATCTGAAGATCTGAAAATTTCAGAAAATGATACTGAAATCCAAAACAGAAACTCATGGTGGTATTTTATATTACAGATATCCAATAAATTCCAGAAATTCAGCTGAAGGCTAACAATTAGAGGCATCATGGCATTAATTCTGAATGTGTTTTGCTCATCAGGGAAACACTAACTTTAGAATTTGCCAAGAAATTTGGTTTTGAATTTTCTTGCTCTCATTGTGCATCTAAATCCATGGTTATAGTTTGGATCCGCCCATCCAAAGTACGTTTGAGAACACAGAAACCTGAACAGGAAATGGACCAGTAGAAAATAGATCATCATCAAATTATATTTCTTTCAGATATTATCAAATTCCTTCATCTTTCATTTGCTTTCATTATTCTTCAAAGAGACTTAAAAAATTACTCCTCCCTTTTTGATCAGTACAGCAATCATAAAGTCCACAAATTAATATTTTACACTAATATATTGGGAAATTAAGGTAAAAATTAATTTAGGAAGCCTAAGGGTTTTCTTAAATTATAGGATATTTCAGAGGGTACTTACACTGCTTCTTGAGCTTTTGAATTTTCAGACTGATAGAAAAAAGCTTCTATTTGCACTTTATAGGGCATTCAGGTATCCAATTAAGATGTACTAAAGGCTATAGAAGTTTGTGAAAACATCCGAGGAAATGATTTGAGGATTCAAATGAACTTTTCTTTCACTTTTTGGTCGTGATGGAAAAATAACATACTTATTAGTATGGCTCTTTAGGGAAATAGAAACACCTGCATATGCTTTGACAGTTTAAAGCACAAAGCCTAACATTTCAATTTTTTCAAACTGTTTCTTATTCTTCCATATTACCAGATGTACTCTGTAAGGTTCTGGTGTGTAGGGTTTCGGACGGTCGGGACAGATGGAGACAGGAGATCTCTGGTGCTGGTCATAGAGCATGAGATTTATTGATGAAGGCGTGAGTGTAAGGGACCTGCTAGGAGCTGCCAGATGCAGCTCAAAGCAGGTCAGAGAAGCAGTGAAGAGATGCAGGGGTGCAGAAGTGGTGTAGAAAGAGAGAAAAAGAGAGTGACAGTGTAAGAGAGTAAGAGCAACAGCACAAGAGAGGGAGTTCCCGTTTGCAGCACAATAAATCATCTTTTGTGCTGAATATTCTAATTTCCATTAACCAATCTAGAACAAGCTACAAATCTTATAACATTTACATACAGCCTATAGGAATCATTGCATTACCATACGGTGTTACATTTTAAACTCTAAAAACTACGTTTTGGACCCTCTGCCAGGCTGGCAGGGTCTGCTCTGACCCTTAGACCTTTCTGCAAGCAGAGGGCATTGTTTAATCAAGGGGGATTATCTTCAGCCGGACACAACATTGTTTTCCAGTTGTTCAGTAACTGGAGTTGGGTAACTCAAAGCTTGTCTTCATTTCAATCTCGCTTAGAGTTTCCATATTCTCAGCATCTTTTGCCAGGCAGTCACATCTATGAGACTCCTATTTCCTGTTCCCCAACAGTACTCTACTCTTTTTGACTATGAGAAGAGCTGCTTTCCAGACTTCTGTCCACACAGATGTCCTCTGAAGGGTTCTAGGTGGAGGGGATCGTTCCCCTTCCTTGCTCTACTGGTCCCACTCCTGGTCCCACGGCCCAGGTGGTCACTGGCCAGTTTTGCTGTCAGGGCACTTTCCTTGCCCACATCCCACTTACTGCCCAGGAGGATCCCCCATGGCCTTTTCCATAGGACTGCTCCCTGGCCAGTGCCCAGCCTGCCCTGTTGGCTGGGGCTCTTCCTCCCTGGGGCAGGATTTTGCCCTTGTCCCTGCTGAGTTTTGTGTGGTTCCCCCACGTGTCTGGGTGTGCAGAGCAGCCCTGCTCTTGAGCAGATGAGCTGCTCCCCCAGGTGTGTGTCACCTGCAAAACCGCTCAGGCAGCTCTCCATCACCTCATCCACAGCTCTGGTTAAAACCTTACACGGGATGGGTTCCAGGATGACCTCTGTGCTATTTTATGTCATACTGGCACCCAGGCAGACTACAGTCCCCTCCTCTGGCTTTGAGCAGACAAACCTTTTCCTGACTCATCTGCCTGTCCACCCATCCAGACTGCAACCTCCCAGCTAGGAGGGAAGGATGCTATGTGTGACTGAAGGGAAAATCCCAACAGCACTCTTTTTAAGCTGGTGACTTTGCCATCTGAGCACTGAGAAACACTACAGATTCGCAATTCTTTATTTTTTCTGTTCATGTTTTTTTACTTCTACCTGCTCTAAATAATTTTATGCTCATGTATACAGCAATTATTTTTCTCTCGCAAGGAAGAAAAATTAACATCTAAATTACTTCAGAAAGCTAATAACCAGTAAAGCTGTTTGAGCTACTATGACTGCAGAAAACTAGAAAAAACAAAACACCATAAGATAGGAATTGGACTTGTTTTTAAAGAAGA
The DNA here is from genome assembly GCA_026261815.1 of Monarcha castaneiventris obscurior. Classification (NCBI taxonomy): domain Eukaryota; kingdom Metazoa; phylum Chordata; class Aves; order Passeriformes; family Monarchidae; genus Monarcha; species Monarcha castaneiventris. The sequence goes on along the minus strand of JAMPIT010000886.1, from coordinate 25,746,907 downwards.
GTATTTACTTGAACCAAGTTGAATTTATGAAGACTACCTTTTATCTGACAGTGTGCATGACTCTATTGATATTTAGAAAAAATCTTCTTTTGTTACTATTTTTGTAATGAAGGGAATTATCTCAGCAAAGTATAGCCAGTTATCATCTTATATTCCAGATTCACAAAGAAGTTACTTACAAAACCTTTAATTGGGAAGGGAATTCATGAAGATTTTAATGGTTATTTTTATATCAGCAACTTTCACTTAGCAAAAAAGAATTTTTTCTTTTTTTTCAAAAGCTAACAGAATCCACAAGTCCAGAAGCAAAGTGTGTTAGCAGCAATTTTTTCAGCAGGGAATTACTGAAAATGTTACATAAAATTTTCTCAAGGGAAATGCAAACTCATGCTATGTTATTTGAAAGTAAGTTTTGATATCTTTCTCAAAACTAGAATTTAGGAGTTTAAGTAAGGAGCATTTACATCATTACCCGCATATGCAGTTGTTACTGTAACTATACACAAAGAACAAAAACATACAGGGTGTCGTAATTGATGTAACATATTTTAGCAAGTTTTTCAATGACACTGAGCTGTGTGGTGCAGCTGACACACGAGAGAGAAGGGATGCCATCCACAGGGACTTGGACAGGCTTGAGAGGTGGGCCCATGCAAACCTCATGAAGTTCAACAAGGCTAAGACAAGGTCCTGCACCTGGGTCAGGCCAATCCCAACCCAAATTGCTGGGTTGGACTGCAAAAGAGAGAATGGATTGAGAGCAGCCCTTGGGAGAATGGCTTGAGGGTGTTGGTTGACAAAAAGTTCAACATGACCTGACAATGTGTGCTTGCAACCCAAAAAGCCAAAATTGTGTCTTGGGCAGCATCCAAAGCAATGTGGCATTTAATAATTTAATTTTTTTTTTTTTTGTTAAGTAAAAGGACACAAAAGCAAAAGTACATCCTCAGAACTCTGGAAAATGTGAACAGAAATTTAAATATTTTAGCAAACAAATCTTTCTGTGAGCAGAGACTTAATACCAGAAAGTTTCAAGTCATCTGGAAATGTGCAGTTGAAATTATAAAAAAGACTTCTGTTCTCATATATCTATATATGTATAATGATACCATCTACACTGTTATCTATTATTAATTCCTGTGGCATGATTCACCACAACATCTCAAAGTGTTTTATAAGCATTTTTGGACAGATGGGGAAGCTGAGACACAGAATCATGAAGCAGCTTTCACAAGGTCATGCAGCAAGACTCCAGTAAAACCAAGAACAAATATCATGGTCTTACGATCTACCTGTGAGATGCACAGATGTACAAATATTACATCCATCATTTCTCCTACCTTAGATTTAAAAATAAAGATTCTTATAGAGATTTGTATGTTTACCTTCACAATATATATATATATTTTTTAATCCTTCATATAACAAAGATTTTAAGTTTATCCTACCTTTTGGTTTTGTTCTGAATTAAACATTGTAGAAAATATTGCCCATTTTATTCTTATATCTTGGAAAATTAGCTCTGGGAACAGAGACTGAAACCTACAAACTGATGGAAAACACAAGTTCTCGTGACAGATCACAGGCAGTCACAGGAGATTATTCAGCAGCCTAACACATCCAGCTGGAAGAATACAGGATCAAAGACAGACAAAGAACAATACTAATCCTGAGACAGCAGCACTGTTTTGCAGAAGGTACTTCCAGGTGTCTGTGTGCCTCTAACCCTGCTCGTGCAGGACCTGCAGGGGGTGTACAGAACAAAATGCAGTGTGCCTGTGTATTTTATGGCCTGTGCTTTCTGTTTGCTGTCTCTCCCTTGTGTTTGTTTGCTGCCCACGGTAGCCACATCTCTGAGGAAAGCAAGGACGGGTGTCTCTGGAATTTCTGCATACAAGCACTTCATGGACCTCTGTAGTTTAACCTCTGAGCTCCCTTCCGTAATCCTTCAGCACAAACCCCACCAGCAAACACCACTTGTGTATGAATCTTTTTAGCTTTTCCTGGGGAATTGATCCCATCACTGATCTTCCTATATTTAAAACAGCTTCTTTAATATTCACAGCAGGAGCTATTTCAAATAATTTTACCAGCATCTCTACTGCCTCTTAAGATGTATTCATCTTTCTTGCAAGAATGCTTTTCCTGTAGCTTCTGGACAGGAGGGCAGACTTCCTACTTTTCCAGTAGCTCCATATAGGGATGAGAGACATGGTAATAAGTTGGTTAATATTACTCTGGTGTAGTCCTCAGGAAAATGAGGAAATTGGGAGTTTTAGAAACTCCTTTCTAATTAAGTTCTACCTCTTATGGGTCGCTAATTACCAAATATTTCTGTAGTTTCAGCTCTTTATACGCATTTTTTTGAAAGCAAGTTGTAAAAGTCTGTCTATAACCCAGAGTGAGTAGCCAGTCCATGACAAATACTTTTGGTATCATTTCATGAAGGTCAGTTCACCAAATGTGCATATGTCTCTCTTCTTGATGCCCCAATATCCAATATATATGAGTGTATTCAATCAAGCCTGATTAGCTTCTTCCCTTTGGTTCAAGTTTCTTAACTGCAGTGCCCATAAATTCTGTTGATATAGACAGGCTCAAATTCTAGTAAGATAAATTCAATTTCCCTTCATCTAGAAATACATTAAAACAAAATACAGTGGACAAAGAAGTGAGAGGAATATAGGGAAATAAAACTAAAAATACAGCTCTCTATGAATTTAAATTAAATTTGCAGGGACAAATTGGGACTTGCCTCATGGTAAGCACAAAGCAGATCAAGGTTATAGAAGCCATTAGTCTCCCACAGAGACCTCCTCTTTTTTTTCAGTGAGACTTTTGCTATGTGATATCTCAAAGACACAACATGAAAACTTGAACTAAACATTAGTTTTCTAAGTCAGTCACAAGTGCATATTTATATATTCCCAAGTGGGTATCTCCGTGCCTTTGAGCAGCCCCGTGAGCCACAGACACGCCCTGTTTAGAATCAAACCAACTGCCTTTAAGCGGAGAAAAAAGGCTTCAATATATTTAAGATAAAGAATAACATGACTGACTGGCTGCATATCTGTGAGTTTTAAAGTATAACATTGCTCACATGTTTAATTCTTGCTCTGTAAATATTCTGCTACAGTACAATAAATAATTTCCAATTGCACTGGACCCTAAAGTGATTGAAATATTTATATAGTGGCAGAGTTAGATGAATTATTCTGTAGTGAAAGATTTAATTATCTTGAGAAAGGTTCCCAAAATTGAACGGTTTGAAAAATTACCTTTGATAATCCATTTTAGAGACATTATTAAAATCTTGATTAAAGAAAAGACAAAGATTATTATGACAAGGTAAAGCCCCCACCAAGATGTGGATTTGTTTAGAGACAAATATTTTGCAATGAGTAATTGCAAAGCTAAGACAAATTACACTTTCTTCTTCATAGAATATTCTAGTGCATGAGCAGATGGAGCATATTTGCATGTTTAATACAATCTCCTCTGCTCCTCACTTCAATGCATTCTGATATGGCCATTATTATTTACTATCTCCACAAACTACATTTAACGTCCCCCAGCTCAGAAAAGTCATGAAAAGACTATAATCTTTTGGAGCTCTCTGAATTCCTACATATTCATTTTACTTTCCTGACATCTCCCACATATATGAATTATTTTAATTTTTCTGAACAATTTGTAGTAAAATGATGAAAAGAAATATGAGAGAAAAGAATTGCAATGTCCCAAAGACTGTAAAGTATTTATAGAAATGCACTAAACTACAATCACATATATTCTTTCCTAGCTTATTGGCAATCAAGAAAACAGATGTACATTGTGCACACCAAATTATGCTTAAGTGCCCAAAGCACAATTCAGAATAAACTGAATTTCCTTGAAAATGCACGTAGAGGCTAAAATTTCCTTTTTAAGACATAGATTCAAATCAGATACAAAGCTGGTTTGATGATGTTTTAATGACTTTCGTAGAGATTCTTATTACCTGGTTAGTTACCACTGGATATGTACCTTCATTACAAGAAAACTCACAGTGTATTCTGAAGGGTAATTCTGTCCCAGTTTTAAACTGGATTTGTCAGTAATGGCACAGATGGGAGGCTGTTTTCTGAGAGAGAGTGACCAAGAGAGCTGCCACAGTAGAAATAGAAAAAAAAAAAAAAAAGAAGTTTTGAATAGAAACAACAAGGCACACAATGCTGTGAGTGGTGTTTGCCTTAACTTGCATGATACCCTGCATAGCTTCTTATCCTCACTTTTACTGTGAAGACAGCATCACTTAGATTTTGGTACCTTAATAATTAATGTATACACAAATTCTTGCAAGATATCTAAAATCTACTGTGCACAGGTGGATAAGGAAAACACATCTCAAACACAAATAAGCGCAACTTCAGTGCTGAAAACCAAAAAAAGCAGCAAAATACAAATTAGACTGTGGGGACATGCTCTCTCTGCACCATTTTTGCCCAGAGAGTTTTGATGCTGAGCAGGTTTCACACACATCCACTTGTCAGAGTCACTGTGGACAGATGTTCCCTGTTGTACTGGTTTACACGAGGTATTAAGATCAAAGACTGCCAACAGGAATGGTCTTTCCCACCAGATCCTCTCTACAAACATGAAGGAAGCAGATAAGAGCCATCTGTTATTTTGCCAGTACAGATGTTAGTTTGTTTTATAAGACCTTTGCTGTAAATCCACTTCAACTGGGATAAACTTCACTTGGTTTACACTGGGAACAAGGAGCAGTGTGTACATTCTGAAAGGCAGCTAACAGCCCTTTAATGGAACTTATGATAACTTGGACAGAATGGCAGGAAGTACAGTTCCTGAAACAACACTGAAAATAAAAACCAGTCAAAAAACGAAAGTTGGCAAAAACTTGTGTCACTTTTGCCAAGAATTTGATTAAATATTTGCTTGAAAACTCAGTTTGTTAAATTCTGAATATATCCTGATTAGCAAGAATATCTGGGGGATCTCACAGCTGTATGATATTCCTTTTATTTCTACTTTCCCTTGTTTCTCTTTCCATTATCTTTTCTTAAAATCATTTTTGCAATAAAAGTCTCACAATTCCTCTGTTCCTTGTTATATACTGACCCAATCATCCTCCCAGTTTTAACCAAGGTTTCTGCTTTGAGTCTTGGCTTTGTGTTATGAATTCTGTCCCATTTTCATGTCACATGTTCTTATCTCTCCAGTCAGAACTGGGGAGATAAGAACTCAAAAGGAAAAAAACTAACACAAAGTCCCACCTATAGAAGCAGAACAATCTGTTCATCCCTAATCTCTCAAATTGATGTTATGATTTGGTCTCAGAGGTAAAATTGGGATAAATGCTAATATTCTAATAAGAGCTTAAAATAGGTATACATATTTGCATGCAAAACATGCAAACATTATTTTGCCTGTAGCCTAAGACAGCTAACACCATATTAAGAATACTTTCTTAATACCAGCCTACTATTTTTCCATTGTTTTGTTTTCATACTACTAAAATAATGCAAGTTCTTCTAAATACAATATTATGGAATGCAACACAAGCATTTAGCCTCTAGTACTAGCAAAAACTTACCAATTTTTTACCAAAGCACATTCCTTATTAAAGCCCCACTGGTCATTTGAAGAACAGATAGGAAGGTCAGAAGCACCACCTCACACCATCAAGATGCATGTGTCTCTAGGAATAGTTTGTCTCGTCTCTAGGAGGCACACGTCAGTTCTGAGCCTCAAGTCTGCTCTCTCTTTACATGCCAGGTTACTCCCCTGAAATAAGGCTGTGGTTTTACTCTGCTCTCTGGAGCTGCATACACACGTTGCAGTGCAAACAGAGTGCACATATGAGACTACTTTGAGATTCAGAGACTAAAGTTTCATTTCTGCCTTGATTTTTAATGCAGAAACATATCATTTTCCCCCCCTCACCTAAAATTTAAATTGCTGTGCACCTTCTAGGTCCTTTCTTGCATAGTTTCATATCCCACTAGTCAGAAACTCCCATGCTGGTTGATTGTGAGACTAATCAGCATTCCAACTCAGTTTACCTGCCAGGTAGATAAATAAGATCCTTTATCTGAGCCAAAACTTATATTTCTTTCTTTGTGGTTTCCTTACTGCACCATGGATCAATCTCAGACATTCAGAAATCTTCAGGAGACTCTGATTTCACACAGTATGAGGCCTTTCCTTTCAAATTGCTATTAGAGCTGTTTCAAAGAACCTGTCCTTTCTGACAACAAACTTAACTCATACAGAAACCTTGGCAGAACACAGATTTTTGTTATATCAACAATATAGAGAGAGAGACAATTGTTGCACATACCAGAGACCATTACATGCCATACCACCAAAAGGATCCATGCATAACCAACAAAAGGATCACTATGTAACCACAAAACACCAAGGCAAGCACATCAATAATCCAAAAGACACTTCACTAAGTGGCAGATTTTCACTTTCCAATTGGGCAGGTTGGGACACAGTGAGGTTTTCACTCAGTAGAAGATCTGCTCTATATTAGCTATGGATCCTGCTCTCTATTAGATACCATCACACGGTGCAAAGCCTCTTCTATTCCAGTTGTAGAAGCACAATCTTAACTTTTGATAAAACTTAAACAACAAAATGGGAATCATGCATATTCCAATTAATCATTACATCATTTTAATTTTCCTGCAGTATTCACATTGAAAATAACGCAGTAACATTTTGAAAGTTGTGTGAAGGACCAGTTGCCACATTAATATACACTTGTGCCTTAAAAAAATGCATCTCTTCTGCCTGTTGTCAAAGTACTGAAAATAATTAGCTGATGATGACTAGATGTGGCAACTTCAGAGCTTCAGACATATAACATTTCCATTTAACATCTATAAATACAGTCATTAAAAGCAAGTAATTACTCCTGAGTGATTGTCATTTAGCACATGTGAGTCAGACTTCAGAAATACAGAAAGATCTTGTTTCTGCAAATACCTGGTCCAAAAACATTTTAAATGGTGTTCTCCAACATAATTAAAGCACAAAGACAAGGATATTTGTTATTCCAGTTGATGTATCTGGTGGCTAGTAAAGTAAACTCTAAGTCAATAAAAGCATCAGTTACAAAATATTCCTTTCTGAAAGGGAAGAAAAACGAAAGAAAGGAAGCTGGGAAGGCTTTCAGGTGTTGTTTGTGTTTCTCTGTGCAATCACAGCTCTCCAACAACTCTGTCCATACTCCCAGTCCATTGGGGATTGCATTTATTGAACTATTAGATCTGCTCTGCAGGCAGCCTGCTGAGAAATTCTCACAGAGAAGTGCATTGATTAATTTTGCTGTCTTGCAGAGGTTATCTGGTACATATCTTAGTCCAGGAAAAGGGGAAAAGGATGACAAGTTGAGCACCACCACCATCAACCTGATATTTAGGTTAAAGGGAAGTCCTTGAGTTAAAGAATTTAGTCCAATACTGTAAAGAAATATATGTGAGTACAAATACAAGCCATCAATGTTACAAAGGTCATTGTTACTAAGGATGCCTCATCTTAACAGAAAATGGAAGGACAACTACTTCCCTTTTCATTTCCTCTCAGTTTTTCTCAGCCCAGATATACCACAGAGTAGCCATTTACTAAAGAAACAGTAGACATAGGGGCAGACTGGCTAAATGACACTCAGGCAGTAACAAACTCCTTCCTACACATCAGCACATACTTATTGTAACAATGATCAGTGAGCTTCATCAGTCAAGAGAACACATCTGAAAATTATAAAAAGTACTAAGTTCTACACTTCCACAGTTTCTCCTTTCTGGATAATACCTGCACTTAGGTTTTCATTTCTAAGTAGGAGAGGAAGCAGCTTTCTGCCCTCAGAAACTCCTGTACATGTACAATGGAAGTTGATGTCCTTTTCAGTTACATTTGCTTACTGAGAGAGCTTTTGTGGTGATGGCCCCTCCTTTTCTTCCTCTCACTGAAGAGAAAAGATTATTTGCTGAAGTTGGGAGAGGGCTTTAGTAGTGAGTTTGAGAAACAGAACATCGAGTAATTTCAGAAACTAAAGAATGATGACTTTTCATACCAAAAGAAGTGTGGTTTTAATTTTTGATGGAAAATTAAACAAATATTTCCATTTCCTGAAGAAAGATGACAGTGATGGGCAAGGGCTAAGGAATTAATAGTCCAAAATAAATCTGGACTATGATCCAAGTCCTTGGCATTCTCCAGCATTAAACTTTTAAGATGTTGTATTCATTCATTCATTCAACTTCTATTTTTTTTTCCAGATATAGGAAAATGCAACTGTGCTGCCTTAATATTTTAGCAGATTCTAAAAATTTCTTGCTGTTAATCCATCCTAGATTTATGGATTAGAATTTATGCAATTTTATAATATTATTTCATGCTATGAGTATCCTGGGATGTGGAATTATGTGCTGAAAGGACTAGGTAAACTGAGATGATCAATGACAATGTATCCTCGCTTATGTTTGAGCAAATTCTTCTGTGTGTTTGCTTGATAATTCATGGGCCACCTCTGGGGATGAAGTATCTCTTTTCCACAGCAGGATTGGCAGCTGTACAACTGCTGTTACAAACAACACTTAGATCAACAATACTCCAGAAGTGATTAGACTCAAACACAGATGCCTTACAGTAATTCTGCATTTTTGGTTACATTCTCTAGAAGACAATCTTAAGCCAGATGACAGAAATCTAAGGAGTCAGAAAACAGATGATATTTGACCCCTGATTAGTGTTTAGTGGGCAAATGAAATCCTCTAAAAAGATTATGCTAACATCACTGAAAAGCTTCCTGAGAGGGGAAAAAAGAAATTGTAGCTAAGACCTATTATATTTCCAGTGACATCTGAACATGCACAAAACAGAGCATGACCAATTTATGTTCATCACCAGAAACCACAAAAAAATAAAGCACCCTGAACACTTCCTTGTACAAGCAGATTGCTTGATGTAGTTTTGTTAAAATTATATATGAAAAAGCTTTCTATTTATCTTTTTATAGATGTTCAGACAGCTATATAATATATACGCATTATAAAATATACATGAAGCATGAGTCTATGAGGACACAACAAATTCTGAACAAAAAAGTGCAAACAGTCCACAGAATGTAAGTCCTGATTTCTCTATATTTGTCTTCAGGGATATGCTGCAAAACCTTCCCTCTTCATATTTACCCGGAAATCTCTAGCCATTCCAACAAATATTCAAAACCCACTCAAACATCAAGGGCTAAATGCTTCCACTCTTTATGACGTGTATTTCAAGAATGCATTCAGTGAAGCAATTTGTGACCTACTTGGGTAAATAACTACTGTTTGTCCATCTGTCCCTTTTTCCTTTGTCATTTTGTTTGTTTGTGAACTGGTGTTGAACATCCATCAGTTTGAAGAAGAACTGAGAAGCGCCAGGGAAAAACAGAGACTGACCTCAGGAAGAGCAAGCATAAAATGTAAATGTACTTAATAAAACTAATGTTGTTTGAAAATCTCATCTAATATGTGATGCCTTCAAGTAACCATGGTTTGTTTGAATGCTTTCAGATGAGTGAAAGATTAAAGATTGCTTACTTTTTCAGTCACAGATTATACTAGATACAATCCTCTATTATTCTTACATGGAAAAAAGCCCCAAAAGACCAGAAAGTCTTCCAGCAAGGTCATACCTCTCAATGTTGCCTAGCCTAATATAAAGAAACAGTGAAAAAATGAAGCTGCTTTCCAGCTCTAATACTGATCTGCTGCATATCAGCAAGAAGTGAATTCATTGTATTGCTGCATCTTTTTCCCTCTTTGACTTTATAGAGATTCTAAATTCCATTCAGTGGACATTGTTTCTTCCTGTACCTAACACAGTGGTTGGGATAAAGATTTCATGCACTTCTGCCAACGTAAGACATAAAGACAAACATAACAAAAAATTAATTTGGTGAGCATATTCACATTTAATTTTAAACTGAGGGCCCCTAGGTACTTATATCACACAGAGGTACAGCCATAAGAATGACTTTTAAAACCAAGTCGGGTCTACCTACAAGCACCAATACTTTGCATCACAAGAGTATCTATTAAAGTTGATGGAATTTCTGACAGGAAAACACAATGGTCATATGAAAAATAGGACCTTGTCCTATAAGATTATCAGCAGAACGAGGGTTCTAAACTCTTTATGCATTTAGGGGATTTTTTTTTTTTTTAATCTTCCCAAGATGAATTAATTATAAATGATGACTCTGTATGAATATGCTGTTTTAGGTCAGCCTAATAAGATATGTCAAAATGGCTTGTTAAATATTAAAAAAGCACTCAAAGCTCTATTCACTTTAGGGCTATACATATACAGACTTTCTGGTTTTGTTGTTATTCCTATTTTTAAGAGTCGTTGGTGCCCTTTTCCAGTTACTCTAGCAAGATATTTATATATCATATTAAATATCTGGAAACTACAATCCCAAGTATCCTGAAACAGAAATCAAGATTGGAGGACAAATACAAATGCTATTGAAGCCAAATGTACATTGTTGTCTATCATAAACAGCGAGGAAAATAAGATTACCAGTTGGTTTCACAGTGCTCAGGTCTGGAGAGTATTTAAGTTTGCCAAGGACTGAATTTTAAAATATTTTTTGACAAGTGACATTCAACAGCTGTGGCATGTCACCTTCTCTACCCCCACACAGACACACCTGCTGCTCACCAAACTCCAAAGAAATAGGTCCCTGTATCATACAAACCATTACTCTACTGAGAATCTTCATAGACTTCTGTGTTAGCTCTGCACTGGGGAACCAAACATTTTAGAGAGAGATTATTCTCAGTTTCAGTCAAATGGTGTTGAATCACTGGCTTCCCCCAGTACTCTGAATAGAAGGGAACAGAGAATGCCACCTTCCCTAAGGAGAGAAGGATCACATCACTGACACTTTTTTTTTTGTACAGTTTAGCAGCCAGCAAAGGCTTTTCTGGCATGGTATCAGAATTAAAAGAATGATCTTACACTGTTTTCAAGAATGCAATACAAAATGTTAATCATTGTCAGTTCCTAGAAGATGTTATGCAACAAAGACACGATATCTGCCAAAGTTAATTAAATGGGTGAATATCCTGTCAAATTCTGAAATATCTGAAGCACAGAATGCCTGGGGTTGGGAGAAATCTCACAGATCATCTAGTTCCAGCACAGTAGTTGCATTTACATTAGAATGATTTCTCTGTGGCTTGTCCTACTGCTAGAATTCTGGAAAAGATACAAATCATGGCCAATTATTATTCTATTGCTTTTCCAAATTCATGTACTTTAAACAGTACAGAGGTGGCTTAACACTAAAGCAAACTTACAGCAGATGACTTTTCTTTCAGTGTCCTAGCGTAGTGTGAACAAGGAAGAATAAAGAAGAATCTTTTAAGTGTTGGATAAAATTTTCTCTGGAAGCCAGAGCTCAAGATATAGTTTTCTATATCCTGCCTAAGCCCTGAAATGAGACTTGATGCTCACACCTTCCTTATGCATTGATCTTCTCCTGCTTATCTCTTTTACATAGGGTAAATCTTCACAAATATGTGCAAGGCAGGCATTAGGAAAGGAAGAAAAAAGGTGAAACAAGTCCTATAGTTTATATGAATTTATATGATTTAGCTCTGCTTCCCTTACCTGCTGCCTTTTTCCCTCTTGCCCCCAAAAGATGGAAAGAAGGACGAAAGTCTTTCCCATAAGTCCTGAAAACATGACACTTTTTCAACTGTTCATTTCAGGTAAAATTTTAAACCAGAACTTTTGAAAGCTCCAGCCAGTGAAAAAAAATTAAAAAGCCATTTTTCATGAAGATCAAGTTTCTATTCAAAACTCTGCAATAAACTCCTGTAAGGAGAGCTGTAGTGAGGTTGCCAGGCTGACAGATGAAAGTCAATTTCATCTGACAATTTGTCCCGGCCATGAGAGACAGCTCAGTGCATCTCAAGTTTGGTGTTTAAAAACTCAGTAATCTCATGCCAAAGCAAGAGAGGAGTTGGAGTTACAATTTATACCAAAGCTGTGGAAATAAAGCTGAAAGTTTTAGCGTCAGTGGCAGGGAAAATCCATGGCACAGGTCAAAAAATCACCCACATCCTCTGTTTCTGGCTAACCCTGTACCTGCTTCTTAGGATTACTGCCTCCATTATTACATCATCTGCTTCCTTTTGTCCCACCCACTACTCCCCAGATTCCCTTCAATATCCAGCAGGCATTAGTTTTGAGTACCACTATGCAGGACCTTACCTATAATGACCTAAGCACTTTTCAAATGGAAACCAGACAAAAACATTTTCCCGGGGTGGGGGGAAAAAGGTGCCTTCTCCAAATTCCATTATACAGAGTTCTGATTTTGCAGAAATCATCTTCACTTCTAGATACCACAGAATCTAATCCTAGGAAAACCAACACACAAGGATAGGAAAAAAACCCCTATTTGTAACACTGTAGGATGTTGAGAACACATTTTGAAGACAGCACTCCACAGCGGCCAAGAGCTTCCCTATTTTCCATTCCATAGGCTTGGACCATGTGTGCCCTGAGATTCTACACTAATATTTGCAGAACTCCTCTTTCCCTTTTCAGTTTTGTTCAGTGAAGCCTTTTGTTCTGTTACCTATTTCTTCTGAAGAGCACAAATAATATATTGGAACATTAGAACATTTGATTTCATGTTACCAACATGTTCTCTGAGTGATAAATGGAATGGAATGTCAAGACACCTTAAAGGTCTGTAAATGTGCTTGGAGAGTCACTCAGCTACATCCTTTCCCTAGGGGAGGAATATTTACTGACTTGTAATTGCAACATTTGAAAGAAATTTTTAAAATCAATTTTGACAGGGTATTTTTGGTTTTTTTCTTATTTACATTCCACTTTTCTTTTTTTCTATTCCTTTTCAACAGCTGTTATTTTTTCTCCAATCCTATCTATGCTTTCACTCCCTCACATTTACCTCATCATCTACTCTAGCAAAACATACATTCTCTTCTCTTCACCAAAAGTGTTAGATCTGAATTAATAAAATGTTTAAAAAGATATAGGATTGCTTTTGGTGGTTAGGGACATATAACACCAGCCATAAAGCATATCTAAATCAATACACTTCCACGTATTGGAACAGCATGTGGCAGTACAGCATTATGAAATTTATAATTGCATCAGATCCGTGATTTCCCAACAGCTCTGTCTCTATAATAACTAATTTCAAGCTAGAAGTCCCACTGGTGACCTACAAAAGAAAAAGGAAAAATGGGACATTTCACTGAGGAATGCTAAGCTGATGCTGCAAGGACTTTGCTCCACATAGTAGAGTGATTTACTGTACTTTTTTTGTTACAAAAAAATGAAATTAATGACTTAATAAACATTTATAATCTGACCTTTGCAGTCAGTTTTAAGGGTTTTATTGTCCTTTTTTTTCTATCATTTACAAAACTAACCCTAGCCTGATACACAGAGCAAGGAACAAAAGATAGTAAAACATTATAAATATAAGAAAATAATAATAGATTAAAAATAATAAAAAATAATATATAAATAAATAAAAATAATAAATATTTGAAGATAAAAATTCTCTGATAGTATGGGACCTCTAAATATGAACCTAAGACTTAAGAACAGCATGATTTAGTTTTTAAGGTTACTTCAGAATTTAGCTTGAAATGCACATGGAGAACATAAGGATCCATAATGGGTTCCTGCTGTAAATAAGCACCACGTTTCCTTTCCTCAAGAGGAAAAGGTACAGTCATTCAAGAGGTAAATGTGCAGTCATAAAAGGAAGTCGAGATAATTTCTGGCAGCTATAAGAATAAAATAAAATATGTGGTTAAACATTCCATTCTGTATTCTGAATCACTGCATTAAATTAGTTAGAGGGAAAACCTTTCAACATTATTTGGTTATAGAAAAATTGTTCACAATGGTATTGTATCCTGTCACACCTGCCTGCCTAGTATAAAACACATGAAATATATTCCATTGCTATTGTATTGCTACTCATACTTTGCAGCTATATATTAAAATTATAATAATAATCATGTGTGACCCTCCTTCAGGAAAAAAATAAATTTAAAAAATGTCACAACACATGGCTGGTGTCCCCCTGCCCTGTGATATCAAAGCCACCTTGCCACAGCCAGCACAGCACAGTGGCAGCCAGGGGAGTTCTGTGACTGCTGGGGAGCTCCTGTGCCTCCCCACCCCGAGGAGCCTGCACAGGCAGCTGCTGTCCTCATCTGGTTTATAAATATCTGGGTATTCAAAGGCTCAGCAGTCCAGGGTCCCCAGCTGGAAAGAGGCACAGACCCTCAATCCAGCTTTGCTTGGTTTGAGTAACTCATGCATTAGCAGCAGAGATGGAGCTCCAGCTACTGTCCTGATGGTGGCACCTCTTACTCACAGGGTAGACTTTACTCTCTCAAACTCCAGGAAAACTGGTACTCAGAAATTTTGGCAGAAAGCCTGGGGGCCTCAGGAGCTGATGTTCCTAAGTCCATTCACTCTATGGTACAAACTGAAACATAAAAGCCCCTGAGCTGGTTTTGGCTGGGGCAGGGTTAGTTTCATTCACAGTGGCAAATCTGGGCTGAACACAGCAATGATAATACAGAGATATTTCGTTGTTGCAGAGCAGGCCTTGCACAGAGCTGAGGTCTTTCTGCTTTTCATACTGATATACTGGTGGGGACACTGGGGGTGCACGGGAGGGTGGGAGGAGACACAGCCAGGAGGGGTGACCCCAACTGACCAAAGGGATATTCCAAACCATTCGACATCGTGCTCTGTGGATAAACTGGGGGGAGAAGAAGGTGGAAGGAGGGGACATTTTAAGCAATGGCATTTGTCTTCCCAAGCACCTGTTTTGTGTTGGGCCCTGCTCTCCTATACATGGCTGAACCTGCCTGTCCATGGGAAGCAGTGAATTAATTCCTTGTTGTGCTTTGCTTGTATGTGCAGCTTGTTTTCGCTATTCAACTGTCTTTATCTCAACCCAGGAGTTTTCTACTTCTTGTGCTTCTGATTCTCTCCCTGATGCTGTGGGGGGCTCAGTGAGTGGCTGCTGGCTGGCGTTACACCACAACACCTCCGTGGGCAGGTTTGGAAAACTTTAGCAATTCCCACTCCACCACCACGCCCCAAGAACTGACCTCTGCTGAGTTCCAAAGCACGAGCCAGAACTCAGCATGGGCTCCTAATGCCCTTGTCACAGGACCCTAAACGGTGTTCCTACAAACAGACAGCTTTTTCCCCTTCCAAATGTTTAGCACAAATGTCACTACACTACTTTTTAAAGTACAAGTCACTGTATAACCTCAGTTTTGTTAAAGGCCCAAGGGTGCACTTAGCATCTAGAGTACAACTATCACATTATACAAGGGAAACCAAAGAAACACAATTCTATAGACTGAAGAAAGAAATTAAACCAGCTCCATTACAGAGGTAACCACAGGTTAAATTTTGTTATAGGAGATTGTGAAATTACTCATACACTCCCATTACTGAGGAATCAGGTTTGCTTTCATGTCAGAACATTATATAAAAAGCTCCTATTTTTGTAATATTTCCCTCCCATATATTTATGTATCTATTAAAAGCACCATTAATTATTTGCTATTAAGAATGAACTAATTAGATCTTGCACTGTGCGAAAGAGATACAAAGTAAGGAACTCATGTTCCATTAAAATAGCTACAAACAAATGAAAACACAGAGAGTTCCAAGAAAAATTAAAGAAATGACAAACCAACTATGCTTTGGTTACCTCAGATGACAAGCTGAATTACAGACTTATATAAATATCAACAACAAAATTAAAATAACCCAAATCTATCATATTTGACTTTTGCAAAAGCAGCTGAACAACCTGCAGGGAAATCCCTCAATTGCATAACATTTATTTAACAAATACCTTGTTCTACCTCCCTTGTGACTGTATTTAAATCAAGGAGTTATAATTACAGAATTTATAAAAAATAATAATCTGCTAATTACTGTTGGTTTACTTTCTTAAAATTTATAATTGAGGTTTAAAAGGCTAAAATTATTCAAATAGAATAAGACTGCCTGGGGTGAAATATTTTTAATTGATAAATAAAGTGTTTTGAAACAAACCCCACTGTATTTGTAGAACCAAATTTCACCAGGCACCTTGGGAAAGATGTTATGTAGGCATGGAAGCCACAGGTGGTTTTTTTTGTTTGTTTTAGTTTTGATAAGCATAATCCTCTTCCCAGTTCCATTTTTAAGAATAACAACTTATACGAGGACTTGAAGTAGTCTCTTCTGAGTCACCTTGTATCTCAGCCAGCATTCATACTGTTAGAAATCATCTTTGCACTGTTTTGGAGGACAAGAGAAATTTTCAAAGCTCACCATGTTCTGCTTTGACTACAATATACTCTTCAGATTGGCAGAAGTGCCAAAAAAGCATCTTTGATACGGTCCCCATTTGCTGATGAGTTATTTATCCTTCCCAAGTAAAAATTTGCAGCTCATAAGGAACCCTCAAGTGGAGACAGATCAATGGTCTGAGTAGTATTAACTTGTCTTTTGGCTTAATGCCAACACAGAAGCTGGGTTCAGGCTCCAGTCCTTCAGATATCTGGCAGAAACATACCCTATTAGCAACTCCATCTAACAATTCTTACCTGTTCAACCTTTTCTTACAAGTGGATTTTAATTAATTATTGATTTTTAATGCACTCAATGTCTGAACACTCACGGACATAATTAGCACTTCTATAAGGAAAATGAATCTCAATAAATAAATGCAGTAATAGGAAACCATTGCACTCCCTATGTACAGAATCTGAGCTGTTAATGCTTTCACAATCTGATCCCTGAGCATGTAGTGAGTTGCATGACTTAGATTTTTCCAAACTACACAGATAAAGCCTAAATATGCCAAGATTTTAATAAGGCAGCTGTGTATAAAAAAAATCTTATCTGAAAAGATAAATTTATTTCATATATTCTATAAGTTATATTCCAATTAGACATTGAACGTGTAACTTAATAGTGGATAACTTAGAGACATAATTATGGATATTCCAAAGTATGTAGCCCTGAAAAGCAACGGCTTAGCTCAAAAACCTAAAGGCAAAACAAATAGTTATTATTATTATATATAAACTAAACCAAGCCAAACAGTAGTCATGCAGTGGTATGCAAAAGCTCTCACAGGTGAAGAATAAAGGCATAACAGCCAAGTTTTGTAATCAACTCTATACATGCTTGTACATATAGATGAATTCATTATGTTTTCTTTCTGACAACAGTAATAACACCTGCCTCTGTTTCAAAGAGCTTCTGATGGAAACTGCATTGTTTTTATGCTAAGAGTCTAGAAAAGGAATGCAACGGTAAGTAAAACCTGTGACATTAAATGAACAAAGTATGTCTTTTCAAAACTAATGAAGAACACTCAGAGTCAGGCAGAAACGTCAAAAATTTTGTTCTTCTAGCCTCAGAAAATTATGAAGGTGATAAACATTAGCTCCACTAATTTTCTTTTTAAATTGTCATTAATTTGCTCTTCAAGATAGAACAGCACTTTAAAGGTCAGTCATCTGCTAAGATGCAAGCAGAAATAGTCCAAATAAGGAGTAAAGTGAAGGATGAATAGCCAAGATTTTTCTGAAGGAATTTACCTGTTTATCCACTGAATAGCTAGAAAGTCACCCCCACCAGAAGATGAGGGAAGATGTTCAGAATTAGTTCTATTCTAATGTTTAGCTAACCAAAGATTGAGTAATCTGATGTTGATTACCATACTGATCAGAGGAAATCCCTTATTTCCCCTCCTATGAGGTTTCTCAGTAATAACCATGCCAAGGTTTCGATTTTACAATGACAAAACACAAGAACACGTTTAATAGTACTTATTTTACTTCAATTGGTGATATACTAGATTATCTTTGTTAGTGATTGTGCTGAAAAGAATCACACCAAGTGTCAAGCTGAGCTATGAATTAATTAAAGTTCTTGGTACAGAATGCATGCCTAGAGGCTTGCAGTTCCAAATGTCACTGTATTCATTTTATTAGAAACACTTTTTCAGAGGAATAAACCTGTTTTGCAGCCTGCACAATTATGTCAGTGTTACATAAAGGTAAATGCTTCTGGTGTGAACATCTGATAAAGAAACATGTTAGTAAAACATGATACGTCACTGCCATTGTGCCATCTGTCAGGTAGTGTGTAATTATGGCAACATCATTCTTTTCAAACCCTTGGATAAAAAGAGTGTATCTGGCAAAGATGGTGAAATAAAGGCAGCTTCAGTCTGTAATCATTAAGTCAGTGACAGTTTTGAAATTCATTCATGCCAGTTTCTATAACTACAGCATTGTGCCAGTTAAAAGCAATAGCTTTTAACAAATTATAATTTAATTTATACCAGGTAAACTCAGAACTATAAGTGATGGTCGTAAGTGAAAAAATTTAAAGTCTCTTTCTATTGAAAAGCTCTATGCAGAGGAAAAGTAGGGTTCAAATATCAAGACTCACTCCCCCTCTATATGACAAACAAGTTATTATCAGCCACGATCCATACAACTCTTTGAGAAACTAATCTGCACTTTAATGTATATGCATATGTATATCTAGATATAGTTAAACAGATATGCATATGCTTAGTTGAACAAACATAGATAAATGAGTGAATAATTCAAAAATATATATGCAAATACATCATCAGATACCTCTGAAACCTGATGTGCTATTCACTTGGTATGTCAATTTGTTGATAATTTTAAATTTATAACTAACTCAAAAAAATAAGTATAGAATATATATGTGTTCCCACATTAACCTTTTCAGTATTAGTGATTGAGCATAGGCTGGAAAATATAAATGCCGCTTTAATCAAAAGTGGAAAAAAATGCTGGTCTTGAAAGTTTTTAATCACCAGTTAAGGATGACTTATGGAGATACAAATAGCATCCAGAGTACAGGGAAATAATGCCTAAAAATTTGAGAGACAGAGCACTTAGTTATAAACTAATATTTCCTCTTTAAATAATCACCTTCATTACATTCGTATGTGAACAGTACTGAACCATGCATTCCAATGGGCTGGCCTGGAAGTGTCAAATCTCAATACTTTTTGGATTCCCGAAAGTCAAGTTCTTAATTCTTTTTTTTTTTTTTTTGCTTACAATCCTTTTAGAGGATGGTTCAAGTTGCAAATAAGTGCACATGAAACCAATTATTTGACCTGGGCATATTTTACAGATTATTTTCCTCTCTATGTACTACTTATGTACCTGTGTACATATAAACATTATGAGGAAACTCTATCTATTGATAGCTATTGAGTGGAAAACTCGTCTTTTGTTTGTAGAAAAAAACCACATGCTTATAAAGTCTGTAAAATATACAAGTATGTAAAAGGCACTGAAATATTCACATTAACTGTGAGTGGACACCTTTAATCCATCCCTCAGGGATCTACCTTATTAATTGATCATGTGCTTCCTGGGTCACATCCCTACCAAACTACAAAGATCATTAGAGATTATCCTTTCCAAGCATGACTTCATGGGCCTTGTTTGAAAATAAATTGCTGGGACAGCCTTAGTTCAAAATTCAACCTTAAACTGGAGAATCAGTGCTATTGAAAGCAACTGCTTTATTTATTATTTATCAGGATTCAGGTTTAAACGTCGTAAATTGAATATCTTGTTCTGTCAGATATTTCACAAGGCAATAGATATTCATACATCCTACAAGAGTAAAGATGGCTTTGCTGAAGGGTTTTGGGGTCTGGCTTTTCTTTTTTTGCTGTGAGAATTTTTTGGTGGGTTTTTTATTTTGGTTTGGTTTTTTTGTTTGGGAGGGTTGCAGGGGTTTTTTTCAACCCTCCCTCTGTTTTAGTTTTTGGTAGAGAATTGCTTCAGATGATAGAAAATACCATATGAGCATTATTTAGCTTTCATGCACTTTAAATCTATTATCTAGGAAAAATCCACATTGCTCAACAACAATAAGTAAAAAAGTTGCTAAAACACTTGAAAGCTTCTCTTAGGAGTGTGTCATACACTTCTAATCAAAAATGCTACCCACACATCTATTCATTTTTAACCTTTTTTTTTAATTTCACAAGACCCGACATAAATCAATGAAATATAAACAAATATTTGAGAATGGCCAGTGAATACTGCATACATACTGCAAGCTTCCTTATGAGACATAAGATTTATTCTCCACATTCAGACTGGCCCATCACTCCTAATTCTTAATCAAAATTAAGTTCAGCCTCACGTCACTGGACTGAAACAACTGGAGCCAAATGCTCCTGGACATCATTAAATAAATAAATAAATAATTAAATGGTGAAATAAGCAGTGCAATTCAGCACAGTTGCTGGAGATTCTCCACATGCAAGAGACCACTCTTGGGTTTTTTTGTTTGAACAGCTGCCCACTGCAGCCTCAGATTTTGAATAAAATTCTTTTTTTCCTCTTAGACAGTATTTAGGCGTAAAGCTCCATAATAATATGCTCAAAAGTCTTGAAAATACTGTGGACTTAATTTTCCACAGGGGAAAAAAAAATTTGAAAGTTTCTTTTAAAGTATTATTTTTATTATTTAAGAGTGGAAGTCTCACACCTTTACTTTGGACTTGCACTCTGACATCATACAATGCACCAAAATGTTCTAAATAGTCAACTTTAAATCACACATACATTGTATGAGCGCTGACTATTAAGAAAAGCTGAAGCCAAGAAGAGAAAGGTGACTCTGCACTAAGTCCAGGTGGAAAGATTGCTGAAAGAACAGCCCGGAGAGGCACCTAGGACAAGAATTTCATTTGTTGAACTTGGACTTCAAGGTGTTTCAGTTTAAATTTACTGCAATCATGTACAAGAAAATCATGTCCCATCAAAAACATTCCAACATTAGCTTCTTTGGTGCAATCTATGCAATGTCTCTACAGATACATCTTTGAATTTGACAGTAGCATTTGCAGCTCTATGCTGGACCTGTAACTTCAGTATCCAGGCTCATTACCAATCTCCTGAGCCATCCAGTCTTCCCCAGTTGTGAAAACGCAATAAATTGCTTTTTTTCCCTAGTGTATTTAGCACTCATGAAAACTGACAGATTGACAGCTGGGAAGCTGAGGTGCTCAGTTTAAATCACAGAGAAAAGGAAAGAAGAAGCAATGACAGACTAAGGAAGCAAAACTGAATTAACCCTTTGCTCAAGCAGCCAGCTGAACACAGAATGGCAAGGACTCAATGGAGCAGCCAGTGGCCAAGGGCAACACAGAGATCCTACTTGTCAATGGCAGATATCAAATGAAATAAGACCTCCACATTCCAGAACACAATTGTAGGTGCATATTCACGTGTCCAGCAAAATGTCTGGCCAGTTTACAGTAAAATTATGAAGAAAATCTTAACCCATCAGATATCTGACACAGCAGCTCCTTCAGAATGTAAAACTTATCACTTGCACTGTAAGTGCAGTGCACTTACCCTACAGAGTAAATTGAATGGCTAGAATATAAAGGAAAAAGAAATACTACTGGGAAATCTTCACATTTTACCCATTTTTGTTGTTTTTTAGAGCAGCTTTCAAACAATCTAAGACCTACTGTCTACAAATTCAGTATGCAGCCATCGCACATTAAAGAAAGTTGGATTTTGTAGAATATTTACAAATCTATCTCTTCTGCTAATATCTATTTCTCAAAATTTATGAAAAATATCTTGGCCCAGCTTTCAGCACCAAGATGTAGTAATGAGTCTTCAATGAGTCAAGATGTGGTAATGAGTCCACCTGTTTATGATCTGATGTGAAAATAAGAAAATCTAAACAGGGAAAGAGCTTTCTTTAATAAATTGTCTGCAAAATTTGGAGGCCTTCAAAAAATTTGTTTGGACACAAACTAAACAGAACTGGACAAGTGAAATTTTTGCACTTTAGCAAAAGGACTGTTGTGATTTAAGCATTAGAAACAAATCCTCTGGGGTCTAACTCTAGTGATCTATTTTACATGCTATGGCCAAATAATATTTCCCCTGGGGAAGAGAATGAGCCTGAAAATTGGCTAAAAACATCACAGCCAGTCCCATTAATGTACCTGACTCACCACTTGTGTACTGAAAACAGGCTGTAGTCACCAAGAGTGAAAGGTCCTGTGCCAGCAAGGACACAGGCACAGAACATGCCTCTGGTACTTAGCCTGAGAATTGGAGCTGCCTATTGTACTCCAATTCATAAAAGGACTCCAGGACTCCTAAAAGGAGCCTCAGCAAAGTTAATGCTGCATTAATGCAAGGATCTGAACACACCTCCAGTACCCGGACTTAGAGTTGTGGCCAGATTTATTTATTACCAAATAAACGCTCTGGGACAGACCTTTAATCAGCGCTGTTCTACAAGAGGGCCTCAGAACAAACCTGACTTTGAACGGCTACAAAAGGGTATAGAAACGCCACCAAAAATAATTTTTTTTTCTTTTAAGATACTCCAAACACAAACTCCACGACAGTGACAAGGGTAGCAAATCAAACAACACTTCTTAAGCAACAGGCTAGCAAGTTAACTATCAGCTTTAAGAATTATAACATATATCACCGAGTCTGAAAAATACATGGTTTTCCACAGTCCCTCTTCACATCCTGCACAGTAAAAATATGCAAAGGGCTATTGAGATTTAAAGAATAGTTTGAAGGTAATTTTCAGTTTTATTTCAATTGTAAAATCACGATTGTGATCACATTTACTTATCAAGAAATATGACCAAATTTATAAGAACCATCAAGCATTATTCCCTGAAATAATATAAAGGTAATATTCAGAACTGCAGTTCCCAACTTGAAGTTATAATTACAGCAAAGCAGAATATATATATATCGATGTCTATCTATCCATATATATATATATCTTTAAATAGAGCACAAGCAAATTATCCTGACTTACAGCTTCAGTAGAACATGCTGAGAAGATCTCTTAAAAAAAAAAAAAAAAAAATTTACTTTCACCAGAAGGAATTTGACCTGTAAAAGTACATCACAGAATTGTCAGCACAAGTGACCAGGAGAATGTCTTTCATATTCTCCCATCTGCTCCCACACTGTGAACAGGCTCAGCCACTTGTTCTAGCAGCAGGCATCACTCATGTTCTGCAGGAGCACATATTTCACTGACAAAGGGCCTTCTATTGAGAATGAGCCTCTGGGTACTGATGTGTACACCCACTTAATCCAACAACACAACACATGGGTCACTGATGCCACTTGTCTCACACTGCTCCTTCATTATTCCTCCTTCTATGAATATGCCAACATAAGAATATGTTCAAAACCACCAAAGTTTTCCAAAGTTGTTTTGTGGATTGAGTTTGATGGAACATGGGAAAAGAAGGCTTTGTGTTAGTTTTTGGAAACAGTGAAGGACAACAAACCCAAGAGGTCAGTTCTACCAAGACACAGGTAACTGTTAATGAAACGAACTTCAAAGCAGCAGTGATTGGAAGGGCGATCTGACTGACCCACTGAGTTTAACCCCTTTTTCTCATTTCGCATTCCTTGAGTTACAACCCTACAACACCAAAGCCCAGTGGCCTTAACCAGCCCCAACGTTTTGATGGTCCCAGGAATGAGCTGTGGGCACGAGCACCTAGGGAGCTTCACACAGCTCTGGCCCTTGTTTTGTGAGGAGCCCATGCCCTGCTTTGCTGTGCAGTGTCTCCCACAGGGGAGCTGCACACGTGTGCCAGACTCCTCCGCTCTGGGCCGCTCAGGGACGCGCGGATGATTTCCAGCAGACAGATGTTTCTTCCCTTCTGCTGCATTTTAATTTCTCAAGTGGGTGGTAAAAGTAGATGTTGCCTCACATGGATATATAAAGTCTCCTCTCTCTCACGTTATTCTGAAAGAAAGAGGGTATTATACTGACAGCTTAATTCAACCTGCGAATTTCATAAATATGAATTTACCCGTGTGCATACCTATTCTACCACACATATATCTTTTAATACACATGGCAATAGCACATACATATATAGTATAATAATGTATAAATATGCTTGCATAGGCCAACATATATAGTTTTCTAGCTTGGACCAAGTCCAAAGCATAATGTGCTACCTGTTTCAGAGTATTTAGCATTCTGGGTGGCATAATCTATTTTATATATATATATATATATATATATATATATATTATCCACGTGGAAAAAATCAGACATCTCTGCAATAGATGATGCAGAAACTTATCTAGCATCACCTGTTTTCTCTTTTTGCTACAATGCCATCTATTTTATCCATTCAAGGAAAGCTCAGGGAAACCTGAATTACAAGTAGGGGCTGAAGACTGACTACAGACAACATCCTTGACAGTAAGGTTTCAGTATAGTGATTTTTTATATTCTAGTGAGTTCACTGCTGTCACAGGGATTGCCCCCTGCAATGTCATCAAAGCTCAATCTAACGAATTAATCCTCTAATTTCCTTCAGGTCTCTGATCCCTTTCTCCTTCAGTAACTAAGCATTAGAGCTACCAAAATGTAGTGGGAGCAAAATGCAAGAGCAGGGGGATGTCTGGAGCAGCACCCCTGTCCTTCCCTGGGCCGGTGCAGCCTCTCCTTGCATGTGGTAATGCACCACTAACTTCCTTCTATCACTTCTCACTTCGTGTGCCCCTTCAGCTGACAAATGAACTGGCCAAGAGAGCAAAGCTCACCACAGCGCAGATATGATAAAGTGCAGAAAACCCTATTAAGTGTCTCTGTATTAATGAAACAATTTATCAGAGCTCTCTGTCAGAAATCTTCATGAATTACTGCACCAATCTCAAAAAAAGAACAAAAGAAGAAATCTAAGCTTTATAAAACATAGGCTATTAATTATAAAAATTTTTGTGGCTGGCTATAGTCCTGGGTTTTAGAATGACTTTTTTTTAATTAATAAAAGCACAAATCATATCTGTCTTTACTTCCAAGAAACATTAAAAATTACTAACAGACCTTTAAAGATGTAATCAACAGCTGCATAAGTAAAAAGCAATGGAAAAGCATTGAGCTTTTATTATCTTCTGTATTAAGCTTAAGTCCTACCACGATGAAATGCAACAATTTCGATTTACTAAATGTTAACTTAAAGAATTGTTTAGGGGTTTTTTTTTTGGTTTGTTTTTTCTTTAGAGTTCAGAAAATCTTCTGTAAGAGAAGGAAATAAAAATCACTTGAAGTTCTTTAAAAACAAAAGAAAATTCAGGTGGAATGCCTGGAAGCTACAAACGAAAATTGCATATAATTCAAAACTGGCATTTGTGTTGCTTCTGTTATTGTACTGAAAATAATACTTTTTTTTAAGAGATAAAAAAAATAATAAAGTTGAGTCCTATAATTTTTTCAGTAGCACATGTTTAAAGGGATAAAGAGAAAGAAGGACCAAGATCACTAACACCTAATGATTATTTAATTTGTAGGAGAAGGGATTAAAACACCACCACTGCATATCTCAAATGTGCATGGAATTAGCTAAAGGATGAAAATGTAAAAGCAATACACACATTCCAGAGGGTAGGCAAAGACACTTTTTTCACACTTTTAAGTAGCATTTGTCATGGTGGTAAAGAACCTGATGTGGCATTTAACAACATTTTACAGAGAATATTCCAGTCTGAGTTAGCCTGCTTGAATGCCTGGAGCACTGCTATGGGCACACTGAAAGCACTTCTATTCACTCGTGAAGTCATACATGTTTGGTTTTCCTTTAATCATGAAAAGAATATTGCAAAGGGATTGCAATACAATTTACTGTCATCAACTGACCTCACAGGCTGATCAACATCTTTATTTTGAAAATGGAGAAAAACATTTTAATGCGAAAAACACAATAACTCAGATTCCCACTCACAAACCCCAGCCATAGACTAAGGGCTAATTGCCTCCCTAGCCTCTTTAGAAAGAACACTTCAGCATGAATAAACAATATCTTTTCAGTCAAAACAGACTTGTTTAGTCTGTTGCAACTATTTTTTTGTTGGTTAGAAATAATACCTTTTAATGTTATTCTAAAAAATGTATTTAAACATTTTCCCTATATCTTGATATTTAAAATTTTTCAGAGGCCCTATTTGGTTCTCTGTCCTTCCCATTCTTTCATACAAAGATGATGTTATTCAGAATTTCTCAAAAACAAGGTCAAAACATGCAGAAGTTGTTTCTAACAGAAAGCTGGATGTTCAAGGGATTAGAATATTTTAAAGGTAGTTTTTGTTCTATCCCAAGGAGCCTTCAATAAAGGTAAGAAATAGAAAGTGATTTCACAAATTCTCTCTACCAAGTTTTCCTTCATCAATCAGCCAGGAAATGATGTTAAATCTCTTTTCTGAGTAGTTTCTTTCCTATAATAATGAAGAACCCTGGCTTTCCCTACTTCAGACAGAGATAACTCATTTGACTGTAACCAGTTTTAAGGTCTACTGTTGGTTGCTATAGAATTTCTTTGATAATAAAGAATAAACTGGACATTTGTTTGTAAAATAGTAATTTTACATGAACAACAAGATGATCTACTTTCTGAGCTCTTGTACACACACACTAACTTGGAATTCCACAAATGGGGTAGGGTTTTGCTTTCAGAGGGTAATGTGCATATTCACAGTTATCAGCACTAGAAACTCTGGCTTAATCAGCAGATTCTTTAATATTTAGGCTTTCATATTTTTATTTGTTCAAGAATTGGAAGCTGCAACATTGAATTACGTAGAGTGTATGATGCTTTTGAATGGAGGATAAAAAAAATCAGGAGAATCCCCAAATCATGAAGCAAATAAAACAAATATTTTTTTTTAAACATGTTCTTCATTATGCAACCTGTAACAAAGCTACCTTACAAGAAATGGGGTATTAGCACAAACTAACAGAAGAGTTGAATCAAAAATCACTTCAAAATTTTCATTGTAATGATTTCTTTATCTATTTTTATGTAGCTGTAGAACCTGCACCACTGGAGAGACTGGTAGCCCCTGAATCCATAGAATAGTTTCCAGGCTTATCAGGGGTTTTAGCAAAGAATTTATTGCTTTTCTTTTACACAAGAGAAATCTATAGATATCTCCAGTCTCAACTGGCTTTCACAATTCAGCTGCCAACATATCTAATATTGCCTGCATAAACAGCAGTTTGCGAGTGGCTGTTCTGACTGTCTGAGGGAGAACTCCTCTATCTCCATTTATTTCCTTCTGATAGAGCTCAGCTGTGCCAATCAGCAACCCAGAGCACACAGCAATCAGAGCACATGGCAACATGTTTACATCTGCATCTTGTTTTTCCATGGTGAACTGTCCTAGATTTTGTTAATAAATGCTTATGCTTGTTCTTCACTTATGTGAAAATTCACTTTCCTGGTGTTCTGATGTGAAAACACCCTGTTTTATTCTCTGCACTCATTAGACTGCATGTGAAAAAATTATGTTCAGTACCTTCTCTGTATTTTTAGTAATCATGTAAAATTAATAAGATTACTATTTATTTTAAATGGATTCTGCAGCATTATGTGGCTGAGGTTTTATCTATTTGGGTAATTTTCCACACAGAGGTAATCTCCCACTTTATTATACCATGTATTAAAATAAGCATCCCAGAAATCCAGCTGAAACCTCAGAGCACTTACATGAATATAAAAGTGATATAGTAGAATATTGTCAGAGGAATGTAAAAATCAAAACCTATTTCTGGTTCTGCTACAACCCAATATCTCCATCTCTTTCCAGTCTCTCCTTTTATGTCTCTTGTCTACTTAGTCCATAAGCTTTATCTGTCATTATGAGCATCATTAGTGATCGGAGTGTAAGTTTTTCTTTAACCACAACAGATGATATCAATAAAGATTATTTTGTTCAAACTAGAAGATGGCTTTATATAAATATATACCATCTGTATTTAATATTCTTTTGAACTTAATACTACTGAAACTGTGAAGAGAAAAATCACACGGTCACAAAACAGGTAAAAATATGTCGTAGTATTTTTTGGTGAAAAGACCTGGAGCTTGAAGCAGTCCCCACATTCCTAGGATTTTATTCAGAAGTAGTACTTGGCTGAGCATTTTGGTTCTGCTTACTCCATTGTGATTTTAGAGAGTAAAAAGATTCAGGATGCATTAATTTACAAAACTAAGCTAAGTTGACCTGAGACATCTGAACTGCAGGTAGTTGCTTGTTGCAGTAATTAAATGTACGGTTTTTGACTGAGTTTAAAAGATTCCTGAAAAGTAGCATAAAAACTAATGATAATTTTTTAGATCTAATAATAATAATATTAATAAATACTAGGGATTCCTTTATACAAGAGCCTTTCCCAAGTCCTTGAAACAATGCTTGGTGTTGTACCACACATCTAATTTTCTACACACAAAACACCTTCAAAATCAGATAGTCAATAGATTCTTTAGAAAACAAAGAAGGATAAGGTAATTAGCTAAGACAACTAAAATTATCATGATCTACAGCATGAGAGGAAACAGGGGTAGGTGGTATGGATGTTAATAATTACCCTGAAAATTATTTTGTGGGGAGAGAGTGGGGCCGACACACAGATATGGATGGACATGACATGACCCAAATCTGAAATTCCCAGATCCCAAGGCTGGTTATGCGATTTTTGTCAGCATTCCCAGTGGGCCTGGCAGTGCTACACTGCCAGGGCTCTAAGTCAGAATGACTCAGCTGAACAGATATCAGGCAAACATGCCCAGCATGGTTATGAGCCAGTGCTGGCCTTTCCCTGCCAGTTCGGTGACTCTGCAACGTGTTTAATTTCCATGCTGTATTTGTAAGCACAGGAAAAAGTACTGTTAATCTCTTTTTGTACAATATCTATGACTTAATATCTTCAGCTTATAAAACACACTGTAAATTCTCACTAAAGGATTTTCAGTGCTGGATTTTTCCACTTTTTTCTCTTTTTTGTTATAAGAATGAATGAAATAAGGACAATTGATTTTACACATGTTTATACATGTTTTCAGAGTAAAAGTTTATGGTTTTGGCTCATCTATTTAATTAATCAGAATACATTAAGTAATGCATCAAAGAAATATTAAGGAAAATAGTTTTTTCGTAAGCAGCAATAAGAAAAATAAGCCCATAAATCCAGGCCTTTTTCTTCTGAATCTCACTGAAGTCTCTGGTTTACCCTGTTTTATGGCCTGTTTTTAAAGTGTACTTTGACTCATTAGCTGTGTTGCTAAACATTACATAGAAATATCTAGTGAGCTATAGGAGCATTAAAGCCATAAATGTAAGAGAAAACATTCCATATTTTAATTGTGACAGTTCTTTAACTGAAAGACCCCATCTTCTCTGGAGCTAGGCAGCTCTGTGAAAGGAATCTATATTCATTTGCCTACTTTAGTTGCAGAAAAGTGACATTTTCCTTAGGTTTGCCCTGGGAGATGTACCCTACAAGAAGAAATGCCCCTTTTTGTTACAAGCAGACATGATTTAGATGAGTAGCCTGAGAAATGAACCTGGTAAAATGAAACAAAGGATTTAATTTTGACTATAATATTCATTAGTATAGGGTTTCAGTGTAAAATTCATTAATTTCCTTGTCTGAAGACAGTTCCTTGAATTTCAGAACCTCAGACTACATTTTAAGAGGGAGTTCAGGAACATAGTACAACCACTCACTTTCATGAGCTCCCCATGTCATTGGTGATAACTAAACAAAACTAAGTAGGGTTCCTTGGCCTTCTGCAAACAGAATCACCTACCCTCTCTTAAAAATCTAATTACTGACAAAGGAAAGTAAATCCGCTGTAACTGCAGCTTGGCATGGTCTATTTGAAACTTTTCTTTTAATAACAAATTTTCACCCCTAGCTCTACCAGTTATTTCTGCAATAAAATGTGTTATTAGAACATTTTTCTCTTTCACATTTGGCACATTATGGGACTTCGCCCAAAATACACATTTGTTATTAAAACTAATATATCAATAACTATCATGAAAATAAGAATAACTGACATTTAAAACTATTCTCATCGTTATTTCACTCCTTTCCTTCTCTTCCTTTATATCCTAGAGAGACAATGTGTTTATCTCCTCACTTACAGGTCCCAGTGGTTGCCGCACCATTTTGCAGTGCCTTAATGACCATGGCCAAATCATTTCTCCATTCCCGTGTGATAATGCACAGAAGGAAGGTGAATCATGCATTTTCAAGATGCTTTCTGACAGGGAATTTTCACAATGAGAAATATTAGCCTTTGGAATAATTTCCTTGGGATAGTGACCTTGGACGCTTGAGATTTGGCTAGACAGGGTGCTGGTGCTGGGCAATCTTGTCTAGACCCTAATTTTGCCAGGAAAAGGCTGGATCCTTGAGGCTTCTTCCAACCTGGTGTCCTATCATTGAAAATTAAGTGGGAGAAAAAGAGTCAAAGTTCTTTAAAGATTTAAGAAAAAGTGAAAACAATAAAAACATCATAATAAGACCTGATGAGAGCTGTTATGATTATCTTTACGTCATAAGTTTAGTCTCGGAGGTGCAGACACCATGATCATCCTACATGGCTGCTCAGTAGGTCCCAACTCCTCCCAGGGTGATGCTGCTCCATGTCTAAGCCTTACAGACAGTGCCTATTCTGTGGAAAGCTGAAAAACCTGTTGCCTTTGTTTGCTGTGAAAGTCACCAGCCTTCAGATACAGGCAGTGATGAAACCAAGAGGTGCCAGCAGCAGCCTGGATAAATCACAAGGTAGGACAGTCAGGAAAGAGGCCAAGAAATGGGGTAACAATTCTCTGTCACAGCCAGTTCCATCACCAAACTTGCCAAAAGAGAATCAGTCTATGAGGAATTCTCAAATTGTCCATTGGCCTGTTCTGGTCTCACGTTCCAGATGCAGAATGAAAATTTACAGATGTAGAGAGAATATTAATGTTTTGTGCAATAGTGCTTCACAAGGATCTGTACCAATTCATACCAAAAGGAGACCCTACACAGAATCACATCAATATCAACAACATCATCAATATATCAAGTTAATTTTTCTAGAAATACAATCATACTTTTTCTTTTAACCTCTTTTCCTAATTTAGATCACCTGACCTACCCTGAATCCTGTTATATTCCAGTGCAACTCTTACCAATGCACCTCTTGTAAAGTAGTTTCTAATTAAAAGAGCACAAGCCCAGGTCCATAAAGTCTTTGTGCACCACTGTACACATCATAATCTTATGTTGTTCTTATATAGCATAAATAAATTCAGGAAAATCTGAAGCTCTTCTGTAATATACTCCCTGCATTTCCAGAAATGTTTTTATTTTTGATAAACTGTTGCAGAATCGTTTTATATGTTATAGATATTCATATCCGTATACTGAAAGGGAAGGTATAATTACAAATTGGTTTGACCTAATACAGAACAGAAGCAGTACAACACTAATTGACTTTACCAGTGCCCTGAAATTGCTAATTGACTGGTAAGTCACTAACTTTTTAACCTAACTCATTAGGTAGGAAACTCTTGGTTAGGAAATCACCCTGAATAAATATTAACATCCATTTGGAAAAGGTCAGGTACTTTGGTTTTTTATCATTACATTCTACTACTTATTTATAAACCATTGAATGTCATTAGGTTATCCCTAATGTACTATCTGGCAAAAATATTTTCTACAGTAACACAGTTCTCAAATATGAACAAGAAAACAGAATATCCCATACCCTTTTAAGCTGCGTGACTTCACACTATTTCTCGGACTAGCACAAAAATCACTGTATGTCTTTCACTCCAAATTAAAGGGAAATCTTTCACACTAGGTCTGTTCTCGATTCCAAACCATAAACAGACAAACCCTTTGCTGCTTTAATTACACTGGCTTCAAATAACAGGCAGTGGTGGACTCTATCTCAAACCAAAAGGAATAATTAAAAGTGTTTTCAAAACTCCTAATTAGCAAGTCAAATGAAAGAAAAAAATAAGTAAAATACTGATTTTACAGTTTCTAGACAGAACACATTCAGTCAATGTAGACATAGATGGGAAAGAGGCCAAACCTCCTCACTCTATGGCAGCTCTGAAAAACATCAAATTTCCAATGAAATGGGACTTTCCCTGGTCAGCATCTTGCAGCACAGGGAATAAGTTGTACAAAGCATCCGCACTACACGAGCAAATACTGGTACTTCCTTCTCCTTTTTATATCCCAGAAGAAGTACATTTCCACACCATTTCCTTCAGCAGGAGAAACTGCTACAAAAATTACTCAAAGACTTCTCACCCCTTTTATCAAAATTATGGGATAATCTAGCAAATATTTTCAGTCAGTTATTTCCCTGCCTTAGAAGATAAATTGGTCTTATCATTTAGGTGTGCAGCACAGGATTGCATCAAACTGTTGAGAAAAGTGTATGTGAGCTTTTGCAACAAAAGACACAAAATAGAAGGGAGGAATTAGAAGCAGTATGAAGCCTACCAGGAAGATTCTGGAGAAAAGTCATACCTATGGCAACAAATTTCTGATGTTAGACTCAGCTGGTTCCTATTAACATCATCCATACCAGCAGTAATGAAAGACCTCTTTCTGCCAACCAAAAGAAGCTGCTTCTTTAAATGCAAGATTTTGCCTGAAACTCCTTCTCATTGGGGCATATTCCTTCAGACAGCATACAATGGTTCCAATTACCACACAGGAAATCAAGAATAATTTTTTATCTGGCTATTTACAAACATACAGAAAAAGCATTTCTTGCAGTACATGCATTACTAAGAGTTTTAAAACTGTTTAAAAAAAGATTGGATATGGCACTCAGTGCCATGGTTTAGTTGAGGTGTTAGGGCATGGGTTGGACTCGATGATCTTACAGGTCTCTTCCAACCTGGTGATTCTGTGAAAACCAAATTTCTTGACCTAACTTCAAGGGGGAGATTGACCCACCTACTATCTGTAGAGCCACAGTTCTAGAAGATAAATATCTGCCAAAGTTATGTAAAAATATAAATTGCCATATCAAGGGTGACAAAAGGAAAGTAAAAAGCACTTGTGCATTACAACCTACCTTTGTCCTTCTGTGTTGGGACAGGGACAGACACTCCCTCAGAACTACTGAGACACGACCTTTGATGCTCCTCTCCCTTTAGCTGCAGGACACTTCAAGTCCCAACACTTCAATTTAGCTACCCGAGGGTTTGCAGTGGTGTTGGGTGACAATCTCCTTCTGAGATTACTCTAGAGGGGAAAATATAGACACAGGTATCATCATTATCCCTTTGTAGGATTTCAGGTGCTCCATGGAATTTAAAGGTAGTGCCTAATCTCACTGCCCTAATGAAATGTTAAGTACCCTGATTTAGGGATTTTCCCAAATCTTCTGATTTGGCAAGCTGGGTGCAGTTGGTTTAATATTTCCACCCCACAGCCCAGACCCCACACTATTCTTCAGAGCTGCTGTGAGAGCATTTCAGCATCAAACCGCCAGGCTATGCCTTTTTGTACCAAACACTAAATATTCCAGCCTCCAAAATTCTTCCCCTGTGAGTCTAATCAAAGGCAAAACTTTGCTTCAAGCAGAAGTTTGTGTGTGAAATTTGTGTGTGAAGCCAGTGGCCACTCTTCCGAGGGCTGGCATGTGGTGAAATAAGGCTTCTTTGCAAACCCAGCATTACAGAGAGCAGGAGAGATGGAGAAGGGGACAGAGGGGGACAGAGGGGGCTGTGTCATGCCCTCACCCCACAGGCCAGTGCTGGCTGCCCACACAGTGCCCAGCAGGCACTCAGTGCGTTTTACCCTGGGCAGACCCTGATGGAGAGGACGGAGATTTTGTCCTCCCAAAATCTACCTGCTGGCTCAGAAACACGCAAAAAAGTGAGAATGAAGACAACGTCTGAAAACCAAGACCCCTCTGCTTAAATACTGATTCTGTTGGTTGTGTTAGTTCCTACACACACATCTGATTTCAAATGCATCTCGCAGACCGTGCTCAGCAAACTGAAGGTAAATCTCCTCCCCTCACCTGCCCAAGGTGGGCACCACCCCTCACCTGTGTCCCAGTAAGGGCACAAAACTGATGCCAGGGAAAGCTCCGTCTCACTCAGCCAGGCTGAGCTCTGTCTCTTAAACATCTCAAGATGTTTAGTGCTGGGACCGACCGTGGATTTCTCACTGTGGAAATCTAACGTTGTCCAGGGTTCCTCAGCACATCCCCTGGTTTAATGCCATGCCAAGAAATACACAGCCAGAGGGCTGTGATTTTTTCATAGGCACAAATAATGATAGCTCCTATAATTAGCTTTTCTTAGGTTTTTATGTTTTCATTTTGCACCTTAAAGTATTAGTGAGCAATAGAAATTCTGAGTGGTAGGAAATTTGAAGAATTTTTTTCTCATGTTCCTCAGTAGTTTTACAAGCTATTTTTCCATGCTTTAGAGCATGAGTTTTATTCCATTATCTAATCCATGTCTAGTAATTAATCAAATTGCTTTAAACAGTGAAATTTGATCTAAAATCTTTTGTTCATTTGCAACCAAGTAAAGTTCGATAAGAACAGACAGTTTGGCAGTGCCTGTAAATCCTTGTGGAGCAAGGAAATTAACATCTTGGCACTCAGCTCTGTAATGATGTGCCTGATTTCATGGAAAAAAGACAACAAATTCATTTCCATACCTCAATAATGCTTCTCTTTTGCTTTAGCTTAATTAACTCATTGAAGGATGAAAGCTGAACTTTTTTTAGGATACCTGGTTCCTGGAATGCGCAATGGGGTGAAAAAATGATAAATCTGAAGCTTTGTGATAAGAATACTTCAAGGCAGAAAGCATTTTTATGCTAAGAATAACTTCATTGCAGTCTATTTTGTAGCTGAAGAGTCAACAAAATAGTTAGCTAGAAGTACTTTAAGGGTTATTTTATATCTGTAACTAATGCAGCATTGATAATTTGCATGAGCTGTAGCCTGCTGCTTATTGCAGCTCATACTGTTCCAGGAGAGTTTCATAAAAAAGGGAGAGGAGTATCCCAGCCAAAGCTGTGAAAAGCCATCTAATGTTTGATGTCTCGTTGATTGCTCTAATGCAGGGATGACCTCCACTATTAAGCAACAAAATAAAGGGAAAAGCTACGGTGTTTGTAATATTATTATGGGTATTTTCTTCTTGCTTCCTCTTCCAAGAGGATATTACAGCAATATTTAACTCTTCCCTAGGCATCCTTGGATAATCTGAGCCCCTACATCTGTTTCTTGTTGCCTGGCTGTCCTAGCTGCCCTCAGCAAAGGACGCCGGCCTCGAGAACCCTGGACGCCTCACCAGGCTTCGGTGCTTCAGGGTAGGCGGGGCTGGTTCCCGCAGAGGCAGGTCGGCTCCGAGAGAGAAGAAGCAAGGCGCACAAAAGAGGCGAGGAGGCAAAGGGTGGCGAGAGGGGGTCTTCCCCAAGCTCCGTTATTGAAGGGTTTCCGAGGGAGAACTCCGAGGACGCAAGGGGTGCACGCCCTTTTAAGGAGGGCAAAAAGGGGAGGGGTGCCGGATAGCTAACCAATGAGACATCAAAGGGTAGGAGGGTACAGGGTCCGAGGGCAAATCAAAATTTTACAAGGGGGTGGTACATACAAATCAATCAACCGGGGACCAATCATTCGACGCACTCTGGGGAATGTTCTGGAAACTGGGCTGGGTTTAGACGGTGGTCCCGCCCATGGAGTCCTCCTCCCAGGAGGAGTCTCCGTCCCCAGAGGCGGAGTCAGAGGCAGTGTCGGGGTGAGTGGCAGCCGCCACAGTTGGGACCTGCCCCTCCACATCTCCCCCGTCTTTATTAATTTGTGACAGGATTTGTTTAACTAAAACTTTCTTCACCACAATAAAGAAAACGACAATGATGAGGAGGACAAACACTAACAGTCCGAGGTCCCGCAACAGGGAGGTTCCCCATTCTGAAATTCCAAGCCCTTTTAGGAATTTCCGCAGCCAGCTGCCTGATGCTTCTGCAACTTCTCCGATGGAGTGGGAAAGTTGGTGAACAGTTTTGTTTAACATTTGCCGCATCCATTCTTGTGATTCCGTTTTTATGTCCTTTATAAGAGTTCTCATTTGTGAGATGGTGGTTTGGATGCTTTGCGACTTAGATGATAAATTGAAGCAGCACATTCCGGCAAACTCCTCGCAACCATGCCCGTGTGCCAGCAGGAGGAAGTCAATGGCCGCCCGATTTTGGAGGGTGGCCTGCCTGGTCAATTGCTCCTCTTTGAGGAGGTCACTTAGGGCGTTAGAAGTCAATTCCGCTTGCTTGGTGACCCAGCATTCCAAATGGCCTAATTCATTAAGCGACTTCGCAGCGGCCACCCAAGGTAAAAAGATTGAGACTGCGATGCGCTTAGATTTTGACCAGTGATACACAGATGTATCACAGTAATGATCCCGATTTTCGTCTGCACCTCTTTTTGCAATTTTTCTGTTCTCCCGAATTAGAATGGTTGTCATATTTTTAGACGCAAGCGTCAACCGCCCTAGGGTGCAGGGGCCTCCTACAAGTTTGGAGGGGATTCCTTGCCATGCCCAATCTCCACAAATTAGGAAAATTCCACGGGGAAGGGAGAGAGGGTTAGGGCGGTACAGATCTTTTGTGGAGGGGAGATTGACTTTTGCGAAGTCCGTACACCACTGACTGGCCGAATATTCGAATTTGAACTGGTGGACACGTTGGAATGTTTTCATTTCGTGGTAGTACGGGTCTGGATAAAATTCAAACTGCACACAATGCGGTGCCTTGAGAGAACCAATCAGGTCCAATTCGGTGGGCTCTTTGTCCAATTTCTTTAATTTAGGGACCCACAGCCTCCACAAAAGAAGCGGATTCTGCACCGGCAGATTAACTTTATAGGTAATGCGATCTTGAACATAGGCGTAGAAGGGAGGATTGTGATTTTTATTACTGTTGGGGTTATTGTTGACGAATTTGTGGAGATCCAGCAAGGATTGAGGGTACTCACTGGCTGAAACAGGAACCCCGACCAGGCTGGTGGACAGTGGATTTTTCTTCACATCGTTGGAGAGGCACATTTCTGACTGGTTCAGAGCTTGTGCAAGCGTGACCCATACATTCCTCCTGGGCTGAGGCACTATCCATGCTTTGATCATCACTGGCATCAGGACAGCAAGGAGTAGCACTGCAGGTATTTTCGTGCGGTCCATTGGGAACTTAAAGGCAAACATAAACATGTGAATGTACCGAAACTTAATGGACTTTTAAGGGGAGAAGGGATGAGGGAGAAAGGGACAGGGGCACCCGAAAAGATTTTTAAGGAGAAGGGGGATTAGGGAAAGGGAGGTCAAGGGAGCCGGTTTCTGAATCACTTTCCCCGGACTCGACTTTGGTTTCTTCCTGTTTCTGCCGCTCGTCTATGACTCCTCCTTTCTTCTTCTTCCTCCTCTTCCACTGCTCCGCTTGGCTGTTTGTGTCTTGCTCCCTTGGTGACTTAGGCGAGCTCATGTGGAAAGGCTTGATGAATTTACCTGGGACCCATTTCGGACCCCCTGGGGTGGAAACACACCTGTACCCTCTACCCCAGGTGATGAGTGGGTAGGGGCCGGTGATTTTCAGGGAGTCAGGCTCCTTCGTGAGGACAAGGGGGTGCTCCTTCAGCTTTGCCCAAGTAGAATTATGAAAATGTCTGAGAACAGGGGGATCGGGCTCGCTCTCAGAACAATTCAGAAAATTTAGAGTAAAAAGAGCTCTCGCTAGCCTGATTGCGGGAGACTCCACTTCTACTCCCCCTTTTTGCTGAAGTAGCATCCTCTTTAGTGACTGATGGGCCCTTTCCACCAGGGCTTGACCCGTCGCAGAGTGTGGTATCCCGGTGACATGGGATATTCCCCACTCCTGGAAAAATTTCCTCAGGCGGTCCGAGATGTAAGCCGGACCATTGTCCGTTTTAATCTCCTTCGGGACGCCAAGGACTGAGAAAGCTTGAATTAAATGGGAAATAACATCCTTGGCTTTCTCACCTGAATGCGTGGAGGCAAACATCGCGCCAGAGAAGGTGTCGATCGAGACATGCACATATTTTAGTCGGCCGAATTCTGGCACATGGGTCACATCCATCTGCCACAGCTCCCCACTGCCAAGCCCTCTGGGGTTCACTCCTGTCCCCATAGATGGAAGCTGAAGGGGTTGACAATTGGGACATGTGGTAACAATTGCTCTGGCTTGGTCCCTTTTTAATCCGAACATGCGGACCAGAGCAGGAACGTTTTGATGAAACAGAGCATGGCTCAGCTTTGCCTGCTGGAATACATCTGGCAAGCTTGCCAGCTGCACTGGCGCGGCTAAGGCGTCCGCTCTCCTATTCCCTTCCGCAATAATGCCTGGAAGGTCGGTATGGGACCTGACGTGCATCACGTAAAATGGTTGCTCTCGGTGGGAAATTAAGTCTAACAATCTCGAGAGCAAAAGATGAATTTTGGGGTTGCGGGATTCTCCCAGCCAAGCGCTTTCTGCCCTGGACACTACTCCTGCTACATAGGCCGAATCGGTCACCAAATTGAAGGGCTCTCTGAACCTGTCGAAGGCTCTAACCACGGCTGCAAGCTCGGCTACCTGAGGCGATCCTTTAACAACTTCCACGTCTGATTCCCACTCCTGCGTGGAAGGGTTCTGCCACGTGATAACCGATTTTCCTGATGCGCCTGAGCCGTCTGTAAAAAGTGTTAGGGCCTTGAGAGGCTCACGGCTCTGCACTGGATTCTGAACAATTTTCAGATCCAGGCTGAAAATTTTATGCTTCGGGTAATGGATTGAGAGCTGACCGGAGTAGGAGTCCACTGCGAATTGGAGCTCCGCATTGTTTTGAAGGACAAACTCCATTGAGTCAATTGTAATTGGCATGTAGATGCACGAAAAGTCACATCCCGCTAGGGTGGCTAGACGGGACCTCGCCTTTCTAATCACCTGCGCCATTCGTTCCTGTGGTGTGGTAAGTTTCTTGGTGGGATGGTTAGAGAGAAAGACCCACTCGATGATGAGGAGTGGATCTTTCTGACTCTCATCCCACTGATGGATGAGCCCGTGCAGGTGAGGCATTTTACCTTTGATAGCCAATTGAAAGGGCAATTTGGGGTCAAATCGGTGACACTGTTTCGTCGACAGCGCCTTCTGGACACGATTGAGTGCGTCGCGAGCATCCTGGGTCATGGTCCTCGGTGAGTTCAGGTCGGTGTCTCCCCTGAGGAGATTAAAAATAGGGGCCAGATCCTCAGACGTCACCCCCAAGTAAGGCCGAATCCAATTTAAAGAGCCACATAATTGCTGCACCTCATGCAGTGTTTTAGGGTTGTCCAGGATTTTAATTTGCTGGGGTGTGACAGTCTGCTCCTGTATCTTCATGCCCAGGTAGTTCCACGGGCTAGTCTTCTGGACTTTTGACGACTGGATTTCAAACCCGCTACTTTCCAAGGCCCCCACGACTTTGGAAAGCGCCCAGTCTAAATAATCTTGAGTCGGAGCACAGACCAATACATCGTCCATGTAGTGGACGATGATGGCATTAGCCGCAAGCTTCCGGACAGGGGAGAGGATACGCGCGACATACCACTGGCAGATGGTGGGGGAGTTCTTCATCCCCTGAGGGAGCACCCGCCAATGGAAGCGGCGCATGGGCTCGTGCCTGTTGATGGATGGCACGGAAAAAGCATACCTGGGGGCGTCATCCGGGTGCAGGGGGATCTGGAAAAAGCAGTCCTTGATGTCAATAACCGCAATTTTCCAGTTCCGGGGGAGCATAGAGGGGGAAGGCAGCCCTGGCTGCAGGGACCCCATGTCTTCAATGTGGGCATTAATTTTTCTAAGATCGTGACGGAGCCTCCATTTGTCCCCCCCCGGTTTTCGAATAACGAAGACCGGAGAGTTCCAAGGGCTGGTAGAAGGGACGATGTGACCCTTCTCCAGTTGCTCATTCACGAGCTTATTGAGCGCCATCAGTTTTTCACGGTGGAGGGGCCACTGGTCAACCCACACCGGAGAATTGGTGGTCCACTTGAGAGGTAGGGTCTGGCGCTCCTCAGTGGCCCCAATTAAAAATCCTGGACCGTTGGTGCCAATTCGATCCGGGTGCCCCATTGAGACATGACGTCTCTGCCCCAAAGGTTGAAACCTGACTTGATTATAAAGGGACGTATGGTGGCAATACGTCCGTCAGGTCCCTCTACTTGCACCAAATTAGTGCTCCTCTCCGCCGGAGTGTATCCTCCAACGCCACGGATGGCACCTACCACTGGTTGCTTGTCCCACGTCGACGGCCACTGGGTGGAAGAGATGACCGTGACGTCCGCTCCAGTGCCTAGCATACCAAGGGCATCGATGTCAGAGCCTTGGTGGGATAGCTTGCAAGTAATGATTGGCCTGTCCTTGCCGATCTCTTCAGCCCAGGCAACGAAAGGATAGTCCGTCAGAAGTTCCTGGACAGGATACAGTTTGACTCTGGCCACGACCTGGTCACGAGAGAGATAAAACAGTGGGTTAGCACACGCCAACTTCAATGGAAAAGTACCATCACTCTGAATCCTCACAAAGGCAGGAACGATCTCCAGTTCCTTGGGTCCTCGGGTCGCGTCCGGCAGGACGAGGGCAAAAACACTCACTGCTGATGTCTGCAACGTGAGAAGAACAAAGTCATGTCCGGTAAAGTGAAAGTCTTTAGTTGGAAAAGCATGTATGAAGACGTTTCCGGCGGAAGCCACAGGGTGGTTGCGACGCTGTTCCGCCTCCAGACGTCGCAACTCTAGTTTCCCTGGGCATGTTGGGTAGGGGTTGGGGCAGTAGGGGTAGGATCAGGGGGATGGGACGCAACAGGATTGTTTCTGGGGTTAGGATAATGAGGGGTGGAGTTGGAGGGTAGGGGATGAGCAGCGCGGCACTGTTTTGCAAAGTGTCCTCTGCGGCCACATCGGTGGCAAGTGACCTCCCGCATATCCAGTGCGGACACTGTGATTTCACCTTCATTGGTGGTACGTGGCACAGCCTGTTTGAGTGGCATAAGGCGTGCGCAAGCTTCGGCCATCTGGTCGACAGTAGGCGGTGGGTCATGGGGAAGGGCAAAGATGATCTCCTTGCACACCTGGTTGGCCCTGGTTTTGACGAGCTCCTCCAGCAGGCCCTCCTGGATCTTAGGGTCAGGGACTTGCTTCTCAATGGAGGCTCGTAATTTGTCGGCGAAAGCGCCGAAAGGTTCATAGGGCCCTTGATAGATATTTGAATAGGAAACCAGGGGCACGGAGATAGAGGGCATACCGAGAAAAATTCTCTCGGCAGCTCCGGACACCGCAACCAGAACGTCAGCGGGAAGCCGCTGCGCTTGAACCTGGGGTTTCGCGTAATCCCCCTCTCCCACGAGTAAATCAAAGGGGTACTCTTGGGTACCACTCATCCGGGATAGGGTCGGGATTAGTTCCTGTACCGCATGCTTCCACTTTCTCTCCCACACTCGGTATTCTATGGGAGAGAGGAGGCATGCCATGACGGTTTTAACGTCATGGGGAACTAGAGTGCTGCCGGTAAAGGTCCCGTGCAGCAAAGCTTTAAAATATTTATGCTCCCGCCCCATCTCCTTTTCTGTTCTACAAAGATCCCGGATGTTTTCGTACCCAAAGGGTTCCCATGTGGGGTTCAAGCCCGTTCGGCTGTACTGCACCGGAGCCGCAAAGGGAATTTCGAGGTCTTCCGGATCCTGGTCCAAGATGGCGTCCCTTCCGGCGTGGGAACCGGAAGGGGGACCGTGGGAACCAGAAGAACCGGCCTCGAGGGAGGGGTCAGGGGCGGAAGGGGTGTGGCGTGGGAAAGGGACTGGGAACTAGGAAGGGGTTTTTGGGGCGTGGAAAAGGGGAACCGCCTACTGCGCCAGTCGCCGCCCAGGGGGAGGGGTTAGGATAATAGGAAGGAGGGTCAGGGTTGACATCATAGGGGTGGAACGGGTTTGTGGCGGGAAAATGGGGGTTGGGAAAGGCGGGAAAAGGGGAATTGTGGGAAGAAGAAGAGGGTCGTGAGGGAGAGCTCTTGCCGCAGCCATTTTGTGGCTGGGACAGGCTCCCCTCTCCATTTGGAAAAACAAGGGTAGAGGGATTAACTGGGGATTCAACTGGGGAAGGAGCACACAGGGAAACTCTCTTCTTATTTTTGGGGGAATTAACTTTGGGAGTAGAAACTGGGGAAGCGGGTTTAAGGGAAGATTTTTTAGGGGTGCTCGGAGAGGGTTGGCCGGTCCCTTTCCGAGCCGGGTAAGGAGAAGCGCCGGGAGAGTCAGG
This sequence comes from Monarcha castaneiventris obscurior, assembly GCA_026261815.1. Taxonomy (NCBI): domain Eukaryota; kingdom Metazoa; phylum Chordata; class Aves; order Passeriformes; family Monarchidae; genus Monarcha; species Monarcha castaneiventris. The sequence continues at coordinate 25,704,608 of JAMPIT010000886.1, read as the reverse complement.
GAGCAGGTAGCAACCCTGAGCGCTCTGGCTTTTTACTCTCGCTGCGCCTCTTCTATCAAAGCTTGGGGAATGGGAGAGACGGGGAACGGGTAAAGGGGAAGGGTGAACTGGGGTTTTAACTTTCTTTTTCGGCCTTTTTACAGTGCTCTGGATCAGGGTCAGGAGCGCGAAGAAGCGCTCTACTGACCCGTCCCCACAACCCTGTAAAAAGACCATCCTCCTTTGAATTTTTTCCCAAAAATCAAAAGAAAATGCGTCACACCGATTGGTGTGAGGAAACTCTTTAAAAATCCAAACAACGAAACGTTTAAGGAGGCTTTTAGAAAATTTTAACTTATTGTTACAAAGGGAATCTCTAACTTGGAGATAAAACTCCCGCTGTTCTCCAGAAAGGCGGTTGCCCATTCTGAAGAACACCCACCCACAGTGTCTGAAAATGAAAAACTAAAGAAGAACGAGGGGGAGCACCAAAATATTTTTTACCCTTCTTGGGTCTTCTCTGGGAGATGAACGGAAAGCAGACACTGGGTCCTCCTCCAGGCAGGGGTCTTCAGGTCCTGGCGCAGGAATGGGGCACGCTGTCCGTCCCGGCACAGTTCCTGGAGATCCACCCCGGGAGCACCACTCTTAAAACAGAGTGTGCTTCACGCAGGGAAGCGACCGCACCGCGCGATGGCAGGCGAACAGGATTTGATGGTAAGAGTCAAGTCCGTGTTCGGTGCGCCACTTGTTGCCTGGCTGTCCTAGCTGTCCTCAGCGCAAGATGCCGGCCTCGAGAACCCTGGACGCCTCACCAGGCTTCGGTGCTTCAGGGTAGGCGGGGCTGGTTCCCACAGAGGCAGGTCGGCTCCGAGAGAGAAGAAGCAAGGCGCACAAAAGAGGCGAGGAGGCAAAGGGTGGCGACAGGGGGTCTTCCCCGAGCTCCTTTATTGAAGGGTTTCCGAGGGAGAACTCCGAGGATGCAAGGGGTGCACGCCCTTTTAAGGAGGGCAAAAAGGGGAGGGGTGCCGGATAGCTAACCAATGAGACATCAAAGGGTAGGAGGGTACAGGGTCCGAGGGCAAATCAAAATTTTACAAGGGGGTGGTACATACAAATCAATCAACCGGGGACCAATCATTCGACGCACTCTGGGGAATGTTCTGGAAACTGGGCTGGGTTTAGACGGTGGTCCCGCCCATGGAGTCCTCCTCCCAGGAGGAGTCTCCGTCCCCAGAGGCGGAGTCAGAGGCGGTGTCGGGGTGAGTGGCAGCCGCCACAGTTGGGACCTGCCCCTCCACAGTTTCTGTGCACTTTTTTTCTTTATATATCCCCTTCCTTACTGGTGAGATACATTGGGATAAGGTTTGGCTATCAAGCAGGTGATAAACTGCCATCCAAGAGTTTTACTTGTATGTAGTTTTCTTTTCTAAAAAAGTGTTCTTGAAATTAAAAGCAAGATATTTACTATTTTCAGTTTTGAAGCACTGAGTGCAAGATATTCAACACATTCCACCTAATCTACTCAAAATTTCTAAAATTGTACTATCAATATTTCAAATAAACTCACTGATATCTCACACAAACCATGCAACATAACCATCGCTTTTTCTTGACTTTTTCCATCTTAATTTCAAATATGGAAACATGAACATTTCTATGTCTGAAGGATCCTAATATGTGCAGAGCCACTATGAAAATGAAAAAAAGAAAAACAAACCTGAGGAAGTCTAAATATTTTGCTGGTTTATTTTAAAAACACATTAAATGGGGAAATCATGTTCCCAGCTGTCGTAGGTGTGTTGAGTTTTAGTCAAATAAAGGTTTGTTTGGTGAAAAGTAAATTCCCATCTCTTGGAAAAAACCTCAACATGTCATGAAAATATGAAAAAAAAAATTCCTTCTGTTTAAACCCCCAGAGAACACCTGACAGCACAAACTTGTTTACCACCCAGGACATTCTGAGCTTTGTTTTGAAGTGAATTAAACAAAAGCTACACGTCTGAGGAGCTAAGTTTTTAAACTTTTGTATGTATTTTAGTAGTATTTTCCCAATTGCATTCTAAAAATGACATTTAAAATGTTTTTAATTTCATCAAGAGATAGAGGTTCCCCTCAAGGGCCTGCACATGAAATCAACATGAATAGTTTACAAAAGGCCATGAAAAGAACATCACTCAGGAACAACGTGACCTGAGAAGCTTGCTTAGAAATCTTGTTAATATACTATAAAATAATAAAAGAAGCAAATTCCCTGAATGAAAAAAACATATGTTAATTAAATTTGGACAAGTGGGACAAAACACTGAAAATATCACATATGAGGATTGTGGAAATTTAATGCCTAATTATGACTTGATTTTGGAAATATTTCCTTGAACCTGATCCCCCACTAGCTGGGTCTTGGTTTGATTAATTTCTAAATGCCTGAAGCAACATGTTCCTTTCCTGTAGTCCTTAGAGTTCCACACCATAACTATAATATGCCATTTTCAGAGGTGGTTAATTTTAAATGTTAATTTCTTTTCAAGAGTTACATTCAAAATCAAATCACACATTTGTGTGTCTAAATTTTAAGCACCTAACCTTAGATGACTGATTTTGAATATTCAGAGATTAATCTTTATAGTAATGAAATTAAAATTACATTTTGTGGCTAGAGTCAATTACTCTTTAACACCCTTAAAATGCTGGCACATTAAATACAGTAAAAACCAGAAAGAAAAATAATCCAAAAGAAGCTATTTGAAAGGAAGGCTTCCTTTGACCAAGCAAGAGAGTCTGCATTAAAGTCATAGGCACTTTATTTCTGTAACACCAGAGGTAGCACCAACCTACGGGCAAGTTCATTAATCTCCCCAGCTCCAAGGAAATGGAATGTCATGCACTGCAATGTATTCTTTATTGCTATTCCTGCATAGCTTTTCCATAAAGTTCTTTGTTAAAGATAAAACTAAGAAAGGTTTAGATGGGATTTTAAAGATTTCCAAGCTGTAGGCTCATGAATATTCTTCTCTCAAAATCACCCACAGTCTGTCCAGCTCTGCAATTTATAGGGCAAGGATTTAAAACATGGTCATTATAAAAGTTTACACTATCTCCCTGTACATCTGTTCAGAAATAAAACAATTACAAGTATCTATCTTATAACAACAATCGGAAAAAGCGTAAATTAAGGCATGAATAAAACAGTAAATCTGCTTTATAAGACTTACTTAAAAATGTAAATGTGCCATTATTTAATGACAGATACAACATATTGAATATTTAATCAATTTCCTTATTAGTTTTAATCTGTTTTCTCAGATTCATAGTTGTCATTAATTTGGATTCCCGGCCACAAGAAGTCAGAAAATCAGTAAAAATAATATCAAAGATGATCTCTTTGAGGCAGAAAAGGTCCCTATATTTGAAGAAGTTGATGCATTTAAAACAAGCATGTATCAGTATTGATAGAAACACAGACTCCGGCATTCTCAAGTCAAAAAACCTTTAAAAGTGCAATAATTTAATTACAGTTGACTTAATAACTGCAACCTCAATCCAATAAAATTCTAATAATTAAGATGCTTGACAGCAGAAGGTTTAGTATGAAAACGCTAATTATTTTAGATTGAAGCATAGAAGAACAATTAGATTTCATATGGTAAATGTAGAATATATTCCTCTAGTATTCTCTACTATAGAATGTGTGCATGCCCACAATAAGAATATTAGAAATACACTCCGTAAAAAAGAAATCATCTGCAGTACTACTTGTTTGTGTTCTCTGCCATGTTTTTCTTCATGTTTACAGAGAACCTGCAATTCTGTCTTGAACCTCAGTTCTCTTACTGAGTATTTCAAGTCTCACTTTGTTCTTCAAAGGGAAACCCACCTGATGCTGTATCTTTTACACCCACAGACATTGTCATGCCAGCTCAGTTTTCCAGCTCTCCTTCCAATACTCGTGAAACATCACAGAACAGCTGAACAGTGAGCATTATTTAGCACAGAGCTTGGGCTGTTTTGTCAACAGCATTCATTGAATTTTACCGAGATAAACCAGCATCTCTTGTCTCACAAGGAAACAGCGATGCAGGAATGCCAAATGACTTTACCAGCTCCATACACTAAAGCCTGGAGGAAGCAAGGACACAACACTCCTGACCATCAGCCATATTGTCTGAGCATTGAACACCACTGAGGGCTGCTCATTAGCTGTGCTGTTTTCATTAAAATTTGTGAAATAAATCTGGGCCACGTATCAACCTGTTCCGTGACTCTGATGGATTTTCCTAAATAATTACTGAGTCTTTCACTTTCCACTGTTAATCTGCCCTTCAGTTTAAAAAATATTCAATTTGGATTACTTCAGTATAATTTCTCTTTTTCTAAATGGTGAAATGCCTGCAGTCTCCATAAGATGTAAGTAATGTGCTCCTTCAGGCCCAGAAAATGCAACATGAAGGTTTAAGTAAGCAGTCTGGCTTGGGCAACACGACTACAAGCGGATTTGAAAAACTAATGCAGAAATTGTCCTTCTGAGAACAAGTTATGGAAACTGATCATATGAATAGAGATATCAGCACTAATTAAAACTCTGACTGATTCCTGGCTTGCACGCAACTTCTGGAGTGTTTCTTTTGTATTGGCTAGCAGAGGTCAGAAATAACCAACTTATGCTTTGCAGCTAAACTTAAATGTAGCTACGATGCTTGCTAAGTTTAACATCAATGGATTTGGGAGGGGCTTGGATTTGTTAGTAGTGGGTTTCTTTCCTAAACCTCTGACAGTGAGATGATCAGCTTATAGCCTTCCAATAAAGATAGGCATTTTGAAACAACCTTATTTACTTTCAAACTTTTCTTTTTGTTAATTTTGTCTTTGTTAACTTTGTCTTTTTGTTAACGTTGTCGAAATTAATTTTTAACTCATCAGTTAAAAAAAGTTGTTAGTCAGAAATTGGATTGCTTAAAAAGAAACTTTGCATTTGCTCAAAGTCCAACACATACACGACAAGATTTGTGATCAACAGTGTACAAACCACAACATCAGTTTCATACTTTCTGTCTGTATAATTCTAGCAGCAAGAATTTAAGCTTCTGAACATCTACATCTTGCAGATATATATGCTGTTATTTTGAAGTTTTCTTTGTTACTTCCTACAGAATCTCCAGAAGGCTCTTGCTAAGACAGCTTACTAACTCTTTGAGTATAATACTAAAAGAAGGTCCTAATGATTTATAATACAATCAGTGACCATAAGGTAAATCAATAGTTTATTTGGGAAAAAATAGACTTTCTTGTTCCTGAAGCTATGTCAAATTTTTAAAGCATCAACCTGATGAATTCCCATTTTATGTGGATAGGATTATACCTATAACCTTGCATCAGACTTAGTCATTGTCTACTGACATAAAGCACATACACTAGGTTTAGGAAAGTATGTTTTGGTAGACATAGTCCTTTGCTATACAACTGAGACATACTTTTGCTTCTCCAAGGGAAAAGATGCCTGAATTAATTACTTGCAAAATTACATATATTACATCAAGATTTTGTTTATCCTGGATAATATATGCTTTCGTTTTTAAAATCAGAAATGCCTATAATAGATGCTTTGACAATTAACTTTATTGTAACATGCTTTATTGGTTTGTGTTTTAAGGGGGAGAAGAGGAGCTGGAAAGGGAAAGCAAAATTCTCAATGTGGGATTATCATCAATAGAGGAAGAGATCACAACAAAATATCAGCAATTAGAGTGTGAAAATAAATATCTGATCTTTTAACTCTATGACTTTTCAATTCGGTGCAGCTGTAAATAAGACACCACTTAGAAGCTCTTGAGCGAAGAGCTGTGCATGACCACGTTTCAGTGAAGCTGCCTGCATATGGATGCGTGCCCCAGAAAATCTGCCTACTGATGTTATTCCATTTCAAAAGCGGCAACAATTAAAAGGTAATTTTCCATGTACAACAGTAACAGTGATGATAATGAATGGAGAGATTCAGACCTCCTCTGGGAGAGATGGTGTTTTGATAGCAGTATGAATGTATTTATATGTGAAATGTGCATGGATGTATTCTTGCCTTAAGTCTTCAACTTTGCTCCTATAATCACAATCAAATGTGCTGGGAGATTATGCTGATCACATTCCCCTGATCACAGTTCCAAGGAAAAAAGGTCTCTCAAAAGATCTATAAATTGGTAAAAAATGAAAGCTCACTGAAACCAGTGCTTATAAAATTAATGAAATTGTGTCACTGCCTTCAAGGACTTCACTTAAATAATTTCTGTTTGCAAAAACAGTTTGTCTAATATCATCCTCCAGAGTATCCTGTAACCATAATGAATTCATACAAAAATACATTTTTTTCCAGTTAATACACAACAGTCTTGTTACAATGAAAAATTCACAGTGTATTATTTATTTCCTATCACATTTTAGATAATAATCAGGATATTGAGTGATATCTGTTACTAATGTCATAATAAATGAAAAATCTTGGCCTAGTTTAAGTTATTAGTATAAACTCTAGTTTATTTACTAAGCAACTTAACAGAAACACTAGACTGTGAACCCACACACCTGTACCCCCACTGTAAAACAAATATATCTAGGAGCTTTATAAAAGTGTTTTCCATGGATTTTCAACAATGGAGTAAATGGAAAGTCTCTCAGGAAATTTTTCAGGTCCTGGAGAGCTGTTATGTTGGCATCCCATGGATCATATTGTTCATTTTAATGATGTAAAATGCTGGCATTGACTTTCACATAAATGGTCTCCATGAATTTGAATTGTGGGGTTAAGGCCTACTACTATAGATTGGTAAATTAATTTTCCTCTAATGCTACAAATGCTGTCCTATTTATCATTACTAAATAAATCCAATATTTCAGTCATTAAGAATTCCACACTGGAAACAGCTGGACTTTTTAGATTGAAACCGGGGAATAAATTCACTAGCAGAGGTCTATAAAACAAGGTCCTAACCCTCTGAAGGATGTTAGAACCCATCAATCAGTTCTTTATTAAGGAAAGAGTATTTATGGAAACTTCAAGAGTCCAAATTAGCTGTAGCCCAAAGAAAAAGCATTTCTTTACTCCCTCTCCTGCTCTTTTTTTTTAAATTTTAATTTATCAAGGCTTAGACTCTTTCAAAACAAGAACCAATTTCTGATATGTTTTCAAGGAATGGAATGATAGAAGAGCTCTAATGCTTAAAAATAGATTGCCCTGCTAATCCCACATCATATCCAGGTTATTGTGCTCGCTAATCTTATTCACTGCCTAGGAAGGATTTCCTCTCTATGGATTTTAACATGTGATATAATCTCAGATTACAGCTCTTTTACTATGTACAGGGGGATATAAAACCAGGAGTATGTTCAATTGTGATGGGGTGAGTTAAAGAAGATTATTAAAGATAAAATAAATTATTTCTTTTAGAAATATGCAGAGTGAACAGGAGTCAAGTTCTCAGGTAATGGGAAGCATACAGAAGTGGGTTTTAATAAAACATGAAACAGATCACCTAGAAATTCTTCTTGTGTGCATCTATGCTTCTATATTTAAAATCAATTCATATTAAGAGAATATTTTAAGTGTGCATTTCAGACCTCCAAAGATATTGACAGTGTAAGTGTGGAATATCAACCACAGATACTGACATTTAAAGGGGAGTTTCAATACCAGACATTTTTTGAGTTAACGTATTCCTTAGTAAATGTTCCTAAAATGTTTTTAATTTGTTGAAATGTGCAAAAATTAAATTAATTGTAATTTGTTTTTTTTATTATTTGTTATCCATTTATATTTAAAAGGTTTCTCCTATGAACAAGTCAAGCAAATGCTACTATCACATTGGCAAGTGTCAGGAGTGCTGAGTGAGACAGACCTTTTGCATAGAGATAATTTTGGGGATGTTCTGTGATACCTTATTTGAGGGCAGGCAAAGGGCAGCCCCCACCCTCACAGTGTTTCATATTTTCCAGTAATTCAACAAGCTGTATTCACTAGCATCTGGAAACTCCTTTCCTGTTCAGTGCAACGCTAAATACTATTATTTTAATTTATATTTGTTCATTATATGGCTAATGAGAGGTATAATTAAAATAATTTTAATGAGAACAATGTCCTAATTTTAGCAGTCAAGCCACCAGCCCTCTGGAGCCAGAGGTTTTGTGCCAATATTACTCAGGAAACAACACAGTATGAAATACAGTATATTTATTCTTTAAGTGAGACTATGAGACACTAACCTTGATTCACTTTGCATGGAAATCAGAAATCCTTTATAAAGCCTTCTAAAGGAAGTTTTTGTAGCTAATCATCACAATAAAAGTAAATTATTAGATATAACTCTTTAATATTAAACATTAATAGTGAGAATATTGTTGATATTTTAGGCATAATCTCAAGAAACCTCTCTTTTCATCTATCCAACATTTTTCCATTGATGTGTTATCTTTCAATGGACAAATTTTTCAAAGCACGTACTTCTAAGTACAAATCTAGTTCTTATGAACAATATTATTTGTATAGAAATAATAGCATCTATTTAATTTTTTTAATGTAGACAGGGGATTTTTTGTTTAAGCGAAATAAAAAATAAGGGGAAAATCAACAACAAAAAAAAGGCTTAAATTTTCAATCTGCCATAATTACCCGGAACTGAATTACCAAAATTTGGAGTTCTAAAAACCTGGACCCAAATGCATCCAGCCTGCTTTCAACCACAAACAGAGCAGTGTTTTACCTGTGTTACTTAACTGAGTAAGTGACACCATGAGGTGGACAGCTTCTAACAGCTGGCAGGGAACAAAACCTGAGAAGCACCTTGGGGTGGGCATGAATTAAGGCCCAAGAATGGGCTTTAGGAGAGCACTGCCCTGCCAAGCTCCCAGGCTCTGGCACAGGCTGAGAGCTCTGGCAGCAGCCCTGCTCATCCCATCTAGCACCACTAGACACACACATTATTTGTGTGCCTGTACCCAGTGATGCTCCTCACCTCCCATCTCCCATTTCAGAACAGGGAATCCCATATTCTGCTCCTTGCCAATTTTTTTTTTTTTTTTGGCACCAATTTCTATGATCAGTTACTGCAAAAATGATGTGAAATCCTTTAAAGAGAGATTGGGAATGTCATCCCCCACCTTCTTAGCACTGCAGTGTCCATATTCCTCTCTAGAACTGAACTTGCCTGCTCTCTAACATGAAGGAATATCTGCCTTTCCCTTGAGATACACTCAGTTCCATATTTTACTCCTGGGCACGTGTGGATACACACAAGCCCAACTCTCTAAAATTAGATTCAGAAGGTAGTCTTTAACTGGGCACATTCTGCAGGAGCTGATTGGCAGATTACAGTTGTGCAAAATGCCCGTCCATAATGAACACCTTTAATTGCTAACTAACATTCTTATGAAAGGCAAGCACTTTTTTAAAGTTAGCCCATACTCATGAATTTAATTAAAAAAATCTTTCATACATTGACAGTACTGAGAGGTGATATTGCCAAAGTAACTGTCAGCTTCTTCAGGCTAAAATATCTGAACTAATTACAGATATGTGGAACTGTCCTCAAAAAAACCCCCAAAAAACTCTACACCAGCTATAAACAACACATTTCCTATGTATACAATTTTACATAGCAGCCTATTTTTAATTATTTGAATCCATTTCTAGGTATAAGTCATTAGATGGCAAAGTAACATAATACATGCACATTCTTTTTTAAGAGACACTAATATTACACATTGCAGAAGGGCAAAAAAAAAGAGAGAAGTGTTCCTTTAAATTATCATTATTTTGCACAGAGTAAAAATTGTAGATATATATTTAAAGAAATCCCTTTATCCAATGCAATGTACCTGCATCACCTGCTGAAAGAAACTCCATTTTAACTCCTGATGCCACTGAGCTTTGTTTTATGACCAAAATTGTTCCAGTGACACGTAAAAATAACCTACATGCATAATTCCACCATGAGGCTCAATAGATTAATTCGCTTCAGTAATTGTTTTTTGTGGAAGTAGCTGGCCTAGTTATGCAAAACAGAACCCCACATCAATTTTTCTATGACATTTACAGAAGGTAAAGAGAAATAGAAGAAATTTATTTTCCCCCAAATTCAGGCTACGATCAAGTTTCTATGGAAACCTTGAACACCTCTACAGAGATAAGCAGCAAAGGGTGAAACAGTTCTCCCTGTTTTTCACCATTTCCTCTTTTCTCTCTTTGATCCATGTGGAAGTGTTTTATGTATAATTCACTTTCTGCTGTACCTTATTTCTCTTTTCACTCTTCATGTATGAGAAGGAAATCTGGGGAAACTGCCCTCATTATTTGTTTGCCATTGGCTATCCAGATGATTTCGGAGTGTGATGATTAAAATATAAACATTTTCATGTGCCTGGTCTACATGATCTTATACAATCATTTATTTCAAGTCACTTGAGCAGAAAAACCTACTAGAAACTCTAAGAACAGTACTTAGAACTGGCCAGTGTAACTTTTGTGTTCCTGTGAGATTTCCTCCAATGGCTGCTTCCAAACTCTGGGTTAAGCTCTGTAAAATCTCAGCCATGGTACCAGACACAGCTCCAAATGGATATAAACGACACACATCAAAGAGGTCCCTAAAAGAGGTCCCTAAAGAGCCTTTGAAGAGTTACATTTACTTCTCTTGAAATGAAAGACTACAAACTGTGTGAACAAAGCATAAAAAACATTATGTACTAAAATGCAGTTTTATCTGTAGACCTCAAATGACTGAGGAAACAGATTAGAAAACAGCACAAATGCAATTTGCATTTTACCATTTAGATTTTCTTTCATGCTTCTCTCAACCCAGGTGCAGCTTAGCTCTGCCCACACACATAAAGCACTGGAAAATTTCAGTTTCATTAGAGCCAGTTGGGGAATGACTTGGAAAAAATCTACTTATTGTAGGTAAACAGTACAACTTGCCACATGACGTGCTATAAGGGCCAAGTAATTTAGGGTCTATAGATCATTCTAGAGTGCTCTGATGAAGGTTTCTATAAGCCAAACTATTCTTTCCCTGACTTGCACTACTTTTTTGTGAGACTGATCCCCAACCACATAAGAAAAAAGGTAATGTTGACTTGATAAAAGTTTTAAATGGTTGAACTAGAGTATTAAAGCTTCAATAAATCCCAGAGATGTGATTTGTTAGGGTGACCAGGATAGAGAAAAGAAATACAATGGGAAATCATCCCTGCTTACTATAACTTGTAAATAGTATGTAAGGGGATTCATGACAGCCTAATACTAAAAGGCCCTAAAATAAAATTACAATAAAAAAAGTCTGTAAGTTAAAAGTGGGTCAAATTTTGCAGAGGAGCTCCTTGTTCTGAGAGCAAGATCCTTCACAGGATACTCAGAAAAGGAGTTTCCTGCAAAAATATGTATTCTCTTCATGCATAGGGATGGATGCAGGCAGTACTTTTTGTGAGGGCATGAAGAACCAAGTGGTTTTTCTGATGGTGTACACAAATTCACGGGATGATTACGGTGATTGATCATCCTCTCTGGAGTAATGTAAATGCTCATTTGCTTGCAGTAACCTCAGATGAATTATTCTGCTACACTTCCAGTACTTTAATCAACTGCCCAATTAAAACTGTGCATTACACATCTGCAAAGCTCTGCCGACACACACTGACCAGTGACAACAAAAACAAACTTAATGGAATTTCTTTCTGTACACACTGTCCAATACTGTGTGTCTCCACGACCCTTGGCAATGCTCAGAGACCTATTTGGTGCTCAATGTCCTGCACAGGGCACATCCAGCTGCCCACCAGGCTGTGCCTATGGATATTCACTGCTAGAAACTCCTTGTTTCCATTTGTTTGTTCCTGGTGCTTTTCTTACACCAGGTGATTTCATTCATGCCAGGAGATGCTTGTCTTCAAAAGCTGAAATGTTCTTATTATTACGCTCCTGTAGTTTGATAAATTTGTCCCACTCCTTCAAAATGTTTTCTTGGCAGTAGTCATGTAAATACAGACTGCACCAGCCCTGTTAGTCCTCCATTACACCAAATATTTTAGCAACAGTACCTGTAAGGAGCAGGCACACCACAAGGACATTTCTGTCATGCTCCGTTTTCATCCAAGAATGTATCTAAGTATTTTTTAAAATTTGCATGGCTTCCTGAATGTGATATTCAAAATATGGTTTCTTCAAGAAATAAGAGCGGTACTGGAGCACAGTGCATAGATGCCAAGTTTTCATGCTTATTTAATATCACTGTAATTCTAATTTCTCACAATAGGCACAACAGTTTTTCTCACTTATTACTACTGGCACATTTCAAAAGTAAGTATACTTTTTTACAGACAATGTTTTTTTATTTGTTGTATCATAAATACTAATCTTGAAGGTATAGTTCACAAACTGGCAATGAGATATCAATTAAAACAAAATTAATAGACTGCTTCAGTGCCAATTTGACAAACTGTGAACTGGACAGCATTTCCCCGTGATATTACATAAACCTCACAGAGGAAATAGTTGATAAAGATATACATTACAGATGTGTGGAAAAAATAGACACAGATCCTCAAAAGCCCTTAGTTAAGCGAATAAGTGACATTACATGTGCAGTGGTACAAATGCTCAATTGACCATAACTCCCTTGTTTGCACACCAACTCTGTGTTTTCTCACACAAATTCCAGAACCTTTCTTGTGGCACATTAGTATTTTTCAGTGGCTCACCTCTTCCCCGAGGCTTTGGAAAGAAAAAAACCATTGATAACGTCACTTATACTGCAAAGCTTTTCTTCCTGATGAGGCTGATGCGTCCCTTCTGATGAATTATTCACAAACTCGTGTGACTAAGCGTGCAGCTGATCTGAAGTGCCATTTATGTAAGAAGTGTGGTACTAGCAAAATGGCTGCATATTTTCTCCTAAGCTACTTAATTAGAAATGTTTAGAGTATTCTTTTTGTAGATGCAGCTTATTTCTTTGTGATCAAACACAGTTAAAGGATTTGGTACTTCCCTTTGACGCTGTAAATTAGACAAATTTTTCCACAGAAAGTCTTTTAAAAATTATCACAGTACTTCTAGTCCACATGTAAATCAGGAAATCTGTGTGGAAATAAGGCATTAAAGCCATCTACTTGAATGATAAAGCTACTATAAAATGCATAAAAATGCAAGTCATATTGATGTCATTGCTTCTTAACATTTGATATATTAAAAATAGTGTTTAATTGGATAAAACTGTAAGAAATAGACAATACCTACTGGACTGAAGTCTTTAAGGTTAAGTTCTTCCTTAGAAGTGCCCTCAGTGGTAAGAAACCACCCACACAAAAAGTTTAAAATAAAGAAATCTTGAATATTTACATGGTAGATTTTTCAGGTTTTTAATCTTTCTAGATCTGATTTTCTTTCCTGGGAGAGGCTTAGCAACCTGTCCCCACAAAGGTCTGCAAGATGTTCATGTATAAACTTTTTGCCTTCCTAAGGGAGTATTCAGTTACATTATGTGTATCAAAATAGAGCACACATGGGTCAGGGAAGATCTCCATGACCTGAAGGGTAACTTCCAATGGTGTCAGAACCGCCCTTCTAGATTAATTTCATAAATTCTTTTCTAGTCTAAGAACTATGTACTCAATTCTAACTGTTTGTTTCATAAAATTTCACATCCCTGTTTTCAAATCAATTTGGAATCATTTACATACCAGTTAATATCACCATGGTGCTTTGGAAGCCTCAGTGGTACCACCTTTTACAGGTCACACAAACATTAGCATTGAGAGTGTTGCTGAGTGCTTAGTAAATCCTGACAAGGAAAATTCCTCACAAGTACAAAGAAAAGTGTGGTAGTTCAGCACTTCTACCTCATGAGTCCTCTGTTAAAGAGCACAAACACTGAAGAGATTTTAAATATTGATAGTCTTGGGTTATGATTATTACACAGCAGAAACACTTTGAGTAGCTAAGCTCATGATTACTTGTAGACATCACTGATGAAGTAAGAAATGGCTTTTATTATCCTAAAGTCTAATGAAATCCAAGGAGACAAGGTAAAAACATGAACTGCTGTTTCCATTCTACAATTACAGTAATTGAGATATTCAGAGGTTGTTGCACAACATAGAAATTGAGTTAGAAAAGGAAGCTTTTCTGGTTTCAGTTAAGTGCCTCATCCACAGGATTATTTCTGCTCTTCAAAGGCGAAGGCTTCACATATCTATCTATATGTATCTATACATCTATTTAGAAGCAACGTTTCCAACTAATGAGATACCTTCATTAAATGCTGTGAAACACCTTATTTGCTATATATAAAGTGCATGTTAGTTCACAAACATTCATATGATATTGGACATGAAAACAGCTAATCCCTTTCATTTTTTCAATGCCCAATTGCACAGATCCTATTTTCCTATTGTTATTTGTTTTGACTAAATATTAGTGATTTATCCCTTAATCTTTCTCTTCATTGAATTTGTTTAAAACTGTGAACTGAAAAAACAAACAGCCACTTCTAAATTTAAGGTCTTTACCAGTCACAGACAAAATTGAAAGCTGCAGTAATATTTTGCAAATTAAAACACATTAAACAAGCCCTGTTTCCTCCAGTCTGAACTCATGACACATAATACAATGACACACATTATTTTCTCCATCCACCAAGGAGTTAACACGTTAAGTTCCTGCAGGCCACTACAACTTGTCTCTTTCCCTTGGACAAAACTGTTTCCAGTTTTCTCTAGATGACACAACACAGTGCAAAGCCAAAGGAAATTAGCACTTGTCATCACAAGGGGTTTTATGCCATTTAATTAAAATGGGCAGAAATGTGCAAAAACCCAAGCCAGACTCACACTTTTCTGCTTCCTGTCAGAACAGACACAACTCAGTCTGGGAGACTGTAGAACCTGGCCTAATGACACACAAAACCTATTGATAATTGCCTTTAAGTGAGAAATACATTTCTTTCCTACTCTGCTGTTACTGAGCAATAGTAAACTGTGACCATTTTCATACATGTTTATAATTAATTCATTAAGGCTGCATGACCCTAATATCTGAGACTGCATAAGCACTGAGACAGTTCATATAACACTCAAAATATTGATGGAGCACAACACTGAACAGCTACTTAACTTCCAAGCCTCTGGATCAGTGCATTAATGTAAGATGACATAATAAGTAAAACAGTTACTGAGACTAAGCACTGGCACATTTAAGGTGCTAAGCTTTGGGTTGAATCTTACGAGTTAAACCACCTAAAAAACAGTTTGAAAGATTACATAAGTATGCATGTATATGACTTTTTCAGATCACTGTAAAATGGTTCATTGTTTTAACCTGCATGAAGAAACTGACCTAAAATAATTAATGGTAGAGGAATTATTCTTGTAAACTCAGAAAGACTTGATACCACTATTTTGTTAGCATATGTGGGCACTGGGAAAGGCAACTAACATGAAAAAAATATTCTCATACACTTGCAAGGTTTTCAGTTTTACAAATATTCACTGCTTTAGTTTGCCACTGAAATAACTTCAGTTCTTTAGTTTCAATACATTACCACATTTGCAAAGCCCAACTGAAATATTTTCTGACAACCTCCACGTTGATTTCTTTCCTTGAATCACTCCTGACACCAACCATGCTACTAGCCCTGAGTGACGCTTTTTCTCCTTAGCTAGCTGAGAGACCGAAAGCAAAAACAAAAACATTTATCACCCTTGGAGAATATATCAATAAAAAAGCACTTGCATCGAGGAGGTTCCAAGTTACAAAAAAATATACTATTTTGCTAATTTCCTCAGCAGCATGTAAGATTAAAGACAGCCTTTTTTCTTTTCAACTCATTACTTCCACATTCAAGCACTCATTCTTTCTTTTTGGGATTCTCTATGTTCTGTCTCAGGACATGCCAAAGATTTACCAACACCCCAGGAGGAAGGCTTCTGCTTCTTCAGCAATAGAGCATGGACTGCGGAGTAAATGTCTCCAGGACCTCAGCACACTGCATCTTTTTTACTTTCCTACCTCAGACACCATCCCTATTTTTATTGTGTCTCACCTGAAGAAAGTGCCAAGTAATAAAGCCCAATATCACTGAAACAGCAGCTCTAATGCCTTATTAAAACCTGAGAGTTCCCATGCTTTGTGCCGAAGAGAAGGTGAAAAGTGTAAAGCCCTACAGCTTTCTGGACATCACACAAAGATCCTGACAGCGAGTCATAGAAACCCATATGGAAAAGAACATTTTGATATTGAAAAGGTGCAAGGCATAAAACACCTCAGGATGCACTTACTGTGAATTTTGTCACTTTGCCACATATCTGAGTCATACCTTCTTCCCCAGCTCAAAAAAAGGACTCTGAAACAAGTCCCATTTGTTACATTCAATCAACTACTCCAGAGCATTTTGACACCATCAGCTTTGAGAATCTACATTTAATGATATGACTGAATTAGAGAATGGCACAGCATTGTTCTCTGCTAAGACAAGAATATTTTCTCCATTGCATGATCAACTGAGTAAATATTGCAAAACAGTCACCGTGAATGAATTTGCAGCAGGAAGGAAACATCATTCATGATTTAGAAAAAGCCCAAGGAATTCAGAACTTGCTCAAGAACATACAACTGAAATTAATATTGCAGGAAGAGGATATGTAATTAAGAAATCCCAGAGAAAGAACGTATCATTTTCTTTCATCACTTAGCCCACCACACACTTAACCTTGGACCTCTCGATCCTGCTGCTTCCTGTTGCAGAATTGAGAATAAGGATGGCTGACAGCTCCCTGAGCTCTCCATCCCTTGCTGTGGAACTTGCATTGTGCAAGTTCACTTGAGTTGTGAACAATATTTTTAAAAATCTATTTGTTTAGGTGAAGTTTCATCATGCTTGAAGATGGAGGCACAAGTTGTAGTTACAATGAATAATGAATGCTGAACAGCTGTCCAAACCAGCTTACATCAAAATGTTGGATCTTGCTGTTCTTCAGGTTTAATACAGCAGTTTCCAGGATTTTGGTTTTATGGTCATGTAGTTTCTTGAATCAACACACTGTACATCTAGCCCATCACTTGCTGCCTACATTTTATTTAATATTTTATTGTTCTACCTGGAAAATCTAACTTCTTCAGCTAAAAGCAAAAGTTGGTAGTGTGTAATCTTTTGTGTCATCATAGAAAAAACTCTGACCAGCTAAGCACAAAAAGGTCCTTTGTAATTATCTTGTCCAGTGAGTACCATGGTGCATCCAGGCTTTGTAAACTTGTTATAAGAATTAATTCCAGCATTGCCTTGAGAAACAAATTAATTATATGGCCAAAATGTCTCCAGCAGGGCAGTGCCACCATCAGGAGAACAAAAAGTGGTAGATTACTTTAATAAAACAGAACAAAAAAACCCTATTTCAGACTTATTTGAATATGGTCTAAAGGTGAACAATTTCTAATTCATAAAAAGGACAAAGAAAAGCAAGGCCATGTACATACTCTAAGTTAAGAGTTTTAGCGTTGTTTCTATATCTGTATAAATAGCTTCTAAAATTGTTTTCTTTTGCAAAATCCCACTAAAAATACCATATGTGATGATTTAGAAGAGATGAATACGGAATTATTTCTTTAAGACAAACTACAGATGGCTGTATCTATCATTTCCCATGGTGAACGGACTTTGAATGTGTAACATGGATGTCTTAGCTGTTAAAAAAAATTGAAATCAAAGCCAAGAAAACCTCTGCTTGTAAGTAGCTGTTATTTTCTGTAGTTTCTGTAGCTTTTTGAACAATGGCTTTAGCCTGATGTACCATTATCCACCAGCTATGAAAGCTTAAAACATTGTAAAGTGTCCTTGTACTTTAGGTGTGAAAAGAACAGGATGCTCAAAAAGCTAAGTAAATTTCTAAAACACCACTATAAAGATTTAGCAGTGGTAAAGATGGCTGTAAATACCTAAAGAAATACAGAGTCCATTTATATCCTGCAGTACTAGTCTTGTGCCAATTTGTTTACTTTGAGAAAATAAGACCGAACATAAATTACACATCAGCACCTTGGTTTTACCAGTTTTGTATTTCAGTTGTATCTTGTCCCAAACTTTTGGAAATATTAATGGTATCTACTGTAAATACTGTAATTTATAGGGGCAGTATACAGAAGAAATCGCTCTCAGTCAATCAAAAAAATTCTGGTATTACTCAGTTTCTTATAAGGGGGCCATGATTCATGTAAATCATGTAACCATGATTTAGTAGTTTACAATAAGCACACACCATACAGATCTAAGAAATAGATTATGAATTGTATCTATATTTACAATATTACTCAAAGCACTCAGTACTCAAAGCTATAATTAAATCTTAGTAACACGGCCAGATCTCCTGACGATGGACTTTTAAAAAAAAGGAACAATATCATTCCTGAAACAAGGTAAATTTGGTGTTGCAGCTTACTTTTCTTCCAGTTGTATATGAAAAAAGGATTGGAAGAAATATTTTCCTAAATATACAATACACATTTTAAAGAAATACTGTGCTCAGATACACATAGCAACATATGACTTTATGGAAAAAAAACATTTGCGTTGCATAGATATGTGCTATTTACCTGGCTAATACAGTAAATATTTAGGCAGCTAGGAAAAAAATTATTTCTCTCCTGTTCTTATTAAATAAGAAGCCTGAAAATGACAGAAATACAAAACATATCATCAGCTTTCAGTTCAAATCTCAGGGTGATTACAATCTATTTTTATAGTGGCTTAAAACTTAATTCTTGTGTATATCACAAATTTCAGATGAAGCCCAGTGAGAGACTAGAGGAAGGCTAGAAACAAAATACAGTCCTCATCTTGAGTATTTCAAGTTTAAAATTATTGGTTTTGTTTCTCATTTGATCTTTTGACAAACTGGGTGATCTGACTAATTAAAGGGAATGAGATACCTTGACACAGTTATTGAGTTTCGTCTCAAAGGATGATTTTGCTGGTTATGATGCAATTTATAGTCCAATATATTAAAATATCAAAACTGCTTCATCTTACAGTGGGAGCTGCTGCAGCACAAATCCTGTTGAGTTGGATTACCTGCCCTGATTGCCTAAACTAGCTCTGGCCAAGCACAGGCACAGGAAGAAATTGATGCAGGTACCCCAAAAAGATCCCGTGAGAGAAAAATATGTAAAACCTTAATTAAACAATTTTATTCCAAGTGAAAGTTGAACCTTAATATAATCTAGCTCTGAAAATTTCACATGAACTGTGATTGGTTTTGTTCCCTTCTCCCTTTTGTTTTGTTTTTTTTTTATTTAAGCTAGCCACAAAGGGTTAGATCCCCAAAAGACTTTTGTCTAAAAAAATTATTCAGCCATCCAATCCTCTTGCCTTTTTACTAGAAAAAAAATGGCCCCTTCCAGAGACTATAAATTATTTCTGACCTAACAAGATATCTCACTGTACCTCAAAGCACTTCTCTCATAAACAACATGGGATTAAATGCTTCTTTTGTTCTATCTTGGGCTGTTCAGAAACATAAGGGAACATAAACTTTCCCTCTGCTGAATTCCACAGCACTGTTGAATTTTTGAGGATTTGTGTCAATGCAACAATTTAAGGACACAGATGCAGGAAAAAACCCTGGAGACCGCTCCAGCTTCGGGGTTCTCAAAGCTCTAAAGTCACATGAACTCACCTAAAAATGAGATATCCTGATGCCAATGTCAGCCTCTAACTGATTTGGCATTCCTTGCCCTCAGATGAGGTTAGGGCAGCTCCAAATCCTGCTGAAGGGCTTCTATGGAGCAGCGTCTGTTCTCAGGCAGGTACCTGGGAACAGTCCCCACATCCTGGTGGTCCTGACCAGACTCAGCAGCATGCTAATGGCTAAAAAAGTGCTGCTGGTGCCACATGATGCACTCCCAGGGAGCAGAAAGAGGTTGTAAATTAATGTTTTAGCTCAGTATTAATACATTAATGACCAACTAGTAGCAAGCTGCTTTCCTGAGAGTCCAACTTGAATGGGAAACATCCCTCCAGTCAAGTGTACACAGAATCTAACAGCTTCGTTTTGCTGGAAAGGAAGTCTCAGCACTGCAAATATCTATGGATTTGCTAGAGGAAGTAATTTCTTTTTTAAATCTGAGAATATTCTAGGCAAAAAATATTTCCTTTAAATGAAATTTAAAATGTCATTTCTTTTCCTGACAGCTTTCTCTGCTAATTTTAGCTCTTTCCAGCAATTTGAGCTCAGAACATGGGGGTATGGTTTGCTTCTAAGAGCAAAGATGCTTCCCTCTGCAGGTGAGTTTTCAAGTTCTTGCAGCTTTATTTTAAACAAATTTTTAGGTTCCTAGATAGATATTAATGTTGTGAGAATGCTCTTTCTGTTACAGAGAGAGAATTGCAAATATGGCTGCATATAAATTACAACAGCAGGTGACAGATTTCACAAGTGGGCCGTAACCAAAATGTTAAATTTGTTGTTTTCATATTCCAAGAATAATATAAACAATTTTGTTCTTCAGAAATTGTGATTATTTGATCTGTCACGTCCAATAAACTTAAGGGAAATACCATGAAAATTGTAGTTGCCTGTGTGTTAATTCCCAGGGATCAAACCAGGAGACACATTCAGATTAGGCTCAGGCTGTAGAAAGGTGACTAAAATAATTCACAGTTTGCAAACTGGTTAATAAACATTTCAGTTAAATCCATAACACTGATACATCGATTAATCAAAGTAAAAAAAACTTACAGATGCCTTCCAAAACAGTAATTAAAACTTTTTCCTTTTTTTTTTTGTTTTGTTGTTTTTCTAAGCAGATTTCATTTTGATGGAGCCTTTAGCAATAAACCTCATGAAAAGCAAACACATGTGACTATAATAGCATACAGAAAGGGTAATAACATGCTCATGAAAAGTAATGTGGTATGAATGCTTCAGATTAGATTAATTAACGAAATGTCTATATAACCTGGAATTTTGATAGATTAAAATTCCAGTTTGAGAAAAGAATATATGTCTGGAAGCCATCCCAAGGAGGACAGCAAATATGATGTTGTAGAAGAAATCAAAAAGCCTACAGAGACTAAAAACACTTATAATAAAACATCAGTTATCCCATGATTAAGGTAATTAGGTTAAATGGACCAGAGAGAGATGCTGATACTGAAATTTAAACTTGCATTTTATGTGAGTTCAAGGAACAGCCAAATAGAGTCACAGGAAGAAAAGTTTCTGGCTAAGGCTCCAGACTTTGTTAAAAATGGTGTGGAGAAAAGGTACCGTTCTGCAGAAATTAAGCATCCTCCAATTCAGCTTCTTCATGGGTGTAACAACTTCCCAAAATAAGGTTAAAAATATATTTTCTTCTCCGAAGGAAAGCTACATGAAAACATTTGTTGGAAATAAACCCAGGGATCAAATCTTTGCAAGGTGGTGGATACAGCTGAAAGGTCCTGTTCTGGAAGTTTGGAATAAATGCACATGGGTAAGACTTGAGAAAGGTCAAAATAACCCCAGGAGGATTCTTTTTTTCATGTACCTGAAAGCCCTTACCTCTTACTTCACTGATGATTTGACCTATATGGAAGTTCATTCTGCAGAGCAGACTAAGTGCAAATCTAATTGCTAAAGGATTAACAAGAAAAATACAGAAATCTCAAGAAATACGCAATTAATAAGAATTTAAAGACACATTTCTCTGTTTTCTGAGGAAGCAGTAAGCCGGAACTAGGTGCAGAGCATAAAGTTAAAAAAGATTGCATCATTATTTTTTTTTAAACTCTGACATCATTTGAACTGATTCACAGAATGTTAACTCTTCCATAAATCTCCATTCCTTGCTATATAGTTCCAAAATGTATTTTTATATATCCACTAGTAAGTTAAGCTGTTGTTAAATTATGAAAGACCCTACTAACACTGAAAATAGGTAAAAATCTTTAGGTAAATCAAGTGGCCTAAGCAATGAGATGCTCTGGCTTATCATTTCAGCTGCAAAACACATGTATCTTGGAGTCAGATTATTTCAATTAACACAACTGAAAGCTCAAAATTTTCTGTTCTGAAAAAAAGATCTTGAAACTTTGAATTAACAGCCTGCAAAGCTTGGCAATTCCACCAATCCTGAACCAGAGGTCCATTAATTTAGTGAACAATGTTATCTCTCCACCCTTACACACTGAAAAACCTAGCTCATTAGAGAAGCCTTTATTCAGGAAGAAAAAACCTGGCAAGAAAAGGCAAATAGTGCATCCCTAGCAGAAATGTGGAACAGTTGAGAACTAACACCAATCCAAGCATAAAATATCCACACAATGGCAAACATTTTTCCCTTTCAATTTTCATCCCCATTTGCAGGTCAGGAATCAGAGAGAGGGAGCCAGTCCCAGCACAGTACCACAAACAAAACCTGTCCCATAAATCAAAACTCTTCTCCTAAGCAGGGACAAAAAGCTTAATCCACATTCCCTGTGTCAGTGCTGCCCACAGATTACTGATGGCTTCTGGTTGCACCATGGAAATCTATCCCAATAATCACCAGGAAAAGAGCCATTTCAGAGGAGCCACACATCTCAGATGCCCCTGGGATCCCTGCATCTTCTCCCTCCTTTCTCTGAGTAGGGAGAGAAGGAAAGGGAATAGTAGGCTTTTTCACTTCTACTTCTTAGTTTCAATTTATTGTTAGGATTATCACAAAAAAATTATTTTAGTTTATGACAAACCTGTCTTAAAATGCAGAACTATGTCCTACTTTAGAATCAAAAGAATAACATACAGTATTATAGTGAAAACAGGAGCTCAAAACCCACACAGAGCTCCCTTTAACAGAAACAACTGCTTTTAGAACTTTCAAATGCTTCCTTTCACTGGGAGATAGGAGCTCATTTTGAAATCTAAGTTAGTGCCAGACACGTCACCTTTTACAATGTGCATCCCACCCCAAACCTTTGAGTGCTGGAAAGCAGCATGGGACACACAGAGGAGCCCCTCTGGTATAAATCAGACATTTCCCTTCTCTGTAGGGAAACAAACACAAAGCCATTATTCTCCTGAAGCTGCCTAGAGTGTTCAGGGCTGCATAAGCAAGCTCTGTACAATTCCTTTGGAAGATGGAATAATTTCCTTTAGCACTGATTGAAAGTGAACCAGTTCACTCTGGACAGATATGAATGGGGACCAGGGATTAAATCTGTTTTGCCAAGCTTTTCTTCTACTAATCACCAGAAACGGCTTGTTAAAAAACCCTAATGACATCTCAAAATCTGTGAATTGCTAATCATTGATTTAAAGGTGTTTCATTTACTGCTTTCAAACACAGGTTCATGAATGGTTGCATGAGGAATGAAGGTGTAACCACACTGCAAAATTTCCACAGTTCCTTTCACTTGGATCTTCACTACTTACACCAAACGTAAATTCACTTCATAAAAGGTGAGAAATTAATACAAAACAATTTTGATCTTGCAACTAGTTTCCCAGCTTTGAAATAAATAAATGGAAATTTCCATCCAGCTTGCACCATGTTTGGAGGAGACATTTATGTAGTAATTAGAAATTTGACAGAATATGGAGGCAAAATGAATAGGAAAAACTCAGAAATAAATGAATGTTTAAAAAAAAACAAGGACTGACAGCAAAATGATGGGAAGGCATTTAGTCCATCTTAGTTTTGAAAACTTAGCCCAATCTGAAAAGTGACAGAATAGTGAAGCACTGGCCTCAGGGATCAGAATGTTTCAGAGATTAAGTTGTTTCCTCTGCAACAGATTTCAACTCTGAGTTTTCAGTGTGGGCCAAAGAGTGCTGGCACTCGATCACCAAAGCCCTGCTTGCTGCAGAGCGTGGGGTGCTCAGCACCAATCCCCCTTCCTACTGTGCCCACTTGCTACAGCTCCCACTGGAATGGAGCAAGTGCTCTGTACTGGGGAGTGTTAGCAAATACCAGGAATTTATTGTCCTTTTTGACCTAACCAGCTCTGCTTTCTACAAATATTTATCACAAATCAATAGCAGAGCACACTTGCATACTCTCATTTCAATTTCTTCAAGTTCATTCTTGAAATAGTGATTTAATCAAAAGAATAATTTTAAGAAACCTCTAAAGGCAAGAAATTTTTGAACTTCACTGTACTGTATGAGTAAGATTAATTTCCTACTATTGATCTTCTAAGAACTCTTTTAATAATGCTACAAATTATATGCTAATAGAAAGTTCAAATGTCCATTATATGTCTGGAAGAATTGTGATAATAAAGATGAGGCTATGAGGAATATGGTTTAAAAACACTTAAATAGAAGCCTGGTCATTTCCATTTTTGAGAGGTGTGGTCTTTTCCCCTAAGCTTTAGCAAGAGAGCAAAGAAAAACGAAAGGAAAATCCAATGACAGCAATTAAATAATTCTAGAAATAATAATAAAAAGAAAGGTTTTCTGAGAGATCTTACCACAAATTTTGGGAAAAGTCACTGTTACATTCATATCCTCCTGGTAATTCTCTCTAAAGACAAACAGCATGAAAGTCATCTTCCTTTTTTAGCTCTGGTACTGTACAAGCACATTACATCCAGACAAAAGCATACAATTCACTCTATTTGAGCTACTTATTCATGAGCACACTCAGCCAGATGAGAAAAAAATTCATATTTGAATGTAGGCAGCAAAGTTTAAGTACTTTCTTGAGGGACAGGGAAAGGTGAAGAAGAGGGAAGAGTAAGATAAATTGGAGAACTTCATAATAAATTTTAAAGGCACTACATTTTAATCCTTGAAACCGCAGTTTCTCAGATTTCACTGAAATTCCTGGCCAAACCCTGTTGTCACTTCCAGTACTTGGTAGTACTTAGACTTGAGCTCTAAATAATTAAATACTTGAGATTGTGCATGAGAAATTAGTTTTACCTATATTTTCTACTAGCTTTTCAATGCGAATAACGGTATTTGATTTTTTTTTTTTGAGCATCATTATGCAGGTGGTCAGGAAGAATTTAAGTAAGATACCTACAAAAGAATGAAAAATTATCTTCAATCTGCCAGAGAGGGGAAATTGGAATTGTTGCAGCTTAAAATTTTATGCAGGTTTTATTAGACTCCATAGAAGCTTCTCAATAAAAGATTGCTTTCCATCTATAATGTCTGGAGACACAATCCAGAAGGTGAAGCTATCACTCAGCTCTTATTGGCATTTTACATATTTAGGCTGTCTTTTGCTGTTTAGTTACAGAGTCAGATAGGAGTGAGTGCATAAATGAGCAGTTTTGGAAAGTAAAGCTGTATTCTCTCCATAGTCCCCCAAGGGCATGTTGTGTTAGGAGAATTCTGAAAAAGACAACCGTGGTCAGTCTCCATTTGCTTCATAGTATCTGAGCCACATGGAGTGAAAAATCTCTCCCCAATCAGACAGCAATTGAAAGGTAATTTCTAATAACATGTTATTATAACCTCCTTCAAACACCAGATGAAACATTGATTTTATTGCTGATCATATCCCCAGTGATACCACACTTCCCATGAAAAGAAACTTAAATGTGGGTAAGACCACTGAGAAGCATGCACTGCCTTTAAAATCCTTGCAGTACCCTTTAATTTCTAGTCAATTTCCAAGACTGAAATTGCATCATACCTTTTCCAGCTTCAGTTCAATTATTACAATTTATGAATACAAAAGGAAGAATGTTTATTTCAATTTTTACTCTACAATCTCAAGTATCCTTTTAACAAAATCAGCTAGTTCATTAAATCTTTATTCCTTTGGCTCTTCCATCAGTCGAGCCCAAAATGTTTTTAGTCTTCCCCTAAAACACTTAAGATCTGGATATCTTTTGGCAGTGAACATTTACTGCTTTACAGATGGACAATGGCTAATGCAAGCATGGTGTAAATGCCTTATTACTCATGGATATGAGCTTAGCTTTTTAATTGGTGTACCTCTCTTCTCCCATCTGCCTGCCTTTGCTTTTTCCACACAGATAGAAAAATAGTACTTATTTAATTACATCTTTTATTGTTTTACTGACATTTTCCAATGACATCCTCTAAAAATAGGAACAATCTTAATAACACTCACCACTGGCTTTTGGACACCTCATTTACTCAGAGCCTAATTTGCTGCAGTTTGTTGAAGCCCATGGAAATAAGATGTTTTGTTAAAGTTAATCAAGTGCCCATCTGCTTTCTGCTTCAAGAATAATTAATTCTTAACTAAATAAATTTCTTGTTTATTTCTTAAACCTTCAGATTAATGTATTAATTGCATAATTGCTGAACTTCTACAGGGCTTAATTCTGCGAGAGAAATGAGACAATGACTAAGGATAAGATTATATATTTCAAAGATTTTTCAGGCCTCCTGCAGGGACCTGTATAAAGTGACATGTTCAATTTTAACAAATTAATTAATTTAGATGGCTTAGCAGATTTCTGGTCTGATGTTCTTTTCTAATTTAGCTGACACGTCCCAATGGTCAGTAGGTCCTGTATTTCAGAATTCAAAGAGGTAGGACAAGCTCCCTCCTGTTACCAGAGATCTCTTCTATGGACCTGATCTCACATCTACTGATTTCCATGAAAACACCAGGAAAAAGACAAAACTGGCTCAAAGCAAACACAGTACAAGAGAAAATGTTCTGACATTTAGTAGTGTCTCAAGCCATTTCCATGTAAAAGCAGTATCCTCAATATATTATCTGTGCATTATTAAAGAACTTTCCTTAAAATCATTGGCTTTTTCTAAGATTTCAGTGAATAATTGTAGAGGCTGGTTACTTTGATTTGGAAATAAATTCTTTATCTCTTCCTGTCAAAGGTTGGGTTTTGCAAGATATTGATAAAATTCAACTTTGTTCACGCTGTTTAAAAAAAAATAATAGGGCCCATAAATTTTATAATCAGAGCTTTATGTAATTAAAATAAATAGATGCATGAAACTATTAATAAATACATCTAATGTATTAATATCCAAAAACTATTCAAAGGAAAACACATTTCTCAGTGGCCATGCATAAGAACAGATTAGATTTGATTTAAGTTGAACCATTTTTTAAATTTTAATGTTTAATGCATGAGACATGTAAACAGTACATTTTGATATTTCACTTTTTCCCTCCTTACACCTGAAGGTACAAATAGGATGTTATTCTTAGAAATAGAATAAAAATCTGGAGAAACCACTGAGGTTTCCAATAGTTCAGGTAGTCATAGCAAAAAGAGGCAAATGACAGATAAAAGAGGAAGAGTTGGAAACATCAGAATAGGTTTAAACTTCTTCCTTTTCCTCTATTTTTTTTCTCCTTAGTCCCAGCTCTGAGACTTCATGATTAGAAAATTCAGGCTGTGGCACCATTCACTAGCTAGGTACAACATTTACATTTAATTTTCTCTTATCAGAATCAGACTGAATAATTACTTCTGTGAGTCTGGTTCTGGTTGCAAGAGCTTGGTCTCACTGGTTCATGCAACTGCCTGTGCACTGGGATCCTGTGGAGAGGTTTTACAAAGCCTTTCCTATGTGATTTAGAAGCCCCAGGTTGTGAATTGAGAATTTAATTTTAACTAGTATTCACGTAAATGTTTTTCTTCCTGGAAATGAAACACTGAAAGGAAGAATAAAAGGGCTTGGGGGTTTTCATTCAATCATCACTCAGTTCATGAGTATTGATATCATGGACTGAAATGGTCCATCTTCTCTTTGGAGTAGAATTCTAAACATCCCTAATAAGCAGCTTTATAATTTCTTATTCAAGATAGTATTCTACAAGGGCTTAACTACATGCTGTACTTTGTAAGATAAAGAGGCTCCAGTAAAGTCACTGATTAGCAGAGAGCTAAAGTCTGAGAGAAAATCCTGACATGGAAGAAAATGAACATTAGGCTGATACCAAGACTCTTTTGTCAGAATCCCCAGCCTCAATGTATATGTTTATATAATACTTTCAAATTAAATATTCAGTATCTGACCTGAGATGTGCATATGAATGCTGGAAATCCATCAAACATCACCCTGCATGTCCTGAAAGCCCATGCCTTAAAAATAGTTGGAGAATGAACTTCAAGCAAAAGGGTATTTACAGCTCTGTAACTCCAGTGATATTCTGCAAAGGTGTAAATATCTGCAAACAATAACAAATGGTTTGTACTGCCAGTAGCTGGAAGAACATAAAGAAAGGAACTATACAAACCATTCCTCTGTAGCACTCCACCAAGAACAGAAAAAGTTACTGAGAAGAGTAGAAAAATGTTTAGAGAGTTTCTCACATTCAATTGCCTTCAGAAATGAGTCGTGAACATTTCTGCAGACATTTGTGACATGTCCTACTTGTTTGCCAGTGAAAGAACTCATCAATACTAAATATAACTCAGCACAATGACACCCATTTTAGCTAATTTGGAAAGCAGTCCTAGTCTGCATTTATACGCATAGCTTTGAAAGAAATTCCTATAAAAAAGCTTCCTTTATATAATAAATAGTGGAAAATATATATACTATGCACCCATCTATAGCATAAATGTAGATAACCTGGAGGGATTTTTAAATAAGCATTTTTGAAATTTAACAGTGTCTGATTTGCAAAGCCATATTAAAAGGTCAGAAATAATGAGTGTCTTACAGTAAAATCATGCAGATTACGTGACACAGTCAGTCATGTTACAAGTTTTAATGGCAGCTGACCATTGTTACTCAACAGAAACAGCAATGTATTCACATACACCTTATTGTCAGACAAAATGTGTTGCTAGGTTCTACAGCAGCTCAAAGAATAAACAAAGCAAAAAAAAAAAAAAATAAGCAGATACCTGGCTTCGAAAGAATGGCTCTGTGGGATACAAACAAGTAAAACACGGAGGTGAAATGAATTGGAACTGAATCTATTTGCATTGCGGATTGAACACGATGTGCTCACAGTGGGAAGCCAAGCAACACTTCACTGAACAATGGCAAAATAAGTTAAATACCCCAGCAATGATTTT
The DNA here is from genome assembly GCA_026261815.1 of Monarcha castaneiventris obscurior. Taxonomy (NCBI): domain Eukaryota; kingdom Metazoa; phylum Chordata; class Aves; order Passeriformes; family Monarchidae; genus Monarcha; species Monarcha castaneiventris. Next base: position 25,675,656 of record JAMPIT010000886.1, on the reverse strand, counting down.
GTTTGAGAAACAAGCTTTCATCCTTGTCAACGCTTCAGCTATACCTTTCCCCCCAAAACTTATAAAACAAGAAAATCCTAGTTTACATCTCTATTTTCAAGTCATGCCACAGTTTTAAGTATGCTCAAGTGCTATAGCAAAGTTGAGAGGTCTTATGGTTTTTTCAATTATGGATTTCCTTTGAAATATTTTGAACAGACCCAGTATTGTGCTCTCACCTTCTCTAATAAATTTCTTCTTTTCAAAGTCTATACACATGGAGAATCAATTCACACTTTTGAACAAAGAAACACTTAACGAGAAGTCTAAAAAGGTTCAGTTTGTTTAAATGCCATGTCATTTTCACAGACTTAGAAAAATGGAAAAATAATATTTTATCTTAAAAATGAATAGTATTTTATAAATAACATAACACACTGGAAAAAGAATAAAAATTCCTATTTGTTCGGCAAATATCATGACATATTTTATTTAAGGTGGATCTTCTGTTCTGGTCTCTTCCTTCTGCATTACTCCTGACATAAAATGTACTCATCTTACTGGTGATCAGAATTTTAAGCCCATCTGGGAGGCTGAAATTTTTGAAAATTTAACACCGAGTTCAACACGTGCACACAAAATGTGAATTTCACCGTTCCTCAAAAGATATATGGAGGACATTTTTCATCTTTCACCCTGAATGAGATCTATGTAGAACTTAAATGCTGTATGACTTTACTTCTGTAAGAGATAAATTTCCCTGAAGGAAAGATCTGTTGATTAAGGATGCCATTTGTTTACAGGCTTATCAGGAAAAAACTAAATCCGGAGAAACCAACTGTCCCCTGATATTTTGAGTATTTCACATGTTTGACATCATTCCTGGTACAGCACCACCTACCTCATTTGGCATCCATAAATGTGAGAAAATGTACAAAAAGAATCATCCTAATTTGGATGACAAACAAACACGAAGGAATAAAATCCAGAGCCCTTTATCAGAGTCTTCCGATGGACTAACTATACAACTAATATCTCAAGAATGGAGCACACATTCCATACCAGGGGAAAAAACTTTCTGGGAAATCCAATGAGTCTGTGAGCCCAGGATTTTCATGGGAGTGGGCTGTGCCAAATCACCTCAGCTGTACACAGTGTTAGTAATTCCAAATTTCAGTGTCACACATAAAAAAAAAAACCAAAAAAAACCCCAAAAAACAGAGTTTTCATAGACATTTACAGATCCAAAAATCAAACCAGAAAAACAATGGATTTCACATGAAACTGTCATGGGAGAATGATGAAGTCTTAATGGACAAATAAAAGAAATTTAATTAATTCAAATGCTATTACGGTGTGTGCTCAGCTAAGGAAGTATTTGAAATTTTATGAGCTCTTAAATGTAACAGTTTTACTGTAATGCCCAGAAGAAGTTGTCCCTCGCCCTCTGAAAATTAAATACGTTGTAAGGAAGGACAAAGTTTCTCGTGAGGCCAGTCCAAATATGGGAACTGACCTGCTTAGGAAATTAAGATTTCCCTGCCTCAGGTGTAATGCAAACTCACTGATCACAAGCTCCTTAGCACATATATCAAAGTAAAGGCCTTATGAACAAAAATCAATCACTAAAAGACGTAACTTCAAAACAAAGATACTCCACTTGATTTGCTGCTTCCTCTTAGAGGAAAGGATCGAAGCATTATGACAACCATAAAATAACATAACACACCCTGAAAGCTGCTCAGGTGCCCTGCTGGGAGCTGACATACACACATTTCCTGTTCCATACACCCACAATACAGCACTGAACAACCCACATGACTAATTAAAATGACATGATTGTGTGTTACAATTTCACAATTACAGGTGAGTAGGAAAACATTACATTTGCTCCTGCTTCCTCACTGGATGGTGTATGTCCAACTCAGCACATCTTGTGCAGTTCACTATTCACCTTGCAATGCATTATTCCCTTCCTGCAAAAGGACTACACTTTCATGAGTGTTTACTTTAAAATTCCGACATTCAGCTGAGAATGAAGTGGCTCGTGGAGAGCCTGGAGAGGCTATTCACTCTGTGCTGACATCAGATTTTACAGAAGAATAACAGTAAGTATGTACTTTCTTCTCCCACCTCTCTGTGTGTGAGTAGCAGGCTGTGTGAAAAAGAGGAGAGAAAGTGGCTCCAGGCAAGGCTGACCCTCTCCTGCCTGACACTGACACGTGCAGGCACAGTGGTCACATGCAGGAGAGCTGCTGCTCTCCACTGCTCCACAGAAATGGCAGAAAATGACTTAACTGAAGAACTCCAAACCCAGATGTAACCTGCTATGCTCCTGCACAGAGCTTACAGGAAACCCACCACCGCCAATAACCTGGGATTTTATCCAGTTGTGTGTTCAAAGGACAGTTTTGAAGGAATTTGTCAAATTATTTACATAAAGACAGCTAAACTGCCTTTTTAAAATAGTTCAAAATTGACCTTTTCTAACAACGCTTCATGATTTTGCAATATTGACTTCTCATGCTGCAGTATATTCCAGAAGATTGGTTGGCCATAACCAAACGTGGTATATTTAAAGTATTACTGAGTGTGAGGGATAGGATGGGCACGCTCTTTAGAGCTGCTGAAACATGAATCCAAGGTCAAATGTTGACATGTAAGTTTTGACCAAGGAGTAGAAATGCTGGCGGAAAATGCGTTATTTTCAGCAGTGGCACAACAGTTGAATCCATGTTGTCATCTTTTTTTTTAATTGTTGAGTGAATCGTAATGCAGAATTTCCTAGTCCATCATCATTAAGTTTCCATTTGCACTGCATTCTACCCAATGTGTCTAGCTCTTTTTAATGCACCTCTACATTGGGCTGAAACAAAGTTTCACAGGAGTGTCCAATTTCTTTCAATTATCTGCAGTACGATGCCAGATTTGTTATGTGCCACCTCATTTCATTTACTGGTATTTACTGTCCTCCAGCTGTCAGCATCAATGTTTATTTTCTACCTGCTTGCTGCCAAGCTGCATTTCTAGAGTTGTTATGCATCTACATTTCACCCATACTGCTCTTTTCATCATTATTTGTAGCACCATCTCTAAACATGAAATCCAACCTTCAAATGTCAGGCAGTTATCCACAAAAGGCTACCAAAAATCACTAAATGCAGGGTTCTCCACTCATCTCTTCAAACAGATTTGATTTAGTTTGATGTGTCATGAAAATAATATCCAAGTACACACTGAAATTAACACGCAAAAGAAAATATTTACTCTGTTCCCTCAACCAGGCTACAGCAGTAAACATGATTGTCACCAACATTATGTTGTTTTGTCCCTTTCTTTCCTTAAAGAGAGTTGAGCTTGTAGTATTCCCAAAATAAACAGTCATTCAACAACCTACAGCCATAATATTTACTTATTTAATGCTTTAAAACATCAGCATGCCATGCTTAGAATACTGAAAGCAATTCAGATCATTAAACAATAACAAATCACCACTGCCTTCAAGCAAAAATAAAAATCAGTTAACACAAACAAAATTTCCATGTATTCTATTGCAAATTGCACTCAGACACAGAGGTGAGAGAGCCTCATAGAGCTCAAATTTTGACTCCTACCTGTTTCACTGAGGTTTGAAATTTATCATAGACTAATTAAAGCAATCAAAGTAACCCAGACCTCGAGTCTAATTCAAAAACAGACACATCTACTCTACAATGCACTGTTGCACTGGTGCATTGCACAGTTGTGAGACTGGGGGCACTGGTGATCAACAAACACACCAGGATAAATTTACAGGTAGCATTTATTACAGGAACTGGCAGGATGGAAAAAAGCAGACAAAATTCTGGACAAACAATGCCTCTCTCATGTGAAATCAACTCAAATGATCTTTCACAACTGAAGGAAATATTTTTCTTTCCTTAATACTTGTCAACCGCTATTAAGACATTATTTCCATCAGCAGTGCTTGAATTGCTTGTGTCTGACACATTAATTTATCTGTAAAGGTCAGAGCAACACCAGGCCCAGAGCAGGCCTGGCTAGCAAGGGGGATTTCTTGTACTCAGGAGCATGAAAACCACAAGCAGACTATTTTATTTTGGAGTGTGTGAGAACAGCAGCTTCTGCACAAGTTTTGGGAACAGAATGCCTTATCAACATTGGCAGACACAATTATTCATTAACTTTAATTCATATTTAAAGAGATTGTGTCTATTTGAACCCACGGTCTGTCAAGTGCATTGCTTCAGGAGTCTGCTATCCATGCACCTTGTGAATAGCTATGAGAACTGATGTAATAAAGAAAGAATTTTAAAAAAAAAGACTAAAAAAATACAAGATGAAAATACAGGTCAAAGACCCAAGAAATTTACTCAGTGCAATTCTTTAAAATCTTCTTATATTAGAAGCATCATCTCTCTGTTTTGATATCATATACCTTTTATCACTAATATTACAAATTCCGTAACTCTGGAGAAAGGAAATATATATTTGAGTCAAAGCTGAAATTAAATTACTTCTACTCGATTTTTTTCCCTACTTTCAGATCTTCCTTATTATCCCTATAGTAAACATTTCTCCAAAATACAAGATTGTTAGTTTGGTTGAGATATCCAGTATGATAAGAAGCTTTTTATGACACAATATTTAAATAACAATAATCTGATATTGCAGGAGATCTAAACTGTCTCTGTCTAGTTTGAAGGTGATCCTGTTAGACTAATTTCATCTTGAAAAAGCAGTGACATTGTTATGACAAAGCTTGAGATCAACAGCTTAGTGCAGCCAATAGCCACATGAAGGTCCAACATAGGGAAAATACAGTCCAATATAGGGAAAGATGTGCTTCTGACATTCCTGAAAACACTGTGGATGGTTTACTGATTATGCATCTGGAAGACTGCTCCTGTGAAGGAATAACAGCCCCAGGTTCTACAGAAATTAATGTTTTAAAGCCTTTATAAGTCAATTTATAAATTAAGCAACAGAAACATAGTGAGAAGTTTATTATATTAATCATAACAAATGCACTTATTTCTACTGTTAAGGAATATAATAGGGTTTTTTGAGTACTTTTATAATTTCACCATTTCTCCCCCCAAGGGCACCTGTTAATGTTGTAATTGTCTAATTTGAGAAGTTATATTGATTAACAGCTGCTGTCTCACTTTTGTAAAAAGACAACAAGTTTGCCTGATCCAGCAGTGAATGGGAGTGATGCTTTTATACACAACACACATGGCTTCAATCCTGCAACACCCCTGTCAGTGTGGTGGCATCACTCACTTCAAACTTAAAAAAATCATGTGTGGTGGCATCACTCACTTCAAACTTAAAAAAATCATATGAGCAAAGGTTAAATATTACATTATATTAGTTTAGAGCACACAGTTTTTAGCATCTTTGAGACAACATTTAATCCTAGGTTCTAAGTCTGACCTTCACCCCAAATATTTGGGAACAATGGGTCCCACAGAGCACTGCAAGGTGCCGTCACTTCCCAACACTGGATGACAGTAAATTTTCTCCATTGCACTCTTTCACAGGCTGTAAAATGGGGATGGTGCTTATACAGAACTTAAATTTTCAGTGACAGGTATCAAAGTATTTATATACCTGCCAAAAAAGTGATTGCAAAGAGAAGAAAAAAAGTAGGAAAAGTTGATTGACATTAATACATAAGTATTATCAGAGAATAGATTTTATTTGATGGATATAATAGTGTTTTAGATTTGGAAAACGAGTTACTGTATTACCATAAAGTATAAGCTGAAATATACACATCCAGATCTTTCTTATGTTTCTTGCATTTACACAAAAGAAGAGTTTCTCATGTGGAAATACTGTATTTCTCAATTTTGTTGTTATTTATTTGAGTGTTTCTTAAGATTATATTATTAATGCTGTCTTTTATAATGTGTCTTTTAGCTGACCTAAAATATCTTGTGACTGAATCTACGGATTCATTATATGTTTTTCTTGGAGAACACTCTCTTTCTATTCAGAATTCCCCTCTAGGAGTGGACATAGGTGATCATCATCGTTGACTATTGGGGGATCTTTATACAGGTAAGCACTTTGCTTAGACAAAATGATTCTTAAAATGCCCAAAACAGTGCATCACCTTTAGGTACCTTTAGGGTAACTGCATTTATTATCACAGAGGGACTGAGGTAGTAGAGGGAAAAGAGAGCAGGGAAGGAACCATCCAGGGAAGTCTCAACCTTTACGCATTTTTGACTCTTCTGTGGCTTTACTAGATTTACAAACCAGCTGAAATTTCAGCTGAGTGCTGAAATTCCTCCCTAAGGCACCATAATGGTTGGCCAATATGTGCTCAAATTTAATAGCAAATATTGTTTCCTGTCACTGAGCAACCGAGCTATTGCCCCTCACATTCACTTAGGTCTGCTCCCTGAAAAAACCCAAACAAACCCAAAAAATAACAATAGAAACAGTGTCTTTTATCCTATAGCAGTGTCCACCTAAAGGGAAAGGGAGGAATCCAACATGAACATGCTAAGATGATGACTTATCCTCTATAGAAGCTAGAATTCCATAGGGCAAATAAAGATTTCCAATACATAAATTAAATAATACTTTAAATACCAACCACCACCACTCAAAAAAAACCCAAACAAAGCATATTTTGTAATTTGATTGGTCCCTCAAGTGTACCAAACAGAACATTTTCAGTGTATAACATATGACAGAGAAGGCATCTTACCAAACATTGCATGTTTTTAAGTAATTACGTACATTATTTTCATTAATCCTTCTTTTCACTCAGGTTTGCTATCAAAATTTTCCAAGCTTGAGGGTTTGAGTGCAATCTTTCCATTTTGGAACAAATGTCTTGATGAGGGTGAACATCCCTCAGTTTTTTGTCCAAGCCACAAGAAATGACAGTTTGAAGACAATACCGATTTTCCCCGAATTTCTGTGGTAGCGAGACTGAAATTCAGAATTTGAGGTCAGTCTTCCACATTTCATTCTCCCCTGGAAGTTACCCTTTTAAAGAAAAGTAGTATATTCAAGTGCAAAGAGCAATACTTTTAGTAGAGTGTGCCTCACCCCGAGTTTGCCTCCACTGCTGTAATAAATCATGTTACATTTCACAATGTAACATTTCTGCTATGCAAATTCAGTCTTTGTGCAGTTGCATCCTCTGTTTCAGCGTGTCAGAGGGCTGGCTCTGTGCTGCACAGTGAGGGGATGTGTGCCATTCCCACTGCCAGGGATGTGGCATTCTGCCTGCCCGGGACCACAGGGGGCCCTGCAAACGAATGCACAACTGGAGCCTCAGTGAGTCACATTACATGAAAGGGCTTATTCAAAATTTGAATACTCTAAAAAAATTCAGCATCCACGTAGGGAAAAGACCAGAATGAATTTCCAGATTCTGGAGCTGTAGAGGAATTAAAGGTAGACTCTGATGTTCTGAGATGAGTGAGCCCTGTGAGGGTATCTGATGCACAACTGTATACAGCTCATTATATCTAAAGAGACCATAGCAGATTCAATCCAGACCTTGCCTGTACAGAAAGAAAAAAATCTACAGGTCACTGCATCCAATAGGAAAGGAGATCATAAGCATCTTATTTTCTATGTAAACTAAAGACCAATCTATTTTGGGGGGTGGGGGGGGGGTGCTTCCCCAGAAAGATGTTTGTACTTCTGTATAATAAAACCTGACTTTGAAGAGCTCTGAAGCTGCTCTGTTGCCAGCCTCCAGTGCTCTGATGGCAGCTGTGGAAAACTCAGTACTCACAAATCTGCACAGGCACAACTCTGGACCTCTGTGCAAGTGAACTTCCCCTGCACAACTCAGCCCATACATTTCTCCACACACAAATCAGATCTATAACTAAAGAAAGATTTTTTTTTTCATTTCCTGTTCTCACAACAGATGACATAAAAAATTAGTTCCATGGCAGATGAGCACTCTGGCAGCACTGATTTGTCACAATAAGACTCCTGTAAAGCCTAAATGTATTAAGTAGATGTCAGTACTGACAAAAAGAGTTAAAGAGCTCCCTCCAGAAGAGTAGAGAGTATTTGCATGTTTGGATACCTTTTTGCAAGTAGAGAGCTTATTCAAGCTTCTAAATAGGGATTCGAATCAGCCAATATTTTCTGGCAGAACAGTTTTTCAGTAATTACATTGTTGCTTTTAAAAACTATTTTAACAAGGAATGGGGAACAATTATTAGGTTTTATATGTTGACTTTAACATGCTTAGGGCTGCATTGGAATGATTGGGACAAAGAACACTTTCCATCCACACAAAGTTGAACTTCTCCTCCTCATCCTGATCTATCCCTTTCCCACTGTGGCATGTGGGTTACTCTCTAATTTTTATGCATTCACACATTACAAGATGTTTGTATATCCTACAACATTGTTTTTGAAGTGAAAGATGATTTTGGAATCCTTTGTCATCCCAAAAAAGGCTGCACTTGCAGGAGCTAACAGACCACTACAGAAACTACATCAGCCATCATAAGTACTTTTCAAGAAGTGAAAGGGATCACCTGGTAAGTATTGTTCTGAAATTGCCAATATTTGTTTTTCTAAATTATAGAGCTCTTTGAATTTGTCATTAAACTGCTTGCAAGAAAGGCATCTAACTGATAATTCTTCCACAGATGTTTCCATAATAAAGTATTTGCATTTCTAGGGTTATACCTCAAATGGCTATGTTGAAATCAATCCAATTTAAATGAAAAAATACGGACAGGCTAAATGAATTTTAAAAGGATATTAAGCACTAGATCACCCCGAAGAGCAAAGCTTACTCCTAGAGGCCAGTGAAAGATTTGAAATGCTCAGAGACCTTTGCATCACTCTGGATTTGCAGGGGAGCTTCTTATATACAATATGATTAGTAGCTGATGATTAATAAAAAGACTTTTTAGGGCTATTGTATTCCTCTGGTTTGTAGTTACATGCATAGAAATAAGTACTGCTGCCTGATGCAGCTGCTTGTAACAACACCTTACTATTGTCACAGGCCACAAGCTGTAATTAAGTCAAGTGAGGCAAGTCCTACCCAGAAGCTCTTCTAACGAATCACTGAATTAACCAGGAGAGTAAAATTGGTCTAATGTCTTTAAAAAAAGAATTTCACTTGGAGATAAATTTTTAACTTTGTTGATGGGTAAGAACCTTCATGAGCAATTAGCAGAATGACTCTGTATGACATTGACTAAAAGGGAATTTACCATTTTTCCACTGGAAAGTTCTGGAAAATGAAACAATCAAAACATTTTCATTTAAATGAAAATTTTTCTTGAAAAAAACCCTGTTCTGATGAAATGCAGGACTTTTGTCTGACAAATTTCACTTTGAAGAGTTTGCAAATAAACTTTTTTCTTTTCCAGCTTCACTCAAGGTTCCTTTTGCTTTTCTTTCCCCATCACCCCAGATGTTATGCAAAATATAGCTGTGAATTTATGTGCAGCTCCATTTCTACATAGATTTAACACACTAACTCTCATAATCATTCCACTTCCACAATTTCAGAAAATACTGTAGGCATTTAAGGACTATGACTGTGAAGGCAGTGAAAAAGACAAGAATTAGGAAAAGCAGGTTTCTAGCCATCATATTAAAAGAGTTCTCAGACAACTGAAACAAGATAGCTGACATATACTGATGGTGCCTTGCTGACTCCCAAGCCAGCTGTGTTGATTTGTACACACTGAGCTTCTGACCCATTGTTTCACTGGTCAATAAAATTTTACACCTATTTCTGCCACCCCGATAAGGCAAGATTCCAGTCAAGTTACACTCCATTAAATGAATGCCATCCATACACAGTTAAACCAAGCCATTACCAGGCCTCCACAATAAAATGACAATAAACTTAACAGAACAGATACCCACTCCATACTGAGAACTAATTAGGTTTGCATAAGATCCAGTCTGACACAAAAGGAACATCTCTATAGTAACCACAGGCTCGGCTGGTTGCTGGTTTTGCACTAAGCTGACATTACTCTTTTGTCAGTCAATGCAAGCCAGGTCCCCAGTGCCAAGGGACTGGTACAAGAGCCACCTACTCTTTGCTTTGGAGGCTTCCTAAATGGCTGCACCTTATTTAGGTATTATCTGCATTGCTGAAGTTTTATCGCTGGAAAAAAAAAACAAAACAAAAACAAACAAAAAAAAAAACAACAAACAAACAAAAAAAAAAAACACCACCACAAAAACAAACCAAAAAAACCAACAAAAACCAAAAACCCACAGAAATCCTTAAATGTTCAAATGTGCAGAAGGGTTCCTCTTGGTTGGGGACTTCCTGAAGTTCAGCTGTAGCTGCCTCGTGGGGACAAGCTCCAGAGAACAGCATGCACATAGGCACACGCAGCCAGGAACAGATGCATGTGCCCAAGCAGGTGGGGGCATAAATGTGCGTGTAGGTTTCCCTCAAAGTCCTAGGGGGTAGGAAAATATTGTTCTCACTTTGCAAAGGAGGACTGAGGGGTGGGGCAGCTAAAGCCCAGATTCCTTGTTCTTTACTTGTGTTCCTTTGAGCTCTTCTCCCTGGCTGAGTTCAGTATTGTAAAAATGAACACAGCTGATTTATCCTCAGCAAGCCAAGCTCCTTGGCAGTGATAATGAGGTCTCCTGTTCAGGGTTTTCATGGAAAACCAGTCTTAGTCACTTTTGAGGCCAAAGAGAAGTTGTTGCAACTCCACAGAGAAGATGGTATACCAGGTTTCACAAGGAACGTCTGCAACATTCTGAACTATTTCAGCAGATATCACAGACTTATCACAATTTTGCAAAATATTCCATCTAATCAACATCTTTGCTCTTTCTGGGGAAATGAAAATTTGCTCTGGAATCTGAGTTGATAAAAAAAGTATCTTTTTATACCTTGTGACAAAAGGCAAGGTTTGTCTACTTTTTCTGAAGAAAACCACTAAACAAAAATCTCAGCAAAACTATTTATTACCTAAAATACTGGAAAACAAGTTTTTTTTAAAAAGGCTTCACAAGTAATTTGCAAATGGGAAGGGGGACTCAAAAAACCCATAGGTTAGGTCTCACAAATGCCAGTTCAATATACCAAAGAGCACCATAAGGAAGTGGAATGCAAAGCAAACAGTAACAAGCTTTTACAGCCAACTTCACAAACAGCTTCTGAGAAACATTTTTTAGTCTATTTGCAAATACTTTATAGACACGTATTTCCAAAAGTTTCTGATTGCCAGTGGAAAATATGTTAGTTCAAAAGTATCAACATAACATTGGAAAGCAAAGCATTTTCAATCCTACAGAGAGAGGGAGATTGTATGCACTGTAGCAAGACATGATGATAATATTGTTTAGACATTGAACAAATAGTCAAGTATAAGTTTGAGAACTAGACAGATCTGGATAAAGGCAAAGTCATTCAGTTATTTCAGAACCAAAGCTGACATATATACACATGGGAAATTTTGAAAGCCTCAACAGAATGACCAGACCTTGATTCCTCAGACAACACGACAGCAAACAGGAGGAGAAACCAGCTCATCTGAGCACTGTTAGACATCACCTGTACCAGCCCTGCTCCCAGCTCCGTGCCAAGTCCCTGTCACAGGTGCTCAGGCCTCCCTGAAACCGCAGCCTGTTTAACACAAAAACTTGGCCTTGTGTAGTTTTCAGTCCTTTCTTCCACCCCAACAAAGAGAAGCACACACTTTCCCTCCTGTCTCATCTAATTACTGCAACAAGGGTTTGGCAGCCTGGTCAACATGAGCACAGCCACAGGGACACCGTGGTCTGTATGCTTAGTGTCCACATTGGCTTAATTCAAGTTGCTGTGCACTAAGAGAACAAAAATGCCTCATGCAAGCTCCTCCTTTGTTCGAGAAGCAAGCAACAACGTAGAAGAAATTGATAAAACAGAGCAAAATTTGGAAGATAATAGCACCAAACAAAGTGCAGGAATGAGGACTTTTCCCTCACTGCTAGAAATTTCACTACAGACTAAGAAGCAAGAACAAAACCTGAACCTACCTTGAAGATAAAGCAAGATGCCTTAGCGTCCTACTTTATTAATAATATCTTGATTTTTCTGACATTAATAAGAACAACATAGTAAACAGCTATTTTAAGAAACCCTTCTACTTACAGCTCACAATTTAATTGTATTCAAGCTACCCACCCAAAGCAAGAGAGGACACCAAACTTCCTCCCTACACTCCATCAACACCCTCCCAAAGGCTTCCTTCTCAGGGAAACAAGTACACTCAGACAATTCAGAAATGGAACACATTCAAAATGAAGTTCTCTTACCTCAACCCCAAGTCAGCCTGGACTAAATATCTCCTGTTAACCTGGAGCCTTTTATTGTCTCTGTTATGTGACACAGCTGCTCCTGGGCTGGTAACGAGGCACAGGTGTATTTGTGTCCCGTGCACTTCATGCCCTCTGCTTTAACATGAAGCCTTCAGGGGGAAAATGAGTTTTGGACTTCAGTTCTATTTTAGAGCTGTCTAATTGACTGAAATCCTAGGTAATAGGGGCTTCCTACAAATACTGTAGTCTGTGTGTAGCTGTTAGGTGAGCCCTGCTGTGCAGTGGGTTGCTGCTGTGCCCTGGTGGGAAATGGGAGTCAGACTGGAAGCCACCTGCAGTGAAAGAATTGCAGGTGATTCCAGTGTGCTGAGCAGAGGTCACACACTGCTCCCCTTGCTACATTATCATTTTTCTGTAGGGGGCGTGGGGGAATTAAAAGCAAAAAAACATGTTTTCTACTAGCATTTGTATTGTAGTGAGACACACTAAGGCTACTTAGGGTTATTTCTTACATGTGTTCAGCCACACTAGTGATAATTTTAAACTGCAGTACTTGGCAAACAGATGGAGGAGGGCAAGAGACATAAAAGTGCTTAGGTTCTTGGATAAAACAAGGGTTTACAGGAAGGCATTTGATCAAGGATGAATTTTTTAAAAGAGGATTAAGACAACTCAAGAACTGGATGGGGAAGAATCCAAGTAATAGCAGGCTGTGAAAATGTGAGAATTCTGCACAGAATGAGACAGGATTTTCTGGAGAGAAAAAAATGCAGTCATGTGATCAGGACAGTATAGAAAGCATATTCACAAGGGTCAAATTAAGATTGCACTGATATGCAATGTTTCAATGTTTACTCACGCAAACATCATATCATTTTTGTAATGGAAAAGTGAGACAAAGAAGATTGCACAGAGGAGTTGTCACACTTTTGTTGTGATGTGCACATATCCCTGTGAAATGTTATGCATGGTTTACCATTCCACGGGAGGACTAGTTCTATAATTGTTTTCTTAAATATATAGGTGAGAGAGAACTTTAGCAGATGTTCTAATTGTTAATGAGTCAAAGAAGTTGTTAGAGCATGAGCTGGGGCTAGGCAGAGGACAGTTAATTCCAGTGTTACATACTACAGAAGGCAACCCTACTTCCGCCCAATATTCCCACAGTTCTCCAAAATTACATAACAAACTTGATTAGTTTTCATTTTTTAATAATATTTATAATTTTGTTTCTCTTTTTCCTCACCTTTTTATCTGATAGAGAAGGAAGGGGAGAAATGGAGAATGAGCCAAGAAATGTAAATAATTTAAGTAAAAACTGTGTTTTGCTACAACTTTTCAAAATAAAGTGAAACATTTTTACAATAAAAAAAACCTATAAATATTTATGATCTGAAAAACATGAAAAAGCTTGACCAGTTCAAGTTATAACTGGTTTTCTTAAATAATGGTGCACAACAAACATGTTGAGTAACAGAGAACACTGCATTATTTATCACTCAGATGCTTTCACATCTGGGGATAGCAGGGTGGTGAGTAGTAGCAGCCAAAATGGAGCTGTCAGGAATAAGTTGTGTCAGACCAGCCTAATTTCCTTTAATTCTCCTTACTGGCCTAGAGACTTTGTGAATGGGGAAGAAGTAGAAGATTCAGACCCCATGACTTTTACCTGGTGTGTTCTGGAGGTCGTTCTCATGAAAGAGATGTGTAAAATTGGACTAGATTATGGTAGTGGGATGCACAAACTGTGTGAGAGAGTGTTTGAAAGGGAGTACAATGTCTGCTCCATCCATGAGGATGGGACAAACGCAAAAGGAAACGTTCAGGTGAGACAACCAACATCACTGTCAGAAAGAGCAGAGATTCTGATTCTGCCTCTTGTAAAGTTTGTAGTCTCTGCACACACAAAAAGATTTAATGAATTTCTGTCAAGGATGCCACAGGTTCTCCTAATCCCATTCTGAGTAAAAGGGACCTCTCAAGGTACTCTCAGTCTTTTTTTATTCATAACAGGCTTAGCGATGATCTGAAAATTAGACGCATGTTGAGATGACACATGAAATGAGGTGCAGTTGAATGATGACTTTGAGAAGTGGGTTTAAACCTACATGTGAAAATACACCAGAATCAGGCAAAATATGGATATTTGTAAAAAGCATTAAAAAATGTACAAAAATTCCAAGTACTTCTGTTCTACAGAAAAGTTTAAAAGTATGATCATGCTCTCCTCTGATTTTGGAACTCTGTCCTCTGTTCAGGGGTCCTACAGAAGCAGGATTCAAAGGTAACAGAGAACTTGTCATCGTGCTTCCCCCTCACCAGGAAACCAAAGGCCAGGGCCAAAGTTCCTGCTGCCTGTAGAGCAGGACGAGGGGATGGATTCCAGCCAACAGAAGTAGCAGTGGAGAACTTTATTTCACTATGTTTCTATGATTCTTGCAAAGATTAATATGATCTCATATCACAAGAATGTTTTGTCAGTGAATGAATCAGGGGCATGCTAATGGATGGGGGAGCTTCTGTTTGTACACAGATATCTCTGTAATCAGCAGCGATGGGAAAGCAAATACAGAAACGTTCAGGACAGTTAAATGGGTGTTGAAATATGATAATTTTTTAAATTTTGGCTGACTCTGGCAGGGTATTTTTAAGCAGGATTTCAGCCAATGTCTGAAAAATTGCATATCAAGCAGCCTTGAGCTTTTAATTTAATTTATATCAACCAGCCTACTTGGAGTTTTCAAATTGATTCACTGCTACTGTTTGAACATTCTGTGACAGAAGCAATGCATATTGAAGTAGCTAAAATTCTCCTTTCAGCATGCCTAATTAACTGTATTTCTGTCACAGGGAGTTGCAAAATATTAGAATATAAATGCATTCTGGATATCAGATAGCAAATTTTAACAGTTGTGACTGAGTAAAATTCATGATTTAGCTATGATGCCATTGAGTATCTTCCTTTTTCATAATAGTGTATTCAAGTGTCCTTTTTCAATAATGTCATAAGAATCATAAAAAGTTCTCAGTTCTCATAAATACCGGTGGTCATGTTTGTGCTTAAATAAAAAAGATACCACAACAGTCTTGGAAATACTGAGAGGACTCAAAAACATCAAATCAGTGATGCCATCAGGAAAATTCAGGTTGCAGATAACTTCTGAATGGTGAATACAGAAAAGAATCTCAGCAAATATTATGTATGAGACTGTTGCTTAAACATTTTTGAAAAACAAACATATTTATAACAACCTGAAAATCACCTGCATAGGAGCTAAGCATTCAGAAAAACACACTTGCTCTGAATAATTTATCCAGTTCCAATATTTGCTCTTACATACTCTAGAATTGAATTACTTATTTCTAAGCAACCATAATTGGATGAGTATTTAAATTCTATTTTCTGCCACAGGTTTCTCTATGACCTTGAGCAAGCTGTACAGACTTTTTTGTGTGTCTGTCCTACCCTCCAAAATCAGCAGTGAAGGAACTGACAGAACTGCGAGGATGAACATTTTTTGATGCATACAAGTAATGTTCTAGCAAGAGGGGCACCTAAGACACCTGTGCAGAACCTTTTAGAGAGAGAACTGACAGGAACTCGCACCACAGAGTTGCTGTTTGGGTCTAGGTAAGCAGGATAGGGCTGAACCATGATCCAAGGCCATGATCAGCACTGCAACCTTGTGTTTTCTCTTTCATTTCAGTCTTTATTTTAACCTGCTGTAGCTATGAAGTTTCTCCAAGAAAAGAGAGACAAGACTGAAATCCTTGAGGCCTCCATATCTGAAAAGCATTACTTGGTTTATAAGAGAAACAAAATGCATGCAAAAATCATGAGAAAAAGAATACCTACAGGCTGCAAAGAAATTTAATCCCACTTAAAACAGGACCAGCAGGAAGAATGAAACAGGCACACTTCCCATTTCGCCTGTTCCTGCATACTTCACTTGGGCTGCAAGGAAATCAGGGCTGTGACAGATCATTTATATTAATATAACGCACCTGCCAAATTATTTATACACCATAAGCATCAGTCTGGAGAACGCACACTCTGGGAACTTCATTGGTAGAGAAGAAAGGCTTTACTGGGAGGAAGGCATGTTAAAATAGTGCAGGATTTTGATCTCAGATATACTCTGGTAAATAGAGAGTGATGCCATTGGAGCTTACAGACTTAGTTTGGATTCATCCCAGTGAATGTGATTGACAGGAGAAAAAGTGCAAAATTTCAGCATAAAGTGATAAGTCACCGACAAGAAAATTGGAAAGAGAAATACAAGTTAGTGTTGGATTGATCTACTATTCTATGTATTTCTCCTGGAATAACTGAGCTTCTCTACCATGCTTTATTGACCGTAATCAGTTATTTTCTAGGTGCACATTAACTTTAAATGGCTGGGTACTCCTAAAGTTAGAAAAACTAAATAAAATCTAGAGTTTAAAAGAGCATGTTTTCACAAGTACTAAAGAAAGAGAACTGTTTGGTAAACATGGATTGGTTCCAATAATACTTAGTTACTTTTGTTATTAAACAGCTTTTATATAATGTGCTTTGCTTTAGAGGGAGTTCACATATCCAAATGCCAACCCTTACTAGTAAAGGCCTTCAGATCTTCTCCATACAAGGTCCTCCAAAATTTATATCTTAATCTCAGCTATTTTGAAATTTAGTGTGCTCATATTTGCTTCCTTAAGGAGAGAGGTTTTCAGTGCTGACACGAAGAGGGATTTAGGGGAATCTGTATGCTTTATTCAGCACAGAACATTTAATTTACTGTGTTTGATCTGTAGGCCATTAAAGTTTATTGAACTTTTCTTTCAGCTGCTTGCACTGACTTCATCTCAGGCCCCATTACTCACGATTTCATAGGATCACATGCTAATGTATGATCCAGCTCCTTTGCTCTTAAATCAACCTGCACATGCAATTGCCAGTCAGCATTATTCCTTTAGCTTCCTTGCTTTGCATTGGGCTATATGAAAATACATGTACCCTCAAACCAGAAGGAAAACTTAACATTAGTCAGTATGAAAAACTATTAAACAGTAATTAATTAACAAAT
The DNA here is from genome assembly GCA_026261815.1 of Monarcha castaneiventris obscurior. Lineage (NCBI taxonomy): Eukaryota > Metazoa > Chordata > Aves > Passeriformes > Monarchidae > Monarcha > Monarcha castaneiventris. Next base: position 25,658,317 of record JAMPIT010000886.1, on the reverse strand, counting down.
CAAGGACCAATTTTTTTCCAACTCAGCTATCTCTCTTTTTTTTCAAACTGACACTGCATAACAGAAAATAATCTTGCACATTAATAAATTCAGAGTGGCTGACAACACAGCATGCACCTCTCCAGGATGCAGACCTTGAATGACTACATAGGTGTTAGCATTCCCTTTCTAAGCAGAAACTGGTAGACATATATAGTTTATAAGAAATAAATAATACAAACAAGATATTGACTCTTTTCAGAACAGGAGAAGCAAGCATGAAAAATGTTTCTGTAATAGCCGTATCTTCCAAGGTGTTGTTTATCAGTTATCTACCTACTCAAATCTACGGAAAGACTGTCCTTCATGCTGATAAGTTTTGCTTGACACCCATTTCACTCTACCCTCTTCAAAATATGGCCTGTGAGCTCTGATTGAAATATTCCAATCAACCAAACTGCAACTTCTCCCACAAAATTTTGTTATAATACAAAATTGCTTAAGATATGAACTGGAGAGGTTATTGTCATTCTTTCTCACCAGATTTGTATACTAAAAGCACATGCTAAAGAAATTCCAAGTTTTGTTGTGGAAAAAAACCCCAAAAACAAACAGGAAAGAGCACACACCCCAAAGGATCTGATAAACTGTAAACTCTTGGATCACAAGATCCAGAGGTCACCCAAAAAAGACTAAGTGAGGACATCCTAAGGTTCATCATAACACAGAGAAAGGGGAAGAGAACTAGGATTTGCACCTGACCATGTCAGAAGAGGAAAACAAGAACTGAATTTGAGACAAAATATATTATTGTGAACAGATGTTGGAAAAAAATAAAAACTACAACATAAAATTGTGGAAAGTGTACGCTCAGCTGAGGCAACTGATGATTCCTCTGGAGTCGGTGGGTGGCACCTGTAAGCTCCTGCCAGGCACCAAACCACCAGGTCTGAAGACTTGCACATGGAGAGGGTTCCCAGGGCTGCTGGGACAGGATTACCAGAACTCCACGCTGCCCTCAACTCCATGTGGAGCACTACAGGGCATGGTGAAACTAATCCTAGTTTTCTCTTAAAGAGGATGGATGAGAATCAAAGTGTTTTTGAAAACCTACCCGTGGAACAAGAGCGATTCTCTATAGTAACAATGTGAGGAATATCATATGCTAACAACTACATTTGTGTGTTGTGAAAAGAATTTGGTGTCTATTATGCATAATTTTACTCCAGCTTCCCTTCATTATTTTCTTAGCCTCATGATCAACTTCTAAGAGGTTTCCTTAACAAAGCAAAGGCACTTGAAGTACTTTGAACTGTGGCTGCTTAAAAATTGGATGTCCTTGCACAGAATATGATTTACATATTTATAGACTTATTCCCATACAGTTATTTTAAACTAAGACACAGCTAACACCTTCTGTTATAGTCAGAGCTGAATAATTAAATCAATTGAGGGAAGGAGATGAGGTATTTTTCTGACTTTTATATAATTTATGGAAAAATTGCCAGGTTAAACAGATCTGTAGATCCTCAGTTCTTACCCAGCTCTAAAGTCAACAACCATTTTAGATTTCAAGAAGGACTAGAGCAAACAGAAAGTTATGTCTGGTTTCAGATGTCTAATAGCAGGTATTAATACTACAACCTTGACTTGCCTCTGACCCTAAACCACTATTTCCTAAGTACAGCATTATTTTATTGACAAACATTTCACTCAATCACTCATTCCCTCATTTCCTAATTTCATTCAGGATTTTAGAAAAGTGTTATTAGGTAAAAAGGTGACCCAGCATCTTATGTCCCTGCCCCAGGAAGGGATGGAGAGTGGAACAGACATCAGTCAGAGGGGAAGGTGTGTGATGTTTCACAGCTCAAACCCCACAGTTTCCCAGTTCACAGACCCTTTCTTTGGATTTGGAATGATGGCTGCAGGATGTAGTTGAGTTTCCCATGCAGATGTAAATGGGGACCTTGAGCTGACATTCCTACAGATTAGGGGTTGCTTATAGGTTTTATATCTGATAGCAACACTCATTGCTAAAAAAAGGGTTAACTTTTGAGTTTTAAAAGTTACTCCTTTAAGAGGGAATTATCTACATAGGTATTTTTCACTAAAATGGCCAACAACTATGTTTATCTGATTCACGCTATTTTGCCTTCGGTACTGGTAGAAGAAATTCTGATACTAGAATTTTTTGAAAATCACTGATTCCTTTTGTAATGGTACCATGTCACGAACTGATTATTACAATATGAAAGCATGAGAAATGCTGGGAAATTACTTGCTTTGTCTGTATTTGGACAAATTTTAATAAACTTAATGTCTTCATTGGGTCATTATAGTTTTAAATAGGGAAAAAACCACAGTCAGAGTAGCTTATCTGTGGGGGACATAAATTTTGGTTTAGAGTTTGGGTTTGTGGTGGGTTTTTTTAATCTATAATAAATCACCACCTGTATTTCACTATCACAATAATAACCAAACAGCTTTCCCTAATACAAAAACATTATTTGTGAGATAGAAGGCTGAACTAAACTATTTGATGAACGGTTTAACATTTTCATTTTTGTATTCTGAATGCAACAGTACCCTCAATGAGCTCTAATTAAAATCTTACTGCGGCTTGATGAAACACTACTTACTGAAATGAAACCCACATCAGCATGTTGGTTAATTTCTAATCATTTACCCTATAACAGTAAAATATAGTTTGCAGTCTCTTCACTTGCTAATCATGAGGGTGTCATTATGCAGGCTCTGCTGTCTACCTCCAGAAATAATCAGTGTAAAAATTACTTGAAATTTAGCTACAAATAGTTGTCCAAAGAAGAGTTCCAATCTGCTACTCTAAATTTAATTAAGTGCATATACAGTTTATGATATTTTTTCCCCCCCGATGAAGTTCTTATTGCATGTTGGGAACAGTTTAAATGGATTTGACTACAAAACTAAGAAATTTAGCTTGGTGTAAATGCGTGGGTGTCTGTATGAGTGCCTGCTATGTGAGCAAAGAAAGGGGAATTACAACATCATCTCATTTCCCTACACACCAGTAAAGATGCTCAGGAAACAGCCAATACAGGAGGCATCAGTAACAGTGCTCTAATATTGAGAAGAGTGAAACTACAAAACTAATTGGAAATAATCTAAGAACCACACTAAAGAAATGATTTCTGCTAGCCTACAGTAAATCAGAGGGATGGAGACACTGACCAGTGAATGGAGATTCAGCACCAAGGACAGAAGAAATGTCTGAAGAGAGGCAGCTATTCTGATAACTGCATTTTCTATTTTAAAACCCCTTCAATTTCTTGCAACATCAAAATAGTTTGTTCCTTTTTTGAAAGATTTTCTTCACAGCATGTCTGCAAGACCTTGAGCCTCAGCTAGCAGAAGTGTCTTTCAAGCACCTAATGACTCAGTTCTTTTTTAACGTTCATGAAGTATAAATGAAAAATAAAATGTTGGTTTTGACATGTGTTTCTTTTCTGTTGCTGGCCCTTATCTGTGTGGTAAAACTTTCTTATCCAAAAAAGATAACAGGATTCTTTCAATAAGGAAGAAAAGCACAACTCTGCTTTCCACAAATAAGAGATCCATCTTGAGTGGTTTTGGTAGTGAAGACTGATGTTGTGAGGACACTGACCACACGCATGATTTTATGCTTCTAACACTCTTTTTATAAAGGGAAGTGCTAAATCAAAGCTTTTTATGTAGTGTAAATAAATTGAAACTCTTTCTCCTTATATTTCTAGTCCCTCTGCTCATTCCAAGCCTGCCTTGCTTGCCAAATTTTAAATACCTGTCACCATGAAGTATGTTCTGAGCCCTTGGCTGATGCTTTTACTCTAGTGAACAGAATTTTTTGCCTACTTAGTAGATGCCAAACTGGAAAATTGTTAATAAATTTCTATTACTGTCAACTTCCTCTGGCTCCTTTTGTTTTAGCAAAATTGGATCTCAGAGGAGATACATATCTATTCCGCCTTCAGGTCTCAATACTAATTAAGTAATATGGACTTAATTAAGCAAAAGGCAGGTTCTGCAAATATATAATGTATAAGTAGGTAGCATCGACCTCCTTCCCATGATTTATAGATTACTACCACATAACATTTGCTAGATCAGTATCTTTTCATTTCCCATACTGTTCAGCTTACCCTACTGCGTGACTTGGAATGTTTTGGACTTGCAGAAATTGTTTCCTACAACAGCAACAGTTTTGGACTTGCAGCAATTGCTTCCTACAACAGCAACAAAGAGCTGCTACTGAAGAAGACAGGTAGCATTTAAAGTTCTCTCATTAAGGCTGCTATAATTCCCAGTACAAATAAATAAACCTTCTCAAGCAGGAGCAGTGCAAGCCTATCCTTCACCTGACTGAACTCAGTCTAACATTGAAGCAGTGCATGGATAACAATAGGAACAAGGCAGCTCACACAGGAGGTGAAGCTTGGAAACCTTGCCCTTCATTTAACCTTTTTATATCTAAAGAGCAGAGATACTATTGAGGTCTGCTGACAGCCTGTGTCGTGTTAGCCTTGAAAATAAATGAGTGGCAAAAGGCTAGAAAGAGGCTCTTATGTTGTGAATACACTTTTTATATCTATTTTTTCCTGAGAAAATTTAGTGTCTGAATCATGATGAAAATGTCTAACAAAACAAAACTCTCTATTCCTTTTGCTGACAGCAAGGGCATGTACTGAGATAATTTGGGATGCAATTGAGCCTGGTTGGAAACTTTCAACAAGAAATTGTAATAAGTAGATTAATGACATTAAGGCACTCCTGGTGTGTTGGCTTCAGGTTACTCCTAGATTTGCTCCAATGCTCTTGTGCCCCACAATGCTTCTCACACTTCTCTTGTGAGCTGAGAGGAGAGAACAAAGCTGAAAGCAGGATTGCACTAATGCAAAGATTTCCAAAGTGGAACAAATGAAGACATTTAAACTGTCTCTGGACTGCAGGAACCACAGTGGGCGCTCCTTGAAATTAATCCCTTGTTTATTCTGGGCTTGTGGGCTGCAGGGCAGCCACAGCACGTCGCAGACAGGTTCCTGTGCTTCAGACCCACCAGGCATCTCCCCTGCCATCTGCACAGATCCCAAGAGAAATCTGTGAAAAATTGTGAGCTTTTTGTCTACTTAACTTGGCACAAAAGTGAAGTATTCACTTATCATTTGTGAACAACAGGATGATACTCACCAGGGAGTGTGACTTTATATGTGGACCGGATGGTTAAATACAGCCCAAGTACTAACCAGGACTCTTCAGTAATGCTGTATTCATTATTAAACAGATCAAAGAGTGTCCAAATACTTCCTTTTTATATATACATTTTCTAGTGTATAATTTAACTGTATTGATTAACACTCCAGAGCTAAATTCTTATTAGCTATTTTAATTACTTTCATTTCACCTACAACACAGCTCATTAGAATGCTATTATGTTACCAGATATATTTACTATGGTAGGTACTGTAGTAACCTTCTTCACTGCTCATCCAAAATAGTTATAGGCTGCACACTTAACCTCACTAAAAATACCATATCTGTTTATTTTTAATTTATGAGCAGAAAATGTCACCACGCTGGTTTCTAACTATGATACAATCCAGTTACACCAAGCCAAACCCTTGAACTTACATTTTCTCAGCATGCATTTCCAAAAAGAGAACACATCTCAGTAGCATCAACACCTACAATACTACTACTAGTTATTATGTCAATAACTTTGCAATATTTTATGCACCTTCATATAAAATTTCTTTTCAATAGAAATTTAACTGAGAAAGAGACAGTAGTATATATGCATTGCATGTTGGACGCTTCTTTAAATAACTTATATGGTTTCTTTAATCTTCAAACTTCACACAATGTCAGACCTTCATTTGGTGTAAGTGTATACAGGAGAATTCAATTAATAAAGCTGTGATTTTATTCAGTACCACAGAATTTGAACAAAAGTATTTTCAACTATACCTGGAAAAAAAGTCTTATATTTTTCTCCAGAACACCAACATGAGAGTATTGGTAAAGAGAAAAATCAAGTCATAAATCAAGTCATGCAGCAAACATGTGGATACACATGCCAGAACACACATAAGGATGAAAAATGTATCATTATATCAGTGCACTTCTCTACAGTCCAAGAGAGGAGATTTGTGCTACAGCAGGGTTAAATCCTGCAAGATACAAAGCTCTCTGGAGATGATTTGACACAGACAACTTTGAACATACCAGTATATTCATTGCATTCTTGATTTCAAACAATAAGAGAATGAGAGCAAAATGAGAGAAGATTTATGGAGATGTCATATTACTATAAAAACCCAGATAATATGAAAATTCAGAGGAAGTAATTTTTCATCTCATGAATCCTACTGTAATTATGAAAGAAGCTTCACTTGCATATCTGAACTTTTCCAAAGAGCATGCACTCTCCCAAAGTTAAAAATTGGACCAGTATAAATACATGCAGTGCATGTAATTACACTAAGCAGCTATGGCAATCTTGCACCTCTGGAGCTTCTGAAAGCTGATCACTGATTAGCTTCATGCAGCTTTTTGAGAGCCTCACTGCCTCCTTTTCCTTATCTCTTATGCTTTTGCACAACCAGACACTGAGAAAGGTAAAGGCTTTAAGGGACTGAATGGAAGTTTAGAAAAGGGATTAGTATTAGTGGCTCTGTGCTTCATTAAACTAATCTGGCATCGATCAGGGGCCTGTCAAGCAGTCTTGAAATATTCCCCTTTTCTTTTCTGGACTGTGTGAAGAAAGATGTGTTCCTACAACATGCTGTAAAAGACTTAGCTGTGCATCTGTTATTCCTTGCCTCATTAAAACAGGCAGTCTCATCTATTTTTGTAGTTGTTATATCAACAAGTCCTGATTTTTGAATAATCAGTCCTGGATTTGGAAGCTAGCTGACCCTAGAATATTTGTCATGCAAACCCTCTCTAAAAAGACATGTATCCAAACGTTGTGACCCTTAGAAACATATATAAATAATGCATCTATCCTCAGGCCTAAATGGTAATAAAGGCACAAGGCCTTAAAGGATTTCTGGTTTATTCTGCTCTAAGAACAGAACCAGCATGTCTTAGCACAAAATATAAAAACTATAGCTTAATCCAAAAAAGACTAAAATGCTTAATGCAAAAAAGACTAATAAGCTGCAGAGGTTTATTGTCTAGTAGCATCCTGGGGCCTCCCCAGGTCCCCATTGTCTTGAATCAGGCTCCTACAGAACATGGAAATATTGGTCCAACCTTGAAGTTGTTAAAGGAAATTCCCTTCAGGGAAGCAGGTATCAAAAGAAATCCAATGGCTGCTTATGGCCTAGTGGCAGATGAGATGATGGGACTTTGTTCTAAATGGATGTCAAAAACAAACCCCACTCCATCAACAGGCATTCATTGACAGCATTTCTGACAGCTGCTCTCCTTTAAAAGGCATCCCTGCAGCCTGGGATGGACACAAAAACTTATCCAAAAGTTGTCAGTGTGACAGTTTTCATGACAAATAATCCACTGAAATGAAGCAAATGCATGTGGAGTGGTATCCAAATCCCTCTCTAAAATGAATAATTTAAAACCAGCTATTCACTTGCCATTTAAACTATATCTTTTTTAAGGGGTTCTTGCCCAAGGTAGCTATGTTAGGTCATTTCCATCTCTTGTGCACATCCCAGTATGGAGGCACTGAGTGCAGGAGTAGGTAGTGAGGAAGAATGTGTAGCATATCTGCACAAACACCAAGGACAGTCAAAAGCCAGACTTTAAATGACCTCATGTTAAGATTTTCAATGAGGCTTAAGGAAGTCAGGGATTCACTTTCACTGGGAACTGTGTCAGAGTGCTTTGATCTTGTCTAGAAAGCTCAGCTTAAATTAGACAGAATGGTTGGGCATTAATCTTCTCAGGGTGGTATTCCAGCAGACCAGTTTGTTTTGACAGGCTGCCTGCTTAGAAAGTGGTTCCTTAGATTAAGGCCTGGGTTTCCAACAGGCATCTCAGTTTGTATTCTCAGTGGCAGCAGGTCTCCATTAATAGCATTTGTGGTTTGCTTCAGTCCTGACTCTTTACAATATTGAGTTCCCTGGTTTGGATATAATGGACTGTTATAATGAAAATCACTAGAAATTTTCAAAGCCATCATTACAAAATCTACTTCAATTAAGGGAAAGACTAGGATCTGTTCTACTGGTTCAAACCTGTGCTAATTTAATAAGCAGGCAATCACATTTTTGATTGAGTGAAACTAAAAAAAAATGCCTTTTACTGCTTCACTTTCAGACTCTGGAGATCTTTTATGCAGCACCAAATTACACATCTCATAGATGGGAAACAGTCATCATGGATGTAACTTGCTAATCAAAATAAAATACTAAGGAGTCTCCACACCAGACAGAGCTATGGCTCCTCCATAGCTACTCCAACCTGTAGCAGCCTCTGTCGGCTGATGCAAAGAGAAAAACTAAAGAGGGCTGGTGGAGATTTTCCCTTACCTTTGGATAACACAGATTTGTATCTGGTGTCAGTCACTGAAGATTGAGAAACAAAAGGGTTCAGGAACAGACCAAGCATTGCTCTATAACACAGTGTAACAATGTAGTCTGAGGTACTGAGAAGGGTGGGAGAATAAAAAAAAGGCTGGATACATTTGGAAAGTTGCAGGCAATAGCAAAAAAAGAATAAGCATAAGAAGAGGAAGCTGGAATCTGGGAGGAGGGGAAATGCAGGCAGAGGGTGCTGTGCCAGCAGGGTGGTGAAAGGAATGGGTGAGTTAACAGCACAAGGTGTTAGGAGGATCTCAGGGGATGAATGGATGGATGGATGGATGGATGGATGGATGGATGGATGGATGGATGGATGGATGGATGGATGGATGGATGGATGGATGGATGGATGGGTGGGTGGATGGGTGGATGGATGGATGGATGGGTGGGTGGATGGATGGGTGGGTGGGTGGATGGGTGGATGGGTGGATGGGTGAGTGGGTGGATGGGTGAGTGGGTGGATGGGTGAGTGGATGGGTGAGTGGATGGGTGAGTGAGTGGGTGGGTGGGTGGATGGGTGAGTGGGTGGGTGGATGGGTGAGTGAGTGGGTGGATGGGTGAGTGGGTGGGTGGGTGGATGGGAGGAAGGAAGGAAGGAAGGAAGGAAGGAAGGAAGGAAGGAAGGAAGGAAGACAAAGAAGGAAAAACAGTTCCAAATGGGTGTGTAAGTGAAGGACTTTCCATAAGAGATGGAGGATTGCAGAGCATTGAACAGATTGGAAAAATAGAATGACTGGATGAATCGCGGACTTGAAATTTAAAATTCTACTACTTCTGACAGCATGGTTTTACTTCGATAAAGGCTATGTAAATGTCATTTTCTGCCTCAACAGATCTGCAAGCAACTCTTGTTCTGTGTTACATGTGCTGACTTGAAGATGAACTCTCTACAACCACCCTCCACCCCCTCCCCCCCACCAAGTTTTCCTTGTCTTTCTCTTTTAAAGAAAGGGCGTTTATTCTGTGTTCCAAAACCTGGTGTTTCCCATGGCAGGAAAGAGGAAGCAAAAGGCTGACTTTCATTTTTATGTTATGCTGGTCTCGTGATGCTACAAAGATTAAACAATATTTTACATTTGAGGACTCCTGTCAGACACAGCTCATGGAGAGATGCCGACTTTGCTGCCCTTTTGGTGCCCTCTTGGAAGCTCCATAAAGACACTGATGTGCAGATTCAGCCCTGAGTTTCTGAACATCGCTTTTCTCAGTCCTTCTGCAGTGCATGGCATTGCTGCTGAGAGAGGGGGAAACAATTGCCAGACAGGCAGCAGAAAGTTCATTCCTGTTACTGCCATCTGTGCAAGCCACTACACACAGCTCAAACCAACCAAAAAGCATCACCCGTGTTCCACAGATGGCCCTCAGTTACAACTTGCAGTTTAAGAGCAATGGTTGATACCTAAAGTCTAGAACTTGCTTTTCACCATGTCCTTTCGTGAGTGTCAGATCAGGAAGAAAGAGAAAAGTTAAAATCAAACTTCTCGACAGACATAATCTGAACAGAACACATAGATGTTGCATCAGCATTACCCATATATAGTTACATCCCTATTAGAGATACATTGGATCCCAAACCGTCAGTCCAAAGAGTACATTCTGTAGAAATGAGGTGTTATGCTTGGAGTTTTGTTTGTTTCCCCAAAAATAAATGCTTTGCTATTCTTTCCCCCAAAAAGAACTGCTCCATGTCACAAGTTTTCTCAGGCAATCCAATAGCTTTTGCACCCAGGGTGCTGTGAAGTCCATGTGAAAACACCAACAGCCAATTTATCCATCTTCTAACACAATACAAAAGGAATGATTTTGACCTTTGGAAATGGTGAATAGGATGAAATGATCTAGGTGGAAACACTGAGCAATTCCTGACATTCATTATTGAACGTCCTTGTAATTTGTGCATATTCCATATTCTTTCTGTTTTGATGCTCATCACAAATTTTTCTTATTTCACTCAGCAGCTGTTTGTTCTTTACTTCTGTGGTATTATAAAGAGCTGATTATTTGTTTAAAGTTATTGCTTATATATTTTAAAGGAGAGAAAGAAGCCAAAAGTTTTAAATGCTCAGCAGAACTTCCTCCAATTATGAAAAAATACAAACAATATTTCTAAGAGTACTTTAATCTTTTGTCATTGTTGCTGTGTTTGCTTTTGATAATTCACATTTTTCCATTACTGTTCTGTCATTCGCTTTGTAGTCAGCTTTAGTGCAGAACTCCATATTTTCCAGGATGATACTTGAAAATAAGATATTAGAGGCTGGCTGTGCTGATCAGCAATGATAGTCCAGTGTCAGGGGATTATTTGTCAATACTCTCAGTTTTCTTCTTGCTAGTCTGTCTGTACTTATTCCCAGGAACATGTGACTATGAATATCCTGACAGGGACAAATGGATGTCTTTCTGCTGCACTATAGTCACTCCACCTGATCTGATTGAGGGTTTTACCATTAAAAACAACCTTCACTGGTGTCAGTAATACTGATAAAGAAATTCAGAATAATTTCATCTGATGGTCTGCATATAGACTCGTCTAGGATTTGCAGACATATTTTTCCCAAGTACTTAAGTCTAATCTTCTAATCTTGGGATTTTCCAGCATAGCATCAAGTCCTAAAACCCAATCAAATTAGGTGATGTAAATTTTGACCTAATTAAATGTATTAATGTGTAATAATAAAAAAAAAAAAAAAAAGAAAAAGTGATAACTAAATAACACCATAAAATCTTAATGTAGTTAAAAAAAAAATATGGAAGTGATTGAAATGTTGTTCTCAAAGGATCTAACTAAAGTTAATGGAGGAGAGGGCAAAGGAAGATTTTCCTTTCTTTCTCTTTTCTTCCAAAAACTGAGCACAGAAATGCTTAGCAACTTGCAGAACGCATGAAGGACACACAGGACAGAAGGATCCCATAATTTTGCTCTTATCTCTTGTACCGATCCTAGCTACATAAGCAAAATGTGTAGAAAATGTCTCTGTTGCACCTTGATAACTTCAATACACTTTAGTTATAGAGAGTTGGCAGTTTCAGTTTAGCTGAAAAGCTGAAAAGCAGAATTTGTTAATATCAAATGCTCCAAAGAAGGGATGTAGTTACTAAAGGCATGAATTGTCTAAAATGCTCATTACTTTATCAGCAATATAAAATTAAAGCAACCAAGCATCCAGAGGTGCCTCAATAATTTCATGCAAAACTTACTGTGTAAAAACTGTCAAGTCAACAATCTCACTGTGGCTGGCAGGAAATTATTCCAAGGTCAACATGTTACATAAGCAATCATGAGAAAGCTTATCTGAGACTAGGCAGCTCATGCTGACTCCCCATCATGCAACAAGCTCCATTTACCTTTCAGCCAAAGTCATGTTCTAGTTTCACTCAAGTAACAAGTCCTGTATTAGCTCCCCTAAAGACTTTTTACAGTAAAGGCACAATCTGAATTGGTTAATAAAATATTACATATTAATACCTGTTTTCACCATACCTGAGGTAGGAAATAAGATGATTTTGAAAAGAAATCCACCACTACTCAGTTTTTCTCAGCAGACATGGTTAGGAAAGATGATCTAATTAATATTTGTCTTTATGTCTCTGAAGCAATTTCATATTCAGATTTATACTTTTATAAATCCCCTCATTATGACAAATGAAATATTAAGCTATAATTCAGCCTTAGCTTTTTTCAAGATTTGGCTTTCATTATGTTTTGAGAAACTTATTGCTCCAGTTCCTCGTGTTCAAACATCTGAATTCCATTGCACTGCTTCTGCTGCTTGGTTGGGTAAAGTGATGTTTACTCAAAAGGAGCCAACACTCCTTAAGTGAATAACGAATCCTACTGTCTACATGGGAATTGTTCTTATCCACATGAAAGATTACAGTTGCATTAATAAAACACTGCATGAACGTTCATGACGAAGCAAGCAAAAAAATATTAAGAACATAGACAAGATGGAAAGCAAAAAATGATTTGGAAAAAAAACCCCACAAACCCCTTGCAAAAAGGTTTTAAATTTTTTATGTCAATGCAGAACTCTGAATACCTCATAAAAAAAAGGGTTAAAGTATATAAAAAGGTAAAGTGATAAGCAAACATTTATTTCCTGTATATCCTTGTCATTTACCTTGGAATATAATATAAGTAAATAAGTATGAATAAATAAATAAAAATTCTACAAACATTGGGTACAGTCCAATAAATGTGAAACCCTCTGTATATTTGAAATTATTTTCCCATCTCATCTGTTTAAAAAAAACCCCCAGCATTATGTTTTATAATACGGGATAACAGAAGCATTATCAGGTCTGTTGCTAGTACATTAGCATTTATGTATTTTTTAAAACTAGTTAAAATAGCTAAAAATAACAAAATAATCAATAGTTCAATTGCAGCTGCAGCTTTAGATAGTTCATTCCAGAATTTTTGTTTTGTTGACTTAAATATTTATCCTTTTTCTCCAGTGAAGAGGAAAATTCAGTTGAAATGTTTTCTCTCTGTACAACTCTTATTCTTGTCCTGCCGTGGTTAGCTCCCTTCTTGTTATTAATAGCACCCAAGTGAAAATATGGGAGTTCTGTGGCTTGCCTTCTTAATAATGAATAAAGGTGATGCATTGTATGAAACTGCCTCAATAATTTAAAAGGTAATATCAAGCAAAGACTAACTGTAGTGGTCTGCAGAAAATATATCACATTGAAAAATGATTTATAAGTTGCATAGATGTTAAAATGCTAAATTTAAGTACCAAGTTTCTAGTCTATTAGAAATATTAAAGTTTTAACACCAAGCATGGCTATTTTCCTACTTGTTTAAAGCTGTAAATTATTTTCTATTCCTGTCCTTTTTTATACCTATTTACAGAGAGAGCACACATTCTTCTGACAGGATGCCCTTCGACCTTCAATTCAAGACAAAAGAAAGGGACAGAAGAGTTCACTATAGTCACTGATCCTGGCTTTAAAAGCAAAGGCTAATGCTATATGTCCCAGGAGGAAAGTGCCATGGTGCCATCTGTCCCCCTGCTTACTTCTGGAAAGCACAAAACTATGATCACTGAAGTATCTCCAAAAGATTTCCCTCTCCAGCTCTTCATCACCATGGAAGACAACTTGTTTTCATCTGAACTAAAAGCCAACTGGTCTTAAATGTTCTGCTGCTTCTGCAGTCATTGCTCCCCATGTGGCACAAAGAAAATGATGTTGCCCATACTTATGGTGAGGAATTGTTCCTGGGGTAATACAGGAATAGCACTAATTGCTATGGGGATTTTCTGCTTTTTAAATACCACATGTGGGTTAGAGAATTAAGCACTTTTAAACACTTTCTGTTCAGAGTGTGACCCTCACAATTATTTCTAGTGCTTTCAGCTGACCGAACCCAGATTTTAGAGACTAGGTATTTAGAATTCTCCTTTTCTTGGGATACCATCAGAATGAAAACAAGCTGCCTGATATCCAGAAGATAGACAAGCAATCCACTATAAAGTGACTTCCCTTTGATACTCAAAGTCCAAGTTATACAGCAGATCACTTTTGATTATGTAGCATATAAGTATACATTTATACTCAGGTTGAATTATGAACTGAAATAATACATGCACACTAATATGAGATGTCTCATTCCTATTGTGTTTCATAAAACTTCTCCAAAACCAGTAATGAGTAACACTTCCAATGCTCTCCCTTCCTATGAGACTCAAATTCTAGCCAGCTAAAGAGATTTAAAAAAAAACCCAGCACAAACCAGAACATGATTCTGGCAGAGGCAATAGTAACTTGCATAACATAACTTAATCATCCAGTCAGAGAAAATTGGCAGATTTAGATCAATCACACAGTTCAAGTTCAGACCAAAGAACTAATACTCTAAAGAACCAGTTTCAAAGTTATACCTAGGCCCAGACTTATTCAAACTTAGCCCTTTTATGAAGAGTAAGCAAAAAAATCAGCACAAGCCAAAAAAGCCCCCACTAAGTACATTACTGTTTGTAAAATATTTGACCATACATACAAAAAGTGTTTCTATTGTGTGGAATCCCCCCCCATTATAACAGCTAACTGAAAAATGATCTAAACATATTAATGTATGGCAAAAAACATTTAAATCTATGTTTTATTATTCATCCTGTCCCTGCAGAAAGAGGCAATGCTCAAAAGGGGACACAGGCACCTCATTCCCTTGCACACAGTACTTGTCTCAACAGAGTGAAGCACAAGGAGAGACATTTTTAACAGGCACACAGCCACATACAGAAGAGATAAAGATAAATCAGATGAGCAGTGTAAACCATTCAGCTTTTACACCAGAACTATCCCATTTCCCAGGACACGAGATGGGATATTTGAGAATGACACTGTTGGTATATTTACAGTCTGGCACTAGTGAGAAATTGTAATGGCCAGTAATTGTCAGGTTGTTCTGGGAAACAGTAAAGTTGTAAGCTGTGCTCTGCGTGCATTTGCATTTATAAACAAAGTTCCAATATAGGCCACAATGAATAAATAACGGTACATAGATATAATTTCTAATTTTGTATAAATACAAATTTAAATGGCAGAGCCTAGAAGTGAAACCATGTGGTTCTGAATCTTGGAGAGTCTAAGATGCAATATGCAAGCAGGTGTAGAATGCAACTTATTGTACAAATTCATCAACATTGACTTTTTAGAATGATGCCAGCTCTGCAAAACTCAATGGACTGGCTTTGTGCCACTTTGTCCTGGTACTGATGACTTACAATTTTTTGACTTTGAAAAGAACAACAATGGCAACATTTTAGTGTTATACTGTGATTATTTTCAGTTAAAATAAACCAAACCAACAAAAACAAACAAAAGCAGTAATACCAGCAATGCATAATATTTACATCTCTCAAGAAAATACTGCCATACTATGTTGTAAACAGTGATTTACATTATGTATTCAATAGTAAGATGAGTATATCCTGTATTTTCTAGCTAATTTTATCGAATGAGTGGTTTTGAATAATGTATTTCTCAAAAGCATTCTCTTTCTTTACTTGGAGTTAATAATCTTTGCGTAGAGTCCATACATAGTAATTTCAGTGTAAATTCAGAATAGCAATGTTATTGCAACAGTGGTCACCATAAAAATGTCTTCATTTACATAAGAAACAATGATAGCGCTATCCTTCTAACTAACTAATACCCCAATGCATCAAAAACCATATAAAGCTTAAAATAGTTCAGAAAAAAAATAAAACTGGATTTACTTGACTCTTTAGATGGAAGGAATAATTTAATAAAATTTCTTATTTTTGAGCTCTAATACTGAATTTAATCCTCCATTTCACACTTGGAAGGTTTAGTGTTTAACCATAAAGTATGTTTTAAAATGTTAAATCTGCTTCACTTTCCCCTTCATTCGCCAAAACAGTAATTGTAACCTTTGATGCCAGGTTTGTTTTATTAGCTCATTTAGATAAGGGGACTTTTGGTCAGTGACTTGGAAGAGTATTATCTTAAAACTTTGAGAAAAATTGTGCTATTTGAAAAGTGCAGTGAAATACAAAGATGCTACTGAACATTTTATCCTCACTGGCATCCTGTACAAATCAATTCACACAGTTCCCCAGCCCTGCCAGCTATTACTAAACTGATTTTCTTTTTATGCGAAGGGGTCAGAGTTCAATACTCTCTGACTAGAATATTTTGGCTATTCCATGCATGGAGGGCTTTCTATTTAATATAAAATTTACTTACTTAAAGATAACATGTATTGCAAAGGATTTCTGATTTAGCAGGTCACTAAACACACTACAGTGTGTATCGCCACTTAGCAAAAAATTTGGAATAAATAGTTCAATCCCAATACCAACGTGATTTCCAGTGCCAGTCCCTGGAGTATGCTAGGAAAGAGCAGGGAGATTGCAGTCAGCTCAAGCCCTTTTGCTATTTGAAAAGCTTTTGGCAGTTTTTTAGGGTTTACACCCTTGCTGGGCTGAGCCACCTGCCCAGTCCTGCCCGGCTGGCCAGGCCACCCCAGGGACACTTCCACTCTTTTGCCGAGCTCCAGGAGGAACCTTCACAGCAGCGATTGATGCCCCCGGTACCTGATTACCTCAAACAAAGGCAGCCTCGCCTCGCTGGTCACACCCACGCTTGGGCACACCCGCAGCCATCCCTGAGCATCAGACACACATCCTCCTCCCCATCTGCTCTGAGCCTGCTGTCGTTTTAGGGCCTTATTGCTCTGTCCCAGAAGATCACGTTTATGTCATACATGTAAATGTATATACATATAGGTATATACATATATATATGTATATACAAATACATATATACCTATGTATATACATATGTATATACATTGTCACAAACCCCACTGTTTTGAGACACACAATCATAAAGCAAAAGAGCTGCCATGCTGATATCCCTCCTTCCCTTGAACTGCTATAGAAACCCAAAAGATACTCAAGTGGCTACTCATTTTTTTACTGTGATGTGTTTGTAATTTTTCAGGTACCAAACCTGCATGTGGTGTCAAGTGTCACAGATCCATTTAGGCTGAGGAAGCATGAAAAACTGCAAATGAAGCAGCTTCATGAAAAACTCTTATGTAGCTAAAATACTGCAGCTCCATGAAGGAAAAGGGCAGTGCAGGTCCACTGTTCAGTCAGTTTTGGGCCGTAAGCAATCTTTTAAGTGATTTCCATGTACACACATAAAAGGTAATTCCCCTGCAACCGGGAATATCAATTACTCTTCGTTAGCTGCATCTTTCTTTGGGATTTTTGTCCAGCTGTAAAGCCATTCTGCAGTACTTCAGAGTCATTAATATTGGAAAAGCCATCTAAGATCATCAAGTCCAGCTGTTAACACACACTACCATGGAATAACCACATCCCCAAGTGCCACATTCACACAATTTTGAACACTTCTAGGGATGGTGATTTCACCACTTCCCTGAGCAGCCAGTTCCAACACCTGATCCCACTTTCAGTGAAAAAAGTTTTCCTAAAGTCTAATCTAAACCTCCCCTGGTGCTACTTCCTTGGAAAGTAAATAAATTCTTTATTCAGTATAAACTTTTCCATAAACAGGAGCCAGGATTTGCAGGTTTTAGTCTCAGGAAATTGTTTTTCAGTGGGAATAAACTACAAGATGGGTACTACAATGTTCAGAGTTTGCTATTTTGTTCTGCTCTTTGCATGGCCTCTTGTTTTAAACTCAAGAGCCACTAGTGCAGGTCCACACCAGCCACAGTAACTTACAGCTACTAAACACAAGATATATTATCAACTCCTGGCAGCATTTCATGTTTTGATCCTTCTTTCAGATGCTTTCAAATAGAGTCTACAGTAATTACTATTAGACAAAGTCAATATTTGTCAGAAGACCTCATTGCCAATTCCTGCTACTGCACTTTCTTTCCAAAGTAAAGTGGGATGCATCCATATGATTTCCGGATATTTTATGGGTCAGATCACCCATGATGCTAAGTCTATCTTCATCTGATACCATTGAATCATACTGCTCAGGATTCAGCTCCTTGTTTTCCTTTTCTCTGTTAATTTTTCTGAACCAGATACTGTCACACCACAAATTTAACAGCAGAACTGTAACAGCAGTAATCATACAGTGCTAGAGGATAGCGATTTTGTTTTCCTGGCACATAATATAAAGTTTCTTAGAAAAGGAACCTTTTCAAGTGAGTATTTAACACCCATTATTTAAATAGATTTATTGTTATTAAATTATGCTTCTGTAATTTTCTAAGGCAAAATAATAGGGGAGAGAGATAGAAAGAGATCCAGAGAGATAGAGTGAAAAATCAGGTTTCTTTTACAGGTTCCTTCCATATTTCAGATACTTTATTTGAATTGTTCATCCTTGTTTAACTCAAGAAGAAAAAGGTGAGCTATCCAGACTGATAGGTCCTAGCTTTAGGATATTCCTTTCAGAGCACAAGTTGCAGGCTCTCTACATTGTGAATGAAATCTCCAGTGAGTTAATGTGGCAGAAATGCATCCTTGAGGCTACAGTTGTCACAATACATGTACAGATACGCTAATACCATTCCATTAGATCTCCTTTCCCTGAGATGTTGTTATACAACCAAACCCAAATTTAGCCAGCCCTTATGCCATTATACTGTTACGTGGTTACAGGGACAGTAAAGGATAATTCCTTGACAATTCCTCTCCAGATCTACAAGTTAATAAAATTTTAAATGTATTATAAGAACATATTTAGATAAAAACTGTCTTTTTGACTCTGGGAAATAAGCTGTTTTCCTAAGCACTTATAAAACCTTGCATCTTTAGGCAGCAACACAGTCTGCAATAATTTCTCAATGTTTTGTTAATTTTAACTTCTATTAATGAAGACTTTTAACTGATATAGAAGCATCAGCTCATAGGAATAATTGTTTAGCTGTAAAGATGTTAACTCATATTTGACACTCTACTAAGATTATTGCCTGTGTGCTTGAAAAATATCCAGCAGAGTTATTAGTTGATAAAATAATTATTCTCTCTCTATGAAAATTGAATTGTATGTTTAAAGAAAAACAGATGAAGAAAGAAATGCAGAGCCAGGAAATACAACTTTATCTTTTTTATGTATGTACCTAACAATTAAAGTTTTATTAATAATTACATATTTTTTAGTGATTTTCCTCACTGGTACTTTTAAGAAGTTTCTGATGGCTTCTTCATTTCTTTGTGATATTGATATAGAAACTATGAGGAGAAATAGGATTCAGAGATGGTGTGAAATAACTGGGATTTTCCTGTTGTTTAGGATTCCTTTTAGGCAGCAGCTGATCCAGCTCTGGGACAGACAACCCCTTGTAGTTATATAGATTTTTGAAGACATGTGGTAAACATCACTGTTTGCCCAGACTATCTCAGGACTAGGCAGTATGCTCAGGAATGAGCATCGTTTAAAGTTCCTGGCACTTTTCCAACACACGATTCAAATATTTTATGTTTCTCGAATTTTAGCAGTCAGCATTACTGAGGGAAGCTTCAGAGCCCCTAGAGATGCCTTTGGATGACTCAGCTGGGATGACTGTGTTGGCCAAGATCAGCAGCCCCACTTAGAACTGCAGATTTGGGGTCTTTTCCACATTCACCCCTGAAATGTCTGAAAGAGAGTCAGCAGTGAAGTCAAATAACACAGAGGTCTTGATGTAACTTCATCAGCTTTTCACAAAATGAAGGGACCACACCTGCTACAGGGAATAATTACAGCTCTCACTTACACAAACGACTGCTTCCCTTCTCACTATTTTATAAACTATCATTATGCTGTGGATCTTACAAAAGTTTTCTGACTGAGCGGTAAAAAATGTGCATCATTAATCTACTGACTATTAAGAAATGTTATCATCCAAGGTACCTTTGACTCCTTTTATGTCCTGAACTCATAGATTTGTTCATAAAACTGGTGTTTTTCTTAATCTTCGATGGTTGCTTTTGGTGAAGAAAGAAAATACAAGTTATGTAACTTGGTACATTTTTTGAAATTAATTTTTAATATGAATAATGTTTTTATGCATTAAAATACAAGAAGTTTACCATAATGGGTGGGGTAGCATAAACCCCTAGCAAACATGACATAGTTTAGGCAAGTTTTATTGGGTATAAAATTAAATAAAAATAATTTTACATTCATTAGACAAGTATCATGCTTAGGATTGCACTGAGTTGTGAAATAATGATTTGTTACGCTGTGCATTCACCAACTACAAAACACTGCCACTTTCTTTCAAACCTTATTACCATATTTCTAAGCACCCTCATTTATCTGCTAAAGAATAGTCCCTCACAGCTTCATTTGTTCCATTTTCTTGCTAATAGTCTACCTTTAATCTTCATGCCTGTGGAAACACAAGGTTTCTGCCTTCTGCACACATCTCTATAAGCATCTGCCTCCTATCTACATGCACATTAAGAATTGTCATGTGGGTCTTAGGTGCCTCCAATTTGCAAGTGCCAGATTGCTGACAGACTTCTGTAAGATGATAACAATGTATCCTTTCTTTTAAATTAATCTCCTGCTCAAAAAGGTCACTTTACCCTATTTATGACTCCTTTTCTCCTTCAACTGACCAGACAACTTTCCAACATTAATGTTCTATTAATAATAAATAGACACAGCATATAATGTTTAATATAAATAAAGAATCTCAATTATGATTTTCTGAGTTGATTTTCTTTCTGGCAATTTCCTTGTTAAATAGGAAATGTTATATATGTCATATATATATATATACATATATACATATATATATATATATATATATATATATATATATATGTCATAGACTACTGTGTCTATTTACCATGGAAATTTGAAGGGATTCTCACATCCATCAATATGAAGCAGAACTGTGTTCATGCTCTTACAAGGTGAAGAAACCCTATGAATACAACTGAGCTGTCCCTGCCCTTGTTCTCCTTTCCAAGGACCCTGTTCATAATTAATTTTTAGTATGTCTTACTTTCTGGTTAAATGTTATTATTGGCACTCTGGCCAGCTCAGTATTACACACGGTTCTGTAGAATCTCCATATGCTTTGTGTATGAATGTCCACAAAGATCTGCCCCTGTCCTTTCCCCTCTACTTTCCTCCAGCTAGATATAATCAAAATCTTGTGGGAGATAAATTGATCTCAGGCTTGTATCTTTCTATCCAATTGAGCTAAAATTGGATAGCAGCTTTAAAAATGATGTAAAAAAAAGAATGACAGGCAGATATACACACACACAGAATACAAGCAATTATGGAGGAAGTTGGGTTAAAAGTTAAATTACATCAGCACAAACATTTGATTGTAAATCATGCAGAGTGAAATTAATGCTAAAATGTAGAAAAACACTTGACTTTCTACTGATGTTACACGCAGTGTTGATATTTTAAAATCTGATTCCTAACAGAAGTCAGTGATTCATCCTTTATTTCTTCTGAGAAAATGAGAGGTTTGCCTCATGTGACATTTCTGAACTGGCAGACCAACTTGTACTGAAGCTCCATTTGGTGCCATTAAGGAATCAACTGTCTTGAAGTTGTTAGCTTCTGAAATTTCCTTCTGTCAGTGAATACTTACTATTTATACTGTTTGGAAATGAGGATAAGTTTTGTTGCAGCAGAAGAAATGCTGAGCTGCAGCTTGTTCATTATTTTTCTTTTGTTTGGCATGTACTTTTCTTCAGAACTCTGGAACAGACAGCTTTGACCATGCTTTTTGTCATGTTTTTCACTTTGCATTTATTGCTACCCTTAGAAGGAAGGGTGACAAAGGCTGTGGCTCTTCCTTTAGGTCCCTTCTCCCAGCAGAGTTCTAATATGCAACAAGACAATAAGCAAACAGCCAAAACATTTATTTAATTTTTATAAGCAATTATGAAATTGTCTTCTGCTTCCAGGGGGAAGAATTTAGTAATGAAAATATGCTGCATTCTATTCCTCTAAAAATAGGCTTGAAAAAACTGCTACAAGAAAAGTGTCTTCCCTCTAATAAGTCTAGTTTAAAATACAGGTTGGGCCATAATTTACAAAGAGTGGTTGACATCTTCCTCTTTCCAATCCTAAGTCCATGGCACTCTATGGTCAGGCCCTCCAGCTGTAGCCATCAGCATTTCAAGTGCCTAATGTGAGAGCTGGAGCTCCACTTCAACTGAAGGGAAAAGAGTGCCTAGACAAGTAATGCAGCCAAAAAATCTTGAGCAGCAAGATGTAATAGGATGAGTTCTCTCTTCCCCTATCTCCATGGCTATAGACAAAACATAAATGTCTGATGCAGACTGGTTTCACAGTCTCCTTCCATTTAGCTGGCATTAAGTGAGTTTAATCCAGGTCTATGGCATTTTTCCACACTGAGGTGGTAGAAGTGTTAGTATTTTCTGGGACTTGCAAGGCTACATTTTCCATTCCAGATTCATGTAGCAGATGTGCTAAGCTTCTGCAGATATAGCAACTGCAGCATCAGAGCTACATCCAGAAATGATGAGTGGAGACTATATCTAAATACAAAGGGCTTGTCTCTGTGATGGAATTAAACTTAATTACTCTGATAAATTATTTCATAGTTTCTTTTTTTTTTAATGTTTAATTTATAGAAAAATTTCTGTCTTTTATTAGAAAGAATGAAAATTTTCCAAAACAGCAATGAGGTTGGATCCCAATCTCTTGTTCTTGATGGCACGCTTTCCCCAATTAATTGCATTTTTTCAAATATGTAACCATAGTTCCATTGCAAAGTTCTTGGTTTTGGTGATACAGTTACAAAAGTGGAGGTGGTGAACTCAAAACAGCTGGAGATGTGTGACGCAGATGTGAACAGCAGTGCTGCAAGAGCTTCATTGGTACCAGTGGGATCAGTACCAACCCAGCCAGCTGGAAATACGATCTCGTGTTTCGTAAATATGTCTCAAACCAGTCTTGCTGTTGACACTTCATCTGACTAAGATAATTCAGGCAGTTCATTACTGGGAATATTTACCTGCAGCTGTTTGGAGGGTTCGTGTGGTAAAATCTGCTCTTTAATTACTTTGCCACAAATACTTGTTCCAATGAAATGCCCACTGGTAGTTAATAAAAAATATGTCGTTACTGTTCAATCTTGCATGCATTCAGATGAAAACTGTGTAAATGCCAGCAAGAGAGTCAAGCAAATTGAATCCAAAATCCACATCAAATGAATTCAGCTCTTGATTGCTTTTGAAGAAAAGACTAAATGGTAAACTTCAAGACCTCACTATAGAAACCTCTAAGAGACTAATGTATAAGGAAGTAAAAATAAAAGTCATCACATATTTTAAAGTCTTAAATATTAATTTTCTGAGTAAACAGTGGTTGCTATTAGAACATCTCTTAATTTTTTTTTCTCCATTTTTCATATGAAACACCATAGTTGGAGCAACGGTGCAAATTTTCCACCCCAACACAGTCAAATTCTAATGGGATTTCTGTTCTCCTAACTGCAGACCCCAGAACAACTGGCACAGGAGTGCCACAGTAGCTCAGTTCCAGTGGCTGATAGAGGAAGCTTCACTGTGCAGCAATTGCTCCAGGTATCTGCTGTGGACCTGGACATTACATGGTGGAGCAATCTTTTTATAGGAAGGAACAGGAACACTCTGATTTCGGCTACAGTGACGCACAGTTTGCTTGGTCTACTTATTTTGTCTATGTCTGATATTTTTGAACTTTGTTTGGGAAGTTTATTCTCTACTTATCTTTCCCCATCTATAATTGCCTCCTAAATGAATCTTTTTCCATTATCAGATGCAGACAACTTTGTTTCCCTTGCTGAGGAAGCGAAGCCGCCATTACCTGTCCAAATAATTAACTCTGGGTAATCATTTGTGCTGCCTCTGCTGGGCAGCACCCTGGCTGCTATTGCAAAATGAGAAGACTCAGCACCACATTAGGCTAAAAATGATTTATGAGCAGATGTAAAAGCTACTGATGCTGCCAAGGAAAAAAGTAACAAATGTCAGCCGAGCTTTGAAATGTTCTGTGCTCTTTCAGCTGAGGTTCTGGTAGAGTAGCTAAATATACTACACTATGTATTGTATCCCTGTAACACTGATTGCTAATTCCAGAGGCTCAGGTTACCGAAGCTTAACCAAATGAACATTAAACGTGTTTATCAACACCGCTGAAAGCTGTTGTGTTACTGAACAAACACCATCAAGGCAAGGCTTGGAAGGGAGAAGACAATTTGGCTGCTGGTGATAATTTCCAGTTTTGAAGCAATTATTTAGACAGCAGAATTCAGTCTGAGAAGAAGGAGTTTAGTAAGTGCTGCATTTGCATAATAGTAATACATGTCACTTTAAATTTCCTCCTGGCGTTTTCATGCACTTTTAAAATGAATCCTAATTATAAATGTTATACAAGTCTCACATAATGTGAATTCACTTGTATGTACATTTGCATTATCCTTATTTTTAAGTGTGCTGATGATTAACATTAGTAGCCAATTTATTATGTTAACTGCAGGAGTATACTACACACCATCTTTTAGAAATTAAATGTTATGCACATTAAATGTGCAGAGAACACTGAAAATTTACCCCTAATCAACTGTACAAAAAAGAAAAAAAAAAATCAAAAAAACCTAAAGCAAGATCAGGATTAAAAGCGAAATCAGGATTAAACACTGTACTTGACATACTTAATTTAAATATGTAAAAAAAAAGCATTAAAAAAACCCAAAACCCATCACATTGATTTTTGATACTGGAAGTGGAAGGAAGGCTTTTCAAAGGAGCCACTCAAAGAAAATTTACAGAGACACACTTTCTCATATGAATTTTTAGGCTACAACATTCCATTTTTCAGGTATTGTGTGAAAAAGATGAATGACATTAAATTTCTTTGAGCACTAGTATGGTTATTCTGAGCTAGACCATTCTCCAAAGTGAGTCACTGCTGCCATCTGGAAGCCAATGAATTGAAGTAAGATGTTGATATCTTATGTGAAGACTAAAAAAAGCATGGCAAAATTTGCAAATATAACCTGAGGTGAGAGAACATGAAAACACGGATCCCATCCATGTGGAAACAGTGGATTCCACCTTGCAAAATTTCCTAAACTATTGTACAGAGTACACAATTCAGTATAATCAGGATATGTACTTATTTAAAAATTGTGATCAATTTTTCTGGTTTTTGTTGCATTTCACTAGAATGTTTTATGTTTATCCTGACCTAAACTCCTGAAATCTCTCCATTAATATTAATAAACTTTCAATCCGTCCAGTAAGAACTTCATTATGTGAAGATTTCCTCATGGAGAAATAATTCTTTCCAATTTTCCATTTTATGAGGACAGGAAAAACAAACAAAAAAATTATATCTACTTACATGCAGATAATGCAGAAAAAAGTTGCATGGAGTATACTGGCATCTGTCAAACAAGAAATAATTTTTCCCACAGTCTATAGCATTGAATTTTCCTTGATAATTCTGATGATAGAGTGTTTTAGTCAGAAAACAGCCTCAGAAAAAATGCATTAGCATATGGTGAGCATTGCACTCACATATCCAGCTGCCTGATCCAATTATCCTAATTTAAAAGAAGAATAATTTATGTTTTCTAGTGAATGCCATGTAGAAATTGTGCCTATGTTGTGTCTTCTAACAATTTACACAAAAGGTTTGGACCATCCAGCAGAATAAATCCTATGGGACAACAAATCTCACAGGTTTTTAAAAAGCATTATCTTAAGAAATAGTGGGAGTTTAGAAACAGGTAATCTCAAGGTGAACCTTTGAGAATTCCTCCATCAAAGACAAAACTCACAGCAGTGTCTGAGGCCCTGGTTTGATCCAGCTTCTAAAGCCATCCCCAGGTTTACAGGGAGCCCCTGCAGCTCCGGGCTCCTGCAGAGCCCCCAGAGACAGGTTGACATCAAAACATCAAAATAAACAATAAGGTCCTCAGGCTCTGGCACCTGCAGCCTTGCCAGTCCCTGCCTATGGAGGGGCTCCAGTTCTGCCCTCACCCCGAGTGCCTGTGACCCCCCTGCAGCTGAGCAGGTCCTGGCAACCCTTCTGACTGGGGGCTGCAGCAGCACCAGCAGTGTTACAGGCAGATGTCATTTTTCTTTGTGTTTTTTTTTCCCCCTAATTAACATTTTTGCATGGCTAATTAAATTTATTAACAAAGCTATTTCATTGCTCAGTAAATAAGAGTTCATTAAAAACACATTATTGAATGCTTAACAACAAAACAATAAAAAGTACAAAAAGGATAAGTTAATGATCATACTTGTACTAATATCATAGTATGATATTGCTCATTAATATTATTTATTTTAGATTACCTCAGTAAACATTATTATTTATAGCAATGCTACACATCGCTAACATGTTTTAATGATCTTTTATTTATTCAGTGAACAATGAAAATTGATGATGTGCAAGCATTTGTTCAAGATTTTACAGCTTGTTATAAGGTTGCATTTGCACACAGGAACAATTAACACACCAGCACACAAGAGATTTTATTGATAGCACAAAGGCAATCTTAGGAAATTACCCATGACCAGCTCTGGAGCAGACAAAGACACAATCTGAACTCTGCCAAAACAGTACATGGGGCCTTGCTGACTCTGAGTTTTGGGACTGAGCACTGAGGCAAAGTTTTTTCACAAAAATTAAGTATTGGTGTGTGGAGATACACTGCATGGTTTCCATAAGCAGACACAGTCTGATAAACTGATAACGTGCTTACATGGACCACTTTAAACAACTTTAAATATCTGATTTTGAATATGAACCTGTTTCCCCTGGAGTTACAGGAAGCTTTTCAGTTTTGGGAGAGTCAGGTTTTCCCCTCAAGTTGCCATACAATTTAACATTTCTCCACAGACATAACACCCAGGCAGTTCCAACTCAGCTCTCCAGCCTCTTTGTACCACTGTCTCAACTAACGTCATTGATATTATTTATTCATTATGGGTTGTATGGAGATGAAAGCCTAGCAATTAGTTAGTCTCACAAGAAGATTCATGTAAATGGCTTACTCATCCAAAATCAAGTTGCTGCCTTGTCTAGTTCAGTCTCTCAGGGTTAGTAAAACAGTAGAAAAGTCAGTGTATTTTGTATGTTGCTGACTGTTTCTTACAAAGGTATTTTTTCGTGTGCTGAAGAGAGTTGTGGGAACCAACACACTGGTGAATATGAATTCTATTTACTGAAGAGACTGTTTTGTCTTCTGATTTGCTACCAAAGTAACTACAGACTTCCTTACTGCACACAGAGATGTGTTTTCCACAAGTCACTTCCAATTCCCATCAACTCCAGAACTGCTTTATAAATTGCTGGGATGAGTTAATTTTCCAGCTACCACAGTCTTATGTAATTTCCTGAGACACCTGCATAGCTGCTTATGAGAAATCCGTTGTAACAAGCAATAACCTGAGTAAAAAATAATATAAAGATTGTAAAAACAGGAAAAAAATATAAATTAAAACTATGGTGAAAGCTCTCAGTAGGAGGAGTGAGTAGGATTCAGTACCACTGAGCAGGATTCAGTACCACTGAGCTCTGAAAGTTGCTACTTTAACAACAGTTTGGGATTAAACACAGCACAAAATTCAGAAATGTTACTTCAAACTCTAACAGATTTTTATTTTCACACAGCAAAGAGAGGTTTGCAGTTTCTAATAAGAAGTAAGAGCTTTTTGTCCACAATTATCTGTATTTTCAGGTGTCTCTGCTTCACTGCCTGATAGAACACTTCTGATGCAGCACAAATTCTACCTCTTAGGGCTTGCTCTAGAGCTATTAGTTTTATTCATAAGGAGTGAAACAATCCCTGGAGTGTTTGACTTCGGCATTGACAGAACACTTAAGGGTTTTGTTTGTTTGTAAATAACCTCAATATGGTTTCAAAATGAATGTGAACTTGATACTTGTGTTCGTCAAACATGCAGGAAAAAAGTTGTGTTACCAAGGCTCAGAAGCCTGAATTAGTGGATGTGAGACACAGGAACACTGTGTAGCTCTCAAAAGGCAGCCATTTGCATAAGAAAGAAAGCACACATTTGACAATACCCAGTAAGAGGGCAAAGTTATTAACATCAATTATTTCCCTTCTTATGTCAGTGCAAACCAACTCACTCCTCCTGCATGAGAGTTCTGTGGAACTCGACGTGCTTTGGCCTGCCTGTACTGTAGCTGTGCCTTTGCCTCTCCCCTCTCAGTGTGCTCATGGGAAAAGCATTTCCTCCTGAGACCTTGAGTTCCTTCTGTACTTACCCCCATCTTTACTCCAGGGAAAATATACTGATGACACTGTTGCTGATGCACAGCATCAGTGCTTTGAAGACTTGCACAAATGACACCATTAAAAATAAAGCATGCTCAAGAGGGCCAATGTTATTGAGAGAGAATGAAACTTAAATGGGAACTTCAGGATGCCCTTTGCAAATCCAGCTTCACAGTGACTTATAAAAAATCTTACATTATCAAAATGAGCGAATGATATATAAGTAAGTAATTGTTAATAGAGATAATAGCCATAGCAGAAAGCTGAAAACAAACCCTAGATTAAACAAATACAAAATTTCAAAATACAATAAAGAACGACCTCACTGAAATGAAAATATATTTGAAGACTACTTGGCTACAGGAAGCAAGTTTACATCATTGACAGTTACTGACTGTAAGGACTCAGGTCCTGACAGAAATAAAGGCATTTAGTAAGGTGCTTAAAGGAGTTTATTTCTTCCTGAGATTATCATGACACAGTCAGGCAGTGGGATTCTAGAAATTTCATAAGTACTCTGTTATGCTAAATTTTGGTGTTCTGGGATATATATAGGTACATATATATATAGATATATAGAGATATATATATATATATGTATGACACCAGAAGAACTGGCTTCCTAAAGAATGTCATGTAACTACATTTGGGTATGACAGAGGCAAGGCTGCAGCCAGGCTTCCTCACTATTTTGCCATGAGGCAGAGACAATGGACTGTAATACATTTATTTGTCAGGCCTCTTCAGAGAGCACTTGTCATTAAACCTCCAGAGAAACCAGTACTGCCCTTGCCCAAATCCATAAAGAATAATTGGACTTTTAACTGTAAGGAAATTTAATTATTCTTTTAAAACTCCTTACAGAAAAGTGGTGCCCAGCAGGAAGAAATTAGAGTATGTCACTATAGCTCCCTGAAATGTGGATTTATAAATAGGGACTGTGGAAGAATCAGACATGTAAATCTCCAGAGTGTAGAAATGTAGGAGGGATAGAGCAGAGAGGGGTTTGCAGAGTGTTTCTTTTTAATTAGTAAGAAAACTGAGTGGTAAATCATTTTTAAAAGAAGCTGTCTCTCGGACAAAACAGAAGATGGGCATCATCATTTCCCAGGAGTTTCTGACATCTCTAATTTCTTTATTCCCAGGGCCGTCTAGAAAGATGTGAAGTCTGGGCTGCTGCAGGAGTTTACAGCAATCTAGGCCAGTCCTTTGGCAGCACCCAAGACTCTTGTATTAAACCAGCATCTGACAAAAGTTTTC
This sequence comes from Monarcha castaneiventris obscurior, assembly GCA_026261815.1. Taxonomy (NCBI): domain Eukaryota; kingdom Metazoa; phylum Chordata; class Aves; order Passeriformes; family Monarchidae; genus Monarcha; species Monarcha castaneiventris. The sequence continues at coordinate 25,628,767 of JAMPIT010000886.1, read as the reverse complement.
CCAGCACACGAGTAGTGGATTCCCTTCATTTTCTGAGCCCAGTAACAGCTTCTGCTCTGTTCAGCACTGTGCTACTGTTGCCTGGTGATGCTGCAACAAGACTATGCCCTTGACAGCTTTTACTTTAAACTTTATTAGGCTTGCAGGCCTGCATAAAGACAGGTTCTATTTACCTCTCTAACTGAAACTGGCAGCTCCTGTTTGTATAGAACAGAGACTGAACCTCTCTGGGTCAACTCAGTTCATTCACTGTTTGAAAAAGACTAGACAGCACTATTTTTTTAACCCTCCAAATAGTCTTCGCTTTTCTACCTCACGTTCTTCTGTCTAGAAAACAACTTAATTCTGATTCCCACATTACTGTTAATTAACGTTGATTTAATTATCAGTTAAGTATATATTTAAAGTTAAGCAGTAGATGCATAAATACCAGAACCAGGGCCAACATTTGTGCCAGACAAATCATATAAACTATACAAATCAATAAATATTAAAAAAAGAAGGTAATATTAACGATTTAAATTAAAAAGCTATTCTAAAATTATCAAAAAAAATATTATTCAGCTTAATTTTACTGGTGCCTTTGTTTAGGAAACTCCCACCAACTAAAAAGAATGGTAATTTCGACATGGGCAAAGGACAACAGTCGTTAAGTGAGTGCTAATGAATTTCTCCTTTATTAAAATATTTTCAAACTGGAAACGGTGATCTCAGCTCATTATAGCAGTAATTGTGTTTACTCACTTATTTACTCAGCAATAGCTGAGGCACTTACTGGAATTACTTCAATACACAGCAGAATGGAGTTGAATGGCAGCAAAGAGGACAGTGGAGAGCTTGCAAATTTAATTTGCTAACTACATCCAAACTATTAAAGATAAACAGCTGGTTTCTTCAATTTTTTTTGATTTACAGATGCAAATACAACAAGGCTCAGGACCTTTGCCCTCAGCCATTCTATTTTCTGTGACAGTGAGCACTTCTCACCGTGGCCCTTTCTCTGCTGCCCAGGCAGCAGTGGCAATACCCAGGCATCCACACAGCTCAAGGACTAATTCCTCCATCCTCTACTATCATTCCTGAGGTCAGATATTAACCAATAAGGTCATCATTCAACAGGAGAAAAAGATTGCTGAATCAATAGTGCAAGTTTTGGGAAATTTTTCAGACCGTAAAAAAAAAAAGATAGATAACTCTCGGTACTCTTTTTTAGGTATTGTGGATATTTCAGAGAATTCCTACGGATAGTGTATTGAGCATCAGCAGCGTTCTCTATAAAACTGGCCCTGAAAGTGCAGAACTGTGCAACAGAGTGTAAATGGATGTTGCTCTATGCGTGTGCCTGCAGAGTCACCTGTACAAAACACACCATACCTGCTGTGGAGTTTTTAATGCTGCATTAGCACTGAGATCTGTGAGTTAAGCAACAGGGTGAATAAAAACCATGGCACTTGTCTTAAGAGTCCTCTCCTGAAAATCAACAGCAAAATTCATGTCCATAAGACTCAAGTGGGTCGATATAATATGATTAAGCTCAATTTTTACAACATTTTATTCTGAAGAATTCTATTTTCAAATAGAGTAAAAACTGGCTTATTCAGCATCCAAAAGTACACTGTAACTGCAATCCTACAGCCATCTACATGTCCTTAAAATTAGCATTGTATATACTACGTAATTTTTGCATTAAAGAGCATTTTGTAAGCTATTTGTACTAAGTTATCATAAAACAGACCCAATACAGACAATTCTATGGTTAGCTGCTTCTCAGGATCACTTCTGGGTGAAAATGTCACCGTATTTCATCAATATACAACTACAATTCACCAGAAGACTCTAGACAAAATTCCTTATGGACTTAAGGCCAATATTTTCCAAATAAGAAAATTTAACACAGGTCATGACTTAATTTAAGAAAGACCTTTAACACCCACTAGAGCATCAGGAACAGAAAGCAACAGTGTCTTTGAAAGGCTGCTCTGTACTTCCAATTATTGTTTTATATTTGTAGCACTTGTAGATGATGAAGACATGTATTATTGATGAAGTGTGGGCAATTTTTTCTGAGCTCAGTTTCTCAGCTATCTTTGAATTCCAGCCTCCTTAAGAGTGCCAGCATGGAATCCACTGTGCCATGGGGATGAAGGCTTGAACAATATCTCAGAAACAACTACATGCTTGAGGGTGCTTCCTGTACTGCTATTAGTTGGAAAGTCTTAAATAAAATTCCTTTGACCCACATGTTATTATTGAGGATCACATTTTCTGCAGGCAGATTGTCAAAAATGCAAAATGTAAGTTCTTCACACTAACGTTTTATGGAGTCTTTCTAAAAATATAATTAGCTAAAAGGACAAGTTAGAAATTGTGTTAATATTAATTGTAGCAGATGGAATTTTGAGGGAAAGCAGAAAGGCTAATTTTAATTTCTTATTTGAAAATAGAGCTGTACCAGCTGCAAGTTATTCCCAGCCAACTTGTGTTCACTGAAACTGAAAAAAAGACTGTCAGGCTCATGGGTAGCCAGCATCCTTGCTCACAAATCTAGAGGCAGCAGTATAGGACTTCTGAACTTGTGATGCACTGCACACAAACCCTTCTCCCAGAGCGTGATGACTGTGTTAAACCATGTCAAATCTTAAAGAGATTTATTCTGAGGATAAGAATTTATAGCACTTGTCACCATAGGTGATGTTGCCAAAGCTGTGCAGAATATCAGCAATTAGCCTACTCTGTAGTCATATCTGTGAGCAGAAAATGTGCTTGTTACCCAATACAGGTCTGTTTGGTATAAATAATTCTAGGAGTTATAAGTGCTGATTTACTTTAGAAACATGGAGCCTGATCTGGCTTCAAAATCTTCAGACTTCTGAAGGATTTGAAGGTGCTTTTTGGTTCATCAGTTAGCTGCTTTTACCAGATTAATTGACGTATTATCATTTTTTGGGGGAAAATCCTCTTTTGCTTTTTAAATTTCCAGACATACACATATCAGAAGCAGCTGCCTTATCAGAGACAAGCCTTTCCTGCTGAAGTACATTTCATTTCTAGGAGTGCTTCATGGTATCCATTCAAACTCAGTTACTCCTTCTGAAGTTTGTCTAACTCTAAACTATTCAGAAGTTAGTTTTGACATTTCTCCCACTAAATTACAGGGTGTCCCAGCTCTCTGAAGACACAAATGCCGTTTTAGCAGATCAGGTGCCACCTCCAGTAGCTGACTAGCCCACCAACTTGACTCAATGTCGTTAAACTTCCCCCACATGGTGACTCAGTTCGTGCATTTCAGTGTAAAGCACCTCCAGTTAAAGAATCTCATATTGTACATCTGCTCACAAATTGATTAAAAATGCTTCAAAGAGACTCATTCAATGGATTAATGCATGCAGGCCATTACCGACTGTTAACAGATCTGAACTGATGGAAATTAATTGCTTCAGGATTAAATTAGCTTGTGCTAAGGGATTCTCACAACTTTTGATGGAAAATGCAAGAGCACCACCATCTCCTCATCTCTAAAGTCTGCTTTGAACTTCTCTACTCTTTTTAGAAGACCTTGTAGACAAAATATATTTCTAGTCCAAATCTTGTTGCATAAACTCTGGTGTTGAGCATTTCCAGAGATTGCAGCTTATCCTGTATCAGTTTCAGGCTTTATTTGTGGGTGAACCACGTTCAGTGTAGCCTGGCTATGCTGCCAAGAGACATGTCCTTTCTTCAGGAAGATGAGGTCAATGCCATTTTATCTCCATAGCAAAATGTAAATTTCCTAGTTTATCGGGTTATATATATGATTCAACTAAGTAGGGAGTCTTTACAGCAGTACCAGAAATTCTATTCTTACCAAGAACTCTAATTTGAGTGTTGCTCAGGGTATTCCAAGGGTTAAGCTTTGTTTTCTGTGTACATTATAGAATTCCTTCCTACCTCATGTTGCAGCCTTAAAATCCAACTGTACTTTATTATCAGCTATTTAACATTTCTTATCTAGGGTTATTTGAATCCTCCTTTCTAAATAAAAAGATGATTAAAGAGGTGGGCAAGATCAAGACAGGTGTAATAGCTCTGTATTCTCATGTCTCAGCCCCAGCTGGTATAATAAATACCAGTCCTACATAATAGTGCTTTTTATCTATATTTGCAGTTTAACACTGGTTGAAACAGAATTAAATAATTTAATAAGTATCTGATTATGTCCAAAATAACTATTGGGAGGCGTGAGGGGAAAGAGGAAGATAAATAAATATATATACATATCTGTGTATAGATATGTGTACAAATACACATATTTAAAATACTCTTTGCTATGTTTCTGCTTTAAAAGTTTAAGCTTATTGACTTTAAAGTCCTTATTAATTCAAGATGAGATCAGAATAACTTGAAGCTCCTTAAATTTTGAAGTAAAACAAAATGTGACTTCAAAATGGCACATGGCAAATTCAGGCTGACACTAATCACTATGGACAGGCAGCTTTCTTTTAGCTTTACAATCATATCCTTACTACAACATCAGAAGATGAGCTAAGAAAGCAGCCTATTCTTACTGCAAAACCCAGAAGAGCATAAATGTTCTGACAATAAAGCCCTTTTTAACACAGAAAATATAAACAGTGTTTCCCTAATCCTTGTCAAAGGAAAAATAATGGCAAGTTCTTAGAGTGAACCTAATATTTGCATAACTTCATTAAATTGGCAGGCCCTTCTTCTAAAATTCCATTTAGCCACCATTCACTGGAGGTGAAATACATTAAGCACTTGTGGAAAAGGGTTTAGCCACTAAATCTAAAAACTAGGTTAAAAATGCAGATTACCCACTTCTTGTACCACATGCTGGGCGTATGCAGCAGCTTAAATGTGAGTCCTGAATCCTTAAATGACCACAAGGATATAGTCTTGGAACCAGCAAGAATAAGGATTGTTTATTTGTTTTTTCTCTCCCTCTTCCCCAATATAAACATATAAATATATATATTTCTCTTTTATATATATACACTATATATATATATATAAAGAATTTACACCTTTTCTCATTAGATAGGGAAAAATGTTGTAATCCTCAAGCTCAATTTACTATTTGCATCTTTACTGACAGCAGCAACCTAATCCTTCCAAGTGTAGGGAGATCAGCTTCACTGACTGCGCTGCCATAAGGCTATCAGTGAGAACCATGGAAGTGTGGGAGAGAGAATGAAGGCAAAAAGAGTCCATATGTGGTGAGGTTTTTTTTGTTATCACCAAAAATTTGCAATAGCACCATCACCTTACAGTCTGCTAAAGGGTCTTCCCCTTTAATGCTGCACAGCACGGGCATTCCTGCAGTCATAACATGTTCTATGGTGTGTGACCTTTCATTAGCCTTATTTAGAGATTTTCGTTCTTATTACCCTTAGAGAACAGCTCTTCAATGGCCAGAATGTATTGCATAGTAGAAATTTATTATCACAATTATGCCGTGTTAATGTAGCTTGGATGATTTTCCATTTCAATTTTTATTCCTGATGTGCCTACCTTACTCCTAATCAGGGAAATTTAGCTGCCTATGGTTGTCTTTTGGACCATAAACTAATTTCTCACAAGACAAACAAATCACTATACAATTAATTTAACATTTCATTACAACCTTGGCTCTTTTTACCTGCTAGAAAAGTCTATTTGGGTTATTTAAAAAGTGAAACAGAGATATACAATCATGTCAGTAACAAAACTCCTGTTATTGGAGAGTGCAATTCACCTCTCATCACTGGCTTCTAAAATTTCAATATCTGGCAAAATTAATCAATGCTTTTTTTCTTCTGCAGAAAGAAATTAAGTACTTCCAGAGTGTGATTCCACACGTTATGGAAGACATTAAAAATAGCTGGGATTAGTAGTCCACAAAAAGCACCATCTCACTCCACTGTCTAGGAAAAGTCCTGATTGCTAGATTAGCCATGTACTTCTAAAACATCAAAATAAACAATAAGATAAAATAAACAAAAAGACAAAACAAACAAAAAGACATCTACTTTGTCAATATAGCTAAATTAACACCACAGCATGACCTTAAAACTAATGAGATAAAATGCTCATTAACATATATAAAATATATGCCAATAGTGCACGTGGAATATTTGACAATCAAACAATCTGAAGACAGTTTTTAATCCATTTTAGTTTGGTTATGAAAAGGGTGCACTATAATTTCTTTTGCCTAGTTTGGCAAATATTTAAATGATTTAATCTTCTCTCTGTGAAAATTTCATAGAGAATTTCAAAATCTGATGTTTGAACTAGAGTCTACAAAATAGGGCAAGAAAATTTTTCATGGAATCCTGCAACTACTGTGATGGCTCTAATACCTTTGCCCTAGACTTTAATCTGCAATGGACTGAGCCAATCCACAGTATTATTTAAAAAGTAGTTTTCTACACAGCTCAAGAAGAGACTACATCATAAATAAAAAAAAATGTCTGTGGTGTCTGCACTGAGCAATATTGCCTGATTTGAGGAGAAGGTGTGCAAGGCAAAATCTGATTATGACACAATAAATGGAATTATAAGAATATTCCAAATGAGTGTGATATATTGTAGACATATCAGGAAACAAGGTGGGCACAATAAAAGAGTGCTATGGAACTTTGCATGAAACTTGCTATCACAGGATATCACTGAGACAAAAGGTTTAGGAGAGGCCAAAGGGAAGATGAGAATCTTTACAGCTGAGCATTTCCCAGAGAATACAGAACTATTAAACACTTTATTTTTGGGGTTAGGTCATAACACGACTTTTACCTCAGGCCAGGAAGCGTTATTTGTCTCAAATAATAATCCTGTGCAGTTCAAGACTTTATAAAGGCTTCACATTTTCTCCTGAGAGATGCATTTCCCACTGCTGGATGTCAGGATGCTTGACTCCATTGACAAAATCTCTAATCTAATCCAATTGCGTCTATAGCAGGATGAGTAATAAGATCTGTTATTATATAATTTCTTCTGTTACAGGGAGGTCACGCATTATGGCCATCCATTTATAGCTCCTGAACATGCTTGGAATCCTGCTCACTAATCTTATCAATATTTTCATCTTGCAGTATGTATATTATATTCTAATCAACAGCATCTTGTGGTGTTTTTCTCTTTATTCTTTTAGTCTCATCTTCTATTTATTTTCCAAAGTCTCAACTTCTTCAAAGCTGCTTTGTTTTTTTCTAGGAACTATAAAAGTCCAGCCATGGGGTAGATGCATTTTTTTTAGCATTTCCTTTAAAGTGTCATAGCAGGTAACACCTGCCCTAAAACATTGGATTATGAAATGATGTGGTCTAAGGGGAATCTGACAAGTTACAATGGATGCCACAAAGTAATTGCCATAAGTTAAAAAAATGTACAGTGCTTTTCAAGAATGACTTGAACCCCTACCTGCCGTTTCCTAAGCAAGTAACCAGCTGTATCAACCAGCTCCTGTTCTTTTAAAAATAACCTTTATTCTCATTGCTTTTCCCCACAAGACACCTGCCCTAGGCCCAAAGTAGTGAGACAATCGAGTGCTTGGAAATGGCAGTAGAACATTGTACTTTCAACTTTGCCCCCTAAAATTCCCCTAAGAGGTGCAAACTTAAGGACCAAGTAAAATCAGCCAAATTTTCCTAATTGCTTTTGTATAATTAATTATGTTAAAATCTGTAGATTTTAACCTAGAGATCTCTTAAGGCTTTTGATTGTATGAAAATACACCAATTTTATTCCAGCATATTTGCAAGAGCTACAGTGACTAAGATATGCTGAAACAGAAACGCCCATAAAAATACTGTTCAAAAAGACATTTGTATGGACACTGCTTCTACACAGCCACACCTTTGCTCTCTAAACGTGAGAGAAACAACCAAATATCATGCAGAAATGGAATTCACATTGGCAAGCCAAGTACTACCTCAATACAGTGATAAGAATGTTTTCTTTGTTAAATTTGTTGCATGGGAGTCAAACATATTTCCAAACTTTATAAAGCTGGAATTTAAAATCATCTATTACTACTGGCATTCAGTTTTCTCTTCAAGTGTGATATTAAATGATTGAAGATTAAGTGGGGAGAGTTCAGTTCGAACTAGTAGGTGCTCCTAACATGCTAAAAGTAAACATTTCCTAAAAATTCCCAAGTTAATGTCAAAGGAATCCTTTAGAAAATGGTATTATTATATTTAAATACTGAATTTGGTACTTTTATTTGTTGTTGTTAGTGAAAATGACACATTAATAAAAACTGATATGACTCTGTAAACCTACAGAAAAACACACATGCCTCTTCTTTGGCCTTCTGTCTCACCCTGAAAATGGGATTTCAGAGAAGCCAAGACCAGTGAAGACACTGAGATGCAGCATTTGAAGAGCAGGTGGGGAGGCCAAAATGTCCTCTCTACCCCTCTGCATTTGTGTCTCCTCATCACTCACATTACCCTGTGAGATCCATCTTGCCTTCCCACTGAGAGGCTTTGGAGACAGGGGACAAAGTTTATCCTGGAGCTTTTGGAAATTTTTAGCTAGCAGGCACTCTGGTGAGGTGACTCACAGGAGGCACACAATGTATGTAATGATCATTACTCTCAGCTGTCTCTTGTAGGTTCAGCCCCCCCATCCCAAGTCCCTAAGAGGCCTCAGGTGAGTCTGGTTTAGTGTCTAATAAAAAGTCTAAATCAGACTCTACGGACATTAAAAAAGTTAGAATATAAAGTCCTAACAAAAGGGGAGTTGGATCTGTTTCTCATGATCGAGATGCTGGATGCCATATTCTAACAAATGAACAAATGCAGCTGGCTTTGGTTAGATTTTTTCCTTGAGAGTGTTATATTAAAAACAGTGTTATATTAAACAGCATGTATTGTACAGAATATTATATGTGTAGTATTGCGAATCTCTGCGAGGTTTTCTCAGCCTTCATCGAGCACGGAGCATTCCAGTTTACAGGAGAGGAAGGGAAGTTAATTTAGCTGTTAATTTTGAAAGTCGTGTAGCGAGATCATTTGTATACTTTATTGTAGCCTGCACTGTATGGCATTTCTTTTTCACAGATGTATCCTTTGAAATTCTACAAATCCCTGCTGGAAGAGAAATCCCTCCAACATGGGAAAACATGTGACTTACCACAGAAGTTCAAAATAGAAATATTGTGACATGTTATGTCACCAGTCACCCAGTCAATATTACCAATAGCTGCCACACACACTAAATAAACTCTGCAGGTAATAAAAATTGCACCCACAGCTGCATGAGGTTCGATCGAGTCTTAGGTTTTGCCATTTGGGAGACCTGGTCTTTAACAGAACTAATTCCCATTTGTCCAGTTACAGGTTTTATTACCTTTGCCTCAGACAGACAACCTTCACATCATCTCCATCCTACTTGCTGTGGTCTTCAAATTGCCTCCATGAAGTTTACACTGAACTGAAGCTTACCTTGAAAGCATCACTTACATTTCATTTTTGTTACAGTACCCATTTTTAAACTCAGTTTCACAGTTGCTAAAATGTATCACTGGGGTGTTCTTTGGGCTGGTGGTGGTATTTGAATAATGGTGCTTTCCATGACTATGCAAACCTTATTTGTAACCTAACAATGATAACATTGTGAAAGTCAATTTCCAAGGAGAAAATCGAATCCATGACAGATGGATCTTTGTACCAGACCCTCAAGGCAAGAACATGACCAGCAAAATCAACTCCCTTAGCCCCTTTCTATGGCCATTGGCAACACACACCTAAAGTCCATTACATATTGCCTGAAGGTCTGTATTCATGTTTCAAACCTAGTTGCAAATCTGAATATATCCATCCTATCCCTTCACAAGCAACTCAAAAGCTGACAATTCCTGTTTTTTGCTTCATTTCCTTGACAATGTCTCAGTTGTGAGAAAACAGACAGAGCCACTGTGTTGATCAATTGATATTTTGTTTATACCTTTTATAAACATTAATAGAAATTCAACTACTTTAAAAGTCTAAATTTATAAGAAGGAGGGCAAAACATAACAATCATTAGACAACAGATGTTATCTCCCATTCTCACTGCTTACAGATAAACAGCAAAACACTAATATTGACAGGTGTGTGATAAGGAATGAATCATCCTAAGTCACTTTCAGTCATTTCTCTTCTATCCTAAATCCGTGTTTCAACTCTCAGAGCCTTGCAAATTACCTCAACCGTCCATGGGGGCAGAATAATGCACTTCAGTCCTGTTCCCAGTGAGGATTGTCCCAGGTTTCATTAAGCTCATTATTAATTGGATTATAAATAGCATTCTGAATGTCTTGTCCTAAGGCCTGGCAGACCAGCCTGAAAGAAAGGATCCAAAAGGAAATAGGAATATTTTCCTTTTTTTTTTACTCTCACTTCTACAGCATGTTAATTGATAGTGTAACCCAAAGCATGCAAGGATCAAGCAAAGAGACTAACTTAGCCCAGAAGCATCAGTGATTTTTCATCTCTCTCTCTTCTCTCTGCAGAAAGTAATGAATTAGATGGTTAGAACACTTTTTCTCCTTCTGATCTTTTAACTGGATTATCAATGTCCTCCTTTGATTTTCTCAATGGCTTATTTTAGGAGGGAGGGATAATATGAATTCTAAGGCTGCTGTCTCCTTTGAAACAGAATTTTAAAAGCTGTGATGTAAGAGGGGAAAAGAAGGATTCCATTGAAAATGCAGCCAGAGGAGTGGGTTGGTCTCAAGATAAGCAGAAGAGAGATGATCAAATAGTTGTGGACAATCTTTGTTCAAATGATGAAACAAGTAGTTAGAAGATGCTGATTTGGATAGAAAGAAACTGGCAATTATTTTAATATCTGAGGAATAAAATATAAAAAGCAGACAGGAGGAAAGGAATGAGAAAGAAGAGAAAACACAAACATCATGAAACTGGGAAAAAATAAACTGAAACACTTTTCAGCATGTGTTTCTATTGAATATCTGTACTAGCTCATACACAAGGCTGCATCCCATGCTTCAAAACTGGTTAGTTCAGCCATATTTGGCATGCAAAAATTTTAAATTTATTTGGACAAAATTTTCCTTTGTTCTAAACAAGGTGGAGCCACCCTGACATTACAAAACCCATTGTGAGTAGACATAAATTGGTAGAGGATTCATTCTGTTAGTCCCAGTTGGTACTTGCATTAAAAATAAAATAAAAAAGCACAGTTCTGCAATATTGTAAGTACAAGATCAAAATTGTGCCGATTAAAGAAAATACTTCAAATACAAGCTCAGAAAACCTCAAATATCTAACTATTTAAATATAGAGAGTATTTATAATACATGAAGTCTTGCTAAAGAATATGAGGGAGGCTTAAAGATGTGCAGTTTTTCAGCTCAGTTGTTCACACTGTCACACTAAAAGGGCAAATAACAGTTTGGATAACACCTGCAAAATAACCCTCTATTACACCTCTTTATGAAACGTGTTTTCTTATTGAGTATATGGAAATAAGTTACTGTGGAAACATCCACTTTCCATTTAATAATCTAACATTTATAGAAATAAGGTTTAGGTCAGAAAGGAGACAGAGGATAGGAAAACACAAAGTGTTTCGTCTTTTAGCCACCTGATTAACCACAGGACAGATCTACAGATAGCCTACACTGGTGTCCCACTGCAGAAAGGAATTAATTTTTAAAGATGGTTGAATATTTATCTGTAAAAAATATATTGCTATGCAAAAGTTTGCCATAAATATTTCAAATATATCTTGAACTCAGTTCTGAAACATGCATCACTACCCTATTTGACACTTTAGGAAACCAGCAAGTTTTTTAATTGTAAAACTTCATGTTGGACTGCCTGCTTTTTGAACAATGTAAATTTTAAATGGAAGTAACTAGTGATCTAATAGGTTGCATGTGGACTGGAGCCTTCAGCATCTTTCAGTTCTGTGTTCTAAATGTTCCAACATTGAGAAAATCATATTTCAAAAATTGTGGATGACTAGTACCATAAGCCTGCATAAACTTAGGAGAAAAAATTACCAACACATGGATAAGAACTAGCAAACAGTTTAACATCCCTTGCCTTCTGGCTCTCTAAGAGTTTAGAACAGATACTTTAGTCGGAACATTTTCACTATTGGTCTTTGTTATATATCTCTGGAGAATAGTGAGGTATATTTTATTTTCAATATAGTCTTGTTGCAAGCTTACAGAGCACATTGTAAAAATCAAAGAAATGTCACAGATCTCATGACAAGTACCCTCAGACCCCCCAAACAAAATCATGATTTGAAATAAACTAACACTGTCTTTAAAGAACATAGATGAGATTTTAAAAACACCTCAGGGACTGATTTTAATGTTTTCAGGTGAATTATCCATCTGCTGAAATTTTCAAGTATGCTAATACACAGAGAATTTGATAATTACTGCTCCACTTAAAGGTTTTAGAAAGCGACTTGGGAGCTGTGGCCCCAGTGAAAGTGAGACTGAGGTTCTAAGCATGTGGACTAGAAATTCACCATGTTCTTTTGAACATGCTCATTCTCATGCTTTCTTTCATATTATATGGAAATAGAAAGCAATTCTGGATTGATCCACCAATATGTGAAAGCATCTAGTCAGCTCCCTTCACATTAATTAATTGTTGCTCCTGAAGCTAAGCATATGTTCAGTCTGGATCCGGGCCCTCATATCAATGCCCCCAAAGTTTTAAGGATTCTCTCTATAGTGGCACTATAGGCCCTTTGTAATCAGTTTTAATTATTCTTAATAATCTGTCTCCTCAAACACCTGCACATTTTTTTCAAAATTCTTCCTTATTTTTGGTGTTTTGTGCTTATTCAGAGTCATCTGCACAGGTTCTGTACAATGTTTCATTTCCAGCAAGCGACGTAAAACTATTTCTGGATTTAAACATTATTGTCACAAGTTTTTCAGTCTCACAGTAGCAAGAAATGTTAAAAGTGCTTGATTCTCTACCAGAAAATTGATAAAGTGTTGCCTGGTAGGTCTCTTCCAGTAATCTGCAATCTCAAAGCAGAATTCAGTAGAGGTGGATTCACTTTTTGTTAATGTGAATAACCAAAAAACCCAGGCTTCATTTACATTCAGAAGATGGTCAGTATCTACTCGACCTAAAATGCAGACAGCTGGAATTGATGCAAGATGATTATTTTCCCTTTCTTCATCATCATAACAGATTGTTACCTATTGTCACTAGCAATTTCTTTACACTCAAGTCCTGCTTTGATTTAGAGCCTTGAAAATATTGCAGTCATTTTAAAAATTATTCTGACAGCTACCAAATATCACTTCTTTCTAAGTTTAGAATATCCCCTGTTTCAGCCAAAAGAAAAAACATTTTAAAACTCGTGAAAATTGGTCTGTTAGGAGCAGGGCATGTTATTCTGCACATGCAGGCTGCTGACTCTGAGGGAGTTACAGAGGAGATCATATCTCCTCACCAAACGTGCTTCTGGAGCACGAATATGGAATACAGGGAGAGAACTCAGTCCAGGCACCATGTAACAATTACAGCTAGGAGGCCCCCAGAGAACCACATTACCTCCCATTAATTATGAAGTATTAGCCTTAATCTCCTGTAGTGTGAGAATATTGTTGTACACTGCTAATAGGCCCTAAAGGAGTGGTTCATTCTTTCTTCCTCCACTGTTTAGAGTTTCCAAGCCAAAACACTGTAAAGCTACAGAATCTCACCTCATCCAATGCTGGTTCCTGGCTGAAAAGAATCCCAGTTAAACCACAGATGGTGCTTCTGTAAGGAGACCTCAAGAAGAAACTGCAGAGAAAATAAACACACAGCAATAAACCAAAGAGCCATGTTATTTACCTTCAGGATTCTATCAGCTGCTACTCAAATGATTGATTCATGCTGAATCTGTAATTCTATTCCTTTGCTGAATGGATTCATAATATTTTTTTAATTTCAGCTGATTGGCTTTTTTTTTAACTAATTTTTAACTAATTATTAGCTGCTGGTTTTGGTTTTGTTTAATGAAAAACTGTGACTAGGGGGCAGATTCTAAAAAAAGGAATTGACTTTGGAGTTTAAAGAAAAACCCACTAAAAATAGCAAATCTCAAAAGCCCCAAATATTTTTAAAAATTGGTAGTGTGAATATTCTCTTTAGCTGATGAATCTCAAGAAATAAAAATAAAGTGAGCAGACATAATCATTTCTTCTCAAATATTTTCACCCACAGGTATCAAGAGAGACTCACTGAAAAAATACATCCCTCATTTGATTGATTTCTGCTCAAAAACTGTTTTAATATAGAGTTGCAGAGAAATGGAGGGGAAAAAATGCTCAGTCAATCTAGCAGAGGTCATGGATGAATGCATGCCAATAATTTAATACATAATGCAAATAGTAAATAAAGAAGCACAGCTTAGAGAACACGAAGGCTCCCTACTTGCAGCCAAGCACAGTCAAATATCACCTGCTTTCCTGCAGAACAGATGAGCAACTACAGAAAAAAGTATTTTGCAAAATGATTGATGTTTATGCTGATGAAAATTGGAAACCATTAGCTGTTGCTTTCTAGCTTCCAACAAATAAGAAGCAGACTGACAGCCAACATGATTTAAAAATGCCAGTGAATGAGATATTGCACTAAAAAAAGAGATGACCACATGGACCACAACCACCCAGACTAGCTGGATTCATCTGAGTTCCCCAGAGTGAGTAGTACTGCACATTCTGTGTGACAGGGGATAAGCAGAGCAAGGGAAACAAGGGGATTCACAGCTCTGATGTGATTTGATATTGCCAGGCAACAAATACACCAAATGCCTTAGGACTGAGAGAAGAAAAAAAATATATGGAGATGGTTTCTTAGCATATGCAGTCCACAGGAAGCAACCATTAATAAAGTTGTGTTCTGTGAATAGTGGATAAATGATTTTGATTTTGCTCACATTAGTTCAAGAGCAGCTTGGCTGCAGTAAAACCCATCTGAGACACTGGTTAAGTTTAAACATAACTTTAAGTATCTGAGTATTTCTACTGGCTGCAATGATCATATGTAGTTATGAGGGCTGGTGCAAAACCTAGTCTGAGAATGCAGTTCTTTAGAGAGTAGCTCAAAGAGAAACTATTGTGGTAAGCAGTTGTTTTCTTCATCAGAATTTTCTAGAAAGAAGCCAGTACTTAGAGTGGGTTAATATTCAGATGAGAATTACTATGCACATTCTTCCATTTATTGAGATAGTATTTTAATTTGATTTTAATGACTGTAAAGCGCTCCAAGACATTTGTAGGAATACTGCTATATAGTGGCTGATTACATTATGAATTTTTAGTATGTCACTTTTAGTACAGAGGAAAAGGAGTCAGAGAAGTGCAGGTACCAGCAAACTGGAGTTTTCAGCAACAAAGTGACCATAAGACCATAAGTGCCAATACTCTGTGCATCCCCAGCTCCTTCTCCTCCCTTGTATTTGCACAATGGTTTGACATTCTTTCGTGCTCTATGCCCTAAGTTTACAGGCTGGAGCTGCAGAAGTACCTCCTTATTGTGTTTGTATTATTTTTAAATAAAATATTTGACATGGAAGCTGCTGCTCTTGAAAGCAAGAGGCTGGAGTCCTGACATTAACTCCATAAAACACAAAAATCAGTCATGCAAGCTACTACATAGAGACACTGCTCCTCTTAGCTTATTTCCAACATTTCATAAACTGGACATTTATTTAGCAGTTCAAACTGTAAGATTACTGTTTTGAGTGCCCACCATAATAAATCTACTCAATGTATGTGAGTTAGCAACTGAATCAGTGTTTTAAGTGAAGGGAAGATGGTAGAAGTCTGCTAGGATCTGTTACTCTTGAAGCATTTAATTTAATATTATTTTATGTCACTGTTGGAATATGGCTAAAACAAACAGGCTTTAGAAATTCACTTATTCATACTGCAGCCTAAAATCAGTTTATCAACATCAAGTGAATAATGGAAGTGAAGAAATGGGTTTGCCTGTGCTGAACTGGTGGAGACTGACTGTGGCAATATAATTTATTAAAATCTTCACCCCACACTTCTCACAAACTACTTTTCTATCACTATCCAGCCTTTCTACTACACGATAAAAGCAAACATTAAATGAGCCTCCACATTAAAGGTCTCTGTAGCAGGAATGCAGGAATTCAGGTCACCAGCAGAGATGAGCACAGTATCCCATTCACTTTGGTTACACCGATTAATGACAGATGAGGCTCTAGCTCTTTACATAACCTGCTGTCTCGTGCATTTGGATCTCACAGGCACAGGAATCTAAACACAACAGCATGGTCAGTATTGAAAGAGTGACAATCAAAGTAAAAACCAAGATCTCTTATATGCTCCTGTATGTTCTGTCAGTCAAATATGGAAAAGCCCAGTCCAGAGCCTTTCAGCAAAGTTGCTTTTTTAAGAACGATACAAATGTTCTAGCTATCCAAATATACTACACGTGTATCATTTTCATTAAGAGCCCTGCAGAGCTGGGAGTATCACACTTCACATTGTTTTTCTTGCCTGGTATAGTGCTATAAACAGTTATCATATTTTAAGCCCAGTCAGTCATAGCCTAACATATCTCTCCATCATTGACTCTGCTGATAATTACCTGGAAGGATGCCAGGGGACGGTGTAATATCTGTTCTTAATATCACTACTCCAAATATAAACAGCTTTCTTCCTGTATTTCACATGAGACAAGGGAGGTCCTTGACAAGTATTTCTTTCTCTTATTTATGCCAAAAATCTTTGTTACTGGGATATCCAGAGGACAATTTTCACAACGTAAAGTTTTGTAGCTCTTGAAAACACCAATGACAATTATCATTTTGATTCAATTTTCAGTGTTATATACCACCTCATTGTGACCTCATGGTATTTTCTTGTGTTTCAGGCTGTTTTGACATCAGCTAGGATGTCTTTTACCAATAAATTTATTAGGCTCCTAAGTATTTCTTACAATCTGAGGGAAAATATTCACCTTGATATCTCTTTGTAGCAGAGTATGCACATAAGTATAAACATAGGCACTTGTATGTGTCCACACAGATGCAAGTTCAAGCACAAGGATACGTATCATTCATCTGATATCTTATAATTTTTATTAAAGCAAGCCATTGTCTATTGATAATAATTATGTAGAATTCTGTTTGTTTTACATCATTTCATGTAAGAATTCATAAATATCTTTTCCCAGAGGTTATTGGGTATGCAGGACAGTGATGTACAACCTACAGTGTAACTGTGACTGGCTCCTGGGCAAGAAAATTCCCATCACACTCTAATCCAGACTATCAGATAATTTCAACCTACTCTCTGTAAGTGATCTGATTATTATCCTTATTTCCCCTCTTCAAAATGGAAAATTGTATTTTACTTGTTTTACAGAGGAAAAACTGAGGCATAGGAATTTGAAGATTTGCCTAAGCTCAGACCCTGATGCAGTGCCTACATGTGAAGCAGAATGGGTTGGAGTTCCTGCCAATTTAGCCCCTAATTACCATAGTAATTAAATAAAACTGGCTTCTTGTGAAGCTGAAACTGGAAAGAGTGATGTATTATCCTCTTCCTTAAACAGTACCTGTGGTTCATTATTGTCACGCTGCAGTATGAACACTCCTTTCCCCCCCCAAAAAAGGGCTTCCCCCTGAAGAGAACCCACCAAATTCGGTGGTTTACTTGTCAGGAGATGACTTTTGTTTGTGTGTGTGTGTTAACCATGGGTTGATTGACTGGTTCATCTACTGGGAAAATCTTATCATTTGTATCCCTAGAGTTTCCCCTCCCTTGTTGGGAAATCTTGTTATATCTAAGCAGTCATATGTTGGTGGTTGTTCTTTTCTCCTCCTTAAGCAAAGACTGAAGCAAAACACCTCTGTTTGAAAACACCTGTGCTCAATTTTAGATTTCTTGTGTTGTCTGTATATCACAAACAATCAAAATACACCATGAAGTAGAGCATATCATTCATTCAACTGAGATAAGAACAGACACAGAATCAAGTCACAGAATCATTGGCATACAGCATAGAATGATACACATTGACTCATACTTCAGTATGTGATTAATATAAATCAGGGTTTATGGTTTTTCACTGTGAAAATCTGTTCAATTACTCAAAACTGCCCAATTCACGCTATATTGACAGAGTAGAAAGATATCTGTTAAGTGACTTAGGTTTTAAAAGAATCCTAAGAAAAACCCTTTTAACAATTCTGAAATTCACTGCTGCAAAAGACCTTTAAGCCTGCTTTTTCTTTTTTTGTTTTGGTTTTTTTTTTTGATTATTTAAACCTGTGGTATGAAACCTAGATGGCTTGGCTAAACTTACATAAAGTTCTTAAGTTAAAAAAAGGCACAACTTTCTGACCTAACTTTTATTGTCAGAAGATGGTAGCTGCAGTACCCAGCCCCACTGTTCCATGACATTCACAGCATCACTGATTTGAGTAATGTTTTTCTACATCTCCACTCTGTAAGCCAGACCCACACATATCAAAGGTATCTGGATTGCAGGTTACAATTGCTCCCTGACTTCCTATTATTCCTATAAAAAGGAGACCACTGCTGCCATTCTTCCACTGCTGTACAATCCAGCAAGTCTTCTGTGGTGAGAAGGGATGGTCAATTAAATTTCCTTAAATTTTCCATTAGAAGGTATTTAGTGAAAATTTGTTAATTTTTTTATATTTCACTGAGCTGTGAGTCTTAAAATTTGCTGAACATACATCTAAAGTCCAGGACCACTGGAGTATCTCTGTACAGCATGATACACACCACTGTTGTATTTGGGTAATCATTTGTGTTTGCACTTGGAACAGCCCTCTCACACTTTTTACTTATTTCCAGGAGATGACAAGTTTACTAATGTTTTTAGCTCTCAACATGACAGAACTTAGTTCTCCCATAGAGAATTCTGATAACTCTCTGAGAACAAAGCAAATAGAAATAATTCTGAGAATTTCGGTTCCTACCTCTTCCCCATATCCAGTAGAAGTTGGTAGATTGAAGATGTGTGCTATATCAAGCTATGGGCACGTTCATTCTCTGCAGGAGATTTATCTACCAGGGTGTAACATCCTCAGACTGGACAACCTGCTCTGCTAAGAGTGACTGAACTGAGGTCTGTGTTCCCAATGTGCCTGGAAAGAAGACAATCATTTCTGAGGAGAAAAAAAGGAAAAAAAAAGAATTCTATCTCATGTGACCAACAGCATTATTCTCACAGGTCCTCTAGAAGAAGGAACAAAATCAACCTATTCAGGTTTTCTTAACAGCAAAATACCGACAAGCTGAATAGAAAGATGAAAGCCAAAACCGTCAGAAAGAGAGATAAGCCATGCAGGAGAGTTACAAAGGGAAAGATGAAAATACTGCACATTAAGGTAAAAATGAAGGTTTTGTAAATTTTCCAACTCCACTAAACATTTTCTGAATCACTGTATTTGGTTTGAATTTTTATCTAGAAAACAAGCATCGACTACTACAGCTAATTTCTTTTCTTGTATACTCTCAGGGCAGGAACTAGCTCAGCTTCAGACTACTTTGAGCCTGACAGACTGAGAGCAATCAATCCTACATAGCTCTGGATTTTCCATTTCAGTGCTGGATTCTGGATCACACAAACCACCTCAGGTTGCCTAATATAATTCTTGACTAGATGGTAAAAAAAATCCCTTTTCTATATCAAACTCAAAATTCAGAAACAGATTTTGTGTTGGCATTTGTTTTTTTCTTTTTTTCTATGTATTTTGTCTTTTTGTTTTTTGATTTTTGCACAGTACCTAATCTCTTACACTAGCAGTGTTCCATGGCTGAAATTCTGAAGAGCATTACACTCATTGCATTCAGCTGAGACCAATGTTTGTTTCTGTGAGCTATTTCATCACTGACAGTCACCCATGCCCTCAGCTGCTTCAAAGAAATGGGCACAAAATCCTAATTACTTGGAGAATCAGTACTTTATATAATTCCACCTCTTTTGGAGTGTGGGGGTGGAGTTTTTTGGTTTTGGTTTTCTCTGAAAACTTCCAAATTTCATGCATATATTGAAAATAAAACAAAGCAGAAATAAAGTGACAGGTTCTATACTCAGTTTATACTCAGGCAAGGGGACAAAGTGAGAAATGTTTGTACTATGGCATACACCATATATGTAAACCACTGATATTTTGATTTTGTTTTTGTTAATAGATATTCATTCTAATCTAAAATCTACACTATCTGAAAGCATCCAGAATGTAAAACATATCCTTTAATTTTGGTAATGACAGTAGTGTTACACAAAATTGAGGACTAGATGGAATCATACTTTCTAGAAATGAGGAGTTTGTCTTAAGACCAGACTGACTAGAGAATGTTTCATACCAGTGTTAGGGATACTCAGGGTGGGGATTTTGTGAACTGAGCCTGACACTATTCATCTCTGAGGTGTAGCTATCCCAGATAATCCAACCTATATCAAAAGCTTCTGTAGCTACCAGTAGGTTTCCTCTCATTTATTATATTTTTACTATTTTCATAATGCAATAATCCAGCTATCCATCAGCCCATTAACAAAAGGTTAATATATATATTCCTTCAGAACTCCTGTACCACGACACTGTTTCCTTGCTGGTCATCACTTGTCTGCTGATTTGCTTCTCTGTCCCCTGTATCCATGCTCACACACCCCGGAGTGGAGCAGGAGTCAGGAGTCAGGAGTCAGACTTTGGCCAGGACAGACAATTTAAGAAGCACAGTTCTATGTCTATATCTGTAACATAATGAAGAAAGAGGCCATGCTGCCTGTGGCAGGGATGAAATCTATTAACTAACGTGCTGCTTAGTCTTTGTCTTCCCTGGCCAAGCACTATAAACCAATTATTTATACTCCATTACATCTGGCAGCATTTGGGGAGGACAGTCTCAAAATACAGAAAGACTGTCTCAGGATACATGGATAACTTTTGTGCTTTATTATACTTCACCCCTTCATTAATTCCATCCGGGGGTTGATTAAATGTATGTGCTAAAGTGGATTTTCCCAGATAATATATTGCTTGTCATTTTACTTTCACTGCTGCCACATGGCACGTCTGACTCATGTGTTCTGGGGAACCTCCCAGTTAATTTTCCTAATGCTGCAGTGTGGGTGTTCCCTGAGAATATTAGCCTTCATTTTTCTATTTTCTATTAATCAGTGGACAGAATAACCATAATACAATCTTTATAGAGAACTGCATCAAGAGTGAATGTAAATCACATGTAAGTGCTCTACAGGGAAAATGTAATCTTATAGTATTATGACTTGAAAAGAGTGAATGAATTGGTTTTTATAGAATATGTTTACAAGTAATTAGTAAGGGTGAAAATAAATACAGTTCAGGTGTTTCCTTACTTACATTCAACTGAAAACAGAACCTATATGCTTGACACTTATCTGTGTCTTATCTGCCATCATTATTTATACGTATTTATATATGTATTTTTATAAATATATATGAAGTAAACGGTGAAAAGTCACATGTACATGAATTTTAATTTGCACGTATGGTGACCATTGTGTTATCTGCTAGAGCAAACTGTAGCTGTCCTGTTCCTCCAATAACATCTGCAGATTACTATGCAGAAAAATACAATTATGTCTTCTGTATTTTTGGCATGAATGGCAGGCAGGATCTCATCAGAGCCTTCTTTCACTGCCGTGACCTGGTCTGTCCTTCACAGAAATGAACAATATTTTTGCCCTCTATGCAAAAGCAAAGATTAGCTTTGAAAGCTAAGTGCTCATCACAGTGACAGCCATTATAAAGTGAAATATTTTAAATGCACTAATTCTAGATATTCATAGCTCTCATGTAAATTAAATAGCATTGCAAATTTTGTGAATAGCAAATGCCAATAAGACATACATATTTATCTACCTTACTACTGTTCTCTGCCATTCTTGCTCTGGTTTCATGCTGTACCATGGGCTCATCTATGCTCTACACTGACTGTTTCAAGATACATCTCTTTTGCAGATGAAAAAGTGATCATTCTTTCAAAATAAAGCACGTAGTAAAAAACAAAGTCAGAGGAAAAGACTGGATTAGTATCAGAAACCTAAAGAACTGTTCTCAGTATCGGAAATTCAAATGGTATCTTTTTTGTTCTAAGTGGAGAATAAGCTTTGCTGAAAACATATTCAATGATAATAATAACCTTATAGTCAACAAATATCTACCACTGCAAGGATTCCACAGCCATTTTCAGAATCAAAGACATGCTGAACTGGTCAGATGCAGTCCTTCTTTCTGACATTGTCCTCCTTGAACTGGAGAGAAATGCAAATAATACGAAGAGCCTCAGCTACTGAAAGAGAACAATTAACTCTTGAATCATGAAGAGGGATAAAGAAAAAGTAAGAAGCCCAGAGAGCATATGAATGTGTGGAAAAAGCATCAAGTCTGAGCTCCCATCCCTGTGTGTCACGGTGACTGTCCTTGCATGGCTTCTGGTTCCATGGTGCTGCACAGGTGAGCACAGAGAAAAGCAGTGAGGAGCAAGCTCACTGAGACATAGATTCACTGGAAAACAGAATGTGCTGAAAAGAAACTCAGGGTGACCCTCTCACACAAAAACTCACAATGATGCATAGAATTTGTCAGTCTCAAAAGCACTGAGAGCATTTCATAATACGTCACAAGAAACTAATTACAAAGCAAAATAGTGCAGACATTTGGGCTGGGGTCTCTGTTAGTTCAGTCACCTTTGCAAAGTATTGTGAAAAGCACTCAGATCTCCTGTTGTTTGGAAGAGATCCATATTCTTATACAGACAATTATTCTTGCTTCCTGCTGTTTGCTTATCAACAAGGGCTATTTCTTGCAATAGTGCTCCAGTTTAGGAGCATTATATGGGAATGAAGGTTATTTTAATCGCTGATACATTCTTTTTAAATTCTGAGGGCTCTTTAGTGGCTGCGTAACATGTATTGTATATTCTTTTCAGAACACAAAACAAGTAGTGTGGATATACCTAGCCTCACCTTTTTTTGTATGAAGGTTTAAGGATTTTGTCCACTTTAGCAGAGTAAATCTACCTTTAAACACCAGGGGCGTGTAGGTAATTACCTCAGAGTCTGCATGGCAGCTATGTCACCCCTGTGTGCATCACAAGCCTCCTGCTTATGAAAGATGTGGAAATCCCTTGCTCCCTTTGGAGCATGACTCCTATGCACTCAAGCTCCTGGTTTGAGCTCCTTTGCACTCCTCAGCACATCTCCTCCCATCCATAAATAGGGTGCAAGATAAATCACTCCTGTTTACACAGAAATTCACTGCTTTAGTTCCAGTGTAGTGTGACCTTCCTGCAAGCACCTGCTGGTGCTCTCCATTGCTTTTAAAGCAGTGCAGCCACCCATCAGCTGGTCTGGCCACCTGCAATCAGAACACAGCTCATGTCCCTCCTGGGTGTGAAGGAGAGGGAAAATTTTGGACTGAAAAATGACAGGTTGTGACCAACTTAAAAATATACCTCTTTTGCCTCTTGCAATTACATTCCTTCATGAAGCCACAGTGACCCAGTGGTATTTAGAGGTTGAGTTACATATCTCTCATTTTACATACAAACATTCAGAACAAGAAAAAAACTAAAAACCTTTAGGGGAAAATAATTCCTTCCCTAGTCTTTTCCCTTTTTAAAGCTTGTGGTAAAGTAGTTCCCTTCCCAAGTAGTCATCCTTGAAAGTGGTCTGCTACCACTTCAGGAACGTTTTCCAAATCCTTTTTCTTAAATTTAATCAGTTTCAGAACTTAACTTGTACTAGCAGTGCATAAATTTCTTTCAGCTCCTGTGCCGTGCGTGTGCCTGAAAAAGCAAGGCACATTCCCAGAATCATCCCCATCATGGAGCATGCAAGGCAGACAATGCACTGAGCATCCCAGTAATACCCCAATAAAAGCCCCAGCTACCCAGACCTACTGCAATATTGCTCACTTTGCAGCATAGCATTTCAGTAACCTTGCTTTGCTGAACCCTTTGTGATTGATGGCCACCGTGGGCATCGTGCTCAACGTGTCACTCACACTCTTGCATTTATATTCTGTTCTCATCCATTTAACAGAAAGAAATGCTTGCATATTTTTGACAATGATAAATTACAACCTATTGAAGAGAGCAAAGACTTAGTTACTCTTTCAGAAAATCACATCCTGGACGAATATCTTCACGACACAGAGGATTTGACAGGGAACACAGACAGCAGCAAATGATCAACAGAAAGCTGGCAAGTAACCTCATTTCACTTTCCTTCCCAGCCACACTGAAGGTTATCACAGGTCTAATGTTCTCTCGCAGGACAGCAGGAACAGTAATGTTGCCTACAGAAAATGAGATGAGGAGAGGCAGTAAATGAACTTCAGGACTCACGCAAAACATTTATTCTTCTTAATTTCTGGTTACTGTTTTACAACTGGAATTAGATGGCTCAGTTATGAGTATGAGAAGCAGTTTGGCAATCTGTGGTAACAAACTAATAACCTTATGAAATAATGCCAGCCAGAAATTTTCCAATCAAGGTGTCCATATCTTGCTTCCTAAAAGGCAAGAAAAATATTATACACAAAACTAGACCCAAATTGCTCAGTCCATTCCATTTAGTTCATTGGTCCCAAAAGCTGTAACTTCACTTGAAGATTAAAATAAAAAGAGAAAACTTTGGTCAAAAGAACTCCAGAACACCCGGGATTCAGCATTGGTACTTATGATCCCATATAATTAAAGAAAAACATTAAAAAGGAATTCTGGAGAACTAGGCAGCTTCATTAGAGGTTATATTTACAAACAGCTTGATTCCTCATAATTGGATTTGTGTTTTAGCTCATCAGTTCTATATGGGCCCTTAAGACATTTTCCTTGTTATTTTGTGCATTGCATACCCAGTATAAAGAACGTACAGATGTTACAGAATACACCAACCACCTAGAAAGAAGTGACAAATGTCTTCAGTGCAGGCAATTCCCCTCTCAGGAGGACCCTGATTCTCGTGTATGTCTCTTTGTGTTTGCACTGCTAAGGATAAAACACGATGTGCACCGGAGAAACAAATATTTACGTAAGCCTTTATGTCCCTGTGGTTACACACAGGAGCTTGTACATGTGGGTTCCACAACAGGAATACCTTCAATCAGCTTTTTGACAGCTGTATCTCCATGAAGAATTGTTCAGGCATTAAAAATTTTGGTAGCAGGTGATGAGCAGCAGTTTTATTTCACTGAAAGGGAAACCAGGCAATTTGGGGTAGTCTCAGGATAAAACTCCTATTATGAATATTTGTTAACAGGAGCATTTTCAAACCATTCCAGCAGATATTCCTTCCCCATCCCTGACTCCTCTCTTGCACCCACCACATTAACATGAGGTCAGTGGAGTTACTCACAAATTAACCTGGTTACAAATAAGAAGAGAATCAGTTTAAAGTTTTTCTATGTCTCATTATGTGGCACAGACATTTAGTCACACAGTTGGTTTCCTCGTTGAAAACAAAGTAAAATTCTCCACCTAGCTACTAAGACAGGTAAGAAGCTCATTCTATGATCATCTTATGTTCAAGAAATTCCATCAGAACACAATTATCTACACTCATATGTGAACAGAAGAACAGAAGATATCTTCTTTTTGGTACAGAATTTTTATAACATATCTCTATCATCTCTTGTGACTTTCGAAGACTGTCATCTCTACTGGAAAACTCAAAAAGTAAGGGTGACATTTGCAACTTATGCATATAAGCTACTTTATACCATGGAAGAACATAGGCCTAACCTCTGTTTTCTGTGAATGTGGCCGTGGACTTTCTGAAACTCTGATAAGGCCTGTAAAGTGTCATGCTTTGGCAATTTTGGAAAAGTCAAAACTATGTCTGTTACTGAGGTCTGAAAATAAACAAACAAACAAACAACCTAACAAGAAACTATGTTCTAAGTTTTCCACATAAAAAAACCCCAACACCAAAACCCAAACAAAAGAAAACCAACCCCTGTACTTAGGAAATATCTTCAACAGAGTGTTAATCACACCTAGGCCAGGAAGATGCCATTTCATGAACCAGAGAAGAGCAACCAATTTTGGCTATGAACAGCTAAAGTCAGGCAGCTAAATCTACTTGTGGACAGGCCTTGCCTGTATCAATAAAAATATTTTCTGAACACAAAACCGTGCAAAATAATGGTGTTAGTCATACAAAATCAAGATGGGTACATAAATAAATCATGGCTGGATCAGAGCCATAAATATTTGAGTGGGTGTTTCTGTGTTTAAACACTTACTAAAACTACTGCAAAAATCTGACCTGAACATGATAAAACTTCCATTTTGGAAATAATGACAATATCTTCATGTTCTGCCTGAAGATAAAAACAAAGTTTCTTTAGGTTTTTTCTTTTAATACCTAACTCCTCTAGTCCCCAGAATAATCAGAACAACAGTATCCATCTGATTAAAGTAGTTATCATGGTCAAATCTTGATTTATCTTCTTTATAAAGAAAATTTATATCTTTATCTGAATTTTATATAAATTTAAATTTATATCTATATCTGAAAATATCAAGATTTGTCCAAAACTTTTCCATTAAAAATAAAGTAGTTAAGGAACTTGTGAAAAAAAAGATTGCTCTTTCAAAGCTCCCCCTGTATAGAATTTGCTGTCTATATACTGCAACAAATATATACGGAACCAACTTTCAGCTTCAACAAGCTCAGGTTTCCTAAGGTGCCTCTTCCCATCATCCAAACAGTGACTGTTGGTTGTTTTTCAGAAGCATTACTGCTCCATTTTGTATGACAGGGAATATAAGGCATCATCTAACATTTTTCATGGTCTTTTTCCTTCAAATTGCCACATTTGGCATAAATGTCACAGTGACCAGATCACACAAAGACAAGGGTAGTTCAGTGTTCTCCTTCTAAATGCTCTTAAAGGTCTCCAAAATGATCTGGGATTTAGGGGGAGCTAAAATTTTGTTAGTTATGAAATCTATCTGGATACACATATGTATGTTGTGTAGGAAATTCACTTTCCTGATCAACTCTGGCAAACTTAGTGCATCCAGAGCTTTTAAAGTCTAAAGTCCATAAGTGACAGCCTTCAATCCACCAAAGCATGTATCCTACAGAAACACAAAGCAGTAATTTTCCCATATGATTTAAAACAAGGTAGAATCTGATTTCCAGTTCTTAAAATTATGACAATTTATGGCTTAGAGCAAGAGAGAAAGGGAAGAGAGAATTCAGAAAAACAATTGCAACAAGTGAAGCAGTAAAATAGTAAATACTGTATCTTTTTTTCTCCTTCACTACACACTTCCTCCACTTTACCAGCTTGGAATTCGATGCTACAATCTTGCTTTAGGTATTGGATCTAATTGCAATAGCAGCTGGTAACAATTTCTCAGCTCTACTGTATGCAGGGGATATAACAGTGTATGAAATTAAAGAGCACTGCTTTTGGCAAGCAGACAGCAGCAGTTTTATTGCTGGGCTGGGGTCAGGACTGTGTGAGCCCAAGAACACTTCCACAGCTGCTGGGAAAATGCCATTCAAATTCCTGACAGGTATGGGCACCCTGGGGAGACCTTGGCACAGAGAGTGTGGGAGAGCTGGAGCCCCTGGATGAAACCACAGACAGGGGACAAAGCTGCACAGGAAGAAACATTGAATAATGCTCTCATCAAATGTGTCGATGGCTGCAAGGGGTTGAAAAAACATTTTTTTTAAGAACACTATTTTGCTAACAGACTATTTAGAACTAAGCAGACACTGCTTTTCATGTTGACAGAGAGATCTTATATAAGGTACATGGTTAATTCCACTTTATGGCACACTGCTAAGGCCAGAACAGAGCAGCACCACTCAGCATGGGCAAATCAGATGTTACAGTACTGAATTAGGAAAGGTTATAACCCCTCCAGAATAAGAAAACCATCAAAATATCCCCCCAAAAATAAACTATTGAGTCAGTGAAGTAGACTATGAGGTGACTCTATGAAAAATAACACCAGCTTTGACTGGCATTTTTATGGTGTTTTTAGATCTTAAAAATGCAAACATATAAGCACTGGAGTGTTAAAATCATGTTTTCCCCAAATCTGGAGTCCCTGTTCCAGCCCTATGACATCCTGGACATTCTGCTGCAGTAAAGTTGGCTTTGTTTTAGTAAATTAAGAGACCTAAGAACAGAACTGCTGGACAAAACAACGAAAATGCAACCTGTAAAATAGGCAGTAGTCTGCATGCCTGAACCAAGAGACGGTCAAGCAAAGGGTATCACCTAGAATTTCAGGCAGGCCACAGATACTGCTGATAATGTCTAATTTACTCTGCAATTCAGGATCAATGTTGTACCAATAGGACACAGTTTTCTAAAGAAAATTATCTTGTGAGGTTACATCTGACACATTGTGTCAGATACCAGAAAGGCAGCATCGAAATTTCTGCTAGTGGCAAATGGCTGTGAAAAATTTGAAGAAGGCAACAGCTTCTATTAGACCAGGAAGAAGTAAGAGTAAAGATCCACTTGAACTGTGGTCCAATGACAGACAAAGAGAACAGGCCCTGAGCCAGCTGGGGGCTGCTGGGCACCTTCTCCTTTCCCAAAATCTATTCTTCAAGTCATGCTGGGCAAGCTGATTGCAAAATTCACCTAGGATGACAGAATTTTTTATAATAGGCTGCAGTGCTGTAGATGGAGCTGAAAACACGGCAATTTTGTATACTTCAGTTTTTCACAAAGCAAAATGCAGCTAATTCTGGAACTGATCTCCAAAACCCAAGTGAGTGTAAGACAGATGTCAGCTTTTCCTAGGAGAAGACAGACAGCTCTGTGAGAGAATTCAGTGGAGTCAATGTTTCTGAAAAGCAGAAAAAGCTGAGGGATAGAAAGAAATATGTGTGCAGTCTCTAACAGGGACCTGCTGTGGGAAGAATAGTTTAGGGGACCTGGGCTTAATTTTGGTTATGGCACAGATTACCTCCTTGCCAGGAAGATATCCTGCTTTGCCTTGTTTCTTGAAATGTAATCCACAGGAAACAAACATTATGATACCTACCAATTGCCCCACTGGAGGCAAGAGAAATACTTCTAGCAAAAGATTTTTCATTCATCCCTAATGGGATATTTAGACCGTTATAAGTTTGCTTATTTGGGCCTCAGCCAAAGGACTGCTTCATGGGAAAATGGTCCTAAGAATCTGCTTCTGATTACACAGTTCTATTTCCTGTCTACTCATTTATGCACGGAAAACCAGATCTCTAATCTATTTCAATCTTAAAAGCCAACCTCTTTCCAGATTTTATTCCAGCAGTACATTTATCTTTTGGCTTTTAAGATCAATATTAAATATAGGTATACTGTGTAAACTCAGAGCACAGGGTAGGTTTCTGAAAGAAAAGGAGAATTTTTTCAAAGGTAGAAAAAAATTCAGTTGCAGGAAGTTTAAAATTTTTGTTTGAATAGAGTCTGTTGGGCTCCCTCTCTTACAACATTAACATTTTTACAAAATGCATTTTGCCACTGCACTGATCCTGATTTTTTCTGGGATAAATTGCTCTGAGTGTGCCAAGGGAATCAAGTTTCAAGAAGCCCCTACCAGATCATGACAAAAGGCTTAGTGTCCCAAGGCTTACTGAGCTCTGAGCTTGGTGTCTGTGGTTTCCTGGGACAGAACCTTTCCATGGTACCACAGAACATGGTCCTGGTACAGGAGCACCACACAGATCTTTATTTTGGAAGAACAGGCTTTAAGACTCTTTTTGCACTGAAAGTCAACTTTCATATTTCTACTCACATTGAACTCTGTTGCCTTCCTAGTGAGTGTGGGCAAATGGTTTGTAGGAAAGAAACACCTCCCATATGTTCTGAATTTCAATTCGGTGAGAGAATAATTTGTTTAGCTTTGGTAAGGTCTCAGCTGTAATAACACATCCAGCTTGGGAAGCGATGATAATGATGAATGACCAAACTAATTAGTGCTGATTAGTCTAAGGAAAGGAGACGAAATGTCTAACAGTCCTAAAAATTCTAAAAAGAATGCAAAGAGGAATGGGAGTACCTGCTCTATATTTAGAATTAGACAAGAAGCTTTAGGTTTAAAGCACGTGAAGGAAGATCCAAAACGGATGATAAACAAGAAAGGTTTTAATAGTGAAGGCTTGTTTCATTTGCAGTTCTTGAAACCTTCAATGGGAGAACAAGGTTAAAAAATTGTCTGTCAGGAACAACACAGCATGGCCCAAAGAGGGACCAGCCCATTGTTATCTGCATCTCCTTCTTGTGTTTCCTGGAGTGGAACTGTCCAGCCTTTCACAATCTCCCATTAGAATCTTCCTGATTCTAATGTCAGCTTTCTTTTGAATAATCTGATTAAATCGTCTGAATATATTGTTTCCATAGTATGGATGAGATTAAAATATGCATAAAGTACAAAAATATAAAAAATATAAAAAATCGCCTGCTTTTACCACATAGCAATGAACTTCAGTTAGTGCTTTTAATTAGGAGGTGCAAAAAGCCATGCACACAAATGCTTTAAAAGCTTTTGCCGAAAGGCTCTTCATCAATTAACAGCAGACACTGAGCATTAAACCTCCTTTGTTTGTGTTTGGTATTATTCTACCAACACTACAATATTGGTATTATAGTATTGGTATACTATACTATCAATATTGTAAGTACTGTAAAAAAAATAAGAAAAGAATAATGGAAAAACTATGACAGTAAAACACTATAAAGTTTTCTGTAGGTCATAATCAGATATTTATTCTTTTTCCTCTGGAAGTTGAGATTTTATATTCAGTAATTTTAAATTTCAGCACCCTAATCTACTACAAATGTTTACAAATCACCACAAGACCTACAAAAATATTAAAAAAGAGCTCTATTTTTATAATGATAACTTTTTGCATTTTTCTTCTCTAACACAGCAGAGCTACATTTCTCAAAAACAGACATGAGATCTAACATACACTGCTAGGAGCATTTTTGCTAAATTAACTAAGGAACACCAATAACTAATCAATAGGAGAGTAAATCTAAGGGAAAGGTTGATAACTTATTTGAAATATAACACTTTATCTTCAGGAGGGAAACAATACATAAAGTTTAAGAGTAATTCAAACTAGGAGTCCCAGAATAGGGTTTAAATCAATAACTCTAAACTTCCTGCAGGTAGATTACAAAACACAATAAAGCACCATAAGTATATGTAATATAGAAGCTTGTTTATCTAACTCCACAGTCCCCAAAAAGGGTTCAGCTTCTTTCGCCCACTTTTATTTAAAACTCATGAATACAACGGCCGTGCTGATGGCAATTTTTAGATGAGGAATTAAACTTTAATTTTCAATACTTTGTTGGCTTTTACTGAGAATTGTTCTGCAGTTTAACCACCTTTGTATCCATCTGACTGAATAGGAAGGGAGCTTTACAGACAGTGAGGGCAAACCTCAAACCTCACCCTTCTTACACATGAGGATTCAAGATACATCTCTAAGTTATTCACTTAGCAGGTGTTAGAAGCTTCCTGCCTGTCCCTAAAGCCACTATGGGGACTACACTTCCATCTGCAGAAGAACAAAATTGAGGAAGTAATAAGTGGTCAGCAGCAGATCCAGAATTCTAAAGGCAGTTATGTTGTCAGTGGTGTCAAGGAAAGCTTCACAACATTTCAGCTGAAACAAGCAATGAAAGGACAATGCCTTTCTACCAATGCTGCCAACTACCTACAGTGCTTCCTTATAAAATTCACTTCTCCACTAATGGCATCATTCACATTTCTCATTGGTCCTTAACCTAATTCCTAATCCCAAATGCTTTTAAAAATTTAATTAATTACCTAATTTAATTGAAGCTGTTTATCAATTACTATAAATGTAAATTCTTCCTTCCATTTTTTCTAGGTGTTTTTGTAATACCCTCTGTAAGTTGAAAAGTTTCTCCATAATATTTGATCTAATTCACTAAAATGTCTTGAACTCCTTTGAAAGTTTCAGATTGACTTCACTGATAAATATTTCCTAGCAGGGAACCTTTAAAATCCCCATGCCTTAAATATTTTCAAATTCCAGAGTCCCTTCCTAAGTACAGCAGATAAATAGAAACTATAGCTCTCTCTGTGTGTATATATATATATATGTATAAATATAGATATATATATATGCAAAATTTCCTCCTCTTTGTTTGCAGTTTTCTCCCTCCAAAACAGCTGAATACCACACAATAAATTCAGGCTTCAGTTGGACTACCTCACTTGTTTTTATACTGGCCTAAGTGTTTTCTCTCTTCAGACTCTCTCTCAAAAATCTCTTCCATAAATTCATGCTGCTTCTTTTGTTTTATGCAAATGAGAGACATTTTTCATTAAGTAAATGTTAGCTGTGAAAAGGAAGGAGTTGAGAATGAGGAAGAGATTTGGTGAAGGGAATAATATAAATATTTTGTCACGGATATTTCTCTTCATATTTTATGCCATATTTGCTACTCCTGTATAGATCACTATTTAACACTCTCATATTGCTTGAACTGCTTCATGGTTGATATTAATTCTTCCACTGCTTGTTCCATTGATTTGGAAAACAGTTCTAGGGATCAAAAAGCCATTTGAAAATTAGTGAAAATACATCTAGAAATTATTCTATTGACATACTCTGTTTTCAACAGAGGTAGTGTGGGTTTGGGCTGATTCTCCTTTCTTTCCTTCCTCTTCCTTTGGAAACCGTTGTGAGACAAAATAATTAAAAAAGGTGTTTGCTCTTGCTACTTAATCCCCACACGAAAACCCTAATGCTGTGCTAGGGACATTGTAATCACCATAAGTAACTAGAAATAATGTTGAATAATCAGCAGCAGGTTTTCATTAAGGGCGTAAAAAGATGGGATTAGGCATTCTGATACATCCCACTGAGAAGAGGGCTGGAGGAAACATTTTGCTGTGTATTGAGTTCAACTCAGAAAGAAGCACAAGTCCAGTCAGGGGAAAATCGTGGGTGCTGACCCTTCCTTATAGAGTGAATGAGAAAACAATAATCAAAGTATGGTTGAGCTCCTCATGTTCAAGAATCTCTTCCAGAGTTGGAGGGAAGAGATGATCTTATAAGAGCACAGGGTCCCTTCCCTCCGCCCTGCACCTCAACTGAGCTTCTTGCATGTCAGGACCAGCCTTGGTCAGAGCCTCCTTACACCTGGTAACTCTTTGAGTAGAAAAAACACATGGGAAAGCATCACAGAGCGAGCTATGAGACTTCAATGAATATATTCAATCTGCTGCAGTACTGTCCAACCTTTAACCACTGCTAAATTCCCAGAATGAAATATAAAACAATAAAAAAATCATTATCTTCATGATTCCTGTATGTTGTACAAAAGAAAACAAGCCATATTTAATGCACAGAAAAATGCCACTAAATGCTTGCAGGTATAAAGAGATAAACATTTTTTTCCTAATTTAAAATATAAGAAAGCTCCTTGAACTTTAAATTAACCTGTATTCAACACGTGCTACCAGAATTTAGCACTGCTATATGAGTTACATGCCTGCTTTGTAACAGGCATTTAACTTAGCACTAGATTTTGAGTGGATTAATAGATAATAAGCAAAGGAGAATCTCAAAGCCTCAAATTAAATGAAGGCTGTCTTCAGAGATCAAGGCAATTTGATGAGAATGAAAGATATATTTCATATAACACAAGACAGGTGTGTGCCACAAAAGCTAAATAACATGAAAAGAATTTATTTCCACTAAAGACACCTCTGCTTCCCAAAGAATCATGGATTCCTTAGACAGCCCAGACAACTTTATTTCCCTCCCAGTTCATTTCTTTTTTTTTATGTCCTGTGGGGTGTAGTAGTTCAGTACAGCCAAGCACTTTTATATTTCCCTAATGCCTGGGTTCCCTGCATTAATATCCCAATGGGATATAGTGTTACTGAACTGCTTCTGCTGCACTTTACAGGTGAAAAAGAAAAATTACTCTATTTTCTGCTAAGGGAGAAGAAAGAACTTCAGGTATTTCAGTTACTAAACATTTGAAAATTTATTCTTGTTGTCTGAAAAGTTGAAAGAGTTATCCATTTCTATCAGTTTTAAGGTGAGATTTCATCCTCTAAATCCAGTAAATAAACTAGGCTTTTAAAGTGAGCCTTAGGCATCTAAATTTTGCTTATGAGCTTCTGAAAAGACCCACCTAGTTCCAACTCTGAAAATGCTTTTCTTCTTTTTTCCTAAAATTTCCAAAAACCTTTTTTGATGCATCTTCGCAACTGTTCAGCTTTGAAAGGCTCTCTCAGGGCTCTCCATCAGGAGCCACTAACCTAACATTACTATAGCTTCAACTTCCATAGTAGCCTGGTTTAGTAAATATTTGCAGGCTATGCCCAAACCTAACCAGCAAGGATTGGGATTTCTATGAGCTCTAGCTACACGCCAAAGTAATTTTTAATTTGAAGTGCTGATACCTGGTATACATAGAACCCATACTTAGAATACTTGGTCACAACAAAAAGCAGAGCTGAAAATCACTTATACTGTATTTCCCACCATTTGGAGTGTGCTGCTTTTGGCTAGGGTAGAGTTCATTTTCTCAGCAGTAACTGGTATAGGCTGTGCTTTGGATCTGTGCTGAACACAATGGTGATAAGACAGAGATGTTTTTGATATTGCTGAGCAGAGCTTACACAGAGCCAAGGCCTTTTCTACTTCACATCCCACGAGTGAGGAGGCTGGGGGTGCACAAGGAACTGGGAGAGGACACATCTGGAACAGCTGACCAAAGAGATATTCCATACCATATGGTGCCATGCTCAGCATGTAAAGCTGTGAAAAGAAGGATGAGGGGACATTCACAGAGATGGTGAATGTTCAAGCAACCATTGCTCATGATGAAGCTCAGCTTTCCTGGGGATGGCCGAACTCCTGCATGCCCATGGAAATTTGTGAATGAATTCCTTGTTTTGCTTTGCTTGCATGCACAGCTCTTTCTTTCCCTATTAAACTCTCTTTATACCAAACAATGACCCGTTTTCTCACTTTAACCCTTTGTTTTTTTCTTTTCCTCTCCTGGAAAGTAGATGTGCATTTGAAATGGGCTTGTGGGACCTTAAACCAGGACTCTAAGTGAAGTTTTTTAAATGCTGAGCTCTTAACACCTCAAGCAAATGCAGTTATGGAATTCCATACTTCAATCTTTGTAGCCCCTTTCTGTGCCTTGTGTCATTCTTCCAAGTGTCACAAGTGGAAATTACTCTAGTGGAAATACATGGAACCATATAGCTGAAGGGGACTACCTGCACAGAAGGTCTAAATCCCTACATATTCCATCCCTATCGATGGGTTTTACTAATACATGTCTTTTTGTTCCATTTTTCAGCCGGATTGCTTTATTGTAAATTAAACCTCCAATGCTCCTTTATGTGGAATTATTTCTCCCATCATGCTTCCAGTAGCTGTTGTACATTAACAGGAATTTAATGAAAGGAAGTGCACAGCAAGCCAGCCATAAAGTCCTTCAGTGCCTTGCACTGTAGGGAAGCCCAGGTTTCTGATGACTACTTCTATCTCAGAACATCCTTAAGATCAACTGCAGTGACCACCTGTCACAGCAATCCTCTGACATATCTCTGAAAGCCCAGTTCTCCATTAGTCTGTAAAGTAATACAGTGCAGTAGAAAAGGATGGATTATTTTGAGCTACTAACTGTAATCCAGGGCACACAGCATTGTAAACCTTTCATTATATCAGACAGCAAGTGCTATATAGGAAGGATAAACCAAAAAAGAAAGAAGTAACTAATTGTAAAGTAAACATTTTTTTAGTAAATGTATTTTATATATTAATTTGTATACACATAGAAATTAAATAAAAGTGAATCCCAGTGTGTGGATTCAAACTATACCTCTGTGAATGCACAAAGTTTTACTCATAAGGGCTGACTTCCAGTATTGCTGATTAGCTACAACTCTTGGAGTGTTTCAGTAGATCTGCTAGAAACCTCTGACGTGGCAGGCTCATAACTTTACTGCCTCTGCAATCTCTCATGAGCTTAAAAGCAATTGATACCACTAATAGGGAATTCAACAACACTGCTGACTAAAAGACTCTGCCCTTATAAAACAGGGCAAGGAATAATTAAATCACTAAGAGACATTCAAATGGAAACTGTTCACAAACAGAAGACAGAGGGGAATAAGTCTGACCCTGCCATTAGAAAGGGAGCATTTTTGTAGCAGAAAGACTTCCTGAAGTCTGCAGCTCCTAAAGGCCCCAGCACCTCTTGCTGTGCATTTAGAGCACGGCTCAGTCACTCCACATGGTCCTGGATAAGAGCAGCACAGCTCTGGAGGGGCTGTGGGGACACACGGTTCATTGAGAGCAGTTGTTGGAGAGCTGGATCAGGTCCCAGCAATCATGAAACATTTACACTCTCTGTTCCTGCAGAGTTCTCAGTACATTTACACTCTGTCTACTCAGCCCCCACGGGTCATAAACCAACATACTATGACAACTTTAAGACCCACAAGAAAGGCAAAGCCACCATTGGAAGACAACAGAAAGAAATCCCAAACACAAGACTATTACCAAAATTCTAATACAGGAAGGAGAAACTTGGTGTATCTGCTAGGACAAATTTCACAAACCATATATATATATTTCATAAACCAAGGTTTATTACTTAGCAGTGGTTCATGCTAAGCAATCCATGCTAATTTGCAATAAAGTATTTCTGACTGTAACGTTTTCTCAAGAATTAATTTTAACTCAGCCAATTTTTCAGCCTTTAATATTTTCTTAGTCACAACAGAAACAGAATTAAGTTAATTCTTGAGAGTAGCTCACAATTCCTCATGATGGACTACTATCTCTAAAAATGAGATAAGGAGAAATACAGAGGGGGATTTCATATAATCCGTGTAATTCAAATAAACTAAATAATTTATATAATAAAAGATACATCCGACTCCCATGGAAGGATTTACTGTCTCCCTTGCAACTTCCATCCCTTAATAGAAGAAAATTTTGAAGACCATTTTAGAATTCCTGAGGATTTCACTATAGCTGTTGCAAACCCAGGGTAACATAAATTTAGAGATAATGGACAAACTGTACTGTAAGTCAAATAGGCAGACAGATGAACAATTTTGGAAAAGGAGGACCTTGCCATCATCCTTCCAAAAGATGGGATAAATACATTCCATGTCTTACCAGACTTATCAGAATCTTATGAAATATTGAAATCCTCTGGGAAACATTTACCTTTTTTCTGACCAGCTCTATTCTTAACCTGTAATTTTCTAACAAGATAAAACTATATTGTAGGTTTCCCTGAATTCCCTAGATTATTTCTTTTGATAAAAATTTTGGATTTGTTTTACAGATACTTGAGTAACTGGATCCACTGATTTTGAGTGGTTGACACACACTTTACATTCCCCCCTTCCCCATCTCCTTGTGTGTTTTACAGAAACTTACTGTATTCAGGAAAAACAAGAATATATTTTGTAAATATTCTTATTAAATGTCATTTCCACATTTCCTAAAAAATTGTGTTAAAAAAGCATCATTTGCAATGCATTTTTACATTTACAAGAATACACTACTCTGTAATGTCTACATTATTTCACACAACAGAGTAGTTTTAGCATTGCCAGAGATGAATGCAAGACTCCCCACACCACCCACAGAAAAGTGACTCAGTATAATTACAGAGACACCACTAGTAATGTTGAGAAGATAGACACTTGTTATGCCTCTCTAATTACCGGGTTGCATTAATATGATTACCAGCAGTGCTGCCAGTTGGTGCCATTATGACAAAATGACAACATCATAGTGTGGACAACTGGCCTCAAATGGCTTCTTTTATGTACACTGGGGAATAGCCATCACTAATGGCAATTTCTGTTAATTTAGTCTAGATTTCATTTTTTTGCATAAAAAAGCAATAAGGTTGGTTATTATTACGTTATTCTCTGGCATCTCTAAAATATATATTCCTCCCTAACAAATGGGCAGGCTGAAAGTCAACACTGTACTAAATGCTTAATACCACAAGCAGTCTGGGTGTTTTCAGGTCTTTTTCCTGCATTTTCCTTGCTTACTCTACACATCCATGCAGCAATTACTCTGTGAATGAAAGCACATTCCTGGATTCCTAAGTGTTTTTCCACCATTTTAGTCTCTTCACATGAAATGAGTCTGTGATTTACAGGTTAGGTCTACAATACAGCCTCAGTAGCTTTTGGAGGAATAATCCTGCCTTTGAGTCCTATGTTGCTATTCCCAGTGCCAGAAATAATAATTTCAAAACTCCCTCCAAACCACTGAGTGCCCACATTCCTTATTGGACTCCAGCATCTCTTGCTGGAGGAGTTTCTGAAGGAATTTCCTACTCTGCAAGAGACCATACAAGTGTGTCTTTGAGCTGGATATGTATTCAGTGCTATAATTCTATGAACCTCTTAATAACCAAACAATGGGTTAAGGAAAGTCTGCATGGCTGAGAATTGATAGAAAGAATTTAGCAGCTGAAAACTGACTGAAATTCAACTCTCTGGCTAGAAAAGCAGTGAAGAAATTAATTTAAAAAATAATTGACTTAGTAAATAAATTGCTTTAGCTCATTAGTAATATTGAATGAGTGAGCTCACTGGTGTTCTTAATTGAATAGGAATAGTCACATATGAAAGAAAATCACCCCTCACAAGCAGTACCCTTATGAACAGTTCTCAGTCCCAGACTCGAGAATGATAACTGTCTTTGCCCACAGAAAAAATGCAAATAAAGACTTCAAAAATCATCACAAGAATTATATCATAATAGTCTGCTTAAAATATCTTTTCTCCACTCCTTCTCAACAAAGAAATACGCATTTTTTTCTGCTGACCATTGCTCTCAAGTTTAAACAATGGTGCCATTTAAAATTTACAAAAGTATTTTATTCTTAGTCCTGAAATTCAGTATGCTTCCCCTTTCCTAGTTCAACCCAGCAGAATCTCTCATACATTTTTTCATGTTTTCAGAGGTAGCACAGAATTTCAGTTTTCTGACTGCTTCTCTGATGCATGTTGAGAATAAGACAGCTTTTGATTAAAGCCAATTGTGGTGTGAAGCCTGACCTGCAGGGCCACCGCAGCAGATACATCACACACACATTGTGCCACGACAGTAATGCTTCCATATATGTACAAATTTTCTGAATCTCTGCTTCGTAATGGTATTGGGCATAGTAAATATTTGGAGACAAAAATTAGAAGTAGCTGCAGCCGGCTATAAATACTGATTTCTGAATCATGGGATGCATACCCAAGGAGGAATGACACACGCGGTGTTTGGAGTTGTGCTGTGGCAGAGTTCCCAGGCATGGCTGAGCATTGGGTGGGATGTGTGTGAAATTCTCACCTCCCACCATCCTGTCTTACACATTCACTCCAATCCCCGCAGGAAAGCAAGAGTCTAAGTATGGCAATAGTGAAATGATCAGAGCACAAACCAGTCTGTAAACATTTTTCAGGACAGAGGACTAACAGATAGAAAAGCCATAACACCAAATAAGGTTTCTCAAGTTCTGTAAAAACCCAGCACTGGGAAGATCTGTATCTGCAACAATTTCCTTCCTCCAGCACAAACTTTGGAACCTCACAAGTAATGTGTATTTAAATAAACCAGTTACAATAATGGAGGATGGAAGGGGGGAAAAAGACTCTTGCTCTTGTTATGCATAAGGTAATCTATAGTTACTTACATACAAAACAAATTAGCATTCCAAAAATCAGAATGTTTGCTCATCTTTTAGTCCAGGTTTTTCTGAAAACAATATAAGAGTGTGGAACTTTGGGGTAATTCTGAGAGAGACAATCGAACTGGAGTTCCCCTTCCCTGGGATGCTGGAGGGTGTTGAGTCCTTTGCACCAGTCTGTTATGAAATACCACTAAACTCATTTCATTCTTCTCTTCCCCTTCTTGATCTTTACTTGTTTATAGAGAGATGGAGTGCCTTGGTTATTCATCCATCCTGTCCCTTCCAGTAAAATCCACGGAGGTTTTATTCAGTCCCATAGTGGGTGAATTTGGTGAGGCTGCCCAGCTGTGAGGACACAGACACACACATTATTCCTCACTACTCACTCCCTCATATTGCCTACTGCAAGAATTTCAGAGAAACAGGAGTTTCTCTGATACTAACTAATGCAAATATGTTTGAGTAGCATTTGGCTTTGTGTTTTCTTTGTGATATAAACTCAACTCGGTGTCTCTTTAAATGCCTCCTGTGAGATGCCACAAATTCCCTGACTTATATGTTAAAAGAGTGCACTGGTGTCCTAATAAAAAATTAGCATATGAGTTAGATGATAAGAGATTAACATAAAAATGAATTGCAAAAATCTGGATTGTAAAAAAAAATTTGCATTGTACTGTCAAACCTCCAGTTTACATTAAAATGTAATCCTGAAATTAAAACAGCACACAGCATCATTGTACATCAACTTTCTTTTTACCCTGCTGTGTATTAAAAGTGTCCAGACTCTGGGGATAGAGAGTTGGAAGTTCACACAGCATGAATTTAACTCAAACTGCTGTGAGAAATTGGTGGTTTTCTTCTTTTGCAAAAGCAAGCAGAAGTGAAGAATAAAAGAAAGGGATTATCCTGTCATAGCAAGAAGATAACTTATTCACTTTCTGTCACACTTTAATGTGCAAATCAATCCTCATGCTGTTCTTTGCCAGTTTCCACCATGTTAGTCACCCTGGAACAGCTGGGAGCTCTCCTGCTGCTCCACCTGGCATTGGCTTAGGATCAAATGGGGTCATCTTTCAAATAATATATGGGAAATAAATGGATGGAGGTCTTCCAAGGGGTGGAACCACCCCTGTTAGTTGTGTAGGTAAATTACAATGAAACAACGTAAGGCTCATTAGTTTGTTAATTAAAGATTATTAAATAAATTGTCTACACACTAAAGGTAATTTTTAATTTTTTTCCTAGATGCCTGCTCCAAATCTCATAAAAAGTACATTTTTAGGAATAAAAATGATTGTTTTCAGGCGGTTGAAAATCTCTGAGGTAATTTTGGTTTAAGGCTTCTTTCTATACATCTCACATTTCATCTAAACCAAAATAGTTTTGAATTTTAAATGATTTTCTAGGGAAGATTTTTTTTCCTCCTTCACCATTAAACACACCACTTGGGTTTTCAAGAAATCTTGCTTGTACTCTAAAGAGAGACGTGCAGATACGTGTAACAAAACCTCAATGCAAAGCACACGTTGCCCTATTCCAAGCATCTTTTAAAATTATGCTCCATCTCGATTCAATTGGATAACTCTCTCCTGATAGCCTTTACCTTTACCAGGAGCTCTTTTTTACCATTCTGTTGCTTTTCATTAGCGTGTTATCTTTCCCAAAGCAAACAGCCACTCACCATCACTGAAACTCTGGGATATTTGTACAGGAATCCTGAATGCAGGCTGTACACAGTGAACCAAGTGCAATTCAGTACATGTGCACTGACATCAAATATTTTGCTCCAATATTCCAGCTCTATCAGCTAGGGTCTTTTCCAAAACTTTAAATATGTGCACAGTATTATTTCAGTGATTTATCACAATAATCTGGACATCTTAGTGCATGTCTCAGCTAGAACACCAGTTTTGTCATGCTGAACACTAATTTGCTTAGAAATTCTGTCATGCTTAATCAAATTAAGCATAATATCAAATAACCTCACTGAATTCAATGACTCAACCACTTCTCCTGTGGGAAACAATCAAAGCAACTTCCCATGTCACATAATTCCTTTGCAGCTTTGAAGGCTACTCACATTTTCAAAGGGGAATAAATTTAGATTCTTCAAAAGATCTTCACAGATACTGGATCCTTATATGTGATCTACATGTGTAATCTATCTTTAGGGCTAATTTAATAGCTGTTTGACTGAAATAATGAACTATTTACTGTAATTATGCATGTAGCATTGTTGGAAGAGCAATAAGGCTGGCAAAATCGTGAAAACCATGTTGTGTAAAACAGAGTCACTAAAGGAACTAACAGACAGAGTTCAGCGGCACTGACCTGATACAAACACCTGTGGTTCAAGATTATGCAAGAGCATCCCATGCAGGCAGTGAGCACCCCTAACTTATTCCACAGATTTACTTTTGCTAAAAACTAAAGGAGTTCCAAAGCTTCCCAAAAAAAATTTTTGACTCCATACTGAACATAAGTAAACACTAAATAACATGAAGGAGATACTTATAGTCAGAACAGACGTGTGTATGTGTCATAATTGTTCATTTTTGCAGACAAAAAATAAGCAAATGTTAATGGCCTTGTGGGTGAAATTTCCTTAAAATTTTCACATTATTCTTTTTTTGCATGACATAAATTTCCATAAGAAACGGCTGACAATAGGAAAAAGTTAATATTCAGCTTCCTTTTTTTTTTGTATGTCTTATGATAATACAGCAAGAAAAAATGCCATATACATTTTCTTTATCAAAGGCACATAAACCCAAGATGGGTGTGTTTGCATAGGTTTGGCTTGACTTCTGTGAGTGTTGTCCAAGTAGAGACTAAAAAATAATGGAGCTTGAGGGTGCCCCCATTTCTCAGTGCCCCCTACTTCTTCCCAGTGATATACATAAGGTCAGATAAGGTTCCCCCATAATTATCTTATCATGTGCATCTCACTTTCACTTCAGAATTCTTATCTCTATAAATCTAAGGTAATCAAAAGGTATGAAATTATTATACAATTGTTTCAACTTATGATGCTACAGCTGTTCTTTTCTTTGTCCTTTACATAAGCAGCAGTGGAAATTCAGTCACATAACTCAACCAGCCTCGGGGAACAGTCAATGAGAAGTGGTACTTTCATCATTAGGTCATCAATTAGGTTCCAATTTGGCTTGATACTCTTGATTACACATTCACTGCAGCATTGCTGCTATTGGTTTTGTTTGACAGGTCAGCTGCAAAGCTGCTCAGGAGTTACCTGCAGGTCCTGACCTTGCACACATTGAAGTAAATGAAATACATTGTGCTAAAAAGCTGGCAACAAATGAGGAAAGTCCAAACGGCAAAACTGTAGGGCCATCTCTCTGTGTGTCTCTCTCTGAAGATCCAGAAGAAGAGAGCGTACAAAAAAAGTGCTTTTAATTACTTACTGATGTCTGTCTGTCTGTAAAGGATTTTATGTTTTTGATTATACTCTTAAGGCCAGGGGAAGGAAGAAAGCAACTCTACTAATATCCTGAGTGTCCTCATCAGGATTTAAACTACAGGAACCTGAAGAAACATAAAATTACATTCATTGTGAGAAAAAAAAAATATAAAGAAACTATAGCAGCAGTCTTGCTGACAAGGTAAAGTCAAAATACTTCAGATCATTTTATCTCTTGATGCATTGTTGTCTGCTGTAAGCCCTACACATCCTGTCACAGATAACAGAAACTAGGAAAAATGAAATAAGGCTGAGGAAGTAAGTTAAATAACACAGTAAACTTGCTGATAATGGGATCTGCTGTGACCGTGAGATAACTTCCTAAAGAAAGTCACAATGACCTAGTTATTCAAAGAATGGAAAAAGATGACCCTTGAAAATAGGACCATATTTCTTCAAGCAGAGCAGGCTGGGCTGCCTGGTATTTCTTAATCTTGAACATGACATCTGCAAAGCCAATTAGACAATTTTTTCTCTTTATCTTTTCTAACTAACACCTCTTCTGTCATTGAAAAATAGTGAGATTGCAGATGCCTTCAAAAAGTTGCTTGAGAAATTCTGAGAGAATCATTGCTCTTCAATGTGATAAAGCAGTTTCAGAGATAAAATATCATCCAGGGAACATTTCTTATTGAGATCAGCTTTTAAATTTGAGAACTACAAAATCTCTATCTTTTCTCCTGTGGCTTATTCAGCAGAGTGTTTATTATTAATACTCTAGCACTCATGAGCAAGAAAATATCTTCTGAACTCAATACACTTCGGAAGAGGAAACACACCTATAAATATATATCTCCCTTATACTGATTTTTCTATTCCTTAAAGAACAAGCAACTTACTTGTGGCTTTAATTTTCATTATGCTTCCTGAATGTATCAAATCTCTACTGTAATTATTTTTCCACCATACTATGTAGGCAATAGAAAATGGAAGAGGG
The DNA here is from genome assembly GCA_026261815.1 of Monarcha castaneiventris obscurior. Lineage (NCBI taxonomy): Eukaryota > Metazoa > Chordata > Aves > Passeriformes > Monarchidae > Monarcha > Monarcha castaneiventris. The sequence continues at coordinate 25,584,626 of JAMPIT010000886.1, read as the reverse complement.
CAAATAAAAGGAGGACTTCATTTTTCAAAACATAGTAAACTAAATTTTACTCAAGTAAAATTTTTGGCTTTAACCATGCAACATCTTTAAATGTTTGAAAGATTCTAGTTTAACACAAAAGCACAGGAAGTTTGCTTGACATATTATTTCATGTTCTTACCATCTGTTACTAAAATGTTGTTGGTATCGGTATTTTTTCCCACATTTTTACTAAAGGCTGCTTACAGTGTTTGATTTTATTGTAACAAAATACTTTTTAATACCCTTTCCAAACTAAAAAAATCTAAAGATATTAAATATTAAATATTCAGAAGAATATTTAAAAATATTTTTTAAATGCCTGTTTTAGTGAAATTTATATTTGATGTTTGCACTGATCTCTTTGTTACTGTAGGTATCCTTATCCAGCAGCTTTTTAAAATAGGATTTACTTTTCCCTCTAACAAGAGTTAAAATAATATCTGCCAAAATATCAGGAGTAATATTTGGATTCTGTTTCATGAAAATTACCCAAGAATCTTTGATGAATATGTCTTCTTTGTTCATTCCAGCAGATAAAAGAAAAACTCCTAAGTGAAAGCAGGAAGCTACAACCACCTGCCAGGAAACAAAGATTCCAGCATTTATTACTATTGTGGTTTTTTAAGAGCTTGGTGTCTATCCTGCTGAACACACTCACATTTTACAGCTCCAGACTTCAGTTTTTTGAAAGGGCAGGATTAAATGACAGTGTTGAGAGCAAACCTGTACCCTGTATAAAGTTACAATTTAGTTTCAGATAAGTAATTATCAGTTTTTCACAGACTTTGTACTATTTCAGTATTAGTTCAGTGTCTCTAAGGCATTCTTCATTTAAAGGATTTGCTCTGTCCTCTTGGTGCAATAGGTGCTCAGTTGCCATGGATTTAGCTTTTCTCTATCACCCCATGGAAAATTAAACCTCATTATGAATTATGCAGCTCTAAAATGTATACACACATATGCATTTTAAATCACTGTGTCTTTGCTGATGATTTAATCTATTATATCTCTGTTTAGTAACAGCATCAAAATCTTGGGACTGGTTGTGACAGTCAAGTCACATGATGTTAGAGGGCTGTCAGCATTATCAGGAGGCCAGGTCCCTAATTGTCTTTTTGGAGACCAAAATCCTGTCATTTCAGACTGCACATGGCTTCAAAGGGCAGATCAATTTTTATAAAGGCACTGGGGATGTTTCTGCATAGTGGCTGTGAGAGAACATTTTGTTTATGTGTCTTGCTTGTAAAGCAAATCTGCAGTGATGCATTCCTTTTATCACTTTCAGCACCCCTCGCAATTTGTCCAGTGAAGCCCTCTGATGGAGGGGAAATATATCACAGTGGCACCTCCAGTGCAGGAGCGTGCACACAGCTGCTTCCTTGGGAAACAGGATCACCATCTCCCTCCCAATTCTCCCATATGTCATTCTCAAATCAAAACAGGTTGTCAGGAAAAAAAGCTGCCTCCAACAGCTGCTTTTTAGGCACTAAATGCTTTAGGCCAGCCTCTTGAAAGAAAGGATTCCATGGGACTGGATTTGCAAGTGTATGATTGATTGTTACAGTGAAACACACATGAAATAGCTACCTGTATTTACAGAGGTATAGCTTCCTCCTACTGTCTTTGAAAAGCAGTCACTGGGTATAACATCTAAAAAAATCATTAATGTACAGTTAATGGCACTTATTCGTGGTTTCAGTTTGGCTGAGCTTTTGGGGACAGGTTAGAGGTTTTAACAGCCTCGTTCTCTAAGTTGTTAGGCATTTGTGGGAAAGCTCCAAGTCATACAGCTCTAATAGCTTGTATAAAATACATCTAGATAAGTAGATTTCATACAAGTAATTATTTGGTAATTACAAAAACATCCAGATGGTGTTCAATTGCTTCCCCCTCACTTCCAACCCCACATCAATTTCTTCTTCATGTCCAGGGCATGCTGAATCTTGTTATGCATTGAAGGATTACACGGATCCCTCTTAGACTCCTTTCTAAAAAAGGTCAAATGTGCTAAAATGCAGAAATGAATTTCAAAAGTGGCAGAGGTGAAAACTGTCACACTTGGCCATTTCCAAAAGTGCCTTTCTTTGGCACCCTTTACTCCAGAGGAGGAAGGTGGCTTCCAGCAGAGTGTATCTCCTACTGCTTTTGGGCACACTGCCATGGGCACCGTGAGCCCATGCACACACTCCCTGAGGCCGTGGATCATTTTGGCAGTGCCAGTGCACTTTGTGAGGTGTAATCCTATCAGAAACCGTACATATGGCTCATATATTCCCTATTAAATGTACTTTATCAGTGATTCTGAGTAGAATGGAAATGCACGAATTATGTAGGAGGGAAGTTTCCAAACAGGAAACAGGTGTCAAAGTTGCACTACTTTTAACATTTAAAATCTCTTTTGCTTACAATATAATCACTTTTAACAAGCTCCAACTATGAAACACTAAAACAGCATTTTAAAAGTGAAAATTCATTTTTTGCCAGCTTTGTCAGTTTTCTAATAACCTGATACATTAAATTCCTTGCAGAATTAATTAAGATACAGAATTTAAGCCTGATTAACAAATACCAATTTTATTCTTGAAATCCTTGGTTTTAATTTTTAAATAGGAAACAAATTAAAACTAAAACACGTAGAGCAGGAAATACAATCTCCTTTAATGTTCCAACCCATTCGTTTATTGCATTAATTTTAGAATAATTGTACTTAACTTTTGCTCAGCTAGGTACCCTGGAACCTGAAGAAATTAGTGTATTCATACTACTAAGACATAGCACAATAATCCTGTCTTTTTATTTAGTTATTCAAAAATTAAACTCTTTGCTCATGCCTTAATTCTTTTTTATTCTTTTATCCAGCTGTAGACTTTTCCCTTCCATGAGTAAAAATTATAAATTCTAGGGACAGGTCAAAGCATAAATGCCACACAAAATCTTCCAAGGATAAACTTAAATACAGCTTAAAGAATACATGTAATTTCCCTACTCCAAGAAAAAAAATTACTCAATGCATATTTGCATTCAATATATATAGATGAAGAGTTGCATATAACTGGAAAAGAAACTAATTACTAGTAAAAAATGCATCCTTCATATTAATAATAGCTTTCTTCATGGTTGAGGCTAAACACAGAATTCCCTGGACAGTTCTCTTGCATGATTTTCCTTTGTGTGAATGACACATTTATTCCTGGAAGACATTCAGTTAGTTTGGATGCAGAGAGGGCACGGGAGATGGCTTTACCTGCTGTGCCTGTGGAATTGCCTTGTTAGATCGTTGGGATTTAGAAATGCAGGCAGGCACCAGAGCTGAGCACAGCCTAAGCAGGCGTGACTGCATGCAGAGGGCTCCTGGCACTGAGCTGCCACCCTTGGTACCAGAGAAGTGCAGAGGGCTCCTGGCCCTGAGCTGCCACCCTTGGTACCAGAGAAGTGCAGAGGGCTCCTGGCCCTGAGCTGCCACCCTTGGTACCAGAGAAGTGCAGTCCAGCAGCATTTGGCCAAAGTGAGACATGGTGTGAGCACTCTGGAGCTGATGTTTTACCTCATTCCCTGGCTCTACAGGACCTGGAACAGGTGGGTGCTGGCTGGGCACAGCACAGGAGCCCCACCTTGCCCAAAGGTTTGCCTTAAGCCACTGTGCGGCTGAAACACGGTGGAGAGCACATGCATCCAGGACTTGAGTGAATGGCTGGGAGGGAAAATAGACCCTGATGGTTTTGCATCTCTGCTTTTGCATCTCCAGGTCCAGCAGACTGAGCAACCAATGTACTCTGCTTGGTGCCTTACAGTCAGGCCCTCTAACAAGGCAGAGTTTTTTGCCCCTGATAAAAATTTACATATGCCAAAGAGCCACAAAGAATAGAGCTTTTCTTAGAGCTGCATAAAACATATGCAGACAAATAAAATTTATGCAAAATTAAGTCCTAATATGATTATTCAACCATCCTGATGTACTCTTCTGAGGAAAACCAGCAATAAATAGTTGAGGTTTTTTATCAGACTTTTCTGTCATCTGGTTTCCTCATTTCTCTCAAGGACTTAAGCATGTGAGAATCGCTTGCTTCTCTTTCAGACATAGGGCTTTGCTTTTCCTGAAGTTTTAGCATGAGTTTTCTCTCCCACCTCAGCTAAAATTCATGTTCTTGCTTGATTACAAATGTAAAAGAACACATCAGTTTTCTCATTGCTAGTTTTAGGTTAAAAGCCAGTAAGTTCTCATCTTTACCATGCAATATCCAGGGGCTAACAAACACCAAAAAAAACCCCAAAAAATTGCTAATGACACACAAAAATCACATTAACACATTTTGATTTGCAATATTTCTGATTCAACCATGTAAAATTTTATAGGGGACTTCACTGAGTTAAATGAACCATATACTGTACTTATACTGAATACTATCAAACTCCTTTCAGACGCAAAATCAGTTTGTACTTAACAGGACCCCAATTTGTTCTATATCCATTTCGCACAGGAGATATATTCAATTAATTCTTTCTCTAGATCTGAATTCTATGACCTAGTATTTATGAATTTGCTGCTTTTCTCTTTTTTAACCTCTCCTCTGTTCTTTTCTAAACCAGCAAAACCTAGTAATTATTCCAAATGCTATTCTGTATGCTTCATAAAACAGATAAGAAAGCACCAGGTTGCCATTTATATTTGTTAAAATGAAAAATATCTCCTGGTTATCCTTTTGATGAATCCAGCTGTCAGAGAAATTAGCATGAAAGGCTAACTCATGCAAAGAAGAATGCATAAATGAACAATAAATTATACAACAAATAAAATACATCATTTATATTTATTAGGAGCCTAATTCTGGATGCTCTTACTCATCACAGCATCCCTACTCAATTCAAATACTAAATAGAAATATAGGCATTGTCATATTGGGATCAGGATGTGTTATTCCATCTCTGAAAATGGTAGTATCATATAGTAATTTTAGATGCAAACGGCAAGGGAATGGGCCTTAAAAGAACCCCTCAACATATAAACATAGAATTTATTCTGATCTCTAAAGACGCTGGTTTTACCCCAACTCTAAGATATATTGTCTCTTCTGTGGAAACTCTAGATGCTCCTTAGAGTCACAAAAATACACAGATCTTTTTTCCCCCTTTAGCCTGTCCCAAAGGTCAATGAGAAGTCTTCCAAATTCCTTTTCCAGTGAGCTGCCGGTCTGTACCACAAGGCACCTCAGGCTTCCAGTCTTCTGCTGGCCCACTACAGCTTTTTTCCAGATCTTTGCTCTACGTTTTCTCCCTCTAAAATCAAAATCATGCATATGCAGGGCAAGGAACTGGTGTGCACTCAGGGCTTGCCACATAAATGGCTGGCAGAGAGCAAGAACACACACCTAGACCAAAGCAAAGCTGGCAGTGCTTTCGATGTCATCAGTTCAGATGTAGTTACCCTAATTTCACCTTCTTTAATTTGCAAGGTAGAGACTTGTGTTGGGTTAAGCTTCAGTTACATCCCTGGGCAGCTGTAACACAGCAGTGTTTGTTCTGGTTCAGAATTCACCAAGGACATCAGCCACCTCTTAGGTGAGCAAGTACCATGTACTTATTCCCACACCATCCTCACCTTGTTACTCAAGAATTGATTCTGTCCCTCGTCCTGCTGCAACAGAGATAATTTTGAAAGTCCAGGGACTGTTACACCTCCACCTTCCTTGTGTAGAGGTACCATCAGCTGTCCTTTTATCCCATCCTCATTAGCACTCAGGATGCAGCCACAAAGTGTGCTAACAGTTTGTCTAGGTAAATGGGTTATGGAAATACAATCTTCAATCAAAACCAGCATCTAAATTGTACCTGATGGAAGAAGGAGCAAAAGCCTAATCAGGTAAAGAACATAAGCTAAATTGTGGAATGGAGCCGTCTGAAAACACGGTAAAATCAGTTTTTCATGGTGAGGAAAATGAGAAAAGGACCTTGGTGGCTACCACCATAAGTGTTGGACAGGAGCTGATGTCCAGATTCCAGGGGTATTATATCACTGTCAAGAGCCAGATTAATATTAATGTCTCTAGCTTGTACAATTTTGTACCAGGGAAGCAGGGAGTATCACTGGATGGACTGACTTACATTTGGTATTATCTGCTAGGCTGTGCCAAGGATTCTTCATTCAGTCTACTCAGGTAACTGTTGTATATGTGCTGAAACTCTACAGATTTTGGCTTTATCAACTCTTGTACTAAGTAACTAATCACACTGTGGTCTAGTACCTGCTGTCAAGCCTTCAGAGAATTCCCAACCTATTTGTTAATTAACATCCACCACTGTGATACCAAATTAAACAAAAAAAGGAAGTTTTTCCTTAAATTATTTATTTATAGACTTTGTTAATAACTAAGAAGACACTTTAAAAAAAACAAAACCCTAACTGCCCATTCTGCCCATGAGCTAATCTTTATCTTCTGATCATTCCATATGCATGTATTTGAAGATATTGGTTTTAATTCTTAAAGAAGCCTGTGGTGTTTCACTCAGGCTGCAGCTGGCTTACTCGGAGGACTAAACTCAGAAATGTATTATTCTGACAGCAGGAGCAAACAAGCTGATGAGTCTTCTGTTGGCATGGCAACACAACACTGAAACTAATTCAGATCTTTGGTAATGACAACAAAATATTCTCTTCGAAAAGTGTAGTAGTGAAGCATTATTTCATTCCACAATTTCCTATTTTGGGGTTAGATTTTTGTTGGCTTTTTTTTTGGTTTTGTTTTGACAAATCCCATTAAACTATCCTGTTTCTAAGCAGTTTGGTTTATTTGGATCAATGTTGATACAACCTGTCTTCACTCTATCTTTTCATAGTTTGACTGTGTTCCCACCTTGATGTTTACCATTGCTCCTGAAAACTGCAATTACAGACAGCTCTCAGTGTGCACACTAATTAATTAACACCCTTGTCTTCTATTCAGAAGCCATCAGTGCTGTAACGGATGACTTCTGGAAACAGATATAGAAGCAGTAGGCATTATGAGCTCTTTTTCTTTCAGTATGTATCCAGAAAAACACCAAAAAAAACCCCCAAAAAAACCCCGACCAAACAAAACAAAAAACCCAGCAAAAAAAAAAAAACAACCAAAACAAGTAAGGATGATATTTTAGAAATCTTCATGTAACAGTACAGATGCTGAACTGACAGAAAGGGTCAAAGCTCCAGTTAGAACTCATGAAAGTCCATGATTTCAGTGAAAATGTATAGAAGAAAGGTAGCCTAAACTAAGTTATGTTTGATACATACTCAGAAAAAGTATTTCAGATTTAAAAAAAAAAAAGGTATGGCAAGCCCTTACAACATTGTGGACAAGCAACAAGAAAGCCCTTTACAAAAGCATTATGGAATGTAATATCACTTCCCTGTACACCTGCATTCTTTTTTTAATATCAAGGACTTTCTTTCCTGATAAGATCTGATCAGTTCTACCATTAATTTTATGGAAAACCGACCTGTTCCCCAGCCTGCCTTCTGCTGCCCCAGCTCCAAAGAACTCACTGGTCTGAACATGGCACACATGGAAAGGAGAGGAAAAAACAAAATGCAGAAGGGCAGAGCAATTTATCCAAATTCAAACAGGTAATGGGATACGTTGAAACAGACACTAGAACACCCAAGGAAAGAGACCAAGGTTTCAGATCTCATTCTCTCCTGTGGTCCAAGACACCTTGCAATTAAAAACAAACTAACAACCTGAACAAGAAAATCCACCATTATTCAGCCCATTTAATAGCTAGTCATGGAAGTGTAACAAACTTTTCCAGTGTTTGAAAGTGTTTGACCCTTAAAATAGACAACAAAAACCATTGATAGCCTTACTTTTGCTTACAAGTCGTTGAACTAGGGAATTATTTGCATGCCTAAGCAGGAAACTGATGTTGGTCAGTTCAAAACCCATGACATGAATAGACTATTCCACTTCAAGAACTCACTACCAAAAATTGCTGCCACCTTACAGTTTGTTGTGCCAATCTCTTTAATTTTCATCATTGCTTCCATCAGAAATAAAACTCCATGAGACTGGCATTGTGTTCTTTTCATTAGGAATATGCTGGTTTTCTGTGAATAATTTACATCCATCATGTTGTGGTTTTGTCAATCACAGCACCACAGACCGCAATACTGACAATTTTTTTTTCCTCATGCACACACCATTTTAGGAATGACTTTAGTAGGAGTTTTGGCAATTTAAGCACTGCAATTTGGAGACCAAGTCATGCTGGGAGTACTGACATCTAGTTTAAGAAATGAGTTCTTTAACTACTAGTCTGGCTTCAAGGTGATTTTTCTGATGCAATTTTTTACTTTAATGCTTTTAGGAATGCACTTTCATATAGCTAACTTTTCATCATTTGTATTTGTCCTGTGTTCCAGTGTTACTAAATGAGATTCAGTTCAGAACTAAGGTTAGAAACAACACACACAGTGAAAGGCAGACTGCAATAATAAAAGGGTGAAAGAAGCCCATTCCCTGGAGCTCAAATCTCTCTCCTTCAAAGGCAAAACCATATCCTTTTAAAAATGTTATGTTGTATGGGAAGCTACTGCACTTTAAAAACTGGATGCAATATGCTATTTATACTTAATTAGCTCTGTATTTCATATTTTTCTTTTACAGGTCTTTTGTTGGCCTATGTAAGTACAAGCAAAATTCAGCTTTTCTTAAGGATTTGTGATCCCTGATATTATTTTTTAAGAAATACCTTTGTGATCTATCCCGTTATGATATTCCATTGTGCTTTTGACTTGGACTGAATTACATCAACGGATTCCACTCAGACCTCCCATCACACCTTCACTGTTAAAGTAAACAGAAACTCCCACAATAAAGGACAAGAAGGAAGAAATACAGAATTATCCTTCCATTTCTTGCAGTCATTTCCTTTCCTATCTATCACCACTTAGATATACCACACAATTTTAAATCATTTAAACCAATGCTAGCAGGAATCCAGGAAGAAAATGCAGGCACTGGGCAATTTCAAAATCAAGGCTTCATAAGAACTAAAGAAGCACTAAAGAAAAGAAAGTCCACAGCTCCCTCTGAAAGATACTTGAAAAGTTTTCAGTTTATATTTTCTTACACTCTGTTTCATTTGCATTTAATTCTAAAAACCAAGCCTTTGGTGGAAAAAGCCAATGAGAAATTCTATACTTGTCAAAGAGTGAATATATTCATATATCCATAGAAAATAACAATAGTTTCTAATAGTCAGAGTTACCAGGACTATTTACAGATATACACTTTCACTTTTTCAAATATACAATACAGAAAATACAGAAGTATTTTTACAAAGGCTTTGAAGTATATAATCTGTTAACATTAAGGTTAGCATCAAGGTTATCTACCTGGTAGATATAAGTAATATTTTTCATTGCAGAACAGAGATGAGCACATAATTTCAACCTCTGAATGACCTACTGCTACTCAGTAGTAGACATGCAATGCTAGAGCAAATGAGCTACCATTTTAATCTTTCTGCCTGCAATTATCTTGTCTAATTTGGTTTAACAATTTGCAGCTCTGGTTTTCACGTATTGCTAAAACCTGGTGAGGATTCTGTGTGAATATAACATCCTTCTTTTTTTTTTTTTATTGTTTATTTTTTTATTGTTTATTTTTTTTAACTTGAAATGGTTTCTGCACTGCTGAGAGTTTGGCCACTTCTAAACGACCATCAGAGTACACTCCTATAACCTCTGCTGACTGTGTGTTTGTAAGTGACAGGCAGCGTGCAACAATCTACAAAATTACACCATTAATGATTCTGTAGGAGTTGTGCTTTTCTCTGAAAACCTTGACCTGGTCAGCTCAGTTCAGTCAGAGGCAGAGAATGACACTGATCACCACAAAGAAAGAAAACCAGATGGGAAACCTTAAGGGATGTGCCATGCTGGAATCAGCTGAGGCAAAGAGAGGTAAACAGTGGATTCATTATGAATGAGGTATTGAAAATTGCACAGGGAACGAGGGACAAAAGGATCACTCCTAGCAGGTATGGAAACTCCATCTGCAGCAATGAGAGACATACAGAGGCAGAAAGTACCCTAACAATACAAGAGTACAAAAGAACACTGGAAGGGGTTTGAGAATGAACTAAGAATAATCTAAGGTGAGACGGGCACAAAGTCTTTATTCTACCTTCTTAACATCCATTTCTTACCACTCACATATGAGCCCCTTTTCTGAGCTTGTAGGCTTCCTTTAAAGATCACATTTTAACAGTGCAAAGCTACTCCAGGCCACTGAGAAACATTTTTCTCTTAACCCTTGCTAAGACATACATAAAGCAGGACCCAATCCCAGACATTATTCTGAGGAGGCCGGTGTGAGAATTGCAGATAAACTGTATCAGCTTACAGTATCTCACACATACTAAGGTTTACTGATTTTGTAAGTGATTGCTGCTAACAGAGAGCTAATGTCCACGAGGAGTTTGAGCATATCTTCGAGGTATAATGAAAGAAAATTATCTCTGTCGAAGCAACCTGCTAGGAACTGCAGTTTTTGAACTTCATGAAAAGCAGCAATAATTTGAGAGCTAATGGGATACCATCAGGGAGTCTTCAAACTCTCAGGTAAGGCAATTCTTTTTTCTCAGCATGTTTTACAGCTAGAAAAGAAATATCATATTAGCTTGGACCCAAATCCTGGAAAGAACTCCCCATTAACATCGATCTCTTTTCCCTGGAACAGCCAACAGTAACTATTCAGACATCAAGAACACCAAACACCTCTTTGAAAACATTCTATGCAGGAATTTGCACATTCAAGTCAGGGTGGAACTACAGCAACATCAAATACATTTAAACTCTTACAGTGTCAGTGCCTGTTTCCTTAGCTGGGATCCCCAAAGATTGGTTTTATCCCTAAACATTCAATAAGAGTGTTCTGTAGCATCTTTCAAGGAATTTCATTTATGCTTATGCCTTCTAACAGTTCTCTCCCTGCTTTCCAGGCAATTTTGTTGTTCCTTCCTAGGAACTTTTCAAATGATTTCTAGCAAAGCTCCTGCTTTCAGCAATCTCTCCTGTGCTTTCTAGGAATTTTTCAATTGCTTTCTTATGCCCACTACTTTCTGAAATTATTTTCTCAACACTTTCATCCAGGAATCTTCCCAGAGCTTCCAGCTCTTTTTCTATTGTTCTCTAAGAATTGTCTGTGTGCTGTCTTGAGTCCTCCCCTGTTGCTTTCCGGAAATTTTGTCTACATGCTAGGAGTTTTACAGGCTTCCTAGGAAATTCCCAGCTGCTTGCTAGGATTCTTCACAGGCACTTCCTGTTTTCCACTGATACTCCTGTTATTCCCTAGGAATTTCCTCTAGGATTTTCTGGAAGTATTACTGATTCCTTCTAGGAATTTATTAATGCTGGTCCCTAGGAATTTCTTTTCTACTTACAGACCTTTTCCACTAATTTCTAGAAAACCACTTTATAGATACCAGGAATACCACTCCCCTCCTACTCATAAATGCTTTTTAAGAGTGCTTCAGATGTTTTTTTTAGGGATTTCCCCATTGCTTCTTGGTGATCCCACTAACACTGTTGTAAATTTCCCTTCTACTACATAAATAGACACTCTAGGGATAATTGATACTCAAATACATTCTCACAAAAAGAAGGGAAAATGCCCCTGGGCTAGAAATCTTGCCAAATCATTTCACTGTTCATGCAGGTGGCAGGTCCAGTTGATTTTCTGTGAATCCTTTAGAGCTACCCTCCATTAACTAAGGGTGCACAGACACAGAGACAGTGAACCACAGAGTTACAGCTGTCTACACTCTTTCACTATCCTGGACCTCAATAACCACAATGTACCTTCTTTTCATCTTAGTCAATATAATTTGATCAGCTGACATTCTGAATCTTGGTGCAAATATCCTTTTCTTGGGAAATTGATTACAACTCATAGCAGTCTTCTACCAGGTTGCTTTTTTCATCATACAGAAGTATTAGTTATATGTCTTTGTGTCCAGAACTTCAATCCTCATCCTATTCTAATTCCATGTCAGGAGATTCAGCTCTTATCAGAGCAACCTGGTAACCCAGTACCCAGCACCTGTTCATTCAATTTTCAAATAAATGCTGCACCTCTGGCTAGGAAAAATCTCTTTATCACCACTCACAGAGTTAGCTCACGGCTTTCACTCAAACACTTCAGATTTCTCTTTACACAATTCTTCTACAAGTATTGACAACAAATGGGCTGCTTGACACAATAAGACCACAGACTCATGACAACTTCACCACATGTGCTTTTCTGTGTTCCCTGAACATGTTTATGTCCCTCTGATCTCCATCTTTTTCTTTTTTAGTCCCTAGGGCAGAGAGAATTATTCAGTTTTAGACTGTACATCACCTAATTTGAGTTTGACATTCAAAGTTACAGCTGGGAAGGAAATAGCTGCTTTATTTCAAATATCACCTGGTAGTTTTGAGCAAGTCATTTACATAATTTCAGAAAATTGGCAAAATTATAAACACTTATATTAGCATCATAGAAATTCACTACATTATCAGTATTGTTTTATTATACATCCATGTTCCCATTTTTTAACTGGGACTCAGGTGAAAGGTTATTTTCCAAACCAACTAACCCTGTGCTATCATTTATAACCTGAAAATTTTAGACCTCTATGCTGTGGTCATAGATTGCCTAAATAAATAGCAGAAAGATTCATATATATTGATACTAATTAAAAACCTATGCTGCTTTATTGACGGAAAACACTTTTAAGTGATTTTTAAATAGATTCTGTCGAATTCCTTTAAAAATTACAGATGGTTTGATTTGGATTTTCATTGATAGAAAAAAAATGCAGAGGATTATATAATCTACTGAAAATAAGAATGATCTCAGGATGTGACAAAAGTAAGACTTCCATAACTTAATAAACAGCTGGTCACTTAAAAATGTGCTACTGTAAAAGAGGAAAGAAATCAAGGTCTTTTGTTCACTGACTTTTACTGACAAGAAGTCAGAGCACACAAAGGCAAATCTACTTTATGGTTTAAAACCAGAACAAACCTTTATTGTTTGAGAATAAAGTAGTTTCATGTCTTCAGGGTTTAGTGTGATATTTCCTTCTTAAGCCAGTTTGTTAATGAGAAATCTGTTTTCAGCTTCCTTCAAGGAATATCATTAATCTGAGATACAGGGCTCTGTTTGAAGGGACAGCAACGTGTGGGGAAATGTTGCATTTTGTAGATCTCATAAAGGTTCTTGAACTTCAGTCTGGTGAGGTATGTAACTGGAATGGAGGGCATTAAAAAACTAACACTGAAGCATACTACAGCTCTTCTAATGGGTATTTTCTGGGGATCTCAACCAAGGAAACAAATTACAAGGAATGAGGGATATTATTCTCTCACAGTACTGGTTTGTGAGTAACTCACAAGTGCTCTACTGTGGCTGTGTTTTCTTCATGTTTTCCCTTCCATACAACCAGGTGCTGCACAACAGCAGTTGCTGCTCTTGCTTAGTTAAAGAAAACTTTAGTAGAGAGTACTTCTGAAGTCAGTTTGGGTCTGAAATGCACGCAGGCCTATTACCGAAAAATTCCTCAAGTAGACTTTTCCAAGAAGTGTCTTTCAAAAAGCCATATTTATTATTCAGAGAAACCTATTATTGGTGAAATTGAACCAGCATTTTACTACAAGTCTGTGAGAAATTTCTAGAAATACCTATTTTCTACATTGCATTTCACTGACTCATTCTAGTTTTTTTCTGCACTGATCCTATTTGAAGGATCAGTACAAGTCCCTTACTCTATTCCAAGTGCTGAATAGTGACAAAACATTTCAGCTAGCTATAAGAATTTTTTAAAATATATTTGCTTCTCATTCGTTAATGTGTCTACTATGCTTTAGCTGAAAATATTTTTGTAACTGGAGAGCTTGGCTATTGTGTACAAGAGCCCCAATAACAACAAGGGGTTTGATTAATGCTATATGCACATACCTAGAATTTTCATGGTGAATCTCAATGGACTTGAACATTACCTGAACATTTCTAAAGTCATTTCTTCTTCTATTTATTAGTCAAGAACAACTAAATTGTGCATTCTGAGTTACAGCGCTTGAAATTGGTTGTTAACTCCAAAGAGATGGAAAGGAGTTTGGAGTTAAAATATTAAGCACATTTTACTCTGGACATGATCTTAATTTACATTTTATTGCATTAATAGTTTCTTTAATGTTATATTTCTCCACTGTCTTGGGTGGGAGATCTGAAAATATGTGAATAATGCTTTCAATTGTTTTGCTGTAAAAAGGCAACTTCTCTACTGATCTGAACTAAAAATGTAATTCTTATTTTAATGAAATTTTAGACACATAGTCACTAAAAATAAGTAATTGAGTAAGGAATTTAGCAGCATTCAGAAGACAATGTTAAGAGCAGGTTGAAAGTTTCATGATCCACTGGCTGTATAACTGACAGCAGAGGCTGATTTTCAGTAGAATTAAGTGCTCTTTATTGTTTTTTCTCAGATTAAAGAGCATGCCAATACATTTTTAGACATATTCAGGCTCCTTTTTGGTCCTTTGAGTATCAGTAAAGGGTCTCACGTCTAAGGAATAATGCTGATGCTTTTAGGCAAACACAGGTCCTCCCATTGCACTGAGATGCCCAGATGCTCAAAGCAGGAGTGAGGCACCTCTGCAGGAGACATTCACAGAATTGATTCAGGGCTGACACAAGACTTTCCTGTGACCCTTGATCATGGTTGACAGCAAAGCCTGAAATTCCCTAATTCAAAAATTCACTAATTCCCAGCCAGTTGCTTCAGGCTTACTAATTACACAAATATTTCAGAATATCTCTCTTCAGACCCAGAAACAGCAGAGGATTTTCAAGCAACATATTTCCTTTTCTCCCTTCTCCATCAAAGAGATCAAGTTCCATTAAAGCTTATTGTAAGTGTGCAGCACTTCCAGACTAACAAAAATATAGTACATGCTATGTGAAGAGATGCTGCATTATAATCTTGGATTTTATGACTGTTTGTAAATAATCAAACCTCTTCCACTATCTCCAAATAATGTTCTAGGAAAGCCACATAGGCAACAGGCTGGAAGCCTTCCCAGCCTCTTCGAGTGAAGGCGCATTGGGGGATCCTTTGTTTGTAAACAGCACCCTGCAACACTCACTAGGGATCATCACTGATGCTATAAAGTGTCGATACACTCCGTTTGGATAGGTATTTCTATTTAGGTGACAAACCTAGATGGTTGTTGCCTATGTATTCGTATAGATAAATGTATAGAGATATTAAGATTCAGTCTTAGCTAGACTTCTCAGTTCCATATTAATGACAGGACAAATGCATTTCTTGCAGACCCTACAAACCAGATTTTTTCTTTTTTCTGCATTGCCAAACAGCAGGGAAAGTGATCAGCTTTGGAAACACTTTTTGACACTATAATCACTGCTGGAGAGACAGAAGTCTTATCTCATTATCCCAGTTCTTCTGCTCTCTTGCAAGCAATGCTCAAAGATTCCCAGAAGCTGCCATTTAGTGATGATTTCACTTCCTACCTAGCTATACTTACTTTTTCAGATAAATGTTTTTGGGGTTGAGGTAGTCATGGTGTTTGGTTGGTGGTTGTTTTTCCAAACAAAATTTTTAAAATTGCAGGGAATAAAGGCAAAGTGGGCAGAATGTCAAAACAAGGGGGAGCAGAATGACAACCAACCTGTAAACACAGCGAAATCATTTATTTGTCTGTAATCTGTTATAGCTTTAGCATTTCTTTGATGAGTGACTCATTTATGATATATCACTACTTCTGTTGGCTGGGGATTTATCTAAGCTCTGGTTTGACAATAGAGCAAGTGTGACTTGCAGAATTCCTAGCACCAGATTGAAAATGATCCAGTCACAGAATAGTAAGTGCCCATCTGCTGTAAACTCCTTCTATTCTTTTGAGGGAGTTTTTTTGAGAGCTTGCAGGGATTTTTGTGCCTACTGTGATGCTCAGTGGGTGAGCCAGGCCCAGTTCTGTTAGTCAACACCACTGTAACCCTATGTGGGTTACTTGGTCTTCCTTCAGCAGAAGCACAGGCTGCATGAGCTCTCTGACAGCGTCCTTGGGTGCTCCCACAGAAAATACATCCTGTGCCTGCACTTATCTGGGTCATACCTGTCCTATTTTAAGATCTGAAAGCGCACAGAAGCAGCACTGGGTCTCAGAGCCCAAAGTGCCTGGTGCTGTGCCTGTTTCCTGCTCTAACTACAGAATCCTCAACACTGAGCAAGGGTGAGTGTATTCCCAACACAGAGCTCTGCAGCACTGCACGTGGATTCCTCACCTAGTTCACACACAACTGCAAGTCTCATGAATATGCAGCTATCCAAATCCTCTGCAGGAACAATACGTAAAGATACTAAAAGCAAACTGGGTAGTTTTCTCTCCTTCCAAAACAGTTGCTTGGCTTCCATCTTTATTTATGCTGTTATATATATATATTTTTTTTTTTTTAATTCTGAAATTTCTCTATTTTTCCCTATGTTTAGGAATGAATACAGCTGTTATGACTAAAACAAGACTAAGAAGTTATGGTTAGAGAATAGTTTCTGGACAAAAAAAAAAAAAAATAACGAGGAGATTGAAAAGCAGGCAAGGATGAAAAAAAACAGAGATACAAGAAAAAGGACAAAGTAGTGCAAAGAACAGCCAGAGGGAAGGAAAGTAAGTTGATAAAAGGCAAGTGGCAGAAAGGAAGAATGAAGGTGACAGAAGAAAAATAGTTGTAGGAATTAAAAACAACTCCCCTAAGACTCAGCATTTACAAAAAGATCCTTCCAGATAAAGTTCTCAAAACAGTTTCAATTTCTTTCCTTCCTTCACTGTGTTAGGTGGTTTCCACACAATATTGTTAACAGCGAGAGGAAATATTTTTATTTTAAATTTAGACTCCAAGTCCTTTATCACCTTTGTTACTACTCAGGTGGCTGTTATTCCAGGCTAGCATGACAGAGCAAGAATTAATTGATAATTTAAACTCTCCATCTTGAATAGTCAGCAGGACTGAGGAGACCCACACACATTAGCTCCACTGAATAGTTTGTTAGGCTTATATTCATTACATAATTTATTTACATGATATTTCTAAATTGAGAATTTACTCCAGGGTTTGGTCAATCACCTCTATTTAGACTCCCTTAGATTTTCTTCTTTGGTAGAGACAGATTTAAGTCCTAGATTTACCACTTCTCAATTACTTTTAAAGATATCTGTGTCCTATAAAATGCTGCACTTAAAGAGTTAGCAGATAAAGACCTCACTTATGTGTAAGGTTTGCCTTTAGGCCAGACAGAATGGATGCTCAGGTGAGAGATTCAAAAAACATGATGCTGTGCTTTACAAATGCATTTCAATTGAATGCTTCCTAAAACAGACACGTCGTAATATGCATTCTATACACACACAACTTATCTATCATATTATATAAAGTCTAAAAAACTTGTAAATACATTGGTATTTGCAAAACCACTTAGTTAATGATGAAGCCCCAGATCCTTTTAGCCTGGCTCTCTTTGGCATGGTTTTGTATGGATAAAAGAATTCTTGATATCAAAAGAATTACAGTAATCTTTAGTCAACATAAAAAAAGGTGCAGAGAATGATAACAATCTAGACCATTGCATATAGCTTGCTTTTCTGATTTCTTCAGTGAATAGAAATAAACTTGCTTATTGCCACCCGGACTTCTTTCTGAACTGTGTTGCTTTCAGTTATTTTAATTTTGGTTTTCAATAGATACATTTGAATTAATATCTTTTAAAGGACGTTTCATCTTATCAGGTAAAATGTTGTAATAAATCACTTTTAAAAGGTAAACACAATTAATAGCCTCTCATGGTAGCATCTAACCACCTGTTTTCCCCTATGTCACAGTAGAAAAGTGAGAATCATCTTTTTGAGAATGGCTTTCCAGTGCCTAACACAGTCATTTTACTGATAGAGTTTACTTAGGGGCAGAGCAATCTCTGATGAACTGTTAGCTGATCAAGTGGGGAAAATGCCCAATTCCCAATCAAAAGAATAAAACCACTTTTCCCACGGAGCAGTATTCACATTGATTCACTCCGTTGTGATGAGTCCTCTCAGCCACCACTCTAGAACTTGCTCATTTGCAAACCTGCTGAGAACCAACGTGGATCTGCTTTCAGCACGTGGCTGCTTTGTGCAGCCACCAGCACAGAGGGGAAACAGCAACCAGTTTGGGGGCAAACACTGAGGCTTTCAGCTGTTCTAACTCAGAAAGATGCTGTATTCCTGCACACAGCCACCACTCTTCTGACACTCAAAGCATAATCACAGAAATTAACTTCTGCAGCTTGTCATGGCACAGATACTTTGAAATTATTTTGACTTTCAATGCAAGCACTCTCTCAAGACAACCTAAGTTTCAAGGCCCCAGATGTATATCCCGTGAGAATTCTCTGCTGTGATATTCCCTAACACAGTAAAACTGCTCTGTTCAAGTCTCTTGGGCATATATCTTTTTACCAGAAAAAGGAAGACTATGACAGAAAAATCCCAAGCCTGCATGATACTAGTTGAAATCAAAGTGGAATTACAATCTTTTTGATCATGCAGTGCCAGTGGAGGAGAAGTACCATTATATACAGGCATATTCTTCCCTATTTTCATATGCCAGGAATCTATTAGAAAAGCTTGGTTTACATTTTGTTATTTCTATGAACTTATAAAAAATTTTTTAAAAAGAAACTCAAACATTAAATGAGTAAGAGTTATATTGCAAAAGAAAATCCAAGAAAAACACAAAATAAACAAATACTGACATTTACCTGTAGCTAATTTGCAGCAGCTACAAAATGTAACCAAGAAAATTATATATCATAAGGAATTGCTGCTGTTTTTCTGTAGTACACAGCATGGCAGACACAATGGTAGAGCCTGACTTGAAACAGAGGTCCCCAAGCTGTACCAGCATTAACACCTGGTCTAGCTAAACTGTAAGTCATAGATGAGTTTGGTCTCCTAAAAATACAGTTGCACTTGAATACAATAGGTATGTAACCTTTAAAATTAAAAAAAAAAAAAAAAAACAACCCAAAAAACCTACTGTGGATTAAAAAAAATAATACAGAAAACTTGTAGGCACAACAGCAGTTACTGCTGGATAGGAAATGCCATCAGTTACAGTATCTAAGGCAACTGCAGAAAATCAAAATGCTTTATGGATTTATGGAAAAGTTGGTCTTAAAAGAGTGAAGAAGCAGCAGTGGCTTGGGTTCACTGAAATAATTTGGAGAACAAGGTTTTCATGGCTAGCATCTTAAGAGTTAACCAATTTTTCCAGACAGGCCTTATTACAGTCACAATTTATAAAGAGGTTAAGTTATAATTTGTTTGTTTTATGGGGTTTTGGGGTTTTTTTGGTTTTGAGTTTCCTTTGGTTAAGGTTCATTGCAGTCCCATTCCTGAGCAAGGATTTCAATGGAAGATCCCACATTTGCAACAGAGATGAAAAGATATGGAAAGTGGATTTTAGATAGATACAGCCAGTGAAAGAGTTAACAAAAATAGTTTGCCATTCCTAGTCAGAATAATAATCACAATTTTTCAGATGCATCACTGCATCATAAATTAATGTTCTACAGCTGATTTGCACTTATTTTAATGAAAAATAAAATTAGTTAATGCGACATATTGTACTGTTCTATACTATCATTAACACCTATGTACATCATAAATTACAGAATTTTACCTCCCTAATGTTCAGGATTTATTCTTAAATAGGACAACTTTCATTATGTATACATTAATCAAAACAGTTCAGCAGCATTATTCATGATTAAATTTCTCATTCATGGCATTTAATTGGTATCTTAAAATTGGGCTATGCTCATTAAGCTCTGTGGCTACATGGCATGCCTTGATATTCTTTTGGGGCAAGATCAAGTTCCTACATCTAGGATTTCTTTGCAGAAATATTTGGCATTTTCCTTTAAGATGTAAGGAGCTTTCTGGGTTTTTCTAGCAGTGAAGTCATTAGGTGTATGTTTTCCAGGCAGAACCCCCAAAGAGATGTCAACTCATTAGGAAGAAATTCACTTAATATTTCAGCTGGGTATGTATGAAATACCCCCACTGAACATTCTGGTAAATATTCATCTCTGCTAAACATAAGTGATTGCCTGTATGTCTCTAGCTCTTTTTGCAGAAATAAAAGAAACAGAAAAGTCCCATAAATGTCAGCAAAACCTGAATTTAAATGAACAGAAACTGGCAATTTCTAACTATGCAAGTAAGTGAAGGCTATCATTTATTTATTTATTTAATATGCTGAAGGGCTCTGCAGTCCACTGGTACCTCACTTCATAGAGCATAAAAGGACTGGTTTAAATTTGTCATGGCAAATAAATCTGTGAAATCTAATCTCTTATTCAGACAATGAAACCCAAAAACCAATCTTAGATTTAATGCTGAAAATATAAGAAAAATATACAGCAGGTTGTTTAGATCTGCCTGATTTTACCTTACTGGCTGTGTTCCATTCCTTATGAAATACCTCTGGCTTAGAATCATGGGCTTTTTAATAGCACTCTAAATTAAACTTAATTCCACCGTCATATCCTTTGTACTAAAAAGAATGTTCTAAGGTTAGAAGCCATTATGAAGTTTAAATCTGTTCGAATTACTGATCACGTTTCACACCTATTTTAAATGACTTTTATAACATACACATGGAAGTTTCTGGTGAAGGTACTGTAAGATCTGTGAAATATTACCATGATATAGTAATATTATTATTAATAAACTAGTAATAGATGTTGAAATTGAAACACAGAATTCTTTCTCCTCTGTAACAAAATTCTTCTTCATATTCTATCTATTTATGACACACCACAATGATTCAACAGTAGAGTTGAAGTTACCTGTCCTTTAAGGCAGTAAAGTGTCAGGCTAAATATCTTTACTTAACCACCAAGACCAGAGGTGGTTCCATGTCCCTTCTTTGACCAAATAATTCCAAATGTATGACATTGTTGATAAAAGAAATCTACTTGAGAGGATTTATTCTGATTATTACCTGGTGTAATCAAATGACTCTTGCAGTGATTATAACAACTCTGACAAACTATTTTTTGTTGTGCAGAAGCCTTCTCCGCACTTAAACACAGACAGTTGTGTCCCTTCTGGTTCACTGCAGGTTTCGCCCTGACAGTGTGCATATGCACAGTCTGTTATCCTATTAGCACCATAAAATCAAAGTTTTAAATGCCTGGACTCTGATGGAAAGTGCATCTCTCTTATAAAGACAGATTGGGGTCAGGCATAGCCGTGGTTCAGAGACAAGAGTATGTGAACATAAAACTACTCATGGGTGACAAGCTCTCTTCATCTCCCTCCTTCCCAAGTCTAAGGGACACACCCATTCCTCAGAACTAAACCTTAGTCTACCTATTTCCAGGAAAGACATGAATGTTAGGAATTGTATTTTAGGCTGCTGTTTCACTTTACAGTATAGATGAAGTGAGATTCAAAATTAGGCAAATGTTGTCTTAATAAAATCATAACTCTCATGCAAAAAATGTCATTTGCTAGCAGAACATGACATGAGACACGGCCTCTTCTCAGAGAGCATAAAAACATGATATACCCAAGGCCATAGTGACTATTCTTCCACTGTCATTTCCAAGAAGCCACAAGCCATCTATATTTCTCGAATTTGAAGGATTTAAAAAAAAATTAATGTATAGGAGCACTGACTATTTCTCAAGGGAACTGTTGATCCTTAAAATATATATTTTATATTTTGTCTATACCTCAAAGCTACTGTCTGGAACAATTAATTTAAAAATTTATTTGTATAAATGCCTATACTAGCACTGGATATAGACCTATTCAAATAGAGCAGATAATAAGATAATTCTCCATTCTTTGCTACATACAGAAAATTAATTACCAAGAAAATACGTGCTTATTTTACTGCATCAATGCTATACAAGTCTGTTCAGAAAGTCTACATTTCACACTTCTCTAGTTCTCCCCCAAAATGTGGTTTTCCAACTCATTAAGGAAACAAAGGAAGAAAAGGTGAGCGGTTTATGGCCACAGGTTAACACTGTCAACTGATGCAAAGGAAAAAAACTGAAAAGTTACTCTGTGCTTGATGGAATAACAGCTGGTAAGGTATTATACAGCAGCTTTCATTTACTGTAAACTATTAAA
This sequence comes from Monarcha castaneiventris obscurior, assembly GCA_026261815.1. Taxonomy (NCBI): domain Eukaryota; kingdom Metazoa; phylum Chordata; class Aves; order Passeriformes; family Monarchidae; genus Monarcha; species Monarcha castaneiventris. The sequence goes on along the minus strand of JAMPIT010000886.1, from coordinate 25,562,377 downwards.
CTACAGTAGGCAGAAGGCTGAAAATGAAATTAAACTCAGCCATACATCACCAGTGATTTTCCTTTCAGCAGCTTTGAACTCTGCAATGGTTTGTGCAGTGAATGTGTGTACATGGCATTATGCTGGAATGCTCTAGAGCTGTCTGCTCTGCAGACCTAAGCTGGAGCAATTTCACCCATGCAGGAAATTTTTGAAAACATTAGCTATATCGTATATTACAAGAAAAAAGTAGGAAATCCCAAACAAAAGCAAAAAAAACTTAGACAGAATCCAGTACAGAAGAACATCTTTTATAAATGTTTTATGTAGACATCCAGTGTCTTTCAAATAAATGGTATCTTCTCCTCACTAATTCTCTTAACAAAAGGCTAAGTTAATGTTACCCTTGTTTAGTGGAAGACGTAGAAAATTAAGAAAATATTTTTTTTTTCTATTAAATAATCTCTCTTGTTATTTGAAGCTATTTGTTTTAGAACTGTTTTCCCACTGGAACAGTAACAAAAATATCACATCACAAGGGAACCAACATTCCCCAGTAATGAAACATCACTCCAGAAGAAAACATTTTCATACTTGCACAATTTGCAGTGAAATCTACAACTCTTCAATATTTTATGTTTACTTTCAAAGCTGCTGTTTTGATCGTATGAAAAATCAGGCTTGAAGAATTCCAAGGATCTGAAAGCACAACCAGCTGAACCCAAAACTCCAGTGACTTTCATTTTTACAGCTCACATAAAAATGTGACACACATATCCCAAGCTGAAGATGCAAAGCAAACCATAAAATGAATTTAGAACGGGTTCATGCAACTGACATCACCTCATCAGCATTGTACAGATGTTCACAGCTCGACATGTACCATTTACAGATAGAATGAGCTCCTGTTACAGTTTCAAGAGTACAAAATCTCTAAGCTCACATACTAAAATTAGTGCATGGTCCAAACAATGCGTTAGCATTCAATATGATACAGGAAACAGAATCCTAGAAATGTTACATTCAAAAGCTTAAAAATATCAGCATCATCCGCAGGTCCCATTTTGCCCCGTTTTCTTTTATTTTGTTACACCTTTTAATTTATTTAAATGTCATAGAGCATTTTGAGACACAAAAAGGGTTCATTCAAAAATACTTATTGGTTTATTAATCCAGACTGCATTCTTAAACACACAAAAAATATCAAAATATCTGATTATAAATTACTACATTAGTTCTTCTTAAAACTGAATATTTGTAAAGAACTGTAATAATTTTCACTTTAAGGATTGAGTCACCTTTAATCTTGTTGCTATAGAAACATTGGGACTCAATAGTTGGACATTGTACTATAAAAAAAAAGAGAGAATTCACAGATGGACCCTGAGACATCCAAATTCCTTGTGTATCTTTGAAAATCTTGGTCTAAAAACATAGTTCCTTGTTGTATCAGGTTTAAGAAAGCTAAAGTTAAAACTATTTTTATTAGTGTATTTCAAGACCAGAGTGAATAACATGAACTACCAGCTGGAATTATTCTGTGCCTTTCTAGAAATAGTTCCTGAATGCTTCTGCTGAAAGATTTGCAGTAGTTTAAGTAAAGATTTGGTAGTTTAAGTAGGGCTGAGTACAATAATATGCAGGAAAAACCAGATTACAATCCACACTGGATCACAAGGTAAATCTCTCTCTTGAACAAAACACATCCTGCTGCTGTTAAAATGAAGGAATCTATGAAGCATAGCTACAGGACCTGAGAGACCTACACCAAGTTTATTTTAACAACGATCACTGCTTAATCTGAATTATTCTGACAGAGAAGTATGCAGATATTTGCCTACACTGTCAAATTTCTGATGTTGGAAAATAATGCATTAAATTTTCCCCTGGCATATATCCGTGTGCAAAGGCTAAGATTTTTCTGAGGAATTTGCCTTCCCAGAATTGCAAAAGAATGCACATCTACCCTCACTGAGTCTGTGTAAATAAAAAAGTGAAGAATAATTAAAATGCCTGGCTTACCTTAATTGACAGCAGACTTTGGTTCAGCCACAAGGTCAGTACAACACAGTAAATATCACAGCTTTTTGATCTCTGATTAAACTATGACCATGAACTAGCGCAGTGCCTACACTTGGTTTTAAGATGATCAGGACTGTCTCTTAATCTAAAACTATTCTGAAAAGCCCAGCTGAGAGATTATCTTGAGCTCTGGTTTCATGAGCTGTGGATATAGCTGGAGAGAGCCAGAGCACACCAGAAAGTGGACATATCATATCAAATGTCTGATTTCTGAGTGGAAACTGAAAGGTGGATAGCAAGAGTACTATTAATAGAAAATAAGAACAAACTATAATTTCCTTAAGCAACTGAGAAAATATTCCAAGCCATTTTGTCAATTTAATTTCCACAAGTTATGCAGAAATCCAAAATTTTCAATTTTAAGAAATTCCTGCTAGTTCACACAAAGTTCATTGAGCCTTTTGTATGCAACCAGAGTTCCAGCCTGTACTAAACTGCTTTCAGTGCCTTGAGCTCTCACAGTGACGTGTTGCAATGGCAGAGCTAAGAACCAATTCCTCATTGTTATGCTTCCATGGACCTTGTCCTCACAAATAAAAGACATGGGGTGGTAACTCAAGCTCTGCTTCAGTTTCTCAATGAACCTCAACCTCCAGAAGCCACAGCCATACCAATTCCCCTTTTACCTTATGTTCTTTTTCCCTTTAAGTACTAATTAATTCTATATGTAATGGAAGCTCTTTTTCCTAACATGTGCCAAGACCTTAATACAAGCAATTGGGCAGATCTTCAATATAACTTCATTGACTTTTAATGATTTACAACAGATGAGAATCTGTCTTCAAAAAGTATACTGCTAATTAACTTATGAAGAGTTGGCTGGTTGCAGTATTTAATATAGTTGTTGAATGTTCCTAGGCATGCATCTGAATTTCAATGAAACGTCTACCAATAGATAGATATTGACATTCTCATGAATACCAAATGAGTTCATTAGCCCTTTCCTGGCAATGGTGAATACCTGCTGAATTTATAATTGAGTGGCCTTCAAATGAAACTGCTGGCCACATATCTTAGGCTCCAACTGCATTTCATCAAATCTCAAACTTTTTCACCTTTTCCATTTTCTGTTTGTGACATGGACTTCGAAAATAGAAGAGTAAAAAGGAATTAGCGGAGAGATGAGAGGCAACAATATCATACATCACAGACATGCCTACTGCACTGAGATTTTGACAATTCAATACAGCACATCTAGGGATGTGATTCCAGTCTGTAAAGGGTCTATCAAATAAGATGACTCTTTTATACTTTTCCAAATAAAGCCATTTGCTTAATAATTGAGAGAGAACTGGAATGCCTTTTGGCAAAGGGGAAAGGTTAGAAGTAAACTTCAGTCTTTCAAAAGTGTTTTTCACACAGCAGTGACTCTGTAGGCTCTGGCAATACACCTTAAGCTCTTGGCTGCTTATTGTCTCATAGCACCCCCTCACAGCATCCTTTCTTCATGGTTAGGCAGTTGGTTTACATCCATTTCCCACACATAAAGTTTCCCCTCTAGATTAAAATGGGTCATAGCCAGGTCTTCTCCAATACCGTTGTTAACATTTACACTGCTTGCAAAATGACAGAGAGGAAAAATGAAAGGTAATATGGAGGCCCGAGGGGAAATACAGAACAACAGCAACAAAGAGTTGTTCTTCCCAAATAAACACTTACGTATCTGAAAGCATTTGCAATTTGCAGAGACCAAAGAGAGTTAAGGAGTCAAGGACAAAGCCAGGAGCCTACAGTAGTTAAAGGTAATCGACCTTGAATGTGAATTTAGCACTGAGAGAGAGAGAGAGAGCAGGGAAGATTGTCGGTACAGGGGAACAACTTGCTTTACTTTTCTCAGATGAATGCCATCTTATTTAAAAGTGAAAGTTGGTAGCATGTAAGAGTAAGAAAGCACCAAATAAAGCCTATGTACCTACTGATGGTTGAAGTTCTGATAACAAATAAAGACAAATCCTGCAATGAAGATTCTTAGCCATGTCATTTAGCTAAGAGTCTTCACATGGAAAATACTCGGAATCCAATAAGGTGAAATTTTTTTTGTGAGAGACTGATTATGTCTTATCCCTCATCTGAAGTTTCACTATGTTTGAGCCCCACTGATATCAACTAGATTAGAACATCATTCTGTGATGTTAGAAACAAAATAAAAAATATCTGGGATGCAGGAGGTAGGCATGCAAACTGATCATTACAGCATACACACAATTAAAATTAATTTCAGATATAACTACCCCTATTACTGTGATTCCATACATAATATACATCTATGTAAAAGTTATAACACTAACTCATTTGTGCTCATGCTTGTAAGACACTAACAGAATTCCTTATCTTGGAACAGAGAAATACACATGACCTCAAAATCTATGTACTGGGAGAGAATCTGCTGCTTAGACAATGAAAGAAGAGATTGACATCAACATCTCTCCACTACGTTACATGAATTCTGATTTTGGAACTTCAGTGGCCTGAAACAGGAACACAGATGGAGAAAGTATGAGAGATTAACTCTAGTTCTATAACGGGAAAGAAAGAATTTGCAATATCTTTTTGCACATGACACTATTTCCATACAGTTCTAACCTTAAAAAAAAACTTCTATGAGCAGGAGAATGAGTAGACCTCTTTCATCCCAGTCTTTTTTTTTTTGCAATAGGCCCTATGAATGTCATCAACAAGACCATCATAATTAAAAATAAACCTTAGGTACTCCAAATGATCAGTTCAGTTTTCCAAAGCAAATGTAAACATTTTGACATGAAAGAAAAGTTATTACTGGTCAAAGGGGAGAGTATGACATATGAATTCTGTCATGTGGCCAGTTCAAAACCATAAAAACAGTCACCCTCACATGCTACCTTCTTAATGCTAGCTTCTTAACTTCCTATTGCCCTTTCTGATTTTACACAAGGTGATTTATATGGGCATTAATATGTTGTAAAAACCTTTGAAAGATATCTAAATCTACAGGATTCTAAGTATGAACATATACTTTCTTTCTCCCTCTTCACTTTCACCACAACTGCATTTGTGTACATGAGTAAGCAATTTCAACACAGTGATAGAATACCTTCTACTTTCTCTCAGTGGAGCCTTTTTAAATACTTTCAAGCATTAAAAGGGATTATTTTTCTCCAGCAAGGCCAAGATATATCCTCTTATATTGTAGGAAGCAGAACAGATTACCATTGTTTTCAAAAGGCAAAATTCTTTTGTATCATGCTCAAGTACCTTAAACAATCCCTAAATGCACAGGGCCCTCATGGGAAGAGAAGTTCCTGCCTACAGCCTCTCACTCAGATATATGAATATGTTGTGAGTCCTTCTCCTTTCATCTTGGTTTAGGATCAACTAAATGTTTAATGTTAGTGTGAGAAATCAGGGTTGTTCAGGAAAGTGCTAATTTTTCCAAAGCTCAACACCTGGGAATGGAGAAACATAGTATTATAGTGTACATTCACTCAAATCTAGTGATTAGAAACATTCCCATAGAGGGCCAAATCTGCCTTGTGTATTGGAGCCATATAAACAGACACCCATCTGATTTCAGAGAGCCAATTGCTTAGAACAGCTGCTGGTTGAGGGTGGAAGTATTTGGAAAAAAGGATAATGTCTCCATGCTGAAAGACAACCCACTTTCAAGAGGGTGGTTCAAACAGGAAAGCAGCATAGAAGCCATAGCTGATTTGAATATGATTCATACACTTCAAACAGTCCTGCATAAACAGACACAATTATTAAAGAATAGCTGCATAATGTTTCCATTCATAAGGGAGTTTTTATTTGCTTTCAGTTTTTTTCCTTTGAGAGAGAAAACTTCTCAGTTCAGAATGATTCTATTCTTTCATGTCCAATACCACCAAACTGTGTTTTGCTATTTGGGACCCTCAGTGTGGATTCTAACTCAGCAGCAGCGATGTAGTCCCATTTCAGATATTTCTTACTTGTATGGAATTTTATAAGATTAAAGGGACTTCTTCCTCTTTAAAATGGTGTTCTTGGAGCCCTGGTTCATTTTAGTTTGTAATACTCCTGAGGCTGTCAAAACGTAGGCCTCATGCCAGGAGATAAATTCCTGTAAACACTGCACCTTCATGACACAAAGAACCCACACCACAGAAATTTTCTAGTAAAAACAAGGTACAGTATTTGAATTGGACCTCTTTTCTTTTGTTTTGTAAATAAATGAGAGGAAACAATTCTGCCAGACTTTACTATGTCAAGGCTTTGTGAATATCCATGTTTCTAGCATAGTTTATTCCATTAAATATGGACCTTATTGCTTCTGATAAATGGCAAGAAACATAGATTATCGTGTTAGAAGCAAGGAACAAGCAGGTTACTCTACCTGTACTACACTTGGATCAGGTATAGAGTAGCTGCCTGGAGTGCATCTATCCCTGTGTCCAGAAAGATGCTGAGCTCTAGTTTAAAACTGCACAAATTTAGCAGTACTAGACTGACTACAGATTTATTGCTAACTCATTTGAAACCGTGCATTTGTTTAATTTCTCCAGTGACTTACATCGGAATCCAGGGCACTTCACAGCACAGAGGCATAAAGCTCCTGCAGAAAAACCTGGAATTGCACTCCATGATTTGCTGCATATTCAGTTATCTTGGTGGTGAGGAGAAGATGCTGAGACAGTAGAGGAAGGGAATAGTTGTTTTGTGTTATGTTATCTTGGACAGCTACCAACCCTCTCATAAAGAGCAGCCAAAGACCAGCTCTTAGAGGATCATGCACATGGATTTTGTTTTTTGAGCCTACTGTGTGGGTACCTGTATCTAAGCTGGTCATCTCAGGCTCCCTCATACTGACTGTGATCTAAACAGTAAAAAGCTATCAAGGGTTCAATTCTAACTCATTTTAAAACAGACATTAACTTCCAATCACCTGAAATGCACCACTGATGACATGGGTTGCCCGGGGTGACTTTCTTAGATGTGCATACATTGTACCAGTGATACACATTCATATTTATTCAGGTGAATCCCACTTTTACTTAAGGTGGTGGATTCCAGAGCTGCAGGCTGCCACTTTATCATCTCTCCTTCATGCCTGCTTATCTCTGAGACCACCAGTAAAAAAGGATGCAACACGGGCATGAATGCCCCTTGACCTGAGTTTCTGTGCATTGTGCAGGAGATTCTCCTACATTTTTTGGTCCACATCCATGTTATGGCAACAGTAATCTTAGGCTAACTCACCCACTCACCACATTTAGCTCCCAGCTAAACTCCATACTTTTGCTACCTTCTGTGAAAGGTATTTAATTTTTTCATCATCCTTCATGATGAATAATGGGTATTTATTATCTTGAGAAGTTCTCATTTGCATTCAATCTTGTGGCTTAAGCTCATCAATAATACCAATTCACACTTACATAGCACATTTCATCTGAAGAACATAAAGCACTTCATAATTGTCAAATGATTAAATTTTACACCATCTCCCAAAGGTAAAAAGTATTTCATTCACAGAAGGCCTGTTTTTACTATGTCGGCATGCTGGGTTTTTTGAGAATTGGCATGAAGCTTAACAGCAAACTGTACACATATATTTATATAAAGATTCATTTGCTGTGTTCAGCACTACATGGGAGAAAAATTTCAGCCTGTTGAGGAACCTTTGTGCTACACTTGTGCAGCAATATTGCATTTAACCCAGCAGGACTCAGCCGTGTTCAAACTCAGCACAATTTTCAGCACAGTCTAGGACTAACAAAAGGGTAAAATGAGGCAGATGCTTCAGTCATAAAACCTGTGCAGTCTGAGTTAAGTGGTTACTAGTAGATTGTATAGATCTGGTGCCTTTATCTGCAATAACTTCTTTGAGGTTTCACAAGTTAGCAAGAAAACTGAGGTGGAATCCATTTTCACGTGTTCAACATCACCAACATTTCCTGTCTGTTTTCAAGGCTGCGTCATGTGCTTCTAATCCTTGGGACATACAAGACCTGCATCTGCAGTTTCTCAGAGCACATTGTCTTTTCCTTGGCAAAGGAGGCAGGGAGAAAGCAGGCAAATTGCACATGAGTTAAATAATAGAAAATTTCTAGAGCTGGGTATTACCTCTATTCATCTACAGGAAAAGCGAGAGGGAAAACATCGAGTGATGTCCTAGAAAAGGGGAAATCTTCAGTGTAATGATTCATGAGTCCAAAAAGGAATAAAAAGTAAAGGAAAGCATTCAGTTGAAATCTGATAAAAGCAAGCCCAACAGATCTATAGGCACTCCTGTCCCGTGCTGGGTATCAGGCCATGTCCCAGCTGAAGTCCCAGAGTGGGGCTGCAGCTAAGCCCTTAGTACAGAATATGGGGTATGTCCCAGCTCCACAGCTTCTTTGCTCTGACAAGGCTTCACTTTCCAGATAGATCTGGGCTGGCACAGGGCATGGAAGAGACAGGGAGTATCAATAATGATAGAAGTTCCCTCGTGGTCTTTGTCAAGTGAGATTCTAGATCACATTTCCAAAATCTATACGTAATGAAAATAAAAGTAAAGGGAATTATTTAATTTGAAACGGATAGCCTGCCTTTTCAGAAGTGACTGCAAGAGGTGTTCACTTCCATTTTACTAATAACATTGTCCATAATCTTAATTTTGCCCTGTAGGCAATACTTTCAACACTATATTTTTAGTACAGCACAGATGTCTCCTAGAGAAAGGAGCCACAGGTGAACACCATAACAGTCAGTGAGAGCAAACATTTAAGATTTGGCAATAATCTTGATAATTACATTTTCTCCTTCCTTTCTGCAGCACTTCATTTAAGTGAATAAAGTGTTCTTTGCATCTATTTATCCTGGACAATTGTTTGTTTAAGTAAGTAAACACACACTACACACAATTAAACTTTTTCCTACCCATCTGTGAAATAGCTTGTGTTTCTTGCCACAAAATCTATGGCAGCCACAGCAACCTAAACCCAAAAATATGATTACATGATTTAGAAATACGACGGGCCAGACACACAGAACTCTTCCTAACAATGACTAATGCAAATAATTTCCAAGTTAGAATTCACATACTAGATTTGGCTACGATTACTTTTAAATCACAAAATCCTGCCTTTTTATGCCATCTGAATGTCAGAACTTTGGAGTGCCATATTTCACTTGAAACATGTCATTTCACGCTAGGAGAGGGACATTTTTCATAGTTATGCATAAAAGATGTCTCCTCTCCATGGTAATTTATGAAAGAGATTAAGCCTGTGTTAACTTTGCTGCGTAATCACTCAATAGTGCTGTCCCACACTGCTGTGGTGATGAAACACAAGGTGCACAACAACAGCAGAGCAGGTTTTACACCATTATCATCCACACAGGAATATTATTACTCGTTGCCATAATAAGCAGGGCTTGTAATATCAGATTTTGCAGACAAGATACACAGATTTTACCAGCTTATTTAGATCACCAGTTACAGCTCACTAGCAAACTGCAACTACCTCTATCAAGGGTTCTTTTCCAGCTCACCATCCCCTTGGCAAAGGAATATCAGCAATCCTTTCTCCACTGTGAGCTCAAATGTAGTGCTAACATCATAGCAGTCATAGTGTCGAAGGAGAGGGATGTTGATGGGGTTGTACCTTGAGAAAATCATACCCAAATTACATCCTAATTTTATATTTAAATGAATACAAAAAAAAGCTAGAGAAATGGACACATGCTGATTACAGTGTGATACTTTATAAAGAATATTAAAAAAATATTAAGCTGTTATTATTCAGTAGTACCTAACAGCACACCTAGACCAGGTAGGTACCTATTCTTAGTGCTCTGGTCACTGCTATTTTGCCAATTTCAATCTAAATCTGAGCATAACTGAAGAAAAATTCTCCAAAATTCATTCAGTCTGAAAAAAACACCAAACCAAACACATGCAAGACATTAAAAGTAACTGTGGTGGTATAAAGATGAAGCATTAAGTTGGCAAAATAGAGCTGTGGGTACAGAATAAGCCCTACAAGGATGTGAAAAGAAGCAGTACTTGGCAGTTCAGTGACCATTCAATGCCACCCCTGCACTCCTGCAGGACAGACACAAAGGTGCCACAGCAGGAGCCCAGGGAGTTGGTGAAAGGTGACAATCATATCCTCTCTGCTTTCTGCACTGGGCACGCAGTCCTGCCTACTGCAGCGTAGTGGAATTGTTACATGAAGCATCCAGAACCTTGGAATACAACTGAGAAGCCAACTAAAATGAGGATACCAGTCTAATTAAGCCTAAAGGGACACTTGCTTTGTTACGTCCTCAGAGCATGCCCTCAGAGGATCTTGTGTTGCACACTTGCAGCAGAAAACTTTGAACGGGAGAAAGGAAATAATTTTTCTTTTCATTTGCTGAATATCTTGTATTTCATGCAGTCTCTTGGTTAAAAATTCATAAATCCTTAGCTCTCAAAATTCTCAAGCAGTCCTACTTTCAACACACTTTATATTCAGTTGGCCTTATTCTTAAAAACAACCAGTAAAATTCCACTCTACAACCTCTCCTGTGCTAAGGGGTTTTGCAAGCAAAACAGCTCCCTGAATCCTGGGTTTCCATCATTTACAATTCAAAATGAAAAATATCTGCCGAAATTAGCTGGCTGCTAATTGGATTTCAACAAATGGGGCTCCAGAGGTTGCAGAGAAAGAGAGGGAAATTGTGAAGAAAATTATTTGCAGTCTTAATTTTTTATGTAATGTGACAGAGAAAAAAATAAAACAACAGAGAAGCAGAAGATTACCCAGGGCAAAAGATATATGAGGTTCTTACAGAGTCCAAATTTAAGTGCACACAACTGCAGCATTTCACAGCATCTTGTGATTTTAGTGAAAGCTGAAGCTGAAAGTTAATGAACAGCAAGGAGATAATAATTGTTATAATTTGTAAGAAAATCTAAATTCACACGAAAAAGAATCTAGGGGAATAACCAGTAATTTTCATTGACTTGAAGATAAGTGCTGAGCCAGGATTGATTAAACTTTCTTTGGTACGACACTGACACATTTGATTTTAATACTTTTTAAACTACATCTCTACAGTTTGTTATTTGAAACAATAAGCTTTATTTACAAACTGACCTGAACTAAAAAAAGAATGTATTCTAATTCACTCAAGATTTGCCCTCATTTTCCAGTTCACCCAATAAGCAGAAGAATCCATTATTCTTCCAAATTTAATAATTATTCCATCAGAATGTAACAGCTAAAGTGCTCTTTATTGCTATGAAGATTACTGTAGCACTGTTTCTGTTTTACCTATAGTGAACTGAATTAGTGTTTCATTCCCCTTTTAAGTGGAATAGCATATTATTCATTGATTCAGTCATTCAGTGGCTTTGAGTTATCTAATCAAGTGCTCCTTGAGAGCATAAAGATGACAAAGTTTTAGAAATTGTAATAAATTGCCTTTGAATGTGGTTATATCTTATAAGTAAATTAAAGCTAGTATAGCTCATTCTACAGATTTTAAAAGTCAGTAGTAGTTTCCCTGATTGGGAAATAAAACCTCACAACAATATTTTTCACACATTCCTGGTGAGGGGAAATAAAAACACCCTCCTTTCACAACTCCCCAGTTCACTCAAACTCTCTTTGGTGCATCCTATCTGTGTGCTGTCAGTTAATTGCTTGCAATTTAATCCCTACTTTGGCATTTAGTGACAGTGCTGTCTCCTTTCCCTCATACACCATCAGCCACAACAAGACACAGCAAACTCCATTTTTCTGCGACCATTTATCACCTCCATGAGAAACAATACTGTGACCAAAAAATGAAACAATGAGGAAATGTATCCAAAACATCAAACACACTAAAACAGGTATGAATATGCTACTGTAAATCCTCAGTGTATCACAAAATTAATTCAGTCCTCCGGTGCTGCAAGACATTATGGGTAGAGAGTACTCGTAATAGAGCCAGAATCTGCATCTCATGAGTGCTCCCTCCCATCTCTATAATTCTTGAGGAACCAATAATGAGCACCTTACCCTGCTGCCAAAACCAAGGCTATTTAGCTCTTTAGCCTCTTGCAGGGCTTGGCAGCACACATACCATCTCCTTTAAGCAATGCCAGTTTGTGCTGGTGATTCACTTCAGTGCTAAAGCACAAGAGATAAAATATCTCGCAGTTTTCATTCTACCTGGCACAAAATTAAAACTATTAGATTGTTGTTCTATCATAATTTAATCTCAACAATTTTCAAGACTCTCATTAGTCCCTAAATTACTAAAATTTGTTTTCCCATTGCAGAATCAAATTCTGCATTTTCTATTCATCCATAGATAAGGGATTTACCCACACACTTTTGTTTATTTTTAAATAACTACACACATACACATATTGCTTTTTGTAACACCATTGACACTTTGTTCTCTTCTTAAGAGAAGGGCCAGCTCAGGCAAAGGTGATGTGAATTTCCATACACAGGTGCAGGACAGATTGGTCTGGTTGGAGCCAACTGCAAGTCACAGAATCAGGATTAGAAGAGATATAAGTGAGCTCAGCACCAGGCTGAGAGGGGCACAGGATTTCAAGGCAAATCAAGGTGCTGGCTGCCATAATGGACCAGCTGACTTCCACCTCAGCTGTGAATCATTTGTTCCTATATGTTCAGAATTTTCTCTTTCTGAAAATACTTGTTATTTGCAGACCAATTTCTGTAATAATAGAGATTATAAATTCCTGGTCTATTATTTTCTAATGGATTAAAGGATTAAGTATCTGATATTCAAAATTTGAGCTATACAGGCTAGCTTTTTATTGTATTCCAGGAAGATATTGCAGATTGATCATTGCTCTGGTTTCTCCCTGTCAATTAACATTTATTGTGGTTCTTGCCTGAGCCAATCTTGAACAGTTGGTGTTTTACAACTAGGCAGTTTCTTCTGTTGTATTTTTTATATGTGCCAATGGAAAGCAAAGAAATATGATCTGCTCTCTAACGGAAATCTCCTGAGTGATATAAAATATATTGTAACTGCTGCAACAAACTTCAAAGAACAGTAAATCAACCAACAATTTAAAATTTTTAAAGAATATTAGAAAGATAATTTACAATCAAATAGGTGGCTACAAACCCTCCTCAACAATATCATAACACAAAGTATCACTCAACATCCATTTAAAAGAGATAGATGTAAGGACTTTTAGAATATGTTGCAATTCCAAAACTTTTCTTTAGAACTACATACTTTTCCATTGTATTCACTGCATACAAGCTACCAGTATTTATTTTTCAAGAATTTAAAAAATGTATCATTTTTGAGCTGACCCTGCATTTATCAAGACTATTTCATCTACGGAGGAATTTATACTGATTTACACAGAACTTTGTGCTGAAAATTCTGTACCTATTATCATTTCAGTGTTCTCAGGTAGCCCAGTGGCATACAGGAGATTTGTCTCCTTGTCTGTATTAATAGTATGTGATCTACAAACAACAATAGGTCACACATGGTCACAGACAGTTGAAGTATCAATACAGTTAAAACTAGGCAAGTATTTGGGCCCAGGTCCTTCAGGAAACACCTTATCTCTTAAAAAAGCCGGAATAAATTTCAAAATGTGAGTTTCAGAGAGATTTGCTGTTATGCTGAATAAAAATTCATATAAAACTTTAGCAGAGGTGTATAAGACACTATAAGAGATGCTGATTGGAAACTTGACTAAAGTCAAAGGAGAAATGATCTTTAAGTTTTCAAGAGCAGTGTGACCAAACAGAGCTATTACTAGCACTCACTTTCTATTAACTAACAAACCAGGACAAGGAAATTAAATTTAACAGGAACTTTACAGAAAGATGCATCATAAACAACCCTATTTGCACTAAGGAAGGTAACCTAAAAATTACACACTCTTGTAGTTTGATACACCAGCTATCCAGAACAGAGTGGAAAATGTGCTGCTACATCATTTGAAAGTTTTCAAATTATGCCATTTTACTGACTTACAGATTTCAAGCAAGAGAAACTGCAGAATTAGGGAGCCACTTGTGGAGCTTCTGCCAAGATGAGCCTTAGCCCTGCCAAGTTTTACTTCTGAGTTACTGTGTCTGATTATTCAGCAAGGTGAGTTTGTGTGACACCAACAAACTGAGATTTACCTCTCCACACTGTCAGTAAATCCAGTGAAGCCCTGTGTGAGCATACACTCCCTCAATAAGCATGTCACAGACTTTTTTTCTGAGCAACATGGACATGAGGAGTGTTTCCTTCCAGGACATAGAGGCCAATGTTAAAAGAATGGTTATTACTAGACAAGGCTGTAACAAAAATTAGTACTATGAATATGAAATAGTGCTCCTTGGCAAGGAATAGATGCCAAGAGATGTTCTTTACTACTTCAACCCTGAAAGAAATTCAAAATTTAGAATTCAACTTCCCATAAAAGCAAATAGGAATGACTGCACCATTTCTCTTTGAATAGTCAGCCCTCAAAATCAAATCTGCATCCATGATTTCTTAGAGATTCAAGTATTTGATGCATCCACAAAATGTTGGACAGACAGGATCCATGCAGATCACACCTGCTCAAACACCTATTGCAAAGGAAATGTACAGATTTATTTCATGAAAACCTTCCATATGTAAAACATTTAAAGAAAATAACATTGTTTATCCTGAAATGCATAAACACAAAAATTATCCTACTACTGGTATAAGTTTTTAACAACTTTAATATTGATTTCTACAGTTATTTCTACCTTACAATTTAAAACCTCACTTTGAAATCTCCAAGGCTAAAATATCAATTATTTGGGATTTTATAAGAGAAAGTAAGGTTCTCAAGACATCCCATTGCTCTGAGATCTGAAGAGGTAAGAAAAACCACACATAATTGTGAGTTTTATAATAAAAGAATTGTCAACCCAAATGATGTCAGCAAGGGAAAAATTAAAAGGCCCACAGGGAGATGAGATGCCAAAAATGTAATAGAGGAAACAAGGGCAAAAACTTCATCAGGGAAAGAATCTTATGTAACTTAAAACAGTCTGACCTTAATAACATTATTTGAAGAGACATTAAAGCTTATTGGTTTTACACCTCAACCTGTAACAGCACTTAGATATAAACAGGTCTTAGAGCACACTTGAGTAGTCCCACTGAAATGATGTCTCTGGTTAGCAGCTCTGTATTTTTCAGATGTTCTCAGGTACTAAAGCCTAGCTCACTTTGTTTCATTAAAACCTGCAGACCTCTCCAAGTGTATCTTTTCTTTTTTGGATGGCAAGGAAATGAAGGGTCTGGCCAAACAGACGCCTGTGTGGAAGGGTTAGATCCCACTTTGTACCCAGGGAGTATAAACACTGTGTGTTAGTCTTGGGCACTGGCATCACATGAATGGAATAACAGCAACAAAAACATCAGGACTGCAGCTGAGTATTCCATGTTTTGCCCTTCCTGCCACACACAGGTCTGATTCCCTCTTTACCCTACTCCTAACACAAGAGAGCCTGTCCATGCATCTCTTCCCTCATTATTTAATATACATTCTACATCATGGTTTTCTTGTTGTCTAAAGCATCAATTAATGTGTTTCCACAGGGCATTAACCAGCTGCATTCAGCACACATAGTGAATTCACTGGAACAGCTTATTACCATATTAATTTTTATTTTGTCCTTGCCCTATTCCCAAACCAGTAGTTTTGTTTGGAATGCCTAACATGACTTTGGAGCATACTTTTCATTTTCACACAGTCTCCTATCACTGATCTGTTCCTTGAGCCTTACTTCTGCCATGCTGGCTCAGTGAAATTCTAACAGCCTCATCTAGGACACAAGCAATTTTTTTAATCATTCTGTTATTAAGACATGGTTAAAATAGGTACAGTAACCACCCACTGAGGAGCTCCCTGATCCTGAGGGAAACTGAGGGACCTTTTGAAACACCCTTATGGTCATCATATTTACCATCCACATGGGAGTTTCCTGATTCCATAGAAGAGACAGAGGCTGTAAGCCTTGAATTAATTGTCTCCAGACAAAGTGATGTGGGCAATTTTATTTTCTGTTTATCTTTCCTCATCATTAGCAGGTACCAGTGCGATTGCAGTTAAGATCTGTTTTACTAGAAAGTTGTCTTGAGACAGAGCTTGCAAGAAACAAAACCAAACCCAAGCTGCAGGCTGTCTGAGAGATTTCTAACTTTGGCTGGAGCCTCTCTCCATTAATGTATAATTATTATTCTCATAGAGTTCAGTTCTTTTTAGACAGTATTTACTTCCACTGTATCATAAGTCACCAGAAATGTCAGACTCATTCACAGTCTTCCATTGCATTTGGCTTATGAAGTCTCACCTTTGTATCAAGAGGTCTCCAATTCAGAATCTACACATTATTACTTGAGTCTAAGACAATATTATTACATTTTCTACAGACTTTTAACTTTATTCTTGCACAATGCCTTCCTTTAATTCTTTTATGCCTCTCTCTCTCTCTCTCTGGTCACAAAAGATTCTTTTTGATCTCTTCTGCTTAAATCTATCAGGGTTTCTTCTCCTCTGCAGCAGCACAGTACCAGGTTTTGAGAACTCAATAATTTCTCTGCTACTTTAATGAATTCTAAGTTGCTGCAGGGTGATTTTATTTTCTTTTTTTTGTAGTGCAAGGTGCATGCCATGGTTAATTGCTGTAATTGTTCTCTTTCTTGTATTATTTATACCCCCACATTACAGTGCTGTAATTCTGACAACACTTGAATTAGATCACTATGGGTCACTGGTACACCTGCTAAACTGAAATCTTTAGGTCAAAGATTGGAAACTAAATGAGAACTCTTAGATCTTGCTGTCCATTATAAAATTTGAAAAAAGAATTTATCATCTGACTAGTATATAATTTCCAACACTAACAAAACTCTTTTTCCTTTTTTGCTCTTTTAAGAATCAGGATTAGCCATTTACTCCACTTTAATACTATTGATTGTTTTCTTTATAGCCCCCTCGAGCTGGTCATTTCTAATTCATTTCCTCCAGCGAAGGCTGCAAATGTTCTCTCCATTTGCTATAATTAAGCTTTCATTAACCCATACTCATTTACACCAAATGTGTTGCAGCCTCCTTCCATGAAGCAATAAATGGCTTTCTTCGTTTTCTGTAACACCCATTAGGCAGTGACGACAAAGCTGCAGATAACACACTCTGTAATGTCTTGTCTGTATTTCAGTCACAACTTCAGAACTACTACACTCAGGAGACATTCCAAACAGTATGTGTGGGGGTTTTTATCCCTAACAGAAAAGGAAAATGTTTTAAAAGGATGGGGTCAGGGGTAGGGAATTAAAAACCTATAAGCCTAAAATAGGAGTGGGTTTTCTAGATTTTAAGAGAAGGGCAGACATTGGGGGTGGCTGGAGGGTTGGAATGGAAGAACAAAAAGGCATTGTAAGCAATCTGATTGTGGAAAGACAAACTTGCAAAAAGCCCTCCAAGACTGCTTCTCTAAAGTAAATGCTTCTGCCAAAAGAAAAAATCAAACCAAAATATCTCAAACTCCCTCCCACCAAAATCCCAAACAAAAACTAACTGCCAAAAACCCACACCAAAACCAAACAAACCAACCCCAACCAGCAACCACAAAAATCAAGCACAAAAACACTTATTCATAAAAAAATTGTGGTTTTGTGAAAACTAAGGAAATAGACTTCTTCTACAAATGTTCCTGTTTTGAATTTTTCATATATAAAGGAATAGATGAGGTGCAGTCTCCTCTTTGTACTCTATTCAAGACCAGGTCTCAAGCTGTGTTGCAGAAAGCGCCTTCCTGGTCACTTTAGATAAGGGTTTTAATCATCCCAGCTCTGTGAGCAATAACAATAGTCTGCCTTGCAGTGGCTGCTCACTGAATACCGAAGGACCTGAACTTGCTGTTTTAGTCTGAGTATGAATTCAATAATTTTAATTTTGATGACCCTTTCTAAAAGCATTTTTGCGAATCAAGAATATGCCATGAGGCTCCAACCTCTTTCTGTTTATAAATGTACATTCTCTCCCTTGAATCCGTTCATAATAACTCGTACATAAATTTCTCCATCTTTGCAGGTGCCAATGCTAGCAAGACATTGTGGGTTTGCTTTAATATCAGATAATTCTATTTCATATATGAGGCTGGTAGAAGGAGAGAGGTTCTATGGAAATAAAGCAGCCCACACAAATCAAGGCATACATGTCCCCTTTTGCTGGAAAAATATGAAAAGATATTCTCACTAATCCAGAGAAACCTGATGATTCTCAGTGCCTGTAGTTCTCATTGCCTAAAAGCAGTGCCTTGTTCTGTTATGCAAAGATTCAAAAACAAATGCACCCACTCCAACGTTGCCAGCCGCTATCTCATTGCAATTGCATTTTAAAACAGCTTGTTGTCACCTGACAAAAAATAACAAGGATTACATCTTGCTCAACCTCAGAGGATTTAGGAAATGCTTTCTTACAGCCAGATTGGGGTTTTTTGTTGTGCCCAGATTGGATTACAGTAATTCTTTGTTTGCAGATTTGCCAGCACCGTTTTTACAGATCTTACAGGAACAAAACACAAGAAAGAAATCTCCACTTGAGGGAACAGGATGTCTGGTGTAGCTGCTCTGTGTCAGTGTTTTATCCTGCAGTCATCTGAAAATTGCTTTTGATACTCCTCATTCAAGCTTCTGATATGCCTGTGACTGATTTACTAGAATGAGCATCCTAAATTACATAGTTTTTACTCTTTCCTCAGCCAAGGAAGTACCACACACTGGGAAAATACAAGATGCTAGAGAAAAAGCACTTGTGTAATTTTTTCTAATGTTACAGAATTTCCTTCTTAAATATCTCAAGCTTAGCTTATCACTCTATATTTCAGAAGTGCTACATCATAATACTCCAAAGGAACATCCAGTGCAGGTTGCTGGAAACTGCTGAAAGCTAATTAAGTAATAAAATAGTAGCGAAGTACTGTAGTAATACATTGGAAATCATAGAACAAAACACCCCTGACTTATTGGATTTACTGGTGATCCCCCCTACTTCAGACCTGCAAAATTTGATTTTTCAGGTAATTTGAATTCCGTAGTCTGAAATGGGAGTAAATTTTTACCGTAAAGTCTATTGCTTGGGACAATATTAAATATTTTATATATTAGTTGATGGTGTCTTTCTCAGAAATATTGTTAATGACTGCACAGAAAGTTATCTTATTCCCATTTACTTGTACTTTATGCATACTTTACACCTACACAAGGGATTGTAGGAGATGCACAGGAAAGAAGGATATAGTTCCCTGAATCTAATTTTCCTCTCACAACTTGTTGACTCCAGACCTACAGGAAATTCACACAGAAACAGTAAAAGTCAAGTTTCCAAAAGACTATGTAAAGTTTAACGAATGCAATAGGTCTTGCATCAAAAGCGTTATTTTTGTTATATTTCAGCAAGACTGATATATTTAATACATTTGGAAAATATTACTCTTGCATATGCTTAAGTCTTCCATGGAAACCTGCGCTCCTGAAATCACTAGGGCATTTCTAAAAATTACACCCTACAGAGTGATGCCAGGTTTTTGCAGATATTGCTTGCATTCTTTGTACATAGACAGTTTGTGTCTAAGTTTGTGGTTTGGTTTGTTGCAGTAGTTTTTAATTAGATTATCACTGAATTATTAATTTAAAACATTAAAGAATTATGTAGGAAAAACTCCTTTAAAATTATTTATGTGGAAGTATAAGTGCATTGTACAAAAAGTAAATAATTTAAATAAGGATTCTCTATAAATTGGTGATCTTTGCTTTGACTGGGCTATGACATACAAGAATGGTGGAAACTTACAGGCCCATGCCAGGAGTTGCTAAGTTTCCCGAAAAAATGAAACATTTCAAAAGAAAGTGTTTACACAGCGATTTGCAGAAGTCTGTATATATTGCAATTCACTAGGAAGAAAAATGGCAAAATTTTAACTGTAGCCTCACTCGAGCCTTTTTTATTAAATTCTGATATTTTTTGTTTGTTTTGATTTTAAATACTCCTGTCAACAGTATGAAGTACCACAGAAATACTCTGGTAATATTTTCACAGACAAAAGAACAATTTTTAATATCTTGGAGTACCAGAACAACCCAGGGACCCCTACAATTTATGGCTGCAAAGCAGTCTTTCCCTCCAGCTGTATTTAAACAGGATACTCTGTAAAATAATACTAATCAGAATCATTGCTTTGTGTTGTTTATCATTTGATGTATTCTTATTTATTCAACAGCACCCAAAACTGAACTGTCTATGGTCCCCCTCCCCAAAACAGAATACTAGCTGGGACTCTGCCAGAATTAATTTCAGACATGACAGAATGACTAGCAGTGGAAAAGGAAGCATTGTTTCTGGGAATCAGCCACAGTCTTCCATTCCAAACTTCCTACTAGAGTTTTGGGAGAATACACACACTTTTGGAGTATTAAATAGCACGTTTTTTTACAGGTACAGTTAAAATAGGGAATTATAAAAATAAAAAGATAAAGAAAAAACATTTTCCTGGGGAGTTTGCACGTAATTATTTTTCAACAGATTGTTTTCTCTAAACTCACCTTTTGCCTCAGCTTCAGGCTGTCTAAGTCTTATTATTTATTCCTCTGAACGAACCCTTTCTGCCTAAATCTATCCCTTTAGACATTTACAGCTTAAAATAAGAATCCTGTTTTTCTTAAACCGCTTCCTCAGCTCCACTCCTCTTCCTCCCTGAAACAGACTGCTCACATAACGCTGCCCTCTGCATTCCAGGCAGTCCTTTGTTCCAACTATGCCCTCCACCAAACCCTTATTTAAAATCTATATGGTAGAATCTAGGAAAGGTGGAGTGGCAAGAGGAGCAGCAGCAGCAGATCCTGAGCACCAGCAGTGCTGAGAAATTGTGCACCTCCCTGCCCAGGAATTCCCACCTGCCCAGGAATTCCTGCCCCCCCAGAGCAGGGTGTCAGGGTTAGCCAGGAGCACACACCCCTGCCTTGCTAACGGGTGCTACCCCAGGGCCTTCTACCACTTTGTTTCTTCTGTCTTTCAAAACAAGTAAAACACTCAGGTCTGGAAAGATATCCTCACCTAAATTACTGAAGCACTATTTAAATGTTTCATGTCATACAAATGATCGTTATTACAGGAGAGCCCCTTTTGTCACTATATAATTGTTAGTGCAGAAACACAATCACTGGATGATTATATGCTGGTGCTTTTATTGAAGAGCTCTGGGAATCAGGGGTACACACCCAGATCTGACTCCAACATGGATTCGGGATGGATACATTTTTGTACCCTTTCCTTACATAACTGTTGTAAAATCATAAGTTAATCATCAACTTGATATTGTTCTATTGTGTGTATTGTTTCCACCCAAGCATGGGTTTAAGCCCCCTCCCCACAACGTTCCTCATGATTGTTGTCCCTTCCCCGTGATTCTTGTTGTAATTAAATAATTATTTTTAACAATATTTACTAAGCAATCATCACATTTAACTTCGTCTACCATACAGGTGGGTACACCAGGTACAGGTTAACATGATTTTAGCACAGACAATGCCCACTCCTGTTCCCAAGACCTATCTTAACTACCATTACTTTAGAAACATTTTAACCCTATGCTATCATAATGACAGCTGATTCATCTTATTTGCCAAGTTAAAAGTTTGAAGAAAAGGTATCTTTCTCCATATTTTTTGGATATGAGACTTTTGCTTAGGAAGAGAACCTCCCCAACAAGTTACATGTTTAATGAGAAAGAACATTTATTTCTGCAACCTCTCCAACACATTATGTAGGCTGCATCTGAGTAGCAGAATCCCACAAAGACTTAGCTCTTTAAAATGCAACCAGAATCCCTTTTGCGTCATGTTTACTTCCCCTTATGAGCAAAAAGGGAGCTAATGGATAGATGCACTGCAAACTATTATTCAAATGTCTTTTTCTATATGTGACAAAGCAACACTGAAACAACAACAACAAAAAAGCCTAATGAAAAGAGAAGAGAAAGAAGTAGTAGTTTTGTAGGTCAGCTGGAAAGGAGGTGTGGCTTCCTTTTAAAAATGTAAGTTTGCATGAGGAATGTTTGAGAAATTAGTGGGACTACAAGTTGCCAGTGGTCTCCTGAGGGTCTCCCAGATAGGCTCTCATGTTGTAATCATATTCTTTTTTCATCTGTGCATGCATTGCCAAGTTGATAGTGTAAGAAAATAGAGACTAAAGTTTTAGCTCTTCATTGTGGATGAAGAACACACCACAGTGTGTACAGAACAAGGTGCTTCTTTGTCTTACCTCTCCTTGTAACATGTGGGATTAATCTCCTGGCATAGCTAAGTACCAGCAGAAGCCAATGCCTGCCTCGTGCATGCTGAGCTGCCAACAAGCTCCAGAAACCTGGCTGGTAGCAGAAGCAGGTTGCTCAAAGAGCAAAGAACTGAATTCATGAAAATGGTGAATCTTCTGTACTGCTCAGTTCTCCTGGGTCCCTCTGTTGCTTTGCATATTAATCTCAATTGACAGTTTTGTAGTTCCTATCACATTCCAGATTCCCACCATCCATAATGTGCTAGTTCCCTTGCAAGCTGTCACAAGCTAGCAAGTAGCCTTGGCAAGAAAATTTGATCACAAAACTGGGGGGAACAGCAAACTCCAGCTTGTTCTTCCTTCCTGCAGGACAGATGCGGCATTGGTGCCTTCATCATTTCATGTTCACCATGAGAATTTCTTTCTATTCAACCACAAACTTCTCAATGGTTCCTGCTGTCTACCAGTTTGATTCTCACTCCAGTTCATCAGCAGTGAACGTGTGTCTCATTCACAAACTCTGGCATAAGCCACACTAGCAAGACATCAACTCAGCCAGCTTGAGATACTCACCCTCTGTAAATTCAAGCCCGGCCACTGAAGAAACTTTAGGCACAGCCTTTGTGATACTATAATAAACTTACCTAAAATAAAGCTCCCCAGTTTCCCCCCAAAACTGAAAAAGGTACCAATCTCAACTTCTCACACAAAGAGAAATGGACTCTATACTAAGTTGGCCCTCCCAGAAGTGTTGCCACTGTTAGTGACAACAGCTTTGTAATTTACAGGCGCTCTCTGACAAAGCAGCTCCGGGGCTGTCACAGGCTGTAATTTAACACTGGCTGGCAATAAATTAATCTGAAATGCTCCTGTGATGCTCCCCACTCAGACCAGTTAAAGCAGAAGGAAATGAGTGCTTCTTGCAGGCACAGCTTACAGCAGGGATGGGGAGCAGTGACCTCCCAGCCTCACTGACTTCAGGCTGGACAGGAGATTCTGGGGGCCTCCTGTGCACTTCCCTCTGAATTCTGTAATCTGCTCTTTATTGGCTGATAGAAACAATCCCTGAGGTAGGCACCTACCAAATAATTCTTCTATATTGTTCACCTGACTTCTTTTTTTTGTTCCCCTTAAATATATAATGTGCAAACATATCCAAAACAACAAAGTAAGAGTCACATAAGTATTCTTTGTTAATTACTGGGTTTTTTCCTCCATTTACACTTTAAGTAATTTACACATCTGTAAAAAGCATTCACAAAACTTCATGTAAATAGGATGATTTACATGATTTATATTAACATCATATCTGTTTATATATAAAACCAGAAATAATTAGAAACACAGCTCAAGGTCACCCTTTATGGTAGATATATTTTCAATTAAAATTACTTCCATTTTTCTTTTTAAATTCCTTTTGTGATATCTTCTCTTGAATTAAGAAACTACCATGCACCATTTGCTTTTAAAATAGGTGTGCCTCCAGATCAGTCTGAAAACTACCTGAAGAACATGTAGAATGATTGTGATTAATGCACAAGTGGGGTTTTTTCAACTCAAATTACACAAAAGGTTTCATTTAGAGACAAAATTGACTTTAAAAAAATATCCCATGAAGGAAAACTTACCTTTTCCAAAACATTTTGTCTTGACCTGTCTTCCACCTAAGTTAGCACTTACAAAAATAACATTTCCATGGTAACTGTTCTTTTGCTTCATTTTCAGAGATGTTGAGGAACCTCAGCTACCCCTAATACCAAACAAATCTGTGTATGCTTCACACCCCTGAAATCCATACTGCATATATTTTCCAATACAGGCATTCATTTTTTTCTTCATTCTTTTCCTCTAAATTTCAATTAATATCTGTCCCTGAAAAATATTTGAGCTGTGTAATTTAAACTATGCATGCCTGACAGTTCACAGAGCTGGTAAGCAGAATAAAAACATCTTCTGTGCTCACTGAGAAGTCAAACATAGTTAGATACAAATAAGCCTTAGAGAATGCAGCAAGAGATGGATTTGTATCCTCTGAGACTAAACAGCTGCAGAAATGTGTCCTTAAACTTTAGACCAGAGAGATGCTAATCTAAAACACATAAACAGACTTTTTAATATCATGTCCTATTGTTTAACGATATAAAACACACATTTCCACACAACCCAAGACCAACTTGTGAAAGCACTCCCTAGAACAGACATTTCATTCCAGCATTTCACTCAGAATATGACTGAGAACACCCCAGCTTTAGGCTACAATCCTTGTTTTTACCTGTTCAAGGTATTTTATTCTTGAAAAGTGGTTATAGACTATAGAAACAATATTAACTCAGTCCTCATGACACAACAGAATGCATTTCACAAGTGACAAACAAAATATGTATTCAAATGTGGATTAAAACTGTAGGTGAGTTGCATGGCAGTCCCAGCAGATACAAGAAAAGACACCCCAAATGCTCCTAACCTCAGAGAATTAGCTCATCTCTAAAGTAGCTGTCAGAGTATAGATTAGTTTCATTTCTTTGAAAATCCATAGGAAAATGTGGGATGAGAACTTGATCTTATGATGTATTCAAATTCCCATGGAAGTTTTGTGCTAGACTTCTGTTATTTCCAGTTTAAAACATTAAAACATATTAAAAACACATTAAAAAACATATTAAAAACATCTTTTTCAAAAAATCAGGCCAAAAGAAGAGAAATTACTGAATATTTTGTAGAATTTGTTACAGAAATCATCCTTCTTTTCCCATTTTTTTTTTTTTTCCAATTTTCCACTGAGGAAAAAACAGTAGAGAATTGATTATCAGCAAAAGACCACATCTGCTGCCATTTACCCAGTCATCTTCTGGACCACATTCCCACAAATTCCATAAAGATCACAGAATAAAGGAGACCACATCAAAACTAAGGTGTTTTATCTTCCCAGGAAAATTGGGGTGAGGCTGTCAGCACTGGAATGGTTTTCTTGAAAGTTTTATTTATGAATTTAGTCAAGGTTTTTGTATATGGGGTTTTGTTGCATTTTGTTAATGAGCACAGAGACACTGGAAAACAGAATATCAATATCTAGATAACATTATATGCCATTTCTGTAGGCTAGCACAGCTCCTTCCCTGAATAAAGCTGATTAAAAATTAGATATATTTTGCATGATCTTTACCAAGGGTAATTTAGTGTATCATCCATGCCCTGTCTCTTAACAATACTGTAGAGATCTTTTACAAGCACCAATTAGGAGGAAAAAACAGAACCAAAACAAACAAAGAAACCCAAGCCACACACACAACTCTATTACAAGTGGTAATTTTCAGTCCCTGAAAATCTATATTCATGTTTTATCAGATAAATTAAACATTACTTGGAAGCTTTGTCACTACCCCATTTTTTGTTATAACTTTAACATTAATTTTGGTATGGAGACTCCTGCGCACTCTCAGGACTATTACAGCACTGTAGACAACCATCCTTTAGTAATAAACAACCTTCTTGAAACCATGTTGAAACATAAAAGAGGCACATTTCTTTCTAGGAACAATGCTCTAAACTTCCTTCCTGCATCACTGAGATTCACAAACAGGTGTTCAATATTTTAAATTAACTGGTACTTATGTATAGATATTATTATATATAACTATATACATCATATAGGATATTACACATATGACAATCATGTGCATTACATAGGATATATTATACATCTCTTCACTGATATACAGAGATTCATTTAATGTGCTCATAACCCTCTTCTTTTTTGAAAAATATATTGGCAAACACTTTCAAGAAGCTGGATAATCTAAATAAGCAAGTGAATACTGCAAAAAACTTCTAACGGTTATTTCTTTCAATTGTTAAACATCCTTTCATAGATTACACTTTCTTTTTCTTTCTGCTTAATTTGCATTATTTTTTCTAAAGAACTGCAATGGTAATTGAATTTTGGATACCTAAACAAGATATAAAGAACAGTGATTTTCATGCAGTACTTATCATCCAACCGGGAATCCCAAACAATATTAAACAGGCCTAATTAAACTGCCTGTATGACAGCATGCTAGGCAGGAGACTTTTATTCCTCTGATACAGTTAAGTTAGTTTTATAATGTATTCCTGTTCCAGTATTTAAAAAAACCCTGATTTTAATTTCTTTTGGTGGTTTTCCCAACACCTTCAGAGGCATTTAGTCTAAAGTAAGCTGGCACAGGAGTAGCTGCATGAAACCTCCCAACTCTTAGATGGCTGTGGATCGTGGCTGCCCCACCCAGGCAATCCCCTCGGAGCTCCCCTGACAGGAGCATTTGGTTTGCACAGCAATGCAGTGGCACCCCTGGGATGGCCACAGTGTGGACTGGCTGATTCATTGTGGGGAGGTTTTCTTCCTGCTGTATCCTCCTCTTCCATCATCCCTCACTGCACCTTTGCCTGAACCACTGTGATTCTTTCCCTTCCCCCACACTCTTTCTCTCCTCCTGTTCACTCCCTCACTTTCTTTACCTTTCCATCCAAATCATCATCTGGTACTTGGGTCTCTATCCAGACAGCAAAGCTACAGGTGCCACAAGAGCAGCCAGAGATGGGCAGGAATCATAACAAACAGAAGAGGGTATCTAAATCTTTACAAACTGATATGACACAGTCAAGAAATTAATTTCACGTATGGCTAATCTGATTACTGCTGCCTTCGTCCTGGGAGCCTTTGCATCTCCTGAAGGCTGCTGCCCAAACACCTCTGCTTACCTGATTTCTCCCTAACACAACTCCATAGCCTAATACTGATTATATTTAACAAGTAAAAGCAAAAAGGTAGCATTTAAGAGCTTTCTTAACCCACCAATTTTGCAGAACTAGGGTGGAGAGCAATCAGAAAAATAAAGGGAGAAAACTAAGGGAGAAGGTAGGGGGCAGGGGCAGTAGACTGACACCATAGCTTGTGAAAAACTAAAAGAAGAGATTCCCTTATCTGGATTATCAGCCAGGTGGAGAAGGGTTTTTAGTGGATTAGGCCATTAGCAAGCAGCATTTTATATTGGTGGGTATAAGTGTAGGCTTTCTTTTTGTTAAAAAGGAGTTTGGGCAGCAGTCAATTCAGAATGCCAGATACCAGAAACCAGAGCAGTAACAATGAACAGCACAATACAGAATATGAGCACATATGCCCTTCAAAGTGCCCCTGAAAATCTTATTTTTGTTCTCTAGCTACTTTAAAGGACACCTTTAGAAAATGAACTAAATTCTGAGAAAGGCTGAGGAAGGCTATTCTACTCCCTGTACAGGAAGCTAGTTCCCAAAAGACACATACTAAAATAAGGTGTCTCTTTCCTCATCTGATAAAATTATGAAATAATGAAAAATACTGCAAGAAACCCATGATATAAGAGAACTCATACAGAAAAACAATGCTGCTGTCAAGTAGCACAAATACATATATTCTGCTAGATACCTTAGAAGTCTCTTTCCAAACACAGCATTCCCTAGGTGTGACAATTACGTTTGCCAAGTTTATCCTAGAAGACATTAGATATATATTATATCCCTCTGTATTTAATATATTCTTTGACTACAATGTTGAACAGCCTGGCTCTGCGACTCCTACCACTTACCACTCTCACACCAAAGCACAGAACTACAGGAATTAGATTAATTCCCCATGCAGTATTCAATGCAGTTTGTTTTACTAGAGAGAAAAAAGTTATTTTCTCCCTTCCTTTGTAAGCATTTGCTATAAGTGATACATGTGTACCTTGAATTCGTTCACAGAAGCAACTTGTACTGCCCCTCTTAGGTAGGAAAATGCTTAATAATTGTAAAAAAAAGCTCTCCATTTTCATCTCACAACAAAATAATAATGGACAAATTTAATTGTAGTTTCAAATTACCACAGAAGTTTCCCTGAACTTTCAGGTGATCCTTATAACAATAATATAATGAAACACTGCTTCACAACCACAAATCACAAAAGATATCCACCTTCCAATAACTGTCCTTGAAACCTTTTTAATTCTCCATGTTTGTAGTGAGCTCTATCCACATAACATTCATGCAACAATAGTGTACTTGTCACACTGCACTGTCATATTAAATACAAGAAAAAAGGGTATTCAGGATGTACCTGTCTCCGGTCCTGCCTTATATAGAAAACACATGGACCTTTGTGAATAGTTTTAACCTTGAAATGCAAAGTTATAAATAGCTACTTTCAGTAAGCAAATGCAGTAGATCAGGAATGGGGCTGTGTGAGAGAGGCAGTCACTAACAAAGGAACATCCTGCAATTTGATCATATCTGCCAGCAAGAGTAACTGCTATTGAATATCACACTCTGCTGTCTCAGAGGCAGCACACCAGCCTGAATGGGTTTTATTAATAGGTTATTAACCTGATTATTGCAGACATCTCCAAAGCTGTGTCCTCCCCATTTTCCTGTGCCTGTGTTGAAGGGGATGGCAAAACCCATTTTCTGTAACGATATAAAATATCCATGTGCTTGTGTTGAGAGCAACTGGCTGAAACACCATTGGCCTACATAGGATCAGTCATATTGTGCTAACAGAGACTCAAAGATTCAGGGGGAGAGGGGGGGCGATGAGGAGGGGACAGTTTTGGAGACACATATAAAAATCAGCTAACACCTAAGCATTTTCATACTGCATTAATGAAACTAAATTTTCTCACAGAATTCTATATTAGCACACTTTTGGTAGACAAAAAAAAGTGGGTTCTTTTAAAGTGAGAAACAAGAATCCTTACCTTTCTCTTGAATCTTCAGGGAGGGCACTCACTAATTATTACAAGGTCTTTTAATAGCATGCACTTGTGTTATAACAGGAACCTGCAAACTCATTTAAATAGGCCCTGAGAAATCAGAGGATCATGAGTTTCTCTCTTAATTTCCAGGTGGTAACAATCTGCGTAAGAAAAGCACTCACATGTCTCTCATTACCAATTATGCCCACACCTTGCAGCCTGTAGTGAATGTCACCTCCCCAAGCCTTTGCTGTACCAGAAGAGCCTGTTGTTCTCATCCTGCTGTCCTGCAGATCCAGAGGCAGCTGGGCACCTGGCTCTGATACTCATATCACAAATTTATCTGGGCTGGGAGACTTTCTCATGGACAATCAGATTGTTGTGGCAGTGAAGTCTTTCTGAGAGCCTGCATCCTTCAGCTCTCTCCCCACAGCTGAGTCCCACTAATGCAGCAACTCAGTCAATGTTTCAGATCCATGGGACCATTCCTGCAAGGACTATGGCAAACCTCTCCCTTCCTCATTTTTCTTAGTCACATCATTTAACATCCCTGAAATTTAACTTTTCAGCTTGGGAGAACTTTCCCCACAGAACTAGATACTGTACAAAATTCTAATTATGCAAATCTCACTCATGTTGACATTTTGTTGAATTTTTTATTGCTCCTTTGTTTGCCCTTTCGGAAGTAATTTCTTTTTCTGGACCAAATCAGTATAGTAATGCTTTAGCTCCACTTTGAAAAGCGAGAAACAGGTAAGAATTTCACCAATTTACTTTAGCATTGTGGAGTTCTGCAACATTTAAATCCACAGGTTCATGTTCATGTGTGTAGATCATAGTTTTACCTTTTATTTTTGCATTCATACCTACATAGGTACAGTACAGCACATCACATGTGCACTATACTCTAAGACTATCCATGCTTTTTCTGTATTTCCTTTCAACTTCAGTCTGAACAAGTTTTCCATCTGTTCCTATGGCTCTCAGCCTGCAGACATTCTAATTTTGTGATCACCTGTTCTCATGTATTCCTTATTTCTCCTGGTGTTTCTTCTTCCCTTCTCAGAAAAGCCTTCTGACATCTGCTCACCACCATTATCTTTTATGAACTCCCTGGCAAAAACCCATTCAGAAATGCTGTCAATGTCAACTGCTCTGTCAAAATATTACACTTGGCATGTCTGACAGCCTGCAATGTGTTGACCTTGATTGTGTCAATGCCCTTGAACAATATATATTTTTTCACTGCTCCTGTACCAACTAACTTTAGTTTTTCTTAGACAACTTCATTTAGTACAATCCAATAACCATTACTGAACTGACCACCCTGCACATGAGCTAGGAACTAATGCAGCCCTTCTTTAGTCAGTGAGAAATTCAGCTGAAACAATAATGGCTTGCCTCATCTAAGTATTGAAACTAAAATATTCCTGCATTTTCAACTGAAGGAGACTGAAATGTTTTTCCCAAGATCACAATGTGTGATCAGGCGTGAATGAATTCAGAAGGGACATTTGGACCTTTCAGTCCCAATACACTTCTCCAGACACGGGACCAATTTTTCAAAATGTACACTTTTGCTCTGTTAGGATCCAACCTGTAGGTTCACTCCTGAAAGGAAGAAAGCTACCTCATTTATCAGGAAAACAACTTGGAAGCAAGAGCATTCACAATCTTCCTGGAATATATTTATCTTGTATAAAATAATTTAAAAGTTCCGTTAAATGTCCACAAAACAAGTAACCTCATTCACTGGAGAAAAACAAGATTTGGCAACTTTTGTTATTAGTGTATAAATATTCCTTCAACACTGTTTCTCTATCACAGCTCCAAGCACCAAAAGGCACAAGGGCCTTCCTTCACCTTCTCCTACACTTCCATACCTCTGGGATTAAACGGTGCATAAAGTGTAAGCACTTCATTTGCAACTGTCAGGCTAATGAACACTGAACTGCAGAACATTTCTCTAACTGGAGGTCTAATTAACTCATAGGAAGTGATATTAAATGATCCCACGGCACTTGAGAACTCTTGGGACATATAGAATTTAACATTATTTTCACCTGTATTTCCCACAGCAGCTGCCCCCATTGTTGCCAGCTTAAGAAGACATCATGATTATTTTAAGACAGAAACGCTGTATAATCTCTATTGTGCATACAAAAAATGGTCATGGAATGCTTCTTTTACCTTACATTTTAACACAGCCAAAATCAAGTATCCTACTCTGGGAAAATTGGTGGGTTGCCTTTTGTTATTAGGAAGAAATTTCCATTTTTCAAGTGCACAACTAGTTGCATTATGATCTTCTGAAGGCTTCTGAGAATTGAGGCTTTTCTCATGCTTTCAAAGACACTTGATTTTAGAAATGTGAACCAAAATATTTGCTAAAATTCTGATTATCACCATTAGAAGAATATAGATCCTATACTGAAAGTAGATTATGTTATGATGGTGATTACTCCTGTTTATACTTAAACACAAAAGCTGTATGGGCCCCATCTGCTCTGATATGGAAAGTTCAGCACAATTAACCAGTTCTTTTAATTTACCTGTTAAGGATCTGGGGATCCCTTTCAGAAAAAAAAAAAAAAGGTATAAAGAAAAAAAGAAAATTGTAAAAGGGGGGGACAAAAATAGAAGGTTTTGTTTTTAAGGGTGATTTTCTTAGGGAAGATAAAATAGAAGAACAATTATTCTCTTCTTGTAAGAAACAATTTCTGATGATAAGCTCTCAGCAGGAGCCTCATTTTATTCCATACTGCTATACAGTATCAAAAGACCAGATTTACTACAATTGACGATAATTTTAACTGAGCTATACTTCTCTCTATCTTTTAAAATGGCCTTAAAATGAGGAAATAAATATCAGCTGTAGTGCATCTCTGACTGGGGTGTGTAGCTGAACCATCACAGTAAATATTGTAATTAAAACTCAAAAAACAAGCTGCAGTATTAGTAATGCAGTAATCATCTTCAGGTTGTCTGTGTTTTCAACTTCAGCTTTCTTCACTCGGGGGACGTTTTTCATGAGGGTTTTACTAAAATCATTTCCTGAGCCTACAGGAAACTCTTAATTACCTTGATTTTAACCATTGCTAAAAGATAATTTCATTTTGAAACAAAATAGGTTAATTTAGCTCATAGAGTGTGCCTGAATATTAATTGTGTCTTATTTACATATCCTTCATGATTAGCAGACATTTAATAAGGGGGAAAAAAATTGAAACAGCCTTTGGATGAATGGAGGGAGGAAAAAAATGAAACAGAAAATCTTCCAAGGAATGGTTAAGAAATGGGGTGGGTGATATTGCAGTACTCCCTGCACAAAGGTCTCAACCACAACTGCATACATTTCTTCTGTGTTTGCAAATATATTTATCAAAATAGCACCCTGCATTTATGTAAAAAGATATCATTGCTGCTACTGACAGCAAAGGTTATCTCATTAGTCAAAACCCTGGCATTCCAGTCTCAGGCTATCATCAAAAAGACATATATAGATACATGGAACACACCATAAACACGTGCAATGACTTATGATTTTGTAACCAACCATCCCAAGAGCTCTAGTTTGTGTAAATATATTTCATTTCTCCATGGAAACATTAATATAGATGTCTAATCTGATGGTTCAGACTTCCATGTTTGCTTAGCCTCTGTACAGTTTTAGAGGAATCAGTGTCACAGCACAGCTCTGACATTAATACAGTCACAATATAACCCTGTTCAGAAATTGCAAAAAGTGATATCTCACTGCAAATTTAAGGATAGAGCAATCTTGCCATGTCAATTGGTTGAGTGTATCTCTGCTATTACAAATGTCTCATTCATATCATCTCATTTATCACTTGGGGTTTTCACCATTCTCCAAAATTAGTGACTTTGTGACCAAATGAGTTTTGTATTAAACAACACATAAATTACAAAGTGTTAATATTCGTTTGTATATTTACATATACACACAATACAAAAGCTCTGAGATTTTCTGCTAAACATATTAAATATTAAGACCTTCTTCTTCCTCAGAATCTTTGTTTACACTGTATTACAGATTTGGCTTTTGGGACCTGACCATAACAAATGTTTCTTCATGACTGAGAATATCTGTAAAAATTACATCTTCCATAAACATTTCCCAGTTAACTATTCTGCTTAATAAATCAATAAATAGACTAGGACAGCTCAACTGGGTATGACTTTATAAATTTCTCTTGCCTTTGAATTATGTTTCATCTGGATGCAATGTTTTTCTCCCTCCCTTACTTTCCTTCTGTTGTAGAACTCAATTTTCAAGTTCCAATGATTTCACCACAGAAAATAATACAGCCTTGACAATAAGGTTTTATTAACCTTTATTGTTCTAAAGCCTACATCTGAGATGAAATCCCACAGCTTTAACTGTCAAAGGTTAAAAAAGTGATTGCTGCTTCTAATGGGTATCTGAAAGGTGCTCAGTTGTATTTTCCCTTATACACACACTACTGAAGGAAAATATAGATTGCAATAACTGGAGATAGAAGACTTCTAAAAACAAATCCACTGCAAGCTTTTTTCATTTTCTAGGAAAATAGACCTTAATTTAAAAGGGAAACTTTTACAGTTAAATAGATTCGTCTTGCCTTCTCTTGCCTACTTCATGTGAATTTTTCTACTAGTTTACCCAGCTAACACTAAACAGCAGACTTGCACTTTATTATGAGGGAGAAGTATGAGATTTCAGGAGGGATTTCTTCTGGCATCATCACTGAGCCACAGTGAACTTCCAAGGAAAGCATAGCACAGCCACTCGTTTTAAAAAGTAACAACTGAATGGGTCTTCCCCAGAAAGGTAAAGATCTATACACATAATGACTATAAACACAGTTTGACCTTTTTCCTACTTATTTTGCTGAAAATTCTTCAGTGGAGACATAGATAAAGCCTAACTGAGGGCTGAAAGGAGGCGCTTCTTCCAACACAGAATTAGAGTGTAGAATCCTCTTCTGAAAGTAAATTTCTCCCTCCACTTTTATGAAACACAGACAGATGAGGTCTGTATTAAGGAGGCCAGGAGGGTTAATGAAGCCAGGGCAGGGGTTAGGGAACTCTTTCTAGAAGGGAAACCTTGAGTCATACCTTCTGATTTCTTCAACTGAATTCATTTATGGAAAGTGACCATTAAAAACAGGGGCACAATTAGAGGCTGTAGAGCAGCACAAAACTTCTGGTCCATGTTCTGCCACATATCACTGAAATTCACAAAACAGTACAAAAATTTCACTGGCTTTAGGTTGGGTATGCTAAACTTCCTATCACTGATAAGATACAAGTGCAACTTTTGGGCATTTAAATCTGCAAATTGTTGTTGCCCTGGAGCAGAATAGAGGCAGGGTCTGCAGTCAGAGAAAATGTGCTGCTGTCTGCACACAGGATTGTGATCTTTCTGCAACACATCACAGGATGCAAGGTGGGAAAGGAGATTCTTGTTCCCAGTCAGGCCATCAGCAGAATTCCCAGCGATGGCAGCAGTGCCAACCTTCAGCTCAGCTAATACAATAGAATACTTACCCAGTGATACAAATAACACATCATTAGACAAGTCCTGAAGTTCACATTGATCATATTTTGATTTGAAAAATTCAGTCATCTTCATCACAAGCTACAGCCTTTAATTTTATATTTTGTTTCTCTTCATTAAAAGACTCAAAAACTATACAAAAGTGAACATACGTCCACATGTATTTCCTTGTACTGAGAATCCAAAATAAATAGATAAAGGCTCTTCTGCTCATTAATTTTGTTTCATTTTCTGAATATCAGCTTCTACTTCATAGGCTCGGTGATGCAGTATATAAATGAGGCAGGAAAAGAAAACTCCTTGCCTTCAGAGTGGGGCACAGGTCATGCTCACTTGCAGAGTGCCAGGTTATGATACCTTCTCCAAAACCAGCCAAACAGGCTGCCCAGTCCTGCCATGAACTGTAAAGCACAACAAGGCTCAGAGAGGATGACCACAGACACTTCTCTCCCTCATTTGCCCTTTGTAGAAGGACCAAATACAAGAGCAGGGCCTGCAGGCACAAACTGCTGGATGCTCTTTCTAAACACTCTGAAATTAAAAAAGGACAACACATGGACTTTGGCCTGTAAACCCTTTGCTACAGAAAACAGATACTGTACTCTTCTCCTGTGATACTGACATTTGATCCCTTATGTGCTAGGAGCTCTGGGAGAAGCTCTGCTTTGTCCTGCTCCTTTAGTGATAAGAATGAGGGAAAAGGTGCACACAGAACAAGACAGAGAAACAATCAACAAAGAGACTACACAATAGCATGTGATTTCCCAGGGTAGGAACTGCTAGAGAATTTAGACTAGAACATCAGAAGTGTGAAGCACTAGGAAAGAAAAGGGGAAATCGTATACATTGAGATGCCTAGATGCTATGCAAATTCAGTAGTAAAGAAAGATTTTAAAGGAGAAAACTATTTTTAAACAACCCAGGAGAAGTTTTTTCCTTTCAAATTCCATAAAACTTGAAATGGGTTGAACCATGCATCCATACAATTTCAGGCTGAGATAAAAAGTAAAGCTGCTTAGAGTATTACTGGTACTATTAGCACCATGCTCTGACTAGCTGAGTTAATGCTTCTCATTTGTGTCCATGTGTATGCATATACTTATATGTGCTTATCAGTCAAAGACAACTTTCTGTTATAAACAAAAAGGAGCTCACAACTGTTTCTGGTGTCTCTGGACAGCTCTTTCTAAATCAGGTAAAATTTTTTTGGATTAAATAATGCTCATGAAACACACAAACATGAACTCAGCTGCCTGTCACAGCAGGGAATAAGCAGATGGGCGATGCTGATGTACTCGAAGGGAGAGGTCCCTGTACACCCTGACATGCTCAGCAGAACAGCAAGTGAGTGTGAGCACTGTTAGTCCCAGGAAGGGGCAATTTAGCCACTCAGGTCTGGAATGACTCCTTCTGCTTCCAAGGTTTCAAACTAGAAGTTACACAAGTAGTTAGACTGGGCAATTGCAATGATCTCTCCAGCATTACAAACTATAAATAGATGAAGCACTCAGCATTCTGTTCAAGTTGCCTACTTTTCCTCTTAATTCCTTTTGATCTTTTTCTTTAATCTGCTACAACCAGTTGTCTGAGGTTCAAACACATATATATCTCTACACCATTAAGTTTATAAACTGTGTTTTTCTTTCCACCCAATGCCAATCTGATGCTATTTTTTTTTTTCTTTAGCTTTGATTTGTCAGCTCACATTCCTTTTTAGGTATAGTTTTTAAGTAAGCACATGAACAAAGGTGTCTCTTCTTCTACCTTTCATCATTTAAGCCATGCCTAGACTATAAGCTTTCCATAAAACAAAAGGTGAAGTTCAGTAACTTTGAATCAAATGATCCATTACTACAAGGCCTAAGAAGTTGGAGTCCTTCTAAATGTAGTACAAAGCTGTAAAGTAATCTGTACTTCTGCCAGAATTATTTCATTGTTTCTGCCATTAGGGTTTCAAATCCCCGTTGCTGTTCCCATCTGTGATTAAAATAAAGCAATGTTTCAATGGTTTCTTATACCAGAATTGTAGCGCTTTCACAACTAAAAGTAAATTTCTGGAAAGGACAGGGAGTATTTTCTGAATTTCTAAACTCAACAATAGACCGATATCAAAAAAAAAACCAAAACAAAACAATAAAAAACCAAAAACCAATCAACCAACCAAAAACACTCCCTCAAAAAACTTCACCAAAAAACCCCAAACCACGCAACACTGGTGGGAAGACTGCCTGCATATCAAATAGACCTAATGTAGAGGAAGTTATGTTACCATCTAAAAAATGATGAGAGGAGGTAAATACCCATTAAGCAGCATTGCAGCACTGGCTGGTTTTTGCTGTGTCTAGTTCTAAGAGAAATAAGCAACTGCCTAAGGCTGACAAGACATTCTGGTATCATCACTCCTTGCTCCCACAAGCTCCACATTTCCTTCTCCTTCTGCCAACACTGAGGCAGGTACTGGTGATGTGAGGCTGCTGCTGCTACTGATATTACTCTGTGCAATGTGTGTGTGGTGTGTATGTGTGCACATATGCGTGAAAAAATAATAAAGCATTCTAATGCCTTCAGGAAAATCACAGCTTTTAAGCTTTTCTGAATCAAAAATATCTTTAAAAAGAACAAAATATTCTTAGAGCCGTATGTTAATGTTTTCATCATCCTCTGCTTCTCACTAATGTCCACTTGCCTCATAAACTTAATAATATAAAGTATACACAACCATGGTTCAGACTGTAAGAGCATTCATGCACTGCAGAGTAGAAAGAACTGTCAAAGAAGCAATTAAAAATAGCCTTTCTACACAGATACAAGTTGTGGGACAGTCGACCTCGTCTCAAGGCAGTTAAACAGGGTTGTATTGAAATGCAAATATATTGATTCCGCAAGTGTTTCTGTGGATACCTGTTAAAGAAATTTCTCCAAAAGCTATTAAAGAGTACATTGGTTTTGCATCAAACCATACATAAGAACACAATAGGCTCTGTTAAATAAAGATAAAGGAGAGGAATAACCTTGTTAAAGGCATGGCTGCATGAAACAAGGTTGTGCATTTACCACTGTTTGACTGTAATTACGACTTGTAGAAAAACACTATGTTCCTTGGGAATTAATACAGTGGCTGCTCAATTCTTTTATACTTAAAACACTGTTCATTTTGGTTTTAACCCTTTTTATTTCCATTTCAGTGTTTTGGAGGGCTTTCTTTAATATATGGCATTGTAAGTTCAGTAAGCACATGCCAGCAAGAAGGAAATAACCAGGGTAGGTGTTTTATTTGTACTCTGGCTTTCAGGGCTCACTATGGCCACTGAACAGCAATGAACAATGGAGTTTTGCAGGTACTTGGAAGCACATCCAAGACACATTTGGAACTTCATTTAAATTTGGTTTGCATAATCATTTCAACAGAGACAAATAACAAAAGAAAGGAAGAACTTCAATGAATTTCCACCAAGGCACAGTCTAACTTTTTTATTCATAGTGGTGTCATGAAAAAATAACCAGAATTACAATTAAAATCAGGTCAGAAAACAAGCAGCTTATCACTATAGCTGTAAGAGAAAACACTGAGCAACAGAGTGGCAGAACTCTGCCAAAATGGGGCAGTTGCAGAATTTATATATCTCTAGATTATTCAACTCCTTTACCAAAATTTGGCCAGATAAGCTGAATATGATAATTAACATGAGCAATTGAGAACCTCCAGACAGCACATCCACTTACAAAGACTCCGCTCCCTTTACATAATCCACTCCATTGTTAATTAAATTGTGTTGACTGGCAAGACCATTAGCTGCAAGTTTCTTAGCTAGCAAAGTCTCCTATGGGATGTTAACTGCTTTGCTTCCATGTGAGACTAAGGCTGAGATAGCAGTATCCTAACTGGGTTCTCTATGTTTCTGTAGGATACGCATTTTTGGAGGCAGAGGCTCCTTCTTATTATACTTTTTTCCCTAGGTTCTGAAATCTTGATAGTAGGTGAGGCCTGTAGAAAGTTCTGAAAAATAATTATTGCCCTGGTATAAATTCCCAGTATCATTTAGTCCCAGGAAATGGGTTTTGCACTGTGCTTCAAATGCATCCTTTTAACAACAATTGAATAAATGTTGAGGATAGAAAAAATTTCACAGCAACAGTTTACAAAGATTTATGGTATAAATTAAGGTTTTTCAGTCCTTGACCTCCAGTTAGCTGCTGTATTATTTATACTGCTGAATTCCCTGTGTTTATCACTATCTATATTGAAATATCATAATCCTTTTTCTGATACAAATTAGATTTAAGTCAGAGCTTTTAGCCTCAAACCATTCTGAAAAGTCTGAGGATGTATTGATAGCCATAAGACACAAGGCATCAGTTTTGCACCTCTTCCAGGCTGTTACTTAGAGAAATACCACTAGAAGAAATTGTCTAAATGACTTTAAAATGTAGACTGTGATCAAAATAAGCAATGCAAGATACCAGATCCTTTCAGTTTGGGAAAGAGATATAAATCTCCTTGGCTCTTGACATTTCTGTTTTCAAAACACATGACACAAACTCAGCTAACCTCTCTCAGCAGCTGTTTTACTCCAGTGGCTTCACAGCCATCTGCTTCTAGTGTCAGCAGTGTATCAGAATTGAAATTCAGACTCCATCCTGAACAGGGAGCTGATGCTTTTGAATAAACACCATCACCCAAAATATGTCCCACATCTCCAGAGCAATAATAGCAGGGAAGAAAAGAGTGGTGAGCTCTGAAAATGGGCCATTCCTCCAGCTGCAATGATTCACGGTTTTGTCTTGAATACATTGCTCACATCTGACATTGTCTTTGCACTGGCCTTGAATTTCAGTGGCTACAAAATATAAATTGCCTGTACATGTTCTGTTTACACTGGAGCAAATTGCCATGGTTATAGTAAAATCAGGAAGTGCAGAAAAAGCATGGAGTGAAAAAATGGATCAGAGAAAGCTAACACATGGTCATGGAAAAAGTAATGAGCTTGATCAAAGAAAAGGAGGTTCACAGACAAGAGGAAAGGAGTTGTTTCATTTCAGTAGTTACTGGGGCTGAAACTGCTACATTTACAGATCTCTGTATACAAATTAAGCACCGTTTCAAACAATATAATCAAGAACCACTCTGCACTTTATAGCCTCGAGAGGAGCATAACTAGAAATGTACAGAGGGCAAAATGGCAGTTTCACTAGAAAAGTGAGATTTAAAAATACCTATTCATTCAAACTGTAAGTGAAGACCAAAGTCTTCAGAATTCTTGAAGCAATAAAAAACCCTGTGTTTACATGGTATTGTTATCTAATAACAAAAATAAAGAACATAAAAATAAATTTCAAAATGTTAAAATAAAGTAGATAATTTTGGTGTTGCTTGAACTTTCAAGTATTCATCCTAAACAGAAGTTTAACAAAATCAGTTTTGGGATTTGTTTTCTTTTGGATTGGTGATGGAATATTGACGTGACCAAGACTCAGAAAATAGCTCTGCTGCAGGGCTGGAAGTGTTCATCTAAAGCTAAATGAAATTATTTTGTCACATGATATTATCTTTTCATGGCTTTTAGCAAAAGGAACACCTGTAAGTCAATCGATTACTGTATGAGTGGTAGAAGACAGATCACCTCAAAAGGTCCTTTCCAACCCAAACTATTCTGTGAATCTATGACTGGGGGGATTCTGATCAAGAGTTTGAGACATACAGAAAGCAGTACTGGATTGCAGGTGTACATACAATGGTGAAAACTGTGTAACACCCCCTTGGCCCACACAACACTTAAAAAATGCTTTTCTCAGTTATCTATGTCCTGCTCAGAGTACTATTTACTGTATTTACTCTTCTCCATAATTTCTGAGGAGATATTGTTGTAGCTCATGGAAACTTTTGCCGCTGTGATAGTTAGCCATCATTGATCACATCTTTTTAAAAGAAGAAAAGTTGGCAAACCTGTCTTTGTCAGTGTTTGCTGCTGTGACAAAGGGTAAGCGCTTCCTATATTGACTGCAGTTCCAGTATGAGGGTTGCAAAGGCATTTTGAGCTATGTCTCTTTCATCACCATTTTTAGATGAATTATCTACCTCAGCTTTTAATATCTACTGTAACTCCTGCTGCAATTGTGTATATACTCTGTGAACTCTAGTGGATTTACTTGTTAAAGATAGGCTACTTTGTATAAAAGAGACTTTATAATGACCCCAGTGTTGGGCAGTAATGCATAGAGACCCAATGCACTAAATCTTCTGGAAGTTGATGAAGATGGCCTTTGGTCCCCACAGATTTGCTGCATTTAAAAAAATCTGAATCAAAGAAATAAAGATTGTTCCTTTCCCCCTGTATTTTTAATGTAATTTATACTAAAATAAAGATCAGAAGACAAACCCAACAGCCCACCTGTAAATGTGTATGAGTTTATAACAGAAAAAGACAAAGGACATACTGTAAAATCATTTTACAGAGTAAGAAAGAGGTAGAAAGGTATCAGTGGCTTTACCTAAAGTAAAACAAGAAATACACAGCAATAATAGTGACTTGCCTCTCGAAGCCAGAAAGTTATCATTCCTGCTAGAATGTGTGAATCTTCTTTGGTACCGTAATCAAGTCTCTGTCAATGATATACACACTGCTGCAAAATGCCAGCCATGAAGGAAAAGGAAAAAGTACTTACCTTGTTGTAGCAAGGTTCATTATTCCCCCTTCTGACAGGACTGGAGAGAGCAATTTTCTTTAATACCAAGGTACTTCAATTACTTTTGCAGCACAAATACATTCCTCTTATTTTCTGCTTCTTTGGCTACAGAGAAAAGAAAGGATCACTGTCCTGGACTGGACAGATCATGACTGTGTTTTGCTCTCCGCATGAATTTGAAGCCTTTGTCTTTGCAGGCACAATTTTTCAGTCTTCAATTGAAACACAGCATATTGCTTTCATCAAGTCCTCTAATACTTTTACCTGTAACATTGTCATGAGTGTTGAATGTACTCAGCCTTGTGCTAAACATGAGAAGTTTGTTCACTCCTACTGACACTGCAAATAACACCTAAATTCTCCTCTATGTAATGCAGTAAAGGCTTGGAGATAAAAAACCACAGAAGTGGACTCTCTGTTCACCTGTATATATCCTTTAAAGCGTTCGCTGCAGGTAAGCTGGGAAGAAAGCCATGTTCTCATGATTTTTACTTGCTCTTTCCTATTTACCATTTACCTTTTACATACAAACAAACTTGTAAAATGAAAGTGCAAATTTAACTTGACCAAGCACTTAAATACCCTAGTCTGCTTCTGCTAAGCTAAAAGTGATTTAAGAGGAATCCTGCTAAGAGGTGAAAAAAGACTTTGATATCACCATAACACATACGTCTGAACACAGAGGTAAGATGAAATTTTGAAGCTTTTTCAAAATATCACTACAAAGCAGACACAGTAAAGATAAAATAGAACAGAGAGAAAATGTCCTTTCCAGCAGAAAATGCAATGTTCATTAATTCATATAAGCAAAAGAATGTAGCATAATTCATCTTATCAACAGCTTATTATGTGAGCATAATGCAAAACTTGAAGTGCCCTAACCCACTGTAAAATATAAATGAATATAAAGACCAAACTGGGAAGTATTTTACATAAGAGTTAGCATAATAATTATGAAGGGAGCCATATATATGCATTTATTGTCAAGGACACACAAAACCACTTAGATCTATCCTTGATTTTTCAGTATGACTCTGTTCTATTAAGGGCAGAGAGATGAACTATGCCAACAGACAGGCAAGCATGGGCAAGTGCATGACAAATCTATGACAGGCTGAAAATTTCCAAAGCATTCACATTTGCCTTTTAACATCTGAATTGGTATTTTCAACACTGATGTTTCCATCCACCCACAGCTGAAAACTAACCAAAAGCTTTCAAAACACGTGCTGTAAATATTTCTTTTCAACTGTATAGTATGTGAGTGTTCCCATGGTCCAGCTTTGACAAATGTCCTGTATAACTCTTGCAGTGACAGAAATGCAAGAGTAAACAGTGTGAGTGAATCATATTACACAAAATTATCTGGGAGGATATTTGCCCCAAATTATTAGTGTTAAAGTGAAAGAGAGTCATCAGCTGGATTAAATAACTGAGAAATTACAGAGACTTATGAAACAAAGAAGACAGACTGAAAAGAATTATAGAAGCACAAACATTTGTAAGAGAGGGGAGACCTGGAGGTTGACACAGAGGTGGTCAAAATGTGTTTTGGTGCTGCTGCAAGTTGTCACACAAGCAGCACAGCCTCTGCCAAGGCCTGACGGGGCATCTTCATCACACACCAAGAGCAGTCACACTCCAACCAGGAGAGTGAGACCTTGGGGTGCACCAAGCAGGCACCCAAACCTGGAGAGGGCACACATCACTCAGGGAGGGTGGGCAGCTCATGGGGGAAGGGGGTCTGAGCCCATCCTACTGGGGGTAGGATAAGTTACAAAGGGTGTTTCGAAACTTGTGGGCATTTGTTAACATTTTGTGTCTAGTTTTGTGGATTCTCTGGTATTGATTCTTAGTGTACAGTTCACTGATTGTTAATTATGTATTGTTAAGTATTCAATAAAGTGGTTTGATCCTGATTTGGTTTAGAATATGTGATCTATGAAGTATAGTTTCACATATCTCAATATTCTACTTCATTTCTCCCTGATGTATCAGCTGGACAAAGTTTATAAATGTGAACTCCTAACAGTAAAAAGAAAAAAAAAGAAAAAAAAATCAGTTGGAAAGTTCTCAGCTGGTGGTAGTGGCACTTTTTTTGTACATGATACCACACACTTCACAAGTTTACTTTGAAACCTGAGAACCAGCAATCCCTAAATTCCATCTGTTACAGACAATCATATAACTAACTTTACACTTTTTTACAATTTCATAAAAATTATTTAGCTGTTGCTTGAAACACTTCCAGGGAAAGTTAAATACCAGTAGAGTTAAGGAAGCCTCTCTCTCTGACCATCCAGGACCCACTCTTGCAGTCCCAATTCCACAACCTGAGCTGGGACCGAAGCCCCTTTGCAGCTGCACCCCCACACTCACACAGTCAGACCAGGTTTCCTAACCCCAGGTTTTCCATAGCAGAGTCTCAGACATCCAGATCCTTCAAATTATTTAATCTTGTTGCAAAAACTAAATAACAAAACAACAGCTTGAGCTGGTGCCTCCAAGGAGGAACCCCAAAAAAAGGAACCCCTGAGCTTTTATCCCCTCACAGTCTAAGTGTGTGATAGTCTGGGGTCCTCAGCTCCTGCCGTGTCCCTGAGTGTCCCTCAGCAGGTCCCCAAGCCCTTTGTCATGCAAAGGATCAGCAGTTCCCAGACTCTTGTCTCAGGCTCCCACCACTCAGAGCTCAACCTGCAGCTTCCACTGCAGCTGCACCCTGAGCTGCCTGCACCAAATGTACTCCTCAACAGTTAGTAATTCTATT
Source organism: Monarcha castaneiventris obscurior (assembly GCA_026261815.1). NCBI lineage: Eukaryota > Metazoa > Chordata > Aves > Passeriformes > Monarchidae > Monarcha > Monarcha castaneiventris. The sequence continues at coordinate 25,518,284 of JAMPIT010000886.1, read as the reverse complement.
TGCAGTGGACAATTCAGAGCATTTAAGTGAATATTTCAGGTTCTTGAATGGGAACTAGTTCTGGAGGCATGTTATGTAATCTTTCTGGGAAAAATCTGTCTCAGTTCAATTTTAGGGATTTCTGTGAACTAATTTAACTGCCATGATTTCAGTTTCCCCACCACTGAGGAGGAGACAGTAACACTTGCTTACCTTCAGCTCCTAAATTAGTACCCTTTAGCTGTCTTCTTCAATCCAGAACAACCCAGGAGTTCACTGTTTCCATCATTTAATGACTGATTAGATTAATTAATTCACAGAATTCATTAAAACTAGTCAAGAGAGAAGAGTAATGGGAATAACTGGCTAAATCCTAGCTTTTGAAAATATCCAGGGCTTGATTCATGACTAAGGCCAGCTTGCATTGAGGTGGCAATCCTACAGTCCTGCTCCAGCTGACCATAGGGAAAGTGCAGCTATTTGTGTGGCAGCTGCTGAATAACCACAAATCACAGCCTGCTGTATTACAGAAACCCAGAGGGCAGTCTCGGTTTACCTCAATACCCTGGGCTCTGAGACTGTGATATTTCAACTTTTGCTCGTTGTGGAAACACCCAAACAGCTCAGTGCATTCTGCTGCTGACACAGAGGGTGAGCAGGGGGGTAGGAGCTGCCACATAAATCTTCTATTATGTGACTTCCACTTGCAATAACAACTTAAGTGTGGGAAAATTTCAAATATTTGTAGAGCTACTTGTTTTTAATTAATTCATTTCAAATTAATATAACTGATTTCTAGTTTCCTTCAGATTATTTATTCACCACTCCCAGATTTGTCATATGCCTGCTCTTTACTACATATCTAACATTTCCCAAGTCAGATAATTATTTTAATTGCAGTTATATGCTACTAATACATACTACTACTAAAACAGTGTCTTTTCAAAGCTGAAAATTATTTCATCTATGGCAACTCATCAGTTACAAGTGCTTCTCACACTACATCTTTTTATATCATTTTCATGAAATCAAAATGGGATTTACTATTAGAGTTTTCCCACAATTCAGAAACTTGCTTCTTAATCCTACAATTACAACACAAAATATCATATTTGATTATTCCTGAAGACAGGACAGGCTTAATTATAACAGTTTAGGTAAACCCAGTGTGTTCTTCATGAATTATCTCTCACACTGACAAAATTTTCACACAGTTGTCAGGGATGAAGGCTGAGACAGATCACAGGGATGTCCTCCACATTTCCCTCCCTTAAACAAAGCAGAGGGAGGGGCCTGGAAACCTAAATACCTGGGTGCAATTGCTCATTGTCTCAGCTGTTAGTACAGTCGTGCTTACACTGATCCCATTCTAACAGGAGAGCTTTCAGAAGACAGTTTCTAACGCGAATATAAAATTCATAAAACAAGTATTGTGAATTTAAGGTAGTTTAGAAGTGCATGGCACCTGTAGTGTAGGATAGATCTATTTAATAGCACCTGCAAATCACCATCCACAAGCATTTATTCTCACATCTCTGCAATGCAGTGCTTTTCAGAAGGAAACCTTGTGATTATCTCAGTCTGGGAGCTACATTAACAGTTTCTCAACAGGCTTAAACACCGTGCAGTATTCGTAGGCAAACTCACCCAAGCAAGTTTTGGAAACAAAGGCTAGAATTTACTTTTTTCTGACTGTAATACATCCTAGTGGGATCTTCAACACAATTTTCATTCTAAATTTGGTGAGTTAAAGCTGGGTTTGACCAAGACTGCAGCAGAGAGAGCGAGCACAATATTCTTAAGAACTGAATTTTTCAGTACTCACTTCTGAAAACAAAATGGGGGATTCTAAGTAATTGGGAGGGGTGGGGGGTGTTTGAGGTTTTGGGGGTTTTTTCATTGCTTTTTGGTTTGTTGTGTGTTTTGGTTTGGTTCTGGTTTTTTTTTGTTGTTGTTGGTTTTTTTTTTTTGACAGAGGAGGAAACTTTTTAGAGGTTTTTAGCCACATTGTGTAGATCTCACTGCTCTGAGTATTTGGTATTCAGGCAGAACATAATTTTAGATCTACAATATATGATAACTAAAAGTAGGCATAGCAAATTTGAAACACCACTAGTCTTAGATCTAATCCATTCTATGTCTTGTAGTTTATGGCATATTTCAGAATTATCAGCTACAGCTTCACCATTCAAACTGAAAAGTGAAACCAATGGAAATTATGCATCTGAAAACTCAACTTTTTTTCCAAAACCTACTATCTTTGCTGAATAAAATTATGAATCAGGTGAAAAATGTACTACATTAAAATATCATAAAGCAATGTAAAAATAAGTTTGAATGAGAAGAACTCTTGCATTGGACTGATTATGATTAGCTTTGCCAAGCAAAGTAATCTGCAGTGGAAAATTGGAAGAGAGGAAATTAACATCTCATCACAATCCTTTCCTAAAGATGATATCAAAGGTGCTCAATTAAAACTGATTTTGAAAAAGTATATAAACAACACAGACAGAGGCAAGTCTATTTGCAATTCAGTGTTCAGCTCTTCAGCAAAGTATGTCCAGACAAGAAACAATAGTTGCTACTTGATCACTCCAAATTATCAACTACTGACTCAGTCAGTGTCCTCACTAGAAAAAGGACAATAACAGATTTAAACCTAATCTGTTAAAACCTGTACTTGTCCTTACTGACATAGAAAGAAAATAAAAATTACACTTTTCTTCCTTCCTGTTTTATATGTAATAATTAGGGCAATGGGAGGCATTATGATCTCAAGGAGCATCCTAAACCATCTAAGTATTGCCACCTGATAGTAGCATCATAGTTGCTATAACATATGGGTTTTTAGACATATATTAACTTAGAGTCCTAGTGGTCCCTTATGCAATTTCTATTTAAATGGGATTTCTACAAGGCTACTGAAGGTAGTGGAATGTTTCCACAGGTCACAAAGGACAGATACAAGCACATAAGTGGTACTGCTGAGGACTCAGGGTGGTATTCATCCCATGACATTGCATTTGGCAGGTGATCTATGACTACAGGGATCCTTTGCCTCCACTTATAGCTCATTCCAGCATTCCTCCATTCTTCCTACTCTGCAAATGAAGCACTGTGAATTGCTGCTTCATCATCCTGACACTCTGCACCAGCTCACTGCATTGTCTGCCACAGCTACCCAAATTTGAAATATACTTCTGCTGCCTTGGGGCTCTATCAATACACATCAAGATAAAAGGAAAGGAAGGAATACGATTTTTTCACACATAGGTAATACATTGATTCTGTGAACACAAATTACATTTGTAAAACCCCTGTATTCGCTTCCACAGTTTTGCCAAAGGATTATCACCAAAAGGAATGCCAAGCACCACAAACCTTTTAAAATCCTGCCTGAAGTTCATTACAGTCTGTAAATGAAAATCACATCTCCCTGAGAAATTCCCCTGTACATCAGTCTCATTGCAGCTACAAAGACTCTGCCAGAAATTATTTCAATGGCTATCCTCCTCTATATAAACATTTCCTTATCAAAAATTGTGTTTCGTATATAAACATCTGATTTGAGAAATAATCTGGTTTAGTTTGGGAAAATAAACAAAAACTTCTTTAATCTTAGAGCAGTATTAAGAAATGTGACATTTTGGTTTTATCTACGTATCATTCATAGGTAATTTGAAACAAAAGGATTTTCATATCAACACCTTCACCTCTGAAAATGAGACATCACCTTGTAGATGTGGTAAGCAAGGTGTAAGTTGACGCAAGGAAGCCATTAGTTCCTTATTAGACCACACGTACATTGATAGAGCTAAATTCTTATCCAACCTCGAATTCTGTACACAAAATACCATTTAGGATGTTTCATACACACTGAGGCCTGACTGCTGTCATTTCAGGGGTCCCAATCTGATGATCAAAGCTCTTTATTCATCCCTAAATTGGACAGAATCATGCTAGAGGAGAGTACCCAGTAGCTCCACCTGTGCTTGGCCTTGGCTGCTGCTGCTGCAGACACGAAGGAGGTTGGCAGGGCAGCTGTGGCAGAGTCTTGTCTCAGCACCTGAACTTTGAGAAGGGAGCAGAGGTTATTTCCCCAAAAGTAGCACATATTGCCACTCTAGGATAAATTTCTAAGTGGCTTCTTAGCTAAAAATTACAAACTTTGAGCTAATGAATGTCCCTTCTTAAATGGTGTGATGAATTAGAATCTGAGTGTTTTCATTAATACGAACACAAAGAAAAATACCATTTTCATTTATGCCACTTGCCACATTCTCTTACTTAACACTTAATTATCTCAGCAATGTTTATTCTCCTCCTTCACAGCAATGAAAACTGATTATTTAAAAGGAAATCAACTGAATTACACCCTTTTGCTAATGTCTATGTCCTGTTTTTTCATTCAGTTCAGAGTATGTAATTTTCTTTTCCTTGTGGATAAAAAAAAGCATCTGAAGGATCAGAGTTAGAAGGAACAGTTCAGTTTTGTATATTCATACATCCACACTTTAGGATACTCTGAGGGAACAAAACATGATACAAAATGCCAGTCTTACTGAAATAAATAGTGAAATTACCATCTCTTCTTACCAAGACACTTCCACCTTCTGTTGCCATTTAGGCCTGGCTGTCTTGCACCTCCTTCTCCATCAAGTCCACACTGTCTGCTGGAGTTGCAGGCTTTCCATTCCCTGCTGTAACTCCATGTTCTCACATGTGGGTCTGGAGCCTCTTCTCCCTGAGCAGGCTCAGAAATTGATACAGAACCAATCTCTCCTGCCTCTTCCCAGTCTTCCTAGAAGAGCACTGACTCTTTTGAGTCATTGACTCATTGATGAGACAACTGACTCCTCTTTTCTCCTGAAAAGAAATTATGTTCATAACGTATTTCAACATGTAAACCCAGAGGAAACAGTGCATTTTGATAAGATATGCACCTGACAATTTATTTCAATATGTTCTTAAAAGAAATACTTCCATCTGCTCATAATATAACCCAAGACAGACATAACACATCATAAAACAGGTAGACAGAGATTTGAGTGGAAATGTTCATAGAAGAAAGAACACAGATCTTTCTAAGGAATTATTCAAGTATGCAGGACAGTTAAAAATATTCCATACAGCTGTTTCAATAAAGCAGCCAATTAATGCAGTTACTTTAATGAACTACTCAAATTCAGTCATGGCTCGATCTGCATCTACTGAACAGCTCCACCAATGGGAAAAAACAGAGAGGTTCTTCATTTCAATTAGCTTTGCATCTGAACCAAGATTATCCCTTGTTTAGTTTGGTTTTATTGAAAGATGTTTCAATTGTTTTATGATGGACAAAAACTGTGAACAAAATAGTTACTGCATTTGTGAAATATTTAATTCTCAAGCAACTAACAGCAGCAGTGTTACCACAAATATATTTCCTCACTGCTTTGTGGAATCTCAGAAAAATTATACATGTCAGGAAGGAATATCAAAAAGAGAAAGATGGACATTTTGAAATGAAAAGGGGAATATATGAAACTTATTCATCACTAGAAGGGAAAATAAATCTGAGTAACACCTAATTAAAAGCAGTTTTGAATCAATTTGTTCATTTTCTCACCTTTCTGTGCAGCTATAGTAACAATCTCTTTAAATGCCTACACATTTTGCAATATTTGCAAATTAGCAGGATATTCATGCAGCATACCCCTGAAGTTTTACCAGAAGACCCTTATATGCAAATAAAAAGACATCAGTCAGACTCCTTGAAAGTGTTTGAAATTTGTCACTTATTTGCCCACTTACCTAGATCTTATCTTCATGAAATAAAGACATATTACAGAATCACAGAATCACAGAATTACCAGGTTGGAAGAGACCTTCAAGATCATCGAGTCCAACCTCTGCCCTAACACCTTAACTAAACTAAACCATGGCACTGAGTACCACATCCAATCTCTTTTTAAACACATCCAGGGATGGTGATTCCACCACCTCCCCGGGTAAACCATTCCAATACTTTATCACTCTTTCTGTAAAAAAGTTTCTCCTAATATCCAACCTATATTTCCCTTGGCGCAACTTAAGACTGTGTCCTCTTGTTCTGTCAGTTGTTGCCCGGAAAAAGAGACCAACCCCCACCTCACTACAACCACCTTTCAGGAAGTTGTAGAGAGTGATAAGGTCTCCGAGTCTCCTTTTCTCCAGGCTAAACAACCCCAGTCCCCTCAGCCATTCCTCACAGGGCTTGTGCTCCAAGCCCCTCACCAGCCTCGTCGCCCTCCTCTGGACACTCTCAAGTGTCTCCACATCCTTCCTGAACTGAGGGGCCCAGAACTGGACACAGCACTCAAGGTGTGGCCTCACCAGTGCTGAGTATAGGGGAAAGATGACTTCCCTGCTCCTGCTGGCCACACTATTCCTGATACAGGCCAGGATACCATTGGCCTTTTTGGCCACCTGGGCACACTGCTGGCTCATGTTGAGTCGGCTGTCAACGAGTACTCCCAAGTCTCTTTCTGCCTGGGCACTCTCCAGCCACTCTGTCCCCAGCCTATAGCGTTGCAGGGGGTTATTGCGGCCAAAGTGCAGGACTCGGCACTTGGACTGGTTAAACTTCATCCTATTGGACTCAGCCCATCTATCCAACCATTCCAGGTCTCTCTGCAGACCAGTGACAGGTGGATATACATTATATTCAAATACATAATTCTACAGCCTGTAATCCCAGGAGAATGGAGAGACAGAGCCCAAATTGCAAACCACCCATCCTTCCCTATTTGTATTTAGTGGTAGCTCTACTCTGACAAATGTGAAAGTTGATAAGGTAAAGGCTGAGGGAACAATGCTGGAATCCTCAGTTCTACTGGCAGGATTTTGAGCCACAAATATTGTTTCTCTTTTGTCCTGTGCTTCAGACTTCAGGGGCCCACTAATCTGAGATGATGCATTTTTTGGCACAGTCTTCTGTGAGATGGAATTTACACTGAACATAGTAACCAACGAGGTTACTGTTTTCTTTGTAGCTCTGGAGGATGGTTTTACTGGTCTGTTGTGGTTTTGTCCTGTTTAGCCTTCCTTACCTTCCTTTAGCTTCCTGGTGGTAGCATTATTTTTGAAGTTGCTAGAATTCTTTTCCCACTGTGACCCAAGTAATGGGCATTATTTCACAACTTAAATGAATTCATTAAAAGATATAACGGGAGCTCTCTTGGTGTTCATTAAGCTTCTAATATCTTGTGGGATCTAGGGGGAGCAATACATTACTTCTCCCTGACAGGGATCTTGACTTTCTCCACTCGCTCTCTATGGGAACTGAAATAACAGTCAGCTGTGCTGTGTCTTCTGCTCTAATTAGATTGCAATTTACATTTTATTATTTCATTTTCTCTCCAAATGTATAAAAAGAAAAAAAAAACCAATGGTCTAGTTATTGTTATGAGTCTCATGTTAGTAAAGATGCTTCCTGCAGGCTGTAGAGGTATTTTTCAGTCTCATGGCAATATTCTTCACCAGACTATTGGGTTGCCTTCCTGCAGCTGTGTACAGCTTACACTAAAGTGGCTGTCCCTTTTTTTTTCACAGAATCTTTAGGTCTCAAAATTAAGTTGCAATAGTCAGTGTATTCATTTTATTTATGCCTTTTCTCACTGTTTATCCAAGGATTGTAATTGTAGCTGAGAAAGAAAGATCAGGTTTTAAATAATAATTTATCACTAAAAAACTTTATTTAAGCACATAGATAAAGCATTCAGGTTCCCAAATGAATTAATACAATTAACAAAGGCAATGAATATTCTAAAAAATTTAGAGATGCCATAAAGTCTGCCCTCATATTTTAGGATTTGTTGGAAATTTTCTTTTGAGGAAGGAAAAACAAGATGTTCTGCTTTTTGCTTCATGAAATTGCCTCTTGCTGATGGTGCTGAATATCCTGATTGTCAACAGAACCCTGAGGCCTAAGGGTCACCTCTACACCTCAGAACCAACCCTCTTACAAACTAACTTGGAGAATATGCCATTTCACATGTCCATTCTGCTCTTTTGGAATCCATTTTCTGATGCCAAGTGTTGTCTCATTGTGGGAATCCAGAGTGCAGGGAATATTCCTCTGCCTGTTTTGAAGAGAAAAACCCCCCTGAACAACGTGGTTTTCGACCTTTATCCATGGAGAAAACTGCCTACTCTCTGGGAGGAATTAAAATCTACACAGATGCGAACTAGGTGATAGAATATGATGTAAGGATGTCACAGGGTGAAGAATTTAGAAGTTTTAGGTTTGTTAATGTAGTAAATAGATAAATAGTAAAAGTTCCAAGATGGAGGAGACCTTGTAGTTTTAAACCTCTGTCTTTCTTCTTCTATTCCCCCATATTTTGCAGCAAAAGTAGTTTATGATGATTGGATGAAAAATTCCGCACTTCCAGCCTGCTGTCAGAGTGATTTACTGAACATTGAAGGAAAAGTAAAAATATCTGTCATTTCAAGTTTTTATTGGATAATTTACCTTTTAAAGGGCTGTGAAATTTTGATAAGCAGCCATTTTCTTGCCTTCTCTTGCCACTTTCTGTTCTGCTATGTCTTTTCTACGCTAGTAGCTGATAACATCTCATCCAGAGTTCCATTTCTTGGAACCTGTGCTTGAGACCTTTAATTAGTAATGTGACCAAATTGCACACGTATACCAAGCAGGGAAAAGAACAAATTTAATTCTAGGCCAACATTTCTAGGTAGGTTCCAGTCAAAGAGCAATTATTTATCTGACATAACTCTTCCCCAAGAGCTCAATTGAATTAATGCTCCAACAGGTGATTAAACTCTTTTTTTTACTTCCTTCTACAAAATGCATCCTCTACGCACCAGAGAGTATTACAGAAACTAAGAACATCTCAGCTTGTTCTTACAAAGGCAACATAGTCCAAATCACGAACAGCTGAATGAAAGGCTACACACAGCAGCAGAATCCAACACCCATTTCTCTCACCACAGCCCTGTGAAAGAGAATTTCAAAAGGGCTGTAAAGAAGTATGAAAATAATCTATGTGTGTGTGTGTCATACCGTGGCTAATAAACTGGACAAGCTATGGCACTGCAGTACAGGACATCTGATGTGTTTTTAATAGGGCTTGTATTAAGCAAGAAAGGCAGTAAGTTTGATATCCATTTTCACTACAATTAAGCATTCTTTGTTAATCAGCAGTGAAATTAAATTGTGTCTTCAGAACATGGAAAAATTAAGTGGTATATTTCATGTGCACTGTCACAAAAAAAAATCACTTTGATGGGAAAGCCAGAAGAAATGAAATTCTATTTTCATTTGGTAGTTTTTAATGTTTTCTGCTAAAAAGAAGAAATATGTTTGGCTATGAAAACCTTTAAGAGTTGTTTTTACTCTGCGTAAATGGCAAAGTCATAGAATTTCTAAATTAAAAATAAATCACAAAACTGCTAGATTTGTATAGGCAAAAATTGCATTAAATTTGATAGTTACACACAGCTCAATCTGTCATCTTAAAAACACATTCATTCCTATTTTCAGCATCCATGTAAAAGTGGATGTGTTTTAGAATAGTAGAAAAGTTAAACTCTTCTATTGCTTACAAGTTTCAGTGACTTGATAAGAATAAAATGAAGGCTGGTATTGATATTTGTTGAAAAATAGCAAAGTCCTTTGATTTACAAATTTTGTATAATGAAAATTTACGTCAACATGTTCAACCCCTTGTCACCCTGGTGAACTCTGTCTTTTTGACCTGGCTGGGAACTGACCACCAAACGTGGGAAGTTCTTTTATGGTCTCAGTGGACTTCAAGAAATCAAACAGGTACCATGGGTTTGACTGACATGGAGATTTGTTCGTTGTTCAAAGCTTGCAACACATGAATTTACAAACAGATATCACTCTAGAACCTGATGACAATCTCTTCATTATACATGCTCCTTTGGTGATTTGGCTGCTGTATATTTTCACTAATGTATTCAGAGACATAATTCATCTGCAAATGAGATGCCCTTTTCAATTAGATTTCTGGAAAAAAAAGTTGTCTAGAAAACTTTTTGACAGTATTTGGGAAAGAGTGCAAAGAATAAATTCTTGAAAAAGTGAAAGAGGTTTTTTCAGGAGGGTTTTTGGGTTATTTTTCTTCCTGATGGCTAATTTAATTTTGGTTTGCTAGGTTAATACTCTTCCCCCATACTGTGTTCCTTCAGTATCTCCTACTTGAGTGATTTTGTAATTGACTGCCATACTGCTTATAGCTGTATAGGCGAAATTTACTGTGATTAAATCCAAATTAATTATTTCTACCCAAATACTAGCAGAGGAGAATTTGCTTGGGGGGAAAAAAATGCTTTACATTCCCTCAGCTGTCTCAAACAGAAAACTCATAACCCCTCCCAGAGAAAGGGTTTTTAAAAAGCAGACCACAATCTAAAGAATTAAACTAATATGTTTCTTCATGGCTTATTCAGAATTTTGAATTATGTATGACAGGTAGAATGTGGTAAACTTGGCAACTCTGGACCAGTAGCCAAGGGAGGTTTCAAAGTCAGCCTCTGTAACAAGGGATCCATGAATGCACAGCAATCACAGTGGGCACCCCTCTCAAACTGCATAAAGGTCAGATGGCAGGGAAACCATAACGGCACAGCTTCAGCCACAGAGAAGCATTAGGGACTGCAATTCCTTTTCTCCTGGGGCAGGGAACACAGCATTGCTCCCAGGACTGTGCCACGACACCCTTCTGCTTTGGTAGTGTGCCACAGGAGGTGGAGAGCAGCCATGGGCTGCTTTTGCTCCTGCACTTATAGCACATCTTGCAAAGAAATTTCTGGCTTCTAAGGAAAGAATTAGTCTGGATTAGTGGTTACCACAATTTCACAGCGGGCGTTTTAACTGCCAGAAACTTCCATTAGCAAAACCAAGTCCTTTCCTGAAACCATGACCAGGAAGCAGATTAAGGTGTACAGCCTGGGTTCCAGCTGAGAGACAACCACCATGATGTATTTTAAAGTTTCCTGCAAAACCTTGTGATAGATTGCTTCTGGAAAAGGCCTCAAAGGCTTCCCTTGTAATTTGTGCTCGGTAAGAGGCATTTGTGTCACCATCTTTACAAGTGTCTGCATAGATAAGCATAAAGAATTAATTTTGCAATAAGGGCTCTTACAATGGAATCTGAGTCTGAAATTCTTAAGGCGTGTTAGAGGATTTAGAAGTAGAAGCAGGCCAGCTGCACTTTCTAAATAAATGAATAATGTAGAAACAATTATTGCTTTCCACAGATACTGCACAGTATAACACACAATTTATTTTTTTTTCATTTTGCGATGCGGATGTTTATGTTTACAATGGCACTTTTCTCTGGGGAAGTGACAGTTTTGACAACTGAGGACAATATCTAGAATGTGCTTTGCAATTATTGTGCTACAATGGTAAAAAAGAGGAAAAATCAATGAAACCAATTAAACTACATTAACTGCAGTGCCCCAATCCAAACATAGCTTTCCCTCTGCATCCAAGCTTTCCTCTTAAAATCTACAGCCAAGACTCCAGTATTTGAGTATCAAACCAAAACAAGTGACAGTGGTGCTGTTCATGCTGACAGGAATAATCCTGTTCGTTAAAATCTGCTTTCCTTAATCTGTTATTGATGCAGTTAGTAAAAGAGCTTGTTTGAAATTCAATTTGGCTGATTTGAAAACAGGTTCTGAGAGAAAGCATTTTCAGTGGCCTGCCACAGCAATTGGTAAAATGTGAATGCACAAACCAGTTACAAACTTCTTTCCTTCCTGTGAAGCTTTCTTAGTGCAAATGTAACTGGAGGGAGTAGAGGAAGGTATTTCCCTGAAAGTACAAGGTGGGTCCATACTTGCCACTCATTCCTTATTTAAGAATAATGTTGATTGCTATGTAAGAAGTATTCTTTCTACTGGGTAGAAACATTTTTATGCTAAGTTCAAACACAAGGAAGCAAAATAAAAACCAAAACCAAAACCAAAATTATTGCCTTATGCAGATTAGGATACCATATACTGCAAACACAAATAATGCAGCTCAACTAAATCAGGTGTAAAGGTCATAACAAGTCAGTTTTGTTCTATATTACATCTTTACTGAAAGGTTTGATCTATGACATCTTCAGAATGGATTCTGAAAAAAGACATCAGGAATGTAAGGCACAGGGAAGCAGTGAAAAGGTTACATACTAACTGCACATATAAATACAATTTCCTAGCATTTAGCAGATTGATAAACAGAGATTTTCTAGTCAATGTTTCAGCAAGAGGCACAGTAAATAATTAGGAAACCTTTTGCCCTCTTGAGCCTTGGGTTAAATTCAGTGATGTCACCACATAAAAGAAGTTCAACATGTTTTTGTGGATCCTAAGGAAAGTGATTCATATCACATGAAATGAAAGTGTGTGGCATCTGTCAAAGAGTGAAATAGATTACAGCACAGGCTAGGACACTCAAAGTGGGAAATATGCTTGGATACAAACAGACGTTCAGAGTGATGCAAAAAAGAGTGAAGTATGAAGGCATGCAAACACAATGCAGTATTTCTGAAGCTCATTTCAGACAGCATTTTGGATCTCCTAATGCTTTGGGTCCTCTGATGTTTCCAAAACCTCAAAACTGAGTCATAAGAAAGGATAAAAAGCTCCTGACATGAAGAAGTGGTGGGAGCAAACTATGGAATCTAATGTAAAAATGGGTAAAAAAAAAAAGTAGCTTTTTCCATGGATATATAAAGAATGTATTATTAGCTGCCCTTATTACAACTGTTTTTCATTCTCTAAAATCAAATTGCTATATCAAAGAATTAAGTCAGAAACAGGACTTTTGCATTTAAAAAAAGACATCATTTTACTGAATGCCTATTCTACAAATTCATCACAAGTCATACTGGAATTTTATACAGGAAGAAAAGAACAAGCAATGAAATTACACAATGCAACCAAAGTTTAAATGTTGTGATACCTTTCATGGCCCAAACACGTGGCAAATTTTGAGTGGCATTCCTTTGTGTCCAAGTACTTTGAAAGTGGATGAGAAGTGACACGTGTGAACCTAGCTTGTCCTACGATAGGAACAGACAATGACAAAAACAAGGGGTGACAATGCAATACTATTACCATGAAACACTAATAATGCCAATCCTGTGCTACTTCTGAAAGATGATAATCCTTTTCTACATCCTATTCAGAGTCATTTTGCCTATGACAGTCCTCTTGCTGCTGATACTATCTGACAGCAGGAAGCCATCTGAGGCTTCATGGACCTCTCTCAGTTATCTATCAGTTGTCACCCCCTCCCCAGTTGTCTATGGAGAGATCATTTGGTCTACTCTGAGCTATGGATGATTATAGTGTTGATAATATGAATGGCCCGAGGCTGTAGAAGCAGGCATAATTAAGTGCACTGTTTCCTTCATTGAGTTTTCTGAAAAATTCTGAAATTCATTGCACCCTGTTTGACTCCTAAGTATCGAGTCACGACTTCATAAATCTACTGAACTCACGGTAATAATGCTAGAATTGAGTTGAAGGCCAATAAATTCTTAGCTAATCCACTAATACCTCTCTCAACCAGCTCTCATGAGACAGATCCAGCCAGCAAACAATCAAGCTTTTCTCAGAATGCAGTAAGATTTTGTCTAAAGTAGTGTAAATACATCATCACTACAAATTAAATCTTGGCCCTCCTGATCAGCCATAAGTAAGTTAAGAAAGTTGATTCTAGCCAAGGATTTGAAGCACTTCTTCCTCCACTCGGGCCCTCATGTTTAACCTTTAAAAATTAATACAAAAATGAATACTAATGCTTTTGTATTGCTCTGCGTTTTCCCACTGGTGAGGGATAAGTGAGATAACACAACACAAGTTATTATCTGATTTCTCTAATGGTGACAATAATGGTTTCAAGACAGGAAAGGTATTTCCAAGTTAAGTGTGGCACAGAAAAATGCAGACTACCCACCCAGCATGTGACAAAATAATAGATTTCTCCTTTCCAAGCAAAAAAAAAAATCTTAAATCATGTTACCCCAGGATTTTATCTGGTTAAATGAAATTAGTTTTTAGTAATTATAATTAATTTTAATTATACAAATGAAAGATTGAAGTGTGAAAGTACTGAGGCTGAGGGCAGAACTGGAATTCCTTTGTCTCTCTTTTACGTATGTCAAGTCCACCCTTTGAACATTTCACAGAAAACTCATTTCCAAAATGCTCAGTACTTTAAATCATGTGAAAGCTGTGCTTGTTGCCTTCTTTAGTTCTTTGTCACGGGATATGATTCTTATGCATCTTATATACTCTCCTCTATGTGCTGCTATTTCTATTAGACGAAGTACCTAAATATTTGTTAGATCCCAGTTCCACTGTGGTTTTGTAAGTCAAAGTTACAGTCACACACAGAGCTTTATTTGACATGGGCTTAATAGCAAGTGTGTCAGCAACGCTAAAGCTCAAATCAGACTTGAGATATTTATTCATCTCATGTTAAAAAAGATTCATTTTTATCTCATTGTCAATTATTCTATACTCCATGAGCCTTTTGTCCTAATGGTAAGGTATCTGCCTTTTAACATGGGAAAAATGTGCCAGCTGAAAGGGAGTTTAGAAAATTTAATTTAGAATGCTTTTAGAGATTAGAGAACTTCATTTAGAATACTGTCAATAACTTCATCTTCAGAAGCAGGAAGTTGTTTAGTGTGACTTCATATTTCAGAGTAATCTTAGAAAAGGATTTCATTTATTATGGGCAAACATTGATGTTTTATAGATACAATTAGGTATGTTCATAAACACATGTGTAAATTTACACTGTAAACATAAATTAGCAGCACTAGATCTCCAAATGTATTGAGGACAGTATAAACCCCTCTCCCTCATGAGACTGAAGTGGTTTCTATTCACTCATAAGAGTCTGACGGGAGGCAGGAACCCACTTCTCAGCCTCATAAATCGAGGAGGTTATTAGGCAAGCAGTTCAAAGCAATCCAAAGGCTCTCATTTCATTCTCCCCACCCCTGCATCCAAAGCTCTCATTGCAGCACTCCATGACCCCGGGCACTCACACTCACCTCTCCACTCTTACCCACTTCACTCCCCTCTCTCCACAGCAAACCCTGTAAGGACGAGTTCCACTGCCCCAGTGACCCCCGTGTGCCACAGCCAGCACTGCCACACACCCACAGGCAGCAGCTCCACAACAAGCTCTGGACAAGGGCAGCCCAAAAACCCCCAGGATAAAGCCTGATAATAACTGAGATGCTCCATATGCAGTGGGAAGCAACAGTAGAAATGAACTGCTCATAGAACCAACTGTTGAGACACAGTACACAGAGGATACAATTATTGGGAGATTAAATCAACACCCAGGTAAGGATATCTTGGCAAGTAACCTGAAATTAATCCCTCATAGCTTGCTGGAAGCCAGTCCACAGCATCAAAAATGACTTGGTTTGGGGTTTTTTTTTCAGCTGAATTAATGCAGAAACAGTTATTCTCAGGAGGCTGAGGTGGGATAGAAAGTGAGCTTAAAATCTGAATACCCTGGAAAAAAATGGCTGAAGAAGAACAGGTCAATAATAATTTTTTTTTTAATCTTTAATATAAAGAAAACTAAGTCCTGAATAATTTGAAAAATCTGAATCTAAGGTTTCTCATGGATATATCCCGGCCTAGAGAAATTAGCATATCTCCAAAGAAACAGAGACAGAAAAAAACAGCAGGATCTGGGCCCTAGAAACCTGCTTTATGTCAGTCCTGGGGAGAAAAAAATAGTTGCTAAGAACACCTTTCTCAAAACAAGTACTGACAGGTTAAAGAAAACATTCAGTTTCCACTGTTCCTTCCTAAAAAAAGAAGTGCTCACATAAACACCCATACATTAAAAAGGCAAATAATCCAACCTGTGCCAGTTCTGTAAGTTTCTGACATCTCTTGTCTGACAAACATGCACAGCAATGCCACAGAGCACTGGAAATTTTTCAAACTTTAATGAGAAATTTAAGAGATTCCCCCAAAAATATTTTTTCTCACTTTCTCATACACACAAGTGCGCCACCTCTTTCTCTCCTTCCTCAACAAAATGGTTTCTTTTCACATGAGATTATTTTAATAGCTCCCTGAAGTTATGATGGAACAGACTGAGCTGCTGCTTCGTTTCCTGCACATCATCTGTGTGGACTCAGCATTTTGAGAAGAAACTGAGAAACAAACAGTGACAGTCATGGCCTGCCTCCTTGCTCTTGAAGGGTGATACTGCACAGACTTAATGCAACATGACTTTCCCTAGTGCCTGCTTTGCTTGGTGTCAGAGAGGAGGGCCTCCTTTTGTCCGGTCCCTCCTGCATTCTTGTGTGACTTTGTGTCAGACCCTTATCCAAGTCCTACAATGGTTTGTTTGCATTAAAAGTACTTGATCTTTGAAGAATATGATAATGTCAATTTAAAAAAAAAAAAAAATTAGGCTGTAGAGTGATGGAGAACTCTCTAAAATACTAAAGGCTCTTAAAATATGAACAAAATAAAAAGAAATTTGGATTTTTTTATTAAAGAATATTTCAAATGTTTGGGCCTACTATGATTTATCTAGAGGAATAGCAGCAGCTCTGCAGATGTACCATAAATATTGCTAGCTGTCAGACAGAAATAAGGACGTGAGTTATTGCTCCTCAATCCCTTAACAAAGACATATAACATAGGCTACACACTCCGGCTTCAAGGAAGTTATTATAGTACTTTTTGTTCTTTAAACAGAGAAGTATAAAGCTGGGTGAAGTTCTTTCAGGGTTGTTTTTCTTTTCTTGTGATATGTTTGCTTTCACTAATGCTACAGGGTAGCAATAACTGTTCATGCATTAGCAGCAAACAATCAAATTATTTCACAGCTATCTGCAGTATAAATGAATATTTTCTTCAAATTATACCACGTGTGTTAACAGTCTTCTATAGCTACTGTCCTGTGAGCATCTTGGTGAGATTTGAAGACAAGAAAATCCTTTTATAAGACTTTTTAATGATATATTGGTGGACAATTATGATTTATGACAGGTTATCACATAGTTGCAGTGGAACTTTGCATTGTATTTACTTGACTACCTGAAGAGTTTGATAGTGTTGAAATTACTACAGTGATTCCATAGAAAACAGTTGGTCTGGTCTTAAGTTTCTCAAGCTGATTTATATCAGTAAAGAGAAGAAGAAGCAGACAGCATCTGGACAGATGAAAACACATCATTAAATCTTGAAATTTTACCAACTGTCATCATATCCTTACATTCCTTGGACCTTTTTTTTCTTTCAGTCTAGCTGTCAACTCCTTTAGTTTTCTGTATCCTTGACTAAAAGTAAAAAGTACTAATTAAGAAGAGAGACCTTTTATACCATTCAGTCCAATGGTTCTACTTTGCAAATATCAGTGCCACTCAGTCTGAGTAGGATGGGAGGTTGTGAAATACAGCTTTTTACCAGTGATATCATCTTCTTTTCCACACAATTAATCTATAAATAATTAACATGAGTCATCACCCTATTTAGAGGCTGGCATTGCTGAACTTTCATTCCTACAAAGTACACTTAGAGAAGGATGAGCCTTCAAAGCATGTCCCTTCTTGCTGCAGTAAAAAGGGCAAAAATGTTTGGAGAGAGGCGTTAAAACCTGACAACATTTTACACATTATGTACTCCACTACAACGCAAAGAGAAGCTGGCAGGTGGTCAGTTTGTCACGCATTAGAGGTTTGGTTGCTTAAATGGGATAGAGCACGATATTACAGTGAGACACTTTAATATTCTGTGACCAGTTAAAGGAGCTATTTTGACCTTTAAGCCACTGGAGTATGGGAAGAGAATTGTTCTGTATCAATCTATATGAATCTGACACAGTGACAGGAAACCTAAAGTGCCTAACAGGGAGAAGCCAGCCTTTAACATCACTCGTTCTAGGCTATGAAAAACTTCATGGTTTCTTTGCTTCTCCTATATCACATACCCCATAAAACCAAGTCAGTGACACCAAATCAAACAGGAACTCTTGAGGAGATTTTACCCCTGTAATTGATGTTATTGTTAGATTAATAAAAACCACAACAACAGCAACAACAACACAAAAAAAAAAAAAACTCTGGATCCATTCACAGTAATCTAATGAAG
The DNA here is from genome assembly GCA_026261815.1 of Monarcha castaneiventris obscurior. Taxonomy (NCBI): domain Eukaryota; kingdom Metazoa; phylum Chordata; class Aves; order Passeriformes; family Monarchidae; genus Monarcha; species Monarcha castaneiventris. Next base: position 25,500,155 of record JAMPIT010000886.1, on the reverse strand, counting down.
GAGCTTAATACTTGTGTATTTCTTATAAGTTACTTCAGCTGTCACTCAGCATTATCTATTATGGAAACACATTCTGCATTTCACACCTGTATTGCTAGATTATTAGCCCTAGAACACCTTTGTGTAATCATTTAAAACTCTGCACCTCAATTTATGCTTCAATAAAGCTACTATTTTGTCACACGAATAAGTCAAGAAATCACAGATTTGAGACAAATCCATGACTCTTGTGAAATATCCTTCTCTTAAGTCTAAAGAAAAGCTGTGGTTGAGTACCAGAGACATAGGTCATGGAGAACAGCAGACATTAGGAAAGTTCATTTTTACCAAACACAATTCTTACAATGCAACAATATTGCATGCACCTTGTAAAACACATGTAAAAATTACTATTTACCTTTTCAGTGGAAGAAAAAGATGTTAAAAGTCATAATAGCTTAAGTTTTGTAGCTTTAGTCATCAATAAAATTCACTTGAAAAAATTTATCTAGATCAACTTTGCTCTCAAGGGATAGACAACAAAGTTGGTTTTGTCAGCAGAAGCTCTCCAAGAATCTTGAATAAAAGTTGTTCAAAGCATTATAACGGTAAACTAGACAAATATTAGTCCTATTCTTCTTGAAAGTTTGGGGCTTTGAGCATTAATGGCACAAAGGACAATGATTCCAAATTGCATTTAATTTTTAAAATTAAGAGGAATTCAGAGAAAAGAACCAAAAGTATGAAATGATTTATATTGTTAGATGTTATTCTTCTAAATGACACGTGTAGATTACTTGGCTTTTTTTGTTTAAATTTAAATATTTCATGTCATTTCTCTATTGGATGGGTTATTTCTTTGACGTGCCACCTAACCAATTATGAAGAGTATAAAACCATATCTTTGGTTTTAACCACTAGACCCCTCTTTCTAGATAATGAGTTTACTTTTCTATCAAATAAATCAAAACCCTGTTGCTGTACTTAAGCACAACAATATCAACAGCTATAGGCTGGTGCTAAAATATTTGTCCTTCTCTCCAGTTTCCTTTAGGGTGACAGACTGAGGTAATAGCTTTTGAGTAAAAGGTCTAGACTAATACAATTTGGGTGGATTAAATAACAAGTCTCATAAATCAGTTTTCCAGTGATGTTTATTTTGCCATTGTTCCTGATCCTTGTCATGCAAACATTAGTCTTGTAGGATGTGTCGGCCTTTGTTAAAGCCTTGATTTATTTCACATAAGAGAAAGAAACCTGTCATTGCATTAAAAGTTAATGGACTCTTAAAAAAAATCTCTTTAGTTTGCTATGCAATTTTTTAAATTCAGGCCAGTAAGGGCCCAAATAACCCTAGTTCTGTATTGCATTAACATCTTAAATATATATAATTATATTCTCCATTAATTCTTAGGTTTTTCAGTGCTGTTTCAAAGACCTCAGATTAAACTAAAAAAAAATGGTTGGAAGGAAACTTGAAGGTGACACTGAATGTAGCTACCCCATGGATGAGGGACTAAGAAGAGAAAAAAGGCTGGGTTTCACTGAGCTGTGGGTGGCAGCAGAAAAATCTCCCGAGAGCCAAGCTTGCTGGTGACTGATGCTGCTGCAAGTGGCAGCAGCATCCATCAGTTGTAATCCATCTAAAAAACCTCACTTAGCTCAGCTTAACAGGAACAGAGGCAAGGCTCACTTCTCAAGAGCTAGAGGCAGGCAAACCTGATGGTGGGATCATTGCTGCTTCATTTCCAGGGGTCTGTTTCTGGGTGAGAACTGCCAGATGAACAGCTCTAGAACACCAATTCTTCAGACATCTCAGGGCAGCTGTAACATAAACAGTGGAAAAACATCATATCCCAAAATGTGTTGGGCTTGAAATGGAACCACTTAAAAGCTTGGTGCTGTAAGCATAATTGTTCTTGGACCAATATCTTGTGCAGTGTTGGGTACTCTGACTTGGTAGTTTTCTCAGTGGTTCAGGTAGCTACTTCTGCATGGCCTTCTGCTAGGGAAACCTGTGCCCTCGAGAAGGGAGACCACTGATCCTCTACAAATGTGCACTTTTGGGCTATACAGAAAAACCCCCATCATGACAAATGCACAAGACATGTAAAAAAGTTCATTTCTAGTCCATTTCTACCTGCTGAAACTCTTTTATCTCTAATACAAAAAATACCATACAAGATTAAATGATTTTAGTGAAGTTATCAGTCAAGGCTGTGTCAGAAATGGGAAAACAGTGCCAAGTTCCTGATCCCAGTTAAGTGAATAAATTTCTAGATTACTATATTTTCAGTTGTCTGGTATGTTAGGTCACCTTATTCAACATCTAGATAGGCACATCTTACCCTGAGGAACCAATATCAGACCACGAATATGAGGGAAGAATGAATAAGTTCAAAATTACATTTTTCAGCAAAATTAGGTCTTACCTATTGTGTTTACTGTTCCCTCTAAATATTTCCATGAATCATTAGAAATGCACTTTATAAGTTACTTCAGTAACATTAAATTTGAGGCCAATCATGCAAAGGGAATAATATGCAGAATGGTACATGGCCTCCAGGACTAAGCATACCCCTTCTGCATTCTGGCTGTACATGAATTGTTGGTAAAACCTGATTTAAGTTTGCACTACAGTCCTTGCAAGGCTGTCATGTCAAAATATTGATGTTATTCTAAAATGTCATTAACCTGAGGGTGTCCCTGAAGGTGCATAATGCACAAAATTAAAAGGTCAATAATGACTTCCCAGCAACACCAACAGCCTGATTCTCCAGGGCTGTTAAGCTTCTATGTCTGCCTTAATTTGTGCCAAGAGGAGACAAAATGTTACAATGGGCATCAGTGAGTAGGGAATACTCACTGGGTCATGGACCATGAACTCTTTTCCTGGGTAAATTACAGAGTCTTTGTGAGCAAGTGCCCAAAGTGAAAGCCCTACTGCCTCTGATAAAGCAATTACAGGGTGCTCACAATATTTCATTTTGCTTTCCATCAATGTCCAATTGCACTATTTAGCCTTAGAAAGTAGTAATTGACCAGCTGTCGGATTGCCATGTATGATTTGGACTCACGCACCTGGGAAGCCCCAAAGAATATATGGCCACTAATTTTGAAAGTTCAAAGGTTCCCTCCATAATGAAAAAGCAAACACAAGAGTAATTCTACTGGCTGTCATTCTTGTTGGATTACCTTATGCCCCAGAGCCCTGCATTACTCTGTTTAGACTGACAATGCAACTTGTGATTAGATAGTAAATTTACTGTTTGAATAAGATGAGCACCAGAACAGCAGAAAATGCCGTTGACTGCCGTTTCAAATTCCAATAAAGTCTGGCATGCTCCACTGCCTATGAGCATCTCTGAAGTAAAGAACTGTAGTTAAGCTTTCACCTTGCATGCTGGTCTAGAATTCAAAGAAAGAAAGGAAAGAAATCATCATAAGAAGCCCCAGCTGTCGTTCAGATTGTAACAGCTTTACTCTTAGCGAGAAAAAATATTTAGATGCTTCTCAGTATTGACTTTTTCACTCAGTTTCCCTCTTCTGACCCCACTCTTCTAAAGCTATTACCTACTGTGCTGCCTATGAAACACAGCCCAGGATGGAAATTTGTTTGTGCAAGAGATTCAATGTCTTCCAAGTGAAAGGAGCATAGAGGAAAGCAATCAGAGCACACAAAACACCTTATTGCAGCAGTTATAGAATACTGAGTCTCCCTAGATATAATTTAGGTGATTTATTATGCAGTGTTGGTAGTCACTGGAGAAGACAGTCATGTAAAAGGAAATATTTTATCATGTTAAAATGCTAAATAAGTACATTCTTGTTCTTCAGATTTTCATATCTGCTGGCATGGCAGAGTCTGGTGACCCTGTGTTGTCTTCAGACTGATAAACAGTGTCTGTCATTGTCCTGTGACTGAGACCCAGAATCCTTGCTTCAGTTTCCATGGACAAACAAACCAGGAAGTCAGCAATCATTCCCTCCAAATCTCAGCCCAATAATATTTTAACTTTACTGAATTACAGTGTGGGCTGAAATGAGTGTAGGCTATATAAAGTCACTGCTCATTAGGGTCAGATGGAAATATATAATTTTCTCAATTACACACAAAAAAAAGAAGACTTAACTGATGGAAACATCTTGCCTGGTGGTTAATCAGCTTAATCAGGCTGACCTCTTTTGTGTCTCTGTAAATAATAGACTCTAATTCATCCACACGGTGATTTTGTTTCTTTTTTGCACTGTCAGATTTTCAACCTTCTTTCAAAGAACATGAGTACTGTAACTTCACACAGAATTTCAGTACCACTCTTACCCATGGCAAAGAGAGATGAAAGTCCTTCCCTTCTCACCAGTCTCCACTGTAAACAGCCAAGGACTCCCTTAAACCTCTTTCTATAGCTTTTGCTTGAAAGCTCATTTTTGTTTATCCACCCTAACACCTGTGTTTCTTGTACAACACACTAGAGAAAATAGAAAGACTCATATGGAGTTCTAATATTCACCATCCACACCTAATAAACTGATCACATAATTTCTGATCAGAGACAGTAGTTTAGGTGATTACTGATAAAAAGCGCAGAAGTTGAGAGCTCTTAATCATCTCCAATAATTTCTCCTTAGCATCGTAAAATACTCTTGGCAGTCATGTTTTACAAAAGTCAACATGTTAATATGTCAGGGAGGGGATGAAGGGAGAAATGAAGGAAATGCTTTGTCATGAGGCTGCCAAAGAAATCTTTCCTACTTAAACCTCTGCTTATGTGATTTCCTTTTTCAGTTTCTGGCCCAAACAGAATTTAGTATGTTTCTACAAAAAGAAGTGAGAACTGGGTTGTATTGAGCAGAAAAGCTGTGCTACCCAAGAGGAATCACATGGGTGAAGAAAACCACCTGCAGAACAAGGAGAAAAATTATTAACATATATTAACACCATCATTTCTTACTCTGTTGAAATAATCCAGAAAATTATGAGATGAAAAAGCAACATCAACTTTTTGTACACATTCCTTTTGTTCTGTATTCTTGCTAAAATAGCAAGAAAGGTTCAGTGTTCTGGCCTCTAAAAGGTCACATGGGTCCCCAAAATCCAGCACCTCTGTTACTTAATATCTTTTAAATAAAGAAGCATAGCTTATCTCCATTTCATAACCTGTCAAATGTTGATGTCAGAGTTTCAAGAATTTAAACCTTAATTTGAGTTCAGGGTGAAATCACTTAATGTTTAAGCAGACCTCACTAGTCAAGTACTATGAACCAGGGGAACCCACAGGGAAATAGATTTCGTGCACAGCGCATGAAGTAGAGAGGTTAAAATGACTGAAGCGTGACAGCAACCTGAGAAATATTCTTCCTCATCCTCTCTTTTTCTAAGAGCACTTATTCTAAGAATAACTCTAAGAAAACACAATTTCTTTTCTGGGGCTGGCAAACATCTCAGCATGCACACACAACCTGCCAAATTCCTGACATGCATCGCACATACAAACGTGTCCTAGCCCATTATTTCATTAAAGACATTTCTTAAAAGAAGATAAAATAAGTCACTCTTCCCCCAAAAATAAACCAACTGACAAAACAAATGGACAATACCATTTGTTTTGAATTATACTTTATTTATATTTTTACAGTCTGTTTGCTAACTTACATGCACCCAAAATAGAGATGACAAAAAAAGGTGTTATCTGCTCAGGACTCCTCAAAACCAGAGAGCAAATACAGCCCTGAGCCCTGAAGAAGCATAAGCTGAGCAGCTACTCTTCTGGAAGCCTGACTGAAGGGGAATTGTGATAAATCATGCCCTATGCATACAAGGAGGATGTCTTGCAATTGCAAGGTCAGCAGGAGACAAATAGGAGCACAGGATGATCAAAACGTACAGTTTGAGACAGTTTCATCCCACATCCTACAAGCTGGGCTTGCCACAGATCAGATGTAGTCTGCAACAAGTGAAAGACAACTGGAAGTGGCTTGCTGAGATGACAGCTTCCACTAGTAAAATAAAGTAGGTAAACCACTACATTCTTTGCATACTTAGAGCATCACAAAATTCTTACGTCCTTGCAACTATACACAGTAATCTTGTCTGGGCAGGGAAGATGTGTTTATGTACATGTAGATAAAGACACCCTGAATGACCTCCCCACAGCAGCAAGGCTAATGTTTTTATAAAACTAAGAACAAAATAATTTGCATGCATCCAGATGGCAATGTCATGTAAGAAATTCTCCAGAGCAGGGACTTAGCTCCACAGGGTACAAGATACACAGCTGTGCATTATGAGAGTGCTGATGTTACTCTGTGCTGTGTTGGGAAACAATTTTGTCTAGAGGCATCATATGTCCTTTGAGCAACAAAGGTTTGGAGACACATCCCTGAAACATGCCATGTTTCATAGCTCTGGGCACCGTCTCTGCAGTTTGATTATTTCTTATTGGTCTTAAGAGAGGATAAATTCTGATATTGCACTAGCATCTCACCCATGATGAGTCATAGCAGATGTTGCAGAAACATCTGCTCTAAAATGCCTTTTGAATCTTCAGTTAGATGGAATACCTGCCTGGAAAGCTGCTAGTGTCTCAGAAGTGATGAGTAAACAAACACACTCTCTCTCATGAAGTAAAAAACATAGACAGTAACTGATTTCTGGATGGTTTCTGAAGAAAATATCAAGATCCTTGCTAGAAGCAGCCAGTTATTCTAGCTGTCCATAACACATTTTTAATGTATCATGGCCACACCCAAGTTTTCAAGCACCTAAGGACAGACCATAGTCAGAATTTCATGGATCATGCCTCTTAGTCACTTTTTACTTCTTACTTGCCTGTATAAAGTCAAAAAAACTGAACACATAGTATACAACCTGTTCCTGCTCCATATACTTGTGTATAGGAATATAGCTGACTTTTTTTGAAAAAAGGTGTTAAAAATAATGAGTAAGACATCCCAATATGGAGAACCATGGAATTGTTTAAATGGAAAAAGATCTTGAAAGTCCTTGAGTCCAGCCATTTACCCAGCACTGCCACATCCACCACTATCCACGTCTTAAAGTACCACATCTACATGTCTTAACTACCTCAAGGGTTGATGACACAACCACTTCTCTGGGCAGCTTTTTCTAGTACTTGGTCACCCTTTTGGTGAAGAAATTATTTCTATAATTCAATCTAAACCTCCCCTCGTGCAACTGGAGGCCATTTCCTCTCATCCTGTCCCTTGACTGACCCTCACCTTGCTAAGACAAAGGCCAATGGCACCTGGCCTATATCAGCAAGAGTGTGGCCAGCAGGACCGGGGCAAGGGATAATCCTTGATGAGGCCACACCTTGAGTACAGTGTTCAGGTTTGGGTCCTTGATTACAAGGAAGACATTAAGGTGCTGGAGCAGGTGCAGAGAAGAATGATGAAGTTGGTTAAGGGTCTGGAGAACAAGTGCTGTGAGGAGCAGCTGAGGGAGCTGGGTGTGTTTAGCCTGGAGATAAGGTGGGTCAGAGGGGCACCTTATTGCTCTCTACAACTTCTTGAAAGGGATTTGTGAAAAGGTGGGACTCAGTCTCGTCTCCCAGATATCAAGTGACAGGATAAGAGAAAATTACCTCAAGTTGCACAAGGAAAGGTTTAGATTGGGTATTAGAACACATCCAAGCCACAAGTAGCCAGTTTGTCCAGGAAAATGCTGTGGGAAACAGTGTCCAAATCTTTACTAAAGCCCAGGCAGACAACATTCACAGCCATTCCCTCATCCACTAAACAGGTCACCTTGTCGTAGATCAGGTTGGTCAAGCAGAACTGGCCTTTCTTAAAACCAAGCCAGCTGGGTGTGATCCCCTGGTTGTCCTGCACATGCCACATGATGACACTCAAGAGGATCTACTCCACGATATTCCTCAGCACTGAGGTCAGCCTGATGGGTCTGTAGCTCCCTGGATTCTCCTTCCAACCCCTTTTGTAAATGGGCATCACATTTCCTTACTTCCAGCCAATTGGGGCTTCCCTGGCTAGCCAGGACTGCTGGTAAGTGGCAGAAAATGGCTCAATGAGCACTTCCATGGTACCCTTGGATAGGTCTCATCTGGCCCCATAGACTTCCAAGTGTGTCCAAGTGGTTCAGCAGGATGCTGACCATTTCCCCTGGATCACAAAGCCCCCTTCATTCTGCTCTCCATCCCTGTCTTCCAGCTCAGGGGGCTAGGCATCCATCCAAAGAACAAATGCAAAGAACGCACTATGCACAGGAATAATTTGGACACATCTGTGTTGTGTTGTGTATCCCAGAGTGGATGAGATCAATATGAAAAAAGAGTGGGAATAACCCCTTGGTGTGTTACACAGACACATTTAATTGCGTTGTTGTATCTATTTTTTACCTGTCAACTGTTAACACATAAATGAAGTATGAAGAATGCTATTATTTACCTGCTAATAATAGTAACAGTCCAACTGTAAGCATTTTTAAGTCACAATCTTTCTCAGTCTTTCTTCTTTCTCTTTTCTCTTGAGTCAATGCATAATATCTCCTACAAGCTACACTGAGGAACTGTTTGCAGAGGTACTCATTCTTAATTGTTATTCCTGATTCTTCTTATTCATCTTCTGTCATTGGTGTTGCTCTTTTGAAGTAAAAAAAAAAAGCACACAGCTCTGAATTAGCATACATTTAAATGGAAGAATGTAATTCAGACAGCAGACACACAAAAATGAATCAGGAATTGTTATCTCCTTTAAATCCAAACCTTGCTGTAATACAAATCAACTTTAGCAAATTAGACCCTCATTATATTCAGTTTTACATCAATGACAATCCTGAGATCTCATAGCTTGGGAAGCAGCAGGGGTAAAATGTGGGCATTCAACCACTGGAAGCTGGTTTGACAGGTGCAGGGAAGTTAAAAAAATGCAACTACAGAAACCACAATATTCCTATTCTTAAAAGCATTTCACACATTAGTACTTCCACAGGACGACACCAGCAGTGCTAGCAATAGGATGCTTGGGAAGAAACTCCCTACAAGGCTGGGGCCAGCACTCATTAGGATCCCCCACAGGATGCACGTTTCTTCCGGGGCACAGGCCAAGATGCTGGGAGGACTGAACCATCTTTAATTCTGTCCACAGCTGTTTGCTGGGCCATTATATATTTTGTCAATATGCATGCAGTTTCTTGCAACCAAGGAATCAAATTAGTCTTTAAAAATATGCTACAAGCAGGCTCTACTCAGAATCAGAACAGGTTTTATCCTGGTTGCAGAAAGAAATGGACTTTCAGCAGGAACAACGTGCAAAACCTTGTTCCTGTACAGGGTTTTTGCTGCCCTCTGCATTTAAAGTGGTACAACACCACCCTGTCATGACTTGCAGTTTGAGACACATGCAGAAGACATCGCCATGATATTAAATGAAAATAATTCATTAAAAAACGAGGGGGAGGGAGAAATCTGGTGCGGAAGCAGCTGTGCCAGGCTGATCAGCTCAAGAGTGCCACCTGCTGAGAACGAGTTCCAGCTCCGGGCTCGTTCACACAGAGCGGCTCATTTACACTGCTCATGGTGGGGCCTTCCACAGTCCTGCCCTGTCCCACGCACCGCAGGAAAGCTCCTTCCTCTGGCCGTGTTCCATTCTCCTTGAGAGATGGACGGACACAGTCAGGGACAGCATCCGCCTGGCAGCTGTCTAGAAATCAGACTCAGCCTAGGTGCAAATCAGCTGTGGATTGAGAAGGTGCATATTACCAGTCTGCCTCTTCCTCAGATTAAAACAGCAGGTTTAAAGGATCCATCTTCAAATCTTTCCATATTTATACTTCATATTGTCTCTTTCCTTAGCTCAATCAGACTTTTGTCATCCTATATTAATAAATGCTAGTAGCTTATGCAATAGGAACTCTTTTCCTGTGTTACAGGTAAGAGACAAGCTGTTTCAGAGAGGGATAAAACCACAGTGTGTATAGAAGGGAAAGGAAGCAGACAAAACATATTTCCTACTGTCAAGCTCATAAAACTGAAGAAACTACAGATCTTCTTCTGTAAATGAATGCGTGTATTTTCACATCAAAAAAATCTCAATCTGTGTCAACACTGCTCAGCTTCTACACCAGGTAACACAACCTTCCTATTAAACCTCAAAAAAAAAAATTCTTACAAACAGGGTCAAGTACGGACAAAGAGAAAATACTGAGATGAAGATCTAAATCCTCTTTGGGACTGGATTTCTTTCACCATAGTGTCACAGCCACTAGGAACAGGGAGGGATGTTTTCAAGGAGCTGAAAGGAGTCCAAACAACAGAAATCTTGCACTTCCAGGAGACTTGGACCATTGTTTGTAAGACATGGCCTGCTATCCTCTACGCATATACTCAGCATTAAAATTCACATGCAAGTCCTGACACAGAAGGAAAATTCAGGAAACTGAAGCATGTGAGTTTGCTTTTTCTTTCCTGCAACATCTTGTGGCAGAGTAAAATGAGGGGAAAAAACCACAAACCACACATCTCCCAAAGTAATGGAAGCATCAAGAAGGAAAAGGCCACAGACAGAGCAATCTGTTTCATGGTTTGTAAACTGTATTTCCTAGTGTGGAAATGAAGCCTACATGAATAACCAGTTAGCAAGTCTAATTCAGGGAGTTCTGAAGAGAAAAATCAAGTGCAGCTCTCAGAGTACGTAGTGCACAGCCTCCAGAGGTACAGCAAGGAAGGATATCCTGACCCACAGATTTTGAAGTGAAACTGGTAAACTCAGCCAACTGCCAAGATCTATCATGTAATACACACCAGCAGAAAGCACCCAGTTTCCACTGCACTGAAGCCAGTAAATCAGATCTAAGGATTCTCCTTGAAGTCTTTGTAGGTACTTGAGGAAAAAAACAAATGAAGGTCATGAAGAGAGAGAGAAAATTCTGTTTATTTAGGCTTACTTGTCACTCATATTTCATTACAAAGGGTGTATTAATTGGACCCCATGCAAGAAATCTGCCATAATTTTAAAAAATCATAAAACTACATAATTAAATAGCCACAGGTGTTTTGATCCACTGTATCTGGTTTTATCTGAATTTTATATTCTAATCCTCATGATCTATGAATAAATGAAAACTGAACACTGCACCAAGCTTTCTGAGAAAGACGTTTCTGCGTAGTTGTGGTGGTTTTTTCTTTCAAATGGTGTGTTTCAAGAAATCACATCACCAAAACTTCTTGGTCCTCTTGCCCACCATGGCACTTTTAAATGGACACAGTTTACTTCACCATTCAGAGTACAAGTAGTTCTTTCACATAAATGTTCTGTTCCAAAGTGGCAGCAATGTCCATTGATGACACACAAGTGATCACGAGTTCCTACATGACTTAGCTATAGGAGGGTGCTCTAGACTTGGCCATCTCTTCACTTATTAAAAATTTCTGGGGGGGAAGGGGTGGGAAGAGAGGGAGTTCTCTTTTTTTGCCACGATGAAGAACGAATTCCAGTCTGAATAGCAAATGCGAACATTGTGTTAGCTATTTATTTCAATTCACGGGCAGACTACCATTGAGCATCACAGTACAATCCCAGTCTTCCTGCTGTTCTTTTCCTTCGTGTAACTGTGACATGAACACTCAGGTTACACACAGGAAAGAATGGCATGTGAAAGTTTTTGTGTGTGACATGCAGAACTATTTTCATAATTTTGAATTTTATTACCTCTAGTAGGCCATACAAGACATTCTGTTCTACAAACAAATTCTTCCAAAGGAGAAAAAGGTCCTATTTTACCATGGGTTTCTTTCACCATATGCTAGCAAATGCAATGCTATTTTGGAGAAAGATGAATGCATTTGTCAGGTGGATTTACTTAATTTTCCTAGACATGTTTCAATCTGCTCTTATTCTACCCTGATGACTATTCTGTCAAAATATCATTTTCCCTTTAGTTTCAAAAGATGAGGAAATTTTCTTATAGTTATAAGCAGTATGACAATGTCAACTAACTTTAATTTTGCTTGTGTAAAAGTGAATGTACAAGTACATATGGAATACATGCATTGACATGACCAGCTAGGCAGAAAACCGCTAATGTCAGTGGAGTAATTTCTGTAAGATGTTATCTTAAATAACAAACCAATATATCCATTCAGTTTCACACAGAGGCAGCTAGAACAAACTAGGAAATTCTATTCTGAAAAATTGTGTGGTGGAGAGGTAAAGGTAGAAGCCATTTCCCTGGTATTTGCTACATATAAGCAGGCTGGAATGTGCTAAGGTTGCCTGACATACATCCTAGCTAAAAAAAATTAAATTAAAATTCTAGCCTACACTTCAAGGCAGTGTTATTTTTCTTCAGGCTGTCTAGGCTTCTTCTGTAAGGCATTTGTATACCTGGGACAGTGGAATTGTGGCATCATCAGTTTAGCTAAAGTTGGTTTTTTATGCACTTTATAAGACCTTCAGACTTGCATAGTACTATTCAGCCAGAAATGAAGGAGAGGGAAAAGGGAATCATATCCAAAACAATGAGGATAGACAGAATAACCTTAAATAGATAATCATATAAAATAATTCCTTATAATCTCTTCTATTCATGACCTTGTTTTTCCTTATACTTCTAAAGGGGACAATATCAATTTGTTTGAGTTCAAATTCATTGCAACTTCAGACCTCATTAACTGCCAAAACAATATCAGAGTGAGTGTGTTAAATCTCTTGGTTTTGGAACAATGTTTCTGCTGAGGGGAATTTATGCAAAATTTTGCAACGAAAAGCCTCACTCATTTTTCAAGATAATTTTTTTCTGCCTCTGGATGGTGCTGGCAGAAGGAATGAAAAGCTTCTCTCTATGGAATTTCAGTGCTCTGTCTTGGCGAGGCATGTGAGCTGCCTGATGAAGAGTCGAGGGATGCCAGGGCTATTCACAGGAAAACATTACAGTGAGAAGGAGATAATGTTCTAATGCAGAACAGCATTCCCAGCCACAGCAGCAGCCAGGAGGACTGTGCAGGGGTGGGCACCCAGAGCTCACTCAGTATCAGCTTCCTCAGCCTTCCACAGCATATGCTGCCACCCAGTAGCATTATTCCCACCCTAAAACAGAGCCAAGCCACAGAACTCAGGTAACCTGACAGAGGTACCAAACCTTTGATAAGGCTGACCTTACTAAATTAGATTCCAGACAGATTTCATCACCTCAGTTCTCTCACACTGCCTGTGCAAAGAAAAGCAAACAAGCCTGTAGTAGATAAGACTAGATAGTAAGAATATCCATTTTGTTTGGTAATAAGATCTTTCAAATGTGAGATTTCCCTGTAGAACTTAGATAGAAACTGTTTTTCTATTAAAATGCTGTTTGCCTTGTCCTTGGGATTTTATCTGAAACATTTATTCTTGTTGTAAAATTCTATATGAATCTTAATAAATTTTGTCTGAGATCTCAGGCACTAGCCTTACTGCTGTGTTTGTTCTATCACAATAAATGTTGCAAGACTCTGTCACAGAAAAATTTCCTGAATAATATTAGACTAGAAAATAGCTTTTAAAACCATGTTGGATAAATGAAATTAATATTTAATTGCGAAAAGACAGAATGCTCTCAGTAGAGCACATTAAGAAGGACAGGAGCCTACACATTGTGTGTAGTAAATTGTCATGAATAGTTGTTGCCCTGAGATTTGCAGTCTTTTGATGTTTTCATTTCTGTGATGGAGTTCTCACGCACTTTCTGTAAACACAGTTATGTTTGGCACACCGTTCCTTTTTGTTTTCATTCCCTCTCCTGAGGCGGAGAAGTTTGATGGACTTTTCATTTGGCCAGTGTGGTTGGAGAGGTGGTAACCTCATCCTCCAATCCACAGTCATTCCTAGGAACATATATATATGAAGTAAAATAAACAGCTGGGGCTTTTTCCTGGCTTCTTTTCTGTCCTGAACTAAGCTGGGTCTGCGTGGTTCTTTCCATGTCCAAGTGTGACAAATAGTAGCAAAGATGTAGAGATTGAATGAGCCAGGATAAAAGCACCATGATCAGGATGAGTCAGTGCTTTTATTTACGCATTTGCACCAAGGGGACAGAACAGTAATAAAATTCATGTCTTTCTAGATCAAGATCTTAAAAAGAACCAGACCAAGAATATGCACCCACTAGGAATTTCCCATGCATTCAACACACAACGTTCCCCACTTGCACCTCCCAGTCAAGTACTTCTGCTATAATCTGATTCCCCATCACCACTGCTTCCATGAATTCCACTTGTGTCATCTATTCTTTTGACAGATCTGCAATTTGCCCAAACCTGTAACTTGCCCAACAGGAGCCACTGCTCAACAACTTTGTCGTACAACTGCTTTGGCATAGTGGAAAGGAGACATTGACCCTACCATTGTTACACTACCTTGGTACCAAAGCAGAAAGTTATGGAACTCTTGCAAAGACTGGAAAGGAGTTGGAAAGAGCATGAAATCACAACTACAAACTGTGCCACCTATGCAGGCAGGGACACAACGACCAAAGGTCACCATTGCGAAGTGGATTGTCCTTCATATACCCAGATGTGAGAAAAAGCTCAGTATATCAGGGACATCTGACACAGTACAAGGTCTCATCTTGCAAGCTACTGTTGATGCTGCATTTGTGACTTCTCCTTTTTTTTTTTTTTATTAATTTTAATTTTCCCATACTCAGTCTCATCATAGACCATCAGTCTTCCAAACTTCTTTGGAAAGATTTCTTTTCTAATTCTGAAGTCAAACTATCATGAAGGTTTAGGTTTTCCTCCTGTGTATGGGTAATAGGCATATTTGAATTGCTTGTCACATCTTTTTTAAAGATTGTCATTTTGTTCTTATTGAGTTGCTAAAATAAACAGCATTGTCTAACCGCTCTTCAGACTGAATTTTTCTGTGTGCCTACAAGATATCTACTGAAGTATAACAGTGATTACCTAAAATGCTCAAAAATGTACCTGATTTGCTTTCAATTCTCCTGACCCTGTTTTGCTGGGTGCCAACAGAAATTCTTGATGGTAATAGAAGTAGGTGAGAGATTGCAAGTATTCTCTGTGGAAGGGCTCAGGGCAGCATGAAATCAGATACACAGGACTCCCAGAGAATTGATTAAGGGTCCTGACCCTTAACCGTGGGGTATCAGAGCCAGATGAAATAGAGAAAACCAGCTTGATTACTCCACTCAAGTTCTAGTCACAGCAGAAGCAGCATGAAGCTCTCTCTCTACATGGCAACTCTGACACTGTACTACAAACTTTACAATAGTTACTTGTAAGGGTGTGCTCCAAAACCAGGAGAATGGAAATACCCAGGTTCCACTGCAACTATTTTAAGTATCAACATCTGCATGGCACTAGGAACTTCCTCGGAAGTTACAACTCATAATGACTTTAGTATATAGCAAAAATAAGGTGAACTCCTTAAGGTATCCTTCTAAGTCATGTACAGTTTCATTCCAGGTTTTAATGCCAACTGAGCCAGAATTATTTACTTATCCATTTTCAGTAGTTTCATGGTACATCTCTACAATTTCCCAATTTGTCAACCAAAAAATTACCAAAGAGTCCTTGAATATTATTAGTCTATAGGTATCATTCTAATGGATTACTTGTTTGGCTCATTCTGAATAAATGTTTGGCAAGGTGTAAATAAGAAAAAGGTCTAATCTAGTCAGACTTATTTAAAGCAAGGAGATTCTGTTTTTACATTACTATGGGGACTGTTGCACATACACCATTTCCTTTCTGTATTAGCTACTAACACTGTTCTCTTTTTATGAACATTCTCCCTCAGTTGATCTTGTGATTAAGAGACACAGTTTCACTCTGAGGATTACATAATGTACCTTCCTCTTATAGAATAATAGAGAGTTCAGAGTGAGAACAGAATTAGTAATTCCACGTGTCTCCAACACATGCCACAATGATCACTGTCGATTATATATATTTACATACATATTGTGCAAGAATGTGTGTGCATAAGTCTAGAAATAAAAAAAAAAAAAAAAAGAAAAAAGGGTGGTAACAGAATCTTGGTGTTCCATCAAATAGAATAGATAGGGATAGTTTATTTATTTAGGTAAATGTACTCAACATGATCCTCTCTGTCATAATGTTATTCCTTTTTAAGCTACTACCTGTAGTTTAAAGCAATTCAAAACTACAAGAGGAAAATGTTACTTTGCTTTAATGGAAAATTTGTAGACAATTTGCTACAAGATGGAAAACCTTATATCACTTTTTTTATACTTCTCCTTTTTTTAACCTTCTTCATCTCAGGTACTTATAAAAATTAAAACCAATTTTTTATTAAAGAAAAACCACCACCCCACAAGGCATTTGTTGAATGCATAAAATACCTTTGGGGACACAAGGCCTCAATATTCATTTAGGGATAGTTAGATTCATAGTCATGAAAAATGAAAGAATAACTCAAATGTTCATAAAAGTAACAGCACTTTCAATTATATCATTAAGAATTTTTGAAGCTTTTTTATGGTTCCAGGCCATCAAATCAGCCCCTAAAATACACTGATAGCATATCATTGAAATTAATGAAAGGACTCTTGAGAATCTGGCTGATTCAGACATAGATACTGCAAAAGACCAGCACCAGAACTTTTCAGCTCTCACTCTCCATATTCTTAAGAGAAAGAAATAAGTCATGCTGAAAAGTTGGAGGCAAGAAGTTCCTACTAGAAGCCATAAAGGACGCATATAACAAAGCTTTCTGTCCCGTCTCCAACGTGAAGGAGGTCCTTTAGAGAACATGGGGAAATTAATTATCATGTTGATCTACTATCCCTAAAGCCATGGTAATGTTTTATTAAACATCAGCTTTTGACCTAACTGAAAAACTGAACATATGCAACTTGCAACTCTCAATGTTACTAAAACAAAACAAACAAACAAACAAAGGCATTTTGTCTTCACTACAACTCTTGCTTTTATCGAGGAAAATCTTAGTAGAAGCACATTCTGTTTTACAATAAACTTTAATTTCAAGGCCTAATGCACATGATGAAGTCTCAGGAAATAAAATGGATCACAGCTTGAATGTGTCATTCTTCCCTTTCAACATATTAAAAGATGTTTGCTCCTCAGCTATCAGACACACGAACCCCCATGGGTTAGAAGAAAGTGCTATTGCAATTGTAGGCATTTATTCTACTAAAGAATTTCTGAAATGTTGGAAAGACTTTTCTCAAAGATAACAGTGTGATGAAAGACCACATATTGGGAGCATAGAATCAGTTTTGGAATGCTGGAGTTGGAAAAACACAGGCTTAGGAAAAAGATATTAAAT
This sequence comes from Monarcha castaneiventris obscurior, assembly GCA_026261815.1. NCBI lineage: Eukaryota > Metazoa > Chordata > Aves > Passeriformes > Monarchidae > Monarcha > Monarcha castaneiventris. The sequence goes on along the minus strand of JAMPIT010000886.1, from coordinate 25,482,893 downwards.
CCTCAAAACATTCTCTACTCACTATTAAATGCAGAAATAGAGTCTTTGATGTAGAAATCAGTGTTTACAATTAAAATAATTATCTTACTTTCCTTAATTCAATCCCTTTGACCTTTTTCTGAAAAACAACACAGTGTATCTGAACTCCTAGTGAAAGGCATGATAATCCACTTTTAAATTTTCTTTAGTTGCTGCTTAATGTTCATTAATTATTTTCATGTTTAAAAGGCTTTTTCTCCCCTATAATGTTAAAACTTAATTCCCAGATAAACTGTAGCTCCCAGAAAGGAAACCTGACATGCCAATTTTGTCTTAGTGTCAATGCTCCTGTTGTTACAGCTCCATGGGAGAAAATCTCAGCTGGCTACAATTCAACTAATCCTACGGAAGCTGGGCAACCTGCACTGAAGGTCTGATATTTGATTATGAGAATTTGCAAAACTCTGCTCTGTTGTGAGATAGAGTCTAGTTCAGAAGAGAATATTGACTACTTCTAGCTGCCTTCCTCTAAACTGTTAATCGATGACTAATTAGTCATTTAGATTACCTCAAAATAAATCCTGCTTTAAGAGTATTTTCCCTAACCTTGTAGCAGTCTCAGCCTCCCACGAAGATTCTCACTGAAAGTGAGGCAGTTCCCAGAAATAGCTCAGAAAAAAAATACATAGACAAAGGTCTGCTCCATTCCCTTATAAACCAACGTTTCACCTGCAATAATCAAGGCACAGGGTTATCACCAGAGCTCAACAAGGGCACACGTTCTCACCATTCTGACATAGTAGAGTTTTTTGTAATTTAAGAACATTGGAAGAAAGCTCCTAAGTTCAACTGGTCAGCAAATTGAACTTTTTCAGCACAGAGAAACCTCAGGAACAGCGCTTTGACACCATTCAGCCAGGGTTACCATCTCCATCCATTGCAGTGCTTCCCTGAGTTCCTATACAGGACCTCTATGGTGAAGAGTCCTTACATGGAATTCAGAGATGTGCTTTATGTATCAGCAGCATACATTTAACAGCTTTGCCCTGACAAACCCTGAGGACTTAGATATGCTCTAATCAATTTCACCAAACAATTGTAGCAGGTTAAAATATATGGAGTGGGGTTTTTTATGCCTTTGCTCTCACTGTGTTTGCTTGCACATGTCCAGTGACAATATCCAGGCTCTAACAGTGCAGGAATTATTGTTTCAATTCTTAAATAAATACTAGCAAATAACCACCCATGCAACAGTGTTGATCCTTTGTTAAATTGAAATTATGGAGCAAAGATCTTTTGCAAATTACATAACTCATACTTTATTATTTTGCTACCGTTTTCCACCATCTCATTTAGTTGGGGATTTCTTGTAACATGTATTTCACTAAAAACATCTTAATTTACCCACTGCATTTTAACTTATAATCAAAGTATACGTATATACAACGTATGATAGCTAATGAAAATACAGGCATGCCTCTGGCCTTGCCTTCTCCCTACCCCTCCATTATGGAACAGGCAAATTTTTTGATTGTTGGGGCAATTGTGGGGTATGTTTGCTAGTCCAAATTCATTTATACAAATGGCTTAGTTTTGCTTATTAGCAAAAATACCCTTCTATAATTCAGGCTGGGATGATGGTTTTCCTGTACTGACAACTTTCAATATTGTCTGCATGCCCTTATTCAGAGAAGGAGCAGGGCCTATCTGGTAGTCACAGCTGTAGCTCACATTTTCTGAGACACTTCTGTTAACTTCAGTCATAAGTTTAGAATGTGGAAATGAAGAAAATAATTGTTCAGTACTTTTCATGGTCACTTACATCTATGTATAAGGTGGAACCTTGGCAAATACCACACCTCTTTTACAGAGTACAAGTTAATTTCCATTTTTGAAAACATTCCTTTATGTATATTTTTAATCCTAATAATGATATTGTGAGATAGCTTTTGAAAAAACTCTGTTTTGTGGGCTCTAGCCTGCTTTTTCTGAACTGAGTTCTTTCATACAGAGACTTCTGGGAGTGCCTGAACACATGCATGCATGCATGCAGAGGTACAGCAAGAAAATAGAGTGAGCCTGCAAGGTGAATGAAATCACAGCTGGAAGGAGCTCCCCCACAAACACAGTGCCTATAATTGTGCTTCAAGATCAGAATCTCATCCTGATATGGAGGGAGAAGTGTGACTGAGATTGCAAAAAGAGAATGAGAAAAGAAAATCTATTTTTAAAAGTGTAAGAAGTACCTGAGAATCACAGATCACCCAGCCATATGAGATATTTGGGAAGATCCTGGAAGACTTGCAGCATTCTGAGAATAGCAATAAGTAAATAAAATAATTTCCTCCATGATGTAAACAACACATCTTACTAGACCAAGTGGGTTTCCTTCTAGCTGGCTTAGTGAAAAAGGTTAAGCAATAGATGTGCCACCCTTCAGATTTAGTGAGGCGTTTGACACTGACATGACACTTAACTGGAAATATTTGCAGAATGGCCAGCAAAATAATAATCTCAAAAACCAATAGTTTATGACTTATCAGACTAGGAGACTTTAAATGAGATCTTCCAGAGGTCTGCCCTATGATTACTTTTTTTAACTGTTCAAGCCATAATGCCTGTAAGTTATTTGAGTAGGTAAATAAACACAGAAAATTCACACATCACATTGTACTGGGATAACGTAAAAGCATATTGAAGGAAAATATCAAAATTTGGAATAACCCTGGTAAGCCAGAAAAGTGGTTTAAAGATAAATTAGGACCAGAGCAAAGCATTGCCCATTAATAGGTGAAATAAAGAGCATAAATATAAAGAAAGGAAACAAACCATCAGATTATACCAGGGAAAATTCTGGTTGGTAAGATTTAACCTGAATAGGAGTCAACTTATTCTGAACTGTGTTAACAGGAATATTGTAAATCTGAAATGGAGTAAATTGCTCTGCTTTTCATCATCCTGGTGAAAGCTCAGCTAGAACCCTGACTGTAGTTTGGCCTGTCTGCTTAAGGCAGACAAAAGCAAATTACCAAATCCTGAAGAGAACATTAAGAGTCAAAGATTTAAAAATGTGAACTAAAAGGAAAAGCTGCACAAATTCAGCAGGGTTAGTCTAGAAAAGAGCAATCTTACAGGTGACATGACAACAGTTCTATAATACAAAAGCTGGTAAAAGTGCTATAGCGATAAATCGTTCTCCAGTCTAACTGGGAGGAGGAAAAAGAGAAACAAACTTTGGCTGCTGAAGAGATTTCAGACAGAATCTGGAAAAAAAATTTCTAATTCACAGTGTTTCTGTGTCCAGGGAAGGTGTCACTGCTTACACAGTGAAGGACAAAAAATCTGTCATTAATGCTGTCTCACTGAAAGGAGGTGAGCAACATAAAAAGGTCCCTTTCTGGTGCTACACTTCTAAGATTTCTATGCATTCTTTTGCTAAAAGACACAAAACAAAATACTGAAAAATATTGTACAATACTGGTATTTGCAGTTTCACAGTCAACATGTCAAGCTGTTTATTCTCCATCTTAAAATAACTGCAAGCCCAGATGGTCCCTGAAGTGCTTAAATTGCATTGATCATCACCTATTCTGCATAGTACATTCTTTTGCACATTCAAGCTGTGAGCACTGTACACATTCATGCAGCTTTTACAGTGAGAATTATAGTTAATAGTAACTTTTCCCAGGCTTATGGGTATGCCACCCCTGAATAGAAAATTTTACCATTAGTAGCTTGTTTGGTTTTTAAGCTTATTTTTAAGTCACTGAGAGAGTTCGAGTAACAGCTATTTTCTGCTATTCAAAACACACATTTTAAATCTGCCTAGTGTTTTGTAGACAAATTGAGTAAAAGAGATATTAAGTATTCACAGTAAACATGCTCATTTTTAAATCCCAGTTCACAACGTCCATTGCAATCATGTCTGATGCCCGTGGAATCTGTGCTGGTTTTCCCCTTATTAAATCACTTGTATTATGAGGACAACAACCCTGTTTTTAATGCTGATTCCTCATGGAAATGTCAATACTGTATAATTTCTCTCTAATGATATTTGGGGCGAACGGTGCAATTTTTTTAATTAGCAAATGTGACTAATAATGCTATGTTCTTCAAGCCATTATGTCTGTAATTTAGCCTTGGCAGTGCTGTAGTGTATTACAAACATATTCCCAAAATTTAGGACTCCTTAACAACCTAGCTGTCTCTGCAAGTGTTATGCTGAAGGTATGCAAACAGGCAGGCAGACATACATACCTGCCTTCTGACTGCTTGCTGAGTCACTTCCATCACCCTCCACTGCCAACAACCCTCCACTTACTCTTTTGATTAACTTCATGAACTCACTTTTTCTCAGTTAGGAACCTCTTGTTCAAGCTGTGGGAGAAAGAAACTCAGGAGAACACACCAAAACCTGAGAAACTCCCCCACACGCCCTTCCTCCTCAAACAACAAATTTATTTCTGGTGTCTTCACCCAGTGTTGGTGGCACAGCCAGAAGGCTACAAGGTACATTAAGAAGATAAGTTGGTTACACAAATTCAGTTTCTCTTAATAGAGAAGTAAAGAAAAGGAAGGGAGGAACAGAGACAAGACAAGTCAACAGCCTGCAAATTATTTAAGCAAAAACCTGATGTAAGAGACTGACATTCAAGTTCTTGTTTAAAACCAGTTCTCAGTGGTGCCCATGGATTTAACTATTTTCAATAGTCATCACAGTGGTGAAACTCTAGGTAATTTTCTTTCATACTAATGTTAAAATACCAAATTTAATTTGTGATGTCAAAGAAAAATCATAGTTTTAGTCCATCATGTTATTAATGAAAGAAACAAAATATTTTTTAACAGCACTTACCAGGAGACCTTGAGAGTTCACACAGCCAGAAGGACAGCTCTTTGCAGTGATAATGCAGAAAAGAAGCACCAGCAACAAATCATGAGAAAGGGACAGCCTGACTCCTAGACAAACTACTGTCTAGGCACTTGCTAGCAGGAATTTATTTTCTTTCCCCTTCATTTCAGTCTGTGAGGCTTTTTTACCTTGCACTGAAGTTTCCCATGCATTCCCATCAAAGGGAAGAGAGAATGAGGAGATGTCCTAAGTTTACATGAACCAGTGGAAATCCCAACAGACTGGTGGGGCAGAAGAGCACTCCTCATCACTCTCACCTGAGGGCCAGGGGCAGCTGCTGTCCTCCAGCTGCTCCAATCCACCTGGGGGTAAGTCAGCCAAAAGGGCTCAAGTATTTCTTAGTATTCCTCTCCTTCGTAGGCAAACACACTTCTGTTCCTGCAAAAACAAACTCTACACATCACTGGATCAGAAGCAGCATTTTGTGTTTTGGCAACACATCCCCATGTCTTCTCAAAAAGGTGGTTGTGGGACAGATAGGACCTAAACACTCTCTTAATTAGATTGTGTTACAACATTGCATCTGTGTACTATATTTAGCACACATAAAAAGTACTCAGCAATTTAGCATTCTTGTTGATCACCATATTCCAGACCCTTAATTTTCTTAGAAGCTCTAATCATGAACTGTTGAGAAGGATTTTATTAAATAACATTGAAAGAAAAACTGTTCAAAAACGACTGATTTTGGGCACCTCAACTTTTTGCCCAAGTTCCTTTGGAACGATTTGTTCTGCAGAGCACTAACAAATATAAAACCTCATAAAATGTCTCTAACAAAACATGGCAATGCAAAATTATTCATCATGTTTGAAAAGCTGGGCTGTAGTATGCTCCCGATCAAGACTGTCCTTGAAACTGAGATACAAATATATGAACTGCAGAGTGCTGCCAAAATGATCAGCCCTGTCTGCTATATTTCTTGGAAGAGCATACAATCACCCTGGTCCATAAATGGTACTGTTTCTACAAAACAAGTCAATTTTTGTCATGCTCTCTGGCTTTAATTTTAAAGGCAAAACTCCACATGCAAGGCAAAGAACCAAATGCTATTAAAATATTTATTTTTACAGAAGGTGCTGTCAGTTTTTCTCCTAAGTAGAAGGGTGATGAGAAATTGAATTCACTGACATTTCAGAACTCAGGCCTTTTGCAGTGACAGGGACTCACTAGTTAAGGAGGATTTTATGCCTGTTCCAATTTTACTGTGATCTGAAACGTTTTAAGTTGGCTGTGTCTGCCAAACCCTGAGAAAGGTTTAATTGTGAATGTCCAGACAAAACCAGAATGCAACCCACTTGACTCCATGCCTGTGAAAAATACCCTCATTATACATTTATGATGAGTTATGAACCCTTGTCAAATCCTGGCAGAATATTGCAGCAGGAGGTTCCCTATCTTATATGAAGAAAGGTTCTATTCTAGTGTAAATATATATATAATATATATATTTAAAGCCAACTACAAGGGGATGCTACCAGTTACTCACAGATGTCCTATTATACCTAGAACAAATGGGAAAGAAACTGTTCTGGCTTTCCTCCTTCAGCTTTGGCCCATCAGGAGTTTCCTGACTCCAGCATTATGAGTTTTAGATGATCACCCATTTGAGCACCCAAACTTATGAGCTGGGCTTAACAACTGGCCCAGTGTCAGAGTTGAGTTAATTATCACTCACTTGCTCTGGGGTTTAACAGCTTGCCTCCACTCTGTGCTCACTGACTTCAGATCTCTGAGCACAAGAGGAACACTTCCATGTCTGCTTGCAGCAGGAATATGCAAAGCAAAATATTTCACTCACATCTGTGTGAACAACAGTATTTAGACTATATTCTCATTTTCAGATTCTGTACTCTAGGTTCAAAAGGAAAGAAATTAGATATGCTGAACCTCTGAGACAGTAATTTTTTCAAAGCCCTTCCCTTTACATCAGTTTTAATGAGGTTTTAATTGCACTTTTCTTCCTTAGGCAGCACATACCTTTTCACAAACTCAACACACTGTTTGTGTAGCATTAAATACACCCTCCAAGTAAGCAAACATTTGGTACTTAACATTCTGCATTAAAGTATTTGGTGTTTGACTTGAAGCTGTTCCATCATTACCTTACTGCTATGATGCTCTTTCACTGGAATTCAGCCCATCATGTAGCAAACGCTCTTTCCAATTATGTCTCCATCTCACATCCTGTTGCCTTGTTCTACAGGTTGTGGAAACACTGTGTTCATGGCAAAGCACCTTCACAGGTTTCCCAGGATGCCAAGTCACCCTACACAGCTGACTGGAAGCTTCAAAACAGTACCCAAGATGTGCACTGGCTGTGTGCTGGTGTTCTGAATGGGGCTGAATTTTTCTCCGGTGGGATAAGAGGACTGGGATATGTGAAGGGAAAACAATCATCTAAAACCCCATGTGGAGAATGAATTGAAGCTCAGGATTATATTCTTTAGAATCAAAACATCCAAGGTATAGACTAGACTATGGAAAGGGCTTGCATTTACTTAATTTTACCTCAGAGGACCTGTTGTGATGATCACCAAACCCTAGAGGCCCATTTTTACATGTAAAAGCTCTACTTTCTACATCTTGAAGTGTGTCTAGATTATCCTCTGGAGCTTGCATGCTCCATCCTTTTGGATGGGGATAATCAAGTAAATTCAGACTTAGTTGTTTCCTGCTCAATTGTTAGATGAGGGACACCACTGCAATAATCTAATCGGGACTCCTAGCAGAAAGCATTTCGAGATTCAGCTACACAATCCAGTGTCACCATTCTGACTGCTCAATTATGAACTGTGATTGACAGCTGAGAAGGATAAAGAAGCTGGAGAAAGAATCATAAAATACTTTCAGGAACCACAAAAAAAGCTATGCAGGCAGTTCAGGCTTTAGTGAAACCAACCAAAGGTCTACAAACTTTTATAATGAGCATGTGAGTAACATGTTTTAACAAGGAAGGTATGTGTTTGAAACTTAGCTACTATTTGTGAATTTGATTTTAAATTGCTTTAGTATTTTGGGAAAGACTTTGACACACATTTGTGGCACTATTTTATTCAGACTGGATTATTTCTGGAAGTCAAATCTAGCCAGTTTTTATTCAAAAACTTGATTTTTTTTCATTTCAAAAACATCTCTATTGGGAGACCTTGTACTGCATGTTACTGAAAGCACGTTTACTGGTAAGCAGCTGTATTTAACAGATGCATTTTACAAGATTATTTTCCTTGTTATTCTTTTAGCAAAAATTGGAGAGATCCACTTATCTCCTGGAAAACTTTTTTTTTTTCTTAATGAGTTATATTTTACAGGGTTCCTAATACTTCACATATGTTTGACTGGCCAGCAGCTTGCAACCAGATACCTGGACTTGCCCTTGTGAGTCATTTATTCAAGGACAACCCAGTTCAGGCTGCTCACTTACAGATGTTAATGTAAGATGAGCTGTGTTACATTAATGGGTAAACAGCTACCTAATTAGCAGTCAGAAAACCTCAGCAGGTAAGTCAAAAGTACAGAGTAAAATTTCAGCTCTAAAATCTACAGAAACAAGATGAATTCACAGTAACATGGTGCTGAAAGCCCAGCACTGTGTTTAAACGAGCTTGCACTCTGCAATCCAACACCAATGTGTATCACTGTGCTCACACTTTTTGCCTTAAACATCACCACATTTTCTCTGATGGTATAAAATTTTCATACCATTTTTCCACTGACTCATTTTTTTTTCTCTGCTTCATATATAGGTCTAACTTCTCTGCCAATGAAGTCCATGGGATTTTTACAGTTGACCTACATCAAGGAAATACTGGCTTTAGGCCTATTGAGTTACAATTTCCACCCAAGTAACACTAGAGAGGTGCTTTTTTCACTTCACACACAATAGAGAGCTTTTAAGGAATATGAGTGAATGGATAAGGTAACTAAACACAAGTCAGAGATCAAAACCCTCAACAAGATTAATTATGTAACATCCAAGCTTGTATTGTGAGCAATGCAATTTCATAAAAGGTAATGACCCTTATCCAGAAAATGAATGGTATCTGAACACATACTAAAGGATTTTTATATCTATTACAGTGATGAAAGATGATGACTTAAAAACAACTTTAAGTGGTTTCATTTAAAACACTATTTAAAACACTATTAAAACACTATCAAAGTCCTTTGTCCAGCAGGAGTTCCTAAAACCTTTACTTTAGTTCATTAGGCGTGCAAAACCCCCAAAGATCCCTCTTGCATTAAACTGTATTTTGCTTGGTGCTGGTGGGACTGCTACAAGATAAAAGGCTTGTGAGGATATGGATTTCAAGTATTACAAATTACTTTTTAACTGCGTATCAGTGCCATTTTATTGATAATGAGGGATTTGCTGACTATTTACCACTGACATTTTGAGAAGTTGTTCTGTAATCCAAAATGATCTCCTATTCTACAGCATTCATTTTTAAGCTAGGATCCAGAGGGAAAAAAGTAGGCATTCGGCACAATATGACATTTTGATGTATTCTGAAGAGTTTTTAAAGGACTTACCATCCAAAATAGCAGGCTAGATTAAAAAATACATAAGGACATTTTCATTAGAGATTAGCTCTTCTCAAAAAGTTCAGATGCTTTTATATGAAGCACAGGAGTTCAGACCCTCATTTGAAAGTGTTTCATGGAATTGAGGTCTCTGGGATGCATCAAGGTGGTCTTTTGAGACTTCCCATTCTTTATATAGCTTCTTGTAACAGATGTTTTAACAAGTTGTAAAAGGAAGATAAAGGGAAACTTGCGTGGAGTTCCAGGACTTTTGGATCAGGCAGGCACTCACAGAGCATCCTTTTAGCACTCAGATCAAAACTAGTAAGAACCAGCAGCTTTATGAGACCCTAAAGGGAGACTGGAAGTGGAGGCACTGAACTATTCTTAAACTTCAAGAGAGTTCTCTTATGGTTACCTATAAAACCAGAATGAATTCAGTTTGTCTGAAATTGTTTTGCTTTCCTTAACTAAATTGTTTATCCAAGGTTTAACTAAATCGTTTATCCAAGGTTTTCTTCTCTTCTATTTCTACAATAACTGTTCTGGCACCTTTGCCGAAGGAATGTGTCAAGCACAGTTTAATAGTGCATGGAAGTGGCAACTCACTGGCAAACATCAGATTGTAATAAAAAAAATATAGGAGAAAAGAAAAGGCAGGAGGTAAGGATCAAGAAGGGGAGGATGTCTATGTCTCTGAAAGAAGCAAAATAACAGAAGATCCTCGACCCGTAAAACTGAGCAACAAGAAAAATGAAGTAAAAATAATGAAGAAATAGTGAAGCAGTTAATAGGCTGAGTTGTGCTACAATTATTAGCTGTTTATTGTCCCAGAAAACATGACCCATTTCTTTTAAAGCCTTATGATCACTACTGATGAGGAACTCTCATAATATGTGTCTAAATACATTGACAGGAGCTGCCAGAACTTTCTGTGCCTCAACATTGGTTAAAATTAATTTTTTTTATGTCTAAACAAAATCACAATTTTCCCAATATGTTAAACATATAAAGTTACACACATGTTGTACATATAAAGTTACATAGAATAATTGAGACTTCTCAGTTTGTTCATTTCTATTGAGGTGTCAAAATGTGAATCTTGGAGCCTAGCTCTGGACATACAACTAAGACCTATGGTTTTGGGGGGGGTGGGTTTAACAGAGTATAGTGTAATAATGTGCACACTACTTCAGAAAGAGAAAGAACTCAGGAAAACCAATAACCAGGTTGTTGATTCACACCACAAATTCCCAGCCTGAAAGGAAAGCTCTCCATAAAGGAAGTTAATAACCCTGGTCTGCCAGCCTTCCTGAGATAGGACATCACTCAGATGCTGGTACAAATTCATTGGCTATACATGTATCTATTGCAATATTTATTCATTTTCCTGCTGTCAGTAGTGACAAATTGTTTCCTTGCATTCTTTGGTTAGAAATGGGCTGCTTTTTGTTTTTCTTATATACCTCCCAATACCTCAGACACTTTATCAGTCACATCTGTAGCTGTTACAGAACTCTGAGCAATAGCATTTTATTAGGCATGCAACAAAAACAATCACTGAAAAACATCAAGCTTAAAGAAGAAACTTCATGAAGCTTTCAACAAATCCTCTCATATCCCACCACAGAGTGTTTTTTTAAAGTAAAACCAAAACCAATGATAACAACCTCAACAAAACAACAAAACCAACAACTCCTCTATTGATCTACGACTATACATTAAGAATTTTAATATTGCAAAAAAAACAAAACATGGCCAAGAATTTCCAGTTGGTTTATGTAAAATATTTTTTCAGCCTTTTCAGTAGAACGTTTGCCCATATTCACACATAACAAAGTCCAGCATCTCCATTGTAATGTAAAACTAAAAGTTTAAAAACAAAAGTAAGTGTACAGCAAAAGCTCTACTGAAAGATGAGTTCCGGTAATGACAGCCAGAAAGATACTCATAAAAATAAAAGGGCAGATCTGTTAGGTGGACCAATAAATTAGACAACTATGGTCCTCCAGAGGGTGTAGTGACAAAGAAAAAAATGAAATTCCAGATGCTGAAAGATTAAAGAAAATTAAGCAAATTCCAAAGAAATCCAGTAGATGCCATCTTAAAATTTTAATACAAACATGACTTCCAAAGGACCCTTAAAACCTCCAATTACTGCAAGATTCTACAATTCATCCATTCTGAGTCAAAAGCATCTTCCTTTCTTTCATATCACAAAGCAGTTCTTTACCTGAGTTTTGTGCTGTGCAGAACAAGGGCAGGAGAGTCTTCACCTTTTATTTGCTGCTTCTCATCAACTACAATTGCAGTGCCATGAGTCTACATTTTATTTTCTCTTTTAGACTTCTTGGTTTGTTAAAAATTCAACTACCATGAAAAATACCCACAAAATACTAAATAAGCATAACCATTTCAGTTGAGCTACTTGAGAAAGCATTAACTTTGTTTAGAAGTTCTTAGCTCACTCTGTAATAAAAGGATGCATAGAGATTACTTTAGAAAAAGAAATCAAAACAGAACAATTTCATTGTGAAAACCAGGCAACATTGCATTCTTGATAGCCATTTACACTCCTTTTTATGCAAAAGCTCTATTGCATTCATTTCTGAGCATTATTTCAGTATGTGTTAAATAGTCCCAGGTTTTGAAGGTTTATAGAGTGTATCAAAGCATATCAAATCATCCAGAACATAGCTGTTTGCCACTCTACTGTCTAGCACTATGATCCTATTTTCTTATTTTGACATTTCTAAGTCTTCAGACAGTTTTCCCTCTCCTGTATCTGAAATTGGGTTTAGCGCTGTCTGGAGCAAGGTGGTAGTGATAATATTTAAATTTGCATTTTCAGAGACTGATACACTTTACTTCATCAAATAGAAACAGTTCCATTAAGGGAAACACAAACTGCCCTGATAATGTGTGCCTCAGCTGTGACTGTGAAGGTGAGATTTATTTTCTTTTGCATTCAAGGCTTGACTCAAGACCCATTGGAACAATTGGAAATCATTCACATTTTTGTAAACATCCTTGATACTTAGCTAATATGTGATTTGTGTTTAGTGATTCATGGAGATACAAACATGTTGGAAAATTTTTGCTTTAGATTTGTTCTACATCAGACTCAAACTTTGGACTTGGTTAGCAAATCAGGGCACTGAATGCTGACCTTAGCAATCACTGTGGGTGATTTTCCCGTTTCAATAATCAGCCCGTACCTTTCCTGCATTCCACCACTGTTACCCTGGCAATTCAGGGAAGCTAAGCCAAAACACAACAAAAAAAATGCATCTTACGTACACGTCTACCTCCATCATGTAATTATTACTGGAGAAGAGGGCTCCTTCCCTTGTCTTTGGGGACAACAGGGCTCTTTCCTTCCCTGGAGCCTTCCCACTTCTGTTGTCCAGCCACAAGTAGCACAGTTGAACAGCAAGTCCTCTTCAGCAGGTGAAGAGTCCTTAAACCAGGACAGTTTGGCATTTCCTACTGCCAGTTTCATCCTCTCAATCTGTAAATTATCGGCTCTGCTCTGTTCACCCCGAGAGGAATCAACCCACGGGGCACGATTTTACCACGCCTGCATTTCGGGTGCTGGTTTGGGTAGGGCTCGGGAAACAGGAGGCTTTTGTCTGAGGAAAACTGTGGGAATCCAGAGTGCAGGGAATATTCCTCTGCCTGTTTTGAAGAATCTAATCCACCCTGAACAATGTGGTTTTCGACCTTCATCCATGGAGAAAACTGCCTACTCTCTGGGAGGAATTAAAATTTACACAGATGTGAACTAGGTGATAGAATATGATGTAAGGATGTCACAGGGTGAAGAATTTAGAAAAAAACTGCTCGGAAAGTTTCCTCGAGCAAAGCTGCGAGATGAGGCCCTCATTCCCCAAGCCCTCACGGCGCAGCACTGCTGGGCGAGCCGAGACTCCCCTGCCCTGCGGCCACGGCGGCAGAGCCACAGGCTGCCCACCCGAGCCCTCACGAGTCATGGGGTGGGTCAGGCTGGAAGGGCCCACAGTGGGTCCTCCGGTGCCTCCTCCGTGCTCCAGCAGGCACAGGAACGCATCCACACGGTTCCAGAACGTCTGTGCTGAGGGAGGCCCCGCAGCCTCTCACGGCGCCCGGACGGGGCCAGGGCGCGGCTCCCCCCCAGCTGCCCTCAGAGCCCCGGGCAGGGGCCGAACAAGTGACATAAAACAAAGCCAGGCAACGTATCCCGATCGGTCCGGGCGAGTTCAAACCAATTCAGTGAATTTTACCCCCGTAAAAGCGAGAAGTGCTGTTCGGCTGGTACTTGTCTCGAATATCCTCACAGAGCCGGCCCCGGGGCGGCTGTGCCCTTGGAGAGCTGTGTGGGGCTGACAACAATACAGATCCCACTGCAGCCTTCAAGAACGAAACTCAGTTCGTGACCTTGTACTTCCCTGTGCCTGGTTAATTACTGCATTACCCTGGAGATTTTTAAACCATTTCAGATTCTCCCAGAATCACCAGATCCAGGCGTTAATGCATTCCCTGCTACACCGCTGCAGCAATTATAAGGATCCAGCTATCAGATTCAAACCCCGCGTTTTTCCATTGTCTCTAACAGCACAGTAAAGCCAAGTTCATTAATGCCTTCAATCTTTATTACAGCTGATTACAAAGATGCCACCATTCTGCAGAAACAAAGTTATCAAAGAAAAAATCTGAAAAATTATTATCCTTCTAGTCTTTGAGAACTTCACTTGATATTGAAACAGGTAAAGCAACATAATTCAGTCTCAAGCAGGCTCTCTATTCCATTAAACTTTCATTGATTTGCTGCTGATAGAAAATGAACCACAAAAGACATTGATGAAAAAGCTTTATAAAGGGATATGGCAAGTGATCATCAATTACTGAAGTGTAACTTGAATTGAACTTTAGCACTATGGGCAGGTGCAGACCCAGGATTACAAACACAGTATTAGCCAGCAGGCAGCTTTTTCCTTCATTGTTTTGAATTTGCTTCATTATTAATAGGTCTGGGGGAGGAAGAGAGAGAAAAAAAAAGAGCCCTCATGCCTCTTAATTTATCGCCTTTATCTGTGGCCCAAAGTAAAAGCATCCCAGCCTTTTCAAAGCACCTTGACTGTCTCCTTGGCAGACAGAGTATTTTTAGCCCACTGGATCTGAGCTGCTGCTGAGAACAGATGGGTTAGCACTCCAAGCACTTCACGACTGTATGTGCACTGCTGTAGAACAGAGTGAATAAAAAATGACCCGGCTGTGAAATCTTTATTCCCCACTTCCATCTCATTGACTTCAACAAATTGTGTACATGTCACCTCACCAACAGGAAAACAATGTCTGCCAGTTTCACAATGCCTCCTTTTTCCCCCATTACAAACTGATTCTTATCTAGGGTGGGGAAGGGGAAATGGTTTTTGTTTTTCCTTTCATAGCAATATTTCAAGGTTCCCACTCTCTCCTGATCCTGTCTCCTCAAATAATCAGTGGTCTTTGGCAGAGGAGTTGATAAAACACTGACCTGGAATGCTGGTTGAAGTGCCTGTTTCTAGTCCAGCCTGAGGAGAACAGGAGTTCAAGCAACTCATTTTTGCCACACCACAATGGCTGTTCTGTGGGATGTTGCACCTTTGCAAGGAGCTGGATCATTGCAAATGTTCCCATTTGGTATTTGCATGCATAGTCTGAACTTTGTATTTGTTAATCACAAACCTTCATCCAGGAGGAGATTTCTATTGTGATTGATCACAATGACAACTTGGAAAATGAGATCCTTTTTCCTCTACAACAGTTCATGAATAGGCTTGGTCTTTTACATAACCATTGATAGAATTAGCCTTTTTCAGAGAAACTGGAATAGTAGGTCTAATTTCCATTATGTTATTTACTATTCTGTTTAAATTAATTATTTTTTTATGCTCAGACTTTTTAGTAGTGTATAAATGTAAATCATACTCTAAGGATCCAAGCATGTAACACAATATATTCAAAATTGTGGACAAGATGCATCCATTCTTTTTTTCTGAAGTTACTTCCCTAGCTTGATTTTTTTCTGGAGAAAATTATCTGGGGTCTTATTTAAACCTTCACGAATTTATTTCAGTCATCAAATCAGATATTTAATGGGCTTGACATTTTGAATAACTGCTCCCTGGGTATTTTCATTCTCCCTTAAAAGGAAACCAGCATTAAGGGAGAGAATGGATACCTAATGAAATGTCAAAAACATTGAATATCTGCATTGAATTTGGAGCATAATGCAGCACACTTTCTTTTAGAGATTAATAAAAATATAAAATTTTCTGTGTTAGATTTGAGCATATCTTTCATATTTTCTGCAATTAAAAACGCCTTTAGATAAATTTATTCTTTTTTATTTTTTACTCTAAGGAACTGAAACAATTTTATGAAGCTTGGCATTTTGAAAACAGAACATTTCTCCATTAAATAGTGTCAATGGAAGATTTTAGAGTAGCTCTGGGGAAAGTGAAAAGTGATTTTAACAGGCAGCCCTAATAAAAAAAAATTCATATTTATCAGCTAAGGATTGCCGCATGAACTCCAGTGAATTTTGTGGGAGCTCAGCATTGGAATTCAGTGAACATTTTTATCCCATGGAACAGTTTGCTCACATACATCTGTCTCTACTGTTTTCTTATTTAAAAAAAAAAAAATGGAGATAGATTCCAATATAGCATATAGAACACTGAAATTCAAAATTAATGAACTAGCATGATGTGAGTACAGCACAAAATAGGTAACAAAATATCATCTAGAAGTCAGACCAGAATTTATGCACTGCTGTTAGAATTTTATTTTTTTCTGGGATTCCTTGAGAGAAAATGTCAACAGTAAAAATGATAATGAAACATATACCTTAACACTTCTTCATTACATGGGATTTGAATGACTTCCTAAAAACATATTTCACATTAGCATCAGGCTATCACAAGCATAAAGACTTTGAGAATCAAGAACAGACGTAAGTGCAACAGGCTGGCTGACTTACTAATTGCAGTGCAGTGATCACTGTACAGCTCTCAGAAGTGACTTAATTACTAAGATTAAATTCCTGGATGAGAAGATATTTCCTTGTTTACAATACTGACATTTCCTACAGGAGAGGAGAATAACCAGGGATACCTTTATTCTTCACTGAGCTTTTAAGTGCTGTAAAAATTACACTGACAAATTTATCATGCCTTATGTGGTATACAGTGCTTAGTTTCCACATTTGCATATCCTGATATGCATTACACATTTTACAATTTTCTGCCCCAAATAACGTACAAGAATACTTAGTAACTTTTGTCTAAGACAACTATGTCTGATTTTCCTTTCAGGCCATCTGTGCTCTATCAGTTTTTGGAATAGAGGGTGCATTACAATTGGCCACATCTTCACATGCATTGACCATTAATGACAACAATCGTTCAGTTAAAAGCATTAACTCCCACCAAACAAGAATTTGCAATCACTCCCAGTCTACACACCCATACACAAAATAGGTCTTTACTGCGTTCTTGATCCACATTACTTCTGTATCATTCCTGTGGCACTGTAATGTTACTTACTGAAAAACTTTTGGGCCTTTTTCTCATCCACTAGGGATTCCTTCCTGTTACTGTTGTGTGAGGGGAAATTACTGACCACAGGTCTCAGCCTACGTCCTTTGAATGCTGGGCAGGAAAACCAGTGCATCTCAGGAAGTACTTAATCCAAGCTTTGCCTGCAGTTATATGGAAATTTATATGGAATAAACCAGCCCTGCCTCTTCTCTTTTCTCTCCATGGCTCATGAGCTTATGACCTTCTCCCACCCATGGTTCTCATTAAAAGAGAGAACGGGAGAAAAATGGCAGCTAAACTTTAAGGAGACATTAACATGCCAAGTGTTCTCTCTGTACATGCATCAGGAGGACCCAAATAGGACCAAACTAAATGTCCAGTCTCTTTCAAAGTTACTCCTCTTCCACAAGAAAAGTCACTTATTGATGTATAATAAAGATACCATAAAATGTTACCTTCATTTAAAACTACTGGAAGAAATTGCAAGAGAGAAGAAACCAAACCCATTGAAGGCTCCAGCCTAGTAGAAAATTTGCATTAGCTACGGGCCATCATGTAACTATACAAGCTACAGGATTAATCATTAGCAGTAAACAAATATTTGAAGAGAAGCTTTCACATAGCACTTGCATGGCAAGAAATTAGCTATAAATATCAATTATGCGTCATTATCGTCTGACAGTATGTATCCAGGAGATTCATCTCAGGAAACACAAACCAAGCATCTGGTCAAGTGCAAACACCTCATTCTGCAGCTGACAGCTTGGCCAGGGACACACTTCACCGAGGTCACTTACCCCATCCTCTTGGGAAGGGAAAAAGGAATCTTAAAGCAAAGCCAAAATAAAACAGAAAAGAAAGCCAGTCCTTGAAAATCATTGAAAAATAAGCTGTGACCTGTAAATTATGAAAACAATTTTAGATATAGAAAGAGAAAAGCTTCTCCCACTGTGAACTACCACAATTTACCTGAGACCAGGTTTGTGTTGTGGCTTTATGTAAATGGAAGAATTTAGACTGTAGTGAAATGTGGTGTAACTCCATTAATGCTTTATATTCAGGTTTGTGGTGACTCAAGGAAGACCAAGCAGAAGTGGATTCCTAGTTCATACAAAACTAAAGTCTTTTACTGTAGTCAGTGTATTAATACTGCCTCAGCTCAGCCAAGAAATAGATTTGTTTAATTTGATTCAAGGTAACTGAAATCTAGCGGAAATTCTCACTCTGAATCTGGTTTTTGGAGAGTTTCTACACAGTAAGCCTGAAAATAAATCTGTGTTATAAAAACAATTTTTATGTATCACTTTCTTGAGGCAGTTGTTTAGCTTAGCATTCGTTCAGAACAATAGGGATTTAGTTCTTAATAAAGTAACCCAGGACATCTATTATAAAACTAATACGCAAATACTCATACTACATCATTATTCTATTAACTACAAAAGTTAATAGACTGTCATCTACGTTCTTTGAGTACCTTGGAAATCTCATCCATGATTGCTGTCAATTTCTTTGCTTGTTTTTTGTTTTTTCTAGAGAAGAGAGCAGTATTAAATTGGAGATGTTTGTGTACAATAACAGATTAAAACAAAATTCAAAAGAACAGATGGATCTGTGGATCCAGGAAGAAGAATAAATCCTCAAGAGATGCTTTTTTCAAAGATACCTGCAAACAAGCTTGGGACCTTGTGTGCCGTGTTTTATTGCTGTGAAACAAATAGGAGAAAAGTTCAATGCATTTTAAAATTTAGAAGTTTACCTAAGTGCTGTGGCATTTTTCCTTATGGAACACAATTACCATGGTAGGTCTGTCAGTGAATTCCTGGTGGTCTCATCAACAAGAAATATTGACAGGGAATCTTATAAGGAAATTCCATAACATGCCCCTCTTATGACTCACCCATACCTACCACTAGAAAAACAGGGCAGGAAGCAAGGCTGGAAGGTCCCAAGGGGATGAGCTAAAGCTACCCCTGGCTGCCAAGGAAATGGCAGCACCACGACCATTTTTTCACTCAGTAATGAACAGCTGCAGGCAGCACTGCGAGGAGAGGCAGACAGAAGGAAGCAGATGGAGCATTCGAGGCTCCAGCACAGACCAGCCCAGCTCCTAGAGATTCAAGAGTGTCAAATCTACCTCCGAGGTAGATTTAGCTCAAAGCTGAAATCTTGCAGACTGTCAGAGAGAAAAGGAGGTAGCAGTGCCCAGTCTTCCTCCCAGAGCAGTAAAAATACAAAATGCTTGCAAAACAACAGGATAAACACATTTTCCCCCTTTCTTAGTTTCTTCATTTTCCAAACTTACTCCTTCACTGCTTTACCTTCTATTCTTCCTACTAACTGGGCTACCTTTCCATAGTCCCTTTATTGTCTTGTTGCCCACTTAGGCAACAAGAAGCACCTGTTCACTTAGAAAACATCTCCATGCTTGTACTTCACTCAAGTATATTGGCAACAGCTGCACATCTTCTGTTCTTAGTTTCTGCTAGCTGTGATCTCCTTTTGTTTCCCTCAAAACTTATCTTCAGTTAAGTGGACCGTATTTCATTGCTGCTGCTTCTGGTTATTTATTGTTTGGATTTCTTTCTTGGTAACTCTATGAGTTGGCTGGCCATTTTTCATTATTTCTGTGGGGCTATGAGGGAAAAAAACAAAACAATTTCTTTACTTTAGAATTCTGCCATTTATTCAGAGAGTAAAACTCTCAGCAGAAATTGCAGTTTTCCAAGTAATATAATTTGCAGGGGAACTTGCAAGGGCTTTATTTGAAAGCTAGGTAAACCTTAGAATGAAAAATGGGTTGACAAAATGACAAAAAAGTTTAAAAAATTAGAATCAGGGAATGTGCTCTGAAATGACAATAATGTTAATTACATCACAAGAGGCCACATAAGCTAAAGAGCTAGCATTTCCAAGCCTTCTTAATGGCTAAACAAAACACAAGCAGTTGCTGGAAAATGTGTCACTAGCTGTATTATTATCAGCTTCTGAATGTGAATTCCATGTGCAGCAAGTTCTTCAATATTCTGTCTATAAACATTCACAGAATTGTGTGCCATGGGTTGAGTAATCTTCCAAAAACTTTGGAATTTGCATGTCTTCTAGCATGCCTAGCACCTTTTCCAAAGAAAAGGTAGCATTTAATGGGGTTTTTTGTTGTTGTTGTTCTTGGTTTATTTGGGGTTTTTTTTCAGTGCATAAAGACAAAAAACTTGTCTGTAAAATGCCTAGGTGTCTAATCCTATAGAGTCAGTTACTGCTTTCTGACCTCAGAGATAAGCCTATGGATACTTACATTTTTTTTAATTTTAAAGGTCCCTTTCCATTCTCCTTTAAGTAGAGGTCCAGTTGTTCCATGACAAAACTGTGCAGCCACGAATATCTTGAGGCTGAGGTGGTTCTTGAGATGCCTCTGACGGAGGGAGCAAGCACAGAGCTGGTTTCTCAGAGAAGGCAGATCTTTCTTGCTCTTTGCTTATTTGCTGTGTCCTGACTTGCTTTGTTCTGAGGTGCTAACAGTAACTATTTAAAACTTCCTGAGCCAGTGTGCCAAGTGATCAGTACAGAAACTGCCCGGCCGTCTCTGTGGGAAGTTCAATAGAATTTTTTTTTCATGGGTCACAAACATTGATGGATTATCTCACACAAAACCCAATGTTAACAAAAGAAAAGGTTCCTGACCAAGAATGAAGCTTGTGTGCAAAAATGTGTAATTTAATAAGAGCTACACATAGAATTAATTATAAAAAAAATATTGCTATTACTACCACAAGTATTTATCTTTGTAGCACCTTAAATGTTTAGTGTGCTTTATTGGCTTGGAAATGACAAGTTTCTTTTCCTGGATGATTTTACCATCTAGATCAGTCACAGTACAGAAGGTAACAGTGAATCAAGAGTCAAATAACTGAGGAGAAAAGGGATTTACAGGGTTTCAGGAGGGCTCTACACCAGAATTTTGAAGAGAACCCCATAGGGTTCAGAGACTGTCCAAAGCAGTAGCTTACAGAAATATGCTCAGTGTGCCTTTCCTATGCGTACTGTGATGAGATTTTACTATTTTTCTAGTCCAAACACTAAGCAACTGCTCCACAGATCTAGGCTTCTGGTCTGCTTTCATGGGGTTAATATTTATAGCAAATGGATCAGGAACACATTGTGAGCACCTTGTTTTTAAACATAAAATAGCATGATGATAACAATTAGCTGTACCTTTTCTACATATAAATATACCAGCCCCACCTTCTCTCATAACTCAGATAAGGAAAATACCCAGTCCTACAGCAAAGTAAAGCTAGCAACACCCGCTGTGTCTCTTGCACACCTAAAAGTGGGAAACATGACAAAGCCAGTGAGAGAATTGCAGCAAAGCAAGCTCTTTTCTTTAGAATAAACTGACCACTTACTGTACCGGAGTGAAGTTCCTCCCAAGGCTGTTGGGCTGCATGAAAATGTAAATAAGATGTGTATGACCTTATTCTGTCTCTGCTGTGGGGAACTTTGTAGGCCTGAATTCAAAAGCATAATGGCAAGTTTCAAGCTACACCTAATTAAGTAACCCAATCAGAAACTTCACAGGGATGTTTTAAGACTGCTTCTCTTGTTATCAAAAGTGCACCACTGAGTAATGAAATTGTCAACAGAAACTGTCAGACCTTGCTTTGGAACACAGAATCTGTTCACCAACACTGATACTTCATACAGTACTCTATGAATAGTTCCTGCCCATGCCTCTTGCTGTATAAAACATGAGACAATTAAGACAGGAACTTAACATTCAGTGCAATTGGCCACAACCCCTTGAAAATTTTTTGGAAGTAGTCCTCTTCTGCAATTTGCTGGTAATTTCTCACCTTTCAAGTGCTAACAATATGAATAATGATGATAATTCAGATGCAAACCAGAAATATTTTAGGCCTCCTAATGAGGATACTTTTTGGCCACAAGACCAGTGGCTTTGAAAGTTGGTTAACTATTTTCATTGTTTACTTTTGTAACTATCTATTACTATAGCTATCCAGAATGCATTCCTATTAGTCCTGGATCAGTTATTCAAATAAAGGGCTGTAGTCTGGTGGATTTTTCTGCTGTCCACACGGCTCCAGGAGTAGCTCCCCACCTGAGGATGTGATGATTTCTTCCTGGAAAGATAAAACCAATTAAAATATCAAAGATCTAAGCCACACTTATCTTCTAAGAATAGCAATGAAGGCCTTCGCTCCACAGTAAGTGGCAAGCAATTATGAATAAATATATGAAAAAAATAATTATGGACCAGCAAAAGGATCTCATCGATTAATCATTTTCTTCATGCTTTGTTTATCTCATACTTATGCTGGTAGTAGCTTGTGCTACTATCAAACAGTGAAGTCAGTGCACACAAGAGGCTCTGATCTGCACTACTTGTAAGCTGCTGCACTACTTAGGAAACCAGCTACAGGTGCCTACAAAGGGCATTCTCATGGGTTAATTTAACAGACAGATGCCAGTCTTACCATGCTACTTCCCCAGGCAGGCTGAGCAAGAGCTCAATGTTGAGTGCTCACACAGAACAGTATCAGCTTTCTGACTGATGACAGCAAGGTGAAAGACATTACCCTTGCTAAGGTAAAGGCAGTCTGTACTCATAGCACTTATTCTCATTAATTAAATATTTGCATGCCAAGTGCATCATTCCAGTGACTGATTACCAAGGCACTTACTGGAAAAGTGGAGAACTTGGTCTTTGCATTTATTCCTACAGTAGTGATAGTTCATTTTTGTTTTTGTACAAGTTTAAGATTGATAGATGCACCAAAGTGAGCTGGAATCCAGAATTACATTGACTAAAATAGCAATCCTTCATCTGAAAGTTTAGATCCAAGTTATGGATCTATATATGGACCCAACATTTTCAAAACCTATCTAGTTTCTATTGAAATTCAATGCAAATTTGGTGCTTGATTTCCTCAGAACACATGTAGGCTCCCAGCTGTTGCTCCCTCTCAATCACTACACCAGACTGAGAATCTGTTCAGAAAGTTCCTACCCAAATTAAATGATTTTCAGAATCAAAGAATCACAGAATCATTTAGGTTGGAAGAGACCTCTAAGATCATTGAGTTCAACCTTTGGCCAATCACCACCTTGTCAACTAGACAAGAAGGTTGTGAGGAAGTAAATACAAATATTTCGCAATCGTCCACTTTTCACACAGTATTTAAATGCAAATAATGAAAAAAGGAGATGCACATTTACACCATATTCTGTAAGGTTTGTTCTTCCAGCTAATGGTTACCACCCCCTTGTGTCTTTCAGCTCAGCTGCTTGAGTGACCTCTTAGTTTTTTAATCAAAATGAAACAAAATGAAGACAATAGGTATAAGCAAGTAAAAAGTTAGTTATGCCAGCCCTGATAATTTTGATTGAAAATGAAAAGGCACTCAGAGAAAAATCCATGCAACCTTTGGGGTAGGGAAATATACTTTTGTCAAAAATAGTCCTGAGGAAAGCAGCACCTTGTCCAACAAATATAGCAATATCTGCAAGGGAAAGTGTGCCCACAGCCCAGGCAGTCACCTACAGACTGCTGGGTTTACCAGGAGGCTTGGGGACACCTGATAATGTACTTCTTCAGCGAGGGCAGGCAGAAAAGCCTCTAAGAAAACCATGTGACAGGATAAAATGCCTCCTGAAGTGATTGCCAAAGAGACCAGTTTTGATACAGGTATTAGCTAAACAGGGAAAAGAGAACTGTGTGTTGGCATTAAAAGGTGAGCCAGTTTCCCTGATAGGCTTACTACAGGGGCAGCTATTAACTCTTATCATGGGACACCTGAGCAAGCTATTTTCTTTTTTAAAATGGCAGGAACTAAAAGCCATTCTGCTTCTGACAAGTGCTCTACTGCTGCCTGTAAATAGATGTGTTTCCAATACAGTGATTGCCTGACATGAGCTGTGAGGAAAATAAAGGAACATAGCTGAAGCAGGGAGGGCTGGAAT
This sequence comes from Monarcha castaneiventris obscurior, assembly GCA_026261815.1. Lineage (NCBI taxonomy): Eukaryota > Metazoa > Chordata > Aves > Passeriformes > Monarchidae > Monarcha > Monarcha castaneiventris. The sequence goes on along the minus strand of JAMPIT010000886.1, from coordinate 25,458,938 downwards.
TGGTTGTCACCATCCCCAGGAGCAGAGAGGATACTACATTAGCCAGAGGTACATCCTACATACAACACCTAGGAATCTGCATGTCTGCTTTTCTATCCCTGACAAGGCCCTGGTTAGACACTCTCCAGGTGCTCTGGGGCTGCCTGGGATGGAGCTAACTTCACAGCTGCCTGTGCTCCATTGTGACCTTGTGGTTTGGCTAAAACAGTGTTGGTCACACACTACAGCTTTGGCTGTTCCTGACCAGTGCTTGCACAGCACAAAGGCTTTCTCTTTTTGCCACTCAGGACCTGCTGGCAGAGTAGGCGGGGAATAAGGGAGAACTAGGAGGGGACACAGCCCAGTTGTTTAACCCAAACTGGCCAAGAGGATATTCTGTACAAGAAGAGTGTCAGGGATTTTGGCTTCCAAGGTGGCCCAAATTTAATTTAATTTAATTAGGGGAGGAAATATATTTTAGTCAAATGTGACACCTCCCATCCCCCCATGTGGAAATACAATTTGTGGACATTTAATGTCATAGTCATCTCTGGGGGGACACTAAGACAACACCAAAAAGATGTTGTGAAACAGGTGAAATAAAAGCAAGTTTTAAAAGACAGGCAATTCAGAAGAAAAATAAGCTGAGACTGAATACTTAAAATATGAAGAGCTGTGAAGAAAAAGAGGAGCAAAAAATTTATAGAGTTACTCGGAGACAAGAGTAAGAAAAGGATAAAATAGGAAGGGGAACTAGGAAAGAGAGGACAGAGAAATTATAAGGGTGGCTAAGAAAAAAGCAGAATTAACACTGATGAAGATAGGGAGAGATGCAAGATGATGAAAAAAACTTATGCTTTCAGAAACAGTGCTACTATTTAGTTACAGTCTCACAACAAGAAAAAGAAGTCAGAGGTAAAGTAATTCAAACTCATCTGAAGGCGAATAGTAAATTACTCTTGTAAGATTGTTTTGGGTAATAAGGAGTGACCTTTAATACATCCCTAAAAGAGAACCCCTCCATGTTCCCTTCTTTACTACAGGGTCACACTCTTGATTTTGCACATTACAGCCCTCACATCAAAGGTAGAAAAATGCTGAAATTTCATTGAAAGACCTTTCTGTGGTATTTCCAATCCAATTTTCCACAGCAAAAAGGCTCAGAAAGTGTTACATCTATCAGCCCTTATTAGTCCATTTGTAGCCAAGGAGGGCACACACTGTATAAGGGGACACAAGTACACACTGGATCATTTGAAAGAAGGGGAAAAGCCTTCTGATTCACTGCAACAGAAGTATGAATGTTACACCTAGGCTTAGTGTGCAGTATTCTTTCCCCCACTATGGGCATTACTATTTTCCAGTGTGGTTTCAAATGACATGGCTCCTCATTAAATTATTAATCCATTCCACTCAGCTATTGATCTCCACCTAGCAAGTGTTACCTTGTGAAAATCAATCAGATCTGTGAGCGTTGGGTGTCGGTTTGGATCGACCCCCAGGAAGCTGTAGAAATCCCCCGAAGCATCGACCAGGAAGTGCTTGAACCCGTTTTGCTGGCGGTAGGACAATGCATAGCCCCAGATTTTCTCACTGACTCGCACCAGGAATGCGCCTTCAGATTTATTCATCAACAACTCCTCTGCCTCCTGACGGCTGATAATCCCTGGCAAGAAAAAACCCCATGGTTATGGAGGTAACAGGTCTGTCAGAGGCAATCAAATGCTGCAAATACAGAACAGAAATGAAATCATAATGGTGAAACTTCTGAAGACTGGAATGTTCCTAGGAGTTGGAGCAATGGAGACAATGTTTGTGCTGTTTGCTTCCGAGCAATAGCTGTAAGAGTTTTGATGGGCCTGCTGGGATACGCTTTTTAATTTGATGATTAAGACTTGCTTTTTCCCATCCTTACTGCTTTTTCAAAGGAAGTGCCTAAATGCAACTGGCCTATCAAACCAATGAATTCTGGACAAGTGATCATTTAAGCAGACTAGCATGGCTTGGCATCGCAGTTTGAATTTGCAGTACATTTCTGATATTTGCAATTGTATTGCAGTTCTGTACAGCTGTTTTATAGGTCCTAAAGAAGGAATGTAAAGCAAGTGCCAGGAGAAAAAGTATTTCTCTGCTTTTGCGCATCCACACACATACATATCCATAGATGCCTATAGGTAAACTGGAGGAAAAGGTTTAACAGGAGCAGAGTTTCAAGAACTTTCCCATTTTATTCTTTTGTGTTGGAAAAAACTTCATCTCTCTTTTTCTTCCTCATTCTGGGGCACGACACTGAAGTCGCTGGTGCTTCTGCTTGCATAGAGGTTTTAACAGATAAACCCTGTTTGGAGCCCAGTCCACAAGAAAGGTGTGATCAGAATTGCACCTGGCACTGAACCAGGTCTTACCATCCACCCAGAGAACCTGGTTCCAGTCTGTGTGCTCGGCCTAGAGGACAATCAGCTCATGTCTCAATTATCTGTGAAACACCAGATGCTCACTCTCATCAGGAGCAGATGTTGAATTAGGCCATTCGGAACGTGAACATGGCACATACGTCAGTAAATAATGTATGCGAATGTTCCAAAGTTACTCTCTGTGGGGATAACTTTCTCCAAACAATACATGTAATATTTAATGGAACTGCTTGTCATCATAGAATCCTACACATGTCCTAGTGAGAGTTCCATGGAGTCCAAGTACTGAAAAGCCACACTGTTATAGTGCAATAACAGAGTTCAGGGATTATCAGTTTGTACAAAGAAGGGCTTACCTGAAAGTTTGGAATGCTCTAATTAAGTCCTTAAGGAAAATGATGCCTCTGGGAGACATAGGAAGGGACTGAGGAGATCTGGGTACAAAAGCAAGCACTTAAGAAAGGTAGAAAACCATCTCCTTCTTTCTTTTTTTTTTTTTTGGTCTACTTTGAGAGTATGAATATCTTTTACAGATTTACTTGGTGTAGTGATGAAGGGCTAAATCTCTATGGGGCTCAGAGGTCCCTACAGGAATACCCTCAGTACTAAGAAACACACAGATATATAGACTGCTGAATGACATACATTTCTCTTTTACAAAGGACATTGCATCATCTTTGCACCAGACATGAAAAACAGGCAGTAAACATGCAAACATAAGCATTTGTTTAAAAACAGTAAGTAACTGCTCAGCAACAGTGTCAATTGATGCACTTCTCAAAACTAGAAATAGTTTTATTGGAGGTATTCCAAGATGAATTATTAAAAATTTTTGAACTCTGTTCAAATAAAAAGATAGCACCAATATGAATCCATATGATACAGCGTATTATGGGAAGCTGTACCACCACATCCCAATACCAGATACCCAAGAATTACACAAAAACTGATTCTGAAATCACATCATCTGTTAACCCAGTCTTCCCTCAAGCTGCCCTAATTTAAATATACATGAAAAGTTTTATTAGTTATTATGATGGCTACTTCCTTGACAAATCTCTGCTGGAAATAAATGCAGATGAGCCACACTACCAAGCTCAGGGTGTTTAATGACAGGAAAGGATAAACAGTGCCATAACCAGCAAATGCTACATTAATTACAATAAATAAGTATTTATACTGTAATTCTAGATTGAAGGCATGCTGATAACTTTTGAGATAGGAACTGAGTGCTGTCACAACTACTTCTTCTCCAAACAGTGCCAGAACTGTTATGCAGCCCTGACAGGGAATGAGGTGGCCTAGACAATTGATGAATATAGAGGATTTGTAAAACAAAGAGTTGTAAAAAAAGAGGGGTTGTGTTATACAGTGAACACTACTAGGATATTTCTGGGTTTGAATCACTATCAGGCATATAACATGAAATTCATTTAGCATTGATTAGTTTAATGGCAATCTGTTCACCTGCTCCGTGGAGCTAAAACACTGGAGGCTTCTGCAGGATGCCATCTTCTTTGCCAGACCTTATTGTTGTTCTGGGCACTTTATATCATTGAGTAGGTGAGAAATGCTACATCGCTCACAGCCAAGTTCCTTTTTTGTTTTAATTCTCTCTTCTGCTGAAGATGGTGTTATAAATTATCAGCCAGCCACTTTCTTCCCTTTCACTCTCCTGATTCTGTTAACAGCTCATGAGAAACCATCTCTCCCCACCAGCTCCTCCCTCTCCTTGCCTCCCAGTTATTTTATTTTTCTCCGGTTCAGTTCTTCAGAGGGTGGTTGTAACAGCAATGAGTCTCCCTCTACCCTTTGAAAACATTATCCTGTTCTCAAGACAACTGGAAAAACAGTGGCACTGCTCTCTCCTGAGATGGCTGTAGAGAGATAGTCAACATCTGTGAAACTCCTACATTTAAAATTGTTTTAACTAAAGTCAAGAAACTTTGGTTTCCCAAGGCTCCAGTAAGAGGTATAGAATCACAAACGCTCTTATTTGTGCTAGTTAGGATATTCATTTTAAATATTATCTTGAATAGAAACCAATGATGCTTTGAAAACTAATTTTCCCCTCACTCTCACTCTTGCTAATCTCTTACAAAGATTTTTAAAATAAAAAAAACCAGTCCAGTTTTGCAATGCTTATAGATATTAACATCTTGGATTCTTAGCAAGAGAATAACATTTTCTAAGACAGTTATTTCAAATCATAGAACATTCATCATCAACTGACATGTTCCTAACTAACAGCTTCATTTTTAAAATACAGGGCCTGTAGTGACAATTTGTAGATGATAGGCAAGTCTTAACATTTTTGTTGTTATTATGTTCTTTTCACAGTCACCAATCTTTCAAAAACGAAAAAGAATATCCTAACATTTAGGATATATTAAGCTCATGTGAGAAATGATAAGTTCATTATTAATTTAGTGAGCCCAGCTAAGAAATCCTAATGCTGCCTTCCAAATTTACAGGAGCCTCAACACCAGAAAGTGCTATACTGCAATATTCTGCAATGACCCCTCAGCTTCCCACTCTGCTTTTAGGATTATCCTACATCCTTGAGTGAAACATGGATATACACAAATATACATTTGTATATTTGTAACAAATATACATGAAATACATGTCTATTTGTTACAAGAATTCCATACCAAGCATGAATCCAAGCTAGAAAGGCTGATAGACTTTGCCAACAAGGCACACTATGTACTAGAAGTCTAGAATTATTTTTTCATTATTCTACAGATAAAGTTACATCATATCCTTTCTTGTAATCTACCAAGGGTCTAAAGTACCACATGTAATGGTCATGTCTATATAAAAAGATAATTCAGCCTTTAATGGTAAATATATTTTAATATATAAAGATATATATTATATAAATATTATATAACTTTTATAATAGATACATATTACAATATATTTTTATATGCCAAGAGGCCAGCTAAGATGAGAGGGACAGCAGGTACAAACACAGCCCAGAAGCTTTCATTTACCCTTCTGCAACAGAAGCTATTTGCTCAGCCAATGCTTTCTCTTTTCATATTTTTCCATTATCTTGATCTCAAACGCTCCAGTGCATGAGGTCTTACTCAGAAAAAGTGTTACAAACACTGTCATGAATAAATGAGAACAATGTAATGAAAGCATTCATGCCAAAGTGCTTTCACAACCATTATGAAAAGCTTTCTATTTCGTGCAAAATTGATTTGATGAACAATTATGAATATTCACACGTAATCAATGCAGAGGAAAGAGATTCATCCTGTTTATACAACTTGAGACAACTAACCAGGGTGATGTAGGTCACTAATCAGGATCCAAAACAGAGAGAAGCCAATACCAGTATCTCCTTTGTTTTCAATAGGATTAGATCAAAGCCCAAATGAATACAAATATGCCTGGCAATCACTACATGAATGATTAACACGCTAAAGGTCATAAAAACACATTACACTGAGAGCCAGTGTAAACAATAAATAAATGAGTAAACACAAGGAATTATGAAGAATTAGCAGATAACTCCTGAATAATGTAAAGGGCTATATTTGTTCAATCATACAGGCAGATCTAATCAGTACTTTGAAATATAGTGATAAAATGGCCATAAGAGGGAAGGATTTGGTTTCCTAAGCATCAGCAAAGAAATTTTTTTGAACAGAAAAACTGAGCTAGGCAGACATACTGCTCTAAATATAGCATTTACAGTAAGAAATTCCCCAATGGCAGAAGAGAAAATTTACCAAAAATTTCCAAATCAACTTTTCTCTTCAAGACTTAATTTGAAAGTCAAAAGTTGGATTATACCTCACAATGAAACAAACCAAACCAAACAAAAAAAAAAAAAAAAAAAGTGAAATAAATTTCAGGTTAAAAAAACCACTATAGAAGCTTGAAAATAACTTGGTATAAAACAGATTTTAGGGTTTTGGGCATTTTGAATCAAAACAGAAAAGTTCTGGTTTGATGAGAGGAAAATACATTATAGGTTTTTTTTTCCCCACTTCATTTTAATTTAAAAAATCATGCAGTTGGAAGTAAAGATCAAACCTGCTTGGGGCCAAAATCTGAATAAAGGCAATCAGTTTTGAAAGAAATAATCAGGAAAGTAAACAGAAGTTCAGAAGGGATTGATCCAAGTGCAGCCAGTCTGGTTTCAGAGGAGCTGAGAGGGTGTCACAGGGCAGCATTAACATAAGCCACTGCCAGGAGAAGCAGGAACAGCTTCTGAGAGCATTCTATGAACCTCCTGGAGGGGGGCAGAGCTTCCAGAGCCCACAGAAGATGAAGATGCACAAGAGGAGCCAGCACAAGCTAAGATAAAAACTGAAGCTGGGGAACTAAAGTTTAGAATAGACCTGACTTTTTGAGATCCCATAATAAAGTGGGATAGTAAAGGCTTGAAACAAACACTCAAATGTATGACACCAGCAACCCTCTCTGGTCTGGGAGAAGGTGAAAAACCCAGCTCCTTCAACCACCCAGAAAGATCAAAAGCATAAAAGCAGGGAAGATGATGTAATGGCTTCCCTGCAGTGCAAGAACTAGAGCAGCTATGGTTTATACTCTCAAGGAAAAGCATCACTCAAAGCAAGTCTCCTCAGGATGACTTTTCCAATTCTCTCCCACAGGTGCAAGTCTATATGTGGACTCTTAAACTGACTGAACATAGTTCTGGTTGTTCATTGGGAAAGACACAATTAATCTACAACAGGGTGATGTCTAGACTGAATACTTTACATCATCCTTGAGACTGCCAATGTCACACAGAATTTAAGAATTCTGTTATCAGAATGGTGGTTTATGGACTGTGCTGTGACTGAAATAGTCAAAAAATAACAAACATATTTAAGCCAAACCTTGTCATTTCTCTGGTGCTTCCAGCAGGAGTGGCATGCACAGTTAAATACATGCACAAATATTTGCAGCAATCAGATCTTACAGTGTGCTACCATAAAAGAGGTTTCACCCTCTCCTTCCTTTTAGTCACAGTACTTTTTTGAATAATGCCACAAAACAAATAGTGAAAGAAGAGATCAATAGTATTGTGAGAGAAAAGCTGTAGCTGGGACATAACAATAGCTCTGCCTCTACTATTTCAGAATAGAAGCAATAAAGGCTAAAAAGCAAAGCAAGGGAGTAAATCAAAGACATCTGGTAATGGAAACAAAGCTGTTGAAGGTATTCACCATCTGCTGTTAAGGCAGAACAAACTCACATGGGACTAGATCTTCAAAAGGGTTCTGTTCCCATTTAGACATTGAAATAAATGGCCAGGCTTAGAAAAAACACAGCAAACAACAAAAAGCCAAAAATTCAGTAAAAACCCAAACAAAAAACCAGCACAATGACAGGTAGGTTTGTTGGGGTTTAGGGGGAATTGTGGTTTTTGTTGTTTTGGGGTTTTGTTTCTTTGTTTTCCAAAATCTGGCCAGAAATGTCATAGCAAGAGCCCAAGAGCCAAGGGGTGCTGAATGCCTATGTAATGTTTTCCTATTTACAGCTGGTAAGAATGCAGATATTTCATGCTGTGCTGCAGGTTGGCAATCTAAGTCCTAGTAACTAGTAATATTTACGGACACTGATAATAGAGAAAATAAGTGCAATAGGTCTCTAAAAGCAAAACCTAAAATATGTGTACATAAAACCTCCCTGCCTCCATAGAACTGCACTGGGAGACAAAACTGGGATGCATCTAGAAATCAACAACTAAAATACACATCTGAAATATACTCACATATGAGCTATGTCAGTACTCAGGGGACAGTGCAGGGCCAGCCTCCTCCGAGCTACAGAAGCAAAGCTAAGTGAGGCTGCTCAGGGAAACTCTGGAGAAAGTTTTCTTTGCTCCACATTCACCACCTCTTCTCCTGCACAATTTCAGGAGTCAAGCATGCAGTAACATACCTCAGATGGAGATAAATCTGTGCTGGGGAAAAGTGAGCAGGAGTCCATTAGCCATTCCTCACCATTCCTCTCCTTTGTAACCATCCTGGCACAGTTAAGGCATAGGCAGGATTGGGAAGCAGCACATCAGTGAGACTCAGCCATCTCCCCAGTGTGCCTTTCTCAGTATAGGAAGCGTGCCCTGGGCTATGCACAGGCATGTATAGGAAACCAAGGCCCAGAGGAATAATGTATTTCTGACAGCAAGAGATCCCTTTAGGCAAGGATGAGGCACACTGATAATCCATCATGCCCTAAACGAGCTCTCCTTGAAGATTACTTGGTGCATAGGACTGTCTTGAGTCTCTATACACAGGAGAAATTCAAGGAAAAGTATCACGGGTAAAGACATATAGGCCTCATTTTGTTTGGGTGGGGTCTCTTTAGTTGGTTGCTTTGGGGTTTTTTTCTAAGGTGGATTCAGCTTTCTGTTTTGTCAGGGTACAACAGTTCTTAGAATAGAGCAAACTCAGTCCTCAGAAGATTTCTTAATTCCCAAAGAATAAGATTCTCTAAAGCAATTAAAAGCCTACAGAAATTCTGAAAGAAATGGGTGCCTTACTCCCCTGGGAATCTTAAAAAATCCTATCTAAATGAATAACGCAGTAATAATGGGTATTTTTCTTCAGGTTTACATAAAATCAGGTGTGTTACATCCCTTGTTGCCAGTGTGGCTCACAGTTAATTCCCTATGCACTTCATGAAAATATAACTCTTAATTGTCTCCTTCAGAGCTCATTCTACATCCAACTATAAAATACTGTAAAAACCCTTTATACGCACTGTCAAAACATTTACACTTTATTCACTAGCAAGCAGTGCAGCACATGAAAGATAGGTGTTGGCATTACTTGTCTGAATATACCACTGTGTAATAGAGCTGTAAATTTTTCTGTTAATATCTCCTCAAAGCCTGTGTGGTTGGTTTCCTTCCTTCTTTTCAGAACAGCCTGTAGAATGCATTAGCTGGCGGGAAAACAATTTAACATCTCTCTTCTCTTTGTACATTATTGCCATGTACCAGAAGAGAAAATATAGCACAAAATACCTTTAGCCTTTTATCTCATATATATATATATATATATTTATTTTTTCTTTAGATAGAGGCTCTTCTCACCTGAAATCCCTGCATTAAATCTCTGCTATTACCCTTTAATTTTGTGAGTTTTCTCTTCTTGTCTAAATAGCTTCTGGAAAGAACCTTATGTTAAAAGATAGAACAGTTAACCATTCAATTTTTAGTAGTTTCTCAAACTAAATTCCTGTGTGTGGTTTACTAGGCATGGTCAGTAAATTGTCAGAAATTATGGGTCAAGAATATTTCATTTTGTACTGTTTTCACTGTTGGAACACAGCTGTGTGTCAAAGTCAGAAGCCTCAATGTTCTAGTGAACTCAGTGGGAGACCAACAACAGGAAGGTTGAGTGTTTGTTTTTGCTTTTGTTTGCTTGGGTTTTTAAATCAGTAAATACTTCCAGGCCTATATAAACGTTCTAGACTCTGTTATAGATACCTGACATTTCCTGCAAGTAGCATGGAAAATAAATATATGCATGAGGATGTCTTCAAACTTGAGAAAATATCAGTGCACTAATCCAAGTAGGGAACTTTGTTACAAACATTATTTCTGTAGGATGCATTTGCCTCCTTACAATACAGATGAGATTGAATTTTTATTTCTGTTATGTACAAAAAAGATAGAAAACTATACAGACCATCAATAAACTGTGATGTGACACATGCAGAGTAGATATTAGGACCTTGCTGTAGCTACTGAAACATGAAAATTTGCTTAATCAGTAAAGCACACAGCAATATCTCACTAAAACCAGACAGGGCTAGAAATTGTACAGTGGTGAAATAAACACAGAGCAAAGAAACTGATTTATGCTCTGATCCTGGCTCAGCAAACTAAACCACATCTGTTCTGGTACAATAGTCACTGATACTGTGTTTTGTGTGTAAATGGAAAAGTGTGAGAGTTTTTTTAGAAGGTTAGTGGGCAGTATTCATCATCCTTTCTCCAGTCAGACAAAATGTTTGCATTCATTCAGTCTTGGTCTTGCAAGCAAGAAATGGGAAATTCTACTTTATGAGTGTCTTTTGCAAAGCACTTCACTTGTTCACATTACTCACCTTGTTACTTTCTCATCTAAATTCACAAATTTTACTGAATTTGAAAATGAGAGAGAAAAACCTTCTTGTATGCAAATTAGATCTAAAGCAAGGAAAAAGAAGAGAAAGTTGCTATGTGAAAGGAGAGGAGGAGAGAGGAAAAGCCCCCCTGGGGTCTATTTATGTTTTCATAACTCCAGCCATCATTAGGCTCTTGTTTCTCCTAAATACTTCTGAGGGAAACAGACATGAACAAACATGGAACACTGAGCTTTTACCAAACCAACTGCACAAAACAAAACAAAAGCCCACCGTGAGATTCTTGTTTACTTTGGATTTCTGCAAAAAGGCAAAGTAGAAGAATTAGTCTCTTAGTAGAACCTTCCTGGCTTTGTTCAACTCATTCCAAGGCAGCACTGCCAGGTGGCACTCCAGGGGGAACACACAGACCAAAGGCAGTGCATGGACAGCACTGCTGCTAAACAGCCCTGGCCGGGATGACCTTCCTGCAGGGATCTCAAAGAGCCCATTACTGGCTGATGGGCAGCTGCTGGAGGGGACGTGGGAGGTGCAGTTCTGAACACACAGAGACTTTCATACAGAAAGTTTGTGAAGCTGGGGCTAATTCTTTCTGGAATCAAAGACTCCTTTAAAAAATAACTTAAAGAAATCTATAAAAGCAGAAATTATTTGCAATTCAAAATCAGCAGTCGCCGAACACTTCGCCCTCTGAAGGCATTGCAATCAGAAATGAGTGCCAGTTCCCTGACTTGCCGTGCAAGCTGCTTTTGGAACTCTACCCACTGCTCACTCAGTGCGTGGAAATGTTACCCTTTCCCACTTCCTGCAAGTGGAAGACAAGGGTGAAAAATTGCAAGTGTTAAAACTACTGTCAGTCTCAGGGATTGTTTTTGAAAAAAACACAGCTCCTCAGATTTTTATTAACTTGCAGCCTCTTCTTTCTCTCAAGCCTATATGCACATTTAACCACCAGGATTTTTTTCAAAAACAGTGTCAGAAGAAATACTTGTACTTGCAAATCTCCAGGTGTTTAATCTTAACAAGAAAGACAAGCCAAGCAAAAAACTTCAACTGCGCAGCCTTTTAAAACAGCTACATGTTTTACTATCTCTGAAATAAGCATTACTGACTGAAGTGTGGAACACTTCACAGGACGTGCACATCCATAATCACTATTTTAAAAATTAAGTGCTAGTATATACATATATTAGCTATATATACATATATTTATTTATTTTAGCACCAGGTTCTGCTTCTGCACCACACATTTTATTACACTGATGTTTCTTAATGAGTGAGATGTTTCTTTTTGTCTTCAAATAATTATGACATAAGAAAAATACTATATACTAAACCCAAATATATGTATTTTCATTCACAGTCTTTCAGTATTGATACACAAATTAGTTTTAAAGCTTCTGAATTGTGAACACTTGGCTGCTTAGGCACACGAACATTTAAGTTTCCGATGCAGACTGGATCCTTTGTGTAACCTGTTCTAAAAATATGGCCATATTTATGGATGTATAGGGGACAGTAAATAAACAACATTCATTAAAAAAGGCTGTTGTGGGCTAAGCAAAAATGAAGTCCTTCCCAGGCAAAAGCAGGGCATTACTCCACCATTTGCATGCTCTATCATGAATATACCACTTGTAGAGGAAAATGGGATTTAATTCAGCGCCCATGAATTCCTTAATATCTACACTGTGGCTGATAATATACTGAATAAATTGTATCATAAATCAGCATAAACTCTGGCAAAACAGTTAGGGCCTGATTAGATTTCGCCTCATATATTGTGCAGCCATTCATTCTGGGGCAGTTTTTGACCCACTATACCAATTTTTCCATCATGTAATTAAGTACAGAAAACACAGAGAAATTAAAAAATCTGGCCCATGTCCACACGGACTGGACTGAGACAATCAGCTGCCAAAAAGTTTTCTAATAATAATAGCAATGAAGTACTTAGAGCTGTAATATGGTCTGGTTTTCTATCAAAATGAATGAATAACACAGCAACATTAAGTCCTAGTGCAGCTCCCTGAGCCACTATTGCCGTAGCTGTAAATGGCTGGGAAACAGGGTAACTGGATTTGCTAAATGCAGAAAAGGAATTAATTGCTTAGGTAATAAGAAGCTACTGGCAAATTTCATCAAGCCAAGTGAAAAGCAGCGAAATGGACAAGAATGTTCTGAAATCATGGCGGCCACATGACACAAACTATAAAAAGGCAAACAAAAGCAAAGCAGATGCATCTATAACACCACACTTTATGGGTATTCCTGCCTTTATCATATCATCTCCATGAACGATAAAAAAACCAACAACAGCAAAACAAACAAAATACAACCACCAAAGAAACCAACCACCAAAAGCTGGAGGGAAAAACAGTGCATTAGTTATGAGCCAAATTATAAAAAGCCTCCAATTCCTAGTGGTTAAAACTCAGAGAAAAACAACAGTGCCACTTTGCCAAGCTCATCTCTAGAAAAATAGGAAAATAATTTTAGAAAGGGGTAATTCCCAGGCATTCTTTCCTTCTTCACATTGTTATAAAGCTTTTCAACACGTCTTGTATAAAAGCAATAGAATGTTTTCATTATAAAAACAAAGTATATTTAAGAATATTTTCAATACATATTTCAGTTTTTCATGATTTTGTGAAAAACTGAAATATTTAAAACTAAAATTAAGATAAATCCCAACACTTCAAATTTGGACTTAGAAACTGAACTCACTGTCTTTATTAGAGGTTTCACATGTTTTACTTGGATGTAACAACACAACTAAATATAGACTATAGCTTCAGGCAAACAGGAAATATATCCTAGTCCTGTTTGGAAAAGATCCTTAAAAAAAAATGGGATGTACTGAATGAAAGAATGTTTTAGAACATCTGAAGAACAATTATCATGTTGGTGTTTATAAAAAGGAAGACAACTGCATTGGCTTTAGACGAGCAGATGGATTCAAATAATTTTCTGTATGATGCATCTCTGAATGAATACTCAAATTACTTTCCATAACGGCAATTAATCTGCAGCTCTACCTAAAACAAACAAGCTTCACAATGACTTCAATGAAAGAGTGAAGTAAAATGTTGACATGAGTGATGACTCTTAGATATTCAAAATCTGCTTGTGTGTAAACTGAAACTCAAATCTCTTCACAGACATCCATGCTTAGTAACGTTTATTCAAATGTTAGAATTCTGTGGACAAATGTCTTGAATTGTGTAACACAGAATACATGGCTGGGTAGGGAAGGTTTTGTTGTTCTACAGGTTACCAACAGAGAGGTGATACCAAGGCTGGTGATGTTTTGGGCATTATGAATGTTCAGAGCCTTCTTTGGGAGCCTTCCTGCTACATTGCTAGTTTAAATGGCTTTATTTATGCTAATATTGATTTGCCATTCAGTACACTGGGAATGCATTATGAATAAAAAGTCATCAATTTAGTGGTCTCACTGTAAAAGCAGTTGCCCAGTGAACAGAGGCTGAAATGTCTAGAAGATAATTGAGCTACATGGTAGTAAACAAAATATTACACTACAGCCTCTGACAAGCTGCTAATTTACTAGAGTTGCTAATGTTTTCCACTGGCCTTTCCATACTGATACTGATTTGTATTGATGCAGCTATGCTTTTTATCTGATCACATGGAAGTTAGGTTTTGATTCTTCATTGCATCCAACAAGACTCTTCAGACCTCTAGTTTGACCTCGTCTTCGGGTGACTCTATGATGCGTATCCTCTATCACGGCTCTATGCCAAAAAATTAATTTTGTGCTTTTTTCTGTGCCTTTAAACTGAGCTTGAGAGGGGGGAGAAAAGAACAAAAAACCAAACAAACTCTTCAAAGCAGTTCCCAAGGACACAGAGATAGACTCCTCTGCCTTCTCCAGCTGCAGGAGCATGGAGGGAGCACCCTTCTTTTTGCTTCTTCAGCCGACTTTTTGGGGTTGTTTTCTCCAGTGTGAGACAGGGAGCTGAATTTTGTTTTCTTGGGACTTTGTTTTTTTCCCTTCTTCTCTTCTGGACTGTTCCAACAACATCAGAACACATCAGGAGAACTCCCCACTGGGAGGGGGCACCCCCAGGCCAGCTCCGAGAAGGAGGGACCACACCTACAGATGGACTCTGAAATCTTCCCAGGTTCCTCTCTACAGGGAGAGATTTTATCATTTAGCATTATTATTCTTCTCCTGTGTGTTGGTTAAATAAATAGTTTTTATCTCTTTCACTTTCCTTCGAGGAAAACTTCTTTTTCCCGAACCTGGTGGGGGGAAGGGTGGTTGCAACCTGTTTTCCTCTCAGAGGATATATTGCTAGATTTTGGCCAAAACGGCACAGACCTCCAGCAGCAGGAGTTGGCTTTTAGATCCTGGGGCCCTTCCTCCATGTGTTATGTTTCTGTGTGCCTTAGGACACAGCTGAGGGTTGCTGCATGCTCCCAGGTGAAACTCTTCCTCTCAGGAAGAACCCTGAGTATGGCTACAGATTTGGCCCACAGTTTACAGCCCCTTTGACATGCCCTGGTGAATACCCTGAGTAGACACCAGCTGATAAAGGCAGGTACATGGTGCAACTGGCTCTGCAATCACCACAGCAATGTGTGAGAACAAGGCAAGGAAGCTTTCCAGGAGGCTTTAATGATAGTGTTCTTGACCATGAATTAGAAAAAAAGCAGTGGAAAGCATTCTCAGTTTGCTTTTAACTAATAAGGAAGCCCTCAGTTTTTTAATAAAAATACAACCCACAATCAAAAATGACTAATGAACCCTTCTCTGTTCTATAATTAAATTAATAGATCCAAAAGGTACAAAAATCTGACATCTATAAACACATACACATGCTCATGATGGTCTTTAAAAGCACATATATCTTACAGCTCACCTAGAACACTATGATCCCTCGGGTGTTGAAGGAGCTGTCAAGATACATTTTCCATAAACATAAATGACAACTGTACTACTGTAAATCACAGCGTCAGCAGAGTTCACTCAAAAGAAGGAGAAAAACAAAAGTCACAGTTGACACACAGCCCCAGAAAATTCAAATTTTACAGCTGAATGTTTCAACAGATAACTAGGCAGAAAATATATTGTGCTCTTTGCTTTTCATGCTTCTCTCTCAGGTGAAGGAAAATGGGTTTTTTTCTTAAATATATTCCCTTTGTGTAAAGTTTAAGAATGCATATATTTTTTAGGTACATTAGCAGTCTGAAATCTGAAATCTATTTTCATCTGTGAGAAGCTTCCAGATGACATTACTGAGCTCATAAGAAATCTTTCTACATGTTTTTTAATCAAGTAATTATTAGAACTTTTATTGCTAAAAGGGATACAAATTTAAATCCCGGTATATCTGGAGTATTTTCCCATATTCAAATTAAAACAGCAGTTCCAGATAGATTTCTACAAAGCATTTTCTGAAACTACTTAAGAAACTGTACTTCTTTATCTAGCTCAAAGAAAAGTAAATCTAGGGACACTATTGATAACTAATTTTTCTTCTCACACACTTGGGTAGATTTGGGAACTCTAGGCTAACTTTGTTAATTACAGTGCTTTCTAGCTGCTTGCAGCATTCTTGCACATTGATTTCGTGTACTGCTCCTCAGGGGAAAAAGTTGCCTTTAATCACTCAATAAAGTGAACCAGACACTGAAGCACTGTTGAAAGTCAAATGAGAACAACATTGGGATAGTAAAAACTTCACACCTAACGAGTGGCAGGGTAATAACCATGTGCAGCTCTGACAGTGATCCAGTTCTGGACGTCCTCTGGGGTCTGACACAGTTCACAGTGAAGCCACTAAAAATCAGGCACTAAATTGCCTCATTTCCTACCAGCAGTCGAACTAAGGTAAGTGAGCTAGCAGCTCACAGCAGGAGAATCTGAAAGAGATGTTTGAAACCACTACTTAGAAACAGAAATTACTTCAATGGAGGAGCCAACTTCATCTCAAGTTCTGAAAAAGTTATAAACAGAAGCAGACACAAATTTTTACTTAATTTTTGAATACAAAGTCTGGAATTAAGAGTCTTAGATTTATGCTAAATTTCATGAATGAAACATGATAAAAGGAACTGAACTTATACAGCAGCTGAGCAGAATAATTTGTTCCTACCACCAACTCAGTTCTCAAAGCTTCTGTCCCCAGCCTGTAAATAGTAGCATGGTTATGAGAGAAAATAGAAGAGGGAGTTCTGTCCCATGACTAATGAACTACTGCTTTCTCATAGTTTGGATGGAATGTCTATAAATGTTTATAGCACACTTCAAGTCAAAAAGATTCCTTTTATCAAGCATATTGGAATGAATTTATAATAGCCACATGCACTCATGAAAGATCCATGCTGTGTTTAATTGTGAGAAGCAGTGGTAACAGCAGTGGCAGAAAGTTCCATGGAATTACATATAATTTAGACCTCAGTCCTCTCCATCATGGCCTAAGAACTCCTGTGTATTTTATTATGGATGTTAATCTTGAATAGAGAGCTAGGGTTTGAAGCAGTCAGAGCCAGTGCCAAGCTGCACAGCCCTTTTGGAGTTTTACCCCTTCAAAAAAGTCATGAATTTGTGATTTGACAGTCCCATTCGCAGAAAGGCCAGAAGAAGAAGGAAGCACTGACCTTTCTGAAATTGAAAAGGGGAGGAAGCTGTCATTCCCTCAATGTTTGCAAGGGAAAGGCAAATTTCTGTTTCCCACACCCCACCCTATTCTGCCTCCATGCCAGCAGCACACAGTGCAGTGACACACATGGGTTAGTTGCCTGCAGTCACAGAAATCTCTTCCCTTTGTTTTCCTACCATCTCCTACTGTTGACCTCCTGTGGGGAAAGCAGTTTAAGTGTCACGAGCTGCTCCTAACTGGGTGAACTGGAATTAAGCTAAACCAGCAACATCATTTCACACAGCCCCATGCTTTCCCCCCTGCATGACTACACACAATACCTGCTGGCACCCTCCTTGAGAGAGTTGTCTTTGCTTAGCAGGAAAATAGTATTACTTCAAAGGAGCTGTCAAACTACTAACTTGTAATCTTTTCCCTTGAGGCTGGATCAATAGGACTGCAGGTTCAGTACTTAGCAGAGCAAGAAGAAAGACCAATAAGGCATCCAGCTGCTGGGAAACCAGGGAAACTTACTGACCTTGGGTCTGCAAGTGCTTGCTGGGCTTTAAATAGATAAAATAATAAACATAATTTAGTCTGTCGCAAGCTGAAGAAAATATATACAGAAGCCTGTGAAACAGAGAGCAAATTCTTGCCAAGTGTGCAGGCAAAGGAACAAGAGCTGGAGGCATGGCTGATAAACACTTAGATGTAGAGTAACAATAAGCAGGATATGAGCAATTCGTCCAGGACTAACAAGGTTCTAGACAGGATGCCTGTGGTATGCTAGAGGGGGTGATCAGGAAACAAACAGATACAGCATTTAAAGTGCACAGCATGAGCTGAATGTCTTGTGCTGGTAGTGACTGACACCTAAGCATGCCTTGTGCATGGATAAACTCCAGCTAACACATACACAATGCCACTGGAAGGAGAAAGCGTGGTCCAGCAGGTAAGGACCAGACTGCAGTGCATGTGAAAGGGCACCACTGCTCAGATTCAGGCTGCTGGACAGATGAACAAGGCTTTCTGCATTTGCTTTGGTCACCATCAGCAGCCATTACAATTTCTTTCAGTCTTACCATAAGCAACCTTTGTAGATGTCTGGGCTTTTTACGTGTATGCAACCCTCCTTATTTTGTGTAAAAGTGTCACTTTTATACCTTTACATATGAGTTCTTCCAAATAGCTCTTGCTCTTCTATCACATGGTTTCTATAAATGATTCTTCATTTCCAAGCAGTAACAGCAGAGCTTTCTGTCCACACACATCTCCTTTTTGTTTGATGTAATGTGATAAAGCCTGAAGGAGCTGCAGTAATATAGAAATGTACTCACACACAGACCAGTTCAAAATGGAGAGAGAACTGTAATGAAAAATTACAGGAAAATACAGTAAGCTACCACAATGGCTTACTAAACAAAATCATAATTGCTCACAATGGCTCCTCTAATAGTAGCAGATGGAGAAGAAAATCTTAAAAGTCTTTCAAATAAAGGGGGCAAAAAATCTTCAGAATGTAAAGCAATTTAATTTTCAATATTTTTTCAGTAAATTCACCTGGGAGTAAACTCTCTGAAAAGGTTGCTTAATATTCTTCACAAATGCAAAGAACCACCTGACACAAACTTGAAAAGACTTTTTAAAAAATCATTATTTTTAACTAGCCCTGCTAATTAAAAATAGCCCTGTATGGGCTCTGTACCTGACCTGTTTGTGTCCATAAAACACCACACCTGTTTCCCCTTTGTGGTCACATGTTCTTGAGTATCTCTCATTTTTAATATCTACCATGCCTGCTAAGAAAAATTGCTGCCTTCTATTCTATCTTCAGAACATGCCAAATCTTTAGAATATAGCTTCCAGTTAAAAAGCAGTCAAGAAGGACAATGTATTGTAAAAGAATAAGAAAGCTCATTTCACATTAGCAATTAGCCTATTCACATTAATTATTCAATTGCCTCATTCTACGATTTCCCTGATGTTCTTTTGTGCTTCCTTTCTCCTTGCAGCATGTTACAGCTCACATTACCTCAGTTTGATACTTTGCTCCCTTCCAAGGGGAGCCATGAGTCTAAAACATTTATTTTGTTTGCTAATAACCTGTCTGCGTAGACACTTTGGAGCTCTAATGGCGTAAGAAAAACAATTCCAAAGCCTTCAAAGGAACTGACAGACTGAAACAATCATTATGACCTAAGCAGAATGAATAAGTGTGTGAAGAATCATTTCTCAGAAAAGAGCAAAACCCCTCTCATTACTTAAAAAAGAAGCTGAGAGCTGAATTGAAACTGAGGAATCATTTGGGTTCTGTTATGTTATGGGTCTAGAGACAACAATAAAGTACCAGAATCCACCACAGAATCTCAACACTTAACTCCAAATACTATGTGATCTTTGAAAATACTATCAGAACATTCAGAGTAAATTTTTGATAAGAATATGTTCAGTAAATACAGAAAAATAATGTTCCACTGCAAGTAAACAGATTATCATGACTCAAATAACAGCTCTCATGCTTATATCCACCCATATAGAGAATGTATCTAAAACTGCAATGACTGGTTCATGTTTGGTGCCCCAAGAAAACCTCTATGTGTAGGTCATAAAAATTCCTGCATTATAATAATTTTAAAGTAAAATTACAATATTGTTACTATTTAAATGCAATGGTACAAACCCAGCATGAGCCTATCCTCAGTCCTTCAAATGCAAGGCAGATTTTCCAGCCACACTGAGGGTTTAGCAATCCTTCTGTGTAGTACACCAGGGGGCTCTCATTCATCCTGCAGCACCACTGTGACAGGAGTAGCACCATCCTGTGCTGAATTCAGCCCTGATGGAAAGCAGCCCTGGAAATTCCTGTGCTCTGTGTAACCACAGGATGGGGACAGCAGAGCTGACAGCTGAGCATGCCCTCCCACTCAGGCCTAGCTGTACTTCTCAACCCATTTTCTAATGTAAGGTTACGTGATGAGAGTGTAATTTGGTGTCCAGACTTATTCCAGATCTGTTCTTCCTGCCAAGATTCCCATCAAAGGAAACACCCATTCTTACCAAAGTTTTCTGAGAAAACCACACAGACTGGGGATGGTGATTGACACTAATTGACTTTTACTTCTTTTACATGAAATCACCCAGGTGGCAATAACTGGCAGCCTGTGTTGACCTGGGTGTATCCCTGCAGCAGCCACAACCCACACAGTCTGCAGATATTTGAGCTGCTGATCACGACCATGTCAGTCCTCTCTGAGAACTGACTGGCACAACAGAGAACTCTACCATTCTGATAAAGGGAGTAAAGCATAATCCCTGCTAAATCTATCACCTTGAAAGCATCCTTTTCTCTTTTAGTCTTTCCCAGACAATGGTCCAAAATAAATGTTGATATTCTGTAACCCTTTTTTTAATCTCACACTTTCCCTTCTTCATTCACTTGCATAAATTAGAGACCTGGAGCTGTCCTAAAAATGTGTGCAAGATAACAGGTCCATTGTCATACACAATTTTTACTTGAGTCAGGAATTCTCTGATTCCCTTCCAGATGCTTCCCAGTCACAGAATGCTTTAGATACCAAGCTTTGCACATAACTATTTTTTTGCATCCTTCAATTCCTGTGGAAGACAGTGAAAAGCTCTCAGTGAATTCAGGAGATTTTTAACAAATTTTTTATCTTTTTTTTCCTGACAAAATACTACATCAGCTACAATTCTAGAAGTGATAAAAATCCTAGACTCCTTGGGCTCAGTTTACTTAAGCAGATAATCTATATGTACACTTTCTCAAATAGAAGTAAAACCCAGGCAGTGATAAAGCAGTGAATCAGAAAATAGATCATTAATATCAAGAAGGCTTGCTTGATTTACTTGCTTTACATCTTCCTTGCTAGCATTTATTGAAAAACTGGAAGATTCCTCTTCAAGAATAGAAGAAAAAGCATGCTTTTGTGCTCAAACTTTATTCACTGTTGGAGGTTTTTCAAACAAACCACTGCCACTTCTGTGTCCTTTAAAAAATGTTACAATACAAGCTATATTTTATAAGATATATTTCCCACAGTTCAGCTATATGAATATGCCCACTGCCCTTTGCTGCTGCTCAAGGATCCATAATTAATAGACTTTCAGAAATATTAAGTCTTGACTCCTTTACTGAGAACACCTGATTTGCAGAACCATTATCACCATTTTGGTGTGCTAGATTTTCCTCTTGAAAACAAGTTTCTTCCTGAAAACAGCATTAGCCATCTGAAGTTAAACCTTGCTCTGTAAATATTTGCAACCCGTTCCCTGTTAAATTGAAAATTTTCTCTTCCCTGGCTCCCCTGATGTCAGAGATTATTCAGCTTCTGCATCTCTCAGCATTCTTTCAATCCACCCTTCGACCTGCTCTGATCAGCTCCTCCACAGCTGCCTGAACTGCAGCACCCCTCTGACTTCCCCTGGTAAAATAGCTCTTCTCCACAATAGCACCCACGCTACTGCAATTACATTTTAAAGGTACAGCCTTTAGGGCAACTACCGCATGTTTCCAGATCTGTGATACCAGCCTCTGAACTTTCCTTTCAACCTGAAGGCAAGTGGAGACCTGAGAGTGCTACAGCAGGTGCTTGGCAAACATGCACACAGCCACCTACAGACAGGCAATGAATAAATTCTGTGCTGTGCTCACTACACACCTGAGAGATCCCTGTTATATTGTGTATGAACAGCAACAGTCCTAAAACATTGCTCTCCACTAAAGCTGGGGAAATACTTTGAGATCAACACCCTCTGCAAAGACCAGCACTCCTACATTCTGAATGGAAAATAACCAAATGCAGAACAAAGTATGTGAGGGTGAAAAGTCTAACATCTGAATGTAAAAATACCAAAACCATCAAAAGTAACAGCTGACAAACTAATTGAAATGGAAAAAAAAATGCTGAAACAGATTTCAAACACAAGAGAAAGGCTAAAGGAAAAATGAAAGAGCAAACATGGAAATAATATCTGTTTCAGCCACCAGCAACCTTTTGTTAAATACTTACGGGATGAGGGCACTTTAGTTTTGTTGCCATATGAAATTCTATCCCCAGTGTCTTATGCCTGCAATAAACTGAAAACTAGAATTTGCTAATGTCTGTGATAGTTTGGCAAAACTCTTCAACCCATAGGGAAGGCTGATAACTTTCCCTTTACTTGGGTCCCACAGCGGTTTGAAAAGAAAAATCCAGTTCAAAGCTAAACTTGGCCAAAACAAGGAATGTGTTCCCCTTTCCAGCCTCTTTGAGAGTCAGCTCTCCCACCCTAAACACCAATTTACTTCCCTGCTTTCCCAGAAACTGGGATCTTGGCAAAGAATGCTCTTAATTCAGATTAGCAAAAGTCTTTCATATAACTTGATACAACATTAGGATGCCCTTGTAAGTTTGATTCATATGCTTATACTCATCAGTTAGCAGGTAGGAAATCAGAACACAATTGTTAACTTTCTGGTTATCACGCTGTACAGAATTTATCTTTAATTAAATTTAGACCAATTTCCTAGTTTTCACAGTAAAAAAAAAAAAAAAAATTTCTTTTCATTCAAACCTTAGGCAACTATTTGATAGTACAGAAGAAATAGACACTGGTTACGTTAAATCCCAAGACAGTGCTGGTCACACCTTAATCACTTGGTCTGATTCTTCTTTGTTTTAACAGTTTGAGAATTGAGCACAATTGCACTGTGGCCACAAAGTGGGCATAAGCTCCTTTAAAAAAAGGTTCATTGCTTCACAACTAAAAAGAAGTAAAGATCATATAATATAATTTTATGATTTATGTCAGGATTAAAGTTGGCTTTCATTTATTAAAAAAATTGAAAATAGATATTTAATTATTTTTTCTTTGCAAACTTAAAAAAATCACTCTAGATTGGAAGGGCAAATGAACTGGGTTTTGGCAGGGATCTATTATTCAAATAGAGCAAAAAAAAGGAATTTACATCCAGAATTCAGCTGTACATTAAAGTTTGTATCTTTAACATGTCAATTTTTTTAATGAAGAAAACAGCCAAGCCTATTTAAAATGAGCTAAAAACATCTGCTGGAATTTAGATAACTGATGATAATCTCAAGAGACAAATAGAGATGGATGAAGTCGAAGCTGATATTCATTTAAGAAGTAACTTTTTGTGAATAAAGAAAGAAGTGTTCTGATTTGAAAGACTTTTTGTAACTACAGATTTAATACCCTGCCTCAAATGAAACATTTTGTAGTGATTCTTCAAATGAAGACAAAAGGAAAACTTCAGGTACATTAAGCATGCCATATGTCTCATGTACCATGAAAATGCCCCAGACATGCATATTTTTAAACAGAATGCAGATCAGTTTGATGACTTAAAGTGGAAAACAAGCCAAATATATGAGGATAAAGACATTTGCATCATTATTTGTACTTTGCTACTTTAGCTAAACACATCTGTCTCAAGGCTTCATCTCTATATAACCAGAATATATGTCCACAGTACAATTTGAAGACAGTGAATCATCTAATGCTTAACTTCAGCTAAAAAGCTGAAATCTGACAGTCAAAGCAGGCAAGCCAAGCTCTACTGACCCTGGAAAAAGCTTGTAATTCTGTAATAAACTGATATCTACTTTTTCACTACTGCTGCAATAGCTCACTCAGTGCACTGCATTCAAAAGGCCCTTAACATGAGGCAGAATATTAAACTCCCATTTAATGGTCCAAAACTGGGATATAAGAAAATACAGAAGTTGCTCAGGGATGTGAAGGACCTGATTTTACCTGTTGTGGGAGATGCTCGAGGTGGCCCCAGGGGCTTGAGTTGTCAGCTGTGATCCTGGGCTTTGTGGAATGGCTTTCATTTGTACTGCCAATTTCTTCTACAAGTCAAATATATTCTGCTATATTTTTGTTCACACACAAAAATCACAAAAAAATCATATCTAATGTCCTGGTTCCCTGAATACAATACCAATAACAGCAGGGCCAGAAGCTGGACTCGATAATCCTTGTGGGTCCCTTCCAACTCAGCATATTCTGTGATCTTGTTTGGTTTTCCTCAGAGTTTGTGTCCGTTACAAACTGTATCATAGACACCACATAACACCACCAAACATTGACTACTGCATCTGTCACAACCTCTTTAGATTCCACCACTGCAGAAGAGTTGCAAGACAGCAGAGTTGTTCACAGTTTACAGTTGTAACAATTAATCTGACCAGAGCTGCAGAAACCAAAACAACTCATGCAGGAAACAGGTACCAAAACATCACTGACATGGGACCCTGCAAAGAAAACCACTGAGCTTTAGGCTGTGAGTGTATCTTAATTATCTTTATCAGGCTTGTGGAGTGAGAGAAGGAAAAATGAGGTAATTTGCTTACTTTTATAAGTCATTGCATTCAGTTTGTCAAGATATGAGCAGCCTGACCTGAGAAACTAAAGAATGATCACAAATGTCTCAGTTCTTGCAGTGATTAACAGACTAATTCAAAAGCCACCAAAATTAGTAGGAAGACTGCACAGGCATTGGCTCAAGCTGAGACACCTCCTTAACATCAAGCATAAATTATGTTCATAACTACTCATGGCAATTTATATGGATAATGAACTTCCCACACTCAGGGAAAACATTTATCACTGGAACTGACAGAAAGGTCCTGGTTGGAAGCACTTTTGGCAAATGTCCACTGATGAAATTTTAATCAGTTTGTCTCTCAGAAAGCAACCACACCAAATGTCTTCTCTAAGAAAACAAACAACAGTGTCTGCATCGTTCATAAGACATGAATGAGCATTTACAAGCTATACATGACCGACTTCAGTGTCTTTGACTAATTAAGCCAATGAAAATAGCAGCTTGTTGATGTCTTTTAACACAGGGATTTGTGTATCATAAAAAGAAATCCAAAGTATATGAAACACTAAACTTATTCAGAAATCCTCCTTGCCTGGTTCACTTCAGAACGCCCACACAACTTCATCTCAGGCTTAGAGAATCATGAATCAGATGAGGGTCAGCTTAGTGCTTTGAACAAAGCAACAAACTCATCAAAAGCAGCAATGGAAAAAAAAAAAAATGAGATTTAACTTTAAAGTCTTGCTAGCCCCTCAATTATGTCAGCTACTAAGCCAGAACTTTTTTTTGATGTCTCAGAATACTGAATATAAAGATCCTTGCTAATACCTATGAAAATAAGACGTCTTACCTGTGAATTTGATATCAAAGATTCAGCTGCATAGCAAACACTATACAAAGCAAAAGTCTCAGAGATGCTAGCAACTCCAGCAGATAAAACAGCAAGTTTTGGATCTGCACATTTCCCATTTCAGGAAAACTGCCTAAAATTATACACTCTCAATTATTTTTGAGGAAAAAAAATCAATAATTTTTTGTTTGCAAAAGAAAGCAAGAAATAAAAAATGCTAGCCCAGCTTAGAAAGTATATAGAAAGGATTAAAAAGAGATGAGTTCAAGTCATTCTTGCAAATCAGGTAAATCAAAAACTTGAATGTCAGTCATCCACATACCACATCACTGTAGTATTTGCCAGGTAATTTTGGAGTACTTCTCACCCTATTTTGGTCTCAGTACTCTTGCTTAGCCTGCTATTTTGCTGCAATAATATTTTGGCCAAAATATTCCTGAAAAAACCTTGGTGATATGAGTCCCAAATAAGTCTACTTAATTACTAAAAAGAAAATCCTATGCTAATAGCAGGAAAGTTGCACAAATCTGGTTTTAACAGGCACTTGGTTTCACCACGTCAGTAGACTTTGCTTTTTAGGATGAAAGCTGGCAAAATTCATTTCCTGAGCAGATGCTCCCACCAAATGAGGGATCAGGTATTACCATGGAACCACTGAGCAATCCTGTTGGTGTTCCTCTCAAAGCCAGCCCGCCGAGGGATCTGCTCCTCCTTGAACCAGCGAATGATGACGTCTCGGGAGAAGGGCCGAGCTGGGCGCTCCCAGATGTTACTGCACAGAAAGACAGAGCACCAGCAGGGTGTGAGAACAAGGGACAATATAAATATCCATCCTTTTTTGCATATTTACAAAACACACAGCAGCAACACTTGTTAAAATTTGTTAAAATTACTTTGTGTCTTTACGGAAACCACAGAGGTGTGATTCTTATATTTGCGATGGCACCTTAAATATTTTCTTACGGAATTTAAAATGAAAAACAATTTACCACAATAAACGCTTCAGTCAGCTTCCCTTTTCCACCTCATTTTTATTCCAATGTAAGTATTGCCAAGCAATTTTTTTTTTAGTATATTCCTTTCCACTGGCAAAAAACTCTAAATCAGTATCAGCTATAATGCACTGTCTCCAAACACAAACCACTAAGTACAACAGAGGGAATGTTTTGTTTAAACTTTTATGTTTCCTTTCCATTCTCTACTTGACAGCCTGCCTTACTCTTTCTACTACTTTCTATGTGTTTTAGCTAGTAGGAATCATCCTCCAGTTTGCATTCCTCTCCTCTCCTGCAATTCATTGTGCTCCCTAAATAGTCAAATGAGAGATTAATATGTACCAAAGACACTTGGTTTTGCCTGAAAAAAATCTACAAAAAACTAAAAGCCTCTGAAACTTAGGACTGCTCTCTGTAGGGAAAAAAAAAAAAAACAGCTGTTAAGCAGCGGACAGTTTTAGGCCCGAGGCTTAAGACTTGCCTAAGAATTTGTCCATTTGACTTCTCAATATCACAGCCTCATGTATTGATCTCACACTGTCTTTTCAAGGACTCATCTCTGTGTGAATTCTAAGAAATCTGCCTGAAAAATAAATGGCATTTAGTTTGCATTAAATCTGTTTTTCTTTTCCTTTAAACATTCTTATTCTGATCACCAGGAAACAGCAAGACTGAGGACTCCCAAAAATTGAAGAACACCTTGTTGAAATGCTGGGGATTGGAGAGGGAGCAATTCAACAGAAAACTTTCAAAATCACTGCAGTACAAACCAACCTGGACGCTGCAGACAGAGACAGCAAAGGACTCGCACTGTTGTTGTTCAGTTTGATCTCCTGCTCGTTGCTCAGGTTTGTGCCCTGGAACAAATGACTCAGGCCAGCCACTCTTCCCTTCTGGATGGCGCGCAGGGATTGCCGCCGGTACTCGTCCCGCGCCCTGCGCGCTTTGTGGCTCCTCTCCTCGTCGGCGGCCTTGGAGCGGCGCACTGGGGGGAAAGAAAGGGAGGAGACATTCAGAAATACCAGCAGCCATTCACTGCTTACAGAGCTGCTTAGTGCCTTTATGCTGGAACCCAAGGCACGCCTCGGGCTGCCCTGGGGGGTCAGCAGCCCCAGCAAGGGGGTCCCAGACCCTGCCAAGAAGCCCAGAATGGCACCGGCTTTGACCTCAGCCCACGGGAAAAGTTACCAACACTGCGAGAAACATTGCAAGCCATGAGAGTGTGAAAATGAGCAGTGGTTTAGTATTGTACAAGGTAAAAAGTAGATTTTAGGGTTTTTGATATGAGGATGAAGGGTCTAAGATGGAGGATTTTGGGCGTTGCCCTGTTCTTCTTCTTCTCCTTCTCCTCCATCTTCTCTTGTAGTGGTGGCACAAAATGATTGGTGGAATGAAAAAGAGGTAGAAATTACGTGTCTAGAATAGGTGCAAATGAATTGGTATAGAATAGTAACTAATAAATCCGTTGTGAAGAATGGTTGGATCATGGAAAGGGCACAGAAAGGCCGGGACAGCCCAGGACTGGGCAGTGCCCGCTCGGACTCGGCTGCATCAGATGTGCGGCCGGAGCTGAGAGCTGGCAGAGATAAGAAGAAATAAACAACTTGAAACAACATCTGCAGCCGTTTCTCATCTGTTGGGGCTCGAGGTAAAGCTTCCCAGAGGTGAAGATAAAGAACCTGTATTTATGTGGAGTACCCTACTCCCACACCTTTATCCCCATATGAGCTGATTTTAAAAATGTATAAACTGCCACACGTAACCAAAGTTGGATAACTGGATGGCTTCCCCGATGCTTCAAACACAGGGGAAGCCTCACCAGAAGAGGAAGCCACCACCAGAAGAAGCCTCAAATTATCAATGATCTGACCACTACTGGCAACAACCAAGACTCTACATACTGTGATTACATCTGACACTTCTTTTGGCTGTAATAAGAGAAATTCTGCTTGAGGACATTTTTCCCCCTGGAAGTGCACCAAGTTCTATGTTTCAAGAAAAGATGTTAATTACTGCTTAAAATTAAGTCCGTGTCTAACAGAGTTCTTTGCTACTATGAACATAACTTGAACTGAAGAGTCAACTCCCAAAATTTGCCATTATAAAAACTGACATGTAGGTTGCACTTTGTCAGTGCTGTTTTCTTTCTGAAAGGCATATGCTATCTTTGTCATGATACTTATAATCACAGACGTCTCCAACTTGAAATTCACAGTCTAAAAATGGTTTCAGTGACAATGGATAAATTAATAGCCATTGGAAAGGGCATGCTGGTGCTATGGGTAGGGTTGTCTCACACTTGAGTCTCTGAAATTGTATATGGAGAACCAGAATTTGTACTGGAAGATTTACACACCTAACAATGGCACTGACCAGGGAGGTTCCCATTTCTGTAACCTGAAGTGAGACTGCTGCTCTGGCCACTGCAGCTCAGGCATCTTTCACTAAAGCTTCTTCCTTTTTAAATTAATGTTGCAACAATCCTGTCTTTGACATGGTATAACTTAAATGCACCAAGAATTCTACTGCAAATAGTCATCATCTATCAGCTCCTTTCTGGTGCCTCAAGCCCCATTTGGATGATGTTTTTGAGTCACAAATAACTGCAGGCAAGCAAATTATTCCAGTGCAAAACAAAACTTTAACATCCGGTGAAGCAAATCTTGAAGGAGCTAGCTATGGCCTCCAGTTGCAATTATCAATCCTGCCATGACTCTCCTGGCTAGATCATACCCAGCTCATAAAGTGCACACCCCATTTCCTACTCCCCTGTGACCATACCTGTGACTAGGAATGCATTATATAATACCAGACAGCTGCATTTCATTAGGCTGCTTGCATCCCTCTGGTTTACACTCCCAATTTAAAGCAAGCAGAAGTATAACTGGATTTAACTTCCAAATTCTGAGCAGGTTTAACGGAATCAAGAAATAAAAGCACTCAAAGCCAAATGAAATGAAATAAAACCTTGTGGGCAAATGAGGGAAAGAGAAAAGGCCTTTAAGCTTAGAATTATATAATATTATCATAAGCAGAAAGATATGCAGGACTAAAAGCTCATCAAGATAGCATAATAAACGAGTCATGGATGCTTCATATGCATAAACTGGCAGGATTTCAGTTTCACTTAACTCCATACCCTGCAGTTTTGGCTAAGCACAGTAACAAACAAATGTACAGCATGGGAAACACAAGAAACAGACCTCACTACTGATCTTACAGACCATTATTTTTAAGGGTAGATAATGTCATTTACATATACTGCTTCAATGGCTCAAGTATTTTTGTGATTTATCCCTTATAAATCCACTCAGTAATGGTCACTTTAAATGTGAACTTTGTTTTTGCAGCACAAGGAGACTGCAAGGAAGATGAGTGTAATGCAGCTTTGCAAGACATCTAGAAACCCACAACTGTTTGTCACAATCACAATATTCAGATTGAGGGCAGACTGCCTGGAGCTTTCTGGGACTCTTTTCTACTGATGTACAGGCTGCCAGGCAATGAGAAAGGCAGGGTATCTTCATGCCCCTCTTCCCTCACCCCTTTCAACAGACACTCCTATTTTATTTTTGCTAGCCAACAAATCTGTACCATCAGAAGTCAGTGACCCACACTACATTTTCCCAAACTATCAAACTTTAGGACTTCTTATCACCAGAGTATGAGGTGAGGTAACATAGTTTGCAGCTGTTCAACTTCAGCTGAGGACCTGTGTTCCTGTGTTATCCAAAGTTTCTTTTAATCCCTGACTGGTCAAGGGGCTTTGTGGGCAAATAATCAAAGTCACTGGCAACAATATCCATGTTTGGTGACTGGAAATAGTATTGGGGATAAAGCTGTCACAGTCAGGAATCCACAGAAAGGTTTTCCACTACAGCCCAGACAAAATGATATATACCACACAAACCATCCTCCCACACTCTGACACTTCCCACAAATTGATCTATCTTGAGAAAGTCACTCGGAGTCTGAAGGTAAATCTGGATGTATTTCTGTAGCAGGTTTTTCTTACAATAGAATTTCATGACTATTCATATTTCTCTCTGTGGCTTTGAACCCATCTCACTAAGAAGAACTTTATGTCTGGATCAAGTCTAGCACAAATATTTTAAAATAGAAGAAGCCAACATTCTACATTACTTGTATTTTGAGACACACTGTAGCCTTTCTGATAATAAGAAAGTAAAGGTAGTCAGGAATTCTAGTACTGTCTTAAGTAGAAACAGATTATTTTTCTTAGCTAGCTGTCCTTTTACAGTAAATTTACTTCTGGCATGACCCCTGTGAAAATCACTGGTAGTGTAGTCAGTCCATATTCTCAGTAGGGAGATTAGATATCTGGGAAAAAAACCCTGAAAGCTCTGAATCACCATAACAGATCCGTATATCTAGCAGAAAGAATTACTACAAATAATAATTTACATACTCTTATATCTTTCTTTTATCTTATGGAATATTGTAAGGACTGACAAGATTGGGAAATGAGAAATTTGTCAAGCCCATGGGAGATCTACAGTTCAGCCAGGTCCTGTAAGACCAGCTCCAAGGTCAGTTTTCTCTTCTGGTGTTGGGGATAACAACAATGGAAACAACTTCCAGTGCTTATAAAATGAAGAAAATTTCTGCCTTCATGGAAATTGGAGCTTGTGTAGAAATTCCTGAGCTGCTCAGAGAGTTGTGTACCACTGTGACTGAAGCCTCAGCACAGCAGGCCAAAACTGGGCAACCAAACCCTCCTGGAAAACTGGTAAATACATCCAAAACAGGTCCGTGCTGCCATCATTATCCAGTTGTCATTGCTGGAAATGAATAGTTTAAGCCAGCTCAGACATGTCTCTGTGCCCTGCAGTGTGAACATCTTCCTAACAACAAAGAGCAAACCACAAAGCTGGGTGTGCAGGGGCTCTTTGGATCCTAGAGGGGTCAGCTTGAGTTCCCCTTATTTTCCCTGAACAGTTTATGAGAATCTATTCTTTCTCTATGCTCACCTAAGCTGCCTTTTGCAAGACTGGCTTCTGTATTTTCTTAGGGAAATCCCTATTAGCAGTCCTGGCAAAGTTCTAATACCAAATCTTTTGCTAGAGATGAGGATTAATTCATTCTGTGCTGTAGCTGAACTTGATCAAATAATTTGTGAAAGACTAGGAACTCTCCATTTTCTACAATCTATTTTGGGCTTTTGAAGAACTTTAATTTACAGTCAGATACGTGAAAGGAGGAGAAAACCCAAACATATGTTATGAATATGCATTGTAATTCTAAAATGATTTTGTCTTAGCTTTCCTGTTGTTAAAAATATTTGGAAGCTTGTTTCTGAGCTGTTCAAAATGACTACGTGACAGATAAAATTCAATCTTCAGATTTTCTGAGTGCACATACAAATCACACAGTGTTTTTATCCCTTTCCTATTTGGAAAATAGAACTTCCCACAAATACTCTGCAATATGGCTTCAGCTCAGCAATCTTGTCTGAAAGCACGTGAATAATCCCGCTCCTATTCAAAAATGCCCTGTGAGACCTATTGGAGTTCAGGGGGCACATACTTAAGGTTGAGCACTTGCTTAGCTAATGCACAACTAACTGGGGACCCCTCACTTTGAAATTCAGCATTTTATCAATGTTCCTAGCCAGTAAACTCAGTTGAATTTTTGGGGAAGATAAATTCCAAATGAATTCCTTTAAAAGTCAGGCAAAAATAAATTCATAGACACATTTGTAGAAGTACATAAAAATACAACAATATAAAAGAAGCTATAATGAGTCAGCCTGGTATCTTCTTCCAAGAGAGACCAAAAGTCAGTGCTTGGGGAAAGATGTAAGAATTGATCAACTCACTCATCTCTGTCTACATTTTTACTGGAATCATTTTTTTCAGGAGATGAATAAAGCTGGTCAGATGGTATCTGAGCACTTCCCTGCCTGATGCAGTTTGTAGGGGTTTGCAAGTGTATTAACAGAATGCCTTTTGCAATATTCAGTCAGATGAATATTCATGCTACAGCTTTTCCTATCATGTTTCACAGATTCTTCTTTTGCTTTCACAGAGAGACGTCCCACTTAAATACACTAGGAACCTGAAAAATGGGACAGCACACACAAAGGTCCCAAACTAACTAGAATATGTACCCTCTCCTGTCCAAGCTTAACTTTACTTCTCATTTCTCAGTTTCAAAAGATAAGAGTTTTGAACACTAGACCCTCTGAATCAGTCTTTTCCACTATTCATCTTTTCACTTGCCAACCAATATCCCTGCTGCACTTCCTAACTTACAACTGCCCTCTAAAATACCCCAATAAATACCTTTTATATGAAATCAAAGTGCAAAATTGCTCTTACAACATCATTTTTCCCTTTTAGCACTGATTTCCCAAGTTATCCTACATTTGTTATTTAGTATACTGAAAAGCCCTAAAATCATGTATTTCAATTAACACAGCAGTTCTATGGGCCATTATTGTTCTTTGGCAAACAGCAGAGGCAAACTGAATCAAACAACAGAACCTAATATTAGCAACACTTTGCTTATTGCTTCAGCAATAAACAGCTGAGGCATAATGTGATGAGGAGAGATGTATCCTCATCACATTCTGAATTCCATCTACTAAATAAATTAGTAGTGTCATCAATATCATTGCTACATTTCTCTCCCTAGAGCACTACAGTTCCCCTGCAGCACTGACCCCCAGCTCCGTGGAACAGGGCTCCCTTCAAGGAGGTAAGACCCAAAGGAGTCTGGACTTGTTCCTAATGGGCAATATTGTCTCCACTGCAGGTGTATAGAGGCAAAAATTGTAAATATTTCATCTGCTTGTAATTCTCTTATGCATTTATGCATTTATTTATTACTTAGAAAAGCTGGCTAGTGGCTAGCTTTGCCTAACTTTACTAAATTTCCTCTCAGTGCCCCACAGGAATACTTGCAGACAAAAAGGAAGGATTACCATAAAAAGAAAAAACATACCTGGAACTGAAATAAAAAATGAAAAATCTGGGGAACCCGAGGTACTAATTAATTCCATAGCAACTTCAGATGTTCCCACTTGCAAATATTTGTTACTGACTATCTGCTGCACATTTTGGCCTCTGCAGTGAGGTTAAGGAAATGGAAGATGTTAATATGTCTGAAGAAACTCAGTGCAAAGTTGATAGTTTAGTCCACACCAGCCAGCAACTGGTCTCAGATAAGGCTCTAAACACAGCACCTTCCTATCTCCCGTTGTCACACCCACCTGCTAATGGAGCACAGGTCTAAGCCCTCAAACCAACGGGGGTAAATTGAGACACTGAGATAAGCATAAGAGGAT
Source organism: Monarcha castaneiventris obscurior (assembly GCA_026261815.1). Classification (NCBI taxonomy): domain Eukaryota; kingdom Metazoa; phylum Chordata; class Aves; order Passeriformes; family Monarchidae; genus Monarcha; species Monarcha castaneiventris. Next base: position 25,425,326 of record JAMPIT010000886.1, on the reverse strand, counting down.
AAACGAGGATATGATACACTCTAGTCATTAGTCTGCAGTTAGTTTAATGCTAAATCAATTACTGCTAACAGCACAACTCTGGCAGCAGAGAATTCATAGCAGGCTGCAAACCCAGCAGCCAGAGAGAAGGTGCTGATCTTCTGCTTCAGCTTCTGAGCACTGCTGCTGGTGACCAGGCTCAGCAGCTCAGGGTCCCCTGAGCTGCTCTTGGTCACCCTTTGCACAAGGGGACAAGCAGCTATTGGGGCACACAGACTGGAGGTGACAGAATCCCTTCACAGCCTACAGAGCACCCCAGGGCTTCACAAGAAAAAGTGCTGGTGGCAGACTATCCCCATCAGCCTGTGAAGCAGCCACAACCCTCTTGACAGACCAAGAATGCCATTACAGAACCCGTGGTCAAAACATTTCATGGCTTATTCCTTTTTCTCTCTCCCTTCTCCCATAATTACTCTATTGCATTTTTGATGTCTATCCCTGCACAAGCAGCATTCCTCAAGAAAACAGAAGAACAATGTAAAACATCAGTTACCTCATTAATGCAATAGTAAGAAAATGACGCCTGGTTTTAGTAGCATTTGCAGTATTTTGTTTTATTGCCAATTTCAGTGTAAAGGTAAGCTGGATTCATTTTTGCTTTTAATAACATGGTTGAAATGTATTTTCTCTCCTTTTATACCATCAAAGAAATCCTGAAGTACATAATAGCATCCTCTGTGCTGGGTTACCAGCTGATACTGATTTTCTGCAAAACTAAAGGGCTACTTTTTCCTCAACTGATTCTGCTGTTACATACCCAAAATACAAAAATTTAATTTTTCTTTCCATATGAGCATGTACACCTGGATTTAGATAATTCTCCAGGAAATAATTACCTTATCTTTATTGGCAGTGTAATATACAGTGGTTTTATTGATCAAAATTAACATACCCTGGTATGAGCTTGGAAAATGGCACAGTGTATCATATAGACTTAATTCATCTTGTACAGAATGATTCATTATCAAATCAATTCCAGGTAATAGCACTTCAGTAATTAGTCCTCAGGAATTAATGAAGTGATGACTAAAACCATAAAATAAACTCAAAGTATACTTTGAAATTTATTCATAATGCGGACCTTTACTTATCTACAGTATAAATGTATACATCTATATAATAAAATAGTTGTTCTGTTCCTTATAGGCTTTTAAAAATCACTGAAAAAATTGAAATTAATCACAATTATGATATTAATAAAGAATATCAGGCTATCTAAAAAGGAACAGCACTTCCATAGAGTAAGGTGATCATCATCATCATCGTGTGTTTTTTTTTAGAGCAACAATCTAAGTATGATTTACTGTAATCTTTTGGAATGAAGTGAGTTTCAGCACTGATACCATAGCTTCACCCCACTGCCATATGGCAGCAATTAAAATACTGATGAAGACAGATTTTACCTCTTCAGAGATAGCTGAGGACAAGCTGTCAAAATAACTGTGTCCTGAATTATTATTACTAAGCCAAAACTGTTAATTAAGTACATTAGACAAAATTTAATGATCTCAGTTATTGTACATGAAAAATTTTCTATAAGGCATTGACACAGATTCAAAAAGAAATAAGAAACTTCTGTTTGTAATTTCAAGATGGCAATTTCCACCAAAATAATACAGCACTTTGTATTTCTCTAGGCAGAAGAGATTTTTTTGGCCACACCTTCTCCATTCTGCAGGTGTCCTTTTGTCTGCTTTCAGAAATGCATTAATGCTGTGAAGGTAATTTTACTCACACTGTTCTTCCCACTCCTGGTCATCGTCGCTGTGCTGACTGTGCTGCTGAGCTTGCTTGAGGCTCAGATACAGCTCCTTTGCCCGGATTTCTTCCTGCTGCCTGATTAGTTCCTCACCCTTCTGTCTTTCCTCTTCTTCTCTTTTCTAGAGAAAATGAAGTAAGCCAGAAGTGACTAAGAAGGAAGAATGTGCCAAAAGTTGAGACACTGCTTCAGTGGCTTCCTGCCACAGAGTAGCTGCATTACTTTGGACAAATCACTGTCTCTTCTAACTTTGGGCTTCTCACCTACCACAACAGGCATCATTGAATTTTCCCACCTCTTAGGAGCTTCTGAGGAGGGTACATTTTGAGACCACGGGTATCACAGGAATGAGGAACATACAAGCATCTAAGACCTGAAAACTATACAGCAAACATTTTATCAAGTGGCACCAGAGCCTGTGCTATCCTCCAGCCCACAAGCAGAGCCTGGTTTAAGTCCACGTGTACCCCCACTGAAGATTGCTGCCTGCAAGCACTACACACATCATCCACAGAACCTCAGAATTCAGTGATTGATTTACTGCTGTTCTTGGTTTAGCAGCTGTCCCAGTGTGTCCTCATAACCAGCACCGGGAATAATATTTTCCAAAACTCAAGAAAGCTACATTCTGGAAGAAAAGGCAGATCCGTCATCACACAACAGTCACTTTGCAAAATATAGCTAAGAGTAACACACCAAAAAAACTCCCTTCCAAGAAAGCCTTAAAAGAGATAAAAATCTGATAAAGATTGCTTCTGCAGCTGGTCTCACTCATATTATCAATAACACAGGAGCTCAATTAATGTAGAACTAGGAATCTATATGTTTTCCAATTAATTTTCCCAAGTCCCTTAGTGAAAAAGCAGATTTGAATCAAATAGTTTAATTGAAGCCCACAAAAATCCCCAAACTGAACTTCATTAAGTGCTATTCATATTACTGAAATAGCTTGAATTACAAATAAGAACAGTTTTCATTTAATTTTATAATGGAACCAACACATTACCCTTATGGATAACAAACTTACAGGTAAGAATTCTGTTACAAATCACTGAGTAAAATCACCCTGAATTACTGTCCTAGTTACATGACCTACACTATAAGTAAGGGAAACCCAAAGTAGATTGTTGCAAAATGTTAATCCTATGAAATTTCCAGGGTGAAGGTTAAGAGTCCAACCCTTAATATTCTACATTTCTTTGAACAATACATTAGGCAGCTCTTATTACTTCAGAGAAAGAAAAGCCTAGTATTGTTCTTCAGTCAATTCTAATGCTAGTATCTTGGATTATTTCTAAAATCATCCTCCAGTTGTTATTTCCTGGCTCCTAAAAACATGAGCTGAGTGGCCAGTTCATTATTTTTGAAAAGTCAATGCTTTTGGACAATACTAATTTCAAAGAGCAGCAGCTCCCTCAGGGAAAAAAAAAAATATCCTTTTTAATACTCTATAGAATTAGGGATTGCACATTTTAGCTGCTAGTAAATGGCTCTATTCTCTTCTTGAAAAAAAAAAAAAAAAAGAGAGCAGCTGTTCTTTAATCTTATGAGGAGAATATTTATTGACTTAGCTTCACTACCTAAAAAAAATTCAATACATCTAGGCTATCTTTCAGGAAGATGGACAGACACAGAAGTAATCCTGGGTTATCAGAATGTTTTCTATTCAAGATCTTAAACCGCAAGGTAAACTTAAAATAGAAGTGGGGGAAAAATCAATCTCACAGCAGTTTCCCTGAATCCCACAAGAGTTTCGTGGTACGTTTGGACTTGTTTTTTAATGTAGCTGTTTTTGAAGCATTTCTAGCGAAAAACAAACAAAAAGCCCACACACATACACGCACCAAAAACCAGAATTGAAGGAGAGTTTGAGTTCTTAGTGGAAGGTAACAATGCCAACTAAGAATATCCTACCTTTTTAACTGAGAAGGAGATTTAAATGAAGAAGAGACAACAACAAAAAACACTGGCACTTGATGCTGAATTCACCAAAACTTTTTCACATAATTTTCCTTTTTAAAGAAAGAAAAGTTTTAACTTTCATGTATTAAATTAGTGCATGGATCTCTGTGCAGGTATATTGCTCAACTCCTTAAAGGTGTGTGTGAGAAGAAACAATCCTTCCTAGGATGACACAGGAAAGAACACTCATCCTTTTGTCAGCTATGACTGAACAGTGCATGTTTGTATTTAAAATGAACAACAGTGGAACTTTCACATTTACTCCACTAGAAGAATACAGCAAGCAGTTTGCTGCCCCCCATGAAGCCAAACCTGCACATCAGAGCTGGGAGGGAAGAGCTGTAATACCTACAATCACCACCTTCTGCCTGACAGTTGAGAGAGATTGTACTCTGCGCCTGTCCCTTTCAGCTCCTCCAGAGTAATTAGGAAGGGGACAATTCAGTACAGAGTTGCAAATTGTTGAGAAATTCCAAGCTGCTGAAAAACATCACACTGGTGATTCAACAGGCAGCAGTAATCCTCTCCAGCCTTAACTCCACTGGAGAATCTGAACATGCTAAATGATCTTATCTATCCTCTGGCAGCTGAGAATTTACTACAAACTTGTTTCTGTCTATGGGTGTCTCACCATGTTTGACAGCTTTAATATGGGCAGCTCTAAATAATATTTAATATTAGCCATGGTTAAGTTCTAATGTTTCAGTCCAAGGCAGATGAAAGGAGATTAGGTCAGCATTTAGTTTTTGCTGCAGATTGATTTTAAAAAATCCACTGAGGAAAAGGCAAAATAGATTTCTTACAGAGGAAAACTGGGCTTCTGGCTGCCACAGCTCTTGGGGTCTTTCTGGGGAGTTTTACAGGATGCAGGGCAGCTGAATGACCATCATCCTGCTCAGGGCACAACCCACAAGATGAACTTGTTACAACAGCCCTCTGAAGCAAATAATGCCTGGGATTCTCTCAGTGCTTCAGGCTGGCACGAAGTGTCTTTGGCAGCCCTGAAAGCTGCAGCCAGCCAGCTGCCCTACAGCTGCAGTGACCCTCCTGAGCTCACTCAGCAACCACCCGCTCCAGGGAAGCCATTCAGGCCATCTAACACACAGCTGAGAGCCCTTAGGGACTCCCTGCTCTGAAGAAGGAAATCTGGAAACCCCAGGGTCCTGCAGGACAGGCTGCTCCCAGCAAGGCTGACACAGCCAGCTGAGCTCAGAGATCAGACTTCTCTGCAAACCCACCTGACAGGTGCCAACAGAGCTCTGAGTAATGGCAGAAATATGTCCAGCTCCTTCCCAGCCTTTTTCTGAGAAAATTCTCTCACTTGCATCAGGAGAGAAAGCGTTTGCAGAGGCATTGTTTTCTTCTCTACACCCAGTGTCTCAAAAGGAACACAGGGTTTGCATCACTTCACTGTACATGTATTTGCACAGAGACAAATGTATGAAATGCACTCATGCCTAATGCAGGAGCTATGAGATTTCAGCCATGTTTTATGCAGAAGCGGCTGTTTCAGCCATGGATGTGTCCCAGGACATGCTAAGGACACATACAAGGAGGTAGTAACACACTCCTATACACAAAGATCCTGTTTTCCATGAGCTGGAAAACAAAGCTAAGGACTGTTCTTGGTTGGGAGAGATCTGACATTTACTGCACATGCTGGAACAGACTCTGCTCAAGTACTTTGCCATAGATCCAATGACCATCTAGTTAAAGTTTGTCTGTGGACCTTTAAGACTCTTCATAGCTTGAATTCCTAATATGTAAGCTACCCTCATTAGTGGCTCAGATTTTCCCATTTACCCATGGAAAACACCTGAGCTTTGCTAGTTTTTACCGGCAATCCAGAATACAGACAGTGGCTTCAGCACCACAATTACTGATGTCACTGAGGAAGAGATTTTTCTTTTAAATTAATATCACAGTTACTCAAGAGTAGGATAGAGAACACCTGAAAACCCAGTTCCTAACCAAAACCAACAGCTGTCTCATTTCCAACATTGCTCAAGAGACAACTGCATAGGAAAAAAAAATTACTGAACTGTGGCCACACAAAAGAAAACAAAATGAAGTATTACTGAATTATTGTAATTGCCATTGAAATAACCCAACTAAGGCATTTTCAGAATGAATTGGGTGCCAAACCCCAGCAAGAAGCTGTTGTCATATTCCTAGATTCTAAATATGCTGTCTTTGGGAAAGAGTTCAATGTTTTCTTGGCACAGCAAAGCACAGAGCTGAACTTACAGCTTATTTGCACTTAGAGATAAGTCCCACTCAAGTGCTTGACGTTTACTTGGAGACAAGAGTTTTTTTCAGATCAAGACAGAAAGCTCACTGCTTTATCATAAGAAGCCCACAGTACTCCAAATGGCAATGGTGACATTTCACTGTCTTCTTAAACTCTACATCTGGCAGCAATTTTCTGAGGAATCAGGTCCACAGCACTTGGGGGCACAGTAAAGCATTCAGACATGTGTTGAAAGCTCATCCAAGCTCAATAGAAAGTGTACTCTTTCTACTGAGCATAAGGTTAATTAGATATTTCCTGAACTGAAGCACTAATTGTTCTGTTCTCTGAAGGTTGATTCTCAACCTGTCTTCTTTGATGAGACACATTTCATCTCCCAGGGAATTTTTAAGAAGCAATTCAGCTTTGCTGTCAACTGTGCTTTTATTATTAAATTTGGCAGATATCTGATGTTGTCACAAGGACAGCACTTTACTATTAATACTCTCTTGCTTTGTGTAGACCACATGAAGGGTGAACTGAGAGATCTCTTTTATTTCTAAACGTGGCCGAAGGATACCCACTCCTGGCTGGATGACACTCACATCTTTAATTTGCCTTAGCTCTGCACATTGTTCAGACTCTTAATGACAGCTCCTGATAACCGTAGAAAATTATGCCTATGATCTCATAGCCTTTGGGAATTAGCAAAAAGATTAATGATAGTAATTGGCTCTCTTATGTGTCCTTTGCAATAGGTGCATAAAAGAATAGCTGTCCTTAAACTGCAAAAATAGAGTAGTCAACGTTTATATTCTAGCATCATAAATTAAAGGCATTTCTGCTTAAGAAACACCAAGGAAAGCAATACTTCTCTAATAGTGTTGGAAAAGGAAATAGGGATCATCATTCACTTTGATATGTGAGATATCATTTATCTAGTGCAGACAGCCCTAACACCCCATGTTAGGTCAAGAGGAATAAAAGCATCTTAAAAAGGAGTGTTTGTGACACAATATGGTTAGAAATTAAACATGTCAGCAGAAAGGAGAGAGTTTCAATTTCCCAAGTCAAACTGCTTCAGGAGGATGAAGCATTAGCAGAGACTGAACTTTCCATACCTCAGTCTGGAGACCTCTTCAAACATGGTCTGGTCATCATCAAAAGAAGGATGATTACCAGTGCATTAAATATTTTCAAGCTGTTAAACTGGGCTTGCCTTCTGATCTGCATCAAATTCCATACCCCTTTCTCCATTCTTTCAATTACTTCAGTCATACATCAGTAGATTCCTTAATTCATCTTTTCCCAATACCTTAGTTTATTCATTTCTTGTGGTCAGATGTGGATGCCAGAAGCACAACTTTCTTTTCCTGTCTGGGTACCTATCCACTTATTCAGCTTGTAAATATTTCATGTACTTCTTCCACTGTACAGAGTTGTTATAAAGAGCAAAATGGGAAGGAGAAGGAAAGCCAAGTGAGCTTAAATAAGCCAGTGGACAGCAAAACTACCAACTCTCCCATATCAGCCTGTGAGGTTCACCTGCCTTTGAAATGCCTTCACTGTTTTGAAGTAGTCCCACAGCACAATGTACAAGATCTGATCTTTCCAGAGCAAGTAACAGGCAAGCTGCTTTTCTGAGTAGCAAAGGAGTGGTGTCAAAGCACCAGGAACCAACCCTGCATTTGGATCTCTGCTGGTGGAACCCTATGTCAGTCCAAGCCTCTCCTGACAGATCTCAAATTAGACCTAATTGAAGAGCCAAAGCTGAAAGTGGAATTAGACTCTGTTGTTGGATTAGTGCAAGAAATGCTGGGAGAACACTCAATAAAGGGCATCTAAAAAAAAAAAAAAAAAATCACTGCACCATATCTTGTTTCCAAACCAATTCTTTAAGCCAAAGAGTTCCTTTCTGCTGGGTTTTGTTTTAAAAATTTTGGTCCGTTTATTTAAATTTTTGCAAATACTGTCTTCAAATGCTTGATCTACAATAAACTATTGGGAAAGAAAGGGTTTCTGTTTCCTTGACAGAATAAATATGTTGGCAACTATATGAACAGAGATAAATCCTGGCCAAAGTCAAGTATTTTAAATTCAAAGTAGAAGCTGAACCATAGTCTCATCCCACTTACAGCAGTGTTCCTTGCTCCTACCAGGCACACAGCTGGATGGAGGAAACCTGCTCATGTCCTGGCAAACAGTGGAAACTCAGATCACTGTGACATTACCTTTCCATCAATATGAAAATGAGCAGAATTTGGTGCCATTCTTTTTAATTGTATCAACAACTAAACAACTAGTTTTCCTTAGTAGAAAACAATGAATACTGGCCACTGAAAGTCTCAGAAGTTGCTCATCCTGCTCTTTGAAAAAGTCTCTTTGAAACAGAACAGTAACAGTGAGCTTGTGGACATTTACCCCACCAAGTGCCCTGTAAATCCCAGAGATATAAGTGAACACTGTATCGGCCTTTGTTCAAGAGGGCTTTGCTTTCCAGAGAGCAGAGGAAAGAGTGTTTAATTAGTTGCTCTGCTCATTATTCATGCATTAATAAAGCACTTGAAAGGTATACTTTCATTACTCATTGACATCAAATTTCAAAGGCCCCGTTCTCTCCTGTGAATTCAAATTAATTGTGCAAAGGTAAATTAGCAACTCTGTGCAGCCTCCTCTGCAGGAGCTGCCCTGGCTTTGTGCTCCACAGCCACCTCAAACCCCAGGCCCACAGTCTGCAGAGTGGCAATTTGCTGTTTGCAATCAAACCACATAAACGTAACACCGAGTTTTCAGCATTCCTCCCGTCACAAAGGGACAAGGGGAAAAGTCTATCCCCGCTTTCCACACCTTAAATCACTGAACCAGGAAAGGAAAAAGAGACACAGTAAGCTGTCAGCAGGGGAGAGGCACACAGATGGAAGTTACTGGATCCTCAGAGTCACATTTTCTACAGGCTTTCTCCATGGAAACTCAGCCCCACCAATCCCAGGCTCAGAGGACTGTCATGACTTCTCTGCACACCAACCCATTTTACTTTACTTTTTCAATTTTAAACATGTTTTTATCTTTATCAAGTAATATGAAAAGGGTGGACAGAAGCTTTTCTGATTTAGTTTTTAAATTGCTATTTTCAACTAGAAAGCGTGAAAAAAATATTATTTCAAACAAACATGAAAATACCATAACTGAGCTCATAGAAAGTTCATTATGAAGTCAATAAAAATCAGGCAAATGAACTTCTCCCAGCAAAGCCAACTGGACTTTTGTCATATGTTGCGTAGGGGAAGGATCCACCCCTTATTATTTTGAAGGAAGTAGTGACACAATTTTGAAGTTCATTATGTGAACAAACTCATCCAAAATACACAGAATACATTCAAGCAACCTAATTTAAAATGAGATCTCTCCCAATTGTGCATTTCTTTCCCCAGTATGATTCACCCAGCACAGCTGACTGAACAATTCTGTTAATGTGTGAGCTGAATAACCAGTTTGATTGTTCTGGCACTTCTGAATGAGACCTGTAATTTTTTCTCATCACTCACCCAGCTGTTCTGGTGAACACCATGTAGCTGTATATTCCAGAATGAAAAATTACAACTCTGGATTTTAAAGCTTATTAATAAACATGCACCGAAGGTGACAAGAACTGTGAATCTATATGAAAACACTATTAAGAAAACCTAAATTGCTCTGTGCAAACCTTCAGTTCCTCCTGAATTTTTTCTTCCTCCAGTTTGGCTGCTTTCCGATCCTCCATTTCTATTTTCCATTTTTCTGCCACTATTCTGGCTTTTTCTTGAGCCATAGCATCACGGAATTTCTTTGTTATTTCAGCTTCCTTTTGTCTCCTTCAGAAAAGGATGTGAAAATAAAAATTTAATGCACTAATTTTATTAAATTGAGGATCAATACTTACTCACTGGTTACAACAAATAATTAGCATAAGACTTCATGGAAGGACGCAAGCAAAGAATTAAAATGCGCTTAACAAGAGACCTACCACAAATCAGATTTGAATAAACTATCCAAAAAGCAAAAAATTTGCAACTTTTGATAAATTACTAATTAAAATAGCACCTTCTAAGTTAGGCAAGCACTTCTTGGATGTCTTTAAGTCATACCTTATATTTTTCTATCAGTCTAGCAAAGCATGATTGGGAATTTATTGTCTATCAAATATCAGGATAAATGTCTCCCAAATTCTTATTCTAGATTGTTTATTAGTGCTGACAATATAAAAAGAATTCAGAGCACAAGTAGAAGGTTTTAATCCCTGCTTAAATATGCAATCACTCGAAGCAAGAAGAATCTCATATGAAAAAGGATAATATAGAATAACCTGATATTTAAACAGTCACTCTTCAGTGCTGCACTACAAAGTGTGTGAGGCAGGTGCCCTAATTCCTAACAATATCAAGCATTAAAACAATTTTGAATCTCCCCCAAACCTGGAAAAGGCCCTGCTAGAAACACCAGCATGGCACTTTGTATAATCACTTTTTGAACTGCTGGAATAAGAATTACTACAAGCAAAATGCAAATAAAACCAATTTCAAAACGGATTTTATGTACCAAATCCCCACTGTGGGCTCAGAACTGTGATGTAACAAACATATTTAATTTAATCATCTCAAAACCAGAATGCTTCATTTTTCTTCATTTACAGGCTAGTCAACAGTTTAGCTAAATTCCCAAAAGAGAAAAAAGTTGGCTCCACTTTTTTTGTGAACAAGGGTTTTTGGTTTTCAGTACGCAATAAACACAAAATTACATTTTTAGCACACTGAAGAGCTGACAAAACAAGTGAAAGCAAATGTCCACAAAACATACTTACCAGTTTTACCCACCATTACCTGCCACCTGTCTACAAGGTCATGTCTCCCATTATGCCAAGTGGACCCTGAATTCAGATTCTTAAATCCTCACCATAGTTCTTCTGCCTCCTTCTGTGCCTGCTGCCTGGCCCGCTCTGCTATGAGCTCCTCTGAGATCTGCTCGTAGGGTTTGTCACCCGGGGCTTCTCCCATCACCCAGACCCAGACCTCACCGTCCTTGCCCCGCAGCCACTGCACGCGTTTGCCATTACCTGCAACAGCCACCAAGAACAAGCCAAGGTATAAACACTGCCTCAAATCCTGCGTCAGCAGAGATCAAAAGATGGGAAATCTGCAATTTAAAAAACATTAAGCTTGCAGTTTACAATTCGGAATAAAGCATTGCTCTGAGGTTCAATGAAATCTTCAGATTTGGCCAAATCTGGTCAAACGCTAGGGCAAAAAAATAAAGGGGTTTGTATGCTGTGGATCACACAATCTTTAAAGACTCACTGTCCCACAAAAATAAAAATCATTAATTCAGGCATGCATTTCCCAGAATTCCAGTATTATAATCCCTTTTTTAACTGTTTTATTTTTTGCTTCACAGAGCAAAGGACGAATGAAGAGCATGGAAAAAGAGATGGGGCAAAACCAACAGTGACATTATGTGACTAGCAATGCATTGTGCACAGAGAATGTTGAGTGCTGAGCATGTAGAGAGACTTCATGGGAACACCTTCAAAGAATCCATGAATTTTCTGCTCCTTCTGGGTGAAGCAGGAGTTTCAGGGAGCCTGCATACTCAGAGCACACCGCTCAGTGCTGCTGAGCCTGTTCTGCTCACGTAGGCAATTGAAAGGGATTAAATTTCTGGTTCAGTTTTCATGACACAAACTACACAAAAATCTACAGTTACTGTGTTGACAGAGTGATTTTAAGAAAAAGCCTGAGAGCTCTTTACAAAACAGCCTTCATTTGGTGAACCACCAAGTACAAGAACCAGCTGCAGGACTACAAAGGGCACTAGATTAGATCCCACCTGAATATATTTTAATAGCTATTTACACTACCTGGCTTTGTGTGGTTTGGTCTTTTCCTTCGGCTTTTATACATAGAACACTCAAATATTGTGAGCATTTTGGAGGTTCATGATAAGGAATTTGTAGAAACACCTGTTATGCGTTGATTTTTATATTTTATTTCTGGCAAATTTGTTGAAACTGTTCTTCAAAAAAGGACACTCTGCCACAAAGATCATAGCCAAGATGGACAATGGATTTATTTTAAAGAATCCAGACTGCAAGGCCATAAAGGGTCAGCAGTTTCTATCATTCCCTGTATATTACATCCCCTAGATTTCATCCTCTCACCCAAATATTGATATGAGAAGATTGTGCATCACAGCATAGCTTCTAAAGGGAATCTTGTCTCCTATGAAAACATAAACACAAAGACAGGGCACCATTTTCTCAAGTAGTTTTTCTCCAGTGTTCCCATGAGAGTTAAAAGAATCCCCTGATCCTATTTGAACAGGCAGGCTTTGCTCCCACTTCTCCTCCATCTCTCTCTACTAGCATCAGCTTAGCTGCTCTCACCTTCAGCTACCACTTGTTCTGAGCGAGGACATATCCATTTAACCAGATTAAGTTTCCCAATGCACAATCAATAAAGCGTTTCTGACATCCCAGGCTGAAGGGAGAGAACTGCAGGAGGCAGAGGAGTGGGGCTGTTGACAGCAGGCAGTGTCAGTGCCAGCCCACACTCACAAGTGTTGACAATCCAGACTGAAGGCAATGAACGGATCGAATCTCGCCATGAAAGCTAATATTCTATATCAAATTTGAAAATGTAATTTATACGAATCCCCAGCGTTGGCCTAACGGTACTAACTTCAAAGAGGGGTGGAAATTTAAGCTAATAGTGTTTTCCTTCAATAACTCTCAAAAGCATTTGCCCTTTCACAGTCTATCAGATTATGTCTCAGGTTATAAATGTGAATGTATTTCATTGTGGTTCTTATTCTGTACGTTTCTGTGTTCCTGTCAACACAACATTTGTGTTGTATTTTTTGGATACAGCATTAGAATACCATCTGCTGAGACCTGACTGGCCATATCACTATTTGCCTGCAAGGTTTTCACCTACTGCATTTTATGGTAAAGTATCTTGAAAAGTAGGGAATAATTTCCCAGGAGTATTGATCCCGTATAACCAATGGCAGCTTTTGTTTTAAAAGCATGTCCTCTTTCCTGTGAGGAACCTGAATATCCTAGTTGCTCTCCTTTATTTAGTATTTTAAAGAAAACATTGTAAACACAGCTTGTATTACTTGATCTGTACCATAACTGGTAGATAAATACTACTCCTGGTCTGAGACAACTTCACTAATTCTGTTCATTTATGAGCTTATCAGATGGAGCCAGGAAAAAAAAAAAAAATCCAAAAACTTTTCAGGTAAGCAGACAAATTTTATCTTTGCCCCTCTCAAGGTTTTCTGTGCCAAAGGTTTATTAATGTGTTTCTCAGAGGCACAACTCACCCATTGCAACCCAGCCCCATAAAACAAATTGCTGATTTGTAGACATGTCTTGAGAAATTGTTCTCTTTCTTCTTTTAAAACAATGGATCTTTTTTATAAAGTTCTAGCCAGCAGATGTAAAAACTCCTTTGAAACCATCAGTATAACATATTTTTGGTTCAGCACTACACACAGTACAGAACTCCACTGTATATGCATAAAGTACATGTTCAAATATAGTTCAAGTTAAAAAATCACAGCAGTATTAAATAATCTGGCAATTTTAACCTTCAGCATTAAACAGATAGACCTCCATGTATATTATTTTAAAACAATTTAACTTGAGCATATATGCCTTAATTCAGGTTTTTCTCTAGAAAAGAAGACCTTTTCACATCCAACCACCGATTTTACTTCAAGAAACGACTCCCATGCAAACCTTCCCTTAAACCTAAGCTCCCATAAAGCTGGACTTTACTGTATAACCTGATCATAAAACTCAGCAGTTTCTTAGCACAAAATAACATCAAAAATGAGTGTGCAGAAAAAAAAATAAGCACCCCAGGGAGAAAATCTGGCACTGTGAACACAGAATTTCTGCCACACAAAAAGCCTTTGCAGCCTGAAGAATCACATTCACAGTGAGAGGTTTAGCTCTTCTAGGCTAATGATATTGGTCTTGCATTTTAAACTGCAGAACCTATGGCAAGATCAAAGTTGAAAGTACTGAAAATTATTTTCCCTAATATTTGTAGGAAACTAGTGTTATCTGTTTTGCAAGCAGAGAATTGCCACAATTGAGGGTTGATTATAACAAAATAATTCCTGCTTTAAAATGCTTCTCAAGTATTAATTTCTTTCTGCAAAATAGGATGTTTTGTTAATACACTTTATTTCTAAAAGAAACAGAAATACAAAAAAAAAAGGCAACAGGTCCTGACTAAAGAAATTTGAAATGTAGGTGAGAAGGAGGCAAGACAACCTCATATTTCCTGTTCAGCAGCAGGCTTCTGAGCCCAGTCACAAAGCCTAATGCAGAGTCAGGAAACAAAAATTAAATCTCTTGAGCCCCAGTCTTGTGCCTTGACCACAAAAGTACTTTTCTCTTCCTGGAGAGACTGTGGCAGGCTGCAAATAATAACCCTTAGGAAGCAGTGGACATCAAAATTAGTGTGGATTGGAGAGTAGAAATGGAAGTATTTTAGAAACAAACATTGTTTTATCAGGAAAACTTACTGAATAATTTAGTAGGTCTTCTCCATCCCTACTCTTCAGATCAATGATTTATCAGCTTTAATATTTCCCCCATTTTTCACCTAAAACAATTCTGTAGCACTGGAAGAAGACAACATAAACTCTTAAAGTTCTTTTCCACCTGAAGCTCATCCATGAATTAGTATCTCACATGGAGTCCCTCCAAGCCTATACCTGTACTGCTCTGAGACCAGCAAACTGGCTTCTGGATATTGCTCCTTACTCCAGACAAATGCCAGGTCAGAAAATTCAAAATGAGGTCTCTCAAATTTGCAGCACAAACGGATCACAGCAAAAACTTTCTTGGAGACCTAAAGCCAGAACCAACAGCAACTCAAATTTGTACATAAAAACACACAATCAAAAATAAGACCAAATCATGTTTTCTGTTTGTCTGTTATTTGCACAGCCAATTCCATAACAGCACTTAAAGTGTGAAACGATGCCCTAGAGAGCAGCAGGAAACTCAGGCTCTCACCTACAAGAATTATGTGGCTCTGCCAGCAGCTCTCCTGATCTCCTACATGGAGTGCTGCTGGAGGGCTACCACGAGCTGAGCCATGGGGCACCACAGCCTGCTTTCAGCCTTTGTGCTGCCCCAGGGTCAGCAGGGCACTGTCACATCATCACTGCCATGGCTGGATGCTGCTCAGAGCTCCACATTGTGCTTAAGGCTTGGAACAAACAGAGATACACCAAAGGGACCTGGGCCTCACGCTTCCTCTGCTAACCAGAACAGAGGAGCTGAGCCACCCACTGGGTGTAGGAATTGTATGGGCCCCTGGGCTCCATTTTTACATCTCCAAATAAAAGTGCTATAGAAATAACGGTAATTAGAGCAAATAGAATACTTCTGGAGTCAGCTTCCTTTCTCCAAACTTGTTTACCGTTACTTTAACAGTTATAGAATCCCCAGCAGTCCCCATTTGTGATCCATCCCCAGTGTTTACAAGGGAACTGTTCCAAAGAGAGCTAGGAGCCTGATTTGGTGTCAGGATTCCCAGCTGTGCCATCACTCAGCCACAGCCTGCCTGCTCAGTCCAGCAAAATGACAGAGAGCACCAAGCACCCCTGCTGCCTTACCGTGGTAGGGGACACCACAGGCTGTAAATTCAGAAAATTATGGCATCACTGATTTATAATCTCAGAAACAGGGGACAGCATTCAAAGCCTGCTGAATGTTTTACTAAAGAATCTGTTATTTCCATGAACTGCCTTGTTTCTCTGAGGTTGGGCTTCCCACCATAATTCTCCTGCTTGGAAGCTACAGATCTCTGTAGTAGCAACTGAGTGTCCTTCCTCACCCACTGAAAAGCTTTGTAGTCATACAAGTATCTTTTGACTCTCTATAGAAAACATGTCTATTCTTCTCTTTCTGGGCTAGAAAAAAACTCCTGAAATTTATTATGCATTTGAAATAGGCTGCATGTGCATTAAAAGCTGATCAATCTGATCTACTTTTGCCATGGAGAGCTAAACCTTAGCTTGTGGAGTTTGCTGTGTTCGTAGGGTTGTGGGGGTTTTTTCTTCAGCAATTCAGGTATCTGGTATATTCTGGTCTAAGAACAATGTCCTTTACTTGAGATTTCTTTCCAAGCAAATTATTTTTATGGCTTTTTTAAAGTAGAGGCTTGAATTTTGTTAGTCTGCAGGGTAGATGACGTTCCATTCAGAGTTTCATTAGCTAGAGGATATGTATTAGAAGCACATTGATTAGGATGAAAATGAGGATGTGAGCTTTAGGCTGTTCTCAATTCCTTGAGCTTAGCCAATATAAGTATTGAATTATCCTTTTTTTATACAAACACACAAATAGGCACACATAATTTCACTTCTTTCTAAGGAGAAAACCTAGGAAATTACAGTGAATGTTTTTGAGAGACTATTCAAAGGACAGAATGCACTTCTCAAAACATTAACTGCTGTAAATCCATTAAAATATACACAGAATAACTAGATGGTAATGAGAAAAGTAATGAAAATAACACATCCCATAATAAATGGAAGATCTACAATTAATTTGTGCTCTGCCCCTGCTAATAGTCATGGGAGCATAGAATCCCTCTCTTCCCAAAATACATTCAAAAAACCCCTTCATTTCAATTCTTAAGAAGAATGGGGGAAAATTCTGCCCCTAACATTTCAATTAACACACCTTTTAATTTCAACACTGTTATGTGCCTTTCTATTTAGGGGAGGATTTGCAAAGGGAGAAAGAAATTCAGCTGATTACATTAATATATCAATAAGGGTTGCAGGATTTCAGCATTGCTGAAAAATCAGCCTTTTATGGCTCTCCAGCTGCTTCCTGATCATATAACAAACTCAATCTTCTGTTTATGGAATTACAGCCTGTTACCATGGAAATAATTATGCTGCAATAAACCCCTGCAGGATCAAATAAAGGAAGAGTGACTGAAGAGAGCAAATATTAAGGGAGGAAACAGTTACTCAAACAAGAACCTGGTAATTAACAAATGTAGCAGGGATAACTGTACACAACACTCGGGGGTAAGTGGGTTTGCGTTAGGACATGGTGTGTAAATATGCAACATACACATATAGGTTTGCATGTGGCAAACCAAAAAGAAGAAGAAAAAAGGAACACAGAAATAAAATATCATTTATGTGGTGTCTATTGCACCTGCTCAAAATAATTTTGTGGCTCCCTGGCCAAGGCACAATGTTACATGGAACAATTTTGTAACTGGCCCGATTTCAACCAGGAGATAACATTCAAAACTCTTTCTTAAAGACATCGTTCTAACTCCTTGTAAAATCTAGAGTCAGCCTCTTGTCTGTGCATTTTAATGGCTGACCCTTTCACTGTAAACAGCACAAAAATATAGGTAAACATCAGAGGAAAACTGAAGGTTTTAAAATCATTTCCATCAGTATCACTCATTTGAGATTCTTTTTCTTCATTTAAAAAAGTTAAGATGGCACCATATTTTCTGATTCCTCATCCAAACTGAATCTCTTAAAGGGTAAAATCTATATACGGGGCTTGGTTTCTCCCACAGACCTCTCACAAAGCTTCCAGGTTTTCCTTCTGAGAAAAAAATAAAACCAAATCTGCATGGCTGCTTCAGGGTCTGCTGAAAGAGCAGGAGGATGAGGGTTCTGTGTCACAGAATGAACAGAGAACTATGGATCATTTTCTGCACCAGGCTCTTCTGCTTAATGCAGTGTGGCAGGTTTGCACTGGCTCCTTTTGTCAGGCACACAGGACCACAGAAGCAGGGAGAGCTATACACTAGAGTGATGTTTTTTAGCACCACAGCAAACAAGTGGACTCAAAGGTTATTGAACTGCCATCAGTGTCTGGCTAAGTCCACTGCTGACTTGAACACACTGAGTTTTCCTGTACCTGCTCTCAACACCTGCTTCCTTTGTCCTTGAATGTTTTAGCTACTTATGTTAAAAAATGGCAAAATCAGCAAGAAAATATTGAATTAGCTTGGGCAAGTCCCATTGTCCCCTTGGCTGCCATTCTGCCCTCTTTCCATATCAAGTATTCATGAGTGTGCAGACAGTCACAGCCTCGTATCATTACCGGGGCACAGTGTGTGGGAGAAGGCCTGGCACCGCCGTGCCCAGGCAGGCTGAGGAACACAGGAATGCCCTCCTTGCCAGGGCTCCACTAACACAGCAGCCTCTCTCAGAGATGTCCCAGGGAGCAGGAGCACTGAGGAGTGCACGTGTGCAAGAGAAGACCCCAGGTAGGGAGCAATATTCCGCTGTCACTTTTCTGCAAAACACAGAAATCAGCTGCAGGCCAAGATACGAAACTGAAGAGCACAGACTTATGGCTGCTCATAGGAAGTGAGAGAAGTCCTTCTGGATTTGTTCCATCTGGTACACATCTAGGTCATACAGCAGTCTCTTGTTAGCCCCAGGTTCAGAGACTGGAGTTTGGAAGCTGCTGTCTAACCCTACCTCAGCACTCAGCCTCACCAGGCACAGGCCTTGAGCAGCTCAGTTCTGGCCCAAGGTACACAGCACTAACAAAGCTGCAGCACATCTCAAGCTGAGTGTTACATTAAAAGTTATCCAATGACTTCAAATTAAGTGGCTCAGTCCCCTAAAAAAAATTGTTTTAATGTTCTTGCTCATGTTCTCTTGCTACTTTTCCATCCCTATCTGAATTGAAAACACAGGACAGGACTCTACAGAATTCAAGACCACATAAGGCCAGAAATTTCAGAAATACTGAAGTCTGATGTCTCTGGTTAGACCCATATCCAATGATATAGAGAAAGAGACTGAACACTGACAGGAGCTCGTCTCCATAGGAGATAAAATCTTAGCTAAGCATTGCCAGGGTCTGTAGAGGCCTGTGCATAAAGGAGGAATACATTTCCAAGTTCAAAGTCAAAAAAAAAGTCACTGCATGTACACCCACTGAAACACATGCCCACTCACTGGCCTTCCTCTGACACTGATGTACTCTCCAAGCATCCACTTGGGATATTTGAAATACTTGCTTCCAAATAGCATCATCTATTCTCTAATGATTTTCTAACACAAATATCATTTAGAAAAATAAATTATTTTCTAGCCATGCTGTGATAAGCCAACCCTATTTTCTCCCAGCTACTCTTGTTAAAGACAGGTAAATAAGAGAGTTTACAAATAGCTCCCATCTGAGCACCACAAGCTGCAGGTCACAATGAATAAATGTCAGAACTAACAGCAGCAGACCAGAATTGTCTCCCCTCCTATGTGACTGTCCTTCAGCCACCTAATCCTCAATAGATTTTGAGACCTCATTTTGGGAATGCTGACAGTTCTGGATACTGCATCAGTGTCAAAATCCAAATTGGCAGGGTTCTTTGCTTACTTCCAGCTCAGCTATAGTGGCTAAAGGGCTCCTGCCTAATCACACAAATATGTTTCTTTGCAAATTGCAAAGCTGTCTGTCAGTCAACTCTCAGAAAGTCCCAAAGGGATCTTGAAATTTTGAGGAGACTTCTCTCATTGATTTCAGCACAGTAGGAACAAGAAAACTGTTTTATTGCAATGAAGATATGTTCCTGAAAGATCTGCCCGGGAGCAATTTGTAAGTGAACTGAAGATGGACCTCCAAGAATTCGACACACCTGTGATGCCATTCCAGCACCAGCCAGCAGTCATTATTTAATTAAAGCTACAAAAGATTTCTTTTACCTTGAATAAGCTCACTAAATGCTGTCATTTTGGGAGAACCCACGTGATGCCCAAACTCTACTAAAGTGTAAATAGCAAAAAAAAATGGGAACAATTTATTCAATGTCTTCTAAAGGAAATACTTCATTATGAAGTGATGTTTATACATTGCTTCCCTTTAGACATCAATCTGTGGTTTTTAAATGGCAAAGAAATTAAAACTGTTGAATAATCTGAACACATTTCATTCACCCCCCAAAGTGAAATAATTCCTTCAACATTGACTCATTCTGATACTAATTTCAATTTTAACCTTTTCTCTAGACACATGGAACCAAACAATCCAAATACAGAAGCAGGCACAATTTAGCACTAACTGCAGATGATTGATATTATTTTCTTTAGAAATTAAGAATAAGACTACACAGATGGGTACACGATTTGGCTTGCTAAACACTCTTGACAACTTACATCTTATTTGATAGTTTGGACTCGTTTGTTTTCTAAGCAGCAAATTTTATAGTACTGAATAGAACAACTGGGCTCAGTGGCACTGCTGTAAAAGTCAGTGCAGATTTGGGGCCTTTGGTAGTTTCCAAACAATTAAAAAATGATGATGTTAATGAGCATTCCCTAAGCCTGTTGATGGTTTTAACTCTAGCACAAGGCCTTTCTGACCTGCATATGCCAATCTTTTTGCCCCCGACTCTGCACTTTTGGTTTCCACAGAACAATGCACTGAAAACACAAGAACACTTCATCCTCAAGTCACCGTAGGGAATCAAAATTGAACCCACAGTCACTGCTTTGTTTTGAAAAATCCAAGCCTTTTTCTGTGCTGCTGAGTGCACACCTCCCACTGTAGCTAAGGTCTTGAATCGATGGGGAATTGTGGCAGCTGGGGTATAGAACTCCAGACCAAGCAGAAGGCACTTTTCAGAGCACTTTTATTTAGAGATATGTCCCTCGTCATTAGCTGCTTTTGTTCAGTCTCACCACATCCCATCCCAAAGAGGTGGAGAGAAAAGTTTTCACATGTGGCTATTCAAACTTTGAGGAAAACAGAAGGATTTGAAAGTCAGTGCTATAAAGATAATTCCAGTTAAATTAGTATAAAATTATTTCATACAAATGCTATGGTGTATTCACAAACAACATCCACGTTTTACTGTCAACTATAAATTTTCAGAAACTCAGCACAACATTACAGATACTGAAATCTCACATCCATTCTGGTCTGTCAGGCCACAAAGATATCTATAAAGCCAGAGTTACCCTTGGCCTTAAAAAAATAGCACGAACATAAAACGTGTCATGCAGTAGAGCCAAAAACAAAACCCGTAGGTGAAAGAGCTCAAACCCCTCAGTTTCAAGGGAATAAAGAACATGGAATTGTGGTACCTTTGCATTTCTTGGTAACCACTAATTTAAAACAGGAATTAAACCACTCTAAGTTCTACACTGTGTAGCAGGGGAAGAACGTTTGGAAATTTACTTATACATCAAGGGCAACTGAAAATTAAGCAGCTTCAAGATCCAAAAAATGATTATGTCAATTGTTTTCTAGGAAAAAAGCATTTTAAGATTAGAAAATATTATTGGTATCTACTCTGACCCCTTGAGTCATATAGGCAAGACTATTCCACAGTAATTACTATTTTGTATCCATAATTTGTGGTTGGCTTTTTTCATCTTTCCTGTTTTAAACAAGAAACCATCTTCACTGAGACACCATTTAACATCACATTGTGGAACAGAATGTGCAGTAGAAATCAGTTACAAGTGTCTATACAGGTAATGAATAGCACACCTGAAAGAAGTTATATTTTCTAATTCTGGTGCACATCAGTTCATGAAAGTAAAAAAGTATTTCCAGCAGAAGCAGACGCCTAACTTGCAAATCTGATTCCAATAGTTCTTCAGTACAGTTCTGAAGAAAGTAGAGATTTCCTAACACTGGGCAAAAGTTAAACCTAAGCAATACCTTTAATTGGCAATTTAAGAAGGTAAAATGGAAATGGGCTATTGTGAAATTTAACTCAGTGTGTATTTGTGACTACCTTTGTCAGGGCAAATATAATCTATAGGTTACTCGGCTGCTCTCTTCTCCTACTCCTTGCAAAACAGAAAATTAATTACCAGAAAATGGTCTTTAGTAGTAGGAAGCCAAGCAGGTTTAATGTATAATTTATATATGGAAATTTAGGTGTCAACACTGTGACAGTTCATCAGATAAATATTTTTGCAGTTAGATTTTTCTGTATCTGTCTGCCTCAAAGAATGAGCATGATACAGATTACCTCAATGATATGATGTTGTTTTGGTATGTGGAGCTGAACTGCATTTTTAATTTTTTCCCAGCTACAAATCAGTCAAAATGAACAAGGCTTTTGTGCAGTATGAGAGAAGCTGTTCTGATGCCATCCCTCTCAGAGGGCCATTCACACTGAGAGCACTAACATGAAGAAAATAGAAATTAAACAGAATGAGGTTTTCCAACATCCACCTTGCCATCTGTGAGGAGACATTTTAAACTCCTATTGTGGCTGACTCGGGTGTTCTGAACATTCCCCCCTCATTTTAAGGCTACCATTGTACCTTAGTCATTTCATGCAGGTCTGGGCTTCAAGTGAGTCTTGGAAAATAGTTTTGCTTTGAAGCACATTTCTAATAATAGTCTTTGAATTGATAACTATCTAAGGGGCACTTTGTAAGGTTCAGAAGCTCTAGATATTTCAAGTCTGACAATTGAATCAAACAATGTCTCTGTGTTGGGGTGTTTTCTACCGTGGGTGCATTCAAGTAAGCAACACTTGAAATGCTGATTGCAGACCCATAACCATTAAAGAGCTTTCTCAAAATCAGCTACCAAAACTTATTAGAAATTTTGAATATTCAAGCTTTAATGGATTTAAAAATAGGATAAGATTTTTGGCAGGGAAATGAGTGTTTGATGTATCTCTGTGACATTTCCTAGGGGAGTGAGGAATCACTGTAGTTACATTTCCAAGATGAAAATGTTTTCTATCTATCTTACACCAGCCTAACAACTTCATCTTATGAATGGGGAAAGAGCTGGAAAGGCACTTACTCAGAGAAAAAAGCAAGTAATTAAATATTTCTGTATATTTGAAACCACTTGGACCCAAGACCAGTCAGTTGAAAATGATATTTGAAGTTCTTTTTTGATGTTTCTTCCATCATTCTACTATTCCCTTTTTAAGTCAACACACACATTCAGCATTCACAGCAGCTTCTGGAAGGAGCTCCATATTTTAACTACGTATTGCATGCAAACACATTCCTGGTTTCTCATTTTTGGTTTTGCTTGTTGGCTTGCCACACTATTATCCTATTCCCTGGACACAATCTCTTGGAGACGATTTACTAATATAGTTGGAAATTTAGGCTCCTATGGTATGGCTGTTTTGATATTACATCTTATTCACAAAGAGCCCTTCACAACAAGCTCAAATTCATAAAATTATCTCCTACTCCAGCCAGCTGGAAATATTTAATGCCAAGTCAAGAAACTGCAACAGCACAGGCTTTTGCCTGGCCTAGAGTGAGGGGTGGGCATGGCAGGTGAAAGGAAAAGCCTTAGGAGTAGAGGGGAAACTCGGTCAGGGTGCATCAGTTATCACTGACAGAACGGCAGCAGGGACTCCTGACAGAAACAGGGGCTTCAAAACAACTCCCCTCACTCCATCACTAGGATACTCCCAAAAGAAGGGACCAGCCTGGAGATACAAGGAACAGGGACATGGTGCTTTTGCTCTCCCAGACTGTCGTTTTGTCCATGGGGACAGCTGGCACTCGCCCTTGCAATCTCTTCTAGATGCCTGCTGCACCACAGCCACTTGCAAGCCCACCATCCCCAGCTCTGAAGTACAGAAGGAGGTCACAAATCTTACTCTGGTTGCGCCTTGCTGCCTTTCTCAGCACAGCCTCCTCCATTCGGGCTTTTTCTTCCCTTTCCCTCCAGCGCCTCAGCTGCTCTTCTCTCATCTTGTAGAACAAGATCTGCTTTTGCTCTTCATTCAGCTCTGCCAGGAGCTCAGGGTCAATGTACATATCACGCAAAATTTGCTGCAGCATGGTGACTCCAAAAAAAAAAAAAAATTTTAAAAAGACAAGGAAAAAGCAAAAGAGAGAGAAATCTGCTTCCAGTTATACTCACTACAATGATAAAACCCCACTGATGGCACTCCAGAAAGCAAAATGCAGCAAAGGAGCTCTCCCACACCTGCCTGCCCAGGAGAGGTTTGATTCTTGCTCTGGCCCTTTTTGTGCAGGCATATTCTGCTCCTTGTCGTTATAGGGACAGAGCTCTTTGCTTATGTCATCCTCCGAAGTTTGGGACAAGTGTCAGGTGAATGTAAGAAAAAGCAACAGAAAAGCATAGGGAAAAACCCTAAAATGAAAAGGCTGGGAGAACAAAGAAAAAGTCACTTCAGTGCTCCTGACTGCAAGCCAGTAAAAATAAGGGATTCTTGATTGAACCCAGCAGCTTTGCTCCCTTGAGCAGAAGGAAATTCAATACAGAGAGCCTCAGAGTTTCAGGTCAAGCAGCTCCCTTCAGCAGCAGTACATTCCCAAGGGTGTGAGCGTTACCCAGGGGTTTAAAGTGATGTCATGGTTAAAGGTATCACCTACACCAATATCTATGTCACTTTGGGAACTGATCTCCCCTGATAAGAGAGGAGTTTGCATATTATTTCTCAGTCTAGCCTGTTAACCAGTCTCAACAGAGTAAGGCATGTTAGAGGCCATAGTTACCTGGTGTTGACAAATACTGTCATGCAGCAAATTGACTAAAATGCTTCTAAAATTAAAAGCAGATGTAACAGAAGCCACAAGAATCTTGTTATCACTTTATAAATAAATTAATTTCAATTAAACAAGACTGAGTTCTCAGCAATTCACACAGACTATGCAGGTCCTGATGCTAATTCATTTTCCACTTGGTGACTGGAGAAAGTTACAACACTGCTCTTCCAGGAGATTATGGCTTTTTACTACGTAACAGTTTTATCCAAATCAGTAAAAATAACATTTCACCACCAGGGCCAACAGCCACTTAATTATGTAAAAAAAAAACCCAAACCAAACCAAACCCCAACACACTAAAAAGCAAACCCTCTGGATGTGGGAGCCTGTTGTCACTGGGCAGTGGCTCAGTTCCTCTGGGGAGGATGGCACTCTGTGGGAAAGGGGCCACTTTGTGAGACAAACCAAAGTGTGGCCACTCAGAGGCATTACAGAACACAGATCACATTTGCAGGCTGAGCCACATCCCACTGCTCGATTTTTACACAAGGAAGAGAAAGAGCAGGCCTATATTTCCTCAAGAGAAACTTGCTTCATAGATAAGGAGCTGTCAAAGTCATATCTGACTTCCATGACCTCATATTCAAAAACATCCTGCTAATGCATCTATTCGTATGCCCTTCTTTTGAGTTATGCAAAATACTATTGTCCTAATTCAGGTATAAAATAAAACTGATATAAACCAAAATTCCAGCAAAGACACTCTATCACCTGGAAGCACAAAGCCAAAGATGCTTGAATGATGCCTTCAGCTGAAACAGGATTTCAGAACCCATCATGTATGGGCTGTAACGAGTGTAGTCCACATGCTACTCTGCAATTCAGGATCTGTCTTATGTACAGATTTTGTCTCCTTAAACAAATGCTTTTATTATTTACTATTATTTTTGAGAAATACAGCTTGGCAAGAAAAAAACCTAGAGTAAGAAAGATTTTGTTATACTTCTTTATTTTACTTAGTCAGGTACAGAAAGGGGAGACCCTGAGGGGGTTGGCTTTCATTTCTCTGCTTCTATTCAATTATATTAGAGCTGTGGCTCCACATTTTGGCACTAATTGAAAAGGACTCGCCTTTGCAAAGGCTTCAGGGCAAGCAGTTTCACTGTTTTACTCATCTGTCATCATTCTTATTTTATTTTGCTTGACTTCACAGACCAGAAATTAAATCCTGATCAGAAGCTATCACAGTGCAAAGAACAAACTCTTCATCATGGATTATGTGCATTTAAGCATGATAAGCAGCACCATTTCTGAACAGCATTCAGCTGCAGAAGTAGCTCAGGATGGAGATACAAGGCAGAGTACAAACAAATATTCAGGCAATTACTTGTAATATTCAATAGGCAACCACACAAGAAAAATAGCAAGAGCAAAGACATGAAATGACACTTCATGAACAACCCATTGCCTAGAGATTACTCACCAAAAATATTTGAGGACAGTAACCAAATGGTCAAGTGGAATTAATCTGTGTAGGAATTATTTTTTTCTTTAAAAAAATAAAAAGTCACATGTGGAAGTGTTATCATCTAATCACAACAGCGAATCTGATCAACTGTCTTGTAGTAGATTTTCTCTGGGTAGCACCAATCCCAAAATAAAAAACTGGAATTACAAAGGAGAAGTAAGGGACATAAAGAAACATCCCATCTGACATAAGCCAACATCCAACAGAAGTAGAAACAAACATCATAAATTTTGCCATTAATTTCTTGTCCAAGAAAAAAAGACTGCTTCATAACACTTGGTCTTCAAACTCTCACATGGGTGGCAGTTTTTCATTGTGTCTCTCTTTGCTTTCACTGGTTTTTTTTAAGAGTTTGTTTTGTTTACAACAAACTAGGTTTAAGAGTTATATTCCTTTATGGGATGGAAAGCCCAGGGGATCAATGAAAAGAATCAAGTTTTTCCACCAGTCCCTTCTTTTCCCTTTCTAATTAACATTTGATTTGATTTGGTAACAATCTGGAAATGGAGAGAATGGGAGGAGATAGCTGGTTACCCACTTGCAGATCCCAAAGGCAGAGAGAACCTCAGGCATGTGACTAAATACGAGGCATGCTTGAGAATCTGATGATCACTGATCAGAAAAGACTGATGGTGGGTGGTATCCCCAGAAATACATGGTTTGGATATTTTGGGTCAGTGAGGTATTTGGCCAAAACTAAGCCTGTTGTCTTCATCAGGAGCCGAAGCTCTGTCATTAAGAGCTGACAACACCCAACCCATCTATGCTGAGCACCTTGCAGGGCTTGAGAGAATTTCACAGCAGGTCCACCTTCCATAAACCCTCACCAGAGCAGAAGCATTAAGAAGCAATAAATAACTCAGACAATTAAGTGTAGTCACTAAGCACTACTCCAGTACCTCAAATTTCTCCTGCATCGCACACAAATCCTTTCAGAATCACATTTCTCCTCTCTGAAGAAATACTCATGAAGAACTTTAGAAAATCATTAATGGGCCCCTTTAATACAGTCAGAAGGACCCCAAACATGCACTGCAAGGAATAAAAGAAACCTGTCTATACAAAAGGTACTCATCTGCCCCCTTGTAATAACCATCTTGGGGTAGATGGACAACGGAAAAATTCTCCCCCTCATTCTTTTCCCAGTCCAGATTATTTTCAAGCCTCTCCACTTGCCCTCCTGCCCACTGTGATGAAGCTCCTTAAGGAGCCAGTTTCCTTACCAGCAGTTCAAATGTAAGAACCTTCCTGACTAGCTGTGATCCTTTATCTGGAATGAAACAATACTTGTGTAAAAACATTCTATTTCTACACTGCTTGTGTTCCTTCCTGTGGAGGCATCTGTTTAGGTGTTCCTTCACATCCTTCCTTTAGTGTTTTCAACAGAAGATTGTTTTCAAGCCCACTCCTGTAACACACAGGGGGGTCACAGGCATCAGCACAGCTTTGCTTCCTGCTCACCCTCTTCACTAAGAGCAAGCCTGACACTCAATTCCTCTGTGGAGAACCATCTCTAGAATGATGCCAGGAAAAAATTAACAGATTTTGATATGAGATGCCTGACAATCAAAAATTCAAAGAAAACAACATACTTAAAGACAAAAAATGAGAGGTTACAGATTTCTGTGAATAACTAAGAACAGATCATCTAACTCTGAACCTCTCCTATCAGAAGGAAAGGAAGAAAACAATTATTCTCTGCTTTGAAGACATAGTCCTGTTCAGGAGATAAAAGAGTTGCTTCTCCTTTGTTATCCCAGTGAATCTGTTGCCTTGTGTATGAAATACTTCCAGCAGTATCCTACGCCAATTCAAAATTCGATTTTTAACCTAGTTAAACATTGCAGTTCATGTTCCCACAAATATTCCAAATACTCCAAATATGGAATTATCACAAGGAAATTGTCATGATCTCTCCTGATTGCTCAGAAAATTAAGCCAATCTAGGAGGTCCAAAACAACCTTGAAGAAACACCAAACCTACCATAACAACTCTTGCTATTTCTAGGATTAGCTCATATTTTGTACGGGATGAGCTTTGCAACTCCAACCAACACAGAGCCAGAAAGCTGAGGGATAGGAAATAACTCAGGCAAAACACGAAATAAAACTTTTATTTCAAAATAATTATTCTCTCTCTTCCCTTCTTTTCCCAGACCTGATTAATATATGGACAAATTAATGACTCAGAAAAGCAGGGAAATTTGAAGTAAGGATGCCTGCTTCCTGATTGTGACCATCCATCATCTTTCCAGCCTTCCTGGGAAGCATTCTGAATAGTTTAGAAGGACAAGGAGCTCCCCATTGCTTTTCCACCTCAGTTACCCCTAGTTCAACAGCTAAGCTAAAATCATTACAGAAACATTACAACTCAACAGCCTATACACAAAATAAAAGTGACTATTAATGGAGTTCTTTGTTGGCAGTCATTACCTTACAATAATTGCCACACAACTTGATGCTCTAATTAGTAGCAGTGTCTGCAAGGAGCCCAGAGCTGTTAAAAATTTAAGTTTAGAGTTTCCTTTGATCTTAAATGGCATCTTCTGGGACTAGACACACTCTGTCCTACCTCTGGCACAGCATCTTTCTGGCTAAGCAATCCTCAGCACTGCCACTAGAATCCATCTGCTGGAAGGGCAGGGAGAGAGAGGAAAAGGTGCAGAAAAACATTTTCATTTCATTTTTTAAGAAAGTGGGAAATCCTTAATTGGCTAAGGCATGCAAATCTCTTCACCCATTTTCCCCTGAGCATGTGCATCTTCCATTCCCTGAACTGAGCAGCTCACCGGCAATGCTGATTATTGCTGAGCCAGCAGAACAGCATTTGCATTTGGATTTTATGACACAGCCGTATAATCTATTTTAGCCATGTCATTTACATAAAAATATTGTGCTATAACCTACACATTGCAGGGGAAGAGAGGGCTGTAATGCAGCTCTCTCCTTAAAGAAAGGGATATGATTAAGAAAAAAACCCAGTAAACAGAAAATGTGGCGGTCATGTTTGCCAGACTGTGAACTACATGGTCTTAATCAATTTTTTGTGGTTTGCGTCTTTATATTTTTCATTTTTAAGAGGAAGCAGCATGGCATATCTTAATTTTTCAATTCCTGCTGTGTCAGCATCAAAAGGAGAGCAGTAGAACCTGAAACTGAATGTTGCAGGAGGGAGCTGACCATGTTAAAGGGGAAAGGTAAAATTAACATTTGGTTGAGATCTCCTAAACCCCACAAATCTGTCACTACAGAAGCAAATATGCTTTGGCACTCCCTATGAACTAGCCTTGTGTCTGATTTCCAAGTTGCTGTTAATTAAAAGCTAGAAAAAACCAAAACCAATTGATAACCATCCCTTCTCCCCACCTCCTGTGTCACAGATGGGTGTAACAAAACCTGCTTGGTTTTACTCCATTTCCATAATCAAGTCTGTGGCTCCCTCTAAGGGCTGAAGGGAGTTTCTCAGCAGCACAATCTGCAGCTGGATCAGAATGATTGTTTCCCTGAAAGCTATTCCATTACAAAGAACCACATAAAGCAAGAATGAGGGCATGTTTTTCCAGACCTTCCCTTTCCACAGAGAGCTAGCATCAATAAATCAGTCTACAGCATATTTTGGAGCATGGGAAGGCTTTGCATGCTCATCATCTTCTCTGTACTAGTTCAAGATTGCTATTTCTAGCAGGTACTTTGTTAATTAAAAAAGAGAATTTAAAAAATTGAGATATGTGTAGCAAAATAAGAATTAAATAAATAGATTAAAACCTCATCTTAATGAGATGAAATGCAGCAAGAGAACTACAAACCAATCCATGAGTAAAGGTGTCTTATACTGTCAGTCTTACAGCTGCAAGTGAAACTATGCTAACTGGGGGTTTTAATGGTGCAATGAAGATTTACAGTGGCAGGAGTCTCATCAGTTGGATGGGTTTTGTTTGGTTTTATTTTTATCCAAATCTGTTATTCCTCAGTCCCACACAGAAATTAGACAACCACAAATATAGAGAGCACTGCCAGTAGGGAAAGCCAAGGGATGGGAACTAACCCAGAGAAAGTAGTATTTGAAGTCCAGGGCTGCAGAGAGTAGAGCCATCTGTCATTGCTCCAGTCTCCCAAGGTTAATTCTGCACTCTGCAACATGACTTGCCCTTCAGAAGAAGTCCCGTCAGTGATTATTTTTGCCTGGCACTGTGGCAATCCTACCCAGCAAGATTACTTTAGGTCTGTCCCTTTGTGTTCCCTGCCACAGCTGTCATACACACAATTACCCTGAGGCCTGTGATGCCTTCAAGGTTCAGCACGATTTATTAGAGATTTGGGGAGTGGAGTGGAAAGGGCAGCCCTCCAATTTTTCTTCAAGTTGATAATAGATATTTGAAATTCTGAGCTGCATTACAAAGGTCTGAGTAGTATGTAGAACAATATGTACTTGATGTTTATTGCTATTAATACACTAACAACAGCATGGCAGAACAAAGAGCTGGCAAGTCCCATCATAATTTCTCAAATGGAGAATGAAGCATCCACTATTAAAATAATTCAGAGTGAAAGCTAGTGTGCCAAACAGGAAAAAAGCTAAGATTCCTTGACAGAATTCATCTGAGAAAACATGGTTAAAAGGCTTGCAAGCAACAACTGGTGTTCCACAAGCCAGGCACTGAAGAGACTTTGCAGGGGAGGGGCAGAAGATGATGACAGAACACTCCCATACCCTGCAATTAACTAAAACAGAGTTCTTGCTACTTCACCAACCTCTCCCTGGGATTGTGCTGTCAAATTCAATTGGTGTGTACCTCATTAACAAAACAGTAATCAAGCTCTTCAGGCTGGACCCTCAGCTACAACTGAGGTGTACTTGGTTGGCAGGCAGCAAGCTCTACTTAGGCAGCAATTACAGCTCACTAAACGTCTGGAGGGATCTGGCCTTAGCAGATTAAAGGAGCACTGGGAACAGCCTCCAAGGACTTTCTTAGTTCAAAAAGATGTGCAGAATGCACTGCCTCCTGCTCTATCTACACTTCCTTGCTCGCATCAGGTCCTGACGTTACCCTGCACTGTGAGACACAGCCTGTGCTTACACTGCAGGCCGGCTCTGTGCTGGTTGAGTACAAAATACATCAGCCCATCTGTTTCTCAGCAGAAGTCTCCACAGCCAAAGGAGACCCTCCATGACCCTTCAAAGCAGAACTGGTTGCCTTTCAACTCTGCAGTGATAGGTCTTTCTTAAGGCTCCACACACCTTTTCTTTTTATTGATTTACCTCTGTCTGATCTTTGTAATGATCTGTTAACCGAGGAGGAAACTCTGAGTTTCCTATGCAGACAGCTGCCTAAAGAATATTGCTGTGGTCTGCTCTTCTTTCCCTGCCCCTTGGCACACACCTTTCCAGACCCAGCTGTCTGCATAACAACAGGACACTTATCTTCAAGCAAGAATTCTGTATTCTCCTTTATAGGAATTATTCACTTTGTGTATCAGCAAAGCCCAGAGAGACCTTTGAATTCCATGACCTAATTGCTACATGAAATTATTCCAGCATTTGGTATATTTTCAGTGAGGTTCATTACAATAAGCTACCCAAGAGATATCGTGCTCTACATTATGCAAGTTTCTTCTCTCAGATACATATTAACTTATGAAAATGCTCAGTAAGTTCACTTTTTTCCATCTCACCACAAGTGCATCAGAAAGTATCATGTGAGAGCTAATTTTCTTTAATATACTCCCCGGTACAATTTAGCTGCATTATACATAATGCAGCAGTTCTAGCACATCAACTTCACATCATATCAGATGCAGCATTATGGCAGCTGAATTGATTACTTGTGTAATTGAAGGCCACTGATAGGAAAATTTTTAATCATTTAAATGACTCATCAGCTTTATATACAAAATGTCTCACTTTGGTGGCACCATGCAAGTGACTTACTTTCAGGGCATAGCATTTTTGCCCATTTAAGCCACTTCTTATTCTTGTCACCTTTGTTGGCAATACAACCCCACAGATTTACAAAAGAGAGTATAATCTGAATGCTGACTATAAAGGATTTCTCTTGACTGTCAGAATCCTGTTTGCAAGACCTGATCAAAATACAGCTAGACAAAAGTAGTTTTGTTTCTGATGGGAGGTTTTGTGGGTTTGTTTCTGTTCTGTTGTTTTGGGTTTTTTTTTTTTTAATTTTAATATTTCACTCACCATAAGAAGCTAGCCTTTTCTTTGTTCTCAAGGGTCAGATGGAAAAACCCACAAACACTTTGGTATCATATTGTTGCCTTATTTTTAGCTTCACTTGCTGCCCACCTCCTAAGGTAGCAAAACCTCTGCTGTAAGTGCCTAACTTCCTGCTGCAGATCACATTTAGCACTTTCCATGTCTGTACACTGAGGTGCCGTTCAAGAGTTTAAAAAGAAATACCTAAAGGATTTTGAAAATCCTTCCCTTTTACTTGAAGTCTTATTAAGACCTTCTCCACTGCTGTCACATACGGTGGAACAAAGAGCAGCTCAGGACATGCCTGAAACAAACTTGATTTTTTTTTCCCCACTCTAATAATCTTCACAGTTTCAAACCACAAAACCTTGATTAAACCCACTGGCTCATTTTCACAATACAAGCCTGCATAGCTTTGGCATTCATGTCTGTCCTCCATTCACCTGACAGAAAATACCCTCTTCAAAGTTATTTGCAAAATTATGACAGATCCAAGTTTCACAACAGGGATGTGTCCCTATCAATCCCTTACGGCAGACTTATGAAGTAAGAGCAGCTCTATTTCATTCTCTCTGCCCTTGTCACATCCTCAGTCATGAGAGTCACCTCATTCTTTTCCAACAGTGCCATGCGCTGCACTTCTTCAGGCTTTTGTTTTCTCCTAAGTCTCTGCATTTTATATTTCTACAGTTGTTTCCTGCACTACAGAGCTTCCTGCTCTGCCCACTGTCAGCAGCTACTGCCTGAGAAGGAGGACCAGCTCAGGCAATTTCATCCCTGCTCCTCTCACTGCAACACAGGACTGCAGCATTTTTGTGGTATCCCACCTTTCCCCTCTCCCAACAGGAAGACGAGCCCCTCTACATTCCCCATGACCCAAATATGCAGAGGCAACACACTTCATTATATTAAATATATTATACGATATGGCCACAAAATGACTAAAGTACTCAGAGGTGATTGAGGAATTTGTTCCTACAGAAACTCTTGCTTTGGTGTAACTAACACTGTACCATACAAGCTAGTTCACACACAGAGACATATTACATATGTTGGGCAAATATTCTAGCCACTCCTGAGTAACAGTGGATTTAAGCAGGTTATGCTCCAGGTCTTTCTCTCCTTTCAGTAAGTCACCTTAAGCCACCTCCATGCCCTCAGTTAAAAAAAATAATATTATATCTAATTGCCAAAGAAGATCATTTTCACATGTTCATCTCAGAATTCTTTGAGTACCTCCTTATTTTACCATGGTGCAATGAGTGAGCTGCCCAGGGGTAGGTGATGTACCACTACCATTGTATCCTTCACTGCTACCCATATGGATCAGCAGCAGTGGGGATCTCTTCTGTTCCCTGAAAAGCATTGGAACACAGAAACTGCTGTCAGCTGCCCTCAGAAATTTGGAGTAGGGCTCAGATTCCGCCACCAAAGTATGTTCCAGTCATGGGCATAGTCATACCTGCAATGGTTAGAGTCTCCAGTTGAAAACCATTCACAGATGGCTGCAGCTGCTGTAGATCCATTCCCATCACAGCTGGAATAACCTTGAAGTTTGTTAGCACAACTGGTTCAGGTCCTGTCATATTTTCAGGATTCTGATGTCTCATACTGAGGCTTGCTTACCACACTCCACACCAGCAGCTGCCTTCCTGACACACCCTGTCTTCTCTTCCACAGAGTGCTTGCCCCGACTGCACAACCAAACAGCTCAGAGCTCTGCCCCACTCACACTGCCACGCACTCCGCAAGCCTTGAGTTAAGTGTTCTGCTCCAAACTAAGGAGCAGCTCCCTGTTCTTTATCCTCAGCCTTCTTTCAGCCCTCTCCTCACATCTCCAGAGCCCAGGCCAGGCTGGCACACAATCCCGTGGCCACTGTGCAGCCTGTGGCCCATCTCTCCGTGCTACTCACAAATCTTCCGTAGAAGCTGGGCTGATGCTGCCCTGGAGCATGCTGCTACCTCCCTGCTAGACCTGCTAGGTAGAAAAGATCATTTATTCCTCAGGGGAGCAAGTGAGTGGGTCAGCTTCTGAAAGTAAAGGTGAGGCTTGGAGAATTCACTCACAGTCAAAATAAACCGCACTTGTGGCTCCAAGAGTGAACTACGGAGGAAGACCTGGTCCCTCTGATTTGACTGGTAAAATGTGATTTATTTAGTAGAGTTGGGAGTTTTTCCATTAATACTCTCAGGAGTTCCAACTTACTGATCCAGTAGGTTACATCCTATGGATACAAGCAGATCCTTTGATTAAATTATACTGATAATCATGAGTCCCTCAGTGAGATGAGTCATACACTGACATGAAACAGCTTAGTGAGAACTTTTTAATTTTTCACTACAAACAGTACTTTGCAAACTAAATTACCCATCATATCTGAGCCCTAGAGTGCTCCAGTGAACCCCAAGAAGCCACCTCATTTTCTCCTATGAAATTCAGAAAGGTCATAGAACTGTTACGTTCAACCTTAAGAATGAATGCTACAGGGATAACTGGCTGAAGGTAAAATGGCTTGTGATGATCAGAATGATCCAATAGTCCCTGCTGGCTTATTTACTATGAATCTATAAACTCACCCAAGAGTAAGACAGACTGCTCCTAAATGGAGCTGTCATCAAGCAGATCAAAGAACTCAGCACTCAAACAGGATAAATGCCAGAAGGCATTGGAGCAATGCAGGACTTGTACAGAAAATTTTATTTTTACTCTTTACTTTATTCGTTTAAATTAATAGTTCTTGTAACCATATTTATTATGGAAAAGAAGACGAGAGAGTCTTCTGTCCCACTCTAAATTTTATTGGAATTGCCTGCAGATTTGTAACCAGCAGAGTCCCTACTTTGTTGGCCCAGCTGTTAAAGAAAGACAGACTGAAGCAAGCATTTAACTTCATGCTGTATAGTCAACTTCAGTAAAATCAATGGGATTAGTTAGACTGTGCAATATTAAAGAGCTTTGTAGGTCACTGAAGAAATGGGATCAGACGTTGCATTTTCCCTGAAAAAGCACAGTAACTACCAGGGACTATTATGTGATATGTAGGGGAATAGGGTAATACAGGCCAAGTTCTTATCCCAGACACAGCCCTTAGGAAGCCACAGGGAAGTTCAAAACCCCAAGCAAACATTCAGCTGAAAGGCCAAAAAGCTACAAAGACCCTCCAGAACAGAAGGCTTATTTGGAGAAAAGATGCACACATCCAAGTCCCTTTGGGCCAAGAAAAAGTAGCCAGAGCACTGCAACAACCTTGAGGCTTCTCTAGGCTACACAGGAGTTTGAACTGCCCCAGCTCCACTCCAGGCCCTTCCCACAGACCCCAAGGAGTCTGGCTCAGCTAAACAGAAAACTGGTCCTGGAGATTGTATCTTACTGCATTTTCTCCCTTTCTATTTAGCCTCTTTTCCTATGATCCTACAGAAATACTCAGAGATCATATTTCTTTAGCTGTTGTTGTCTTTCCATAACAAAAATGCCATGTTAAAACTTATTTTCTGGAAATAAAATCCATTGTAGAGCAAGATGGGAAATATTTGCATTCTTTAGGAGGGATAGTGCAGACATTCAATATGTAAAACAGAGACTAAATGCCTAGTTAGAAAAAAGAAAAGCTGCAGGAAGATGCAGATGGTTGATACAAGAAGTCAGTTTAAGGTCACAGCTGAATTTAAGGCCAGAGCTGAATTTAAAAAAAGAAGGAGAAAGGAAAACTGTTACAAACTAAAAATAAAATAGACTGCACTGATTCAATAAAGCAAGGGCCCATATTTTAACCATTAATATTTCATTGTAATCTAGATCTCCAATCAGAAACTATTCTGGACAGGTGGAAATTGTGAAATTGCAGCCAAGAACCAGATTTCCATGATGTTTGCCTTCCAGAAATTCATTACCTTCCAGACTGATTATGGTCTATTTTTCAATATGAGGAAATTCCCTTTTTTTTTAATTCAGTGGTAGGTTGAATACAAAGGATGTTCTCTGCTGCTGGTATATCCTTGTATCTTGAAGCTCTTATATTTCAACAAAATAGCTTGTACCATTAATGATGTCTGAACTCCTAGTATGCAAAGATATTTTGTGATATTTTTTTCCTAAATGTTCAATAAACAAAATCGTGCATAAGGATATGTTTCTGTATTTACACATCTTCATCACACAAGGATTGTAAAAAAATCGTATATGTATCTCCTCTCAGGAGGAAAACCCTAACTTCATAAGTTTTTATGCCTAATGACATATTGTCATCACCAAAGAAGAAAATCCACAACAACCTCAGAAGAACACACTCAGTTCTGAGCATCACATATATTTGCACATATCCTTCCCTTGACATTTCTCTTTTTAAGTTCATGTGCCACAGCAACAGATCTTTTTTGTGGATTTACAAGGCATTTTACAGGCTCTTCTATGCCCTACAAACTCAAAAGTTCAGGTAGTTTCAATCATTTCTGGTTTTCTTTAAAGGAAAAAAAGCAATTTTTTTTACCTTCCAAGCAACTTTATAATACTATAAGCAAAATGCACGAGCCCTTTTCTCTGAACAAAGAAGGTGCTGGATTGCTTTGCTGCTCTTCTGATATCTAAGAATAGGTAATTCCCCACTCAAATGATGGAGAAGAGTATTTCATTTCAGGAGTCTGTCACAAGGAACAAGCACAGCTGGGCTCTCTGCATCTTCCAGAGTCCCTCCAAAGGTGAGCTGGAATGATCTTCCAATATCCCTAAGCGAGGACTCAGGTCATTTTTTAAACAGCTGAGCTGTAGGACCTTCTCTTACAAGCTGCTTCTTTCTCTTGATATTAAAACTTTCACTGCCTCAGGAGACAGAGAGCTGGAAATAGAGCACCTCAAGTCAGCATTTGTTCAGTGGGCTTTGAATCTCTCTTGAGCCTCAGCATGTGCAACTTAGAGGAGAACCAGCTTAAACAAACTTCCAGCTATTAATGAAAACTATTGGAAGCAAACCCTCAAATACTCAGAGGGCCTAAGAAAGAATTGACACCAAAAATTAATCTCAGCAGTGAAGAAGTTCCTCTGATCTCCATTATAAACTGAAAAAGAACAGCAGGATTTATATAACAATAGGTAATTAAAAAGTGGCATAGAAGATACTGAATATTTCACTAATGTTAGTTCTTACAGTGCTGTTTGAATTCTGCAGTCAAATACATGAGTTCTCTGAGCCTGACAGAGATAAAGCACAAATAACTGAATCTAATGCCTGCTTCTAAGCCTTTCCCCTGAGCAATAAATGTACTAATTGCAGAAAGCAGGATCTAGCTTTCCTTTTGTGCTCCACATGTTGTCACACATGGATGGCAATAATTAGCATTTATCAGAAAGGTTTTGGCTCAAAAAGTTCAGTGAAAGCCTAAGTATTTTGGAAACTTATCAATACACATTTCATTAAGAAAGGCTGGTTGGGGCTAGGTCTATCTGGGAAAGTGAGACATTCTCATGGCTCTGGACTTAATACTAAAATCTTGGATGTACCTGATGAATTCCCATCTGAACCTGCTCCCAGCAGACAGGAGGCAGAACAGAGGTGTGTGCACTGCAGCCCATTCCCAAACCAGCTTTATGAGCATAGCTGGGTACCTCTGCAGCCTTCTAATTGAAATACCAAGGTTTCAATTCCAGAGATGACACCTCAGTACAGCTCTGGCTGTAGAAGCATAGAAATGAACCTGAAATCTTCCCAACGTAGAAGAAAATGAAATGTCAAAACCTCAAAAAACTTTCCTGAAGCCAAGCTTCTGTTGTGTAGCCAGCCTTTATTGTGACACATGTTATGAAGCGAATTATCTTTTTACTGAAGCAGACAGGAAGAATGAAAAATCTATAGCTAATTTAAAATCTGCCTGCTACACACAATATCTAAAATATTTTCCAAATGCATAGTGGCAGAACAGTTTTCCTAAACAAGGGATTTGCTCAGTTGCCCTCCAGATCATCATTGATACTACCTTAACTATTGCTTAGTCTCTAAAAAAGTTCATTAATTTTCCCACAGAAAGTTTCTTACCAAGGTCCTGAGGGAAAAAAAAAGGATTTGAAAGTAAAGTTACACGAAAGGACATGACATCTCCAAGCCTCAAGAAAACTAGAGAACCCATAGAAAAGTTACTATCCCCTCTCTCTCTTTTTTTTCCCCTTCCTTTCTTTTTCCACATGAATAAACTGTTACTGTTAACCTCTGACAACTTAGGATTTCTACTGTGCTGTACATTACAGCCAGAGAAACAAGGAATGGAAACCTGGCCTGTACTCATGATAATAAAGGATTCTTATATAAAAGAGGATTGCAGTGGTTCATAATTATACTGCCCTGTGGTCACACAGATCCCCAACTCCTGCCCCATGGGGCACAGCTCAGGAACATGCACTGAGATTGCTTTGGCTTTACTGCCTTAATGCAATCCACAGATTTCTGATTCACTACAAGGACCCACTACCTAATTACCAAGGCCTCAGTACTCCAGGGAGAAAGGGAAATATTAACCCTGCTTTAACCCCTTTAACAAAAACCTGCAAAGAAATAAATCTTAGCACACAGCAGTCCAGACACAGCTCTGTCTGTGCCACGGCCTTTCAAGCAGCCTGAGGAGTTCCAGGGGCAGCAGCATCTGCACAACCCCACCAGACATGAACACACAACAGCAGCAGGCTGCAGCACAATAAAGGCCTGTGTTGGTCCACTAGGACTGAAGGGCAAGACTGACAAAGCAGAAGTGAAATTCAAGAGAGTGAATGACCTCCTGGACTGAGCTCACAGAAACTATTTGTCCCAAAAGCACTCCTTAAAATGTTGCAGAAGTGAAGGACAGTAAATCCAAACCCACTGTGCACGGAATTCTTACTCCTCAGCATGAAGTGACTTGGTCATCATCCTGAGACTAATGATGCTTATGCCCTGGAGCCAACCTGAATTTCTTCCATGACACTGTTCCAGCACCAAACAAGACTAAGAATAGTGTTTTGAAAACTCTGAAAAACATTAGCATGTGGGACTCATAAAAGTGACTCACAGCAAGTAGAAACCAGAGCATTGCAGCATTACCAACAACTTGAATCTTTACGTGAAAGCTTCCAAACTAAAGTCAAATTCTGCCAGGATCACAAACTATCACATCTATTCCTGTTAGTCATTTCTTTGCTTTCCAGAAGCATCTCTTAGCAATGAGGACTGAAATGACTGATATTTTTCACCTTCCCCTTTTCTTGAAAAGGGTAGTTTCTTTCTGGTTCCTAAAATCACAGGCTTCCATTCCATCATGTCTCCGTGCATCACAGGGATCTCCAGATAAGCTTCTTTGAAAGAGGAGTCAAGGGAAAGGCAGGATAGGGTGGTGTTTTTTTCTTCAGTTGAAGCTACTCAGACTGACAGGCATCTGATGCTTTCCATTTGGTATTTTTATTCTGTACTAAAAAGCATAAAAATCTGTGGGTGTATGTATATTTTTATTGCATCAGCACCACACAAAACAGAAAGCAAGAAGTGGTGCATAAAAATTGCAGTAAGGGAGAACACAGACAAAACTACTGAAAAATAATTAGGTTTGAAGGATCTAGATACTTCATGGATGTATAGAAAAGGACACCTGAAGTACTATTGAGTGTCATTATTGTAAGTGTTGTTGCTGTTAATTAATTAGGAATACCAAGCTAAGCCAGTCTGAAAGTGAAATAAGAGTGACAGCAGCAATTCATACACTTACTGAACAAGCCTTTTTTCACTACCAGGAAATGTCCAATTTGAGAATATGACCATTAGATATCTCCCAAAAAAAACCCTGACCAAACTGCCAGAACTCCAAACATGGTCCCTGGATATGCATAAAAATTCTGTCTCTAGCGAGTACAAAGGGACCAGAGTGCTCCACAAACATAATGGCAATTTGTCCCAGATTTGGTGGTATCTGTAGCCTGCTCAGGCCTGGAGTTACAAGAGAATTGTAAAACACCAATACAGGGCAAACAGCATGCTCAGACCACATCCAACATGCACAAGAACACGTAGAGTAAATCCAGTGCACAACAGATTGTGCTTCTTTTCAGGAAATCTTGGACAGAACTCTGATAGCCGTAATTATGTTTTTACCTATAAGAATACATAACGATTTTCATAATAAATCAGAAGCGTACCTCTAAACCAAATAATGGTACTTGCTAAAATGGATTCCCCATCAATGTACCTCAGAGTAATCTGAATTGCAGAGTGATAAATCTTTGATGTCCTCCACACAGCTGGAGCAGCACTGCAGCACCCCGGGAGGTGCAGCCACATGTCTGGAGCACTGTGGGTTGTGCACTGCTCCCTGGGTGCTGATGTGTGCCCACGAAAAGGATGGCACTCACTGTGCATCTTAATGTGCTGCTGTAGATCAGCTTGTTCCCAATTCTTTCCCCAAAGCAGTTTACTGAAGCACAACCACAGGCTCCAGCTTCTCCTCTCAGATCTGCTCACCCCCTGCTCCAACACCTCCATTCTCCCTTCTGTTCTGTTAGGTTTATTTTCATCACAGTTACAAAAGTTTCATGCTGAGCAAGTAAAATGATAGTTCCTTTTCTAAAAATCTTCTGATGTTTCCCAAAATAACTGCATCTACTAGACCTGTGAGTCAGACCCTTTCACTAGTATTCAAAGGCAAAGACAAACAGTACCATATATATGAAATCAGTGTATGTTCCCCAGTGCAGAAAGTCCTTTCCAAAAAATCTTTTCCTGGTATTTTACTGCTCAGATCAACACAGGTACACACTGTCCACTCTTTTTTTTTCTTCTGGTAAGAGGACAATTTACTTGAAGCCAGGATCAAATGAATCCCATTTCCACCTTGTAAAAAATTAAAGCATCATATTAACACTCAGATGAGAGATACATCACACTGCAGAATATTAGATTAACTTAACTTAAAGCAATCCATCAACTAAGAAAGGAAGAAAGACTCATCCATTTATTCTAGATAATTTCTTTTGCTGAAAGGAAGCTTTTTCATTGGTATCTGCGGAGAAAATATCTTCTCCCTGTCTATCAGTCCTGGGACGTGCCTAGAAGAGGAAGCATAAATACAGCTCAGGTGCCCCAGGTGGAGGCCCATCTTTACCTCAGAAGCTGTAAAGGCACAGGGTCTGCCTGAGACTGGAGCACATTGTCCCTCTCAGCAGTGCTGACCAGTTAATGCTGCACCAGTGCCGAGGCTGTTCCTCTCCTGAGGGGCAGGAACACTGCTGGCTCCTCTCACTGCCTCTGCCAGGTTACTGATGAGGTATCTTTTGATTTTTCAGTTTGGCTGTAAACTTTTCCAGTGCAAAAATTTTCTCGCTATGCATTTGTACAGCACCCAGCGTAAGCAGCACCTGATACCAGTAAGAACCTTATGCAGTGTCTCTTACAACAGATGTGCAGGATTATGTGCAAACAAAGAGCATTTTAGCTTGACAGTGCTGTTCTATAGATTTGGATTCCCATATTTTGTCATAATCTTTGAAACTGATTAGTTTGCATATAAAACCACAGTTCATTTGGCACAGGATTTCCATACCTGGCTGCTTGTCAGTGCTTTGTGCAGTGTTATGAACCTGTTTCCCCATTAGTATTCACTGCAGCAAGATGATGGATGACACTGAAGATGTGTTTATCTGATGTGATTTCTTACTTGTCTTCACCCATTTACTATATACCTCATTTTGTTTCCCTTGTGGTCTTCAATCTTTACCAAGGAAAGACGTTAATTTTTTTCATTATTACCATTTTCTACATATCTATGAGCCTGATCCAGCTTCTTTGAAAAAATTCCTATTGACTTCAAAACACACTGGAACTGGCCCCTATAGAGGATGACTGTGTCTGGTGTGCCTCATGCTGCAGTACCACTTCCTACTCATCCCCTCTGGTTCTTGTCTCTTTTGGGGCTTCACACTTCACCAGCTCTGCCAATAAAATGTTCTTGCTTGCATTTCAGAGGTGTCCCAACCTCTGGCCATGCTGACAGCATGTGGCAATCCTGCCTAAGCCTCAGTGTGCACTCTTATCTCAATAAACAGCAGCACCTTTGATACCCAAAAGCCAACAAGAACCAGCTCATCTTGTCAATCTCTGAACCAGCAGGAAGGTCTCATCACTTTGTGACATGCAGCTTAATCCATGACTGATCTTGGTCCCTTTTAAGCAGTCAAGTATACATGCTCTATTTCTCCAGCACCCGTAAAGATCATTTTTTTCTGGATGTGACATTGCAAACACATAGTGCAATACACACAAGAATTTTCCCCATTACAGGATGTAAGGTAGTAATCTTTACCTTAGACTTTTACCTTTACCTTTTCATTTCCAATTCATATGCAGCTTTGGAAGACATGTCATTTCAAATGGAAGAAAAAAAAATGCCAGAATTCAGCTCATCCTCCCTCTCCATAAGCCCAGCCAAAGGGAGCAGCTTTTTAATTATGGAGCAAGAGAGTCAGTAAAACATCTCCACCTCCCTTTACAGGATCCTCAGGCTCCAAACTCATTATCAGATTGCTTTTTAAGAGTCAGCAAATTAAACTCCCTCCAGCATTATAATCACCACAGTGATTACAATTCCATGGTGCAGTGAAGTTTTAGGACGCTTCAGACTTGCAGCCACTGTTACAGCCCCAGACACTGCAATACACAGCCCCCATCAAGCAGCACCACACTGGGAAGCTCAATCTGCTTACTGGAACAATCTTTAAATAGTATTAACTGGCAGACAGCATTTCCTCTAACTCAGGCTGCAGCAGCACTAGGGGGTTGTAATGCATCCTGAATAGAACACAGCACATGCTTCGTAAGCTGTCCTATAACTGGCTCTTATTTATTACAGCTTCGACTTTCCCATAAAATGGGCTTAGGCAACAGAAAAAAAACCAAAAAAAATCCTGTACATTTTTTTCAAACTATTGCTCCCAAAGCAGCATTGCTTTTTTGAGACCCATTATAAAGTAATAATTGA
Source organism: Monarcha castaneiventris obscurior (assembly GCA_026261815.1). Classification (NCBI taxonomy): domain Eukaryota; kingdom Metazoa; phylum Chordata; class Aves; order Passeriformes; family Monarchidae; genus Monarcha; species Monarcha castaneiventris. The sequence continues at coordinate 25,382,107 of JAMPIT010000886.1, read as the reverse complement.
GAATATTTCAGAAAGAATTCTGCTTGATCAAAAACAGTAAGCCAGAGAGGGCACCTTCAGGTTCTAAAGTTTCCTTCACAGAAAAAAAAAAAAAAAAAAAAATCATCTTTTATATTTTAGCCACAAACTTGAAAGGTGAGTGTGAAGAATAAGAAGGGCTTGGACCATGCTTTCTCAAGTGCTTAGCACCTGCCAGGTGAGGTCCAGGTATGGATAAAATTTGGCTACACTTTAGAATCGGCTTCTAGGAGCACTCTTAAATCTGGCTGTAAGCAGATGCCAATCAATCTAGTCTGTCTTGGAACTCTGTCCCTTATTAGATTCAATAATCACTCTTCTGAATGACAGCAGAGGCAAATTCAATATAAACTGTTTTGAAGACCTGAAAGGTTCTCTCCCAGAGTGATAATTACTGTGTTTCCATTTCTGTTAATGACATCTAAGAACTGGAAACAAAAGCAGTGGTGGAGGATTAAGTAATTATGGAGTATTAGATGCATTTGAAGAGCAGGGTCACAGAAAAAGGCAGGAGGAGGAAAGAGTGAGCATGCTGTGGGCTGCTCATCAGGCTGAAAGCTATAAAGTATTCCCCCTTATTCACAGCTTGGTTGCTGTAAAGGACACAGACTCACAGTACAGATCAGCTGTTCTTTATTGTCCCCATTCTGGAGAGCTACAGCTTTTATGGGTAAGTAAAGCTCTTGTTAACTATAGATAGATACAATCTCTACTATGTGATTAATTTTCTCTCATCTAGAAATTGCAGATGTGTGTGACAGAAATAGAAAACTAATTTAGGATCATTTAAATATATAAGTGTAGGTCTATGATAAATGCAGTACTATAGGTGACCTAAAATTCTTGTGTTTTCTATTTCAAACAATACTTAACACTTACAGCCACATGAAAATACAGGCTGGTTTAAAGAACACTAGCAAATTATGAGAATGGCAATGAAAAGGGAACTTAAAGCACTGGAAAATGATGAGTTCTTATGAAATTTAAGTATTTGAAAGAGCACTGAAATTGATTCTTCTCTATTGACAGTACAACATCCATCAAAGCAAATATGCTCACATGTGCCTCTGCATACATACTGCACTTTGCCAAGTGCTGCTGGAAGGACTGGAGCAGCATTTAAGTGGTCCAGCCCTTGAATATGCTTCTTTATGACTCAGCCCTCAGCATAGGCAAAGCTGAAGAACAAGCCCTTGACTATGATCTTTCCACGTGAAAGGGATGCCTTTCATACTGCATTTAAAATACACCTTTGAGACTTTAATTTCCATTAGCCTCCAGATCATTCCAAGGTATTGGTTAACTGGATCAAAGGGTTCAGCCTTCCACCTGCATTCACATGATGGCAACTCACGTCACAATTGGACCTTGTGACATCAGCAGAACTAATCTTAGTAATACTCAATATGTTTAAGGGTGAAATAATCTGTCTTTAAGAGCAGTATGACAACTGAGCAGCCATTTAGAGGAATTACCTTCCTAGTCAATTAAATGATTATTCAAGCAAAATTAAACATCTCAGTAGTTGTGGGATGCTGATAAAAAAGGAGGTCAAAATTTAACTTAAAAGGACCTTAAACAGTCAGAGAGATGGGAACAAAATATTAGTGGACTAAAGCAGTATTAGACAGGTATTGCTTCTGGCTAAACTACCTCTATTTGTACTGGGTCATTTCTGCAGGACTGACTTGCTATTGCAATTCAGGTGGAGATAGCTGAACTTGGTGGATTGTTTCTTCTACTCCTACATCATTTATGTGTACCTGTCCTACTTTCTGAATGTTCTGCTCAGAATGCTTATCCTTTTGATATATTTGCTGGTTGTGGCTCAAAGTTTTTATTCCCACTCTTGTTCCTGCTCTTTACAGCCTGCTTTTGCTCACACAGCACTGTTTGTGCTGCCCAAGTATAAAGCTTTGGGCAGGATAATAAAAACAACAAACAGAAACCCATACACTTCTAAGTACAGGTTTGTCAAACTTACCTTTTCAAAAGAAACATTAATTCATGTAAAGCCATGTAAGAATTCAGGCACTTTTTAGATGTAAGCTGTATTACCTTCCTTACAAATCAAAATACTAAAGCCAGCCTAGACAATATTACAAATTCCTTGTGTGTGCAGTTTTCAGCATTCCCCAGCACCTTGTCATTTGCTTCAACAGCATTATAAACCCATAATACATCAATACCATAGGGAAATCCCACAGCTGCTGCTTTTAATTCAAGCTGTTCTGGTTTTTTTTTGTTCTATGTTTTAAATCATTGTGTCAGATGCACTTAAATAAATTAGAGTCAACAAAGCTTGTTGCTAGAACCTAGTGAAAATTCAGCCACTCTTATTCTGTAGAACTACAAATATTCTGCACCAAAGTCAACAAAGCCATCCTGACCTGTGCAGGCTGCAGGAGGGGAGACAGGGTCCCAAAAGCAGTTTTGAACTAACTCCTCAAAGGCTCTCAGCCTCACTTCTCAGGTGCTTTGTGAAACAAAGCTCTTGCACTTGAGGAAGGATGAGATTGTGTCTGAAGGCCCATACCCCGTGTTTCCATCTTTTCTGTTTCTAAGGACTTATTTGCATCACAGGGTCACCAACAATCCAAAAAAAAAAAAAAAAAAAAAGAAAAAATAACCCCCCCTTTTCTTGCTCTGTTGCAATCCAAGTAACTTTCAATATCCATTCTTGATAATCCAATATCCATTTATCATAGCTAAAACTATCACTCTTGTGCTTTGGGATCCTCTCCACACACATTAAAAAACCTAAATTAAATAAATAAAATGCAGTGCTGCTTGGAAAGAGCTAAATTATCTTTTCACTAATATCAAAATCCAATTTCCAGGGGGAGCTGTTTTCTAATGGAGATATAATTTAAATTAAAATCTATACAGAAAAAGTACTTCATCCAGGAACCAGTCCAGGAAAAGACAGTGCAGTATATGGTTATTTATAAACTGGAACGGGGACTTTGCTACTGTCCTTTGTAGTTAAGAGTGCAAAACTATGTCCTGATCAGTCTAGAAACATCTGGGAATAAAAGCAGCTCAGCTTTACTGAAAGATCTGTAGAAACTCCTTCAAAAACATCAATTCCAGAAAAGAAAAACAAATACCCATTTAAAAGAAATTAACCCATGTTATAAGTTAGAGAATATTTTAAGGCTATAATATCAGAAGTTTTTGGAATCAGCACTGTTCAAGGCAGATGTTGAAATATCTAGCATCCCAAAACTATTTTATCCTAATAATTTTATCATTCTTTAACTTACTTGTGCAAAAAAAGTAGAACAATAGGAAGAAATCTAATCAGAAAGGAATTCAGACAAGATGTACAAGCTCAGCACAGCAAAAGAATCTTATGACTTGTTCAGAGACAGTCCCTCCCTCCCTTTATTAAACATTTCTTCTTCCTTTTCCCCAAAGCCCCTCCCATACACTTTGATAATTTTGATATTGATCAAATTATTTGGATAATTTCTAATGATTGCAAGCATTTCTTCCAGTTGAATAAAAGTGAGAAAAACCTGCCAAAATTTTTGAACCTGACAGTTCTAGGTACTCTCACAAAAGCTTGCACAGCATTATGTAAACATAAACTTGTCCAGGAAAACCTTAGAGCGACCTTCAATGCCCAGGTAACTCCAACCCACTCATGCAGCAGAGCTCAAACCTGTTCACACAGCACAGGTAGCCAGGTCAACATAATTAAGTTAAAACAAACAAAAAATTACCCAGCAAAAGAATATCAGATTTTCAAAATTGTTAAGACACCTGTGTCTCCATCTGCATACATTTAAAATCTGATCTTTCTGGCTATGCTGGGAAAAACCATAAAAGTAACACTTTATAGATATTGATAAACTGATGCACTAGTAAGCAGATTCTGCTGAGCAACTCAGGTTTGGACCAGAGCTCTGAATTATAGTTCATGTCTTACAGCAACATGTTACTTGATTAAGCACCAAGAGATCTTATAAGGCCATAACTTTAAAAATGTGTGTCAGACTTGAGAATGATCTTTTTTTACACTACAAAGTCTCTTATACTGCATAAAAATAGCCAAACACACACACCCACTAAGCAAGAAAAAATATTCCTGGCACATCCATTATGCAACCAACTTAATTACTGTCTTCCAAGGATCTTCTTCACACCTCTCAAGTTATAAAACGGGTCAAATGCACATGTCAGGATCAACATTATAATACTCAGCACTACAAAATTTCAGATAGTGCCACAAAATAATTTTACATTTAACAGAATTTAGGCAAATTCCCACTGCTGTCCACTTTATTCTGGAAACCTCTGAGATGAACAAGACACCTCATTCCATAGGTCATACAACACCCTTATCTTCAACAGTGCAGGAACAAATCCTCCTCTCTCAGTGTCTTTACCCAGATCTTGAGTGGAGTCATACAAGCAATCAGCAAGAACGAGACAGGTGCAGGTGGCAGACAAGTTACAGACAAAAAATACTCTTTTTTTGGCATTGTACCAGAGAAGCAAAGGAGAAATTAACGCCCTTTCAAGGCCAACAATGTATCTTTGTACTATAGCCTCTTCAAACAACATTTGTCACACACAAGCAGAATAGACAAATGCTCAGGCCTATGAGTTTACTTGCATAGAGGCAATCATTAATTAAACCCTAGAAGTTCAGGAATTTTAATCTGGACAGTGGGACCTTTGTGCTGTGCCTGTTTAGGTGGAGCCCAGGCACAAAAGGCCAATAACTGCATTTGCTTTGTTATTTGTCATCTCTGCATGCAGCTCTCCTGCCACTGGGCTCCCTGGTAGGGCCTCCTTGCTCTGCCAGCCGTGCCCACGGCTGGGTTTGCAGCTCTGATTCCTGCACTCTGCCTGGAGATGCACTGCACACACACGTTCTTGCTTCTGCTGTGCCTCACCGTGCTCCAGTAACACCCCCACACCAACCAAAAACAAGGGCTTTGCAACAAGTCCATGTCCAGAACCAGCTCACACACACTGCCACGGCCAGGGATGGGCGGCCCTGCTTCACTGCAGAGGAGCAGGCACTGGGGGCAGGGATGGAACATCTTCCCAGCTCTCCAGCCCACCCTTCTGCCCCCTGTGCCCAACACCCCCTGACATCTTTCCTTGAGACAACTCGTGCTGGGGCTGGACACTGCAGCTTTCCCAACCCTAACCCCCCTACGCTCCCAACACACTGTTCAGCAGGGAGAGCTGAGGGCTGGCCTGATGCTTTCATAGCAGCAAAAAGGCTCATTTTCTCACAGCTGTTCTTTTGCTTGGCTAAAAAACCCCTTGTAGGAGTTGTCAGCCAAAGGAAATTAGTGTTTTCTCTGCCATGGAGCCTAATTGGTTTTTCCTCCCCTGACAGGTCTTCAAGCTAAATTTAGGGAGCCAGGAAAATGAGGCTGAATGCTCTTTGGCTGAGACTATGGCCTACTTCCCATACAGACATGATAACCATAGGAAAGGGTTCCTTTAAATCACTTTATGCTGCAAAACTGAACATGTATATTAAGTGTGTGATCAAAGGTATCTTTAGAGACCAACATCATTCAACAAATGCAAAAAACTAGATCTCCAGTGAGCAAGACACAGATTTCATTCATTTCTGTAAATGAAGCCAATTTATCTCCAGCTGTCACAATTTTTCTGATTGCTTATTTGCTCACACGTAGCTTTGCTGTACTGACAATTTACTCCTCTTTCGCAATACATGATTAAATCAACACCTCCTGGAACCAAACAACTGTGAAGGAAGTTGAACTTTGATTTAAACCATCAGGTTTTCTGACCTCTTGTTTATTAAAAAAAAAAAAAACCCACCTGAAAATATTACCCAAACAGAGATTGTGCTGATGGTGCTTTACTCCTTGCTTTTGAGCACAGCACACTTGTGGCTATTCCTGCAAGCATGACTTCCAGCCTTTGGATCTAGAATTTCCTTACCTTGCATAATGAACTGGAGCATCTGGGAGCTCAGGCTCAGCATTAGCCTATGAAGTTGGTCTCTATCAAACAGACCTAGTCCCTGAGCACTGAGTCACAGTTAAATTATCAGGCATGAAAAAGGCACATACTGGTACACAAGTTTACAACATTTTTATACCCTTACACTGAAATGAGTTTTATCCCTATTCTCCATCCTTCAAAAAAAGGAGTAAGTTTAACAGAATACAATTAAGCAGCTTTTCATGCTATAGGTCATCTCTTTGGCATATATGCTCCCACTGACTGCACTTAGCTGGCTTTCTTTTGGCTTATCTCACTGACTTGTTTCAGGTTATCATATCTTCCCTCTTATCTGTTTTCAGTCAGGGTTCTGCAGCCATTTTTCTCATTGACTCCACAGGGTATAACATCAGCCACAAGCCAGCAGGATCTGCTTTCTACCCACAGCTTTCCTCACACACATTCTTTCCCTGTAGTCCCTCCTTGGTGAAATTCAATTATCCAAGAATAAAGCCAAAACCTATACAAGTATAGAGTTGCTTCCCCCCTCCCAAACAATCTCCATTTCACCATCAGTTGCCATTTTTTCTCACCATAATAATATATCAATATGGGTTACCACAAGAATATCAGTATCTCCTTTTACTAGGGCCTCTTCTGAGCCTGCATTTCTCTACTAGTTCTCTGAAAACTTCTTCTGGCCATCTCAGTTGCTCACTGTTGACAAAGAAAAAAGCCTTTGTTAATGCATTTAGAGCTTCATACTCCAGTCATTGCACCATGAAACTCTAAGCTTCCCCTGTACAGTTCCCACCCAAATGATGCAACTTTCACTGCTTCCATTTCCAAGTTCTGCATTCACTTGGTTTCGCTCAAATTAGAATTATGCACAGGCTCTCAAAGGGTGTTATCAGTTGGAACCCCTTCCTGCACCAACACACTCTTCTTTTGAAATCTCTCCTTTAAGTTCTTTCTGCTCAGCACCCCTTTGCAGCACCCTTTGTCTAACGGTTGGTATTCAGGCATTGAAAATCCAACACTCTGTGTCCAGCCATGGTAACCAGATAATGGCCCACTTATGTTCCGTGACTCTTTTCTTTTTCTACTTTATTCCTAGGTGACTTCTTTAACTCATTTTCAAAAAAATAAAAATAAAAAATAATGCCATGCATGACACCACATCAAAGAGAGCATTTGTGGCTGTCCTATCTGATTTGCAACAATTAGGAGAATTTTAGGTATGGATTATAGAAAAAATTTTAAAATCCTTGTGATTAATAGAGAACATTAATGTAAGTACTAGCCAGTCAGGCTTAAATTCCTGTCTTCATTATCCCTTCAACCTGTGGCTCAGGCTAAACAGTAAAATCTCCTTTGAAACCTGCTGCTTTCTCATATTCTTTGAATAGTAAAATGTTCAAAGGTCCATCCCACAGGATTATAGGCATTGAACAGTACTTTAAGGAGTTCAGGATAGGCCAATGCAGTCCAGAAAGGCTGCAAAAGCAAGGGGCAAAGGCTAGATTTTAGGGACAACACAGTGGGCTTTCCTCTGTTTTCTAGTTTTTGGCAAGAGTTATTTTTAAAGCACGCTTAGAAACTGTTACATGTTTGGCCATTAACACTGAGAATAATTACCAATAGTCGAGACCAGGAGAAAAGACTATTGGAGAAAATATGGCCCCTTTCAGATTCTGAAAGTGGGTAGAAGGAGATATTTCAATTCCCAGATAATGACAGGGCTCCAGCCTTCTATGAAAAACTATACTCATATATTCCCACTCCATTATTCCTTGAAGAGAGTTGCTGAAGAATGCAGAGGAACAAGAGTTAAAAACCAGCCAGGTCAGGATTTGTTCATAATTATATCTCTTTCATCCTCAGGATATTAGTTTTAAATTCTCTCCCCAGGTCCTTTTAAATCTCATGACTTTTCTCCTACATCTCATCACCCTCGAGTGCAGTGACAAAGACACAAAATGTATCTTTTAACATGGCCGTAAGTGGCTTTCCATGGAGACATAGATAATAGCTTATCTGATTTATAGAACAATTTTCTTGCCATGGATTTGAAAGCCTGAAGAGATGGAGGATCTGTTCCTCCAATACTTTACTTCATGCACCAAGATAAGATAGTTCTATTGGAAAGAATATAAGTCAGCCCAGTCCCAAAACAGTTGCATAACTTTCTAGAGATGAAATACAGTAATTCAACACTGAAGAAATTAAAAAAAAAAAAAAAAAAAAAAAAAAAATCTTTCCTCTAACTGAATTGCACCTTTCTTCTCCCTTCCCTGGTAACAAAATCAAAATCAGCAGCTTTTGCTACCCTTGGTTACAGCAAAATGCTATAATCATGTAGCTGCACCACTCACAGCCAGCAGGAATATATTTGACCTTACAGGCTTTATTTGCTCTTAACACATATACACTTGCCAGCCCTCCTGGACTTCTCCATCTCTAATTTACTCCTTCATGTCTCATATGAAATAAATTTAATATCACATTCCCAGACAAGACCTGGAGCTTTATTTCAACTACTATACAGTAATACCTCTACTCAGCATACAGGTACACTTATTACCAACGGTTTATATAGGACATGCCACAAACCAGGAATTATTTTTTTTTTTTTTTTTTAGGGAAGAGCATTAAAACAATACTGAGAGAAAATGGAGACTTACAGCTACATGATTTTGCAGGCTGCCACGCTAACATGAATGCAGGTCAACTTTGCTTTTAATTACATTGCTAGACAGACCCAACAGATATTTTGCAGTACTGAGTTGAACTTTTAGTTTCTTCAGGCCACATCTTAAGCCTTTCAGCTCCTCTTGACCTGCAGAACTCCAGCAGTTTCTCAGCCTAACCCTCATCCCTTACACACAATATGTCAAAATAGAGACTTGTGTTTCCGCCCTGGTGATACAATACATTTAGAGAAAAACTACAGTCAAGAGAAGGCCAGATGACAATTTCAACATGAAAAAAACAAGAATGAGTTATTTTTCTCTCTCAATCCATAGTTACTTTGTGGCACTTATCTCTAGTCCATGTTCTGCAAGCTAAATTTCAAATTAAACATAAATACTTAAATGAATTTAAGTGCAATTGAACAGGATTAAACTACCGGCAAAGAAAATCCCTGTGGAGTTGATTACTAGAAGTTAAGAAAGCATACCTGGGAAAGGATATATAGTGTCTTCTTTTACTTTTCTTTAGCCATCTATTACCAGAGACATTAGACAGAGCTAAATAGACCTCTGTTGTGAATAACTACCACATCTTTATACTCTGGAAAAACACATTACCTTGCTTCCCTGCTTTGAAAAATGATGATGATAATAATAATCATCCATGGAAGAATCTTCTAAAGCATACTAAAGGTAAGTGACAGAAGAGTAAGTTTAGTATGGGAAATTACCAAAGGAAGAAGCAACAAAACACAAGGCATTTGACTGGATTAAGTTGTTTCAAGCCCTCAAACCAATTGGCTCATACAGACCTCACACTGCTCAGGACCCAAACAATAATGAGTAATACCAAGAGTAGCATTTGTATTGAAGGATAGAGTCTATACTTCCTCGAGAAAAAAAAGAGAAAATAATTTCTACACATTTGAAATGTTATAAAAAGGAAAAAATCAGAAGCCATTGCTGTTTTAGAGAGGGCAAAATCAGTTGCTGAGAGAGATGCGTAGGATTTTTCTTTCTCACTCCGTGAGGACTTTATAGGTCAAAAACTAGCACTGAGAACTGACACAGCAATGGTTCAAGGGATTCAAAGAGCTCACCCCTCACAGCTCTTTCCCCACTGCAGAAGCCAGATGAAATTGCTGTGCTACAGCACGTTTTCTGCACTACTGTCTCTGGTCTCATTAGGATGATCAAAAACCAACTCCCACAGCAAAAGTCTGGTTCCTATGCCTCTCACTCAGTATCATATGTATAGGTTTATGTGTGAATTAATAATCTATGCCTTCAGCTCAGGAAAAAAGCCTTTTGTACCTCAGTCTCAAGAGATTTCTAAACTCAGGCCCTGCAGGCAATGAGTGACCATTTCCCCCGCTTCTACAGTGAATTACTAAAGCTGATAAGCAATATTCTGGCAAAACTGCTGATTCAAGAGAAGGAGCAGTATTCCTTCAGAAGATGTTTATTCTGCTAAAACCCTCCTCAGAGGCCAGGCGGGCAGGCACTCCCTGCTGTCTGACCAGCTGGCTGGCCCCATTCCAGCCTGGCTCCCCACCAGGCAGCCCCGGCTGGCAAAGATCCACTCCTGCAAAAAACCTGAAACAAATTGTTCTGCTTTGCCTCCAGTTCCACCACGTCAACAATCTATTCCAGCACGGGATGAAACAAAATGTCAACACGCCAGAATTTTCCACAAAAGAGAAATAAATATGCTTTTCTGGCCAGTTTTAGCCACGATCTGTAGGTGTTCTACTACCTTATCACAAAAATAACTGTCTTAACAGCATCTGCTTCAATGCCCCTGCAGAAGCGTGGACTTAAACACAAGAACTATTGAGGAATCAGTCCCAAGCTGGTTAAATTAATCAAGTTTTTGTAAATTACCTGATGAAGTCTGAAGAGAGGAATAAAGACTTCTTTTACAATAGAAAGCCAAAATTATTGAGGTTACCTCTGCTGGAACCCGTGTAATTCAATATATTCATAAGTGACCTAGAAATAGCAGAATGGGAAGGAGTTTTTTGATTATTTGGAGTACTCAAAATGGAAATTTACTGTAGAGAATTGCAGGAAAATTGTATCATCCTGTATGACTTGGGATAAAGAAGTACATTAAGTTCAGTGTCTACAAATGCAAAATGAGCTACATGGGGAAAAGACGGCCAAATTCCAAATGATGGTGTGGTTTAAATTAACTCCCTCTGCCCAGAAGATAATGGGTCATTTTGATAAACTGCACAAAAGCTGTTCTCAAATAGACAAAGAATTAACAGAGTAGAAAACAAAACATGACAATCTCTGTCTTAATCCCAGTCCACCTGAGTCTTGAGAACACTTTCAAATTCTAGATCCTCACCAAAAAAAAGAATAAAAGTGAACGGGAAAAAGATTCAGGCAGGTTATCAAAGTTTCTGTAAATTCTAAGCAAATTGGCAGAGGAATTACAAAGGAGGACTATTACAAAAATCCATCTGATTATGACAAACATGAAAGGGCAAATAGTGAGGGATAATTCCTTTCTCTTACTACAGCAACTCAAAGGCCATCAACTCTGACCTTTTTGGCAAATATTTTAAAACAAAGGGAAGTATCTTCCTCTTACAACAGTGAAACTGTGGAACTTAATGTCACTGTGTGATGTGGAGATAAAAATTATGATCTAACTTATACAGATAAAAAAATTTTCAAATAAAAGTTGATCAATATGTATTGAATGTGTATTGATGCAAATACTAGGTATGTTTCTAAAGGCCAAAGCTGACAGAAACAAAGGGAGAAGTATTTTACCTCATCTGTTTCTTGTATTCATTTGGGGCCTGCTACTGGCCACTATCACAATAGGTACCCAGTTAGTTGAGCTGCAAGTACTGTCTTTATGATAAACAGGTATTTAGAAATGACAGGCTTGATTTGGGTCCTGTAATCATTCTTCTCTCCTCCCCATCCCCAAACCCTGCCACAGTTATTACATGTTAATTTCTGTTTCCAGATAGAATTTATCTCTGCATGTTTATGCCTGCACAGGAGGTATGCACTGTATGAGAAGTGACCAGGCCTTTGACCTCATGCTCTTGGATTAAATAAGCATATTTAGACCTTGACTCTTCAGGAAATGATTTTATAATAAGACATTAGCACTGAAAAGAACTTCCACAAGGAGCTCAGTGTTTTCCATGCTGCTTCACCAGAGTTCTCTATCCCATTCTGTTTAGAAACCCTGAGTAAGCACCTGGAATACCTTGGGCTTTGTGGAGATGACACAGAAGCTGAACATCAGATCCTTGAAAGTTTGAATGGGATTCTCCTGGCTCTTACTGAAGATAGTTAAGTATCACTCTGGATCACCAATTTGCACAATTCAAATGTATTAATTGCAGGTTTTGACTATTGTGATAGTCTGTATTTCAAGGAGTGATTGCTGCTGGAACTATAGCTGTCCTCAGGCTGTGTTGCTTTCTTTTCTCTCTGTGTAAAAATCACAAAATAAAGTTACTGGTCACTAAAATACCTAAAGCTCCAGAGAAATTCCCAATTTAATATTCTATTTACTACACACTCCTAGGATTAATTTAGGGTGACTTTATCAGGTCAGGCATTTAAAAAGCAGTTTCTAGTCTACTTATATGAAAGTCCCTAAAGCCTCTGCACAGTCTCCTAAAATGACGTAAACCTGCATTTATTTGAGTCTCCTGGCAGATGGTGATTTACCACCTTCAGGACAGATGGCCATATTTTTGATGAAAAAAGGCTAAGGGAATTGTCTGTTCTAATTGCTAGTTTAATAAAAGATGCTGTGCCTACCTACAAAATTAATTGCTAGGCCATACCTCAGGAATAGCATCTTAATCCCTGACTTCCCATGCCTTATGCAGGCATCCTTTTATAGTCCAAGAAGACAAAACTGTTTTCCTCTTTGCTTTGCCACCCCTGCTTCAATTCAGCATAAAGCAGAGTAATCAGCTGGAAGCACACTTGCTGCAATTCAAGCAGATGACTGTGCCCATATATTCAGACTGAGACTGCCTTTAAGAACCTTGTTAAATCAGGGCCTCGGGTCCCACAGATACCCACTCAGAACTCCAGGAAACAAAGGAGCATGTGAATAAAACAGCTGCAAACCTATTGCAGGTATTGCTAACCCTCTTATCATTGCAGAGCAGAGATCCTTCCACCTACTCAGAGAGAGTGGGATCTTCCCAACTTTGGCAAAACTCCTGAAGGGCAATCCACGATGTGCAGTGAAAGCAGCCCACGTGCTTTCAGAGATAGCCAAAGATGGTAAGTTGTGCTCAAGTACTACTACAAGGCATCTTACAGCACATTAGCTGCGTGTTTTCACTCCTGAATTTTGTTTCACGGCTACCAGCCATTGCTATTGCAATTGTTTTATTCCCAAATGGCAAAAGCCTGGAATTCCCTCTCTTTTATCTATGCAGAGGAAATGAAGAAACCATGTATTGAAGCAGATTTGGTTCTAACACTGATACCTCTGCTGGAGAGCACAGACCAAGAAATGCTGCTTCATGCCGGGAGGGCCATTGGCCGTATCTGTTACGATAATCGTAAGTATCCACTAAAGAGAATCTCATTTGCCCTGGCTCCAAGGCAGAATTTTAAAAGGCATTGTAACCTGTAACTCATAATCATTTTATGAGACCTGAGCACATAATGCACTTCAGGCTCCAGTTAGGTGTACAATTCACAGAGCTCACAGACACCTGGCTGAATGCACCCCAAGCACTGCCTGAACTCTGGGTTTCCCCCCTGAATTTTTGACTTCAGGGTAGCACATCTCTGTCAGAACTGCTTTGCAATTACAAGAGGAGCATAGCCTCATACATATCTTAATCAATTTTGCAGAATTGCCTTGGGTCCAAATCCTGAATGGCTTGAACTTCTTCCAAAGTAATAAGAATATCTATAAAGGAAAGCACTTGTTTAAAAACTGTGTTAGAAAAAAACAGACTCAAAAAAAAAAAAAGAAACCCCTGAGATACCTATGCAAGGAGTGGTCTTTTTTTGAGGACCACTGCTTGTATGCAAGAGAGCTTTGTGCTCCAAAGTGCCTGGACACCAGCTTGCCTGCTGTCTCACAGATTAAACAATTTTCATTTATTTGCCCAAACCATTTAAGATTTTTCTTTTAACTCCCAGATTGACCAAAATATTTACTGTACACTGAAAGTAATATGGAAATTTTCACCCAGTACCTTCCATCCACTACCCACTGTCCTCAGCCTATTTTCTCTTATCCTCTGGTGTGGATCTGCACAGCTTTACTTAGAAAGGTGTGGGTTTGCCCCCCCGCACTGTTCTTATGAAAGCCAAATGTGATAGGTACCTGATATAGATTCCACTAAGCTCCCTGTGAATTACATGTATTTGCCAGGGAATGACACATAATAGCTTAAAAAAAGCTTTTCCCTACAATTCCATTCCCGGCTCATGCAGCTCCTGTGCAGCAGCATTGCTACAGCATATGGCCAGAGCACACATCTGCTTCCCTTCTGGCAGAGCACAGGCCCAGCACAGATTTGCCAAGATGACTGGGATGTGCTTTAATAAATTCTATTACTAACACAGCAATAAATACATCAAGGAGAAGAAAAATTAACTTCACCAGTTCTCTGTCTGAATTTCCATTGCTTGTGCTACAATAGCACCCAGAGCCTTCCTGGTGCCTGCCACACACGCTGTCAACCCAAGCAGGAGCCCAGCCCTCAGCAACACACTGCTGCAAAAGCAGTGCCATTGTGCTGGTAAGAAACCACCACTGTCCAAGTTTGTATCTTACAGTTCTTGGTATTCTCAAAACTATTTTAGATATTAAGCAAGCATTCATTACAAAACTAACTACAAAAAGAAAGAAAACAGTTATCAGGGTTTTTGTCAGCAAGCACCTGTGGATGGAGACAGTGGCTTAATTCCTTAAGTAGAATCAGGAAGTTTAGCAGAAATTTCTTCCAAACTTGCATTTCCTCCACACACATATTAGCCTGAAGTTACCACACAAAGGCTTTACAAATCCTAACAGTGTGAGAAACAGCCAGGCTACCTTGCTGCTAAGCACCTCAGCTGGACCCTTTCCACTGATTTAATCAGTTCCTGATTTAATCACCTTTAACATCTATGCTTTGCTGACCAGGTGACCTTCAGGAAGAGCTGGTGAAGGTTGGAGTAATCCCATCACTGGTCCGAATATTAACTGACTATGCAGAGAGTGAACCACTTGTCCACGTTGCTCTATTGGCCTTGTACAATCTTGCAGACCTTGGTAAGTAAGGTCTTTTTGTAGAGTTTTTTGAAGTTTTTGCATCTTAGAGCAAAATATCATCATCACATGGTCACTGCATTTCCATGCCCATAGGCTCGTGGGCTTTGTTTTGTTTTTTCCTTTGCTTTTGGGGTGGGGCAGGGGTGGTGTTTCTTTGGGCTTTGTTTTTAAAACACTACTGATACCTAATCAGGAACTGGCCACAGTATCTGGATTGGAGAAATAGCTACTCTTCTATAGAGTAGCAGCAATTACTGGTACTACATTAGAACAATTCCATTTTAACAGACAGCTTTTGACCCCAAAAGAAGAGATGGCATAACTTCATTTAATAATTTGAACATTTCAGCTGTGTCAGAGATGGTACATTAAAAGCCTGTTTATCAAAATCTCATTTCTATTTAATAATTAAATTTCTATACCTCACTGAAACAGCTTCCTTTTTCAGTTACACAACTTCCAAAGCAAAAGTATCTCCACTGATTTAAAATATATTTGCCCTGCTTTACCCAAGTTGTGAGTAGCAATGGGAGAAAAATACCAAGTACAAAATTATTACCACTCTATATATGGTCTGGCTAAATTTGATCTGCTGCTTGCTGCTTTTAGGGGGAGAGGCAGGGAAGGGGACATGGCATCACACTGTCACATTATTCTCTAAGTAGGTCTGTCCTAATTATATCTCTTATATTATTCAATATATTCCATTAAAATATATTCTATGTCCAACAGTGGCAAGCTTTGCTAACATACATCTTGATGATGTTTAGGATCCCAGCAAGACTAGAAGCACCTAATCAAGGCAAAAAATATACTATTACAACAAACTAACATGTGCCAATGACACACAATGACACTTTCTTGTGTTAAATAATCATACTACAGATGGATTTGTAAGAGTCCGAGAAATCAAGCCAGGATTAATTTGACACCTATGAGGTTTACAGGAATTGCAGAAAAACAGTTGAAGAACTTGGGGGGAGAAGGGATAGAGTTTTGCTGTCTCAGTGTTGTCCAAAGAAATAGAGGAGTCTGTAAGAACAGAAAAATCCTTCAAAAACAGTGTCTAATCACTTCAGATCATAGGGAGATATGCTCTAAACATTTCATCAAATAAAGAAACATTCAAAATCCTGACTTTATCACATATGCAGATTCAGCCAAGGAAGCTCTAAGCATGACAAAAGTTGCTGAACAGCTGGTGAAACAACTGAGGAGAGCAGAGAGCCACGAGAGGTTAGAAATTGTCTTTGAGGTCCTGCAAGCACTTGCAGAAAACGGTAAGGCTCCTTTTGGTCTGGGTGGAACAAGGGGAGACTGGGTATTGAACTGGTTTAAGCTCTGGGTTCCAAGTTTGCCATGGGATCCTGCTAATGGAACCAGCAACCATTCCAGGAGAAATAAGCCACAAGAACATGCACGATGCTGGCCTGAACAACACTGTAACAGGTGAGACAACAAAGAAAGGAGGGAGAAAGTAGCACTGCACCGCATTTCAGTAGATCCGAAAGACAGCAGATTCAAACTTACACTCCACGGTGGGTAAGAGGAAAGGGGCAACACAGATCATGCTTTTAATTTAAAAAATCAGAACAGCTGGGTATCAGTTCAATCTCTGTTTAGGCCACTTACTTAAGAGCTGGACTCGCTGCTCCTTGTGGGTCCCTTCCAGCTCAGAGTATTCTGTGAATCTGTGAAGATGAGTACTCTAAGCAGCAGTGCAACAAGCACCAATATCTCCAGTAAAAATACCTAGATATCTGACACAGATTTTAAAGACATGAAAGCTCACGACTGGCAACACAGATGTCAAAGACCAGTGCAGAAAGCTTTGCTCATTCTGCCTTGGTGTCATCCTAGCTCCAGAAAGCTGTTACAAACCAAACCAAAACAGTGACTGCACCTGGAAAAAGACTGGCTAAAGTTCAAGGATTTAGCTTTCTAGTTTGAAATGCTTCCACAAAGAGCCAAGAAGCTTTTAATGTGCTTTTACTGTGATCTCTGCAGATGCTCTGAAAGTGCAGTTGGTGGAGGCAGGTGTGCCAGAGGTGCTGTCTGAAATTCTGCTGAGGCTCCAAGGCAGTTCACAAGCTGAAGATACATGCATTGTGAAGGCTGCATCGGATCTCATTGTCTCTCTGCTTCTTGGAGGTAAAAAAGGGAATATTACAGGCCAGCTACATAAAGAATTAGCATCCAGAAGTCCGTTTAGCAGGGGAGTTGCCATCTTCTCTGTTGCCATCCACAATCTCTTTTATCACCCGCATAGGAATCCTTCTCGGGCTCCACAATTTTCATTTCTATAGCCTAGAGCCCCGTGCTTGTGCTGCCATGTTTGCCTTCAGACATGTACATGTGTTGCCTCAGGTCATCTAAAACCCCTGTGCCTGTCCCTGTGCAAAGCACAAAGGCCACACGCAGGATTTTGAGCCATTGTAGCTGTACCTGTGGCTATAGGGTCACACCCTGCTTCTGCAACTTTACTTCCAATGCTGGCTCAAGAGCCACTCTTAAATTTGAAGCCAATGATCAGATTGAGTCACAGGGTATTGAACTACTCCCCCATTCACTACTCCAAATCTGGTAGGTACTTTTGAGTATCTGGATTAGCAAATGAAATGTAGTAACCTATTGTAGTCCAAGTTCTGCATCTATCTATTAGGATCAGACTTTAAACATCCAGATCCAGATGTTTTACTAAGACTTTAAGCTGATTTCGGGAACACAAAAAGGCTCAAGACCTAACAGCACCTCTGTTTATATTGCTGCTACACTGTATTTTGGGTAATACAGATTGAAAAATAAAACATCAAGAACTGGACACTTACACTGCATCCCACCACTCTCAACCTCAAAGCAATCAACAACATAAACGTCTTAAATTATTGCCCTTAACAACAATCTAAGTCACCACTTAATGACAGAACAGTTCAGTTAGGGGCTAATTATAATCAGATATGAGATATTCTTTATTTCTCATAACACAGATAAGTACATACAGAAGGTTTTTGCTAAGGGCTGTGGCATCATCTCTTAGAACATGGATATTTGCACCACATTCAGACACTTGCAGCTACCAAGACAGGGGCAATGCCTATTGCTAATTTTACAAAAGAAATTGTAAGGTTGGTTATTCTCTACCCTTCAAAGATGGAAAGCCACTGTTTGTGAGTGCAGAGAAAACCAACAATATCGGATTCCACAACTCCCTGGTTCTGAAACAGTTACATTCCTTTCTGCAGACTGGAGACTTGCAGGCTTTTATGTTATATGTGCTAGTGATACTAAAATAATTGGGGGGACATAATAATGAAAAATGGGGTGATCAGGTAGGCAAGATTTTGGCACTTTTCTTTTTCCTGAACCACACCTTATTACAGGGGAGACTCTGGAAATATTTCATGGGGAATATATTTTTAGAAATAAACCCGCCCCCCCCCGCAAAAAAAGAAAACAAAAACCACCACCAAAAAAAAAAAACCAAACAACCAACCCAAAAAAAACCACCCCCACACAGTTATTAATGTTTGAGGTTTTAAATCACTTTTATGAAAGGGAGGGTTACTCAGACATTGGCAGGGGGAGAGAAGTCTCAAGATAAGCCATTTTATCTTTCAATTCCTATTATAGAAAGCAATGAGCCTTTATACTACACAGAGGGAAACAGAGAGATTCTTATAAGCAGACTCTTGGAAGGCATGCTGTGCTCAATCCATCAGCAAAAGATCCCTACCACACTTCCTGTCCTTTCTCACCAATAGCTACTGTACTGGCTTCAAACTCAATTAACAAAACTGCCCAACTTTCTGCACTAATAGGTGCTTAATTACTATAAAAGATTCCCTCAAATCTGTCTCAATATTGGTTTTGCCTTTTTTTTTTAAGGAAGCTACCATCCACACATCTCTTCACCTCCACCTCACAACCCTTCCAGACTCCCTTTCTTCCTTGCCTTGTACCTTGTTCTGAATCAGCCATTGTGCCTCATGGCTCTACAAAGGCCACAGAAGTGCCCCCAGTGCCTCTAATGGGCTATTTCAATTTACTCAGCTGAATACTTTGCTTTGTCTCTCACTCTTCTCCCCCTATCTTCCCCACAGCAGCATTAGATGTTTCATGTGGAAGAAGCGAATAATCCCTCTCATGCCTCACTATGTGCCACTGATGTATGCACAGCTTTTAATCTGGGAGAAAAAAAAAATCCTATGGAAATCTGATCTCAGCATCAAATGACTTCTAGGCAGTGAAAAGATGACAGACAGCTTTTGCAGCTATGAAAAGTGGCTGCTCCTATCAGACTTTAACTATGAGCCATTAAATTGAATGTTCTGCTGCTATCCAAGCAAAAACTCCATAGGAGAGAAAAGCAATTTGGAGCTCTGTGACAATCAAAGCAAGGCAACCACTAATGGGCTCTGCCTATTTGCACTTTACTACATAAGAGGAGAAAAAAAAAAGCTCTGACATGTTTCAGTTTGAAGGGTGGCGGGGAGGAAAGAAATTAGGTTCAATTAAGGTTAGTCTATATGAAGATCAAAATCTTTTCCCTGTAGAGTTTTATCAGACCAAAAGAGGTGACCTATTTCTATGGAACCTGTTCCTAAAGTGGACTGGGCAATTTTTCCTCATATACTCTGACCTCCAAAGATTAGGACCAGGCAAGAGAACATTTGAAGAACGATAAGCAAAAGCATCAGCTTTTCAGAACGTAGGCATAAAATGGTACCAAAAGAGTTTTGCGTGAGTAGAATTCCAACTATTTCACAGACTGACAGTTCTCTCAGGAAAATATCCAACTACATTTTATAAGCATTTGACAGATTCTTACCTAACATATGTGAGAATACAGGGGAAAAACAGGCTACGAAGTGAAATGTTAAAGAGATGAGAAGAATAATAGGCACTGGTTCAGAAGACAACATGTTCAAAGGACAACAGGAGTGTCTATGACTTGGAGGTGGAAATAACATCCAAGCCAGCAAAGGCGTTAAAACTGCTAAGGCCCTTTTTACATGATATACATACAAAAATTAGAAGCCTGCACCCCTCAGTCTGTAAATTCAGTTAGAACCATGAGAAGTACTAAAGCTAATTCTGGCCAGACCGTGTATTTGCATGAGGTGTGTACAGTGCCATGGACAACCCTTTATTCCAAGTGAACATGTAGTCTATTTAGTGTTCACACTGTTTTGCCATTTTTTAACTAACAGCCTTCACAAGGTAAGAGCACAGCAATAAGGAGATGTCCACGTGTGTCAGGGATATACTTCTCTTGAGGGATAACAAACTGCATAAAAGAAAATACAGAAAATTGTTTTCCAAATGGCATCTTCAAAACACTCTTCAGAAAGGATGTCATCTGTAGCATGGTGGGTTTCCTTTTGCCCTTTAGCAGAACTTTCTCATTTCCTAACAAGGTGAGCTAAGCAGCTTCTGGTAACAAAGCTGCCACCTGTACAGAGCCAAGTTCTCAAAGACAGGAGGACACATAGAGACATGCACTGACAAAATACTGCAGAGCATTACTGGGCAAAGTGGTAGTTCTTTGGAATATACAAATCTCCTCCTTCTCCAGGATAAAATAAACCAGATCTCTCCAGGTCAGGTCATATTTTCCTACCTTTATATGAGTGCAACACCAATAGACACTTCATTTCAGAAAGTGTGTTTCTCAAAAGAGGTAAGAAAAACCTGCTCTGATTCATTCAGGGAGTAGTTAATGATAACTTATTTCATAGAAAACAAGGAATAACAGCAGTACAGAACTAGTAATCAGATTTACCACTGGTGGATAACATCCCTGGTTTCACAATAGTGTCTTAAATCAGTAGAATAGTGAAATTAAAGGAGTGTTAAATCTATCCTGGGGAGAAATGGAAGATCCCACTGGTATTCTACTACATATCTAGTGGAAAATACAGCAGCACTGAGAAAAACAAACAGACTGGAGAACGTATGGTTTTGAATTTGACAGAGATTGTCCCTTGAAAGCTCTCTTGAGCTAAACTTTACAGGAGTCTGTCTCAGCATCAGTTTACAGGTAGCTGATACTCACTTCTGGCTGGAGAGCTGAAGGCTGCAAAAAACAGTGCAAAATCTATAGTCTTGATCTTAGCAAGACGTGAAAACAGTCAAAGCAAAGACTCCCTGAATTCTGAATTTGCATTTTTAGTTTCTATCACTGTGTTTTTTTACCTCTCTCACCTGCTTGGTTCTGCCCCTTCCTTCAGATGGCAACTGTTTGCGCATGGTGCAGCTGGGAGTCATCCACCAGCTCCTGGACCTGCTGGAGAAGCACGTCCAGAGCAGGGACACCTCTGTGCAACAAGCCGCACTCAGTGCACTGCAGAACCTCGCTGTTCCAGGTACTGAAGACAACTGACTTACTGCGATTCTTGGTAAAGATGGGGCATCTGTGCAGCTCTGTCCAGCTCACCAATGCCAGTCCCTTGTGTTTTGAAGGGTAATTGACCTTCTCCCCCTCCCCTGCAGGAACATATATTTGAATAATTCATCAGGTCTTCCTCATCTACATAAAGAGTTTAAATATCATAAAGTGTAATCTCATTACCAGCTGCTGAAATTGTTTCATATTAATAGCATACAGCAGCTCAAGACAAAAAAGTCAGAACAGGGTTTATAGCTTAAAATACACAGTATGAGAAGGAGATACCTGGTAGGGATGTCAGACTTTCTCTTCTATAAAGCCAATATTCAATGCTACACACAGAACCAATAAATCTTAATGTTCTTTGAAGATGCATTTTAAAAAGCTCAA
Organism: Monarcha castaneiventris obscurior; assembly: GCA_026261815.1. Taxonomy (NCBI): domain Eukaryota; kingdom Metazoa; phylum Chordata; class Aves; order Passeriformes; family Monarchidae; genus Monarcha; species Monarcha castaneiventris. Next base: position 25,360,401 of record JAMPIT010000886.1, on the reverse strand, counting down.
TTCTGAACTATAAAATATTGATATATCAATACAGAGCATTGTGATTACCTGTTCTGTTCAAGTCTATTACAAACCATTTTAGAACTTTCCAAGTGTGTGGACACTTGAAATGCTATTCCTCCACTGCATTTTTCCACATCAATTCATAAAAATACCTGTAAAACCTGTTAGATATTCTTAACAGAAATACAGGACTTCTAGAAACACAAACTCTCACTTTCAACAATAAAATCTGCTACCTAAAAAAAAAAAAAAAATAAAAAAAAAACACAGAGTGGAAATCCATAGGCATGAATTAAATATGGGTCAACACTTGGAAACAGACACAGAAGAACTCTTCAATTCAAGTATTGATCTTAAAAGAGAACAGATGTTTATAAAAAAAAAATGAAAAAGTCATTATGTTCTAGTAAAAGGAGTCAGTCTGTGCCACTGAGAAACAAGGGCATTAGGAGCAAGTTACTTAATAGGGTCTGCTTCCCAATTTGCCCAATGAAAGGACAAAGGGATACAACAGTTATCTCTCTCATTTCACTCTCCAATCTTCCTCACTACTCCCACAAAAATGCTTGCAGAAATAGGAAAAAAATGGCTCTGGAGGAAGCAGCTTTTGGTAGCACAGTTAAGCAGTATTAAGACTCCTTCCAGACAGCTTCTGATTATTTCCAGGGATTACCACACCAACCAGTGGAGCAAAGATACAAAAGTAAGGAGAGGGAAGCACAGAAACAAAGGCATGAACAACAGGGGATCAGTGATTTTCAAATACAAAAAGAAAATCAATTTTCAAGAAATATGTCTGAGTAAATCACATCTGCCCCCCAGTTCAGTTAAGATGAACTAGTACAGAAAGGCTTCCTCATGTGAGCGAGCAAGTGCATGGATAAATTATTGCAACTAGAAAAAGGAAGAGAAACAACAATGTTGTGTTTTATGTATTTTATTCTGGGCAGGGCTAAGATCACAATTAACCAAAATAACCCAAGACCAGTTCCTAGGAAAGTTTTAGCCCAAAAGAGAAGTCTAAACAATCAGGTAGTCCTGACTTGATTTCTGAGCTCTCTAACAAGTTGTACTTTTTGCTAGAAGCCCAACAGCACACAATTCACAACAGTTATGTCATATCTACATGTTCAGATGTTTGTGTCATTACTGAGCCTCATATCAACATCTCTTTCCCATTTTCCAGTTGTCAGCAAGGTTCAGATGCTGGAGGAAGGTGTGGCAGAGCGGATCGAGGCACTTCTGAGGTCAGAGAGCCCTCCTGTGCAGTTTAAACTCCTTGGAACATTACGGATGTTAGCAGATGGTCAAGGTAGGCATCTACTAATGTTCACTGAGATCAGCTGTGAACTCCCCCCCTCCCTTACCCTGCAAAGCAACGGCTGTGCAGGACTATGGGCTAAGTGTCCTCCTAACCTAATTCCACTCAATCTGGAGAGCTTCCAGCAGAGATTATTGCCAGAGGCTGCACACTTTCCAGACTGACCCAGTCAGCCTCAGAGGTAGTTGAGAAACAAACCACACAAAGAATCCGCAGTAGTCAGTGAGAATGGGCAAAGGCCTAAAAAGAAGATGTTTTTCACCAGAGATACGGCAGCAAGGCATGAGCATGATGAAAAAGAGCCAGGCTGTAGTGTCAAATCATGGGACAGCAAATCAATAAAGAACTAGAGAACATAAAAGGAATAAAGGGAGCTGGGTTGGAGAGAGGCAGGAGAAATTAATTACTACCAGTCTTTCTATACACATTGGCAGTTTCATCTTGCTCATGTGGCTCAAATTTGAATTTACTTTGCATGTTAATGTACTGGATTATCTACTTGCACTTCATTCAGTTTAACACGGGGGGGATGCAAAAGCAACAATTATCTTTCTGTGCACATCACTACATTTTGAAAAACACATACAATGTCAGAATTACATTAAGATTTACTTCAATATCTTAATTTATCCTTAGGCTTACTTAGCTCTTACCAGAGCATGACACAAAAACAAGCGTTGTGGGGTTTGGTATCACCTTTCATATTGCCAGAGCAGCTGCTCTAGAGCACTAATGAGTAGTGATCCCTTGATATGTAGGAATAGCAGGAGATATGTCAAAGCCAGAACAGTTATGACCATTTTGTGATGGGAAGTGACAACTGACATGGGACAATTTCAGACACCACTTCATTACTTATATGGAAGAGGATAAAACCTCACTCTCCTACATTCCATGCTGCTTTCAATTGCACTACTGCAGACACCACTTAATATGACAGCTACTTGCATCTTTTATCAAATTAATATACACAGTAGAAAATTTAGATCTAGCCCTTGTATTACTTTGCACTGCTTCCAGTTCAGTGAAAAGCTGCTTTCACTTATATTTCACTGTGGTAGGAAATGAACATTACGAGATATACAGAAACCCATCACCTTCTTGCTCTGAAGCTTCGAGGAAGTCATTTTAAGGTTATTTCTCCAAAGTTGTATCTCAATTGTGACAGGTGAAAGCATTTAACATTCGAAATTGAGACATCACAGTAACACAGACCTAAAATATCAAACACTAAATTATCTTTATTTTATTTACCAGCCCTAATACAAAGTTGGAATTTGGCACGAGGTACAACTTCTGAATCTGAAACAGCGTAATTATCAAAATGCAAAGTAGAATAAAATATGTGGGAGATTCAATGTTCATCCATTCCCATCTATGAACACACAATTCTACCGCTTGTCATTAGCTTCTGTTTACCCATCGCCCCTAATTAACTCAGCCTGAAACTCTTATGAACACACATCTACTAAGAAGTCCATGCTAAATTAGTTAATTGCCTTATCGAGTACAAATTCATTACTCTGACTATCAGCAGGCATGCTGAGGCTCACACACTAGAAGAGGTAGGTTTGCTCCTAACCATAGAAAGCTGCAGGCAAATCTATCACCTTCATTGCTCTAAAGAGATGTTAACTCCTGGTTCTTCCACCGTTTTGCTTCAGAGGAGCAGAATAATTTGTGCACTTCAATAGCCAAAGGACTTTCAGCACAACTAGAAGTTCAATCTTACAAAATGACAAATTTGAATAAATTGTAAGTTTAAAGGTTTTCCTGCTGAAGATTAACTATCGGGTTTTATCTCAAAGAGCTCTATTGCCTGCCAAACTGAGTAAAGAACCTGCCTTTGCAACAAACCTCTCAAACTGGTTCCATCCTCTTACTTCAACTGAAGTGATCTCTGCAGACTAACAAGTAACATCTGACTAGAAACAAAAGTCTTGTGTTACAGGCGACAACATGCAGGCAGCTGTGTAATGCCCTGTAACTCTTATCTCAAAACAAACTATAGCAGCTAGGCTATAAGCTCCCAGCTTCCTTGCAGGATTTTGACCTGTGGATTGTTCCTTAGTTTACTGGACAAATTAAAAAGGAAGAGTGTGTACTTCCCCATCTCCTTCCCCAAAATAGAGTATAGGCTAATTTGCAGCTTCTGGAAAATATCCAGAGCATTCATGTGGTTTACTGCCACTGACCTTCTGGTGCATGCTCCATTTGATCCTGCCAGCATATCTCAAAAGAAAAGCAATACACAGAGAAAGGGACAGGTAAAGGAACTGGAGCAGGGTGATACCTCTATCAAACCTATCCCTTCTGTTACAGATGTTAACATAATTAGAGTTCCACTTCTCAGGAAAAGTCATCTAGTGAGGTTTTTTCAAATGTCAACCATACAAATATTTCTAGCAAGTCTTGAAATAGGATTCTTTGAAACACAGGGGAATGCAAATTAAAAGGCTCTTCCACACTCAAGGGGAATTTCTGATGATGCCTTATACATGGTTCAACACACATTCTTAAGACTCAGGTCATCCAATTACTGACACGCTGCAATTCTGTACTAAGACTTGGCTTCCCATGCTACCAACAGTAATGAATTATCACTGAAACAGCACAAACAGGCTCCCAAGAGCTCATGGTTACATTTGTGCAGGGCTCAAAGTGCAAGTGCAAAGCACCAAGTGGGAAAGGGACAGGCCTCCTGAAGTATTGCAAGAGAACATTTGCTTTCATAGAAAGCTGCTCATTTTAAGCCCTACTTCAGCAGCGTCTTTAAAAGGATAGGTCTGTTAGAACAGCTTGTTTTGTCCTTCCCCAGCACAATTCCTTTGGTAAATATTTCCAAGATCCTTTAAAAGCCTGATACTTCAATCAGAGCTATTAAAGGATGCTGAGAGCATGCATGGCCCTAGTTACCTCCACATTCACATTGCTGTGGCAGACAGACCGAGGTCTGATTTTGAATGCCTCTCGATGATGAAGTCATTTTGAGGTCATTTCTCCAAAGTTTTATCTCAATTGTGACAGGGGAAAGCATTTAACATTCGAAATTGAGACATCACAGTAACACAGACCTAAAATATCAAAATTTCTCTTCAGCTGATGCAGCTGAAATCCTGGGCCATGACCCCATGCTGCTCACCAGGCTGGTGCAGTGGTGCAGTGAGAGCGACCACAGCGGCATCTGCGGAGAGGCAAACCGGCTGCTGGCATCCATCCTGCACCACAACAGATCCCAGGTATGAGAAGCACTGCTCTGATGCCTCTCTACTTCACCCTTCTTAAAGGTTTTTAGAGCCTGTTGACATAGCTAGGGGTTAAACAGCACATAGAGCTTTACAATGAAAACCATGAAGGTTCACAATAAAAACCTCTCTGGTCTGCCTCAATACCAGTAAGGGGGAAGTGAAGGGGAAACTTGTGCACTCTGTAACCACAGACAGCTCACAGAAACGAGCACCATGGCCACTATCACTTGTCAACATTGACCCTGCTTGAGTAAGGCTTGACACATGGCAAGCAGGTAAAGCTTTTCTATGTCCATAAATATGTTTCAAATTTCAAATTAAAATAGTAAAAATAACCCAGGCCCGTCCAAAATATCAGTCCTCCAGAAACTCCAAAGAGCCCACTTATCCATGATGAATGAATCTGCCATGATCTTTGTGTGCTGGCATTTTAGAACAGGCTTCTGGCTTTTGTAAACTGTGCTATTACACACAGGCATCCCAGCCATGCTTTACTATGAGGTAGTGATTAAAAAAGTAGATATTATCTTCACAGGCTTTGATAAAGGAAAACTAATCCTCACTAATTTGATGACTTGAAATGAAAGAGTGGAATAAGGACAAACTGAAACAAGACAAAATATACATTTATCTTAGAGATACACATCTATATTTAATTCTAAGAATTGATACTCCAGGTAAATTAGACCAGCTCTAAGCAGACACATATGATCAGTGTCAAAGCAGTGTTATCTCTAGTCCTTGAATATCATCAGTTTGCACTGCAGCAAAGTAATTTCCATCTATTCAGAAGCTGAAGAGTGCAATCTCATTTTCCTCTCTCCATTCTACTGTATTCCTATGTCAGATTTCCATCTGTTTTACCTTTGCTTTAACAGGAAGTGGTCAAAGCCATCCAGGCAGCACAAGGAGTGAAGCATCTGGTTTCCATGACAACAAGTGAACATGCTGCCATGCAGAATGAGGCTCTGAATGCCTTGGCAATAGCATCTGCAATCGATTTAGGTATTTTCCTCCTTAAAGCACTTATCTGTGCAAGACCCTCAATTATTAAGAAACATGGTCATGCTGTTAATTCTAGGTAACATGTATGAAAAAGCAGGTTTCTTGTCTAGATTTAGCTCTTCAGCATGAAATGAAGGTTGGCAGCCATTCAGATCATAAAATCAATAGGCTTAGGGAATGGCGAAGTTTGGGGGGTTTTTTTTATTTAGGATAGAGTCAAAATTATCATGCTGTGTAGACAGGCACTAGCTCTTTGAGTAGCATATGATGCTAGAAACCTACACAAAAACAACAGAGGGAAAGTAGAGGTGACTGAGATAAGAAAAGACGGTAAAGGCTAAATGAAGGACAAATTATATACCTGAATGGTCAATGAAGACTATAAGTAGAGGAAATAATGATTAAGACAGACATGAGGAAAGAATAAAGCAGAAGCATAAATAAAAAGACACTGTAGAAGCTGCAAATGAAGCAAATAAGAAAACTGTTGATTCAAATGACTGAGCTAGTTTTCAGAGTTACCATACAAAGTTTTTCAGATTTTTCCTGTATGACTTGAAAATGGGTCTCAAACATCAAAAGGTGAATTGAAAAGAAAAATAAACTTGACACTTGTAATTTCCTATAGCAACAAGTAAGATTGCAAAGAGCCCACATTACGGCTTGTCTACCATTCAATTCTCAAACTCATTTGGCCAGCTAATGTGAACCAACATTTTTAGCACTGAATATTTCAGATTTTAATTCGTTATGAGGTTAATTTTATACAGCCAATAGTAGGCTGGTCCTGTCTTCAAGAATGAAGCCAGTAAAGAAATTCTGTACAGAAAAGAGCACAGAAATTCTTCATTACCGAAGGCAGATGCTCAAGATATCCCTGTATAGCCAATTTGAAATTAAGCCAGTCAGTTTTGTTTTTTTTTTAAGCATATTCACTTTCTAATTTATTTTCAGATAACAGCTCAGGGTTACTATTTGTTTACTTTATTTTTCAGAAACCCTTGAAGAATCTTTTAAGGAATCACAACTAGTTCAAAGCTTACACAAACTTCTACAAGATGATGACACAAGTCCTGAGGTGAAATACAATTCAATGGGCCTTTTGTGCAGACTTCTTAATTCAGGTAACTTCATGGTAACTTGTCTGTGATGGAAGGATGGATATTTGTGATGAAGACAAGTGTTTTCTGTCACCAAAATATGCTGCCTGCAATGCTCCAGTGAATGCATAAAGGATATGAGAGGTTCATTCTGTATTGATCACCAAAAATCATAGTCAAGTAGCTTCCTTCTTTATGAAAAGCTGATTACACCATCAGTTGAATAAAACAAAAAAAAGGCTTTATTCCAGTGAGTCAGTGGCATAATCAACTTCCAAAATAGCAAAATTAGGGCCTTGGAGTAAAGGCATCTTTGTCCAACTTCACCACACAGAAATGCCTGGCAGTCCCAGAGAATTTTTGTGTCCAAAGACAGAGTCTGTACCATGCTCATGGGCAGGCATACATTTGTTCTGCCTGTGCTGTAAGCAAACCAAAGCTGAGACAAAGCAGCCATTTCAGCAATGCTGCCTTCACACAGCAACTTTCAGTAATGCTGAAATATCAAGGGTATTTTTTCAGTTTCACTCCGTGGTCAGGGAAGACTTAAAAGGCTTCAAAGCAGGATGGGACGATCCTGGATGCGTGGCACTACATAAAAACAAGCACCTTGAAACCAGGAGTCCAAAGATCTAGTGGCAGTTTCTCACATCTTAACACAAAAATGACATGAACTGAAAATATTGATTGTACTTAGGCAAGGATGGATCACAAGGTGAGCTGCCTTTCAAATCCTGGAGCCACCCTTTATTGACAGACAAGCTGGATTTTGCAGTACACTCTATTTTATCCCTGTAGCCACACAGATATTGGAATAGGGCAAAGCACTTGCAGCACTACTATGAAGTATTGACATAACAGATGAGATCTGTAAGACTTTTTTTCCAGAGATGTATATACTTAGCTTTTTATAGACTAACTGGAACACTAAAAGTTGTCTTACTAGTGTGGAAAGGCAGCAAAAAGCATGCAGGCAAAAAAGTGCTAGAAATTGTCCTGTAATAGAACTTCAAAATCAGGGATTTTCCTGTTGATCAGTTCATGGAAGTCAAACAGGAAGAAAAACCTTTAATCAGTCCAATACTTTCAATGGCTGAAAGAGTATCTATTGGGGAAAAAAAAAAGCTTTAATTAAAGTAGCTCATTATGAACAGCAAGTACTCCAAACTTTTATCTTACAACAATTGTTGGGAGCCACTATGCCATGGCAGGTAACTAAAAGTCAGCATTTCATCTCCCATTCAGGTGATCTGAGACAAGAAATAGAAGAGGACAAGATTAAAGACACCCTTGAGCGACTCTGCAGTCACAGCAATGCAAGTGTGGTCAAGGAAGCCATCACAACATTACAGGTGTTGAGAGGAGAGACACCCCACTAACCTCCCTCCTCCCACACAGGAACCCAGCCCTGCTGCTGAGGAAAACACCACCAGCTTTGCAACCCTTGCATTCGCCACGCTGCTGCACAACCAACACTGCTGAAGCCCAGCTACAGCTCCTGCTTTGAAAGCTGGATAAAAAAACCCTCATTTGCACATCTCTTTAGCCTGATACTTGGCACCACTGCTGCTCTTCACTGAGCCACTAACACACAGCAGTAGGAGTAAGTCCTGTCAAAGCAAGTGGTGTTAAAAAACATCACAGGAGAAACATCAGGCAATTACCACTCATTACACTTTTTTCAGTTGCTTGGTTTTGTGAGATTAGGATACACACTTGCAATTTTTCTTGTATCAGCGGGTCTTTTAAATAATTATACAACTATCTTCAGCTTTTATGATATAACCTGAAACAGGAGTTAGATTAAATCTGTAGCTTAAACAATGCAAAGGGCTAGCAGGCACCAATTCAACCTCTGCACATTGTCAGTCACACTGTGAGCTCAACTGTTAGGTGAACATGTTAAAACCAAAACTGTATTTAAATTAACTCCCCCTTCAATATCCAATTTTAAAGCTCATCTCTGAAATTTTACCTGCTCCTGTCACAAGTTATATTCTTAAATACTTGAGGCTACAGTCTTGTCCTGATTTCAGAGTTGCACATGCTGTAACCTGGAATGAGACTCTGCAAAAGCAAACTTTACAAGAAACTGCAGTCAGTGAACACACAGTGCTTGCAAAGACACAAAAATAAAGCTGGTTAGAAACTACCAGTAGGCAGGGGTGAGGATATGAAGGCAGCCCTTATCACCCAGAAGAGAAACTGGGTTTAACTTTAGGTAATAAAAAAAAATAAAAGTAGTAAAACAAGTTTCTTTGAACATTTCTGTGGAATCCTTTCATATCTAAAAAATGTCACTGGATGAGAAGGTAACAGATTCTATTCCACAACTTGTTCTTATGGGAACTTTTTGAAGCAGTTGAAGGTATGTGGCAGTCATGTTGTCCAGACCCAGAAGATCAAATTCAAAACCATGTAGTGGTAGAAACTGAAAAGCTTGGGAGCAATTACTTTTTTTTTTTAGCCAGCAGAAAAGCTACTGAGAAAAAAATAAACAAGCACTGATCTTCAGAAACCTATTATAAAGCAGACTGTATTTAGAAGTCAACAAGGCCTCACGTTCCCAAACAATTTGAGAACAACTGGCCTGTGTCTGCAAACAAACACGACAACTTCATTCCTGCAAAAGTTTTCCCACTTGCAAAACCCAGTAATGTTACTGATGCACTACACGCATCACTAAGTATCACTCTCAGAAGTACTCTTGGGAAAGGGAATTTCATAAAACCACCCCAAGCAAGTGCCACGTGGTGAGGAACACACAAGCAGGTTTTCACCACATAACAGGAGAAAAGAAAAACAGCAGTTTTAACATCTTTGATGTCCAGAGATTTAATAGTTACTCTACACCATTCTGCAGCTCTTCACTTGTTCATGGCTTTCCATTAACAATGCAGAGAAAAGCATCAGTTTTATCTATTATTCAACAGACCAAACTGAAAAGAAAAAAATATCAAGAATTAGTTTCAGCAAAATACACAAACAAGCACCCCTGGACCTTCTCCATTTCTGAGTTATCCACAAACTGCGGTCTCAGTAGCCAGTCTAAACCTTAAGAGAGTGAAATATTAGTGACAGGAAGCAACAAATCTTAGAAATCAAACTCCAGGAGTAGAAAATATTAAATTTTATTTAATCAAATTTAAGGCTTGAGAAAAAAATATATTGAAAGTCACTCAGAAAAGCCATCTCAGAAGAGGAGACAGAAGCTCCCCTTCCAACAGCTGAACAATGTTCAAGCAATGCACAGGCAGTAAGGGGAAGGAAGAGGGAAGGATGTAATGGGGAGACAAAACCCAAGGCAATCCTACACAGAAATCAATTGCCACATCGAGCTCCATGGACTGGAAGCACAAGTCTGTCCACATGGCACTGCAGGAGGTCACCACAGCTTAAGACCTCTTGGGAAGAAACATTCAGGTTTTCACGAGGCTACCCAAGGTCCTTTGGTCACTGCACTTTTTTCAGTGCTTATATTCACCATCCTCTTCATGTACAGGGAAACTGTATCCAAATGCAGTTTATTAATAGAAACAAAGAGGCAGCTGCACTGTCAAACAGACTGACAAATACATACATTGCTTAACGGAAATCAATTGTGCTCATTTCTGAGAAATAAAAGCGATCACATTTAAGTTTGCTTCTCTCAGTCCAGTTCTTCAAGTCTGACCTCATTTGACATCTTCATTAAAAACCTTGGTTCCACTGTAGTGTTTGTGAAGTTGTTCCAAATGCAACAGCTGAAATCTCACCATCAACAATGCATCAAACCTCACTATGAGATCACTGAATTACTGTCCTTTGAGGCTTTAGAGGCAGGTTCACACCCAGCTGCTTTTACTGACAAGACTTTTTTTAGACCATAACCTAAATCTTTCGCCATGAAGTCACTGCAGGCCCACAGAGAAGGTGCTAAATAAAACTAAGTAGAAAGTATTCCCATTACAAGTCTGAAATTACACTAGCCATGTATGGGGGTACTTCAGAACATACAGAGGCAAAATAACCTAGAGCCCAGGATTTTAAAAATTATACTGAATATGCACAAAGAAGTTTATCCACACTGGCAAAAAAGCAAAATCACTCCATGAATTTAAAGATCCTCAAGTAAGTTGAACTTCTCTCTATTTCAGCTCCAAGTAACTGAAACACTGCTACAAGAGCTGGTGTTAATATGGCCAAAGCCATTAAGAACAAACTGTGGAAATACAACGCTTCAGTTAAATTCTGTCTTGCATACAAACAGTACTTCAAAAAGAACAAGTATTAGTTTGTCTTCAGGTAACTTGGTAAGATTTGCAGACCCTGGAATCCTAATCTGTAATGCTGGCTCCTGTCAGCAGCTAATTTCAGTGCATGAATTCCACAGCCATCTTTGACACTGGGATGATTTTCACCAAACTGCTGGAATTCCTCCCTAGCATTAGGAGCTGACAGTGTCAAAAACTGCCAAAGGGAAATGTACTCCGTAGCTGGCATTTTCAATGTACTGTTTTATCAGTAAGAAGTTACAAATCAGAAGCATCCTTCTCCAATTTTACACGTATCAGATTATTACACATAACCTTAACCAAGTCAGTTGGTTGATGAGGGGTTGCAAAGTTTCAAGCACCAGAATTTAAAGCAAAGTTTGCTGGATGCTGCTCTGCTGCTTGCAAAGTTGTAGTACAATCACACATTTCTGGCTGTTCCTCATGGATCAGATTCAACAAATAAGTAACACAGACCTCAAATTCAAGGCTTTACAGAAGAAATGCCTCTTGCTCTCCCCTCAGTGATCTACTGCTATGGTTTTCTCGGTGTATACCAAAGTTAAGAGTCACAGTGCACTTCCAGCCATTTTACTTTCAGGTTTTCAGATGAGTTAACAGCAGACTGCTACTGTAAGGAAATCAGCCATCCTTAGACAAGCTTCCTTTTCCTGTTGTGTCTCAATCACTGGCCAGAAAAAGAACTGTGAAAGCTGAAGTACATGTGAGCACTGTCTGTAAGTGCTTCACAGATTGCAAGCTAGAAGGATGTCTGGACAATCAACCAGACACAAAGATTCTTAATGTTGATCAACTTTTGCCAGTGAAATGTTTGTTAATACATGCAGAGTAGAAAAAAAGGACATAATATATTTAAAATTCGGCTTCCAAAGAAAGCCATATACCTTAGAAATACAAGTATTAAATCCTTCAGGCACACTACATGTAGTAAAATATCATTACAAAAATAGATACTTTTCTAAAATTTACACTGTTAGGCACTGTAAATGAACCTGCTCTCCCTGAAAAACGTGGTGTCACTGGAAGCATTGAATGGTGTTAGTTACATGGCCCACAGTAAAACTGACAGATATAGCTACTTCCAAGGACTTTTCAGCCACATACCTTTCCCTTAAAGCTAAGGATACAACACCACAGTCTTACAGAAAGACTGGAACTCCTCCTGAACTACAGATCCATCTACTAACCCCCATGAAGGGAAGACTGGAAGCAGAGTTTAGTTTTTTCTTGATTAAAATAAAAACCCTGACATAAGAAGGACTAGTTAAGCTTCATGTAGAAAGTGACTTAAGAAACCATTCTGGTTGACTGTATTTTGATTCACATTTGAACCATCAACCAGACAGAACTGATGATTCAATAGCTTTATAGAAAACGTAAAAATTCAACAACTTAATCTTTTGCTATTCCTTACTTAAAAGTACTTAAGTATTTCCTTACTTAAAAATGTATTTCAGTAAGGATTAACACTGAATTTGTAAGTCTTTCATCAGTCCTGGTAGTGGCAGTTGAGATTTGTGAAGATCAACATAGCAGTTTGTGAGAGAAACTAGAGGAGTAACAAAAGCCACCAACAGCTAGCACAGCATGCTTGCTACCTACTGAAACAAGCTGCATTTTGAAGTGTGTGCAGACAGCACTTTTTAAAGATATCACTGATCATTGAAAGGATAAGCATTTTTAAAGAGGTTTTTCTTCTATAAATAAAGAATATTTACATTATTCTCAGACAGGAAACAGCATGAGGGCTTTACACCCTCTTGCCTGAAATGGAGATTTGTAACACATAATGTTACAGATAGTTAGACTTTTCCCATCCTGGGAACTGGCTTGCATTTTGCAAAGCAGTGGGGTTTGCACAACCAAGAATCAATTAAAGATCTAGACAGTTTGTGATTTTTTTCCCAATTTCCAATTATGGTTGCTGGATATCTTGCCAAAAATTACTGGGTAAGTCTACTATAGAGATTAATATGATTGCAAGATTCTGAAGAAATCAGCATGCCACATTTGAAAAGACTGTATTTTAAGAGAGATGACAGGAGTGAAGACAGGACAATCTTCGTAGCAATCCTTCAAGGAAAGGGTTTACAGCAGTTTCATGTCTCCCTGCTACAGGCTTTAAAATCTGTTCTGCCAACGTCTTGGGAAATTCCATTTCTTCCTCAGAGATCAATGCTGGTGCACTGAGTTGTCTTGTTAGAAAAAAGGTAGACAGTGTGTGTTTGGCGATTTTTTTTGTAACAGCTTCTAACAAAAAGCACGAGCAGGGAAAAAAAATCCACATAAGGCTTTTAACAACAGGAGTATTTCATGGTCCGTGCATTTCTTCCACCTTGGTGTCCAATCAATAATCTTAAAATAGATTGTTTTGCAACATGCGTCTGCTTTCGTATTCAGAAGGCATTACTTGCTTTTACAGCTTCAATATCAGAAATCAATGTCCTGGCTAGGAAAATCCCAAAAATCTAAAAAGATAAAAAAAATACCATTTGTGAGATAAACTTGTAATGTACCAGTCTGCAAGATGTTTGTTTGCAGGTTCAGATATCATTTCATAGCCAAGATCATCCATCAAAGCATAGCTATTACTAAGAAGTAATAAAGGCAACAGAACCTTGCAGGTAATAAAACTCATGAGAAAGATGCTTTCATGTAAAACTTCAGCAGCATTCAAAGTAATAAGCTTCCAGATGCCTTAGAGCTAGAAGAAATCCACTCATCCACTAAGTCTGAATGTCATAAACACCCATGGCTTGCCTATTGCTAAAGCTACAAACCAGACATGTTTATTCATTCCACAACTTTGAATAACAATCCAGTCAGTTTTCAGATCAATTTTTTTAATCACAGACAGACTGTACAATTACCTGTACTGACATGAAATTATGTCACAGCAGTAAGAGAAGTCCCAGATTTCTCAGAAACATGAAAATTTGAAATTTTAACATTCATGTCATCTCTCAGGGAAATCTTCCTTTACACATTGAGGATAAATTTGTAACTCAGCAAATTTCCTGAAATGTTCTTAGAAAGAATGTAAAACTGGGATCAAGTTTTGGAAAGCTAAAAGATTTCATTTAAACATAGTCAGGTTACGTCTAATTCTCAGTCCCACCATGAAATAGCTTAATGCATAAGAAAAACCCAATTGGAAAATACAAATAACTGACAGTAGTTTCACAGAGACTAGGGACGTGAATAATGAACAACATTGTCAAGTTATTGTCAATCAACACATTGCCAAAAGATCAAACTTTGAGTCTTGACCATCTTCCTAACAAGAGGTCCTGTTCTTAGCACAGCATTTCTCAAACCCATGGAAGCATTATCACTAGATGGTGATAAAAAAAGTATCAAACCCTAAAGCTACAGAGGGCACAATTACCAGGGCTGGAAAAAGGTATTTTTCCAGCACTCCGTACTCAACTCTTATCAATTACATGGAAAGTACTTCCTGTAGCAGATTTACAAGTTTATTATTTCCCACTGAGGTGAAGGAATTTCATAGCAGAGAAATTAATGTAGTGCAAACAACTACCACAACGAAAGCAGGATCCATCTTGGCAGCAGCAATCTAATATGCTTTACTGAAAAGTTCAGCTCTCTTTGATGTACCAAGCACTGATGAGGTAACAGAAGTCACAGTGACTCTTTCATCTGCTTCTGCTAACATCACATTTGCAACCTGGTCACCATTTCCCTGCTCTTATATTCCCAACCTTTTTGAGCAGTACACTACACCATTTACAGCTGGCTGAGCTAATCTTACCATGAAGGACAAGGTTTTGGGATAGAAGGCTGGAGTTCAGCTCTACTGGAGCAGACAGCAGATCCCCCCTCCTTCATGACATTGAAACACAAGTAATATTTCATATAATAATCATATATTATATATGACTACATTAATATTACAATATATATAAACTATCACACACTGGTATTATTACCACACTTTATTTTCATAATGACCTTCACTGCTCTGAACAAGAGGTATTTTCACACTAGTTCCCCTTTACTGTAATTGGTGTTTCTGCCATACTCTTCTTGTAACTAAAAAATTCACATTCAAGATATTTATTTTACCTCTGTCCAAACTCCTTTTACCTTCAGCAGGTCTGTAGATGCAAAGATGACTTTTTTTTCAAAGAATCACAACTATAACAACTAACCTGAAGCAGTGAGATAGCTATGAAGACACCTGCAACGATGTAGATATTTCTGGGCAACCAAGCTTCAAGTGCATGAATACATCCTTTGACAAAAATCTGATCATCCCATTGACTTTTGCTCTGAATGCAGAAAGGAAGAAGAAAATGATTACTTTTCTGCTCAAGTTTATAATAAGATCAATCATATGATCTAGCTAAGCTAATTTTTGTCACTTTTGCAGTAAAGTTTTTAACCACAATTCAAAAATATGCATCTGAATCAGGGAATGCCAGACACTGATATTCGTATCTTCCTGAAAATCCTGTTAGTAGAACACTGTAGAGATATCAGATAGTAGATGGCCAAGTTAGCAGATAACAGCTCAGCAGTGTTAGACTATTAAAACTGATAACTGAAATGCACACTTGAAATCCAAGTCCTACCCCCTTTTGAAACACACCTTTCCCTTCACCTGTTTCATCACTTGTTTTCTCTGCCCTCCCACAGTACAAGCTTACTTCAAACGAAGGACAATGTCTACCTTGCTCTACTTGCAGTATGATGCAGCACAGTCATTTAGTTCCTAGAATTTTGAGCTGACATCTTTCAGCAATCCCACCAGTTTTATAGTTTTGTCTATGCAGGCACAGAGCACAACAGAGAGCACCTTACCTTCTTTCTGATATCATAGCCACACTGTGTATTCACAACTTTTTGCTGCAAAGCAAAACAGATTTTAAATAAATCAATTGAATTCTACTCACTTCTGTTCACAACAAGTTTTTCTATCTTTTTATATTCATAAACATATCAGAATTGTCAGAGCCAACCATTTTAAGAAGCATTTTTAGCAAAAACAAACAAAGCCCTAGCAGAATACAAGAAAATTAATGGCAAAGAAAAGATGTGTACTAGCAAGATGATATCCTGCACCAGAAATCTCAGCTGCTTTATCACTTTGGCATTCAACTAGCAACTTTTTAACATGAAAACTGCACTGCCAGCACACAGGTAAGACATGTGCATTACAAAATGCACAGCAAGTTATATTGAAATATTAATAATAGAATCTGACATTAAACAGATTCAAGCATCCTTTTGCCTCCTTAAATACAGCACCAGCAACAGAAAAATGTGCAGCTGAACAGTACTGCTCCAAACTAAGCTAGAAAATAAGTACTGGGGAATCTGAACACAGAATATATCCCTGACAAAGGTTTTCCTTGGCTGATTTCCAATACCATCAGAAGCCTATATAAGGTATTAAATGTAACTTACCAATGGCTATCTCTCAGCACAAGGATTGCTGGACAGACTTTGAGCTCTAAGTATTCCCACTGATACAATAAATATGTTAGCTCCTACCTCCACATTTTGGCACCTGCCATAAGGCTCACAAAGTCAGAACATTTACTGAACAAATTAACCAAAAAGTACTTAAATCTTGCCAAAACCAAGGATTGACTCAGAAGCTTTAAACTTCATACATGAGCACTTTACTAATTACTGACAAACAAGAAGCAAATGGAGTTACTCCTGCCTGCCTGGCAGAGGGGTGGTGAAACATTAATCCTAACAGGGGCAAGCACAGCCCTTAGTGCTCTCAGCTCCTTACAAGCCAGGTAACAAAGGCCAGGGATGCAAAGAAACAACACGCTGGGAATAAAAAAAAAGTCAGCCACCACCACTTCAGATCCAGACCATACTAAAATAGCTTTAGTTCCTGGTGACAATACATTTTTAGCTGTCTAACAGGTTGCCACATTTGGACTGTAAAAGGAATGCAACAGAAACACAAAAAAAGTTTGTCTGCGCAAGAGTAATTTTTGGTCATTTAGGACACCTCAAAGCCCTTCAACACCTTATTCAGGAAGTATTTCCTGTCATAACTTGACAGCCTCAGAGCAATAACAAAGCTGGGAAAAAACTTACAGCAGGATCAGGTATACAACAGGAAAAAGGAACTCCACACTTCTCACGACTCTTGCTTTCACTCTTGCAGTCAAAGTATATGTTAAAGTCCCAGTCTTCTGGACCTTGGGCACCACAGCAATGGTTCTGCAACAGATAAATACATTCCAGAAGTTTGTTCAGTGGATCAATTATTTCTAAATTACCTCTAAATAGTAAGAGATTGCTTACAAATCTTCACCATGCCTAAGTCTGTGCAGAATCAATCACAACACCAGAGTAAAAAAAATGAGTAGTCACTAACAGGGCTCTATGAAATCAAAGCAATACATCTGGAATACTGCTTGTGGAAACAGGTGTCAGCATGCCAAGCAAAATCATGAAAATTATCACTTTAGATGTAATTGTCAGACACAATCAGTTCCACTGCTAAATTCTTTTAAGAGAAAGTTTTTTCCTACGGAGCAAGGGAAAGGGAAGCAAATGAGAAAGGTCAAAGGCAGATGCATGCCTGAGAGAGCTTCCACAAAGGACATCAGAACAAGCCTGGATCTCAGGATATCCTCCTTCCTCACTGCTTTCAACACAGAAGGAAGAAAACCAGCACATCTAACACAGTACTGTTAGCTACAAAATATTGTAATTCTGTAACAAAAATGAAAACTTTTAAATCCACATATTCTCCTAGAAGACAAAGTGGCAGGATTTGAACTTACAATTCTCTGTAGCGAATCAATGATGTTCTGGAGGTCAATGTCATCTCGGTAGGATTTAATGTTATTCTCAAAGAATTCTTTTACCCTGTCCCTCACCCAGTCCTGGAACAGGAAAGCCATAACTGCTACTGCCAGCTCCAACAGGAATATAAACACAATTGTTCCACAGAACTGTAAAAAACAAAAGTCCTAAATTAGAAAATACTAATTCATTTTGAATGCATCCCTATACCACCAGAAACAGGCACAGAAAATTAGGTTCTAATTTTGACTCAGTACAGACATTGAGGGCACAATGAGAATAGAAGGTAAAGAAACCCCAAGAGGCAGAGTTATCCTTTTATTTTTGTCACCTGAACTTGACAGTAAAAAGAGCATCAGACAGTCATTATGCACAGCAGTGAAAATATTAATAAATGAGAATCCATAAAAGACAGGGCTAAAGAAGTCTCAATATTACCTCTTGGATTGTTTCTAATTTTATAATTATTTTTCTATAACTTTCTGGCCAGCTTAACTGTTTTCAGATCTAAAGCAAAGGAGCCTCAGTATAAAAACAACCATTTAAGAAATTTCACATCAGTCACTAAAGTCCCAAAGTTTAGCCCACCCAATATCTACAAGAAACTCCAAAAGTTTTAAAGGATTTTGTTCCACTATAATATATTCTCTCAGTAATTCCTGACTAAGCATGTTCCATAACATCACAATGTTAGACTCTGATATACATACTATAACATCACTGCAGAGCAGAACAAATGGAAAAAGGGAAGGAAGATCATGCTCCACAAAGAGGAAAATACATAGCCTGGAATCACCCTGCTTTCAATACCCTTACTCAGAAGTTTGTCAAGGCAGCAAGTTTACCATATACTTTGTCACAAACCAAATTCCATAATTAATTAGCTGGGTTTGCTCCCAGTTCCTCATCATTTGCAGCTTTCACACACATAATAATTCCCTCATATAATGATGTTACTTACAAACTTCAGCAGGCAGATGTTTTCCCTCAGTGCTCCCACACAACCAGCAAATCCCAAAGTAAACATCACTATTCCCACCACTAAGACAAGCACCACTGGGTCCAGACCATGAAGACCAGTCACCTTTGTCAGATCAGACAATACACCCTGAAGGAAAAAAACAGAACAGAATGTGACCACTACAAGCATGCTACTCATTTAGCATTCCTTCTGGATGATTTCCACATGATTCCCAATGAACTGGTTGCAAACCCTTGAACTTGCCAACAGTGACACCAACAAAAAAAAAGTTGTGTAGTAAAATTGTTATTGACAACACCAATTTTCTTCACCCCAGCAGAAGAAGTACTAAAGTTATAGCTAACAATTCTTTTAATAAGTCAGTTTCTCAGATTACATTCTCCTAGGTCTATTTGCCAAACAGAATTCCACAAGATGGTGCCAAAAGCTCAATACTATCACTGAACGTTCATTTAGCGTCAAGGCAAAAGAATTAATGTTTTATATGAACTTGAAATGCATTAATCAGAAGGGCACTCCAATATCATGGCAAAAACAAAAAAACTTAAGAAAATTTTTCCAATCCTATTGTTTAAGTGGTAGAAAGGGAGAGACATTTTAAGGATAAAGCACCTTATGGATGACATTTTAAAGAGGGGAACAATCTCGTTTTGGTTTCCGAGGGAAGCAGACCTTTCCTCTCATTTTAGTTACATCCCTTCTAGTGCCAAAGACTCTTAGTAGCTGCCCTCCAAACTCTTTCAAAAATATAATATAGTCTAAACTTTTCACCCTTCCACCCTGATAAAAATTCTTACACCAAAAGGAGTTAACTATTCCCTATATTTGCAATTTGCCTAACATAAAAGCAATATTTTTTCTGTTAACCATCCAGAAACCACTTATCTTGACAACAATCTTTGCTATGAAGCCTGCCTGCCTAGATTTCTAAGTCTATGTGAATGTAATGCTAACACAGTGAAATCCTTCCTTATAGTTTCTAGATTAGCTTTTGAAAAGTTACTACACCAGCTACCATTAAAATTCCATCAAATACACATAACAGGATTCTCATGTGATGTGCAAGAACAAGATGGAACATGCATTGGAACATGCAGAAGGGACAAACAACTGAAACTCTTCATGAGAATGATTTGTAGGAACATCCAGGCAGCCTTGCAGTAGTCTGAGTGTTTATCATACAACCACCACCAATACACAGAACAACTTAATAAGGAAATATTTTCACTTTTAGAACAAATAACAAAAATCAACACCCACAATATCCCATCATCACATGTTCACTGGTTTTTTTTCTTTTATAACGTATATTCTCAAGCTAACTATGTTTAGTGTAAGAGAAATATCAGAGACACTCGAAATAAGATGCCTAATTCCATCAACAGAATGCAAATTCTCATCTTTCTACCCAGATACCTGTGCTAGAGTTAAGTGCAAAGAATATACATCCTAAGACAACACCTTGGAAAAATCCATATATAAGTTCTTATTCAACTGCTCACTTAAAAAATAAAATCTTCAAAATACAGCATTAGAAGAAAATGTGCCCTTGGAGAAACTTCATCAGCTGAAGACACTGATTAACAGTACTACAGTGATCCACAGGACTTCATCTTCTTTCACAGCATGTTCCATAACATATTTTGTCAGAACTGTTAATTTGGCAACAGCAAGACAGTTGTTTTTATGAAAACTGGGTGATGGGATGAAAAGAAAAAAAAAATAATTGAATTGTAGAACTCAGAATTGCCTTGCAACAGCTGGTGACTACCAGCTGGAACAGGCTATTAGAAAATGATCCTAGTTTGTTGATAATGTGTTACCAGTCACACATTCCCATTCCTAAAAAGAAGTTAGACCTCACAGTTAACTAACAAACTTGGTCTACCTGGTTAATTATGAGAGTCCCACCTAATCAAACCTTGGCTCAGACCCCACAATCAAGAAATACATGCCAAGATCAGACAGGCTAATGCAGTGTCCTTGTAGAACCAACATGCTGTGAAACCAAACACTGTGTGAGCAGGATGCTGAAACATTCACAACTATTGCCAGCCATATCCTTTCCACACCCAAATTCAAGCTTTTTGCTTTCAGATAACCTCATTTGCTCAAGCAACACCTTTTGGAAGAAAACTTCCTCTGATCAAAGCATGTTATGAATAGACGTGGGCAGGAACCAGGCTTTATCATTCAACCTCACATGTCACTGGATCACAACATGTTTCTTCATGTTCACACTTAATATTTATAATATGCTCTTTTAAAAAGAAGGTTATGGGGATTTCGCATAAGAGAAGATGTTAAGTCAAAAATTCTGGAGGAAGGAAACAAGAGAATTAATTCAGAAAAATCTCATCCCACCTTACCCATTTTCTCTAAAGACTCTCCTGCCTGTGCCATCTGCACCTGCTACAAACTCTTTGAAGCACAGGCTGTCCTTTACAATGCAGATTTCCTCAGGTACACAGGAATGCAGCCTGATACCTGCAGTCAGTGTCAGACATTCCATAACAAAACTCACACCTTTAGTCTTTCTTCCAGCCACACAGAACAGTGACTTCTCCATGCTCTTGAAGTCCCTCTAAAGAACAGTCTTGATTTGAAAACTGACTGCTCCCTCTCCATTTGTTATTAGCCATGAATTTGCTGGAATGAATTTAGGCTGACTAACTTCTAGTTTCCCAGATCTTCCTTTGTGTCCTCCTTGAAACTGTTTTAACAACAAAAACTGTTTTCTTGATAAGAGGGCTCAGTGTTTTTCACCTTGCTTCTACAAGCAATTTACAATAATTCACTCTTAGTGACATTTGCAGTATCTTTTGTGTGACAGATATTGACTCTTAAAATTTTTTGCAAGTTAATTTTCACGTGACTGTTCAGAATAACTAAAGGCAGTTACAAAATCATAAGGATAGGCTAATTATATACACCAATTAGAGAGACTGGATTTGACTCAATCACATAACAGGGGTCAGGATGGTAACATTTTTCCATAAAGTATTTTCAACACTTCTCACAAACCAGCAGTCTCATCTCAACATCCTACCCACCAAAAGAGAAGCACAGGATTTATAGCCAGAAAAAAAGACTACTGAGGAAATAATCTGAAGTGTAGTCCTAATGCAAAAAAGAAAAGATACAAAAGCAGAGAAATTAAATGGACCTAATGTACTTCATGTTGTGGTAAGAGACAGGATGTTCAGAGCTCTTCCACCACCTGTAGCTTATCTTTGGGTCACCTGTAGTTTATCTGAGTTTAACACAGCAGCACAATTTCTACAACGTTTTTCTCTTACTTCCTATCTGTTGTTCACCAAGATGTTTATCTGTAAAATACAGGCACTATTGGCTGAAAAATGGTACTACTATGAAAGACTGAAAACATGGCACAGAACAACTGACGTAAAAAATAATGAACAGATTTCATGAGCCATTCAGGAGTTCAAAACCACAGGAAAGGCTTTGAAGCACTTACTTGCAAGATAGCACAGAGAGCAGAAAGGGCTCAGGCAAAATTTAAACAAAGACCAAAAGAGTCTGTCTTTGCCTTTCAGTAACTTCAGTGTACCATAAAGACAATTTGGCAAATAGAGGTAAGTTGGGAGATATTAGC
Source organism: Monarcha castaneiventris obscurior (assembly GCA_026261815.1). Classification (NCBI taxonomy): domain Eukaryota; kingdom Metazoa; phylum Chordata; class Aves; order Passeriformes; family Monarchidae; genus Monarcha; species Monarcha castaneiventris. The sequence goes on along the minus strand of JAMPIT010000886.1, from coordinate 25,338,051 downwards.
CCCCAACCACACAGATCCCATGTGCTTGTCTACAAAACACAAGACAGTCTGAACATTAGAGAACACAAATTCAATACAAGTTTAACATCTACCTTAAAGAGCTGGAAAGAAAATTCTTTTGTAACAACAAAACAGGAGGTAAATGCAATTTATGTGTCCAGATAGGTTGGTTACTATATAGCAATGAAAGCACTGATCTAGTTATGAGAACATGTGTGGGCACATAGGAACAGGGGGGAGAAGGATAAATACCTCAGAATTAAGATCATCATAAAACTCACTTCCAAAAAGCAGAGGAGTTTCAGATAAATATGGATATGCTTCAGATAAATTATGGATAGTTGCTGTGTATAACCACTTCAATTAAGGAAAAGTCAACATATGAGGGTAACTGAAGTCTTACTACTTAGCAGCACAACTGAACAGTGAGAGCACCTGCCCTCCACTCCTGCTTGAAATGCAGATCAGTGAATCTAGTAATGGCCATCTTTTCCTACTGCTTGAATTCATTAAATCCATACTTTTACATTCATTCAAAGGGTTGAACCATTCATATCCATACCTGCACCATTCTCCTCTCTTGTAACAGGACAACTCTGAGTACATGTGCACACAACTTCCTTTAACTAAGGAAGTTTTTTAGCTACAAGAAACCTTTGCTAAAAATAAGAGTTATTCAGCTACATCATGTTCCCCAGTTTTGTTCCTCTACATGGAAACACAATCACTTAAGCACTCCATGGGGAATAAAGTGGACAACAGATGGCCAACAGACTGGGACCATCTTTCTAAAGTATTTCAAAGATGCACGTTTAGATTTAGTGGTGCTTTTTTAATATAAACACATCTCATACTCCTCACAAATATCAGTTTGTAATAAAAGGAGGTGGGCAGAGAAACACCTATTTTAGAAAACATGCTTTTAAAAAGAGAGCCTGTTCATAAAGGCTAAATTCTCCCTAGCATCCTGCTCTTACAATTTCATAAAAAAGCTCTGAATATCAAGGGTCACAGCTTACCTCCTGATCAGGGACAAGAAGCAAATTCCAATTAAATTCAGTTTAGATTATTTGAACATGGTCCTGAGCTCAGATGCTACATTTAACCTTTGCTGCTCCCTGAGGAAGTAGTTTTACTGGAGCAGGAGGGGGCAGCCACTGAAATAAGACCAGTCATTTCTCTTACCTTTTCACTCCATGCCCACAGACCAGCCGCAAGGAAGGCCACTCCAGCCAGCTAAAATTAAAAAAAAAAAATTAGATGTATGAATCAACCACATTCTAAAAAAACAGCCTGTAGCACTACTGCTCAAGTAAAACAAATACTGTCATTTGAGACAACAGTAACGGGACATTCCTCCCCACAAGTCAATCTCTTGCAAAAGTGATTTGAAAGACATTTATTCCACAGCATTTATGCATTTTATAAACTACTTTCTAAAAAGTATTACAATTTGACTCTTCATGATTACTCAAGAAGCACATGGTACTTAACTGACAATCCCACATGGTAGCATGCAAGTGGGAGTTATCCTTGTCCCAAAGACTTGCCATAAAATGTCTGCCTGCACACCAATGAAGATGTCAGAATATTTAATGCATTTTGAGGTTATTCCCTATTTAGTCACTTAATAGTACCAATATTATGGCTATGACAGTAGCCATGCTTGACCCCTTGTGGCTTCTCAATGTCAACACTCACTATATTAGCCTCTTCTCTGATTAGGTAGAGTTTGTCTCCTGAATCCTCACCTTGTTTAAGCCCATCTGAATCAAGCTGGATTAATAGCCCATTTGCTTACTTTCCATAAGCACCAAATCTGACAACAAACCCTCCACTGATTCATGTGTTTATTATGCAAACACTTTTGAATTATAGTCACCCTAATGAAGCAAGAGTTCCTTATTCTAATATTTACTCCCCTTCTCCAGCGCTCAGGCAGCTTGTTTTTAACATCCAATTTCAATAATCAAACTAAAATGACCTCTCTATAATCCAAGGGCAGCTCTTCCTCATTACTTAAAAAGCATTTAACCCTGCTATGGCCTCATGGCTCTCTACAACTAGCTGAAAGGAGGTTGCAGTGAGGTGGGTATCACTCTTTTCTCCCACATTACAAGTAAACAGCACAAGAGGAAATGGCTTCAGGTTGCACCAGGAGAAGTTTAAAATGGATATTAGGAAATACTTGTTCCCTGAAAGGGTTATCAAAGCATTGGAGCAAGCGGCTTAGTCACCATTCCCAGACATATTTAAAGGATGCACAGACATGGCACTTAGGGACATGGACTACCTGGCAATTTTGCCAACAGCTGAGTTTGATCTTAGCCATCTTTCCCAGCCTAAATGATTCAATTATTCCGTAGAGAGGACTGAGGGTGCCTCTGCAGTGCCAAGCCTTATGCACATTGAAGAGTAAAACTCCAAAACTGAAAAAACACTTTGAAAAAGGGATCTTCTTCTCTAGGAAATGCAGCACCTCCCATGAACTAAATGGGCATCACAGGCAACTCCCTACAGCACAGACAAGATGCAAAAATGGAACCCTCTTACAGAAAAGAGATGTGTAGGTTTTGGATATTGCTGGGCTCATGGGCTGCTTGCCCTGAGCTCACTCAGGGTAAGTGAAGTTGTTCTGGGTTTACTCTGCTGGGGAGAGCAGGGGAAAGCAAAGCCAAAAGGGGCTGCAAGCATCACTCAATGTTATTCTGTAAAAATTACTCAAATTATGTTAAACACTTCTGTCTAGGCAGGAATTATTATATGTCATATTCTGGGGATTAAATACAGATTATGCAAGCAAAACCACCACTAATACATGGAGTTACAACTGGACAAAGCAGTGCTAAATAAATTCCCAGATGTTGCTTAATAAGCAGCAGCACAATGACTACTCACCTTGGACTCTGAACGGGCTAAGAACATCTAAAGTAATCATTTAGATCAAAGCATAACTTGCAATATACTATTAAAAACCACATCAATATAAACAGAATATTGACTCAGATTAACCCTAGATCTTAACCAGTGATCTTCTGACAAAAAAAAAGGGAGGAAAGGAGTCAGTAATCAAACTTGTATGTCATTAAGTTGCACAGTGCAGGTAATTGATGCATCCTTCATCCTTTTCATTTCAAATGCTCCAGGAATGCTGGGAGAAAGATGAAGACAGCTGGTATAATTTGCAGTGATCAAGGTAAATGACACAGACAGGCGGATCTTTGGAAACTTTTTCTACAGAAAACAGAGTGAAAAATAGTAATAGGGAAGACCTATTCCACTCTCTGTATACAAATTAAGGGTACTAGAATGCTAATATTGTGCTATTGAATTTGTAAATAGGGTGACCTCTCCAAACTGTCTGCCTTTCATTATAATTACCTTCTTAATTAAATTGTAATGGATTCTTGATTAAGTAGATTTTTCACTAGCATGCATTATCCTCACCTTTGAACACAAACTTTGCTCTCATGTTTTTACAAAATGTTCAGTTTCAAGAAACTATACTATTTTTTGCAAAATTATTTCCATAAGCACCTATGCAAACTATCTACAAGTAAAATAGAGTTTATCAGAAGAAAAATAAATGTAGTCTCATTAAATCAATGAGGATAAATCTAAAACTTAATTCAGGTAGGACAAGCAATTCATAATTTTCACTAGAAGCAACCAAAACAGATACATTAAGTTTTTTTAGCAAAAAATCCAGTAAAGTATTATGTACTTGCAGAAGAAACAAAGCCATCAACCACCACATTGACAGGTGCAATTACAAAAAAAAACAATTTACAACAAAGTAAAACAGTAGTGAAATGAAAAATGAAATTAAATCCTTTTGCTTTAAAGATTTTAAAGTATCTCACTGAAAACATTGTAAAACACCCCGTGGTGGATCCAACTACCTCAGAAGTTAGTGTGACTGAGCATGCCCAGAGTTCTACAGAGAATTAGCACCAGGAAAATACCCTCTCTAACACACTTGCACAGAGGCATCCAAGTGATGGCTACAAGGCAGACCAGGAACTGATCCTGCCTAAACTAAAGGCCAAGCTTTAACCTGCTTCAGCTCACTGAACTAAATGGCTGAGTGAATGGGACAACAGGCAGCTGAGAAGAAGCAAGGACAACCAAAACTGTTCCCAAGGTGAGAAGGCTAATCAGCCATTTCAAAAAAGCACAGCATTTCGAAATTTGGCTTTCACCAGAATCTGAACGACATGTAAACAAGAACAAACCAATTCACTGCTGTGCTGGAGAGTCATTTAAGCCATATAGTGCATGAAAGGTTAGATGGAAACATACACAAAGCAGCACAATTGTACCCCTTTGAACAGGAAACTACAACACTATTTACCAGGATTTGGTAATTTCCTGCTTTAGAACTGAGAATCCACTTGAACATATTGCATCAAACTGTAGGCTCTGCTCAGATGTACAATACTGATGCTAACTCAGTGACACTGTGCCCAAGACACCACTTTTAAGCATTATTAATTTATCCATTCCCAATCACACTTTGAATTCCCATGATTCCTTTGACTATGCTGTCAGAACCACACCACCAACTGAGAAAACAGAGGTAATTTATTTCTCAAATGTAGGCAGCAGCTAAGTAATTCTTGCAAGACAACCCCTGCACACAAACTGATTGTAGGTCAGTCTGCCCCCAGGTGTGATCAGGAGCAATAGGAATTGTACTCTGTTTTTGTATACTCTTACAGAAAATACATTTCCCACTCCCTGGATAATCCTATTCTACACTGCAGCTCCACCCACGCTGGAGCAATCAGCACCCTGCAGCCCTTCCTTCCTACCCTTGTCTCTTCAGACTCTTCCTCTCAGGGTCAGGAAACCACCTGGTGGTACATTCTTTCCTCTTCCTGGCACAGCCTTGCTGTTTCAGAAGTTCCTGGAAAACAACACACACTGCAAAAGCCAAGAAAATCTTATGCTAACCTGGGTCTTCTCTTACTTTTCAAAGAGATGAACTCAGAATTCTTTTCCAAAACAGAAGAGAATTTTTGCCCTTCATCACCATGTTCAGGGCAAAATGCCACATTTCCTATAGGATGAGTAACAAGTTCAGGTTTTGTCTCCCATAACCCTTAAGAGTCACACACAACTATAGACCCTTAGAAGATAAATCCACATGATAGTAGCTAAAAGCTATTTTGTCCTCTCCTCTCAATTCATGTTAGAGACAGTGAGCTCCTATGTAACCTAAAAGGCTTTGGCACGGTGCACATGCAATCCTTCACTTCACTGAAAAAGCCATGTCCCGGCTGAGGTGCTATCAGACTACCCCAAAAAAACCCTTCCAGATGGAGGCAAAGCAGCAAGCACCAGAGCTTTCACAGAAGAGCTCACTCAACTGCAGAATGACTCAGAACAGAAAGGTGCCAAAACCAAGCTCTTCATTTGCCATTACTGCAGTCTTTAAATTGCACCATGATAAATGAAGTTATTTGACAAAAAAAACCCCAAAACACTTTCAAACACAAAAAGGCCCAGCCTTCTTATCTTGCTCTCTGCAGTGCTATCTTAATGGCTGCAGTACTGCCTTATCATCACACATTAACAAGAGTGTACTTGGACAAGCTAAGTCTTGTGAGCATGCTTAAAAAGCAAGATGGAAATAAAGTAATGGCACATCAAAACCATGCCTAGGAAGGCAGAGCCTTCATTCCCTTTCTTAAAAGAATAGGGAAGTGATAATACAAGCCAGCAATACACAACTAAAAGCCAGAACTTTCTATTGCCAAGTCACTCACCTGAAAAAAAAACACCACTTCCAAAGAATGAAGATTTACAGATTTCTAAAGGCTGATTACACTGAGGTCACCATTATTAGTCATATTTCCCCTCTTTTAGTTCAATATTTTGTTTTATCCTAATCTATGTGAACTGTATTTGAAGCATGACACAAACTACAGTAACCACTCACTGAAAAGTTTAAAAGTTTTGTGAATTACTACATCACCACATACTTTAAAGTTTATACAGTCACTGATCTTTGAGCTACAATGGGAAAGTCAATGCTTACCTTTAATAAGTAGGACAGAAAAACAAATGCAACTATTTACATGCACAGAACCTGGCTTGTGCATAAACTGTCCTGAGCTGAGGCACAGGAGAGCTCTAACAGCTTATATGGGCAAAAGGCTCTCTGACATTCTATCTAAATCCACGCCTCATACACCTCTAGAGCAGCCACGCTCACCACCAAATGCTCACAAACCAGTTCACACAAGCACCTGTCCTGCAACCCAAGGAAAGTCAATCAAGACTAACATTCCCTCCTCAAACGCTGCTCTGTATGGCTACATTTTCCCTTCTGGTTTTATAGATCTTCTTAGGGCACACAGAAAATGTACTCTGTTTCACAAATGGCGAATTTGTAGTCATCCCACACAGCAGGATTTCACAGGCTCCTGAATCCTTGCGTCAGCTAAATGATTCATGTGTTGCCTATGGGGGTGTCTACCTTCAACATTTACATAGCTTGTTCTACAGCTAAAGGTGCCAAAAATCTTATCAAAAGAGCTGTAGCTGCACATCATTGACCAGGTCAGCCTGATAATGTCAGTAGAAGCCTCAGACCCTTTGCTGAGGAAGCTACCAAGACTACAAGTACCTGTTCAGAAAAGTAATTCCTCCAGCCAACAGATCAGCTGAACCACACAGGTCATATTATGAATTCTCCTCAATTTTTTAGCATCTCTTTTAAAGCTTTTCTTTAAAGAACAGAAAAATCTTTAGATCTTCAGCATTCATTTCAAGAGAACACAGTGAAAAAAAGGGAGAAAATGTAATGACTGAAGAGAAGAAAAAAGACACAAAATTGATTCCTGTGAAAAAGCAGAGGCAAATCCTTGACAGTCTTCCCATTACAGTAAAGACAGAAAATTCCGGTTTTTAACAAGTTGTCAGAAAGAGTCAGTCACAGACCCCACTTCAGGGGACACTAGAAAAAAAAGCAGAAGTCTAGAAAAATCTCAATATATTAATGAACAAGAGTATCGATTTTTCACATACACCACCACAAACTGCTGAAGAGCATCCACCCAGTTACGAAGCGATTTCCCTGAAAACCAAAACAGTCTGGCAAGTATTACTTCTCACTGCACCACAGGTACATGGGAACTGTACAATACAGAAGAAAAGGAACTGCAGAACTGGTGCCTTGTAAGCGCAATTTTCGACCAGTTGAAGGCATCCTCAATTGCAACACAGAAAATATCATCCCTAATGAACACTTGCACTATGCAATATTGTAGCAAATTAATCCTTACTGGAACAAAAGTTTCTACACATCTTTTCAGCCCTGTTATCCACACAAGGATAACTCCCTTGCAGGTTAATGCTGCAGTATCATGTTAGAACACTGCACTAGTAAACAAGAGGTGGTGACAGTAGCAAAAAGTTCTGTGGTTTACAGCACCTATACTGCTAGCACTGGACAAGTCACTGTACCTGCATTTTTCCAGGCCTTTCCTTGATTGCACTTCCTATGACTTCAGGGGCAAACTCTTAATATTTGACCTCAAAGCTCCAAAAGGAATTATTGAGTTGATCTGAATTTCATCCTCACCTTCCGCTCACAGACATCTTAATTCTTTCTAGTGCAACACTATGCACTAACCTTTAAAGAGCCTTCTTTTCCAAGGCAGGTGCTTCATTAACCTTGACCATCGTATACATCTAAAGCCACACATCTATTGTTGTACATTTTCACATTCACCATTCTAAACAAACACTAGAGGCAGGTTAGTCCACAGTGAAGTATTTCAAGACTGTACACGACAATTCAGCTGCCCACAGAGCATGCCATGTACTGCCAGCTGCTGACACATCTCTGGGGCAGCTCCTTTCTTCTCTTCTGTATAGTGTATTTACAGATACACCACCCAACAAAGAGCAAAGATGATCTGAAAGGGAACATTACAAGAGGATATTCTTTTAACAGAGTAGCAACTTAACATGGATAATATGGATACTGAGTCCTCACATTTTCAATAATAATTAATTTCTCACGTAGGATAAGCTCCTTCAATTACAAAACATCTGGGGCATACTATACATCAGTTTCCTGTTTTCAGGCAACTATTTCAACTTCTTCTCTTGAACAGAGTAATGAAGTTAATAAAGCTGAACTATGCCTAAACTATTTCAGTGTCTACATTTTGTACTCACCCAAAAGACAATGTTGTAGCTGAAGAGCAAGTATTTGTACCAACAGCTGACTTCTGCATTAGAATATCGGTAATAGTGCATCTTCTACAGCACAGTGTCTGCACAGAAGAGAAAGAATGACAGGGATTAGGTAAAGATTTCAAAAATAATGAGGGTTTTTTTCCAGGTCTCTCTTGCTCTGTTGAGAAAGGGAATACAGTAATCTGTACCATATGCCATCCAGAGCTATTTCAAAGCCAGCTCAAACTTCCACTGACCCTACATTTCCTTTCAGTATTTGTTGCTTAATAATCCTATCTGTAAGCACCCTAATGTTGTAACAGGATGAGCACACCCACAAAGGAAACTCACTATACAGTTAGCCTAGGAAGATCTACATCAGCAAGTTGACATTCATCTGCCTTCTCACTCTTTCAAAACCATTTTACTTCTGCACATGGCTGCTTGGACTTATCCACAAACCCTGTAGATTGCACATCCAGCAATCCAGCTGGCAGGACGTCAAATGTGGTTACCTAGAATCTCTCAGTGTCTGGGGATTGCTAATGCAATAGGTAGCTGCACCCAGCCTCTTCCATACTTGCATGTTCCTTTACCAGATCATCTCCTGTAAGAGATTTTAAATTCAGGAACCAAAGTCCCACCATTTCAAACCAATCAGTTCTGTGGAGCTTGGTTTGCTTCTTTACACACACTAGAGAGATAAGGTTCAACTGCAACTCTTGCTCAAGTATTCCAGAGAACTACAGCTGCTCAGAGCACCATAACTAAACCATCTCTGCAGAAACGCCATGCATAAGAAAAACAGAGAACAAGCTGTTAAATCCAGAGCAGGAGTGAGCACTTGCACAGCCCTCACATTCTGGACAGTTGAGTGCTGCCTAACACAGACAAGCAGCATTTCAACCCTCCACTTCCTTGAGGTTAATGTCAGTGAAAGGTTTGCAAAGGCAAGGAAACAAGAACACAGAATTTTCAAACACCTCCTAACTAAGAAGTAGTACTGTGCCATCCTGGTCATTCACAGACAACATGCAAAAACCAAGCCTACCCAGTAAAGTCTGAAATCCAGACCATGAATGGACAACTGAGCTGCACCACAAACACAGCTATGAGAAGGTAAACTTGGTTTTTTGGGGTTGTTTGGTTGGTTTTGTTTTCTAGGAAGGAATCTGCCCCCAAGTATAAAAAACACTCCCACTTAAAGAAGAAACACAAGTCAGCTTTGAGAATCCCATCCAATACAGACTAGAGTGAATTAATACTTGAGCTTGGTATTTCTACAGTTCAGATGCTGATTTCCATGTAATTTTAACCAAACAGTGAAAACAAGGTTTTTTTACTTCACCTTATAATTTCTAGTGCTCACAGTTCATTTATAGCAAAAAACACTTAACTTTTGTTAAAACAAAGGAAATTGTACTTTATGGCAGCATAGGCAGCACCTGGAAAGGACCTTCCTACATGTGGCCCAATCATACCACATAAAATGAGTTTTGTAATTTACTTACTGACCTTTCAACCCATCCAATGTTACAGACAAAATTTAGGAACCTTTACAACTGTTATGAATCATAGCAAAGAACTCTTGCTAAAGCACCATCCTCGTGCTTATCTAAGCCCACAACTGAGAGAATATAAGAAGAGGAACAAAGTTTGGTTTTCCCAACTTAATTTCAGTTTCTAGCTCCAAATCGCAATTTATATTTCAACAATCAATACTCACACACTTGTACAAGTCAGTAAGTCTGATGTGCCTGGGGAAAAGAGGAAAGAGAGGCTACAAGAGCAGAATCCCACTAATCTGAGCAGAGTCCAAGACTCCATTTGCATGAGTGTAATCCCATTTCACAGCAATACACTGGCTGCCAGTGCAAATACATTCTCCAGATGCAGACACACTGAGGCCTCCATCACTGTTCTGCCTCCCTCCCTGTGAAAATCAGGAACCTCGTAAAAGACAGGAGCAGCAACTGCAAAATGCCAATAAGGAATATTGCTTTTAGCGCTGCTACATCTACAAAAGAGAAGACAGCAGGTTGCATTTAGCTAGCACATCATTAAATCTCATAAAAATGAGGTTCTGCTAGACAAAGAAGCCTAAAATATAACCTGAGGCAAAAAAGCAAGCACATCATTTCAGGACCTTAAGGACAAACATCATCTGAAGACTCACTTTTTGTTAGGTTACCCTCGCTGGCATTGGACTTACATCCAACTGTTCAGCCCCAGCTTCTCTCAAACTATTCACAGGAATAAGAGCATTAAAAGTATCCTTGTTGATAAGCACTACTCCCCACCTACCTCGCTGTTTTGACCACCAGCTTGCAAGACATTTCTCCACACTTCAAACAACTGCTAAGATGCCCTAGTTAATACCAATCACAGTATTTTAACAGAATGGAAAAAACAAAATACTTCTTTCAAAACACTCACCACTTCATGCTAGGAGATGTTGGGGGGGTGTATTACCAGTACTAGCAAGAAGCTGTCCTTTAACAGCAAACAGCTCCTCACACAGACATTAGCTTCCAAAACAGCTGCCTATCTTAAGAGCTGATTTGGCTTGCTCTGTGCTTACCCTCATCAGAATTCTTTTGGTGGTTCTTGAAAGATCACTGAACACCATACAGCTGGCATGGGAGTGGCATAATAAATCTGAAGTGCAGGTATGTGATTTTTTTCCCCCTAACACTACAAACAAATGAAGCAGTCCACTCAAGGCCACACAGTCACCTCCCCTGTGTTTATACTAAAAGCAGCCATGTTTCCTAACACAGAAGGCATCTGTTACCAGCCTTGAAATCTGCTATGTCAGTAATTTGCTTCTTTCACAGCACAGGCTGCACAGCCATGGTTAGGCAATACTAAAAACACTTGGAAGATTAAAGCAGTATGTGGGCAGCACAGACTAATAACGTTCTCTACTGTGTTTCAGACAAAGCAAGTCACATTGTGTCAGCTGACAGTTATCACCCACTCACAGCAACAGGAATTTTTAAAAATTAAATACAGAGCACTGCTGCTTTGGTAGAATATAATTTTGTCTTGGTGTTTACAGCTTTAGTGAGGGGAAAAATATAGTCATTCATCAAGAGGCTACTGCCATTTCCTAAAGCTTTTCAACACCCACAATTCCACTCTTACCTTCAAAATGCTACAGCAGTGGTATTCCTAATGTATATTCCTTACTCTAATAAAGCAGATGATGTGACCTATTAACAAATCTAATGTGGATATGCAGAGAAATCCTCATGGGTAAGATGTTAAGTTCAGAACAACTGAAACAAAATAAATTTCTAGATTTAAGTCCACAAATTCTTTTAATCCTCCACAGGCATTTACTTTACAAAGCAGACCTAAGTCACACTGAAGTTCCAAGTTCAGCCAATACTGCCACCATATACAGAGTCCTGATCTGCTTCGCTGCCCCTCCTAAAATCCACAACCATTAATCAACCTACTCAGTGGAGCAAACAGCCACACAGCAAATCACATAGCAAATATTCAGATCAATTCTGTAGCCTTGTACCACACACCAAGAAGTAAACAGTTTTAAGCTTCCAATCTACCTTCCCACAGCATGCACAAATGCCAGTGTGGGGGCAGTCGGGAGGCAGCAGGAGAACAAGGATGGGAAAACAAAAGCAGAGGTAGCTTGGGTGTGCTGGTGGAAACACAGCACCCCTCTAGTGCCAGCCTATACCAGCACCACACCTGAAGCCAACATGCTACAACAGATAAAGCCACAGGAACAGGGGCACAACTGAGGCAAGAAGAAAAAAAATTCATTTGCCAAGCTGTTGGCTGCTCCTCCATTGTTCATCCATACAAAGCATCACATCTATATGGAGCTGGTGAAGCAAATGAACAAAGAAGAATATGCTGAGGAGCAAGAATTTTTAAAATATAGCAAGAGATGTACTTTGGTCTATGACTTGTTTTGACATGACTCAATTCCATTACTACATCAACACCAAAACTATATAAAAAAGCATCAGTTCATTCAACACACAGTGCCCTTAAAAACTATTCCCATTCTTTGAAGGTGCTCAAATCATTAGGGGCTTCTGTGAAGATCAAAGGCAGCCTTATCCCTGACCAGGCATAATTCAGAGATATTCTTAAGACCTTCTAAAAATGGAAGAACTGAGAGGTGACCATAGACTGCTCTTTCCACATCCTAGAGAGAAGCTGACCACCAAAGGTGGTCCTAATGTTCAGAACAGTATCTGGGTGTTAGCCATCAAATCTTCACATGTAGGGGCTGAGCTGGTACAACAAAAAGCCATGAAAAAATGCCAGGATTTGATGCTCTTAGAGGCTGATCTCTTCATGGAAACAGAGACAGTAGTCCTGCTGATGACTCAGGAACCCCAAGCAAGCACGTGTGATTTTGCAATTTTGTCTCGAAGGAACTCAGACCAGGGCCTCAGAAAACAGACAAGCTTCTCTTAAGGAATACAAGTATAGTTTACTTAGTTCTGCTGCAGTTCAGATGAGCAGAAAAGTATTTGCTCATTCTCAGAAGAAACCTGAGGATTAATCAACAAAAGAGTATTTTCTTAACCTGAAAGACTTATGATGAAAGACATATCATTAACAGGTTACCCCTGTTTCACCAGAAAAATCACGGAAAGCGACAAGTCTCAGAGCTCAAGGGAAAACATGGCCAAAGCCAGACAATTTTTAAGACATCATTTTTTCGGACCCTTATTTTGTACGGTGCTGAAGGCTCTAAGTCCTCAAAGAATATTTCAAGCAGAAGTTGCTCTAGTGTGAGCACTAAAAAACAATCCCTCAGAGAAGAGCAAATCCCCAACCTATTGAAGGGTTTCATGTTTCAGTTACCAGGCTTTGTTCTGCTATGACAGCACAAACTACAACTTAGGAAAACTCGTCAGAAACACATACCAGTGGTTCCAAACCCCAAACAAGGAAGCAGTAATTCAAAAGAGCTCCACTCCAGGTCTCTATACCTCACACTCAAGTTATGCTGTGCTTTTGGCCAAGCCACTACTTCTATGCAGAAGAGTTGCATCCAAAACACATTGTAAACTCTGAACTCAGTAACATTCCCAAAGGGGACACTCCACCTTCTAAGGAATAAGCTACATGGTCATCAAGAACCTCTCCTGAACGACCCACTTGACTAACATCACCAATCCTTTGGCATAAAGGCTCTACACTGCACAACTGTAATTCAAGGAGCTATTGAAGCTATGATTCATGGAATATTTTCAGCTCCATTTGATCTCCTAAACTAACAGAACCACACTAAAGGAAGACTTGGAAAAGGCAAGCAGAATTCAGTACTGCTCCCACAGCAACTCAAAAGCTGTAACAGAGGTCAACAGCAGTTCTACCAATTTCACTTTTCACTGTTCTTCATACAGAAGCTACAAAAGATGCAATTGGCTGGCCTTGCTTCCATGTGTACAAGTATTTATTCCTACTCAGCAAAAAAAAAAAAAGCTATTACTAATATTAAAAAAAAAAAAATCCACAAAACAAAAGAAGTTCCAGAGATTCCATATTTTTATTTACACAAACCAGTCAGAAGGCAGGTCAATGACACTGTACAATGGAAATCTTGACAACGTAAATTCAAACTGCAACTATTTGTAGTTATTGACACTGAGAAGAGGCACAACTCAATTATCCACAGAATTTTAGTACAGCTATGCTAGTTCTGCCCTACTGACCTCAGGTTCACTGAAGTAGTAACTGAACAGATACTTTCTGCTTCAAAATACAGAGGTGCTTGACAAAGGAATCAACTGAAATGCAAGGACCTCTTAACTAGAACAACGAAAATCTGCTCAAAATAGCTGACTGCAAATAAAGCATATACTCTACATTCTGACTTAAAGCAAGAAATAGCACAGGAAACAAAGAGAAAAGGAAATGTAAACTTCATCTAAAAGCCAGCAATTTTCCAAACATGAGGAGAACATAGTAGAAGAGAGGCATATCCTTTTGTAAGATATCCATCTCTTTACTAATATTTAAGAAATGCAGAGAACAGCGGGAGCACAGGATGTAGGGCCTTCACTGACCCTATCCTCAAAAGCACTATTGGATAAACTTCTGGAGTTAAAACTCAGTTGGGATTACACCAGAGTAAGTGAAAACAACACTAGATACTATCACTGCAGTTGAAAAGATGCCTCATTAACATCTTAGAGAAGTTTAGAAAAATCTTTCATGTCTATGAAAATTTTCTTTAATAAAGCTACTGACCAGTTTCATCTGAATAGGACCTTGCCTGCGTGGCAACTTATTCACTATACACAGCAAGCCACAAGTCATACTTTCCTCTTACTTCACAGAAAGTTCAGCTATTGGGAAACACATAGAAGTCAGTTAGTCATTCTGAGCAGGAATTTATTCACCCCAGGGTGCAAAACCTGTTGGAACAAGTAACCAGAATAATCCGAGCTGACCCAAACTCCTCAACTGCTTTCTACTATCTCTCATGAGAGCAGATACACACCCTCTCTCTGTAACATCAACAGTAGCAAGGCAAAACCCAAAGTCTTAATTTAAAAGAAGCATGTAATTTGATTTTTTTTTCCCCTTCCAACAGAAGGTTTTGGAACCCTTACAAAGTAAATATCTTATCTGAGGAGCCAGAACTTCCAGTTTGGGGGATAATTTTAGCTCTATTTAGTAATCCAACAGTAACAGAACCTATTCCATACACTCTGTCTGCTCCCTCCCATACCGCCACATACACACCAAAAGGTTTCAAGCACAAAACAGGTTCCTCCATTTGCTATACCACTTCATATCATGAAATTAAGACAGGAAGCCACAAAGTTTCTTTGCTGACAAAAATACTCTTTCTTCAGCGAACATCCTAAACTTTCATACATATTGTGACTTTCCTCCACTTCCAGGAATGCCACTTGTTCAGCCTCCAGTTACATTTCAGTCGAAAAGAATATACCTTTATTTTCTCTTTTCATAACAAAAAACCCCAAGAGACTGATTATAGCAATATACAATAAAGAAGAGATGAGCATATAATTTGCTTTGGGTTTTGTGGTTTGTTTTCTTAAAAACGTTCCTTGCTTTGGACATAATGTGCAGTCTGTCTACATCCACACCAAATTTCTTAGCCTTCACACTGAATATTCCTATATATGAATTTATATATGTAAACATATATATGACATATAATAAAATAGATACTTATTGTGACAGTTTAAACCAGACCAAGGTATTTCTTAGTTAAAAAAATTAAAAATTCCAGTGTTGAAATCTGACCTCCAGTAATGAGCATGCTAAGAAATGACTGCAATATCATATAACACTAGTTACAGTCATCACTTGTTCTGTTTAAATGATGCTAACTCCATGTCATGGAAACACGATGTGGAGTTCAATCTGTAAAACCTCTTCTTTTTTTTCTCCTCCCCTCCCACCCCAATTAACAGGGCCTATGCTTTCAACACCAGAGGAACACTCATTTCAAATGAGGCACCAGGGAATGCTACTTTTTGGGGAAAGGCATGCAGGGTTTGGGGACAATGCTCTCAAAGCTTTCTTTTGCTGCCCTCCACCTCCAGCAACTGCATTCGTAATACAACCGGGACTGCCTTATTTTACTTGCTAAGGACGACAATCACCAGCTTACAAGCCACAAGAGAAAATGGCTCTTTGTGGCCACGTAGGCAGCTCAACCACCATATAATTCATCTCTTCACCTCCTTTCTGGTAAAGAAACACACTTGGGAAACTCGCAAAACCCAACGAGAAGATAAGCCTCTAAGGCAGCACTAGAAAATGTTAAAGATGTGACAAAACAGCCTTCACCAATGTTTCATAATGCTAGCCACTCAGCTAGCTCTTCAGCAGAATAAATGTCTCATTTCAAGTACAGAGGAAGAAGCCAATGCTTCAGGAGTTACAGCAAGTAGGTTTGCAGAGCACCCTGCACATGCTACCACACCACAGGGAAAAGATTAAAAAGACAAAAACCAATGCTGCTTCAGGACAAGCCCATGCTTGAACAGCTCCAGCCCTTCCCCCAAAAGCCAGGGCTCTGGCAGGTCGTGAGAAAGCCTTGACTGTCTCGCCCAAAGTCTCTGCATCCGCCCCGGGGGAAGGAGGAAAAACAGGCTTTCCACCTCTCAGGATGATGCCAAGAACAACACTGTGCCACTTAGAGATCAGGGCAACAAAGGCTGTGAAGGGACACAGTCAGTGCTCCTTCCAACACAGAGCTCAGTCCCTGCAACAGCTAATTACAAACACACCAGCAGAATTAGAAGGTGCAGAGCTTAGACACAAACACTTCCTAAGCTGTGCCTTTAGTAAGACAGAAAACATACCTCCTGATGGAAAAAACGTGACAACACAGGAAACTGCCATCTGAACAGGCTGACAGTACACTATGACTAGTTACACAAGCACCGCAGCTCAGATAAAACAACAACACAGAGCTGAACTACACCTTCCTTCTCACTTGCCCCAGCTGGACAGGCTCATTCAGCTGAACAGCCTCCTGTCTGCAGGAGCAGGCCACTGCTATGACCACTTTGCCAAAATAGCCTTTGCAACCTCAGCACGCTGGACACTTCGCAAAGAAAGCCGCCTTGGTTGTCTTCCAAGAGTCATCTCACCAATTGCTTTCCAAGAGTCACCTCACCAATTGCCTTCCATTAATTTCAAGTCAGACAACTTTTCTGACGAACCTTCCTGCTCCACAGGCTTGCCACGCAGCCAAACTGAAGCAACTCAGTACTCAGGGCAGGGTAGAAAGCTCTGCTGTTTTTACCCTTTATTAGATACACATATACCACTGCAGGCATATTTCACACCCATGAAGTAGTTCCCCGAGCACCATCTATTAACAAACTGTTGTGGGAAAAGCACCGTGCATCAAAAGGATCAGCTCCATATCCTGGCACTCAGGAGGCTGCTGTCACATACAGACCAAAGCCCAACCTCTCGGGTGTCTTCCTTCAGTTACTTGAGCAAGTTACTTGAGGCTATTCCCTTTGTTTTCTATTCCAGAAGTTTCTAGATGTCAGTGAACATATTTCAGCACCCATTTTATGCCCCAAAGCAAGACCACTTGCACCACTTGCCAAGCTGAACAAATGAGGTTTGTAACATACTAAAATTCACAGCATTCAGGTGCCTCCAAATACTGTGCTTCATCCTGTAGCTGCAAGTGCAGCAACTCAAACACCTCACTTTGTTACCTTCAATTCTATCAATTATTTAGAGAAAACTCCTTTCCAGAGAGACTCAAGTATCAATTATTTAGTCTTTGAGCAGGAAACAAAAACCATTAAAAGAGGAAAAGAGATTTCTGGAAAGGGCCACTGGGCTACACAAACGTATTTGGGATTCTACACTAACAACCTGCCTGAAACAGAATGAGAAGGCCAAAATAAAACAACTTCTCAAGTCAAAAGCTCACGTGCACACAGGAGCTCATCAAGTGCCTGAGCCAATTAGTGCCAAAGAGCTCCAGCTACATCAGGGGGTTTCAGTACAGGTCTTCACATGAAAGACCTTTATCAGTTTGGTATAAATGCCTGCTCTCTAGCCCTGGAGTATAAAACAGAGAGAAGCTCTTTTATAATACCACAGAAGCTCTTTTACAATACCAAGACAACATCCAGCAATGCTTACTACAAAGATCAAGGGGAAGCAGAGCCCTGTGTTTATTACACCCTTGCCTTTCCCACTCAGGTTCAGCTTAAGAATGAAGACAGGCCTAAGATTTTCAACTTTTACATGGACTTCTAAAGGTAATGACACAGAAAGAGCTCTCAGAAGAAACACAGGTAAGCAGACACCCTAGGTAAGAACAGAAATTCTTCCACTCACACATATTATGATACACATAATCACTGCTCATACATAAGCAGTGTTACAATGAAAAGGACAAAACACTGTTGCTTTGCTCAGAGCTGAAGAAAGACAGGAAACAGTGAAGTAAAACAAGTGCTGGTCCCCCCTGCCAAACAGGGGCTGAGGCACACTTTGAACCAGAAAGGAAAATAAACTTGTTTTTAAATCCAGCTAAGAGCCCTGGGTTTGGATATAGTTCCTATTGTGGCCAGCATATTTTATTTCCATTTGCTAAAGGTTTTCTGCACAAGCGATAACAGAATTCACATGTGAATAATCAAGCAAAGTGGTGCTTCTCTCTGAGGGCTTCGATTACAAGATTTATGTCAGACTGGTCTAAAAGGTTAGCAAAAGCCTGGCCATTCAAGGCAGTGGGTTCAGCTGCAAACATCACAATCCCTTATACAGTCAATTTTTAAGGATCATCACTTTTACAGGTGATCCTCAACACCTGCACTTTGCTATTATCCTCACCTGTGACATTCCTAAAATAGAAGGATTTGCCCAGTAATGATTTTTCAGTTCACTGACCATCTGAAAGCAGATTTCATCCAGAATAAAGTTGGTTTACAATACAAAAAAAAATTCAAGTATGACATTCAGCTATAGTTAAGTAGTTCAATTATGGCTGCATTTAAAATTAAGTCATCAAAGCCTAGACATTTCAGCCCCTCCCTTCTTTTTAGATTGCTAAATCAAAAGTCAGATTCCTGTATTCCTGGGACGACCCAAACTATTTTACTCTTTAAAACCCACACATATCTAATCTTGATAAACTTCAGTCTGATTATCTCTGACACTGTGCTTAACCTCTATGAGATGCTTTTGTCTGAGCATGAGCCAAAGGTTCAAGGAGAAGGATCCTGTTCCTGCCCAAACTGTGCCAGGGGCTGAAGGCAGCATCAGTGCCTCCACCCAAGCCACCAACAGCACCAGCTTTGGAAGAGCCAGACTTCACGACTGGGCAGTACCAGAGAGAGAGACACATGACCATCCTTTGGATGTACAATCAGAAGGCATCTAGAAATAACCTCTGTTTAATTCCCCTTTAGTAACAGCCTGCACCATTTACTATTTGAGGGTCTAATTTACTTTATCTGACCTACTTCAGCTTAAAGCAACATGAGAACCACAGCACGTTCGTGGATTTTGTGAGCTGCAGCCCTCTTGGCCTTAGAAACGCACCACAGGTGACAGTACAAAAGTCTGTTCCACCCAAAACCAGGAAGTTTTGACACAGGAAGCCAAAGTGCAGAGCAACATAGCACAGAGAGCCCCCAAGTAAAGTGTGTCTGAAATCCACAGATTTTTCCATACCCCACCCAGGTGAAAACTTTTGTAAAAGCAAAAAATTACATACAGGGAGGATCTGTGGAACAGTTTTGACAATAGCTCCACTTCCCCTCACATACACCCCAATGAGAATTCTGAACTAACACAATGAGATTAAAACAAGAGTTTCATTTATTCACACTTAGCAGTGCTCAAACTGTGCCACACCTAATCCACGATGAGAAGCTTGATAGACTATGAGAATTAATTGTAGCAGTTTGTCAGCAGAAAAATTCCTCCTTTTTTTTCCAAACACCCATTTACAGGTGGTAATGGGTGGCGCACTAATAGCCACCCACTAAAGCTTCATAAACTAAATAAAATAAATAAACCTCTCAGAAAATCAGAGGTCAGCCTCAAAAGCAATCCAACAGATCAGTATTCCTCAGTTATTCATTAGAAGCAAGCATACAACTTAAATTCATTCATCATCCAGATATGACCAAATACATAAGACACCATGTCAACAATTTTCTTGCTACATCCAAGAGCAAAAAGTTATACCTTCAATATCAAAGAAAGCATCCCAATTAAATAGCAACTTAGGGCTCAGAGCAAGGGTTTTTTATGATCTTTTCATTAAGTATTACAAGGCCTAATGCTAGTAAAAGGTAGCCCAGAACACACCCCCTTGCAGCCCTGTTAGGTATGTTACCTGTGTGAAGGCTCTGCACAGACACTGCTCCTAGCAAAAGATCATACTTTTTCCTTCCTTTCTGCCACCCTCCTGCTCCCCACAAGGAGGCCGGAAGGACAGGAAAGGGGCTTTAACAGGAAACAGTAAGATTAGTTTTTCTACAATGCACTAAATGTCAGGGAAAGCCTGTGTCCAGAAACAAGAACAAGACTCAATTAAGACTTAAGTGAGTTTTCTTCTGATTTGATGACTGGAGGTAACACTTCAACACACAGGAAGCTAACCAGACCAATTCACACGAAATTAAAAAAAAACACAGTGCACACACCACCCAGAAAAGCAGCCTTCCATGACTACAATTTAGACCTAGACTGCACCTTCAGCAGAAGGGAACAAGATCAACAAAAATAAAACAAAATGCCAACTGTATAACTTACTTGCACATTGTTTTTTCAATATAAATGTATTTCCAAACTTTTGGGAAGATATTCTAAAAATTCCTGTTTCAGTGGCATTACAGTAACTATATTTGAACAAGACAATCTTCTAAGGACAGGCAACAACACTATATTCCATCCTCCAAGAACAGAACAAAAAGGTTATAGATCAAACCCTAAAAGTACTTTCTTCCAGTGTCATTAACCAAAGGAACACAAGTGTCCTGAATTCCTTTAAAAAAAACAAAAACAAGACCCACACAAACCAAAAGCTGCAAAGTAGTTTCCACCACAGCTCATACCTACTTCACACCTGACCCATTGTCTCTGCACACAATTCTTCTGTCAAGCAGGTAGCGCTAGCCCCTGAACCTTCCACACCAAAGCATTTCACAAATTTATTGTGAGTATAAAGTGTCTCAGTACTGATGCCTTAATCCCTGATAGAGATAGCCAGAAAAGAGATGGATCATCTCACCAGAGAGCACTTATGAACAAGACACACCCTATGCTTCCATTCTCTAGGAACTGCTTTCCTTCCATTTTATCCAGAGTTCTAGGCCACAAGGCTTCTGTCACTAACAAAAATCCAACCAAATAAAAAAGCAGTGCTGGAAGAATTTTGTCCTGACAGTTATTTTAAAATATCCTTCCCACCTTCACCACCACCTCCTTGGAAGACCTAGTAAAGAAAGGTAAAAAACCAACAAGTTCTTTTAAAGCATGGGTTAGGTTTCTCTGTGGGGGTTTATTAATTGCTTTTTTTTTTTTATTCAGCATGTCTCAAAATGAAACCGCTAAGTCCACACAGAGTACGAAAGGCAAAGCAAGAGCCAAAACAGAACTGACTACGGAGCATCACCTCTGGTACCCCCACGCTCCACGGCCGGGCCTGTTTCGGCAGGAGGCTGAAAGGGTGTCAGAGAGGTCGCTCACAGGCAATTACAGTTAAAATATTTTAAAGATTAAGCTACGGGCCTCAATCCGTACACCCACTGCGCCTTTGCTCCCTCTAAACATCCTGGGCTCAGGGCAGGGTCTGGCAGCAGCCGAGGCGACGGCGGAGAACGGAGCGGGCAAACTCTGGCTGCAGCACACCGAAAGGCCTTTTTTCTACTATTTTTATTTTTTTTTTTTAATTCTTCTCCCTCGTGGCACCTCGACGAGACAAGCTAGCGTGAACTCCCAGAGGAAGCCTCACCCGGCCTCTCGGGCTTCCTTTAATGGACAAGGACAATGGCAGGGGCTCGCCATAGCCCCGCGCTGTGGGGAAACTTAGGCGGCCGGAGGGCTGCTCGCCGCCCGGCTCGGTGGCCGCCAGCCCCCCGGGGATGCTGCAGGGAGCAGACGTGCTCCGGGGAGAGGGAGCAGAAATGCCGGTGCTTCAGGACGGGGAGAGGAAGGGGGGCTCCGGGCGGTGCGACCCGCGGGGCAGGCGGCGGAGGGGAGGGGATGGGATGCCCGGGCCGGGGCGGACAGGGACTCACCGGGGCAGCAGTCTGCTCGCTAAGTTTCGCCGAGTTGGGCGGAGGGCCAGGCGGCGGGCGGCGTAAGCGGGGGTCCCTGCGCTGCTCCGGCTAGTCCATGGACACGGCGGCGCTCCCGGACCCTGCTCCCCGCCTCAGCTCGGCCGGTGCGCCAGCCGTGCCCTTGTGCCGAGCCGCCCCGCCGCTCTCCCGCCGGGCCGAGCCAGCGCGGAAATGCAATATCCCCGGCCACGCCCGCTGCCGTACGCAGCCGTGCTCCACACAAAGGGGCGTGCAGGAAGCCCAGCTCTGCCTCCGGACCCCCGGCTCCCGCCGGCTTCGCCCGCTGTGACCTCCGGCAGGCGTCCCCCCAAGCACCCCCGGGGCCGGGCGGAGGCTGCGGGCGGGAGCGGCCCCGCTGCCCGTCAGGGTCCCGCCCCCGCAGCCCTGGGGCGCCTCGGCAGCCGGGGGAGCGCGGCCCCTCGGCGAGGCCCAGGGCTTTGTTATCTCGGGTTCGTTCCGTGCCGGGGTGGCCGCGTCCCCCGCTCTGGCCCTATAGAAGGGGCTCAGCCCAGCCCGCCCCAGCTCGGCTGAGGGAGCGCTGCACAGCCCTCAGCGGCGCCTCTTACCCCCTCAGGGCTTGCGGAACACGAACCGGCATGTCAGGGACAGCATATGCTGAGCAATATTGAAGGCGCGGCCGAGCCTACCTGGAGAGCCGGAAGGCGAAGGAAAAGCATAAAATAAAACGATCCTGGAGAGTATTTTGAGTCTTCAGGCGGCCCAGGGCTTTTACACCTCCCGGGGGAGACGCTGAGAAGAGAGGAGGGAGGGGAAGGGAGGGCTGAGCTGTTTAAACCCGTGTAGTTAGCAAGTGATAGCTCCCACCTGAGGCAGCCAGCCCCTGGCCGGTGGGAAGTGCTCCTCTGTCTAGCTTGGCTCCCAGCCTCCACGCTCTCCTTCTGTTCCCTTTCCATGCCTTGTGATCTCTCTTGACACATGGAAACACTTCTGTCACCTTCATTCCCTTCCTCATATAGAAAGCAAAACTAATGTCCTCAGTGCCTCGCTAACTACGAAAATACATTTGTGTGCAGGAAGGCAAGGCCCAGGGAGATAGTGCAGCACCACACGTGTTCTTACAGGCTGCCTCATGTTGTCTACACTTTCTTCATCTGCTCCAGCCCTTGGACTTTCAGGAAATCCTTATTCCCCCTGCATCAGGATCAAGCCCGCTCACAAAGACAGCAGCAATCCCACTGAAGGGAAAGGAACTGTTGAGCGATCAAATGGTGTGAGCTTAGCACTTCTCTGCTGTGCTAATTCTCCACTCATCAAAGCTGACAACCAAAAGCGTGCTAGAATTAATAGTAAATGCACAGTTCCCCTCACCCACGCCCTTCTGATGTCTGAGAAAGCAGATACACACCAGTGTGTCACCCACTCACTGGTCACATTATCAAGATTCCTTCTCATTTCCTACATGCAGTTATTTCAATAAATGGGGGGTTGGGTTTGTTTTGGGTTTTTTGTTTGTTTTTTTTTTTTTAAAGGGAGGGGGAGTATTTGCCAGCCTCCCCCAAGCTTGCTCAAGACTTCTTAGAAACCAAAGCAAAATTGAACTGAGTGTTAAAGCTGACAGAAAGATGCTAGAAGAACTACCTGAATTTTAGACAGGATCTAAGAGGAGAAGGGGAGCTTGGAAAGGTCACTGGATTATCAGATGGTTAAAATAACTAGAAGAGATCCTTTCTCCATCTCAGAAGTACTGAAGTAACCTCATAGAGCACTGAGTCACATCTTCAGAAAGTCCAGAGCAAGGGCAGAAAGCTCTAGTGTGCTGATTCTGTAAGAGATAGGAAGATGGTGCAATAGTAACTGCTAAGATTCAACAGGGAAAATGGGAAATTTCAGGGAAATTCAGCAGCTTTAGGATGTAAAGACTGTGGAATTAGGAAGGGCATTCGTCGATAAAATAAGGTTCTCCTGCAATTTACCATTTGTAAAATGGTTGGTGTTAGCAGTTCACAGCGCAGTTGAATTGACTGTGTTCACTGTTAGCATGGAGCTAGTTCAAACAGCCTCTCTGTGTCCCATTTATTTGCCTCTGACATTATCTCTGCACAGTGCTTCACTGTGTTGCCAAGAAAATTAGAGTAAAAATCTCATCCATCACAGAAACCATTAACTAAGTGCTAGGGCAAATTGAAACACTTTTAAAAGACAGTCACTTCAGCAGTAAGAGGTGTAATAATCCTGCAGGAATGAAAATGGGAAATCTGATTTTTTAGTGAACATGTGCAGGCTGATGTTCACATATAGTTTGTCATCGCTGTTTTCCTCTGACTAATGCAAAATATTTTCTGCAATTAATGAATTCATCATGAGGAGTAGCCGGCGGAAAATGGCCCGACCAGAGCTGTTCACCACTGTATGTGTTCAACATTATCACCAAACACCATTTTTCAGTGGAAAAAAAAAGGTCTGTTTATGGAGGGAGGCATCCGGAAATCAGAGTTACAGTTGGAATTGTCACGTGGTTTTGATAATTATGAGGTTAAGAGAGAGGGGTGTCCAAGAAAATAAAACCCACAGAAGCTACTGAAAGATCTTAAGCAATTTTAGATACAAAGAAATCAGTAGCTGGATCTAAGAGACAAAGCAGAAATATTTTAGGGAAAGCCTTTATAATACGTTCGAGATTGATTAGAAGAGTAATAAATCAGGATGGAACTGGTCAGGTACCCAATAAAATTCGAGGCGATGAGGCTGAATCTGTGATTTAAGTTGGCTCTCCGTGCCACGGCGTTTCCCCACCTCCCCCTGCTGTTACCGGCGGCTGCTGCATCTCTCTGCCACAAAGGCAGCCACGCACACCCCGCGCGGTCGGTAATTGGCACCACTAAAGCCTAACAGGTAAAGTTTTTAAGTATTGCAGTGAGTCTGTTAATAATTTATTCCCTCTTAGAAATACCTGTACTTAGAAATACTAGAAATACTAATACTTAGAAATATCTATGTGCCACAGACTGTCATTCAATACAATATATCCTTCCTCCAAGTTTCTCATCCTTGAAAGGAAAACGTCCGCACAAGTGAAAATGTCCCAGGAATAGATGTCATTTCCAAAAGCTTTCTTCAGCCGAATCGGGCCCTACAGTGATCTGTTCCTGGAACCTGTTAAGCAAATCTTCCACTGCAGAAAACCCCTCGGGTTCACCGCTCACCTGCATTTTGGCCGGGTAGCAGTGACATCCAGCGGTGCGGAGAGAAACTTCCTCATTCTTTTTTTCTACCACAGTCCATCACAGGAAACACATCAGAAAATGCCATGGATCCCCTTGGCATTCCCGTCTCGTTGTGGATATTCGCAAATGGCACCAAGGGCAGGCAATCTGACAGCCGTGGGAACAGAAAACCCGCAAGGGGAAACAAAAATGCAGAACCAAAAACACCCTCTGCGGCAGACCATCTTTCTAATGGACCTAAAAGGAGACTGCAAATAGAAAATACAACTGGTGATCCCTAAAGTTCAAATAAAAAGCACTTTCCTATATTACACCTACATCACTGACTTCACGGCGTTTTAATTTTTAAAATATTTTTATTAACCCCAGTTATGTGCTGAAAAAAAAAGATAAATGGGCTGACAAACAAGGAAAAGTTTATTGAAGAGAAATTACTATAGCAGAGTTTTGTTTCTCAAGCCCTACTCTTGCACTTTGTGCACTTTCCTACTGACCTGATCCATCTTCATCTAAAGGTGAAAATAAATACAGTATCATACTGCATGGGCGCAAAATGCACAGCTCAGAATAACAAACAATCTTTTAATTATTAGTTTCCAGTAACCAGCTGAGTGTTGAAGTATGATGTGATATTTGATGTGCTGAGAAGTGATTTAGATTTTGGGTACATGTCGTGTTAAAAAAATCAAAACATTAAATGCATACAGGGAACTGGGCCAGCAGAGGTAGCTGTTAGCACAACAAAATCAACAACTGTGGGGTTTTTTTTTTTTTTCAGCGAACATTCTAAATTCAGTCTCCAGTATTGGAAATTCACTTAGATTTCATTTGTTCTTCCTTTACTATTTTGCTGTAATTTTAGTTATTTGGGTTGTAGCCCATTTCCAATTGTTATTAACTGTTCTCTACTGCTAGGCACCACCTATTTTCTATCCTTCCCATTTTTATTTTGTCAACATGGAGTTCAGAAAGGATGAGTTAACTCCAAGTAATCCTAAGGCTGGTTTTAAAGAAATAATCAGATTTATCGATAATAATTTTTCAGAACAATTTCAAATGTAATTTTTACCTTCTAAGGCTCCAAATTTTGACTTGATTTTTGAAAGACAGAGTTACAAAACTTTGAAATGCAGGTAACCTTATGTAACTCTCAAATCAAGAAGTGCACTAACTGTTTACAGGAACTAATGCTGTTTAGAGCAGGAAAAGACCTCGGTCTGACGAGGTTATTGTGTACATGCCTCTGGGGAACCTGCCCGAGCAGAGAACTTTCAGTTTCTGTGAGTACTTCAACAAATTCAAAAACATCATGGGTCTTTCTAAAAAGGATTTTACCGTACAGGAACACTTCAGCATGTTGTAGCATTAGTGAGTTCTTTGACAGCCATTATACTTCCAATTAACATTCCAAATGCTGAACAACACAGCTTCCTGCTTCTGTTTCTGGTTCCCTTGGGTAGGCTAAGAGCAGGGCTGCAGCCCCATGGCATCCTTGTCACCATCTAGGGCTCCCTGCAGTCTGACTCGGCAGCAGCTCTGACAGAGTGGGTGGAATTCAGTTGCGTGTACACAAAATTGTAAGGAGATGCTCTCCAGATTTAGCAGGTTCTACAGGCACTTCACTTTATCTCCAGTTTCTTGGAATTTATCTGGCTTCCATCCCATTCTCCAAGGACTGTTTATGCCTCTCACATTTCATGTTTATGTGAAATGCATAAACAGCCCTTGGGACAAGGCCTGAAATGCAGGTCTAAGATCAGTACCTCCTCTGCTGGTCTTTGTGCAAGATCCATTCTCTGCAAATGGCAAAGTTTCCTAGTTCCCATGAGAAAGAAAACTCAGAACTCTGCAGAAGCCACGATACTCCTGCTGTAAGACCTTTGTTGTTTGCAGCCTCGCACAACTGTAGCTCACACCCATTTCTTTTGGCATGTCTTGTGTTTCCCACCACTTGCACTTCCAAGTATACATACACCTACTGCAGACAAGTGGACACTTACAGGATGCTTTGAACTTTTTAGGGGCCTGGTGTCAGCACACAATACCAGTACTGCCTTTCAGCAGTTAAACCCAGGAAAAGAATCCCTCAGGCACATTTCTTTATGTATGGAACAGCCTGGCTGCTGTGGATGCCGTTCTGAAGAGCCCATCTCCAGCCAGGCATTTGATGTATTTGAGAGTGCAAGAGCGTTTATGGGCGTGGTGACCTGGGCAGCTCTGAACATGGACAGAGACAATACAGGTGCTCTGCACCTGTCCATGGCTCCAAGAAGGGCCTTTCTAGAGGAAGTCCATATCACAGAGTTAATTTGCTATAGACTTTGCTGCTGTATTCTCCAAATCCTGTTCCTTCCTCCATCCCCCAAAACAGTCAAGCACAAATTTCAGCTGATAGTAGCACACGAGTCCAATTTCTGTCTAGTTTCCAAATGAAACATATGAAACACTCAAAATCCTCACTGCTAGTGTTGTTTCTGGGAACTGTGAAGAATGGACTCTGAAAAGCACATAAATATTTTTGGTTAAAATCAGTTTTGCCTGGACATAAATACTAAGAAAAAAAGATCAGGGTTTAATTCATAATGATGTAATTTTTTTAAAAGAATCTTGAACACAAAAAAGAAATCTGTCCTCGTGCCACAATAATCTTCCTTGCAGGGAATCACATGGAGCTAGATGATCTACAGCCAGTAGTTAACTAACAAGAAATTCACTGTGCAGACATTGTGGCATGTCTTGAATGCAAAATCTCAGAATTAGACTGACAGGATGTTGTAGTCTTCTAGAAACACCCATGTGTTTACATGGTAATGAAAAAACCAAAACCAAAGGCATTTCATTTACATAAAGTTTTATTATCTCTTCCCCTCAGCTGGTACTCCATTATTCCAGCCTTAGCAGAGTTTTGTTTCCCTAGGTAGACAGGTTTTCGACTGACTGTATCTGACTGAAAACATCTAGGCTAGATCAGATTTTAGACCCAGCCTTTCATTAATACAGTCAGATACAAAGGACCAGACAAAATCCTGACCACCTGGAAGGCTGCAAAGGAAGAAAAAACAATCCAAGAGGATTTTCATCATTTTCTATGTTTGAATAGAGAACCTTTCTTGTGCATTGATCCCTAAATAGTTAAGCAATTACACTGCACATTCAAGACATGGATGCATTCTACATTTCAAGCTCTAATCAGAAACATGTGCAACTGTTTTTCCACTTATGAAGCTTGTGGTTTTATCTTCTCAGCAGCTTCAAGGACAGATGCAAGGCTGACTTTGTCTCCAAATTCTTTCTCACGATGCTCCAGTAAAACACCCTAGTCAAAGACACAAGAGAGAAATTCAGACACATCTCCCTACAAGAGATCCACTGCCCAACTGAACAATTCCAGGAAACAACTTCTGGTCTTATACAAGACATAAAAGCCTCCTAGGTGGCCTGCAGTACCTGTCTTCCTGCCCCAATCACATATACACCTCCCAGGGTGAATCCTTCTCCTTCCAGATTTCCACTGTATCCACTTCTCCACGCACGGAAGAAATTTTGCCAAACTCCCAAGCGGAAAAAGCCTGACAACATCATTTTTCGTCTGCGTGGGCCATAAAAGCCTTTCTGCAGGGGAACAGAAAATACGTCAGCAAAAAAAGTTAAAAACTTTTCATTCATGTGGATTTTAAGCTCATCCACAAGTATTTAAGCCCCGACACCGACATCCCTACTGCTGACAACAGTGGTGCTTTGAGATAAACATGTTTTTTGTTCAGTTGGTTGTTGGGGTTTTTTTAAATTCAGCCTGATTCTTTCACACAGGCATGGGGGGAGAAAGAAAATAAAGGGATCTTCTAGTTGATTTTGAGTATTACATATTCTTTTTTCTTCAGCAGACAAATTATTTTAAAATGTGTCTCCTGGTGTAAGGAGAAAGTAGGGCTGTGGTTCTGTAGGACATGACATTGGCAATCCAGCACGTGCCAGTGTACTGGGACAAGCCATATCATTGCAATCTGGCCTGTACACCATAAATTAATTATATGTGTCACCTTCAAACCTTGATTCACACATTGTAAACATCAGCAAGTCACACAGCCAGTGGAAGAAAGGAATAAATATTAACAGGCCATATTGTTTACCAGTTAAAGGGGAGAAATAATCTTGCAACAGCATGTTATCAGTGCACAGCCACACCGCAGTTTGTAAGCTCAGCAGGATGTACAAATATAGAAAAACAAAGCCAATTAACTTCTTAAACTACAGTGCTACTAAATCCTTTTTCATTCAGACTACATTCTACTTATTTATACAAGCTCTTCAAAGAAGGCATTCATAGGTTTGTTTTTAAACCAAAGGGGAACACCAACTTCACTATACCTTTTCATCCAGAAAGATTTCTCCTTTGAAATAATGCTGAAAATCCTCCACTTCAGTCCCTATCTTCTCTTTCACAACAGCATAGAGAGGGACACCCAGCTTGGACAGCTGGGGTTTCAGAGAGGAGAGCTCAGAAGCCTCCTAAGCAAAGGAAAAAACCCCAAACATTTCAGTCAATAAATGGAGGTTGGAAAGCTTCACCTTGAAATTCAAGACCATCAGAAACACACAAATTCTAGCTTGAGGCACAAACCAGAAACAGACCTGCAATATTTAAGCTAGCTGTACTCCTAGGCAGCTCTTCATCAGATTTACTACAATTTTCTTTGTTAAGCATGGAGGAAGCAGATTCTTTAATAAAATATTAATCCTGAAGAAAACATCTTTTTTAACTCAAAGCTGTAGATATACCTTGCTTGTAATAGTGCTTCAATTATTTTTTAAAATATTTAAGAATGGTAAAAATATAATGCCTGCACATCACTTAACTTTTTCATAATTTTCAATTCTTTTTTCCATATAGACTTCCATCATTATCAGTACTTCTGCAAAGTATTTTGAGGGCTCTGTGCAGGAGCAGGCTATACAAGTTTAAAGTAAGTAATGAAGGTACACTCTGCTTCCTAAATTCCCCAGTAAAAATAATCAGTGAATTCCTTCACAGACTTTCAGTATCCCAGAAGGGATCCCACTGCTTTTTCTGGTGTGTAAGAGTACAAGGTGTCACCACTCATCTGCTGAGTTTGTTGTTCTCCTGAAAAAATCCCAATTCCCACTGTTTATACAAAGATCCCTGAGGTTTCGAACAGATCAGAGTGTGCACTGAAAATATGTTTCCTATCTCCCATGGAGAAAGGTCCTTTTTACTGGACAAAATTCCCACAGAAAAAAAAAAAACCAAAAAAACAAAACAACTCCACACTTTAAAAACATGGACACAGTATACATGATCACTCTCAGTCACCTAACTGAAATACCTTAACCTAAAGGCTTGCAGGACATCTAGAATTTACAGAGTACCAAGTAGCAAACAGATGGGGATGAATAGACAGGAAAATTTAAAACTTTCATTAATACTAATAATAAATCACTCATGGATTCCTGACTGACTATGTGTGAAAGTCACAGAATCAGGTACACAAGTGCATTCTCCTCCTGCCCACGCTCCACCTGCTCAGAGAGCAAAGCACTTCAACTTTCCATGAATGCTACACGTACTTAAGCAATTACTATTGATGGGAGCAGGTGCCATAAAGAAGTGGTTACAATATTAATTACTCCATGTTATAGAGTAGTGAGCAACAACATAATAACTATTTTTCCCTATAGCTATGAGAAACACAATGTCCAAGGTGCAAGCTCTGGCTGTTCCCAGGCACTCAGTACATTCAAATCGTGTTTTAGGTGTCTCCTGAGAAGCTCCACCCAAGGAGCCTGATGTCAACTTAAGGATCAAAATCTGTTTTCCAACCCACCTTGCTATGGAACAGTAACTCCTTATCTTCAGAGTCTGTACCTTCCTGCCTCACATTTAGCACCCAGAACAGAGAGGGACTCCCTCTATGCACAGCTCTTTTTTTGCAGATGAGCTTTATCTGATGGCTTTCTGCCAATCCAGTCTTGGGCTGTATTTGACCAGAGATTACCTGGCTCACAGAAATTTATTCTGGACTCTCTATATATAACTAGCTCATAAGACTCATTACCAACTGGATTTTGTGCAATCTCCCTTTTATAATTTCCATGGGCTAGGTCCCTGGCAGATGTAAAAACCATCACCTTCAGAAGGAAAATGCTCAGGACCTGGACCACACAAACCAGCTGCAAAGGAAACTAGGTATGCTGGTAGCTGGTGACCAGTTTGAAGAAGGAAACAAAAACTTTCAGATGTTTTAGAAGTATTTGATGACTGTCCTATTCATCCCCTCCCTTTATTTACAGAGTATCTATGCAAGCAGACTTCAACTCTTCTTAATTAATTGCCAGGCCCAGAAAGTACCTCTCTGCACAAAAATCATCCAGGTCTTCGTACAGCCATGATCACTGCACCATTCTCCTTCCATAGTTCACCTGCTTTGAATGTCCTTTGTTCTGTTTGTACAGGAGAAACAACATCAACAGCAATATCAGCCATTCTTGTTTATAATGATTAATACTTTATGGACCAATACAAAACACTGCAGAGAATTCCACATTCAAATATAGTTCTAACAGAACAAAAAATAAAATCTATATGTATAAGAGGATATTACTGCATTACTGGTTTTTAGAAGGGTGTCCTGTTTCATCCAGAAATAACAGTTTTGGTTGCTTTTCCTTCGCCAGAAATATTGGATATCAAATATATGTCATAACTAGGAAAGACTAAGAAAACTGCTTCCAACCCTGGCCTTAGAAAGGTTACTATATAAGTCCAATTATCAAAGAATGTGGTCTGAAATAGCCAGAATCTTACCTGATCCCAAAGTTTTTAGCTCTATCTCCTCTAAAAACTCCAATGTAGCCTTTTCTGGCTTGGACAAAAATAAGTCAGTGTTAGCAAGGACGATCCCTGTCACAGCGGCACCGATGGCTCCAAGGCCAACAGACCACATGCCCATGGTGAAGGCCCCCAAGTCAGACAGGAAGGACATTTCTGGAAAGAGAAAGAAAGAACAGCTCTGAAACTGGACATCAGTGATGCCAGAGGAGGAGGAATTGGATTAAAACAACTAGAAGCTCATGCAGGTACTTTTGGTTTAATGGAGATGATCTGTATATTTATTAATGTACTGAAATGAATCTTAAAAGATAAAGACTCCAGTTCTGTGCCTGACCCACATCAAAACTAGATATTAACAAGATGTTCTTATCCTTCCCTGCCACCAGGCTGACAAAAATGTTAATTATTAAAGTGTTCAACTGCAATGAGGAGAAAGATGACGGAAGTGTATGTGTGTAATAAAGAGCCTCTAACAATATGACCTGTATGTTAGCCAGTAACCTAAATTATCACAGGAAGACAGCAGTTTCTTTCAAAAAAAGAAGCATTTGTAGATTAAATGTTTTACAGACTCTATATTAAACAGTGAACTTGACAAATATACTATAGAAAGCTTGGGAAAAAAATAAATCTAAACCTGCTATATCTGGTTCATCATAACTGGTAACCTTTCACATTCCTTACAGCTCCCCACTGAGACCAAAGCCGGCACCAAGCCAAACTTGGAGCTCGTGCTTGCAGACAGAAAAATGTAGACTTGCAACCATTTTATTACCCAGTGATCCAACATTACAAACATGCCTGGGACAGCACCTTCATTCTCTATGCTAACTCACTGCCACTCTTGCTAAAGCAGAAAGGACAGCAGGAACAAACAGCCTAAACTCACACCCACCAGGGAGAACTGATAGCACTGCAATGGGAACCATTACATACAAACACTCCAGTGTTAAAGTACAAACCCTGCTTGTGGTCACTGGTGGCTCGAGTTAGGTGGCAATTTTGTTTAACCACCTTCCATCCACAACCCCCACCACAGCCCAATCCTGACCCTTGCAAGTGTTTCACAAGCCTGGAAAGGGCTGACAGGCACCCTCCAGTGAGGCAGTACCAGTTAATGAGGATGCTGGAAATCACACTTAGCCCTGCCTCACGGACAAAGTTCAACATCCAGCTCTGAGTAATAACTGGTACAAGAGTCACTGGAATTTTGGCAGTATAAGAAGTCACATCACAAGGGCTGTAGATTTGCACTCACACAACTGTAGCATTACACATTATGGAGAATGGAATTTTTTTTTACAAAAAACCCTACTTCCTGATAGAGTATTTTGGTGAACATTGCTGTCTATATATACTTGTGTATGGGCAAGATTCCCACCCTAATAAATGTAAGAAAATATTACTCTTTTGAACTGTGATTGGCAATAACCCAGATATACACATAATTTTTATCCCCATAGCTGTTGCCAGAATTCAGAAACAATTAGGAGTAGCTCCTCACTTTTGTGCCCAGAATTTTCTTTGAGAAAACCCCCTTTCTATCCTTAAGCCCAGCTCCAGAATACTACTGATAAACAAATGCAACGTTGGGAAACTCAAAAAAGAAAAATCACACTGTTCTTTTAACAGCATACTTGGTTTCAAGGGAGGCAGTATCATGGCATCTAGAAATGTAAGTAATCCATGATCCCAAGCAAGAAACAAGGCCAGTTTACACAAACATCATGCAGATAAGAGAACAGATTCTACCCTATTTCACCGCTTATTTCTAACCAAGAGAAAACTTCCTTGACTGTATCACGTTGTAATGACATTTTTTTGTATCTGCCTCTGACACCTATCAGAGGCCATCCCGACCCCAACCTTTGGAATGGTGCAAATGTAATTCAAAATGTATGCAATGCAGCAACATCCTTGTGTTAAGACTTAAAATCTTTTGGCATACCCAAAAGGCTATAGCCCTGCTCCCTCCCAGAGTCCAGTTACTCAACTATTCTTTGGATTTCAATCTCATCAGGTCAAGAAGTGATTTCCTTTTAACTCATAGTTACAGGGGGGTGAAGGCCCCAAGTATTACTCCCTTGTGCACATCATTTGTGTACAAAA
Organism: Monarcha castaneiventris obscurior; assembly: GCA_026261815.1. Taxonomy (NCBI): domain Eukaryota; kingdom Metazoa; phylum Chordata; class Aves; order Passeriformes; family Monarchidae; genus Monarcha; species Monarcha castaneiventris. The sequence goes on along the minus strand of JAMPIT010000886.1, from coordinate 25,303,906 downwards.
ATGTTGCAAAATTTGTGGCAAGTGATTAATGAGCAGTTCTCGCATGGCTTTTTATTTTTATTGGCAAAAATAGCATCTCAAAGGCAGCTTCCAATCAGTGGCCATTGGTCCAGGAGATCATTAAGCTTAGTCAACACACCTCTTCAGTTTAGTTGGACTCTTTGGTCTACACACAGTGCCAAAAAAATACCCCTATTCAAATATGTGAAATTTTTGCTATTTCTACAAATAGGAGAAAGGAAAATGCAGCTCTGCAGGGTGATACCTAAATTCCTCCCCTGCTAAGCAAACACCATAATGAGCCACTTCGAAAAATATGCATGGGAAGCAGCAGGCAGGATTATTAAAACATTTGCTAACAAGACAGGCTGAGCCCTGACACATCATGTCATTGAACCCCAAGTGGCGAGACTGACTGGAAAACAGCTGAGCATTTGCAACTAGCAGCTTCATTTCTGGTTAGCTGCTGTTTATTAAGGAAATCTGAAGCTCAAAAGGACTTCACAACCCTCCCCCCCACCCTCAAATACAAACACAACTGCCTTGTGATCAAGTTTTTAAACACCGAGCAGCAATAGGAAGACACAAGAAAGCATCCCATAAACCCTAATCCATGAGAAGAGACAGGACAGCATCCCGCAGGCGTTAGCGGGGGTGCAGCACTCACCAGAACCCATGCAGGCTGCGTGAGCATCCAGCAGCAGCTCCCGCAGGCAGGAGAGGAGACAAAGTGCCCTGCACGGTGCGAGGGGCAGGGCCGGGGAGGAGCCCGGCTCTGGAGCCTCTGGCTTCGCAGGACTGAGCTCTCCTGTCTCTGCCAATCCCTGCCCAGCCACCCTGAGGTGATAAACCCGAGCACGGCTGGCCAATCCAGGGCAAGGCTCATTTGTAGCTATCTTAATCATTCAACCTTTTTTTTTTTTTTTAAGTCAACAGATGTTTACCCTTTTTATGGGGTGGGTAGGCACAGGGAACAGGAATTACAGAAAGCTTTTCTGAAGCTGGGAACACAGCACAAAACTTTAAGATCTGCATGCTAAGCTATGCTCTTCTGTAGAACTGGGTATTTTTACAAGTAATGTTTTCCCTATGTTTCAGCCTGTTCTGCATCTAACCTATTCACACGTACACTGTATGCCAAAACAATACAAACAACCCTGGAAACAATTAAAAAGGCATCACAATGCACAATATTAGGAAAAAGAAAATTAGTATAGAAGCTGTACTAGTGAATTAACCCAGTTTATTTTGTTTTGTTATGACCAATTTCTATGGTCAGTCACCTGCTTTAGTGGCAACATCCATTTGCTAAAAAGCATCATATTCTCTGGGACTATCAGATCTTCAATCTCTCAAGTCTCCTAAGACTTCCAGAAAAGAATGAACACTCCTCTTTAAACAGCAGAGACCAAAGAAAAAAAAAGGAAAAACATCTTTTTGTGCGTCTGTTTTTGTGGTGACCACAAGAGATCTACAAAATAACAGTGAATTATTTTATGGCCTGTCAGTAGTCAGTTAACCAGAATTTAAACAAGAGTAATCTTAATCCTGTTTCAAGTGCCAGTGGATGGTCTTCACTTTTGTCAAGACATGGTTTTCTAGATGTCTCATTTCCCTCCCACCCACAACGATAAAAAAATTGTCATTCAGAGAAGAGCTATCCTTAAACATTTATTTTAACAGTGTAAACAGGACTCATTCCAGCTGTGTCCAAAAAAAAAAAAAAAGAAAGCCTCTGTTTTCAAGATGTCAATAAGACTCAGAGTTGCAAACAGATTTACTTACATACTTTTCTTAAAAAGAAAACTATCTTACAAGTGGGACTGCACCAGCAAATACTCTCTAGCCTAAAGCAGCACTGACCATTGCTTGTTCTTCCTTTCTCTCCCACTCCAGCTTCCCCAAGACATTCCATATCAAGCCTAAAAATGTTTCAGAGCTTTGTTGGAACTTGTGTATCCCAAACAAGTTGAGCTGATTTTTTTATGAGAGATTCTGCCCCCTCCCCCCCTCCCCCAAATGAGTCATGATTACAAATATCTTTGTAAGCTAACTCCTATAAAGAAAATTTACAATTCACAACAACCTGGTAACATGCTCATCAAGATTTCATGAGCTTTTAAATACCATTAAGGATTACAAAATACAGCATCCTGATAGATCTTCAAACTTAGCCCTGCTTGAAACAGGGCGAAGTACTGGAGAAACTTAGGAGGTCTCTTCCAACTTAAATTGGCCTACAAACACCAATATCAAAACAGAGAGAAGCCTCCTAACATTTCTGGTGGCATGAATGTAATTTTCACGACACAAGGGATTTTTTCCCTTTCTTTTTGCCATTGTAAAGACCTAACAAACCACTCCTTGTGTCAAGAATAACAATCGTCTTTTTAGGTTTCTTCCCAATCTGTGCACGGTTCACTACTGAATTCTGTGCTCTTGGCTGTAGCTGTAGAGAAAGTTGCTGTGTCAAGCAAACAAATCATACTCCTTCCTTTGAAAGGAAGTTAGTTGTTAGACCAAATAATTGCTCCCATTCTCAGACTTTGTTGAAAAAACCCAGCATCTCAACAAGCCTTTTCTTCTGAGCAAGCGAGAGCAAAGAGCTCTGGCACACCACTTTGGAAATCTTCCAGCTCTCCTGTATTGAGAGGGAACAGGCAGCTAGATACTGTATATGGAAAAACTCAGATCTCTGATCAGTCAGCAAATGGATACCACAGAGATGGGAGATGTTTCATGGAGCACAGAACTGCAAAAAGTACCTATCTGAAGATATTACAGGATGAACTCACTGCTTGGTCTGCTGATGATCCAGAGCAGGAAAGCTGCACCCTGTGTCAGTGTGCAGAGGTGGGGGAGGAAAGGGAACCAACAGACCCATTAATAATACAAATCAGCATGTGCTGAAAGCACAGAAGGTGCTAGACAGCAAGTGATCCCTCCTGTTCCCACCCAGCAGATGCAAGAATTCTAAGTCCTGCAGACTCAACCTTCAATTAAGATTTTCCCATCTTTTTGGGTTTTTAGGCCTTGCTTATATTCTAACTTTCACAGTTCTCACGCTGTACAATTAATAACAGCAAAATTGTTACTAAAAGCAAAACCGCAAGAAAATGGACAGGTTTCAACTCCAGCCCATAGGGCAGGGGGGCTCAATGCATAAACGAGGCTGTAACACATCGCCATACATCCAGCCAGTGCAGAACAGTTTCCCCACAATATTGCTTCCCCTTTCATCTCCTGCTATGAACCAGGTCTCGTGGGAACACTGCCCCTGTGGTTGTAAAAGAAAAGGCTGGGAGAGCTCCAGGCTGGTCCTTCGAACTGCCCAAAGGTGGATTTCCTGAGTTGTGCCATTGCACCCAGGACCCAACCAGTGCACAGAATTTCTTCGCCCTTCATGGATCTTGCTGTGCCTACTTACACAGGATAAGTTTGCCGAGCAAGCAGGGATCTCTCAAAACGTTACATCACGAGGGCAGGCATAAGCAGGATTTCAAAGCTCGACAGCTCGGGGTGGGCAGCAGCCCTCCGATGGCGAGAGCCGCGGGGAGCCCCGGCCGCCCCTCGGTGCTCAGCAGCCGGCGATCGCCGCCGCCGCCTCCCCGCGGGCGCACTGCGGCTGCGACCCGGGCACCAGCGGGGAGGGAAAGAGCACCCCGTGAGGGGACAGCCCACGGGAGGGACAGCCCACGGGAGGGACAGCCCGGCCCCGGGCGGCACAGCGCGATCCCGCGGGCCTCCCACCCCGCACTCACAGCGCCGCCCGCACTCATACGGGGCCCCGCACTCCTCACACCGTCACTGCTCCGCACTCATACGGGGTCCCGCACTCCTCACACCGTCACTGCTCCGCACTCATACGGGGCCCCGCACTCCTCACACCGTCACTGCTCCGCACTCATACGGGGCCCCGCACTCCTCACAGGCCGCCACCTCCCACCGCAGCGCCCCGGCCCCACACTCACCTCCGCACTCCCCCGCACTGCTCACACCGCACTCCTCCGCACTCCGGGCCCGCACTCACACAGGGCCCCACACTCCCACCGCAGCCCCCGGCCCCACACTCACAGCGCTGCCCCGCACTCCCACCGCAGCCCCCGGCCCCACACTCACAGCGCTGCCCCACACTCCCACCGCAGCCCCCGGCCCCGCACTCCCACCGCAGCCCCCGGCCCCGCACTCACAGCGCCGCCGCTCCCGGCCCGCGGCCGCCGGCACCGCCCCCGGCGCTCTCCGCGCACGCACCGCCGCCGGCAGCGCTCGGTGCCCTTCAGCCCGGCGGCTCTGCGCCGCTGCGGGCAGCGGGATTATCCCCGCCGTTAGCGGCCGGAACGGATGGAAGCCTTCCGCTCCCTCTCGGAACCCATTGTCCCCTCTCCGGGGCGACTCTAGCTTCTGGCTAAGCAAAGAAAGAAACGAAATACATTGTGCGATACAGCGCTTAAATAAGCAAGGCAAAAAAAAAAAAGCACCCAACCCATAACGACCTGAGTCCAAGAATGTAGTGAGTTTATCATTCAAGTAATCTGATTAACGGGGCACTTAAAATGTTTGCATATATATTGCATTCAAGAATATACTTGCTCAGATAAGCCAGCCAATAACATGTCACAACATCCCTTAACAAACACGCTCTTCAGATGCTTGTGGTCATTAGGCATTACTCCAACCATAAACTCAGAGGACTCGTCTTCACTATCTTAGGACTGTTTCCTGAGGTCTCCTGTTAACCTGGCACCTAAAATCCCAAAAAACAACCAAACAAAAAAAAAGGTAGTATCGACAGAACAGCATGGTTGGTAACACAACAGTAGCTCAGAAGAATGAACGTAACTCTTTTGATGGTACTGGAGTGTTCCACCAACCACTGTTTTTCATCACGTTCCAAACTTAACTAGACGAAACAGCCTTTCCTTATCACTCTGCTCCTACAGCAGAGCATGACAGCAGCCATGTGCTGCCAGAAAGCCACATGGAACAGCAAGTTCTGCAAGGCAGAGACTATTGCACCATGTTGCATTGCACATGTCAGAGTGGCATCAGCTGAGGTAGTTGCCAGGAAAAAATTTTGTGTCTTTTTACCCAAATTTGTGGTAGTTATGCTTTTATCTATACACAGTCTTTTAGAAATCAAATGGATTATAAAAAGCACTAAAGTCACTCAGTGTTAGCAGCAATAAAAAAATAACCTAAGCAAACCTCATGGCTGAAACAGCATTACCAGACTGCCTGAAAGAAATGGGGAATTTAGAAGTATTGAGAATTTGTGGCTGCTTTTTTTCCTGGGAAATACATGAAACAACATGCTTTTTCTTCTCAACCACTGTGGGAAGGTTCTCCGTCAACACCAAACATAATATGCTGAAGTGATTTGGTCATTTTTTTAAATGCAGTCAGCATTAGAATATATGTATCTGCCATGCTGACACAGCAATCTTTGGAAAAACATTATGAGCAAAAAAATGATAGGCAAATTTTGTCAGCCATCATCATATAATTAAAACCCTAATTTCTGCAGGCTGTCAACGTCCCTTTCTTCTGAATTTTACCACGCTTGTGGACCCAGCTGACAACATTTGGCAATGGTAGAATGGCAGCTCCATTATTTTTGTTTCCATGGTAAGCACATTAAATGAACTTTTTTCTTAATGATACTTCTGCACATTACACCTCTAACAATCTGGCAGCTGGCCTTCACAGTTCCAAGGCAGCCAATATAGCTGAGGAGAGAAAAAAAACCCACCTATCACAAAAAAGAAAATATCTATTTATTCTTTTCCCTGGGCAGGAGTCCATGACAAGGCACCAGGTGAGAATAACAAGCAGTTAATCTCAGAAGTGACTCTGACTTCATGTGTCCCTATTGTAAAAATGTTCCAAAAAGTGCAGAAAAATCTGAGCCCACACATCTGGATTCCATCCAGGAATACCATCCTACTTTACAAAGCAGCAAAATCCTTTGAATGCATGCACGCATCTAACAGACAGAACTCAAAGAAACACAGTCTCATGAAAATACCAGAATGTAACCTTCCCTACCCACACCTCCAGAAAAGCTTGCTTTATTTAAAAAGTTACTGTGTTGCATTAAGTGGAGTTGCAGCAGCCATTACTTTGTCCTTATTAGACTCTCCGTGCTTTCATTGTTTCAGAAAAATGGTGACATTTTCTCAGGAAAGCTGAATGGGAATTTGACTTCTTTGGTTTTCTGGTTTTCCCTCTTGATAAAACCATATTATGACTGATCTATGATAGTTTAGCTTTTCCATACACCTTTTCAGCTGTTATTCACATATTTTTCCTCTTACAAAGAGACTAATAAACTCTCTAACACACACGCACACACATTTCACAAAGCAACAGACACCATTATTTAATCTTCAAATCTCCAGGTTCTGAACAATGTTCTTAAAAAGCACATTCAGCCCTACTCTTCCTGCCTTCATAGCTCAGTTTTACAGCAGTGAATGAGGAGAATCAGTCTGTAAATTGCTTGTACATCAGTTAATTAAATTTCCCTGGCATGCCTGTGTGTAAGTCAGAATGCACTGTATCAGTAGCTGTGCTAAAACATGATCTAGCATTACAAAACTTTCAATTCATGCACAGAATGACAAAGCTGTGTGTTATTTCAGGAGTTACTTCTCTTTCTTGTTGGATCATGCTTCTATAGATCAGCCTTAGACCAAGGGCATTGTTAGACAAGTGGCTTATACCAAACAAGCTGTCTTTTCTATGAGGAAACAGGAGATCTCTAAAGCAACAAGGAAATACAGTGGTGGACTAAGGCAGGATCTGGGCCCTAGGTCTGTAAAAGGACTTCCAGACTAAGATTTTCTATACCAAGCCAATAAGACAAGATGTCGATAAAAAAAAAAAAAAAAAAAAAACCAAAAAAACACCAGCTTGAACTTTTCACCTCTGTGCTACTAAAGGCAAACCCACACAGATGCAGACTGACGTAGCTCTCTGCTAGGCCAGGCAAAAGCTGTCCCTTGTTTGGAGGCTGTACAGTGACATGTACTCATGACATGCAGTGGTGTTCTCAACCTCATCCTGATTCTCAGGAAATAACGCTCCAGTCTGCCCAGACACAGAATCTCAGATTTATCTTAGCTACGATCAGAGTGCAGTAGCCACAGAAGAAACCAAAGGAAATACAGGATTTTTGAAATTAGTTCATTCACATAAGCAGTTCACAGTGGGACACCAAGAAGAGATTGGTGCAATACCCTCCATCTAGACAAGAACAGGAAGAAAGAATTAGTAAGTCCTTTCAGCGGATATACACATTCTTATAACAAATCTCTTTTGCAATAGCCTAATAAACACTGAATCACAGAAAAGCCTACCATTTACAAGACAAAAGATAACCAAGGCATTTGGAAAGTGCAGATGAGGTCATCAGTCCACCCACTGTCCTTCAGTCTTTAAATATCTTTGTGTCAGGTAAGTGTAATTACTAAGTGTAAGCAAAATAGGATCTGTGGTCTATAGTTTGCCTGTCTCCTGTTTACTGCAGTGCTACAAAAAATGTCACTCTGATTTTTTTAGTATTGTCATATTAGGTAGGACACCTAAGACCAGTAAAAAAAAGTTATTTTTAATGGCTATTTAATCCACTAGAATAGTGATCAAGCCTCAGGCTCTACAAGCAAAACCAGGCTCTTGAACAGCCCAAATTACCCACAAAGATAGCACTGCACTTCTGCTCTTACTATTTAAAATCTGGGAGAAAAACTCCACGGCCTCTTTTGCTAACGAACATCCATGTTACAAAACCAAAATAGCCCTGGTATTAGAAATGTTGATGCCAATGTGGGTCATTTTGACAGAATTTGGCTAGGAATCAAATATACACGCCAGCAAGCCTCAGTTCCAACTCCTGGTGGCAAGGTTATAATAAGTAGTCAGGCACAGTAAACCTCTAATCTAGCAGAGCTACAGCCACACTCTAACCACAGCCTTAGAGTTAATCCTCTTATTACTCTGAGCTATTTGTCTGTGTAACTTTCTTCTGCTAGAGCAAAACATAAACGTGCTACTATCAAACTGAATTTCAACACTGCATATCTGTATTTTATGGTAGTATTTGTTCTTGGTCTTTATACAACATCAGCCTAGGAAGGGCCACAAACTATGTATTTCATGTTTTCAATGTATGGTTTGTTTGATTCTTGGTGAACTTTCTTTTTAAGAGGTTGTGCTCTCGTGAGCACATCTCTCATGGGCATCTGCACAATTTTCATGTTGCCAGCTACCATTTTTACATAACTTGATCACAACAGCTTGAAAGAAAAGCAATATAACAAAGTATCCAATGCACAATCATAGAGTACCTGAAATGAATGGCTCTAAATAACGACTTAACCTGGTAAGGGTGAACATTATGGAGAAATGCAACAGAAAAGACGTTCTACTTACTTAGCAAGGTACATTCCAAGTCCACAGCATCCCTTCTGCACGTCCTGTTTCCAAAAACATTTGGGTTTATGTGTCTTTAATGGGAATGTGGAACACTTCCAGCAGAATACATAACCAAATCATGATCAGCCTTTCTTCTTAGAACCAAATTATACTCCATAACCCTTCCTCGTGACTGGTTTAGTCACCAATCTAGAAGTAAAAATTTGCTAAGATATTGTTTAGATTTTGCCTGAATGTTTTATTTGTTAGATAAAGCCTGTCAAATTGTAATTGGCTTGAGGAATGCTGATAAGCTTTTTTTGCCCAAGTAAAAAAAAACAAAATAAAATGTGAGTATTGCCTTCTGTTAGTAATGTGTTTAAGTGTACTTTCTTTCAAGCTTTTTTCACCACACCCATTTTGTTCACATCCACTGCATTTTCTTTCCACTGTATAAACTATCCAACAAACTTAAACGTAGCACATACTTAAAGTCATTGCGTAGGGGGTAAAACCCAAGGACTTTTTGGTTATTTCATTTTGCTAAATTACTAACAAGCATAATTTTAATGTGTTTTGTATCCTGTTCTTGTATTTGGGTGATAAGTGAGTGACAGTGGGACAGAATGATGTGTGCTATGAAACAGTGTGTTGATTATGCTAAGAACTTTCAAGGTTGCCATTTGCCATGCTGCACTACCAAGCCAGAATTTTAACAGGGATTGTTAATTTATACCTTGCAGGTTAAGCTTGGAATGCAGGCTTTTGGGAGGGAAAGGAGGCTGCTTAGGTAAAGGGGAGTGGTAAGGCTAATTCCATTTCAAGCCACAACTATCCAGGAAATGATCCATGTCACTGCCCATTCCTGTGGTTTTATTAGGATCCCAGAACATTCACAAAAAAAACAAGTCAGCACCCTGAGATAACCTGGCAAATGCTTTTCTGCCTATGCCAGCTATTGTTCCAGTAACAGACAACCTGCAGAGGCCCTGGTGAGCCGAAATTGAAAAAACTCTGGAGAACAGTTCTTGACATCCTTATCAATTTACAACTTCTCATGTGTAGTAGGAGAAAGATTACAGATCAAAAAAGTTTATGGGATCCGAATGAGTGACTTCACCTGGGAGATGACAGGTAAAAAAAGATGACTAAAGATATACCAAGCCAGATGAGCAATGCCCTAGATGCTAAATAGGGAGACCAGTGAAATTCACAAAGGATTCTGAATTGTAGCCATTTGACTCACATGGAAACCATTAGAGTTGTGTTCTTGTTGAAGCAGGGGAAGCCCCAGGTAAGCACATTACAGATGACTCAGAGGAGTGGCTCTGAACTGAAGCAATTTCTAAACGACACAGATGCCAAAGGCAACCCTATCATCAAATGCCATAGGTCGAGCTTTGGATGAAATACAGAATAAACAGGAAAAATTAGGTTTCCACTTTAATTAAGATAGTATTCAGGCATACCCTAATTAGTTCATTTTTAACAATTTCCTTTAACTATTGCTATTAAACCATTCAGCTTATTAAGAACCACAGAACATCACAGATCTAAATGACTGCCCAACAGCTGCAAACAGCTCATTAGTTACCTACGATCAAGCTTCTCTCCCACAGGAAGAAAGCATCAGTAACTACCATTCCATTAATCCAGGGCTCTCTTTCTCTCAGAACTGTAGCAAATTACTCAAATACTAAAATTCACTAAGAGTTTACCCTTCCTAGGACAGCATCTCCTCTACATGCATCTGAGGGACTGTTACACAAAGAAGCCCAACATAGCTTTTTTTCGAAATGTTGATTTTATTAAACATCTAGCAAAGCTCTGTGGTATCTTTACGCTGCTACTAAAGAAAATAAATCAGTGTCTAGAATCAAGAAACACCTGGCTATTATTATGACATCCTAATCACTATGTCCTTAATACTAGTTGGCAGGCCACAGGGAAAGTGATAATGTCACTGTGAACATATTTTTGGTCTTATCTGATCTGCCTTAACCACCCTATGATTCTTTTACACTATGCCCTGCAATTTTTTCTGGTATTCTCTACCTGCATTTCTATTTCCAAATTTCATAATATATGAAATAATTACTTCATGTCACTCTATAGAGCACCTGATCAAAATTAATGACCCATGGGATACTTTTTGCTACCCCAAGTAAACATGGATTGTTTGAGATTTTAAAAACTATAAAAACAAATACATGCAGTTCACAAAATGACCAGTTTTTTAAAGAAGACCTAAGTAGTTACGCTTCAAAATTCAGAGCAAATGAAAGCATCTGCATATTAGTCAGAAAATTCATGAACATAAACAGGGCTTCATAATCACAAAGGTGAGTCGAAACAAACTCCTTAGACAACACAAAAACAAGCTGAGTGGATAAAGAAGGGAAATGAACAACCAAAGTCCAGTACTTAATTTAAAAAAATGCTTTTAATATAAATCTGAATACAAAAATAACCAAAACAGTCATCACAAACAAATCCTCAAGGTTTTCTCTTATCAGTTCCCTGACAGTTTGGCAAGCGCTTGTTTTCTCTGTTCTGCAGTCATATACTCACAGGCTTCCAAAATATTTACTATAATTAAAGTCTGTTGAACTGTTTTTGCTTTTACCCATATTCTTCCATTCATTCCCAGCACCAGCTCAAATGGGTACAATTGTGACAACTCCTGAATTATTTCACATTTGGGAGCCAAGAGCCTGTGAACAAGACCAAAAAATGTCAAAGGAAGAAGTGCTCACACTTACAGACACCACATTATTATTATTGACCAGTAACTGCAGCAGTACTGCTGTTATGGGAGCTATGTAGGAAACACTGAAAGATGATCAAGTTGCATATACATCCAAAACAGAAATACAGTATCAGATTTTTAAGGCTCCTCTCATATAAATTATATGCACCTAAAAAATGAAACAGCTGTAAATTTAGTTCTTTTTTTCTCATTAGATTCAGAAGTAATCCCTAACAAATTTAAAGCGAACTGATACTTTTACAACAAATCTATGATCTAATAAATTCGGAAAGTACACTGTTTGACAAAATGACATTTTTAAAGTGCTATTCATAAAGCTGACACCTGAGAGGTGTCTTTCAAAACAGGACTTCCCTTCTACTTCAGGAAACAATATTGGCAGCAACAAACAAACTATTTTATTTTTATTAGATGACAGCATACTAAATACTGTAATATGTCTAGGATTAAATCAAGCTTGAACAAGTATTCACAAAAACTAAAAGCATATCAGAAATCGGCAGTTTTCTTGTAATATGGTGTTATTCTTTTACTTGCACCCAGACAAAATTTGGAAAACAGAATGGCTGCAAAAAGTTTTTGTATCAGCTCACAGACTTCTGACAGGACATATAATCAGACAATTATAGGTACGAAAGAGCTGCTCTGCACCTCCAGATTGCTTATCCAAAGAACAACAAAAACAAACAAAAAACTCCACCCAAAAAGCAACAACAAAGTTTGACTATTGTTTATCCATGTAATCTGGTAGTCTTTGACAGTCACAAAAAAAATCTCGTATTTACATCAGCATAAGTAACTCCAAAGTTCACAATACATTTAGAAGTTTATGAAACAGTTCCTGGGGTTGATGTGTCAGTTTTAAACTAAAATCCTACCACTTTTTTATCTGCATCTTTATTTCAATGCAATTCATTTTTTTCTTTGGAAGTCAGAAAATAATGTGTACTGATGTGCAAAGACCCCTTTAATCAGCTGTCAGCCCAACATACGCCCTCCACTATGCCATTAAGGAGAAAAAGAACAATAAGCACTGCCAAGTTTTAAGCTCCAAGGTAGTATGCACATACCTGAAACATTATCCTGAATGTTTGATTTCCCCAGGTCACTAGTTTATTTTCCATACTGCCTTGGCAACCACATCACCTTTTTTAAACAGGCCATGTAACACCATACAAAAGAGCTTCTAAGCCTCTTAAGAGGAAAAATAAACTTTCCTTCTAGGTCAATATCCATACTCTATTCAGTAAAACTGGTTTAAATGCACTATAAGAATTACACAGTCTCATTTACCAAACTGCCCACACTGCTCAGAGGAAACAGTTGTGGGAATCTTACCCACCACATTACACATGAGAGCGACTACTTACATTTCTTAGTACTTACTTTCTTATCAGACCTAAAGAAACTTTAAAGAGGAAGCCATCTTGTCCAATTATTCCCATTCCACTTGATTTTCCACTGCTGTCTATACAGACCATCTCTGGTTCCATGTCTTTATTTGCTACAACGAACTGACCATAAATAAGATCTCCCACCTAAACAAAACAGTGTCAAAAAGCAAAAGTAATAGAGGAAATCATACTGCACATTTGTAACAATTGATAAACATCCTCTAGTGAGGCTACAAAATAGCTTTAAAACAATGGTGATACAAAAACCAACTGATATACTAGGAATTTTAATTTTCTCTTCTTCTACTAGAGACAGCACCCTCCACAAATCATTATCTTGTACCCCTATTGGAATTTGTAAGATGAAAGGGCAGAATTTTATTTCATAGAGTTAAATAACTCTGTTCTTTTTCAGTATCAAATATTAACTCCTCTTTCTTCAGACTTCAAGGATATTAACAGCCTAAGCAACCTGCTCTTATAACCACTTAGCAGGACAAGGATAAAAAATACCACACCAGCCTATTTTGTTTTTCTTTACAGTTCATTTTACATTCTGGTGATGGCATTTCATCCAAGTGCAGAAACTGTGGCATGCATGTGCCACACAACCGTTCACAACAGCGCTGTTAAAAACCCCACACAACTTAACATTTTCCAGCAGCATCACATGGCATAAAAGCCTGTTTTAAAACCTTAACGTCGGAGTGCTATTTAGGATGCACGTTACCCATGAACTGCATCTGCTGCTGGCAAATGAAAACATAAGGGAAGCTGCCAGCCACCTGGGAGAGAGCAAACCACTACAGTCCTCCTAAGAAACCTCAGGAAGCCCGCGGCCCAATGCTGCAGAACCCTGCGAGGAGGGCCAAGGCGAAACCATCACAACTAGGCCGGCACGCCTCCTCCAACACGCGGCTTACACAAACACTTCCACAAAGAAAGCGCAGCAGAAGCGCCACCAAACGGCGTGGCTAAAGCCACTGCAGGGCACCCACCTGCACGTTGGGCCTGTTCCTCTTGGTGGCGCCTTCGAAGGCCAGGTAGGACAGGGACGCGGGCTCGCTGCCGCCCACGTCCAGCCTGAACACGTCCCCCGCTTTGGCCGTCACGATCCCTATAACGTGGTCGCCCTTCACCGGCACGTACTGCAGCGGGGGAGAGGACAGAGGGTCAGGGGAGCGCGGGCGAGGCGGGGGCTAACACACAGCCCCACCCACACCCCCACAGACGCCCGGGCCCCGCCGCGCCCGTACCCGCTTCTGCTGCGAGTCCACCCAGAAGGCGCCGCCGCCCGCGGCCCGGTGCCGCAGCAGCCCGCACTTGGTCACCAGCAGCCCGGCCCCGCTGCGCCGCAGCCCCGGCCCGCACAGCAGCCGCCCCTGCGGCGCCGCGCCCGCGCTCAGCCGCAGCCGCTCGCCCTCCGCGTCCTCGTCGTAGTGCGCGGGCAGCAGCAGCAGGTCCCCGGGCAGCACCACCTGCCCCACCAGCGCCTCGGCCGCCATGCCGCGCTCCGCCGCCATGGCCGCGGCTGCGCTCTGCGGCCCCGGGACCGGCCCGCGAGGGCGCCAGCGACACCCCCGGCGGAGCGGAGCGGCCCTGGCTGGAACACCGCGCCCCTTCGCCCAGGAGCCGCTGAGCCGGCTCCGCGCCGCTCACAGCGCCTCTGCCAGCCGGGGCTTCCCCTCTGCTTCCTTCGGGAAGCAGCCCTTCTGCAGCCTCCCATTTCTGCCACGGAGCCAAGATAGTGTTAGTGCACTAAGCGGCGGCGGAATTAATAGGCACACGGAGTTAATTCTTCCAGCTGCAGTTATTTGCAGGGTTTCTTAATGCCCGATGTTATAAACGAGCTAATCAATATTATGATTAAAGAGAATTTATTAATGATCAAAGTATAAAATTCGGAAAGAGCCACGAAGCAAAGCAACACCGAGCCGGGCGATCGGCGCTGGGTGAACTGAGTTCCGACCTCCGTCGGTTCGAATCTCGCCTGTTCATACTGCGGTTTCTCTGAGGTGTCCTTTTATACCTTTTTCCTTCTGTGTTAGTATTATCTTTGCAATGTAACAATATAATTTTTCTGTTTTTTCCACCACGTCTGACGACAGTTTCTGAAATTAGTATTTGATTTTTGCTGTTGGAATCAGTTTTTGGTGAAAGTATATTATTGTTGCTTATACATACATGGAACACACATCCTGGAACCATGTTTCTGTACATACACACACATTCTGGAGCTCTGCCAGACAAGGAAATCCCACGAAATGCTTATTTGTGGAATGTACCTTGCCGGGGCTTATTTAGACAAATTCCTTGAACAGCACAATTCTGGTGATCACCTGTTCGTGCTTTTCTTAGCCTCAGCAAAATGCTGTAATTTTTAACATTTTAGCACGAATTATTTTGTATTATATACTACACCCGATTAGAAGCTGACAGTAGAACAAACAGCTGGTCGAATTTGAGGTGAACGTCAGCCAAGGAGTTTGGCAGGGAGGAGAAAAGATCACGTCAGCTGTGAAGGGAAACTGCTCACAGAGAGATGGCATTAGAACAGTTGGAAAGGACCACAGTGGGTCATCTGCTCCAAGCAGGGTGGTCCTAGAGCACATTGCACAGAACTGCATCCAGACAGTTCTATCTCTAGAGAGATTCCACATCGTCTCTGGGCAATCTGTTCCAGTGTGTGGTCACCTGCACGCAGTAAAGGAGTTCTGCCTGTTGTTTGGACGGAACTCCCTATGCATCAGTTTCTGCCCATTGCCTGGTGTCCTAGCTGCTGGCACCACGGAGCAGAGTTTGGCACCTCCCCTTTAGGTATTTACACATATTAACGAGGGCCCCTATAAACCATCTCTTCTCAATGCTGAACAGGCTCAGCCCTCTCAGCCTTTCCTTGTAAGAGAGATGCCCCAGTCCCTCGATCATCTTCATAGCCCTCTGCTGGACCCACTCCAGGATCTCCATGTCTCTCTCGTACTTGGGAGCCCAGAACTGGACACAGCACTCCAGGTAGAGCCTCACCAGGGCTAAGCAGAGGGGCAGGATCACCTCCCTTGACCTGCTGGCAATGCTCTTCTTAGTGCACCCCAGGATACCATTGGCCTTCTTGGCCACAAGGGCACTGCTAGCTCATGGACAGCTCGTTGTCCCCAGGTCCTTCTCCACAGAGCTGCCCTCCAGCAGCTGAGCCCCCAGCTTCTCCTGGTGCTCGGGGTTATTCCTTCCCAGGTGCAGGACCCTCCATTTTCCCCTACTGAATTTCAGATTCTTCTCTGCCCATCTCTCCAGCCTGTCGCGGTCCCTCTCAAGGGCCGCATTACCCTCTGAGGTCTCCCGTTTTTGTGCCACAGTGAGCAGGCCCTTTACCCCTGCCATCCACCGCCGGCTGCGGGCGGCGCTGGGCCCGCTGCACTCGCGGCGCTGTTGCGGAGCAACCCCGCGCGTTCGGGCGGAGCCGCAGCCGCGGGGCCGGGACCAGGGCCGGGGCCGGGCTGTCGGAGCGGGGGCTGCTGTCCCGGGGCTCTGGGAGCTGCTGCCAGGAAGGAGCCGGAGCGGGGCTGCTCTTCGAGGGAAGGCGGGCGGCTACAGCGCAGCCCCGCGGCGCCAGAAGCAGGGCAGAGGCAGCACCGGGTCCCAGGGGCTGTCGCGGAGCGTGGGGCGAGGCGGGGTAACGCGCCAGGCCCTGCCAGGATTCCCAACGCCAGGCGTAGGGATAAGGAGCGGGCCCGCCCCGCCTGGAGCTGAGGGAAGGGCAGAGGCCCGGCCTGTGGTTAAATGGAGCCCGGGGGCAGAGGCCGCGGGGGAGGCTCCGGGTTAAGAGGGTCGGCAGCAGTGAGGTCACCCCGGAGCCGCCGCGAACGCGGAGATGGGGCAGGCAGGATTCGCTGCTGTGCCAAGCGCCCGGGCTCCTTGCCCCACACGGATTCAGGCCCCTTGACAGCAAAGAAAGGGTTGTGTTTACTTAAACTGGGCTAGTAAAGTGTGTGCACAAAGATCTGTGCCTCTCGTAACTGTGGAGTGAGTGCTTCAGGCCCTCGCCTTGCATACACATCTTAAAGGTAGCTTTGACAGTTCAAACTAAAGCCCCCCTAATCGTTCTCAGAACTACTTGTGTGCTCTTCAGATACCTGTGTAGAAGTTTTCTATGTCCTGTTGTGGTTTTCAGGGTTTGTTTTGGTGGTTTTTTTTTTCTTTGTGGGTATTTTTTTTTTGTTAAAATGCAGGCCTAGAATTAGTAGCCTATTTCCAAGTAGTTTATGAAGTATACATGTCCAAACAGTAAGGTGGGGTTCGAGCATTTTTTTTCTGCAGTGATTGGTATAACTGTCCTGTAACTGGAGCTTTTAAAAGCTAAACCACTGTTAAATAACTTTCTTGTATAAATTGCAAGCTTAGTAAAAAGTAATAGTCAGTGTTTGGCACCTGAAGCAAGCATTTTTAAATCCCCTAACTTCATTCTGACATTGGTGTCTAATATCTGTCTCTTGTCAGTAGATTTGGATGGAGTCCCAGTATCTGAAGCAATGCCTGGGAAGTTGCTTGAAGAAGGGACTGGCAGAGGTTGTAGAGCATCGGCCAGCAGATCCCATAGAGTATCTTGCACACTGGATTTACAATTACAGAAGAAACTTAGATGAAGAAAAACAGGTAGATCCAGCTTAGGCAAAAAAAAATTGCTACAATATACCTGATGCTATTTAATATATCTTTCATTTTTATGTTTAATTGATTCTATGCTACCACTGAAATAGAGAGTGCTGGAGAGAGCTGAGCTGGAACAAGAACGGGAGGCAGCCATAGCTGAACTTGAAAGGTTAAGAATCCAGGAAGAAGAGGAGCGGAAACTTGAAGAACAACGTCAGGTTATTATTACTTAATAGATCATTCTAAGCAGCATATGGTGCTGTGGCATCTTGGAGCTCTTTGTGTACTTCTAATAGCTGCATAATGATTTTGATAAAGGTGACATAATGCAAGTATTTTAATCTCACTTTTCTGAGTGAATGGAATTATTAGTCAGCACATGGGTAGGAAAACTTACATGCTAGGCAGTAAAATGTTATTAAAAAAATGAAAGCTGTTAAGGTAAAAAGCAGCCAGTTTAGGACTTAAGTGAGAAGTAAGTGAAAATACTGTTTGGGCCTATAATATGAGAAATAAATACAATATCTGTGTTTCTAGCCATTCTTTATAAAGGCATCGTGAACTCAGTGTTGCTGTGGTGATGTTGATGTGATCTGACTGGATTTTTTTGTATGGCTGACTTTCATGATGTTAAAATGAAAAGCTTAATTTTAAATTTATGCTGATCACATTAAGCCCAGCTCTGGTGTAAGATGCATTCATTTTATTTCGCTTGCACTTACAAAATTTGGAATTTACTAATTTGCAAACCAAAAGTAATGTGTTTAAGGGTTTTATGAGTGATATAAAATAGTAAATGAAAATAACAAGATCGTGTCTAGAGATAATTCGCAAAGAATTAAATAAATCAATTCACATAAGCTGTGGGAAAGATGTTGCACAATACTCACATTAGATGCATTTTTTTTAACCTGGGTTTTGGCTGTAGTCAAATACATGGGTAAGTTTTGATTTTATGTACCAAAAAGGAATAGAAATCTATGACCATACTTGTAACTGCTCACAAAATGCAGGAGCAAACAGTATTCTCTAGTGTTGTTGAATGTAAATACTTAGGTCATGCAGTTTCTGAAGTTTTGATAGGACTTATGTTCACAATTAATAAGCACTTCCTGTTAGATATTTTCAATTGTAAATACTAAAGGTTGCTGATGGACATGATTGATTTTAATGACATTGCTTGCCAAATTTTTCTGTAGATTTGATTCTATATTGATTCATCCATCTGTGCTAGATACTACACCGGGTATCGAAGGGCTCAATCCAAAGGATAGGAGATAACTGATACAGACTGATAAAGAGCATGTGTAATGAGACAGTATCTGAAGTGTGCTCACTAACTTCAGTTAATTGTTTCTTCTTCCACTTGGTAGTAAAACCTTGTTGTCCATAAGAGTCTCAAAACTTTGAAAATGTTGAGCCAGATGATACTGAAAGGACTTTGTTATTAACATAACATAGCAGTTACGTTTTATGCTTTCTTTTTATTTATGATTTCAGTTATGAAATACATTGTAAACAATGTGGTGAAAAAGAGAAATGTGGGATTTTTTCTTTCTAATTTGTCCTTTTTTAAACTGATTGCAGGCTCAGTTGGAGAAAGAACGTGAGGAGTTGGAGTTGCAAAAAAAACTTGCGGAGTTGGAACTGCAGAAAAAAGAAGCTGAAATGCAGTTGCAGCAGGAAGATGAAGAGGTTTAAGCCAATGCTTAGTTGGTGGTTTGAAAATACCATTAATCAGCCATTTTTTCCAGATGCAGGCATCAATTGCAAAACACAAAGCAGAAGCCCATGGGTGTTGAACTAACACATAATTAAAGAAGCAGGAGTGTAGTTGGGGGGGAATGTCTAACACGTGGCTTCTGCAGTCTGGGTTTTAGACTTGAATTCTGGCCAAAACAGAAGTTTATTGCAAAAATCCAGCATAAGGTCAGCTTAGCTGATGCTTCCACATTTCTTGATGGTATTTATTAAAAAATTTTATAAAATAATCATGTCTGTTTTAAATACATAAGGACAGTAATGTTTTATAGGGTGTTAGCACAAGGTCCATTTACTGTACCTGGAAAAGGAGCTGTGGTTTGGAATTGCAATGCCTCTGGCTTCTGATATCTTCCTGGTGTGTGGGAATTGATACTAACATAAGAGTGTGTGTACAGATAGCCATGTTTATGGTCTTTTAATACTGCTTCAGTAAAAACATACCTGGATAATTGGCATGTTTATCTCCCTAAAGCTTTTAAAAGTGCATATTTCTTAAATTTATGTGGAGCACAGGGTATTTTAGAAATATCGAAAATTTTAGAGCACTCTGTTAAAAAACTGGCAGAACATAATCCTAGGAAGATGAGAGTATGAACGTGACAGAAAAAAATTAATATGTAAAAATTTAAAATTGCTGTTAATTACAAAAAAAGATAGAAATGGGGTTAAGCATACAAAGACCATATTCCCATATTACTGAATTTGTATAGCACTTATGTAAAGTATTCTCTTTATATTAACGTCATTTTAACACACCTGAAATATGGTTTCATGGCATGGGACATTTTAACTGAAAACTGGTTTTCATTACCACAGGAAAATGAAAAGACAATAGCTGAAGATACAGATAGACCTGGAACACCTTCTTCATCCAAAGCTGAGGAGCCAGATGAGAGTGAACAGGTAAGTATTTAAAAAGAGATTATAAATGATTGATTCTTACAGATTTGCTTTTCTGTGCTGACCTATCAAAAGGTTAAAACTGTTGGTGGCTCTCCCCTGTGGTTTTAAGAGATGGTATTTTGGCCACAGCCTCCAAACTGCCCACAGCTGCACTCTGGTAGGGGTTAAGCCATTCTAAAAGACTTGTGCTGCTGGCTGACTATATCCTCAAGATTTAGAACACCTTTTTTATTCAGATATGTTACTGACTAAAGCATGAATATACTCAGAGAGGAGGCAGCCTTCCTGTGTTGTGTGTTGTATACAACGTGTACTAAATCACTTAATTTGTGACTAAATCACTTCATTTTTGGTACCAGTAGAGTAATTCTAGCTCAGAATTTATGTTGTGATATTAATATGCTTTATCCTTAGGTTACTTTAGTAACAGCCTGTTTTATTAGTGTTTTCTGCATAGATTTATCTGCATAGATTTATGAAAATACTTATGATTGTTCTTAGGGTCAGGTTTTCACAGGTGTTTTTTCCACTTAGGTAAATCAGATGAGTATGCAAGTTCTCATATAGCCCATATTTTTATAATTTTCTGATAATTACATATTAAAAAATATTCTTGAGGCTTTGGGCATATTTTATGAGTTCTTTAATAAGCAAATTGCAAAACCAGAAGTGAAAATGAGTAGTAAGTAGTACCTGCTGCTTCCTACGTGTGCCAAGTTTTCAGGCCTAAAGGTGTTAGATTACTTTGGCTTTTGGGGATGTTATTTCAGGTTTTACAGTGATATGTTTGCTACAAATTAAGAACAGGCTGATAAGATATATAGGCTTGTACTGTTGATTCTGTCCTCAGAATCACAGTGCTTCATCCAAATTTGCTGGATTTCATAATAGAAGTGTGGTGATGGCATTCATTGTATTCCACTGAATGGAAGAATACATGGTTATACTGATAAGTACCAATTTGTTTATCATGGGCAGTTTTTTCCTGTTTTCCTTTTTACAAAGTTCAGTGAATGCTGGTAAATGAAAGAATTTTTTTGTTGCTGTGTTCCAGAATCAAACAGGTCTCTCAACAGTGACAGAAGAAGAAAGTACTGACTGACCTGAAAGCAGTAAAAGTATTTTCTACTCATTGCTCGCTGATCCTGAAGTTTAGTATCTTGATTTATGTATTTTATAAGTAGAACTGATTTACATTCCTGTTTCTCCAGTGTCTGTTTTCAAGGTGTTTGTATAAAGTCTGTTAATTTTGACACTGATTCTTCCCTTTTGTTCTTAAACTACCGTAGCTAGCATGGCTGACTTGAAGGAAGAAAACTGCAGTTGAAATGAAAGCAGCAAATATAATTTCTACTTATTGCATATCAAAGTAACCATCATAAATACAAATATAACTAATGTGTCAATATTATTTGAGGATTGATGCTACAATATAAGCTGAATCAGTATTAAATAATAAAATAAATGAAAAAATAAAATATTATTGAAAATTATTTTCCAAGAATTTGAATGGTTTTTGATAGAAAAAGGGAATGCTCTACAGATTAAAAGATGGAGTGTTCTGGACATCAGACTTGGTGCAAAAATCCAATCAGAAGATTTCCCAAATGTATTTGGAAGAGATAAATTTAACTGATTTGGTAGACAGATGTACTAGATCTTGTCCCTTCAAAATTGTAAGGTGGTCTTTGTAACACGAGGTGTTAGCTCTAGGCTTTATTTTTTTTTTTGGGTATTGTGTGGTACTAGGTGAGCTGCAAGTGTCTGCATATCAGTTTTGGTTAGTCAAGTTTTTAAGTCTTTTCTGCATTTTTCTTGAATTTGTAAATCAACAAATTAAATCTGTGTTGTCTACTAAATACCATTATTATTTCTCAAAACTTCACTTCTAAAAATCTGGAAGAATATTTAGCTTTATCCATAGTTATCTATAAAATAAATGTTATAATCCTTAAAGATGCATTTTTATAAGAACAGATGTTTGTGATCACTGGTATCTTGGTATAGGTTGTCAAGAGTGTTCTGTGTCTGTTTGTTATAAATGGAAAAGACATCAGCATTCAGAAATCCTGCACTTCTTCAGTAAAATGTGCCTTTGCATCTCTAACCTGTGTAAGTTGGTCATGGCCGATACTGTGTAATGAAAATACTTTTCATTACAAAATCAGTGCATAATTAATGCATTCACTGCATTCTTCAATTTTGGGATGAAAGATATTTTTTCCAATAATTTCACTTTAACTTTTTAATAATATTGCTGACTCTAGGGGGTTTGCTATCCTTGGCAAGCTGTTAAAAATATCTATACACCCAACAGACAAAGGAAAATCACATAATAAATGTTTTCCTGCTCTGAATAACTGGTTTTGATCATGTAGATCAGACTAAGAATAATCTTACCAATTTTTAAAAACATAAGCAATATTGATTTTTCATATAGTAATCTATTATTTTTTCCCTTAAAAATTAAGTACATTTATTTAAAAAATCCTCTGCCCATTTTATTGTTAAATTGCTTTTTGGATGCTGTTAATAACCATGTCTTATATGAGCATTCTTAAAATCAAAAGAGGAAAATGTCACTTACCAGGTGTAAATACTTAGAAATGTTTGTGTAACTTTTGGGGTAATGAAAAATGGAACTACTTTTGTGACTAGGTGGTCAGGCTTTGTTATCTGCATTTATTCTGATTGGTACAGGTTTGCAATTTCTATGACAGTCAAAACCTTTCCTGTGGCATGAATACACCCTTGTGGTGGATGTTCCAGTAAACAGATTTTGGCACAGTTTATGATTATATTTATTAATATCAGTTTCAATAGAATCCTGTAAGGACTCTATTTGATACCACAGTTCTGATTACACCTGTTAACACTGCATGCACAGCAGCTGCTGGTGACAATATCAAAGGGGTGGAGTAAATGGATAAACATACGGAGTTTCTCTTTTAAACAAATATGTATAACTGATTCTTAATATTTAGATTAACATTTTGAAAAATTGGTAACACATGTCCATTTACACTTAATGTCCAGTCATGTTGACCATGAAAATTTCAACCTCCATACAGCCTTCAAAATGTAAGACACTATTTTAAAACATGCTAGAAAATAATTCTAATGACGTTTCTTTCATTTTTTAATCTTTTCATACTATTTGTATTGTTGTTTGATTTTTTTATATGTGTGTCCACTAGAGTGCATCCTAAATAAACACACTGGGGACTGTCAGTTAAAGCCCATGGAAACTACAACTTCTGTTTGTCATTTTGTTTCAGCTTATTTTTAACTATGACTTTTTCTTTGTGATCCTGCAGTCCATATTCCCCACTTTCTTTCAAGATAGGAAGTTTTGGATGGAAACTTTTATCAGAAAATTACTTAGTAAGGGTCAAAATAAAGTGGTGGATTCCAATTTACCTCTTTCTTTACTGTTAGGTACAGAAAACATTTGTTGTTAAAATGTTATTTATAGGAATTCTCATTTTTTTCAGGATTTGATGTGCACAGACCTGGTGCATTATTCCCCTTCTACAGCTTTATAGGAATTCTTATCTTGGATATGGGACAAGAGGTAAACAGTTCTTGGCTCAGTGCTTTCTTAAAGTGCAAACCTGCCTGTTGGTAACTTGGAATTGTAGTTCACAACAAAGATGACTTCTGCCTGAGTGTCTGAACTGGGAGGGAAATTAAGGCAGCTTAAAATAATTTTTTGCCTTCTAGTTTCTGAACTTTCACCTTGGGAGTATAGTAAGCTAGAGCCTGGAGGAGGAGAGATGACTATTTTGGTTACTGCACATGATGTGATTTCAGAAGTGTTAGCACAATTTAACCGCTGCATGAAATGTAAAGTTGTATGTTGGGGAAAAAAAAAAAAAACAATTACTAAACGTAACTTCATCTGTGGCTTACACTCCCTTTGAATTCATTTTTATGGAATGAAGGAGATAGAATTCAGAGACAGATGATGGAAACTGTCACTGAAAATAAGGTGCTGAATACTGACAGAAGATTTATGAATTTGTTGTTTTTCCTTTCTTCAGAGTAGAGCAGTTCAGGCTGTGATCAGGCCATGTCCAGATCCTTCAGAGGGCATGCTGATAGTAACATGCCCATTCCCAGCTGTTCTCATTCCAGCAATACTGAAGCACAAGGATGAAAACAGATATGAAGCCCAGAATAGGACAAAATGGTTCAGATTAACTATCAGTCTGCTCACAGAGGTGAAAACTCTGCAGTGTGAGAACCTTCTCTTGCATGGAGAAATACGTGTTGCAGCAAGCACATTTTAAAGTTATCTTTTAATAGAATAGGTTTTATTAAATTTGCAGTCCCCTTTGTGATGAATGGTTTTCCTTCAGAGTCTAAAGGAACTAACTTATCTTTCTGTAAGCAAAAGCTTTATACAGTAATTTGCTAATGGTAATGGGAGCCAGATGAATTAGTCTGGATTAAATGTTAAATTGAATTCCTCTGAACTTTGCTAATACAGCTTACTCATATTTGAAGTCAGCTATTAATTGTTTTACCTCTTTGAAGTTTTTCCTGTACTTAGGTTAGAAAAACAGCAGTGTTGTCTATTGACTACAGCTAGCAAAGAGAGTCTAAGCCTGTTATTTGCTGATAAGGACTGATATACTTTTTAAAATATCTTACCAGTACACTTGTTTGCTTTTTTGGTTTTGTTTTTGAGGTGTTGTTTTTTGGGGGGGGTTTGTTTGGGTTTTTTTGTGGGGCAGTTTGTTTGGTTGGTTTTATTACTTTTGTTTGTTTTCTGGCACTACCATTATAGACCTTCTTGCTGTCATTGTGTTTTATACTCATGTATTTGTTATAATTCATACAATGGAAGAATTTGATTTGGATTTGATTTAGAAATCAAAATTTATATTTAGGCATATCACACCAAAATTATCTGAATAATCCTAGCTTCTCGAAGGGCATTTAGAAGGTTTAGGAATTTTTTAATGAACTCTCCAAAGAGATTCTGCCACTTTCTCCATGTAGTCATTCATGGATGCCAATAGAAGTTGGTATCATAAAAGTTTTGGGTTTTTCTTCCCATAATCTTGGGAAAGTAAATGTGAAAAATGTGTCTTTCACTTGATGCAAGAACCAAGTGGTGTTTCAGTTCAGCAAATTATTTTATTTAGTGGTTCCTCTGTAATTTAGATGTTGTCAGGCAGATTCCAGATAAAGAAATTGGCTTTTCCTGGGGGAGGAGGAGGAAGTATGTTTGAACTTGATCAGTGTTTTGGTTGGTCTGTTTTTCATAATGAACTGAGTCATATTTTCTGCTCCATTATAGAGCTGATTGTTGTTGTTGTTTTGTTTCAAAAAAAATTGAGGCAAACCCTTTTTTGGTGCACTGAAGATATCTTCCAAGGATCTCAGTCTTGGTCTCCTTGAAGTTGCTGAAAAAGTTGTGGTTGAAATTGTAAGAGGATTGAGCTCTCAACTAACATGGAATTCTACCTCTGAGAAGCCATCTCCTAGATGTTAAACTTTTAATGTACTTAATATTAAAACTGGAGAGAATTGATTGCCTCAAACTGTATGCAAGGCAGATACTACAGAAATAAAAAGAGATTAATTGTGGGGAGGGTTGGAGAGAAGAAACATTCAGATAATAAATCATTCCCATTTCAGCAGAGGGGCACTGCAGCTCTCTTTTGCTCCGTTTCAAGTCACATTCCTGGGAGTGTGTTAGGCTTCTCCAATCATTCTGCTTCATTTCTACTCCACCTCTTGGATGTACTTTCTTCCAGAAATGACTGGCTGCACACAGACACACCTGTATTTGGTTCATTATCTTAAGCAATTGCGGTTTTGCCACTGATGTGTTTAGTAGATAAGTTTAAAAAATGTTATTTATTTAGCTGATAATTGTAACCCTGGAAACAGGATCTGTTTGTTTCGTTGTAAGCCAGACTGCACTGAAAAGTTACCCTTAGGCACTGACAGCTGAAAATTTCTAGGGCTGGGACTGTGGTGCAGTTCTGAGACAGCTGTTCTTCAACATTTTTTCAGTGGGCATATGTATCTAATGAAGCCTATAGCAAAAATGCACCAGTATTTTGTTTCTCACTTGAACTTGGGTTAAGTGTTATTGTATTTGCTTGTATTTTAAAAGTATTGAGTCAGATTTATTGGCAAGAAGTATGAACTCTCCAGAAACTACAACTAAAGCACTATACTGAAACACTGACTATTCCCTTATCTCAAAAGATCGTGTGTTTATAGGCACCTTTTTGCCACTGCTCACATGTAAGCTGCTGTTAACCAAGCATGTTTTCCCCTTACCCTTCTTATGTGACTTTTCTAGGTTTTTTTTTTTTTAGCTATCATTTGGAAACTCAGCATAGTTACAATGTGTGACTGTCTATAAATTTGCCCAAGCTTTGCATGGCACAAAAAAATCAGGAATTACAGCCAGACCTATATATTTCTATTTCTATGATTTGGCCTGTCTCTTGACAAAATTACGGTAGGCTTCTTTATTTTAGTGTAGTTTCTTCAAAAGTCTCTCCAGCAGCTACAATTCTCTCATTATTCTGTGACTACAAGAAAGTTGCCACTTTTGTGTGTGCTAAGCTCATGCAGCTGGCAGCAATACACCAATATTTCTTTTCATACTTCTTTAAATCAATGGACCATCTAACCTTTAGGAAAAGATCCTTTGACTTCTCTCTGTTTTGCTTTGTTTGGTAGGATAAGTAAATTCCTAGTTTTAAGTAAAATAAATTTTCATTGCTTACAGTATTTCGTTGTTATAAATACCATAAAAATGAAACCTGCAGCTTTGAATAGGTTCAGATAATTGTGAACTCAAAATCTGGAAAAGAATTTCATATTTTACTTTCTAAGGAGATCATGTCTGTGCTTACTGAATTTGCTGGCAGGAATCCCATTGAGTCCTGGTAAAACATTCATACCAACTGCGTGGGAATATCTGTATGTGTCTTAAAAATAATTACACATTGAAATAACCTTCCTGCCCTTTCCTCTAAGGACTTACATAATCTCAGTGAGATGTTTTATGGTACTGCAGAGGTGGAGAGGGAACAAAGATTACCCAAAGCCTCTGAGTGTTGCTCTTGGGATTCTAAGCCATTGCTAGCAAATGGGAATAATTAAACAATGAGCTGCAGCATAAATTTGCCATTAGTTTTCTCATTAGCCAAGGTTTCTAAAAACACAGAAAAGAAGGTATCTGAGAGGAGTTGGCTTCTGCTAGGTGCCAATTTCAATACCTATTTTCAAAAGCAGAAAATGGGATGCTTCACTTCACTGGCTAAACCTTTTAATATGTGTGAGTCAAATGCTTTTTCTTCTCAGAGTCAATAGGAGTAGTTGATAGGTTTTGATTGTGGCAGGTCTGCTCTGATCTCTGTTTTCTGGCTGACTTATCAAACTGTGGAGAGGCCAAAGGCAACACTGGTGTTTAATTACAAGCAACATGGATTGTGGACATAAGAAAGAAGCAGTAGCAGGAAACCTGTAAGCTGTCAATCTCAGAAACGGGAAAGAATCCTCTGCATAGGAACAGAATCAGCGATTGGTATGAATGTAGGAAATTAAGGTGCTCCTTAAATTGATTAGTAGGAAAACCTGGAAGAGGGAAAAAAGAAAAAGAATCAAAGGGTAAGGAAATGTTACAGTAGAAGAAAGAGATAGAGGTATACCCTAAGAGCAACTCTTCCTCATGTTTAGCTATGAGCTCTTACCTGTGGGTAGCCTATATACCTATGTAGGGTAGGGTTTAAGATGGTAGGGGAGAACAGATCTGTCCTCTTTCCCTGCCTAGTAGAGCTGCAGGCTTCAGTTTCCACTTAAAGCACTAAAAGTGCCTTCTTCCTTGAGAGAATCTAGTGTTGCTGGTTTATTTTCTGGAGTACTGAGATTTGTGCATAACTTGAATACTCTCCATTGCAAAAATGAAAAAGTTATTGATCTTAAACCTGAGGAATAAAATTTGAAATTTACAGCTTAATTCACGTTGCAAATGTGATCAAATTCAGGAGGTTTTTTGGGGCTTTTTTTGGTTTGTTTGAATCATTTTTCATGTTTTAGTACAACAGGTAAGATGTAAAATTCTAGGTACCGATATTTCTCATTGCCAGAAGTGTTCTTGTTGCTAAGGGTCAAAGCAAGATTGTAGCACATCACAAGTCAAGCTTTCTAGTTTGTTTTGGGTCAAGGGACTTAGAAGAAAAAAAAAGAGGAAGAGTATCATAATGAAACTGTGAGATGGCAACTATGTCTATAAGCCTAAAAGATCTTTTGGTGAGATCCATTTTTCATTCCATATTCTGTCTTTGAACAGGAATCTAAAAATATTGATGTGTTCTGATTGCTGTATGAATTTTTCTATAGTACTATTTATGTACTTGTGTTATTTGATGCTACATACCCTTCATCCATTATCCAATATCCCCTGTTTAGACAGATATCTAAGAATGTTTTTGGCTGTGTTTTATTTCAGACTTGCTTGTCTGAAACTGTTAAATGACCAACTGCAGTGAAATCTTTCAGACATAGATAATAATCTTTGCTGGTTACTAATGTATTTGCCCATGTGAAGTACGTGAAATTGCTACTTAAGTGGCAACCTTCCCAGTCTGGATCAACTGCAGTGACAAGGTCAGGTTGGAGGATTTCTGAAAGATGTGACCAATCAGTTGATTTAGTTAAGGGTTTCCTGCAGTCCTCACAGCACCAGTAGAGCATTTGAGCTCTGTAGCAGTGATGGTGGGAGAATTTCTGAAAAGGCTGTGAATAACCATGGATAAGAATCATGGCTAAAATGAATCTTAGGTGTGTGCTGTATCTTTTTCTCCTGATAGCTGTACAAACCTAATTCTGGAGCTCACAGCATTGTGTAGTTATTTTCAGTCAAGCAAAATGCATGTAAAATTATGCTATACATTATTAACTAGATTAGTACTGAATGTTTTAGTATATGTTTGCCTGTATCAAGCAGATCAATTTTGTAAATATTTTGTTTGCAAGCATAGAAGAGGTACATCTGCAAATATTGGTTGTTGTTTCACATACACTGTGCATATAGGGAAGATTTGTAAAGGGTTTTGGTCCAGAAGAGTAACTACAATTTTATACCACATGAAGGAAAAGTATCTTCTGGCATTATATCTCAAAAAACTCAAGTGTCTGAATTTAACCTAATGTTCCTTGTCAGGAAGCCAGAATTAACTAATTCCACAACTGTTCTTGCAGATAGGTTTCTGAAACCTGACTTCATGTACTAAAGTCAATATTTGTTTCAAAGTCCAAAGACCACCTGTACTGTAAACATCTATGAAACACTGCAGCAAAAACTCTTGGGTAATAGCTGTTTAAATGCATCAGTCTGTTTCCTAAGGCACTGAGGAAATCCTAATGGTTTACATATATACACTAATAATGTCACAAGACATGGGAGAGCAGAAGATTGTACAGAGCCCATGCTGCTGCAAGCCAGCTGGAGTTCCCTTGTCAAATTATTTTTGACATACAGATCTATGGCTGTGATGGGGTTCAGTCTGGGAAGGTGATCAGACCTGTCATTAACAGCAAGGAGCCCTAACTGCTCCCTCAGAAAGGAGCTGTGGCTGTGTGTGCATCTCATGCGTGGTCACACCCCCTGCAACTGAAATTAAGGGTTGTGCTTTGTTACTTGTCAGATGACAATCAGCTAGCCAAACGACTGACCATAGCAACTGGAAAAACATCCACTGAAAATATATAGATGGCTTTTTGTAAGGTTAAAGGGAGATTATTTCTAATTGAAGACTTTTCCATACCTCTCCAATGCATAACTTTAACAATGAATGGGTTAATTTATTAAATTTACTGTAATGGTTTGTGAGTAAAATGCTAAATCTGTATGTTGTACACTGCTGCATTTGCAAACTGAAACTTTTAATTGTGTGAGGTGAATATGGAACAGGGCTCTGTTCTTTCCCTTCTGCTCTCTCATCATTTGTGAAGGATACAAAGAACTTGTGGTGCTGTCGTAACAGGCCTTCATTTAGGCATGTAACACAAACAAATGCCTGTGCATTGCTCTGCAGAGCTTATAACTTAAACAGGAAAACTGCCAAAGACTAAAGGCAGAACTAATTATATACCAGTATGGTTTAAAGCTCTTTAAATGAAGCAATAGTAACAAATCAGTAAATGGAAAACTTTAAACTTTAACTAATCTTGCTATTTTTGCACCATTTCTGGTACAACAAGGCTTATTTATGAGGACTGATTAGAAAACAGACTTTTAAATTAATCATTATCTCATGGTTGAGATATGAACTGCTAGTACTTTTATTAGGTGAATAAACAGAAAATTAATTTGTATTCATTTCTGCTTAGTTCTAAAGAAATAATGCTCCCAGTGAAATTAACACCGAGATACATTTTAATGAAATCCCAGTTTAGCCCCAATGTAGCTTTAATTATTTCCTGAAAAACTAAAAGCTGCCACTTCATGTATAAAGGCCTGGCACATATTACTTTATGACATGGCCATGAGCAACCTGTTCAAGCTGGTCCTGCTTTGAGCAGAAGGTTGGAGTAGAGACTGTCCAGCCTCAAACATTGTGATTCAGTGAGGTGTTGGAATAGAGAATTTGAGGTCAAACAGATGCAAAAAGGACAAGCACAGGGGAGAGAAGCAAAATGAATTATTTTCTCTGACATTAGTAGTGGAAGAACCTGGCAAGTCTTCTTAGGAAATGGCAGGGATAGCATCTGAGAGATGCTGCAGAGGATCTCTCTGAAGCTGAAGTTATTGTGGAATGAGTTACATAGAATGCACACCAAGAAATTCTGACTGGAATAGCTGTTTACTCAAAAACTCATAAAAGCTCTCCAGAATGAAAGAGCTGAATTGCATATGCTCATGTGCAGGATGTCCAGAGAGAGTGATATGAAAGAAAAAATGCTGGGTGATAAACACCCATCTCAGGGCATGCACTACCTTCTTTCCTTCTACAATCACGACTTTTTTTTTCTGCTCTGCAATATTTATTTTACCCTGAGTGTTTGTGGGCCAGTGAAATCTACACCTGCACATTTGAGAGGCCTTGAGCCACTCTCATTTTTAGCTAATAATAGAGGTGAGAGTTTTGAAGCAGGTGTGAAGTGAGTCTTGAATTCCCGGTGTTCAAACTCTGTTCCTTTGATCAGGTTTGTCATTCTTCGTGCAAAGGAAATAAACTCATCTTGACAAATCTTCCTTATGCTAACTCTAAAAACGAAACCACTACCTCCCCCTGACCAAAATGTCTGGGCTAAGTCAAGGCTTTTCACCAACCAACCAAAAAGCCTCAAGGATATCCCTGTGAGTCTTGCATAATTTATTGCTTATTTCCAGTAGGAAAAAAGATGGACTGCAGTAACTCCTTGAAAACACTTATTTGTATCATGCAAGCTACTAATAGTAAACAGCAAAAATGAAACTGGTATTAAAGTAGTTTTTTTAAACACCTGAAAAATAGTTTCCACAGGCATTAATTAGGAGTAAATTCCTTGTGTGAAGTGAGAATAAAATAGCAAAATAAGACATTTAAACTGTTAGCCAGTTAAATAGTTAACTTGATAAAATAATATCTGGAGATAAAGGTGAGATAACAAAACAGAAGCATTTAGGAAAACACTTTCCTACATGTTATTTGTATCCATATTTGTATCCAGTATCACTACACTTAAGCTTGTTTGGGTTCTTTAATGTGGTGGAATTGTAACTTTAAGTTACTCTAGTAAAAGTGTGTGATATCTACATATCAAGTCATCATCCTCAGCATTTGAAAGCTGTGATAAGAGAGACAAATTACCCAACTTAAGAAATGGTCTTCCCATAACTGATTCTAGTAATGCAGAATTTCTTCTGAATTCTTGATACAATTTACTCCTCACTCAAAAGAAGTCACCTAGAAGTTCCCATGGTGGTGAAACAATATGAGTGAAGGAGCTTCCAGGGAAAACATGATTCTTCGGCAGCTGAAGTGAGGATGCCCAAGTCTTAGAGATACCTGCTTTCTTCTTTCCCCTTCTGCTGTCACGGTGTTTTTGTCTGCAATTTAGTAGCTCAAGCTTGTTTTCTCACTTCTACAGGTGTCGTTCGCCCATGTAGGCTCCCTTGTCAGTGGTTTATAACCCGAATGGAATATCAGTAGTGACAGGTGGGGAGATGGAAAGGAGCAAGTAAAAGGAAAAAAACAAAAACAAGAACAAGGGAAACGTGTTTTAACCAAATGGATATAAGCAAGACAAAATAAGGGAAGGGGAGAAAGGCAAATAAGTGTAGAAAAGGAGAAAATTAGCAAGTAAATCAGTCTGATGAGAATGAGAGGTCTAAAGTCAAGATAACTTATCAGAAATATCATTCCAGAGAATCAGTACCATCAATAGCAGTCATTCATAAAACCTTTTGTCGGCTAAGTCTTGTTCACTTATTTTCAGGGCTTTCTCAAGGCTGCAGTAAAGCCATGCCTTCTGGCAGGTGTTTGTTATCTGAACTAGAAGAGGGGTGGTCTTGCAGAGCTGCTGTGAGTAAAAGCAGCAAAATTACAGGATGGTGCCAAATATGAAGACTCTTACAGCCAATGGAAAGATCCACATTGAAAGATCTAGTGGTTTCAATTGACATTATAGACAATACAGAGAAATACAGAGGGGCACTGTTGTTCTCCAGTCACGTTTTTTCCTGTCATTAGCCTCATTTCAAAGCACAGGAGTCATACCAATTTGGAAGATTTTATCAGTAAGTACCTTTTGAGTAAAGATCATAGAATATGGTAAAAAGATAATACAATAATGGGCAATATAAATTATTATATTATAATAAATAAATTATAAAGAGATTTACAGAGAAACTTTATTAGGGCTCAGTCCAGGTGATTATGGCAATAAAATTAACAGAAAATTTGGAATCCTGTTGCTTTGAGTGATAGTCATTATCAATAAAATGGAATAGGGAAAAATGTGATATCAATCATTCTCTTAGTATCATCCTTTTTTTTTTTTCATAGACAGAAAGGCTATGCCAAAAAGACATGATGGTAAAGCACTATCTTACGTTTTTACAAATATTTAAAAAGTCAAATTGTCTGGGAAGCCAAATTAAACATTACATAACCCTACAGTGCTTTAGCACTGGTCACAGATACCCTAGAAGAGAACAGGCTGAGGTGCTTCATGGCCACAAAGCATTATGTGTGGCATTTGATAGTAAAAGCACAGCTGGAACAAGTTCAAATTGGAGGTTTTACACAAGTTAATGTGAAATGCAGCTGGGCAACATTTCTAGAGTACTAGTACTAGCGAGGCTTTTTAGTGAAGGGTGACCCTCCAAAGGTCTCAAGGACCAATGTGTTTAACCAGACAGAAGCAAGTCCAAAAAGAAGAACTGTGAAAGC
Organism: Monarcha castaneiventris obscurior; assembly: GCA_026261815.1. NCBI lineage: Eukaryota > Metazoa > Chordata > Aves > Passeriformes > Monarchidae > Monarcha > Monarcha castaneiventris. The sequence continues at coordinate 25,270,601 of JAMPIT010000886.1, read as the reverse complement.
AAAATAAACAATGGTCCTGCAAACTCATTCCTCATGTACGTCAAATACTTGTGCTCTTCAGCATTTTATGAGCTTGTGGATTTTTATTTTTATATGTGATAAGAGGATTAAGTGAGAGACCTGCATTCTGCTTAAGTGTTACCTTAAACCCATAAATGTTGATTCCCAAACTACAGTTTCTAAGTGCCATTGAAAACCAGGAAAAAGCAAAAGAGAGTGGAACTCAGAGGTTGATGATATTCAGTCTTGTCTGCTTTTGTTGGATGATTGTTTGTAGAATTAGAAAGAAAACTCTTAATACATACAAAAAGTGTTTTTGTCAGAGTTGTTTCATCCATTCCCATTTTGTCTTTTGGTTCCTCCATAAGGAAAAAGAAAGTATTTGCATTTAAGAATGAGTGCTTATCACTGGTGTTATTTTACTTTAAAAGTTAATATAATTTTTGAATGTTACAGATTAACTAGGCTTAATATAGTTAGTTATTCTTTGGTCTTTTTTTTTTTTTTTAATTCTATTTTTCTGGGTGGTGTTAATGTGTAATTTATTCAGTCTGGAATAGTATCTTCCTGTCAGTGGGATGATCACCGTTTACTCCAGAGAAAGCTGTGTCTCATAATGTGTATGTGAATTTGTGCATTTTTTTAAAGTGCAATCAGTTCTCATCATTCCATGAGATTAATTCTGTACAACAGAAAACCAAGAAAAAGTATTTGAAATTAACAATTCCATGTCAATGATAATTAGTGGGGTGCTGCAGCAGATTCTTGGTGAACATTCACAGGCATTGGTTATTGTTTTCAGGAATGTAGGCAGAAAGTGAAAATTCTAATGAATTCTTACATAAATATGTAGCAATGCAGAAATTTGAATCCAAGCAATGATCTTGGGGATCTTAATAATAATACTGGGTAAGGATTTCAAGTAACTGAGTCTGTTTTTAAACTGAAGAGTGATAAGGATTTCATTTTTTGGATAGACCAGTGCTTTGGTCAGAGATTGAGACTATAATGGTTTCTGTGAAGGAATGAAAGACAATTACACCTGTTTATAATAGTGCAGTAGTGGTGGGCATTTTGTGGATTTGTCCCATGGTTTTTTACTCACTAACTTTTTCACTCACTAACATTTACTTGGTCTTTTATATACTCACTTAGAGACACAAATACCCACAAAATGCCCTCTGCCTTCATACCTGGCATACCATCAGCATATTCCAGACATGAGCCATCCGACTAGAAGAAATTTTCTGCAGCAGAACTGATCACTGAGTACTCAGATGTGGCAGTTATTGTATTTCCAAGGGTTCTGGAATATAATATGAGAATATGATACAAAAATATACTTGAAATGGACCTGAATTAATAGAAGAAAGGACAGGGGAAAAGAAAAGCAAAGGCTGAGGGCGAGCTCTGTGTAGCAGACTGTGAAGCAGCCGTGATGCTAGATCTTATCAGATGTCTCGTCTCTCAAACGTGCATGAAAAATGAATGAAAATGAAAAAAAATTCACCAGGGAATTCTACTTTTTTAGAGATGAAAAAGTAAAAGGAAATCATATGGTTATATGATGCAGAGCAAGCTTCTTCCAGTGTTTCCTTAGGAAAGTCGTGCGTTTACACATTTTGTATCTATCCCTGTAAAACCACAACACAGAGTTGGAAGTACACCATAGATCCCAGAATAAGGGGAGAGACAAAGAGAAAAGCAGCTGACCTGAACTGTCACTAGCACTCCTGCATTACTTCGTGCTCAGTGGAGCTGCTAAGATAACCAATCTTGCACAGGTTGAATCCAGAGTGTTTCCAAGAACTGAGTTAATTAGTGAAGTATCCTAAAGTTAACTAACTCCCCTGCCAAGAAATGGGCTCTTCCATTTTCCTCACATGATTATCTGGGCACTTTCACTTTTCCATATATAGGAGCAGCTGAGGGACTGACAGATCAGGCTAGGTAGGGATACAGACTCCAGGCACATGCATACTCTTTGCTTGCAGGCACGGATGCAAGCACATGCTGCTTTCACACACTGAAATTCAAGTTAGCCTAAGAGGTAATAAGTGAAGACAGCGGTAGTCCTGCTGATAAAGAGCCTTCTCAAACAGAAGGCACCAAAGGTAGAGCTCTTCAACCACCGTTCGTAATAATCCATCAGGAAAAGCATCACAACCATGAATGGGCCGGTGGATGGTTTATGTGATTACACGCTGGATGATGAAGGGGCTTTCATGTTCACCTCGGAGTCTGTGGGAGAAGGACACCCAGGTAAGTAGGCAGCTCTGGTAAAAGTGTAAAAAGTATAATATTTTCATTTGAGGTGTTTTAAAAGCCTAAAGAAGCATTCACCTGCTGTTAATCTTACTAGAGAAATTATTTGTAACAGGGTGCTTTTTCTACTATATTTCTGCTGGACTTTGTCCGTACAGGCTATAAAACTGCTGTAACTAGAGTACTTTCAACAAGAGTTCATGTGCTTTTGCAGGGTGTGTGTCCAGCTGAGGAAGGCAGTGAGGTTTATGGTTGCTGCTCCTTCTTTTGCATCTAAATTTCTTCCAGTATTCCTGTGGAGACACTACTGTATCTGACAGACTCAAGTTTCACATATGGATAAGAATGCATAGCTTGCTTCTCAAGTTCCATATCTTTATGGGCCTTCTGAAACTGTCCTGCACATGTGGAGTACTCTAAGACTGTCATCCATGACAGGAATATCCCTTAGTAGCCTATTTCAGAGCCTTTTTTTAGTGGTCCCAGCAGCTGTAGATGGCAAAGGCACCGGTTTGCCCCCTACCTCCCACCCCTTTCCATCATCTGATGCAATACATGGAATTGCTGAAGCAAACAGTGGACAGTTATTTGCTAAACTTTATGTATGGTCAGCAGAGATTAGTTCAATTTTATTGAAAACAAATATTCATCCACCATAAACATACACCTTATGTCAACAGCAACTGTTCCCTCAAATGAGGCCAGGGGACAATGGGCTGTTTGATGTCCTGAAAAGTGTATTTGTTTTAGAAGCTGATTTGGTGGCCTGTACTTTTTGCTGTAATAAGGCTTTTCAGGTCTGTATTCATGTTATGTGAGTAAATCATAAATGGGTGGAATGATTTTATAGTAGAGGATAAAAAAGTCAGCAATGAGATCTTTTATAGTTCCGATACTCTTCTATATTAACTTATTAGTGCAGATCAAATCCATGGCTGATGCAATTGAGTACATCTCCATCAATGTGAGGGCAACTACATCAGGTTAAACCAGTTGGGGTTCTTTCTGATGTAACACAGTCAGAAAATGACAACCAGCTTTTGTCCTTGGATCATGTGTCCCACGTTGAATTTATATATTTTTACACCTAGTGTCTGTAGTGCTACGTAGTTTCATGGGAAAAATAACATAGTAACAGTCTGGTAATTTTACATGGATGATGTTATTTCCAAAGACAACTGGTCACAATTTATGCTACTGTAATCATTATTTTTTAATCATCTTGGGGCAATAATAGGGAAGTCTCAGAGCAGAGAAAGTTCAGCTGAGTCCCCAGATTTAGCTTTGTCCCTTTGTTTCTTTTCTTTACCAGTTCTCTCTTTATCTTATTTCTTGTTTTAGAATTTGGCCAATTTTTTAGTTCTTATTCACATTCCCTTCTTTATTTCCAAACCCTCTATTGGCCCTCAGTTCTTTCTTTTAAGCCCCATGAATATTTTTCTCCTGTGCTGAAATACTAGGCAGGCCCTTAATAAGCACAGTTACTGCTTGGATGCGTCTGCAGCTTCTCTTGCCTGGCAGAGGTTGCTTGGTCTCTGGGTACTATGAGATGCTAAGTACCAGCCTGGGAGGTCTGTTTTAGAGTGAGTGGAAAACTGAAATTTGCCTGGATGTTTTCAAGGCTGTGATACTTTCTTAAACAGCCTAGACCTTAACGTAGGGTGCTGAAAACCCAAATGCCTATGGCAAAGGGAAGATAGAGATTTTCCAGATCAAAGGAGGACAGGTTGGCAGTAACTCACTCTGGGTTGTCCTCCAAATTCTTGTTCCTGAGCACCAGCAATGAATCTTAATCATCTCAGTGATAGCTCTGGCTCCTGACAGCAAATTGATCACTCCTACATCCTTGCCAACCCCCCTTTTCCCCTCTGTGGTTTTGCACAAGAGGTGTAGACATGCCATTAGGATTTTATCACCCAGGAAAATCTTAGCTATTTCTTAAAATGAGGGCCAGTGCCTGAGGCTGTAATTGGGCTTCTGATGTTATCTGCAGCAATAGAATTTTATTGAGAGTTTTGATTTCCTCTGTTTATACAAAATGGATAATTTGCTTGTTCTTGATTGTTTCTCTTCCGTATGTGATAGTATAATTTTGCTAGAGGGCACTATGTGAAGTAAAGATCCCGAACCAGATCTTTGTCTGGTGGAAATTTGAATTGTTCTGATTATATTAGCTGAGTATTGAATGCTTTAATGGAGACCTTCTTAATACCCAAAGCAGGAGAAATTACATGCTTATTTATTTGAGTGTACAGAGAACTGCCATATATCTGTGTGATGCATAGAGCTGGGTGTCACTGAGAAGGCCAGATTCCACAGAAGCAAGTAATAGCTGTCGATAATTAACACACAGGTATTAACTATGCTCCCAAAAGACATTATAGAAAACTGTTCATGCCATCTTCTTACTTCAGATTCTTCAAAATCCTTGGGCATAATATTTGGGAATTCCTGTCAGGTCTTTAATCATTTAGTCATTTAGTGGTGTAAGTTCCAAACTCTCTGAAGACTTACACATGATTTCTTCCTTTCAACATACTAATAAAAGCACACAGACAGCAGCATGAAAAAGAGAACTTCTTTTTTCTTGGTAGCTGCTCCATTTTCCTGGGTCCAGTAGTGCCTGTCGTGCTGCACAGGTTTCATGGTGCTTTAAAAAGCATTGTGTGTTTCTGTGTCCCACAATGCCTTACAGATGTCAAACCACCAAGGAGTAACTCCTTCCCCTGTCTGGTGTGGCTTCAGGTGGAATTGGCTGCAAACTGGCTGCCTTTCAGATTTCCAGAAAATGTCAAGGAATCTCTTTAAAAATATAGGAACAAACATCTTCTGAAAGCACCCTCAGATTTTCAACCATAATGAAAGCATATGTTTATCTTGTAGATATTCACAGGGAAAAAAATCCCAAGAGAAAAAAATAACAAACCAGAAATTGCAGACTTGTTCAGCAAGCTGATGCTTGTGTGTCTTATATCTAAGATTATATATACTTAATGATATGCATAATACTTCAGTAAACTGTGCAAGGAGAACAGATGTACAAGACATTTGAACACTGCTAGTTTTGCAGCACCACTGCAGTTATCAACTAGAACTCCGCCAAGAGTTCTTTGAAATAGGAAAAATGCACAGCACAATTCAGCTATTTGAAGTCTTTCCAGTGAAACTCTTGTTGGAAAGCTTATTTTTTGATGAAATGCTTATGATAGGTATCTGCATTTCTTCCGTTTTAATTTTTTTTACCAGCAAACTGAGAATTGCTCAGTTTCTCATATTTTGTATATAAAATTTCCCATTCTAGTTTAACTTTTTTCTGTTGATATAAATAATATGTCATTAAAATACTGAATTTAATTTTGATTATCGCAGTTTTTGAAGAAAACCAACTTTGCCGTTCAAATGTTCAATGTTTATTATAATTCCTACACCATCAAAACCCGAAATGTGGTTGTACCTCTTTGTTGTGCTTCGTGGAGCTTTTTTGAATTAAATTTTCAATTTTTACTGCTGTTCATACTTTTTTTTTCTGTGTGTGGTGAGTCTGTGAAGGCTCTGAGAACTTTTGCTAGGTTCTTACATACTCCAGATTCACATAACAAACTTAAGTCTAACTATCTGGAAAAACCGTGAAGCTCCTAATTATTGGAGACCACTTTTGTTGTTGAACACCTCCTTTACTTCCTAGTGTTACAACTGGGGTTTTGAGTAGGGTTTATCATCAGCCTCCCTAGACTCACTTCATATTTAGCAAGAGCTGTTTCCTGGCTAATTGGCATCTCTGCCATAAGGCTGGGCCTGTGGGATGGTTGGATTTTATTAAAAGACTCGTGGCTGTCTGATACTTTCCTGCTCAGTCATTTTAGGTACCACTTTTGCAATATTCATTCCATTGGTTAGTAATTCACTACATGAAGGTATACATGAACTGAATTCTGACCTATTAAATGTTTTTTTAAGATTATAATGTCTCACCAGAGGTGTTCCATTATGCTTTCCCTGTTTCCATAAAAGAAGGGAAAATAAAAAGGAAGAAAATAATGGACAAATTTAACCTCTCACACTTAGCAGATAATAAGAGAAATGGGACAGTTGAGATGAGAAATTTAAATAACAGAATGAAGGGTGCACAAAGCCTGCTAAGCATTGCTAAAAATAGAATGCTTGGTTTTATTTTACACCAGAGACCTTTACTAATAGACATGCCTTTAATTTAATGCATTAATCAGCCAACCATCCAGATGGATTTCTCTTTCCAGTCTTGATAGATATATCTATCTGGATTTGGATCTAGTTGCACTAGAACTGCTGGTTGTTGCACCAACAATCAGATATGACATGAATTATCAAACTGATTTGCCTCAGACTATTTTAATGTATGCTCCAAATATAGTAGATAAAATTGTTCTAATCTATAATTTTTGTTTATTAGAGTCTCACATAGATTTTAAAGATCAGAAGGGATCCCCAAAACATTATCTCGTCTGGCCTTCAGACATAGGTAATAATATTTCATGCAAGAATTCTTCAAACATGCCAGTAAATGGCAGTTGAATTTCATTCATACCTTTTAAAAAGATATCCAATTTTCATGTAGAAGTTTGAAGGGACGAGGAATCCTGTGTGCCTCTAGATGAATGGTTTCCATGGCTCTCACCCTTTTCAGATTTTCCTTTTTGAATCTTTATCTGTCTCTTTTTAACTTTCATTTATCAACTGTAGTTACATTATTTCCCATCACAAAAAAACCCCTTTTCTCTCAGCACAGTATTTTTAGGTTCTTAGGGACTGCAATCCCAGAGCCTATAGGGATTTCCTCTGGTAGGTTGCCTTTCTTTCAGCCTTTCAGCACTAGATTGAGTTTGATTGATTTCATCCTGTAAGATAGACTTCTCTGATTTAGGGCATTCTTCTCACTCTGTCCTAAACCTTCCCACAGCTTCTTAACACCCTTCTTAAGTGTTTTGGAAAGAATGCATATAATATCCCTGTGTGTGCCATCCAGGGAACTTAGACACGTGGGACAGGGGCATCTAATGCAGGTGAGACATGCTTCATGTGGAGCAAGCACAGCAATAAAGGTTGTTCTTAGAAATTCTGGGCAGTGAAAAAAAGGCTATAGAACAGTCCCAGTCACTAGAGTTTGCTGCTGGGTATTGGACCTGCACTAAGAAAGCCATTCTAACCCCAGGTGCTCTGTTGTCTCATCCAGGTAATCAAAAATTTCATGTTGTCATCAATATTTTTTGCCTTTGTGCTTATTCCTTATAAAAATTAAAACTTTGAACAAAGCAAGCAGAGATACATTTTAATCACTCCTGCCACCTTTGTACCCAGGTTTGCTAAACAAGGTTCAGTTGGACATCTAATTAAATTGCAAAAATGGTGTCTGATTCCAGTTTGGTAATAATTGTCCCAAATTTAGTAATCCATGTACAGTTCTTGCAAGGCTGAAAGTTCCGACACAACCAACATTTGCTAATTGTCTTTTGTGTTCATTCTTTTTGTGTAGAACGGGTGAGATGGGAGTGAATATGGGAGATAAGTGTCAGAATCACATTAGTTCTCCACTCTTTAATTTGTCCCTCTTAGCTAAATGTACACCTTCTTCATGAAAACAAGTGAGAATTTATTTTGACTTGAGCTTAAGTGTATTAACAGCCTCTAATGACAGACTCTTACAAAACATTGCTTTCCAACAGATTGTGTTGCACACGGCAAGGCAGGAGATTAATTTATTTTGCCACACAGCTTGTTATGTCAAAATCTAAAAGCAGTACTAGACCTTTTTTTTTACAACCAATAAAATTAAATTATATAAGAAAAGTTACCATTTTCATGTGGAGGACATTGCTATGGGTGCTGGCCTTTTGTGTCCATTAGATTAGCTAGATTATTTGATTAAGATTCAATATTTGTTTTAAAGATTAGAAAAGAAAGAAAAAGATAAAAGATTATTATGACAAACTTGAGCTGAAACCTTTGTGTTTGGCATGTAACTAAAGATTTACCTCAAGCAAACGTCAGTCAGTAACCCCTTCTGGCTTCTGTGTGTGTACTCCCTGCGCTGCCTTAGGTGGGTTGCAGGGATTATTAGGAGGTGACATTGCTGGATGGTAGGAATCTGACAAAAAGCATCCCAAAACCCAGCCTTTCACTGAGCTGTGTGACATCTCTATTAATCTAAACACTTTCTCAGGCTTTACCACCAGTGTTGGTCAGGTACATTGTAACTTTCTGTTGGGGTGGTGGAAGTTGGTGATGGAGCATCACAGTTCCATTAGAACACTGCTGGTTTGCAGTGCTGGTGGTGCTGGAGAAAGAGAAGGCTGGGAGTAAAACCTCTTAACCTCCCAGGTTATTCTGTGCATTATCCTCGTTTCACACCTGAGTCTAGAAAACTACAGGTAAAGTTGTAGTTAGTAAGTTTACACCAGTAAGTAATCAGTCTACTGAGTTTGCTGGGAGGATGTTTAATGCCTTTCTACTTAGCTACCCTAAACATGCCAGTAATTAGCAATAAAAGAATTCCTTTCTGAAATACCTACTGAAAGTGATGTAAACAGTCTGTGTTTTGTATTGAGTGCTGCAGTTTTGAATCATAGCTTTGATGTCTTGCAGATAAAATCTGTGATCAAATCAGTGATGCTGTACTAGATGCCCATCTCAAACAGGACCCGAATGCCAAGGTTGCTTGTGGTAAGTTGTTTGCTGCTCTGCTTTAAGTCATCACACAGTCATTCTTTTTTTTAGGATGTTTGCAAAGACCTAGCTTATTTCAGTCTCAAAAAAATGACATAATAATTTCCATCTTCAAGAGAAGGAGAGATGAGAAGAAACAGTTAAAGTTTTTGCAAAGACTGAAGCCTAAGCAGGCTGTAGAAGTGTAGAGCCATTGATTTTGCATGTGGACTGAATTGTCCTGGAAGAAACAGATTTGCATATCACTGAATCATGCTCAGTGTTTTGACTTTCCCATTTGTAAATTGGACACATTAGTTTTTTTACTTGCTTTCAGACAGATGGTGAATATGAAAAGAATTTGTTATAGATGGAATTGTAATGCTAAAAATATGGATAGAAAGGATTTATGCTGTATACACCCAATAGATCTCTCAAAATCAGCATCATCACAAACACAGTTGTCTTAGTGGGCTGTTTTATTCTGCTGTTGTAACCCTGTGTTCATCTCTCTTTTCAGAGACAGTATGTAAGACAGGAATGGTGTTGCTCTGTGGGGAGATCACTTCTCGTGCTATTGTGGATTATCAGCGAGTTGTCCGAGATGCAATTAGACATATTGGCTATGATGATTCAGCTAAAGGTTGGTGGAAAAACTCATGAAATCATGGAAGAGCAAGCAATAGGCAACTGCAAAACAGGTCTGTCACCAGTCCCGTACAGGGACTTTAGCAAGCCTGACACAAACTGAATGTGCTGTGAAAGCTGCTTACATGGTCCTACATGATACACTTTCTGCCTTTACCCCAGTAAGTAAAAACCTTTTATTAGTTAAAACTGAGTTGGGAGTAGGCAGAGTATACTTTGAACTGTGGTATTAGGCTACAATAATTAACTGCAACTTGAACCGTAGAACCTACCACTCCTCCAAACTTGCAAGAACTTGACTCTTGGTTTTTCATTGGCAAGCTGATTGTTGCATTTTGGTGTGAAAGAGAGAGAACAAACCTGGTTCATTTCATTGTACCTTTGTATTTTTGTACTGCAGTAGCATCTAGAGTTCCCAGGTGTAAAGGTGGTTGTCACTTCAGGATGCTCTGTTGGCTGTGAATAGCTCCTTTTACACTGAGCCATGTGTGGTCCAGACCTAGGTTGTGAGATGTGCAAATGATAAAAAAGACAAAATGCTCTGTGTACCAGACACTTTTCACTTTCTGATTTGCATGTATCTGTTTATACAGTAGAAATATTCAAAGTATTCTGTTATAGTGAGGCGTATCTTTTAAGAGCTTTTGATTTACAAGTTGTTTACTGCAGTCTTTTAATAGCGATTGAATTTGCAGGAGATTGTGGTGGGAGAATATTCCAGCAGCTCAGCTGCAGGTTGCCTCCACCATCATGCAACAGCAGTACTTTCAGCAAACACAAGCAAATCTAGTAGTTCATAAATCTCCTTTTCATCCAAACTGCCAACAATGATGAGGGGAGATTCAGTGATCCGGTAAAAAACAATTTCTAGAAGTAAAAAAACCCATAAACCAAACAATGACATACAGAAATATAATTTTCTTCTCTACATAGCCTACTGAAAAGAGGGTGAAGAGCATTCAAGTGGATCATATGCATATGGACGTGTATGTATGTTGTACAGGCTGAACATGAGTTTGGTCAGCAGCTGTCAGTAGCTACAGTTCTAGGAAAGGTTGGATTCGGAGAGAAGCAAGTTACTATTAATATACCTAGGAACAGGTGGGAAATTTTGCCACAATCTTCTGCAAGTCTTTCAATTTCTTTTTAAAACCTTACTTTTTGTCTTTGAAAGTCATGTGAATTCCCATTTCCAGATTTGTTGTAAGACCTGAATCTGGTATTTTTCTGTTTGTGGTTCATGCAAAGTCCCATGAGAGATTCAAGTATGGACACTGCTCTGCATGTATTACAAATAATGTATCAGAGAGCAGAGTCTTCAGCTGCTGAAAATCTCAGCTCCTGGGAATTTATGCAGAGGACTTTATTACTATTCATTTGGGAGAGGTTCATTATTTACCTTTTTGACTGTTCTGCAGTTGACGATTCATAATCTGAATTGGCTTGGCACGGGGAGCCAGTGCAAGAAGAAATAAGCAGTAACAAGCAAGAAAGGCAACACTATATACCCCACCCCACCCCAAAAAATGTTTCAAGGGTGGTATTGACAAAAATTTTACTAAAAATAGCAGTCAGGTTTTGATTTCTGAATGTGGTATCCTTCAGAATAAAAATTTTGTCCTATGGTTCCATGTTACTTTCCTTAATTGTGACAGAAGAGCTAATCACTGCTATTCTTTTTTCCAAATAGGCTTTGACTACAAGACTTGTAATGTTTTAGTGGCACTGGAACAGCAGTCACCTGATATTGCCCAAGGTGTTCACCTACACAGGAATGAAGAGGATGTTGGTGCTGGAGATCAGGTAGACATAGCATCACATCTAAAACACCAAAGCTGTTTTAATGGAAAAAGTTTACTCCATCTTATTGCCCTATTTTTTATGTCAAAACCCACGTCAAAATAATTCCCACACTTCTCTTTACCCCAGAAAAAACCTTTGATTTTACTAAAACAGTTGGAGGTTCTTTGAGGGCAGACTTTTGCCTGGTGTTGTTTTAGCACTCCAGGCAAGTCAGGAGAGCTCTGGCAGTTTGTAATAGCTGAAGAGGTTCCCCTTAGCACTTAGCAAAGGTTTTTTGCTCATGTATTCCATGGTTTCATTGTGTAGCTTTAGGTTCATCAGACCATTCATCTTGCAGCCAGACTTGTCATGTAACACGGACAAAGGATTTTTTCACATTCACAGAGCTGTTGAGATTTTGTACAGCAGAAGTTAGATGATGTTTCATCTGCCCTCAGCATGAGTACAATAAATACCAGAGTACTTTTAATTGTCACTTATTCCCAGAGGCAGCTCTTGTAATAGGTGTTCCATGTAATTAAGGCTGTACAAACTGCATTTCTCTCAGCTAAAGAACACATGTAGACATTTATGGTGTGTTCCCAAGAGAAAGATACTAACATAAAAACTCCATAATGTGATTGATGCCATATGAGTGAATTTAACATTTACTAGTTATCATTAGAAGTAATATCTAGTTTATAGCACTGCTGTTGAGAACTGTAAGTGCAGGTATCGGAGTCCAGGACCCAAGCTAATATTGTTCAAAAAATCCCTTGAGGGCTAAATTAAAATGCTTTTCTGCTGTCAGGGGGCATAATACTACATAAGATGAAAAGAGATCTGACTTTTTTTTGGCTCTTTGATGGCCTCACTTTCCATTTGATCAAAGTACCTTCCTGTCTTTTTTTCCTTTTTTTTTTCCCACAACATACACTGGATGAGAAGAAAGAAAATGCTGCTGACTCTATTTAGCAAATGATAATCTGATGCAGGGAACATGAATGGATTATGAAAGTAATATATAACAGTATAAATACGAATATAATATATAACAGTGGAAGCTGTGACTCTAAGCATGTGGCATTGAAAAATTTGAGGCAGGTGCCTTAAACTCTTGAAGGGTATGTCCTTCATGGAGTGCTCACATCCTGTTCCACTGAAATTTCAGATGTGAGCTGCAGTGTGAGTGTGTCTGTATTCATACATAAAAGCCTCTGGAACATTTCCAGGCTACTGAAAACATCTTTCCTATGACAGAATAGTCCTGAAATGTTTTCTCCAGCAGATTTTTTTTTTTTTTTCTATGAAAGAACCTGTTTTTTCACAGAAATGTCTTCATTTTTGTCCAGGTTTCCAGCTCAACATGTAAGCCTTCAGGCTAGTGAAAAAATTCTAGGAACATGGTTTGTTTCTCATTACACTGTAACGTGTTGGAGCCTGATCTGAGTTTTGGCTCCTTACATTGCGATGTTTAACAGTAGAAAGTAAACCTGAGGATACGGCTGACTCTTTCCTTCAGATGAAATCTCATTGTCTTTGGTTGTGGTGCCTTTAACAGTGATTGAAGTACGTTCTCTCCCCCGGCAGGGTTTGATGTTTGGTTATGCAACAGATGAGACAGAAGAATGTATGCCCCTGACAATTATTCTCGCTCATAAACTGAACGCCAGGTTAGCAGAGCTGAGGCGTAGCGGAGAACTCCCTTGGCTGAGGCCCGACTCTAAGACACAGGTAAATACTGCAAGGGATTGTCCAGACAGTTGAGAACCAGCATTTTTTCTTCCCAGAAACGTGGAGTGTTTTTGAAGACAGCAGCTGATGTGTTTCAGCCTGTCAGGATAACATACAAGTAGCAGATGAAGCTTTTCTTTCCACTGCTTGTGACATTGTCTCCTTGACTGTTGGAAAATGGTTAACTTGTATCTGAGCACTTCACCGCCCGCCAGTGAAGGGACATTTAACCCTTCAGAACTAAGGGGTGTGTGCTCATTGGAAAAGTGACAGGGCATCCAAATGATTTATTTGTATTTAATGGTTCAGGCTGGCATTTTCAAGATGCACTGAGAACATAAATTTCTGAGACTTGGGAGTTTTGAAGGAAATCCCACCTGAAAGACATATTTTGGTTAATTTCATAGAGAATCAGGTTGTCCATATTGAGTTGTGTTTTTTCTATTTTTTTTCCTTTTTTTTTTTTTTGTCTTTAGCATAGCAAAAATGCAGTGAGGAAATAGGCTTCATTTCTCATACCCTGGCATCGATGTGAGCAGTGATCCCTCTAAAGTCAGCCCTGACATTTTGCTACAGTTTTGTTTTTGGAATAGCCTACGTGACATTTGATGAATACCTTTTATATGCTGTACATTTCATAGCAGCTCTGTTGTTCTCTCCCCGTGCCCCTGTGTCCCCCAGGTGACGGTTCAGTACATCCAGAAGAACGGAGCAGTGATCCCAGTCCGTGTTCACACCATTGTGATCTCAGTGCAGCACGATGAGACCATTTCTCTGGAGAACATGCGCAGGACCCTGAAGGAACGTGTGATCCAAGTTGTTGTCCCTGCAAAATACTTGGATGACAAAACTGTCTATCATCTTCAGCCCAGTGGACGTTTTGTTATTGGAGGGCCTCAGGTTTGTGCTGTATTATTTTGGTGGTCTTACGAGCTTGCCTTTCACTGTGTGTGTGTCTTCAATGCTCAGGTTTTGGCATCTCTGTCCCAGGGTGTAAGGAGCAAGCTGCCCAGTGGAAGATTTTTCCTGCAGCTGGATGTGGGAGAAGGGCCCAGGGTTTCACGTGTCCTATGCCAAAGTAATCTTTGAGGGCATGGTGATACCTTACTTGTGTTGTGGCCAGGCAGGCAAATCTACATGCATGTAGATCTTCCATTGCATGTAGAGTGTACAGCTCCATTCTGGGTTTCCTCAAACCCCCTGAGGCACTGAGTCTTGCAGTACTTTCTTGTGGGAAGCACTTCTTACAGAGAGATGGACAAGAGAAGCTTTACTTCTCTTACAGTGAACCTGGTTTTCAGATCTGCATAGCTCTCACTGTTCTGCGTGACACCAGTAAGAGCTGAAGGTGTTCATTGGTCCTGAAAGTCAGCCCCAATAGGCTTCTTCTGGTGAGAAAATAAATGCTCCTTTTGCTTCTAGGCAATGCAGGGGCTGGGATTTATAATTTCATTCTGCAGTCACAGAGGTCAGGCAGAACTTCAACTCTCTGTAGGATCAGCAGCTCTGAGATCTAGTTTTTGAAAACAAATTTACCATTACCAGTGTTTTAGTCTTCAGATACCTTCAGAACTATCATAACAAAATTTCAAAGCTCCTTCCTGAAATTAGGTTCAATTTTATGACAAATCCAAGTAGACAGTGTTTTTACTTTGTTTTTCAAATTCATTGACTTACTGGAATTTTCTAGAGTTATATCTAAGGCACTCTGTTTTTTTTACATTAGTGCCATGTAACAAGAAGGAAGGTGTTGAGATTCATCATTATAATTAATGATTCTACAAAAAAATGTATTTTTGTGCAGTTGAATGGGTTGTATCACTGCAATTTTGTGTATCATTGACATCCTAGACTAAGCACAAAAGGAGAGTCAAACCTGAGCTGTAACTTAGCATGAATGAATTAAGGCAGCAATCATAGCATACGAAAAGAAGGCTACACAGGAAAACTTTTATGTTTGCAGTGAACTGCACCCATCAAAAATGTAAATCTTTCAGAACTGCACCCATTTGAAAATGTACTATAGTAACACGTGATAAGCCAACCAGGAATACCCTTTCTACTCTTGTGCTGGAGCTCTGTTTGCACACACAAACTGAGGCAGGTCACAGCATCCGTTTACAGCTTTTTAAACCTGGGCTGAGTTTACTCAGTATGGGTCAATCTGCCTATGTGTCCATGACCTTACAACTGCTATCATCACTTGTGCAATTTACAATGGCAGTGCAGCAACCAGAAAATGACTATTTCTCTTCTTGACTTTAACAGCTTAAGCTTTCTGCTTGTTTTTCAGAAGAGTGTTACTCAGTTTTATTTTTAACAAACCTAGCTACAGGAGGCTGTTTTGCCTCCAGCTCAGTTCATCTAAGGAAGATACATGTATTTCACTTGGGATTTTCATCTTATGTTTCTGAGTGTGGTGGGACCTTGAATTCTGGCTGTGGCAAAATGATTAGGTTTGCTGCTGTCATCAATTTTCTACCAGCAATACCTGACATGTTTTGTGCCATGAATCAGCTTCTCCTGATGGGAGAGAATTCTAGAGTCCTCACTAGAGGTTCAGGAGACGGACGGGACAGACCAGCGTTCAGCCTCCTCTTCTTCTAAGAGTTGTTTATTAAGTTCTTATCAGCTACAAGGTTACAAGGAACGTAGTGAGAGATGCTGCAAGTGACCTCGTATCAAGATTTTGCAGCCCTTTTAAAGGCATTTTACCCCACAGAAGTTTGAAATGACAGATATTTTTACTTTTCCACCAATGTCCAGTAAATCACCTTATAACGCAGACAGGAACTGCGACAAATTCTACCCAATCACACTGAGCTACTTCTACTGCAGAAAATGGAGGTCTTGAAGAAGGAGCACGATGTCCAAAATGATGTAAACATCCACCATTTTGGAAACCTCACTATTGATCTATTTACTACATAAACAAACCTAAAACCTCTAAATTCTTCACCTTGTGACATTCTTACATAATATTCTGCTATCTAGTTCACATTGGTGTAGATTTTAATTCTTCCCAGAGTGTAGGCAGTTTTCTCCATGGATAAAGGTCAAAACCAGCATTGTTCATAGGGGTTAAATTCTTTAAAACAGGCAGAGGAATATTCTCTGCACTCTGGATTCCCACAAATACCTGCTGGTGTGATGAGGACAGACATTACAGCTCATCACAATAATGACTTCCACACGCTTTACAAGTGTGTTTGTACTTGTTCAGCACCTCTGAACCAACGGGTATTTCTCTTGCTTTTCACATGTCCATTTATTCCTCCTCCTCTCACTCAGTTCTGCAGCCAAGGCATGGTGGCACACGAGGTGTTCTCATTGCAGCTGTCTGCACCATGAAAAATTAATGTTTGAGTCAAGCAGAAAAACCCAGGGACAGGATCCTTTAAGACAGGTTCAGCTGTCTAAAATTCAGATTTACATCTCACTTCTTCCTTAGCAGAATGGAACAAACAGTGCCAAAGGTTTACTTCTGTGTATATGCACAGTCTTCCTAAGAAAAACTTTGACTCCCCATTTGTGTTTGCCGTGCAAACATTCCAGCAGTTGAATTTTAGTGACATGATGTTCTGAGGCAAAGAATTTCAAATCTGCATGCACAGGTGGCAGCTGAATTTAAAATTTGAACATGTTTCCATTCACACCAGAAAGCTTAGGGATTAAGTAAATTGCAGGGGTCAGACAATTAGTTCGGTGCTGATCAGCTAACCCCGATCCAATGAAAATAATAAGTATTTCTGAGGAGCAGTCAGGATAGCTGTAGGCAACCAGAATGTTATCTGTACTTCCTTACTTAATATTTTAGAATATTCATCTATTAATATCTGTTCTTAGAAAGAAGTAATCCTTTCTCAATTACCTATAACTGCCTAGTACTCCTCACCTGTTGTGTACAGTTTAAATTAGGCTATAAATATTTTGGGGTTGGAAATGAGGTTTTTAGTACATATATGACCCTCTCTGATACTGCACTGGAAGTGCTGGGTGCCAGTGTCCATCTAATGATGTATAAGGTACCACTGACATACCTTTGACTGTAAATAAAGAAAGAATCTACTATTTAATATTCACAGAATTTGTTATTTTGACTAAAAGATATGAAAGCCTGGGTTGGGTTTTTTTCATATTTTAAACAGTGTGAAGTCTCTCCATGGTTCCTGTATGGCACATAGCTTTTTAGCAATATCCTGTAATTGATTTGGATATTTAGTAGGTCCTTTCTAAACCAAAGTTTCCATATTGCCAGGGATTTTTTTTTTTTAAACAGGCAATGTATGCTCTAGCTATCAGGGTGTAAACCTGTTTGCTTGATTGACCAAACAAATTTGTGCATGGCTTGTGTTGAGAATCTGGCTTTAAAGAACAATTACAGCCACTGTTGTACCTCAGTGAGACAAGTTCATTCCTTCAGCTACCCCTGTGGGGTGAACTTACCTGTTGCTGCAGCCTTGTTTGAGACTGATCATAAAATGGGTGTTTCATGGACAATTTCTGTCCCCGGGTCAGGGTGATGCTGGTGTCACGGGGAGGAAGATCATCGTGGACACGTACGGCGGCTGGGGCGCGCACGGCGGCGGGGCCTTCTCTGGCAAAGACTACACCAAGGTGGACAGGTCGGCCGCCTACGCTGCCCGCTGGGTGGCCAAGTCTCTGGTGAAGGCTGGGCTCTGCCGCCGTGTTCTGGTTCAGGTATGGTTTCCTAAGGCTGTTCTTTTCTCAAAAATATTCACCTTTCTCAGATTTTCTTCAATTACCCATCATAGGAAACACTGTAGTAAAAGCAGTCTTGGTGATGGTGTTTTGAAGAAAGGAAGACTTCATGTGCTTGGTTCAAGCCCCCTGTAATGTCACTAATGGCCTTTTGGCTTCCTGAAACTGGAACTTTTCATTTAGCTTTCATTGGCTATTTCCTGGACATTTGTTGAGCCCTCAACCTTCTGACACTTGCTGTCATGGAAATGAGCATGAGGTGACTGGGTAAATGCAGAGGCCTCAGCATTTTCAAAGTTTTCTCTTCTTTTTTCTACAAATACAGATTGTGCAAATATGAGAAGTGAAGGAGAGGCCTTAGTTTCCATAAGTTGATTCATAAATGAATGCTTTCTTCTGCTGCAACTGGTGCTGTGTTTATTAGCTGATTAAGTGCCTTTTTTCCCACAGGTTTCTTATGCCATTGGGGTTGCTCATCCACTGTCTATTTCACTGTTCACTTATGGAACTTCCCAAAAAACAGAGAAAGAGCTGCTGGACATTGTGCACAAAAACTTTGATCTTCGGCCTGGAGTTATTGTCAGGTAAAGAAACACACAGAAAGGAAAATATCCCAGTAGTCACATCCAAGAAATGATTTCTTGCAAAATCTTCAGCTGTTACTGAAGGTTTGGCCTTCTATAGTATATGGAAGCCAAATGAAACAACTTTTATATTCCAAGACCTTTAAGTTACTTTACTTTGAGAAAAAGGTATCTTTTGGTTTACTAAAGGAATTGAAGGTTATTTCATCTTTTCCATGACAATTAATAATTCTCAATAATAAGGCCTTTCCTTATAGCCCTAAAGTACATTAAAGACATTTAAGCAGTCTTGTCACTTTGTCTCCATTGAACCTATTCATTGGTGTGCTTGCATCTCCAGAAAATGCCTGCTTGTCTAAGGGTGTGGGATGGATACAATTTCAGGATTTTAGTAGTAGTTATCAGGAAGTATCTTAATATGAAAAATTTTTGCTTCTTTTCATTATACACACAGGGACTTGGATCTGAAAAAGCCCATTTACCAGAAGACTGCATGTTATGGTCACTTTGGAAGACAGGAATTCTCATGGGAAGTGCCTAAAAAACTCGTGTTTTGACATTAGTGACATGTCACCTTTTAAAAACAGACAGGAAGACCACTAATGATGAGGATGCTTCTGAAAATCAAATTTGACAGCTTTATATTCAACATAAGGAATTTTAAATTTTAAATGGAAAGAAAGAAAAGGTTATTTTCTTGGAAATTGATTTTTTTTAACCCTCAGTGTCTTTCATTATCTAAGATATAATGGACAGAGTCTGTTTTTTTAATCAGCATAAGACAACGAAACACCGTTTACTTTTAGCTGCTGCTCTGTTGGTTCTTTCGATAGAGATGAAGTGTGACTCAGGTACTCAAACCAATAGCTGAACCTCAAACCTTTGATGGGCAAAGGTGAAGATGACTTTCCCAACTCTGACTAAGGATCAGCAGATCTGTTGCTTCTAATTAGACAATGGGAAATTCTGGGGTCCAATTTCCTTACTGGAGTTAGCATTGCATATGGCTGGGGGCTGCTTTGATGGGAGGAGGCTGAATATCACATAACTGTATCTTGGCCTCTTTTATAAAAGATGTTGACATATATGTAATATTTAAATCACCTTCACTGCATATGTGCTGTTACTGTCGTGTTTCAATTGCCTGCGTTTTTGAAGCATAAGTGCTCTCCTATGAAACAACAATCATAGAATAAAAAGCTTTTTCCTACCATGTATGTAAATGTGTCTCTTTTTCCATGGTTTTTGAAATGTTGCTGTATGATGGTCCATCTCAATTCAGCTGCTTGTACTCTTGTAGGAATTTAGTTTACCGACATCATTGAATTTTGTTAGATTTTGGAACTGTTATATGAATTTCCCTGTTAATACATGTATGATCACTCTTTAGTCCTTGTGATTAATGGAAACCCAGTGAACAAGTAATAGATTTTTCATTTGTAACTCTTCGGTTTGTGCTATACAGTATTTTTTCATGATTTTTGCTCCCAAGCAACAGGTTTATTGCATGGCTTTCTGTGTTGGATATAATTTGGAAAAAAAATACGGCTCAGAGAAATAAGTGCAAAACTTCACCAAACACACAGAGCCCGAGGTTACATCTGGCCCAGTGCCTTCCCCCTGGAGAAGGGAGCTCAGAGCGTGTGCCCAGCTGTGGAGCAGGGCTGCGCCAGCTCTCAGCTCCAGGGCTGGTACTGGGGTCCCGTTATTCCTGCTGGAGCCGGCTCCAGGGTTGGTACCAGGGTCCCGTTATTCCTGCTGGAGCCAGCGCTCGCTCCAGGGTTGGTACCAGGGTCCCGTTATTCCTGCTGGAGCCAGAGCTCGCTCCAGGGTTGGTACCAGGGTCCCGTTATTCCTGCTGGAGCCAGGCTCGCTCCAGGGTTGGTACCAGGGTCCCGTTATTCCTGCTGGAGCCAGCGCTCGCTCCAGGGTTGGTACCAGGGTCCCGTTATTCCTGCTGGAGCCGGCTCCAGGGCTGGTACCAGGGTCCCGTTATTCCTGCTGGAGCCGGCTCCAGGGCTGGTACCGGGGTCCCGTTATTCCCACTGGAGCCAGCCCCGCCTCTCCTCCCCACAGCTCGGGGCACTGCTGCAGGTGGCCGGGCATGGTCAAGGCTGAGGACAAGGACGTCTCTCTCTGTGCCCATGTGCTCTGCTGTCCTGGACACTGACAGACTACTCTTTGCAAATGCCTGTGGGTTAGGCACGGGTTTGTTTAAATTGGGAGGGTGTGAGACCACGCTTATCTTCTGTGATCCGTTTTGTTTGTCAGTAGGCAACGACTTAATCCTGCAATGCAAGGGCTGCCTGTCCCCCAAGAGGGAGTTGATGCTTTGTGGGTTAGCCAGCATTCTGATAAATCTACGCTGGAGAAGTGCTGCCACCCCGTGTTTAACTCCTAAATAAATGTCTTCGTACAGCGCCTCCCGAATAGGTATGGCAGTGGAAAGAGAGTGCCTGTGATGAACATTAGGAAGGAGGAAAAGCTGCCATTTATTCCTTTCAAGTATGTCATAAACACAGTTTCTATCTAGTCAAGCCAGAGGTCTCTCCACTTTAATAATTATGCTAATGTACTTTATGTTCTGTGTAAGTTGAGATAAACAGGTTTATGTGTAGCTCCTGACCTCCCAAGGACTTACCACCTTAATCAGTGGGCATCATTGGGTACCCACCTGGGTACATTTTGGTTGGAAAATATCTTCAAGAGCACCTGCATCTTAAAGAATGAGTCGGGAAAGATCTCCCATTTTCCTAGCAGCATACTGGTTATCTTCCAAGGAATATGGAATATGTGTGTGTCAGCCTCAGAAATGTAAACTGTTTGGAGCCAGGTCCTATTGGCCTGCCTAGAAATATTAACCTTGACCTTTATTATTAAAGACTTGCTTTGCTAATGGTCTTTTAGCTGTCAGTAATGTACACAAAGGCATTTTGCTAATAATGAGGTCACCATTCATGCTGACACAGAACTGTTTTGTGGAAGCATTACAGTCCTGCACCTACCTCTTTGTCAAGATGTCCCTGACACAGCACTAGAAGACATTTCTTTGTAAATGCCCTGGGTACCTTTCTTTTGGCTTAACTTCTTCAGGAGCTCCAGTTCATAGTGTGTTACACCAACCAGCAGAAGCAAGTGAATGAAAAACTAATGGAAAGAAACCAGAGAAAGTGCCTCCTAAATAAATGTGTTTCATAACAGAACACGGAAGCAGAAAGTCCATGTCTCAACAAAAAGAAACACCTGCAGAAAAACTCTGTTCTGCAGTTCTGCTCAGGTGGTGACAATAACAACTGTATTAACTATTAAACCATTAAAGATTTGTTGGAGAGGAGGGGAGTGTGGGTGTTTCCAGCTGGTTGGTGGGTAGGGCAGGCTGGGCCTGTCTGGAGAAGTGTGACAGTCTTTCAGGTGAAAGGCTGTGACTCTGAACCCTGCACAGGGGTCAGGCACATTAGCTGGATAATTGGATTCATCTGCAGTAAATGTGCAGGGTAGAAATGGCTGAACTTTTGTGGCAATTTTGCTACCTATTCAGCTCTTCCCATAAATGGATTTAAGCACATGAGGTTCATGGCTCCTTTAAAAAAAAAGAAAAAAAGAAAAAAAAGAAAGCAGCTAAACTGTGGATGCTACAGGATACAGACCATACCCCCTTAGTTCAAATCAGTAGGCATTTGATATTCTGAGCTTTCTCTTGGAGCACAACATACAAGTTGAGGCATTATTAGACCTTCTTTATGAACTATATATGTGTGTGTGAGAGAGAGGCAGAGATGGGAAGGTGGCCAAAGAGGGCATGCAAGAATGTGCATACACTAAACATGTTTACAGTAAACCAGTTAATCTGACAATTTCCCGGTGGAGTTGGCAGCAGCAGAGCCAGTCTGCCTCAGTGCCCTAAAGAGAACATGCCCTTGCCCTCCCCTAAACTGTTCTGGCAAGCTCTCCTTGGGCTTCCCAGCAAGTGGGGCAATGTGTGCCTCCCCCTAATCCAGGCAATCACAGCAGTGCCGTGGAGTGAGGCACTCCGTAGACAGCCAGTGACCCACAGGCACACAGCTCTGTGCCTGACTCCGCTGCTTTTGCTCTCAGCCACCCCAAGCAACAAGCAATTAGCCCTTGGTCTGCAGAAAGAAATGTTCAGCTCCTGCCTCCCCTGGAAAACACTGTTTGTTCTAAGTTTAGCAGTTCTTCTTGCAGGTAAGATATTCTTGAATATGACTAACACTTATTTAAATAAGGTAGTCTTAAAGAAATGAAGGGTCTGCTTGGGAACCCAGCCCCAAGTGGCCCCAAACAGGTGCTCAGATTGCTGTTTCAAATAAATCAATATCTGTACAGATTATGCACACTTGAGCCCTGATCACCTCAAGTGTACAAGCTAGAACTAGGACTGCAGGATAGTAGCATAGTTCCTCTAAACACGTGCTATTCCATGGTATTTGGGGGTTGTTCATGTGTCAGGAGGGACTATGACCTAGCTAAGTACCTGCTTCTGCTTGTCTTTTAGATTTTTATGAAATCAGAGCTTTTGCCCGTCTAAGTGAATGCAAAAGTGCAACCATAGATGATGTGAATGAGAGTCTTGAGGTAAGAGGCTGACCCAGGGTCTGTTCTGCACCCACCCCCTGTGCTGGTGGGCTCCTGCTGCGTCTGCCTGTGCTGGCTGGGCAAGCACAACTCGTGTATTGCTTTGGCAATTGCTTACAAAGTACATGCTGGGGAGGGGAGCCACACGCAAGAGCAGGAAAACATTAGTGTCACATGACTTACCACAGCTTTGCTCCTGCTACTGCTCATCTAAAAACTGTCCTTGTAGATGTATTTTCCAGTTTTGCTGTGCTTCAGATATATAAGCAGTATAGCTAGATAAATAACAATAGCTACCTAAAAATACCTGAGCTTCTTTATTTACCTACATTCACAGACAGATTAATTCTAAGGTTCCAAAGTCTTTTCTTTTCGACTTAGACTTTTTCTCCCCTCACTCCATAGAAATATTCAAAATGCTTGCCTGAAATGATTGCCAAGGGTGAAAAAGCTTCAATCAATTCCCTGGTGTGGACACTGCAAGAAACACTTGATCTGCTGCGCCCTGTTCAAGAGCAGTGTGAGGCCCCTCCTGAACCAAAGCTCACCTTTGCTGGGTGTTGGACAAAACAGACAGTGGAGAAGCACTAAGGAATTTTTTTCTACTTATAGAGTGAACCAAATGCCTGCATTTCCTTAGGGGTGGGGTAGAAGGGGCATAAGATAAAAGACATCTCAGCAACAGAAAGCACTGGGTTGGTAGGGGTTGGGGAGGCACAGAAGCACAAACAGGGTGGTCCTGGTGTCCCTGCAGCCCAGGCACTAGTGCTGAGCAGCAGCACAACCACAAAAAACAGGAGAAAAGATTTTAAACAAGAAAAAATGCTTGCTTTGATGAAGCCAGCTAGTGGTGAGGGTCAATGAGTTTGCTTGGGAAGGGGAGACTTTTATACCCACTTTCACTCTGATACGTTGTTTTCCTGCTTTCTTTCTTTTTTCTTTTTCTATCCACCCAACAGTTTGCAAGCAGCTACCTCCGTGCCCACGCCCAGTGGCCCCAAGAAACGGGGGACTGGTGTGTGTGACCATTGACAGTGCTCAGTACTGCAAACCCATGTGCAACAAGGTACCATTCCTGCCTCACTGCTGCTCTATTGCTGCATCTGTTCCTTAAATTACAGCTGCTTGTTGGGTAAAGCCTAACTTTGCTTGCTATATGTTTTTTATATCCCTCAGGGCTGGGAGAGGTTGTATTGTTTGTATTTACCTGCCCTGGCTGAATATTTCTTCCCCTTGCAGTTACCATGATGTACCCTAAGACAGTGTTTGTTTATTTTCTCCCCACTATTGTTTCCCAAGGGTTATGACTTCCAGTTCCTCAGAAGCAGCAGGCTGTATGAAGTGTGTGGCAATGCCACTGGGTTTTCCTGGACCACACAGCTTGTCGGGGGAAAGGCACTGGCTGTTTGCAGCCGTGAGTACTTCTCAGACATATCTATTCATGAGAACGTGGGGCTCCCTCTCTTTTGTTCAAAAATATAGGAGGAAAGAAAAGTTCCTCTTTTCTTGACACGTGTGACAACCTTGTCATGTGTGGCACTGTGAGAGCCAGTGCTGGGCTGGCAGCTGATGAGTAAAAACACACGTTATCTTTAATAGTCTCATGAAGGCCTGAGCACTGCTGTTCCATCTTGGGGGTACCAAATATGATATGTATGCAAATGTTTGGGGGAAGGTTTAAAAAAAAACCCAGTAAATTGGTATCACCTTCACACAAACCCCGTGCTGCACAAGGGTTGTGTGACCCACTGGACAGAGAGCAATAGGACATAAAACTATCTTGCAACAATCCTTGAAGAATCTCGGCACAATTGGCCAACACCTGCATGCACACAGAACAAAGCCCAGCAGCTGGCCCCCAGCCAGCAATGCTGCCACCTTCATGGCAGCCCAAGGACTGTAAGACTGCTCCCATTGTATGTATTGCTCAATCTGTGACCCAAAGCAGGCTGTATGACTCTGTTGTTATTGTCTTAATTTAAAAACAAATGTGCATATAGATACACAGAAGGGCCACCTTACCTCTCCTATACTTAATGGAAAATATTTCACTGTTGATAGTGCCTAGTTGCTGGGGCAGTTGTTTTCCAAGCCTTACCAGAAGCAAACAATCATTTTGGCACTTTTATTCCAAGTTGGAGACTTTAGTCTAGAAAACGGGAATGCTGGCACTTGTTTAAAGATCAGGACAAAGCTAAGCTAAATAAAGTCAACTGCTTTATTTATTTATTACTGTCTCGGATCTTTTCCAGCCTCTGAGATGGCCATCAGTGGAGCTAAATCTGCCTATTTCCCCAGCAACAGCACCTGTGTGCACACCCTTGCCTCCCCTGGAGCTCAGGCAGGGCAGCTGAACACCTTCCTCAGAGAGCTTGCAGAGCAAGGCATCGACGGCTCCAGCCGGGACCAGGGGGCTGATTGCATCATCTGTGGCTACTAGCCCCGAGCAGCCCGGGCACAGCCCAGCTGGCTGCACTTGGACCACAGAAACAGAGCAGCGAAATCATGGCTAACACGTGTAAACACACAGCTTTTGTTTGGTCAAAGGACTGCAGGTCATAGTCATGACCTCAGCTTTGGGGGGTGGATATATGGGCTAAATCTTATCACACGGTTCATGGCAGAAGGGTTTCAAAGAAAGAAGACCACTTTTATGGCTTAAATTTGTCTAGCTGGAATTAAATAAGAACTATTGTTTTTAATGGATGCCTTCCTATTGGTTTAACTTCTTCAGGATCTCTGAAGATGGTGATAACACTATTGTTTTTAAAAATTGTCCTGTGTCAGGGGTCATCTACACTGAGAAAGGGCCATACTTCTTCTTGCTTCTACAGTCGCCAGTTAATCCCTGTTGTTGCTCTGATGACCATTAAAGCCATGTAAGTGACAACAACTCCTGGTTGTAGGGGTATAATTCTTTATTCACCTGCTTGCCTGAGTGGGGCTTAGAACAGCAGCAGAAAACCTGTCCATTGTCCACCTGGCACTGAGTGAAAGTGAAGAACAAAGACAGCTTAGCACTGGTGATCCAGCTTATTTGTGGAGCTGTAGCTACCAAACAATGTTCATGTGTATTATTATGAAATACAAACAAGAAACTTAGTTACTGCTTGCTTGGTTTTCAGTGGAATCTGTGCTTGGGGTAATATTTTAATTTTCTTCTGTTGAGCAAACAGTGAAGCTGTAGATCTGAAGGCAGACAATTCACCTCTTTGTGTTTCCTTTCCCTTTTTTACCTTTTCCCTATTTCCGCAGGGCTCTCAGGCACAGACAGCATAGTTTTGTGGTACATGATGTATAACTGACCTTTGCATTATTAATCAGATAAATTATTCAAATATATATATTTACATACTTATATTTCAGGCTCAGAATGCAGTCATTGCAAGTAAAAAACCCCATAAATAACCCCAGTTGCTTTAGGGCCCAGAAGCAGACAGTCTTATGACAATGAGTGGAACAGACAATTATGCCAGAAAAGGGATGAGTTGGCTGCTTTGGCTGCTTATAAACCGTGTGGCAATAACTTAAATCATTGTGTTGGAGACAAACTTGCTGTAGTCTTAAAGAAAAACAATGAGTTTTTCTTTACGACTACATCACTGGGGTTTTGTTTATTAATTTATTTATTCATTTATGACAAACAAATGATCTCTATCAAATGAAATGATAGTGGTTTTGAGTCTTTCCAGCCAATTCATTATCAACTGCTGCTCAGATGAAATAGCTGGAGCACTTTCCAGTTTAATTTTTCTGCTGGTGCTAAACCCCATTTTTTCTCTCAATTGTGTTAATCTATTCTAGTGACTTTCCAAACCAACCAACAAAAGAAAAGTCACTTGTATTTCATCAGGAAATCAAGCCATTGCTCTTGTAAACCAAGAGGAACTGTTTAATCTGTGCGTCAGAAATCCTCATGGTGAGTGCCACACAATGTGGAAGAGTTAGGCTGGAAAGCTTTAACTATCATCTGTCATGAACCTGATAGTAAGCTGGAGATTGGGTTTCATCTGTCATGAACCTGATATTAAGCTGGAGATTGGGTTTCATCTGTCATGAACCTGATATTAAACTGGAGATTGGGTTGCTGGGGTGTTTTTCAAAAACTTGCAGAGAAGCAGTTTTGTTTTATTCCCACCACCTGAATTATTATTTATAGATGAGAAAGGGAAGTTGACTCAATAAGCCCATATGACACAGTTAAAAGCTAAAGTAAATGTAATTGTGTTATTTCCCAGAGTAAATTTGCATAATTTACTCAAGGTAAATGGCTGCTGTGTGTTTGCATTAACTTCTTGTTGGTGTCACTCCGGGCCTGTCTGAGCATTGGACTACCCCTTGTGCTCCTGCTCTAGTCCTGGGATGGGGGACGCTTTGTGTTCTGGCCCTAGGGGGTTGAGGAGAGAGGAAAATTCACATAGAAGGAAATAAATTAATTCACATTGAAGGAAAGAGTTGAAGAACATTTTAAGCCATTAAGTTTTCAGATCAGACAACAGACGCAGAGGAGGCTTGTTTTTTGTACCATTCTCTGATATTTATTTTATTTTTAGGTTTTGCTATACAACCAGACTAAATTCCTGCCTCCCCAGAGTATCCTGCATGCTTTTGATAAGTCCACCTGCATAACTGCCCGTCAGCTGAAGGCTTCAGTGATATTTACAGTGTAACAGTAGAGAGGGAGGCTTTCCTGATATTAATTAAGGGAATACAGTGCTGCATTATCCTCACTTCTCATTCAGTCCATTAGAACACAAGAGAAGAACTCAGTCTAGGAACTGAGCCAACAACAGTAATTACAACCCGGCCAAAAAATGGAAATCAAAATGCCGAGAGCTGCAGTTCACGATGACAAAATCGCACAGGTTCTCTTTTCACAGGAACTTAGTAGCGACAGACTGGCAAACCCAGTGCTTTTGGGGGGATCACAGGTGGTGAGAGTGATGCTGAGGGATGTCAGGGCTGTGAGCCATCCTCCCAGAGCGCTGGTGGTGCAGCAGGGCTGGCTCACACCGAGCCCTGCAGAGAGATCTGCGGCACACGCTTCATTCTCCACATCACCACGGCAGCGGGGGGCAGCAGCATCAGGAAACTCATGACCAGCACTGCTGCAAAAATGACCAGCAGGATTTCCCATGGGGCCAGGATTGTTTCCACCATGGTTTCCTCCATGTCAAGAGTCTGAAGCTGTGAAGCAAAAAATATGCTGTGTTATTTACTTGTAAATAAGAATTATGTCTGAGTAGATGTGTTTGTTTTAGCCAGCATAGGGGTGTCAGCCTCTTTGGCCTATTCTTTTCTCAGCCTGAAGAACAAACCCATTCCCTGGGCTGCAGACCCCAGAAGAGCTCCTGCTTTCTCTCTCTCTGCCCCCTCATGAGCCTCCATGGAGCATCAGCCTGCTTTTCTCCTTTGGCTCAGCTGCAGCTGCTGTTGCAGGTGTAAGACACTATGTCCACCCTGAAGCACTGTTTCTGACCCTTGGGTAAGCCTTTCTCTTTAAAATTTTGATTTTTGAAGCCCTCCTCTCCCAGTTAGAGCATCATTACACAAAATGATTGCTGCACTGACATGTATCAAAGCTAAGCCTGAAAATAAAAGAATATGATGGAAAGGAGAACTGTAAATTAAACTGCCATCAGAACGCATATTTTATCTTTTTCCATGTATAAAGCTTTAGAAAGAGCAGGGTGCTTAGGAAAGAGTTAAATCATGTTGATTTTGTTAAGTGTTAACAAGTGTGTCCTAGGGATTGCAGTGTTCAATGTCCTGCCACAGGACCCACACACCTGAAAGTCGTAAGGACTGCAAGTCCTGTTCCAGGACCCACACACCTGAAAGCTGTACAGTGGGTGAATAAAAGGAGGTGCTAGGGGTAGAAGAGGTTTTTCCACCACAAGTGCTTGTGCCAGTAGTAAGGTGCTCTCCTGAGGGGCTGCAGTGCTGCCTACGGTGTGGGAATTGGGCCTACAACTCACTGGAGGAGGTTTCAGGTTTGTCCAAGTGTGTGGTTTACTGGGTTTTTGTTACTAAGTCCTGGTCTTTATGTAGAGGTGAAGATGGAAACAGGCTTGATAGAATTTGTATGTCTAAGGAGAGTAGAAAATTTGAATTTCCAGCAATTGTGTACATTGTAGTGCTAAAATTGCCATTAGCTTTTTTTTTTTTTTTTTTTTTTTTTTGCTGTGGCTCACGAGGAGGTTTGCTATATGTCTTGTAACAAATCTTGGAGGTTTTAGGTCACAATACCCCTTAATGAAGCCTCCCTATCCATTAGCAGACTCCTAATAGAGCTCTGCTTGGCTGCTGTGGCATTTTCTAGTTTGGTTACTCTCAAATCTTACAAGCACTGGAAAAGTACAGAGGATGCAGGTGGAGCTCCCTTAGCTGGAGCCCTGGAGTGCTCTCCCATCTGCTGCCTCCTTACCAGTGAAGCCACATACCTGTGGCAGGTGTGCTGCCCACCAGGGGCACTCCTTGAAGTGGGCTGTGCTCTGTGTCTGTGTTCAGCCAAACTACAGAACAGCTGGTTGATTTTGTGTGTATTTATTCACTCTGACCTGCTGATGTGGGCTGTGCTGCGGAGCCCATCATGCTGTGTGATATTCTGACTGCTCCTGTGGCACCCCTTGGTATTGCTCTTCTCTTCCCACTGACTGGTGGGTGAATGTAGGTGTGAGGCTGTTTTTAACCTGGAGAGGCTGTGGGAGAGGGATTTTTTGCTCAGGGAGCTTTCTTGTGCTGCTTCACTGCTGCCTATAGCTGCTGCACAGGGAATGTCACCGGTGGGCCTCCTGTCTGCTAATTTGAATGTCTCTGTCACTTAACTCTTTTAAATATCTCAGTTTCTGACTTGCTTTGTGGTCCCTTTTTCCTGCCTTTTTCTCTGCCAGGCATCTTCTGTTAAGTTCTTGCTGTTGCTACTTTTGCTTCATTTCCCAGCTTTCGTTTCAAGTCTTGCTGTTATTTCATGCCCTTCCTTGTTCCTGTCTCAGTTTGTTGCAATTTCCTTTTTTGAAACTTCAGTCATAGTTTGCATGGGAAATCCCTGTCCCTATTCTCTGCTCTATTGATTCCTCACCAGTGTTTGGCTCTGAGGAAAAAAAAAAAAAATATCCAGTGAGATCCTCCACTGCTCTGCCAGCAGCCAGGTCTGGTGAGGGTGAGAGCAGAGCATTGCCCCTTTCCTTAAACTCTGGCTGTGAGGAAAGGTCACACCACTTAAATTTGCACGACACAAACTTCCAGTGATTTTCAGCTGGGATATATACCATGTTGTGTAAGAAATAGAGATCCCAAGGCACACTGGATGCTGGGGGTGAATGAAAGCTCTGTTCTTGTCCTGTGCTGAGAAAGCAAATGCTGTGGTTTGAGGTGGGGAGGGTGAGGTCTGCTTGAGCACACAGACAGGCATCCCTCTCCTTTATCCCTTGGTGGAGATGACACAACATATTGCTATGCTTGGATGAGGAATTGCTGTCCTGACAATTCACTGGCAGTGAAACAAGGTTTGGAAAAAACAGCCCTGCATGGGTCTGCAGGGGAAGCTCTGCTGGGTTTGTCTGCCTTGGCACTCGGTGAGGATGAGGTTGCAGAAGCAATTGGGAAGTGATGGGAAGGTCAGTGATAGCGTGGAGACAGCTCTGAGGAGTTGAGGATGTGTTGTTCAAGGCTGTAAAGAGCAGCAGCTCCTTTGCCAAACACCTTGCTCACCTTTCGGAGCCTTTTTCTGCATTGGCTTTAGCTAGAAAAGCTGCTGGTGGCTAGGAAGTGACACTAAGTGTTACATGAAGTCTCCAAAGTGTGTATTTGTTCTTCATTAACCTAATCAATGCTTTTCCTGCACTTGTGTCCTCAAGTCCTAAGGTTTTTCTCAGCCTGAGTGAGTGCTGCACAGCCCTAGGGCACAACATGCGCTGTGCTTTGGTCTTTGGGGGGCTGAATACAACAACTTCCTAGCATGCCTATGTGATGAGGGGGTTGTGCCATGAGTCAGTAATGCTATAGTACATCAATTTTAGTGAGATAATCAGAAATAAGGTATGTTCATGGCAACACAACTCATCCCAAAGAGAACACAGGTGCGCTGCCAAGTGAAGTTGTGGTGCTGTGCAATCAGCAGAGACCCCAGGCCACAACTCAGAGCCCTTCAGAATGTTGCAGGCTTGTCTCAGTCAGCCTGTTCCCTTCAGCACAGCTATAAAAGGGTCTTGGGGACTGCTCTGTTAATGGGGTATTTCTCACAGGGACAGTGTTTGATTATGGGACGCTATAAATGAATCAAAATAGTGGTCAAACAAAACATAGCTCTGGAAATATAAAGTCTTTCAGAGTAAATACACACTGTCCCTGGAGCTTTGAGAATTCTTTATCTCAACTAAAACCCCGATCAGTGAATGTGTAAGCACATCAAATCTGGTCTCTAAACTACAAAATATTTTCTGTATGAAGGATGTTCCAGATCTGTCCCTAAATTTAACAAATGGGTAAATGAATAAAGGCGTGTGCAAGGATTTGAGCTGAACACAATGAATGAAATGCACTAAATGACTTCCTTAGAGAAGTATACAATAAAGAAGACATTTGGGGAGGGGAGAAAAAGGAGGCCTATTAGAGGTGTGATTTGTGGTTGTACCTTCCATTTCCAGTGTCTCATTTAAGATTTGCCTGAAGGCTACACAAATTAAAGTGGGAGTTTTTTCTCTACTATAGTTGATGGAAGACCACTCTGGATGCTAAAGGCAGCTTAATCTTAGCACAGTGGACAGAATATTTGGTTAGTAAAACCACAATTCTATCCTTAAATCCTCCAGAGAAAACAAGTATAAACTTACTATATAATTCTGGAAATGAAGCTGGTATTCTTCACTAAAGTAATATATTTAATACAATCTAAAGTAGGCCCTGTAAAAATACACCTTAGTTTGTGGATTGCTTCACTGCTCCCCTTGTCTTAGCAAGGGTTCACTTTTGAGTTGCAATACTTTAGCTCATGGCATACAACTGTTGCAGAGGATGGCACAAGCAGGAAACAAAGGCATTACTCAGTAGTGTTTTTAGCTGATGTATTGTGTGCTGGCTTACAGCCTGCTGCAATACAGAAAAGATGGAAAATACCATTGGACCATTTGATTTGAAGCCTTACCTTTTGATTATTAGGAAAAAAAAGCAAAACCACATACAGGGAGACTGATTTACTGTGTCATGGGCTGCTGTCTTGCAGTGGAGTAGGTGTGCAGGATGCAGCTGAGACAGAGGCCTTGGGGCCTCTGCCCTGCAAGGAATCCACCCCAATTCTTCCCACCATCTGAAACTACTGAAGAATGCATTTCCTGCCTGCTGTATTGAATGTAATCTTTGCTAGCTGCAATGAACATAGATTTAAAAGTCAGTTCTTTTTCTCTGCTAACCTTGCTTCCCCTGGCTCCCTCCAAATTACACGTGAATATCTCAATTTTAGGGAACTAACAGTAGGGAAAACTTTACAAAAACCTCAGGTGTATTTATCCCACTATCACAGCTAGGAGCAGGGGGGATTGCAATTCATCAGTGTCCAACGAGGACAAGTGCTGGAGGTACAAATCCTGTTAGGAAAAAAATAAGGCTTATTTGCAGTCTACAGAAATAGTATGAAGGTTCAAGACAGCTCTCTGAAGCCCACAGTAACTTTAGTTATTGTAAGTTGAGAGGCTTCCCTGAGCAAGATGCTTGTGGGAGGCAGTGCCCTCCCAGTCAGTAACTTGCTCTCAGTTGTGTTTTTTTGAAAATGTATTGCATAGGTTTAAAAGATGAGCTGGTATCTGAATTGGCACCTATTTGTATAATTTATGGGCTGCTTAACTACAGAATTATTGGCTATCATGTAATAATTTTTATTCTGTGCTTGGAAAGTCACAGATCTAGTACTACTGGCTAAACTCTGGGAATGGAAAAACAAATTTTAAAAACTTTGGGAGCCCAGTAAATTTGTAAACGCAGCCACCAAAAGGCAGAATGGATTGAAGTCTGCAAGGCCTGTTTTATATCAGTGAATGGTTATATTTTCTTCTGTTTGCAGTAAGATATTCTGAATAGTAGCTACAGCACTTAATGTCAATCAAAGACTTGCCTTTGTGAAATCAAGTGACAGTGCTCAGTCCCTAGTTTGATGGAGATGAACACTGTCAAATGGGATGAAAAAGCACAATCAATAGTACAAAACGTAAATGTATATCTGAAATATTAAAGACTGATTATTACTGATATCTTTATACAGTTTTTGATATTTTAGTAGGTCAGCAATTCCACTAAATTCTGCTATTAATTATATTAGATAAAACTACATAAACCATATTGAATTTCTAATATCTTCTACAGACAGGGCTTATGGCTCTTTATGTGGGGAGGGGTTTTATTATCTCCCCCTGAGAGCTGCTCAGTCAGATACAACGATGGGCTTTAGCACAACTGGAGCTGTGAAACACTTCCCGTGCTCTTCTCCCAGGCACACGCTTATTTTAGTGGAAGAACAAGCTGAAAGGGGTAAACCAACAACAACAATGAACTCGTTCTGCTGCATTTTCCACTCAGTCAGTGATATAAATATTTACCCTTCAAGTGGGGAAAACAAGTGTTACTGTGTACTTGGTCTCCAGCTTAGCTGCCAGCTCCCTGTTAGCACTCCGAGATAATTACCCATGATTGGTTTTCTGAAGAGGTCACCGCTGCTGCAGCGTCCTCAGGGTGCCTTGTAACCCTGTGCAACTGCAGGAAGGTGAATTCATTCCTCTGCCCCTTCCATGGCTGTGTGTTACAAACTGAGGTAGCAAAATGTACAAACAGGAGAAGTTCTCACACCTGGGTGTCTGGCACAGTGATGGACTTGAAAAGAGGGTGATGATCAGGAGATAACTGCACTGCAAGTTAAAAGTGTCACTTAAAACTCCTGTTAGAACCAGAAATCGAATTAATGAGTTTGGTGCCCTAGGGAAAAGGCTGCATTTCAACTATGTAAAACCTTTGAAACATCTAATAATGCTGCTTTGGTCTCTGGAGGGCCGAACCTTTCAAACCAAGAATGTATGAAAATGCTCAGAATCAATAAAATGTTCACAGAAGTGTCACTGAAATTGTTTGTTGTAAATATCTCCCTCTACAAGTAACAAGTGACTAAAGTGCTAATCGTAAATGTTTCAGTATTCCTTTTTTAAAGGATTTCAGCCTTTATAAGGCACGAAGCAGTTTAGTCTGATTATTTTTAAGTCAAATCTGTGTATATTTATCTTTCTGAGAGCAAAGTTTTAAGAGCTGCAGGATTAAAATTTGGCTTAAAATATCTTTATGTGAAATTTCGGTGCAGAAATTAAATCTATGAAACCTGGAGGAAAATTTTTAAAACAAAACTTATGGTGAAGACAGAGAATATTTAATATGCAAAACTAGTATAGCAAAATTTAATTAAGCTGATCATGCCTTTAGTTTAACCTCACTTCCAAAGGAACCAGGTGATTACAATAATATGCAAGAGGAGTTTCCCAGCTGTTATTAAAAATATGCATAAATCTCCCTTTTCTGGACATATAAATTCAGGTTTTTTTGTATCTTATCTAATAAGATGGCTTTCTGTGCTCTCATAGATAACATATTGTGGCATATGTCTGTTAGATTTCTGATTCTTGAATGTGTAGCAGTGAGGAGATACCTATATCTGAGTCACAGACATTTCCTGTTCTGAGATACTTAGACTTTAAACACTTTTGAATGAACTTATACAAGCTGGAGGTGTGCTAACTGTAAAAGGAGAATAAAGGATTGCGTTATGCAGTCCACTTACAGACATAATTTTAATCATTTAGCAAACTATTTTGCACTTGAGATTATGTGAGTAGGAACTCTATATTCTTTGTATCTTCCTTGCTGACAACCTTCCACCCAAATTAGAAATAATTCATCCCCTTGCTTTTGTAGAAAGGCATGGAAGCAGTTGAATTCGTGTGGAATTTTTTCATCTTTCTCACCCTGGCTAGCTGAAAGGAGGCATTCAGATCCTTTCTGCCCTCTCTTACCTCCTCAGTGTCCTTGAGGCGTCTCTCCAGCGCTGCCCATGGCCTGGAGTGGCTTTGTTTGGGTGCCCATCCCGCGCTGCCGGGCAGCAGCAGCGAGGGTCAGAGCAGCTCCTCCGCCTGCGGGAGGGCAGGGCAGGGTCCCCTCGGCCCTGAGAGGCTCAGGTGAGGGCAGCACGGTGCTCGGGCACTTGTTTGCACACTGCTGCCTCTATCGCCTCCCACTTGGTGCTCTTAAAGTGGCACAAGCCCTCCCCAAGGGGCTGCTCTCCCTCGGCCGCAGTTTGCTCAGGATCAGCAGAGCAGGAGCTGGCTCTTCACACACGCACAGCCTGCTGGAGGGGACAGCAGCTCGCTGTGAAAAATGGGGGCCCGTTTTCCACCAGAAAGCCACTTGGGCTTTCCTTGTAAACCATCTTATTTACTCAGTAGTGAGTGATCTGATTAAGCAGCTCATCCTGACTGATTTTTATGAACAGCACGTGCAGCCTTCAGAGTACAGAGGCTGATGCCCCTAAGTTTATTGCAGATCCAAGGGACTCATACACACAACTGGCTTCCACCCGTGTATATTCAGCAACCCAGTGCCACTTAACAGCTTAGCTTTATTTAAATACGTGGAAAATCACAGCTACACTTAGGCTGCTGCAGTATATGTTCTACAAAGAGCTCAAAGCCTCTTCAGAGGCTTTGCTGAGCCAGCTCTGGCTCCTGTCCACGCTGCTGTGGAGGTGGCATTGCCCCTGAGAAGTGCCCTTCCTGCCTGAGCACACTGCTGCATCTGGCTCTTGTCTCTTGACAAGAGGAGGTGTGATGGCCAAACTGCAGCCTGCCTTAAAAACCCAGTGGTGAGAGCAATGAAATCTGTGCAAATATCCATGCTGGAATGGATACATCCAAAGGGGTGTAGGGCTTCAGATTGCAAGGATGGCCCTTTAGACCTCAATGCCACACAACCATCAGTAGGTTTTTCAGTTTCTTACAAAGCAGAAAAAATATGAATTAGGGTATTTTCACAGAAAATAACAGCTGTTAAGAATAATTTTTCACGTGATGGATATTTTTATAGAATTAAAAACAATTTTCTGAACAATTCTTGGTGGGTAGAATAATCGTTTTCCACTATACAAGGCAGAATCAGTAACACTTTTCCCTGCAAAACCTGACAAGTGACTTTCATCTCTTGATATTTGACACTAATATTTCATCTTGCTAAAATCAAATTCCTCGTTAAGTCACTTTCCAAGAAACCTGTTTATCCTGTTCTTTTACTAAGTCTTCAGATTAATACAATTTTAGCTTTACTTAATCCTAGTGGTGGTACAATTATTCCCACAACTGAAAGTGGGAAAGTGCACACCATTGACAGAAAACTGAGCATCACACAGTTTGGCTTGTCAGCATGCTGGGTGGTCCAGAATATCCACAAGTACTAGTAAATACATGGCAAATAGTGGCAGATTTTAAAGGCACAACTAGTATTTAAAGTTAGGATAGGGTGGATAAAGCTTTTAAAATAAATTCACATATTTACATATTCTTTAGACTAACACTGAAAGTAGCTGCTTTCTTTCACACCCTTGCAAATAGCTTTAATTTTGAGATAACTCTATAACCCCCTGGAGTTAAGCAGGATAAAATAAAAAACTTACCATGGCTTTAAATGCTTGGTGGTGGTGGGCTGCATGTCCAACTTCATTCTCAGGCTGATGTTAATCATTGTAAATTCTGTAAACTTTATTGGAATATGATGAGTGGAAAACTACTGTATGAGATGATGCTTGTGATCCTGTTTCCTTGTGCTCGTGGCAGAGTTAATTTCACAACAGGAGTCACGCAAGGCTGAAGACTGGGCGGGGGAGCTGTAAAATGTTTGTGAGTAAGAATAGTTTGAAAATGAAACAGCGCCATATGGACTCCTGAGTCCTCATTTCCCCTCCACATACCTGTTTCAGCTGGATTAACAGAGCAGTCTATCTAGAACTTACAAGATATGGGATTCAGTAATTTATACTTTGGCTGTGCTGTCCAGAAATAAGGTGTTAAATAACAGCTTGTCGATCTCCTTACATGCCAAAGAGACACATGGTTAAACTGAGGACTTTGCTTACAGAAGTTTTATCTCGGCGTCTGTAGAGACCTTGGAAACAGGATCCTATTTAGTATGTATTGTGATGAAGGATTTGAATATTGCTGGAGTGAATAATTGGGTCTACCTGTGGAGGTAACCACCTGCATGCACAAAGGTGTCTTGGTTTGACACTAGCTCTGTTGCATTAATTTTCCTAATCCCTAAATGACAAACAGCTTAGTTTGCAGAGAAAAACAGCAATAATGATTCCCAGGCCCTGACATCAAGCAGAAGGCTGAAAGGAGTCTGGGAAGACCCATTCCTTGTCACAGAGCAGCTGGTGAGACCATGTGCTCAAAATAATCCTGTAATTGAATTTAAGCCAGTGCAGGAATGCTGTGCATGGCCAGTTGCTGCTCTGGAATTACAGTGATTTGCACAGCTACAAGGTTCCAAGCAGCCCCTTTGCTGGCCCCTGGGTTCAGCCCAGCTCTGAGCACACCTTCCCTCCCCAGTTACCTTCATACTTTGTCTGTTCTGTCCCCCTGTCCTGCAGAGGGTGGGAGCAGCTGATCCGGCTCTAGAGCTGGATGTGTCCTTGCTCAGCTTTCTGTGACCAAGCTGGGGCTAACAAAGGGTCAATGAGTGTGACTGATAGTCAGGCATTTGGCTTTATGGAGGCATCCCCATGTGCTCAACCAGCCTTTGCCCCGTGTCATGGAGCTGATGGAGATCCTTCATTGCCTAAGCTATGTTGAAGTCAACTGACCCAGAGAAAGGAAGAAACCAAATTGGGTATCTCTGAGTGTGCATCTATACTGCACAACTGTGAATCTAAATCAGGGGAATTCTCACCTTCACTAGGTGAGACTCAAGCAAGAAAGCTGAGAAGGATTTCTCTTAGTCCTTTAGTTTAAGCTGGATAATGAAGACTGAGCAGCCCCTGCAATGAGAGCTGAATACAGGTCACTTGGCATCCACCAAGCTTAGCCCTGTGGGAATCCAAGTGAGGGTCAGACAAGACCCTCTGTGGTGCCCAAAATTAGCTGTATCTGAATCTCATGACAATATAAATTTAAAAATTGGCCTTGTCAGGGCTCTGCTGATCTTCCCTGAACTGTATAGGCACAGTAACTTCTGTTTGACTCCTGTGTGTTTTCTTCCACACACTTCCTATGCGACAGGGGGCATTGCTCTTCCTGGGCTGCAACACCTTGGTGTTAGGAAAGGGATTAGCAATTGCTAACCAGGTGGCTTCTGGTCACCACTTTTGAGGTGCATGAAGGTTAAAGACCTGCTGATTCTGAAATTTTCCAATGGGAGCTGTAAGGGGGGTGGCTCTGTGTCACCCCAGCAGCACTGCTCATGTCTGCTTTCAGGACACCTGTTGGGGGTGAGGGTGGCCAAAGCAACACGGGCTGAGCAACAGCAGTGTCTGTATGGGGAGTTTTGCTGAGAGAAACTTACAGAAAGGGATCAAAATACACTTTGGAGGCTCGTGGGTAAAGGGGTGCTGGAAGACCTTGTGGGTGCAAGTCCCTTTAGATGTGTGGTCAAGAGCTCTAATTTTTGGTCTTTTAATAAATCAGTAGGCTAACAGTAGTAGGAACCCATAGGCAGTAGTATTAAGACAGTGGGTAACAAAGCAGACAAAATGGGCACTGCTTTCATTATGCAGTTTCCTTTTTATGGCTGGCATTTGGATAGAAGACAAATCATACAGGGAAAAGTGGATTTTATTTTTTTCATGCTGCATTATCTAAGTTCACCAGCTACAAGTGAAGAGACAAGTGATAAGGAAGCATATTCCAGTGCAAGGGAAGCACTAAAACTGGCAGACAATGAGGCGATTGTTGTTGCACTTTTTGTCATTCCAAGTGCCATCAGTGTACATCTCCACACACTCCTCCTCCCCTCTGCCAGAAGGTTCATTTGAATACCAGTTAGTATAGCTCAGTGGAGCCCCATTCACGAGCTGGAATTTGCCTGGAATAAGAGATTGTTTTATCCCCAGGTAGGCGTAGGTGTTAAAATATTTCACGAAGTACAGAATGGCATCGTTCTCGCCAGGGTTCCTTGGAGTGGCAATAGTGCCTCCAGCCTCTTTACATTTTTCCACTGTAGCATCAAAATCAGCTTTTTTCCCATTGGTAGCAAATATTTTTCCTCCAGACTCTGTTATCATCTTGTTCAAGCGAAGGACTGCAAGAGGAGGGAAAAGCTGTTAAACATTTGTGCATTGTTTTGTGCTAACTTTGCTGCCAATTCTATCTCCTGATAGTTTGCTCCATAACATTAAATTAAACCCAGGTAAAGGAAAGGAGAACTTGAAATCAAAGATTTTATAAAAAGAGGAAAAACTACAACCTCCAAAAGCCAGAAGAAATTTGAAAATGAGGAGGGGGGAAAAAGGGAAGAAACACATAAATACACAGACAGTGAAACAGGAGAATCATAAAAGAGGTTGGAGAAGGAGGAAAGGAAATGATGAATTCTACATTTGGAAAAAGCATATGATTTTCTTTGAGACTCTCTATAAGACCCTGATGTAGTTTGCAGTATACCAGTGTTCTTGAGTGAGTGGGATCTTCTATTTGGTCTGATCATGATTGTCTTAGTATGTTTTTAGTGTTCAGTTTGTCTGTTGGGGCACAAGGTGTGCACGGAGCAGTTCTGCATGGGCAGGGACTTTAACCTGGTACATTCCTGCCTTGCTTGCACTCATACCTCAGAGCTGTTACCCAGGTGTCTCCCAGACATTATGAAAATCTAATTCCCACCTCCCCCATTTGAAATTTTTCACTCAATGATATACCAGTGAAGAAGATATAAAAGGAATGCAAGAAAAACTGCAGAAAATTCTGCCTTTTCCCCTAAGAAGCCATTTTTGCCCATCCAGTCTATCCCCACTAACCCAGTTGTAGCAGAAAGTAAAGGCAGATAAAATACCTCCTTCCAGTCTGGAAATGCGATATTCTAATTGCTGGATGATGTCCCCATTTCCAGTGCCAGCCAGAGGTGTGAAATCTGTGAACAAAACCAACTATTATGCTCTTTGCATTACAGTTCCAGTCTTGGCTTCCAAACAAAGCAGAGCTCATCATATGAAATTAATAGGAGCTCTTAAAATATTTGCTTGACGTGTTTTAGTTTACTGCTGTGTTTTAAACAGGGGTATCTTCACACATTGATCTTTGTAAGGATAGGGGATATGTTCCTGTAAATCACCTTCAGAGCAAGGATGTTTGTGGAAAACTGGAACTGGCAAACAGTTTTCTCTCTAAGTGACTGAGCCAGTGGAGGCAAAACACTGGCACTTGTACAGTAGGTTTAGGTGATTTTTAACTGTATCTAGAGACTAAATCCTCAACAGAATCCTTGAGGCTGTTCAAGCACTTGCTTACAGCTCCAACCTAGCACTCAGCCACAAGTTTCTTGTGCTATTGAAAATTCTTAAACTTTTCTCCGTGAATTGAAGCACTGCAGCATTAAATAGAGATTAAAGCATCTTACTTCATATAAGGAATTAATAAAGTTCTGATTATTTTATTTCAAATAGATCACACATCAGATTATGGTAGATAGCACTGAGCTTACAAAGGATAAAAACAGAACACAGCAGGTAAAAATGGAGATAACTTCATGTACCTGGTATCTGTTCTTCTTCACTTCCACCTCCGAAAAAAGGCTTGAAAGGGAACCGTGAAAAAAGTCCTGCAGGTTTACCTTGAGCACAGAATGGGAGCAGGAAAAAAGCTACCGCTAAGATTTTGTGCAGCTGTGGAGACAGCATCATTTAAAGGTAAACCAGACTGGTTTACTCTTCAGTGTAGAGTCCTGCATTAAAAAAAAAGAGAATGTTTTAGAATTTTTCTGGATGTGAAGTCTTGTGTATGTTAAGCTTTGCCTGTAGTGCAAATTTATGTAGTTGCAAAGTTATCTCATCTTACTTCAAACAAAATATTTTTCCAAAAGACAGTCTACTAAGTCAACAAAATTCTACAGAGGAGAAACCCAAAACACCCCGTTCAAAGCTCTTCTCTCTACATCAGATACCATTTTATGCCATTTTTCCCCATGCAAAAAGTCATAGTTTCATCTTACAGGAGAGCAGTAGACACATGGAGGCTTTAGAAAGAGAATGTTTAAGACAAAGTGAGACATGCTGTCTTTGGCAATTAGATTAAGAGCAAAACAATTGCTAATACTTATTCTTCTATTGCAGCATCCATTTTTTAACATCTCTTCACCTCAGGTAACACAGTCTATAAAAAGAGGTGAAATTGTTAATAAAAGTGTTGATACACACATCAAAATTGGAAAGTTTTGGGATACAGTTTAATAGATGCAACATATCTAAAGATGTTCAACTTACCTGGCAGCTCCAGTGTGAATTGAAAAAGACTCATTAAATGGTCCAATTTATAGGGCGTGTAACTTGAGATTCATCTTCTTACCTATAGAAGGCATGAAGAACATGTCATATGATTAGGATTTGCATATAAATGGAAATTTAATGAACTTTTACTGGAATGATAGGGGGATTGTTTTCTTCAAAAGGTAAACATACTTAAAACCTGAGGGAAATACTTGAAGGTACTTTTTTAATTTGTAGAAACACTTTCACACCTTTTAAAACACCAACCCTGGAACAGAACAAATTTCTCAATTCATATTTGCAATACCTAAGGTTTCCACAGAATGGTTGTGCAAATGTCACAGAAGAAAAGCCAAAACAAGTTCACCTGAAATAGAGTATGTGCCAGGAACACCACCATCAATTTTGTTACAGACTGAGGGCTTACCAGTGATAATGACTTATCAGTGATAGTCTTGTAATTAAACAGAATCCGACAACTGTAGCAGCAGAGCCAAAAGATAATGGTACATCTGCAGCATACGTAGAGGAGACAGCTAGAGAGACACACGCCTAAATAACTTAGAGAATCCAGGGGAAGTTTGCATATCACAAAAGTTTTCTCTGACAGAGCAATGATCCTTCAGTGAAGGAAAAAGCTGATTTATGCCAGTCCTGTAAGTACAGAGGCCCAAGATGAGGAGCACCTCTGAAATGGAGATGGCATTTTACAGCTGCTCTCAGCTGAGAGCTGGCTCTATCTGGTGAAGACTTTGAGGAAAGGTGTTTGAGTCAAACAAGTCAGATGTGGCTGCACCATGCTGGTGGTGTCAGGCCAGCATCCTGATGTTGTAGTGAGGCCAACAGCCAAGAGAGTTGAGGAATGAAGTGCTTTGAGACGAGATGGACAGTGTCAGCAGTATCCATATTAGTCTAACCTGCTACGGGATCTAAGCAATCCAAATCACCTCCACAGGCCCTCTGCACCCATGCCCTGCACTTCCACACTCACCTCAACAACTGATGTGTGCCTCAACACCTTTGTCCTTGGTGGTGTGCCCACAGATGCTGGAGTAATTCCTGCAGCACTGTTTATTAAGTGCCCTTGAGTGCACCAGCCCTGTGAAAAATAAATAGGCAGTACCCGGTTGTATTCACCTTGAGAGAAGAGGGCTGTTTTTAAATGGCAGGAGTAACCTTTGTTTAAAGTTCCATGTTAAATTTCAAGTTTCTTAGCTCTTGAGTGGCTGACGTAATGCTTTCAACATTCTTCCGGCAGAGGTTTTTTAATTGTTATTTTTGGGAAAAAATCCCCACCAAAATCAAACAGCGAACA
Source organism: Monarcha castaneiventris obscurior (assembly GCA_026261815.1). Taxonomy (NCBI): domain Eukaryota; kingdom Metazoa; phylum Chordata; class Aves; order Passeriformes; family Monarchidae; genus Monarcha; species Monarcha castaneiventris. The sequence goes on along the minus strand of JAMPIT010000886.1, from coordinate 25,227,790 downwards.
TGAGACAAGCCATTACCTGGGTTCTAGATGAGCCCTAGCAAAGGTCACGGGCAGGCCCTGGGCCTTTGCATCCATGGTGAGAACAACTTTAGCATTTAACTGCACCTGGAAGAATCCACAAGTTAGGCAAGTGTGAGAAGAGGAGGAGGTTTGCCCTGCAGTTGTGGGTTTCACTTGCCGACTCAGGGCCTGGGAAACCAGGAGGGAGACAGAAGTTTTCTTGTGACAGACTCCTAGGAAAAGCTGATGTAGATTTGATAAACTGTAAACATTTCTTGTCTTGATTTTCATCAGCATATTAATAAGATGGAGCAAGTTAAATAGATATTTAAATACACCTTCATTTCTAATATGCTTGCTTATGATTGCCTAATAGAATATTTTATATAGCTACCATAACTTGTAAACTATTTTCTGATCTTTCCTTGAACCACATATCACAGAGGTCTTGCAAGATTCAAGGACACAGATCTGACAAAGAACAAGCTGTTTTTGAGTACTGAGATAACATTTCTTCTATTGCCACATCTATCAGCAAGAGGTCCCATAGTTTCAGTGGCAGTGAAGCAAATGAAGGATGTTGTGAGTAGGCTGTGTTGTGCAGTGTATGTAGGTAAATGCAAAACCTGCTAAGGACAAAGGTTGGTTAATGCTGCTTTTTAGCTGCTCTGAGAAGTATAGATGTGGTTTAATAGTTGAATGGTGTGTGCTCCCTCCAGAAACCTGTTTGATAGTCTTTCTTTGGTATACTTAGTCTCCTGAAAGTTAGGAGGATTTTTTCCATAGTGCTATTCACACTTCAGATAACCTTAAAAATTATTTTCTTATTCTCTGTTTGTATTTAAATGCCCCCAACCCCACCCATATTTTCTGTTTACATTGATTTTGTTCAGTTCTGCTGCTGTTTCCACCTTGTCCTGTGCCTTCTGCATTCCCTTCTCTCTTCCAAATAATTATCAGACTGTCCCCAGCAACTCCCTTATGCCTGGGAACAGCAGGAAGAGCACAGACCATGGGGGTCTGTCACAGACATGAGGTCCCATTTCTCAGAGGAAGGCTGAGGCTATTTTTGCTGAGCAATTCAGGGAGATGTGGGCACCTGGGATGGCAGACTTCAATGCACATTTTTTATATTAAATTATGAGCAGCATTTTAGAGCAGGAAGTCTTCATTTTACCTGTGATCAGTGCACATAAATGCTACTGCCATCTTGCCCTACTGACTTAAGTTCCATGTGAAGGATCCAAGTGGAGATCTCAGGATGTCTCCAATTTGTCACTTGGTACAGCTCAGCTGAGAAAAAACACAGAAGCTATATAGAAAATAGAAAGCAAGGCAATATCTCATCTCTTCAATAATTGTTAACAGCAAAACAGTATTCTAAGGGGAAAAAAACTCCAAAAACTCTGTTTATGAACCAGATGAACTATTATTCCATATAGTCTGCAGGTGTTCTCCATTATCTGCAGAAGAAGGATAAATTCATTAAAGTCTTTACTATCATAATTAGTACTGCCATAATTAGCATCCTCAAGCCTCCTTGCCCTGCAGTGCTGTTCAGTTCCTGAGCCACAAGGGCAGAGATGGGTGAAAGCTTCATTCCAGCTTTCACCTGGCATCAAACCTGGGTTATCACCCTTGAGGCAAATTCTGCCAAACCCTGGTTTCCTAACAGAGGCTTAAAAAAACCAGTCTTAGTCCTCTCACCGTTTTATAAGGTGCTACTCTAATTTTCAAGAGTCCTGTATCTATTTAAAATCAGGTATGTTTGTGTAACTGCAGGCTAATAGGATTTTGTAACAGTATGTTTCAACTTCTGGTAATGAAAAATCCCTTGCAATCTGATACTCTGAGGTACAGCTCACAATTTATACAAGATAAGGCAGCCCTGCCAGCCTGTGTCACATCCTGCCACTTAGGTTCACAAAAGGTTCAATTTGAACTCCCTTTTCTCAAGAACCATGGGCCTTGGTGATTTTTTAAGTCAAATTTCTACAAAAATCAGGGAGCCACAGAAAAATTTGCGTTTGCTCGAATTGGAGGTCGATTTCTTCATGTGCAGTAGGGATTGATGGGGGCTGGTGTGAGGTTTTTGAGTCCTCAAAATTAATAAGACTATTTTTAAGCTGCAACAGTTAATTAAATTGCACCATTATAAAAGGGGATATCACTCTAGACCAGAGACAATTCTTAATGAAATAAGTATCCAAGATTTTTTTGGCCAAAGTCTTACTGTTAAACATACTGTAATAACTATATTCAATTTCTCTTAGGTGAGACACGGTTAATTTATCTCAAAAGGGTTGGAATTTTTGCCACCTTTTCACTTATACTAGGATCCTAATTCTTAAAATCAGCTTCTACAGCCTTTGGGGAGTAATTAATTTTCTGATTTCAAGATCTTACCTTTTTGTTGCACTTCTTTAGCAAATTATTATAAATTAAGGAAAAAAAAGACTAACCTGGGTTTTTCCTGGTCTGGTTGTTATACATTAGGAATTATTGTTGCTCATTGCACTTTTAAGGAAAGATTTTATCAAAATTATTTATAGTACCATAGCAGAACACAGAAACAATTTATTTTGTTTCTTCATGTGTCCAACCTCACTGTCCATTAAAAAAATTCATTAATACATAAATGGAGAATTCAGATCTTTCACAAAAAAATAGACTGAAATGCTGTTGTTTCTATTAGTATTAGAGGGTATAACACCAAAACACTAAGAAAAAGCCATATAGAAATAAAAAATAACAATTTATGCATAATTTTTCTCTGTGGAACTGCAAAGAACAATCAAGCAACACTACAGTTCAAGTGTGAACCACAAAGGGAAAAGTACTGTCTAGAAGTTCTCTGACTGGATCTGAGGAACCTTTTATTTTTCAGCAGAATATATGAATTTGATTTTTTTCTCTCCTTTTTTCAATAATGGCTAAAGCTGAAAGAAATTGGACTCTCAAACAGGCTATATGTTTCATTTTTTGATGTAATAAATACTAGCTTGTGACTGGAAAACAAAAATCTTATTTTTCTTAACTGGATGGAAAACACCCAGGTGTCTTGAAGGCCAAATCTGTGTAGCTGTAAATGTTATATTGTGTTAAAACATTTGTAATATTTTACTCATTAAGGATCTAAATGAGAGATGTCTATAATAATTTTGTAAACTTCAATGTGGTAGAAATAAATTTTTCATTAACTAAAGGAATAGGATACCCCAAAACTAGTTGGAGATCTGTATAAATGAATATGCTTTTTCAGTTCAGAGAGTAAACGATGATCTTGGTGTAGGGATTTTTTGGGGGAAGGCTTTTTCTGTAACATGGTGACTTTTTGTGACAGGTAAGCACTTTGCTCTAACAAAGAAACTGTATAGTTAGACTCAAAAATTGCTAGCAAGGTTTGTTTACTAAAATGCCAATGTTAAAAATTTAAGAGGTTGTTTTAAGCAAACCTTCAACTCTTCCTAGCAGATTTAGTGTAGCTGGTCCGAGCTAAACCCAGGAAAATTAAAAGGTACAAACTTAGCCTTACTTTTTCCCAGAGTAACCTTAGAGTTAGAATTGCTGTCATGGCTCTCTTCCCTCCCCATTTGAAACTTTTAGCTAAAATGGTGTCATGGTCACAGGACCTCAAAACAAGCCCCTTTGGAAAGCAGGCCCAAACTTCACACTTTGAAATCAATCCAACATGCCACGTCCTTTTTCCATTTCAGAATCCCTGTCTGCTCTCTGATGGCTGCTGCATGCAACCTGGAGGGGAATCACCCCTTGCCTAAAGTGTGTTAAGATGCTGAACCCTTCCTATTTGGCTGGGCTTGAACTGAATGGGAATAGATCCCACCTCTCCTCCTCAGGGAAGGGTCAGGAATCTCTGCCCAGAGTCAAGTCCAGCTTCCCAGGGGCTCCTTGCACAGAGAAACGTGGGGAAGGAGGATGTGTTTAATGCATGTATTTTAAAGCTGGTGCTTTCTTTTTTTTTTTTCCCCCCTCAGGTAGTGTGAAAATGACAATGGATGAGCCCAGGACTTCCTCACTGCAAGGTAAGAATATGAGAATTTGCTGCTCCTGGTATTCAGCTCAGCTGCCCCTGCTCACCAGCTGCCCAAACGGAGTAGCAGTGAAAATATTTTGTGAAAAGGTGCTTCTTGGTCCTACTGGAGTTGAGTTGAGGTCTGTCTGTGCTGCTACGTGGTATAACCTCATTTGAACTGATTGAACTGCCACTCCTAGCTGCCTTCCCAAAATATTATGTGCTTTGCTTAGTGTTTTGGGAAAAGACAGGCACCCTTCTAACACTGCAATCTCATGGTTTTCTGAGGGAATGTGCTGCTTTAGCAACAAAATGCAGTCTTTAGCATTTTATACACATTTCTGTCTGCTTGAATCTAGTGCAATATTTATCTCTGTGTTTTATAGAGAGTAGCTTCTGAAACTAGAAAAATTAATTGTGAGTGGTAGTATTACCATTTGTATAAAATGAAAGTTAAATGTGGATGCTGATGAATCAGTGGGTGGTTCAATATGACACAACATGAGCTCTATAATTGAAAGCCCTGTCTGAAACTTGGAACCATAATTTCTCCAGTGAAGTCAACCTCTGTGCATCTCTTTTAAGGCAGGAGCTATTAGGTACTTCAAAACGCTTGCAACTATGAAGCCATGGGCAATTTTAACTTCAGCATTTCCAATATCCCAAGTCAAACCTTGGAATTTTCTTCTAACCTTCACAAAGGTAAGGAGACAGTCTGACATGAAAAATTAATTCTGAGGTATTTCTGATCCTCAAAAAGAGACAAACACATCAGTTCAGGCACATTTTTATCTTTTTAATCAGCTAGCATATTTGGCATTTTCCTAAGCAAAAAAAAAAATTATAATATGATTAATTTTGTATTTTAGGATACAGAAAATTTGCAGAAATTTAATCAACCTGAAGCACAGACTATTTCATTCTCTCCATACTCTGAGGTGGCTGAAAGGCCATTCTTTAAAATTCGCAGATTGTGAGACGATACATGTTGCATTTTTTGTCATTCCAGGTCCCATCAGTGTACATCTCCACACATTTCTCTTCCCCTTTGCCACCAGGCTCATGTTGGTGCCAGTTGCTATAATTCAGAGGCATGCCATTTATATACTTAAACTGACCTGCAGCCTCCCCCTTTCTAATGCCCAAGTAAGCATATTGGTTATACTGTTTCACAATGTCCATAATAGCTTTATTCTCCTCCTCGTTCTTGGGAGCAGCAAGAGTTCCTCCAACCTCTTCACAGGATTGTAGTGCAGATGCAAAGTCAACTTTCTTCCCATTGCTGGCAAGCATTTTCTCTCCTACTTTCCTTATTTTCTCATTCAAAGCAAGCACTGAAACATGAAAAGGGTTAGCTTTGTAAATATTCTATGGCATACCAATGTAAAAGCAAAGAAAGAGAAATCAAGGGAAGAAGAGAAAACTAAAATTATTAAGAGGAACAGAGGGAAAAACTGAGAGCAAGGGATGAAGAGAAGTAAAGATATTTAATTTTACCCACTGTTGTTTATTTACCCACCAGATGCTCACTAAGTATATTATTTTGCTGCTTGTGACCTCCTCCCCTTGTCTCCAAGACAAGGATGTTCCACCAACACCTGCTAAATATCAACCCTGTTGTTTTGTGTACCTTCTAAAGAAGATCACTTTGCTTCAGATTTGAGCAAGCAAAACAGAGAAATGATAACTTTTATGTGAACCCCTTTTCAGTACAAAACAATTCACCACCTTTAACAATCTGATTGCTGATAGATAAAAGTGTAATGTGGTAAAAAACTGACTTCCCATGAATCCTCCCCCTGCTTTGAACGAGAAAATGGGATTTGGGGATGTAGTATCATTTCCAAATGCAGTTTCTTTCCTGCAAGTTGTGATTCTGTAACGAACTTTGCCTACTGCACCTAAAATTGATGGTGAGCTGAAAAAGTAACAAGGGGAAGAATTACCAGCCTCAAGTCGGGAAAGTCGGTGCTTCAAATTGACTAAAGCATTGTGGCGTTCAGTGTCCAGAGAATCAGGCAGACCTATGCAGATAAAAGTTGTACAGTCAAGCAAAACTAGGCTCTGCTGATAGGAACAATCCCCTGGACAAAACCAATCATTTTCCAGAACTAGCTTGAAAATGTATTTTTTAACTTCTGCAAGTGTAAAATAAAAATTTTCCCAGTGTTTTTTCGCATTGTTGTTAAACTATGTTAAAGCAAACCACCAAAAACCTCCAGTCCTCTGGAATGCTGATAATTTCCCTCTGCAGAGAAGAGACTGAAACTTTATAGGTTGAAGCCTTTTGTTATTTATATCTGTGAAACTGGCTTTGCCAAAGAGAATTAGTTTCATTCTCCTAATTGGTAGTGAACAGGCACAAGGGATACTTGGAGGAGGAAACAGTTTCTATGGCACCATATGATTTTCTTTTTGATGTGCTGGGTGCCTGCTTTGTGTTTATCTTACTTTAATGGGAGCCATAAACAGTGGTAGAGGGAGGTTTCTGAATAGACAGTGTGAAATACAGTCCATCCAGCACTCCTTGCTAAAGACGGAAACACATTGTAAAGGTAGATTCTTTTTTTATATCATTTTTATCCCACCATTGGTAGCAGAGGTCCTGTATGTAGAATAGAGTCACAAATGTACTCCCATGATCATGATTCACTATTCACAGCTGAAAAAATCAGCAGTGTAGAAGCACAGAATGTTGCTGCATCCCCAAGCTGCAACATTGCAACTCTTACTGCATTCACATTCCATTAAAAATCCCCCATGTTTGACCTAATAAAGAGAGTCTGGCAATAATTTTGATAGTGCTTTAGCCTTGTCAGCAGACCTGCAGAAAGCATTTCTACATAGAAGGAAAATTACACAGTGCAAAGTGTGTTCCTTACCAGTCTACTTTTGCAAACATCACCTTTGAAAACTAGAGAAACATGCCATAATACTAATTACATTTTTAAATATTAAAATAACATTATCTTCATACTTTAAGAACAAATTTCTGCTGTGAAAGAAGTGGTTGCCTTTGGTAAGTCAATGGAAAAGCACTGCAAAGACACATTTATTAATATATGTATGTATAATATTTATATGTTAGTGTGTTGATAACCTGTCCAATTCCCCTCTTCCCCCAGAAGAGAGGAGACCAGTCTTTTAGAAAAAAAAATAAACTGTCCAGTTCCTCCATTGTGCTTTCCTTCCTCTGCTTAACACAGCTGCTTCCTTGAGAGCACATGTCCTTCTGTGCTGTCTGTTTCTAGTCATGCAGCCTTTGTGACAAGGATCTCTTGCAAAAAAGGCAAGTTTCCTTACCTTTCAGCCCATCTCTTCCAGGGATACCAGGCAGCCCAGAAATTCCTGGACATTTACTCAGTGCATGGCAGGTCACTAACAAGGCAGCCAGTGCTATGAGTATGTAGGATGAATAAGACAACATGATTTCTCAAGCCAGCTGGAAAAGACCCACACGTTTGTCAGGCAATAATTCTGTAAGAAGCTGTAGGCATTATTTATACAATTGCATACTCTCCCCCACTTCATGCCTTCTTGAAATTTGCATTAGTTCCTTGTTTAAATAAAGTCTATAGTTTGGGTATAAGAGATTTCCCAGATTTATTTTGCAACCATTGTGTAATTTATACACAAAACTCTACACTGATAAAACTTGATATGCTTATTATTATAGGACGATAGCCACACGTTGGGGAGTAGTGAAGATAAATTATGACTTTCACTGTCACTGATTATTTGTTGGATTAATCCTTGAGAAATGATAGGCTCAGATGTAACAGATCACACTTAAGCCATTAGCTGCCTGCAAGGACTATAACCACTCAATGATGCATATGATACTAACCTGAAAGGCAAATCTGTTACAGAGGTAGTGGTGATGTTTTGGAGCTCGTTAAAGCACAACACTATCCAAGCACATTTATTTGGCATAAACTGATACTGCTTTACATGTGGGCAAAACTTTATAGCTCAATTGACATTCCTATCCTGTTTTGAACAAAATTCCACAAGCTTGAAAATGTCAGAGGTAATCTTGTAGAAAATGCCTTTTTGCTAGTTGGCCATAGGCTTATTCATCTTATTTTGTCCTTACAGATAAAACAGTAAAGTAGGGTTATAGCCTTAGTGCTGAGATATCATTGCTAAAAAGCACTTTAAAGCTACACATTGTAGGTTTGCAGCAGAGTGAGTGGGTGTGCTGTGAAGCTGTTAAACCTGAAGGACTATAAAATGCCATGGCATGGAGACATCCAGTTATTGACATCATTCAGTTAAACTAACAGGAGATATAAAGAACACTTTAAGATGCCAGAATGGGTATCCATTTCTCATGTGTTGACTCACATAAAACAAATTAGTCAATATCCATCACTTCACTTCTCTACTGGCACAAATTAGAGAGGATCCTGGACTTCTGTCTCTTAAAAATTTCCATCTTTTAAAAAAATCAGAATTTATACATAATACTTTCTAAATCTAGCTCCACTTAAAATTTAAAATAAAGACTTGGTTGGCTTGAATGCTGTAAGATTATTAACACCCAGGTTCATCGGCTATAACAAGCTATTAGTTTCAAAGTATTTATGCCAACCAGAATCAAAATACAAGTTTAGTGCAATTTATTAAATGGGGTGAGTTTTTAAAAGAAAAAACATGGGGTATTTCTTCCAAATTGACTCTGTTTTAGAAGACTTTTGAGATTACTCTTAATCTGCATCAACACCAACTTGTTTTTCAAGGGGAATGTCTCATCAAAGTCAATCCGATGGGACATACCCTTAAATATAAGAATATTCAATTACATCATACATTTGCAGCCTATGGAATCTGTGTAACTAATAACAGTAGTTATGACCATTCCACATGGTCTAGAATTTCCACTTTAAAGAGTGTAAAATCAAATCCACGTGAGAACATGTGCAGTATTAAAGGTGCTGTTGAGTTTTGTTTGTTGAATCTGAAGTGTCTCGAGTTGTTTATCCTTTATTGAAGACCAGCAGACACCTCTGAAAATTCTGGCCAGTGACTCAGAGAGAGCAGATTATTAAAGACCCTAACAGAAACCTATTTTAGGTGGCTAGGAATACTTACATCCTTGAGATAAGGAAATGCAATTACAACATGCAACCCTTTGCCTGGTGATGATCATTCAGGGAATTACATTTGAATGGACTACTGCATCCAGCTCATAATTGGATTATGATGCAGAGTCAGACTCCTGATAGTTATATAGCAAAATGGAAAAAACACAGCTCTTCAGTTTTAATCCAGTTTTAATGACCTTCATCAGTCATTACTATCTAGTGTCCTTCAGGCATCTCCTTATCTACTAAAATTGCTAGTATAAGCAAAGTAAAAAAAATTACTAATAAAGGGAAATTTAATTTTAGAATGTAAATATGACCATAGAAATCAAAAGGAACAGGTTTGCCTTCCAGCTGAAATTCCTTGTGATTTATTAAAAGGAAATTCAACTTACCCCTCTGCTTCAAAGTGAAATGAAATAGCAGTCCACACAAATCCCCTTTATATAGTGTCATGTTTGTTAAATGATATGGCTGAAGTGGAGACTGCATACTGAAGCCATGAATAAGCTTTTTTAGTTTTGCTCGCACACTTGTTATGCAAATACTGAGTTCAGTTTTAAGGGTTGAGAAATTTCTTTTTCTGACAAAAGAAAGCCAAATTTGTAGAAAATACAATCTAGAACTAACAGATAACCCCACATTTGTAGACACAAAATATAGAAAAAACGTAAAGTAACTTTCGCCAATTCCAGGCCACATTTAAAAATTGCTTGTTTCACAAAAGCAAAAAACTGGCAGATGACAACCAGTGGCTCTTGTAAAAGGGAAGATACTCTCGTGGTTAACCTTAGGGAAGCTTGGTACCTTCCACATAGTCTGACCCAGTAATCAGAATTCTAAACTTTGCCTCCCTCTCTGTATCTGATGTACTCACCTTAATATAATTTTCTGGCTATGTGCTAGAATACTCTGTGTTTCCATGAGCTTCTGGTCTCTCTTGCATGCAGAGCGCAGCTGATCCTCTCTTGGTCAGAGATGGACCTTGGAAAAAATCTGCATACATGCACAAAATTCTCAAATGGACATAATCTTCGAGAAAAAAAAGCAACCAGAGGTTTTGCTCCTCTGGTTTCCCAGAAATAAAGAAATAAATAAGAAATAAATATTGGGGTCTTTTAACTTCCTTCTACTCTAGGGTGTTTGATCGTAGATGGGGTTTGTTTTAATAAACCTCAGCAAGCCAACACATCAATGCCTCAACTGAGAGATAGAAGAAATACCTCAGCTTTACAGCTTTTCTTCATTTTGTCAATTTATACTGTGGTCTCTTAAGGATAGGATGTTTTCTATTTTTCATTTGCATTTTAGAAAAACTGTTTTGTCATAATCCCTAACTATAGTGTTATTCTTTTTGAATAATTCCAACAGGATTCACAGCTTCAAGCTAACATCTTTAGGCTCCCTGTTCAGCAGTAAGGGAGATGTTTAATAACTGGCTGACCTAGTTAAGATAAAATACCAAAGGAGAAGATACATTTAGGGTTCCCCCTTGAAGTAGTGTAGGCACTTAAATCCACTTCCATTCACAACTGTGAACCTTGTCCTGTAGTTAAAAGTACCCAGCGTGGCCTGTTCACCAGCTCAAAACCACCCACAAATAGCAAACTGAGGACATATCAGGCATCCTTTTCAGCAAATGATCAATTAACACTCACAAATTTATGTTATAGACCATCTAACTTCAAGTCCTTCCTCTACTAGAGCTTTGAATGCAGGTGAGTCGTTCTACAAAACCTCTCACCCCACCAATGGAAATGATCTATAACTCTCTATAGTCTGGGTGAGGGAGATGTCAAAAAACTGGTGTTGAGTGCATAAGATGTGGATTAGACAGTACCCAGCAGATAATTTTTTTTTTTTCACTTGCTGTTGCAGTTTGGGAATAGCACAGATACCACAGAGTTCAGCACACTGAAAGACAGAGGTAATTCTGTTTCCGGATGGCAGCAGACCTCTGGGGTACACAGGAAATTTGTTCAGTTCCAGGATAAGATGGACCTTAATGGATCCAGATTTTGAGAAGAAATATTTTAAATCACTAGGTGCCCAAGTTCTTGGGAATGTTACCAGAGCACAATCTCATACAGATCCAATTTCTAGGCAACTCTGCAATAGTTGTAAGGGTTAGATTTTCTGCTGCATCATTGAATATACAACTTTAATACATGAACACAATAGGCCTCTGAAGATTTGTACTGTTTCTTCCACCTAACACAGTTTATATTTTAAAACAATTAAATAAAGAATGGAAAACATTAGACATAGAGATCAGTAAAGCCTCCCCAGCTATTATCTCTGTCCATTTAGGAAAGTGTGGCATGAGCAAAACATGGGTTATGATCCAGGAAAACCTTATCAATTATTACCTTTTACCAAAACTTTTGAGGAAAGATACATTTGATAACAGTTGTTCTCCCATGAGTCAGATTTTACTTACACAATGGGATCTGATAAGAACTCTAAAACATAATCCAATGTGAGAGATTACTTAGGCATTAGATTTACTTTCCTTAGTTATGCAGCAGAGAATGAGAGAAAACAAACATACTCAGACAAGGAAGAAAGAATGTAAATATTTTTTCTGCAACCTAGCATCCCTGTAGAATAGCTACAAGGATGGGAATTCTGAATTTTGCAGGTAAACCTGTGTGGTAATGGCTGAAGGCCTTTAGCTGGGAAACACCCACAAAACTCAGCCAGGGAACTTCAGTGGTTTCAGTGGACCCCAGGTACTGCATACCTCTTTCTATCATTAAGGAGAGCCATAATAATATTAAATATGCTGTGCTGGCAGTGAATTAAACCCAAACCCTGCAATGGCCTGCTCAACTATCAGCAAAGGACAACTTGGGGGAAAAAAGGAATCTGATTTTCAAGATGTCATGTACCCAAAAAGACTTCTTTGTATAGCAGCTCTGCATGCTACCCTCAAAAAACCAAGTGCCAAAGGTGTTGAAAAGCAGAACTAATTTTTTACAGCCTTCAAGCCTCTCATTTTCAGAACACAAGGTAAACTCTTCATTTGGCTGTTTTGAAGGGAGCTGATTACTAACCAATTATGATAACTTATAATTTCCTGATCGGTATAAAGCTACACCATGCTTTTTCACATAAAATGGTGCTGCACAGCCCTGCTAGTTTATTTTAGCAATTTGTGAGACAATAATCTTAAATGTGTCACTGTGCTGCAAGTTCCTGATATCGACTCTCTGAGTGTGTCCTTGGCACAGCATCTGTGTAGTAAGCAGGTGTGGTCAATTCTCCACATTTACCTCTTTCAAAACAATAGTCATTTTTTATATTTGTTTAGTATTTCCACTGTAATCTATTTGCTGAGATTTAAATCATACAGAGTTAAGTGTCTATAATTAGTTTTAAGAGTGCTCACTGGCATCAGAAATACAGGGCACTAAACATATGTCACCTCTTAGGTCATGAAACAATCCAGTAGGTGAAGTGTTACTTCCTTCCCACCTGCACTTTAATTATTGACACAAAACCAAACAAAAATATGGCAAGTTCAACAGTCCCCCACCTCTGGAAAATAAGAAACACTGATAAAATATTTTATATGCTAATTTACAGGGTACTGATGCAGGAATGGGAGGAAAAAAATGTAGAGAGTGTGGCACTTTACCACACTGCTAATGCTGAAAGAAAATTCTGCTGTGTGTTTCCTAGATTTTAACTTAAGGATAAGCATCTTACAGAAAGAAGGTAATTGCTGATGAGACATATTGATATTTGTGAAAAAACATGGCATCAGACACATGCTGTCAGCTTAATAATGCACTGTTATTTTGGGGAGTGGATCCCAGGGAGGTGATTTTTAGGTTTAAGTGTACACATGGAGAAAAGGGAGGAATAATGAATATAGATCATGAGTTTCCAAAAGGAGGACAGCAGAGATTGGAAACAGACCTTGGAGCATTGGATTTTGAAAAGCAGGCTTCACCAAACTGAACTGAACAGCCCTTGCACAGCCTTGCTCTTGCAAAGTACAGAAAGTATAAGCTTAAGACAAAAAAATAAATGCTTCAAGCAGACCCCACACCCCTTTTAATCTATCAATCTATTTTCTGTTCTAGGAGAAGCAATTCAAACTATGCTATTAAGAAAAGAGATGACCAGATTTTCAGAGCTTTCTTTAGAAAAACCAGGCATGGTTCTCTCCTACCAAAAAACTTACAGCTTAAACCGATGTTAAAAGAATTACCTGGCCTTTGCTTTCAGATTATATTCTATTCCTTCTTTCTCATATACTTGAAATAATTGATCTAAGCTACGGACATCAGCAAAGTGGCCTCTTGGGTTTTATGAAAATGGTAGGCAAGTTGCTAGACAAGTCATTTTGACTGAACCATTATTTCTATGCCTTGAAAAAAAAAAAAAGAAAATCAGCTAGAGCATATTAAAACAAAGGCATCATCGAGCATTTCTTGCTTTGACAATAACAGATTTTGAGACTCAGCCTTCTTCCTTCCTTTGGGCAGGACAAGCACTCTCCCCTTCTTCCTTCCCATATTCTTTATCCAGGTTTAGTAAAAATTAAACCATACTATAACCAGCTTCTGTCTTGTCCTATTATAAACAAACAGAAACCAGAAATATTTAATTCTAAATTTACAACCTAGTAATGTTTTCAAGTCTGTTTCTTAACTGTTTCAGAGCTAGAATAACTATAGTTTATAGAGATGGTATTCCTAGAAGCATTGAGGAATCCTGTTTTTTTTTCCTCAGATCATCAATTCACCTTTGTATCCTGCAGGCCACATTACCAACTCTTATTCCTCCTTGCATCTTCTGCACCAAGTTGCTCTCTCAATGGAATAATAAATAACAGTATGGGACATGATTCCTAATCTTTGTTCAACAGCACAACGAAATTACTCACTGCAATATCAGTTAGGTGTGTCATGGTGGAATAAATATTGCCTTCTTTCACTGGAAACAGTGCAAAGAGCAGAGCTGGAGGTGTCCTGCCCCTTTGTGTTCCCACAGAGATGAACTGGACCATTTACCTCCTATCCAAAGTGGTAATAGGAAGCAATTTGTGCTTGAACAGCTGCTGGCCATCATCACCTTGGAAACCTATGCTTGCAATTAATATCTTGCCCTTATAAATAGCCACCTGGCTCTTTTTATCAATTTAAAATAATCTAGCCTGCTGATAGAAAAAAAATCCTAGCAAGCTCTAGTTATGTTGTTATTGCTGGGAAATGGCTGCATAATGTCTCACTGATAGGTATTAGAACATATGTATCCAAAAGCGTTGTCAACATTTTGTTTGCAATTGAAATTCAAAGTCCTTGGGAGAATCTTGTTGAAAACACAGCAGAAAATACAGAGTAGCAAAAGAAAACAATAAACTCACCAAGGTGCTGTTAAGGTCTGACGGTCACAGTGAAATGAAGCTGCTTCGTATTTTACTGAAGGGACACAGCTGGTAATGAATTCCCAAGAAACAACACATATCATGGTTTTTATTGCTCTTATGAGCTGAAAATGAAGATAACAGGCATTACAGAATTCCAATTTTCTACAGAATTTTTCAGGAGGCTGAACACAAAATTCTCTATGTTTTAGCTGATTGTGTTGTTGGGAGCACGTAGAGCTTAACATACAGAGTCTGCTTCTTTTGCTATGGCACATTTTTAGATTCTAATTAGTGCAAAAGCAGAGGAACATTTTATAGCAGACAGCTTGTAAAGCACTTCATCATTTCAGCTCCCCTGAAAAGCAGAGATCCTGAGCACCTGATGGGTTGTTGAGGCCCAGCCCTGCATCCACCCAGCTCCTGCAATTCAATGTGGTGGTTCTGTGCTGCACCCCCAGAGGAGCAGCTTAGTCCTCAGGGCTGGGGGCTCAGACAGGAGCCAGTGGTGCTGCACTGAGCCATACTGAGCTGGAGTGCTGACATGCAAAGGAAAAGCTCTAAGTGCCCAAGGAAGCAGATTAATCTCCTTTTATTGATACATCTGAGCTCACTTCAAACTATACAAGGTGCAGTCATTGCAGAGACTTCAGTGCAGGAAGATTCCTGCAAGGGTAAACAAGAAAAGCTCTATTTAAAGCCCCTTGAAGTTCATCTAATAGATAAAAACAAGGAACGGATAAGGACTGAAAGAGATAGAAATAAAACAAATGGGAATGAACAGAGTTCTACACACAGAGATTCTCTCTCAAGAGATGGGAAGATCTTGAATGTTGCTTGAGGCCAAAATGATTCAAACTGAAATTGTTTAGTAGGTTATTAAAGCACAGCAGACTTAACTTGAATGACAAATCAAAGAGAATGTTTAATAACTCTGAGAAATGTAATAACCATGAATGTCAACTACTTAACTAATAAAATATCATTTTGTTATTCCATGGGGGTCACCCCTTACAGCCTTTACAGCAGCTTTATATGTAGTTTTGAAGATTAAACACTATTTTTGTTATAAGACAAGAGAAGCTCTACACGATTATTAATAATCATTTCAGCTACCTATTCTAGTATAAAATATATCTTTTGTAGTATAATGAAAGTATTTATTATATTTACTTACAAATTAGTTTTGGCACTCTGCTTGGATTTGAGGAATCGTTCTAGGTAGACAGGAATATGCTTGTTTCTCAGGAGTGGGAATCTACACAAGAACACTTAAAATATGCTTATTTTTCAAGTAGTCTCATTGTTTGTCTGCCTTACCAGACCCTCTCAGGGCTCCATGTTAGAAAATACGTGCAGCACAGGTTTTCCCCAGCAGTACCTGTGTTCAGGCCCAGCCTGCTGGTACAATAGAGTGCCTCTTCCACAAGGTCAGGCCTTTTCCATTGGTCCCATGGACAATCCTCTAAAGCTGAAGTGGATTTTAAGTATTAACTTATAAAATTTAGTTTTCAAAACCTGGAGAACAACTGTGCTCTGAAATGTTTTGGTACCAGTGCCACCATGACAGTAGTACATTACATTTCTCCAGCATCTATTTTCCCACACAAATGGGACCCAGCTGTTTAATAGCTGCCATATTTTATAACTTTTTACCTTTCCTGAGGAACATGCCTTGTGACTGTTACAGAAATGAATGACGTAAACAATTATACTTTTCAACAACTCCCACAATTGGCCAGAATAAAGACCAAATTCAGAACTATTCTGAGAGATTTGGCAAAAATAAACCTCAGGACTGCAGCACTAGAAACCACTGGAGAGGTCCCAGTAACTCAAGACAGAGTGTAATGTGCAATTTCCAGTGAAGTGATATATAATACACTTAAGCACTTTAGACACATTTGAAATATTTCTTGAATAGCTTTTACAACTGCTAATGTGTGATGAGCTGACAGCTTTTCTTGCCATCCAGTCCTACCATATTGTTGCCAGCACTTAATCCCCATTTATTAAAAAATACAGGTTCTGCTTTAAGACAGAGTTTAAAATATGATGTTATAAAGAAATGAACATTTTCACTTTGCTTGTAGAACTTTTCCATTGAAAGGCTTTTAACTTTTTTTCCACCATTATTCATGAAAGCTAGAAATGCACTTCACTCATGAAAATGAAAGATGAGATTCTCCAGAGGGTGACAATTGCAGCTTGAGGCAAAATACCACGCACTAAAAAATAACAGCCCATAGAGGACAATCAGAGGCTTCAAGATAATATTTGCTCCACCAGTTTTTGATGCATAAATAAAAGATCTACTTAGCAAGCTTAGGAAGTACCATGAATACCCTCTTTTTTCATTTCAGCTTCAGGTCTAGGAAAAATGGTGAAGAGGTAAAAGGATTTAAAAAGTACAGCACTTCCTCCTGTCTTTACTATGCTTCTGTGAATACATATAGTTGCTTAGGCAGGATGGAGAGGGTGTAAAGGGATAAAGAAGTTAAAAGGATGTGATCTGTAGGCAATGTGGTACTGATCAAATCACCTCAGAGTAGGATACCTTTACAGAGGTGTCATTGGCTACATAAAGTGCAAGATAGGAGACAATCAAGAGAGTAACTAATTATGATTTTGCTTAAGAGGTTTCAGGATTTTCAACCAAATTTGGTGAAACTCTGTGTCCATCTCAGCTAAAGCAGCTTGTATGGTTTAGCTTCTCTTACATCAAAAGAAAACTTTGAATCATAAGTGTGCTCGGGTATAATTCTTGGGGCAGGACGGAAATTTACATAGAACATTTTTTTTGTACATAGCTGAAGCACAAGGCAAAAGTGCCCAAGTGTTGTAGCACAGCAGTGCAGGTGGGAAGAAGGGAAGATATTCTGTTCAGGGCCCTCCCAAGTAAGCCCAGAAAGCCTGACAAGAAAAGGTGCAACTAGACACTGAAATTCAGGCTGCTGAGCTGGTGCAGGTCTGTTTGCATGACACCCAATGCAATCTCAGACTCTGGAATCACACACCTAAACGTGGGTCAACTGCTGCTCTCACATTCTGAGTGTTTAGTCCAGCTGCTTGGAATTTTATCTGAATTTAAACACCCTGGAAGAGGATGCCAACCAGTAGACACTGTAGAGCCTTCCTCCCACTGCAAAGCTGCCAGAAACTTCTTGCAGGATTATTGCACAAGCTCAACTCTGAGGGACAAACTGTCCCTCTAGCTGAAGTCATAAACCAGAAAGTCAGGAAAAAGCTCTTACAACTGTCTACCCTGAAGCACTGATCTAAACAGCTCAAGCTACTGATGTCTGAATCTTCACTGGGGTCACAGGACATAAAAAGAGATTTTAATTGCCTCAGGAAAAAGCCATTCCTGCTAGAGAGAACACAGAGTATCCAGTCATGCTGCCAGTGCTGAGAGGTTTGGCAGAGAGCTTAAAAGAGACATAAGACTGAGCCCAGGTTTCCAGGCAGTCCTGCATTATTTATTCTCCTGAGCATTTTTGGCCAAACTGTGACCCAGGAATCATTTTTCACTCCTTATGTCCCCAGGTGGTTGGCCACAGAATAAAGCCATTTGGTAGTGCTAAAGTCACACTGCATAAAGCTTCTCCTCTGCATGTTTAACCCAAGGGTCTGATGCCCTCACAACAGGACACGAGCCACAGCAAAGAACACACTTCTCTGCTCTAAGCATGAGTTAACCACCCATTCCCCCATATTTATGTGTTATAAGTAAAAAACAAAGTAGTAAATACAAGTTGCTACTGATTGAATGGCCTCCTGTTTGCACCTTGTAGTTTCCACTGAAAATTGCCACTTGAAAACTAAAGAGAAGGAAAAGAGCTTTTCAGAGATTGTGTTTTTTCACATGTGACAGGATAGCTCTTCCCGAGCCTACTTAACCTGAAATTGTGTTTTAGAAAGATAAACCCAGCAGCTGATTAACAAATGCTGCTTTCAGCCTGAATTACTTAGAAGCTCTGTGGAGGTCATATGAGCACTATATGAGTTGGTTCTAATCAAGGATATAACAGCAAATACAGATTAGTTTATAATTAATGCAAAATTAAGTGGTTGGCAGGGATGCCAATTTAAGCCTCTTGGAAGCCAACAGAACACAATTTCAAACTCCTCTTTTTTAACACTTACTGAAGAATGCTGTCCCTCAAGAAAGAAAAGGTTCCCTAAAATAAATTTTGAGAAAGTTCAAAACTTAGGGTACATATGATAGCACCTTGCTGAATTTAAAAGTTTCAGGTGATATGACTTAGTAAGAGCTCATTTTCTGTTTCTAGGTGTGGTTCTGGCCCTGGGGACTTTTGTCCAGCCTGAGATCAGCTGTGATGGCCTTCCAAGCTGTCAGATTCCAGCAGCAGTATTGTGCTCCCCTGAGCAGGGGGTCAGGACAGGACAGTTTACCAGGTAAGCCCAGACTAACAGAGCTACACTTTCCCTTGCACAGCTGCATTTCTAGAGCAGCTCCAGGGGACATGGGTTTCCACCAGTGCCATAAAGAGCAGAGTTTGGTTTTCTCAAAAGGAAGGGAAGCTGGCAGCTTTTCCTCTGCACAGGAGGTGTTACACCTGGGGGAGCGTTTCCCTTGAGATGGCTTACACCAGGGTAAACCTACAGGACTGGAGACACTGGAAATGAGAAGTGACACTACCATGAAACCTAAAAGCTTAAGGACTGGGAGTTTATTTCAAGAAGATTCCAGAAGTGCACCTCAGATTTTCTATAGGCACAATCCTTGTTGGGGCCAAATACACCTTTCCTGTACACAGCCTGGTTAAAAATTTAATTATCTGATAACTTTGGACTCTGTGAAACTGAGCATACAGTAGGAATGTTTTCCCATTCTGCTTTTGTGAACTTCCAATGTATTTAGCATAAGAATACTTTTGCACTTACCTGCAAACCATTTTGTGGTTTGTATAGATCCCATTTGAATGAAGCACAGTTCTCCCTGAAAATAAACATTAACTTAAGGTTAGAAGAAGCTTCATAAATTTCTCAACTCTATTGAGGATTTGCTGGGAAAAATAATGTAAAAAATCAGTCTAAATTACACTTCAGAACTGAACTCTTCAGAAAGTGACTGATATGGCAAATAGGAATAGTATTTATGAAAAAAAAACAAAAAACAGTTGAAAACAAACAGCTACTCATATCTTCAAAATACTGCTCCAGGGATTTTTTCATCAGTAGTTTAGTCATTGTACCTACTGGCTGATGCACTGGGAGCCAAACACTTCACTGCTCTTCGTCCAGCTCCAAATGAAATTGTCTCAAAATATTTCACAGGGGTTTTTGGATACAGTCTCAAAATAGACTTACATAATCATTCCAAATGAATGCACTGGAGACTGAATTATCTCTGATCCCTAAACCCAAATACATCTTTTAAATATTGCACCATTTCCTGTGTTTTTGGATAATAAATATTGATTAAAAACTTCCAGGCAAAATTTTAAAAATTCTGTTTTTCATAGCTTCAGGACACAAATTAATGTAGAAAAGGAATGCAGTTCACTTGAGAACTGCAAAGATGCTTTGCCAGTAATGACAAGGAGGACATGAAGCAGATCAGCAACTAAATCATACTCTGGAAAATTCATATCCTTTACCAATTTCAGTAATTGCTTTTTTGCTGTACCTCTATAACCTAGTGCAGAGAAAAGAAATGTCATTACTTATAAAGGTAGACAGGGAATTACACAGTGAAAATAACAACTATGAAACAGATGAGCTGGCCATCAAATGCTCCTCTGTACAGATCCATTCCTATGTTCCCATGGGTCCATAACTCGCCAGTGTAGACACAATCCTTCTCTCTGTAGAGGCACTTAGCTTAGTCTTAAACTAAGTGGAAGACAAATTGAAAATCTATTCCTCCACGGTTAAACACTTAAAGCCTTCAATGGAGACATTTTTCTTAATTGTCAAACTTGTAGTATTGGGCTTTGTTGTCATGATATTCACCTATTCCTAGTTAATACAGTCTGTAACTCCGTTTTTGTAGTTCACTTGAGTTGAAAGGAGCTCCCATTAAGAAAATCACAAAAGCCTGTAGGATCACTTCTCTTGCATTAAGGACCTATCACATTAATAGGGCCTTTTGCTTTTTTTCTGCATGAGCTAAATTCCACTTGGAGAACATTTCACTAGCAGGCTTTTATATTTAATTTAAGACAAAAATTTTCTGCTTTCCACTGCATCTAAACCTTGATTTATGTCTCCTGTACCTCAGTTGATGCCTATAGATTGCCAAAAAACATCTCCTTGTTCTCTTCTTGGGATTTTCTACTGCACACAAAGCAACTTGGCTGACTGGTTTACTGTTTTATTCCTCTTTGTAGTTACAGCACAATTCGTTTTCGAACGCATGGGAAGAACAGCATGAAAATAGCTGAAACTTCAAAAAAGAAATTATTTCCATGCCAGTAGCTACTCCAGTGGACTTCTGTATTCAGATGATAAATACCACTCTAGGCTCTAAGTGATCATTATCAGTCAATTTTAGAACTAGAATAAAAGTGCCCTAGGAGCAAAGGCATCACTAAATACTGAAGAAACATAGGACTGTGTGCGCTGTCCATTATTTACATCATAAAAGAATGTATCTGAAGCAGCATTTGGAGAGTTATCTCTCCAAGTTTACAGCTCAGCTCAAAGATGGAATAGAGACAAATTTTTCATTAGTTTCAAGATTAGTAAAAAATGTTTCCCTCATGCTGCATTTATGGGGAACTCAGGCAGAAAACTATCAGCCTGCTGAGCATGTAATAACTTATTACCCTGATACCACTATGATAAACACATTTTAATGCATAATGATTGAACAAATGAAATCTGAATTTTACTAGGAGATTCAAAACTAAATGTCAAAGAGAGAACAATTATAAATACAGCCTGTTTCTGGTTATTCCAGGCCACTTTTAGGGGAACAAACTGCTGTATCAACCACAGAACTGAGAACAAAATCTTTGGGTTTTCCTAGATTCATTGACTCAACAATTGACAAACAATTAATGACATTAAATTTTCCCAGAGTCTTTTATCACTGCACAGTCTTAATTTTTTAGATTATTTGGTTCTCCATCATTTCAGTTCTTCCATGTTACAGTCCTTTCATTCAGATACATGAACCTGCCTCCAGGCTGTTCTTCAAATATCCCCATAGAATCCTGTTTTGAAGGTGTTAGAAAGCCTTGTAAAGCTGTGTTCTCAGCCTTGTACCTAGAAAAGGCAAATGTGCTTTCAGTTTTGCTCAAAGGGAATTTCCTTCTTTTCCAGATGAGACAAATATGGTTTTTAGCAATACTCCTGATGTTCTTTAAATTCAAAACTAGAAACAAATGTGAACATTAATTGTATTATACTAAATATTGATTACGTTTTAGTTATTTATTGTACTACAGAAGCAGTTGATATCAACTATAAACAGGCATTTTTGAAGTAGTAGGGCAGAATCCTATAGAAGCCAAACAAAACAGACAATGGAATTCTGGAAATGTCAACGGAATGCTTAAAGCACAAGTACCTGGACAACAGTGGCTGATCCTACAGTCCATGTAACATCTCCTGCCCTGTAAATTGGCAAAGTGATCCTTAAAGTTTGACATGTCAGCTCAGGAAGGTTGTATTCAGTGAGAAATCATTTAATTAATGAGCATTACCCATTAGCAACATGAGAGAAATTTGCAATATTTGTTTCAACCTATTCTTTTCCATCCCTTCTCCGGCACAAGCACGTCCATCATTTTACCAGGCCAAAAAGTAAACATCCAAATGATTGTACCTTACCTTTTTTGGATCTATTTAATTCAGCCTCCAAACCCCGTGCTTTTGTTTCCAAAGCAGTTACTTGTCTCTGCAAGTCATCAATTACTATAAGGAGGAGTTAAGGGTGTTATTTAATAAATTATATTAAATCAACTGCACAACACCTGTCTCCAAGATGCTCAGCTCCGCTGTAATCTGATGCCCCATGAAAGAGATATTTGGTTTCCAGAGCAGAAATCATAGGCCACACTGCAGATTTGTTCAGGGAATTTGTCCAACTGGGAGTGCCTTATCCCTGACCCAAGTGAACACTTGAATAGGCTTTGAATTCTCAGGGCTTCCAAAGTCATCTTCTGGTCAGAGGGAAAAGCCCAGATCTCAGAGGCAAAACACATGTGAAAATTTTCAAACGAATTAAAGTTGGACTAAAAAAGACATGAACAGGCAAAGAATGAGAATGAAAAATGCTGTTTATAACATAAGATAGAGAGCTTGGTATTTCACTCACAGAAAACAACAAGCTGGTGACTCATTCCAGACACTTTCTTCCTCCAGGTTTGTCGGGCAGCTCATCTCCTATATAACAGATGATTTATTTTTCTGCTCCTCATGCTTCTGGAAATAACACCTTTCCTCAAATGATGCTATAGGAATACCAGTCACTAACACAAATAGTTTTTGGAGAGTGTGCTAAAAGATTGAAAACCAGATTATAGAAACACGAGAAATTTCTTACTTTATATTCTACTTTTATTCCTCTCTCTCCTTGTGGTTCTAAAGTTCCTTTTATTTATGAAGGTCCCACTTTTCCAGGGAAACTTCATAGGCCTGTCAGTTCTTTCCTTAGAGTTTAACTTAAAACAAAATTGTTCAAATGTTTCCTAATTTTTTCTCTCACTATGTTTTCTTAGTGCTTTAGGAGAGTATCAAACACTGACTCCTTCCCCCTTCCTCTTCCACCTGCCCACCCTCAGGAAAATAAAAACATCTCAGGAAAATTGAATTATTCCTGTGGAAAGCTTCATCTGCTAGAAAATGCATTACTTTGATGAAAAAGCCTTTACTACACCTACTTATGGCACTGAAAATCCAGTGAAATAAATGCTCTCATGTTGTTGAAGAGGTACATGTTCTCTCAAAGCAGAAGGTCAGTCTAGTTCAGCTGTACTCCCATCACACATCACAGTATATGATCTAGAAAACGAGCAAAATTGCAACATTGAGGATCCCTCTCTGAAGCAGTTTGTTGAAAGATACTGCTGGCTTTACTTATTTCAACCCTGGAATTGCAGAGGGCACACTGAGGAGTGTGTGGAGCAGAAAATGTCTATGCAGAATATCAATATATGCCACTGAAATTTTATGTCGTCGTTCATGTAAAGTGATAATGTTGAGACTTTCTTTGTGGTTGAAAAGCAAGTATCTAATTCTGGGGTGGGTGATATATATGATAACACAGACAGGATATGGCAAGAAAATACACAGTTTCATGTGGACTTATTAAGAGTTTGGACAGAATCTGATTTGGCAACTTAGGAGAGAATGTGACTTGGTTTCATCACATGACAGAAAGCATTTGTGGGTCTATTTGCTGTTTGCAGCAGTGCATGAAAAAGTTACCTGACAAATCATACCTTGGGGGAATTCTGCTGTTGGGGCATAGAGAGTATGAAGCAATCAAGTTATGACCATCAGATTAGTGGGCAACTCTAGCAACCATGATTTCTGGTTTGAGAGCTGGCCCCTGGAAAGAAAAGGCAGTGATAATTTAGGTAGGATATAATAGGAAGTGATTCAGAGTACAAATGGTACGATCAGATTAAAATCTCATTACATCTCTATTTTATGGGCTGCTGTGAAAATGTATAATATTATTTTTTTATTTATTAAAAGCCAAGTGTCTAGAGTAGCATTATAAATGCAGAAAGCATCTTCAGCTTCCTGAAATTGTGCAGAGCCTGCAAAAGGCTAATGGGGCAGAAGAGAAGGACATTAGTGAAAAGACAAAATGAAAGATTGAAGGAGGCAGGAAACAAGAGTAAAAGGGATGATAAAGAGTGTCAAAATTACAGTCCTGCTAAATGGTCATAGATCTGTACCTGTTCTCCCTTTGCACCTTTGGGACCATCTCTGGCTGGCAGGACACTGACTGCAGGAGCACTGCACTGAACTTCTGGGCAGGAATAAATTTTCTTTTCAGGTTTTTCTGTGTTAACTGAACTTCTTACTGTCAGCAGAGAAAGCCAAGGCATTGAAAGAATGAGAAAGAATCATTGCTAAGTCCACAGATCTGTGACAAATCAAACAGAGTAATTTCATAATTTTCTCCATTTACACTATTTTGAGGGGTTACCTGGGAAATACACTCCTGTCTTCAGGCAAAAGGGGTAGTGTATGAACCATTTCATATAGCCTCTGATTGGATCTGTACATACTGAAACCCAAAAAGAAACAGCCAAGCTTATAAGTGTCTGAAAGTCACGAGGTCTAATGAAAATACCTCATCTCACAACAGTAATTAATCTCACTGTGCTACAAATTAATTTCAGTGTTTTGTTCGTTGTATGTCTAAATTTACACCATTTATCTTCATGCCAAATGAATCATAAAATATTCCAGCTGAGGATGAATCCTCAACAGCTCCTTGTGTTTCTGCTGGGACTCTTCACAGCTATCAGGGTCGCTGCAATTGCTAAGCTCAAAGTGATTAAGTGCTTCTCTTAGAATCTCCACTACCTGCAAACACCCACAGCTTAGAGGACAAAAAGCTCAAGTGTGGTTAAGTAGCAATAATCTGAATGCTTCCCCTATCCCTCCTTTCAGACCTTGTACATTAAAAATATACATTTCTGTTCAGTATTACATCTCAGAGCTGAACTCCTTTTGGATTCCAAAAGATCTGCAATCCTTTGCTGCCCTCTCTGAGCAGAACAGCAGTAGCAGATAGTAACATCATAAGGTAAAGCTCTGACAAGCTGCACCACAATGATTGCCCTTGTTTTCAATATGAGTGTCAAATGTGAGGTGATCATACCCTGTGTACACTGTGTTTAACTGAAAGAAACTAAATTAAATTACCACAAACATGATCTGGCAAACTTCTATAGTAAATAAGCCACATACTAAAGTCAAGTGGCCTTAATTTCTTTTACTTTCTCCCAGTTCTACCAGTCAAAAAAAGAAGCCTAGGGAAGCACCATTTCATTGACAGATTTGGGTAACAAGAGAAAAATCAAATCCAGCATAAATTCTGCTATTCACCTCAATTATTTCTCTTTATTTTAAGCTTCAGAAAAGATTTCCCACAGAGAACAGCTTCCCCTGTCAGGTTTCATCTGATAAAGTACAATATAGAGTATAATCACCAGAATATTACTGTAAGAACATTATAATTAGGATAAAATCAGAGGTTAAGGAGCACCATTTTTCTATATACTCCTTTGTGCTTCCTCCATTAGGCTCCCATCAAAGTCTGGAGAAATGGCACACACTAAAATAAAATAAAGAAGGTATTTAGCTAACTAGTATAACAAACTTGAACCCTGGTTCATATTTCATACCCAATTTTGTGGGCTCCAGACAGTTCTTAGCAGCTCTGTAAGGATTTCCTTCTGCTGAGTTTCTATACTATGTGAATTATCTAATACTAGGGAAGTTGACATTGGTGTTGTGTCCCTTGAAGGTAACAAGACAAAGCTAAAAATAATGGCACAATAAAAGAAAATTTGAAAACAAAATGTAAGCCTTCGGATAAGTCCACTCCTTTCTGAGATTCAACCTCACACAAATCTCTGTTGGTTTTGCTGGAGAAGAGCTAAAATCTATTTACCTCCATAGTTTTCCAGGATGACTGCTCCAATCCTTTAATTCTAGAAGAGCCCAAGTGCCTGTTTATGCTTTGGCAAAATGGTGGCAGGGTTTCCTAGCAATTAAATCACTTTCCAAAGCAATTGATGACAATCAGCACCAATAATGGCTTAAAAAAAAAAAATGCACCAAATTTCTAACAAAAATTGAATAAATCTTAGGGAGCTGAAAAAGAAAAAAAAACAGGTTTTGCAATCCATTCTTATGTTTATAGAAGGATAGAGAATTCCACGTGGAGAATCCCATTGTGTGGATTTAATGACAGCCTTCAGGTCCCAAGACTTATACAGTTTGAGATTTCTCAGCAGAGGTCAGAATCAGGCTTTGAAAGATGCCCAGAAATGTATATTTTGAAAGCAGCTAGTTCAGGAGTTCTTTTCTGAAGACAGAGGTCTCAGAGAATTATTTATTTATCTTTAAAATGTGCTTTAAGCCAATTCAGGTAATGGCAGAGAAGAGAACCTGGAAGGGACAGCAGGCAGTCCTTTCTCCAGACCTAGTCTTGGAGATGACAGCTCTTGGTCATCAGCCCAAAAGCTGAGAACCTGACAGCCCTGTTGAAGTCAAGTATTAGGAAACCTGTGTTTGCACACAGACTAGGCAGGGACAGAATGCTGTTAGACTGAGGCTATCTCCTCCTCACAGTCCCCCTCATCAGCTTGCTGTGGGCAGCCTTCAAAAGTCCCTTCTAACCATCGTGTCTGCATCAACCTGCCAAGGCTGCATGGCCTCAGTGCACTCAAACACCTACCCAGCAGAGGAACTCGTTATTTACCAACATCTACCTTTACCAGAGTAGCACACAGTGAAGCTTTGCTGCACCACCAGCCTGCCTGGCACTCAGCACAACAGAATGCTGGAGAGAAGAAGTGAAACAGAAACCTGCTGAGTTTTTAGCATGAGGACAAGCCTGCCAAAAGAAAAAGGTATATGCTCTACATTTCTACTAAAAGCTGTTATTTTGTGCTTTGTTTTGGCAAGAGGGTGCTCACTGCCTTATCTCCATCTTGCACAATGCTAACGATTGCCTACCTCAGTATTCCCACCCCTATTTACAGGGGCTGCACAGGACAATCAGGAGTGAGCCCTTTGCTCTTTGCCTGGCCTTGGGCAGACACTGGCTGTGTTACAGCACAAATGAACAACTAAAGAATCAGCACAACTGCAGGCACCGAGTTTTGACTGTGAGGTTTTTCCCCTTTATTCAGTCAGTGGATGCATTTTTTAATAACCTAGGAGAGGGAAGGCTGTTTGAGGCTTGCTCAACAGCAGTGACTGCCTTTCCTGCCTCAGAGCTGGCACTGTCCAGCTGGCCATGCTACCATTGTGTGGACATGGAAAGTACAGCAGCAAGAACAGGGTGTGCTAGGTAGCTCTGCAAAATTAGTAACATAAAATTTAATGCTGAGGAAGAGGTGTTTCAGCAATTTTACTTGCACAAAATTTCCTTTTCAAGAGTAAGGTCTGTTAGATGTTTCCAGCCACAAAAATCAAAGCTCTCTATCCCTGCAGCAGTGTCAGGAGGGGTTTTGTCCCCAGGAACCCATTCCTGGGGCTATTGTTCTCTGTTCTGGTGGCATCAGGGACAGAAGTTATAGGCTCTCAGGTTGCCTTGTATCCTTCCTATTCAAGAGCTAGGATAAATTTAG
Organism: Monarcha castaneiventris obscurior; assembly: GCA_026261815.1. Lineage (NCBI taxonomy): Eukaryota > Metazoa > Chordata > Aves > Passeriformes > Monarchidae > Monarcha > Monarcha castaneiventris. The sequence continues at coordinate 25,199,995 of JAMPIT010000886.1, read as the reverse complement.
TGTCTGCAAAATTATAATGAACACATCAGCTCAGAGCAGTGTTACTTGTCAGACATGATTTGACAAAAACATTGTAGAGCCAACATAACTGAAAAGAGATTTAGAATTAGAGTTTGTTTTTTTTTAAATAAGAAGCTGAAATTTCCACGCTGACCTTTGCTGTTTTGGCCAAGAAGCAGACCTGGGATCTATGTGCTGTCAACACATGGCATCCAGGGCTCAACTTGTAACCTTGTAACCCACAAAAATGTCTGGTTTGTTGTACAACTGTTGAACTTCCCTGGAGGCTGCTTGCCTGCAAAAGCAGAAGTATGAAGCAGACAGGATTGTCAGCAATTTCCCCAGCCCTAGGTTCTCACCAGGTCAAGACACCATCTTGCTGAAACATAACTCTTCCACACAGCAGAAATTTTACTAAACTCTGTCAAACCCAGCATGTTTATATGAAGTACAAAACTTACAGGACTATTGTGAATTTCTGTGTTAAGTGACAAATATAAATCGTAAGGGCAGATGTATTAGTAGCTTATTATTCACAAGCTATTACATGATTTTCTTCACTGGATTTATAATTTCTTTTTCTATCTGCTTATCTCTATACAGCCTTCTCTTCCTCCAGAATTATTTGATTCTGAATCCAAGTTTGCATACAGAGTTCCTCACTATTTAGATGCTTAAATGTACCTTCTTTCTGGATACCATTCTTTTGGGGGGGTGGTCTTGTGTCTGCATATTCTTTAATATATAGTGAAACTCTGCGAATTTCCTTGGAGAAGGGAGCAGCTCAGCACAGGAGAAAACTTGGCTTTTGAAGTTTCAAACTTGCCTTTGGAGCCATCAGTTTTGAGTATTCTTCACCAGCAGCAATATCATATGGGAATAACAGAAGTGGGAGCTATATCCAATTATTTTCATCACAACATAGCAGGGTGACAGCTTCTAGACACTTGCAAAAGAATATATGGCTGAAGCACTGGGTAGAAATGCACAGCTACCTCACTGATTCACTTTGATGTCAGACCATCAGAGTGCTTTTATTCTGAAACCAGGAGTTCACCAAGTGTTTCAAACTTTTCATTGAGACAATTACAGACAGGATTAAAGACTTTTGAAGAACAAAACTCTAGCAATAACCTTGTTTCAGAAAAAACTCAGAGCAAGCATTATGAAGCATGATTCTTAATAGGTGCTCGTACAGTGAGCATAATTAGAGCTCTTAGAAAAGTATAAAATGGAAGCTGTCCCATGCAGGATCATTTTCTTCTGAATTAATAGTGATTTATCCCTTGCCTGTGCATCCTGCCATGTATCCATGCTTTTGCACAATAAGAAGGATGGAGCAGAGTTAAAGCTCTTTATCTATTTCTTTTGACTTGTTAGCCTGCCAAAGGGACTGTGCACATGAACAGTTGCTTTCTGTTTTGTTTTCTATCTTGAAACAGTCAGCCCTCATTCATGATAAAATCTTTGAGTGTCCTGTGACCACTTGGTATATTAAGAGCAAGGTAAAAGCATCAACTGCTTGTGAGGGAGTAGGGAATTTCTGTAGTAGGACTCACTAGGAATAAGGCTACAGGAATAACACAGTGTGCAAGGCTGAGCATAATCTTTACAGAAGCTGTTAAGAGAGTGAGACAGTTCTGAAGCAGACCAGACCAAAAAACCGAAACAATGTGCTTAATTCAGAGGAAGTTCTGTTTGAGATTCAAAGTTTCACACAGGATCCCTCAGCACACTGACTATTAAGAACACCTGTACTGAGCTTCTCTTCCTCTTCTGAAAGTTTGCTGACTGAATTTCCTGTCATCTGAGGTAAAAGATGTGAGCTTTGAAAGCATGAGATTCTGAACGAAGATAAATAACATCAAGATGCTGTTCTTTTTCGTAGTCAGCACTTCTACTTTACTTGCATTTAAAAGTTTGACTATAAAGTCAAACAACTTCTCTCTTCAGCTTCGTGGAACTTTAAAGGATCTTACCTTATACATTTGTAATGCATCTGTGTATGGGACATCACTCACTCCATAAAAGTTTTTATCCAGCACCAGGCCACATTTCACCCAGCTTTCTGGTTGAGTCCTGCAAAGAATGCATTACTTAGTGCAACTGGAAAACTAAGCACAGTGTAAAATCGTTGCATATTTATATCTTTATACTTGAGAATATCTATGATCTTACCCCAGTATTGAAAGAATTAGGGAGCTAGAGAGACAGAATATTGCAGGTTTTTTTCTGCTCCAGTACACCCACATATAAAGATAAATCACAGTGCTTCATGATAAGACCTGAGTTTACACCTTGGTATTTACTCAGCTGAATCATACAAAAATATGTTGATGCTGACACAGGTGTAAGATGCTGAACTTTTCAGCACTATATTGCTCTGGGCAAGAGGTGGTTAAATCTTGCCATCAAACAAAAGAACAATAAATACCATTCATACAAAGCTGAGAGCACATTATTCAATTATTGGGGCTAAACGGGTCTATACACCATTGGGGTATTTCTGTCCTTCATTCAACTTGGAAGAAGAGGAATATTCTCACTGTTTTCCTTTGCTTCTCCTTCATCCACTGTAAATGAGAGGTGAGGGGAAGGGTGTTCTTTTCTGTTGAGACTTCTTCAAACACAGCCCATGATGAGGCTGTCTTGAACTTTAAGGGCTCATAAAACACCATGTCTGATTTCCAGCTTTTCACTCTAGATGCAACAGAAGATGCAGAATGGCAGCTTTTGCCAAAGTCAGATGAGTTGTTCACATTTGACAACTGATCTGTCAAACAAAGATTTCTCGGGGGTTTTCATCATTTTGCAGCAAAAATTTATGAAGCAGAAGCCTCCACTAGCATGCAAGAGCTGACATCCACATACAGTTGAACTATCAGAAGCTGTAAACACATCTTACTTCTCAACTTAAGGGCACATTGAGAAATGTTTTGTGAAGACTGAGCAGATAAGTGTCCAGATAAAATCCCCTGTAGATTTAGTAATACAGGGTAGAGTTAGCTCACGCTCAAGATCCTTTAATATGCACAGTAAAACTTGTGAAGCATGGTGTAGATACTGAGATCACCCACCGAGGTTACAAGATCAACAAAGTCCCTATAGTTCTTAATTAATTTTATTATGTTTCAGCAGGATTTTTCCTTTCTGCTTCTTGAAATTAATGATTCTAGAAAGGATTCAGTCATTAGTAGGGTCTTCAGGACCTGCATTTCAAGATCCAAAAGTACTCCATAGGGGAAACAACAGATGCTAACTAGGCAAGTGAAAGCACAGCCACCAATGAATAAAGTGGCCTGTAAGTGACCTCTGGTGGACAAGAATAGTGTTAAATTTCCTTGTATTTCTCAAGAGGGGAGTTTATCCATTTAACTAGCTTACAGCCATTCAGCTGAATTTTATCTAGTATTATAGAATAATCAAAACCATTTTCCTCTTAAACAAAAAGAATTTGATGCAAAAAAAAATACTGGCAACTAGTACAGGGGTGGTAACATTGTGAATGACAAACTTTAAAAACATCTGTAGCAAGAGGGATTCTTTATTGCTGTGGATATGCCATTAACATTATACCACTAAAAAAGTGTAGCTAAGGCAATCTTTCAGGTGATGTGAAACCCATAGGCAGTTTCAAAGGGAACAGAGTTGTCTTTTGAGGACATGTTAATCATTCCAAAAACATTTCCCAGGCTGGGAGTGGTGGTGGAACCTGTTGCTTCCAGCACATGCAATGGCTGATCACAGCCACTGTACTCAATCATAAGAGCTATTTATTACAGTGCAGAATATCCCCAAGGACCTTATCCCATTTCCAACTAAATATTTTTTAAAAGTATTATAAGCTTGGGAATTCATTTTGATCTCATGGCTTGAAGAGGCTCCCAGCTCTGGGCTTTGGGACCTCTGTTTGCAGAGTGCGTGTACAGTCTGACAGACCATAAAGTTTGAGCAGATCCCTCTAGGACTGCAAATTCCCCCTTGGTAACTGGACTTGTTTTCCCTTCCTACCATTTCCCAATTTCCACATGGAGCTAAAACTCTGATAGCTTCTCACGTGGGTATAACAATAGACATGGGAGATGGTTTGCTGTACAGAAATAACACACTGGAATTGTTCCCTGGGAAAACCAACATGTCTTGGAAACAGTTGTCCTGGCAACTAAGTCTCCTGGCAGAGGACAATGGCCACTGATCTGAGGAAACTGATCCATGAGTCATTTTTTTCTCAGAGACCTGAGTGGCTAAGGAATAGAGTGGGAAACCCCCTAACATTTGGTTTCCGCCCATCCCTCGCATTGACAGGAAACTCTCACCCGTCAAAGAGGTTACTTGAATGGTTGTGGAATTCTGCCTCTTGGACACAGATCCAGGACACACTAATTACAAGGCATATTAATAGACAACTTCCTTTCAAACACCATTGGTTTTTTATTTTTTCTTTTTTTAGCTAGTCATGTTAGGAACTGTCTTAACTCTCTACCAGGAAAGAAAATTGTATTGGAAAAATCTCAGCAGAATATATCAGCACAGCCATAAACATACTAAACAGAGCACAGATAAAAGATGACAAAGGACATTTTTGTTTAAGTAGCTTTTCAGAAGACTGTGAAAGTTTTGAAGGTCTGTATAGCTTTTGATTTCATATCTTTTATGGAGTGTGGCACAGGTGCCCATCAGGGCTAGCAGAAAGGCTCTGCTGCACTTGTAAGTGCACAGGCCAGACCTGAGCCTAAATGAAGCCCAAGGCTCATAACCAGGAGCTCAAATGGGTCCTTGGCCTCAGACAGTGTGTCTTTGTTCAGGCACAATGAACAAATGATTGCCTGTTATGCTTTGATTGTTCTTTCTGCTAAAGTGGCCTCACTGCACGATGCCCTCCCTTTGGGACAGAGCATCATGCTCTGTTCATTGCTGCTTCTGCAGTTTGTCTGGCACTCGTGGGCTCAAATGGACAAATGTAGAAATGCCTCTATCCAGCACCATTTGGACACACACACACACCCCAGGTGTAAGTGGCACTTCCCAGCCAGAGCACGCTGTTCCCTCTTCCCTTACACTGCTGCTCTGAGAGGCCTGAGCAGTTTGCTTCAACATCTCCTGGAAATGTCTGAAGTGTCCAAGAGGGTGAGTCTCACCTGGGCACAGCCAAGGGCTCTTCTGCTAGGAAAGGGCTGCAGGGATGGCAAATCTCCCTCTCAGGGAGGACAAGCAGCCCTTTGGCCACAGAGCTGCTGTGGAAATCCTGTCACCCAGGAGAAGCAAAGACACAGAAAAAAGCCATTGCATTTGCATGGGCTTGTCATCCCTGAGCTGTCCCTTTCAAAGCACAAGTGTGACTGGAGTCTCCAGGTCACTGAATGACCAGCAAGGGGTTGTTGAGTGGTGAGCAGAAACTTAAGCTACCACGATTTGGAATGGATCAGTTAAAAGAAATGAGAAGTACGTGAGTCCATGCCAGCTCTGAAGGGCCAGTGGGAGGCTGAGCAGGGCTACATCAGGACACTGGGGTCCAGAAACAGCAGCACTTCCAGCAGGTGCTCAGAAACTGATCTGAAAGAAACATTTCTGCTTCAGAAAACATGACTTGGTAACAAAATTATTTCCTCTTGAAATATTTCTCAAGGTTTACTCTACTGCTTTAATCGGAATTATGCTAATCCATGCATACGATGATTCTATTTAGCTATGAATATTTGGACACATACATTTCCATATAGGAGGAATGCAAAAGAGTTTATTAGATGATAGCACAACCGTTGCATGAATTCAATATTTGCACAAGAAGCAGAGAAATGTTTTTCATCAGTTTACGCTTCTCTTTCCATTACCTGCACAGTAAACTCAAACACAATAAATGTTTCAGGATGCTATTAGGCAGGTGGACTCCCAGACATTTTCAAGGAGATGGAAAAAAGCACCTCAAGCAGTAAATCATACACCTTGAAAATTGCATAGTAAACACTTGGAGACATATAAAATCCCACTTCTAACCTAAACGAGTAAACAACTTGAAAAAATGAGCTCAGACATAAAAATTATGAGCTGACTACAAATGATCTGCAAACATATTAAAGGCCTATATTTGTTCAAATACATTATTCATAAGAAATAATTTGAGTTGTAGTTGTATGCAATTTATGTTGCATAAACTTAAGCAAATACTTGTAACCAAAAGCTGATTTAAAGAATTAATGAGCAATCTAAATAAAATTCTATTACTAAATAAAATCTTCCCTGATTTGCAAAGCCATATGCTTCCTCTAGCATATACATTAATAAGCACAGCCATTAAGAGCTGAGGCCTGGAATGCTGTGATGGAGGCATAGAGCTTGGATCTGATCAAGCTCTTACTAAGCAGGACTGGTGTGAGGTAAACAAAAGGAGAAACCAAAGCCTTTGAAATGTTCCTAAAGTATTTAGGGTTCAACAACAACACGAGCCAACCGAATGCTCGTGTTAAACAGCTACATTCCTTCTCTGGGATCAGCAGTTTTGAATTTTTAGTAAACAAATAAAGAGAAGGGGACACATAACTTTTCACCTCTGCTAAAACACTCCCACTGTCTATTGCTGCACTTCTTTGGACACTGAATTTATCAGTGAACATTTCAGGCTAAGAGGCACTGCAGTGTAGTGTGGTTCATCTGCAGTTTGCATTGCTGTACCAGTGCTTGCTGCAGAACAGAGTGAGGGGTGGCTTGGCTTACATTGTCTGCAGTAACTCCATACTCCTCTGTGCTAACTCTGAACCAAACAAGTGAATTATGCTGAAGCAATACTGATATTATTATTATTCTGTAAATTCTCGTATTATATAGAAGCCTTAATAAAGCAGATGCTTTTGCACAGTTGGAGATAATGGGGAATGTCTACAAATTAACACCTCCTCCAATTATTACCTTCCAAAATTATTACCCAAATAGATGAAAGAACTAGTCTGGCTTCTGCAAAGAGTTGTCTTTTAAATCTGAATTTAATAAAAGTATGAAGGCTGCTTGACCAACAGTTGAGACACCGCAAAACTTTCCTTTGACTTTTTAGACTGTCAATTAAACACATATTAGGGATAATGATGAACTAAACTAGGAAAAAAAATTGAACATCTAATATTTACAAACAAATTAATTACTTACAATTACTCAAGCAGAGTAGCTCCTATCACCTACTTTCCACTAATATCTACCAGAATTCTTGTATTCACTTCAGTCAAAAACATGAGTGGTACAAATAATTTCCTATTCTGTCTTCACTTACTCACCCTCTTTATTTCAAAACCACTTTTAATGTTCTGAATAGTTTTGGAGTAGTTTCTCAGCTTAGTCATGGGGCAGAGGCTGCTGAGCAGACTGTCCTCCCTTAGAGAAATGCTCCAAGCCTTTGTGGCTTCCTTGCAGTGCATCCATAGGCTGTTACACGGTGGACGGACAGGAATGCACAACAAGCTGCTCCTCCCCAGTGCCTCCTCTGGAATACAAGGACAGCAGAGATGAACTTTTGCCTTTTGTAACTCTAATGCACAATTTCCTCACATTATGGACTAACCCATAATGGACTCTTTGAAAATTTGTTTGGTTTTAACCCCCTGCTCTCTAGTTTGGCTAATTTATGGAACCAAACAGCTAGCTGTTGCCATCAACCTTGCTAGCATTGCTTCTCAGAAGTCAAAGCCATTGCAGTTCTACAGTAACTTTCCACAAAATGCATCTTGGTATCTGAAAAATATTTAGGGAATGAATCCTAACTGCTCTTAAAAGGTAGCTGCCAAAAATTTGAAAGTCATGAAGAATTTTCCAGACCCCGGATTTTGAAACACTAGATCTTCCCAAAGAGAGTGAGCCAAAGATATCTTGATATGATGACAGAAATGCAAAAATGGGTTTGTTAATGTGTCCTGACAGCACTCCTGGGGTGTCCAATGCCTCTCAGTCACATCCCATCTGACAGGAGCTTTGCAGTTCCAGCGCACTAAGAATGACTGTGACTCTGTGAATCACTTCTTTTGGATAGTCTGAATAATTTTTAAATGACCACTGGTTTAAATACAATCTACAGCACCAGCTGATTTGTATAACAGAACAGGATCTTCTGGCACAGACTGCTTCTGTTAGGAATTGCTCCAGTAGCTGGGCAATAACTAAGTTTCTGGAGCACCTTTGTGCTACAACTCAAACAGTTCTCATATTTTTGTAAAGTTTGATGCCCCAAAGTTTTCAATGACCTCAATGAGAGCTGTGAGTTTTCAGAGTTTTTGAAAGCCTAACACTATTTTTTTTACAAAACCTTATTTTAATATGTTAGCTTAAATAGAATTCTGAAAAATATGGAATAAATCTGCAACAGCTTTCATACACACAAGAGAAGACCTAAAAACAGTCATCATTTTCATGCAACCTTTTCTAAGATTATTTTAGATAACGATAGGCTACATCACAGCTCTTCAGATGTATGGGAATTGCCTAGCAAATGACAGCTAACTAAGGTCATAGGAGGATTTATTGTCACTAATATCACCTTACAGTAAGGAAGAATGTTCCTTTCCTTTTAGTGAGTCACCAAACACAGTTTCTGTTTGTCTAAAAGTGATGAGAGTAGCACACAAGAAAGTTAATTTCCACTGATGACAAAGTGAATGAAGGGAGACTCATGTAGCTGACAAACTTCAATGTGAAACCCAAGCAGGAATGCTAAAGTAGTGAATTTGTTACTGAGATGCAGTACAGTCATAATGGGGGCATCGTTTATGCAATATAATGGAAAATGTTACACATGATATATTGACAATAAATGAAGCAATGTGCACATTTTTATACCAAGTGACAACCCAGGGACAGGTAGATTAGAGTCAGAAATTACAAACAAGGTCCATCTTTTCACTTGCACCTTTGTCCACTGTTCTCTTTACCACTCTATCTGTTTCTATTGAGCTCAGTTTGAATATTAGGATTTTATGACCTATATGCTTAAGCATTTCCGCTGCCTGTATATCATCTATTTCAGGTGATGGTTATGCTGAGCTGCTATTTATTCTATAGCACTACTCTCTGCTGACTTCCTTGGAGAAGCAAGCAGCCCAGCAGCTTGGCAACAAAGTGCTTTTGATGTCTCAAGTCACCTTCAAAAATACCAGGTTTTAATAATTTTCCACTAGCTGCCTTTTGGGAACAGGAGAATGAGGAGGACCCAGAAACACAATACATTTAAATTACTTTCAGCACAGCAGAGCAGAGTGGCAGCTTCTGGGAGCCTGCTGAGCAAGGCCACCTTATTTCCCTAAGTGACCCATGTGTGAGAACACTGCATACAAATGCATGGCTAATTCACCAATTTACTTTGATGTCAGTGCAGCTGAGTACTGCTATTCCAAATGAAGAGTTTAGAAATGGGTTTCCAGCTCTGTAGCACTCTGAAAGATTTAGGAAGTTCAGGATCAAAGGGGTCCTGGAACAACACACCCCATGAGATGGCCTTTGCCTCAGCACTGGTGGTAGTAAGATCCTGAAGAATTACTTCTGTCAGATCTCTGAGAAACGCGCAGTAGCTCTGGGAAATGTTATTTTTTTCTGAGAGGAATATTGCATTTTTTGTACACATTAATTTTCTGTTGTTTATGCCATCAGTAGTCACCACCAGGCATGACACAGCTTGGCTGTATCCTTCAGCTGAGGGCAAAACAAACCCTGTCCAAATCACCTGCAAACCCAAAGGCAATCTGATTCAGCTTTCAAAAGGTAACTGCATGAGGGAAGCATCTAAGAGAAGCTGCTCTAGCTATGCTACACCAGTCCCTCCTGTCTAAACAAGGGCCTTATCTCAACCTGGAAGCAGGAAGGGGGCCTTTCTTCCCTGCTTGTGTTTGTTTAACTCACCGTGTCTGTCTACTCCTTTTTATGGGCCTTTTGCTTCCTTTAAGAAAAGAGTGAACTCTACCACCCAGCTCTTCTAATCTTTTTGACTGCTGTCCTTTTTAGTCCACACAGTCCATGTTTTCTGAGAACCTCAACACTTCATGACCTAATGAGTTGAATCGCAGAAGCTGAAGAGAAACAGTGCAAATGAAGCAAATAATTAGTCTGATAACTTTGCTAACATTTTCAGCTTCCTCTTAAAACCACTAGACACAGACAGATTGCAACTAGTAAAAGGAAACCCTGGTCTTTTACTACAAATGTAAAGTATAATATTTGATATTTATGGATCTTAACTGGAGTTCCAGAACTGAATATATTCAAGAAGTTGAGACATTTGCATTTAGATCCTGCTTGAATAAATTCCTATGACTGCAGAGTGGCCCTTTAAGCCTTCCTTTTGGCCTCAGTAAAATGATTTAAGTGCAAACGAGGCTTTGCTTTCTGTGCAGTTTGCCCAGGCAGATTTCGGAAAGTTACCTGATGGAAGGAGGTGAAATAGTAAAAAGATTTCAGTGGTATGCAGTCAATTTCTTCTTTCATCACAGGATAATGTACACAGAAGTCAATTTTCCACATGCATCGAACAACTGCACTGACCTACATATAGTGGAAATATATAAATTATCATTTCAGAAGAAAATTCAGTCTCTCCTCTGAAATAAAATCAACCCCCTAATACTGCATTTATTAAGAGGCGTTTCTGTGGCAAATAGCAGCTGCTATCTGTCATTGTTTGGAATCAGAGATTTTACCACCTTATTTCAGAATCTATTGAGTTTATTGGAAAATGTGAAGTGATGATATTCTATTTATAGCTGTGCCAGGATGATGGAGTGGCATTTCTGTAAGGTATAATTATGGTGAGTTAATACTGGCCTTATTAGAAGCCTGTCTTGACTTTAGTCTCTATTACTAGCTAAGCTTGGAGGCTCCTCCAACTGGAAAATAGCTGCTGTTTTATCTTTGTCTGCCTATCTTTATTATGCTCCTTACCATCTCTGCTGTTCTCAGGAATTCTGCAAAGTGCAAACATTTCTTTCTTTGCTTTCTCCTTGTATTTGCATAGAATGCCATTAGATATTTTTGCCAGTGACATCTCTAGAGAGGAAAATAGGAAAGCAAGGCAAAAAAAAAATATTATTCAAATACCTCTCTTGAGAGGATAATGGCAGGATTAAGAATTGGGTGCAAATATGGCATATTTGAGAGGCATTTTTTCCATCCTCCCTGGGGTCTTACCAGGAAACCACAAGAACTAATGCAAAGCCATAGATAAACTGAGGTGGAATATATAATTGTGAAAGACTTTTGTGAGGGGCTAATGCAGTGAGTGATTTGTGAGGTAGAAGGGTGAATTTGCCTCCTCTTCTGCTACTGAAGCTACAGTGGTGATGCACAAGGCTACTTGTCTGTGACCAGATATTGTGGCTCCCTCATCTTTCCTGTGGCCCTCTTCAGCTGCCTGCCAGCATGGAGGAACAGATGTGCCACCATCCGTGTCAAAAAGCTGAGGAAGGGGTGGCAAGTCCTGCTTGCTTGAATCAGAATGGTTTAAATTTTTCTGCCTAAATAGCTTCAGTAGAGCTGTAAAGCACAGTGCCTCAAGGTTTGCTTTAAAGGCACTATTCTTCTAGCCTTCCTTCAGGCAGAGAGATGGATTATGTGACTTTCCACAACCCTTAGTAACCCTCTCTTCTACACATTTTTTCCACTGGTTTAATGCCTTAATAGTACCTTCTTGCAAGCAGCTTCATTTCGTGGGTACTCAATCTCTTATGACACATACATTTGCATTAGAGTTCTACTTTTTCCTCAACTTAGTAGTGGGGAATTTTCAGACCTTCTCTGAAGTTAAATTTCTTTCTTCTAGCCCTCTAGAAACATCAGATTTCTGCAGAATTTAATAGGAGTCAGAATAATGTTTTTTATGGGACCAGAAAGATTTTGATTGACTGAATAGCTTCTTTTAGTTTTGACACAAGCATTTCTAATTGCCTTAATCATGAGCAGAAATCCTTTAACTGCATATTGAGCATGCTTGGTAAGGATGTTGGCTGAGCATTCCCAGATAGCCAGTGAACTCCTCATTGTTAGTTACAATTTATACTGAAAAATATTCTTAAGTTTATAGAATTTCCCTTATTTTGGCCTTTCATGCCTTTCACTTCCTTTTGGCTTATATTTCAGAAAAAAAGAAAGAATTTACAAGCTTATAAACACTTCCCACTTTAGTGTAAAATATTGAACTGGGCTATATATCATACAGCACCATGTTTGCCTTAGAAAAAGGCATGAAGGACTCATGAACAACTTTCTGAAATAACACTAGCAACAGATTTAATTCTCTAGCAGACCAGAGCATGCTTAAACACAGTAACCTAGAACGGAAAAAACTATAGAACAATAATTACCTGTGGAATATTCCACTCTTATTTTATATGCTGCTGTCATGTTCACCTAGTTTTTTTACCACAGAATCGCATGAAATCAGAAGATTTTATAAACTTTCAGATTGTCTATGCTCACAAACCTTCTATCCATGCTTGGAAGGGTGAAGACTGTACTAAACATAATTTCAGTTAAGAATAGTTGAACACAGTGAGACAGATTGTAGGAAAGCCTCTTTACTGTACCTGGATCCATTTTGACCCCCATTTCCTTTATTTTTCTGCTGTCTTTGCCTGGCTTTGCATTCTGAGCAGGGCCACAGCCTGGTGTGTGTTTGCTGTGCTGGAGCTGTCACTTGTTCCTGACACTGAAGCACTCAGCACTGGGTGCAGCAGCGCTGCTCAGTCTGGCCTGCAAGGCTTAACAACCTAATAATTATTGTAAGAGCTAATGGCTCTCTTTAGCTGCTCCTGCTCCATAAGGTAACTAGATTAAATCAAAGGGGGTTGATCACCTTTTTTCTGATCACTTTTTATTCCGAATGGCTGCTTTTTAACACATAAAATGAGTGCTCCTGGGCAGCTCTTAAATAAACCCTTTAAGAAAGCGGCCATTAAAACAAACATTAATTGTAAAAATGGACGAAAATGCAGGAACCCACAGTGGTAAACTAAGGTTCCATCACATGACACTGAGAGCCTTGGCGTAAAAATACTCCCAGGTGCTTTGCCCCTTGCTCAGAGCTAAGGGTCTGTGATGTTCCCTGAAAATATGAGAACTTCAGAGATGGGGCAGATGTCCAACATGCTTGGAAGCCTTTATTCATAGGGTGATGAGCTTTTGATGAGGGCTTTAACTGATAATTTTGGGGGTATTTCTGCTAAGCCACTAAAGTTCCAGTGAAAGCAAAATTCAGCCCTTATAATCCTGTCTCAATAGCCCTTTTTGCTGTTTTACTTGTTAGCTATGGGTAATGCCCAGTTGCATCTGAGCTCACAGCTGCTCTGGATTCACTGAATTTGTTCAAGCAGAACTGCACTAAAATCCAATTTCTAAGCTTATGATTTTGTAATTAGCAGCCAAAAACCATGCAGACTGGATCTCTCAAACATAGATCCATTTTCCTGACTGTGAAAAGAGGTAGACATGCACAGGTAAGCTGCTTTGTGTGAATGACTCCAATGCATGTCAAGAACAGAATTTTAAGCTCTCAATAATAAGATGGTGAACATTAACATATCCTCTGTAAATCAGGAGACCGGAAATATGAGTTACTTCAGACACACATAATGAGTGCCACTTATTATGTTAAATTTGATATTAGTACACTAGGTATGTCATCAGTATTTTATCTATATAAACACAGGTTCTGCATTTAAAAAAACCCAAACCTTTTTTGAATGTAGCTCCTTGAAAAAAGACAAAACAAAAATCAGAGGCAGAGAATGCTCTCAGTTATTTACTCCACAATTTTTGTCGCTTTGCAGAAGTTTCAAGCAGAAATAATTTTGGAGTTCAACCTTCCATTAGCCACTAAGCAATTAGTAGAATGATCTCAAATTCCTCCTCCATGCCACTTTTATTTTAGGTACATTTAACTAATTAATCTAAACAATCTTATTTTTTTTAATGGTAAATAAACACATTGTCCGAAGAAAAAAACAGCAGCTGATAACTTATTAACTGATATGCCTAATTCATGGCATAACAGAGACCAAATGTATGTCATGACCAGGCTTCCAGAGTATTAGATAATACCAGCAACAATGCTTGTGAAAGTTCTGTCCACAGACATTCAACTTTTAGAAGGGATCAAAAGTATAATGAAAGCAAGGAAAGTATTTCTGTGGAATGGAAGGACCCTGGCTCATGCCTCTGTCAGAGTCAACTTGCATGATGCTGAACTTAGCACTAAATACAAAATCTGAAATACAAACATAAAAGATTTCTCTTCTGCAATATATTCTCCTCAAGTTCATGGTCTTCAGATCCCATCTGGAATTCCCAGCATTTTTTACCCACTCCCAGCTGTCATTTTATTATCTCTTGTATAAAGAAAACATTTAATTATGGGCTTCTGTGGAAGATATTCAACAGAAATATCCCTACCTACAGCAGAGTAGTGAAGGAACTGATGATGTTCCTTTTCAGTTTCATACACGATTTTTCCCTGATCAAAATATCAGGTTTTATTATTTCACTAATTGATAGCCCAGTACTCAGAAACATCAGAGCCATCAGAGCTGAATAATCAAAATATTGTTAGGGCTTTACAAGGCTGTCTACGACAACTAGTCATTAGAGGACTTCAGCTCTGTCTTCTGACTATTTCCACATGTTTAAATTGCAATGATTTAGTCCTTGAGCCCTGATTAACAAAAGCAGGGTATGCCAAGTTACTAACTCAGTTTCAGTAACTATGAGGCCTAAGACAGAAGCTTTGAAAAGCGAGAGGCAAGCTCATTTTCCTTAACCCAGTTTAAAAGGAATAAAAATTTTGGCAGTATATGAAGCCAGAACTACTCAGGCACCTAAAAATCAGGTCTTTTCATACTGTTTATCAGAGGAGAATATTGACCCCAAGTCATTCCTGTGGCCTCAGTGGAGATAGTGCTTTACAGGTTGCCCTCATATAGCTGGTTATAGAGATTCTAAACACAATAATTTCTACCTTCTAAAATCTGACAGAAATAACATGCCTGAATTTATTTTTAACAAGTTTGTTAGAATTAGGTGTAGATTAGATCTTAACCTCCTATTTTTTCCTTATATTAACTTTCATATTTGAGTTAGGTTTAAAATCATCTTCTCTATTTTCAGGGAAACCTGGAGAGAGCTTCTAATTCTGCTTTAACCTGTTCAAAGACCTTGCAAGAGTAGTTTCACATTCTAATAAAAATGGCTGTAGGTTTACCACCTCTGTTATGCCACTTGTGAAGTCACTGACATTAAAGAAACACTGAGGAGACTCTAAAGAAATTTACTTTGGCCTCTAAGCAGCTACACCACCACCATGATGACATGGTGGAAGTCTAGTGCTTACCTGAGCTTTTTAGCCAGTTAGAAGACACTAAAAATTGGACAGCCAGCTTTACGTTAGTCAGAAATGGTTCTCAAATAAAAATCTGCAAATAATTTCCTGATGCCAAGAAGAGTGTTTATGATGATGAGATCAGAATATGCCAGCAATGTATTTTACTATTTATGTATTCTTGAGCAAAAGATTTAAACAGGTTTACAGTGCTGCATGATTTAAATAGCAATCCTTTGGATCAACTTAAGAAGACAGAGCCATGAATAAACATAAAATAAATAATTGCATATCCAAATATATCTTTTCTTCTTTAAAGCAACCCATCCCATGTCTTCATTAGTACAGAAACATTGGGCTGGCTGAAGGTCTGAGCAGAATTAAGGCTGGCAGTTATCCTTTAGGGACTGCTCGGGGACAGCAGGATGTGAAACTGGTGGCAGCAGCATCCTTCAGCTGCTGCTTGCAGTCAGGGTGTCTGGAGGCAACATAAGGCACATACATGTTTCAAAACACCTGAGGGCAAGCTAAAGTCTACACTAGGAATTATTTGCATACATACAAACAGAATTTTCAGCACTGATACAGCTTTTATCCTTTGGTCTTTCGCACAGGTCCTGTTAGATTCCAAATGTTTGAACACTTCCTCAGATTCGAACATTGTCGCTTCATGTCTGTAAAAAGAACCACTTTGTTGAATTTGCCCCCTAAATAATTTATAATTTGTAGGGCACATTTTAAACACTAGAACATCCTACTCCTGTCCTGTCATTTCCATGGTACAGAGCTGTTTGTACAACCACAATCTTTAGGTAAGCAGTTATTTTTGAGAAAATGAATTGCTGTGTTTGTAGCCTCATGCACATGCTTTAAAACCAAGATTTTTGCAATATCTATGCTTGGCAGTCACAATTGCATACTTGTCCAATGAATAATTTTGTACCAGCTCTAACAGTCATTTTTGTCTCAAGTTTTCTGTTTTAATAGCTCAAATACAGGAAAGGAGAAGAATTAAAAACCAGTGCTAGTGTTCAAAACAAGGTATGAGCACATACTTCAATGGCTGCATAAAAAGAGCTCCATGGTTAGTATCTAAAATGTAAATGCTTTAAGAAACAAGGCTTTGGCAAATTATGTACTGCTTCATCTTTAAAAAACTTAATTGAGCAGTAAAAGACAAGTAACTTTTAAATTTTCTATTGAAAGATCCTCAAAATTACCCCTTCCCTTCGAATCAGGCTCTTCATTGATACCCAAGTACGTGTACAGGTACACTATGGGTGAATTAACAGGAACTTTGGTGCCTTAGCTGTGCCAGGTTACAGTAGGCAGGAATGGTAGTGGCTATACTTGAAGTTATGACCACAAAAGAGACCAAAAATAATGGAAAGTTTAGTGTTGACACAGGAAGGAAGGAAAAAGCACCCTGCACTGATTGCTGCTTCGTGGGCTGCAGGTTGTTCTGTATGTCACCTGGCTTTTCAGCAATGAGGAACAATTATTTACAAAGGTCACAGATTCTCCTAAAAATTGTCCTCAGTACAATGTACTTCAATTGGTGTGGGTTTGCTACTCTCATTTAAATTAACTCTTTTGTTAACACCATTTCTGCATAAAACATGGACTACGCTGGGATTTAATAGGGCTATCCCGTGCCTGTCCCTCCTCCTTCCCTTCACACCCTGTTCTAAAGATACACAAAGATTTAAAAAAAGAAAAATTATGGATATATATGTATATATATTAATATATATAAATGCATATAGACATTAAAGTAAGTTTCTAGAAGGCTTATGCTTTGATAAAATCTCATTACCTTGGGATATCACAAGGGCTCATCCTTAAGAACAGACTTTAACACTGCTCCTGTCAAATGTTTCCCAGTGGAACTGTTTCGATACTTTTCAGCCTCTGACAGCCTTTAAGAAATCTTAAATCTATAGCTTTCCAGATAACAAATCAGGCTACAGCCTGACCTTACTAAGAGTAGTAATTAGGAAGTGAGAAAGCTGAGTTTACAGTAACAAGAATTTTTCAGAAGAAACCCAGGGGAACAAACACTAGTACCAAGAGTAAATCTTGGCCATCCAGCACCTTTCCCTAGACTCTAAGGCCGCTCAGTTTCTATTTCCAGTTGCCAATAGATACCAGATGGAGATTACAGGATTGTTTCTTCCCATTCCATAGAAAGGACACTGCTTCTCAATCCCTTATTCTCCATTACAGCAGCAATTGACAAAAGCAAAAAGATCACATAGGGCAGCTAAAATGGTGCTTCTTCTTCCAGGCAGAGAATGAGAAAGAGAGAGAGATCTGTGCAGGACAGTTTATATGACTGAAATAGCTCAGCAATGTTGGCTCCCTGAGCTACACTGAGGCCAAGACCTCTTGGGCACGGCCCATATTCCTTGGGTCATTGACCAGCTTTACCTGCCACAGCTTATAAACTCTCTCTTGATTCCCTCCTCTCCAATCAAGTCCTCAGACTCAGTAAAACCCTTTCCATCAAACTCTTTCCACTGTTTCTTTTCCCTCCCCTGCATTTGCCCAAAATTCCTCCTTAGCCTATACAACCTGTGCAGAGTTGGTACATTACAGTATTTTTTTCAGCTTTTTCTAAGTAATGCATATGATATTGCTGACTTTAATCAAAATTACATGTACTGCTCAGTTACTCGATGAGGTCATGCTTCCCGCAGGTATTTTGGTAGCCAGTAATACATTTGTTGTGATTCAGTCCATTCTACCCTCACGGTTTTACTCACAAGATAGACACTATTTTGCTCAGTACTCCTATAAAACTCTATCAGATGAATCCTTTTATATTAAAAAAAAATAAAAAAGAAAGGACAGAATTAATATTTTGAGCTTAACACATAATTTCTTTTTCCCATGGCTGCAAGTTAAGGAAAGCCCTAGTGAACCTAGATGGACCATGAACTATAAAAAGTCATCACCAGGGTTCCATTTCAAGCCAAAACTGAAAGATCAAGTGGATAATGTAATCCCCCAGGTGAAACACTTCAATACAAATGAGGACAAGCAGGGTATTCTGCTGCTCAAACATCTGATGACTGTAACTTCCATCTGTGCCTTGCTGAATTCTGGCAGTGGGCTGGATTGTTTAGTCTATTATTGCTCAGCCAGCAGGATGACTTTGATATGGCAGGAGATGTGGGACAGCTTCCTCAAATAAAGGCAGGTATCAGAGCAAATTGGGAGCTGCAGAAACAGGACTTGAATGAGCTTATGACCTGCTTGTCTATAGGCAGACAATGCATCAAATAGGGATTGGAGTAATTTGTGCTGTAGGATATTTAGATTTTGATTCAGCACATATCACTGCCTCTTCAATCAATTGTGGTTTCTTACCCAGGTGTACTGGGAAAATGAAGCCTTTTCTGTTTAATAATAAGGAGAGGAGAGGTGTTTCTATTGCCATACAAAAATAATAGAGATGAATTAAATATTACACCTTAAATGAAGTGTATTCCAGACAAAGCATAATATACAACATTCATACTTACCTGAATCAGCAGATGTAAATCCTTCTTTGAAAATATTTGCTGTTACTTTGTTTCTTTAATTGAAATATTATTTTAGATACAATTTAATGGTTGAAGATTGTACATGTATCTTCAATGTAAGCAAGCCAGAATTTCATTATTTAACTATGTCCTTTAATTATAGGATTAATCTTCAAAGCATTGTGAAGTACATTTTGCAAAGTCACAGAGAGAATAAAAGGCTTATAGAGGATAAAAACCTCACAGAGCATAATAGGTAGCAACGGTATAAGTGAGTGGTGATAATGAAAAGACACACATATGCTACAGCTATATTTATACACCAAGATTATAAGGCATATGAATGAAGGAACCTTGATTCCTTTGTCCCTTTACACTGGCAAAGCCTCCTGTGGCAGCTGCCTGTACAAGGCTACTTGAACATATTGCAATCATCTCTTTCCTAAAACTGCATGCTATGCATCAGCTGGGGTCATCCTCAGCAGGGAGCTGTGATGTATTACAAACCTTCTCAAGTACAGTTCTTTTTTTCAACAGAATCAGAAGGCAGGAACTGATTTATTGTGGTGGACACCACAATTATTTGAGACTATTAAGTTAAAATCTCATCATTTTCTTTCACTTTTCAATGAGCTGCCCCAGATGACACTTGGTCATCCTGAACCCTCTGACTCCTCCAGTGGAAGAAAGAACATGTTACAAAGTAATCTGTAAAACAGCTCAAAATGATTTGGGCTTTGGTACAAAACTATGCAATGCTGGAATATTTGTTACAATATCTGTTGCCATTTTGCATTAAAAAAATAATATTGTTAAAACCACTGACTTTGTAGTTGACCGACTTAAGAAAAGAAACAAGTCACTACTGGATTCCCTAAATTTTGTGTCATGAATAAATGATCTACCTTGAAACAAGACAGTTATCTCTTTATTAGAAAGATATCAGATCTCTTCCTGTGTCTGTCATACTGCAGGTGTTTGACCTCAGCATCTATGATTACATTATGTAGGATTCATTTTTCTGGTATTTTTCTTCATAGAAAAATGTAACAATCAATCTTTTGACATGAAATCCAATATAGTGATATCAGGAATGCTGAGCATAGCTTATTTGAGGATATTAGTTAATTAGTCTCTGATGGAATTAATATCTGTGCAAGTAATTAGCATAAATATATGCAATACTTATCTAAAATAAGTGGCTCATTGGCCATATATCTAGCTATATATGTCATGCAGGATATACTTCAATACACTAATATTTCCTTTATGTACACAAATCAATTCATTATTTTCCCTCTTAGGCATTAAAAAAATGGTGACTTATGCCCAGAAGCTCATGGCATTATTTTAAAAATGTAAACAATTTTCTAAACACAAACCAAAAAACCCCTTTGGTTCATTTTCTGTAAACTCCCACAGTGCTCTGAAGTCCGACAGCCATAGTTACATGCTTCATAAAACAGCAGAAATCTTGTGGTGGGGGAAAAGTAAGGGTAGGAGGGTGAATGGATCCAAATAATTTGGTCAAACATCAGGGGGAATTCAGAGAGGCAGCCAGGGCAGGCAGGAGAGCATATCTTGTGTTTAAAGCAATGCTGCCTGCTCACTTCATCTTAACACTAATGGAATATGGGGTACCAACACCCTCACTTCTCCCTGAGCACAGCAGAAAGCTCCTGCCTGGAGTCCTGACTCTCTTCACAGCTCTGCTGCGGCCTCCAAATGCCCCGAGGAAGACCAGGGACCCCCCAGCAGTAATAACTGCACGAGCTGTGTGATGCTACAGAGAGAGACCAAAATGTGCCTGATGTGTCCCCACATCAGTGCTCCAGCTGCTCGAACGCAAGGGGACACAAACGGATCAGAATGACCTTTGTTAAAAACCAACACCAACCAAGCAACCTGCTGAGTAGGGAAACTACGGAAAAAAATTATTTTTATTCATTCAGTGAAACCCAAACCAACAGATCTGCTATGAAATCATAGTTATGCAGAATTTTCTGGCTGAAAAAGAATTATGCTCGCTAAAAGGCAGCCAGTGCCTGCACTGAGATACATGTTGGAGACTGAACTGTTTGTGGAGACCTCTCATGCATTTCTCATGTTCTGTGTCAAGTCCTACTGGGGGAATGCAAGTTAGCAGAAGCCAAAAAGGCTAAATTACTCACCCTTCTTGTAGTAATTCCCTCAATCATTTTTCAATACTCCGTGTTTGTTTAAACACAAAAATAACACGTTCAGTTTTTAACTGGTTCTTTGTTTCCTACGTTCTCCTCTCGGTCTTGGTTTGGAATGAGATAGCTGTTAGGAAGCTGTAGTCTCCAAAATCAAAGCATATAATTTTCCATGGTTCCTGAGAATTTGTAAAGCCTTACAAATTTGTGAGGTTATCAGGAGTTTCTAAGCCTTTTACCTAAAATTATGGAGCAGAAAATAAAGTTGATTAAAATATTAGCTATCTCTCATCACAAATTCAGGCTTTAGCCTAATATTTTCCCCTTTTTTTTTTTTATTTTCAGACAAAATAAAAACCTAAACAAGTTTCTATGACTATAAGGACTCAGACAAATAACTGTGTTAATTATATATTAAGTGGTAGTTTATAAAACTCTAAGCACAGTTCAAATAATACCAATCTAACAGAGAGCATTAGATGGCCATAAAAGCAATATGAAAAAAAATTTAGTTTCCATTACTTTCAATATTAAAAAACAAAATTTGTAACTCAAACTGTCTTTCTTAGATGCATCTAGATTACATGAGATTAAAGCAATTATAGTTTAAATTACTATAATGCAATTATCATAAATCGTTACATATCACAGAAATAGAATTTGAATTGAATTGGATATAGGTAGGGAAGGAAATTATACTGCTGCTAAATTTTAGGCATTATTCTAGCCATCTAGAGAACAAAGACATCATCTATTACTTAGTGCATTGTATTTAATAAAAGCCATTATTTCAACTAAAAAACTCATAAGCTGAAAACTCATAACACTGAAAGGAAAAATATCTGAATGCCATGGTATACAAAATTGCATATACACATGTACTAACAAACTCTATCAAAGGACTCTGGATGACTTCACTCTGGAAAAAATATGCTTGCTTTGATCTGTTCTCTTAATCATCCTTGATTTTTCACCATGAAAAGCTGTAAAGTTTCAAAGACAACCAAGGAATAAAAATATTCTGGTAAAAACAACGGAGTAACAGTACAGTACAACATTCATCCAAAATCCCTTCATTTTCCTGCTTCTATAGAGAATTACCCAGAATTCTATGGAAACTTTCTCCCTTCATTTGTGTTCAGTACAACGTGTGTGTACAAACATACATTCATGTGCTGTGGACAGAAAACCAGAGGGGTGGTAAAAGTGAGAGAGGATCTTCTTTGGCTCAGCAGGAATCTCTCATCTGCTCACCTGGAATCACCTCCATCAGCTTCATCAGAACTCCTGAACAACTCTAGAGGGAGATATTCACAGCCTGGCAGAGGTTTTGTGGCTTCCTCCTTATCTAATATAATATTTTCCTTTAAAAGTTGTCTTTATGGTGCTTCTGCAGTTTCTAACTGGTATGCAGAGATGACCATGAGCAGAAGAAATATCAAGATGGCTTTCTGTGTTTTGGAGCCAAGGATATTTAAACTACTAGCTCCAGGTCATGGTGGAAAGAAGAGGAGAAAATTAAATCCATAAAACAAATGTAAGTCATTATATTGATAAAAAAAATGTCATTTTTACAAGTAGTAACTAAGGTTCATGTCGAAACTGGATAAATGGCCGGATAAATATGGAAAACTTAAAATTTCTGCATACGGAGTATCCTAAACACCAGTTGCTGACAGTAAAAACACCTAAATTTTTGTGCGCTTGTTTTGTTTGACTTGCCTTTATATTCTGCTGTTTCTTCACATATATTCTCTTAGGGTATTGCCCATATTTTTCTGTAATTTCCCCCCCTCTGCCTTCCCATAGGCTTTTGCAGGATGCCATGCTTTCCTGGGACGATTTTAATGCCTGGCCTTTAATATAAAACAAAAAAGTTATGTATCTGTCACTTTTCCCCCTTTAAATCAAATTATCTCATAGTTTCCCCTTGAGAACTAGAAGTACAGACAGGAATGCATACTAAATTAACATGAATTTCTGATATGCTACTTTATGAACTGGTTTTGTTTCATTTTTCCCAAGAATACCTAATTGCTCTTTGAATTTAAATGCATATTTAAACAACGTAGAAAGTAACAACTACTTTATCAGATAAAGATTGTTGACAACAAACTTCTCTACCACGCTTCTCACAACGCTCTTGGATTCACTGCAGCTTTTATATGCTTCCACAATCCAACATGGTAATGGTCTGAAATGGCTTCTGTATGCCAGATTAGCATAGGTGCGAGCAAAACAGATCAATGCCATCCAAACACTCAGCAGACGAATCTGCAGCGGTGGCAGGTGAGGAGGAAAGGGAAGTGCAGAAGCACCGCTGATCTGCCGGGCTGGAGCATCCCCTGAACGTGACCGGGCGCTAATTAAGCTCATCAGCGTTTATTCAGCACGCAAGATAAGGGCGAATTCCTGCATTCGGGTCCTGCAAAACACCGGCTTGATTTTCTCCGTGCCTCCTGCTGCTGCCGTCAGGCAGGACCGGGGGAAAGCGGGCTGGGAGAGCAGCTGAGAACAGCCGTGCAGGTGCCTAGGGAGAAGGAGGTGCCCGGAGCCGAGCGGGGGTGCCCCGGAGCAGGGCCGCGGCCGCGAGGGGGAGCGGCAGCGCCGCGTTCCGCAGGGCTCTCCTGCCCTCCCTCACCTGGGCCACCGCAGCCCCCTCCCGGAGCAGGGAACGGCGCCCTGGGGGCTCCCTGGATGTTTGGGAGCCTGGGCGATGCCGCTGCCCGGCGGTGATGCTGCGATGCCCTGTCGCGGCAGTGATGCTGCAGCCGCTCCCGGCTGGAAGAGCCGCTCCCGGCTGGAAGAGCAGCTCCCGGCTGGAAGAGCCGCTGTGCCGAGCACAGGGAGAAACCCGCCCTGCACACCAACCTGGGCCAGCAGCAATGGGGCTGGATGGGGATTAATGGTCTGAGTGCGACCTGCTTCCCTGCCACCAGTGGTTACACATATGTTATGTATAATATCATTCCTCTTAGCAACTTAGACGCTGCCAGGTTTAGTAACAGAGTCAGAAAAAATTGGGGTTTCTCCCTCAGCTTGTGAATACTTAGATTTCTCGGCTCCAAACCATGCAGTGATTGCATGGTTTGCATTTCTAACCTCAACAATACAGATTAAACTCATGAAACACCCACACTGCTGTCCTGCCCTCACCGATGCTCCCTCAAACAGCGTAATGCTGCTGCTGCAAAGACATTTATTCCAGATCCACTTGTGACAGTTCCGTGTCAGAGCTAAAGCACGTTGCTGGGGACAGTGCAAAGCTTGCCTTCATTAGCACACCTCTGCTCTGTGTCTGGAGCACAGTCTCCAGCACCACTGTTTTGATGAAATGTACTGCTGGTACGTTTCAAATAGATTTTCACACAGAACATCGTGGTCTCTCTGAAGGACTACTTTACGTCCGAGTCGCTAATCTGAACGTGGCACACATTCTGTCATCCCCACTTCATTTTGGGAACTAAATTTCACTGGGTTCCAATACAAGGCTTGTGCACTGTGAATTTGAAACTCAAGCAGTGCAGAGTCATGAAACTGCAAATAAAGATGATGCTCCTTATGGCAAAAAAGTGCAAGGGTATCAGATGACTCACACCCTTTTCTTCTCTTATGCTGCCTTTATGTCATATTTGGTTGTTAATTAATTAGACGATAAGAATTAAAATGTCTTTCCTCTCTTAGCAATACTTCTGCATGAATTTTAATCATTATGCAGCACAGAGCTCCAAACTCTGCCTGACATACAGCTGAACAAGGGTTATGTTGTTACATTTAAGTCCTAATCCCTTTTCTGCTTAAGTACAGACAGATGTGTTTAATCTATTTAAATTTGTCTTAATTGCTTGAGTCCATAGAAAGCTGACTGTACTTTCTGCTTTAATTTGGGCGATTCCAAGAAATTAATATGCACTAAGCTGCTTCCCTAGATATTGCAGACTTGTGTTAGCAGTTACAGTGACTAAGCAGACACAAAGCACATTCCCTGGTGATGCAAAGACACCCCCCGGTGTTTGCCACTGCCTGTTTTTACCTTGATATCCGGAGACAGATGAGGCCCTGCCATGGTCTTAGGTTGCAAGCAGCCATCCTCAACTCCTCTACACCCCTTGTTCCAGCTGATATCAAGCCCTTCTCAAGTGTGGGATCCATGTCAAGTTGCCTGTACCCGATTTTCAGTCTGGACATCACGTGAGGAAAACTGGTTGCCCTTCCTTACACAGCTGCCCAGAATAAAGTAATGACATTTTCATGTGTCACCTGGACATTTCCCCCTACCCAGGCAACACTATGCTCAGCAAAAGAACTGCATTCTGTGCTAAAAATATATCTAATGAAAATAAACGAAAGAGAATGCAAAATTGCCAACAAGATAGCCAGATGGGCAGCCTACTTAACATTCTCGTTCAAGCCTGCATATGAAGGGATTTTTATTTATGTCCTCTTGTATTTCCTTTAAACCAGAACTTTAACAATTATTTTTTCGGCCCTATTGCATATTACAAATAATTCCCAAGATAATTTTTTTCCATCAAAGCATTAGTTTTTCACTGTGACTATAACCAGTTTAAAATTTTAACAGTAAAATCAGATATTGTTTCCCTTACCTAATTAAGTGTGAAATATTTTAAATGGAACACTAATGGAATAACATCCTTAAGTGTTTTCTGTAAATCTTCTGGGAATCAAAGCCTTCATCATAAATACATTAAGGCTACTAAAAAGCTCTCATATAGTGTGTGCTCAAGACAAGCCACTGTGAACTGAGGTATCACTTCTGCAGTATCTGCAAAAAAGGAATTCCTGTATTTATGTGCTTTATTCAAGTAATATTGCTCCTGGAACTGTAGCCGGTTTTGGAAGTTGACACAAGTTAGAATGCTGAAGGCTACTGAACACATACAAAGTTCTGAGTGCATGGCTCTGGTCCTCTCTCCTCATGTAATCATTTTTTTTGGTTCTCCACTGCCAGAGAGCTGTCATGTTGAAATAAACAGATGAGAAGCTACTATTTTTTGATTTTGCTGGCTACTGCACTTGTATACAGTATCTTGCAACTCAGTATATACAAGTCTTTTTAGCTTGGAACGCAGAGAAGACCTCCCAGACTGATTATCATTAGGTAAAAAACCTTACCTGCCAATGCAGGACAATGACAGGCTGCTGGGAAAAAGAACAGGACACAGGACTTCCCCCATCATCCATGGTCACTAGGAAAAAAAAGAACAGATTTGGGTCTTTCTAAACAATTGATCGTGTATCCTGAAGCTCTATTTACATTATTTTTATTGCCACAAGCATTTTCTCTTCCCTTTTTACTGGTTTCCTCATTCATGGAGTTTTGTTTTAAGGACAAAAATGTGGAATTGAGGGAAGAGTGAAAATGTAAGTTCTATATAAAGCTTGGGTTTGGTCCTATTTTCCTGGTCTGTCAAATTGTCTCTTCTGCTTTGTCAGGCATTCATGTGAATGATCCTGGTCTCTGTGCCATGAAATAAATCTTTAACAATGTAATTTAATGGAAATATCCTAGTATGTACAAAGGTGCAAATAAAATCAGAATCTGACCTAGAGCTCATACTTTACCAGGTATTTGTATTTATCTCATTTCAGTTACAGACCCTTTTTTTCCCCCCTTCCTTTCAACACTCCAAATACCATTTTTTGGAATAGAAACTTCCCCAGTTTGAATTATTGTTTTGGTTTTTTTTTTTTAATTGAGAAAAATCCATTTGGCTGTATTCCAGCTATATAAAACTAAAATAAAATCTTTACTGACTTTAAATTGTTTTTATGTATGTATTTCCTTTCATAGGTGTCACAGATTGCTTTTATTCATGAAATTTATCATGCAAAGAATATATGTTTAAGTTCAAACATTGTGACATAATTAAAAAAATTTGTACATAAAAAATAGTTTTGCTTACATGCATTTAGATAAGAATATATTCCAAACTGAGGAAAAATAAGTACCATCTCAATAAATAAAAAAAGTAAAAACATGTTTTCATTTTCTGATCCCTCGACCCCACCCCATTTTTGGGATACACATGGAGATGAGGAAAAATTGTTGGTTTTTTCCCAGATTTCTTTTAAAGGATTGTTTCTAGTATTGGGTGGTTTTTATCCATTTTATTTGGAATAGTATCAGGTCCAAATTGTATTTTGCTTCCTTGATGACTGATGTGTATAAATATTCATGAGTCAACACCTGGGGTTGGCTATTTCCTAAAATCTGTGTAACTGTTATTGCAATTTTATCTGTGGACTGTGGCATCTCATTTGAATTCATGAGACCTGTTATAAATTTTAAATATATATGAAGAGATATTAAAGTCCAATGAAGAACAAGAATCCCACCTGCTTCCTGCAATTTAGTACTACCTGCATAAGAGGGAAATAGGAATCTAAGCAATGGAGATAGAAACTTGTTTGTTTATTAAAACTTCAAATTTGTTTTGATCATTCCATCTAATCCCTGTTGATAAAAATCATGCTCCAAAATGGCTCCTTTCCAGATTTCTGTAAAGATCTTGGAGTTTTAAGCCACTAAAAGTTTGGCAGAGCATCTAACTGCCATATTTTCCTTAAAGAAGAAAACTACTTAAATTCCCTGAGAGGAGTCTATTTTATGGGCAACTTTGCTCACATATCAGACTCCCTTGCATGCTGTCTTATTTCTGTGGACTGGAAGAAAAATTTAATTTAGTGTTTTCAACTTAGTTTTTTGTCTTGAGAATTGCAAACCAATTTACTTTCACATTCATACCACCTGTAAAGATGCAAGATATTTGTCATGGCACCAAGCAATGTATGTATACTCACTTGTAAATACTTTTCAGGACTGTTTTTCCACCAAATTCCTTCAAGAGTTATTTCTGAGCTCAGACAGAGAGGAAGATTCAGCTCTCCAAGGTGACCACAGGGAGGTTATGAGTATCAGGGCTTTAGACCATGATGATATCCTTGGTAGGATCCTGGCAACCCCTGCCTAGGGATAATAGGACATCACAATATACCTTCAGACTGCATTTTTAATTGGTCTTTAAGATTAGATTTGTGGTGAAGGGAGGCACATTCACCACTGATATCGGGCAAGGCTGGTGCTTCAGTGTGGCATCCAGCCTAAAGAGAAGAGAAAAAACAGAAGCATTTTCTTTGTGTGTATCTAACCCCAAATCTGTCTGAAATCTGCTATCAGCTCTCTGTATGAGAACAAGCTCGTTAACAGGCTGTGACTAGATCAGTTCATAATCATCACCATGTTCCCTGGAAAAGCATGAAAACACAGGGCTGAAGTCTAGTCTGGCTATTATCACTGTTCTCATACAAGCATTTTCCATGTTTTTCAAACCAAAGGAAAAAGGAGAAAGTACTTGAAAGATTCCTTTCTTTCCTTCTTTCTTTTCTTCTTTCCTTCTCTGACAACGGGGGGAAGGAAACAAGCGGAAAACTGTAACAAGATTACAGAGATGTGCAGAAAGTTTGGGGTAATGGAGTTAGATGGACAGACACAGATAACAGAAAGATTTTCTTTTTTTTTTTTAAATTGAGATTGAAAGCAGAATATCATAATGAGCCAAAAGCCTTCTGTTTTCCCTAGGTACATCAAGCTCCTTTACTAAAGGCAATTATAAGCTGTCAATATTGGCCCTTTGTGACAGCCTCCATCATGCACCATAATTAAAGAATTTCTGTCTCCATATCACTGAAAAATATGGAATCAGCTGCAGTATTTCCCTTGGCAGATACATTTAAATGCTCCAGTGGTGCCACACTCTGACTTCTACAATTGACTTTCTCCCTGCAGCAACAGGAAGGATACATCTCTCCAGAGGTGGGAAGAAGAGACAGCAGCAAAGCTGACCTGCTACAGCTCCTGCCACTTGCACAGAAGAAAAATGTCTGCTCTGCTAATAGAAATCAGTGTTTTTTACAAATGGCACAACAGATGTTGTGCACTGATGAAAACAATACAGACAGTGATGCTGCAAAAGCTCTTCAGGCAGAAACATGGTTGTCATGTACTGTACATCTCACATACACATTGCCACAGCAATGATTTTGGGAACGTTTGGTTGTGCCCTAAGCTAAGCTGTCTGAAGTATTCCTTGGGGTTTTCATTTCCAGATGGAGAAACAATAGCTCTGAGTTCATCATGTCATGTTCAGGATGACATCTTCCTCAGTGAAACACCCCCCATCACCAAAAGGCAGTGCCAAGCATTGGGTAGGAGCCTAGTACATGA
This sequence comes from Monarcha castaneiventris obscurior, assembly GCA_026261815.1. Classification (NCBI taxonomy): domain Eukaryota; kingdom Metazoa; phylum Chordata; class Aves; order Passeriformes; family Monarchidae; genus Monarcha; species Monarcha castaneiventris. The sequence goes on along the minus strand of JAMPIT010000886.1, from coordinate 25,170,712 downwards.
GGCGGAAATGGAAACCACAGCCTTCTGCTACAGAGACAGCAGCCAAGAGTTGAGTCATCCCAAGGCCTTCCCATAAATCCTTGTGCACTGCTTTTTACATTAGAAAACTGATACAAATATGTGCTGCCAGGATGAGGTTATTCAGGTGGCAGGATGGGAGTAAGCAGAAGAACCATAGGAATAAGCATCCAGGTAATTTTCTGGATTATGAGCACCATATATGCTCTTTGAGCATTCCTGGAAGCTTACAAGACCATCACAAATCTCTATTAAAACTGAATACAAAATAATATCCAGAATTAGAAATAAAAATCAATACTATCTGAAAGATAAATCAAGACCTTTCTTTGGCAAATAGGTTGCCAGAAGAATTACTGGCCACGAATTCATTCAGAGCTAATCTGTGCTAGACATACTGTTTAGCTGCATTATCTGATGCTACTACTTCTTCTGATTCAAGGTCTGCCTCATTTGTCAGGTCCTGTCCTTTAATCTCCAAACACAATGGCAAAGTGATTGCCAGTGATTTTATGCTTTTCTGCACCCAGGACAATGGGACTGTTCAGCTGCCTGAAAGAGCTAATACATACTTTATGATGAGAAAAGAGTCACCAAGGAAAGGTGGGATTCCTTTCATCATTCTATAGCATCTTCAGCAGCAAATAGCATTTTTAATACTATAGCTTTAAAGTGCTTGAGATTTCCTTAAAGTAGAAAAGCATGGCACATTGAGACAAAAAATTCTCAGACATTTAATCCAGTTAAAATATTCAAGATTCATTCTGAATTGTATTAGTCCACTGTGATTCAAAATGTTAAATGCTTCATCAAACACTATCAGGCAGAATGATTTCAGCGGCCATCTGTGACAATGAAAGTGAAGTAATTGCACAGTGGGCTCCTACAACAACACATAATCTCCTGAATTCTTCAAGAGGGACCTGTTTGACACTTACCTGGCTTTTTGCAGGCAGCCTCTATGTTTGGGAAGTTGCTGCCTTTCAGACTCATTAGAAACTATATCATAGCTCACTATAATTAAACTGAAGCCTTTTTACAGCAACAAGCTGTGAAAAGAAGAGAGGACATTTACAGAACAAGAAATGAACTCAGAGAAAAGGAAAATTAAACCAGTATTCCCAGAGAGCACTGAAGACTGAAGCACAAAAAAAAGGTGCACCTGCACCCACCATGCTTGCAAGAGATACCAGCTGGTCAATGATTTCTGAGGGACAGTTTCAATAAAAAAAAAAGAACCACTTTGTATTCTTTGTCTTCCCTTTTGATTCCAAAACCTGTAGAATATAATGGGTGAAATGCACTGCCATTAAAGCCAAAAGAAAACCTCCTACTTATTTCAAAGTAAGCTTAATTTCACCTAGTGATTTCATATAAGACACACATGATATAGGCAAATGCCTACTGTTAATTGCTCTTAGTCATAATCCATCACCATTACTTTGCACAACTGTCCCAGTACAAATTCTAGTCCAAAGAAGTTTTGGCATCTTCACTGTATTCCCTGGGACAGTGAGTTTGATTTATATCAATGATGATCCAATCTAATCTTAATTAAAAGTGGTCAAAAGTTAGTAAGATAACAAGATGTGTTGCTGTGTGTATTCTGGCAGATAAGAGGAAATGAACAGTGCCATCAGAATTGAAATAAAACCCTGTCTGTTTGCTCAGGTTTGATTGCAATGCACCTGCATTGTTGATGCATTTTCATAGTTCTCCTGTTCTACCACCAACCTTGCATTTTCATGGCTGGAAAGCAAATTCCTTCTGCTCTGGGAGCAGCTCACAGTTTGCAGATGATACTGAAGATCATGCTCATAGAGGCTGCAAGGCTTCACTGATGTGGTCAGTGCTTGATCCTTGTGGTGGAATGGCCTGCACAGTCCTTTAACTGAAAATCCTACAAATGGCAGAAATTAAATAACTGAGCTCTGCAAGGCCAGTGGGGCAGGCGAAAATCAGCACCCACAGGCAATGGTTACACCTCCTGTGAGCACAGCTCTCTGCTTTTGGCCACTGAGCTGTGGCACCTCACTGCTTCACACCAGAAAGGAGGGAGCTGTCTACCAAGTCATCACCAGCCTGCAGTACCAGTAGGAGAAGCCCTAAAAGAAGTCTTAATCTACTGTAGGAAAAACTTTAAAAAATGTGATCATGGCACTCAAGACATGTAGCTATAGACTCTATTTATAATTTATGGCTTACAGATTTATGGTGTGAAATTGTAGTATTATGCGGTATGATTTGCAGTGTGAAACTGCTGTTCATACTGTCAAGTATGAAAAAAGAAAGTTTCTAGGTCTTTTTTCTCTTCTTTAACAATTAAGTTACATAAGTGTGAACAGCATCTTCTAAGGTGAAACTAAAATTTTCACTTTGAATAGGGGAATATTTAATAAGAGATTAATATACTTATTGTAGTTAATGAGCACTTCAGTCATATTCTGCTCCTAAAATATCAGTTTGAACCCCAGCTCTACTAGGATCAAATCCCACTAAGGAGAAAATAAAACAGGGAGAAAAAAGAATCAAGAGAATCAAGATTAAAAAAAAAAAAGTTAAAAAAATAAAATAAATTGAGAGACTGAAGAGTGAGAAAAACAAAAAGAGGACAGAGTTACAGGATTTTACTGGAAAATACAATGTTTTCTCAAGCAGAAATCTGTTAGAGCTGATGCCAAGTCTCCTTTGTTGTACATGGGCTTTGCAGTGAGCCCTGTAAAAATGAGTTTAAACTAGTTAGTATTTTAGGATTCATCCTCCCCAACACATGGCTGAAAAATGTGACTTTAAAATGAACTTCCCTTTGGCAGGGGAAAAAAAAAAGAGAGAGAAGAGAAAGAGGGAGGGAGAATAATCACTACAGAAAATAAAGAGATTCAAGAGCCTCAGTGAGGTTTGCAAGTAATTAATGAAACTTCAGTTACCACTGTGGAAATTATATCTGAGCACAAATGTCTCTAGAATGATTTTAAGAATTGCTAGGATCACAGTAAGACAGGTATTCTACCTTTCATGGAACAGGGAAATCTGAAGCTAAAATGTTCAGTTTCAATCACAGTTATCTTAATGCTCATGCCAAGGCAAAAGGAAGTCAACTGAGACTCCAATATGTTTGGCTTCAAAATTCTGGTAGATTACTTGAAAGTGCCCTGGCCTCCATGAGTATCTGGACATGGTCAGCCACAATTCACAAAAGAGGAAGTGACATTAAAAAACTCCTACAATTAATGCTTCCTGTGATCACTTTTGCACACAAACATAAACACTCCTGCTGTTATTATAGCACAACTGAGAGTCCACAGATAGGTCTTTAATATCAATGACTATTATTTTCCCTTACAAGTAACACTGAAATCAGGTGGATTTTAAACCATAAATCACTATAAATCAAATGTCTCATGTTCAAGGTGGGCATCATTCACTCCTCTTCCAATGAATTATCTGTTTCCTTGAGGCTCTGTTTGTCCTGCTGGCTCTTCTGCTGCTCTGTGATTGTAGGTACAGGTTTAGTCACACTTGCTGTGGTGCCACATTTGAAGCAAACAGATGCAATGATGTTTGTTGAGGGAGTCTGGCCATGTAAGTGCACAATGGGGGTGGATCTCACGTGGCTCAGAGGACAGTGACATTTAGAGTAGTGTATAGAGACTGTAAAACACAGCCATAGATATTTTTCCTCATAAATCACAAAAGAAACAAAGCTACATGGAACGTTAGACTATCTGGAAGAAAGCAAGCAAATGATTCATGGGGAGACTTCCCATCTGCAAGATCATGCTGTGGACAAACTCACTTCCAGCGATATTCATGGAAATGTTGTTCTTGGCTTAACCTTAACCTGCACAGTGTGTTCATCTTTCTGCTCAGCCTAACACCAGACACACAGCCAAGACACACCAATTATCCCACACAACAGATGCTGAGATCAGATTGTCTACAGAATTCTGAGGCTCAGATCACAAATACTGTCACCTTAGCATGGCCCTGGGCTTACACATCCCAGTTTTGGATAACTTGGAGTTCATGAGGAAATAGGCCTTAATGAGGAGGTAGCAAAGAGCAATTGCAGCTGGGGAAGAGGAGAGGGAGCCTGCCCTTCCTGCCTCCACCAGCCCACCACACCCCGGCCACAGCTCCTTTGCCCGGCTTAGTGGGTGCCAATTCCTCAAACATGGCTTCACGTTTCTCACATTAGAGCTGCTCCATGGCTGGGTAAGGAATGCAGTGCAACCACACAGTAATTTGGACATCCCCACTTTGACTTTCTGAGCAGCTGCCTGCTTTCTGCTTAGTCATTCCACACTGCTTTGGTCTGCTTGCATGGCCTGTTCCCAAGGCAGGTATAAAATGAAGAGTGAGGTTCACAGCTGTTGGCATCCTGTATCTCAAGATATCTGATATCTTCCTCCCACAGACAGGGTTTCCATGCTGTAGCTATGCCAAGTTTGTTAAAGCTTCAGAGGCAGGCTAAAAAGAGTAGGGAAAATTCTCTTTGACCCATGTATAATGTATTTTGCAGGACATGAAAAAATAGTCTCTGCCTTCCTAAGCAACTCCCATCGTGGGTCTTTGTTTAGCCATCCCTGATGGGAAGGCACTCTGCACAAGCCCTGGCAAAATAACTCTCCTGGGTCCAAGCCCCAAGGCTGCAAGGTGGAGGAGGAGGAGCTGCTGCTGCAGGTGAGGCTCAGCATCTGGCAGGCTCTGAAAACAGCCAGGCCAGGGCCAGAAGCAGCAATGATCCTCTCTCTGCCTAACTTCAGTCTCCCAGTCCCTAATGGCAGCCCAGAACTGAACAGATTTATTTTATCCACTGAAAAATAAAAACACTCCACCTACCACTCCCTGCGTACTGCTTATGAAAATGAGAAAATGCAACTGGAATCTATGCTCTACAAATAAAGCTCCATGAGAACTATTTACTTCCCCCCTTTCCAAAATCTGTTTTGAGCAATTGGCATTTCACATACGTTTTCAATTATTGTGTTGATCAGCTAACACACAGATCTGAAGGGGGAGATGAATTGCAACAATATAACAAACGGTGCACAGGAATGGATACACACACCAGAGTTTTATAGCTCTCCTGTGAATTGAATGGATTCCTGTAAGCTTTTATTTAACAAACAAGTAGCATGAGTGCAGTGAAAAAACTATACAAGCCTTAAATGATTTAAACACACTTCTGAAGTACTAACGCTACTCCAAATGCTTCCTTTTCCCAACAGTTTTTCCTTAGTGAGCAGATTTCGATCAGGTGGATTACCTGGTTTAGCTGCGATTATATTTCAAGCTGTTGCCAGCGAGAAAAGCAGAAAACGCCCAGGATGACATTATTGCAGAAAAGAAGTGCTGAGACTACAATGCCCTCTCGTTGTAATGGCCCATTAGTGCCGAAACATTACCCGCTTCTGATGGCAATCAGCCTGTACCTGCTAATTGCTGGCACATATGGGTGTCATGTTGGCTTTTGCTACTTGATTTAGTTAGATATACACATAGGGCTATGAGGGGATCTTTAGAGAAAAACAGCAAAGGGGTAAATAAGTTTATAGATACTATTTTTTTTCTGCTATAGCTCATTGGCATCACACAATTCCTGTATGTGAGACATATATCAGAGGTGTCAAAATGGAAAAGGGACAAAACTAAGAACAAGGAATGGCTTAATGCATTAAAAAGGAGAAAAAAAAACAACAGGAGTGAGAAATAGCCTTCGTTTCACTGTATTATGTCAATTATGCCAGTTTTCTTCCCTTCACAGGGTATAATTCATAGCTGCGAAAGTCTCTGGTGAATAGTCCTGCATGTATATCACAGAGAACCCGTAAGACACAGCATCCCTGCCTCAATTTCACACGTTTCCTGAATCACCAGATGAAAAGAACAAAACATTAAAAAATGTGTGAATCCTACCACAATAAGAAAATATCACAGTACCTCTAACACTACAGCTATTACAGCTGCTACACTTGCTGCTGTCTGTTTACATTTGCAACAGAAAAGGACAGTAAAAAGGGAGTTTTATGCAGCTTAGGTGCTGTTTAGATTTAGGCATGAAGGCTTTTCAGCTGTCATCTCTTTAGAAATGGCATGTCCTAAAGACTGACCAATTCCACTGGAATACAAGGCAGGCCAGGACCATTTATGCTTCCGAAGTGCCACAACACCATGCTGAGAGTAAAGCCATGCAGAAATGGTAATGTTAAACACAGCTTACTGCAAATGCAAGAAATATTTTTGGATTTTATTATCTGTACCTCTGAGGATTTGTACCAGAAACCTACTGCTAGGAAAAGAGAAGAAACTTGCTGATATATCGCAGCATTAGAATTGTGTTACTTTATGAAATGTGTTTGGTAACCATGGGTACTAAACAATTTCATAAGGATTTCACATAATCTAGAAACTATAAATAGACTTGGAAACAAAGTAGGAGCTTAATGCAATATCCACAGGTTGGGAAGCAAAATATTCTTTGTAATGCAATTTATGTGTTCCAATGGACATTTTTACAGCATTTAGGCCAATATTGTAATTTCTTTTTTTGTTTATCTCTTCTTTTCTAGCCTATGCTGCCCATCTCTTGTGACTCGATCAAGCTGAGCCTGGGTGATAATGCACCAAGGAGTAATAATAAGCCCTCACTCAATTTATTTGAATTTTAGAGGAAAGTGTGCAGAATAATGTGCATTAGCCAATGCTAAGGAAATTTAACCAGGTGAAAGACACATGGAATAGAGTCAATTACAAGTATTTGTTCCATGCTATAACTTTTTTTTTTAACTCTTTGCACCCTTACCTAAAAAAAACAAGGGCAGAAGAACTGAATTTCTCATGAAGACAAATGGATATATAGTAGGCAGTTCACAACCCAAATTTTGGATGATTCAACACAAAGACAACTCAGTTAATCAAATAATTAAACTCACGATTTAATTTTTTTAAAAAACAAAGCTAACAATAAAATAGTTTCAGCATTGTAGCTCCTGAAGAGAGCTTAGGAATTCATGGTAATGCAGAGAACTTTGCTTTAGAAGAATAGTGGCTGCTGGAATTATGACTTCTATTCATATTTCAGCATTCTCCTTCATCCCCCCTCACCTCTCCTTTCAGTCTCTGTGCTTTGAGAAGAAAAAGTACTTGCAGATTTTTGGGGAGATTTTTCTAGTGTAAACAGGAAAAGGTAAAGTAGCATCTTGTTTCAGGGTTACTCAGACACAATAAAAACACTTCAGCCTCACAAACTGAATCTGTCGTAAACGTGAATATTTCTGATGAGCTGCTTACTCACATCTTTATTCAGCCTTCTTTCATTGCAGTATAACAAAAGCTATATAGGTATATATATTTTCTATAGATGAACTCCCATCCAATCACAGAGACCTCAGATTTTATTTCAGTATATGCTTCAAGTCCAAACAAGCCAGCCTAATGGGGTCTGTGGCATAATATTCAAACGCAGCTGAGAATCAAAGCACTAATGCAGTGGGACTTCAACCACAAGCGACAGCTCAAGTTCTCATAATTCATCATCTGTTAATGAAACTCTGGGCTCCAAGGCTGTGGCTAGGCTGGGTGAAATAGCTGGCAGCAACACTTGCAGTGAAGACAAAGGCTGGGAACACGCAGAGCCAAACCTAAGCAAATGCTCCAGCAGTTCTTCCCTGTCAAACTAATTTGTGTGTGCTCAGTTTTTAATGAGAAATTCTTGATGAATTTAACACAAATGGCTATTTTCTAAAGGCTAACTAGCATATGGACTTATACTTGTAAAGCTGGAGCTAATTATAGATTTTTTTTCATGTTTTTTGGCTACCCTTAGCATTAAAGAGGAAAAATGTGTACAACACAACATTAAGGCGAAGAAGTGTTTTTCTCATCCTAAAAAGAAGTTTCAGTTATTAGATTTCTTTATTTTTATTTCTTTTTTTTATTTTAAAATAAAGGTCATCACCAATCCTTTCTAGCACTGGCTGGCCACCATCATCTGCGTAGCATTTTAATTATCTAAAGAGGATTTTCATTACTCAACCTGTTAGTGTTTTAAAAGTTTATATTTTTGAGGGTTTACTTGGACTGTGCACACAGACACAGCCCAGTGGATGCCCCAGGGGTTCCAGGATTCACACTGGGGCTCTCCAGCAGGGCTGCAGACACCCTGCCAACCTGCCCCAAGAAATCCACTCCTGCTGGGCAAGCCTCTGCTGAGGGAGAGGGGGACTTTGCAAGGAGAGACACAGTGTGAAATCTGAGATGCAGGAGAAGGCCAGGAGCACCACTGCCATCTCACTCCAGAGGGGACCGAGTCAGTTCCCAGCAGCCTTAGTGCTTTCCCAGATGTGCCTGGGAATGCATTTTGGATCACTAGCCAGAAATTACTTTTTCAGGCATCAATATCTTTGTGATCGTAAAAAGAAAGCTTCTGAGAACAAAGGTGTTTAAACAAAACTTAACACTTCCTTATTTTATTCCAAAATTGTCCTTGGCTTTGTATTCATTAGTACGAATCTTCATGGTCAAGCTTGTTTTTCAAGGTATTATTGTAGCCTAGTTCCAGGACTGGAGTCCAGTGCATAGGGGGCTAAAAAGAAATTTCTTAGTTTTTCTCTCCCTCCACCACCCTGATGGTGCCCAAAGGAATTCTGTGCAAAGGACAGGAGAAAGAGAAGAGAACACCTTGTGCATTTTGCCACTGGCAGCTTCTTGGGTTTTACAGGCTATGCCACTACTCTGTGCCTCAGAACACCATTCCTTATGCAGCAACACAAGTGCAGATTTTAAGAGTGACTTCAAAATGTGAATTACTATAAAATCCAAACATTGTTTAAAAGTAAACACATAAATAGCACAGCTTCCCATTTAGTATCATGAAAATATGCATTTCACAGAGCTAAGCTAACAAACTGAGGAATGAAAGGAAAGAGATTCTTCTTTTAGTTCTTCCCTGGAAAGACATCTGACAAGGTACATACAAGACAGTAATCTGTGTGGAAACTTAGGGTTCTCTATTAAAATTTGGTTTTGTACTAAAATTCAAACTCACAGTTTTCTCTTCCACATCATTATCCTTGGGGTCTGTTTTGACTTTTCCAAGCGACAAGCAAAATTTTCACCACTGCTGTATTGAAATCCTGTTGCAACAATGAATAACTCAAAAGGCTGAAGCTGTTACTGTGGTTACCAAAGTTTCCTGCCCACTGAATCTGTATATCAGCTCTGTTCCAGACTGCAGATTTCAAGCTTCTGTTACTGATAAATATTTTTTTCTTTTCTATCTGCTGTAGTGCAAACAACAAAAACATTGTGTACGTTCTAAACAGTCTTTGACTTCCATCCTCAGGCCAGCGTCCCAGGTCACCCCCTTCTCTCCTGTAATTCTGTTCAGGTGTTTCCATTGATTCTACCCTACTCCATAATTCCAAAACCTTACAGAAAAAAACCGCTTCTTGCAGTGGAAGGAAATGAATTTCACCAAGCAGAGGACATGGAACATCTTCCAGCCACACACTCCCAAGGATGTTTGCTGTACCTTGTGTGTACCTTGTAGGAACGACATAGCAGAGAAGTCTGGTATACTGAGCAGGTACATATTAATTGTGCAAAACCTGTTTTGGAGGGTTAGTGCTTTGAAGAAGCACCAGACATTCTAAACATTGATAATTAACTCTGAAATGGGCACATTTTTCCTTCTTCCTTCTAAAAATCCTTTCGGTGAACAGTAACACAATCAGCAGGATGGCACTGCTCCTGTGCACTGTTTCAATAACAAAACTGGACATTGTTTTATAGAATTCGAATTGCAGCTTCAATCCAGGGCAAATGTGTGGTTGGACCAATGCACAAAGAAGTTACTGATGCAAAACCATATCATAAGGTCATTGCTACACAGGTTACATTTCTCCACAGATGGTAGCAAATCCAGTAGAGCAAGGTTTTGATGCTATCAAGTAGCATCCTTGTCCCTGTAAATGCTTTGTAATTGTTCACTTTTGAAAAATACACTGCCAGTCCCACTAGGAAATACACACAAATATTCATCTAATATAAAAGTGCAACAACTTGAAGACATAAAACATTTGAACAGCAGCTCTGTGTCTGCATTCCCCCTTGTATTTTTTTCTCCGTAGTGGATATACACTGTCTGAAGGAATTTCTTTGGTTTCTTTAAGATTAGCACAACTGAGTCTTTAAAGTGAAGCAAACCCTTGAATCTTGTCAGGGTTTAATCAAAAGTCATCTGACTTAATTTTAAAATATTGGTTTTTAATTTTTCCCTTTAATGCAGCAGTTTTACTTTAAATTTAAGGTTTTAAACCCACAGGATTTTGTTTAAATATTTTGCATAAATTAATTCAAAGGAAAATTGCTTGACCTTAGGTTTTTTAATTTGGCAGGGATGAAATAATTTTAACTGTCTTAATGAAAAACCTATGAGGATTAAATTTAGTACAATATGCAGAGCTCAGCAAAATGCATTTCTGACTTTGGAACAGATAAGCCCCCCACCAGCCCCCCAAAATAACCCAAACCAAAACAAAATAACCCCAAAAGAAACCCCAGTAATAAGAATACATTTTCACTACAGAATTAGAGGTCTTTGAACACAGAAGCAAATCAAAGGATTGTGAAGACCTCTGTTTCCAGCACAGCTGCTACAATACAGAATGAGCCCAGCTGATAAACTCCCAGGACACTTTGACTGGATAAAGGAGATCCTTCAGGGTTCATACTAGATATAAATTAACGAGGTCTATACATTGTGATGAAAGATTGGCCTCTGTTTGCCTTCTGTTGACTGACAGTGCTGACTGTTTTCAGCAGCCATTGAGAAACGAGCACATCAGTGTTTTTAGGAACATATCATGGGACATCCTGGAGCTTCAGGGTCCCTGCCAAGACACCAGAGCAAGCCATTCTCAAGCAGAGAGGAATGAGAAGGCCCTTCAGTGGCAATGCTGCTGCCCAGGTGCCTGCTGACAACAAGATCTATTTACTGCATCACAGGGCAGGCCCCCAAACCACTGGGACTTTGGAAAAGCCTGGCCTGGTGAATTCCTGTGAGCTGGTCCTTTCATATGATGTGCTGTCAGGTTTTTGATATAAAGTTGAAACAACACTGTCATTTCCCTCGAATTATTTCTACTCTGAATTGCAGAACCAAGATGATGTGACGCCATGAGGACTTTTTGCCTTTTATTTTATACCCGTTATGCCTTTTTACAACATCTGTATTCTTAGTGCTTTTTGCCTACATTCTCGGACTTGTTTGTTAAGCTAGGAGACTCAACATTTTAGAGGTTTTGTAGTCAGGGATCAGTCTCCCCAGGCCCCAAGGTCCTCTCCAGAACACATTTTGTGAACTAAGACAGAACCATCCAGGGGAAGGCTCCTTGGGGAGGGGGGGCTCATTCGAGCCTCTCATTGGGGAATCTTAAGTCTTAAGTTGCGCCAAGGAAAATATAGGTTGGATATTAGAAAAAAGTTTTTTACAGGAAGAGTGATAAAATATTGGAATGGTTTACCTGGGGAGGTGGTGGAATCACCATCCCTGGACGTGTTTAAAAAGAGATTGCATGTGGCACTCGGTGCCATGGTTTAGTTTAGTTGTGGTGTTTGGACATAGGTTGGACTCGATCTTGAAGGTCTCTTCCAACCTGGTGATTCTGTGATTCTGTGAATTTATGGTAGATATAATAATTAGTAAAAGTTATAATGATATACCAGATCTTTTGGGGGTGTGCATTGCAGTGTGCATCGAGGTGCATTTGACCTGGATGTGGTGCACCTAAGGATCCTTAAATAAATACCAAGGTAAAATCCATTTTTCCCTTCTAGCCTTGTTTGCCTCTTGATTTTAAGACTAAGAAAAGGCATCAGCGGGCAACAGACACAAGGACTGGTCCCAGGCAGTGAAAGCAGCTGACAGTTACAGAGAACTACTGAGTAGAAAGGGTGCAAACAAAAAAGGGTGTTTGAGGATTTCTAACCTGCAAAGGCAATGAAGCAGAAGATAAATGGAGATCTGATTTGGAAAATTATGCTGCTGTTATTATGCTACAAGATAAGTCCATGGGATCCACCTGCCTCCCAGCTGCCTCTGGAATATATAAACCTCTATAAATGTTAAAAAATATGTAGAAGAAATAGCAAGGGTCAATAGTTATACAAAGAACAGGACAGATCAAACCCAGCTTTCCCAAATTTTCCTAATAAAGTCTCAATTAGATGTTCACTGTATTCAAAGAACAACTGTCTAATGAAAACCAATGGCTTTTTATGTCATATCTGCCACTGTATGTTATTTCACTGTTGATAAACCAATGCATTTAAGGTGACTGATTAGCAGACTGATTTTTAACTTCTGTTTCAAAGAAAAATATGCAATTTTAATTCCATTTATTTTTGCAGTGCCTTTTTAGCTCAGCTTTGACAGAAAGGAAATCAGACATTTGGATAAATGAGCTAGGTTGATTGAATATTGATAAGCAAATTTTTAATTTATCAAGGTTATCTAGAGGAGCTAACCCAATGCTGCATACTAACAAGAAATATCAACACACTAAGTGATGTGTACAGTGAAATATTTCTTTGGGGAAAGAGCTCTGGAAGGACTGGGATTATTAAAATTAGAACCATACAATGGGGATAGGAAGGGACTTCCTAGGGGGAAATTAAAAGCAGGTGACAAGTGTGACAAAGAGACTGAGATGAATAGGTGGCAAATTTTGTATTTTGCACTGGCTGCAACACAAAAACCACAACAAATGAGTCTGGATGAGAGTAACAGAACTACCTTTGTGAAAAGTGGAGGTAAAATGGCACAAATAATGCTAATGCTTCACTTCTCCAAAATTTCACAGCAAGCCATGTAATTGTTTACAGACCTTACAATACACACTCCACATTGTCAAAAACCTGCAAGGCTTGGCAGCCCCCTATAAAAGACAATATCCAAAGAGCTGAGAAGAAGAAAGCGAGCATTATTTTTCAGTCTTGGAATTCAAAAAAGAGCAAAGTGTACTGCAGCAAGAATAATGCCAGAAGAATATGTAAGATTTTGGAAAAAGTGCACTGATTCCTCTCTTGACTCATGGAAGAGACTTAATAAAATTACATTTTATAGCAGCATTGGACCAATAGCAGATGTTTGCAGTTATTCATTGGAGATAAACAATTAGATTCCTTCATTTTATAGATTTATCAATAATTTAAAAGCAATGTGAGACTCAAGTGAACATCAGTGTGGGCAGGAAATACTAGAAATAAAGATTTTTACAGGATTTCTTCCTCTCATAAAGCTAAAAGTACTAAAGCCTTACTTAAGAGCTTTGTGTTTTAGCTTCTGCTCACTCCCTGTGGCAGCAGTAAGCAGCAGAGCTATGGCACCTCACCCTGGCCCTGCCTGACCCCAGCCAGGACAGCCCCAGCTCAGGGTGTGCCCACCCTGACTGCTGGAGCACCGAGCAGGAATTCTCTGCCACAGCTACATTAAGGTCTGATTTCACAGATGACTTCCCTTACTGCTGCCCTGCATAAAAGAGTGTCTGATGTAAATTTCCTTTGTCAATACTCATTTTTACGTCTTCTTCCAGCGCTGCAAGGCCTTCCTTTCTACAGTCTTTCATCTGTACCCATGGGGCATATGGACATAGACAGCATCTCCAGACTTGGACCTTACAATTTACGCCTTTCAAAAATTCCTTAAATGCATTTCACTGACACTCTCCCAGTTTCATAGTTTGCAGCAGATTAATGCTGTAGCTGCTCTACACTTCAGAGACAGGTGCAAAAAATGTTCTTAAAATTTTACCCCACCTGGGACCACCATTGGGTAGACTCAAGAGAAACTATGGATCTCCCAATTCCAGTAGCGCACTGTTCACATTTTTACTATTCCACGTGCTCCTGTCAGAGCTACTCCTCAAAACACCAAAACAAATATTCATAATCAAATTCTCACATTTCAGCAAATGATTATCAAAAAGGTCATTTATCTAGAGGGTCTTAAATTTGAGATAGACTATAACTTGTTGCACTCAATGCATTATGAATATACCCATCAAAGTCACGATGAAAAAGACACTATACTTTAATAAAGTTTAAAAACCCAAAATCATTGTTTAAAAACTATTCTAGATTCTGTAAACTATTTTATATTGGCATATGGTTTTCTGTGCTTGCATAGGATATGTTTTTAACTTTTCAGCTGAGAGACTTCACTGCTATAAGTCTGCCTTGTCTCATCCCTTTCAGAGAGGATGCAATGAGCGTAATGAAGCTGGAACTGACAGAGGCATAATCTGCATTTGATCTCTTCTGAATGACCCATAGTACCGCTGTGGTTCAATTCCTCTTATCTCTTAGACCATATTAATTGGAAATAGAAATCTGAAATATTAAATTGATAATGTGCAGCTTTTAATTTCCTTCAGACATTATCATACAGCATCAATGAGCACAGCTCTGAGGATCTGAGAATCTCTGTGTGAATTAATGATGCATCTCCATATCTGCATGATAAAAATGGACGGCTGTGACAAGGTTTACATCTGATACTATTAGAGCCTCTCCAATGATAATCATTAACAAGTCCATTAATGAGAGCATATTTCCCTGAGGCCCTATGGCCATTCGACATTGTAATAGCAATCTATACTCTCCAGAAACTCTATTAGAAAGCAATGAAGTAAGTCCCTGAACTATATAAAGGTTATCAGCCACATTATCTCGCTGAGCAAAAGAGATGAGGGAGACTTCCTGCAGTACTGGCAGCATAGAAGATTAAAATGTATAATGGTATTTTCTCTTAACGAGTAACTATACTACAAACACATTGGCTGAAAGACACATTCCAGTGGCTTCAAGGAACTCATACTCAAGCCCTTAACTTTCAGAAGGTTGTATTCAACTGGAATAACAAAGTTCAGAAACTCATCATATCGATTGATATAATCGTCTAATAATAATGTTCAAATCCAAATCCTGCTGGCTTGAAGTCTGTATCACAATCACATGGATTTGACTGAAATAAGAGCTACTGAAACATGCAATTCCTTATTTGCCAGTAGATAAAATTACAGTTCAAGAAACAGAAGAATTACTTTCATTTCAAAATGATTCTATTATAAAAACATACTCATCAATATATTTTCTGTGAAACTGGTTTCATCTCAGGCCTAGCAGTGATAATCTTTCACCATACAACAGGCATCTGAGCTGGCAGCTCCGGAGCAGCAAATATTGCAGACAAAAATGGACAGTTGTTCCCAAGTCCTAATTCTTACGACAAGAATGAAATGAGAGGGCATCACTGCTCCCATCTCTCCCTGAACTAATCTGGGAGTAAGCAGAATTTCAGACTTCTGGACAGGGTACTTGGTATCCTCCATCTGTGTTAAATCAAAAGTTTGCTGGAATCAACAAAATATGAAGTCTTAATGTAAATGCGCTTTTGAGGAGGAATATTTTGTTTCTTAAACTGCCAAAAGCCCCTACTTATCTATTTATTATTGTCATTATTTAAAGGTTCTTCATAAAGGAAAAATTTCCCAGAATGTCAGCATTATGTAAAGCAAAATAAATTATGCCCAAAATAAAAGGAGAAGTATGGATTAGTGTATTGAAGCCATGGGTAGACATTGCTGAGAAACATCCCTATAGACTTCAAGTTCACTACTAAACTAGGCTCATTTTACCACAAATCTGCCCTGGCCATGATGGATTTTGGGTTTGCAGATGAACATGCATTTATCTTAAAGCATTACAGAAGCTGAAAGACAACTGTCTACAAATCACTTGCTTATGTTGCAATACAAATATAAACCCTTACCTCAAGAGTTATCACTGATCATTCAATGTTTTTAGGATTATGTCTTTTTTTGCCCCAGCAATAAAAATCTATTGATATTTAGGAGCTATTTATGCCGTTCACTTTATGCACCATGAGAGGATCTGACAGAGAGGGTTAGCAGAGGTATTGAATACTAACACCACTTCATATTTGTGCCATGCTCATAACAAGCTCTGTGCTTTCTTAGCAAATTGAGATAAGAAATAAAATAACGTAAGATTCTTTGATATTTTTCTACATAGCCTCTGCTGGAAACAGAAGGGTGAACTAGGTGAACCTTCAGTTCAACCCCATATAGGAATTTCTGTCTCTATAAACATTATCTAATTTAGAAGAGCTTTAAACCACTTCTGTTTCCTCTTAAATCTCTCCCAGATAACCTGGGAGATTACACACAATACCTGTGTCTCTACTTAGTTTCCTTAGCCAGGTTAAAATTTCAAGGCTTCTTAGAGGGGAAAATATACTTTAAAAATTCACTCATTAAATACTGCTCTAAGCTGGAAAAAAAAAAGCATTTTGTAAACAGTCATGTTAATAGTATCTTAACTTCTGAGCTATTATTACTTTTTTAGAATTTAACATTTAGGAACAGAACTTGAAATTTCACATAATATGTTATAATTTACTCAGTGATCATCAAGGTCACTTCTAAGCAACTGCTCATGAAATATTATAATTGGAATGTAAAGCAAGTTCTGTGTTATAAAATACAATGAAGCATTTTAAAATCCCTTCCCTCCCTCCAAGGGAACAAATTATTTTTTCCTGGAAACCAGCATGCTGCTAGATTCAGGCCCTGTTTGCCAAATCTGAGTCTGAGTGAATGTTTCACAGTGAAGACATAATACCTTGGAAAGAGAAAACACACATAACGAACCTGACAAGAACAGCAGTGCACACAGGGCTTAGCCATGGGAGCAAGTACTGTGCCAAAATTAATCACATCCAGAAAAGTACAACTCCTTCATGTTCATCTTTATTGCTTGCCAATGGTGCTGACAACTTTTAACATGAAGCAGTATATTAAGAGCTTTTCTGAAAACCTGCAAAAAGATTAAAGGATGGCGATAAGTCTCCTCAGACTCAGCTCAAGCAATAAATGGCAACAGATTTTCTGAAACACACTGAAAACCCTGTATCAGCAGACAAAGGTACTTGATCCATATTTGTGATAATTCACAGAAAGCCTGAATTCCAAGTTCTCAGTGAAATGTGTATTTCCCAGTATATTCAACCACCCGCAGAGTTCTAACAATGCCGGCTCATCCTTTAGTGCACTGGCTGAGCAAATGTCAGGCAGAGCTCTGCACCAACACGTCTGCAAACCCAGCTGAATTCAAAGTCTTAACAAAAGCATTTTAAAAACCCAGCAAAAACAACCCAGAAAAATCCCAACTTACTCCATATTTTCACTATGCATAGCATATAGTTTTTTCTGATATACTGAGTGGTATTTGCTTCTCTTGGCAAATCAACTTTTTTTTTTAGTGGCTCACAGGAGCCTCTGCAAACTGCCTGAAGCAAGTTTTTCGTATGTATAAACATCAGTTTGGGACCTTCAAATCTTAAAAGATTTATTGAATCATCATTGCAAGATCGCCAGCATTTTACATGCACAAAAGATCACTCCCTTCCACGTCTGTTTCCAGAAGGGCATTAACTATTGTCTGTTTTCAGGATCCTTTACATTCTGCTCAGGAGTCTACCAATGCATGACTTGTTGTACTCCTGAACCATCACCTTGAGACTTGGCATCTTCTTAACAGGACAATCATTGGCAGGAACTTGGCTTTCATGGTAATAAAATAACACAGAGGTTTCTAATTACCTCTGGACTGTTAACCTTCATTGATTGTTCCACGACTCCATCACGTCAGTGTTTCTGGAAATCGCTCATCACAGGCAACCTCTCCAAACAGTCTGACTCAGCAAGACAGGAAAGAAGCCCATTTTAATGACTTAGCAATAACAATGAGAAATATATGAAGTGATGAAATGAAAAAGAACAAAGAAAACAACATATTATATAAAGGTTTGAAAGAAGGAAAATAGCAGAGAACAGAGAAAGTTAAAGTGGAAAGGCAAAACCAGGTAGAAAGCAGCAGAATGTGAAGAAAGCTCAGGGGCAAATGTAGGAATGACTGCTCCTCTTGCTTCTCCATAAACAAAACGGTTGTATGCCAAGTGTCTAAAACTAGATATATACACAAGCAAGTACTGTACAACATCCTGTTCTCTAGTCTTCAGGGTCACTTCAGCAGTCAGGATCAGGCTTTTCCAGACTGCAAACTGGAGAGGAAAGTAGTTTCCATAGACAATTGTTCCCTTAAGTGTGTAGATTTTACCAGAAAAGAAAAAAAACCCAAACCCAAAATATTTAAATGCAATTCTCTAGATTGGCCTTTCTGGAGCGTCACACACATTTGTGCAAATCACTTAGCAGTCTATTTTGGCTAGAGGAGTTAGCTGGTTTTGGCAGCTCACAGTCTCAAGAAAGCTTTCAGTAACTTTTGTTAACTTCTCTGTCTGTGGTTATAAATGAACCTTTTCTCCTCCTCCAAAGCCCCAGCAGTACGGGGGGCACACAGAGCTTCAGACAGGATTATTTTTATCATGGCTGCTGCTACAAATACTGCTTTTACAGTCTCAAATGTCACCTTAAAACCTAAACACCTGCAAGTCTCTGATACTGTTACATCAATTGCAATTCGTTCAGACAATGATAAACTGTCAGATCTGTTGGGTTTGTGCTGTTTTCCCCTTATCTTTCGCTTTTTTAGAATCTGTGACAGCTTTATGGGAATGCATTATTCCTTGGGAAATGTAAGATCTGCACAGTCTTTTCAGTGAAAGACAGTATTCACGAGTTCTATAAGCAGTAAAAAAGAGCTGTAAATGGACTGAGCAATTTTCTTCCCAGTCTCAATGTAAATAACAGGTAACAGGAGACGTGCAGAGCTCGCAGCAGATCCCCACGTTGCTGTGCTTCTGGCACACACTTGCTGCTTTGTACTGGGGAAATGAAAGTTGCATCATCTCGAGTGCCTGATGAAATCACGAGGCAAGAGTGATTTTATCTTTTGTGCTGGGCTTATTGTGATATCTTCCAACCCAATTTTGGTCTGAAGCCACAGTTCCTGATAACCTCCCAGCCACCATGGACTACACATGAACTTTTAAATCTCAGAGTTGCTGCTATGTTTAAGCAAGTATTCCAGCTAAAATATTTGTCTTCACAATTCATTTCCACAATAAATGTCCAGGGAATTTCAGATACTAATGAGTGTGCACCTTTCCAAGTCTGACAAGGAGAGATGTCAGACAGCAGAAATCCATCTTCCAGACCATGAGGCATGAAAACTTGTAACAATTGTGAATTCTGAACCCAGAACTAAGCTGAGGTTTACTTTTGTCTGAAATTAGACCTTCGTGAAACTCTAGAACTAAACGAAGTACAAAGCCTATGTGAAAGTCTCCTGAGATTGTCCTGTAATTCTGAAATTTATAATGCAAGAGGGCTTCAGAGAAGGATTAGAGTACTAATCTGGATCTCAGGAACACACTCCAAATACCAAGTACAATATTTCCTGCAGGCAGATGGCCAATTTTTCCATTCTCTTCTCATTTTTAATTATGCAAATGATGCAAGAGCTGACTCTCAAGCAGGACAAAAATGTAGTCCTACAGAAAATTATATTTTCTAAAACCACTTCTACCCTTTTTGGATGGAATTGGATTTCTAAGATGAGAACTAATTTCTTAAAAGAGTTTTAGGGTTTTTTATTCAACATATGTCTAGAATTACTTGAAAATTAATCTTCGCCCTAGCAACCAATTGCATCCCAAAAATAACTTCCTAGATAGGTAGCTTCTAATATTTCAAAAGAACAACTACAATATGGCATAATTGCAAGGGATAGTTTGATAGTATACAGAATATAATTACATGGTATTTCATATCTGAGTCATCCTAGGGATAGAAATGGAAGGAAGCAATAAAAATTACTCAATCACAAGCTTAAAATATTCTAGCCAATAAATTTAAACAGCCAACAACACACTTAACACGTATGTGGCACAGGCAGCTCCCGGTAAATTATGAAGCACCTGGCAAATACTGCTAATTCCCTTGCACCTAAGTTAATTGCAGATTCCAGCAAGCAATCAGATATGATTAAATTACATTTTTGGAAACTATCACATGGTTCAGGCTGAAGGAAGACAGCCTAAAATAGACCTTTAAAAGGTAGTACTAATTAGGCAAAGTCTTAGTTCTACTCCTCTCAGCTTTGAAACTGCAGGGACAACTCCTCCTTTCAGAACACCATGTGAAAAGCAGCTGTAATCACCAGGACTGTACAGGTATACTGAAAGCAGGATTTCAGCCTCCCATGGAAAATTTCTTTTGACCTCATCTATGCTCCAGAAAGAATTATTCCATAAACAAGCAATCAGGATTTTTTTTTTTTACTGGGTTTTCCTAGTGCCTTTGGGCACCAATCCTAATTAATTCAAAAAGGCACTAAGAGTTAGGGAATGCTGGAATATTCTGAAAGAAAGAGGTCTAAGAAAACAGCTAAGCAAGAACCATTACTTGAGAAGAGATAACAAGAAGGGAGAGTCAGGAGATGGGAGGTCAGGAATCATTTGGGAAGCTGTTTTCAATAACAAAATGCATGATGTTCTATATCACCCATATCATAAATTACCTCATCTCTCTCTCTCTCTGACATCTCCTCTAACCCAGGCCCATTTTCCATTTTGATTGAAGTAACCTGTTCCTCACTGGTTTTCTTAACACTTGTCTCATTCTTACTCGGGCTTGGAGCTATCATACTTTCAATTTTTCATGGTACCAAAACATGACTCCTCCCTTCTACCTCCCATTTCCATTTCTAATCACATTAGAGACTCCAGTAAACTGCTGAGCTCAAAAAAGGCCATGGATTTCACCACAGCAAAGTCTATCCTGAACTCCTCCTCTTCCTGCTGTAAAAACTCAAGCTTCTGTACATACAGCACCAGGAAACTGATTGAAAAAATATCATAGAACAGAAAAAAGTGGTTTTTATGTCACTGAAAATCACAGAAGACAGCTTTGTACACCCAAGCTAAACAGTATAACCATGCTGTAATCATGGTTCTATATAATAACTAATTATATGGTTATATGGTATGAACGGTTATATAAAAACCACTATTAATAACAACAACCACATTTTGTCCTGCTTGATGTTCTAGGCCATTGCATCCTACCTAAAGACAGCTGGCATGCACCTTAGGCAGAGAGAAATCTCAGCTCACACTCAGAGTCTATCTAATGCCATGGGATCTTCCAGTCTTTTGTAATTGCCAGGAAAATAGAAAGTA
This sequence comes from Monarcha castaneiventris obscurior, assembly GCA_026261815.1. NCBI lineage: Eukaryota > Metazoa > Chordata > Aves > Passeriformes > Monarchidae > Monarcha > Monarcha castaneiventris. The sequence continues at coordinate 25,149,465 of JAMPIT010000886.1, read as the reverse complement.
TATTTTAAACCTCAAAAAAAAAGTACAAATATATGTTATGATTAGCAGTACTGTGTACATGGTGAACATTGAGCAATTACAGAAAAAGCCAGGTGTGTTTGTGTTTTTAATAATATACTTCCCATTTTTCTCCTTCAATGGAATAAAAAGTTTTACCACACCAATACTTTATCCTGAGTAAGAGTTCATATAGTTTAACATAAAGAGCTGGGAAATGTTAAAAGAAAACTAGAAATCTCTAGTTTTATGAGTTGTTCTAAAAGCTCAGGCACTTGGAAAGCAGCAGCAACGAACTCATTTACTGTGTATTATATTTTCCCTCTTGTAGCATATCATTTGTTCATCAAATTTGTATTACTGAGCCCCAGAGTGGAATATTTCAGATGAAGACAGAAAGGACAAAGTGTGGGTGGATAGACACCAAGTGCTTGTACATGCCAGACTGCCTGATCAGTGAAAAGGAATTACTCATAAATGGGACTTGTGAGACAAATATCAGGCACAACTGTGCTTCCAAGTCCTGTAAAAAGAGAGACAGCCTTCACTCCATTCCAGGTAGAACTAGCCTAAGTAGCACATTAATTTTTTTCTGATTTCCATGACTCATCTAGCACTAGCAGAGGGCCTGATCTTGCGAGATATATCTTTAGCAGCTGTGAACTTCATGCTGACAGGTCACATGAAAAAGCACTGATACTCCTACAGTAAGCAAGATCAGTCACTTAATGTAATTGGTAACCTGGAGGGGGATCTAGAGGAACTCCCACAGGTCCCTTATGAAAATTTATCCATCTCACCGAGGGAAGAATGGATGGTGTCCTTGACTTAGGGTGAATCAATTTCCTTTGGACACTCCAGAATCTTTTCAGTACAAAGCACTTGTAAGTCCCATGGGTAAAAACATATGTCTGAAGATGTTACTGTTTGGGTTTCCTTAATGGACTGATGTCATCAAATGCTGGTATTTATAAGCCAATTGCCAGGAGAGAAAGATCTAGATTCCCACAGGAAAATATTTCACCCTACACCTGCCTTATCTGTTAGAGGTACAAATTCTGATTAGTCCAAATTTTGATCCTATTGAGGAGCTTCCCTACTCTAACATAAATGTTTGTATTACTACAGATATAAATTGATACATGTCAATATACATTGATATATGCTAGTTGCCCTTCTTTAAAGCATAGATAAATACAGACACACAAGAAGGGGTTATACACAGGCAAAGATACAAATAAATAGAAGTAAACAGAAGGTGTCCTACAGTGACATCTGTAACTCTTCTGGATCATCTCTCTCTCTCTCTCTGAACCATTGTCACTTACCTGTTGCCTAAACACTAAGTATTCTGAGCTTTGAAGGGTGTCCTGATCAGAACAGCAACAGCAGTAGATGTGCAGTGACATGAACACCACCACCAAAGAGAAATTAATCAGAGAGCCTGAGGAATGAAATTGATGAAGATATTTATTCAAATGACCTCTATTTTCAAATACCTTCTTTCTACCTTCATAAGAAATGCAGCATACATCTATCTGCACATGCAAAAGGGTGAAAGGGTAAAGCATTCACATTTCTTTCACGTTTTGAAGCTGAAATTCCCACTTTCATTTTAAAGAGCACTATATATCAAAGCATTACATAACTTGACTGTGCTATCATCCAGAAATGGCACTTGCTGTCAGTTTACACACACAAAACACCACGTAAACTCAAAGAGAAACAGACAGAGAACATTGCAGCTGCCCCATGAGCAGGCCTGTGTGACACGTGCGCCCTTTGTCTCAGTGAACAACCCAGCCACAGGAACATTACCATAGAGAGAGGCAGAAATTACAGAAAACAAATGTCAACACCAAGAAAGTCTCCTACTCTTTGAAATCAAAATGATGGTGCAAGCACAAGATGTCTCTTGCTCTACCAGGTTGGCTTTTAAGCTAAACTTAAAATGGTGTGTCCAAGCCAGTGAATTGCCTTAAATGAACAAACCAGACCAAACCAGCATAGTTACAATCTTGTCTCTAATACAGACACATAACTGCAATAGCAGCTTTGCAGATTCCAGAGGTACACCAGAAACATAAATATGTATGTATATATAAGTTATTGACCTTTTCATTCTACACCATGGGCTTAACGTTTTCTCTGCTGCAGCTTCCTACATTTTCCATAATAATCTTTTGTCACTCCAAGCAAAACTTCTCCAAGGAGTGTGCTTTTGAATGGGAAGTACTTGCTGTTATTAAGTAAGAGTTACTTCCAGTTACTTAAGCAGGGACTTCCAGGGACTAAAGAGGTTGGAAAGTTTTACAGGTGAGCCATCAGTACAAATCTAGATGACATTGGCTAATGGAGTTTGGTTACCAGGACACTAAGGAAGCTGTGAGTTGGGTCAGTCACATACATGCACACAGACTCCTGCAGACTCAAAGTATTTGTACCTGAAGCCAGGGTGTTTGCATTGCCAGAAAGGCCAATCACTGGATAGGAATGAGAAACAGCTTTTCTCATACCTGAGTCTTTCCTTCAAATTTATTTACAAAGGACAGAGTCTCAACAAAGAGGAAAAACTTGAAAGGCTGGCTCCTGCTTTAAATCAGGTTGTGCAACAAAGCTTGTAGAATTGCTATTCCAGTGACTTTCCTGAGCACTGAATCCTTGCTTTGAACGTTAAGATCAGTATCTGTAGCTTGTAGCTTTTTTTGCAATTTGTATTCAATAGAGCTACCAGAAACCACTCCCTTGAACAATACCTGGTCTTAAAAAAGGGGATCATTCATTTGACACTTCAACAATCTTTTAGTCAATCACAGGATTAGTCCACCCTATTTATACGACACTATACATGAATGATAAATTAGGTTATACTAATTTAAAAAAAAAATCAGTTAAAAATTCTCATTGAAACTAATGTGTAAAACGTAAATGTAACAAAGTTGGAGTTTAATCATACATGAATTGTCTAATCAAATACACCTCCTCTCAGTAATTATTTTATTTACATTGGCTTAATACCATTTATTATGGACAAAACATCAAATATCACAAAACTGAAAGCAATCATTTGATCAAAATAATGACAAAGAGAATTCTAACCTCTCCCTGTGTGGTTTAATATAGAAGCAATTTATCCCTATTATACAGGGGAATATTACCAGTACTGCTCTTTGCTCAGGTAAATGCCATTAGTTTCCTCGAAGATCATCCAGGAATGCCCTGAATACAGGTGCAGAGGGTTACAGAAAGGTTTTTAAGTAAACAAGAGTGTAGCAAAGGATTGGCTGTTGCTCCATGGTAGAAAGGTGTTTTACCCCATGGAACTGAACTGCAGAGCACATTTCAGTTCCTTGGTATGTACAGCACCAAATAATGGCTTGGTGTTAGCAAAGCCAAGTTTCTTACCTCTTAAAAGAAAAAAGTGACAAAATTACTTCATCTCAACTCCACCAAACTGAAAAATTAGACTTTTGGAGAGAGTTCCAAGTTTTCTAGAATTCACTTAAAAAACCCCCACTCCAAGGCAACCCCTTAGAAAACTGCCATCAGAAGCTTCTTTATCAGAGCATGACAAGAGACAAATAAAATTGTTAATCAGCATCAGACACTTCTTTATTTATGTACCATCATACCAAAAAGGAATTAATCCCCTAATATACACAGGTGCTGCTTCCTGAAGTCTGCCTTATTTGTACTGCCAAAGAATAGATAAAACCAGCTGTTTGAATCTATGCCACAACACAGAACTATGGAACTAGGTTTAGATCTGGTTTTTTTCTAAAATATGTGTATTTTTGTCCCAGACTCCATCTATATGCTAGCCAATTAATCAAGACCGATATATCCAGCCAGCAGAAACTGATGCTGAGAAAAAAGAACTTCATATGTAGAATAAGCCCTTGAGTTAAAACATTTGCTTAGCCAGATAGTACAATACAACCCACACCAAAATTGTATGCATTTTCAAGCTCAAAAACTGAATTAATTTCAGAGCAATGAAAACTTTTATGGTGAAGGACATTACAAAAAAAGGAAAATCCTGAAGGGTTGCTTTAACCCCAAAATATTTGTCTTGCCAAAAATCAAAGTGAAACAAATGATTTCTTGCCATATCCCACCATCCAGAATTTTCTTCCTCTACACGACAGCACTAAACTCAGGACACAAAGTCCAGTGTAAATGTGGTTAGGAAATCAGAAGGCACATGCACTGAGAGCCTATAAAGCACACATACTGCTAGGCTTGGCATCAGGAAGGTGTAAAACCAATTCAGCCCCAAAGCAGCTGCAGGGCTCTGACCCCAGACAGGAAGGTCTGGCAGTGCAGAGCGTGGCTGAGCCAGCAGCACACACCAAGGTGACACAAGCCCCCAGGAAGGGCAGGCACCCTCACACCCAGTGGTGGCCTGGGCTTTTAACCTGTCCATCTGGAAGGTTTCGAGGTGAAAGCAGTCTGCTGTCTCCACCAGCTCAGCTGCTAGCTATGAATATTTTAGCTCTCATAAAAAATACATTACCTCTACCCTGCACTCCTGACTTTGCAGGGCTGCCAGAGGAATGTGTACAAGTTACCTAATTTCTCTAAAGAATTGCAGTAAACACTGACTTAGGACCAACCTGTTTGGGTCGCTTAGTTTCTGGGTGCACTTGATCATTCACAGAATAATGATAGGCTAGGTCTTCCTGTAAGTTTTGTGGGATGGCATCACTTTCTGGTGCCTTGCCATCTTTTCCTTCTGGAGAACACGTATCAAGACTGATTCTTCTCCAATTCCTATTCCAGGCCCACCTATCCCAGCTTTCCACAACACTTTGGAAAAAGGAAACCAATTTAATCTCTGACCTAGGATAAAAGTTCTTTAAAACATTTCTCATTCTCCATGTCATCATCATCACTTTCATTCACTCCAGCACATCTCCTGCATTATCACTGCATTATCCAAGGCTGGCTCCTGGATTTATCAAACCTTTAGTTGCTTTCCTCAGCCACCTTGTAACGTCACTTCTTGACACAGTGTCTTTATTCCTACCCCCTAGTTCAAAAGTTTTTGGCCTCTTTGCCTAGAAAATTCCAGTATGTATAACTGTAATGTTTTTGAGGTCCATACATCGTGAATTATCAGAAAGGAAAAATTTGAGGTACACTACAGTATGTGAATGGCAGCTGCACTGTGTGTTAAGTCACTTATAATGGGTTCTTCAGAGATGAAAGCTAAATGCATAACTTAACATCAGAAAAAATTTAGTAGTGAACAGTATCAAAAAGAAAGCTTGTGCTGTATTAAAAAAGATGACAGACATTCTCTAATTTTAATGTATTAATTTTAAAATGCTGGTGATTGTGTAAGATTTACTGCACAGCTCAAGAGTGGGAACATGCAATTAACATAGGAAAACCCCATTAAGCAACTAAATCAGAATCGTCAATAATAGATATGTATGACACCACTTTTTTCCTTTCCTACACTTTTACATTAGCATCTACCCAATTCCTTCACCTCACAAGATGGACAGCGGGTCAGATATTGTGCAAGTGAAAGCAATCTAATTGCAAAAGTGTCTGCTATTCCCTTATGATTTGAGTTTTCTCTTTTAGTCTTCTGGGCAGATAATTAAAACAGATTCATACAAAAATATTGGCAGTCAGCATGCACAACCAAAGACCAATCACCTTTGTTATAAACTAACATGTTATAAAGCCACAACTAGTATGGAACTATTCCAAAGCCATGGCATAGAAACAACTGACTGGATGAAATCTACCCAGTTCTTCAGGTGATTTTTTTATCCAGGAATACACTCTACATTATTAAGCCATCCCAGTCCTTTCTTTAGAGGTTCAGTGCTTGTTCTTAAGCAGCCTCAGATGGAATGAGCTCCATAAAATATCACTGGTCTTGACTTTTCATTAACTTTGGTTCACAACCCCTACTTTTCTAGGACTGATAAATTCAACTTGGACTGCAGTGGTTGTTTTAGTCCAACCTGTGTAATAGCTTTATTTTTTTTCTGCAACTAGTTTGACTTTTTGTTCTACTACTGGAAGAGCACATGTTTTTCTAAAAATAACTTATAAAAAATCATCACCCAAGAAATCATATTAATTTGACAATATCTCCATTGCAAGCCAAGCAAAGAAAAGAAGTAGCTGTTATAACTGGTTGTATCTAAATTGTTTAAAAAGTACAAAAGTGGGGAAATCCTGGTAAAAACTGCAACATGTTAAGTGGAAGAGGCACGTGCCAAAAAAACCCTTGCATGAGTTGACTCACTAATAACAGAAGAAGATTTTTGTCTTTCCCCTCCCCACACCCTCTAAAACACATTCCTGTCCTTCCGAGCTTTGTTCCTTCCTTAAATGATTTCCTCCTTCATTGTAGCCACTATCAACTGCTAGAGGGGAGATTTTTTTATTTCTTCACTGAGATCAGCAGGCTGCAGAGGAAAATGAAGAGGAAAGGGGACCCCCCCTCTTCAAAAAGGTGAGGAATATTTTCTCTCTGGCAGCAAGTCAAGGAAATGAAACAGGTAAATTTAGGATGTACTTCCGGCAAGGTCTCAATTGCTAGCATCAAACTATAAAGGTAGGACCACTGAGGGAGCTGTGATCACCCCAAATTATGGGAGTGGAGAAGAAAGGGACAGAATTCCACAAGCAAAGCAGAAAATGGTTTCCCAGGAAGACAAGGAAACATTCAGAATATATTGACCTCTCCTCCTTCAGCCCATGGAAGATGTTTACCCAGTTAAATGCCAACAGCCCAGGACTCACTGGCTTCGTGATTCAGTGAAACACTGATGTCAATAGCTGAATTCCAAGTGTGAGAGAAATGTGTGCTCCTTAATAAGCCTGACTTTTTACAGGTGACCTACTGCAAGGTCCCAGAGTGCTGTGCCCATTAGTCTGCAGACAACATGTTCAAAACACCTCTGCTGCCAGCAGAGCGCTCACAAATTTCCATCTAGTAATTTCAAAAACAAAGCATTTATTCCTTGAAGCCAGCTGACAGCATCTAATGCTTTGACCTCCAGTAAGCATGCAGCAAAAACTACCCTAGAAACATGGTATAACTAGAAAGATGTAGCTAGAAAACTGATGTCTTGACTGCAGGGACAGCATGACCCTGGTCCCTCATGGAACTGCCTGTGCTGTCCCTCTGCCCTCAGATGGTAAAGTGACAGCTACATGTCTGCTTGGTCACAATTGCAGTCCCTGTGGCAACCATTGCTTCCTGTTGTACCACAAAAAATCCATTAAAAATTATGATAAACAGGAAAGGAAAACAGGTTAAAAAGGTTACGGTGCTTTCAACAAAATAGTTTCATACTATAGCATAAATACACGTACTAGAGTGTAAATAACACAATGAATAATGGAAGGTTTACTGCAGGGCAGCAGCTAGGAAAAGGCTGTTGGACACTTAGGCATGACTAACATACCTCATGGTTTATACATGCTTTTTGCCCCCAGTATCAAATGGGCAAGTATCCACATCCCCAAATTTTGAACAACTGTTACTCATATGCCTCCTCCTGGGCAGAATTAGGAATACCGCCAAAAACTAGATGAGCAGGAGGAAAAAGAGCTACATTTCTAGTGCCAGAGGGGATCCACAGAAGCACAGGGGTGATTTGGGTACTCGGGCGAGCCGAAGGAGGAGCAGAGCAGGTGCTGCTCTGAACACTGCTGACAGCCACCCCTCCAGGGCCCTCAGCCTGGCACTGCCAGCAAACACCGAGGGCTCCTGCTCAGAAATAACAATCACTGGACCATGAGGCCTCTCCACTGTGCTGAAGCCCTTTTTCATGATGCCCATTCCCAGTAATGGAGGCTAGGACTGCCTCAGGCTCACAGCCTGCTTGAGTTGGCAGCCCTGGATCCCACGGCTGCTTCCTTCACATAAAGGTTTTTGAGAAATACTGACAAGTAATGCCAAGGGGAGTTTGACTGACATCTACCATATTAGCCTTTTGCTGTGTACATTGAGTGATGGAAAAAGGAGGAAGGAGGAAATACAAAGTTACAAGGAATTTTTCTATGCAAATCTCATTTTTCTAAAACTTTTAATGAGTTTTAAATAAACCTGTTATCAACAGGCATATTATACATGAATTAATGCAGAGCATTAGAATTAAATGCAAAATGTGTTCAAAAAGATAAAACAGGGCAGCACTATTGGCTGTCACTTGTTTCACTGAAATACTGCACTCCTTTTACAGTACCATCAAAGCTCATCTTCTCATTACCTTTTATTTGCTTTACTGCCCTGTAATACATTTACATAAAGAATAAAATGTCGTAACTTCACACATTGTGAATGGGATCTGGATAACAAGGCAGGAAGAGTACCTTTGCACTTCATAAAAGAGTGCTCAAAAAAGATTTCTCTGAAGAGGGAAGTTTATTGTTGCATATGTTCATCAAATACAGTGAAAACAGTATCATATCTCAGAGGAAATGGGCAGTTCTGCTATATTGGGCTCTGGGTCAGATTTTATCTTGTTCACTCTGATGAAATCCACAGAAAATCTATTTAACTAATTTTGTGTTACATTACACACAATCAAAATTTTGTTCAGAGGTGCAAGTTCCCCATCAAATATTTATTTTCCCTGAGATGTGACCTACCAAAGATGACACTAGATACAGATGTCAAGTCCAGTACAACTCTTAGGTATGTCACCAAACTGGCATCCAATTCGAATTCCTTCTCAAATGAAGTTCTTCTCTTTCTCTGATTAAAACTGTACTGATACACCAGAATATGGTGCAACACTTTAGGTACACAGAATTAATAAAATTAATTATCAACAGTTTTCAATAACACTGTAGACCATCACTTATATCCTCATTTTTAATTTGAAAAGACAGTGAAAATAACAGTGCCACCATTATCAATTCAAGACTACTTTTGCAAAGTTAACTGGGCAATCCTCAGGTACCAGTCAGTGACTTGGTTTGAAACTACACATGAAATACAATGGTACAAGTGGTCATAGCTGGTTTATGAATCACTAATTCAGTTATTCATTGAACAAAAAAAGTGTATCCACCTGAATTATTCAACCTCCTTCCTGTAGGACAAAGATGTCCATTCCGGAAAGATGGGAAGTCAAATGCTTCTTTACAGTCTTAGCCACAAGGAAATAAACACTGATAAGAGTTTTATTTCACAACAGCATAAATCCTTAAAAACTCCACTGCCTCCAGCTGTAGAAAATGACTTGATAACAGAATCTCTTTAGCTTATTACAGAGCATCAGTGACAGAGGTCTTCAAAGATTAAAAGGGCTGAATTTTGTTATTACTTTGCTTGCACCATCTCTATGGACAACACTGCCCCCTGCATCAGAAGAGATCTTGAAAAAAGCCTCCCCACTTTGAAGAGTTGTGTGTAGTAGATTAATTACACACTAATTAACATGGTGACAGATGAGACACACATGAGGTTTGTTTGTTTTTTTCCACTTGTTCCTAAAAGCCACAGTTAGCCACATGTCAAAACAGACCAGAAATAGACTGCACACTGCAATCAATGTGCAGATATCAGCTCTCACCTGATAAATAAATTTGATATTTTGGGCATAGCTGTTTGGATTCCACTTTTTTTCCCAGTGAAAAAGATAGTAAACCATGCTCAGTTTGGATTAGTATCTATTGACTTACAAAATTATATCTGTACTTTATATATGCTAAAAGATTATTTGCATTCATATGCTTTGAGGATGAAACACTCTTTTTCTACCATTGAAACCATATATTTCCTGAGCTGAACTGCATACAGGAAAAATTTCCCAGAGCCTGCAACTTTTCTTTTTTGGCTTGTTCCTTTAGATGGCCAAGGTGTCAGTGTAGACTGCTTTGTCAGACAATGAGCAATGGCTGTAGCTCTGGAGAGAACAATTATTTTGAACCAAGTTCACAGAAGTCAGCGGCCTGAGCTGAGAGTACAGACAAATTAAATGAATGCTCTCATAAAGGTGGTGGGCTTCAAAACCTTCCCCATTCACAAGGTAGAGTGTGGGTTGAAAAATGCACATACACCTGCTTCATATATCAACTTTTACATTTTAATTAGGAAAATATTTGTGGCCACAGCTCTGTAGATTCATTTGGTAAAAGAAAATAAAACCAAATGCTTGTTTAGACAAAATTCCATTATGCAAACACTAAGTACAATTTTGTCTCTGTTACAGTATAGACATAATAAATGTCAGAAGACTAAAAGTTCTACAGAACAGAACTGTCTTCAGGCCAACATATGTATCTATGCCACTAAATTCAAGACAAGGAGATGAGATTAAAATAGCTGTAACCTTGATTATCCGAGCTGCAGGAAAATGAGTAGGTATGACTGGTGTATTGGGCACTTCATTAAAATTATCTTCCGCAACAAACACATTTGTAATTTTTAAGGCCACATTCTGAGAAGCTTTGCTCATTTTCTTCTACTCTTGCTCCTTTAATTTCCAGCTTGGATAGACATTTTGTACCTACCAAAACGTGAAAGTTCAATTCACTAATGAGAATTCAGATTTAATACATTACCCTTTGTGCTGCATTGCTGGGATTTATTCCCAGCTGGATGTTCATATTCATGATGAGATTTCAATTTCCAGATCTCTGCTGCCCCAACACGAGAACTGCACTTTTAGCAATAAGAAAAGAGGTTGCAAATTCTCTCCATAAGCATATGAGATAGTTAGGATCCAAAAGAATTTTAGTTGTTCTTCATCCATAGGATCAAGAACTCTGCATTCACTTTTAAAACATGTATTGAAAGAATGCACACAGAATTTCTCAGGGCTCTTATAATTAATAGAAATATTCAGATGAAGAACTTTTCTATATGCAACTCATTGTATGTAATATTTTCTATGAGTATTGCTTTCCAGTGAAATTTCTACCACATGGACTTCCCTGGATGGCAATGAGACAAAGATGCTCTGAAAATTTGGGTAAATCCTATAGATTTAAATTTTATAGATTTACCATCACTTTATCCATAAGGACAGCTGATATGCTACAGTTACTCTGGCTGGTTGCTTTGAAGTTACTACTGTATCAAAGCCGAGTTGTGTTTTAATTTTCAGACCTCTCAAACTTCATTGTAACTATAAAGTATAAATGGTAAATATTGAAATTTGGATTTATTATACTGAGAGTCCCAGGCTGAGAAACTGAGCTTAGAACTCTGTGTCTAAATTATTTTAGTGCTATGACCTTTCTTCTTGAAACAGCTAAAGAAGCCTAAAATTAATTCTTATGGGAACAAATTTCTCAAATACCAAGTATTTGTAATCATCCTGCATAAACTGAATTCTGTAAAGAATCTGCCTTAATTATGCATCCAACAGTCACTGGTAGGTAGCTTTTAATCAGAGATCTGATTGCCAGTTTTTTGAACCTGATCCCTAATGGGTTGCCCTGTTATGTGTCATTCCCCTACCCAGTTAACACAAAAAATTTACCTTTTCATTTTGAGGATATAACATACTTTCTACAAAATATCTTCATGCCTCATTTTACAAAGAGAAGAATCACAGACTGGGTATAAGTGGTGAAAAATTGTGACATTTGTGTTTCATTATAATATCCTTGCCAGAAAAGCAGATCTGGGAGCAGAAGTAGCCCAGCTATAAAAACACAGAGTAAATTCAGAGAGGGCAGCAGCAATTACTATGCATAACACAAGAGGCAGTATCTTGTCAGAGCCACGGATGTAGGTGATAAATTACATTAGCAAAGGGTTGAAAAATTGCCTTTTTAAAATACAGTAGTAGCTAAAAAGGGAACTGATCCTAACTAGATTAGATCCAAACAAAACACTCTTCTTCAAATTAATGATTATGGCACAACACAACATCATGCTTACCATGTGGACCTTACTAGAAATCAAAATTTTCTGTCTTCTTGCTGTTTAAAATCAATGGCTACAAAATATATTTGATTTTCTCTGCCTAATATTTGCCTGGGTGACAGCCTCTTCAATATACTAGGGAGCTGAAAGGTTACATCAGAGCTTTTTTCATGTTCCTCTTCCAGAAACTTCAGTTACAGAACACCCCATTTTTCTCCTCCTTGTCTCATACACACTCAAGATGCCACAGAAGCTTATTGGGCTTGACAGGTTGGTTTTCCATCTTGTTAGAGTACCACCTGCCCTTCTATCCCGACTTTTATTTCTTTTTTTTACAGAACTGTGATTTGCATTTGGGCTGGTTACCAGGGTGATTCAGCAGAATGTTTCTGCAGAACGTCCCTGGGTCTATTACATGAACTGATGTAATTTCCCATATATCCTTCTCAGCAGAATCACCTGGCAGCTCCAAGATGGGAAAATGGTGCTCAGTCATCATTATAGAGTCCCTTACAGAGACAGACAGGTCCAAGCCAAAGGCCCAAAGTGCCTGGTGGAAATCACTGTACAACTGCAGTGTCACCATTCCTAGCTCTAAGCTGCCTTCAGCAAGTGCATAATTTTCTGACCAAGGAAATCTGCTACTGATTTCCTGAAAACTGCATGCAATCTTTCAGTAATAGTAGTTCAGTACCACTATCACTCTGTTAATAACAAGAAAAGGATAATATTGATTTTTTTTTTTTTTTTTAATTTTACCACTGAATGCTTAGTGCAAAGCACTGAACTTTCTTGGCAAATACAGAGTATTAGCATTACATGAACACATTACAGGTAAATTAGCAAAGAGAAAAAATGTTTCTCAATTTCTGCTTACCCATCAAATTCCATCCAGTAGATAGGTAAATAAAATAAGGGCTAAAAATTAGCATGTTCACATATGTCCGCACACCTACTGAGCCTCCTTTCCTCCTCTGCCATCCAAAGCTAATGTAAACCTGCCTGATGATGGGAAATCTCATTATCACAAACCATTAACTGAAAGCAAATAAAAATAACAATCAAATGATTTACTTTGTGATGTGTGTGTGGGTAGGGAGACTCCTTTTGACACTGAGCTACACAGTAGGATAGACTACTAAAATACTGTACTTTTTCCTGGTCTTTTGGAGCTGTTTAGGTGTTTTGCACACTAATTCAACCTTCCACCCTCAAAACCTTAGCAAAGCAACTGAATAAGATAGCATATTAAAGGGACATTCCCCAGCTTAAAATAGTTATATAGTGCAAAACGTCCTGAAAACAGGAATGGTCGTAACTTCTTTTTTTCTTAATTTTCATTAGGAAAGTCAATAATAAGGATTATTATAAAAAGGAATCATAAGTACTGTTTAATAATAAGTACTGCTTTCTGAAATGGAAGGTGTAGAGCATTGTGGCCCTACTACAGCGAACAAAGTTCACCAAGACAGTTGTGATAAATTATATGGATTATAGCAGACATAGGGAGCAATGAATCATTCAGTATCTTGGATCTTAGTTTCACTGTAGTCCTCTTTGCTGCACACTTGTGAGATCCCAGTCCAGCAGATAATGTGGACAGTCCTAACACTCCACTAAAACCTTTTTCTCAGTAGCCATTGCTTCCCCTTCCTGCTGCTTCCTCAATTATACTGAAAAACTGTATCAAACCAGAGAGCACTGACAACCTGGAAAACATCTGCAGTTTAGCCACAGTATGGTTAAACCAGCAAAACTCAAACTATTTTAGAGCTACACTACAAACTAATTTCAAAGAGAATAAACTTAATTACCTCCTAAACGAAACAAAAAGAACCTGCATTTAAATGGCACAGGGAGTAAACGAATCAGACTCCTATGTAAAATGAAGCATATTCCAACAAAAAAAACCATAGTGCAGAAAATAAATGAGGTCACTCAAATCACTCTGACATCCCCTCTCTACCACATGGGGTGAAGGAGACCCAAAAAATGAGCCGCATTTGTTGTTAAACTCTGGCCATCCTCATAAATATGAGGGAGCTGAGAAAAAGCTGTTAGACAAGGGTATATTTGAGACTCATGGGGTAGTTCCCCTTTAGTGCAGAGCGAGATGAGTGGCTTCGGGAGAGAGCTGCTGCCAAGGCTTATGGTCCCACTTGTGGCTGGGGTGCACCTTTTAGTTCAGTTTCATCCCAAAGAAATATGGGTTTTGGGTTTTGTTAACTCCCTGTGCTATGAAATAAATATGGGGAGCGGAAATTCACCTCAAAATCCCAATATTCATCTCAACTACTAACGCTGACACACCCGCAGTAGTATAAAGAGAAAAATCTTTCACAGTTATGGTGGAATCAAAGAACAGAAAGTTCTCCTGCTTTACAGCTTCCTTCTCCCATTACAGTTTCACAATAAATCTGCCCAGATAAATTCTGCACAAAGATGCAGTTTTCTTAAGGACAGGAGACACCCACCTGATATCCCTTCACAGTGGACAGATTTTACAATTGTCTAACAAGGAAGTGCAAAGAATTAAAATATAACAACTACGTGAAAGAAAACCAATCACTCCTAATGAAAATTGGAAAAATAACAAGGAGGCTATGCAGAAATATTGTAGATATTTTGGCTGTGAATAGATATGTGCAAAGAGAATAGAAAGAGAACTCTTCCAATGCAGATAACCTCAAATAACTTTGCATTTCCTTAATATTTTTGAGTTTGTGAGGGGGGTAAACTCTGAATGCCTCCAATTTTGTCATGAATATTTCACACATTTCTAAGACTAACAACACTTACATCAGAGGGGTGCTATGAGACTTAATGTTTGCAAATCACTGTGAGACACGGATGAAAGGTGCTACAAAACAGCAATATCTGGTTGGTAAAACTTTCAAGAACAAATCTTCAGCTGGTGTTAATTGTCTGCTCCACTCTAAAGTCACTAAAGCTATCTAATTTATAAGCACCTGCTCCTCAAATCAAATGTGCTTTGTAAGAGGACAAATACCATTCTGATTAGAAAGGTATCTGCAGAATAAAAGACCAGTTTATCAATGTTGATGCAGCACTGACTCTGAATCTTAAGATATGATTTTCTTCTTAAGAGAGGTGACTCTCTTAAACTGCAATAAAGGTCTTTATGGGTTTTTTAAAAGTGCCTGACAACCTTAAAATTGCAATACTGTAGTTACTGATAGATTCTGTCCTGTTTTCCTCTATATCAGGTATAGATACAGTGATCACCACCCAGGACAGTTAGACAGGGGGACCCTTGGTCAGTGTGCTCACACCCTGCAGTGGGAGCAGGTGCCCTTGGTCATGCCCACCCAGCAGCTGGAATGGCAAAATAAAGCTCTCCTCTATTCTCCCTGGCTTTGTCAGTGAAGAATTTCTGATTCTCAGAAGACTACAAAAAAATCACCCCGCAATTCCTCGGCTCTTATGACTCATTCTTGCAGGTGCAAGCGGTTACCAGGGTGACACATTCACAGGCTACAGCCTCAGAATCCTGTGCCATTTCTTACCACATCTTGTGACAAGCTGCTGCACCAGAAGCCAGGATTCCTTCTGTGAGAGCTCAAGCAATTAACCCAGGAGACATGCACCGAGAGAGCTTGTAATGGGAGTAAAGTATCAAAACCATGCTGGTTCCCTGCCTGTGTGTTTAATACCATCTGTCAGTATTGGCTATTACGGCTCCTTTCTGAGGCCAGAGTGCTTTTAAAAAGTTGCAATTTTCTGAACAACGGGCAGCACTTCTTGCTAAGCTAATATGAGGATTTTTGTAATGGCCAGCTTTGTAGCATCTCACAAGTATTTCTTGAAAATTGCTTTTATGTTCAGTTTCCCCCTCTCACCTGCCCCTCCCCAAGCCAACAAAAACACAAGCTTTCTTTCAAGTAATTACTTTTAAAGCTTAAAAATCAAATATAACCCAAAGTGCATTTAAGACTAAAATACCAATCCTTGTACATTAAAAGATCAAAGAACGAATGTAAGAAACCAGGTGAACAAAGCAGACCAGCTCACCACATTCATTCCTAAAGCTCTTTGAAGACCCTGTGCATCTCTCCTTGGGGACTATATTTGAAATTCTGTCACAGATATTCTGTGATAGTTATCACTACACATGCAACCCTAAATTTTTCCCAATTCCCTTAGAATTGCAGACTCAAAACATCATTAATACTGCTATTTAGAAAAATGTGTCTGTAATTTCACTACACCTAAATGCTTCTAAACTGACAGGACTTAGCAACATTCATGTACTTCAAAAGATTAAAGTGATGAAAAAATAAATAATCACATTTATACACACCCTTCCTTAGGGGATCCCCAAGCATTTAGTGCAAATATAATTTAACCTCATTGTGCCTCTCTGTGGTCACATTATTCTTAGTTTATCAAAGGGGAAAATGTCTAAGAAAAATAAGGGCATTCCCTAGGGTCACTCAACTAGTCAGCTGCAGCACAGGGAGTTTAATTTACAAGATCTGAATTCTAGTCAACAGTTCTGCTCCCCAAAATAACTAAACTCTTCAAGTTACATATATATGCTCCTACACTGCCTTGTACTTTTCACTTTTGTGCCATTTGGGAAAATACCATATATACATCTTGACTCACTGCAGCGCTGTTCTCAACTTCAAAGAATTTTGAGCATAATTAAGGGGTTTTCTTATATTGAAGGTGATTGCAATAAAATGCAATGCAGTTAGGAGCCACGGGACAGAAGTCTGATACCATTCTGTGGAGATTCTGCAGATGAAGAGACACATACAAAATCATGATCATAAATGCAACTTTGTGGAAGACATCATCAGATTCTTTTTCCCTTAAGACAGAGATTATAAAAAAACCCACTCACTTCACAGATGAAAAGATGTAAAATACATAATCAATAATTTCAATTATCACCAAAATAAATGCTTCCCTGCCCTCTAATCTACTAGGAAACATGCTGCAAAAGCCTAGGACAAAAAACCAGGATAAGATAGCTGCATTTTAATTTAGGCTTTGACAAGTCTTAGCACAGATTGCTTGAATGATTCCTTCTGCTGAACAGGGACATATGCTGGCCAAGAGTCAGAGTGCCAAAATACAGCCCTAAGAGGAGCAGACTTAGACATTCTTGCTGTGCCTCATTCAAACTGCAGTCTGTTTTTTTCCCTTGCAGTCTTAAGTTTCTGTTTGCAATCCTGGTTTCTTACAAGAAGTAAAAAGATTTGTGCTGTTGATGTGCAGCACACACTGGGCTGAGGGAAATGAGAAGGCTTCAGAGAACCCTTTCTACTGTGCCGTATGAACAGCTAGCAAGGTTTAGACATGCCTAATACCACAAATACTATCCCATTTGGAGAGGGGAAACAAATAAACCTTACCTAATGAATTCCAGATCAGCAAGGCTGCTTAAATTCAACTTTCATCACAAAAAGGTGGAAGTCAAGATAGTAAGATGGACATGGGAGAATCTTTCAGTAAATCTGGGCAGATTTCCTAAAAAGCTTTTTTTTTTGAAGCTTGAAACAAATCTTAGCCAAGTTTTGAGCATCCTGGGGCCAGCCTGCAGCCTAGGATTAGAAACACACAGTAGTGTAGAATTAGGTAAACTTCTACTAGGAAAGGGTTCTCTACTAGGAAAGGTTTCTCTAAGTAAAAGCATCATCAGAATGCAATTTTTTTTTTCTGTACAGCTCCCATTAAGTTGAAAGAGATGAAGGGATCCATTTTATAAGAAGCCACAAGACGAAGGTCAGAGTTTTAGGCAAGCAGATGTCAACTTCTTTTGACTTATAAATTTCTTAACATGCTCCAGTTATGCTGGACTCTTGCATGATAATCTTTCAGCCTACAGACAGCAAGCTTTACATTTTCCTTTAGGCTTCATTAGCCTCTTAAAAAATAGCCTGTGAATCTGGAAGGAAACTGCACGTTAAGATCAAAAATGCCACCAAGGAAATTTAACAAACTCTTGTCTCCTGAGAAGGTAACAAAGCAGCTCAAAGCAAAAACACAAAGAGAAGGCATAAGAATTTGGTAACAGAATTGAAAAGAGGACTCAGTTGGGGTACTTTACTGTGTGACTCAACAGGGCAGAGCTTTCACCTTGTGCATATAAAATTTTGCAGAACACTAACCAGTAAAGAACTTTATAGATAGATGCCAATCTCCTAAACAGGAAGGAGTTGATGAATCCTGTGCACAATACAACTAACACACAGGACATAACACCTCCCAGCCAACAGAAGTTAAATCCCTAATAACAAACCAGTTCAGATAGCATCTCTAATATGGCCACAATTTTGCAAATCACCTGGTGCACGTGCTTAACTTTAAATCCTGAAATTAAAAAAATAAATTAACCTATTATAACCACCGACATCTTTACTTGCTGAAGCACCTCGGTACACTTAGAGCTTTATTGTGATTTACATGTGCCTTTCCATTTTTTTTTCATAAATACATTTAGTATCAATTAGGAAAACTACTCCAAACCCCTAATCTACAAATCAGAAGAAATCTAGTGAGATCTACCACATAGTTTGGAGATAAATATCCTACCAGAATACATTCTGTATTTCTCATCAAAATATGAAGTCAAGTTTTTCCACAGTAAATATTTTATCTATAAACAAATAGTTTGACTTGTTTTGGAAAGAAACTCAAATTTTTCAGATTCTGGTTTTGTTAAAAAACAAATCACTGTTGAAATTATGCAAGATTTGCCTCCAACATCTGCTGTTACTGATAAATTTTGAAGGGCTTGTTTAACATCCTTGTTGCCAGTGTAGCATGACCTTTTTGTTTGTTCTATATTCAGATTGCTTTTTACTGTAACTAAAAGCTAAAAGTTAGAACTGAATATTCTAAAAGCTTCAAGGAAAGTGTTGGGTTCCTCCACAGTTTCAGGAGCTTTATTATTTTCTGCATAAAAAAGGAATAAATACTGTCCTTTTTAAACAGCACGACCTCTTGCTACTGGTTGACTTCACACATCTTGTTTTCTCACTCTATATGATGGCAGTAGTGTGCCAGGCACTCCTCACATAAATGAGAGGAAAAGGGCTTTTTTGCTTTGATTTAATCTTTCAGGTTTGATCTTCCTTGTTGCTGTAGAAGTCATTTGAATTATTTTTACACAGCAGAGACCAGAGCAGGGGCTTTCCAGGAATACTTTAAGCACTGTGGGACAGCCCTCCTACACCAAGTTCTTCTGTTTATACACCACACTGCCGTTCATGGCACTATCAGCTCATAAAGTCAAGTTCAATTTGATGCTTACCCTAAACTACATCTTCCCGTCCATCAATTCTTCATTTCCATTTCCTAATCAGCACTCTCCGAGTTTATATTTATACATTTGATTAACTCCTCCCAGAGGGACCACTATGGCATTTACTCTTTTTCAACCTCGCTCTTCTGATTTGTCTACTGCTCTCTACTTTTTCTAGGCATTTTTGTCTGCCTCAAAATTAAATATGCCTCTCATTATTTGTGTCACCAGTATATTTCAGCAGATTTCCCTGGAAAAAAGCATTACAATGAAATAAGAACTATCAGGCTGGAGTTAGAATTTTGCTCCTCACAAACTTTCATATTTGAAGGTTTTTATTCAAGGTTTTCATTTTCACTCTCAACCAAAGAGAATTCCTCTGTCAGAGGAAGACAGACATCCAAATTTGGCCAGCTTCTTTTATGTGCAAACAGATTTGCAGTCTCTTCCTTCTTCCCAGAGAAGCGGAAGCCTCATTTTCCATTATGAAACCACAACTCACGAGAAATTTTTCTCCATGAATAATACAGGACTATTAAAAACATTGAATGGCCACTTAGGAGAGCAATATTTTTCCCAGAAGGATCACTTTTCATAAGGGAAAATTGTTTACTTCCTTGCTCCTTATAGTACTTGTTTCTGTATATGTTGTCCTAAGTTTTCAACAATTCAGGATATACTGCAAATGTAAATGGGCTTATACAGGGTTCTTTGGTTTATCAGTTATGTTTACCATCATTAGACATTGCTTTTTGTCTTTTAATAGCAAAGCTACCAGAATTTTCAATTAAAATTGATCTCTCTCTGCTTATCTGCTATTGTTTTTCTCCTCCTGCTTACAGAGAGGAAATGGGTACAGTTACAGTTAATTGTAATATCTTGCCTCATTACACAGATTACCGAGCATGTCAATTTAGCCAGTTTTACTACTCCCCCCTGGGCTACCCACTTCTGTCATCCACAGCTATCTATACCTGAATGCTTCATGGCACAAGTTGGAAATTCAGTAGCAAGCTGTATAGAGCAGATCTCTTTCTGACAGCATGTTCTCTTCCCAGAATCAAGATTAAAGATGTTTGGATGCCTAAAATGTGCCTTGGAATGTTCTCAGCATAAAGATACCGGCTAAGAGAATATGAAAACAGTATAAAACTCTGCTGCCTGGTTTTGCCTGAGAAGGAAAGCAGGATTTTGAGGTTATATGTCCATTTGATGTATAATCTCTCAAATGAGGAGCAATACTAATCACAGAGGTGAAGCATATCCTACCACCTTCTACCCACTGCTCCCCCTTCCTACCTAATGAGGACATGAGCTTCCTCATCAAACCTTAATGGTGCAGAAATTTCCCCGACTACAGCAGTCCAGAGCACACTTTAATTTATTGCATTTAGGACTATAAACCCATGTTTTACTACTGAAATTAATTGCGCCTGACACTTCCATCACATTAACACACATTAGGTGCCGTGACCTTTGGATGATCAAGAAAGGCCTAATTTAATAATTTAGAAACAGCGTGATGTCTGAGTAGGCCCCAAAGGGGAAAGAAAAGTGCTATGAAAAATGATCCTATTTCACTGGTGGGGGTATTTGCTTACTAAACCCCCAGATGAACTTTGGCTGCTACTTTACCGTTTTCTCTATGGGTCACATACAGCACTCTAAGTTCTCACAATGCTATATGTTCCTTCTAACGCTGGTCACGTAATCCTCCATCAAATATCCTCTAAATTCTTAGAGGAATGATACACCTTTGCTGCAAGACTGCAAACTCACAACAGGTTTTTTAAACAGCTGGAATAGCAAACAGGCTAACAACTGCAATTAAACAAAGGCAACTATAATTCACTTCAAGCTTACAATACTAATTTGACACCTTTAAAGAAATAAGTTTGCCATAAACAGCAAAATCTAACAGGTTCATCAATTATAGATGATGGATTCTAATCAGTGTAACTCAATCTTCATATGAAGGCAGATATAATTCAGCGTGAGTAGGCAAGTTGACAGAAAGCATTAGGGACTAAGAGATGAGCAGACAGACAATGTGGCCAATCCCCTTCAATTTAAAAATCTTGAGGCCCCAGGAAAGCACTCCCCTACTGCAAATACTTATTTTCTACAGGATACGGGGGAGATAAAGGGTCAGAATGTAAACTCTTGGACGTTTACACACTGTATTCGAAGCAAAATGCTCTGCAGTAGTAGAGCTTGAGTGACCTGCAAAAACAGGCTGCCAGTGCCTTGCAAGGGAAGCTGGAAACCTACCTTCCTTCCCCATTTCTTTTTTAAATAATTTCAGTATCATTTCTTTGTTATACTGGCTTTTAAAAATCTTAAATTCAAATGTTATTTTCAACTTAGTATGACAATTGTAGTACAGTAAACTCTTAACAGGCTTTTTACTGAAGATTTAACAAGCACCTAATAGAGTGCAGACT
The DNA here is from genome assembly GCA_026261815.1 of Monarcha castaneiventris obscurior. Lineage (NCBI taxonomy): Eukaryota > Metazoa > Chordata > Aves > Passeriformes > Monarchidae > Monarcha > Monarcha castaneiventris. Next base: position 25,127,888 of record JAMPIT010000886.1, on the reverse strand, counting down.
TTAATCTGTGTGACTAGAAAAAGAAAAAGGAAACAGCCACAAAATGACTTGCCAAAATAAAATTTTATACTCGACTGCATGTTTCAGATTAAATGGAAAAGGAGGTCTTATTTATAGACCTGAGATCTGAGGCCACACAACTGTCATCAGATTGCATTTGCAAAATAGTTCTCCCTTGTTTCTTAATTATGTTTAGCTTTTTGTTTTCATACCTGGACAATACTTTTTAAAAATTTCATCCAGCACAAATGCTGTGTCGCTTGTACTCAGCCAGTCTGAGGAACTGCAGCTCTTACCTGTGGCCCAAGAGGACACAGCTCCTCTTGCCAAAAGGGCAGCTGGGCTGCACTGCTCCTGCCCTGCCTGCCCAGACCGAATTTTAAACAGTGTAAATTGGTGCATCAGCTCCTGCCTACCACGAGCTGATTTTCACAGCTGTTAATTGCCAAGCAGATACCAAAACGGAAACATAGATCTGCAAGTGTGAGAGTAGTTTTTCTTTGTCTGAAATTAGTTCCTAACTCTTTTGCCATGAGGATTGTAAATGTGAAATTAGTGAAGTCCAGAGCAAAATAATTTTCTTGGTATATAATCAAAGAGCACTTTTAGTGATTTATATGTAACCTAGTGGAGGGGACCAGCATTAAAAACACAGGCTGTTTTCTCCCTTTGCACTGAAGTCAGCACTTTTGGGCTCCAATAAAGAAAACATGCGTCAAAAAAATCTATCTAAAAAGGTAACATTGCCCTTCCTCAGACGGCACAGTCTTCTATTAATCCACTTCATCTGGGTTGGGACAAGAGGATGAAAATACACAAACAGGTAAAACACAAGGCTAATTTAGCGTCTTACTACCTTCATGGAGTTAATAAACCACAAACATCTTGATAAATATATAGCCTGAGAACATTAACTTGTTGATACAAGATATAATTTACCACATAAAATGAACAGCAAACACAAATTTTCTTTCTTGTTGCAAGAAATACTTTTCATTCTCAGGTACTAACAGGCATGGTATGTACTTTCTGCCACAGCTGCAACATCAAGGCTCCTCTAAAGCAATTAACAAAGGGACAAGACAGCACTTACATTCACTTTACAAGCAGTGGATGGCATTTATACTTATGTCATTTCACACCTTTGAGCAGAGTATCCCAGTTTTCCAATTTTCTTGCCTCACCACACTATTTACAATTGTGTCATGCTTCTCCTTCTTCAATGCAAGCAATTTTGGTTTTGACACAGATTTACAGCCCTCAGCATTTAGAATACTTTCATGCACATTTTCTGTGCTGGTTAGACTCAGATTTCATGCAATTTCCTTGTAAACAAGTCATCTTTACTCATGGTGTTTACTAAAACAGAATTGCTAAGAAATCTTCATTCCTAAGCAGTAGTGTGCAACACTGTGAGGTTACCCAGGACACACTGCCTGTCACTCTGCTTCCCTTCCCACCACAGGCCTGGAGAAGGAATGATGCACTCCCAGCTGCAGGGTTCATTTGTTACACATCATCGTGGACATGTCACAGGCATGCTCTGCCTACTTCCCTTCCCTACTTCTGCCTTTTCCCAACTGGGTGGGATTATTGGACCATTTTTGCACACACACATACTTTGTAGAAAGAAAATGACCGTAAATTAAGATCCTACCCTATGAATTCTATCTTCTATCATGCTGTGTCCACTGCCCCCCTGTTGTGAGGCTCTCTGAGGCTACTGAGGAAGCAGCATGGATGTGGATCCCTCCTATGCACAGCATTTCCCATTTCTGTTCCTGTTAACCACTCCTGTTTTGATACATCAGAGGACAAGGGAAAGAGCTGCTGCACTTAAAGTTTCTACAGCCACAGACACTGCAGCAGTAGATTTTTATGCAGCCTCATTCTTGGCTTGCACGGTGAAACACAATGCTGTGGAAGGATAAAAATATAGCTAAAATAGTCATTTGCTTCTGTTATAAAAGTTTAGTAAAGGATTTCATTTAAAAACCCATTCTTTTGTCCCTCCTCCTTGCTGTTCTGCTGGGAATCATCAATTCAAACAAAGAACAGTTTTTCTGTCATATAAATAATTTCTGCTTGGAATGCAAACATTTTTCAAAGTGAAGCAAAAGGTTTCTCTGTGATACAAACTTCAGTTGTAGGCATCTTTTTCGGTGCCTCTGCTCTGTTTTTTACTAATGAATGCCCAATGTGATGGGAAAGGTGACAAAAGCCCTATTATCATCTTCTTTACTCATTCCACTAGAGGTGCTTCTATTAGTTTTTGCCTCTAAAAACCCATCTTTCCTGATCAAAAATTCATAATTCAATCAGCTGTATTGAATAATGAGCTGTATCTCACCCTACTTGGTGATGAGTTTAAGAAAGCACGTTAACATGCTAAAACCTAAGTCAAAGGGGATGCTCCCTTTTCAGATGGTTAACCTGGTTGCTTTGCCTTCAATGTAACAACACAACATCAACATCATTTCAAAAACATGTGGCAAAGTTCCAAAACCACCTGATGTGGCTCAACATGCAGCACTTGCTATTACACTATCACTGGTGTTGATTAGTGACAGCAGCTCTGTCTCAGTGTCCACTCCACTGGTACTGTTTGCTTCCCTTTTGGTTTTAGATCTTCCCAGGGTGGGACATTTGCTTAATCAGAGGAGAAATGATAAGACAGAGTGTACAGCTTGAATCTGTGCAAAGTGCCCTTTGCTGCACAAGCATTCCCTGCCCTTGGATACGAGGGGATTAATAAACGTGTTGCAAAATTACAAGGCTTGCCACGACCAAACAAAATTTTCATATATTTCAGTGAAAACTCTCTTTGTCTTAGGCAGAAAATTATCAATACATAGTCATTACTGTTGGAGAGAATAGAGGAAATAAATTATAGCCTAAAACTTCAAGACATACCTCTGCCTCTTGAAGGGAAAATTTAATCTATAATTTAGACAAACCACTGAACAGAACAGTATCCCTCCCTTGAAATTATTTTCACATGCTCTAGTGCCTCACCTGCTTTTGATGTGATAACTCAGCTGAAAAGTGCTGACTATCCATCTAGAAAGCAATGTAAGAAACTTTGATTCTGCATGTGTTATACAGAACAATTTGGAGAGGAGAACACAACTGAGTGCGACATTTGGGAGCATTTTTTATATTTGCAATAGCAGACAAAAATATCTCAAGGAAATTCTTCATATAAAATTGTGCAACATGAATTCTGGCAACTTTCATCAAACTCTAATTAACTGGGGTCTAAAAATGCTGATGTCAAGCACTTGGGGGAGGAAGCAGGGAGAGGGAGAAAAGAGTAGGGGAAACAGAAAGGACGGGCAAGAAACTTTAGAAAAACTGTTTCCATAAATTCATCATTTTGGATTATTGCTTGAGATTTAATACAGCCAAAAATAGACCAGAAAGCAATTCTGTTCCTGCAGTACTACACAGCCCTTACAACACAAAGGCAGCCTGTCTTGAAAAGATGCCAGCCATCATAAATCCCTGAAAAGCCACATAAAACCAAATGTGAGCAGCACTATGCCTTTCATCCATACCTTTCCTAAACACTTTTGTCTTCCAGGAGCACTGGCAAGACAGTTTCTGCAAGACACTGCACCCTGACTACATCAAGTGTTTTCAGAAATTCCTTACTGTTGGCATATACAGATTTAAATTTATTTCACATTGTGATCTGGGTAGTAATGACAGTTGTACATAGAGCATTAAGACTTGACACTGGAGATTTGGAAACAAAAAAATGCTGCTCCATTTTCTAACTTCCTTTCTTCAGACTTTATTTTCATAAGGCAAAAATTTATAGACAGCTGTCTTAGAATAAAGAAATATTGCAATTTTTCCTGTGTTTATTGTAAAAATGTAGAAAACAAGAAAGAAGCTGCATAAGTGCAAATATTTTAATTTTATTCCCCACTCTGAAAAGCATCTCCAAAATAGAAGAGCATTATGCTTGTCCTTCTTGGGAAATAGGAATAAAGAAGGGTCGGTCATGAAACAAGTACAAGCGCTCATGGTTTTCTTAATTTCACTATGCAGTAGCAGGGCTGAGTGAGGTGTCTGTAGACAGGAGGGATTCCTCCCATCTTGGGACAAAGTTCTTTATCAAATAAAAACCTGAAGAAATGACCTTACCCATAAGAGACATCGCGTGGGATTTCCCACTCTGGATTCCTTTCTGTGTTATTTACACACAACATCAGCTCTAATCCAACATGCAGTCACTAAATTGTAAGGTTTTTATTGAGTGAACTGGAAAATCAGAAAGTTCAGCAGCTTGAGGCAGAGCCAAGGCTTGCCACTTTTGGAAAAGGTTACCTAAGAAACCACCATGACCAGTTTTATGGAGAGACTTGTGTAAAGCTGTTTTTCCATTGCTACTCTACCACCCCAGGGATGTTTCATTGGAGGCTTCTGGGCCACCCAGACCACTGAGTATCAGATATGGTCACACAGAAAACATTTAAATTTCACTGAAGTGGTAATGCTTTGTGTAAATAGACAATCACATAGAGGACAAGAAAACCCTTTTCCAGGATGACTAAGCAATGCAGGTGTGTGGAATATGTTGCCAAGGAAATATTGTAGGCCACAAACCACCGGAGCTGCCCTGTGTATACCAGAAGCCAAAAAGAGTACATGATAAAATTTAGATTCCAGTGTGAAATTCTGGAATCTAAGTCAGAGTTCCTCTCTCTTACCACCATCTACAGATCCTCCCCTGGCCCCATCCCCCTTTTTCTCTCTCTGATTTTATCGTATATTTGATTCAATTTGCAGAAGAATTCCACAGACTCATTTTAAACAATTACACTTTCTCCTTCAATGCCACTCATTTTTTTGGTAGCTTTCCAAGATGTTGTTTCCAAACATTCTAGTCAGGTATCAGGGAGAAATGAAAGGAAAACGAGATAGAGGAGGAAGGAGGTTTTCTTTTAGCAGAGGTTTGGAGTGACAGACAAATGCAGGTGAAGACAAAGCAAGGCTGAACAGGGAGCAGGGAAGAGTAGGGAGAGGGAAGTCTCTCACTGAGAAATATCTGGGGGTGGTGAAGAGGCGAGGGCCACAACAAAGCCAGCCAAGCATGAAAAAGGAGAAGTTTTCCCCATTTAAGTATTTTAAAGTGCTGCTTTGCTGCAGCACTGCTCTTACACAAACATACCCATGTAATCCTATTTATCTTGTGTACCCACAGGAGCCTGAAGCTCACAATAATTTTCTGAAAGTTTTTGCAGTTTCTCAAGTGTCTTTTTTCACCAACCACATGCCTGAACTACTGTCCCTCCAGAGCCAAACTGGATTTGAGCTGGCTCTGCTGCACTGCAGTCACTGCATCCTGGACCAGCATGTGGAACACATCAGGGCTCTCTGTCCACTCACACAGCTTTGCTCTCACAAGCTGCTTGCTTGGACTAAACCATGTTCTAGAACTGTAACTATTTCCATTGAAATGGATCTGTTAAAGTCCTGCAAATTAAAGGAAAGTTTGGAGTTCATATCAAATCAAGTAACTTCATCACGTTCCAAGTCCTTCAGCAACTGAAAAATAAGTAAGGAGCCAGAGAATGACATCTGCATACACCAGAAATATGAAAAATACACCAGCATAACAACTAATTCGGAGACTTCCAGCTTAACCTGGTTTTGGTTTGTTTTTTTGGCTTGTTTTGTTTTGGGTTTTTTTGTTTGAGTTTTTTTTTATTTTAACAGAAAATGTCAGTTTGTTGAAAGCTTAAACTTTTCATAAGTCATGAACTTGAAGAAAAAAATCTTCCATGTGAGAAACTTCTCAGGATTCAGCTCCTGGGAGTTTGCACTGCAGTGTGCTGAACTGCTTTCATGTTCCAAGTATTTCTCAAGCTGGAACTCCTAGATTTCACTAAGAAACTTACGGGCTTTATTCTGGGAAAATTTGATGCTCTGAAGACATCTGGAAATACAAAATCTTCTCTGACTCAGAAATGTTGGTCCATTTATGGTACCTCAGAATATTTTGAGAAAAATTTTCTTCATGTGAGCTCTCATACCATTTGAACAGTTTCATCTCTGCCACAGGATCTATTAGTTCAGTAAAGCTAATTACGAGTCTAAAATCAGAAATACTAAAGTCCTTAGTGGTCTTAAAATCCCTGATGTGAATTTATACTGAACTGAGCAAAGCATATTAAGCATAATCTGGCATGCTAGTTACTAGTATCAGGGAATAATTGTGAAACAAATGTGTAGGAACAATTCTTAAAGTTTATTCTGTGTTCCACACCACCAAGAAACCAAGAACACCACCAGAATAACCACAGCCTTGAAAAGCTTGGCTTTTGAAAAAGTTATTAAATACCCCATTTAGAAACAAGTACCTACCAAAGAGCTCACATAATGACCATGCTTAAAAGGATGTGATTAACCTTTCTCAATACTGAAAGGATTTGCAAAACCAGACCCCAAAGCTGTTTCAGATCTGGGGAAGGTCAGCATTGTTTATTCAAAGTTCTGTATTTTGGTATTGGCATAAAATGCATTGTTGGACTTGAAGTTGTTTTAATGGAAATTCATCTCATGGCACAGAGTGCAGACTTAAAGTATTACCAATTCTCATGGGAAGGTCTTTTATGAGATAAACAGCCATTTGAATTTTTTTTTTTTCAGCTGGAATACACACCCTCTGGCTTCCTTTGCTGTCCATTTCACATATGTGGCTTTGTTTGCTTTGGTGCCATGCATAATGCAAATTTCCCCGTTTGCTTCCCAATGTACTCAAGAGCATCGGCAGCCCAAGTGTCAGAGAAGACAGCTCACACACTCTACCACACTCTCAAAACCAAGCAAGATAAAAACCCACAAAACCACCAAACTGTGGTTTTTAACTGTTTTGAAGACACCCTGAACTGCTCCTGCATCCGATACTTTAATGGAAAATTGTGACAACATGCTTTGACTAGAATCTGCTATTGAGACTTTACCTGGCACCTCCCTGTGAGTTGCCACAGTAGGTGACAAACTGTGAAACCCGGAGGTGAAAGCAGCGTGCTCAGGAGAGGCCCTGCCCTCATCAGTCCCACAGCAGAGTGCATGTACCTGGGTGCCCCTGTACAGATGTGGCAGCCCTGCCTGCCAGCAACAAGCCTGTGCCTTCCTAGCAGCATCAAATTTGCTTCTGGGCTCATTTGGCAAGCCCTGAGAACGCTTTGCTGTGTTTTACAGAATCGTATCTTTTCATGCTCCACATTAGGAAAAACGATCTAGAAAGCAGCTCTAACCACAGACCTTTAAAAATGTGTAGAAGCTGCCAGCTCACTGCAGGAATTCACCACCATCCAAAGAGCACTGCACAGCTCTCCCCTGTCCTGGCCAAAGGCTGGCAGTGCCTGCCAGTGCCACAGCAGCTTGTCACAGCAACAGTGAGAGAAAGGAGGCTGATCCACATGGGGCTGCAGGAGCAGAGTGGGCATGGACCCTGCTGCACAGGTGAGTTTATGCACATGAGAAAAACATAAGGAAAAGCACACATAGATGTGCCTTTTCATTCAGAAACTTACCAGTTTATTTTCTATAAAGAAACCTGAAGGAATAAGGAACAGCAAGCTCAGTTTTGAAACAGTAAAAAAGAATGTCAAGACATAAATTAAAATCTGCATTACTGTCAATTATCCACCAAGAGAAAAATCCCTGAGGGTTCCCTTTGGTATTAATGTACTATTAAAATATTCATTGTTCTTTTTATATACAGCATGTTTTCTTTTGTACTTTTCTTCGAGAGAGTCACTGAGATAATTACTTAATTACATAAGCAAGAACTTTAAATTCATAAGGGCTGTATTCTTGCAATGCTAATGTGAGAGATAATCTCTACTCTTTTGTCATAATATGTCACTATTTACTTACAAGCAGATATTTTTTAATCAATTAATCAGTTGTATTTTAATCTGTCACGTCATTGGCTTACACTGTTTAATAAAATTCCCCATCACAGATCAACTGGTCACAGAGCTCAAATGAGGAATCAGAGCAACAAAACTTAATCCAACTCTATATTCAGCAAAGCTAGAAATGTTATTAATGTAATCATAAGCAGAAAGTAAAATGTCCAGAAAAGCCTGCCTTATAGTCACTCACTTGAAGAAATTCCATTTATTCAAACAGACTCAAAAAAGGGTTGTAATCTTCAATGAGGAAAAAATTCACATTTTCACCAGTTAAGCAGTTTGCAAAAAAAAATATTAAATTTTAACATTGATAAAATTTTGAACATTTACCAGATAAAGGACTTTTCCTAATACTTAATCATGTAAGACCAATCCAATTAAATTTTTAAATAAAATCCAATTTGCTACAATGTGATTGATTGGGACTACGAAGTGCTTCAAAAGACGCACAGCAGGATGGCAGAAAATGTGCACCATCCTTACTGCAACATTTAGCACAATGAAAACAAGCCTGCTTTCCCCTCCAGGTGCATCCCAAGGAATGGCTGTCTCAATCCAAACCCCACACTGCAAGCACCTCTGTCTCCCAGTGAGCTTCATCAGTATGCACCAGCTGATTGCCCTGTAAATGCAGCCAGCACAGAATGCATCACCAAATTGCAGCACATTGCAAGCCTGGTAATTGAATGTCTACTTAGAGGAGATTTGCTTTGTCCTAATAGACCCTGGTAATGGCACAGGGAAGAGTCAAATAAAGGCAGGTTAGAACAGAATGGTCTCTGAATTCAGTAGCAAGGTCCTTGCTCCTTTACATGCACACGCTATAAGCTGTCTTTAGTTCACTGACAGACAGTGGCTGGGTGGCAAAGATGGTGAAATTACCAACTGCAAATCATCTAACTTGAGAAGAGGGTTCTTCTCCCTTATGTGTAACCCCCAACAGACTTTTGCAGCCATGCAGAATGATGGTGGCTGCCAACCCAACCAGGTCACACCCGACAGGCTTTTCCATCTCACATCCCCTCTGACAAGCTGTTTGAGCATAGCTATTACTTCTTTATTGCAGTTCAATTGCTACAGCACCAGGCCAGTACAGCTAGTACCAGTTTGCTGCTCCTGCTCTTGAAATACTGATGAGATGCAGACATTTCACTAACTTCAGAAACACTGTTAAATATATTTATTTTAATATTTTGTTATATGTCTTGCTTTACTTAAAATTGTACAACCAAGATAAAAGTAACTGCAAGGCAATATCAGCTTCATTTGAAAGTGGAAGTGGTGGTAGGGAGGAGTGTGTTCCAAGGAAAAACTAGGAGTGCCCAGAGCAAAGGTAACAGGTTCTAAGACGGAATGAAAAGAAAACCCTAAAGTTTTATAATTGTAGATTATTTTCAAGGTGTCTAATTATACTTGTGTGAGACATTTTTCATCATACTCTCTGATCAAAAATATCTTTTCGAAGGCTGATCATCCCCTATATCCCTAGGTAAAAGAAACACTTGGATAGAAGAGAGGGGGAAGGAAAAAAAGGCAAGCCCTGAGGTGTTGCAACACTGGCAAATATTCCACTAACAAAAATAATACACACTTTATCTGTTGTCAATAAATGGAGCACTATCTTCCCAAATATCACTTTATTTTTAGGGTAAGCTATTTGTTAGGCAATAAGAAAATAGTGCAAAACAGACAGGCATAGAGGAGATATGAGCATCTAGATAAATGGACTAGGTATAGAAAAGGAGATTTAGTGGTGAAACTCACTGACAGCAAAAGCCTGCAAATACAAGTAGAAACAAACCAATCAGGGGAAAATATTTAAATAGACCCTATCTGCAAAATCAGGTCTTGGGGGAGTTATCCTATCCGTGGGAACACAGGCAGGACTGGAATTCTGTCTTGCATAAAGGTTTTCTTCAAAATGCCTTGTGCAAAACGGCCCTTTTCACGTCTTCCACCTTTATCTCCAGAGGGGGCAGAGCTGAAGCACATACATTTCCCAGTGACACTCCTGACCTGGCAGCAGTGTCATGCCACTAAGAGCAAAGTCACCAAATCACTTCCCAGATGAAGTACAGAGAAGAAGGGAAGAAAGATAAAATGCAGATTTTGACAGGCTTAAAAAATTGGCAAGTGAGGATGAATGGATTAGGCAATAACAGAATATGTTCTGTGCTCCATTAAAGCACACCAATCCACAGATGATTATTCCAAGCTGAAATATTCAAATAGCAGTTGGAAGCCATGGTAATATCTTGATTTTAGTATCAGCTACTGATTAAATTTCAGCAATACTGCACTATTTAGAAAGACTGCAAGATCTGACAATCAAAAGAGACAATGCTTCCATTCTTCTCAGCCTAGCAGTCCAAGGGCAACCGATTTTATCATGGAAGGGAGGAATGTGACTATATGCCCCAAGGGAATGGTCCAACATTGAACAGAATATTTCTTTCAGAATAACATGAGCTAAAGAGAAACAGAAGATAGGATATTTTAGCTTAAACAGATAACTACTAATTGGTGAACTGAATTTAATGTAGTTTAAAGTTCAGTTAGAGCTCCAAAGATAAAGCGACCACAGACTGATGCAGCTTTGTATGTATTCTGTATTTCTGATCACCCCAGGACAGAAGACAGATGCAAGCATACATATATGTTGATTTTTCTTATTCAAACACTAGCTCAATATTGGAGCAGAATGCCTAATTGGGTTATAATTTCCTTCAGTATCAATAGCAGCTTCTGAAAACCAAATTATTGTTCTAACTCTCCACCAGGGCCGCCCTTTGTGTGTACCTTGCTGTTGCAATGGTACATTCTGCTGGCAGCAAACTACCACAGCATTACTAAGCATGTAATTCCAAGCCATTACAGTTCATCAGGCTTTGAATTGAAACATTATTAACACCTGAGCGGGTAAATCGTTATCACCAAGGCCTCTCTAGTTCACCTAACTCAAGGGCTGCTTATGCAGGGCTGGCAGTGGTACATTTTTTTTAATGACAATTAGGGTGGATAATAATAATAGACTGAGAGGACAAGCACACCAGCTGAATTCACAGGTATTCAGGAGGATTCTCCTCTTTCCAAGATTCATCTTTTCTGTCACAATACCTGCACCTCATGATAAGAAAAACATTCCATCTTTCATCAGGCTGTAGAGAAAAGCCTCCTTTGAGTGTTATAACAAACCTTAAAAATCCTGTTCTCCTTTTATGAGTAAGGCTTCTGCTGTGTACACTATTTTAAAACACTGCATTATTGAAAATAAGTTTGCTTCTTGTTACAATATTCCGGATTTAGTGAACTACCAGGCCTCATCCTTTTACACTATAACTGCTCATAACTGCTCAGAAGGAGATATAAAGCAGTGAAAATCTAGTACATAAACTGTTCTATTTGTAACTGACGGGATGTTATTTAATTACCAGAAATATAAGAGAATTATGATTAAATTAGAATATTCTTCAGGGTGGGAATATCATATCATAGGGGAGAACATGTTTTACATCACAATAAATCAGGATGTATTCTGTCATTTTGAATTAAAATTGATAGGCTTTTTATTAACTCCTGTATCTGTCATATCTCCAAGATTTATTGCTGGTGTATCAATCTAGAAGTTTTATTAAAGGTGAAAGTGTGTGAATATTATAAATCTAATTTGTATTTCCGAAACGTAATTAACTCATTCCCCTGCTACAAAATTTATCAGAGAACTGCATGTAGAGAAAAGATATTATACTGATGAAAAAACATTCTTCTTTTATACCCTATCAACGTACACAGTAGTTCTGCTTCAATATGTTTCAGTCAGCAACAAATTCCTCTCTAAAATTTTTTTTAAAGTTCCTTTAAAACTTTTTAGTATTTTACGGGGCGGTGGGGGAGGGGAAACCCTACACAGATGAGGCACAACTTCTTCCTTACAAAATAGCAAAAGGCAAGGTAAACCACTATTATTCCATGTCTGACTTCACTATTCCAATTCTTTTCTTTCTCCTAAGCTATCACAGTCCTGGTGTGCTGATCAGGAAGGGGTTTATTGCCTACTTATTTGCTTTGGCCTACATCCTTGGGCACAACGTCTCCATTACCACGTTAATGTACGTTAAGATTTCCTTGCAGAAGAGATAATGCAAAAAACGTGGAGCAATCTAGATGGTTAATGACTTCTCCTTAATATGCAGGCTATGTATCTCTAGTGACAAACACTGATAATTCACTTAGGAAAAGTGTGACAAGATGTAGGATGATTTAAGTCCAATACACCAACACAAATTGTCCTTGCTGTTAATCATCCAGCATCTTAATATCTTACCCATTTTCACACCGGTATTTCAGTAGCTCAGTGAGATTGGGTGCACGCAACCAGCATTTGCAGTCATCCCAAATATCCTTCCTACTACTACAAATCTGCCTAAACACCCTCAACAAGGGATGTGCCTCCTCTTATTAAAATATTTCAGTATTTAATTGATCTGATGTTTCAGATTGTGAGTAACAAAACCATGACAGACAAGAATATCACTAAAGCAAACTCCACAGCAGGTTTTTCTGTCTAATGTTACAAGGAAAATGCTCACAGCAAAACTAGCTTTCAACACCACTGACCACATTTCATTTTGAAATGTTAACTGAACAGACTTTTCTTCAAATGAACACAGATTATCACTATCAAAAGGCCCTCCATAGCATGATTTCAACAGCTATAGGTGTAAAACCAGCCTGCCACTCTAAATTCAGACCAGATTCCCTCCTTTTTCACAGGAACTTCATTCAGAATAAAAAAATAATCAGACACATCTATTTTGGAAAACCAGTTTGAGTCTCTGCAAGGAGCAAAGAAAACGCAGCACTTTCTGAAAACTTAGCTTTTAAAAACATTCTTTTCTATGACACGTGAGATGAAAGCAATCATGTTCACCCAAACCTTTTAAATTCTTGCCCTTGAACATTTAAAGGCTCAGTCCATTTCAGACCATGAAAATTCTTCTGCAGTCGCAATCCAAACTAAAATTCTGGTAGCACAAGGAACGTTTAGGGCCTGCTGAACCTTCTGTACTGAGATGATGAAGCCTTTGTCAGTTTGCTCTGATGAAGTCTCGACCAACTTCTAGTGAAGGCCATTGTCTGCTGGCAGGATTTTACACAGCAATATGCATGGGACTTCCCAAAGGCGTGCACAGCATCCTACTGAAAACTGCAAAGCTCAGTCCTGCTGGATTGAGATCTTCAATCTCTAAATTCAGCAACATAAACAAGACCATGTAGGAACACCTGGCTGTTGAATATTTTTCTTGAATAAATACACATTATTTGATTTCCAATACTACAAACCTTATCTCCTTTACAAGGTAGAACGTTTAAAAAAGAGTAAAAAAAGAGGCACCTCTCCTGTCTAAGCAAAGAGGAATTACTCAAAGACTGGCACGGTATTTTGATAGGATTATTTTCTCCTGAGGATTTTTTTTCATTCATCTGGCCTATAGCACAGTGTCTTCAAAGTTCTCCACTTCTTTTCAGAAGATCATCCATTCTAAAGCATATTTGCCCTGTAACCTGATATGTGCCCTCAAGCTAAGGAGTCAAAAATATTTCATCTAAAATATTCTTCTCACTCATCTTTTCCTGCCAAATTGCACAATGTCTGGCTTTAGCATGACTCATATACTCAGCACTCTGCAGTCTGAGTTGTGCTGTTGCTGCTAAGACAATTACAGAGCTGTAATATTTGGACAGGACCATGCTAAGGTCAGGAAAGCAAACTTCTCTAGCATTACACACTAGAACACACTTGTCAATGGCCAGCAGATTCCCATACCAAAGGAAAAAGCAATATTCTTTTCTAACACAGTAGATGAGAAATGAAAACATTTTTGTGTTACAGGATAGTTGTCTTCAGAATGAAGAGATATTGACTGTATAACCATTACATCTCTCTCACGCAGATTATTTGGTTTTGGGCATTTCCTGCTCCAAGCATCACCTCTCAGTACTGTAAAACAATTTGCTTTTTTTCAGACTCCATTATAATATAGGAGATTGAGCACATATGGGGGATTAAGACATTAAAAATCTGAATAGAAAGATTTGTGTAAAGTTAAATACTGATTTAAATGACATAATTTAAATAAACTAGTCAAAAAGAAGCTAAAAGAGGTCAATCACCAGCTGGATATCAAAAACTTATTAATCAGCTATTGTTATTATACTAATAGTGGATCACAGAAGGCTTTCACTCCTAGGGTTGTTTTTGTGTTCTGCCCCCATTCCATGGTGGGTAAAAACTTATCCCAATAACATGACATTAAAGTTCTCTGTTTGAATTTAGGCTTCACCATATCTGTCCAAACACTGGCTCTGCAGCACCTTTTGAATGGTTTTCAAGATCCCCACTGGTTTAACAGAATTTATCACCAGAACCCACATAAACTATTCTGATAACAGCTGTGCTGAGAGAAATGGGACAAGTTTTGACGTTACAGTGAAATGGTGGGAGAGGACCTGAAGGTGACCATTGGTTTGATATCATTACCTGTGGCCAATACATTTATGCAGCAATTAGCAGTAACCTGGCTGCATACGTGTTGGGTTTTAAGTTACTTGGAGAGTTCAAGGTTTTCTTCCACAAAGTTCCCTCATGTCCACCTGAAAGAAAATTTAATTTTAGATTGAAGAGCAAACAATATCATCTGTTTGGTTAAAACCTTCCGATTTCTCTCAACTACCACCCTATATATTTGCAAGTAATAAAGAGATGAATAGCTTCTAAATTTGAAGAATTTGGGATGGAGGAGGTCTAATCTCTGCACATAGAAATAAGGGAGAGTGTTTGGATATGTGTCACCAAAACCTCTCTGAAAATTCTCAGGCTGAGGTACTTCTACCCTCACATTCCACACATAAAACCAGGGAGTCACAACTGGCTTGCATAAAGATGATGCAGGCAATAACCATATATGAATAAATGACAATGTAAAATGTAGCAATAAATCTGCCAAATGCCGAAGTTTAGGAAAGTAGGGGTATCTAAGAAATACTTAAGAACTAAATTGCAAAGTCATCACTTACACGAAAGGCAGCAGATTCTTCTTTTCCATCCAATGCTTAAGCCAAGAAGAAAACCCCCACACTCTAGGGCATATCCTCAGCTGCAGTAAGATAAAATAGCTAGCGGGGCACTGACACAGATCTAACAGAATTTTAATTTTTCCCCATTGAGAATTTTGAATCCTCAAAACTCATCCCTCTGTATCCATTACTAAGAGGCTTCCCACCAGTGCTCTCTGGAGCATGCCGAGCACGAAATAGGCATCTTAACATTTAATTCCTAAAGTTCTTTCAGCCCACAGGTGACTTCTGCAAAGGAAGCAGGAATGTGTGGGGCTTTCTTGAGTCTTGAGGTCTTTGAAAGAGGTTTCAGTCAACTGAGGAAACAAAACTTGTCTAAGTGAATGCCAAGAGGACCCTGACTGGACTGATACAGCATAAAGGATCCCACCCTGACTGGGAAAGGAGAACATCTGCACAAAGGGTGTCTAAATCCATACAAACACAACTTTTTGAGAGACCAAAGCACTGAGATCTGCAGACAACAAAGTGAAGCTCATGGGGACCACAGAAAAAGCAGTTATTCATGCCCATGCAAGTCTCCTCTGCCTCTGGATCAGAAGAATGCCAAAGAGCCTCTCACTCCTCTCAAGGCTTAGTGGAAAACGACACTGCTTCTGAACAAGCAACAACTCTTCCTCTTTTTAATTGCTGACATTTGTTAGCATGGTTACGAGAGTTATATTTGACCACACAGTTTTAAATTGCTACGATTTTTCATTTGAAAAATAGCACTGTAATGTTTCCCAAGAGATGCAAAAAATAGAGCTCAAATTTTAAATGGAAGTCAACTTCATGGATTTCTTCAGTATTTCCCTCACATAACAATTAAAGCAGAGCAGAAAACTGCTTGCGTCTTTAAGCAAACTGCTGCGGGGGAGGAAGGGAAGAGGAAGTCATGTAAACACTCTTTAAATGTTAATTCCAGAGTTTAATTGTAGCTCACTGCAAGCCTATTAAACCCTGACTAAGTGCACCTGACAGACTGACAACAGCATAATGCTAATGCATGCCAGTGAAGAGCAGTAATTAGCTTCTTTAAAAGGGTGAGATTTGGGGGAAACTGCTCACAGAACAAAAGAAAATGGGGGGAGGGAGAAGGAAAGGAACGATAAGTTTTTTCCCATTATACCTTTCTACATCTTATGTAAATCTCAGCAGAACTCAGGTGACTCTCAGAACTGTTCTGTGAAATCTTACAAAATGGCAAAAAGATCTCAAGACTACTGGCCACAAGATTAGGGCTGTTTAGTTTTTACATCATGATTTTTCGCATGGACTGTGTTACCTTAGTTTGTAACTACGGTAACACTGAAAGTGATGTTAAAAAAAGACCCAGAAAGAGGGTGACTCGCTAGTCTGACATTCCTGCCAACTCCAGAGCACTGGAAACTTACTTAGTGAATAATCTTCTACAGACTTGTCTTTCTTTCTTGCTAGCTCTTCTGCCTAAATATCAACAGACAGAACTCCTTCAGCAGAATGGGAGAGAAGCAGAACTGGTTCATGTCAATCAATTAATATCTCATAGTAGGTCATCTCCTTTCTCTGAGTAGTTACATTACATTTAATTGGACATCCAAGTCAAAAGCCAGTAACTGCTTTACAGTACAAGATGATTTGTTTAATTCCAACCAAAAATCAGATCCCTTCTCCAAAAAAAGGTTCCAGAGGCTTAGAATACCAAAAAAATTAAAGGGTTAAGTGTAGTTTTTTAAAACTATACAGAAGTATCTCGTTACCTGTACATTGCATTCAACCTACTGTAACACTGAAAACATGGCAAATTCTAGAAGGAGTCTGAGCTAATCTTGTTAAGTCATACTTTTTAGTAAAACTTTTCACTCTATATTTTTATTCCCAAGTATGAATAGAGAATTTCATATTACATGTATGTTATTTCTATCAGACTAGCCATTGCAGCCTCATTCTTAATGGATACACTCTCAGGATGTTTAACAATAACTAACAAATAATCCTATAAAAATCTGTACCACTTCCAAGATTCCAAATACAATAAGTCCTCTTGGTCCCGAGACTGTTTAAGGTTACAATAATTCTTTCTCAAATCAGTCCAAGAGTGGTCTAATAAAGGTATCATCCTATTTTGACAAAAAGCTGACACAGCAATGTGTGGCAGAGAAGAAACTCCAAAAAGTCAACAATGACCGATAAGAACATCCCTTATCTTCCATTTACAGCAAACATTTCATTAAGACCCAGAAGGACATTTATGAAAAGCAGTTCCACTGTATTTTAAACCACAGTAGTCTGATTTCCCACTGCAGGGACATTTTCGTGTATCTGCTTCTTTATTTAGCTACCTTAGTGGAATAAACTTAAATCATATTTAAACTAAAACTAAAGATATTAGACTTCATGAACATTTCTACTTTTATTAGCCTTGCTCAGAATTATTGAATGTATCAAAACAAACTGCCAACAGAATGTCAGTATCTCATGTTATTGCTCTTCCAGACCATTGTCTTTTCCCTGGCCCTGAGGTTCAGAAGCAGAATGAAAGCAATTAGCTTGCATTTCCTTGGAAGAGTATTTTGTGCACCTGCAGGGAGACCTGTCTCTTAAACGGCTGCCCCAGGAAAGGGGGCAAGTCCAAGAATTAAAGTGCCTCAGCAGCAATAACTGCACAAGCTGTTCCATTGGCTCCATGCTTGCTCTTTGTTAGATACGACCTTGCAAAAGAGCAGAAAGCAGCAGAACCCCCAAGAAATTAAAAATAGTAAGGAAATAAAGACCTAGATTGTGTTCTACAAAAGGGGGTCCTGAAGGCTCATGAAGATTTTCTGAGTTTTTTTCAATATCCTACTCTACCCATTCTTATTTCAATTTACTGTAGGATACACATGCCACATTGGAACACCAGTTTCTTAATTTGTGAATTCTTATACCAGTGGAGAATACATTTGCAGTTTTCTATGAGAGGTCCTGCACACTGAAGGACCCTGAGATTTTGTGGGTCCACGTGCCTTTCTCTCAGGCTGATGGCAAAGCATATCTGTAAGCAGGAATCAGAAGACTTAGGCTGCCTTTGGCTGTTGTAAGGAAATTTCCTCTCAAACTGAGCCTTTTACTGTTGGACTCATTTTGTATCTTTAATGACGCACTGAAAATTGGAAGCTTTTGTTCACAGCTGCCTCTGTCCCTGAATCTGGATCTCTTCCACCATCTCAGATACCTTGCAGGGGGCTGTGGTAATTCATTTGATCTTGCCAACTTCCTCACTGTGCTACCATGTGTCCGTGCTAGAGCGGCCACTTTGCAGGCCTGGGGTTTCTCTCTCAGCTTTCCCAGTTATCATTTGAGCCACGTGGCAAACTGGCAGAAAGGTGAGAGACTGGGAGAATCCTCAGTGCCAGGCGCTCTTTGGCACCCGTCACCTTCCTAACAAAAGCGTGTGCAGCTGCCCTCAGGGAACTGAAAGGCTCACTAGAAACAGGTAGAGAAATTTCAAGGGGGATGGCAAGGCTGCCCACTGCTCCTTTTGTCCCTTGCTATTATTCCTAGGCATGAATACCATAATCCTGTCCAGATAGCAGCATTCAGTGTCCCATCCAAAGAGCCAGTAACCAGCTTCTATTTGTCACAGCTCGAGGGTCTGGTCAGCAGGGGCACCTAATACATCCAAATAGTATCTCTGCAGTAAATTACAGATCACCACAGTAGACACAGCCATCCTGCCAGATTTGTGAACATAACTCCTGATCAAGTCAGCTGACTTTCACCCACCATGTGCTGTATTCTCACTCAAAGCACCAAGCTGAGAAGTCTCACAATCTCTCATTTTCTATTTTATTTTCCCATGACACCTGGGAGGACAGCCAGAGAAATCTAGCCAAATGACTAGAACTGTACAGGAATAGCACTGAGGAGTACTGCAGTTCTCCAAAACATGTCTAAGGACAACATGTTACACTTTTCTGAGCATGAAGAACTTAAGAAGCTTCATCTTTTCTCTTCCTCTTGAAGAATTTCCCCATTTCCCTTTAAATAAGGTCACCCCTTTAAATAAGCTATGACTTCTAGCCTTAGTCTTGTAATGAGACAAATCTCTTGCCAGGTTTTCCTAGGTACACTGCATATTTATTGAACTTTGTACTTCAGAGACCAAGGAAGAATACTATTAAAAAGAAAAAAAAAGGTACCAATCTGAAAATGAAGGCTATTATCCTTTTTAAGCGTGAGATTTGATTTCTGATATCACAATGTATGATATCCTCTGGGGACAACAGACAAGGTGGTTGATGAGAACATAGTCAGTTTGGGGAAAAATGTCTACTAAAATTTTTAAATGAGCTCTGCCTTTTTAAAAATATCTTTATAATGCTCTGGTGCAATTTGCAGACAATACTAAATCAGAAAGAGTTGTGAATATCAGTCAGAGCTGAGAAGTGTTAGTGACAGAGCCAGAGGCACTAGTGGGCAGAAAATGACAGCATGAGTTTCAATTTAGAAAAATGCACACAAAAAACACCTAGGGACTTAGAAATGTGGCTGGCTATTTACTGAGTGGAAGAAATCTAGAAAATACAACAAAAGAGAAGTGTGGGTGATAGAAACTCCCACATTGAAGAAATACCTAAAAACAACACAGGCTTAGTGCAGTTGCAGACTACAATCCATGAAGACAATGCATTGCAGAAATGATAATTGCCTGACCTTTGGCCAGTTTTTGGTGTGAACACACTACAAAGAATTAATTCAGTGCAGGACATAATGTTAGCTGTAAGACTGACAAATTGCAGTGCGTTAAGAAAAGAGCAGCAGAACAGATTAGAGTGTGGAAGAAATGATTTATGATGGAAAATTTATATAATTAAATATTTATCAACCTAGGTAGCTGAAAATGGAGACAGGATGGGAAGACATAACAATCTGAACGGATATTAACAATGAAAAGAGAAGACAAATTACACACTCCCATGTCTGCAGTATGCTGGCACAGGGGTTTGGCTTCTGGTATAAGTTTAAATACTGCGCCTTAGGCTGTTACTCAATGAGGCAAAGGAATCCCTTGTTCCTTGAACTCCCACCATTTTTGTTCCCACTTCAAACATCATTCCTCAGACATCATTTAATGTATTCAGCCCTGTCCTGAGTTATTTTACTCTCCCTCAACTCCTTTGCTCCCAAATTCCCAAAGCTCGACACCATCTCTATGGTCTGGGATGGGGTGGAGGCTTAGACGCTTCCTGCTCAGATTTTGCTCTGTTGAAACTGCAGAGCAAACTTCTGTAAGGGCACTTCAGTCCTGTCCAGATGGGGTAAGTCTCTCCATAACCAAATGCAAGTAGGACACAAACATTTTCCTGTCTCCAAAAGATGACCCATCAGAGTGTCTGATTAGCCCACCCGTGGATGAGAGAAGGCAGCTGTGCCCATGCCGTGTGAAATCTGTGACACGATGACTTACAGCAGATCACTCAGTGCTGTGCACACAAGCTGTTGGTCCCACAAATACAGCACAACTGCATACTTCTACCTCCTCTGTTACACCTTTAACCAACTGATGGAAAAACTAGGAAAGTTAACCATGCCATTAAACCTTCACCAGACATGTATTTAAATGTACCAAGGCTGCTTGACTTGAACATTTCTGATATTACACTCCAATATTTCAAATTTTCAACCATTCTCACACTTAGTACTTTCCTGTGATAATTCAGATGTACATTCTCAAGGTATAAGACACATGACATTAACTTTCGAAGCTTCAGCTGAGAATCCCCTCTATTTACACATATATCTTGGAGAAGATGTCCTAAAAGAATTAGGTTTATTGAAGAATCTATCCAGGGCTGATAATATTTGCTCGAGATTTAAAAAGATTTCTGGGAAACTTAAATTCAATATCTGAGAAAATCGATGAGTGATGATGCTATTTTCAGACGGAAAAGAGATTTCTTTTTCATATAAGAATTATAAAAGCCTTGCACTACTCCAAGAATTCTCATAATCTTAACAATTGCAAACAAAAATTCCTCTAATGACATATAAAGTACTTCTGATTATCTCGCTCACCATAAATGGGATAAACAATGTCCCAGATTGTCATTTCCATTTTTTAAAGGCTCCCCACTGAAATATTCCTTGGCCATCTGTTCTCTGGACCTGCTGTAGATGGATGTCTGCACCACGCCCGACATGCTGGGGTGAGGCAGACAGCTACCCCTGGCTTCATGGCTCTGTGCTTGCCTCCCAAGAAGGGCATTTTCAAGGAATTAATGACTGGGAACTATCACAGAAAGATATAAAATTATGAATAATACCAAGAAAGCAAGTGGGAAATTAATATTTACTATTTCTCATCATACAAGACACATAGGCAAATCAGTGTTATTGTGAGACAGCTGGCTAAAACAAGCTAAAGAATGTACAAAACAAGAACATTTTGAAGCTCCTTATTCAGATAGCACCAAGACCCAAAATACACAATGATCCAAAATGGAAGGAGGATAAGTAATGGAAAACACATCCAACAATACCCATAAAAAATTATTCATGTGCAGCTTCTGATTTGAGTTGTCCCAAAATTACTTCCCAGAAGCAAGAAAAGTATCCCTAAGACAGGTTTTTACATATGTGCAATGTTTCTTATCTTCACCGGTTGCTGTCACAAGCAGGATGCTGAACAAGGAGAACTTTTAATCAAACCCAGCATCCCAGCTGTTACTATATTTTGTTTGTTTTTAAAATTCTATACTTCAAAATGAAATACATTAACTACCACTCCATCACCTCTGAAAAAAACCCTCTTTTTATCCTAGGAGTTAAAGTGCTTTAATGTATAATTACAAAAGTACCAACCACTAAACAGAACCACTGTATCCAGCCTATTTTTGAACAGTTTTACTAATAGCATTTGACTGATTTCCTCCCTTCTCAAGCATAACACCAAGGAGCTCTAACTTCCTTAGCCACACAAGCCACATTAATTACAATGTCCACACCTGAATTCACATCTGAATCCAATTCAGAACTACATTACTATTTCCAGACCTTATCTACCCCGTGTTGTATCTTCTTAGATTTTTACTGTATCTTAGTTCTCCTCTGATGCACCACTTCTCTATTTTCTTTAGCATCTGAACTCTTTCCACATTTAAGCATCTGTCTTTTGTTTAAGTTGAATGCCTTGAAATTACCCATTTCCAAGTTCAATCATCTCCTCCATTATGCTTTCAGCCTACTGTTCCCATGCTTTAAAGAAATTTGGCCACCAGACAAATCAGTCTACTGAGGCTAAGTAGTGAAAAGAATATTAATTCAGCAGAAAATATCATCCTAGAAATCTAGTTGTCACTTGACAAAAATCATCTGGGGAAAAAAAAGCTGAAAACACTTTTTCTAACAATACAAAAATTAATCCAAAGGATACTATCTGCTCTAATTTATAAATTATTATTATTATTATTACATCATCATCATCATTATTGTTATTATGCCAATTTACAGTCAGGAATTATTTCTGAAGAATACAATTTTTATTACTTATCTTTTTAAAATTACGCTACATGTACTAATTATTAATTACTGTGCATTACTAAGTGATATTAAAATGACAACACAATCTCTTTAAAACAAAGGTCAAATTCAGTTCCTTGCCTACCACGAAAATTGCATTTTGCTTCACATACGGAGCTGTAAGAAAAAATTCTAAATTATGTGTTCCCATTAGCTGCAGATGCTGATAGATTAGCACTATCAAAACAAGAAATAAAGATGTCAGTGTTGCTAGACAACCACTTCTCTTTTTAACCCTACCAATGACACAAGCTGTAAGAGCAAAGAGAAAAATTTGCTGTCATGCTTTAGGAACCTCTGCAGTTATATTTATGATGAGACTGTTTTTTTAAAGTTTTTTTAAATATCAAACTGAAGACCCATGGTCAGCTTAGGCGACACCCCAGATTTGGCACTTACTGATAAAATGTTACACATAAGGTTTTTGTGCTATAACCATTGTATTATGGTATTAAATTGATGCAATACCAAGTAAAAAGTATGGGGCTTAAAAGTCAACTTAAATCTATTTTTATTGAAACATATGTATGGGACTTGAAAACATGAATTTTGAATCCACCTGTGCTATTTCTGATTACCTAGCTGATAGTAAACTACTGAATTTTGCCAGTAGCCTCTTTTAGTAGATAGGGAAGCATGATGAATTCATAGATAAACAGAAATCCTGGTGCTCTCCTAGGTCATCATATCTATTTCTAGCTCCCCTAATAAAAGCCCTGTTACTTGAGGAACCAAATATTCAAGAGCCTAGATATGTGAAAATTCCATTATAATAATTATTTTAACTCATCCCTGCTTGGGCAAAATTGCTGCTGGTACTATATACTGTGTAATCATTTAAACAGTGGTAAATAGATTGAGTAAACAGAGGGTCAACCTCTGAAAGAAAATGTTTTATCTGATGTATTATCACAAAAGATTTAAGTGCAGGTATTATGTTCTGTAGTATAGCTTTTTATACATCACTAAGAACTGTCTAGAATTATCCTTTTTGCTCCAGTCTCTACCAGCAGAGAGATGTCCAAAAAAGGTGTCCCAGATCACTAAACTTGTTTCCCTACCCTGCTTCCAGATTTACACTGATCAATAACTGTAAGTATTGAAAAAAAATGAACTAATATTCCCTCTCCCCCAAGCAGACGCACAAAGAAAATAATTACTTAAGTAACTCAAATGCTAATGTGGTCCAAACAAACTTTTAAAAAACAGATTAAGCAAAGGGTTCCAAATCAAGTGATGCAGCAAATGTCTCACCAAGCTTGACAAATTCTGTATTTCAGCCATTTATGATGGGAATAGAAAACGTTTAGCACCTTTGAGTAAATGTGAGGCAGAAAGTATCACAAAAATTTTCTGTAAGTCAGACAATATTTACAGTCTTTGTAATACATCTGTGAGTGATAACAGGGAAATACTATTCAAATCCCCCATTATTGTAGAGTCTCTTGCTGGTTGGAACAACCTATTTAGGAGGAGACACAAAAGCAAAAGAATGATGAGACAATTTCAGGGGAGGTTCTGGTGTCCCAGATGAGCAGCTGAAGAGCCCAGCACTCAGCCATGCTCAGGGAAGTTGTACAGGATCAACAGTTGGGCTTTTTCAGCTACATCAGGTCTCTGTGCAGCTCAAGGGCAAGCAGCAATACAGAGGGACTCAGAGCAGCACTAAAAAAATTAGAAGAAAAAAACCCCTAAATGCTTCTTATTTTCCCCCACCCCGACATTCAGCAGCAGTGCAGTGCATGTTCCAGAATAATGTGGAAAAGGGAAGATGAGAGACAGTGTTACATGGAGCTTATAAAAAAATTTAGACTTTGTGCTTGTGTTTTGTCTTGCACATATTTTTTCTCCCAGTTTCATTTTTGCATTGAGATTGGATTCATTTGGTGCAGACTAAATCCTTCAAGCAAGATTTTATCATCTTGCTGCTCATCTATCTCATGGAAATACTGAACATTCACCTCTCCTGCTGCAGTATGTGAAATGACCTCAATAGACACTTTAGAAAAATAGATAAAAGTACATTTTCATCTCGAAACTGGCCAAGCAAAATCAATTCTGCATAGATCATGTTTATTAGACACAGGGAAACTGATAGCCTGTGGGTTTAATCTATGAAATTATACACACTCAAACATGCATCTCAGACTGTAAAGAAACTCGCCCAGGGTTCACAGTGAAATTTGCAAGTGCAGATTTTAAAGTTCGGTGTTCCTAACTTCTTCCATAAATGAAAAAAATTTTTTTCAAATTAGAATCCAAAAATCTATCAGTTTTATTGCAGTTTCTAGCCCATATTCCAGAACTGTGGAAGCTTTTTCACAAGATCAGCTAGCTGGGCTTCAGCTTTCCTTTTGTGAAGACCTACATGCTCAGTACTAATGAGTATGTAAAGATGCAAAAAATTCATCCAGCTGAGACAGGCATACTAAAAAGGGAGGTAAGCAGAATTTTGTAATAATATAGTCCATCCATTGAATTTCCAGGGTTTTGGGTTTTTTTCCCTTGTGGAAATGGAAGTGAAGTTTTTATTTCTCAGCACATAGTTCTGAGATGCCTTTTCTCCACCTAAGTTCTGGTTCTGTTGAGGTCACTGGAAGCTTTGCCAACAACTTTAATAAAAGCAGGTTGTCACCTTTCACGCTTAAACTGTTCTAATAGTCAGAGCTAATAAGGGTCATTTATTCCACTGCATGACTCCAAAAATGAACATTATAGCCTGTAGAAGGCTAAATCTCCTAAACACCAAATACAGTTTTCTCACATATAAATTGCCCTTTCAATTTGAAGAAAGGATTTAGATGATGATTTCTCACCTTGGTATTTTTCATAAATCACAAAGCAAAAATTGTCAAGAAAAAGAAATACCCAAATAGCAGGAAGATTTAATGCAGTTTATAAATATACATATTCTATATATTTTTTATCATCATATGCGAAAAAAGGAAATTTCCTTTAAAACTTCTTGCCAGTTTTTAAAAACCCATATTCAGATGTTTTATGCTCTTTTGCTGATGAAATGGAAGATATACATTGTTGTGAAACAAAAAAATGGTAGCTGACCCTTAAGATCTTTCAGAAAAATCTTTCGTTCATAAAACAAATTTTGAAACAAAATCAAACTGATAAAAAAGCAAACCAAAGCTGTCATTATTTGCTGACATTATTAAAAATGAAATGAGCATTCAGGTATTCAAAAAGAAGTAGACGCCAAAAGAGCAGTAATGTGATGGGGATTCTTGAAACCTCTGATTCAAACAGGGAAAGAATATTGAAGCAGGAAAAAAAGACAAAAACCTCCCAGCCAAACTTGCTAATCAGTTAATTGAGAAATACTCACATAGGAAACAAATTATTCCTTCTAATCAAACATCATTTGCAGAAGAAATGAAATCACATTTAACTGAAAAATGGCACAAAACCAGGTGAACAAAAAGATAAATTTGAGATAATTGAAAAGATAACTGCAAAGTCAGGAAACAGAACACAGATTTGAGGTCTAATCAGTTTCTTGGATGTTTTGAAGCATGGAAGAGTTGGTTCAAAAAATTAACATGCTAAAGTGGGTTACATGGAGACAAAGATTAGTAAATTTTATATCAATGTATTTTAAAGTTTCATGTCTTTTAAATTCATACAGGTCCTATTTGGAAAAATAACAATATTTATTGCACAGGAAAATATGCCTGTACTCCCCTCTTTTCTTCAGAAAAACCATGTCTTTGAAGTCTCAAATGCTGATACTGTAAAATAAATATTAATGACATGTTTCATTTATAAAACAAATTTTAAGTAAACAGAATAAAACTTTTGTTGTGTGCTGGAGAAATGTTAGCTAGTTGGGAAATAGAAAAATCATAATTATTAAAAATAACAAAAACAGACAAACAGAACCACAAAAATAAAAACACACAAAAAAAAAAAAAAAAAAAAGAAAAAACCCAACCAACCCCTCAAACCCAGTTTGTCTGGGCTTTTAGAGAAAGCCTTGGAATCAAAGAACGTCTCCTGATTTATACTTTCTAACTTCAAAGCCTCTCCTGATATACGCTTTCCAACCAGAAACTGTGAAATAATTTTTAATGCAGACGGACTGAATCTGGAATTCAATGAAACAAAGTACCAGTCAAAGAAAAGCAGTGAAAAGGAAAAGCAATAAAATTTTCAAAAGCCTACACTGAAAGAGATTAACCATGCAAGATGTTTAATTAAACATCTTTTATTAAGTAAATTTACTTCATAAAGTAAACTGGCCACAGCCACTGCATGTCCTCTTCCCACGGGATGCTGATTCCTGTGGCACAGAGCGAGCACTACCAGGACAGCAGGTTGGTGGCTGGGGCTCCAGCCTGTCTGTCTGTCCCTGGAGAGCAGCACAGCCAAACCTCATCAGGATTGCTGCAGCCCAGCCTTACAAACTGGGACATGCTCAAGAGCTCTAAGCACTGATATTTTTGGTGGCAAAATTAAGACCAGTGCTAATAAAGGGTTCTTAGCGGCCATGTGCTCTGCCTCTGGCTAATAAAAGATGGTTTGGTTCAAGTGGTTTCCTGGGTGTAGCTCTTTCCATACATCTGTTCTCCTGAGCATCTGCTGTCCATTTCTTGCAAATCAAAGACCTGCTGACAACTGATCTTATCATCTCGGATAACAATATCTTTTCAGCAATAAACCAGTCAAATTAATAACTATCATTTCTGAGTTACGTGCAAAATTTAAAATATTACAAATCCAGCACGTGAGCCTGTTGGAGCAAATCCAGAGGAAACCACAAAGATAATCAGACGCTGGAGAAGGTCTCCTGTGAAGACAGGCTGAGAGAGTTGGGGTTGGTCAGCATGGAGAAAAGAAGGCTCCAAGGAGACATTATTGCAGCCTTCCAGTATTTCAGAGTGGCTTACAAAAAAGAGGGAGAGCGACTTTTTACATGGGCAGATGGTGATAGGACAAGTAGGGATGGTTTAAAACTAAAAGATGAGGGATTTAGATTAGAAGAAAGAAATTCTTTATTTGTATGGTCATGAGGCACTGATAAGGTCCCAGCTCTGGAAGAGCTCAAAACCAAGTTGGATGGGACTCTGAGAGTGACCAGACCTAGTGGAAAGTGTCCCTGCCCATGGCTAGGGGGCTGGAACAAGATGATAACTTTAAGGTCCCTTCCAACCCAAAATATTCTATGATTCTATCATTCCATGATCTGGAAAGAACTCCAGGCTGGCCAGACAGAAGGACTCCTCAAATAGCTCCCAAAGCTGAATGGAAGTTACCCAGTTTTAGTTTTTGCTTCTTCCTGACCAGAATAATAAGAGGAAATGGGAAATATACACCTCCACTGCAAGCCTTGGATATAAGAATAACTCCCCATAACATTAATATTATGATTATTTTTCCACTACCTGAACTATTTTGGAAAGAAAATACAATGTTGTTGCAGAAATAGCAGACAGATGTTTGGGTTAAACTTCTAAGACACCTAGGTTTATGTAAGTTATCAGCATTTACTTTTACAGTTTATTTTTCTGATTTTATTTGCATAATCACCTCAGTGTATGAAGGACAAGGACAAGACAGAATTAGACATGCTGAATGTCACACCTGAGAAAAGTTAATAATTGCTTCATTCAGTTTTAACTGCTATATCAATACCAATGAAAAGATGCATTTTTAGAGGTATGTGAACAACATCCTAAGCATAGATTTCAAGTTCTGCTGAAATCAAAATTAACACATGATCAGAGAAAACTCTTCAGATATCTCCTTTTAGGGAAATTACCCAGATAATTTATTTTTAAACTTTAAAACCTTAGCCTCCTTATTAAAACATTGTTCACAACTTCTACATTGAAAAAAATAGATGCAAACTTACTCAGCAGTCAGGGGAAAATCCTTCTACCTAGCACCCAAATATGCATGACAGGAATACAGTTGCACTTAAATAACTCTCACCATTCAATTAGGTAACTGAAAGGAGCAGCCGTGGTTTGTCTAACAGATGTACAGGCCTGGTGTTCATGAGGTTGGAAAGACTCACACTACCATATCTTCTAGCTCAAATTTGTGAAAATTAAAAATGACATCCAAATGTCACAATTGGGCAAGGCTAAGAAACAGCACACTCAGAACTGCCATCGTTAATCCAGCTGTCGCCCTTTTTACACCTCTCTCCATTCCTGTCATTATATAGAATTATATTCCTGGTACTACAAACCATTTCTGACCAATAGGTAACAGTCAAGCGTGAAACCTTTCAACAAGATTCACTGTAAAATTCACAATTCACAGTAAAAATAGATGCATTGCACTTGGTTTCGAGTTAATTGCATAAACGACTATTAATTTTTGCTGTTAGTCGTATTTTTAATAGGGTCACTGACTTGTATAGTATTTTTAGAAGAAAAAATATTAGAAAGATAGAAAAAAGCTTTCCTCCAGATTCTCCATTATAAGACTCTTTTCCAACTTTATCAAATTCTAATCAGCTTGACCATGATTTTCTAGGCTGAGCACTTTTCTGATACAGAATTAGATTTGTGTGTGTTCATGCATGTTCATATGCAAGAGGAAAAAAAGAAGGAAAATAGAGCTTTCCCTTATAAAAGGTAATATTATAACTTTGACACAAACCTAGTCTAGCAGACCCATCATTTACATTACTGAGTAGTGGTTTTGGTTTAGTTAATAACGCCATTAAAAATAACTTTCTATAAACATCACAGCTTTTCAGTTGACACAGCTCAGTTGAGGTTTGCAAGTGAACTTTTCTGAGGAAGATTTTTTCCTGTTCATTAGAGTCAGATAGGATTTGTTACCATATAAATAAAACCTAGAAGAAAGTGAACTATTCTAATTAGATAACTCTTGAAAGATACTTTAAGAGCATGTGCAAGGGAGTTTTCTCCTTACATACTAGTTTATTCAAGCTTAGAAACAAACTGGTGAATTTGCAATGAATAAAATATGACATTATTTTGACATAAATATTAATAAAGAAAAATAAATGATGTAAAATATTACAAATATAATTTGAATTATAAAAATATTAAGAATGAGGCAGTATTTCTGATCATAAAACCACAGTATGGATAAAACAGAGTCAATTTATATAATAGCCCTTTAGGGAATGATTATGTAGAGGTGGTTCTGGAGGAATATTGAGACTGTTTTACATATCATCAAGACAGAATATAAGCACCCAGATATCTCTGTATTGTAACTTGAGACAAAAAACCCCCAAGATTTGTGTTCTAGAAGAATAATTTTTCAGGTGGGGAAGAAAAGAAAGAGAGGAAGAGCGGGGGAAAAAG
The DNA here is from genome assembly GCA_026261815.1 of Monarcha castaneiventris obscurior. Lineage (NCBI taxonomy): Eukaryota > Metazoa > Chordata > Aves > Passeriformes > Monarchidae > Monarcha > Monarcha castaneiventris. The sequence goes on along the minus strand of JAMPIT010000886.1, from coordinate 25,097,989 downwards.
AATTAAGAGTGATAATACAGATATTTATTAATTTTAAAACTGACAAATGCCTTTACTTTTTTTGTTAGACTGCCTTTGGAGAAGAGGAAAATAGGCTGGAAAATATTATTAGGTGAAGCAATAGCAAGTTGGTTCCAAAAAAAAGGAACAGTGGTATACTTTGGACGTCAAACAGGTAGAGACAAATACCATCTCATTTTTTAAAATGTTATAAGAAAGATAATTGTTGAAAGTCAAGCTAGTAAAAGTCTGGAAATTATACTGAAACAAATATCAGTAGTCACATGTTTGGAAGATGACCAGTAAAAGTTAAATAAATCCTTTGCCTTTTTTCCATACAGGACTGGTGGATCAGAAACTAAAGCATCTGTGCCCTGAAATGGAAACATGCACATTGACGTGGAAGCAAAACTTAGAAAAGTAGCATGAGGGTAAGGGGTCTGGATAACCCCTGGCCCGGACTGCAAAGGGACTAATATATGAAATTATAACTGCATAAACCAGGTTTGCTGAAAACATTAACTAACCTGCTCTACAGGTCTCTAGCACAACCAGAGAACAGAAAAAATCATAGACTATTTAACAAAAGACACATTAAGAAACTGAGACTACCTAGTCTGCCTTCAATAGTATGTAATCTTCATGGGAAAGCTGAGGGTCTCAGGAGTAAGTCTATAATTTAAAAGGGGGAAATCTTTAAAAATAATATTTTACCCTAAAACCGAAAAACCTTGTATCACTGTGACTTCAATAAATCTATTCAGTAAGCCTGAAGAAAAAAAAAAAAAAAAAAAAAAAAAAATCACTCCTCTAATGAATACATGAGACCAATTTTAAGATATCCCATACTCCAAGTGGATCTTTCTCAGTCCTGTGCTTCCTGTTCAAAAATCAGAAGATTTTAAGCAGATAAACCAGGATCATACGGCACTAAAAATTTTCCCTTAAATTTTACTTGAAATAAAAAGGATAACCCTCAAGCCTGATGCCATGGTGACTAGGCTATGCTGTCACTATGATGCCTCATGTACCCAACAGAAAGGCAGGAAATCTTTGAAAGGCTGAGCCACTGGGAGGGATGGAGGAAGGGGCAGAGAGAGAGAGTGAGTGAGTCACCAGAAAATGAATGAAGGACAGAAAACCAATGCGAACTTTACTAAGATTTTAAAACAAAGTCACAGATAAGCTTTGCTATCATTACAAAGATGGGTTTATTCAGGAATAACAGCAAGCTCTAAACCACTCCCAGTGTTGTAAAAATAGATTATCTTTTTCCACTGGTTGCCCTATTTATGGATTTATTTTTTTTTTTTAACCCAAACCCAATTGTTCTGTATTGCTGTGACCTGAGAGGCCAGACTTCAGTCAAATCAGGAATCCCCGTGTGATTACTTGAGCTCTCCTCAAGTCTCATGCAATTAAAAGCATCAATACTGACGCACATTAATGACAAAAAGTTAATGCAAGGGCTAATTGAGCCCATCTCCCTCACAGGCCATTTCACAACATTAATAGCGCAGAAAGCAGCCGTTAATATGTAATTAAATTTCCGGGATGCCTGGGCTATCAAAACCGGGTAGCTGGAACCCTACTTCACACTTTTTAACCTCTCATTACCTCTGGAGCCCAAAATAGCCACTGTGCTTGGCAATTCTGTGCTAATACCTTCCCCTACAAAAGCGAACTGGAGTGGCACCAAGGACCAATTCTGCCAGCAACCAAGGCCAGCTCAGTGAAGCTAACCACGTTTTCTAAGCTCTACTTGTCAGGGAGATACCAAGCATCACATTACTAACAACTCTTTCAGGGGTAAAGGTATGTAAATGTTTTGCTAACAGCAGATACCAAACACTCAGAATTTCAGGGCTCTGAACAACTTATTCTAATATATAATTATATTCCTCTGACTGGAATTAACTGATTTCATTGACAAAACAAAACAATGCAATTTCAATTCCTTCTGAATCTTTTCCCACACTGCATCAATCGAAAATGATTCAAAGTGAAAACTGCTTGTCTGGGATTGAGAGAGATGCTTCCACAGTGCTTTAGGGAGAACACAAAGATTTTGAGAGACAGGTCCTCGTGTATATCACTGTCACACAAAAAGGAAATCAGAGGTACATTTTCACTTCTGGGCACACAGTTTGAGCTACCTCAAGTTTCTGGAACAGTTAGCACTACCCAAATATCCATCTGAGTATTTGTCTGTAGGAGTGCACTTGCCACAGGGCACTTTTAATGCTTTTGAATAAACAGCAGACAATCACTCATGCCAGCCTCTGATAAGAGTAAAGGCAAAGTGTACTGTTGAGAAAAGGCATCCAATTTATCCCTTAACCCGCATAAAGACACCTTATCGAACCATTTGTTCCCCTGACAGCAGACTCCTTGGGCTTTTGGGGTCATTTTAAACTTAAATTTTATTTGGGTTCCATGGCAATCTGAAATGAAAACCTTTTAGTATTTTAGAATAACAGCTGACATGGCAGACTTCCCAACTCCTCTGAGTCAGGGATGGACCCTTTGTCATTCAATTTAAGGCATAAATTTAAATTTGGGTTCCAGGAAGAGTCTTAAGTCCAAATACTGGCTGCATCTGAATCCATCATTCAGCTGAGGCAAATTTTCATTCATCTGAATGAACAATTTCAACTATTTTCAAAATGCACACATTTCTGGTGAGAAAGGGAATGGAAAGAAGTGTTAGCCTAGCATTTGAATACTGTTAATTTTTCAGTGTAAACAATATTTCCTTAAAGAATTTTGAGCCTTAGAGATTTGCATCTTTCTCAATTCCAGGTGAAAGTTGACAGTTTTGGTTTTATAACCACACATTAATTAAACCACAAAAATCTTCTAAAAGCACCAAGGCCCAAAATATTTTTGTTCCAGTTTAATAAAGAAAGAAAAAATAAAATTAAGGCTCAAGTCCTTCAAAATGACCAAAACAAAGGGATCCTTTTTTTCAGCAGTTCTTCAGACACCAAAATACTGTTTCACAATGGAAACTGCAACTGAACTCAGCTACAGTATTAAAAACATTTTATAAAATCTGTTTTCAAGGGCTCAGCATCCTTGTGAAGTCAGGTAGTGCACATTATATGTCAAAGCTATTGCTTCAGAAACCTGAGATCATCTCCTTGATGCTCAGGGATATTGAGTCACTGGTACAGCACTGCAGAATTTAGTTCACTTGAATACTCTGTGGGAAGGAGCATCCCTGTGTTTTCTAAAGTATCCTCTCATGTGAGAACAGAGTGAGAGCCGAATGTTTTGGAGATGGGTTGCCCACCTCATAAGCTGAGATGTGGGCAGACACAACAATTGCTTAAAAAGCTGCCACAAGAACAGAGGAGAATTAATCAGCTCCCCTTATCCGTGATGAGGACAAACAGAGATGACCAGTGTATTCTGTCAGGACTATTTTGATGAAGTATTGCATTAGACATCAGGGAAAGAAAACAACCAACCCCAAACTTCCTAATAACGAAATTACTAAACTACTGCAAAAGCATGATGACAGCAACTCAGAAATCCATACCACTGAAGCATTCAGAAAGTGCAGGCAAAACCCAAAAAAACATAGGTTGAGCTTCATTGTGGTATAGGAATGAAATCAATCCAATTCTCTGCCTTTTCCCTAAATGATGATTTTAAAAAAATCTTCATCTTTTCACAAAATGGAATTGGGAAAAAAAAGTACAATTTTCAGCTTTTCCACCAGCATCAGCAGTCATAAAACATTCTCCTCAATTAATATCACTGCTTGTTTATCTACAGACAAAAAGTCCTTTCTTTTATAACAGTCTTGTGTTCTGCCTCCATGCGGTTCTTCACATTTAAAAAATAAACAGAAACACAAATACCTACACACAGCTAATGGCAGCTGTGTGCAGCCACACTTCCAGGCAAAATAATCATTCATACCATTTATTTAATTGGTTTTGAAAACATCATTTTTCGTGTTTATAAACATGGATATAATGGCTGCCATTCAAAAAAACCCACTGGTATTACAGGGAGTTCAGATTCTTGAATATAAATACATTTCTAACATCAAATGTAGTATTTTGGGCTGCGAACTGAAGAAAGAAAAGATACAACTTTTGTAGTGGTTTTGCATTCTGGAATTGTACTTTTTAAGTCACTGATTTCTGTACACAGCAGATCACCACTGGAGTGGGTTTGTCCTTAACAGCCAAGGTTAAAGTTTCTCTCAACTCTATTTTACTTCCCAGAACTCAAATTCCATTGCTTTAACCTCAAAATAATGCTTGAGAGAAAAGATATAGCAGGTCTAATGCTTGGAATTTGTTACTGGAGTTTAAAATAACAAAATTTTCACCACCTAAATTGAAGTGCAAAATTTTGAGTTAAGTGTGGAGTCTCAACAGTGACTAAACATAAAAGCATATGTCTGTGGAAGAAAAAGGCAAAATAGTAATGAAAAAATGCTTTGTTCTCTCTTTATTTGCAGTAAATGACAAAGAGGTGTGAAGGGATAAAATTCAGGAGGAGTAATGACTTGGATATGGAACGGTAAGAAATAAGTACCTGGGTTATATTACTTCAGAAGAACTCAGGAAAATCACTGCTTTCCAGAGACTTCATTTCTTGGAAGGTGCCCAGCCACTCAACAGATAAAACTAACCAGTCCAAAGTATGATTCTGCAATGAAGTGATTTTCACAGAATCACACAATTAACTAGGTTGGAAAAGACATTTGAGATCATCAAGTCCATTTTGTTGCATTCAATGATAATTCAAGGAAAAGGACCAGCTCTGAGCTCATTTCATTTGTATATTCCATATTTAGCACATGGAAAAGAAAGAAAATCACAGCAAGCCATATTCCAAGTAAAAAACACTTTTTTTTTTTTTCCTGGATGCCCTCTTGTGTTCTTGTGTTTGTCTGAGATGGTTTTGAATACTGTGATGGTCCAGATGTCACAGCTTCCTCAGGCAGCCTGGGCTTTATGGCAGCTACAGACAAGTGCAGTCACACTACAAGTTTTTGTATGCAACACTGCCAATTTCTGATTTACAGTTTGAGTCTTGACCTGCTCATTTCCTCTGCAGCAAAGATTCCCAGTTATTTTGGCAATAAGTAACCTGAGGACTACTCTGACGTATTCGTCTTCACTATCAGGTCTGAAGAAGGTTCTCAATCAACCTCTCCAGAAAATAACTTTCCTGTCATCAGCTAGAGCTTCCACAAAAAACAACTCAGCCATGGGTAACCAAATAAATAGACATCTAAGAGAGTTTTCCTCATTCAATTTTTGTAATATGTAGTTATACAAGTGTAATTTGAATTGGAATTTACTCCATATTTACTCAAACAAAAACAGGCATTGACAAAAAATAGCAGCATCCCCTCCCAGCCAAACTGGGTCTATTCTTCCCTAACCTCTTGCATTGGGTCACATTTCAATGGAGAATGGACTTTGCAAAGAACTGATAAAGTATGCCCTCAGGAATTTAAAAGGCAAGGCTATAGAAAGAAGAATTTCAAGGCTGTCCTTCCTATTGTTAAAAAGTTTTCATGTTCACTTTCGTATGAATGTCTTATTGATATGAACGTAAGTTGGTGATTTAGTGACGTTTCGATCAATGTGAAAAGTAGAAAGAACTGTGCTAACAAATGAACACCCAAGTCTGTGGGTCTCTGAATGTCAGCCACAGTCACTTAAGATGCTCTACTCTCTCCTATCCTGCCATGGAGAACACCCAGCCTCAGCCACTGCCATCTGTCACCTCAGAGAAATGTATTTAAGAATTTGGTTACATCTCCTGTCATCAATACCTGTCCCTTCATTCTCTCTCTCCACTGAACATTTTCCGTGGCACAGGATCCTAAGGGACAATTCCAGTACCACATAGGGTGTCTGAAGCACAGTCTTTGTTACAGCAGGTGTTCTCCATGGCAAAAAATCTTTTTCTTCTCCTACCCAACCATTTTCCACTTGAGGTCTGTTGCACCTTAAATTCACTTACAATTCTGGCTGTCCTCTAGGAGACCTGCATGAACCCTGGATAGACATCTTAAACACAGCTGATTATCCGTAATGATGCATTTCTCCATGGCCACTACCCCGGGATACCAAAGATTATTTCTCCTGATGAATTAAGTCTGCAGAGAGTTGAAATTAAACACTCTTGTGGATATACTTCATGTTCACTCATAGGCTGAAGGAGAAATCTCTTTATACTCTACAGCAGCACATGGCTCACAGGTATTTACTATTCATGCCATCATGCAGTGTTAGATGTGGAAATTAATGGGGTTAAAAAAAGGTTGCTCAGTTGGTTCAAATTTTCAGGGGGAAAAGAACCCCAAAGTATGATTTTGCCTGCAATCAGCCTAAGGAAACATTTCTTAAGCTCTTGGATATGGGCTGCTGTTCTGCTTCATTATGAATTAGAGTCCAGTAAATCCCTAGTACCTTTAGCACAGTCAGAATTATATATATAATTAAATCAAATGGTAAAAAAAGATCTGAGGAGCTCCTATCTCATTCTCACAGGACCATCCTTATCCAATAAGCCCGGAATAAAAAACCCAATCATTTTGTACTCTGCAGAGGGAAACACAGGCAGAACACCTAATGGATATTTAACTGGTGCAATCATTTGGAGGGGTTGTGAAACTAGCCTACATTCTGTTTCTTAAGAATATATACCTCTCTTAGCTCTTTCACCTTTTGCTGTAATTCTTTTCCTAGTTTTCTTTGGGAATTTTGTGCCAATTAGTCAGGATTGAGATCATCCACATACAGTCATATTGCAGGAATATAAAATATGAAACACCCCTTTTAGGCACAGATAAATGTGATAAATATTCAGAGCATAGGAGCATAGCTTGACACAGAGCTACTACAAATAAAGGCCATTCAAAAGCTCACAAAAACCTTCCAGATTTAGCAAACTAGTTAGCAAACAGTGAGAACCTAAACACTTCTTCCACTTTCTTAGTGACACTGAAGTATTTACAGCCCTCACCAACTTCTCTGAAGCTGTCCTCTATTAGTTTCCTAGAGAAAATATTTATGTAAACATTCTTATGTGTACAAGGGTGTGAGTGTAATGAAATTATTAAATAATACTTTGGAGACTTAAGGTGGTTAGAAATTAGTAGTGTTCGCCCAAAGAAATCTTTGCCATTTAGTGCAACGTTACCCACTCTAACAGCTTCCTTTTCCCTCTTGAAAATTACTTTGGGAATCCTCAGGAAGTGTTCTGCCTCTAGCACCTATTTCTGATCTGCAGAGACATGTCCTGAGATGATAAGCAAGAGACTCAGAAATTATCCCAGCCTTGTTCTGTTACGAGTAACCAAGGAATATTTCTCTCCCCAACTTATCTTGTGTACAATTTTGTGGCTCCCAGCATCTTTCCATATTTTTTTCCCCCTCTGATCCCAGAATTGCCGCCCTTGCCCTTGGTTTCCCACTCCCAGATAAACAGCCTATAAAATTGCTGCAAGGAGCCAAGTGCTGCTTTTCACACAGCCACAGAGAGACGTCCTTTACTGAACACATTCTGCGCAGAGCCTCCGAAGGAGAGAGATGATAATGGCACTGCCGACATGCCGAGAAGTTCCCCGGAGCACAGACTAAAGACAAGACAGGAGCAGGGAGGCTCTAAAACCGGAGAGCGCATCACATATTAAAAAGTAACTTTTCGGCGGCGCGTTGGGAGGCTGAGCACCAGGCGGGGACGGGGGAGAGCACGCAGCCGCACGGTGTATCCCTGCCTCTGCCTGTCTGCCGTGTGTCCCCCGGCGGTGTCCCACCTCCCGGCCGTCGCTGCCCTCCCCTCCCCTCTCCCCCCTGTCCGTGCCGCAGGCTGCAGAGAGACGCGCTCGCTGCCCAGCCACCCGCGGCTGGCACACAGCGCACGCAGCCCGCGGCCGGGGCCGGCGGCCAGCCCGCTCTGCCGGCTAGGATGACTCTCTGGAACCTGCCTTTAATCGCTCTTTTCCTCACAGTGGACGGAGAACAACCCAAAAGCTACGCTGGACTAGACCAAGGTAAGAGATTTAAGCGTCTTTTTTTTTACCCTACAGCCGCCCGACTCGGCTTGCAGGGTGCCAAGCTGTGTGGAAAAGCTGGCACCGGCACTGACTGGGTGGGTGTCTGAGCACCTGGCATTGCATGCCATCAGTGTGTCGTTCCGGTGTTAACCCTCTGTGTACCACCCAGCTGCCCCCCCGCGGGGACAGACGGCAGGTCAAAATATAACCTAGTGACTGCATTTCCTCCCCTTAATGCAACTTTGGCGGCTGCACTACCACCTGCTCCCGTGGATACAAGAAGCTCCTCAGTATTGCTAAATGATGAGCCTTTTGTGCAGTGCTGCTGGGAATGGAGCGTACCAGGCGTCTGTCATGGACTCCGTGTGGATTCATTCCCATAGCAGTTGTTTCATCACTTTAATGAGTTGAAATTCCACAGTCCGCGGAAACGCTTCCCTGTCATTCCCCCTCTCTCTGAGGGGATCTCGTATAGATACGATGCATTTTCAGGCTTTTCAAAAGTAGTGCTCACTGAAAGCACCAGAACAAGTCTGCTGAAGCACAGGCAGTGCTGCACTACATATTCTGTCTGCATTCCTCTCTGCTTTTTCTGCTGTGAATCAAAAATTCAGCGTTGCAGGAGGGTTTTTGCAAGGACGGTAAATGTCTCTGGCACAGCAATTTAAAGTAAAGGGAAGAGCTGCTTCTCCCCATTCTGAAATCCTAGCAAAATATTCTTCTTCCATTTTCCGAGGAGGTACAGTATTTCTAGCAGAGTTATCTAAGCAGGTTTCTGCTGAGGCTGATTGACAGTTTTTAGTTGCAATTTTAATGGAAATCTTTCACTGAATGTCTACAGCTTCATTTCTGTCAATCCGATGCTTTTTACCAAATGGCTTTCTTCAGAGGGTGACACCTTCAAAATTAACCCAGCATCATGCTTTTCTAGATCTACAAACAGAGTATCAGACCAGCTAGTGCACATTGCAGAATCCCACAATCTTACCTTTGGATCTTTAATGGTGTTAACTGCAGTGGAAGACATTTGGTTTGGTTTACAGGTTTTCTGTGGCGTGGAAAGTATCACAATAGTAACTGAATGTATCTGGGTTTCTTATACGTTATTTTTCTGTAATATCCTACACATTCCATTTGTCTGGACCTTCTCTGTACTGGCAATAGGTTTATTAAGAGTTGACTTTTAAACCCACAAAATACTGCCCTGACATTACAGCCATGAAAAGGACTCTCTGCTCAAGGAAGATGACAGGTCCCACATTAATCACACCCATGGAGGGGACCAAACAGGTATCAACAATTAACAAAAAAACACCACTCAGCTTCCTAGTAGCCATCAAGACCAACCAAGTCTGTTGACCCAGCATAAATATTTTTGGCATGAACTCAAACATGGCACCAATAAACACTCCCTGTCGCTACTGCCCCCTCCATTCACTCTTTAAAATAGATTAAGGGAAAGAAGGTTCTTCTTTCAGAGAATTTTCAGGAATTTAATACAGAGCTTTGGGAAGAGGTAGGACAACATCTTGATGTGTCAGCATGGATTCTACATCATTTTCCATCAGAATATGGTACAATTTTCAGGTTGTAAAAATGGAAAGCATTTACCAACACTATGCTTTAAGATTATTTCTATTCATTTGGACAAGTGCAGAGACTTTTTTTAAAATTTACTTCTTTTTCTTAGCATATAGATATGGTGCCTGACTGCAAGGGTATCAGATTAATTCCAGGGAAAGTAATTCTAAAGAGCAATTCAGACAACAGATCATTGTGATTCTTTTAACAGTTGATAGTATTCATGCAAATTATTTTTAAATTAGTACCTATATATTGTACACCAGCTCTTAGTCACTTTCTAGTGAAGCACATGTCATAGTCTCTGGGGTCTGAGCAGCTATTTTTGAGCCTGTCTGGCTAATGTCTAGAATACAAAATTATCCTGTTCACAAGTTGGGCTTTTCTGTGTTATTTTCCTTTCTTCAGAGACATCAGTATATTATCAGTTTTCATCTGGGTGGCTCCTTTCAGGTGGAATCTTAGTCCATTTAAATGCAGACAATTTACTGCGATAACAGTTTATCGTAACTTAGCAACAAGAGCTAAAAAAAACCCAAGTTACATCCATCACACATGCAAGCCTTGTATTGTGCTGCCCTGTGCTCAGCAAATTAAACCCTTGAGATAAATGACATTCTAGACCAGTCAGTTTAATATCATTAGCTGGGCTGGCCAGTTGTTCTAATTACAGAAGTCAAAGACTGCAGGAAGCAGCTGCAAAGTCAGCACACGTGCAAGGAGCTGTTTGTAAAGCAGAAACACATGCTTTGAGTCTTTTTTGTTGCAACATGAATTATTATGGAAACATATGGCATTTAGTATCACTGACAGAAAAATGGTCTGGCTGTGGTCCAGGTGGCAAGACTTGTATGAGTGGCATGGGCTTACCACTGGTCTTTCTGTGAAGCTTCATTTCTGGCATAATATTTTCACTAAAATAAACAAACACTTCCAGTGCTATTTCTCTATGATCAGGCTCTTGGGTCATTCATTTACTGGTGGGCTGGGAGGACAACACGAGGAAAATTAGCACAATGCTGCCTACTGTTCTACACAATTCACTCCAAATGGAGAATCCACTATCAACGAAACATGTTCAGGGAGCAATAAGATGCATGGCTGGTACACTGGAATTGGGAGGAAGCATCCCTGAGACAGACACATGCTCAACTCTGGAGCTCTGCTTGAGCCTAGATGATTAAACCAGACACAAACCAGCTAAAAGTAGAGTCAGGCAGCTGCTCTGAGTGGGGGCCAGGGATTCCCTCAGCTCCGAGTTTCGCATCCCTCTTGGCATTTCACCTCCAGAAACTGAATTCAGGAGAGGCAGACATTTTGATGTGGTTAGTTAAGTGGATTCAATCTTATAACTGATTTCCTTTAGAAAAGAAAAATGTTCAGCCAAGTTCTTCCCCTCAAAAGGTCAGCTTAAATAGAAGGTTCTTCAGTTCTCTGGTATTTTTGTATATTTCATTTGAACATAAAGCTCCACCCAAAGATGAAGAGCTTTAAACAAATCAGCAGGGTTTTACACATCAGGAATGAACAAGCTCTTGATAACAACCTCTAGAAAGGTATCAAATCCATTCCAACTACTTGATAAACAATACTCTGCACAGAGGCCTGCAAAAATGGATAAAGTTTCATCTCCTTTGAAACAAACACACTTAGCCACTTTTATAGTTCTCTGTTAATGTCACTGTAGCTCCAGCAGCTCTAGATCTATTCCCTGAACAGAGCCAGGATTACCTCCTCCCCACTGCGTAGCACTTTGTTATAAGGTAAGCCAACTGCACCTACAAGTAACATTTTGAACAGTTCTATAAATCATCATTAAGATGGTATTTCAAGTTTAATTTACACAGGCCCTATTCTTAGAACAGGGGGCATTTTGCACACTTGCTATGTTGCTTTCCAGGACCTTCTTGTAACATGTTCTCATCAATTAAGATCAAATCTAATCTTAGTCTAAGACCGAGGATGTTTATAGGGGTTAAAGTAAGGCACGTGTGTGATGCAAAACAGGCATCCAACCCTCATGATTAGGCATTACCTTTTGAGGAGAGTATTTTTCTTTAATTAAAGAAGTCTTAGAATTACTAAGATCGTAGAATGTGCTAAATTGGAAGGGACCCATCAGCATCATCGATTCCAACTGCTGACCCTGCACAGCACCATCCCCAAGAGACACACTGTGCCTGAGAGTTGTCCAAACACTTTTTGAACTCAGCCAGCCTTGGAGCTGTGACCACTGCCCTGGGAAGCCTATTCCAGTGCCCAACCACCTCTTGGGTGAAAAACTCTTTCTTTTCAAACACACTGTAAGTTAGTGATGAAGGTACTTGTTGGATAAGAACTATTGTTTTCTTCACCTTCAATTCTTGCATTTTTCAACAAACTTTACCACACTCTCCTAGCATTTTCAGTCCAATAGAATTTAAACCTTTGAGTGCCTACACCAGTGAAGAGTACACACAACTGAAACATAAAGGAGTAGTGTAATAAATATGTTGTGTATCTCAGCAAATATGCATGGAAATAGTGTCAGAATCTAATATAAATACAAGGTAATATGTCCAATTTCAATCACAACTGAGTTTGAACAGATTCTTCTTTAAAATAAAATCAGGAATTTCAGGCTTCTGCTTACTTATTTTGTTAGGACTAATGATTTTTCCATTAAAGTCTATATTATTTTTGTATCTATTTCATCCAAACAGTGGTCTGTATTTTCTCTAAAATAAAACACAGATGATGCAGATTACAAGGCACCGTTTTAGTTCTTTCTTGCTCAAACAAAATATAAACAATATTGTGTTCATCACAAAGTAGCTTTTCCCATACTCAGGCTTTTTCAAATAATTTGGATTTGTGAAAACTGACATCTTTCAAAACTGAACCAACAGGAAAATACTTTTTTTCTTCTCATTCATTTCATTAACATGTGAAAAGTCTTCTGACTTCAATACCAGCTTGCTTGTTTGTGCTCCTTTGATTGTAATTCAAATCTCAAGAATTATAAGGAAGCTAAGTATGCTAGACATGTATTCTCTTTAGGTTTTGACTCAATTTCATTACTGAGATGTTGGCTAGTTTAGGAACGCTGTGTTAAAGACAATCTGCGTGCATAAACTAACAACTGTCCAAAGGGAAACACTTCTGAGAGGAAAGAGTACACTCTCTAGAGCAGTTCTCCTGAATGACACATCTGAAATGGATGTTAGAGATCATATAAATGTTGTTATACTCAGCAAGGTCTATTTGAGAGGTCCTTCCTATTTCTCCTCGTGTCTTTCCCAACCTTTTCATGTTAATGATGTGTGTTTGAGAAAAATGTTCTTATTCCTCAGGGCACCAGCAACGTTGGGTAACATTTAGTGAAACATGCATCATCCAAGTGATCTGTAGGTTACACAGAGGACAATACCATGATCCACATGGTGAAGCAACCAGAGTAAAAGCCAAGTAAATTGTTGCTTTATAGGCAAAGTTGGACCCTGGAGACACACGGTACTTAAAATCATGTAGCAAATGATTCTGTGTGGTGTAGAGATACTGGAGCTTTATGGAACAAGATCAGTGCATCAAGATGTACAAGAGCCCAAAAAAAGTGTGTGGAGGAAACAGAAAATGAGATACATAACTCTCTGTTAAAGACTTCTTTCTAACTTTTACAATGAAAAGACTCAAGTTTTTTCCTGAGTTGTAAACATTACAAATTCTGTCATGAAACTCGAAAAGATAAACCACTCAAAAATTCTATGAAACTGTGTGCTGTATACAAATACATGTGCATGTATGACACCATAACAGTTCCAGATCCTAAAGAAGTCTAAAAACACCCTCAAAACAGAAATGCAACCACAGCTTTACAAATTGCATTTGGTCATGTTTGAGGCAAGGTTCTAGGAAAATAATAAATTTAAATAGGCATTCTCACATAAATAGAAAAGAACATGGAAACTTTGAGCAGAATAGCCTTTCTTCAGTTCCTAAACACCTATAAACTCTGCCTTGCTTACAACCACATCCTCACAACTTTACAATCACTACTGTGTCATGTCTAATATACTGAATAGATAGTAAACAAAAAATTATCCCATATAACCCCAGGACATAGTTCAGGTCATGAAACACACAGGCCCCTGCCATGCCAGAACATGGTTCAGGCTTCCTTCCTGGGGACACCACCAGGGTGTGTGCAGCAGAACTGTGCCATACCCTGCCTGGAGCCACCTGGGACTGTGCACATCCCATCTACTGCTCTTGGAGAACAAAACAGAACAGAACTGGGCTAGGACAGAACTAAAATAGACAACCTCTGTGTTACCAGGAACTGCAGAAAGCACCTACTCTGTTCCAGTTGTTAACTTCTTTATGGCTGGTAATGGATTTGAGAGGAAAGGAAGCAATACAGAAAGCCTTGCACTTTAAGAAAGCCAAACATTGCTACAGCTAGTTTCTTCACAAGGGAAATGAAAGAAAGAGTTAATTAAACCCACTGTCTGTGGTTTGAAATATTAGCCTGACATTGGTGTTTATCTCGTGTGAAACAGCTTTAATGATTCTATTTAGCCTTTACATTTCTCTCATTGTTTTGCTCACTGTCCTCTGTTGCCACTAGTATTATTACACTTTCAGATTTAGTAATAAAACAATTACTGAGCCTCTCTGCTGTTTAATGGGTTTGAAACCTCAGGAGCTGAAAATAATTAAGTTGGATTTTTGTGCTTGCAATGAAGTTTGATATTTGATAAAGAAAAAAAGAAAAAACCAAAACTAGCAGAAAAATCCATAAATATTAAAGTCAAATGGGACCACTGAATGAGTCTGACTTCCAGCACACCACAGCAACCCTGTCATTTCATCCAATTTTACCTGTGTCAAACCCAGTATCTTATATAGGTAAGTCCATTATAATAAACATAGTTTCAGATCTCAAAAATGATAATACAAGCTGCAAGTGCAAGTCCTTACAGCTGCTGATCACAACAGAGTGGCATCGTTCCTGTCTCTTCAAGCCAGCTAACCATAAGCCCCCCACCTTGCAACATATTCATCCTGTCTAAACTTGGCAATTTAATCTCAAAATGCATTTCTCACAGAAAGCTAAGAGAAACATTAAAAAGAAAAGGAAACTGGTTAGAGGACCTGAGCTAGAATTCAACAGAGACAACAGGTGCTTCTACCACTTGCTATAAAAAAAACCCAAAACTTATAATTTCAGAAGTCTTGGGAAAATTCCATCCACATCACACTACTAATTTTGGGGGTTTCCTGCCAGAATAATATACTTTTTCCTCAGCATTGTTTCTTGGGTAACATAACAGGGAAAGAGGCATAACTTCTGGGTTTAACATTAATCAAAAGATTATCAGTGCTGCACCTCAAAAGGCAAACATAAACGTTAGCTCTCTGTGCAATTTCTTGCAAAGAGAACATATAAAGTTGTCTGGAGCCAAATGCATACATAACATAAAGGATTAAAAAAAAAATGGAGGGATGGCTTCTACACAGTAGGAAAGAACGGGACAAAGAGAGACAACCTGTGCAGCATTATAGTAGGATTTACAGAGGAAACTCCTCAGTTCCCTCAGCACTCCCTACAGCTGCCTGAGAAATCTGTTTGCAGGATTGCTTCTGCTAATGAATAAAATGAACACAGCTGAGGCAAAAAGGGAGAAATAGAGCACACTGAAAAGTGAAGGAAAGAAACAAAGGAAGGAAAAGTGAAAAAGAAAGGAAAAGGTATTTTCTCCCTCATTCCTCTCAACATTTCTGACACTTATAGCTGATTTAGGGATGAATCAATAAAGAAATAAGGGTCAAGACATAAAAGAATACAAAAGAAAAAGAAAACAAATACTAATCACAGAATCGTTAAGGTTGGAAAAGACCTCCAAGACCATCAAGTCCAATCTTTGGCTGAACACCACCTTGTGAAATAAACCACGGCATTAAGTGCCACATCCAGGCATTTCTTGAACACTTCTAGGGATAGTGACTCCACCACGCCCCTGGGCAGCCCATTTCCATGCCTGAACACCCTTTCAGTGAAGAAATTCTTCCTGATGTCCAAGGTGCCCTGGTGTAGAGCTTGAGGACATTTCCCCTCATCCTGCCACTGGTTGTCTGGGAGAAGAGACTGACCCCCCCCAGCTACACCCTCCTTTCAGGGAGTTGTACAGACTGATCCAGTCTCCCCTGAGCCTCCTCTTCTCCAGGCTAAACACCCCCAGCTCCCTCAGCTGCTCCTCACAGGACTCGTGCTCCAGACTCTTCACCATCTCCCTTCCCCTCCTCTGGATACACTCCAGCAGCTCAATGTCCTTCTTGTAGTGAGGGGCCCAGAACTGGACACAAATGGAACAAAATATGTTACAAATAGAACATTTAGGTGATGTAACAGATGTCCCCTCTCTGAAAGCCAGGGCTGTCCTATGGTCCATTACTGTGGGCAGGAACTGGAACATGTGTCTTTAGATCTAAACCTTCTGACAAGGTATCTGACCCTTCAGCTCAGAGCCCGTGTGCAATGGGAGCAGGGATAATGCCTGCTGGAGGTGAGCAGGGGTAGGGATGGGGCTGATGCTGTTAGAGAGCAGATACCATAGCAAAACATGGTTGCCACTCTGACTTTCATTTATTGCACACTACAAAAATCAATTCAACATCTTTCATCGTCCTGTCAGTCACATTCTGAAGCACTGCAGGGCAAACGGATTTTCTCTGTGACAGTGGGATAGGGATCATGAATTCTGATCCTTCTGTGAGACAGTTCAGCACCCACAAATTGTCAAGACAGCAGAAGCCACGCTGCATTTTAGTCTCCCACTGCCAGTGTGTAAGGGTGTCCATCCAGAAGGAACAGATTATTGTAGATGGTGGAGGTATGGAACAGTGATTTTTGTGAGGCACAAAAGAAAGAAAAGGCCTAGGAACAACCACTGAAATACAAGGAACATGGTGCAAACATCTCCTTAAAAAATACTGAAGTAGTACAGAACTATAGTCTGCTGAAGAAAGAAATACTGCAGAGAAGAAATATGGGTGCTAGTATTTCAATAGTGTAAAAGTGGAAAGCTGTAGAACTAAGTGGGGATTTGATTTTCACCTGTTGTGACTCAGAACCATGCTAAATCATTACAACCTCTTTTCACTGAACATCTTATACTGCCAGAGCCAAGCTTCCTATGGCAGTTAACCTGCTGGGGCGGAAAACGTCTCTGATACTAACTGAGCATTTCGAGTAAGGAAAACCAGGAGAAAAATCAACAGAAAAGCAACCCAATATGTATTATTTAATCTATTATCAATGTATAGTCACTAAATAACAGCATTGGCTTTATCTTCAGATCTGTACTGTTAACTCACAGTGACTAATATCCCATTCATATAATGCTTCTTGATATGTTTTGACAGCCAGAAAATTGTTCATCTGCCTGAACTAAGGAAACAATTTATTTTCTGGGGTGAAAATTTAAATAAAAGGCACAGCAGAAATAGCCTAGTCATCCTCTGGTAAATATGAAAATTAGTGTTACATACATATATCCCTCATTAAGAACTCTACAATCATACATGTCTGTGAGGGCTAAACTGCTTAGAAAGTAGAGACTAATATTGCTAAAATGTTATTACTGTTATGACAACACAAGCGGGACAGGCACAGAAGAGAAAAATAAACTAAAGTTTCTCAAATCACGGATGGTATGGGAATTGTCCCAGACACAGGGTAGAAAAGTAGTAAGGAAATTAAGTTTAAGGTCCCCACTCTGGAATGTAGACTGATGTCCTGTAAGTGGCATCTCAGCCTTTTGTGGTGAGTATTGTGTAATTCTGTCATGTAAGTCCTGTGCTTTCATCATCCACCCCTCAGTTCTGATCACTGCCCAGGGTCTGACTCCAAACTGCCAGCTCTTACCTAGGCCTCTGTGAATATAAATAATCAAATGTCTCCAATAGGCCAGGCAGCAGCTGACTCCAGGGTTTTAAAGGTCAATAATTTCTTTTTAAAAATCAATATATTTGTAACTGGTGTAAAAGCTTCCAGCCTAAAAATGTGCTTAAATGGACAATCCAACAGGGCTATTTTCCAAGCCACATGAATTCTAACAATGCTCACACTTGTCAGTTTTCAAATAATCAGAAGGCCTTTTACAAGGGATGGGAAATTCTGAAGATTAATTCTGCTCCTTTCCAGGAAACCACCACTTCATCATCCCCTCTTCACAGTTTATCACAGACAATAGATACTATTCAACAGTGTCAACTCAGGTACACTGAAACAGGAAAAGTGTGCAAGCAATAACCAAACAATGGCATTTTGCTGTGTCAAAGGGAAGCAGGCACAGGTTCCCTGAAAGGAGCACTTTCTTTTAGCTCACTCTGTTCTCCAGCTATTTCTGTGAGAGTCATCACTGTTTGAAAAGAAGGGATTGTCTGTAATCCAAGAGAAATGGTTCAAGCTAATGCCCTCCCCCCTGCTCTGTATAAATGCTTGTGCAATAAATAAGTATCTAAGTGAGTGGAATCACTTGCTCTTCTCCTAGAAACTATTTGTTTGGTAAGCTATGATATATTTAATTTATTATTTATAGGCCTAAGCTTTCACATCATAATGAGCCATGTCAAGCAGACTTGAATACTAGCGTTTGAAATAAGTGCGATTGAGAAATCTATTGAGTTGAAAGAAATTCAGATAATTTGACTTCCCTTTGTGCTCCACCTTTTACTGTGTCCACAAGCAGCAATAAATCAGAATAACTGCTACCTAAAGAAAGCCTTGAAAGAAAGGTTACAGTAGGGTACAGCTGATGCAAGCAGCAAGTGCCTACATGAAAATAGCTCTAAGTGTTGCCTTTGGTCAAGTTTTTTAGACTCCAAGACAAGCCTCATACTCCCTTGTAAGAGGGGCTCGCAGAAAATAGGCTAGGGAGTAACACAGGACCCACAGGAACTCAGTTTCCAAAAATTAGGTCACCACTGGTATAAAATTAGATTCAGTGTTCTGCTGACCGAACTGAAAAGAGGAGGAGTAATTTTTAATCACAAATTCTTGAGGCTAATGAGGCTAATTCTTGAGTCTTGAGACTTCTTGCTGGAAGTCACCAAGTACAGGCCATAAACCTGCCCAGTGGTTAGTTCCTTCCCCTTCCCAAAATGGCTAAAACTCATCTAAAGCCTGAACACAACCAAAACTTATAAATTAACTATGAGGGACAGATTGTTTCAAGTCGAAACGTGCAGCACTATTTAGATAAATGATTACACTATATACTTACACAACATTCAGTATAAGACTTATTTATCTACTATAATTGATTTCTCAATTAAATTGTCTGATGAAATTGCATTTGTTGGGGGACACAGGGGGACACAAATAGAAAAAAGAACAACACATGAAACCATTATGTACTTCAATTCAAATCACCCAAACATTACAAATAAGTTGGTGGAGATTGTAATTATAAAAAAGCATGAAGTAGCAACCTTGGAACATACTGAGCAATGATCTTGAACAATAACTTTCTAAAATCAATTCTAACCATCTATTGTCTTACAATGCATCAGCTCTGAGGCTTAGAAATTAAACTCTGGGGAGAAAGAAATGCTGCTTTCTAGTAATGAACAAACTGACCTTGTACTACAGAATCACCTGAGCAAAATATTTAGACTCAAGCAATCAGAAAGAAGGCAATGCAAAAAACAATGCCCACTTCTACCTTACCAGTATTGCAGGACTATCTCAAAATATTTTATTATAAACTTGTTTGACCTACAGTACATAATCATTGTGATCTGCTGAAAGTCGTATTCCTACCCACCCTACTGTTCAGTCTCACTGAGGTCACATCCCTTGTGAATCCCTCTCCAGAGATGTGCACAGACAGACCCAGGGGGATCCTGCTGACTGCAGCCAGCAAATGCAGAAATCTAGAATTATGTCCAGAGGAGCACCTACTGCACAAAAGTCCAGGAAAGCTATTTTGTGGATTGCCATATGTGTAAGGATATTGGAAACTGCCAAGGTTATAAACCAGACCTTGACAACTCTGGCATAGAATTTCCCTGTGTACCTGGGGAATAGGCTATCTAGTGAAATGCAGGATTTTGTTAGTTTGCAGACATAGTTACTCCAGAAGGTCAGCATGAAATAATCTAACCTGAACCTACCAAAGACTTGGACAAAAAAAATTGCCCAATTCCCCCAGCATCACAGTATGGCAAAAGAAAGGTCTACCCAGTATAAAAGTCTATAAATTACCATCTCTCAGCCATCTAACATCGATACTAGTTCATAGCTAATAAATGACAGGCTGGAAATAAGATCCTGGGCACCTGGCCTGGATCAACCTGGGATGGAGATTGTTAATACTATTGTAAAGGCTGTTTAGCTGGAGCTGTAAATTGCCAGGAGTGTGACTCCCTCATTCTGCAGAGCTTGTACAGCACATCAGAAGAAGGTTAATGAATGCCAATATGAGAAGCACTAATGAGACACCGAACAGTGCTTTGAAGAGATCTGGCTTTTTGCAGCTAGAGAAACACATACCTTCTTTTCATACGATCACTGACTAGGAACTGAATTCCCAGCCAGGCCACTACTGGAATGCTGAGTTATGGAGGAACTCCTCTAGCCTGTGCTGCTGTAGCTTTTGAGGTTTCACCATACAGCCTCAGATCCAAATGAATAATCCCATTATTTCCCTTAGCATTCTCCAGGGGCAATATAATGGGTACTTGCAACGCTGATGCCTTTAAGCTTTCACAGCAAACTTCCCTGTGCAGGCTGATCCCCTGCTGTGCTCCAAATAGCAGATGTGAAACCAGGAACAAGCAGCTACGTAGGGAAGGGACAGCCAGTGACAATGGATGCCATAACCATTCCATGCAAGGGAGCAGCATGCCAGGAATAGCACTACATATATGTGCATTTATGGCACGTGTGACAGCCTTAATGAGTAACGAAGTGCTGAACTGCATGCTGCTTTGTCACAAACTGCTGTGAAGCACGCTGATCTCATACCTGCTGGGGATCTGAAGCACCAGTTGTGCTTTTTTTCTAAAACTTCTTGGATGAAGAGCTTGCCAATCTGCATGGAGTATTTCGTGGCTGATTAATTTTATAGATAGTGCTAGGTAAGAACCCTCTAACTTACTGAATACAATAGCAATTTTAATCAAACTCTAGTTGCTTGCTAATTTGGAGACATAGGGTGCCACTTTATTGGCTTCTATAGACTGCTTGCTCTCCACATATATCGGTAGCTCAGAGGAACCTTCTGGCATGTCTGTTTCTTTCCAGAAGAATGGACCTACACAAGTGTTTAACTGCAAACCTCAAGGTTTCAGACAAAAAGCAATTTAAGAACAGTGCAGCTAATTGATTTATACTCCTATTTTTGTAACTTTCTAACATGAGAGCAACTCCAAAAACAAATTTCAAATTTGAAAACCACTCGTCAACTGTAACACAAAATCCGAGACTGACAAAAAGCAGAGTATTACTTGTCATATAAACCCATGACTAGGTTGTGGAATGTTACAAACGACCCTATCCCACAAACAGCCAGCAAATATTGCAAAATATGTGTGAACCTGTGCCTAACCCTTCAAGGAGCTGTGGAACTGAATAAGGATTTGTAAGAAACTCTCTTTCAGCACCATGATCAACAAATAATACTGAGTGGGTTCCTGGTCAGCTTCCCCCTTTCTATAATCTACACTCTTCTAAAATCTCATTGTGTAAATCAACAAAAATCAGCTTCTGTGCCCCTGTTCACAGTACGAGAACAGTAACTACACGAATCCAGTGAACCTCTGGAAGTCATTCTCCAGAGGGGGATTTCCTTTTTCCATCTGATGTCATCTTTATGCCCAGACTTATTTGAAGGTGTCTATGCTTCAAATCTTACAAAATCTTTACAATTAATAAGTTCTCTTAATTCCAGTTTTAGATTCAATATCATTTCCCCTATATGGTCTGTACAAGCCCACAGATTCTTTCAAGACCAGGGTTTTATCCTCTTGAGTTTGCAAGAGTTTTGGGCAGGTATTTTTTTTGTGCTTTAGTGTTTACTGCTTTTTCCTAGATGGCTTATTATATGCCAGAGACAAAGAATTAGCTTCTGTGACAGGTGAGGGGTTTTGGGGTTTTTTTGGAGGGGTTTTTTATTGGTTTTAACTTAGGCTGACCACTGAGGATACACATTTTATGGAGCTTCTGAAGGAGAAACAAAACAGTTTCAAACCAGACAATGGAAATTTTTGAAAACCTGAAGACTGCAAAACACAAAAATGGAAAGTTATTTCTGTTACTATTTTTGTTATCATTGGGTACTCAAATAGCAGCCTTGAAATAAAATTTAAAAGCCTCAGGAAACTCTACCAAAAGAAAAGGACTTACTTTGCTGATCGGTCCTATAGAAAGAAACAGGAAAATCCCTGCGCTCATTAAAATTTATAGATATAGCTCATTGACTAAACTATATTACCTGTGTCAAAATTACAGTTTTCTGAATTCCATGCCTTTCTCTCAAGCTGAGCATATGGATTCCATAGATGTTGTACAGATCATGACAATGCTTTAGACACATTGGCTGATCTTCTCTTACAAGTCCTAGAGCAGGGACAGCACAGAGTTTCCCATGCAAACAAACAGGTTGTGCCAGCCTGCAACACCCATCATAGATATTTTTAGTAATTTTTACTACAACTTCCATAAAGGACTGCAGGCTCCAAGAGGCTCAAATCCAGCTGTTTCAAATGGATTCCTACTGCCTTAGCTATATTTTACCTTAAAAGCTCAGGTACAAAATCAAGTCATCAAGTTAACGTGTATTTGCTGGCTTTATCTGAGCCCTTGTTACACGTGCATTGCCTATGATAAGCCAATTAGACTCTTCTGAGACCTGATACCATCTGTTGAAATCACTGGCAGCCCAGCAGGTAGTAGTGTCTCAGTCCCTCAGTGGGTTTCACATTTTACCACTCAGAACTCCCAGTTGCCCTTCCCAGTGCCAGAATGAAACAGAAAAGAGACAGGCTTTAGTCCTTTTCTATTGTGCAATGAGCAACTAGGGACAGAGCTTGCATTTGTGTCTGTGTAAAGTCACTTCTTGCATTTCCACACTCACTGCACTTCTGATTCTACCTTGAAGACATGAAGGTTTTCAGTTGCCATAGCAACCATGTTAACAAATAGCAGCATAGCTTTTACACAAATGATGTGGTTGTCAGGAGTTGTGGACAGTCTAACAGGTTTTTATTGGATCCCCCAAAATACACACTTTTTAGCTAAAACACATCACTTTTTTCCTAATTGTATCTTTCTCATTTCATAATAGGAAAGGTTTTTGTTTGATAGGATACACCTTTATCAAGAGCTTCTAAATTTGATATACCTTATCTTTCATGCCTTAGGAAGGCATCACATGACTGCAGCATTCTTTAAAAGGCATAAACTGATTTGCATTAATGTTTCTCTCACTGAGCTAACTGGGGGGTTATAAATACAGCTCCTGTCTTCAGGATTACTTAGCAATTTTGCTGCTCTGAAGGGAAAAAATAAAAGCAGAGGAAGGGATAATCTTCACTGTCAGATGGAAAGGGGGAAAGAATGTTCTGTACATCATGCAAGAATTATGATGAATGAATGATGAATCTGTTGGTTCCTTTAAAAAGCAAAGATTTATAAAGGCTAAATTCTACAGTCTTCAACACCTGAACATTTCCATTGCATGAGTTTAGAATAAATTGCTGACAGTCCACTACAATAAATATTAACTTTGGCAGACTTCGTTTCTAGAGAGAGCAAATTTTGTTTTTAGCTGAAGTAAAATAGCAACAACAGTTTGCACTTCTCTGGTCTCTTCCAGTTCATACTTCCTTCAAAGCACTTCAAGTATCTGTCAAAACTATTAATTAGAAATATGGCCACATTTTAAAGATGAATAAACTCAAATGCAGCCTCAAGGGGATGGGAAAAGTCTGGGGCATAACAAACTGTAGACTGTGGTAAACAAGAAGAGGTGATTAACTATTCTGAACACCTAAGCACTTGCTCAGCCTTTTATAAGCCAAGGAAGACAGATAAAGTTTCCCAAACAATGTCATATTTAAAAATTTATGGATCTATTTAAATACAACCACAGTGTATGTGTACAGACACTTGCTTAAAAAACAGCCACAAACTTTAGCTGGCTGAAGTATCTTTTTTGAATTCACTTCTCATCTCCTCAGCCAAAGCAATGACTTAGCTCCTGCATTAAATTTACTTTCCACTTCACACAGCCATTATACTAGCTCAAAAATGGCTTTCTTCCAAACTCTTAACTAACACCATGCCAAAAACTGTTCAATAGAATTTCACTCTCATGACACCTGGCAGTCAGCATTTTAGATTCTACAGTTACACATTTCCATTTCACTGTCCATTCCTACCTGAGGAAAACACCACAGGCCCGAGATACAATTATACTGAAGATGCAGTAGGTAAATTAAATTAAATTAAGTCCTAGTTTTACATACTTTGTATCAAACAAAGGGGAAGGCTCTACTCTCCATACATACAATTTCTTTTTACCCCCGCAACAAATCCTGTTTCCATTGGGCACCTTTCATCCATACCTGGTTGGTTTGGTAAAATTAACAAGCCATGGATAAACTTCTGTTCAGGTGTTTAAGCCCACTCTCCTCCTTTTTATACACACACACTACAAATCCAAGATGAAATAGGTGCTGCTAGGAAGACTAATTTCTGAGAGTTTTCTCATTCCCTCCCCTATTAGCCTCCCAAGTCTCTGTAAAATGTTAGAAAGATCAGCTTCAACATTTTGAAAATTTTAGCAGCAAATATTCCTTGCCAACAAATAGCAAAGGAGCCACCAGGGCAAATTTCCCTTTTTTATGTCTTTGCAAGCTGTATCACCTTGCTAGGACAGGCAGATGCTTATTTCACCTACCTTTAAAGCTGACTGAGCTCTTTATATGTTTTATGTGTCTCTGGTAGGCAGCGCCTTGGAGAGCCTGCACGAGCCAATCACACTCTGCATTTATTTCCATTGGGATTTCTCTCCCAATATATTCTAATTATGCCTAAAACATTTATAGAACAGCTTCCATTTTAAAAACGAGCTCACAAGCCTAATATAACATAGCACAGATTCACTTCACCTACAGCAGGCACACAGAGCAGCTTGACAGCTTTCTACTCTACCACAGTGCACATTTTGAGGATTTCTGTGAAAGGAAAAAAATATGCCCACCTGAAACTTCAGAGATAATGTATAGATATATATTAGGCTATGATTGTGTAGTATGAGGCAATATTCTGACTATAGGACTAAAAACTACCAAGGGTGTAAAAACTGCCAAATGGATGTTAAATGTCCATCAGCTTAAATAGTATTGATTTTACACCTTATTAACAGTAGCTTTCACAGAGTAGCATTTTTCACCAGTATTGCTATAAGGTTTGTGTTTTTTTATTTTCTTTGTTCAAAGAAATTGTAACTTCTTGTAAGACATTTAATTGGAAAAGATTGAACTTTTTCCAGTCAAGAATGAACATTTTGATTTATAATAAAATGTGCTCCACAATAATTAGTAGGCCAGGGTATCTAAATGGTACAGGCAAGTCCCTATTTCAAAACCCTAAGAAATATTTCTTGAAACCACACTGCCTGTTTTCAGGAAAGCTCCATTTCTAATAGGACAAGTGAGAGAGATTTATTGCCAGTGCCCCTCTGCTGCATGGTTCAGGTTTAACTGTGGTGTGCACTACATGCAGCACTTTCCCTGGGTTTCCTAGGAGCTCTAGATGGTTTGGAGGAAAGCTGGGATAATTTTGGAGTGACATGGCTCGAGGTTTTCACCTCTATTTACTTTACACATATTGGAATTGCAAGGTGAGTGTCTGAAATAAAAGCTTACAAGGGCAGGAGGACCAGACATATTCAACACATGCAATAAAAGGGTTTTTCTGCAGCTGCTTTTCCTTCCATACGTGACTGGTCACAGGCAGACAGCCTCATGCCAGAGTTACAAGCAAGACCTAAATATTCAGGCTTTCAAAGTTCAAGCAGAATATCATACACTGAGCAACCCAGAGCCCTTGGCAGTAGAACATCAAAGCTAAACTACAAGAGAACTAAAAGTCTGGCTCGACAAAAAGTTGTTCTTTAGATGCACCATGCTGTCTGTGCCACAGAGTGTAATGCAGAGACACCCTAACTAATCTAAGTATGTCAGCCAGTAAATGAGCAGAAGTACCTTAATTATTTCTCCATCCAAGTTCATTAATTCTTTCGAGAAACATCTTGCTGAAATGGTAAGTATAGGCATCTTTGCATAACACTGAATTATGTCCCAAAGATTTAGAGTTGTAGGCAGCTTCAGCAGATTTCAGATTTTAAGAAAAGTGAAGAAAAAAATAAGCCCCTTGACTTTTGTAACTAACTGCCTGTCCACTGGGTCAAATCACACTCTATATGAGAAGTCAGTTAGTATTGGGTTTTTTTATTTATTTGAGAAATGCTGTTTTGGTAATTAAGTAAAAGTGCACATGTGGCACGTTCAAGGAATTTTATTGTGCTTGAGAAAGAAGCCAGGCTAATACAGCCATGGAAATTGAACCACTCCATTAAAGCAGAGACAAGTATAGCACGGATAGCAGCAGTGCAAGCTGCCTCCACAGCTCTGACAGCCAAATTACATCAATCACAGCCACGAGGGGATGGATTTAAGCATAAGGGTAGCACTGCACATCTCCAGCCATACAAAACTTGGCCTTACTGAATGCTTGTCAGGGAGTGCCAGCTGCATGGTGAGGGCAGCTGCCCACAAGTCATCAGGCAGACCCATCAGGTTACTGAACACAAAGAGCCAAACAGATGACAGAGAGCAACAAATTTTTGTCATAATAACCAGAGGAAAAAAGGTTCTCCATGCCATTACTAATCTTGTGAGCCTTTTTGCTTTGTTATTTTAGCAGACACCCATAAGAGACGCTGGCCCCCAGCAGCATTGTTTGTTGATGATGTGTGTGTGGAGAGCAGAGCTTTACTGAACCATGCACAGCCCTAACCTTTGCTGATTTAGTTTGCTGCTGAGAACCTTTAAAAGGAAATTAACAGCAAGGTTGCATGGCTTCCTGCTATCTCAACATGCACAGAATGCAAGACCTTTTGCAGAGGACAGCAATAATGTGACAACAGAAACACAATAGAAATACTAGATTCTTTGCCATTCTAGCTCATTTTTCATACAACAAGTATTAATTTCTGAGTTTTTTTAACAGTGGTATTAAGGCCCTTCCTGGAAGCTGTGAAACAGTGCAGTAATTTGGGAGGATTCAGGAGTAGAAGTTGATAGGAGAGGGCACTACACCCCTCCACCAGTCTCAATCCCTCTCACACAGGCAAAAGGTGCAGCCAGAGTGGGAGGGCCAGAGGGGCTGGGTAGGGAAGGGTACAGGAACAACTTGGAATGGCTGCAGGATTTGCATCACTCTCTGTGGAACTGGGCTCAAGTGCCACTCTCATGACCTTGGGCAAAATATGTCCAAGCTGGGCCTGACATGCTCTGAAATGCTGCTCTTTAAGCTAAAATCAGGCACTACTGCATCAGCATCAACGTACCCAGATGGAGCCACTGGTCAGAATGGAAGACAATGCAGACAGAAGAGCAGTCTAGAAATTATTGCAAGGCTTTTGCTCAGGCTGCAATGTTTTGGTTTTTTTGTAGTGCCTGTAAAGTGCCAGAAACTCCAAAGAAGTCAAAAAGGAGTGAACAATGAGGCAGGAAAGCTGATTGTTTTAATTTAAGACTCCTGCTCACTAGAAGTAACAAACAGCAGAAAAAGCATTGCTCAACACAGGAGGCAGGTGTAACAGCTGTAACCTAGGGGTACGTCAGAAAAGCCCTAACTGCTGGGTTTTTTTTCTTTTTAAGCTGAAGCAGAAAAAAACAGTATCAAAATTAGGAACATTCCTTGAGAAGGTTATCAAGAAGATGGAGCCAGGCTCTTTACTGTGGTACTGGATGTGAGACAATGGATATAACTTGGAAAAAACAAAAATGAGTTTCAGACTGGGTATAAAGAACACTTTTTGTCATGAAGGTGACCAAACAGTGGAATAGGCTGCCCAGAGAGCTTTTGCCATCGTCCTCCTTTGGGGTTTTCAAGACCAGATCATTAAAGCTCTGAGCAACCTGGCTTCTTGTCACAGCTGACCCTGAGCTGAGCAGAAGTTTGAACTAGAGACCTTGTGAGGTCCCTTCCAATGTGATTTACCCTATGGTCTGCCAAAAATACCTCAGAGATAATTATAGAAAAACAATCCATGCGTAGGAAAGAACAATGAATAATTCAGTCAAAGGGGAGAAGGGATGTATAAAACAGAGGAAAGCCTTACATGTAACTCTTTCAGATACATATGGAGACATAATTACTTTGCTTTTGCAATGTATAAGAGTTTCTATTTGGAGAAGAAATGCTACCATACTTGTGAAGAAAAAACAATGAAAATTCTTTCTCATCAAAATTGTCCCTCTACAGTAACTTCCTTACAAAGTAGAGTGTTTATGATGAATATCATTTTTACCAAGATCATTTTTAATTCTTTCACTAGAGAGTAGGATTTATTTATTTTATTTCAGGGAAAATTGACTAAGCCAAATGAACAGTAGAAGTCTTCATCCTATATCAGCAAGGAGTAAAATCTAGGAAAACTGTCCTTTTCACTCCTTAAAAGTTTAGTAGCTATTCTCCATTCTTACAATATTCACCAGCTTTCTTTTTCTCCTTTTATCTCTCTCAGTCAGTGGGTAAAAGACAAGTTGCACATTGTTGTCCTGTGATTCATCCTGAATGCAAAACTACACTTTTAGTATGACATGTGGTGTTAATCACCATCTTCCTGTCACTTGATGTCAGAGTTGGCAATTTTCTAGCATCTTCACTGTCTGACAATGTGCACATCATTTCCCATTTCTTTGCTGCATCCAAGTCTGGGTAGCAAATGCAACTAAACCCATCTCCTTCAAGAGGGGTGTTTTTTTTTTTTCTCTTTTACATATTCCGAACCTGCCTCATGTTTAGACAGTGTTAGATTAAGCTACTCTCAATCCCAATGGATATAAATCAACACAATTTTTAATACACAGGGTTTTTGTTTGTTTTTCTTCCTCCATGCCAGTGTACTCCTCTAAGCTATTTATTTATATGAGGGGAAAGCCAAGTACATTTTTCCACCCCCTGCCAACAAGCTGATTGTTCTTTGGCTCAAGCTGCTCAATATATTCCAGACTAGAGGAGGGAAGTTACTTGTCCTCAGCAGCTTGGTAATGTTCTGATATGTTAAGCAGATGCTTGTGTTTTACACTCAGTTCATAACTACTTATCACTGAAGGACTTAAAAATCTTGTACATTAGCTCTTCTTGACTCCCAGGGGTCAAGATGTGCATTAAAACACCTCATTTGTTTCTCCTCTGTGTTTGCTGTGTGCTAATTCTACTGGAAAATTTTGTTTAGCTCAAGTTGCAGCATTAGGATTTGCATGTGATTCTTGGAGCGGGTGTTCCGAGCACCTAAGGTTTCACAGACAGCAGCACTGCTAAACTCCTTGTACACTTCGTGTCAGGTCTCACCGGGAAGCAAACTCAAGGAGAGCTGTGGAAACTGCTAACAAGTAACAGCAGTAAATAATGAACTCATAAAGGAAATGCTCAGACTCACAAAAGTGTTAGTTCTTGGACAACTGTCTATGAAATGAACAGCTCCAAACTCCCTTTTGTAATTCTACAGCTAATATATATCAGTCTCCCTGTGGCACCAACAGTAAATGGAAAATCTTTTTTGACTTCATAAATACTTTCATAAAATAAATCCTAACTTCTAGAAGTATGTGATGCTAGGAATTATCTTTCTGCCATCCATTCACTCATTCCCTAATGACACAACTTCTCGACCACCTCACTGCACCTGCCACACCTACACCATGCATTTTAATCAATTTACACACTACTCACTCAAAAAATATAATAAATAAAATAGATACCCCGTAGTAGAACATTTCAGCCTAAAAAGTGATACATTTACACAACACAGAACAATATGAACATGGAAGAGATTTGCATGAACACTAATGCACAGCTACTGTAAGTAAAGCATCCAGCATAACACACAGTAAAAAGGATGTTTTCATTTTCAGGGTCAGGTCATAATCCCAGTTGTTACAAAGTTGCCTCCTATAGAGAAGCTTACATGGGAAATTTACATTGTGGATATTGTGGATAATGAAGGAGCAGAGAAAAATAATAATATGAAGGAGACTGAGGAGCAAAAGGAAGACACTAATAAAAGTGTGTATACCACAGCCAGAAGAAGAACATAAGCATTATTTGAATAGCATAAAAAATGTATACTTGGTAGTAAAAATTCACTAACTTTTAACAAAATAGTTTTAGTTAAAGGATAAATATAATTCTGTAGAAAAAAATTTTAACTCAGTTATAATGCTGTAAAGTATTCTTCCTAGTAATAAAAATTGTGATTTTAATAAGAATTAAAATGAAAGAGTAGTCTCAGACACATGTGGATTTTTTACCACTTTTCATACTAAACCTACTCAGCAAAATGAATCACAGAAGGTCAATGTACAAATGAAAGAATAATTCAAGTCAAAAATTTTGTTTGTAATACCCAATAAAAACACATCATCACAAGTAACAGAAAAATATTCACTGTTTTGGAAATATAATTGCATTCAATGGCACCCAGACAAAAGTTATAGCAGGAACCTAAATAATAATCAAGGACATAGAGCACTAATGCACGAAACAAAATTTTAGCAGACAAGTAGCTTGTCACTTTAGTATTGAACAACATAGGTTATGAAGTGAAATGGTTGCCGCAATATTTTTGGTTTGAAGCTGAAGAATAATTTATGCTCTGAGGTTGCTGTGTCACAAGAACCTGCCCAGTTTCTGTGCAGATTTGTGTGTGAGATTGTCTCTGTAGGCAGCGTGGGAAAACCACGTAACATGGATTTTGTGCACACCTCTGTGAAGGGCCAGTCGCTTGGAAGGAGGCCAGGACAGCAGAGCAGAAGGCAGCAATTGATGTAACTTTGGATCACCTGCTGTGTGTACTAACGAGCACCTCTGCTCTGAGCAGTTTTACAAGCATTCAATTATTAAGGAAAAAGAAAATTCTCCAAATATTTTTTGGAATTGTCAGTAGGTAGACAGCATCTTTTATTTGGAAACTAAAGAGGTTAAGA
Organism: Monarcha castaneiventris obscurior; assembly: GCA_026261815.1. Classification (NCBI taxonomy): domain Eukaryota; kingdom Metazoa; phylum Chordata; class Aves; order Passeriformes; family Monarchidae; genus Monarcha; species Monarcha castaneiventris. The sequence goes on along the minus strand of JAMPIT010000886.1, from coordinate 25,067,100 downwards.
TTGCACCATCTGGCTTAGATGTACACAGTGTGATCAAGGGATGATTTTACATGAGTCTATAAAACTTTAAGCAACAGGAAGAATTAGGTCAGCAGTGCTATTCTCCATGTAAAAATGTGAGTAGAGTGTATCAGTTGAAATAATTAGTTAATGAGTTAAAACAGAGGTTTTTTATTCAACCTGTCAAGACCCTAGAATTCACTGATACAAGATGGGCCAATCAGGAGGGAAAATAATTTGAAACTGGCAGACCACACTTTGCACATCTGTTACCTCTTCCACCCTGGCAGTACTGAACAAGTAGAAAAAAATTATTTGTAAAGAGAGATGAAAAAGTTCTGTTACTGCTACAGAAACAATTTGGTTTTGAGGTCCCATACACCATGTTTGTTCTGTCCTGTGCCACAAACCAGCCTCTCACGTTCCTTTCGTGTTTACATTCAATCCAGAAGCCTTAACATCCATGTGCACAAGATGTTCTAACACAAAATTTTCTCAGAAATGTTGATTTGCTGGAGTTATATTAGCCTTGTGACAAAAACTTTGAGCATGTAACTCCAATAGCAACTTCAACTCCTGTTGAAAAGCCACTGCCAGCTTTTCATTACTGCTATTTTAATGTCTTTCCATAGATGTATGATCTCCTATTTTATAGCTGTCAAATGAGTTAGGAAAATAAGTAAAAATCTTGTTCATATACGTTGATCTCTACATTTCAGTAGGCAGCACATCCCAACAAAATACTTGACAAGGAATAATATTCGTTATGTTTTTTAGGGGTTTCATTCACATGACACTTCCTTTGAAACCTGTCTACATACAATTGTACATTGAAAAAACACATATGCATTTACAGAGAAGTAGAAAACTAATTATTAAATCCAAAACCTAAGGGCCTACATCGGATTTTTTATGTCAATGGCTTCAAACCTGCATATTTGCTGTTCCAAAAGTATTATTTATGATATCAGCAAAAGCTGCATGAATCCAGGACTCTAAAACTTGCATTAGCACTTGAATTTAGCCACAGTTAAATTCAGCAAAGTGAATCATGCACCATGTTTCCAGCAATTCATGCCATACCAGAAATCTAAACTACACAGGATTTATACTATTATTCAGTTCTCTAATTTAGCTGCCTCTGCCTGCAACTAAACCATACCTCAGTTTCACTTTATCTCACTTTCAACATAGCCAGGGTAAAATTGCCTCAGCATTAGGAAGCAGAAAACCGATTCCCATATTCAAGGAAATTGTAATTTGTAAAGATGATGAGTCAGGGGTATTCTGGTTATCGAAATCCCTGAATAATTTCACAACTGTAGGTCACAACTAGATCAGGCAGTGTCCTGGTTGGATTGCAGTTTGGTTACCTCTGGCTTTCCCCTTTCCCAGTTCTGTCTAATTGGATACTTCCCCAGGTAAAGCTACACTTGTTTATTAAGCTGTCCTTGGTCCCTCTCTGCTGCCAGTTTCTCCTAACCTATGTCAAGCCCTGTAATTTCCCACCAATGTTTACATCACCTGGTAGTCCACCTGAAACAGCAATATTGGGAATGCTGACCCATGAAGAACACCATATGGCTGCAGATGTTCCTGAGTGCCATGAAGCCTAACCCACCTCACAGTGAGCCAGATGCCGTGGTAATTAAAAGCTGGACACCATCCAGAGGCTAGTGTATAGCACACTTCCAAAATTCTTCAATATGTAGAGATACTATAATTTTATCAATAATTAACTTCAGGAAAACAGATTTAATGAGAGTTACAGCAATAGAAACAAATACAAACTAGGATGTTTCCAGAGAGAACTGTGTGTCATCCCCTCATACACATTGTTGGTCTCATTCATATTTAGATATTCTCTAACCAACTATAGTGCAGTGAACACTCATGAAGATGCATTTATTTTCACTCATTTACTCATTTAATTCCATCTTTTTTGCCAATAAGAAATCTTAAAAAAAATTATCAGCACCAGTATGAACATTTATGCTTCATTGCACAAACATTTGTGCTAAACAAACCTCAAAGGGGTATGTCCTTTGCCAGAGCAATCTCATTAAAACATTTAAATACATATTCAAAGGAAAACCTTCCCCAGTATTTCTCCCTAGCTCTGGGAGCACAGAAGATACATTATCCACAACTTTCAGTCGAGCACTTCTATGACCATCAAATTAAATGAAAAGTATTGTGAAGTGGAAGATTCTGTACTGCAGCTCACAGACCTGACAAAAGTGCAATATACTAGCCAAACATTTTTTTGTCCTTACAAAAGTCGACAGATCTTCTTTGCATACTCTAGAGAAAATATCCTTATTGATTATCAGCACATCTCCTTGAAAATTACAATTACTGAGTGTTTCTGCATTACAAAACATTTTTATCTTCAACACCTTCAATAGATATCAAAAAGGATGTACTTACAAACAGAGAGAACACTTTTTTCTCTCTAAAAACAGAAAACATACAGCAAATCTGTAGAGGGTATTTGCATTTAACATCATTAGCTAACTGTGCCTATCCTTCATTACACATCAGCATTAAAGCCAGGCTTTTAATGCCATTCTGGGTTATGTGTTTGGACACAGACACAGCAAAAGAAACATGACCATGATGGTTGGACTAGTTTTGATTTTCCTGCTTATTTCAGCTCTATTCACTGCATAAACTTTATAGCAAGAGGAACCTTCAGATGAAATTATCACCTAGATTTTCTCAGTAAATAATTGAACTTTGACCTCTTTTACTGATTTCTGTAGAAATACAAAGTGACTCTTCAAAACTAAAAGTTATTCGTTTAAGGAAACAAAAGACAAGAGGAAAAGGGTAGGAAAGAAGTGCACAGGACCTATAGGCAAGTTCTTCTTGCAAGTTTTGGGAGGCCCACTTGTTCTAAGCACCTACCATAACTGGGAACAGATGAAATGGCTGTCCACAAGCCTTTGTCTTAACCTGATTTAATCAGTGTGCATTCCTCTGAGCTCACAGGCACTGTTTCATTCCTTGCAAAGTTTCTTTGTCTGGTCTGGGAATTTGGAGCCTGTCCAATCTGATTAGCTCATCAATAAAGGTATAGAGGACAAAAGTACTCTTCTACAAAAGAGTTTGCTATTCATTCAGCAGCTTCATTTATGTTACTATCCTTGACACCTTCATGCAGGTCTCCCTTAGGACTCATTTACTGTTTTTACTTCTGAGAGTATGAAATAGAAATAAACTCAGGCATGCACCAGTAATAGCAATTGGAAATAAACACAACATGTCCCAGTAAGGCCCTAAGCTACTCAGAAAAGATACAGGCAAGCATGACTGAGTATTGTAATGTCAGTTTTCTAAAGAAGGAAACATCCCATTGCAGTCACCCACTGGCCTTCTGGCCCTCTGGAGTCAACACCCTGCCACTACCATTTCCCTGTGACTCAGGGCAAAGGCAGAAACACGGAGAAGATAAGTGCAGTTATGATAAGGGCTGCTCAGACACCGTGGGAGCAGAAACCAGGGGATTGTCCTAGGCAGAGACATTTGCCTGGACAGAAAATAATAGCATCCCTAATACATTGTAGGATCTATTAAACAGAATATTAATTAAGTATAAAAATCATTAATCTCCCTTTGGACTACAAGACAGATTTAATAATTTAGTAAGGTGCATAAGTCTCCCTAGAAAGAAAAAAATGACAGAGCATCAACTTCCCAATGTCAACACTGAAATTTGGCTATGCAAAATTCACGCTGCCATCTAAAACTGCAGTAATAAGAATAAAGAGCAGTCTTTCAGAGCTTTTTGGATCACAATTCATACGTGCAGATGAGGTCATGCCAGCCCTATGGTTCGTGGCAAGAGCGTGACAGTAACCAAGACAACAGCAAAAATGCTTCCTGCGAATTCCTCTCATCAGAGTAGAGAGAACATGGTGACCAGCATGTTCTTTCCTCCAGATAAAGCCCAGTCATCTATCTTAACACAAGACTTCCTTAAGACTAAAGTTTGTCTCAGCTAATCAACATTAATTTTTGCTTTGTCAAGCCCAGTTTTAATCAGCTGATGCATAGTTAGGGGCTCAAATTGGGAAGCGAAGGACCCATGAGTTGTACCTCAACAGAATCAAATCTAAAATTCCTTGTGGGAAACTGCACAGGGTAGAAACATTTCTGTGAGAATGGGCCCTACAAGTATATTGCTCTGCCACTGATGCTCTCTTTCTGCATTACATTGTATTAACAGAGCACTTAAGCATAAATATTTATTCCCCTTTATTTCTCCTAGACCTGAATGCAGTTAAGTCCTCCAAGTTTGTGAATTAGCATTGTATTTAAAATTGGATGCCTTCTTTATAGGAAAGGATGAAAAACTTTCATATTAACCATTCTTGAACTCTAGCAACTCCAGCACAATCTGAATACATTTCTGAACTTTGAAATCATTTTCATTATATTCAGTGCTCTTAGTGCTTTTTATGCAGTTTCTATGCTTATTTGTACAAAACCTTCTGAGTTATGTTCATTGTTATTTTCAGGTTCGTGGCTGTTTTAGTTTCCCTGACAGCATCAGAATGAGTTTATTCTTCACATTCATTTGTTTTCCCATTAACAAATTTCTCAGGTCACATAAGTTCATTTCAAAGAGGTGTCACCTTTTGCTAAGTGCCATAACATGTCAGTCATCCAGACATGTGATGGTCTTCAGCTTCCTAATTCTCCTTGGACTTTCACAGGACACACCTTCCCTTGGCACTTACCCACAGGCTCAATCCAAAGTTTACTGAAGCCTTTTTTCTTTGCAGCATCCTTTAGATGAGCTGTATTTTCTAACATGCATTTCTTGGTACAAAAAATTATATTGAAGAAAACATGTTCCTGTCTATTCTGGTAACCAGTCATTGTCAAATGCAAACAAATTCTTTCCTTTTGAAGACAGAGGTACCATCTGGAGTCAAAATAAAAAACATTTTAATAATTTTCTTTTTAAATACTGTTGCTGTTATTGCTTGCATAATAAACTCTGAAGTCAGAACTTTTTTTAAACAGAAGGGCTGCAAAATCCACCCACCCCAAATTTGCCACAGGTATGTGCACTAAAAAGACACCATAAATTTAGGACTCAGTTCTTACTAGGATTTCTATATTTTATCAAGTCGCTGTGATGGTGCAGACAGAGTGAACAAAATACCAGATTTGAATTTCTTCTATAAAATCAGTTCCCTTTACAGTGATTACATTTCTCTATCAATAGGTAATTATTTCATAATACAAAAATATCACAACCGAACTTACAAACTTTTTGTGAGACTCCATGTTTTCTTCTGTGCTAAGCTGCATCTAAGCTACTTCAGTAAATTTTGGCCTATGTTTTTGAGAACTTCTCAAATTTCTCAAAAATGTCTATATTCTCATGGTAGGTTTTATGGAAGAAATCTTATTAACATTTTATAATATGACAAAGAGAGACAAATTTGAGGTTAACTAAGACACAGAGCATTCTCTGGGGAGCCTTATTGTTGCCACTATAACTGCAGAGCTGTACTTTTCTGCTCCTTCTATTTAAAGAGCAAATAAACTTTTAAATAAAAAAAGTTAAGGCATGAACATTGCAAGCTTGCAAGCTATTAGATAATTGTATCTTTGCACTTTCTGCCCTAATGGTGGACTTAGAGAGATGTTACTCATTCATAAACAATCACAGCAGTTGATTGATGTTAAAGCAGAAATAGAGTGGAGTTGCTCTTATTTATCCAAGAAAGCTGTTGCTCATTTTATGGTTTTCCCCTCACTCTTCTGCTGCATTGCTATTAAATTAAAAGGCCCAAAGGGCAGACAAAATATGAGAAGTTACTGCACTGATATAACCTATTCTGGGAATTGAAAAAAACTAAAACTTTCTTAGCATGCTGCCAGCTTTCACAAGAAAATCATCCACAATTCCTTCTGTAATGGCAATTAACATATCAAATACTCATTAGTGGTGGGAAAGTGTTTGCAACAGGTCAAATTCACATCCTCTTCCATGGCCACTAAAAAATTAACTATAACAGACTTAGAAACAATTCAAAAATATTTTTAAAAAGTATATTTTGTTGTTACTTCTTACTGTTTATCAAATTTATCAGATTCCTGGGTTTAAATGTGTGATTTTCATCTTTTCCACAGACTTCATCCATACATGTGCAAGACTACAAAAATAGTAAAATGTCAGAAAGGATTTGCAGAAAATTAACTTTTAGAAGTTAAATACCTTAGGAATTCTCAAAGAAAACAAAATTTTCTAATATGCATTAAACATCTTAGGGAATCAGCTGCCCCCTCCTCTCTCTTTTTAACACACTCCTCCATAATGTATCCAAATTGTACAATTTCTAACCTATGGCAGCTTAACTACCTTAGGCTGTTGATTAAGTCTGCATGCACATTCTTTTATTATGATATTGTAAAAGTTCCAATGTTGTCAGCCATTTAAGTAAGCTAAATTAAATTAAAGTACATGATAAAATCCAGCCTGCCTCCACTAATGTTTTTTAAGGATACTCAAGCTATTATCAAATTTGCAAATATCTTAAACTAACAGGGCACATGTTTTTTTAGTCCTTAATAGAATCCTTTCTTTTCTTTCATTAAAGATGAAATCATTAGACACCTAACTGCCAGACTGAATTTTTTTTTGCTTATTGCTTAAACTGACTCTTTCTAGTTACTGCTGAAAGGCTCCACTAGCAATCCTTAATACTGTCAGCCTTATTTTATATTTCATAATGGAAAGTTCTAATTTTTAGATTCTGAAATGTAGAGATGCACCAAGTATAAGACCTTTTCTACGCACAGGTTCAAAATGTGATTTATTAACATCTGTGTAAAAAGATTGTGTATGTGGGCAATTATAAATAAAAATATTTTACACTTACATATATTTTACATGCACCTAGTCTTCACTTATCAACTGGTGTACCAAGAAATATGTGCTTAATATTTTACCTCCATAACACCCAATTTACTGCCACTGAACCACGTGGCACTAGCTAGATGCAGGCTTTCTGCACATCAAGCATTGGACATCACTGCCAGTAGTCATAACACAAATGTGTTTCTTGTCACTATAACTACTATAAATTCACTATTTATCTTTTACTTGAAGCACTGAACAGATTACAGGGAGAGGGCAATAAACAATCTCTGAAGGCAGCCAATAGCCAGTGCAGCACATCACCCACAGCAGTAAATCATCATTCCTTACCGTGTGTACACCCAACCACAATCCCATCTGTAAAGTGCAGCTGGGACCCTTAAAAAGTCCCACACTGTAACTGTACAGTGTTTTCTGAAGAGACCATCTGAGACAATCTGAGCTAGATTTGTCAGAGTAATGTCACAGAATCTAAACAGGCCAGAGCCGAGCTCAGCACCCCTCACTCCTCCCAGCAGTGGATTCTGCAGAGCTGTGCTGGTTCCTTTCATCCCTTCCTTTGCAGACCCCACACTGCAGAGATGTCTATGTGCAAAAAGCTCACAAGACTCTAAAGATCCCCACACACACTCCTCATTATCCCCTACTTTTCCAAAAAACAGAGAAACAGACCTTTTGCCCAGTGATGAGTTCCCTGCTAAAGCAGTGGTAAAGGGGAATTAAAGAACAGCATATGGTTTCTAAATTATATCATTACTGACTCAGAATATTCTCTGCTTCTGAGACAACACATACAGCAATACACCTATTGGAATGGTTTCAAAACCTCTTTACTTGAGTGTTATTTTCTCCCAGACAGCACAGGCATGTCAGGTGTTTTGCAGTCTGGAAAAACTACAGTTCACTTCAATGATCCCCTACCAGTACACCATTACACAGGTTAATTGCTGTGACAGAGATTTTGGCAATAGCAAGTAGAACTTTTAACAAGAGTTTTCTAGTAAAACAATCTCATTTTACAATTGTCGTGGTTTAACCCCAGCTGGCAGCCAAGCCCCACAGAGCCCCTTGCTTACTCCCCCACCAGTGGGATCAGGGAGAGAATCGAAAGGATAAAAGACAGAGGGTTGAGATAAAGACAGATAAAGATAATACCTTCATTTCTGAGTTTAATAGAAAAAACAAGCTGCACATACAAGCAAAGCACAACAAGGAATTAATTCACTGCCTCCCATGGACAGGCAGGTTCAGCCATATCCAGGAGAGCAGGGCCCCATCACACAAAACAGGTGCTTGGGAAGACAAATGTCATGGCTTAAAAGGTCCCGTCCTTCCTCCTTCTTCCTCCCACTTTATCTACAGAGCACAATGTCAAATGATTTAAAATTTCCCTTTGGTCATTTGGGGTCACCTGTCCTGGCTGTGTCTCCTCCCACCCTCCTGTACACTCTCAACTTCCTCATCAGTGTTGCCATTAAAAAAAAGTAGAATAGCCTTGACTCTGTGCAAGGCCTGCTCTGCTATAACAAAAACATCTCTCTCTTACCATCACTGTGTTCAGTACAAATCCAAAACACAGCCCCATACCAGCCACTGTGAAGTAAATTAACTCTACCCCAGCCAAAAACAGAAGAACAACATAGCTTGAAGTCCTCAAAAGTCCATGAACCCATAATAATTATTTTATTCAATAATTCAGCAACCATTTTGCAGGTCTATATGTAATTTTTCCCACACAACAACCTTTTGAATCAATATGCCATTAGAGTGTCAAAAATAGTTTAAGGATCAAAGAGCTATAACACTCACATTGCTGAAAAATCTTTATTTTCAAGTCAACTGTAAGCTGATCCTTTGCTTTACTTTTTTTATTTCTTTTCCTTCTACCCTAGGCCTTCCTCTGGTATGCCACTCACCCATGGTCCCCAACAGACAGGAGTCTCTATGACAGATATAATAGATGGACTTGATAATCATTTGCTCTTCTCTACTTCCCAGTTATTTACATCCCCATCCTAATTCTCCCCCCAGCTTTTTTAAAAATGCCATTATTTGAAAAGTCACCTTGTTTCCAAACCCAGGCCTTAATCAACAGTCTGTACCTCAAAAAGGGAGGGAAAAAAAAGGTCTTTAACACCAAGTGCTTCTGTTATTGCAGACGTTTTTAACAGGGCTGCCAGAGCTGCCTGCTCATTGCCACAGGCTCTGCCTTTCTGAGGAATGCTGTGCACTGCTGCAAGATATGAATAAGAGCTGTGGAGGAGAATATTGCCATGGAAATCCTTACAAATGCCTTCATTTCTGAGTCAGACTACCACAGGGAGTTTCCGGCTTGCTGTGAATGACTCAAGTGTTTACTGCCCAGTTGCAAATTATATCTCAATTATGTCTGGATTCTGAAAGTATCCCCTTTTCTCATAATTTTCTCTCAAGTTGAGCTCTCTACAGCTCCTCATCATAAAGCTTTGTGTTTATTGGTTTTGCTTTTCTGTTCTCTTCTCTAAATCCAGTGGAAGACACAGCTCCAAATATAGATTATTAGAATAAAGGCTTTTGCCCAAGCACCTGTTGATACCAATAGGTATCTAAACAAAGATCAGTTTTTTTCAGAAATGTTCCCTGTTCCTCAGCCCCAACATGGACATTTATAATCAGACCTTCATGAGAAACTATCATCTACTTTAATTATATATACCAACTGCAGGGCAAAGCTGTGCAGCTCCTCTTCCATCATCCCTCCAATGCAAATTCCTCCTTTGATAGGACATAAGCTACTAGGTGATATTTGGGAGTTATTTGTGCTTCTGGGCTGAAAGATTCTCCAAAACTAATGCACACTTTTTGTATTTCCTCATCTTATACACTGCCAATTTCTTGGTCTTTCTGAATTGTCCAGGCTCAGTGGACATTAAGTACAAAATTTTAGTCCTATGCTATGGATCTTTGTTTTCCAGTCTGTGAAATCTAGAATTCCCAATAGCTGTTCCATGTTCAAAATGCAATATCCATCAAAATACCTTTGAATACTTTTACCCTATCTACTAAGGGCTTTGACTAGCAAATGCAACAGAAGTCAGTATCTTACTCTTAGCCTTTCCAAATATTTTGTCTTTATCAGCATAGTTTCATGGGTTTGTTTTTTTGGTTTTTTTTTTAATAAGATGTAGATCTCTTCACTTTTTAAGAGGGACAATTGGCAAATAACCTTTTATATAATGAAGCAAGAATGACAATATACAGGCTAATTGTTTGCAGACAGTAATGTGTTGCAGTACAAATTTGCAACTTAACTGTGGCTGTCAAGAAATAATCAGAGATACATTATGAGTTGCTAAGCAGAGCCTACTCAGTCTCTGCTTTGGACAAGCTCTAATAAGTTACAAAACTTATAATAAGTTCTCTAAGAAACAAAAAGTGTCAAGTCAAAGTACAGCGGTCACCTCTCCAAGATTATTGCAGAAACCCTGCATCTCAATTTATCTCTGCACCCGTCACTTCAATTTAGATTCCCTGGATGCTATCAAAGCAATGGTAATTGGAAGCACAATAGATGTCATTAGGAAAGGCAGAACTGCATGTTATTGATCCACCCATGCCTTTGTCCTCTCCCTTCACCGCCAACCTGTCCCCTTCTCTTAGGATGCTATTGGTGATAAAATACTTGTTCACTTAATTACTTTCATTAATGATGAACCTCAAGCTTCAAAACATGCAACAAAGACAAGACACTAATCAGGTATTGAATTGTCTTTATCAGATTAAGTTCAGTTAATCCATGATTGTTTCCATTTAATTATTTCAGAGAGTACATCTTTTCTTCTTAGATAGAATTACTATCCAATGAAAACAGTAACCTTTTAGCCCCAGTATAGGCAGCCATTTTATGATGACATCTTTGGGAGATGTGTGGAAGACATAAAACTGAAATATTTTCAAGCCAGCTCAGAGAAGCAACAAGATTACAGTTTTCTCAAGAGGTGTGAATCTCCTTCTGATATAAGGGGAAAAGTAAATGTATAAGGGAAACAAATTATTTCTTTTAAAATTCAGTAATGTATTATCTGTCTTATAAAATTATTTAGTACTTACTGATATATTTTCTGACCTCTGTAGCACCACATCAAAGCTTGTTGGTCTTAATTATACCACAAAACTGTGAAACCCTGATGTACAACTTTCACTGCTGTGAAGCTTGTGTCTCCCTTCCCTTCTTGTGCAGTGTTGCAAAGTTATCTCTGGTACATGTCCTCCTTTATAGCAATACAACCAAAATGCTGAGACTTTCAGAAGCAAAGGTACTCAGGTTCCAACAAAATAAATCATTCTAATTAGCAGCATAGCCTTGTACCAATGGATAAAGGGTCCTCCATGAGGAGTGAAAACATTCCCACTCAGTCCCTAAGCTCAGAAATATATTTCCTCTAATACTTACCTGATGTCAGAATTCCCACTACTTCACAGATGTTTTCCCTTGTAGGGTAATTCACTGCAGAACTGCTCCCAGTAGAAGGCACAGGCCAGACCAGACCAGCTTAGCCATTTTTCAAACCTATATAGTCCTCCAGGTGCATCCCTTAAGCCTTGCACAGGTTAGACAGCCTTGTGTCCTGAGGCAGAAAATGCGTAGCCTTAAAAATGGTGACAAGATCAGCACTCTGGCAAGCCTAGAGCTCTCCCATTTTAAACACTTGGCATTTAAATAAAATTGCGGTGATAATGAAGTCAGAAGCACCACAGAGTAGCCACTAGAAAGCTAGACTGAAGGCTTTAGATCAGTCTAAGGGAGCTGGATCTAAGGAGTGTGTGGAAAAGCCTCCTGTATCATCTGGCTACAAGATAATTCCTTGAAGGAGTGTCACTTCTCAGCAGGGATGTGGTTTTGTTCCTGCATCTGCTTGGTGCTGTCCTTCACTTGAGGTTTTATGTCTAACAGCAGCAGAGGAAATAGGATCTGACTATGAAGGAGGAATTAGATTAATGGTTCTTCACCATACAGAGATTTATGAATTAGCTGCAAATCTGTCACCTTTTTTCCCCACTTTTCCCCATCAAATACACAGCATCAGCCCTTAAAAAGTACCAGCTTTATAAGACTCTACACAACTGATATACAATTAAGAATCCTGTGGTTATATTAAGGAATTTTCTTCATTCTGACATGAAAATAAGTATTCTTTGTTTTTTTCCTGTTACTTTAGAGGACTAGTTCATAGTACTACACAAAACTATTATGTATAAACAAAATCTTAAGGGAAAATTTAATCCCCCTTTAAAACCAACAGATCTATCTTTCTGATGTAACAGTCTGTAAGACTAGGAAATAAGTCCCCTCATATAAGAGAAGGGACCTAAATTACAAGGGAAAGAGTAAATAAGAAAAAAAAACTTGCCATGTTCTATTATAAAACAGCTTTCACAATTAAAGATGAAAACACAAGGAAAGTATCAGTGAGAAAGACTCTAAAGCTCTTGGAATGACACCAGTATTTAAAAATCACCATTATCTTCTTTCTCTGGTAGAAGAGCAGCACAAGTAACTGAGAGCTCTGACAGGAAGAAGTTACCATCAGTGACAGCACTTGTGAGCAGCAATGGTCTCTGGGAGTGCTCTCAGCTCAAGTAACACCACCCAGAGGAGAAAAATCACTAGCAAAAACAAAGTTGGTTTAACTTGAATTTCTTAATTTTCCTTTGATTAAGAACAAATACATGACCAACTACCAGGCATCAGCTCACTCCAGGCCTTTATTTGCATGTCTGCACTTTATCCCACTGAATTACATAGATGGAAAGCCTCCCAATTAATAAATGTGATAGAAGCAAAAAGGCTTCCCTAGAGGAAAATAAAAGGTTAATCAGTTGAAAATGTGGCATGGTTCCTACCATAGACTCATTTAAATATGGTATGTGCAGTGCAGTGAAATGAGGCAGCAAGAGCTTCAATTCCTTACATTGTATTTTTTTTATTATTAAATGTTTACCTGTTCCTGTCATGAAAATAATTCTCTTTTCAGAGGCTGCCCTACTTTAGGCATAATATGCATATGTGGCTCTCTTGAAAACCAACACCACTTCCTTTACCTAAATTTGTGGCTATAAACCAACGCATCAAACACTGGCTGAAATTTTACGAGTCAGAATCTTTTGGGGTTTATTTGTACAATATCGTTTCACCTATCCTGTTTTATAATCATACTGTCAATAATTAATGCACCTTTTGGGCCTTAAAACAACAGTGATTCATTAGCGTTCATAAAATACAGCAAAAAAATCACCTCTCATCCACAAACATTTTAGAAACTTTTATGGATATTTTAATGGAAACAAAAAGATAAGGTTTGTCAGTAAGTAACAGACATGGTAGAGGGTATGCATTAAAAAGACTGCCTAAAACAATCTGAGTAAAGCTCCAGAGAGTTAAAAAACCAAACAAAAACAACTCCATACAAAAAAAACCACATCCCTCTAAGAATTTGCTCATAATAATTATAGGCAGCAAATCAAAAACTGAAAAATGGATACAAATTAATTTTGTGTCTCACGACCAAAGCTGCAGGGAACAGTTTACCAGAAATTCAAAGTCTGGTGGATAAGCCCCTAAAGGCTCACTTGGAAAAGCTTGAAAACTGACTGGCATTTTCCCATCAGGCATGGGATGAAAAGCAAACCTGAGAGCTGCCAATATTTATCTCTCTGCATTTGGAGACTGTGGTTTTTATCTGTGGAGGAAACCAGCTGGGGAGGGGAGAGGCAGAAAGGCTTTATGAAACCAGAACAAACACTTCACAGTTCCATTTTTTCCCCCCTCACAGAGATTGCCCTGCTGACATTAATTAAAATTTCTTTAAGGTTATGCACTTGGAGAGTTTGGGAATTTTTTTTTCTTAAATAGCTTATTCACCACGTGACAGATTTTGTTCTGCGCAGTGCATTAAATGCTCCAGGACCCAGCACCAGCTCCATCACCTTCAGAGCATGCTTCCACAAAGGAAAGGCTCTGACACACCAGCTGTAGCACATCCTGCTGGAATCAGTTAAAACACCACTATCACAGACATCCTTCATGCACAGCACCATTACAGGAACAGTACTTGCACAAATAACTGTATTTCCCTCATTCACACCAAGTCAGCCTCTCCTCACAGACAGTCCTGCAGGCTGCTCCCACAAGCCACTCCCCACTGACCCTGCACCACGACTGGCAGCACTAGCAAGGCCTCCTTTTCTAGATTCCAAGCACGAACTATTTCTGTTTACACAACAGAATTGATACTGATTAAAAAAAAAAAAAAGGGAACTCTCACCATAGATGGCAGTTTGCTATCTGCCTACTTGGTGGTATTTCTGGTTGGAAAGATTAGATGACTCTGGGTGTGTGCTAACCACCAACAGTTTAGACTGGTAACAGGAGCACCTTGAACAGATCATGAGCCAAGGCATGTTTACAATAAATATTTTTAAAAAAACAACAAAAAACCAATGTGATGTTTCTCTAAGTTTTCCAAGACTGTAGAACTTGGCAGCAAATGTTGTGAGAAAACATTAGTATTGCCACTGTATGTATTAATTTTTTACTTAGTGAAAATAGATCCATTAAATAAATCCTTGTTCTGCTGCAAAGTGTAGCCAAACACAACTTGCTTAAAAAGTGTCACCATAGACACCAGCACCATCACAGCATGTAACACAATAATTAAGGTTCTCTCTATTACTCTCTAAAGTATGCTTTAATCAAACCAACACAGGTGACAGATGAGTGTTACTCTGTCCTAATTTACAACATGTCAACTGGAAAGACAATTTTCTGCTTATTGTTAATTGTGTCTGAACAGAGCTCACCAGAAACCGTCTCAAGACGGCCCTCATTTGAAAGCAGAGGTTTTCATTGCTAATTAATTAAATATCAACACACACCTTGGAAGGGGTGTGACTGAACACTCCAACAGCTGGCTGCTGAAAGGCATGATGAGGCTTTGACAGCCCAAATCATAATCCAGTGTAGCTCAATAGAGTTAAATCTGGATTTCCCAGGTATTTTGCTATGCAAAACTCAATTTTTCTTAATGTTTAGTGTTTTTATAAATAAATCCTAGATTTCTCAGATAAAAGGTATTAGCTGTAAACTCTGTAATTTTAAATTGCATTTAATCTGCAGCTTTTCAGGTATGCAAAAAGCATCACTGAAAGAAGAAAATACTTTAAAGTCTTAACTGGGAGTACAAACCCAAGATTTAGTAGGAAGATTTTTAGGCTGAATAATGGGTGAGAGGAATTTGGAGTTGAGAGAGGAGAAGTTTAAAAATCCACAATTTAATTGATTTCTAGTGTTGTGTCAATGACCTGTGAATTAACTGCATTACTTTACCTTTGGGATTTTTCATTTCAGCTGAGGAGTTAACAAGAAAAGAAAACAAACAAAAAACTCAAAAACTGATTGTTACCTGAGATTGTTACCAAATTATTTTACAGTCTAAGTGGACACCGTCTTACCCTGTAGAGATCAATTTTGGCTTTGAAAAATTACTTTCACCATGTGCTTTTCTAAACTACTTCACCCTTCCCAATCTAGTCACACTGACATGCCACAAAGTATTCAGGAATTCATTTCTGGGTATAAACCTCTTCACTGGAGAAAAAATTAGTCAAAAAAGGCAAATTAATATATTTTTGATGACATACGTGCATCTTCAGTACCAACAACTTTCTTCTATCTGCCAGCACAGAGGGCAGAACTTAGCTGAAGTTATAAGCAAAAACCCACTAAGCTTCTCATTCAGATGAGTTCACTACTGTAATCATAACACAAACAGGATAAAAGCTGTAAATATTGGGAATACAACTATTTTGTGATACTTGAATACAGTGTAAGGAAGTCTGGGTTTACTTGTTTCTAGGCATTTCTTGGAGAAACTGCTTCTGCAATTTGATGCAGAAGGAATCCATTCTAGAGAGAAGTCAACTAGTGTACACTTAGAATAGAAGAACAAAAGGTGAAAAACAAATTAATTTTAAAAAAGGGCCTAAAACAAATTCTAATCTTCCAGTTTGTACAGATGAATTCTGAGGAGATTAAATAAACATATATTAAAAGAAGCTTTAATTTCAGGAATGTTCCCAAAGCACTTGTCCTTGACCATCTGTTCTCTACGTTTCACAATAACTCACGTTGAAAGAACATTTAATTATGAGAAGTGATCTGTGGGTTTGCTACACAGTTGTCAGTGAAAAGAGATGTTGAGTAAATTAGGCAATCTCCTGGTTGTAATCAATCGTTAACATGGGTTACACAAAATGTCAGTCAGAAAGCAGTTATTGAGACCCCCAGATGACTGAAGTTGATTACACACAAATGTTTTCTGTACATTCAATGGAAGTTTTGAACACTCAGCAACTCAAAGGGTCAAGCCTCAGCTTTATGGAGATTTGCTTTTCCATGTACATCACACAAACAGAAGAACTGCACAGCAATTAGTGCAATCACTACAGACAAAAGAAAAAGGATAGAACTAAGATTAAGCAACGCTGGTTTTGTATAAAAATGTTTGTCAGTGATCTGCACCTGTTTTATTCTTATTTCTTAAGAGTGGCTCTCAGTGGGAGTGGAGGAAAATATCTCTTTAGTGAAGGCCACAGCCAAACCTGACTCCATGTGCAAGACCCTTAGATAAGCTTATCTTTGGTACAGTCTGAAGGAAGTGATAAGGAGGACCTTGCTCCTCTCTGTTCACATTCCTACTATATCACTACTTGTTTTGTGGAAATTAGCTCCTGATTAGATGGCTGGAGAAACAATACCTAGGGATGTGATTTGCATTCACATTATCAGATTTAACTTTTCCTCCAGGTCTTTACAGGTAAAAAAAACAGCGGTATGACAGTCTAAAAAAATTCAACAAATCAACCTGATCAACTGTTTATAAAAAGTGAGGTAGCATTTCCCTTTTTTTCTTCAAAGCCTTTCCTTACTCCCTCTGGAGTGAGTAGAATTTATATTAGAGCACAGATTACGCTGGCATTTCTGGGGTATTTTTTAAAATAAGATCATCATTCTTACGACTTAGGTAGGCCTGATGTATTGAAATTTTAATTGCAGTGTAAGACTCTGTAGAACTGACCTGTAATGATAACATGGTTTTAAGCATGAAGTTACATCCTCAGTCTCTAACACATTTAACAGAGCAACATCTGCTTGCAAGACTTCTTCCTCTAATCATCAGATTGGTTTCTCAGGGAAGACAAATCTGGTACTGTGTAAATTAAATTAAAAGGTGCGTAAATGCCTCTTGATTAAGTATTGATTTGGTCAAGGGGCTTTTTATTTATCTTTATTTTTTAAATAACAGCTAGCAGTGCCAGTAGAGGAAAACCTCAGCATACTTGGTTCAAGAAGTAGAACTTTCAAACCTGCTGGTTTCTTAAAATGTAAAAGCTTGTTGGAACAGAAAGAACACCCTGACATAAGTAAAGTAGGGAACAGTAATCCAATAATTGCCTGCTTTGAAATACTAAACCAAAAGAAAGAAAAACCACAAACCCAACCCTCACAAAATGTCACTGAATCTATAATGGTAACCACAACCCAGCACTGTCTTCACTGGTTCTGAGGTTTACATCACGTTCCTCCCCAGCAGTAAAGTCTTGTTAATGCTCAAAAAGTAACACTATAATTGATCAAGCTGAAATCTGTTTCCTCCTGATCTGTGAGACTGATATTCTCACTACTTTTCTTTTCAGTCTTAACCCCACACTGGCTTGAACCTTTGATAGCTGCTCTTTTCCCTTCTCTTGCCCTTATCCCAGACACCTTTGTGCATAGTACATACAAAAAAAAACGTTAAGTGAGGTAGTGTTAGTTATTCATCAATATTTCACATCCATGGGTAATTAATTTCATGACTCTCTATAACAGCAGCAAATTGCACTACTGCTTTGTATTAAATGTCAGTTTTAGTTTGGAAACGATTTTATTTACAGGTTACTGTAAAATGAGTTTATTTGCTCCTTATGTTCCTACAGCACATTTGAAAGATAATTATAAGAAGAAACTAAAGCTAGTGAAACAATAATTCAGTGCTGTTGAACAAGGACAGGCCATTTGACAAAAGGCATTTTCCAGCAAACTATGATCCATTAACATAATAGGAACCACAAAGCCAAGGCAGCATTTGTCACCACAGATAAATCATATATTTACATCAGGAGATAATCAAAGTACAACGAGGACAAACCACAGTGAGTTTCTCAGCTAGGTTTAGAAAAGGCGTGAGATTTGTGAAATAATACACATTCACCTAATATTAGCTTTCAACGTAAATCACACTAACACCAGAAAACCGTTTCCTCCAGTATCCCACCCATAAAACCACATCCTTGTATCCAGAGTGTAATGATGCAAAATAGGCTGCTTCAGGATGAAAGTATAAAATGTGAATGTGCTAAATGAAATAGTCTAGAGACCTGAGAGTCTTGACATCATAAATATTTATCTGAGATATAAAAGACATGGACTAAATTCCAAGCTTTTCTCTGCCTCTTTTCCAATGCTATCTTTAGAAATAATATAAATTTATTGTCTGCTTAGATTATTGAAATTTTCTGTTGGGGGATTGTCTCTTGCTGCTGTATTAAATCTCCTAAGTATAGAAGATAAAAACTGAAATCAAGACAACTCAAGATAGCAATGTAATTAATGCACATCCTCAATGTCTATCAGTCTTGGGGTATTTGCAGAGTATCTCACTACTTAGACGAAAGTTGAGAAAAGCTTTTCTAGTCAGGAGAGGAGACATATCCACCTCTAGGTGTTTAAGTGGCATGCACCACGAGGGTTTTTTCAGTTTCTTTTGCTCCTACTTTACAAGAAATAATACGTTGATAGGTAATGCAAATATTTTCCCACCTGTAGTACACATTGCCCCCTGAAGACAGCAACGAGGAGTCAGATTGGTGGCAGTGGCACAAAGATTCCACACAAGTCTTTGCAGACCCTGAACTGGAAAGAGCATGTCAAGGGCTGAGCAGATAAATCAGTCTCACTTCCTCCTTATTTAACTAAAATTGAAAAAGCATTTGCAGACATAAATATGCTTGCATGCGTGCTTATTTATGACAGCATAGTTTAGAAGTTTGATCACCAAAATCAGATTAACATAGTAGAATATTATACTGGATAGACAGAACAAAATCACGTTACACTGTTTTAAAAAACACATTTAACACTATTTCCAAAACAAAATCGTGAAGGTACATGAAGGAATTTGAAATCTGGCGTGTTTTGAGAAATGAAACTTCCAAAGGAAATTTATTGGTCTGCTGTAAAACTTTAATCTTGATTCCGGCTTCAAAACTAGAAAAAGCGTGGAGTGCAGTTCCTTTTTGGGTGCCTCTTACCTCAAGACTGATGGCAAGAAGTGCGCCAAAAAAAGCTACTGCCAGCACTTCTTTGGCATGATGAGTGCATAAAATGTTCACAGTGTCTTCTTTGCAAGATTAATGTGTCAGGAAAGGGCAAAGGCTCTTAATTTGCTAACCTCTTCATGACTACAGTTCAAGAGACTCAGCAATCCAGGTCAATCACCCTGCACACTTGGCTTTCAGGAAATGCTTGCTGGTTTTACATTGTTAAGGGATTAATATACAATAACTGTGGCAATGACATGACACAAGCCACTTAGCTTTATTCTTATCAGCTGCATTCAATGGTTTATTCTTCACAGCTAGATGATTTCTCCCTCTGACACTTTATAGGGGTTTATTTCATAGGGTATCATTTGCTGTTGTGCACCTATCATGGGAAATGAGGTTCACTAAAAATAAATCATTTCAGCATTCTTTTTAATACTGCTGGAGAAGAAAAGAGAGGGAAAACAAACTCCAAGAACTGACAGCTGAAAACTCTTAGAAAATTTAATTTATGGCAAGAAGTTGCTGTCTATACCAAAATCCACCTCTTACAATCACTGCATACTACAGTGGTGCACATTGATTATCTGTTTTGAAAGAGCAACATGTCTCAAACATCTTCTAACCTTTATTCACTGCTTATTCTGACATGCAAGCACATGGTTTAGTAATAGGATTATATTTATATCAATCCTATTACATGATCGGATTACAGTTCCTGATCCCAGGAATGCTTTTCAGCCCTAACAGGAGTCATGCAGCTTTAAGGACCAGCAGTTTCTGTCGGTGAGCTCCTTAGCTTTGAATTATTTGCAGACACAAGTAGGTACTGAATAATGTGGCAGAGATGTATATAGCTTGCACACATGCTTATTGTACCAATTTCATGAGTTCTGCTAATATAATTCCTTTCTTTCATATTGTTGCTCTGTCCTTATTAGCCAATTCAGGAAATTAAAAGTGACCTTCGGTGGGCTATGTTTCAAAAATAACAGACAGGGCACTTTAGAGACAAAGCCTACAGTATCTTTTCCAAGACTCTTCTATTGTGATAAAGAAAAAATTATCCCTTCTTCCTATATTTCAGTCTCCATCTTGCAGACTTAGAGTTTATATCACCTCCACTTTAGAGGAGTTATCTTTTACCATGTGAAAATATGGTCCAAGTCCTTTTATGGCATTTAAACAGATTTATTTCTCAGTAGTATAAAAGTGTCAGTTCATGGAGTAAAGGGTGTTAAGAAAGGCCTTTGCTTATTTAGACTCTGTACTTGAACAGATTATAACATTCATGTTCATTAAATTTTAAAAGCTCAGTGCTATCAGGATTGTGTTGTCAAGATAGAACAAGTATAACATTTTAATGTCTTACTGCTGTTTGGCCTGGCCCATCTCAAAGACACCACTTTCCTATAAGCATCCTATTAATCTTGCTGGAGAATTAATTTTTTCAGTGCTACAGTAACATTCAGTCGTGTTTACCTTCCACCAACAAGGGTTAAGGGAACATTTCAGCGTGATTATCAGGATGGCTTTGCTTTTACAAACTAGTATTTCATTGCATTTACATTTAAGAGAATGTACCCTGATGGAAAGAGCAGGAAAGGGTGTAGGCTGGTGATAAATCTCAGTGTTAGCCCACTCTGAGTCAGTGTCAAAAATAGCTCTGAATTGAGGACAAAACTCTCATTATGTATCATGAAAAGACTCACAATTAATTATGAGCACTCATATTGACATCATGCCCATCCTTCCCTCCATGGCTCAGAGAGAAAGGTGGTGCAAATCCTTTTCTCTTTAACTCCAAGTCAACTTAGGCACTGAAAATGACCTAACATAGTCTGGCAAACTCTCAGTCCTAACAAAGGGGCATCAAGTACAACCTTCTATCTCAAACCAACAGAAATCCCTTAGCAATCTGTTACATATTCAATTGCACTTCGCAAGAATTTCAATCTCCAGTAAGAATAAAACCTTTAGTGTTTCAAAGGTACATCCATCAAACAAACTGAAAGACTTAATGGACAAGCAACCCTTTAAGCACCAGAAATTTAGCATTGTGGAGCATATGGTTCAAATTTTGATGCATTTAGTCTTTGATTTGGAGTTTCATGAGATTTTTTACTTAGTAATGTCTAAGAAAATTATAATACAAAAATAAGTGTTATGCAACTGCCTTTCAGGTATGTGTTAAAAAAACTTTTTAATTCTAGTCACTTGTCCTAGTGTAGATGTGGAAAGGACTCAAAAAGGAAAAAAAAAAAAAGCAGTGGATATTTTTCTTCCTTTAGATGGATTTTTGGTGTTTTTTTGTTTGTTTGTTTTTGTAAAGGGATGAACAAGAATTTGTTTTATATTATATACAGAGATAAATGGTTCACATATCAAGAGTGTGGGAGATCTACACAAGAGGAGCTTGATTGAAAGTCTAGTGAAATAAAAAGAAGATGAATCCAGAAAAGGATCATTTGCTTGTGAAAGCACCTAACCTCTCCCAGCTGAGAAAAAACGGGACTGCATTTCCCTGAGAGCAGTGTTCTGGCACTCCAGATCATTGAATTATTTTAGTCAACTTTTTCCTTAAATATTTAATCACAAAGTTCAGAATCCAGACTCTTTTAAATTCAGAATCATTTGTTTAAAAATAATCACACTGCTGATTAGATGTGGACAAAATTTGCAGTCACTGACAAATTTGCACATCTGATACTTACAACATTTTGCTTAAAAAAAGAAAACCAACAAAAAGTTGGTGAGCTAAGAGATCTAATTGCCTGCAGAGCAGTCTCGGCTTGTGTCTGCATCCCAGAGTCACAAACTGAGAGTTGGATGTATGATGTACACTGCAAGGTAGTAACCATAACTTCAGAATTTAACAGCAGAGAATCGGATCAACACATTTTGGGGGTAAAAACTGCTTACAGTGCAGAGCAGGGAGCAGCCATGACGACTTGCCAGATGTGATCCTGCTTGCTGTAACACGTTTCCTGTATCAGCACTTATTAATCAAATGTTAGAGGAAGCTGCCTGCAACAGCATTCTGCAGCCATGATTAATTAACCAGTGGGTTTTAAAGGGAAACAAGTAGCTTTCTCAGAGCCAGAGTCTCTAGATTAAAAACTTCTAGGTACAAATGTAGGACTGCAGCATGTCAGCTACTCAGCTGATTTTGTCCATCTTGAGTGGCAGAGGTGCATGTCAGGCAAACTAAATGTTCTCTCACTTCACATCCAGAAATAAAGCAGCACTACGTGGTGCTGAATTACCTCTGATGGGTCAAGCAATGATAATGCTTGGCTTTCTGTAAAGCACAGGCTCTCTAGTGAGAAGATAGAGCCCAAACTTGATAGCTAGTAGTGAATGTCTGTCATTTAGACCAAGCTTTTAGCAAAACTGCTTATCAAAAAAAAAAAAAAAAAATCTTAGGCTGACATAAATGACAATTCTCTCTCCCTAAAATCTGCATGAAAACCAAACAAGCATTTGATCTTAATATATTGCTCAATAGCCACACCCTACTGGAAAAAAAATTGACTGAACTATATCCTTTATAATTTAAGCAACACACATACATATTCTAAAAGCACTTCTTACTGATGAAGAAAAAAAAGTATGCCACACACTGTTAGCTGTTAGCCATTTCAGTTCCACAAGTCAACCACATATCTAGCTTCACAAAAAATAGTGGTATTGCTACAAAATGTCAGGTTTTTTCTGTGAATGTTTTTGTTACATTCACAAAAGGGAGGTTTTGGTTTCTAGATTGGCAAGTTCACCAATGCAGGAGAAGACACAACTCCTGTGGCTCTTTCATTGCAGCACTGAGTGGGAATACTGAGGACTTGTGACTCGTTCCTGAGGTAGCAGTACCTTTGACACCTTTAGCAGCCATTGCCTCATCCCTGACACAGCATTATCATGTCTCCTTATGCAGCATCTGACAAGCACAAGAACCACACTCAAGTCATAGCTCATAAGTCACAGGTCCCCCCAATCCATTATTATTATAATTTACAGAACTGTGGGCACTGGAGTACTAAATTTGGCGCACATGTAATTCCTATGTCTGTCAAATACTCTCCAAGATATGTCTTGGTTTTCCTGCTACAGATAATACCTTCTCTCCCATCTTTTCATTTTTCTTATCCTATTTCATTCATCTCTGTAATACATCATCTCTTACAGATTTTAATACGCATACACCAACATTTGGCCAAGCCCAGGGACCCCTAGAACGTGCTTAGGGTTTCCAGGACTCGTTTCACTGCATCTAATACTAGTGTATTTCTCCAGGAGAAGGAAAAAAAAAAAACCATCAAGAGCAAAACCCCTTAATAATCATATTCAGATACCTATCTGTGAATGTGACAAAAACATTCATTTTGGCAGCTGGCCTCTACTCCAGAAAATGGAATCATACTCATAGTGCACTACCTGAATGTTAGCAGCCTTTCTACCCCTGGGCAATGCATAACACCGTAACCAACCTCACTCACCTTGGTGACAGTGTCATACTCATTGCTCAAGGCATTTGAAAAATCAAACCAATTAAGATTTGGAGCCAATAAGAATTCAGAATTTTTTTTTTTTTTTTTTAAGAAATTCTGTCAATTCAGAACTACCTTTTTGGTCATATGGAAGCATGTCAAAATTCTTGGAAACCTTTCCTTATCATACAGTCCAAATCCCTTCCCCTCTCCTTTGTTTAAAAAAAATTGGTTTCAAATGTTATTGCAACCTTATGACCTTGTACCATAGCAGTGCATTATATGACATGTCAGAAAGGACATCAGTTACCATGGTATGAATCTGAATATGTTTCATCTTTCTTTCATTTTCTAATAAAAATTAATAACAAGGATATGTTTATAGAGATTATATTTTCACGATTCAAGTGTTTCACTTTGCACCTGCATAAAAGAGTTTAACACTGAAAAGCTGACAAAAATGTTGGTGCTGACTAGCCCTTGATTAGAAAGTCAGTTCCATTAGTAGTTCATTTTCATGGGCAGGAAAGAAACAAAAACCACTTCATAAAAGCAACACAGAATGCTAAAAGTTTTCCTTTTGTCTGTTAATTTTCCATGGCTGTTGTGTTTTTAAACCCACTCCAAAGATCCCTCAGCTTCATGTTACCACCAACGTGTGCTCAGGGGGCAAGACAGGAGTGTTTGGGACAGGACAAAGTTGCAGGGGCAGAGCTCTGGGGGGATAGCTTTTATAGAGACTGCTTAGCCTGGCCTCTTCCAAGCTCTGCCCAAGCAGCCAAGGCAGTTAGTATAGTTCCTTATAAATAATAAAAATAGTTATGCAACAATACATGCAAAATATTAATCAACCTGAACACAGTAACACTTGTTGTTACTGCCTGAAAAAAACCACAAATCCATACACTTAAGTCCCGCCTTCCATCCAATATGCATACCCCAAGCTGGTTGCCAGGCAACCAAAAAAATATCTCTGTGCGTGTGAATTAGGCATGGATAAAGAAAACACATGCAAAATAAGTGTTTCTTTCCCTGAATGATTCCTAGGACCTAGGTGGCCTGAGCTCCACCTGCAGAGAGGTGGTCCTGGGCAGGTGAGAGCACTGGCATGCAGCAGCCTGCAGGCCTGGGTCCCCACCAGTCCTGCTGCAAATGCTTTGCAAGGTGCTCATTAAAAGACAGCATGGATCAGGCAGCCCAGTTCAGTAATGATTAATGAGCATGATTAAGAGGTGTGGCAGTGCTTTTCAGAGGAAAAGAGCAACCACAGGAAGCCTGATACAATCTGGTTCTTCTCACTCAGGCAACCAGCACTGTCTTGCAATTCCTCTGCTCTGGAATGGGATATATCTAGCGAAAATGAGTGCTGGTGAGCTTGGAACACTACATCAGGATCTGTATTACACCCAGTAACTAATGTCACAAGGGTACTACACATACATGTGCCCATCTCGTATTTTTACCAAAGGAAATTGTCCACCATGGAAAAAACTCTGCCTGCTAATCTATTAGTGATGACAGTTCAGAACTGAATTCCAGCATGCAGGTAGAAAAGATAGCACAGCGGCAGCAAGCTGAAAATGTGGCTCCTGACAGAGACACATAGGGGAGAAAATGGCACTGATAGCAGGATATCTGTTTATCATCACTGTTGTGATGGGGGGGTCATAGAGAGACAGAGAACTCCTTGTCTCTCCTGTAACAGGACAAGATCTGCAGTTAAGTTATTCCTAGATGTCCATCACATAAATGTAGCCCCTTGGAATGGCAAGGTTTACCACAGAAGAGTACAAACATTATTTGGAAGAGACTTCTGGCGGTCATCAAATCCAACCTCCTGGTCAATTCAGGGCTGTAGATCAAATCAGCCACAAGTCTGAGGCTTGTAAACTTCCTGGAACGAGAGTCCAGAGCCCCAGCAGGCAACCTCTGTGCATGCTGAATCATCCATCCAAGGAAGATCCACATCTCCTGTTAAAGCCTTCCAGGAACGGGACAGCGTGGCCCCATACTGGGGTCGGACCAGAGGTATAAAGATGAAAGCCCAGTCGTCCTATAGTTTGTGTTCAGAGACATGGATTTTCCTTAATTTAATATAAAGCTGCTATTATAGAATCCTTTACAGCTGGTGAATGAAAAAGCCTAACTTAACAAAAATCTCTCACTTGACAGCAACATTTCTAGAAACTGACACTATTTGTTATGATTGAGATATTTAAGAATATTACTGAAATTGGTTTAATTTCCAGTTAGACTGAAGAGACTTCTATTTTCATCTCGTGTTCACCTTTACCTACAAATATGTTGAGTTGAAGATGAATTCTGATGATATAGATCTCAAATATGCATTTCTGTAAGTAAGGTGATAACGGATTTGCATTTTGAAACAGGCCAGGCAAAATCAATTCTCTTTAAGTCATGTTTTAAGGCACAGGAAAGTCAAAGCCTGTGGGCTTAATCTGTGACATTCTGCACACTTGAACATGCACCTCACATAGTGAAATAACCCTGCAGAGCAGCAATTTTGATTTTAAAACATTCATTCACTGCTCTCAACACATAGGTGAAAAAGGGAAAGAGAGGAACAATATAGTTACCAGTCAATGGTCAGCACTTCAAGGGCAGCACTTGTTTCATTCCTGAGCATGAGAGAAACAGAGTAAAGAAACAAAGCACTACATGGAATTCCCTGCATTGATCTGCATTGATCTTCACCTTCAGACTTGCATTCTTTTTGTCTGTGTGTCATTCCATTCAGTGAGGAATCAGCTCGACATTTTCATGGACTCATTCCCTGAGAGCTACAAAATTATTACAGTCCCTTATAAATCATCCATAAGCAGCACAGGGCTCCTACAGTCTGTGAGGAATTACATTCCTATCTTTCAAACCCAAGACTAGCAGACCTCTACAGATACCTCCAACTAAAACTCAACTCTACAAAGATCTAACCTATCATCCATGTTATACCCTTGTCCACCCAAAAAAAGGGAAAACTATAGCTTTTTTTTTTTTTTATAATAACAGTATTTAGACCCCATATATATCAAACACTACAATGTAGATCTCGGCAAATCCATGGGTTTGGGGCCTACTTTTGGCCTTTTTTGGGGTTGGAGATTTTTTTCTCCTAAAAGAAACCATGGCACTATAGCAGAATAAACTGCAGGTTTTCCCAGGAGGTTAGAATCATGTCATGAGTACAGAAAATGATGTGCAAAGATAATTACTTCCCATAGACAGAAGCCCTTGCATGGCTTCCTTAGAACATGGTGTGGGGCAAGCACTTAATAATGCCTTTTAATAGATGCACATCAGTTCTACCAGAAATCTAATACCTACAGCTGCTTTGCTCAACCACTAATTAGCCAGATAAAAGACACTGTTGCCCCAGCCTTGCTACTCTATATTCCAGTCATTTGTCGCTATCAGAAGCTAATATCCAACATATACTTCCCATATTAATGTCTCTACCTGACACCTACAACAACTACATGGAAGATGTCCTTTTTCCCAGGTACAATAAATTTCCTGACAGCCCTACTTGCCAATTCCTCTCTTTTTCACAGACTTTCCACTGGGACTATTAAAAATATGTGGCATTACCACCAGGCTCAAATCCATTTCAAGAGGATGGTTTAACAAAGGCTGGACGGTGTCCAAAGAACAGCAATGAAGTGTGAGGGGTTTAGAGAATAAAATTTACGAGGAGCAGCTGAAGAAGGTGGTCTGGTTTGGTCTGAAGGAAAGGAGGCTCAGGAAGATCTTCCAGCTCTCTACTGCTACCTGAAAGGAGGTGGTAGCGAGGGCAGGGGGTCATTGGTCTCTTCTCCCAAGTAAAAGCAATAGGACAAGAGTTGCATCAGAGGAGGTTTAGGTTGTATATTAGGAAAAATTTCTTCATGGAAACATTTATCACGCATTGGAACAGGCTGCCCAGGGAAGTAGTTGGGTCATCATGTGGAGTTGTGACGCTTAGGAATGGTTTAGTGGTGGACTTGGCAGTGCTGGGTTAACAGCTGGCCTCCACCATCTCAGAGGTCTTTTCCAAGCTAAAGGATTCTATGACATCAACACCACATTCATCCTCAAATCAGAGGACACATTTGAACTGAGGACATTGCCACCCCAAACCCACCAGTCTTCAGTCTAGTCAGCTTCCAAAACAGGCAGCAGCTTCTGCTTCCAGACCTTAACAAATGACTAAAATAAAAGAGCCTGAAGCTGTTGTACACTCGTGAGATATAAAGAAGACTTGTTAATTTCCTAATCGTTTTCCAAATAATTTTCACTTAGAAATACTTCCTCCCACAACTGTAGCATCTCTCAGCATGCACCACAAATAGACCACACTGGTTTTTGAGCCTCCCCTCTGGAGCAAGCCTGCAGTCAATTTTCACAGCTACTGCTGAAAGAATCCCCTCCTCAACTCTGTTATCAGTCTATTCTACTGCCAACAGCACCTTTAGAGTTTTCAAGGTAATCTACACAAGAGAAAAGTAATTTGCCATACGCACTGACTGACATTTAGCTCTCACCACACAGGCAAGAAAATCATCGAGGCAAAAAACATGTCTGATGTAGAATAGATAAAATAAAGCACGTCAAGAGAAGAATAAATTGTATGCCAAAATGTTGAGAGAGACAGACATGTTTTTTTCTTTCTAAGACATCTGCAAGGGAAACCTGGTATCAACTGAATCAAACTTCCTAGGTTAGCACATAATAAGGAAATGAACTTATATATAGCACAGTACTCTCAATGTACCAGGATTGTCCATGTGCTAAACAAGCCTAGAAAAGCCTTGTTTGCTTTTTTTACTGCCACACAGGGCTAGAAATCTGAAACGAATAATAAGAAGAGAGCTCTCCTCCAGAGACTACTTCACAGATTAATTTGAATTTAGTATTTACCCAATAAAAGAGGTGTGCCAGTTGGTAACATGACCAAGGAAAGGGCTGATGTATAAGAAATAACTTCCAGAATGGCATCATGCATTTCAGGACCGTGTTGTTTGCTCTGACAGGAAAGACCTTTCCTCACAAGTACAGAGGCATTGTTCAATACATCTTGACAATTTCTGTTTCTGTTCTTCCAGGAATTTGTTGGCAAATTTGTAATAAAAAAGTTACTTAGCAAGAAAGAACAATTTCCCCCACATAACACAAACGGGGCGGGAGAAATAGGACAAGAGTATCCTCTTTCATGAGAAATTGCAAATCCATATCCAGTAGTGACTGCATCATACAAACAGGTTGCCAAATGTCTTTGGGGATTCACAAGAGCAGAGTCCACCAATCTGCAATGTATCACTTGAGAGCTAGTGAGATTAGGAGCAAGGGCCACTTCCTGGCAAGTGTGAGACAACCCCTCTTTAAAAGAGCAAGCAGTGGGTGGGGAAATAGTTTGAGTCCAAGAAAACCATTATGTGCTATAAATCTTCTTAAAAATTAAATCAAGTATCTGTCTTCTTAAATAACTCTACCTTGAAAGAAGTGAAGCAAAACTAACCTAGAGTTTAAAAGGCTTTTAAAACCTAGAGAGCAGTAACATTTTAAATCTTACTAATCTAGTATTTATACCAGTATAAATAGCTTCCACATCCCTGTTCATACACAAGCATGATTCATTTTTCCTCTCCCCACAGGCATCTACTTTATTTCTAAGTGTAAGTGTAAAGGGATGAGAAAAAAGGCTGAGAAAATTTAGAACTAAAATACTAGTTATGCAACAGAAAATGCAAACAAAAGGTGGAAAAATCCCAGGATAGGAATAAAACTGTAGGCTTTAACCTAGGTTATAATTCAATTCTGCAACAGTATTGCAAAGACTAAGGACTATAAAACTGTAGTACATTGTTTGCAGGATTGGTAAGAACTGCTTCCAAAATACATGTTCTACTCAATTTCTTAAAGC
This sequence comes from Monarcha castaneiventris obscurior, assembly GCA_026261815.1. Lineage (NCBI taxonomy): Eukaryota > Metazoa > Chordata > Aves > Passeriformes > Monarchidae > Monarcha > Monarcha castaneiventris. Next base: position 25,037,393 of record JAMPIT010000886.1, on the reverse strand, counting down.
ATCAGTTCTGCAAAGCACTTGAGCATGCAATTAACATTAAGTACATGCTTAAGTCACACTGATTTTAAAGCAGTTTAGACACACTGAGTATTTGCAGAATCAGACATGTCACAGTCTGACTGTCAGCTGCCTGCACTCTTTCAAGTGAGGCACTACATATTTCAGATAAAGGTCTGCATTTCACTCTTCAGTTTTGAACCACTGCATCAAGGAAAACTTCCATTAACATGTTCTTGCACCAAAGGCAACCAATGTACCTAAAAAGATATGCCTTGTGTATTCTTCTCTCATCTTTCCATTGAGGACGTGCAGGAAAACCTGTGTCCAAGCATAATTAAGGCTTGACCAACACATTAAGGAAAATAAGTAACTCTGACTTTATTCCAACAAGATGTGTAATACTAAAATTCCCAAAGGACTAAAATGTAATTTTGTCCTCATTTTGTTTTGGGATTGGTAAAAAGCATTTATTGTGGTGTTGATTTGGGGTTTTGTGGTGGTCTTATTTACATTTTTCTATCCATATTACCACTTTTTAGAACACTTTGGTACAGACTGCATCAGTAGCACTGATAACATACTCACTGCTGTTTAACACAGAGAAATAAGGGAAATTATAGACCACAAAGTGGAAATTATAGAGGACAATATGCATTTTTTTCCAGACATAATTACTATAAACTTATATAAGGTAAATGTATGGTATTTGAATAGATAGACATAATATAGGAGCATATAATTAACTGGATTTCTACTTATGTTGCAACTGAAGAGATTTGTTACAGGAGATGAAGAATAAGGGGTAAATAATACCTTTGCAAGATTGGTAGGGAAATCATTCCAGTCACAGAAATGAGAGAAAAACAAAACAGAATACAGGGGGTAAATATTTTTCAAGTCTCTTTCACCAGGGCAAACTGGACCTGAAATAAACCTCTAAAAGTTGCCAATCTTGCCAAACGTTTGCTCCCAAGCATCTCATTAGCTTTCAAGACATGCTGTCTGTACCCTCGCTGACAGCACTATCAGTGGAGGCTGCAATGCCAAGCCAAGGTTCTGGGTTAAGTGGCTGTTAAAGGGAAGTTATTAATAGAGCACTCATTCTGTATATTATCACTGCCATATCAATTACATCACTTGGATGTCACAAGAAGCAGGGCAAGCTGAGATATCCTAACCTGAACCAAATCCAGAATCTGCCCCTGCTTTTATCGCTTCAGAGAGATCCTGCTGAATACTGAGCTTCCCCAGCTGTGCCATACATTTGAAACATCTTTGCAGAGCGGATCAATTTACATCCGAAAAGCAAAAATGTGCTGCCTTTAATGCTTGGGGTTTCTGCATGGCATTACTGTTGTCAGCATTACTGCAGCACAAAAAAACCCAAGGAAAGGCTTCCTTACTCCTGAAGAAATGCTGCATAGTTAATCCGTGATGAAGTGAAAGCCCCCAGCCAGCCAGGGGAATTGCTCTGTCCTGGAAGAGCTTGAGGAACAAGGACAATCTCCCCTTGCAAACATCAGGAAGAGGGGATGGTGACGCAGTGGGGAGATGCTGCGAGGATTTGGACAGCTCTGCCTTAAGGCAGCCACAGGAGATGGCGATTTTCCAACAGAGGCCGCTGCAGCCTTTGGTACAGCCCAGAAAATCGGAGGTGGGCAGGCAAAACCCCGAGATGCCTGCATGGTGCTCACCCACAGCGTGTTCCCAACAACAGGAGCTGGGCCACATGGGCTTTTGAAGCAACCATGCCTCACTGGTCAGCGACTTCGAGAGGAAATTCAAGGCTTATTAGTCTCTGCAAGGGATTGCCTCAATGCAGCTATTCCCTGCACAAAAACCTTCCACTGTCCTCTGCCAACTCTGTATGGCAATATTGCACAAATACACCCTGTGTGCTACACGTACCCAGGTTTCTTCTTTTAGATGTATTTCCTCCTTAACTTTCCAGGCAATATGGATTTTTACGGATGTGTAAAGCTCTTGTATGTTAATCATCATCCAGAAAGGTAATTTTAAATCCCACTATATTAGTAGTCATTCCCAGGTGTGTAATCATGACTAAATGTGAACACTCAGAAACATTTTCGATGACTGATGCAAAAAGTAAATGCAGTACAAATGCACTGTGTACTAATATGTTCACAGTCATATGCACATCACTAATAAAAAAAGAGAGACAGTTTTGTAAAATGCAGATGAATGAACGGTACATACATTTTGTACTTCATATATTTTGTACCACATATATTTTGTCTCTTCAGTCCCATGCAACTCATTTTGTGACAGCAAGTGGCACATCCTTCTCATTTAGTCATAGCTATAACTGTATTTTCTGATGCAATGCTTGTGTAGAGCAGAGTTCTGCTCTTCTCGGTATAACAGAAATGTATATGGGACTGATACTGAGGTGCTGACTTCACTGAGGTGCTCCCCTATGGAAATGCAATAAAACTAGATTTTAACTAAAAATGCAGGAAAGCACTTCTACTTAAGAGCCTTTGTAATCAGTGAAGACATTCCCTAAATACAATGGGTGGAAGTCCTTGCTTCCCTTGCTCCCCAGTATCTGAGCACAGATGTGGTGGCTCGGGAGAGGGAGCACAAGCGAGGCCCCATTTCCTCTCCACATGTTCCTTCCTCCAAAGGACAATGACAGGCAGATCAGCAAGCCAGGTTACAGTGGCAGAGCACGCAGAAAACCCATTCCCTGGAGCAGAGGTGGGAAGAGCCTCCCAAGCCAGGACTGCACTGCTGCTGCAGCAAAGAGCCTCAGCCCAGCTGCAGCCAAATTCCAGAGAGCTCGTCTGGGTGTGCGCCAGCTCTGTCACAGGGGCTCAGAGAAAAACAGCTCTGTGCAACTCTCTTTACATATTTTACAGCAAACAGCACTGATTTGAGAGAAAGCCAGCAAGGATGTGCTCTTTTCTGGGTTCCCTCTTACTGTTTCCACCATGCCAAGGAATTGTTTTGGTGCAGAATACTGCAGGTTATCGTACTGCAGTGTTTTGGATCTTGGGATATATCTTTTGATTAATATTAACTATGTCACCAAACACTCTAATTTCAAGCAGCACATGAAATGAGATTAAGTGCACTCCATACAGAAATTTTCTCCAAGCTTTTTTTGACTTTTTGTTCAACAACTTACACCAAATTAAAACTACTTTGGATAGTAACAGTGATACTAAACAGTAATAGTGAAACTCAAGTGAATCAAAACAACACAGTCTGGATTCTAAAACTGCACCTTACATGCTCTTATAATAGAATTTCAAAACACAGTCCAGTTGTATTAAAACATTGTTAAATCCATCTTTTGCACTTGAAAATATCACTTGGTAATAACACTGGGTAAATGAGACATGAACACCATATTTTGAATCTTATTCATGAGTCAGCACTCATAAACTCTAAGATGTGAACCTGGAAGCACCAGTGATGATTGAACATTTTTCCTTAACCTGATTGCAGAGAATTCATAGAGAGAAATATCCATAACTTTGACACTCCCACTCTTGCCTTGCAGGACAAAGCTAGAAATGAAATCAGAGAAAGAATGGAATAAACCAGGAAATGAGCAAACCTATTTATCAAGTCTTTGATACACGCAGAATGTGCAATGGAAGTACTTCCACATATGTCTATTTCATGAAAGCACACATATCAAGATGTCTTTCTAAAGTTCATTAATGGATCATTAATAGTTTGACTAATGGACAGCTAAATTGTGCCCAAGAGGATTTCATATGCTTGCCTGATGATCATGGCCTTTTTTCATCCATTCACGGAAGGGTATTTAAGACCTGGGCCTGCTATCTCAAAAGACTGGTGTTGGTCTTCATCAACTATTTCAACTAAAAAAAAAAATAGAGAATACTGGGAGTCATTTAGAGCTGGATTGGGTAGCAATTTCTAACTTAGATGATGGGCTAAAATCTAAAGAATAGCATAGACAGGCCAAAAACTGAAGGAGCATGTCTGAAGGCATACCAGCTACCCCCTGGGTTTTTTTCTTCTAATTATTTTGTTACTAAAGGACAAACTTTGAAATTCTAAATAAGAGAAACCCTATACTTTAAACAATTTACCAATATATATTGAAAGCTTAAGAGACTGTACTATTATCTGGGTAATTTTGTTAGTAATACTTGCAAACAGCCATGTTTTTTTCCCTGATTTAAGTTAAAAAGGCAAGGTTTTCAGGAAATGAAGTGATATGCTGACTGCTCTTGGCACAATAACTCTGTCAGTGTTTCCAAGGGGTTAAGTTTGAAAATGAGTGATTATGAAACTAAACGTATGTCTTGCACATGAAAACATTAATTATGATTTCTCAAATGAATACAGAAAAAGCCACACATCTTTTAAAGAACCATATGCTTCTGCTTTAAAAATGAAAACAAATTAAAGTATCCACAGGAGCTTTTATAGTGATTAAAATCTGCCAACCAACTAAGCTAAGTAAGTTAATTAGCACCAAAGAAGCCTCAAGTGATCTGCAGTTCTAGTCACAATTCCTTTGTCTTAAATTTAGATGACTAAGGTTACTTTATACGTGGAAAAGATTGATGTAGCATGGTACAAAAGATGAACAATGTTGGAATGATTTTCACCTAATTTCTTTTCTACTATATTTCCTGTGCTTGTCTGGAGCCCAGAGCTCCTATCAGATAATAGCAGCCATTTTATAATCATCACTTTACCAAATGCAAATACCCACGAGGAAGAAGGTTACTATTTAACCAAAGTTGAAAGGAAAGGCCTGATAGAGTTACATTCCCAACCATGGAAATGCTTCAAATTTTAAATGAACACAAAAAAAAAGGTGCCCTTTTTGGTGCCTTTTGGGCCTCAAACTGTTTGAAGCTCTTCATAGTCTTTTAAAACTATCTTCTAAAATAGTTAGTATTACAACCTTTTCCCAAAAAAACTAGCAAGCTCTACTGAAAATAAATCCTTGACATTTGCTAGGTGCTGCCTGACAGTGACCAAGAACATGCACACAACATCCATTGCACCCAGTCATAATATCACGAACAAGGAAAAGAATTTTTATTTTACTACTGCAAACAGGTCTTCAAAAATACCAAAAACAATTTTCTATGAATATTAGTAGAAATTTTAAATTAATCTCCATTGTATGTATGAGCATCTGTGTTTATTTTCTCTGAATAGTCTATTTACTGGCAGCATTTCTAAATGAATAAAGTTACTGGCAGCACAATTCACATAAACAGAATTCACTTCTTGCAAGCATTCACACCAAACCAAACTGAGCAAGGAGCTCTTCCAGTGAAGTAACAAAAATAATAAATGCAAAGGAATAAACCATGATGGAAGTTAATGAAACACCTCCTATGTCAAAGAGGAGGTAGAACCACGCAGCTGGGTCAGAACATTCACCCAGTTTTCCCATACCAAATATACACAATTGCTTGATTAATGATCTGATTAAATTTTTTGATAAATTCACTGTGAAATACATTTGGGAAAAATTTCATCCATCAGTGATAGTTCAAAGACATGAAAAAAAAAGAAGAAATTAGCCAAATAATTACTACCAAATCACAAATAAAGAATGAATAAGCACTACAAATGACCAGTGTGCACAAAGAAAGAACATTAATATCAGTTGTAGAAATGCAGTTTCTGTGCATTCTACAGGTGCAGAGAACCAAACAGTTTCTTTGCACGCAGATCTTGATTTCTCCTTGCAATTTAGGGGGGGAAAAGTGTTTTCAGCTATACCTTCCAGCCACGAAAGAAACAGGGATGAAAGGGCTGTTGCAGCCCAGTGCCCTCAGAGCTGATGCAGGCTAGGATGGAACCATCAAAGCTCCTGCCAGGCATGCTCAAAGTTGTCTTAACACCACGTTCTGCAGGCTGATGTTCTCATCTCACACAATAATCAAAATGCTTTGGCCAACTGTTATGTAAAATTTCAACAATTTTTGTAATTTTTCCTGCCTCCAAAATTCTTCAACAACCTACTTCAGCAGCCTGACACAAAAGCTGTTTTGCTTATCAAAATGGTATTATACCATCACACCCCAATTGGTAGAACAAGCTGTTTTTTCACTCACTTTACTATAACACCATGAGGGAAGAACATATTTCTAATTTTACCACTATCATTAAACTCCTTTTGCAGGGTTGTTTTTGCCTTTATACAAGATCACCTTCTCCTTTATTGCAAGTCAAGATTTATCTGAGCAGTGTTAACACCTCATAGTTCAGATGAAAGATCAAAGATAAGAGCAAGATTCACAATTATCAAACCTAGTCAGGACAATAGCAGTCTCACAATTATGCCATTAAATCTGTGGGGAGAAGTGACAAAACTAATACTTGACTAACTCCTACAGATTTCTGCAGGCACATTTGTTTTCAGCAAGAAATCCTCAACAGCCCTTTGTGAGAGAGACTTCATCTTCACTGAATGATCTAAAGTTGGGGAGCTCTAAGGCACTCCCAGAATCCTTGCTGTGTTGCAAACTGGGTGAGTCTTGCACTCTTGAAGGGCTACTATGAATAATATTTGCTGAAAAAAATTAGGCGTGTAGTTATGGAAGCACAGAGTATGGAAAAAAGAGTACAACAAATGCAATTGTCTTTTCCTAAGCAGAGCCTGAGATGTTGGCTCAGAGAGAGGCACCTCCCTATGAGAATGTGCCAAGTCCTCTAACCCCTGAGAATTAGGGATTTTAGTGTGGTTATCCACAAAAGGAAATGATAATGCGTTTGGAAAGCCTGACTTTAATGGGAATTTCCTTCATCTCAGTGAGATTAGAGTAAAGCAAACAGTCTGCTACTGTATTAGAAGTCATTAGTGTGTTTATAACTGAAAGAAGTCAAGTAGGTGTAATAAAGAAAAATCTCTATTGATGGATGGCTGTCTCATTTAATTTTTTCCCTCACCATGTATTTTGTGCAAAAAAAATTGTAAATGTATTTTAAATTAGGCCATCTGATATTACTTGGAAAAACAGACAAGCTTTGTGAAGCAGTAACTTTAAGTACCAGCTGCATTTAATTATACTTTTAGTTTTACTTGATTTTGCTAAACCACTGATTTGATAGAGAGTAGGGAGTAGCACAAAGATATAACATTTGTAACCCATTACATTCGATGCTTTCTTGAATCTCTGTACAGCAGGGCAGAAAAAGCTTTCTTGAGTGCATCAAAACAGCAAAACATTCTAAGGACAAAGATTCTAGCTTACTTTATGTATTATTAGTAAATTTTAAAAAAAAATAGCCATGGGCATTAATTTGCATTACCATTCTAGAAAATATTGCTGTACTTTCAGGTCTCAAAATAACCCTTTACAACCACCTGTGAATCACACACATCTAAACTACTTTCCTGCATTGCCTTCAGTCATTTACACAAGCTAACCAGCAGCAACATTCCTGTTAGATTCCAAATTAACAGGCATTGATGGAATTTATCTGCTAATAACTGAGACTTCTGCTGACATTGGATACAATAGATAAAAGAAAGGGGCCCTGATGGATCCTCTCCCATAATGAGTGTTATAATTAATGTTTTTTTTTAATATTCCTTCATGAACATGCATGACTTTTCTACTTAAGTAAAAGAGCCTACCTTTGTGCTTCAGTATGTCTGTGCTGTTAAGATTTAAAGCTTAAGCAGACACAATCCTATGTACCAAACTCTAAGCTTAATATAAAATATAAAACAAGTTGCAGGTATATTTAGTTAACAATTGCAGTAAGGTCCAGCTGCAAGAGTATGTAGTAATAAGAGGACAGAAAACTACAGTTGCTATCAAGAGTAACATCATTAAAAGTTTACGGAAATGAATAACTTCTTTTCTGAACTGTTACAGTAAATTATCAAAAATCATTGTTGTCTACAAGTTTCATTTATGGAAGCCACAAACTTCCACTACTTAATTCGGAAAATGGCAAAGCAATGTATTTGTACAATTCCTTCCTCTGTTCTGGTCCAAATTCTAGAACTGATGCCCAAATAAAGACCTATACATACATACATATATATAAAAATATACAATTTTATTTAAAATTCCATCCATTCCAGAAGCCAAGAAATTATTCTTTCTTTATTTTGTGTTATTGGGCATTGCCTACTCTTATAGCAGATTTTTTTGATGTAAATACTTTTTCAGTAGAAAAAGAGAGGAGTAAATAGTCTTGACTAATATTTTGGGTTTCTCCAGTATTCACAAGATATTTCCAGTTGGCTTTGTCCTTTGCAAGATTGACTTCCCCAGGATTTTTTGCTATACTTTAGTTGCCAAAAAATAAAACCAAATGCTGTGTGTAAAGTAGAATAGCAATCCAAACTGCAATTTCAGGTACCTTCTTTTGGACGCATGGAAGAGAGCCATTCCTATCAGAATAAATAATGCAGTGAATTTCTTCTAAAGATCACAGAAATGTAGCGAGGCACAGCTGGAAGGGAAAGGTGAAGAGAGGATCTAAGCTAACTGCTGCTTTGAATTAGTATCCTTGCAGATATCCATCTAATCCATTTTTAAACACTTCCAAGGAAAGCTGTTTTGCAGTCTCCTAAGCATACAGGAATACAGTTTATGTCTTGATCTACAGAACCTGCATTCTTAATTTCTTACTCCTTTGCTGCAATTAAGCAACTTAGCTTTTTTTCCTGCCCTTGTCCTCTCCTTATGATAACATTTTTCAGATTTTTAAAACTCTGCTCTTCTGTCTAAATTCAAAGAAACAGCTCCTCAAACCCTCACAAATTACATTTTCTAAACATTCTTGTCATTCTCTTGCAGTTCCTTGGACTCTTTCCTCTTGCTCTGCCTTTCAGGCAGTGCCCATGGTCAGGCCAGCCTCATCACCTGCACGCTGGCAGGACCAGAGGGAGATGATTGCTTCCTATGATTTACATGCACTGACCTTGCTAATCCCACCCAGACCTGGCTCTGCCCTGCTAACGTGCCATCAGCTCACATTCTCTTTTTTGTCCATCATCAAACTCCATACTTTTTTCTTCTGCATTGCTGTCTAGCCAATTTTTTGCTAGCTCCCTTTTTTTTTTTTTCACTTGTGGCTTTGTGTCTTAGTGCAGCACTTTGCTGTTTTCTTCTTCAGTGCCATCTTGGCTTGAGGCCACCTCATCAGTTACCAAACTGCTCACCATACTGCCAGTTCCCCTCCCTCAGCTTGGTATCACCTGCAGCATTTTCTAATCCCTGCTACAATGTCCAAAATTTATGGGAAGTACAAATATACCTGGAAAGCTACTAACCCCTTTGATGAATTTTATTGATAACAATTTTGAAGTACTTCACAGCCATCTGTTAACTCACTTCATGGCAAGTTTTTTAATCCTATCACTCTTCAAGCTACAGACCACTATAAATAAAATAATAAACCACTTTCTGCCCAGCCGCAAGTAATTACGTGTATCTATTTAAAGTATATGAGATGAAGCTCATGAAACATCACAGACAACAGACTAGCAGAGCTCTGGTTTACTTTTTCTTCCTGTTCACATGTCCAAGAGCTGCATTTGCACTCTGGTTGCTCAGGGTGCCATCCCCCATCTGAAACAGAAATGGTCACCAATTTTCAGCAATACTGTCATAGTTCTTTACAGAAATTGGAATTAACTAACTCAGAATGTTTTCATTGCATAACAGTAGTGATTATTTTGTTTATTGCTAGTTTTCATGGGCTATTTGCAGTGTGCTGTCTTCCCCGCTATCCCCAGTGATTACATGCAGTACCTGATCACTTTCTTAGCAGGAAGAAGAAGCCATTAGATGCTTCAGCCTCAAAAACTGCAATGAGACTGAGCTGAGCCTTCACAAAGACAGACCAGAAGCAAGGATTTGTGAGATTTTTAACAACTCTTCAGACTTAGGCCACTTGTACGTATTAGCCTTTAACCCTCTAGACCAAGTCTGAAATCTCTAAATCAAGTTTGAAACCAGATTTTATCCCATTATTTTAATCTGGTTTTTGTCCTTAAAACATACAACCCCAAGTACTCATTATTATAGTAGTCTACATTTTTTTCCAAAAGGTTCAGTTTTATAGATAAGATAATAACATCCTTCCAGAAGCCAACCTCAAGCCAAGGCTTGGAAAGTTTCCAAATATAGAAAGACACATTTGTATTTAACATTTATCAAAAAGTTTATTTCTTCAGAGAGAGACCCCAAGGAAACCACACACATTGTTATGCATTAATTTTAATCTAAGGTAACATAGGAGTACAATAGTGAACAATTTTGGCAGAGCTGTGTTGTGGCTGAGTTTCCTGCAAACAATGCAGCAAATACAGACATATTTCCCTGTCTGCCCTTCATTCACATTGAAGATCTGGTTACATGATAATGGGAGGAGGAACATTAGCAAAAGGGCACTAAGTTATTAACTGCTACATTTCTGGCACTCTAAGCCTTCCCCAAACAATAATTAATGAACAAGAAAATGTTAAAATACATAGAATAGTGACTAATATTTAACTATTATAAATACTGGAATCAGAATTAAGGTTCAAACATCAGCTTTTTCATATATCCTGCTGAAGTGTTGCAGTTTGTCCAGTTTATTCCAACTGTGCTTCTTACTAGATCAGTCAGATTCTACTTTTGGTTCATTGAAGAGAGCACTGTGAGAGAGTTTGGGCTTTCTTTGCTGTGCTCTTATTTTGCTTTATGATTCCTTTTTCTTACTCATTCTAAAAGTTATGAAGGTACTGAGGATGGAGAGCAAGATACAAGCACAGAAGATATCTTTTAGAATGTGTCTTTGCACATCCAGTCACTGCTATAAACGCCAGTTTGACAGGGATCAGTCATGATAAGGAAGCTGAGTTATAAGAAGCTTCTAGCAAATATTTTTTTTGCCAGAGACCACCCTTTCCAAAAGACTATGGTTTTGGGTAAGCACTTAGCTAGAAACAAACTGGAAGGTGCTTGTTGTGTTCAAAATAAATGCTGTAAGTAAGACAGTCTGTATCACCCTGCTAACTGAGTTGACTAAAATGCAGTAAGGTGGAAGGCATTGGAATTCATTTCTTTGCCCAGCCAGGCTGTAGGATCTTTGCAGTGAGTGGCAAATGATAGTGTCTCACTGTGGGGTACAACAGAAGGAGGCAGAAACTCCTGTGCTCTGCATATCTCATGGAACAGATTGCTCTAAATCAGAAATGAGTTCTCTGCAATTCATCTGTTAAATTTGTAGCCAAGAAGCATTTTCCTTGTGGAAAACCAATGAAAGCAGAAGCATAGCTGTGATAGAATATTTGCTCCTCTAAGTAGCTTCTTTTGGTAGGTAGTTCTGGAATTTAGTAACAGAATCAAAATTGATTCTGGGAAAATGCAGAAGGCAAATTCTAATAAGGGAACTGAGTCTACATCTCTTTGATTTTACAAAATCATAATCATTCACATGGACAAATAAGGCCTATACCTCACTATTGACAGTCTTTTGACTGATGTAAAGGTTCAGTTTTTGTTCAGTGCGTGTAGTCTCTTTTTAGAAGTGATTGCTTTAGATAGGAAGTCAGAAATGCAGCCGTGGAAATGGCATTTTGAGTGGCAGAGAATAACACAAAACAAAACAGAAAACTCAATCATAAATAGGAGCAGGGAGATCTGCACTATCCAGCCTGCAGCTTTCCATCATTAGCTTCTCACACTGGAGGGTGGCACATTTCAAACACAGCATGCATGCAGAATTACAGAGACACCAGAAGACAGAGTCAGAAACCCCTGCAGGAGCCTTGGTCTATGCCTTCAAAGAAAACACAGACTAAAGGAAAGACAACATAATTTGATAAAACTCAGCATGCTCCAAAATAATTGTTTTTTCAGTAATATATTTATGAAACAAAGATAACAGATTCTGAGGAAAATAATGGAGTAACAACATCAAGCTCTAAAAAGAATGGACTGAAATGCAGATGGAGTGCACTAGGCTTGAGAATGAACATCCTTGCTTTTCCTCAGTAGCTAAGCACCTAACATGCTGCATTAACTGACACATCTAATGGTGTCACCATGTCACCACAAACACATCCCAAAGTTATCATCACTTTAGCAGATGTAAGAACTCTAAACCAAGAACTTCAAAGTACTTTCCTCGCTGCTTTGGATCTCACTATCATACAAAAACATTGAAGCATGTTAATATCTGGGAATTTGAGTTTGTCTGTCTTCCCACCAACCAGAACCTATTCTGAGAGGTTCTGACCATGACTCATTTCTCAAATGTACATAATGGGTCAGTTTGAGCTAAAAGCTGGGGCATCCTGTTCCTGATTACAAAAATAATGGGGCCGATTCAAGTCCCTTTTTTTCTCTTTAAAGTGATTACAAGTGAAAGATGTCAAAATGACGGCTTCATAAGATAAACTTCACCATTAATCACAGGGTGGAAACAGATCAGCACAAAAGTCAGCAGAGCAGGCTACAGAAGCAGCTGTGGTAGTTCATTTCTTACTGTTCAGCCACTGCATCTGAGCCAGCAGTAATTCCCCAAGCAATTGCTTTCCTTGCTTTGTCTTCTCAGCTGATATTCCAACGTATGCAAACTATGGTTGGGGTTGGTTGTTGATTGTTTTGCTTTGTTTCCCAAAGGTGGAAAGACATTTCACTAATGCATATATATGGTATTTGTAGCCCCAAAATGATAAGCCATTTCATGTAGATTAATCAGATAACAACCCATAATATTTGCTTGATTTTCCATTAAAGTCCTTATTGCACACCTATTTTCAGCTCTTGAACTGATTTCGAGGCAGCATTTCTAGGGTAGTGTGCCAAACCAATTTGCAATCAGTAATAGATTCATAAACTAAACTTTAACAAGGCTCATGTTATTAAAATGGGTTGGTGATGGAAAGAGGAGTTTGCTGATTTATTCACCTTTCATAGATTTCTCTGTAACAAATTAGCATTGATATTTCAACCTACTTTTTAGCATCCCAAATGACAGAAGTTTAGAGAGCTACTGAAGGACTCAGAGCTCAGAAAGAAGTCTTATGATCTGATAACAGACAGGAAATCTACAACTATATGGGGTGCAAAACAACATTAATTCCTCTGAAGAATATACATGAAGCAAAATGTTAAATCACAACCCATAGCAAATTTGTCTAAATGATGAGCAGTTCCAGAACAATAGCCTTAGGCTTCAAAATGCTTTCTGCTCAAAAAATGAAAAGAGACAAAAATGGAAAGAAAGAAAAGCTGCAAAAATGGAAAAAAACATACAATTAAAAGCATCTGAGTGTTCATGCCTTTTAATGCCTCCTAAGAACAGAATGTCTAGAAAACTAGATAGATAATATTAATGAAGAATCATGATAGAGGAGCTGAAAAGCAATAGAATTTGTCTGTTGGGACCCAGTAGTTACCCTAAACAAAAATTCTGCCTTCCCTGAATTGGGAAATATTCGCAAGCCTTTGGCCAGGTCCACAGATAACAGCAAAAGTATTAATTTCTTAATATTAGAATACAGAAACACAGAAACTTGCCTGGTGAGATGCCCTAAGTACAAGATATTGGATGATATCATTTAGATTTCAAGATGTAGCACCATGTCTGTGTTTTAAACCCAAATCACAGCAGATGGGATTTGGGAGCTGCTTCCTCCTGCTGTGGGAGCTGCCAAGGCCAGAGAGAGAGGCAGTCAGAGCTCAACAGAGAGAAGGCAGCTCCTGGCAGTGCAGAGAGCTGGAACCTCAGACACACAGCGTGAACACAGGTTGGAGGGAAGGGCCTCCAGAATTGCAGCACAGCCTGTGAAGGGGCTTAGCCTGCAGAAGGACTAGAGGTTTGTAATATTCCCCCAGAACACAGCAGTATCAACAATAACCTAGCTGAACTTCACTGGTCTGCTCAAATGATGCCCTAACAACAGTGTCTGTTCATCTGCTTTCCCTCACCATCTAAAGGGCACCTTGCTGGCTTGAACACAGAAAGGGTGAGTTTAGCCAGACTTTCTCTCCATTACACATAAATGGATCCCTGTCAGGATTAGCCCAAACTCCTGTTTCATATCCTCCCATTCCTCTTACCAAATCATGCAGTAGTGTTTTGTCTACTCATTTTTAATTTTTACTGAATAACAGCTGCATTTCGAGGATGCTTCACAAACACATTCTTGGCCTGTGAAGCCCTTTGGATGAAATGCCCCGTATAGATGCACAATATGCCACGAATATTGTCAAGGCAACACAGGTTCTGAGAAACACAGCAGTTGCTAGGAAACACCACAGCAAAGAGAGATGGGAAGTTGTTTACTGACAGATAATTGAAACATTATTTATTGTTATTTGGGGTTTTGAATCTCAAACCATACCTATATACTTATAATTATTAATTTTAATTTGCATTCTGTTACAGAAAGAATCCGCATGTATTTTAGCATTGCTGAATTAAATTCCCCTAAGCTCTAAGACCATAAACAGACTAGAAATCCTTGACTTATAGGATAGTTGATGGTTTTGGAATATTTTTTAGGAGGCAGGACTCTACCGTGCTTGTCACAGATCACCACCATCCCAGAAAACTGACTAGCCTGCAGGAATTTATTTCCATTCTCCATGGGCTCCAGCAGAATTTTTATCAAGACATTGGAGACAGATGTTTAAAAACAAAACAAAAAACTTTTCATTTACTTTCAGGCAGGGGAGTTATTTGCATAGTTCTTTGAACAAAAACATAGAGGAAATCAACATTCCTGAAACTTTGGCAAGCAATAAGCAGCACAAAAAAATAAGCCGTACAGTATTACCTAAGCTAGTCAGGTTAACAAAAAAATAATAATGTCAGAGAAAACACTCATTCTCTGACTTTATTGCAAAATGGGAAGAATTTCCTCAATGTAACTGAGACAAATAGTAAATGAGATTTAAGTGGCAACAACAGATAAAAGAAGGAAATACAAATTTTTATAAGTGCAGTCCTTCAGTCATATATTATAGGCAACAACAGGAAAAAGCATGTTAGGAAAACTTTGCTAAAGTTGCCAAGTCAAACAGTAGGAAGGTGGAACATTATACAAAACAAAAACAAATCCTACAGCCTTTCCATCTCCTTTTTTTTGTACACATATATCATGATAGTATCTGCATGGTTTAAAGACTGAGAAACCCCATTTTCCAAGAGAGCCTTCAACAGCTTAAGATGTTGCATTTCTTCACTAATTTCTTTCTCCAAAAAAGGTAACAATCCAAAATTTCACAAAGTAGTCATGCTCACAAAGGAGAGCTCTCCTACACTTAAATGAATCAAAGAACCCAGGGAAAAAATGTGTGCAGTAACTAAAAAGTATTAATAATACACCTGTAAAACAAACAGAAGCTGTGAAAGCTATTAAGCTATAAAAGTAACATTAAAATGGGAGGTCTCAATTTATCAACACTCGACATTGGAAATGTAATAATAGGTATAATACAGCCTTCATACACAGAGCAAATAGAAAAAGCCCCGGAATGTTTAACATGTCACTCTATACTGAAATCAGTGTCAGTGGCAGTGAACTAGTTTGTTAAAAATTTTGATAACTTACTTGCACTGTAAAACTCCATAGAAACAAATCAATTTCAACAACCTCTTATTCAATACAAAATAAAAAAAAGAAAATCCACAGGAGGTATTTCAGTAAGATTAAATTTCTTTCTCCAAAGTTCATTTTTAGACTGCAATTTATATCAAAGAAAGAAAAGCAAACACCCAACTGTGAGTAAACCTTTTTGATTTTGATGAAGAACAGAGCATTTTGTCTGACAAAGGCAGCTGTAGCTGCTGCCATTCTTTCTAGGGGATAAAAATATGCCTTAGCTGGACTCATAGATGGCTCCAAATAGGCTGGGATGGTGTAGGGCTCATGTGGGTTAGCACAAGCCCTATACACATTTATTTTCCCCATTCCAAAGCCTGAGTGCTTCCTGGGCTTGGTCAGCACAGGGTGTGAAGCCCAGGCACGTGTACTTCCACCTGGAAAATCCACCAGAAATAGAATGGCAGCCCTCTTCTTATCACATTAGAGAGGCCTGCTACAAAGCACACTGACACCATTCAAGGAAACAGACACTTGAATCTAGCATCACAAGAAAAAGCCTGTATTTCCTCTACTGAATTTGTTATCAGAAATAGCTGAAATTAAGACAAAACGATGTACAAATATATCCATAACAATCATCACAAGCTAAGAAATAGTCCATCAGTAAGTACACAGAGAACCAATTTTAAAAACCCTCCTTGCCAGTTTTTGTGTTTTTGATGTCATCATAAGTAGAATTACATTTAGAAAATTGTCATGAACACAGTTATTATTCCATTCTACGTCCACTTTCAACAGCAAATTAAAGTGAAAAAATACAAATTTTCCATCGTCCCTCTTTATAGGCTTGATTCTTCCCCATTATTTTGTGATTATCTGTGTATAGAAAATTTACACTGAAAATGTTGCTTTTAGTATTATTGGTCATAAAAAGTGGGTATAAATAATAGGATCCTAAACAGCAAGGGAAAGATTCATTACATCTGTTGGGGACAGATAAGCATTCATGAACAGATTTGTAAAGTACAGATGAGCTCCAAGGAGCAGGATCTGTCAATCACCCTGGTGGCTTTGGGAGACAAGTCTGCTGAATGAGCATGTTATCTTCCAAATAACTGATTTTAAAAAGTAAGTGCTCTTAATCCGACTCTATTGGAGTTCATAGGGTAAAACCAGGATAATTTTAATGCCCCACAAGTTTCTATAAAGGAAAAAAAATACAGATCTACAGTATAAAATTTACTTCTCCCACTTACAGTCATTACCCAAACAATAAACTGGCACATCAGCTAAGAACAAATGTGTCTTACTGCAAACCAATTCAAATTTCCACACCAGAGCACAAGCCAAACTTGGGGAAAGAAATGAGTGATTTTGGTCTGCTCTCGAATAGCAAAAGTTCTCTGCTCAAGGCAGGAACGTGGAGAGGCTTCTAGTCAAGAATGCAGGCTAAAGCTTTTTGTAAATTTTAAGAAAGTATCTGCATTTTGGAACTCCTCCCCAAATAAATGTCTGTACTTATTAACAAATTTGAACACCTGAAAATTTTCATCATTGCTTGCCTTAGTAAAAAGAAATAGATGAAAAGGATTTCAGAGTTTAAAATGTGCTAAAGAGGTAACAGTTTTTAGGGATCCACTTGCTCCTTTTGCCTCAGAAGTGATTCATAGCAATTCTAGTAGCCTTGATTTGAATCTTAAAAAAAAGACATAGGAATGTGCTGTTTTCACCAGAGACTGCAAATAGGACATTGACATAATTTTTGTGTGCGATGGGCAGCAGGTGGGAAACAAAAGATACCAATGTAAAACTAATAAAAATTAAATACAGAAGTAACTGAAATCATGAGCTATGCATTAGAGAATGTCATGCTCCAGAAATTAAGATCACATGCTATTCAAAGACCATTTGCTGATACCTAACAATACACCAGCAGAAGTATTGTTTTTCCCTTTTGTGTATTTCTCTTTGTATCACCCAGCAAAAGCAAATATACCAAGATAGACTGTACCTCAGCTGTCAGTTTGGTGACAATTGCTTCAAAAATATGAATCCTTCAGTGTCCAGTATTATCTCCCTAGCAACTTTCTCACAGCTATAATTTACTGATAGGAGCTCTGTGGAAGCAATATATTATCATGTCTCCATCAGTGGTGTTGCTTTAAAAATATTTCCTTCCTGAGATCATCTGGAGGATTTCAGCTTCCCTCAAACACTTCACAGCAGGCAGAGCTGTAAAATTTGTACTATATATCACCTGCAATTTGATCATTTGATCATCTGTGTCAGCCAGCATCAACTCTACTCCAGTACTCACTCCTGCAATGCAGCTCCTGCCTGTGCTGCAGCTGCCTGAGGTGGCCAGGATTGATGGAGATCCCCCAAGAACTCATTACACATAATAAGTGCCCTACAAGTCAGAGAGCTGATACACGAGTCAATGAAACCCATGGCTGCTCACAGATCACCTGTGGGCTCCTTGCAAGTTCAACATTCATTGCAGCCTTACCTGAGCTCAGCATTTCTCAGATCAGGTAAATACACCTTACCAAATTTAACAATATCAATAGGAAAGCCAGATCAGAAATGCAGGCTTCTTCAGAGACAGAAAAATGTGCTTCATATTTATGAATATTGTGTTTGAGCACTTAACTACTACAGTTCTTGAGCTGGAATCATCACTGGAATTGTGATGCACCACTTGAGTCAGAATTCTGATTTTGCCAGGAACTGCAGTCATTGCCCTGCAGGCTCACAGAAATGGTTTCCAATCACTCAGCTAATTGTTTAGTGCCAAATATGGTTATATAGATTTACAATAGTGTGCAGATTTAAAGAACTATTGCTTATCTTGGCTCACAATGATTCATGGAGTTGCCCACCATTCAGATTATACATTTGATACTCTTATGTTAGTCCTCTGTGGAAACAGAAAGGGAAGCAGAAAAAACCTGAACGGGTTACATGAAGCCAGACAAGAATTCTAGCAAAGCAAAAAAATAAAACAAGTGCACAGAAAGGAAGATTATTTGGTTGTCTGAGGTCCCTTTTCTCATGAGTATCCTATAATCATTCATTCCTTCTGCCCTCTGGCCCTCTGTACTTGTCCTGTGCATAACACCATTACAGGAAATCTAACAGCAGTTTTTCTGAAAAAACTCAGATACTGAGCCCTACTTCTCAATCACATACTGTATTAGGCTAATATTGAATTCAATCTAAAAATCAGAACAAAAATTTCAGATATTAGCTTCAACACTCACGCTTGCTGCCATTATATTTTACAGCACTCACCTCATTTGGAGTGTTTTTACTTGCATCTCACTGCAGCACTCACTTAGGCCAGTCAAGGATGAAGTTTGCTAACTCACAAGGGTAAAAAAACCCAACAAACAAACGGTATATGCAGAGGGAATTGCTGAACAGAAGAGGCAAAAAAAGAGGATTTGTTACTTCTATTTTGCAAATGTGTTAATTCAGAGAGGAAGGGACATGGAAGCAACAACCTCCTCTAGGTCTGACAAGTCCACACCAAAGAGCATCTACTACACTCTGATCTGCGAGCAAGTGATTCTCACTCTTTTTCTCATTAAGGCCCTTCAAGTGAAATAATCTCTGGCTTCTTACACTCACATTGGCCAGGATGAACATAATGTCTGTCACCAATCTTGGCTTTCAGGCTTTATTAGTCATACATTTAATCTGCTGTCCAAGGCTTCAGCTAGCCACTTTGTTCTTTCATTTTATGTGTCAGACATGATACATAGCTATGAAGAATGATTACTGTAGCTATTTTTCAGGAGGCTCTTTATTTAATATACATATAAACTTTCAGTTCAACATCTAAATGAGGTGTATGTTTGCAGGATGAGCTAACAGCTCATGAAGGAGCATTATGGACTGATACATAAATTCACACTACAAGACATCTGTTTATCTATTCAAATTATTGAGGCATTTCAGGTCAATATAGTATAACCATGCCTTAACATATTTTGAGAAGACAAACAGGCACTCATCTTGGCAAAATAACCAACTTAGCAAGAGCCTAACAAAGACTAAACATAAAATCTTTCTTAAGTCGACCAAGTTAAAGCCCTAAGATGTGCAAACTCCACAAACATATGTAAAGATACATTTCATTTACACAGTGAGCAATTCCTTGTACATTTAGTATCTTGAGCTGCTTACTCAGGGGCAGGAAGGGCAGGAAATGCTTGCAGAACAGCTGTGGGGGAACAATCAGAGGAAGAAGTGGCGTGCGGGTGTCAACCCTGCGGGACATCCCTATTGTGTCACACCTTCCTTGGGGTCCAAAGGACATGGGAGGAGGCGAGGGGAAACCTGTGAATGTGAGGAGAAGTTGTGCATTCCTTCAAAAAATCATTGTGCCTTACAGACTTGGGCAAATGAGCAGGGGCCCTCCACCCTGGCCTTCGACTTGAACGTAAAACGTTTCAGATGTGAACAGAGCAGTTTTGTCTCCTAGGGAGGGAAGGAAATACAGCCAATGGATTGAACTAGCTTGTGTGATGGCCTGTGCTGGCCCAAGCTTTCTGTCAGCTCAAGGAAAAATTCTTCCTGCAGTGTGTACTGTTGCTGCCTCCAAGTGTGTTTATCCTTGTGTTCAGAAACAGGCCCTTTTCCATGCAGATAACCAGTACAGATGCACAGGACAGTGGGAGCAATGGAAATTTTAGATGGCAAAAAGCTTTGCTGGCACAATAAACAGAGTGTGAGGAACCTGCAGGGCTGGGAACAGGACATGCACAGCACTGCCTTAACTACCAGCAAGCAATAGTATACAAACAGGTATTTTCTTCTGCGGCCTTCAGAATGCTCTGTAAATATTTTTAACCATCATGATTCCAAGGTGACAGATGTTTAAACAATCTTAGAAAAGTTACCTGGCATTTTGCCGATAGTTGCCATGACTCTGGCATTGCTTTCATACACATTTTGAAGGCACATGTTAAATAAAAATTGGGGCTGAGATGGAGCTAAGTAAGCTGTTTGATGACATCCTCACATATTTCACTTTATGGTAGCAATATTCAAGCAAAAAGGCAGCTCTCCACATATTTCAGCAGCTGATGACTTTTTAGACCCTAAAATTGTTCTTGATAGAAATACAAATGATAGTGCAAAGACAGGAAATGTTTTAGACATAAGTGCAGACACAGCCACAGAAATCACTGAAGAGTAAAAATTGATTCCATTTGCTAAGAAAAAGCAAACACTTTGAAAAGATTAGACTGGGTTATTCCATTAGAAAGCTGATGAAGTTTCAAACTCTGTGGAGGCATTCAGATTAGGCCTATAAAGAGCTGGTTCTGACAGAAACATGCTGACTAAGAAAAATCCCCTTCTATATTTAAAAATTGTAGCAGATGGTGCTAGCGGTAGGATGCTGCATCAAGTTGCTATGACTGTGGGCACTGTCATCTATCACCGAAAGTCTCAAAATGCCATCACTCTACTGCAGGTCTCAACCTGAACTCTGCAAAATGCTGCAAGTACTAACATGATTTATTTGGTACCTGTGCCCCTGGGTCAGGCTTTCTCTGGAAAAGCTTCAAAAATTACATTCCTAAGGCTTAGGGGTACTTAGGATGTTTTTAAAGTAGTCAGGATATTGGAGATCTGTACCCTGTATTCAAAACAAGGTATTCAAATACCTTAAGTAAAAACGTTGCCCCAGTTCCAGTATAAAGCCCAGAGCTTTTGAAAACCTTGTGTATTTGTACATAGCGTAACACAGGGATATTCGGGCCCATTAGTATGCCAGAGGGGGTGTGAGCTAGAACCTGGCAGAGAGGGGACAGCTCACGTCTGTGAAAGATGGGGACTGAGAGGTGGCATCTTCAGCCTTCCTGGAAGCCACAAGCCACGTGGGCTCTGAGGCTGCACAAGCACAGGCTTCTTGCTGCATCAGCCAACAAACTCATCCTCAAGCTGAAAAACGTGCTGTCCCCATCTCTCCTCCTCCTCCTCCTCCGTGTGGAGGAGGCACACGGGTCTGGAGCAGCACTGCTCCATCCCACCTGCATCCTCTCTTCTCCTGAGGGTCTGAACATGCCCACAGCAAAGCTAAAATCACAGCATCACCTAACTACCCCCTCCAGGCCACTGCTGCCCCTCAGCAGCGTGTGCAATCGGCTGAGCAGGACCAGACAGATCAGAGGAGAAATTCCCTCGCAGCCCTCTGAAAAACCCACAGTATTTTTTATGAGTTATTAAGCACACAGCCCTGCTGAGCGATGATTTTGGAATTATAAAGGTACTCGCTACAGGAATTTTTTATTCTTTTTCTCTCTTGCCATGGCAACCAGGGTATGGAAGTACTTCAGAGGAAGACAGCGCCTCACAGTATACAATGTGTTTGCAGCACACCTTTTTCATAACGAGTTAAGCATTTTTAAAGCTGTCTTGGAAAAATTGGTTGAATAAAACAAAACCTACACAGCACGCGTTTTTTTCCTGCCTGCTTTCATAAAGGGATGTGGATATAGCCTGCACTTCATAGAATTCGAAGTCCAGAATTCTAACAAAGGGCAAAGACTGCAAAACAGGACCTAGTTTGTTTTCTTATAGTTAGAAGGCACACCTAAAAGAACTGGCAAAAATAGCAGGAAAAAAAAAAAGGCAAAAGCAATTTGTCTTTTAAAGACCAATCTGTGAGAATTTGTGGAAATGCATTAATTTAAATTTCTTCTTTTTTTTTTTTTGTCAGTTCTCAAAATTCAGGATCCTGCTTCTGCATATCTTATCGGCATTTCAGTAACTGATGTCTTTTGTCAGTGGTAAAAGACAACGAAGAAACAGAAGAGAAAATTAACATAACTAAAATAATACATGTTTGTAGAGGGAAGGAATTGATAGCTGAAGGACTCCTTTACCCCAAGACAGTAGCGTTTATCCCAATCACAACGAAGTGGCATATTTTCTCACTTCTAAAATAGCTAGAATTATTACTGCGCCATTAGGAATTTTATGTGCTTGGTAGGATCATGACACAATCAGTAGACATGAAATAGCAATGATGAACTTCTTCAATTAAACAACAATTCTTTAAAAGAGTTGTCAAAAATCAGAGAGATTTCCATATAAAAACAGCACTTCATTAGCAAGAACTGTCTTGCCTTCCTCTTGCTATCCTGGTTGATGCAACCAGAATTGTCTCCCTAATACTTACTCAAACACAGATATATTACTTTCCTTAGATAATATCTGATGATATCAATTTCAGCCAGTTAGCTACAGCAACGAAATTGTTTATGTAGACTTGCTTTTTTATCCATTTATTTTCATACTGTAGAGCATAGAAAACAGGAAGAATGAAAAATCTTTCGCCATTTTTGGAAGTCCAAAACCTACTATAGTCCTCAAACAGACTCTTAAGTGTCTTCAGCCAGGTGGAGAATAAGATTGAGTACATCTCTGTTCTCATCCTTCTTTCAGTATTTTTAATAGGGAAAAAGTATAGTAAAACAAAACTCTTAAGAACTGTCTGAAAACAGCTTTTAGTCTTTCTAAGCAGTGTGACAGAAAATCAGGGAAAGAATTTTTTTCTCAGATATTAATAAATGGAATTTCCAATAATGAAAAACAATGAATGCTTTCACTAATGAACACTTCCCAAGCACTTGTATTGATTCTATTCATTTATTGAAGAACAACAGCCATCTACTTACCCGAATTAAAACCAGAAGAAAGAAAACAAATAGCCCATTTCTATACAAATTATTACAAAATTTTTAGCTACCTTTAGTTATCTATTCTTTAGTTGGTATATAATATCCAAAAGTTACTGTATTATCCTACTGGATAACATACACACAATTGAAATCCAGTGGGGCGGGGGAAGTCCCACTCTTTTTCAAATTATTGAAGATTTCTTGGGCATTGATTTTATGAAATGAATTACAATGTTCCAAACTCAAATTCTGGCCATCTTTACCAAATGAGTTTTGGAAAGCGTTCAAAGACATCTGATAATCATGTTGTTGCTCATTGTAGAACAAATGCAGTTTTGCAATCCAACCTCAATATCTTATTTCAATATCCTAAAAACCATTTATTATTGCCTGCTGCTCAAGTAAGTTCATTTACTTTTTTCTTTTTCTCTTTCATGCTTTATTAGCAGTCCATAATGCACAATAGGAAGGCGGTTGATTTCTTCTGAAGAACAGTATTTCCATGGCAATACACGTCACGCACAGCAACAATCTCTTATCTTTTCCCCACACCTACGACTGCTGGAGCTTAGCTTAATGTTATATAATAAAACACAGTACAAAGAACACAATCTCAGTGGAGACTTTAGTGCTCCCCTTACGTACCTTAGATGTTCTTGGTTTTATAAGAGCCTTTAGGTCATAATGTTTCTTAAGCAACTAGAAACTCTTTAATTAGAAGCAGGTGCACACACTGTTGGCACACATTTCCCAAGACAACCTCACCTGGATAGACTCTTTATGAACTAACAAAGAGTGGATGACAACAGCTACAAGACCAGATGTTTGCTCTTGCTTCTTTTGCAGATATTCTGATGGTAAAATTTTACTTTTGGAGAACCACTGAAATTACTGGGTTTGATTTTTTGCTTTGTTTTGAGGCAGTGGGGATTTGTTGTTTGTTTTGGGTTGTTGGGTTTTTTTTAATTCACAGTGGATGCAAAGCAAAGGCACATAATAGAAGGTCCAGTAGGTTTATTTGCTTGTACCTTTATAAATGTCATTACATCAGTACAGATAATGTCAATATACTCATCTTTAGTCTGATATATAAAGTAGACTTGCTGATCTGTCTCCAAAGCATGCAACTGTCCAATTCAATTAAACCTATTGCATCTGAGCATTCAAAGTTAACAATTCTGGTCAAACTATGTAGTACAGATGGTTAATATGTGAATATTACTCTGAAAAAATGAAGATAAATAGGAACAGAATATTTACATCCAGATTAGACTCTGTTTTAGAGAGGTGTGCTTATAATTTTTACCAAAACAAACCTTTCCGCCTTAATAACAGAGCAGCAGCCATAGATGGCAATATTTGTTCTTAATTCCCCTGTCCCCAAGGCAAAATAAGCAATTGCAATGAAAGGGTTGAAGTTTGGTTATTGTACTGTTGCTGTTAAAGCCATTGCCAGTTTTCAGTGTACCAGAAAGACAGCATGACTGACATAAAAATGAAGATATTTTGACATGTAAACTGATTATTTTATTTCTAACCCTCACTGATAATTGTCCAACTTTCAATCTGATCCAGCTAAGTGGGAACACAAAAGCCTATTATAAACTCAAGCATATGGCACTGATCACAGGAATTTAACTTTCTTTTCCAAGCTAAAATTATTTTCTTTAATAAAACCAAAAAACAGAATCGATCTGCTGCTTTCCTCTCCATCTTCAGCAAGATAACAGGAATCCAACTGCATTGTCAACAATGGACATTATCTTCAAGATGAGTGACTTCAGTCCAGCTACTCATTAAATAACAAAAACATTTCTTTAGTAGGAAGAAGGCTGGATGATTGCTTATGTGCAAGCAACAATTAAATCTGAGAAAAAGACTGCTTTTGTAACAATACTCTGGAAAGGCATTATATCATTCCCTGAAAAATGAGTAGTTAATGGACAGACTGCCTCAAGAAAGGGTTGGCATCAACAAGACCAGAATTTAAATTGCATGAAGCGAAAATAAAATTCCGATTCACTTTAAATAACAGCTTCTACTAAAGAAACATCTGGTCCAAAAGAAAATTCAATGATTTGGCATTGCAGTACTACATTAAATATAGATGTTTGTGTTTAAATGACCGTGCTGCCTAATGCAGGAACGTCACATGCTGGGGTCATTCTAAGTGGTACCACACTGAAAAGTGGCTCGGCCTTGTTGCTGAATTGTCATTTCAAGCTTTGCAATGGCAACAGGAACAGTCATGGCTCTAAGAGAAGCCTTGCTGAGGAAATATGGTAACTGTTCAGTGAGTGAGGAAGGAGAGGAGGGGATATAGATTCAATCTAAATTAGGCACCTTTATGCAATAACATTCTGCACACACTGATCAGCACTAGTGGAGAGATTTCACAACTTCCTTGCATAAATATGTGTCTGTACATCAAACACTTCATGCTGCTGCCACATCAGTGGCAACTGTGTCTTTTAATATATTCATAGATTTTCAGTCTTCTGATCTGGAAACTGCAACACTATGTAGTAAGAACTAGAAAGGTTTTCTCATTCCTTGCTTCACTGTGGTTTTTTAAAGAGCATAATGCACTATTTCCCTGTTCTTTCTTAAAAGAAGCTTCTTTGCAGTCGTGTTTCTAAGCAGTCCAACAGCAGTAGCTAGTAAAGAAAGGTTCCAACTGCTTGTGCATTTACATCCTCTCCTATGTTTGCTTGGTTCCTCAGAGAGCACAGAGCTAAGAGGAGAAGTATAACTTCATTGCAGCACATTGCAGCTCCACAGAAGGACTCATCTATTACTTCTCCCCCCAAAAACTGCCTTTTCAGAACATCACACAGGCAAATGAGCCCCTTTACTCCTACACAACTGCATCTGAAATGATTTCCTGTTATCGGTCAATAAAGAAGCTCCAATCCAGATATCAGAAATGAAAGGAAATAGAAAGGCTAAGCTCACAATCTTACTTACAAATTACAGTGCTTTAGCAACCTAGTCTTCAAGCTGTTCAGAGAGCTGTTTCCATAGGAGATTTTGTGTAACGTTTGGCTTAGTGTTAAAAGTCTCTATGTTAAATTGCTGGAAGAGGAACACTGCATCAGTAAGGACCTTTATCATGCATTTCTAGTTTTTTGTGGGCAATGCCAAACAAAATAAATCATTAAACAAACTGCAGCATTGTGTAAGATAAAGACATCACACAGACTGATGGTGCATGCCAAAAACTCTCCTCCCCTGAAAAATGTGAGGAATTTGCATTGATAACTTCAAGAGTTTACATATGGTTCAGTGATATTTTTCATTCCATAGTGATCAAAAATTGTTGGGTGGAGGGGAAGAAGAGAGAAGGGAAAAGACATAACTAAATATAAGAAGTGAAATAATAAATATTAAAGAGGTAATTATTTTGCTATCTTATGCATGCAAACACATGAATCAAAGAAGAAACAAAAGATATACAAATAGTTCCAGTCTTCTGCTTGTGTACTATGGGTCATGGTTCCCAGATTGCTTATTTTTTTTCCTCGTTTAATTAGGCTGAGAAATCTGGAACAAACTGCCACTGAGAAAAAACCAATATCTTCCTACATGAAGAGGGGATGAAATATAAAATCATAATTAAATGAGTATGCCAAAGAGAAGGCTGCTAAGGCTGCAGAATGTGGTAATCATTGCACATACAAGTAAAGCATTCCAAAGCTAGGGAAGGCTGTGATTAAAGAGGTCTATATAATCTTGGCTTCATTCTCTGTAGTGTTTTGACCCAGCCTTGCAGTGCCATAATCACGCCGTGCTCACTCTGTGTTCCCAACAGGCAGCACTCAGCAAACCAGACAGCAATGAACAGTGGGGTTCAGTCCCTCTGTTCAGTGTAAACTACCACGTGCTGACCTCAGACACAGTGACAAATTACATCCTAACCAAAAACTGCCTTTGGACAGCATTCTCTCTGCCAAAACTTTCCCTCAGTGCCAAGTGCTTCACCAAGAGTCTTTAGGACACCTCTTATAGAGGAGTAACCCTTCTCTGCTCTTTGCAGCTATCAGGTTTCTTACTCAGCATTCAACTTTGGAGTGCAACTTCGAGATCCAATGCAGAAAATCTCATAAGCCCATTTCCATTAGACCAGCAGCAACCACCTAAAACACCTTCCAAACAAAAAGCTAATTCCTAGTTGAAGCTGTCCTGTTCTAAAACCAAGTAGATTCATCCCCAACTTTCTAAAGAGCCTTTGTAGAATCAGAGACATTGAAACAAATCTGAACTTGCATGACACAATAAACCCTCTGATTCTCTCAAAATCCTCCTGTCTCAGTCGTTTTCATCAAAGCTGGTCTTTCTCTTACTGGGCTGGAATCGAAAGGTTTCTCTTAATTTCCCCATAGGTTTTCTGCAGCTTTTATTCTCTTCTATTCTGAAAGTTTTGGTGATATTCGTGTACTTTCCACACTGTTTTTAATGCAGCAAGAACCAAAGGAAAAAGAGAAACCTTGGTCCATTATATAAGCTTCTGAAGGCACTAGTTAAAATTCCTTCTTCTGCCAAATATTTCAATCAAATGGTTTTGACTTTTTTTTATACAAATAACTTCTCCCTATGACCAAATAAAAATTTAAAAAAATATTTACAATTCCTAGATTAAAGAAACTAAATCTGAACAACAAAAGACTTCTTTAAAGATTAATATCCCTGCCTTTTTACAAAATTAAACTGTGTGGCCCCAAACATTCAAAGTGTTGCAGAGAGATTAAGAGGAATGCAACAGCTCAGTCAGAAGTTAGGGTCAGTTATAGGGAAGATACAAGGATTCTTACTCAGCACCTATTTTTTTCAGTGTTTTGTTACAGAAACTGTTGAATGATTTTTATAAAAAGAAAAAGGACAAGAAAAATCTTTCTAAACAAGAGAAAGGTAACATCCTTGTGAAACAGAAAATTCCCTCTTTTGACAGCTATTCTTGCTTTTCAATGACAACACAAAATGTGCTTTAACTTTTCTAGGAGATTAAAAGAAGAGCTAAAAATAACTCGCTTATATATTCAAGTGTTTTTAAAGGAAAAAAGGTCATAATTTTCAAGTGAATAGTACAAAAAATAATTTTAAACAGGTTTTTACCCAAATCTGTATCTCTCAGTGAGAAAATATTTGAGCAGGACTCCTCTAGAAACTTAGTCCGATGTTTTTTTATAAATGAGGTAGGGCCGCTGCATTTTTAACGAGGTGACTAGTTCAAATAATTGTGTTTTAGTACTGGATTGCAACCAGGCCATTTAGCTGACATGGCTACTTGAATTAAGTAGCATTGGCTTCTCTTTGTTTAGTACACATTATAGCAGTTTAAATTTGATTTATGTGTCTTGAACCCAGAACAACAACACCAGCAGGCTGATTTCCTATACCAGGTTTGCCCAGATCTTGGAGGCACTCCTGCAAATGTAGACTTTTGTCTTTGGGATGATTTGACACATTAAGAGGCATATTTCTCCAGCATGCATTGACTATAAAGAGAATAAAGCCAGACCAGCCAGCACAGCAAAAGTATCTCTAATGTGAGGGGGGGAAAAAAGCATTTAAAAT
Source organism: Monarcha castaneiventris obscurior (assembly GCA_026261815.1). NCBI lineage: Eukaryota > Metazoa > Chordata > Aves > Passeriformes > Monarchidae > Monarcha > Monarcha castaneiventris. The sequence goes on along the minus strand of JAMPIT010000886.1, from coordinate 25,008,581 downwards.
AAGCAGTTAAGACAGAAACTCAGAGTCTGAGCCCTCAGACTAGAACGATTCTTTGGAGGTCTCAGGCCCACGGTGCTTCTGTTGGTGTTGAAGGCAGCACGTTTTACATCTTTCTTTGTTACAATCACAGAACTTATTTAAAGATATTTATTTAAAAATATTTAGATACTGGAAGCTAAGAGAAGATATGTTTACATAGCTGAAATTGTGAAAGGACAGGCATTTCTCTGGTGTAAAATGATCCAAGAGATTCTATCCCTTAGGCAGGAAATACCGTTACTGTCATCAAGACAAATTCTGGTTTACTAATGGAGACAGACACAAAAGAGGACAAACCAAAAGAATATAGCACAAAAGCCACTGAAGCTGATATATGAGGCCTTATAACTTTTGGGCAACATGGTATTTCAAGGAAAAGAAAGCAACACCATTACACACATTTTAGGACCAATTTTCATAGTGATTTAAGCAGCAAATTTAATCAAGTGGTTGCTAACGGAACACACTCACCTTAACAATAACTTACATTACACTCAAACATTTTGAAAACTTATTAGCCCTTTTTTCCCCCTGCAATACCAATGAAGCAGAAGTTGTGTACATTAGAAATTAAGAAATGCAAGAGAAAACAAAAAAGGACATCTGCTTGTACTTTTGCTACTAATAAGACCACTTCCTAAAGAAAGCAAAAGGTCAGACATACTTGAGCAGAAACTGAGATACACAGGAGGTACTTTGTTAAACAAATGTGGCTGAGCTTAAATGGATCAACTTTGCAAACAACTACAGAACTCAGTTTCAAGGTCAATATAATCCTTGCCTCCTCTGCCTAATCCTATGACAAGGGTGATGGTTTTGACAACTGTGGAACTCCTGGCCTTTCAAACTGAGTTGAAGCAAGCATGAGCACACTTTACAACAGTAAGATTTTGTCATTTCTCTACTTGGCCAACAAACAAGTGCTGTGCACATGGAAAAATGTCAGTCCTCAACCACAACTGGCTCTTCACAGCAACTTGGCCGACCTCATATTCACTTATATCTTTGCCTTGAACAGCAACAAAGAGAGTTGCATTTATTTTACCACACAGCTTAAAATTAGCCATTTCAGCACTAGTATTTACAAATAGTTTCCTACGGAAGACCAGCATGTACCACTAGATCCATCTTTAATATCTGAAATTTCCAAAGGATAATTGGGATGTGGAGAGCACCACAAAAGTGAAGCCATTGGATTAAAGGAGAGAATATATACTTTTTTTTTAATCGTGGAGGAGGAGAACTTGTCAGCCTACACTGCAGCACTGCTGAAAACTACCAGAGTGCTGATATGAATCATAGTTGAGTCAATTATGTAACACTGCAGAAAAAATAAAAGTGATCCTGGTGGGTAATGACAGGAGTACTACATGCAAGATTGGAGAGGCAATCAACCCTCTCCTGTCAATGCATTCAAAAGGGATACTGGGCTCAAGCTGTAGTTCTTCACAGCAGAAAGGACACAGACCCCACACAGTGCCCAGGAGAGAAAAGCAGAAATTAAAATCCTTCATTTTTGGGAAATGCAGATAGATGACTTCATCTAAAGAACACCAAACCTTATTATCCAATTAGAAAAAATATTTCTATGTAAAGGACAACATTATTTGTTCTGGATGGCCACATGTATGCTGAGGATTAGGAAGGGAAGGGAAAAGGAGGCTGCAAAGAAAAAATCTCTCTTTGCAGCAAGAAGAATTAAGATTACATATTGTTAAAGTGTTGACCTGTTCTTGAATAGGGCAGCTGTTGATGTAGTCTTGATCTGGCAAAACAGTGCAAACTTTGCAGAATACAGAGGTGAACCCACCACTGGACAATAAAAAGCAGAAAATAGATAAGGAATGGGAAGAGTCTTCCTTACAGAAAATATGCCTAAGTTACATGACAGTGGTAAACAAATTCCTTAGAAAAGATCTTTCTTGATATTTGTTAAAAAACAAAAACAACAAAAAAAAAAAGCACCAGAAAACACTGCAGGCAAATTTGATCTTCCTCAGTGTAGGGTGCTGAACTAGTTAATCTCTTGAGAAAAAATAAGCCTTCCTTCCTATTATTCTATTATTAGATGCAGGGGGGAAAAATAATTTTTGAGAGCAAATTACAGGATCTACAACAGAGCTTTAACTGAGATTATTAGGAAGAGAGTAATGAGGCTCAATTTCTAATGAACTTGCTATAACATGCACACCTTAATAGAGTTATAGGTTGGTTTATTTTCTTCTGAAACATAATTCAGATGTACTTCAGTGATAAAACATTCAAGCAGCAACAATGGTCAACATATGTGCCTTTTCATAAGGCTTAAATTTTACTCCTTACCTTGTACAAAAATGATCAGCTAAAGATTTTAAACCAAAAGGGAGCTAGTTTATTAGCTCAGTCTGGGCTTGAAGGAAAATTCAGGGTGCTTCCAAATTCCCAATAATTTCATAGTACAGAGATATTGAAAGATGTCAAAGAGATGTCAGTTAAGTTATTTTCCAGCAGTTGTGATTCCTAAGGACTGCCTTATGCTGTGCAGCATTTCAGAGCCTCCACAATCAAATCCCATTATTATTATTATTATTATTATTATTACAGCAATGCATTGCCTGTCAGCCATGGCCTTGTCACCTCACCAAAGTACTGGACATTATTTCAGTGATCCGTGATGGCTTCCTGTCTAACATCTTGAGGAGCTTGGACAACTGGAGAAGCAAGGCACTTGCCCATGGCTACTGATGCATGTTGCTTGTCTCAATTTCCAAATCAACTGATTACACCTTTGCTATTTAAAAATATCTCTATGGTGTGAATCTGGATGTGGTGCAATCCCTCACTTCCTGTGCAGGAACCCTAGGTGGTAATGCTAAATCAGCTATCACTCTCGTGTCTTCCTGAGATGGTTCTTTATCATTCCAATGAATGAATGGATGGCATCCCTTTTATTTTTTTTTTTCCTGAAAAACACTTGCAATGATTTGATGAATCTCTGAGGGAAATAATTATGACAGGAATAATGCTACTGTTTGATTTACCTGAGAGTACCTATCATGTGCAGTCTTGTGCAACTTTCAGCCACTCATCACTGATGAGTTGCTCAGCATTCTTCTGTGGGTGTTTGAAATAGTTTTCTAATATACTCTGACACTAAAATTTATAACTGCAAGTACCACTGGCAGTTCTCTCACCATATCTTTTAGAACATGAAGTCTCAAGCACTGTGTGTTATTGTACATCTTTTACTCTGCAGCAGCTATTTTTAAACAGATCACTGCAGAAAGTTTCTGTGAGCATGTTTTCAAGCTTTAATATAGTTACTTGGACAAACAGTGTTAGATTTAACACGTTTTATACCTTTCCATTTTGATTTTCTTTTCAAAAGACCAAACTACACGAGAGACAACAAGAGAAGCCTGAAAAATAGACACAGGTTTTTTTAAGTAGATATTTATCTGCTGTTTATGCTTTTGAGATATATGATTTCCACACCACTACCTCTGATTTCCAGTTACGGCTACGCGTGCAACTTGCAGAGTAGTAGTTGTGCTTTATCTCTGCCATATGGTTCTGAGTTCAGTGAATTAATCTGTAAGTTTTCCAGTCGAAGCATTGGTGTTGGGAACAACAGAGAAGATTCAGTTATAGATCTTTAAGAATCTCCCACATTGCACTAATTCACATAAACTTTATTTACCACAGAGTGCCCTGCATGTAGATGTGAAATGCTTTGTGGGGAAAAAGCATTTACTAGTCCATGGCAAATTCATGCCATTAGAGACACATTTATAATGGGATTTGACTTAATGGAGATGGAGGCCTACAGACATTGCGTTAATGCTTTACAGCAGTAAGCTTGTAGCAAGCTTTTAGCACAACATAATGATTCACCAGGCTAAAATTATACACTGAGCAGTGCTTGGTGGAACCAGCACATTATGTTTTCAGTACATACTCGCACAACTTGGCAAAACACAGCTCCTTCAAATTGCAAACATGATTTATAATAATTGGCACTATCTTCCAATTGTGCTCGCACTAGAAGTTCTGGAAGAAAAAAGGGTTAAACTTTCCACACACCATCATTGGGCAACTAGTTTTATGGCTCCCTTCACAGAGCTTAATATTAAAACCCTTGATACTGTTGTTTATGGGAAATTCATGAGTAAAAGCTAAGTATAATGTTGTTTTCAGCAAGAGACTGTTTACAGAACAAGTTCTTATCAGCCATGTACGGAATCCTTTTATATGACCTTGTGGAATGCCTTTGTGGAACAACGAACACCAAAACTTATCGTAAGATTTTTGGCAGTTTACTCTGCATTAGCTAGAAACTTTCATTAAATGCAGTACATAAAATTATCAGAAGGGTGCTATGACATATAAGATGTTCTTATACTTTTCTCTCTTTTTCACCTTTGGGCTTTTCCAGAGCTCGTAAGAACAACTCTATTTATATTTCAAGGTGAATTTTAATATGTATGAGGAGCAAGAGAGTGATGGCTACTGTGACTAAAGCAGTCTGTTTATCTAAATGACAGACATGTCACAGGCATCCTGAGGACAAGTTTCCCTTACACATGCTGCCCTCCTGCTGATCTGAACATTTGCAAGGGTATCCTGCTCTGTATAGAATCACTCCTTCACCTCTCTACTAAAACTATGAGTAAAAGTGTTCTCCTTCTATTACCATGGGGACACCTCTCCACCTACAGATGACTGAATCCATTCCTCTTTAACCCAAGGCTGCTCAGATAGAAAAGGTGGATAGAAACACGTGCCAGTTGACACTCTTTTCAACACAGATGTAAAACCACGTCTCTGTGAATTATGCAAATCTAATGGGAGTAGCTAGAAACATAGGTAGTAAATGGAGCATTAGGAAAGAATTAGAAATACCAATATTCATTAACCACATTTCCATGCTACAGTCTTACTGCACCAAAAGTTACATCTAGACAAACGTGTACAGAGACAATACTGAATGCTTAGGCAAGTTAGAGGTTGGGGATATATCATTAAATCCCAGCACTATTTTAATCACAGGCAGTGACAGATGATGACCAAAAAAAGAAAATCTGAGAAAGACCCTCAAAGATGTTTGGTTATCAGACACATATCAAACTGACAAATTTTATGGAATACCAAACTTTTCGGCAAGCCTTACAGTTTCAACTTCATCAAAAAGCATTTTTATGCAAGATGCTCTACAACTAGCACGTTCATTAATAAAACTTGTAGAATACTTCTTTGCCAGCTGAAGAAAAAAAAAAAAACCTCATCTAGGAACAAAATAAAACTGAAACAGATTGCTTCTAGACTCCTGGAAATTTGTAAATGGGAGCAAAACCAGCAATAAAACCACAGCAGGTCTCCTGCAGATGGGCTTCTGCTCACAATCACTGCACAGCTTTCCAGTACAACTTAATTGAGCATCCTGGGCCAAAACTAAGCAGTGGTCTCTGAATTTAAGCGACAAGAACTAAAGGTGATTTTTGATTTTGGAAGTCAAATTTCAGAGAGGTGAACACCTGGGGCAGCCACTGAGGCTGCAGTTTCACAACAGACCAACCCTATCTGATTGCCATCCCCTCCAATCCAGCTTCTGCACCCACTAATTCCTGGCCAGATATTTTAATTTTCCTTTCACGTTGATTCCCACCAGTGATCACGTTTTCCACAAAGCCATTTCAACACACAAAGTCAGTTGGAAGCTCATCAAACTACCAAAAGAAAATAGTTTTCTCACAACATTCTGTAATGACAACAAATGCTGCATAGATGGCAAAAAGGCCTGAAATTGCTTCTGGGGTTTTTCCTCCCTGCTGCCCACCCCACACCAACCAGAGGGAAGAGGCAGAAATCGTCCTTACTTTTGGGAGCAGACCTAACTGGAGGCTTCTTAGGTGTGAAGGCAAGTAAGGAGTGAAAGTTTCTCCCTTGGCATTGTCCAGAGTATGAATTGTAAGAAAAGGCCAATCTGTTTTTACCAATTTTATCTCCTGAATCAGCAACCAAAAGCAAGTCAAAGCCCATTTAGCAACATCTACCGTTTGCTATTTGCCACAAAATATCAAAACACACACTTTAGCAATACATTTAAAAGAACCAAATTACTCTCACACCAGAAAGAACTTTTCCTTGATATTGCAAGACATAAGCATGTGTTTCTTAGCTCTACTACAGAAATACACAAACAGAGCAAACTGAGTTTGCACTCTCTATGCCTAATGCAAGGAGTATCAGTTTTGCTTTGGAAGACAGGGGAAGAACACTCAAGGACAGCCATCATTCCAGAAACAAACCCCCTATCTTTGGAAGGGGAGTTTACCAAGTCAGCCAGGAATAGTTAAAAAAATAAAAAGTCATTTTTTGAATGCAAATATGATTAGCCCTGTTCTTTACTACTGTAGCTCAAATTGTGGATGCAGATTTTTTCCACATACAATTTGAAGTATTCATTGCTTCTTTGTGTTACTATTTGTGGCAGAAAAGACTTCATATATACAATTTCGTATATATGTGACCGAAATCTTACAATCAGAGACTGCTGCCAGCACCACTGTATGATAGTACTCAAAAGGCAAATAAGATCAGCTTCAAAGGCACTTACCTTTCCTAGCTCTGTCATTTTTTTATACTCCCTGGCCTGCAACAAGGCTGCACTTCTTCCCACAGACCATCTGTGACCAAACAATAGGGTTGCAACCTGTCCTCCCTGACACCAAAGGAGGAAGAGCAAGTTAACAAAAAATGGTGTTTATTTCAGTGCTCAACCGTGTATAGTCCTACAGGATTAGCTTATTGCTGAAGATGTCTACAACTGTTATTATGTTCATCTCAAGTATATTTCTGAGTGACTATGGGAATAAGAACTTCCTTTTGGTAGCTATTGCATCTCACTCTTTGCCTCTGGTTGCGTTCACCATCAGTATTTCACATGTAAAACCACTCATGTACAATTAATTAATCCAAATAGGATTATAGCAATCACTGTGCAGTTTTTAAAATTATGTAATTATGTGCGTGTATATATATATACAGACACACACACAAAGAAAATCAATATCCCTAGAGTTTAAACAGAGCAGTTATACTTTTAACACCAGCCCATCACACACAATGCATTGGCCCCTCTTCAATGGGCTGGCCAACCTCTGGATAAATAGTAAAGCTGGGACCAAGACATTCCTTTTGAATTCTTCAGCAGGTTATGAACAATGAAAAAGCAACAAAATCGCTAAGTGACCAAGGAAAATACTGTTCTGCGTGTGTTAAAAACAAAATCAAAAGAAAACCCAAAACAAAAAAGAGACCGAAACCACACAAAATCCAAACTCATCCCAAGGAACTCAAAACCATCTTAATGAACTAATCACTGTTACCTTTAAAAATGATCATTACTACAGCACTGAGAAAGGCTTACAGCTGATTTAAAAATTCAAAACTCATAATAATCAAATAAACTTTTCTGAGACAGAACATAAAAGCAATTCCCAGCAAGAATGACGTTTAAATGAATGGAGGGAAAAGAGGTTGCAAACCTGTCCAAATGAAGAATGCTTCTTTTCTAAGCTGATAAACAAAAGAAAAAGGAAAAAAAGGAAGGGACATTTAACTTATAACTTAACATAACAAAAAATGTTATCACGCAATGAAATACATCTAGGACTGAAGATATGAAAAGGTATGTTCAAGAATTGATTAGGTGTGAGTTAAAGCAATGCTCCAAAAGGTCAGAGAATACAAATTTACACTCTAAAAGGCAAAGCTTGTTTTTAATACCAAGCAGAGAATTCCTCTCTTTACACACAATATTTTAAGTAGCAGCTCTGCATCTTCAGCAAGTTTCTGTAGGCTACCTTACCTTGAACATTTCACAAAAGACCTTCCCAGAACTGGGAATAACACACAGTGGTATTTTTGGTTCCTAGAATGCTTTGCATTGTGATTAATAATATACATTTTTCTCTTAACACTGAAAAATAAATTCATGGCCTAGTAAGCCTCCCTAACTGTGATTCTCTGCTCTCCAGAAATTGGAGTAATGTTATAAAGTCTCTGCTCACAAGTCCTCACACATGTTATTACTGGTTCTGTTCATCAGCCTTGCAGAGGCAAATGCTGATCAACAGAACAGAAGTTGTCTGTTATTAAAGCACACCAGCAGCCCCTTTTATTCTTGGCTGAGAGCATTTATGGGATTTTTAGACCACAACATCTCACAAAAAATCTGATCGATTTTCCGTTGATATCAACAGAAATCCCCCTTCCAGCTTCTAAAGGAGATCAGATCCAGGAAAGCCAAGTCCAAGAGGCAAAAGCTCAGAGTAACTCCCTAATATTTCTGAATTATATGCTTCACTTCTATGCTTTGTTGTATGCGCCTATGGAAATAAAGTGGCCTTGTCACCCTGGATGACAGAGAATCCCTAAAGGTACAAGTTCTAGATGCTAAATTTTACTTGTCTTGATCTGGGACAAGCAATTCCATAGCAGGCTGGTGACGTGCTAGGATGAAAGCAACTGTACAAAAAAATCAACTCTAAAATATACTTGACATTAAATAACACAAATTAATGCTTTCTACAAGTATAACCCAAACAGTTTTCTTCCAAAATATGCCTTAATTTTTTTAACTAATGCAGTCAGGGGTCATTTATCATAATCTGTAGTCCTAAATAAATGAACACTGGCATTTTTGAGGGTTAAAGAGTGCCAGTGAACACTACAAGAGGGAACAAGGATACCCACCAGTTCATGAAACAGGATATCATGGATGGGTGCAAAAAGACTCATAGGATTTTACTCTTTTAAATGCTGTCAATTGAATTTGTGATAACAATCACAAGAGATGTAGCAGATTTCCTGGAAGCACATTCCTGCAAGTCCTTGTATGTTTATTGCTAAGCTTGGGAATAATCTCTTCAGTGTGAATGAAACAACAGCAAATGTTAAGTGGCTACATGCATTCTTTACAAATAAGGGCTTGAGAAAGTAGACAGAATACAGAAATGTGGGCTTTGCACAGATGATGCAAATATGGAAAAGGATTAAACCTCTGGATTATGACATTTTGCATTACAGTCCTCTTTTACTCTACTTTTCACAGATCTTTAGGCCTTAGAAATGCAAGTAGATCAGCATCAGTTTTTGTTGTTAGCCATTTTTGTCAAAGAATGGACTTATCTGGGCAATGGCTGTTCAGATGAAGGGCAGATGTGCTTCTTCCAGGAGCTGGTGAACAAGCTGAAGGGCATATTTGGAGCAGGGCAGCTCAGCATGGGAGTCAATACGTTGGGGCAAAACCAGCAGAAGCTGTCCTGGAAACCCAACTGTTTTATTCCCAGGATTTGTTGTTGTTGGAGTTGGTGTGCAAAAATCACACCAAGTTTAGGATAATAGTATTGTCCATGATGTAAATCTGAAATTCAGTTAGCTGTAAACATTTGATGTTTGTTCAGCTAATTAATCCCCTAAGAGCTGCAGTATTCAGATGAGAAGCTCATGAGAATAGATATGTAATTAGTTTTCCAATATTCCATTTGTGCCAATTCCATAAGACTCCCTTTTGCAACCAACAAAGAGCATAGAAGGGGAGATCCCAGACGGCTGGAGAAAGATAAGCAGAGCATTTTCCTCAGTAGAAGCAGGAGGGGTTCACTGTATTACATCCAAAGATGCCAGCAGCAATGCTTGGGAAGTCAAAGGAAAACTATTTATTTATAAATGCTTAGAGCACAATAAAGCAATGAGAAATAGCCAACACAAGCTTGCAGAGGAGAGATCATGTCAAAGCAGTCCAACTCCCTTCTCAGAGGGGATAACTGGCCCAGCAATGAGGATACAGCAGGAGTGACACCTCTGAAGTATCCTCAAGCCATTTGGTTTGTCACAGAGGACATTCCCAAATGGACTCTAGGCCAGCTTCCCCCACAGGGAACCAGCATAAGGACCACAATCAGCTGAAGAATCATAATGGAGCCACAGTTATCAGTGACCTTCTCCTGTGTCAGCCAGCTGTCTCCAGTGGGATCATGTGGTGCCTACACCGTATTCTGCCCAGTCTATTCAGCAGTGTAACATTATCAAAAACTGTATAAATTACTCATGAGAATTTTAGGAACATTACTAAAGCAGGAGGAGATGTACTTGGAGGAGATGTACTTGGGAAGACAGCATTTAAATTCAAAGTGTTCCTGGAAAACAAGAACTTAAAAACAACACATGCATGATGAGCCCAGAGAACTGTTAACAAATCCAGTCAAAGAAAGGAGCTCAGTAAGCAGGAGGTGCAGCAGATCACAGTATGAGCCAACAACATAACTCAGTGTGATTGTTAAAACACAGTTTTAAGAGATGAAAGGAAGGCTATATGCAAGCAGTAGTGGTAACTAATCCACTCTTTTTAATGCTAGCATCTCTCAGCAGGAATACAGTACCCAAATTTGAGCTTCAAATGATAAAAACCCAGGCAACATCCAGAGAAAAGCAAGAGAAACACCAGAAAATATCCTACAAAGAAAGACTGTGTTTGTTTGCAACAAGCACAAACAAATCTTTTATTAAAACTTTTCAAGGGCCATTTCAAAGCCATGTGCCAGGAATACTGTGTACCTTATCTTGAGTGGATTTCAAGTGATACCTCAGGTCACTTCCAGGCCTCGTATCTATGATGCTTTGTCTGAAATATTTCCAACAAACCAAACCAAACTCCAGCAGTGCTTTCATTGTATAAAAAAGATGTAAAAGAAGAAAGGCTTAGAGTTGCAAAAGATAATAACTGAATTACACACTCTCTGTGATTCAAAAGTAAAAAATGAAAAATCTACTTAATCTGTACCTAACCTAAAATTAAACTGTGTACATTCTTCTCAAGAGGAGCATATCAAGTCAAAAAACTTCAGAAAGCAATCACTCCTACTGTCCCCACATGCTGCAGCAATCACAGAAATTAAAGATGGGGAAGGAACACTATTAATTCAGATTTAATAGCCAGTAACTGGGGGAAAACTCCTTTTACATTTGCAGAAAAAATGAAGTTAATAATAATACCTGCCTTCCAAATCAACCAAGATGCATAGAATCACATAATGATAATGAAGGACTTAAGAAGATTCAGATAAAAAACATTTTAAAATATTTTGACACTCTGGCACTGACCTCAGCAGATGGAATTGCATTAGGCTTGTTAAATGCCAGCTAAATCAGGCTTCAGGCTTTCCACAGGAGCTCACGTGCCTACATTAACTATCTGTAAGAAATTGAAACTCACTTTTTCATAGTGCTATAATTAATTATGAATAAGCTTTACAATACAATTTAAAGTGACATCTCTCTTCAGTTCAGTGAAAGCTAAGAGACACTTGAAATGACTTTGCTTGTACAAGCTATGCATTATCTCTACTGTAAAACTACATGAAGAAGAGTTTCCCCCCATGCACCTACAAAGGAGTGATGAAAGGTCAAAGAGAGACAATTTTGCTAGGGGTTTCTTTGGGGGTTTTGTACCAATAAATGAGCTGAGTAGGTCACAGCACTGGATGCCATGAGGGCTGGATGATTTGTTTGACTTTGCCATTAATTCAGAACAGCATCAGGCAAAAGTCCCTGAACAGAGAGCCCATTCCTTTCTTTGAAAAATAAAGTTAGTGGCACTCCTTACGTTTTCTGAATCCTTCCTTATCTATGGAGGAAAAGTACTATTTTTAAGTACCTTATTTTATGTGATTCAACATCCCCTAGCCAACAAACCTAACTGCTCAAAAATAATCAAATAAAATCCAGTTCCCCCAGGAAAGATGATTTTGTTACTGTTTGTGGCATGCTTTAGAGGCCTGAGACAAAAAATGCCTCACAAAAGGTAAGCATTGGTTTCAGGAACAAAACATTTACACAAACCCTTTGTTTTAGCACATTAGAACAAAAGGGAACATCTGCAAATGAAAGAATTGGTAGAGTCCCTGATGATATGACCAAAGAGTGGGGTAAGAGTAGCCTAAATCTGGGTGAGCAGGGCCAAGTGTCTCTCAGCCAGTGGGGTGTTGGCAGCTGCCACCTGCAATGTGCAAAGCAGAAGCTTTAGAATGAGGTGGCACTTGGCCTGCACCATCTGTGCCTCTGTGGCCTCAACAGCAGAGCAGAATCCTTCAAGTGCTCTCAGACTGGACTGGTATCATCTTGCATGGCACTGAGCCTCATTTTCAGCTGGTGTACGGATTTTAATGGAATTAAGAATTAATTCAGTTGAGAATCTCATATATTGTCACCATCTTGAACCTGAAAGTTAAAATAAAATGTGACTAATGGCGACTCTGAAATTTACCGTTATGAAAATTGGCATTTTGATATGCTTTAGGCCTGATGCATTCGAGGAACTACAGCAGTAGCCAGAACTACATTATATACTGGGTACACCAGCTCATGCATTAGTAAATCAGTTGGATGATGCATTTTTGGTGGCCAGGTCATTGTGACCATCAAAATCAGCTGATTAGGTTTTTAGTGATTTCAGCTAAGGACCAATGTTGGTTTTCAAAGCATTGTTATCAGGTCCAACTCAGAATATTTTGAGTTTGTAAAGGTCAAGAACACACACACCTCTGTCATAAACTAACACATGGACTGATGAAAATAAATGCCTAAAATAATCAGATGGGAGAGAAATGTTATTTCCCACCTATACTGCTGGCCAGTTCAGCATGTATTTACTCATGCCACCCTTAAGCACTTTTGAAGCACAGATGAGTGTAGGACAGAGTGGATATTATGCTCTGCTGAGCAAGCTCAGTGACACCCACCAGGGTGCCTGGTCACCTCTGAACTCCCCCACGTCAGGCAGAGTGAGGCTGATTCTCTTGAGATCAACTATAAATCAGAAGGATGGAAGGACAGGAAGGGCATATAGGCATGGAGATAGCACACAGGGCTGCAGCGAGCACACCAGACCCTGGCCTTGCCCTGGGGAGCCTTTCCTTGTGCTGCTGCTCTTGGGAAAACCATTCCTGGGTACCCACGTGATTGTCATGCCTGACTTGCACCTCCCACATCACCAGCAACAGGGAAAAAATGTCCAAAGAGAAAAGAAGAAAGAAAAAAAATGTAAGCAGAAAAAACCCAATACGATACTACCTTGCACAGTGGGAAAATCTAAATGCAAAGAACTACTAGCAGGTGCTGGTGACAGATGCATAAAATAATTGCTAAAATAGAGGAGGAACTTGGAAGCACAGGTCTTAAGAATTTTCAGCAGGCAATAGTGATTTTCTTTTATTTTTTTCTGTGTCTATTTGTGATGATGACTGTCTCATTTCTGTAATTACCAAAGGTGTTTTTCTTGGTCATGTTTTTCTCATCACAGCAAGGGTGTTATGCTAATGAGTTTTTCTAAGAAACAGAAATATACATTGGCAGTTCTTCAAACTGCAAACTGGAAAGAAAGCATTTCCGTTGTGAGAAAATCTCAGCACCAAATCATAATCTGCCCTGTCACTTGCTGGTTATGAGAAAAGGAGGGTAGAGAGATGCAGAGTTACTTGAAGGAAAGGTTACTGTTGGTTTTAGTTTTTCATTAGATAACTTTTCTAAATTATTTCATTCAATTTCTCAATAAAATCCCTAAGGTGTTTATAGCAGTTTGTGACAGTATCCATTACATTTTGAAACACTGTGGACAAAATAGGAAAAAACTATTCCATTCGATTAATTCAAAGGCAAGCTGTTGATCAAAACAAAAGAACGAATAGAAATTGTAGCTTTTCAAAACCTTGAATCAGCAACATGTTATCAATGATGCTACACCACATGACAGCTCTCATAAGCTGCAGGCTATGCTCAGCACAGCATTGGTTTCCAATACTTTTTCCATGCTTTTATCCAGTCTAATCCAGGGTGTAAGATGGTGGAACACAGAATTTCTAATTCTCTCTAGTTTTTCCCTTTGTGTGATATTTTGCTACCAAATCGATAGAGCACAGCCTAATATACTCACTGTTTGAAATAAAAAAATAGATAAAAGCACCACAATGCAGCGTGGGAGACTGAAACAAGCCAAGGAAGGAGATGCTTAGCATAGAAAACTTCACCCAGAAACAAACTGTAAGAAGCAGGGAGTGGTTCTACCTGAATTATGTGACAAAGAAATGCCAAAGCATACACGCATAAAATATGCTCAGACAAATTCTCAATAAAGGAAGGATATGACCAAAAAAACAGATCAACCCCTAAGTATTTTGATGCCACATGCCTTGCATTTTTTTATGCCCCCTTATCCTGATGTATGAGAATTGTGCTCTCTCCTGTAAATGGCACATAGCTACAAGGTAGGAATCCACTGGCTGAGGCTTTCTTCAGAGTGTGTGGAATGGCAACCAAGTTGAGGTGCTTTTTTTTCCACTCCCTGATCTCATTTGTCACAGCAACCTTTATTTATTCTTTCAAGCCAGTCTTCCATTGAGTTGCCTTTTGTATCTACCAGGAAAACAACGTGTCACTGAGACAAACAACAACATCGTGATTCATGCTAGAAGCAGAGTTCACTGTCTGCTGGCCCTCAGCCCAGATTCTGAAGTGCCCACTCTTATTTTGTAGCCTACATTACCCTAAAAGCAATATTTTATTAGCAGAGAATTTCAAACTGTTAATGTATGTCTGGCTTTTTATGGCTGCAAAATGTGTGCAAAACTCAAGTTTTTCTTCGCTTCCTTTTCACTTCAAACCAATGAAACTCATCCTGGCTGCAACACGAGCCCCTCTTCTTTCCAGAAGTGTTCTGGCACCCTCTTTGATACTGTCTTTTTTCTTGGAATAAGGCCTGCTTCTCAAACCCGTTCACCTTCTTCCACACTATCACTTTCAAACACCTTTTATAAAAATTTTCATATAGCAACTGTATAAACCATTTTGAGATCAAAGTGTTTTGATGTGTCTGTAAACAAGAAAAATGCTGAAGACTTATGTGGCAAATTTCTGGTGCTTTCCAACCTGGATTTTTTTACTTGAGTTGCTGGGTATTTCCTTCCAGAATTAAGGATAGTTGTTTTTTCCACAGCTTCTGCTTTGGTCACATGAGGTGGCATCACGCTCTTTGAAGGATCCTCATTCTATTCTGGGACACCAGAAAAGACAAGGCTGTGGCCACAGGGGTAGCTGAAAGCACCAACTCATACACTGAGCTTTCACTGAACAGTCAAGCTACAGGGAACCACCTGAATAAAAATAAAGCAAAACATAGCCCCCAAAACACGATAAAGCTACCAACTCCTCTCCATGTTATGCAACTTTTCAGCTTTTAGTACAAGACAAATAGTGGTTCATCACTGATGCAAGTATCAAGGGATTCACCAGCAATGACTTTAGAGGAAATCAATGCTCTTTTGTGATGTGACCACACATATTTGTGTTTAAAAAGATGATTAAAAGTGGATAAAGGGCCCGGGAATGGAGATAGGCCAAGGAAAACCTGGCTTAAAACTTGCAAACATTGACCCCATGCCAAGTAATCTGCTTAACCAAGGAAAACCCCAGTAAATAGCCTATTTCCTGAAAAGTGTGCAGCAGTTCTACGGCCAGAAATCCCCCTTCTGACTTGCACATCGAAACACTTCTCAACAAGGAAAACAAAAAAAGGAGCAGACTTAGTGCAAGTAATTTGAGCTCATTATTCAGCATCACCAAGAGTTCTACATAATGAAACAGTAAAGCACAGGATAGCCTTGCCAAATTGTTGCCATTTTCCAGTCTTTAATACTGAAATAAAAGTGCTCATAGTTGGAGGTGATTGGTAATGGATGGAGATGGTTAAGAAATAGACAAATACATTTTTCATCTTCCACTTCCATGATTCAGAAAAATAAGAAGAATCAAAGCCAATATGGCCATGCATCAAACCAGAAACAAGGGAGAAAAAATACAGCTCCCAAAGGAATATAGAGCAGAACCAGCAAATGGACTTGGTCCCAGCTTGTGCCTTCAGACACTCCCAAGACTACAGTGTTTTAATCAGATTTATAATAATGTTATACAGCTAAACTGTCAGAGTGCGTGCATGCCATACTGCTCCACAATTATTATGGGTAGCAAAACATTGCATTTCTTTGGAAAAGGCCATGATTCTGCTGTGATCTGTTACACCTGGATAACAGGGGACTTTAGTCTTTGCAGAGCTGCCAGCATGGGCAAAACTGTCATCAATAACACACAGCTCTTCCCTATTCAGGTGACTAAAACTGCCACCCCAAAAAATTTCCGCAAATGGCCATGCTTGGCTCCTGCCTGATGAATCCTGGCAGAGACAGGATCATGCAAGTTTTGGTCTAAGGTCTGCATCTTTATTTTACATGTAGCACTTCTGAGAAGCATTAAATAATATAATGCAATAAAGACATTTAATACCATCTAGATCAGTATGACAAGAACATCTCCAATAAATGGCAGAAAAAGCAATGGAAATCATTTAATCCACAGTGCCTGCTTAACAACAAAAGGAAAGAGGTCACAGGGAAACCACTGTGGAAGAAAACATTTTATTTCTCTCTGTCTCTCATGGAGTGTCTCTCCATGCTTTTTAAAAATTGAGTACACAATTGCACAGGTGTCACAGGGAGGAACAAGTCTTTGAAGTCTAAGAGCAGCTTTTTGTGCATGAAACAAGCTATGGATAAAGCCTGAGTTTAAAATTCAACATGCAAGGGTTGCTTTCCAAGGCACCACCCAAAGAAGCAGGGCCACTCCATCTTTTACATGCATATAAATTAACCATGGAAGTGAGTTTTGCCCAGTATGTTTTGTCCATTTTTAAAGGGTCTAAATGTTGCAATTAGCTCTACAGCCCAAGCCCCACTCTGTGGTGTAAAGCCTTGGGCTGATGGGCTGCAGCACTTCCATAACTCAGCGAGTGCTTCTGACAGCATCGACCCACACCACACACGGGCAGGACTCAAAGCAGCACAGCCAGGGGACCTGCACCACAGGGAAGATGTGCTCTTCCACACTTGTGAGGATTTATCATTTTCACTTCCTCTGCCAGACACTAACCTGTGATCACAGTACCAGGGATAGCCAAAAGGAAATTGGTCTCCATTTTGAAGGAGAAAATTAAGATAGTATCATTCATAAGATATATATTTTCCTGACACATTTCCACATTTGTCATGTTTTCAAAGTTTAACTGGCAAGCAATCAAATCTGTCTTCCATCCTATTGTCATCGTCAGGGGAAAAAAAAAAAAGAAAGAGGCTTTTTTTTTCAAATAGGGAAGATGATTTCAAGCACAGTTTCTCTTTCTCACCAGCACTCACTTAAACAAGTTGTATTGGGCAATCAAACACAATCTTCAGAAAGCCACAAATCAGACATCACGAAATTATATTCTTGGTCTTTTTCTGGAGTGCTTCCTCTTTCCTACTTAAAATAAAACTGAAAGGGAACAGTTTTATTCACCCAAGAACTATTTCCTCCAAAATTGCACTACTTGCTAAATGATTTTAAATTTAAAAAAAAATGTAAAATCTCCTGCATATTCAAAACCCATGACTATTCTTTTTCACTTTTGTTTTAAGTATTCCAAGGTTATATTAAAAATAAAAGTTTTAACATGAAATAATGCTTAATTCCTACAATCCTTGCAAATCCCCTTCTAGAGTAATAGTATTAATCACCACCTTTCCAAGGCCAGATTACTGCCCATCTTGTATCAGACCACTCCACTTGGTACTTTCATTCTCATGACAAGCATCTGCTCCCTTTTGGTAAAAAATAATTAAAATCCAGTAACAGTTTCCTGTTCCAGGTCAGAATCAATGCCACTGACAAATTATAGTAACAAACCAATGCCAAGCCAGAGGAGACACCAAGATAACTTTTAACATTATAATGAAGTGCAAGTCAAAATATAGCCACTATGCAGATACAAAAAAAAAAAAAAAAGATTAAATCCATATTCATATGTTGCAGCAGCCTTGCCAGAGCTTAGAGATTATGCACAGCAAAACTAAACTGCAGTAGTAACATTCAGAAATAAACTCTGCTGCTAAACATTTGGAGTCAATCTTTACATATCAAAAATGGAGGTGAAAAAATTGACTCCTTCCAGTTGGTGACCTCCAACGGCAAAAATCTATGTCTGTGTTCACAATGAGAAGAATGAATTACCATCTAACCACAGAAGACCCATCTTTTGTTCAACAGCACTCTTACAGATTTCTAGGGAAGTATATTGCTTTCTAATCTGAAGCCTGCAGCATAAATGGGTTTTTATGGGCTTTTTAGGAAAAAACAAAGCCACTTGAGTTCACCAATAAGCAGCTTTTAAATAGTGAAAAAATATATTTGGGACATCATAATATCTCTACAAGGAAGATGTAGAAGACACATAAGTGCTATATCCTCTAATACCAACTTTTGCAATAATATCCTCCAAAATTCTATGATTTCTTTGAGATTTTATTAGCTTTTTTCTCTTCTCCTCCAAATCATTGTAACTAGGTGAATGATGAAAAAACCCCATGAGAACTTTTCTTACTCCCACAGTAGTTTCCCACTTCTCCAAAAATAAACATACCCTTATGTTTTTACACTTGCTGAAGGTTCCACTACATAACATTCTGACAGGGGTGGGGGTTTCCACTCTACAGACATGCTGCGGTATCAGCCCTAGCAGGAAGCTGCTCTCTTTACAAAAAAAGGGAAGCTGCTTGTCTGCAGTGTTTTGAAGTCACAGCCCACTTTAACCCTATATGGGCACAGCCACCTTCCCCCAAAGTCAAGTGTGGTACACGCAAGAAGCTGAACAAGAAGAGAGAGTAAGTGTTGATCACATCCATACCTGTGCCTAACACAACCCAGCAACTAAAAGCACACCTTGCTAGTGCTGGAAGTCAAGACAAACCCTGCCTTGGAACACTTTTGGTATTTAAAGCACGTTAGGCTTTACTGAAAAAAACAGTATTTAAGTGGAAGCTTCATAAACATAGCTGGCCTCCAGTTTACTAGTTCATTTATTTACACGGTTTATTAGTAAACCATGTTTACCAATAGCCAGAACTGAGTACAATTGTATGCTCCTGCTGCTTTAGGTTCTGGTGGCATCTGCACCAGAGCTTGGAAGGCCTGCCAGAAGATTTCTTAATATTTATAGAGAAGCCATGTTCATCCTCAAAGCTCTGGTGAAGCTCTCCCTAATCAGGAATACATTTACTTTTTCCAACAAACAACAAACCAGAAAAACCCCAACATTTTCACTTCAGTTCCAGCATGAAATGAAGCAGCATTTATTCACTGATATTATTAACATGTAAAAATCTTGCATCATATGAAAGTAACAGAAATATTTCAACTCAAAAATGCCTTTTCTGTATTTCTTGCTTACTTGCTATCTTTCCTTCTGTTTTGATGATGAAAATTAAAGAAATGAGATTTTTCTTTGAAAACATTCATTTTGAATTAAAATTAACTCAGAGTTTAATTAAGAATACAAGGACCCTAAAAGTTATTTAAAAGTTGGTTTAAGCTAAGAGTTTGATCAACTACTGAAAACAAAACACATTGATAACACCAAAACACTCTGGATTATTCAGTCTTGAAGGTACGAGTATATGTAGATTAGTCCTTAATGTCCATAAAGCCACTCTCACTCTCATAACTGACACCTACCCTACTCAGGGTAAATATTTATACATTCAGTCACATACTATGCTTTTGGGCAAATAACTGTTAATTTTTAGTCTGATTTTCAAGGGAAATGAGTTTTGTGCGCTTATTCCGCTTGTCTGTCAAGTTCCCCCTACATTTAATTCCAGCAAGTAATTAAAATTTGCAAAAGGTAGAGGTCTCAGTGTTAAGAAGGTAGGTGTCTCGGAGGAGAACAGCTCAGGTTAGTGCCATGGCTGAAGTCAAAGTGCTTCAGCTGTAACAGCTCCCTATGGCTGGTGCCAGCCAGGATGCTCACAGCTCTGGTTTAATTTCATATTTAGCAAAAAAAAAGAAGGCCTTGAAACTACAAACTGCACCCAAATCAGCAGTACCAATCACAACATAACATTCAGCTTAGTAATGCAGCAGCAGTGAATTTCCTGAAGAAAAAAAAAGAAAAAAAAAAAAATATTCAGGTCCTGCTACAATCCTACAAAGTGGTTTTCAAGTTGTTCTGTGGTGAATAATTTCTGTGTTTACAATAACTACAGTGTGTCTTTGAACAGCTCAAACCTGGATTCTCTTCAATCCATTTTACCTTAGGTGTCAACAGAACAGCTGCCAGTTTCTCCAAATTCTTTATTTTTATGTCACACTTAAAAATATATAGTTAAGGGTGTATCCATCATCCTGATGAGATATGACTGTGCTGTCACTTTTCTTTATGCTGTGATAGTACTTTTAAAGAAGGGAAAAAAAATTTCCTATTCTTCTATGATCATAACTGCACTAAGGAATAGAATTCTCAATTCCAAGATTTTTGTGAAACATTTTAATGACTAGTCAATTTAGCAATATAAATATTGGTATTTTATTATAAATAACTTCTTAATGACTATGAGAAAACTGGTGGATCTTAGGTTGGGGAGGGGAGTTTAACCCTTCCAACTCTTCCTATTGCCTTTCTCTTGGCACATAGTACTTAAAATTCTGCCTTTTCCCCTTTTTGTATACCATAATTTGTGCCATTTCCTTCTTATGATCTTCCCCTCTCTGAAAATATGTATGTCAAATTTTATTCTTTTACTACAATGCATTTTCAGTGCAAATTAGCAGTGTGTTCTAATAGTAATCCATTGCACCCCTCATTTTAAGGGGAAGGAGGCAAGACACATGACAAAAATCTTAGAGTGAAATAGCTGGAAGTCCACCCACTGGGAAAGGCTGGATGGCAGAACCACTGTGCAATGCTGCTGTAAAGAAATGCAAAGTAAGTATTAATTTACTTTATATGAGTCTTACATAAAAAGGTTATTTCTTTTTTTTAATTTGAAAGCACCGGTGTATGATAATTTATAGTTAGAGAATTACATTGTTCAGAAATCACTTTGAGAAGTCTTAGACTAAAATAAAATTTAGTTCAGACATTAGAGAGCAGAAGAATCTGTCTTGGAACTATGTGAAGCCAAACTGCACTAGGAAATGAGGGCAAGAACACTGCAGTAACAGTTCATTGTTAAATTCAATATTGTTGATATTGGCTTTCAAAACACACTCCACTGCCCCCCATCCTTCCCTTCTGCCACTTCAGACAAATCTCTGCTTAAGGGATTCTGTGCACCTCAGTCATCCACTTCTCAAACCTCATCTAAACACACACCTCACTCGGTAAAGTCAAACCATTCTTATCCATCACTCATGTCCACTGCAGAAACCTCATCCTCCACAAGCCTAAATTAAGTGTATTCCACTAACCTCTTCCAAAAGCATCCTGCTAGCATATAATCACTTCCCTATGTTCTTACCTTCCCCTTCTAAACTGTCTCTTCACATTTCCTCTATAGAAATGCCAGTTCCATTTCCATAAAGTTTTGTCATCATCTTTTGCCATCACCTTTGCTTTCTTCCTCATTTCTTTACCAGTTGTTCTGTTTCCCCAGTCTGCTTATTTCTACATCCTTATTAAAATTTCTATACCTTTACACAAAACAAAACAACACCCACGTCACCACTAGCATGATGCCTTCAGTAACTACAAACTAAATTACCTACACAGAATATGCCTTTCATTATTTACTTATTTGCCTCTGCTTGGAAGGTTTTACACTGTAACCATATGCAGAATTTCTCATTTCACATTATTACTGATTCAGGTCTCCTGACAGAATACATCTACAACTCTTCCTGTATGATTTAAGTGAGCTTCTGAAGAGTTTCTGGTATGCATTGGACATTACTATGCAAAAATCAAGTACAAAGAATGGTCAAATGAAAACTGATTAAAAAAAGAAAAAAAGAAAAGTCAGCTAGTTAGCTAGTTTAATTTCAGAGTGCTAGTTCCGAGCTGTCAGATCTCCATAGAATACACTGTACACAGTTTCTAGGTAACTTTGTAGGAATTTTGTATTAAAAACATCAAAACAAAACTGCCAAAAACCCCAAACCAACAACCCCCCCCCCCCAGAAAACAACAAATTAAGTCATACTACACCAAAACGGGAATTTTGGAGAAATTTTAGCAGCAATGTTATAAGAAAGCAGCCAGTTAGAAATGCCTGCCCAAAATCTACTTCCTTTCCTTCACAACATCTGCACACGGGTGTTAACCGGGCACGTCGATTCCTATAACCCAAAACGCTGAGGAAACAGCAGAACAGCCCCGGTTTCACTGCAGCTTAGGGGCGGCCGGGATGGAAGTTCCCAGTCGGTGCCCAGCACATGACACCTACGTAACGGAGGGCTGGGGCTCAGAATTTCCTGCCGTGCGGCCCCTCCCGCGGCACTTCGGTGTTTTCTGGCTATAATGGGAGCGGGAAGCGGGGGCAGCCCGCACTCTCTGCGCGCCCTGCCCGAGCAGCACCGCAGCGCTGGTGCGGCCGCAGCGCGGAGCAGGGACGGGCTCCGGGGGGCTCCGGCTGGGACAGGACATGGTCCTGCAGAGCCAGGTAAGTCTGCACACTGCTCTGGGCTCTTCTGTCCGCTCCACGCTCTGCTGGCGCTTTAGGAGCCGCGTAGGGCTCCGGGAAAACTGCAGCGGCAGTAACTGTGCTGGGTACGGCAGGGTGCAGCCACCCACGGATGCACAGCCGTGTGCCATAAAGTGATTTATTGCTATGCTGCAGAGAAAGCTCGTTTAAAAGTGTGCTTTGGTTTAATTGCAGGTTATCATTCACTGGTCATTCTGTGCGTTATGTCATGCTTAAGTCACTTGTAATGAATTGGTACCACGCGGAAGATTACATTGGTGGTAGTTTTGCGCAATGGTGGTGTGGCGAGATGGAAACAGAGGTTAATATTTCATGTTACCGTGGTCTGTGAACTTTTTTTTTTGCTCTGGAGTGGAGTAACAGAAAAGACAAGCATAGATCTGAATGAATATTCACCAAGTGAGATGGTTTCAGTATCGTGCAGGCAGGTTTAAAGTGATGCAGTACACTGCATCACAAACACAGAATCAAAGTTCTCTTGCAGGGATGTTTGAATTTGTCCTTTGGAATCAACCCATCCCAAGCTCAGGGGATGCTTTCCAGAACATCAGTAGCCAAGTTTCAGATATCTGCAGCAAAGATAGATACTTTTTCTCAAAGATTTCTCTCAGTCCCTCTTTTTCCAAGTTAAGCAGCAATGCTGAAATTTCAAGAGTAAAGGGCATTTGAATAGCAACGTGTACCTTCCGTTACCTTATGCAACAGAATAAAAAGTATTTTCTGTAAGATCAAAAGAATAGGTTTTATTTTCAAAAAATTGCAAAGGGATGTTTTCATTTTAACTTCTGCTACATTAAAAACACTATCATGATACCTTACAGGGAAATAAAGGTTTCTGCTGCAACAAATTAAGATCCAATTCTGGACTAAGTTTCTCTATCTTCAATTAAAACTTTAAGTGGATTGGTAGGGACCTGATGCACGTAAGTCACGCAATCCCTTGAGAAATGATTTCTAAATTAACTAATAAGATATTGCACTGCATACAGCTTATTAGAAAGAAACGCTGAGCAGCAACAGCACATAGCTACTGTGCCTGGGATTTAAAAGCTGGATTTAGTTGTCATGTCCACAATTCTTAGTGCATTGGTTATGTAAAGGAGAAGGTGAGAGGAGGGTTTAGTTTCATATTAAGGAAAGTAAAAAGGCTCTACAGAATGTAATTGCAGGATTAGTAAAAAGTATAAGGCAGCTTTGCTCCACTATCAAGGAGCATACAAGCTTTACATACCAAGGCAATTCGTGGAAATCCTCATATAAAAAACCTGAATAATTGAAAATGAGATTGAGAAACTACTTGGTCTTACATTGAAGGACAAAACATATGTTTTCATATTAAGAAATCATATGTGTAGAGAAGAACTTGGGAAATTTTCACAGGAAACTTTAAAGGTTAGTTCCGCAATGAGAGGGAATAATATTCAAGGGCTTTCTGACCGACCCTGATAGCTACTTTAGTAATATCTCTGCCACTTTCTAGATATTCAAGAGATCTACATGTCACAGGATTTCTATGCATGAGAACATTTTGACAGTAATTGCCATTCATCTTGAGGGGGAAAGTTAAAGGTAAAAAGACAAATCAACCAAATGGCTTGAGAATAACTATGCAGACAGAGAATCACAGTATGGGGACAACACTTAAGAACAGAGAAACTATAAAGGCAACAGATGAGGCGAGTAGTTGAACCTAGCTGGGCAGAGAAAGGGGAAATCATAAGATTTAAGGGTGAAAACTTGTCAGTTTTGGTAATATATACAACCCTGGTCACAGAAGATGAAGTTATCATAAAAACAATCTTTAGCCAAGCTGCCATTTCAAAACTAGAAGTGCACAAAAATTTGAGATTGCACACCAGAATGCATCAGTGAAGTCTACCAAGGTAGCACTACACTTGAGGTAAAGAAATGCTAAGGGAGGAAATCCCAGAACAAAAGTAATCATTGACTTTCGCCTCATGCAAAAGTCACCTCCTGGGGGACAAGTGATCTAGTTGTATGTGATTACAAAAAGGGGCAATCAAAAGTAAAATTAAAAACCATTACAGAGAACTGGAGTGAAAATGCTTTGCTAGGAATACATATAAAGACAGTGACTACTGATTTCTAATTTGTGAAACCAACTTCAGAACTTTCCCACTGAAACAGAACAAGTTACCGGTTTTTTAATGCAGATGACATATTAGAGGAACCGAAAATATAATAAATGCATAAACGATTCACTTGAAAACAAAGGTTATTTTAATAACTATTTAAGGCTTTGACATGGAAGGACCTCTAGTTTCAACCTTTAGCTGCAACTGTCATGGACTTAGATTACCCTTTGTCACACAGCCATCCTTGCACCAGCCCTTGCACAACTTCTGTCCCGTCCCAAGGAGACACAGATCAGCCTTGCTGTCACATCCCATTAGGAGCTAAGCTGATAAAACCTACTGGGATTCCAAGGTGACATCGCTTCTTTCATTACGTTTGTCACAATATTGATTAGATTAGGTCTGGAGCCCATCTTTGGCCTGCTACTGACCCATCACATCTCCTGGGAAATTCTGTGGAGTAGGAAACTAAATTGAAAAGGACTGGAACAATAGAGATGTTCAAGATGGTTATAGCTCATGGGACTCACACAGATGTGACAAGTACGGATTTTTACTAACTATGCATCCTAATACACTAATCCCAAACTTGACAACTACATATTACATTATCTCCTTCACAGTAGTCAGCCTTCAGGAGCTTAATGGCATGAAAATAACCCACCAAAGATTTTCATTTCTTTCACTGGAGTAAATAACAACATGGTCAAAGTGCTGCCTAGCTAATTTTCCCTATCAAAATTTTAAAGAGTAAATAGAGAGCAGGTTGGTTTACTGTCTGTGTAGCAAACCTTGTATCAGTTCTCCCATGGCATGTTTAGTTTTAGAGGTTTCACTCATGCAGGACAGCTGAAGATTCAGTTCAGAGAACTGCACAGCTGAGCCATATGGCATCCACGTAATCATAGCAGTTAACAGCTAAAGACCCCTACACCTGTTCTGATGTGTTCAGCAGGCTTTACTTATTGGCATTAAACACTTCTAATATAATACATTCTCTGTGTTGATATAGGCTTTGCATGTGACAGATTTGATAGTTCCAAAGGCAAAAAGGACTACTCTGAATTGCCAAAAAAAGTTTTCCGATTTAGACAGAATGAAAGTTGGTGATTTCTATTTTTTTTTTAATCTTTTTCTGTATTAGGTCAGCTTTTCCTGTTTCACATGTGGGTTGCTTTACAAATGCCATCAGTAGGCACAGCTGAACTGCAAGGAGCCTGAGCAATAAGTTCAGTAAATGTCACTCCTTTTACCTACACCTTTACTTCCCACATATAACACCCACTCCCTCTGACAGCACCAAACCTATGGTTTGAATTTTCCTTTCTTCTAAGTGTTCCCTCCTTCTTCTTATCTTCACACAGCTTTGCAAAATAGGATAGCTAAGCAATCAGCATCCCATAAGTAAAATAAACATTGCTATTTGCAGTAGGGAAGCTGTAGCACATCTGCCCCACTCAGTGAAACCCCTGGAAGCAGAGGACACTGTGTGATAGCCCGGGAACCTCAGGGTCTCACAAAACAAGAGCTTCCAAATTTGATTCTTGTGTGCTTCGAAGGATAAAGCAACATGAAGCAGAACAAGAACAGTGTATTTCATTCAGTTTAGCATGCCAGAACACTGCTTGTTTTATTTCCATGGGAGTAGAAAAAACGTATCAAGAGGGGAAAAAAAATCCAAGGTTTTCTTCTGTATAAAATGTTATTTCTTAAACATGAATATGAAAATACATATTTCAGGTTGTTGCTTTGATCTTTTCACAACTGTTAAGATTCATTTAAGTCCTATAAATCCTCTCACCCTGTTCTTAAACTAGTCATTCTTTTTTTCATTCAGAAAAAAAACCGAGTAGAGTTTCTCTTAATATAAACCCAGTTATTTTTTTAATAGAAATTTTTTTATATTACTGAAAGATTTGACAGTTAATTAACATTCCATTGAAAAAGACTTTAAAAATTAAGACCACACAGAGAAAGAACAATATTTGATTATGGATTTAGTTTAAACAAACTTGCTTTAAATACACTCTGGGATATTTCAATTGAATGAGATCCATCTATCTATACCCATAAATATTACTCCAAGCCCCAATAAATTCACACAACATATCTTCATGCTCTGCAGAATTTTAGCTGTAGGTTATTACTATGAAGACTTCAATTAAGATACAATAAAAGCTTTTACATCAAAAAACTATGGTTTGCACCTTGAGGATGTAAAAAAAGCAATATTCTGAGGATTGCCCAGCAAGAGAGGATCAATCTTTTTATGCTTTAAGGGTTGAAAATTGTGAGAGGAGGTTTCAGCCTGAACTAGAAGGTTTTTTCTTTAGAAGGGTACAGTTCTTCTCCCAAGTAAAAATGTTCAGAAGATCCCTTCCTGCATTATCAAACAATATCCTCTAATTATATTACACTTATGCCCTTGCTTAAACCATTAAAATCCAAGTGGCACAACAGCTGCACTCTTCACACATTATAAAATAATGAAATCCTGAGCACAGACCAAAAGGAAAAAGTAACCATTCCTCAACACCAGAATATACAATTAAAAAAAATTAAAGAGATATTTTTGTTCCCCACCAATATCTTTGTCTACAAAACCCCTCAACCACTTATTTTTGCCCAGAATACATGACACAAATCTGAGAGGACATTTTCATTGAAACTCTTCTTTCATATTAACGTGAGAAGAACCTTTCCTTCCTCAAAGAAAGTAACATGAAGTACACATGTGTGTAGAAAGTAACTTTTCAGAAGTTTTAAATAGCTTTAGTGTCAAATAGACCTTGTCCCACTTCTGTGTTCCTATGTCTTTACCCTCTTTTCTGCATTCCCTCCTCACATGCACTACTCTCCCAGCTCATCCACACCTCCTGCTGTTGCCCCAGCAGGTACATGCCCTGCCTTGATCCCTTCTCCATACTAATCCAATCTGTGGCCCAGCTGTCTCTGGCAGCATTAATTACATTCCTCTCCTGTCCTATCAATTGCTGGCCTCTTCATTACCACTGCTGGCTTTGGTTACCAGGAAGAGGATTTATTTCCATTCCTCGCTTCCCTTCACTCCCCATCATCTTCTGGTCTAACCAAAGAGATGCTCTGGAGTCCTGCACACAAACCTAAGCAAACCTCCAGCTCCGCCACCTGGTACTTTGCATCCCAGAAAGAAGAAACTTCAGCTGAAGGCTGAGAGTTCTTGCTCTGTGTCGATCACAGACTGCAACAGAAATGGACTTGACACCGCTGGTTTTGTTTGATGGTTTCTGATGTGTGTCTTCCCACAAGAGGAACAGAAAGCCGAGACACCCTAAAGCTGCCTCTCAGCTGTATGATTTTGGTACTTTGCAAACTTCAGAAGGAAGAGGGTGAAGATGCAAAAAGCTTTGTCCATCATCTGGACTACGCACAGCTTGCTTGTGTCAGGGTGCTTTCCTCTCCCAGGTGATTGTTTTAGCCACAGTCTGAGGTATAAATGTGTCCCCTGCCCCAGTGCCTCTCACCTGCAGAGAAAGAGCTTCCAAGTTTGAAAAGTACTATAGAGCATGTCAAAAGAAGTGTACAGGAACCCACTTCTTTGAAATTGCTGACATTTTGGAGGATGAAAGAAGCTTCAAATCTCCAGGGCTCCAGCCTTACAGGCACTAAGAAAAAATAAATCACTTAAAAAGAAAAGAAACAGAAGGAGAGAAACTGCCTATCTCTGTATTTAGAAGTTCATATATTTAAATCCCTTGAGGAAGGGAATAGTTTGGGAAACTGACAGTGAAAAATAGAAGTCTGAAAATAAGTCTGATTTTTCAGATATGTTTTAATTTTTTTTTTTAATGACAAATGGGTTTTGAAATAAATACAATCTGCAAAATCACTACAATTTATCCACCAAAAGACAAGAAGTTAGGAAAACACCATCTAGAAATAGTCTAGCAAAAATTTAATTTGTTTTCAAGGACTGTACATGTTTATCATAAGCAATAGGCATCCCATTACTGGTTTTGCCACCAACCAATAACAGAAATGCAGGTTGCTTTATTTTTTTTTTTTTTTAATTCAAATAATAGCCTTCCTTACAAGACAGAGTAAGTGAATCTTAAAACTGGTACTGTAAATCTCAGTAACATATGCAATCCTTTTAGCCAAACTGGATGCTTGAAAGTAAACTAGAATAGCCCTACCACACTGAGGGTAGCTTTATCTCACTCACTGGTGTCTGCAGACATAGGGCTGAACATCCATCACTGGCTTTGATAACCACTTGAAATGAGAAGAATAATGCTGCACCACTTGGAGTAGATGGGCAAGTTAGGACAGCAGAGCTGCAGGAAACACACTAAGCTGAGGTGGGTTATGACCAGACCTCTGCATTGTGCCCAGGTCTAGGGGTAGAGACTGGGGACAAATTAAAGCAATTACCAGCTTTCTCTGACTTGCTTCATGAGGCATCCATATGCATTTTAGGACTAAAACCAGACAGCAGTACTGAATGCTTTCAAATTATAACCAGAATCTAGTTTGGACCCATTATTTTATATTATCTTCTGACCTTGCTTTTGCCACAGGAAAAAAAGCTCTGAAAACCATGTTTGCATACTTAAACGAGAAAAGGAACTGTTATCCCCTTATATTTTTCATTTCTGAAAGTCTTAAGGGAGGAGTGAGAACACACAGTAAATAAATAGCTTAACAGACTGTAAACAACTAAAGCTTTGCCTCTTGCAAAACTATAGTCCCTGTGATTAATGTTTCAGGAATTATATTAAAGTGCAATAACTTTCCCTGTAGACTGGTGATACCCAGGAGAAAAGATTCTCTGCCTTGAATGAGACCATGAAATTTGATTTGTATATTCTAAAGAAAGAAACAACAATCTCTTAATTTAGATAGATTTCTTAACAAAAGCAGCATCTTCCTGTTTTGATCACAAATTAAACAATAAAAACAAAGAAGTCAGGCTGTCTTGACTGCATGAAAGAAAGGGAGAATCTGCATTAAGTAGTCCTCTCTCGTAATTAATAATAACAAATTGACAGGCATTACATCTACTCTGTACCTTCCAGTACTGTGACTCAGAACTGTACTGTAAAAGCTGTACACACTGCTAACAGCTCCCCTCTTTAAGGGCTGTTTGTGCTAAAGAAAACTTGTGAACTGAGTAAAGAATTTAGGGCACCAGTCACTGCTGGACTAAGATAACATCTCAGAAACTTCAGGGGTTGTGGAGTTTGCTCTTACTCCTTGGTACTTTCTCACCACTCAGACCAGTAATCAGGCATGTGATGACTGACCTTAATTTTTAGGGAACAGACTGTAGCAGACTTGTTAAAAGATAGAGGAAAACCCATAAATTAAGATTAAATGCAGCACACACACACAGATACAATCAGCACTAAGCCAGTGCTCCAGGCAGAGGTGCCCTTAACAGGCTCTCCCCATGGCCAGAGTAAGGCTGGCTATTCCCAAATGCTGCCTTCCCCACTCTGTTCCCATGACAGCAAGCTCAAATTTCACCTCAAGTTTAGCAACTCTGTTCTGCACCATAGCCACTGATTAATGCCATGACCCTTGACTCATTAACCTCACCAGCAACAAAACAGAAGGCTCTGGGCTTGCAGCCCCAAATTTTAAATTGGTTTAAGGATGGTCCTTCCTGGGGGGCAACAGTGGGCCTTGCAGAGATGTTTTGTATGAATAAACAGAGATCATTCTTACTCCTCTTAGATTTTTCTGAAATTTAGTAGCAATAGAAAAGTAAACAGGTAACTGTTCCAGCACGGCCTTAAATAATTCAAAGAATCACACTCTGCCTACCTGAAAAATTCAGAACAAGTCCTGTAACAGTAAACAGGTTTTTAATCCGTTCTAAAATCATAAGAGTACAGAAGATATATGACACTAAAACTTAATTTATTTTCTATTTGGCAAAATTTAATAGAGCCTGAATAGTCCTCTCAGAAAACTGAAATGAGAATACAAGTTTTAAATAAACTTCTTCTGGGCATATCTGCAGGGAACAGTTCATAATCAAGTAGTCCTTGAAATTTCTCATGCCATTTGCTATTATAGCAATGCACCAGTTTTAATCACTGCAAGGAGCTTCAGCTGCGCCTAGGAGTTTTGTTCTTCCTAGTGATCCTAACTGGAAAAACCCGGAAAAAAAGCAGGTCATTGCACCACGGGGACTCAAACAATCCCTGCACTTCCAGAGAGGCAAGGCCAAGCAACTCTGGAAAATGGAAGCCAAACGTTCAGATGGCACTTGGCAAGGAAGAAACTGGTGACAGGTCTAGGCCAGCTGGGCTCTCCTTCCAGGCCATGATTCACCCAGTGTGTGACCTGGGAGAGCGCTTCCACCTCTGCCTTCCCCAGATCCCGCACATGCAACACCAGGGTTTTGGGGGCTGCAGCCAGGACCCCCTCGCTGCCCAGCTTTGGCACAACAGGGCCCCAAGGCACTCCTGAAGCACACAATGCACACAAATCCCTAGGGGACAGATCTGGTGGGAGAGTTAACCCAGAGTGGCCTCTTTGAAGTACAAGGGAACACTGGCTACATGTCAAAGCAGTACTAGCACCAAGCAATGAGAGGACTCCTATACTTTAAAACATTGATTTCTGAATTTTTCAAAGGGCAGAGAGCAGCAGGTAGAGGACTGTGAGGTGGCAGAGCCATCTGGGCAGCACAGGGGAGTGGGGCTGGGCAGGGAGGCTGAGCTCCCCAGGCAGGTGAGGGAGGCCAGAGGCCACCCTGGGGCTGGGCCACAGCAGCACTCGGAGGGCATAGCCCGAGCACGGTGCATCCATCCTGGCAGGCTCCAAGGGATGGCAAGGAGATAAAAGGCTGCTAGTGCAGAAACAAGCCTGGAGAGCAGAAGCAAACTCTTCCTCTGTACTGTGCAGGCTGCTCTGGAGCCTGCCAGTAGGCACTGCCACCCAACAGCTGCAAGAGTAGGCCCGGGCAGGAGCACAAACACGTAGCCTTAGGGATATTCACCACTGGCACCAGGAGCAGCTGCTCGTCTGTTCGTGTGCCAGCAGCTGAGTCACAACAAGCTGACATCGTTTGGCACATTTCACCATCACTTGCTGCAGTGATGGCCTTTGGGTGCATCAGCAGCTCAACTCACTGCTACAGCACTGCTGCTCCTGATAGCCTTGTCCCTGTGTTCTGACCCAATTCATTTCCATTAAGGCATGGAAAAAAGAACCCCAACAACCAAGTGCAAGAGGAGCAGAGGGAAACATCGTTGGTTGTGCCCATAATCTTAGAGTTACATCTCTAATCCCAGTTAAAAAAATATTCCTTTACAAGATTGTCAGGCAGAAAAAGCTACTGCCAGCATTTCATACCCTGGTTCTGAGCACTCACAATATCTGTTTAAATTAGCAAGCAATCAGCACCCAAAGCAATTAACATCCCATACACAGTATTCCAGTTGTACATTCTCTCCTCGTTCTTTTCTGCCATGGAAATCTTTATTGCACAGGGCTTGTTTTGACAAGATATCTCTTTTTTATTCAAGAATTCTATGTACTTTTCACTCAGATTTTCAGATTCAGTCAGTCTCTATATCCTCAAGCTGCACATAATATCAACATAAAATAACAAACAGAACTCTACAATGAAAATTATTTTCTCTTTCTCAGTAGAAAAAGTCATATTACGTGGTTCCAACCAGGGAGATTAACAGAAAAATATGCACTATCAGTTATGCATTAATAGAAAATTATAACTCTTGAAGTAGAACAGATCTAAAGACCAAAAGAAGTCAGAATTCGGCTATTCACTCTGAATTTTGAGAATAACATAACTGTTTCCATGTAAGAATGAGAACTGAAACTACCTCATGTTAAAGGCACTATCAAAACCTAAACCAAGGCTCAGCTACACTGCATCTATAAAATACCCATTTCTTATCAACACCCATTCCTTTTCAATTCACATTCCTACATGTAATGCATCTTTCCCCACACCTGTAACAAGAAAACTCATTTATATTTACCTATGTGATCACAGCAGGAGTACTACCAAAACATTTTCCCCAGACAAAAGTATTAAGACCACCCACAGGATAACAACTGGATACTTGTTCTGTGCCTCTTACAGAAATCATGCATGATGTCTTTCCCCACTGCTTTATTCTCCTTTATTCTCTCATTGACAGTAGCTATTCCTTTCACATTATGGACAGCATGGATAGAGATGCAGCAAAAACTTCATTTTTGAAATAATGACAAAGGATGCCTTCCTATTTCTGACAACAAATGAAATGATACAATTCCTGATGTGGTACAAATTCATACCAATGATATAGAATTAGTTCAAAAAATGAGCTAATAAAATGTTTCCAAACCAAGTAGATACCATGAGACCAATACTCATGAGGTTTTCAGCGAACCTGAGGTAAGTTTCAGGAGATAAGGATGATTTTAGTATCTCAGGTGGTAACGTAGTTTGGACCAAAAGAGAAGACAGCAGCTGTTTCAGTTGAGCTGTGCATTTGAATTTCCAGGGTTTGCTGTCACCCCTATAAACTCAAGACAAAACTCAACTGGTGTGAACTGAAACAAGATGTTTGAGTGAAAAAACTGCCAGTGGAAACCACTGAGCCTGAGAAACAAAGTCAGTGTTTGGACCTGCATTGCACAGATGCCTGACAAGCCTGATGCAAATGTTATGTTTTCTTGCATATAAGTCTAAGCCAAACTATTTTTTTCACTGAAACCAAGGGTTTGGGGAGCCAGGAAAAGAAATTAATTTGAAATGGCATCTCCTAATGAGCAAAGAAAGATCATGGACCCAGCATGAGTAGGGAAATTTCCTTTGCATATTTAGTTTTGAAGAGATGGAGGAGAGAAAGAGAGAAATGGAACTGCAGTCACAGTGGGGAAATTTATGAGAAATGCAAGTTGTGTGGCTCAGGCAGCTTGAGGGAGTGCTTAAAGATTTCAGAAGGTGAACAGATTCCTTTCTCATTAATGAAGGGGCCCTGACTCCAGACCCGCTGCACTCGCTCTGAGTGGAAGGCTATTCACTCTCTCCTTTGATTGAAAGCATGAGTCTGTTACTTATGAGCTCTCAGTAGCTTTCCTTTTAATAGGAAGCAGGGGGAAGGGGCAAGAAGATGGCTGGAGGAGGGGAAGGAAAAGAAGGGTAGCAAAAAAACGCTGGTAGCAGAACATGGGACTTCAAGGGATTTGCAGGCCAGGCCTTTGGGGAAAGGTTAAAAGCTTACAAGGTGAGTGATGCCTCTCTTGGGCTCATTTTTCTTTCCTTATTATTCACCAACATGTTAAGAAGTAAACTCCTCTGCATTTTCAATCCACCTTTACCCTCTTAATTTTCTCATCATCTTACCAAATTATTTATTCTGCTAGCATGGAACTAAAAAAAAAGAATAATTGCTGGTTTTATTTTTTTTTTTTCTGGTAGGTATCATCTGTAATTTAATAGTGCTAAAAAAGAAAGCCTAAATAAACCAAATCCTGACCATCTTCCCTGCTGCAACAGGGAACATGCAGCCTGCTGTTCTAAATTGTAGACAGTCACGAGCTCTCGTCAGACTTTGTGTGGGCTTGAAATGTTCTTTTAGTCCTTTGCAGCTGAAAACTGAGCACAAATTATCACTAAAAGGATATGAAAAATTATGCTGGGACATTTGCCATAGCTATACGGGAATGCTCCTCAAAGCAATCAGAAAAGTGAGCAGATTACTTAGGCAGCTCAGGTTTGAGGACTGCATTGACAGCTAACAAAGGCTACTTTTTCATATGGAGGAGAAAAAAAAAGACAAAAACTCACTGATTTCTTGAAAGAATTCCACATGGATCGCCAACATCCATGAGAGGTCCTTGCTTGTGGGTAAAGGACAACACAGCAACAGTGTGTCTAAAGCCTTTTGTACTTAAAAGGGACCAAATCTAAACTCCTGTTCAAATACTTTGAGCATAAGGGCCTTTAGTGAATTTTAAGATATTTAAGCATGAAAAAAGCTTGTCTAAAAATAATGTGAAATATCATAATTATTGTAACAGTAGTGTAAGCATTTTGTAATTTGAATTGTAAAACATCAAATTTTAAAGACCTGATTCATGGTTTTAAAAGACAGAATATCATTAGCAGTTGAATTAGTATTTAAATCTTTCCAAAGTGACAGAGTTACAGAAAATACCTTAAACTCACTCACTTGTAGCCAAAGCAAAGTTGAAGCAAGAAGGCTTCAACTGTTGTAGTGTTTGGACTCATCCATAGCTGTAACTTTTGGGAACAGCTATTTTATTCTTCAGAGGCAAACTCCAGATTATTATATTCTACTGCAATATTCCCGACCATTTCTCAGACCAGAGTTCAAACACCCAAATGAGGGTAAATTTTATTTCTATTCAAAAAATCAGCCATGAATTATCTGTAAAGTCACTGGTTAGCACACAACAGCAAACAATGTCATAGAAAAATTAGAGCTATCACCTTCAAAACTATACTTGGGAGCATTTAAGCATAATAGACTTCTTAAACGTCTTTCCTTTTCCTTTTAACTACTTCAGTATTTCAAATATGAACTAATGTAGTCAAAATATGAAACCAAAGTACAAAAAAATGAACAAAGCAAGATACTTAATAACAAATTTCTGAATACAAGTAGGTGACTTTAAAGTAAACTACCTGAGTGCCCAACAGGCATGCTATAAATCATTCTTTGGGAGGGGAAAAAAAATTATCTTTTTTTAATCAACATCTTGCACTACTTATTAGTCAACAATATGAAAAAAAGTATTGAAAGGTGCAGACAAGAACTGTGGTCTATTTATCAAACAAGGGACTAGATTTTCAGTTATAGGTAGTGCTCTTCCTGTTGTCTGCAAATGCTGAATCCAGTTCAAACTGTGCTTTGCTAGTTTTTATCTGTTGCCTATGAAGAGCCATCAACCCCTTCCGGCCTGTAAAAACTTTGGTTTAAACTGAGCAGAGATCTTGGCAGGAAACTGAATGGGCAGCTTCAAGATAAATCTAAGTACTTCCTGTGTGTATCAACCTGGGAGGTAACTTCAGTGCAGTAGCATTTGGAGTGCCGTGCTTGATTCAGTGGAGCTCCTGAGTGTAGAGCAGTACAGAGATAGTATATCCAGAGTTTAAAAAAAGATTAGGAAATCTTTAAATTTTTGCCCTTGGTGAGGCAATATTTATCTGCATTTAAAACACACAAAATACATGCAGAATCAGACTTTGAACCAAGTGTATCGATACAATATAGAGAAAGGAAAAATAAGGAAAAATAGTCATAATAAAAAGATGAGACAATTTGGCTCAGTAGGGAAAACAGGGACTCTTGATCACAAGCAACACCAAAGGGAAAGGAGGGATTAAATAACACTGAACATCAACCTTTACTTGGGGTCACTTAGATGAGTCCTGTTGCCTCTAACAAGTTTTGTGCTAATACTCAGATCAGCAGCATTGGACTGATAACCTATAGCACCCCTTGCCTAGGATTACAAATTTATTGTCATTTATTTTCAAAAGAAGAAAGTGGAATATCCCAGTATCACTAACAAAACAATATTTCCTCACTCTTTAAAACATGCACATACATATACCATAAGAACAATGCTAACTTCTGACTTGATGCTCTTTGATGTATGAACATACAAGACAATTGGAGACATTCCAATTATCTCCAGTTCAAAGTTAGGCCAAAATTAGAAGCAGTTATGAATAATGGATTAGGTTTTAGTAGGAATAGCAATGCTGCACAGAATAAAGATGAGAGTTTAGCTTAGCTGTGAATACATGAACCAGGTAAGCCACACTGTTTCCTTAAACAGACAGATTGGAATTGCACATCCTCGGAAGTTCAATTAACAAAACATATGTCAAAACAGTTTTGTGACAGATTATAAATGGTTTTCAGATGCAATTCTGATGCTTTCAGGATAAAATTAGGAGCCAAAGTTCCTTGTGAAAATTTTTCCACTTCTTTAGGAGGGTTTTTTTAAGAAACAGCCATACCAAACCCTGTCATTTACCATAGAACCTAAGAGTCAATAGCCCATCAAAAGATGTATCTTGGAAGGCTCAGTAGCCAACACGGAGATAAACACCAGCTCAGATCAAAGGTGCCTAAGCAGTCTATTTCCATTCATTGGGAAATTTTCCTGACAATCTAGCATTTTAATTAAAGAATAAAAAGCTTTCAGGTAGTAATGCTCCTAGTTGGATAAGGTATTTTTCTTGGATGGCTATGCCATATTACAGAAAAAGATACGGGGTGAGCATTCCAGCGTTGCCTCATATTTCTATAATGCTACTTTGTGGATTTTGTGAAGATTGGAGCTCAGATGATCATCATGATAGTGCGGATTTTAGGAATGACAAGATATATATGGCTATTTTTTTGGCTTTTGCACTCTTATCAGAGACTTGTTTTCCTTGACTTGCTTTGCTGTCTCCATAGCTCTGTGTAAGTGTGGGCAGTGCCAAGTTAGGCAGTGGTTGGCACTGTGGATCAGTGCCTTGTTATTCACAGTTTTGACAAGGGTAGCAGACAACAGGCCAGAGATGATCTTTTGTGGTTTGTGCCCAGGTTTCTGTATGGTTATTTATAGATGCCCTTGTTGAAATCCTGTGTTGCCTTCCTTCACCAGCCTCAGGTTAAGTTTGCCAGTATTTTGCAAACCATAAAAATGAAGTGATTACATATAATAATCAATGTTCTCTAGATTTTTCAAGCTTTAGCAATAACAAAAAAAATTATTTCACTCAATAGACTCACTGGGAACTGCAAAAACATAAAGCAGCCATTTCAACAAATTCATAGAACATCCATTACAAAAGTTAATTAATGTACTAGCTGATATGAATTATTATGTATCATGCAATGCTAGGGCAATTCAAGACTTTCATTTACTTTAGAAAATAACTACCAATAAAAAGCACTAGCATATTCAATGCTTTCCATCTTTTGCTTTAAAATTGCAATTCCATTTCTAGAACTTGAACAAACCCTTCTTGACTTGAATAGACGTAGGTGTGAGAGAGGGTAGGTGTCTAACTTCATCTCCCAAGGGCATGCAGCAAGACTGTGCTCAACTTACAACACAGGTGTTTAAAATGCCAACACTTGAGTGCCTCTCTAGTCTCAAATTTCTCCAGCATCACCAAAATTTTTATACCAAAGAAACAGCAGATCCAATAAGGAACACAGAAGTAGTAAGAATGTGATACACCCCCTTTTCTGGACTGGTTTTGCACAAAGTATAACATGACAAGAAATTCCTCAGCCTTCTTATCAGAGCGATTTGATGCAGGCTAGTGGGTTATTGTGGCAGAATTTTGTCTACAACGTTTTTTATTATGGTCCTAATTATTCTTAGAAAAACATAAAGTGATAGAATATAGTATCTTCAGTAGAAAATAGTTGTGATGCGTAAATCTATAAAACATCTATGCTGAAAACACACAACAGAGCATTTTAGAGCTCCCAAATTGAAATTAGGCTGGATTTTATTAAAGAATTTGCAAAGATAACTGTTTAAATAACTTAATCATCCGCAACACTTCATGAGAAACAAGCTGTATTTTTTACTTCGGTATTATTAGGTCTGAACTAACTCCCAGTGGGATGTCTTGTAAGTTTAGGATTTCTAGCTTGCCTTCGTGATGCACTTATTCTGTGGGAGCCATGAATGAGAAAAGAGGAAATTATAAAATACTCACAGGGAACTAGTCTCCTACACAAGAAAACAATCTGATTTTCAGTGAACGTTCCCAAATTAACAATCAGTACTGCAACACTGTTAAGCCATTACTCTCAAGCAGCTTCATTTGGAGACAAGGCACTTTGAAGCTTTTTTCATGTATACAGAGTTTAAAGAAGTGTGAGAGTACTACCTGGCCAAAAATCTCATCTAATTAGCAAAGTTAAAGGCATTATGAATAGACTGCCCAGGAAATCTGCCAAGACATGGAAAGCTTTTACTTTTAAGCCACCTGCTCAAATATCAGTCAAACAGTAGCTCACTATCAGCTCAGGACACACAGAAGCACCAAGGGAGAGACAAGACAGCAGGGAAATGAAATAAATTTTTGAAATTGCTCTCATGCTTGCTATGCAAAATAACTGAAATATTTGTTACATATTTTAGTTTTCATGCAATATGTGTGTATAAAAGCTTTACGTAACATTTTACAGATTGTATATAGAGTGCTAGTGTTTTGAAACTTTACAGAGATAAAACTGCATAACAGAGTTGACTGTACTGTCCTGAGCAAGTGGAGACCACGCTTCTGAACACCACTCAATAATTCCTCATTACGTTTATTGCAGTTATTTCTCAGAGACAGCTATTCATTCCACAAACCCAGCATATCTCTCTCTGCAGCTTCTCTCCTCAGCTTTATCTGCAATCTGGATCAGTTTCTATCTTGTCTAGCTCTGGAGAAAAAAAGGTAGTTAGCAAAGTAGGAAATGCAGGGAAAATAGCATCAACCACTACAGCACTT
This sequence comes from Monarcha castaneiventris obscurior, assembly GCA_026261815.1. Taxonomy (NCBI): domain Eukaryota; kingdom Metazoa; phylum Chordata; class Aves; order Passeriformes; family Monarchidae; genus Monarcha; species Monarcha castaneiventris. Next base: position 24,969,351 of record JAMPIT010000886.1, on the reverse strand, counting down.
TCTGATTTCTACAGAGATTACAGACTTCTGAGATCTATTCTAAAAAAGTCTTTTACCAACCTGACCATGGATTTTATTTAGGAAGCTTTGGCATCCCTGCACAAATGAAAATAAGAAGTCAAAAACAAACAAACCCCCAAAACAAACAACTCAAACCAGGGAAATCCACCCACAGAAAACCTTAAAACAAGTCTCTAAACCTGAACTAAACCAGGTTGTGCCCATGGTATGCGCAGCTTTTGCAGACCCGAGAACAGAGTTTAATGGGGAACACAAGAGAGCAACAGAAGGAACAAGCTTCCCCTGGGGAAGTAGGATCAGTTTTAAGTTTCCCACACGTTCATGCCTAGGGAATCCCCTTTGAAGTTGCTGGCTGACACGACATCTGTTTCATGCCACAGCAGCAGCTGTAGGGTTGAAATCCAGACTCATCAAAACATACGCGGCTCTTGAATTCACCGCATTTGTTTTATACTGTTTGATTCTTCCTCTGGTAAGAAGGCAGAAGAATATAAATTGTAAAATTTAAGTGAACTGATAAAACAACCTCCCTAAAGGATTTTTAATACTGACACAATGAACTTGAAAAAGGCAGAGAAAAGGGTGAAAAATCCAATAATATCCTCCTGACAAAACTATAAGTGCTCCCCCTGCCCCTAAAAGAATATTCAACCAGAAATTATTGAAACTTGTTATCCTATGACTTAGCCAGATTTCAGGTGAGTGCCAGTCCCAAATGACAAAGCAAACAGATTCAATAAGCACGTGGGTTTTTCATCATCACCTGTTTGAATTGTGCCTTGACCAGTACAGACCACAGGTGAAATAAAAGCTCCAGGAAGACAGTAAATCTTTTTTTATTTGTAGTTCACTTACATTCATGTCCTTATAAAGATATTTTCATAAAGGGTTGGGCCAAAGTAGCTCAGTCATGTGAATGCTGTGACTGATTCATGTCAAGATGCCTTAGCAAGACAGAAGACTAAGTAATTGTCCAGTTAATTCCACTAGCACACAGGTAGATCACTGATTTTTTTACTTTTTACTTTCAACATTTATACATGTGCAGTAGGGGATTTGTTCACCTGCAGAACAGTCCTAAACTTAACCCAGTGCAAATCTGAGCACATAGGGCCATGCTATTTTAGTGTCACGTTCAATAGTTTATGCTTGAATAGTCTGAGACTGTGTCCCAGAATATGTAAAAAAGGATAAACATACATCTAATATGAAACAATAACCTCTGCTCTGTACTACCCAGCATAAATTCAATATACAGCTTGTGATGTGACAGTGCCAGTCCTTCCCAGGTAGCTCAAACTATGCTGAAAGACACTGTAGGTGACAGAAAAGTGCTTAGAGATAAAACTAAGTAGGCTTGGGAGCTCATCCATTTGCTCACTAGCTCCTGTCATTCAAAACGCTTTCTTAAAAATTCATTTTGAAAACTTAATTTGGTGACAGCTTCTTGCTAAAATTATACCATATTTAACTATTTTCACAATACTTCTCCATATATTTTCCTCAAGATACTTTCAAGAGGATCACACCTTGATTCCATTTCAAATAAAGCCAGTAGAATGAAACCAACAGCAGTTAACTGCCCTGCAAAATGAGTAGACTTCAGACTACTCCAAAACTCCCCCTAAAACTGCTGATGAGCTCCTTGGCAGCATCAGCAAAAGGAGTCCAAGCAGTAGATGTTCATGGGAACTGAATTACTCGCAGTAATTCAGGTAAGACAAGACACATCACATATTTAATACAAACGTTTTTAAACTAATACAGCTGTAGATGAGTTACTGCAAATGAGCTCATCAGCCCAGAATTTCTCTCCATCGTCTGAAAAATAAAATTTGTAGAACCATAGAGAATGAAAATTGGGGGGGAAAGAAATGGACCCCATAACTGATCATAATGAATCTTCCAAAATACCAGTGGTAATGCTAACACTGTCACTGTCATAGTTTCTGCTACAGCAAACAGAAGGTTGACTAATCAAACTAGCAATTTTGATCTGCTAATTGTGATGCCCTGAAGCTTGTAACTCTAAAAATAAACTTATTTTTTGTTGAGCTAGTTAAAAGAAATAGCAACCCACGTGCATTTACAAAAATACCATATCAAGAAGATTGACATCAGCACACATGCAGATTTTTCTTCCCCTGGGCACCAAATTGCTGATGTATGTACATGCTCCCTTCTTGGCATAATTGATTTTCCCTTTCTGCTCAGTGGCACAGACTTGGAATTGCTGGTGTCACAGCAAGCATGAATATGCAAGTAAAGGACACACTAGCTAGGATAAGTCCAGAACTCCTTCATCTTGAACCCAGGCTTGAGCCCAATGTAAAATAGAATATCAGTTGTTTTTAAATATTGAACTTAAAAAGGCCTGAAATAAAATCAATATAAAGAGTGCATATTACACTAACATGCCTCTTATTCTGTCCTGGAGTCAAAATCAGACCTGAATCACAAACACCAAAAGCAGCTAAATAGTTTTTTGGTGACTTTTCTGCCCTTTCTTAAAAAAGAGTGAGAAGGCTCCATCACTTCCTGAAAACACACAAATTGCCATTTATGTATGACAAGTTTTAGCACCTCCTTTAAGCAGAGAAGGCCCAGCCTACATCTTTTTCTGAGATCTTTTCCTTTAGCTCACTCTCTGACTAACTCTCCTCTGCCTTTAAATGAGCTGAGGTCCTCAGACTCTGGTAAGGGATCTCTTGTTACACCCTTCATGCAAAGTAGAAGTACCAACCCTTTATATTTGTATTTTATTTAATCAAAGCTGATTGATCCACACCAATCAAGAATAAAATAAAGATATTAATGATATATTACAGGGTTGTTTCCCAACTGAATGCACCTTAAATCTTAATCAGCAGGCAAGGTAATTCCTAAAAACTACAGATTTCTATGACTAGATTATCCATGGAAACCAGGAATTTCACTAGTAGTGAAATTCTTTTGGCAGCAGTGCCAAAATAACCATTAAAATCTCAGTTGTTAGTTAACAGCCACACACCAGTGTCACAGGCAGCTCAAGTGTCAGGTTATGTTAAATCTGTTGTTTTGGCAGAGGCACAAAAAACTGGGGATTAGCACCACGTCCTCTCTAAATCCTGGGGAAGGCCTTTCCTTTCAGTCCAAGGGGGAGCTACAGTACCCAGTATCAGGGAAAGATCTGGTTCACAGTCCAGCAGAGAGTTATTCTCAGTGGTGTCACAGAGCTGACCTGATGCCACTGCAAACACAGTTTGCTCCACAGATACAGAACACGATTTTCACAACTAGTTTTCCCTTTCGGGTAGAACCAAAAACTGACAGCAACAAACCACATCTTAAGTTGCTCCTGTCTTCATCTTGGTTTGCTCTTAAAATTGCTGGATAGCTAAGGGATAGAGCTGGTCAGGACCTCTTCAGCAAAACATTTTCAAAATGGAAAATGCCATTTTCAAACTACAACACCCATTGGCTCTGAAAAAATTATTGTGTGGAAAGATTCATCACGTCCCAGGGGAGAGACAGGGAGACAAAGGCATGGTCAGTGATAACCACAGACTGCTTCATGTTCAACCTTGCTTCAAGCTTATAAAGCTTTGCTCAGTTCAGAACCACTATTTGAAACTCTTTCCTCCCACTCCCATCTGCTGCCAAGTTATTAATGTGCCATCAAGTTATTCTGCAGCATGAATCTCTGAAATTTAGAAGCCTTCAAATTCATCTAAAAGTGGTTTGAGAACAGCTTTTAAATCTTAAAATTTGTGTACAACAAGGAAATCTTGAACACTTGAGCAGCCCTGCAAATAAGACCAGAACCCAAATGTTCCCTGAAGACAGACACCTGAGGCTTTGAAGCTCTAACTACATTCTACTCCTTAAATTATGAAGTCCATACTAACATGTGTCCATGTAAAAGTCCTATCTAAAGCCATTGCTGTGGAGTTTAATGGCATTTCCTGGACAAGATCCTTATCTCAAGTCCAGATAAAATGGTTCAGTCTATAACCAAGGGTATCAATCCATAAAACCCATGAATATAATGCACACATTTAATACAGCATTCCTTTTCAAATTCCCAAGGACAGTATCAGGCTGTATGCCTTAAAGCCTTCCCCAGCAGCAAGAAGCAGAGTACTCTGCTGTAACTATGCCTGTAAAGCTGCTGGGCAGGGTTTCTGTACTGCCCTGTGGGATCAGGGACCAGTGGAAGAGAACATGCAAACACAGTCACCCCCTATACCCCTTGCAAGGCCTGTAGAGCTCTGGGTAACAGTTCAGGCTCACCCTCCAAGTAAGAAACGAGGCTAGGCATGAAACCCAGCAGTGCTTCAAAGACCTAAGCAATGGGCTATGTTCATCCTACTGAGTACATGAAAGGGTGGGAATGGGCAGATGAAGACTCGATCCCATGGTGATATTTAATCAACACTATGATCAAGGCCATGCACAATTAGGTTAACTTTCAATGCCAGTTCCTCTGGCTTTGACCCTCTTTGCTTCCTTCGATGCAGATGGTGGGGCTTTAAAGCCTGTTGACATAACTCTGTTAAATGAAACCAAATGTTTATTATTAACAGACTTGTGTGGAAGGTGAGCAAGTGAGTGACTCGAGTAGCTTGACAATGAAATCTCCAAGGACAGCATTTCTAGGAGAGTCTCTTTGTAATTGACTTTATAGCCTCAGATCAGCATTAATGACATTTGTAATGACTGATTTTTCTTAAGTACAATTGCATTTTAAATATATACAGGCACACTTGAACAAGTTGTTTCCAAAATGCTATTATCTAAGACAAGTGGAAAACATTCAAGTTTCTTCTTTCCTGACTCTCTTTATAATCTTCACTCTCAAATTAATCTCTCCTTCGTTTTCCTCCATTTTTCTTTGCTAAAATTTATTGATTTTACCAAGCTATTGGCCAGCAATTTTCCACTCAAGATGTAACTGTACTAGGAAACTGTATTCCAACACAATAATGCAAAAACTTACTGCCCAAATGTAAGAACATACAAAATAAGTACAACAGCATGAAAACATCCTTATCAGCATCTCACAGATGAATACTGAGGGCACAGTGGGATTAAAAAATTAGTCAGCTGAGTTTCCATAGCACAAGCAGCACTAGAACCCAAATACTGCAAGTGCCAATCCAGGTCATTAATCATAAGATAATGGAGTTTGTTAGGGTGATGTCAGCCAGCGTGAGAGAGGCTGAAGCAACCTTGAAGGTTGAGACAGTCACAGCGTGGCTGCTGCTGACTCACTCTGCAGCAAGATGCTGCTCTGACCAGCTCAAGTGAACCACAGCAGCGTTGCCTCAAAAGCAAGCTACACAACGAGTACAGGCTCTGCTGATTAAACTTGCTCTAGGGTCCACCCACCAGGAACATGAGGCAATGCCTGATGGAAACATCTTCAAAATGCAAGCAATTTGCTGAGGAACAGAACTTACATAACTACAAAAACAATTAGACCTCAGAGAGTTTCTGTATCAACAGATTTCAACACTTAGAATATAGATAGCTAAAGGTCATCATCTGCACTTTACAGAAGGGGAAATGAAATAGAATGATAACATGATTCATCTATTACATGCTGTATGAGCTGAATTTAGGCCTTCAGCTCCTCTGATTTGTAAAAACTACCTTTCCAGCAAGACTGCACAATACAGTGTCCCCAAAACCAAGCATTGTGAATCCTACAAAAGGAAAAAAAAGACATTTCACTGAACTTGCATCCTAACACACCCCCCAACACTTGTATGCACATACTTAGGCACGTATATAAACAAGAAATTTGCATGCATATGCTTCTTTACCTGTACATACAAAAAAGTGTAAACAGACTCTTCTGTACTACTGAATGTAGGAACATGGAAAAACACCACAGTATAGATACATGCCATAGTGAAGAGAGAGCATGCCTAGCTAGCATAGTTTTCCTTAATTCTATTAGAATGTTTCTTAATTCCTACATTTCTTAGTTTCAGTGACAGGACAGATCTAATTTCTGATGTCAAAAAACCCAACAAAATCCCAAACAAACAAAAAGATCAGGGGTTGTTTTTACAACAGATTGAATCTGTGACTAGAGCTCAATTAACTATGTATGTTTTGCTAAGATTAATGGACATATTCTTCTACAAGTCTCAGCAAATGTTTGAGTAAGGTGGGAAAACAGATTAGCACAGAAACAGAATGAAATCCAATACCTGTTTTTCACGCATACTTATTTGTAGGCTTGCTGGCGTTGTTCTTACCCGTAAATACTAGATGAGGTATTAAAAGATATTCAGAGCATTCAGAAAGAACTATTATCATGTTACACAGTGATAGCTTACAAATTATTACCTTCTGCTTTCGATAACTTTTTATAAAGAACTTCAAGATGTTTGAACAAGACTTAACAAAACTTGTCTCTCACCCTCCTGTGGCATTACACAGTAAGGTCCTAACGTGGCAGTGCAGCAGGTCAGACTGCTCACTGGATTCCAGCCTGGGACTGCCGCCTGGAACTTGCTCGGTGTCCAAGGCAGGCAGTGGGCTGTAACTGAGGAAAGCCTCAGCATAAACAGGCATCAGATCTGCTACAGCACCTGCACACTCTGAAGGTTGCCGAGTACAGCTGAGAGATGGGATTGACACTAACAGCAAAGCACACTGTTGGCAGGGGGGGAAAAAACATCACTTTTCAGGTATTCGTTTAAAAGAAAAACGTGCAAATAAGGAAAATAATCTCTATAGCAGATACGTTAGAATTTGGAAACCAAGAAGGAATTTAGTAGGTAATCAGTAACTATGATGGGTAGCTACACATCCTTCTAAAATGAATGTGTTTAGGATGGATGACAGGGCTTGTCCTCAAATTGTGAGCAATCGTGAATGTTACACTCCTGAGTACGTGCATGTGCCTAAATTCGTGTGCCGTGCCCACCTACATAGAGAGGCATGCCTACTTCCAAAAAGGCTTTTCCTACATCAATCACCATGGAAACCAGTGAAGGCTTCTGCTACATATTCAAACACAGCAATTAAACACGTAATTTTGATTAAAAAAATTAATTAATTACTGGAGACGATGTACCAACGACTGAACCATCCCAATTCAAGTAAAATGATAAACAGGGTGGGAAAGATTTGCTTGTGCCTTGGGGAAAGGCTGCAAAGATGGCAGCCCGCAGCTGTGCCTGGGTGCAGGTGAGGAACTTTGTGGGGCGGCTGGATGCACCCCGGAGGGATCAGGGAGACCTTCCCCCCGGGAGATCAGATTCTGGACGGGCACCCGTGCCCGTGTGCGACACAACACGGGCTGGTCCGCGCCAGCGCTACGGCTTGGGACCAGCCCAGGGCTGTCAGATGACGGGCTCAGGCAACTCGGAAAGAGAAACAACTCCGACGCAGAGAAGGATAAAAGCGGTTATCAGCGGGGAGGGCCGGGCGGCCGCGGCCCCGGGGCAGCGCGTCCCGCGGCTCTGCCCGCTCCCGGGCGAGGGCAGCGCGCAGGGACCGCGCAGCGCGGGGGGCGCAGGAACCCGGGCGGCCTGGCGGCTTGCGAACGCGCATCTGGGGGGAAAACCCGCAGAAAAGGGAAAAAAAAGAGGAGCAGACAGAAGGGGAAAGAACAACCAACCGAGCCACCCACCCAACCCGAGCAGAGAGATCCAATGCTCGAAGAAGCGCGGGCGGCGCGCTCCCCCCGCGGCGGCCCCGGGCGGGGCGCGCCCTCCCGGTTTGAACGGGCCCCGCCGCCGCTCAGCCAACGGGGCGCGGCGCCGCCCGTGACGTCAGGCGCGGCGGGAGCGGCGGGCGGCGGAGCTGTCAGAGCCGCCACAGCCGCGGCGCCCGGGGCCCGCGCCGCCGGCGGAGCGCGGCGCCCAGGAAGATGAGGGTAAGCGCCGCGCCGGGGCCGCCGCTGCCGGCACCACCCTGCTCGCCACCTGCGGGTGCACAGCGCCGGGGCGGCGCGGGAGCCCCCGAAAGCGGGGAAGAAGGCACGGGTGGGTTCGGCGCGGAGCTGCCCCTGCGGCGGAGCCGGCGCCCCGCGGAGGACGCCGGCGAGCGGCTGCCGGTGGCGGCAGCAGGGTCCGGGGCAGGCGGGAGGGCGCTGCGGGCGGCAGGTGCTGCCGGGGCAGCGCTCCCCGGCCGAGCGGCGGGGCTGGGGGCGCGGGCAGCGCGGACACGGCCCCGGGAACGCGGCCCCGGAGCGCGGCCCGGCTGTGCCCGGTGCCGCCGCTGCTCGCCCGGCCGAGCCCCGCGGTGGTCCCGGGAGCGGGGCGGCCCCGCAGGATGCGGGATCAGCAGCCAGCCTCGCTGGGAGAGCCAGGGCGGCGGGGAGCGGTACGGGCTGCGCCCCTGAGGGGTCTGTGAAAGCACTGATGCAACAAGGAAAGCCTTGAAGGAGTTTAAAAGGCTCGATAGCAAAAGCGGGGTGAGTTTCCCGCTAAAGCATCGTTTCAGTGGGGATTTGTTTGATGGTTAGCTTCCCTTAAAAGCCCTGTGCCAACTTCGCGTTGTTAGCCAGGAGTGCTCATCACAGCCAGACCATCCTGAGAAGCAGCTTGGGGCTGTATTGCTATGGACCTTAAAAGGGAAAAAAGCAAATTACTGGTGCGTTACATAGTACAGATAGCAAAGCCGTTAGCTTCAGCCTATGCTTCAGCTGCTTCTCAGTGCTGTGTGCTGCAAAGCTTGGGCCTAACAGATAAATCAGTGAAATACTGAGTAAGCTCAACGCACTTTTGTGCCGAACTGTCATTTTTCACTTCTTTTGATATGACATTAGGTCCTGCATTTCTGTTTTATTTGACTTTATGTCCTGAACTTCTGAAACTGAAGTCCACTCCTCAGTGTGGTCTCCCTGGTTGCTATTAAACAGCTGCTGTTTTTTAACTTACAGGGAATTACACTTCCCTTCTAGCTCTAGCATGTATGTATGCACGCAATGGTCTTTTGGTAAAAGCCACAAAACAGTTCTACTTATCATCTTCACACATAAGTAGATCTACCACTTTAATAAACAAGTTCTGTTAATACTAGTATTTTGTCCTCACAATGCACCTAGCATTTATCAGAGCTTAAGAAGAGAAAAATATTCAGTGTTCCAGTTGTACACATGAATGACTGACTTCAGAGAGTTTGAGAGGAAAAATGTGCCTTGCATTAAAATATTGCTCGGAAAAAGACTTAAGTGCAAGAGATGAGAGCAGTTAGAAACAGCTGTCAGGTTAAAGGTATTGGTAATGGCCTAATCCTTTTCATCTACATAAGTGCTTTTCATCTATGTCAGTATCTTGTCTCTTTCAGAGACAGTGAGACAGCGAGACAGCAGCTCAAGAGTTAACGCTGCATTCTTTGCACTTGATCTCTTAAACAGTCTTGACTATTTCAGCAGCCAGGGGGAACTGTTTTGATGCTGAATAGCATTTTCAACCTTTACATACAGTAGCAGGATGTTTTGTTTGTCTTCTGCATAGATTTAAGCTGTAGCCAATTTAAAACAAACAAAAAAAACCCCTTCAGTTTACTCAAAGACTGTGGTACAGTGATACTGCTCTGGCCAAGGGAAGGGAAGTGCAAACCCCAAACCTTGGTGTGGTTTTTGTGTTGCAACAACAGGTTTGTATCCTAAGCAAAGATATCCAAAGACTGTTTAAATTAGAGTTGTATATTGTAGTGCAGGCCAGTTGCACCCAGTTCCTGGTTTCATGTACTTGTTAAAAAAAAGGCAATTTTATTCAGACAGGATATCCCCTGCTGTTTCCAGTGGTATCTATGTGCAGAAGATGCACTTCTGCTGAGACCTGGATTACAACTAGCTACAGAAGTAGTGAGGGATTTATCATCACAAGTAAAGTATTTTAGCCAAAGATCTGACTTCAAAATGAGTAAAATTGGGAACATTAAGGCTTTGTTTGTTTGTTCAGTAAGGCACCAGTTCAGTATCTTGGAAATTCAGAAAGCACTCTGTATTTTCATCTCCATCTAGTTTTATGCATAAAGGACCAGAAAAACTGGAGAAGGAAGAAATCAAGTGCAGTGAGGAAAATTCTCACAGCTCATACATCTACAGCCTTAGAGACATAGTTTAAAGTGCATTTCAAATGCTAAAGTCAGCTTGCAGATGTGTGACTGCTTGGATTCAGAACTCAGCTTGAATGCTGAGGCTGCCTTCAGTCAAATATGTAATTGTGTTTAATGTATGCCTCTGTAAAACCCACACACACAAGACATCCTGAAAGAAAGCTTAACCCTCTCTCCCTTTCTTTGCTGCTTCTGCAGGAAACTATGCCCCAGACACCAATATTTTCCAGCATGCTTGGTTCCAGTTGTAGTGGGCAAGTGCAGCCAGACATGGGAGAGAGATGTGTGGACCCTGTTTATCAGGATGGGAACCTTGTTTCTGGATCACTGGAGGCCTTGATAGAGCGCCTGGTGCCCACCATGGACTATTACCCAGATGTAAGTAGCCACTGAAATGTTTTTAATTCCCATGGTTTTACTGCATTAGTATCTGGATTGGTACTTTCTCATTAAATTCTTCCTCTGATTCAAGATTAAGATGTAGGCTAAAGATGCATTTATTTTACTGGCAATATTCATTCACTAAAGATGTTGCTCAATAGGGATATTCTCTGTTTTTAAATGAGAGCACTTGTTAGAAAGATAAAGCCATCTTGGACTCAAATGGGTGCCTTAAGAGCCAATTAAAAGCAGCATAAGCCACAGAATTTTCATACTTCTAAGCTGCTTTAGCTCTAATGCAGCCAAGATTAACTACTAACCAGCTCCTACCTAGGGAAGCAGACCTGAAAACAGCTCTAGTATTTTTTCTTGCAATTTCCTATGCATATCCTAGCTAGGCCATTGGAAAAAAAAATCCAAAACAAACCACGACCCAAAATAGATTCTAATTAAAATACTCTCTTTCTCAAGACATTTTAATGGGCCAGTGCTGTAATAATGTATGTTCTCGAGCCTGAAAATGCTTTTGCAACTGGTTCAATATCCTCATTGCAGTCCTCAAAGTGAATACTACTTATAACTCTAGGGTATGCAGTAAGAATCTGAACACATTAAGAATCTGAACCTAGTATATTATTAAGATATCACTTTATAACTTAAAATTACTCTGTATGCCCATCAACAAAAGATACTACTGAAACCAGTGGCCAAAGATCACAGAGGCTATGTAACATACATTCTACTTCAGCTCTGAAGAAGGAACAGCTATGTCAGAAGTATCCCAGCACTTTGAAAAACTAACTAGGAAGCAGGAAACTGCAATCACGATTAACTTGTATGTCAAACTTAATGGTTGTTGTAGTGGGCCATGCTGTATCTTGTATGTTTCTCTAATTTGTGTAGAACATTTTATTGTGGTCTCATTTAAATCACAAAATCCCTCCAAGCACCCACATATAACACCACACATCCTCACAGTTGTCATCTATGGAAAAGGGACTTTCCATGTGAGAGTTCAGTGGTAATATGCAGCAGAACTGCCACTGATCATCAGTGTAGGATTAAAAAAGCAAAACCAGCATGGTTTACTATTCCAGTTCAAAAGTAATCCTATACCTTGTATTTAAGTATGGCTGACATACAGTTGTGCTGCCAGTACCAAATCCTTTATAAGACTCGGAGGGATAACCATTGTTAGACATTACATTTCCATTCCACACCCCCAAATGCATATTGTAGAACAGATGCACAGAAGAAGGCAGTGGGTAGAGCTGGTGTGGTATAACAGTGGAACAGCTTTAGGCTAATCCAAGGAGTCAATTCCTTGTCTTTTGTGTGTTACTGGAATATGGTTACTTGTTACTTGGATTTCAGGACTGTAGCTAAATTTTTTAAGTAGCTGCTAATGCACCTTATTGTACGTTGTAACATAAAATCTATTTATAACACAGCTACTCTGAAAATGGTTCCATAGTGTGAGTACTGCTTAAGGGGTCTACAATTTATTTTGGAATGCTGCTGGTTTCCATGGTGCCATCCCCTTCAGATCCCACGCACGAGATAATTACACACCAAGCAGGCACGGACCCCACCCTGCAAGCTGCAGTTTAAATAGACAGCAAGCTCACAGCTGAACATCCCACAGAAGCACTCAAGGAGAGCTCCAAGGAAAGAGAGATGGACAACAGCATTAAACCAAATTCATCTCCTCTACAGCACAACACATACCTTTAGTTGAATCAGATCACCCAATTTAGCTGAAAGGATTAATTATGAGTAGATAAATAGGCTCTGAACTTAAAGAAGGAGCTCTATTTGAGTCATCTTCTAACCCAAGTTTTCTATTTCACTGCAGTTACATGTTTATACTTCATTTCATGCTCATTTGTGGTTTTAGGGGAGTTGCCACAGAGGGTTAGTGGTAGCCATTTAGGCTGATATCCTGTCAGAAGAGTAGAGAGTTCTGTATGTTCAAGAGAGAAGTGTCAAAACCTCTCAGTCTCATGTCTCTGGCTACTCATACACAGAAAGGCAACAAGGTATCACCAATTAATTCTCACCAAGAGAAGCTACTGGTAACATTAGAGCAGAGGTTACCTCAGCTTCAGAGTGACACAGTTGTAAGCTGCAGTACTCATCCAAGTTTTCTGATTAATTCATCTGAGCACAGTGCTCAGAAGGCATTCCTGCCTGTGTGCACACTGAGCTTGTGATCACAGTAACCTTCTGGACTGAAGAAAAGGGAGTGGGGGAGAGAGCAAACACAGAATATCTTTCTGGGCTGGTTACAGAGGCAAAACAAAAATGTATTTGCCATGTTGGCAGAGCACAGGCAAGGGAGGACAGGAAAGATAAGCGCCTACATTTGTGTACTGCTCTTTTGAGTCTTGTTTGTGTGCAGGGACTTGCTCAGCACATAGGAAAATGTATACTCATGAGACAGAGGAGTTCAGGAGGTTAGGAATGGAATGTACCAGTCTGCAACCCTTGTGCCCAAGCAAGAAAATATTTGAAGAAAATATTTCACAAACACAAAGTTCCAGAATGAGCAGTGAGTGCACACAGAGAAATTTTATTTTTTCTCCCCTCCTCGAGAAGGCATCAGTGCATTCTTGGGTCAGAGAGTAACAATTCCTTCTTTAGCCTTGTGCACTCATGCTCTGTCTTTTTTTTAAATATAATTCAGCTCATCTCTTAGCAACAGCTTTAGGCACTAAAGGAATCTGGCTTCTTATTCTCTTGCAAAGCACAAGCCCCTTTTGTGTCTACTTACGTTCTTCCAAGTGCAGAAAGGAATTTTTTTTTTTTTTTTTTTGCCTCTCCTCCCAAATACCTGTCACTTTCAGGATAAATGGAGCTTAACTTTCACTCTTATACTTATGGAAGCATTTTTTAATCATTCTTTATCAAACCAGCTAGCTTCAGAGCTAAATTTCCTTCTCTAAATCCTCTTCATGACCAGAGGACTGCCTGAGAGACTGTAGGTTTTTACTCTGTTATAACATTTAGGCTATGTACAGTAGTGCAGATGCAGCAAATCACATAAATCCTTGATCTAGATAAGGCATATGACATTAGTATCTTTACTATCCAAAAGAATTGTGTTCCTAGCCCTTGAGACCTGCCACTAAGCTGAAATGCATGGCTTAGTTCAGTCTGAAATTTCTTTATTGGATAAGGAATGGCTACTAGCAGAGAGGCAAGGAAATGGGGGGGTCAGTACTGCTGTCATTTTAGTTTGGTTTTTAGTTGTAGTCCTTGTCTGTGTCAGTAATAAAAGTATCAAAAAACCCCCTCAATTTGATACCAGTATAGTGTAAACCAGCATATCCTGATTGACCACAATGGAACCATTTTGGCTTCCAAAGTAATGAACCTAGTTCCAGTGAAGTGACTTTAAAAAATTGAATAAAAATACAGCAGATGGATTCCAGAAGGAATAATAATTTGTTTCTAAAACCTAAAAGTCTAATGCTGTCTGAAAAAGCATTGCATGTGTCCAGTTCAGCTATTACTGATTACAGAGACACATCAGCAAGCCTGAAGTGGAAAGTACACACTGTCATGGCCTGTATCTTCCTGCATCTTGCTAGTTCAAAACTTTTATGAACATCCTGTAAAACATTATCAAAGAAACCAAATAAAAGCACAGGTCATCTGTGTCACGCTTGCTGTGTGAATGCCCCTTTCTCAGAATCACTCTGGATAAACACTGTGCCACATCACACAAGCTTCCACCAAGGAGACCAATGCTAAAAATTACTATGAGAAGCAAAATTACATCTTTGCTTAAAAGAATGTGTTCCAGCTTATCAGAGCAAAGGTCACTGCCAGGGCAGTGTGGCTTAAGTTGTGGTTCCCTGTACTTACACATGCAGACATCTTTCAGCCAGGCCTCTCAACTCCCAAAGCAAGAATGTGGGGAAGGGATCAGTGTCAAGTCCTTTTATTTTCTCCCCCACCCATCTCATCTCTCAAACTCAAAATACAGTAAAAGTGAAGACTGCTTCAAGGCTTCAGTGCAAAAATTTTCACACAACCCAGTGACAGCTGACACACCCAACTGCTAAATTCCTGTTCCACATAGTTCAGACTCACAGTTTTAAGTTCAGGGACAACACTGATAGCAATGAACACATGAGATAGCCACAAAATACAACAGAGGATAACTAGGGCATAGTTAAACACACAAACACACCCCCCAAATCTCACAACCCAACACTATTCTTTGTTTCTTTCATTCTGAGTAGAGAACATATCAGTTTAGGAATCATTCTCATTTGCACGAGAGTAGAAGATCTGATATGTTGTCCCATAACACAACCAAGTTCCCTTTCGTGAGTCAGGTTAGCTTTTCAGCCTAATTTTAGTGCCCATTACATATCACATACACTACCACAGATTTTTATAGAATTGATGATCTTCACGTTGTCACTGTACGTGTAAAAATAAACTCTGAAATTCTGGAGAGACATGAAATATCAAACAGAAGCCTAATTTCTTAGATTTCCAGACATACACTTGTGGGGAATGCTTGCCACCATGGCATCGAGGGGGGAGGCCTTGCTCTCAGTGTCCTGCCACCACCCTGCCCAGCTGCTCAGTCACCAAGAGCTCCATTGTTAGATGGCCCCACAGTCCATCCTCTGGAGGCATCAGTGGGAACACTCAGGCACCTGACCCAAACTGTCTGTCCAGTTAGCCCTTCTCCTCCTCTCTTCCTTCACTCATAAACAACAAGGCAAAGACCACGAATGAGCTCTGGTTTTGATTGTACAGAATTAATGCTATTCCTAATTTAATACATGAACCCCAGCACTAATAAGATCCTTAAATCAGAATGAGCATTTTAAATGCCTCTGCTGTATCACACTCCACTCTGTTCTTTTGTCAGCTTCCTCCAGAAGCTCAGGACAGAGTGGTATGTCTAGATATATGTTAAATCTATTATATTTTTCACTCACTCCCGGAACACTGTGACTTTTAGTTAGTGTTATATATTTTGTTTAAAAATAAAAAATTCCTTTTCCCCTGATATTTGGTAGTTAGTGCTAAATTTGTATTACAGGGCACACTGAGTACTAGAGAAGCGAAAACATTTTTCATTAATAGCACATTTTATTGTGATTAGAGAGAGAAACCCCATAACCTCTTTGGGGTCATAAAGATACCATTCTTCTTTAACTACAAGTGTGTTTTAGAGACTGCAAGGAGCAGAATTTGGTAGCTGATAGTAGAGATACTGTATTTTAGACAACTGGTCCTAAGATTTTAGCTGTCTCAGTTTACTTGCCCCGTCCAAGGTGGTACAAGCTCACACTATTTAAATGCACTTGGCTGTGTTCTGCAAAGTCACATTACTAAAACAAGGTCAAAGTAACAGTGCACATTTCAAACATAACAAAGGTTAATTGAAATACTTTGTCAAGGAGATCCCCTGTAATTTCCTAACTTCACATTTTGTCAGAAAGCCTAAGGGAAAAATGGAAGTACTTAGGAGATGCTGCTGTCATTAGTCAGGCAATTACAGTCCAATACAGAAGCCTGCCTGCAAACCCTGAACCAAGACTAGGACACAAAAGCATCCTCACTTCAATTAAACTATCCAGAATATGATACAATGGATACATGTCCAGAGTACCATACAATACATCACATACATAAATCACAAATGGAGAGGTTATTTCTAATGACATATCATCATTGTTGGTATTTATTAGCAGTGTTCATATTCAAAAGACTCTGAAACAAGCCCCAAAGAAGTAAAGTCAAGCTTAAAACTAAATTATTGTCATAGGCCCCCAATCTAAGCAAAAACTTTTCTCAGTGGTTGTGGGGAGAAAGGAATAAAAATCCCCATACATGAAGAAATTACAGCTGTGCTTTGGAATACATAGGAAGCAGTTTCCTGCAGCTCAGTGAAAAACAATCACTCTTAAAGAAACAAAGCAGCATTAAATAGTGGTGTTTAGGAGGCATAACACCCTACATTAGACATTTCATTTGTGCTTTTGGTAAGTGATGACTAATTAGGCACACTAAGTCTGGCATTTTAAAAGGAAATCATTTGATAATTGGAAAACCCCAGAGTTAACAGCCTTGAAGCCTATAGCATTTCCTTTTAACAGAGCTAGAAAAGACCAACATTCTTCCAGAGACAGGAAAAATTATAGAAATTTTAAATGAAGGAATGTTACATTCATAGTTTACAGATTAGTTTTGCTAAAGTTTTTCAACTTGGTTTGTTATTTTTGTGTTGTTTTTTTTTTTTTTCCTCCTTCCACAGAGAACTTACATCTTCACTTTCCTATTGAGCTCACGAGTCTTCATTCACCCACACGAGCTCCTGGCTAAAGTGGGGCAGATCTGCATTAAACAGAAGCAGCAGCTGGAAACGGGGACTGAGGCAGAAAAGGTAAATGGACCATTATTTCCCTCAGTTAGTTGGGCTGCTGTCACTTGTTTTCCACTCTCTCCTTCCTGTTGTAAAGCTAAATAGACTATAAAGAATAATACAAAATTGTAATTGGCATTTGCTGCTGGATGCACTTGTATTTGGGTCTTTTTCCTTGAAGTACCTTTACTTCATTTGCTAGAGGTTATGTCCTGCCTCACCAGCCAGCTGCAGGTCAGTGCTGTGCACTGGAGCAATGTGTGTCTGCCATGAAACCTGCCCAGCAAGCTGGTTTGCCCTTGTGAGCTTTCACCAAGAAAGGAAAATCAGATTCAAGAAGAACCCTTTTCTCCAGTCAACCCCACCATCCTATTAGAATTAGCAATAGCCTCTGCTGTTAGGTTGTTGTTGGGGTGTTTTAAGTCAGTATAACAGTAAATCAGAAAGTTACCTCTCCCAGAAATTAAAGAGATGCACTTATTTAAAATGGGTAACCTACACTGACACATTTTACTACAATCATGTAAACCAAACTTATATCCATCTAAGTGTCACCATTTGCAAAGTGTGTATTGAAAGACTTTGGACTGAAATTGAAGTTCCAGAAAAGTCCAAGCTGGGAATCAAATAAGAGTGACAGAAACAGGATGGTACCAACAAGTATTTAAAGACCTAAATTGTTCAAATCCTGGGCATGTTTTGGAACCTTTCTTCTCTGATGAGAAATTACATGCTCACATGCCTAATCTTCAGCACATTAATAGTCCCATTTTGTTTTTTCCCTGGTGTGTCTGTACTCTGAGTGAGGAGCACAAAAGGCAGCCCTGGTTTGTCAATAAAGAGTTTTTGACAGCAATACTGACCTAAGGCTTTTTCTCCCATACTATTCCTGATGTGCAGCCTCTTATTAATGTCACAAAATTGCTCCAGAAGACAAACTAACCATGGTGCAAAATGACTTTCATCCAGGTCAGTCCCCTGATCTGCTCTCCAAATATCTGCATAGCTCATCCTGTAGGTGGCTGGGGAAGCCAAGGGTCAGGGAAAGAAGGTGCCAGAACCACTGCATCCAGTCTTGTACTCAGAGGTGATAATTGACCCCAGCACCACTGCCAAACTTAATTTGTGACTGAGCACACTCCGCTCTGTGAGCTGTAATGGTTCCTCAGCAACATGGAGCTAAACACCAGAGATGGGAACATCCAAAAGATGCCAGGACCATCTGAAACATGGATTGAGTCAATCTGAGCTGTAGATATATGTAGGGAAAGACTGCTGTGAGTGTAAAGTGTCCAAATACATCTGTGAAATACTTGGATTTAAAATGAATGGGATATAAGATGAAACTTTTGTGAACAACAATGCACTTCAGAGATTTTCAAATGAAAGCAGTCTCTGGGGACTAAATCAGCTGGGTATTTAGAGATGCAATACTAATTGTAAAGTAGTCTTAGTGTGGCTTCTCAGCAGATGTGGTAAAAAGTCATGGCTTCCTAATAGAAATGAAATGGCATTACATCCTAACAACAGGATGTCAAACAGAGCAGCTCATATTCCAAACACCCACATTCTTACACCTGCTGGCAGCTTGCAAATGGGCCTGCAGGAAAGCCAGCAAACAGCAGGGTGGCAATAAAACACTTTTGGGAGGTGGCTTTAATTTACATGCTTTTCTGGTTGCTCTTTCTACTCTGCCCTCGATCCATTCCTACCTCCTTAATATAAACTAATTTTTTCCTGCCCTCTAAACACAAACTTCTTGGAAAACACTACCTAAACTTCTGACATTCCTCTCAAATTGCTACTTTACTGCCCTCTGCTGCAAGCACCTGTATGTTTTACAGAGCAGTTTGGCCACTTGCATTTGCAAACATTTGTTTTCCTACGTGGCAACAAATAAGATCTCATTTCACATACAGCATACAAACTCTTCACTCAAGATACTCTTAAGTATTCACAGTCATAATCCATGAAGGTATCATCAGCTACCAGCACCTTCTAATTAAGTGGCTGCATAGCAGGAAATAGCTGACAAAAGCAGTTAAAGCATCTCTGATCATTTCTGATAGAGTTTGCTTATGCAAATCTCTTCAGACAAGCTGGACAACTTGGTGCCTGGATAGCATGTGAGCTAAAAAAGTGGCAAGAAACCAGGTTTTGAAGTTACACACCACAACACTTATCATTCTGTTGGTTTTGACATTACTGGCTAGCCAAAGAGTTCTACAGAAATACAACCCAGAGGAAAAATGGATTGAAAAGAAAAACACTGTGGGGTGTCTTGGAGCCTGCTTAGAGTCCTTTTAACTACTCATAAAGAACAAGAATTTCACAGTTTAGGACATCAATTGTAACATACAAGTCAGTAGTTAAGACTGACCATAAAGGAGAAAATTTAACTCTCCGTAAGTGCATTAGAGATCGGGATGCCTCAAACGAGATTATCAGGGCAAAACCACTTGTATAGTATTATTAAATGGAAAAAAACCCTGTTTGTACAACTGTGGTACATTTTTTCTGCAGTTAGAGAGTATTTTATATATCTAAAGTTAAAGAAGTAACAGGAGAAAGTAGAAGTTAGTTTCTATTAAGTCTGTTTTGCCAGTCTTGGAACATATAAGTCACTTCAAAAATTACTATTTCCCCTGGGTTTTGATGCCAGTAAAATTTTCCTTTTTAAAACCAAAAAAATGAAAACATACTCATAACCAGGCCATTGCCATTAAATTTTTCCTACAAGCTCAGTACTGCTATTGCCCTCCTTTCTAATGAGGAGTTGTTTTTCAGTCCTGTCACACAGAACAAGGTCAATCCACAGTACTTAAATTAATAGAATTATTTCTCTTCTCAAAGAAATATTTATGGGAGAAGTATTCCCATGGACTCCAGGGAATTCTGTCAGGCCTCACAAGGAGAGGCTCATGTCTGGAGTAGGACTAGAGAAAAGTAGGCTGGTGGGTTTATTGCAGCCATGACAGAAAGGAAACTGTGCTGCTACCCACAGATCTGTGAGGTTTCCATCTGGGTTACCACGTGCACCAAGGCTGTCACACTGCTTTGGGCTTCATCAGTGTGCACATGAAACAGAAATCCCGTGTTCTACTACACAGACGTCTTCTAGCATCATTCTCAGAAAGTGTACACCTTATTTTCATGAGTGATAAAAAGCATCTGATGAAACATTAAGCTTTTTTAAACCTGAAGATTGATACAGTTTGCAGTTTGTCTTGGAACATGCTTAAATTTCCATATGAAGAAGGCAAACTGTAACAACTCAAAAGTAGATACAAGAGGTGGGAAGTCAGCGTTCATAAATCACTGTGTTTTAGGCCGTGCATGGAGTATAATTTGGGGTAATTTGGCTGAGTACTACAAGCACAAAGCTTCACTTTTCTCCTTCAAACCTTTTCCTTCTGTATCAGTGCCTAAAAAAACCTGATGAAATATAGCCTGGTGTTACACTGCACCTACTTCAAATCATGAGAGCTAATGCTACCTCTTCAGTGGGCTCCTGGTCTTTCAGGAGCAATCTTACACACAACAGCATTAAAAAAGCATCAGCTATGACTGATTTAGTCTCTTCAGCTGCTGGGGTCAGTCTAGACAACCTATAAATTCTTTATGAACTGAGTGTTCATATGGAGATGCTTGCCATGGCCTAAGGTGGGATTTGGAAACCTTTCTGCTCTCACCACTCCTTTTGCAGTTCCAAAAATTAAAAAGAAAGGATAGTCAGGATGATTAATACTAAAAAACAGTTCTGTAGCAGGTTTTGGTAAACAAAAGTGGTGTAGGCATATACCTGTTAACTTAACTGAATGGAAGTGCACTCCCTGGCTGATTAATTGTCCATCACCACCTACAGATTATTTTTTTAATAATGTCAGGCTCCATGAATTTCCTAGCAAATAAGTATAAATTGTCTTTTCGTGGAGGCAGGTGACAGTGGGAGTTTGGAGGACAGGCAGCTATACTCTGGAACTCTGTCCCACACTGTTGAGAAATGGCTTAAAGCTCCACATGAGGGGCACTGAGACACTGCTTTGCAGAAAAGCCCACTGCTGGCAAAAAGAACAGTGATGTTTTCTTTTTGGCCTCCCTATCCAGCTATTCTGTGTATCTCTCACTAGCAGCATCAATTAAATACTGTTAATAAAAACAGGTAGGAAATGCATGCTAGCAGTTGGCAGGTCTTAAAAAAACCAAAAACAGCCCAAGAAAATTCACTCTAGACTTACAAGGACTGGCTTATTCTCAGATGGAGAACTCAAGGGTGCATGGTTTAACTTTAAAGTTCTTATCGATGATTATCAATATTCTCATTGACGATATAATGATGAGATATATTTAAAAAAGCAAAACAAAACCAGCTTACTTTTGTTGACCTTTGGTTTTGATTAAATAAACTGGGACATACACATCACATGAGGTGATGTTTTGGCAGGATGCTACCAGCATTTGAAGACATTCTCTGTTTGCTGTGGTGACACTCACATGCTCAGTCCTCTCCTGCCCCCCAAAAAGGCTGCTGGGCAAAGCAGTGAGGGAAGGGCTGTGCCTGGGTAGAGGGAGCTGCTGCCTGGGGGGACTTCTGCACTGACAAAAGTGGGGAGGGAACACAAAGCAAAGCTTCCTCTTTTTCCTCAGTGGAGCACAAGTTGGGTAGGAGGATAAATATAACCTCAATTTAAGGTTTGATTCTTCTTGTTCATTAAAAGTGTTCTTAGCACTCACACTCCCAATTTGACAAGAGTGCTCCCTTGGATGTACTGGTGCTGCTCTCCATTGATACAGTGGAGAGGGGAGTAATTGGCATCCAATTCGGGTCTAACTGATGAAAAGCCTTAGATGAGTCACAGGTAACAAAAAAATATTTCGAAAACTGCTCTCCCTACTCCTTTCTGCGGTTGATAGCTTTTTGAGCAAAAGCCAATACCTTTTATTTTCAAAGTTTGTTTTGATTTAGATGTCATGGAGAGAACACACACGTCTTTCCTGTCATTCATTTATTTAATATACAGCTCAGTCTGGATGGTCTGATAAATTCTATGGAACAGAAATATATTTGTGAACGTTTTTCATGCAAGACAGTTGGGTAGGATGCTGTGGTTTGTACACATTTGAATTCAAACACTACGGCACTGCTGCCTCAGATGGCATAAACCAGCCTAAATCCCATGGACTTCAGTTAAATAAGTCACTTGAGCTGTTCTGTCACCTCTGTGGTTTTATACAACTAACCTTGAAAATATCTTCAAAGTGTTTGGTAAGAGACATTACCAAGCTATCATGAAAGGAGGCTAAATGATACTATTTAGGAATCTAGTGCACAGTTCAATATGTTCTTTTTTTTGTCCCCCTCACCTACTGTTAATGCAAAGTATTTTCAAGGGTGTCTCTAGATTTCTGTGAACCTTTATCAGCTAATTTATTTTGCAGTCAGACAGGTCTACAGTCAGTAATCAACTCATTGTTTCTTTCCTAGGCAAAACTAAAATCCTTTGCTGCCAAAATCATTCAGCTCCTGAAGGAATGGACTGAAACTTTCCCCTATGATTTCCAAGATGAAAAATCCATGAAAGAGCTGAAGGAGATTGCTCACAGGATCACACAATGTGATGAGGTAGGGGTGGGAGGGGAAAAAAAAGTTAAGTGCTGAAGCAGTATTTGTCAGCTGTTACATGAACTGTGCCATGCCCTGTACAATCCTGCAGGCAGTATTTTCCAGATGAGCTGCAGCAGCAGTTGCTAAGCTGTCAGGGTAACCACAGGACATGGGCTGCCTGATGGACTTAATGGCCCATTAGCAGAAACTGTCTTTGTCTAATCACCACACGTAAGAAGAAGAGAGAAAATAGTCACGACAATATGAAAAATGACTGTAGTGCAGAAGGGGAAAGAACAGTAACTATGATGGCTCAAGAGGATTTAATAATGAATTACATACCATCCTTTGTGCATTGTTACTACTCTGGATGTCTGAGTTCTGCAAGACACACCAGCTAGTTGTAGCAGATGTACTCTTGGCCAAGGTGAAGATGTTTGTTACTTACTAGCTCATTCCCAGCTTCTAACAATAAGCAGCTGGTTTATTGCAATGTTTCAGGTAGCAGGCACGGTATTTCCACAAAGCTTATCTTTGAGCTCTGCTAGCTAGTCCATCATCAGTCTTAGCAGCTCTGAGTTTCTAGCCTGTGAGGAAAACTAGGCCTTGAAAAAACCTTCTAAAGCAAACAGATAAAGCAAATTGGAATAAAACCAGGGCTGTTAGTTTTTCGGGGTGGGGGGGAGCAAGGGGGCCAGGGGAGGGGGTTGTTGGGAATTTTTATTTGTTTTGGCTTTTTACAACACTCACAAAGCCTACACTTTTTGTTCATTGGGAAAGTCACTGTTAACAACCAATAGAAGGAAGAGTATAATCAGGAATGAGAACAAGAGAATCAGTTGTAAAGTGTTTGTAGAAATGTGAAGTCTTACTTACACGGAAGTAGAAGCTTCTCATTGTTTTTACACCCATAACTTGAAGATATTTTTGAGAACCATTAGGAGGAACTGGGAAGACAGTTGTATTAGGTGTTTTTGTTGATTCAAGTACAGAGAAAATGAAGAGCAACAGGTCGGACAGCCCAGTATGAATCAGGGGTGGGACAACAGAGTGAGGTGTTAGCGAGTCCTCAGAAGGAAGCACGTTGGTTTTGTTGCATCAGCAAAGATGTTTACGTGGGTGCTCGATGAGAATGGCAGTGCCTCAGCAGGAGGGGAAGAGGAAACAGGACTAGAACAAGCCTTCTCTCCTCTTAGCAGACAAGGGCAAAGGGGTGCATGTTGGCAGAGATAGTGCTGTGGAAGGGGACTTGGCAGAGGCTTTATTTAGTGTCTCTCTCTTAGTATTTAATTTTTCTGTTACTTTGAACCAGAAAGAAGTTGTGCCCTTTCTTTCTTCCTTTCTCTTCCCCTTCCTTCCCACTCTTATGTGTGAATAATTGTCATTTGAGAAAAACCCACATTCATGGCATGGCTGAGTGCTGTGGTGTCCAAGGCATCTGATGACATCCATTAATTACAGCACCACCGTATTTACCCCCTTAACAAGGCTACCAGCCAAGTTTCAGCAGTGGAGAGCTGTGCCCCATGTGACCCTTAGGAAATACTAATTTGACACTGACAAAAAACAGCTGTCACGCTAAGTTTTTGTTACCACATCAAATTACCTTCCATACTCTGCTTCAGTGTGGAATTATGGTAAAGGCTGGGGGTTTATTTTGTATTTTAAAGCTTTTCCAAATCCCCTTAGGACAATATTCTTACATAAGGCAGAAAATCATCTGAGAACACACACAAAGCAGTCAGGTGTTGTCCTAGTGATACCAGACAGCATAACAAATAGCCAAAGCTGCAGCCAGGATTGCACCCCAAAGTTGGTAAAAATGAACTCAAAGAAGCACAAATCATTCTACAGTCGTTGGCTTATCTTCCAAAATGATAGGGAAAATTAGGGTAAAACTCAAAAGGAAACTGCTAAAACTCTTAAGGACATTTATCTAAGCATTAAGATGCTAATAAATTCATAATAGCTGAAGTAAGCCATGGCTTTTCATGTCTCTGAGTTTCTTTGTTCACTTTTGCATGTCTGCAATGCTCTCACCTATCTTCAAGTGTCATTTTCTACAACCAGTATCACCAAGCCTGCTTCCTCCCAGACACGTGGGCAAGTCAGGCACAGCAGCTGAAGACAAACCACTCACAGTGGGAAGCTCAGCCCACCAGAGAGCAGAATTCTGCTTTGTTTCAGGCGCCTCCACCAGGCTCCCTTGGCATTTCTGAACACTTGTAGCACAGTATCAGAAATGACTCCAGACAGCTGCTGTTCAGCAGTAATCCAGCCTCAAGATGAGCTACGCTGCCTTCAGCTTTTCATTTGATTTCACTTGGGAGTCAGATGA
The DNA here is from genome assembly GCA_026261815.1 of Monarcha castaneiventris obscurior. NCBI lineage: Eukaryota > Metazoa > Chordata > Aves > Passeriformes > Monarchidae > Monarcha > Monarcha castaneiventris. Next base: position 24,944,544 of record JAMPIT010000886.1, on the reverse strand, counting down.
TTGCCTTGTAAAGCACCATTCTGACACCATTATTGCTTAATTATAGCACGCAATAGACAAGTATTTGGTAGTCATCATGTCTCACATCTGCTACATAATTTCAGTCATCGCTGCACATTAGTGGCTCCTTTGAATGGTCACAGATTCGTTGCAGCTCTTTCTAGCATGTCCCATTGACTGGCAGAAGTGAACCTTGTGGTTAACTTCAAGAAAAGTAATTTGCATGAAAGCAAGAGAATGATTCTGTGAGGAAAAGAAGGATTATCTGGGTGAATTAATTTTCCCAGCAGCAGAAGAAACCTAGGTCACTTAAAGCAGTAGCAGACAGGATAAGCAGTAGGAAAGTGATCAAGTTAGCTCTTTGGGGTTGATCTCAGAGAAATGGCTATAGGACACAATGGCAGAAAACAAAAATCCCCTTAGTTGTCAAAACACTGAGCAGATGGATTATGTTCCTGTGGCTTTACCTTTCAATGAATCCTTACAAATCTTATGTTTAAAATCTGGACATGATAAACAGGAAAGGCATTTTAGTTGTCCAAGAACATGATGTATATTGTGCTCTTATATAAATATTTGGATGTGTAGCTGTTCAAAGCGAAGTCAGGATATTTTAGGGGTATATTCCTGGACATCATGCGAATTCCCTGGATTCTGCTTGGGCTAGACAGGCTGGATTCGTCAGTGGGTCTGATCAGAATGAGAGGTTTTTGGCACTTGGTGCACAGAGGTTCCAGGAAGCCTTGGGCAAGCAACTCCAGCACCTTTCACATGCCCACTGCAGCTGCTCACACGGATGCCTCTGAAATGGGGCACTACCCAAAGGAGCAGACCAGCCAGCCAAGCAGAGCTGGGCAGGCAAGCAGGCAGAACCGTGTCATTATGGAGCTGTGTGGGTATTTAGGACAAGGTCATTTGTCACAGAATGATCAGCTCAGAAAAGATGAAAGAAAATGGATAATAGGCATTTATTTTTCCCAGGCAGAAATTCTCTGGTGATCCATGTCTGCAATAGCTAAAGGTTTTTAGCAGTTGTTGTTTCTCCCTTTTGCTTAGGAAAATGGAACAGTGAAAAAGATCATTAGCCAGATGACACAGAATCTCCTGATGGCCCTCTCTGCACGGAGCCAGTACCAGGAAATCAGAGAGAAATTCCGGCAGCCTGTTACTGACAAGGGCACCATCCTCAAAACCAAGCCCCAGTCAACTCAAAAGGACATCCTGAGTGTGTGCTGTGACCCTCTGATCCTGGCACAGCAGCTCACCTACATCGAACTGGTGAGATTGGGGGGAGTATTCTGTTTGCCATTTACTAAATATTAATATATTCATCAATATGAATTTTGCTATGGCTTCACTGAAAGCTTCCAGTGTATTAATAACAAAAGACCAAGTCAAATAATGAACAAGACCAGTTAGGTACACTGATAAAGGCACCTCACACACCTACACTTTAGGAAGATAAAGTTACCAAAAAGTTCTCCTAACCTTGATTTTTTTCACTGAACTCCCTGTTTGTCTGTACAATGACAATCTCTCCTCTCTCCAAACACAGGAAAGGGTGAGCAACATTTACCCAGAGGATCTGATGCAGATTGTCAGCCACATGGACTCCCTGGATAATCACAAGGTACAAAAAGGTGTACAGAGGGAAAAAGAAACAAAGATGAACCAGAGTAAAAGATAGTACTCCATTGTTTTGAGTACACCCTGTGCAAGAAAGACTGACATTTTCTAAGCTTCTTTAAGCTCATGCCTTAAAAAACGTGCAGCAAGATTTTATCAAGATATGAAAAGGAAGTTTATCCTTTGGTAAACTTTGATTTTATCATGACACAGGAGAGGTTTAACAAGCGACCTGTTCTCTTCCAGTGCCGAAGTGACGTGACCAAAACCTATAATTTGGAGGCCTACGACAATTGGTTCAATTGTCTCAGCATGCTGGTGGCTACAGAGATTTGTCGGGTAGGTATTCACAGAAAACAAGATAGCAAAGGGATCCTGGCCTTAAGGACAAGAGCAGGCAATGGTCTAAATGAGATTTAAACATTAGCAGTGCAATTAAAGATAATAGCATTATTCAAGCATTAAATTATTTGCCTGCTCAGATGATTAAGAGTTCAAGGCTATGTTTGACTTCACATATATTCTCTAATTTTGTGCAGCTGCATTAGTCATGCAGTGAGATGGAACTTGTGTGGACTGAGTTTGGAGCTCTTTTGGATTTATCTTTTTTTAAATGCATCAAAAGATTCTTTAAAAATACTTATCTTTAAATGCAGATTTACTGATAAACAGCTGTCCTTCCACTGCATTTAGGTAACGTTAGCACTGTCATATATTCATTTTTTCAATTTATATTCATTCATTCTGTTCATACAATATTCACTGCAGAAAAATCAAGAATAAGCTTTTTTTAAAGTCTGGAAAGAAAGTGGACTACTTTAAAGGTAAAAAGAGGGAAAATAACCTTATTAGAGGTTAATGTAACTTCTGTCATATAACAAGCAAAGAAATGGAAGGTGTACTGCCCCAGAAACCTTTTTTTTTAATGTGTCTTCTCTTTTTAGCTTCTCATTAGATTATTCTTTTTAAATTTCTATCAATTCCAGTTCTAGAAAATGGGATTTTTTTTTTCTACTCCTGCTTGGTCAGTAGCCCTTCTGTGGAAATCCCAATGCCTGCTGCATTTTCATGAAGTTCAATGTACTGATCCTAAACTCTTAAGATTTCCAGCTCTCAGAAATGTATTGAAAAAGCACACCAAGACACTTCCAGAGCTGGCTGGTAGGGCTCATACATTTAGTAAACCATCAAAGAAAGGTTTTAGCACACTGAGGGCTAAGCCAGGCCTTCAACTGCTGAATCATCTTCCTTTGATATGACAGAAACTAAAGTACTTAGGTCAGAGAGTCTGCACTCACTGCTTAAGAGCCCTTTTTATATAAGCCAGACAGAACTTTTAGGTTTAAACAGGGAAAATATTTTCATGAATGAATGCAATCCAGGCAGTAATTAATTTTGCTTTGCCATTTATAAAAGAAGTTGCAAATCAGATGTTCAGCATCAGTTGTTTGATCGTGTACATGTTTGCATGAGTGGGAATTTATATTTGCTTATCATCACTACCTGCTCTCAACAGGTCATTCAGGAATACAGGCAGCAGAACAAGAACAGCAGGATGTGGCAATTGTTTTCTCTCACATTTAAGTTCCATGCCCCTGATCTTAAGTCTGTCCAGTGCTTTGCCCCCTTCTTGAGAGGTTTAAATGCTTTACATACATTCTTTCTGAAAGCAGTGTCATGTTATCTTCCTTTTCCAGTAACAGGAAATTGCTTAAAGTGTCCAGCTTGTTTATGCAAAATTGCCTAAGACATGGACTTTCCTGTGTAAACAAAAATCTGCATTCCCCCACAACTACATAAGGAATGGTAGTCACCCCAAATATTTCTGCTCTTATTAAAAATTAAGATTAACAAAACATCCTGAGGCCTATATTAAGATTTATCTGGACAAAGTCTTGAATGTCTATTCACTGAACCTGTTACAGTGCCTTTGGCTGGACAGCCTACCCAAAATTCAGACCATCCCTTCTCTCTTAACAGACCTCGGTGGTTTTTTTCCAGGTTGTAAAGAAAAAGCAGCGTACAAGAATGGTGGAATTTTTCATTGATGTGGCAAGAGAATGCTTCAACATTGGAAACTTCAACTCAATGATGGCTATTATCTGTGAGTATCCTTAACACAGATGGCAAAAGGCACTCCATTTTACAGCCTGACTGGTCAGACTGTGCTCATACTTGCCCTGAATTGGCCAACCACATTAGCATGCACACTTCCACAGGGACAGCATCTGCCCGTGACAGATTAATGTGATTAATGGGTGGGTGAGCTTTAGCTACAGCTTCTGACTGTCAAGCTGAAACACCTCCCAGAACGTGTGGTGCTGATACATGAGCCCAGTTATATTAGCCTTGCATTTTCTTCAACTCAGTTGTTTCTTTGTCTCCTTTCTCTCTGCATTCAGCTGGCATGAACTTGAGCCCTGTGGCACGGTTAAAGAAAACCTGGTCCAAGGTCAAAACAGCCAAATTTGATGTTTTGGAGGTATGTATAAAGTTTTGACTTTATATAGAAATCTACCAAATAGTTTCATCCAAACCTCTGCTATTTACTCTGTCAGAGATGAGGGAGACCCCTCTGTCAGTGGTCACCAGCACATAAACATTATGAGAACGTTTCCTCTATTTCAAGCTCTCTGTTCATCTGCAAAGAAAAGTGGGTGCCAGCTCTCTTTAGATTATTTCTTCGTAGCGTATTTTTGCCCATCTAACATCCAAGTTTTCACTCCAGTGAATGCTGCCCTTAAAACTAATTAGAGGACTCCACCTAGTGGAGACCTGCATGCAAACAGAACCTAATTGGAACCATCGCCAGAGAGAGAGGTGACAGCAAAGGAGAATTTTGGTTTTTCCCCCGAGAGAGTCTTCTATGATTTCCTTTCAGTCTGCTTTGTTAATGGAATAGATGCAAAGCCAGCACAGAACTCTCCTTTCAATCAAGGTAGAAGTTAGAAGAACCTGCACCCAGGTTAATATAAAGGTTACTCTATCTCAAGAGTTTAAGAGGCGGCCAAATGAAGTTACAGAGAATGAACTCTGATGGTTAGAGCAAAGCTTTATATTTTTAGGAAACATGCATTACCTGACTGCCTTTTCCCCCTCCTCTATAAAAACAGCACCACATGGACCCATCCAGCAACTTCTGCAACTACCGCACAGCCCTGCAGGGAGCAGCACAGCGCTCCCAGACCGCCAACAGCAGCCGCGAGAAGATCGTCATCCCGGTGTTCAACCTCTTCATCAAAGACATCTATTTCCTGCACAAGATCCACACCAACCGCCTGCCCAACGGGCAGATCAATTTCAAGGTAGGGCTCTGCTCCTGCACAAACTGCACTGCCAGGCAGACCCGGAGCACTGTGAGCATTTGCCAGCTTTGGACTGCTGGCTCATTGTATCACCCACTCCTTCAGTGCCCATGGGGTCCAGACAAAGTGGTAGTAGGGGAGCTGATTTGAATCAAATTTCTGGGAAAGCCAGCAGTTGCTTTTCTGTGGCAGCAAGCCATCATATCTGATCAAATTTAAAAGGTAACTTCAGCCTGAGTCATCACCCTTAGCTGATTCCACCTCATCAGTTTAGCTAGCTATAAGCACTACACACAGCCAGCAAATGGTATTTATCAGGTCTGCAAGGAAGGTTTTACACCTTCTGCATTCTCTCTCCCCCAGTTGATAAATATGCACTTCCAAAAGACCACAGCCTGCCAAAAGTGCTTCCTGACAACATTTTTTTGTCATCACTAAGGCTGTGTAGGTGGAGGGAGGCACACAGAACATACAGGACAAACCCTAAGTAATTATACATTTCTTAAAATCCTAGAAAGGAAACAGTATCTAAATGTTCTGTATGTTATTCTGATTTCCTAAATTCAAAGAATGCTTTAAGAGAAAATCAGGTATGTCACATTTAATTTAAATAGAAGTTTGGAAATGTAAAAAGTAAAGCAAATAAAAACTAGTTACTGTCCAGTTCCAGTCACAGGCTAGCGCAGACACTCAGCACAGAAGAGGCGCTGTTATATATGAAGAAAAGGTTGATGAAAAAAACTGAAGGCAAAAGATCAGATGGTCAGCTGATAACACTGTTCTCAACTTGAGGCTGACAGCAGATGAGGAACTAGCAGCAAGAGGGGGAGATGAAGGGAGGCAGAAGAAGAAAGGATAACAAGGAATCACAGAATATGCTGAGCTGGAAGGGACCCACAGGGATCACCAAGCCCAACTCCTGGCCCTGCACAGCACCACCCTCAAGAGCCACACCATGTGCCTGAAAGCATTGTCCAAATGCTTTGTGAATTCTGTCAGGCTTGGTCCTGTGACCAATTCCATGTAAGTCTGAGTAAGGGACAGTAAGAAGCAGCATGAAAAGAATAAGACTGAGAGGCTCTAGTATTTCAAAGAAAGCAAATATTATTTTAATAATATTCTTTTAATTACTTCATGCAGAAGTTCTGGGAAATTTCAAGACAGATTCATGATTTCCTGACATGGAAGCAGGTTGAGTGTCCCTTTGAAAAAGACAAGAAAATCCAGAGCTATCTACTCACAGCACCTATTTATAGTGAAGAAGGTAAGATCCTTTATTGAACATTGTGAGTCTTTCTACATGTTAAAATACAGACAAAATACACAGATGAAAAATACTAACATGCAAAAATCATATTTTATTAGTAATTTGATAAGTGTTGCAAAACACTTAAGTGTTGCATTGGCTTTTGATGAGAAAAAATTTCAAAATGAAGACTGCAAAGTTACATCTGTTGTATTCTAACCTTTAGATTTTTTTTTTCAGGTAAAGAACTCATGTATCTGATTGTTCTTATTTTTTTTTTACCAGCTCTGTTCATTGCATCCTTTGAAAGTGAAGGTCCAGAAAACCACATGGAAAAAGACAGCTGGAAAACACTCAGGTATGAAGCTTCCTCAGAACATGAGTCTTTCTGCAGACACACAGAAGCATCTGACCATCAGCTTCTTCTGTCCCATTTGCCTACCCAGCTTAAAACCGTAATTCAGTTCTTTTCCCTTCAAAATTTAAACCTGAAAAAAAACCAGTGGGGCTTGGATTTTGATACAGCTTTTCCAGCCAGATCTGTTGAGGCTGCAAGATCACTGCTGGGACTGTGACAGAGAACATCCTTTGTTTAGGCTATCAAATACAGTAAAATAATCTGCATTTCTAGTAGTGTTCAGACATGATTTTCTATGGGGAGCAATGCTATAGAGATACTAAGAAAGTGCTCTCATCATAGCTGTGCACTTACAAATGATATAAAAGGATGAAATTTCTAGGAATATGCTAATTGGCAGCCTGCCCTAAGGAATAAAGTCTCAAAGACTCTTCATCCTTCTGAGAATGGGGAACACCACTCCCATGTACATGATGAGATCAATTAATTAGAATTTTTCCAATACTGAGGCCAAAGCAGAGAGATTTGTAAATTGTGCTAAACATCAAAATCTAACAGACCTGTACCAGACAGAGAATGAACAAAGCCTGCATGCCCTGAACTCTGTCGAGGCACATTGTGAATTTATTGTCCTAAACAAGACACTGTTTCCCACTGATCCCAACATCTCGTAGGATGTCCTCGTGAGCTTTTCACTTGTAACCTCCATGCAATGCACCTTGCATGAAATCCAACACTGTTCAGCCTGCAGTAGTTTAGGATGACAGAGGAACATGTTGTGTGCCTGAGCTCATCCTAAGGGCCTGAGGTAGCGTTATGCAAGTTAAATTTTCATCTCATTTAATGTCAGCGTCTTTATTGAAACGCACAGATTTATTCCAGTTTCTATCAGTTGAAAATCTATCCCTTGAAGAGAGGCTTTCAGCTAATGATGCAAGATAGATCTATTGCTAAAACTGAAAAATTTTTTGTTGTGACAGATAATCGTATTTTTTTTATTTTTTTGTCTTTTAGGACAACTCTGCTTAATAGAGCCTGAGATTTTTGGATCCGATTTGCCGACTTTGAAGCACATCTAATGGACATGTTTTTACAACCTGAATGAAAGACTTGGACTGTGCTAAGAAAGACCTCACTGGATGAGGTCTGTTTTGTATATACAGTAACTTTTATGAAATAAAATGTGGTAAACATTTCACATGTCAACCTTAAGGCACTTACTGAAGGGTTTTGGTTTTTTATTTTAAATATAAGGGCAGGGCCCTGTTCTCAGAGATGAAATGTATCATGGGAGATGGTATCTTATTCTATCAGCATCCAAATTTTTATTTTTTATTACTTCCACCAAAACAAATACAAGTTAAAACACACATCCTAACTGAAGCCAGTGTTCAGGTTAAATACCCCATTGGACCAGTATCCTACAGAACACTCAGTATGTCTCCCTAGCTTTGAAATGAAGGGTCTCCTTCAGATCAGCAGAATTGTTCACAGATGTTCACAAGTGTTTGTTCCTCTCCTCCATCAGCAATTAGTGCCTTACAAGGTACTGAGCTTGTGTAGTTGTACCTTCTGACGCTGGGCTGGAAGTAAAGGAAATAAAAATATGGATGTCTCGAAACCAGCTACAATGTACTTTTTAAATAAAGCAGAGAATTATGGCACACAAAGTAGAGTATACCTGCCTGTAACACTGATGGTGCAGCAAACCTATTTTTGTTACATGATTTCAAGAGATAAGAGGGGGTAACTGCTGGGGTCTGTGCGTTTGTGTGTGAGTATGTGTGTGTGCACACGTGGTGATGCACACATGTCTAAGTTTTCATACTTCTGGGAACTATCCTTTAAGTTCTGGCTGTCAGAATAGTTTGTGTTTTCCTTTTGAAAAAAATCAGGGAATTTTTTTGTTTTGTTTAAAGAGAAGAATGTCTAACCTAGATTATAATCTCTGCAAAACAGGCCTAATATGTTTGTTTAAAAGAACTTTTGGAAAACAAAAAATCAGCATGGGCCAGGGAAAGGGAAGTAAACTCAGATACCCAATTTGAAGTTAAGGCTAAAGTTTCCAAAGAAGCTTAAGGAGAGTTCCTCACCATGAATTGGTCATTTAATTCCATTGGTTCCTTTGAAAAGTCCAGTCTGTACTTACAGACAGTTAAAACAAAGACCAACTTAGAATGTAAGTTTTTTTCTAGTCTTTTGCAAAGCCATGATTAACTGTCTGGGACAGAACCTATTGAAATCTAAGGGCAAGCACTCTAAGAAGTTAGTCAAACCTTTGGACAGGTCAGTACCAAAATTAGAGGTGATCTGCAAACCCACTGATGCTTGCCATTTCTAATTTCTCCTTTTAGTATTGAGTTTACTCCTAATTTGACTAAGTACCTGAAGAGCTTTTGTTAAGATTCAAGGTATTCCTTTCCAGGGGAGAAAAAGAAATAGCTAGGACTTCATCATCTGATCTCTGAGTTGAGAAAGAAAAAAAAAAAAAAAAAAATAGGCTCAGTTTAAAAACTTACTTTGTCCAATGAACAAATTATTACCCACAAATACCTACTTTTCTTTTCCAGTAATTTTTCTCAGAAGGCTTGAGGGCTGAATATAGGATAATAACTCAAGCCAGATAATTAGACTGGGTTTTTCTTTTTTTTTTCTTTAAAAAACAAACAAGAAGAACCCAACAAAAACAGTCCCTCTAGAGCTGACAGTGGTTACAGCCTCCCTAACAGAGCCTTGCAGAGGACCTCTGCAAGGACTTGTTTAAAAATGACCAGCTCTATGTAGATGGTGTTTATCTTATTCTGCCTTCTGTTGAAGAAGGGGCAAGACCTGCTGGGCTGAGGGTCTGGTTCATCCCAGCCCAGCAGACTCTCCTTGCTTGAGTGCCTACAGCCAAGAGCAGAGCCACTGTTTGATGGAGCATCTGCAAGCACTGAGCAGAAATTTGCTCTGTCGGCCCTGGAGTACAGTGAAAAATTAAAGAGCTTTCCCCCTTTGACTTCCCCCTTGGCAAATACTTAAAATTAGAGGAGTAAGTTGAGGTTAGGAAGGGAGACAAAAATCAACATTTCGCTATTCCCATAGCATTGGCATCAAAGAGAAACAAAAGCAAGTTACACCACGAGGAAGGAAGAAGTAGAATACTAACTGCTAACAAGAACAGCCCAGGAAAGGGGAAGGGATGATTCTTATGACCTGCTGCTATTTTTCCTGTGCTGAAGTACTGGCCTTCAGCCCTGGATTCCAGTAAGAATATTTATACTGTATTATTACAGTGTTTTGCACTTTCAGAGATGTTCTAGCTAGTGACATTGTCAGACACTATACGAGGGATTGTATATCAGCTTTGTTTATGTAACTGAAGTTTAAAAGGGATGCTTAAAATTTAAGAAAAAAAATATATATTTGAAATGCAATTTTAGAACACTTTCTGTAAATGTATAAAAGAGCTTTCACATGAATGTGCACTTCACCGGTCAATCAGTCCAAGTATATACTTGAAATCCATGCAGTATCTACATTGGTTCCCTTTTATTTTTCCTCCCTAAGTTTGATACATTCCTTAAATACCGTGTTTTGCTATTCTGAGCTGAAATGCTAAATATAAAGCTGTACCATAAAGCAGGATATTCTGTGTTTGACTGGATGTGCTTGCATTAATAAAAAAAAAAGAAATTGCTTCAACCATGATCAACTTTTTCCATAGTTATTTTTCACTTGCAACTGTATCAAACCACAACCTAGAAGCTGAAGGAGGTATGGAAGTCAACACGGTCACAGTGAACCAACTGGTTTCTTTCTGACATGAAAAGCTATAGTATGAAAGATTTAAATGTCTTCCAACAAAGGCAAGAGCGACACTAAGCCAACAATATGCTGCCACTTCTAATACTCTCTCTGCAGCAGTATTTAATGGATTTGATAGGGTCTGTGCTACAGAATAATTTTGTTCTCTCAGTGGAAGTGTGTAACAGTCCCACTGTGTAAAAACATTTTGTGTCCTAGGAGTTGGATTTCATTTTCTCCTCCCTGTATTTGTCCTTGGACAGCAGAGCACAGGAAGGTTTGCTGGCTGCAGCAGACTGCAGGGTTTCCTGTGGCAAGGTTCCGTTGCCATTTCAACACCCCAGCACCTCTGGTTGCAACCACGACCCTTTCTCGTGCCCTGCTGTACAGAAGCAAAGCCACTTCTCCAAGGTCCCACAGAGCACAGACAAGCACAGAGCTGAGAGCAAAATCCAGCTTTTCTGCCCCAGTGCCACCTCCTTTCTCAGGGATATAAGCCCTGGGGAAAAGAAAAAAAAAATTACATCTTGGAAGTACAGGAGCTCTGGAAGTCCCCATAAGCATTTTTGGCCTGTTGGAAACTCTCTGGGGAAATAGTTTTGGTAAGCAGACATCCACAGCAGCCTCGCAGAGTTGAGCAGTGCTACGCTCAGTCATCACAGCTCATTAGGAAAGATAATGATGTTTACCAGCATTAAGAGGATCGAGCAGATAAGAGTCTTCCTGATGGCCAGTTCACACTCGTAATTAATATGAATATTGCATCCTTGAAAACTCACTTCTAATTATGTCCCATGCAGTCATTAGGATAAATTAGCTATTTACACAGGCATAAGAGTAAACAATAAAATTGCTTTCCAGGCACTTCACTGCCATTAGAGCACAACACAGTGTGACAAGCAGTAGCTCAATGCCTTTAAGGTACCCTTAGTTATGTTAGCAGCAATTTGATTTATCAAGTTAATAATTCCCAAGAAATAGCCTTCTTTTAGCAAGTAACTCATGGGCAAAATTCAGCTGAGCAGTTAGCTGCCAACCCATATTAGGACACCTTTCAGAGAGAAATCAGTAATTCTTTTGAGGATATGCTGACAGATTTTCCCTTTTCAGCCTTCAATGTGTGTAATTTTATCAGGGCAGCCTCAGTTTCCCAGCCAAGCAGAAAAGCCTACAAGCAGCGTGTGGAAGCACAGTTCTGACCTTGTTCTCTGCAGCAGTTGAATAGGGCTGTGTGGACAGCAAGAAACTTTAAAAAAAAAATTTTAAAAAATCAAATTGCAGAAACAACTCATCTACAGCTGTTAATGCATGTCATCAAGGAAGTTTCCAGACCAGTAAGCATGCAAGTATTAGCCTCCTTCAAATGCTTCCTTTCATGCTTGTCACTGGCAAGGCAGGGATAACTGGGACTGTTTTGAGGTTCCAGCACATTTCTATGGGCTCTGACAGACAGTCCCTGACAGTGCAGAGGTTTGCTGTCCTTCACTGCTTCCCACGGTGGTCTTTGGAAGAGAGAGAAGCCACATTTGGGGGCATCGTTCTGTAGTGACTTGGAGGTACAACAGAAATTATAAACATCTCTCTAACACAGTAGCAATAAAAAATTGAAATATTCCTAGTGTGTCCAATGTTATAAGCAATTTTTGACATCAGCATTTTTATGGCTCCTGGATAGCACATTCAGCTTTTGCACAGACAATGGATGCAGTTGATTGCTGTAGGGATATCGGTTTATTTTTGTAATGAAATATTAAAAAGCAGTCAAGTCCCATGTCAAGCAGGGAGTGCTGAACAGTCTGAGACATAATCTACCCTCTCCTTAAGAGGTGGGATGAGGAAGAAAGTCAAGCCACCAGAAGTGCAACAAACCAATAAATACACTGTTTCTGATCTATTGGGATACGTACTTTACAATGTCGGCTACTTAGGCTCCTGGCAATAACAAAGGCACTTACACAGAGCAGCCCTGTAAGAAACAGGGCTTGGCAAAAACAGTACAGAGTTACTCAAAACTATTAGTAGCACCTACCAGGAAACAAAACCTCCCACACAAACCAAAACTAAACACACAAAAAATCAAACCCCAGGTCTGTGGCCACACAGAGGAGTCCTGTTTACAAACCCACTTCAGCACTAGGCCTGGAGACCATTTTACAGGATTGAAAGAAAACTGAAAGTGAACTCAAACCAAAGCACCAGCTTCAAACATCCTCACCTAACCCAAGACAGAAAAGAAGAAACTTGAAATTTAGTGAAAATTAGTTTCTAGTATTTCTAATCTTATCTAGCTTCAGACTAAGCAGCAATCTCAAAAGTAATGTGATTCTGTTTGGGGGCAGAAGTCAAATGAGTTCCAACAGAATCTCATTACAGGGAAAGTTACTTAACATCTTTTTAATCCTGTCACATGAGCACACTACAGCCTCTTCTGATTCTGAGGCATATTAAATTCAGGGCATCTTGCTATCCATCAGTGTCAACACTGAAAATTTCCTTTAAAATATTTACACAACACCCATTTGTTTACATTTAATTCAAAGACGATACTGCTAACAACACTCCACCTCCACAAATATTTATGAAATCAAAGAACAAAATACAACATATAATCAATTGCAGCAACAGAGCACTGAGGGACTCAGCAAACACAGTTGTAAGTGATGGAGTTGACTGAAGTCTTGGATATTTATAGCACTACCAGGATTTAATGAAACAGTGAACTATTGTTGTCTGGGGACATAATAGCTGACTGTTGAAGAGCTGATCTCAGTTTGGAAGAAAAAAAAAAAAAACAACGCCCTCCTAAAATATTTCAAAAACAAAATCCAAGCAAGCAATGAATAATTTGACAGATGCAAGCAAATCCATTTTGTTTTTCTATACACCTCTTCCCTCACTTTACTACTAAAAAGTTTCAGAGTATCCAAGTATTCCAAAAAGAATTTCACAAGAACCCAGCAGCCAAAAAAATCACTTTGATAAGATTTTTAAGAGCACACAAACAGGAACCACCCCCCGCAAACATCCTCTCTGTGGATGCATTTACAGGCCAGAACACCATCCCAGCTGCTCTCCAGTTGTGTGGCCCAGGAAAAGCTGTGACTTGCAACCTGAGAGTAGCCAAAGCTGCTCTCCAAAATATTCCTGAGCACCAAGCAACCTCAAAGGGTTTTATTTTTGCTTCAGCCTATCCCTTTAACATGCTCATTTTCCCCATGGATTGTAATGAAGTCAGCAAGAAGCCACTTAAGCTTGCATAAGGCTGCAGGAAATCTGTGCAAAGAGCTCAGGCTCTGGCAGGGCCAAAGCTGTGCTGTGCCTGTGAGCTTGTGTTTCCCCAGCTCTGCTCAGCTTCACCTCCTGCCTCCTCCACATCCACCACACTGGCAGAACATCATTTTCCCCTGCTTCTCACAGGAGGAGCTCCCAGGTTGTTTCACAGCTGTGACTTTGCTGCCTGGGCACATTTGCCACCACTTTCAGCAGGAGCCAGGTCAGACACTGCACCTGGGAAGGCTGTTGGACAGCCTCTGCATTAAATTTCATTGCACTCCACTGATAGAGACTTTCTCTAAAACAGCACTTCCACCCAATGTCTGAGAATGCTCCAGAGCTGCAAAGAGCACGTGCTCCCACTATGGACATGCAAACAGCAAAGCAATTGACCAAAAAACCCCAAAACAAACAATCCACACAAAAAAACCTAACCAAACCAATACACACAAACCTAGGAGCTGAAATATTCAAGATAAAACACCACCAGAATCATAAATGCAAGATCATCTTGCCACAAGCATGATAAAGGGCAAGAATGAGTTAATATCTTCTTTCACCTGCAAGGCAAGTACAATTGCAAAGTGTTCTACCTAAAAAAAAAATTATAAAGTCCTTCACTGAGTTAACTTGCACCAGCAATAAACGGTTTTTGCACCATTTATAATGAAAGATGAGAGAACATAGGTCAAGACACTTCAGTCATATGTTACATACAAGTCCTGTAGCTACAAGGCAACCTTGAAAGGGTTAGAACCAAAAGTGCTCCAGAAAATCTCACCACATGACATGCAAACTTAGAGTAGCTCAAATAAACCAGTTAAATGACCACAAACTTCAGGTTCAGGACTTCTTTACCCTGGAAGAGGACTAAGCTAACCGAAACAGGTTTTAATAAAACTTTATGCCAACATTTAGACTTAAAGCAGTTTATTTAATGTTCTACTTGCGGGTCAAAAGCAGCTTTGCTGCACAGCACTTCCATGCAGAACCCAGCTACACCACCTACTCTTTAGACCCACCACAACACAGCCTTTAGAAAAGCAAATAAGGTCTCCTAATAAAAAAAGGTAGAAGCCATTCCCTTTCTGGTACAATCTCAAAAATAACAATAAAACACTTACCTTACTCAAACCCAGGAGAGAGACCGCATTTCTTGGAAAAGAAGGAGAAGCCCCTTTTTCTGCTAGCTTTGGCTGCCAACTGAGATGGGGCAGCTCTTCCCCAGAGCTAGATAACCCCAACTCCCATGGTTATTGCAGGCACCTGTGGCAGGGGCAGCCCCTCAGGGGCCCCCGCAGGTCTCTGCACCTCCCCAAAGCAGGGCTGAGCCCATCCCAGGCTGGTGCCACCTCCCCAGGGCCTGGAGGCAATAATGATGCTGAGATTCACATCAGCTGCCAGCCAGGGCCATGTGAAGCCAGCAGCAGAGGGGCACTGGGGGTGTGTGAGTGCTTGCACAGCTCCCAGGTGTCTCTACACGGCCCAAATGCACTGCTCAGTGCCAGGCATTCAGAAAAATGATGCTATAGTATGTGCAGGGGAGGTATAGTACATAGTATAGCAGAGGCAGGGGTCTGCAGAGCCACTGCAACCACAGAAATGTCAAAAACTGTTTTATCAAAGTCTCCTTTGCTGTAAAGCTTTTCCAGTGAAAACAGGTGGAGCCCTTTAGTTTGCAATCAGGCCCAACAAAGAAAAGCTGAGCATCGTTGGGGCATGAACCAAACACTGCTTAAGGTCATTATCCTCGTTTTCCTTCACAGCTGAGAAAAATTTGAATGATTTAATCTCCTTAAGACATATTTGGAAAGTCAGACACAGCAAGAGCACCTCAGGCAAATGAAAGCTACACCCACCTTTAATACACAGAAAGCTTTTATCATTACACTAATGAACCAATAAGGTACTAATTTCTGCTGAAACACCATTTCAAAGGTTACTTTAAGGTTTTTCTCCTCTCGTTCACTGATCAGACAAAGCAAAAATTTTGTTCTAGTTTATATTTTGGCATGAACTAAAACTATTTAAATGTCTGCATTCAGATACAAGTGGTTAGGGTTTACCTACCACTTCTCTTTCCCTCCTGAGGCAATTCTCTTCTTGAACACAGCTTACAAATAAGTTTTGATTTTCATCTCAAAGTCCAAAGGCTTTCGTGAAATTCAAAAAGCCCCAGTATTTTCTTTTGGATGCAGGAGACCCAGAACTATTGTCTTAAGTTTTTTCCACTTTTCCATGCTGATTCTCCAAACCAGTACCTACTAGTCTCATTGAATGACATATTTTTAAACAAATTCAAAAGCACAACCCACATTCTTTCCTGCAAAGGGTAAAAGTGGGCCCTGAGCTAATCTCATCTTGACTTCCTTTAATGAAGAACACTTCTCTCTAGGGAAGACTACAGATTGTAAATTCATTGGAAAAGGTTAAAATTTATGTGGATTTATGTGCAACAGAAAAAAAAAAAATACTCCACAATTCAGTGGAGCATGTTCCTGTTTAAATAAAGTGTTACTATATTTACTACTCTAGCACTAAAATGCAGTGACTGCTCCAGGAAAACACTTGGATCACAGCTTAAAAAAAGTGTGTTATGTAAACAGCATCTGTCAAAACAGGAGGACAAGGCCCAGACTTGGCCATGTAACCCAAGCACCAACCCTGGGCACGCAGATTGTGACTCTGAAGCCTGATACTGTCACTCTTCTTTGCAGTGCCCCAAGCTGCACAGCGTGAGGTTTATTCTTCCTCTGCAGGCAGAGCACACCTTGGGAAAGCCAAGAGGAGGTCTTGCTCTCAAGCAAGAGATTTTCATATTTGAAATGTGATTTGCTCCCTTTCTTGGATGAAGTTAGGAAACAGATCCAAGGAAGAGTCACCCATCTTACTGGGAAAGAGCAGAGCACACCTGCCCTGCATTACAGCTCACAGCAGCAACGGGAAAGCAGCCACACTGCTGTTCACAAACCCTGCTTGTAGCACAGCAGCCAGAAGCTGAACATGCTCAGGTAACTGAAATCACTTTATAATAAAGGCATATCCCACTATTCCTGTTCTGGTTCCATTAGAGAGCAAAAGCAATGGTGTGCCTTCAGACACTGGGTGCACAGAGCTGCTGAGCTGGTGTGTGCCACAGCAACATCTCACACACGTGGGTATTGCAGGGAGCTGAACCAAGACAAGGGAAACCCCAGGCCTGCAAGGGGTCCTGTAAGTTCAGACATCCTCAAATCATGAGCCATGTGGAATACTTGTGTCAATGCACAACACACGCATTATTTCCAAGAGTTCTGACTTCCTTTTAACTCCAATGCATTTGCTTCCACCTTTTGGGATAATGAAAAGTTTCCAGCAGTGGTTCCTGGTGACTACATTCATCTCCAGACCTCCCCCATCACCTTCCAGCATCGACACCACAGACTGGTTTTCATCACACAGATGGGGACAGCTGACACTGATCTCCCTCGCTGTTGCTGATAAGCACAACCACACACTGGAAACAGTAGAACCTAAGACACCTGGATATCAGCACTCTGCCATGTTTCCAAAACATGAGAACTGGGACAACTGGATCCTCCTGCAGCAGCGTCTCTGTGCTGGGAGCTGAGGTGCAGCACTGCTGGACACCTGTGCACCAGCTCCGTGTCCATTCCAGGCTGTGTCACACAGGAGTGGTGTCAGTGAGAGGCATTTCCAGATGCTTCTCCTTGTGCACCCACGAGAGCAGCAGCTGTCCTGAAGTTTTAAAGGCTGGAGTCTCAGGAGAATGCCCCACTTTTATCTTTACCTCAAATCATGATACCAGTGTATTTAATCTTGTCCTCACCAGTACCTTACAATTTTTGTTAGCAACGACCAAGATATCCAAGTAAGGTAACATCTGGCCTAAGTTTAGGTTGTCTGAGGAACAAACTCTTGTATGTGGTCTGGGTAGATACCTGAGATGCAAAACTGAGCTGGCCGAATTTACACTGCTAATATTATTATGTGAATCCAGTGCGTTATGCTCTGTACAATATTATTGTAAAAACATATTTCAAAGAGACAGCTTAAAACAATTTCTAAAATGCAGAAGTTCCATTTATTATATTGAGAATATCAATTGCAAGAAGCCCTGCAATGCATTCTCTTCACTCTAAGTACAATACAGTACACCGTTCTCCACAATAAGTTACACAAAGGCAAATTTTATGTACATATAAAAAAGGATCAGTGCCCAGAACTATTTGCACAGCGTATCTGCTATTCAGAAATCAACCATTTAAATCTTTAGTTGCCTTCAGAATTCTTGAGCAAAAGAAATCCATAAACAGATCTTAATTACCTGGTTTGAGAAAGGTTTTCAATTAATATCTAAATTCAGCAGAAACCATGCAAATGGTTTAACCACCGAATTAGCATTCTCTGCATTCATTCTATAAACAAATGTATTAAAAAATGAGGCATGCCATATGGTATCATATAAGACGACATGGAAAAAAATGACCTGCCTGCATTTGAACTGTTTATGCATCCCAAAACACCCAAAAGGGAAGTACCAAAGTAGTAGTGCCATTGTACAACACAATAACCACAGCGTAATTCTGCTTAAACATGCTCAAAAAAACCCAATAAGCAAAAAAAAAAACCAGAGGAAAAAAGAAAACAACACCCTAAAACATCCTCAAACTGAAAAAGAGAAGAATAAGGCTACTAGGATAATCAGTGGAATGAAGAGCATTGTATAAAGAAAGTCTGTAATAGCACTTGCTTTTTCAGTCACTGAAACAACTAAGAGTATATGACACCTTACAAAGAAACATGTCAGGAAAATGCCCAAAAGAGAAAGAATGCACAAGGACAAGTATTGGCATAACAGCAAACAGGCCTCTAATAAATTCTCAGGGGAATGAAAAGATGGTTCCTCAACTTAAAGGATGAGATACATAGGCAGGGCCTTGGAATAAGAAGGAGTGGGGCCAAAAATATTTAAATAAACAAGTTTAATAGCACAGCTCAGTTTATAGAAGGGATGTGGCATCTACTGTAGGAAAAGACCAGGCCCAGAAACACCTGGCTGGAACGCTCCCAACTTGTCTGATCCATCACTGAGATAAGAAGGTGGTGTCTCCTTTGCAGTGTGAACTTCCACTATATGCTCTAAAATTCCACTTAAAAGGATTTTCATTCCCACCCCCCCCCCCAAATTATTCTATATTCAGCCACGTCAATGTCTGTTAATACAACAAATGCAGCACCAAGCCCTTGCTGTGGAATCAGCACCCTGCACAGCTGCTGTACTGGCCAGCATGTCCACACACCTTTCATGGCGAGATTATTTTTCCACACCTTTCTCTTGTTTCTACAATGGAGTCTAAGTATAGTATCCTAAAGTCACAGTGCAGCGAGCCATACAGACTGAAAATACTCAAGACACGAAAGATTATTTCATTTAATTCTCAAAAGAATGCAAATGTAAGATCAGAAATGTATCACATGGAAAAGTATTGAATTGTACATTCCCCAGATTTTTCCAGTCGATACTGAAGACACTTTCCTTGAACTACATATGCTGTCCAATTTAGCTGAGGTGCTCAAACTTGCAAAATAGGTAGGTAAGAGGGTATCAGTCAAAGGATTTCTCGGAAAACAAATACAAGAACCAAAAACCCTCTAAACTCTTCTTCACTGAAAAAGAGAGGCACTGCATTTGTAAGCTGAATTAAGGCTGTAAAAGGATGCTGGTTGGCTGTGAATTTGAAGTCGCCACGCCCCCGGGGGTGCCCCTCAGCCCAGGGCGTCGCTGTTAGTCCTGTAGGCCTGCTTGCGGAGGTGGGCCTCGATCTCGTCCCTGAACACCAGCATGCCGAGGTGCGAGTGCGACGCCTCGTTCATGGCCTTGGACTGGATGCACATGCGGTACTGCTCCGGGGCCAGCTCGTCCGCACAGTGCTTCTCGTGCCACAGGTGGAACAGCCCCGGCACCGGCGTGCGCACCACCACCAGCTCCCCGTGCAGGTACTTCCTGTACAGGTGCACGTCCTCGCCGCCCCAGCCCTTCACCTCCAGGTCAAAGCCCCCTAGGAAAACAGCAGCGGAAATGGTTCTTTGGGTGCACAGGGAAAAATGGCAACAGCACTCTGTGTGTAACACGTTACCGGATCTGGCATGGCATTCCAGACATTCTGCAGCAGTGAACTACGTTTTCCATGCCATAGCATGCCAATTTGAGGGACAGGAGCTTCAAGAATACCACATCCTTTGTGGTGGAAACTGCCCAGGACACAGATCTGCTGACTTCAGAAAGTCTCTTAGAGCAGCGTCTCCAAATTGCATTATGCGTGACATCCCATGTGACAGCTGCGGTAAACTGTAGGCAAACCTCACTGGCTGTGCTTTTGGATCATTTTTAGGAAGCATAATGGATTTTAGCAGCTGGAAAATGAAGCAGTCAGGCACCTTATGAGACATCCTCTCTAAAGATGCCAGCAATTACTCCATAGGTCACAATTCAAAAGGCTGGATTAAGGAAGGGAACATGGTTTACCATTTTAAGTTCCCTTGTTTTTCCAGGACCACAGTGAAGAGCAACCCAGGCTCTTGCACAATTTCAAAACTCCAGAACTATGAAGTCTCCATTTAGCATACAGATGGCAATATGACTGCTATTAGCAATCAGCCTGCATTCAAGCCATCAGACAGCACACAGGGCAGTATCATTACATCTTCTGGCAGATTTACATCCTCTGGCAGACTATCTTCACCACCATCTTGCGCATTTAAGCACACCAAGCTGCTCTCAGTTTTAAGAACATGCCACAAGGGGGGGCAAAGCACATTGCTAAAGCCTCCCAGAACTGTATTCAACTTCTCAAGGTTATTTAAAAGAAAGGATTCGAATGCTTCTTGTCTGTGTGAGTGGCTTATTTGAGTGACATGTTTCTTAAACGCGATTCATTTGCTTCAGACAGACACAAAGTACCAAAAAAAAAAAAAAGCAATATTTTTAGAAGTTCTAGAGGGAAATGTTCCTACTAAAAGCTATTGTGTCTTTTAAAACACTCAACAGATGGGACATCAAAATCTAGAAAAGCTCATTTATCTCATTAGTCAAACTTGTCAACCAAGTCTGACTGCTGGGCTTGGGAAAATATTACAAGAAATAAACTCTGTCCTGTCAATTAGGTAAGACCAGAGAATCACAATTGTTTTTTTCTTTAGTCTCATCTTACCAACAGTCAGAAAGTCCGTCCGATATTGACAAGTCATCCCAAAGCCAAAATCCCGCCAGAAACCAGAGTCCTTCTTGTGCACCTGCAATTTTAAACCAGTAACATTTTGAAATGTAAAATACAACAAAAGGAGGTACATTGCACTTGGTTTTGCAGGAAGCTAAGCTCTTCCAATCATTTGCTCAGTGCAGGATAGAGCATAATAACACTTCTGGTATTTCTGTGTCATGCACTCATGTGGGGCTTCCTAGTGACCTGCTGCTCCCTTCACCCTCTGCCTTCCAATTCCAAACACTCACCCTCATTGCAGTTTCCACATTTACCTTTCTGCTGCACCACCTCTATTTTCTATGCATCTGCCCAGACCAAGCAGTATATTAGTCCACCTCTAAATCATCTGTTCCAAATACTCCAATTCCTACCCATTTTTTAAGGCCACATTTGTCTCTTGGTCTGATACGACAAAAAAAAGTAAGCTTTGTGATTGAAGTCTGCAACCATAATACCGTTAAGCTCAAAAGAGTGAACAGCAGAGCTGTCAGGCAGGGGCTCATTCCTCTCTCAGCTGTGACTACCCGAGGCTGTATGCAAAACCTTCCCTCCAGCTTTCAGCAGGATCCTTGCAAGCAACTTAGGGAACGATGGCCATTATGTTTTTCTTTTGATACTGCTCTTCTTCACACTACTCTCTTCTTTTCCTCCTCCAAACCTGTCCATCTCAGAAGTCTCAGTTGCAAGACCCAATTTCATCTATGCAGTCTCTTGAAAGAGAGTCAGACTGGACACTTAACTTTCAGAAGGTTTTTGCCTTTCACCAATGCTTTGTTTGCTGGAACATAAGATGAAAATTGCTGCCACATAATGCCACCATCCTCCTAAAATACTGGCTTGCCAGGCCAGAAGAAGCAACAGATCAGAACTACCAAGTTCATTTGATTAATAGCAACTATTTATTTTAAACTACATGCAAATCCAAGTTTATCTAAGACTGAGTTTTGTACTTTTGATAAGATTTTTTTCCAAGTGCTTTGCCCATGATGGAGAAAACTGTTTAGATATGCACTGCCAAAGGACAGACTATTAAATTACACTTAATTTTGTTTTAATACAAAGCATGCCTAATTCTATCCAGAATAAATCATGCTGCTTACCAATTGTTGCTCCACAGGAGGTGGTATATCTTGGTTGGCGTAGACAATAGCAGGATTGTAAAGGCTGAATACCACAGGATAGAAAACCTTTTTCCCTGGAAGTCAAAAGATAATTGTTACTCACTGTGGGCATGCTTTCTGAAGGCAAAAAGAAACCAGGAACACTCTTTTTATGTAAAACATTACCTATTAGGCATCTAGTGGAAAGAAATCAAAACAAGCTGCTAATATTTCCCACCTAGGAAGGCCATAGTATCTAGTGGGGCAGAGCTCATAGGATTAAAGAAAATACATATGTATGCATATTATCCATATTACACTACTGATTTACATTTACATATAGTTATACATGCCTATATAAAATGTTATCTCAGTGTCATGCTAGGTGACTGAAATATTCCTGCAATAATGATATGCAGTAAAGCTAAAAAATAATCAAATCCAAGTAACACCTTGCATGGTTGAGTTTTATGAATTTGTGTCTTTCCACAAACATGTAAAAGCAGGTACATCCAGGATATCCTGCAAAGGCATCAAGCATCATAAGCATCCTGATTATGCTTAAAACCCCAGTTCTGTGTCTATTATAGAAACCAGATAAACATTTTTCCAGGAATATCTTGCATTGCCAGTGCTGCAAAGGTATTGACAATGGTCCACAGGAATATTCACTATCCTGACTTGGGCATGAACTCTGAAGGAATGAGCAGCATTTTCAGATCTCACTTGAAGCAAAGGTGACAAACTGTCAGTATGAATTGTCAAGCAGTCTCTGGAACTCCCTTCCTTGTTAAAGCTCACAAGATGCTCCTCTCCAAAAATTTTCCAATTATTTATACAACTTGTTTCATGAATTACAGAGACAGACCGAAATGAAAGAAAAAGCAAGAGACAGAATCCAAATATCTGGCTTCTGAAGAATTTTCTTGCCTGTTTATTAGGTGAAGAAAAATATCTACTGATTCCAAATTGACATTTGGAGAAAATGTTTTCTGGCTGCAATAAATTTGAAACAAGAGTAAACATTAAAAAAAGAACCCAAACACACATTTGACAGGAGGAGGTCTTCAGTAGCATACTTGTTAACTCAAGAAAGCTTTACCTTTCTTGGCAGAAGCCTGTAGAACAAGCAAGCCTCATAAAAACTTAAGAAAAATAATCAAAATATTTCAGAGCTTGGGATGTAAGCATGGAACACAAGCTCAGTCTCCATAAGGAGCACACTGCAGCTCTACTGAAAACCATTCATATATGATGTGTTTGGCCATACACGTGTGAGAAGAGAAAAAAACCTGTTAGAGATTTCAGCATAACAAAAATCATCTTCCACTGTAGAGTGTTACACTGAGTTTGGTTATACAAATTCACATGCAGTCTAATTGTTAAAGCAATTAAACCATACAGGTTTCTTTCAGACAACTAAATGTCAAGAAAACATTAAAATTGTACATGTACAAAAAAGACAATAGTTCTTCAAACAATCTACACTAAGGCAGAAGTTATTTTTCAGTCTAAACATTATTGCCTTTTGTGAAGAGTGTGACTCATTTTCCAGGGTGTGTGGTACTGAATAAGCTCCACCATTCAAGTGAAGTTTTCTTTGTTTCCAATATGCTCAGCACAGGTCAGCTGAAGTCAAGCACGGTGGCAAGGCTCAGTTCCAGCAACAATCAGGGAACGTACCGGGCTCAGCATTTAAGCGACAGCTGTTGAGGAATTCGGCTGTGAAATAAACATCAACATCACAGAAGAACATCAGGACCTCGCCCTTTTCCCAGGCTCTGGCACCCATGTCAAGTCCTCGGCCTCGGTTAAATTCCTCATTCAGAGAGACAAGCGTGTAATTGTGGAAGTCAGTTTCTCTACAAGAAAAACAGAGCCAAACCCAAAATCAATCTGTGGGGAGGGGAAGAGGGACCATTTATAAGTTTCCAGCATTTTACAGGAATTTCATTCCAGAAATTTAAAAAGAAAAACAGTTATATGATAAGAATTGAGAAAAAAAAATCTGTTACACTTAGTTGTCTCTTTCAATTTTAAACCTTGTAAAATGATAGAAATCAGTCTTACTTTATAACTTCACTTCATGTTAAATCATTCAGACAGATTAAAAGGCCTTTTGTTATCTGAATTAAAATGCTCTCTTGAATTACAATGGCATCTAAAATTTGTCCCCACAAACCAAGAAGTCTTGACTAACAGAGAAATATCTGTCTTCACCAGCTCAGAGAAGAGTGCAAACAGGAAGCCGGAGTCCTGGCATCACCAGACTCAGGGGGCAAAGGCCATCTGTGTGGTGGTGCCACCCTAACCCAGGCACTTTGCTTCTCCTTGCTATTTACCAGTAGCACACAGGCCTGTACTCACAGCAGAAGAGGGAAGGAGCAGCAAATGGAGACTGGAAACACACTCAGAGAACATCTTCAAGCAAAGTCAAGTGTCTACTTCAAAGACACTTCAGAGGACAATGCTTGAAGAGAACAGAGTGAAGATACTCAACAGCAGCACCACTAAAAAGATACAGAGCTAGGTAAATGCTCAGTGAGCCTGCAGCACTGGCTCAGTGCTCTGAGGACATCTCACAGGGAGCAGAGGCCTCAAAAATGGTCCAGCACATGGCAGGTGCTGGGGAGACTGCAGCAAAAAAGGCAGGAATTCTCTCCTCCCTTCCTACAAGATGCCTGTACATGCCATACTCTCCATCACATGCTCCAAGCTGGTGACAAAGTAGCCTGTGTCTAATCTGTGTCATCAAGAGGAGCCTGGCCAGCATTGTGAGACAGGGATCACATGAGAGCTCAGTGGGAACAGGCTCCCAGCTCAGGGATGAGCACAAGAGCTCAAGGAGTGAAGGAGCCCCTTGGCCATAGGGTAAAGGATGCTAACACCTCTCCCATCTCTCTGGAGCAAAAACATAAAAGACACATTCAGGAATTTTACATCCATACTAATGTAATGCTACTTGCTGAGACAGCCATGATGGACTGTGCTTAAAGTTATTTTATAGCAGAGAGTAAGTATAGACCTACTTTGTACATTTTTCTTCTTTATCATTAAAAAAAATTGTCTCTCCAGTGAAATAACTATTGAAATGCACATCCCAGTTCCAAAGAACTTAAACTCTGATCAGCTGTTAGCATGAATGAATATCCACTGCAAAACTCATCCCTATTGTTTTTTAGATTGTCACACAGAAACCCCAAAGTCTTTTCTGGCTATAACTTGATTTTTAGTAGTCTGCAGGAAACTTTTGCAACCCAAGCTGTAAAATGCCAATTTTAAATAAAGCGTACTTTTCCTAGTAACCTGTAACGGAGTATAAAATTTATTTGGTTTATTTTTTCATTCTTTTTAAAAATTATTTAAAATGCCAATCAGTATTGTTTGTACTGACTGATGTTGGATTGATACACTTACCTCGCTACAGATTCTAGGATGCTTTTTACTTCTGATAGACCATCTTGTCCAAAGTACACCACTGTGAGATGAACACGCTTATCCTGATGAATACACACATCCCTATAAGCACAAAGATAAGCTGATATTAATAATTACTTGCAACACAACAAAAAACTTCAGGTACTTAAAAGCTACTGCATAAAAAAGTATTAGCAGATTGAAGTATTCTGGTTAGGCATCAAATGGCTTCAAAGAAAACAAGGAAAGATGTTTTCCCCTCTTCTTTCCCTGTCTTTCCCATTTGAATCAGAAGGTTCCAATACTGTGTGTCACATTCCAACACCTTATTTTATAAAAAGGCACTCTACAACTGATGTAAAAATTATGTTCAAGATCATCTGCGTCCAGGTTCACAATGACCCTGACATTTGGCCATTTTGCTGCAATTTGAGAATCTCTTAAACCCTTTTAGAAGGAATGTTATCTCCATACAGTAGGTTCAGTTACAAACACCCCAAGGCAGTTGCACACAATGTTGGAATCATTAGCTCCGTTGCAAATCAACCAGAACAGGAATTCATTTTGAAAAGGAAACAAAATACTGAAAATCAGCAACATAGCTCACTATATAATCTCATACACCTACCTAAAGTTTTGCATAAATTGTGCAAATGCCTCAGTTCTTCCAGCAAGAGGAACAATAACGTTAATGATCGATCTAGAAATATCGACCGTTTCACTCTTCACTTTCATGAGGGGTCCAAAAGGTCGGAACAAGGTGACATGCCTGTACTCCATGCCATCCATCTTCTTATAAAACAGCTCATACTGTGTCCCCTTATCTCTTTCTGTACGATAGTAACCTGAAGAATAAGTCACACAAGTAATATGTAAAGTCAAAGATCCCAGCAATTGTATTTCAGAAACACTGATTTTCCTAAGAACTAAAGAACTGGGGACAAAGCTTCTGGGTTTCTCCTAGAACATACAAAGTATCCACAAACTGTTATTGATCAAAATCAGCCTTCTACCATTTTAGGTCAGACCTGAGAAACAATCCCAAACGAACTCCAGCTTCCCATGCTTCTTAGAGACAACAGGTTTTGTGGTCCTATGCCAGCCTCTCAGACAGAATTAGAGTTGGTTCTTCCCAACAAAAAGGGAATTCAGCTATTTGCTATGGAAAAGGATGGCTGAAATCTAATATTGCCTGCTCTTAAGCCTTTCAGTAAGAATCTAGCCCTGAGCTAGTCCACAGTAAAATGTGAGATCATCTGGCCAGTAACCAACACAAGAAAAGCACAGCTTGTTCTGTGGGCAGAACAAATGACAGTAACTTGCTTGACAAAGTCTGCAAAATCTGACATGTGGCATCTAAACAAAACAACTGTGTGATAACACTGGAATGCTTTGAAATTGTTTTCACTGCTGACCAGTAGTTAATGCTTTCTATCTGATAAATAAGTAGCATTTTACTATACCCACAGTCTTCTAAGGCCATAGGCAGAGGTTTTCTATGTGGCTGTCTCACTTCAGGACAACAATGCTAGTCCTCCAGAAACAGGACTATCTGTTGAGACATATATTACTCCTCATGGGTAGAAAAAATCTGTCCCATTCAGAACAAGCTCTGTGTTGCTAATTCCATATCTGTGCTACCCTGAGAATAAGAAATGATGACAATAAAAATCCCCCAACAAAAATGCCTTATGGTTATCCCACCTCTGCTCTCCTCTCACCAGCAAGGAAAAAATACATTATCCAGAAAAACCACAAGTTATGCCATGAACTGGCATTACACTCCAGTTAACTGGCCACCCAGACCATAGAGAAAGTTACCAACAGCTGCATATTCCCAAGTGTGATGCACACCCCTGCCCTCACACGATGCATTTCCATTCACCTGGCTGGCCTGAACTGCCCCTTCTCCAAGCCAGTGTCCTCAGCAGCAGAAATCCCTCCCAGGCTTCCCACCCAGAAAGCAGCTGGTGGCAGGGCACAGAGCAGACAAACCATACTGGCGACACAAAGGGCTCTCTTTTGTACCCAGTATTGATATTGTCCTTTTTGTTGTCTTTTCGCAACTGAAATCAACACGGGACAAAGTATGTGAAAGGAGCAGCTCTCAGCCTCAGAGCAGCTTGGGTTTGACCATCTCAGGAAACAGAAAGAAGGGATGATAGAGCTTTTTGTCTCTCCTTATCCCCAGGTGAGTATTCCTCCATGTTCCCTTCCCTTTCAATACAAGAAGCAAAGGAATGTGCACACCACCTTGACCTAACTTCTTTCTGTACATCCCAGATTCCATTTACAAAGAAAGAATCCTTTCTCTGAATCTACCTAACTCCATGTTCCTCTGCTCCAACCTCCATCCTCAAACCAAGCCCAGTTTCTTTCACTGATGCTCCCTCTTTCTGCCCAGCAGTCTCTCTTTGACAGCAAGCTCCTTATGCCCCTCCCACACTCGGCTCTGTAATCCATTCCTTCTTGTGGACAAGCACATGCACTGGCAGATCCAGTGGGAAACATGGATCACCACCACAGAGGGTCTGTGGGACACATGTTGTAGCAGAACAAGCTGGTCCCTCACACTGGAAGTCAGTGATGACTGAACCTCTTAACTGAGATGGTTTTAACCTCTGAACAAAGATCTGCAATGCTCTCATTAAAATGCGACTGAAATTCGCATTTACGCTTTTGTCAAAACAGTGATGCATAAAGTATGCACTACATTTTAATGCTAATTTTTAAATCAGTATTAATTACAAGCACTGAAAATGGTGTTTCAAACAATGGAACTCCACAAAGCTGACTGTCAGAAGTAGCAAAAGATTTTAAATCCCTCTCAACCCTTTTCCATTCCAACCCTTTGTGCTGCATAGTCCAGCACTGTAGCTTGAAAACAGCATCTTGGTTAATGGAGCAGCTGATGCACACTGTGCTTGTACATCATGCTTTCATGTAACACACAGCCAATACTTTGTACCGGGACTCCTGGGGAACTTAATATTCAGTATTTTATATATTATTCTTTACTCTGGTATCCAATAGCTGTTTACAGATAAAAATACCATTTACAGCATAAGCAAATTTTTAAAAAACCACATCAGCTGCCAATAGCCTATCTTTAATCAAAGAATAAGCTTAGATGTCAGTCTACAACAGAAGGCTGAAGTACAGAATAAAAATTTCTAGATTAATTTAAAAAAAAACCAAAAGCAAAACTCACTGCTGTAACTTCACAAAGACCTTAATATGCAAATTCAAATCTGAATAGCACCTTGCCAACATTCAATTGTTGAAATGCAAGATTCCAAACTTTTGAATCTCAACACGCTACTAGAGCCACACTTCTTTTAAATACTATGTACTCCTTGAGTTATTCTCCTTGCTGAGAGCTAACCTCTGTTGCTAACCTACTAATTTGAATACTTTTATGGGACTAAAGCTTCTATACACAGAAGCCAGATTTGAGAAAAGCCAGAAAAAGAACCCACATCTGGTTTACTTCTTAGCGTATTCAGGTTTTTTACACTTGGAACTGACTCATTTAATAAAACCTGTTATCTCACCTTCCAACCGGCATACACTGGCTGTCATCCAAAATAGAACTCCACAAGCAAAGAGGTAAAAAGCAGTAGAAATAATTTAAGGGCTGCTATTCCTGGTCCATGAAGCTTTTCTTCCTGTGCAGAAGTTCTGTTTCTCACCAAACAAATTAAACATAGGAATCCTGGGGATCAGTTACTATCAAAGCCAAAACACTCTTTTTCTATTGCCTTGAATATTATTGCTTGTTTTACAACTACCAAGAAAGTGTTTGGTCTATGGAATTTAAGACACACGACCTGGTTTTTTGGTGTGTATTAGAATTCTCCACTGAAGCTCCCAGGACAGTGGCCAGTTTCTGATCTTATGCAGCACACATGAAAGGGGCTGTCTGCATGACAAACAGTCCACACTGTTCTATGGATGGCAAGGACTTTGGAAGAGTTTTGATTTAAGCTGGCAGCATGGGAATAAAGGATTTTCACATGCCACAGATGGGTGGGGAGTTTTCCTTTTAGATGCAGACCTGAAGAAAGTTTCCGGACGTAGCTCAGTTTCAACTGGAAACAAACAAGCAGGACCCAAATGGACCCAAACAGCACTGCTAGACACTCAATAACAAGACCTTTATTAGCAATTAGATAATTGCTCATTAGCTGCTGAAAACATGCTAGTGCTTCTGTTTTCCAAAGATTAATTTTAAATGTTTGTGCAATGGAAGAGCTTTTAATCTCTTGATAAGAAAAGCCAATTACACTGATAAATGTAAACCCAAATAAGCCAGTTACACTGATAGTGAAGTGTGTCCATGAAGACTTCTCTATCACCATTCAAGACTTAGTGTCACAAGCTTCTGGAGAAAGGGAACAGGCAGAGGTAATACTATTATCTCCTCTAAATTACTCTGCATTTCTCAATATTATCAAATACTGATCTCAAATAAATCTATTTTTAATTGAGGACTACCTTAGAATGTGCAGTTCAGCAATTAGGTCCATTGTTCATAATCCTAAATCCATTCATTTGTGAAAATATGTAAAATTGCATCTTTTATCCTCTCTAGGGATACTCTTCATCCACAGGGAATAGAATACTCTTGTTTCTCATACACTTAGATCTAATGGAAACACTAAGGAAAAATAAAACAACTTCAAAGTGTTTCTCAACTGCAGAACAAGACTTCTTTGCAGGTCAGATTTTTGTTCTGTTAATATTAGAATTCTGGAAGTCTCATTATGGGTTACTGCAAAGGAAAACAGGTACAGCAAACAGAGCTGAGAAATTTGCTGGTTTTCTCTTCATCAGCAGAGCAAGTCAATTGAGCCTTGTGAAAAATAATTTGAAGTTCCCAGAAAGTATCTTTGCACTTGTAATATACACTTAGAAATCTTTTTTTTTTTTTTTAACTGAGTGCTGTTGCTCAAAGCCTGCACATAACCATGATGTGGCTGTGGTAGCTCTGCCTTATCATAATTCCAAAGCAGATTTGGATCATCCCTTTGTCTTGCAACGCTAAGATAACATCAGTTCAGAAAACACTTGGCCAGAATTGCTCCCTGTTGTGGATACAGCTTCCCTGCATCACTGGCAGAAGACAGAGTATTCATGCAGAGCCCACAGAGGCTGAGCATGCAGCAAGGCAGCTGCATCAACAGTTAAATCAAGGACACAGAGCAAAAATGCAGAGTGGCAATGAGAAAGCTCACATCCATCAGCATTATTTGGAACTTTTTTTGGCCTATGCAGTATTAAAAGTAACAAAAATCAGCAGATTCAGACTACCACAAGTATTATTGACTAATTAAGGGTTTTTCTTCAGAAAAAAAGTTTATTTAGGAAATTTCTATTTATAAAATAGAAAGCAGTAATTTTTAAACTCAATTTATTAGTACTTGCTGTCTCAAGGTACTCCAATACAGATACATCCTAAAACACAGTAAGAAAAAAAATTCTTGATTTTTTTTCAAATGAAGACAGTGATATTTCACTGACTGGGCATCAGAGGCAACATAAATGCTGGGAAAGAACTTCAGACATATTCACCACACATTAAAAGACACCGTTAAGTAAAATAATCTATAAGAAAAGATATTCTAAACTTATTTAAACAGTCACCAAATTCTCTAAGGAGAGAGTACCTGAAAGTACGTATCACAAAATATTACACAGTTCAAAGTTTAGTCTACTATTTCACAAGTCTAGGAAAAGAACAGACATAATTCCCAGAATCAAATATTGACATATATAAAAATAGCCTGTCGAGGTAACAAGCTAGAACACTTTTGAATAAAAATGCCTATTTCTTGTAGCACAGTTTTGTGGGTAAGTTTTTGTACATAGATATGCAGTAGTTTTGAGGAAAAAAATTCTGCAAGTCAGAAGATAAAATCAGCTTATCTACACTGAGCATAAAACATGATGGTTATGTACTAACTAATGCAGTACCATGTTTTCTCTTTTGTCCCAGAAGTAAAAAAACCAAAATCCATACACCAAGTTTCTCAGCTTCCAATTTCAAATTGCACAATACTCTAGTTTTAGTCACAAACCACTTATTACAAAATAATTACCAATTGAAGAGGATGCAGAACTTAAATTATTTGCTTCGACTGAAGCCATCTTTAACAAACTTTGTCTAAATGAGCAACACTAATCCAGCAACAATTCCGACGTGCTCTTAGGACAGTTACAAGATCTGTTCTGACTTCAGCTGATACACCAAGTCTGCTATGCAATTTCAACCTACCAGTTTATGACAGCTTAAGGGAGCAGTATTTTATAAACAGAATGGCAGCAGCTTTCCAACAGGACTTCCATCAAAAGGGGATGCACAGGCAATGGAGGCACAGTGCTAGAGCCTGCTCATAGGGCTGCAGGGCAAGGGACCTGCACATACCAATACTGGCTGGGTCTGCTTCTTACCTCTGAGTTTTAGAAAAACAAGGGTGGGGAAAAAATATGTTAACATTCAGAAGCTGCCTTTTCTTGCTGGCTAAATTAGCCAGTAGTATTTGCACATAAAAACCCACAGAATACCCACACAACCCACAACTTCTGTCTGAAGAAAGATACTAATAGATAACATTATGGCTAGTTGCTAACACACCCATATGCAGCATGAAATACTTGTCTTTCCCTAAAGTTCCTGTAACCCCGTGTTTGAAGTTACTGTCTTTACAGCAAAAGGAAATTAGCTTGATTTCCATAAACAAACACTGGTGGGAACAGAAGCAGAGGCATGAAGCGTAACTCTAAGGTTCTAAAACTATTTGCTGTCTGGAAAATCTGTCATTAAAGGCAGCACACTAAAAAATCAACAGCTATTTCGGTCATGGTAAAATAAAAATCCACTAGAGTACAAGCAGTATCTAAAAAAGCAATGGAAAAGCAGCTGAACACTTAATGTAGAAATAAAGTACAAGAATGACTACCGGGAAAATAATAGAGTTTTAAAGGAGAACTGTACTAAGAGCCTAACACAGCACTGGCTGCATTGCACTGACCCAGCTAAGTGGATTCCATGGCCTGCCCCACCTTCTGGAATGAAGAAGAGCACTTGCATCAAACTTTAAACACAGTAGCTGTTAAAAGCAGAGACTTTTTGTGGTGCAGACCAATTACATCATCTGAGACTGAAAGAACCCATTATTTCAAGGCCAATGGTACCTTTCTCCAGCATGTCTGCTTAATAGTGCAGACATCAGTACGTACTCCAGAATCCCTTCTACAGTAATGGTCTTACAACATGGTCCACCTTTAGGTTTTTAATGGCAGCACTAACTGTATTTAATACTGTAAGTATAAAGAAGAGGTACGAGAGCAGTTTTTGATAATACTCATCTCCATCAGCATGAGACCATACCTTGAAAGCCACCTGTTATGGGATTTGTCTATGCATCTTTTAAGGGCCTTACTAAGTGTTGACAGTTTAACTGCTATACATGCCTTTAAAATAGTATTTGTTCTGCAGTTAAACTTAGAGGCACTGAGACAAAACAGAAGAGAGAACAAGAGAGCAGTTCAAGGCTGCACAGCTTATCAGACCCCATAACTGTACACCATGAAAGGTCTGTTCAGGTCACCAAGTTCTTCAGCTGACAGGACCAGAACACAGCCTACCAACACTCTCCCTCCAGTATGTGCCAACTCTAAGAGAGTCAAATGCCTGAGTATTAACTGAAAGTGGCATAGAGATGAGTGAAGAAAAAACACGTAGTTTCATTCTGGATTGCTTAACTAGTCTGGAACAAGAAAGGTGAATCAATTTCTCCCTCCCACTGTCATCAGTTTCCCTGAAGTCTTTCAGTTATTTAGTACCATAAGCAGCTGTGTCACACTGACTTTGGCTACAATCAATTACGAATGCATCCATATTTTAAGCAGATACAGCTTCCCCTGTACACCTCTTGTGGTGAGCCCTTCCCAAACGTATTTGTTACTCCACTAAAAACACAAGATAGTGTAGCAGTAATATTCTCATCCCCAAGATATAAAGGTTCTTATTGTGCAGTTACTCTTCAAGACTCTATTCAAGTAGGTAAAACACCTAAAAGTACAAACACCATTAAATGCCTGTTGTGACATTCTGCTAATGGGCTGGGAAGCATGTAAACATACCTTCTATAAAATCATTTTCACTATATAGCTGCCTGTCTCCTACTCCATCATCTTCATCTTGTCCATCTTCTTCATCTGGATTATTGATAACTTCTAGGCCAGCCTCAATAACTTCCACCAATTCATCTCGTTTATCCTTTCTAACAGGTTTCTCTTCTGGATGCCGAGTGAGCCCCATCTCCAGCTGGAATACTTTCATGGATGTAAAGCTTTCAAAAGGAATGACTCCATACTCACTAGGCAGTTTGGCCCCCACGCTCACCTCAGCTTTGTCAATCTGGGAATGAAGAAACTCTAGGAGATCATTGGATGTTTGTTCTTTGGTGCCCTGGTAGTTCATACCATTGACCTTCGGGCTCTTTTTTTCCTGCAGGGACTTCAATTTGTCACTCATCTCCTGAAGCTCTTGCTTTAACTGGGCAATCTGACGTTTCAGACTGGTAGCTCGGTTTTGGTAATGCTCTTCCTGTTCCTGCAAGAGAGCTTGGTAGTATTCCTTACCCATGCTTTCACCCACGACACCAGGCAGAGATCCATTGTTATCTGTTTGTGGAGCACACTCCAGCAAATACATGAGCAAGACTAAACTGAATAGTAAAGCAAGGCCCACCAATAGCCAACGAGTCCTGGCTTGAATTATTAAGCCTCTTCTGGGCATTCTCATATTATTTCTGTTTCCAATCCTAAAAGATGACTTATCTGCTCTTGCTTTCCAGGGAACATCACCCCAGACTTCAAATCTTAGAAAAAGAGAGAAAACATAACTGTAACAGCTACTACAAGTTCTGACATCACAGCTGATGAGCAGTTTTCAAGCTTTGCCTTAATCAGGTGTCATTGCAGAGATGTAAATCTGAAGCTCCTATGTCATCCATAACCATCAACTGTAAGTCTGGTTGACGCCATACAATTAGTTCAGGATTTCCTACCCCAAACAAGAAAAACCTGCAGAAGGGGAGGAAGATGGAAGACACCAGCAAGGAATCATATTTCCATTTCCTAATTCAGCCCTACTTGAAGGGGCTTAGCTTATTTGAAGTTTTGTGAGGGAAATCTGCAAAAGTAATTTTGAGAGCTTTGAATAGACAGCAATTTTTCCCCCCACTATGTGTGAGAGCAATCTACAGTTTAGTAAAAGTAATTTTCATTGGCTAGTCTTGCTTTTCCTCTGGCACTTGAGTATTTTATTCCACTTCCCCTCCTTTCCTTGGAATCTGTGGTTTGAGTCAGCAAAACGAAGACAGAACCTAAAATTAAAAGAAAGGTGCATATTAGAACTACAAAGCAGACAGTCATTTGGAAAACGCAAACAAAGCTCTAACACAGGCATGCAAGAGACTGCTGGTGGAAGGAGTGAGAAAGGGAGAAAGAAAAAGCATTTCTTTCCTTTGCATTACCCATCAGCAAATCCCTTTGACACACTGTCTGGAAAACAGTAATATAGACAGTCCAATAAAATGCATTTGTCACACAGCTAGCCAAAGTAGTAAAGGTTCTTCTAGTCTCACCACATTTTATTACACATTTGTTTTAACGCCACCATTCCTTCTTGGGTTTTTTGTTTTACTCTGTGGGAGGAAAAGAAATAACAAACCCCAAGCCTTCCTACTCCTCTAAACAAAAAAAACTCAAAAAACCAACCAACCAAAAAAAACCCCCATGAACTATTTTGAAGCAGCAGAAGCTTGCAATTTCATTTGCTTTTACTTTAAGTAAATATCTTTCAGGGTATAACTATTCAGTCATGAATAAAGTATTATTGATTTAAATATCAAGGTTTACAGAAACTGCATTTCAGATTAAGTCAAATTCAAGAGAAATTAAGATTCAAACTCCAATCCCTGATTGATGAAAGGGATCCTGAGATTACCCACCCACTAACATTTCCACCTTTTGATATGGTTAGGCTAGCATGGAGAGGCAGTGACCATTTGCATGGTCACACTCTTACACGACTGACCAAACCAGCCTAGAGGAAAAGGCCAGGGAAACAGACCACAGTTATGCAAGAGGGGGATACCAAAAATCCTACTCAGCACTGAGAGTCAGCTAAACATTTTATGGGCCTCCTCAATGAGAGCATAAAAGAGCTAAGAAGTAGGCTCAATGCATGCTAGTCTACTTTCAACATTAATAAAAGACTTTTCATTTAAAATTTGATTGTATAAAATAAGTGAAGCTCATTAAAATTTATCCAGGGACCTATTAGCTCTACATCCATTTTGACTGTTATGCAATTATGGTTTGGGGGAAGTTCTGAGACTCCCAGTTTAGTTTCACTATCCTTAGGAGACTAGAAAAAAATTGCTAACTTCCATACTGCTTCTCTATGGGAAAGACAGACTTATCTGGCACTGCCAGCTGCCACACAGCCCATCTTGTGCTGACCCTGTGAGACAGTCAGGGTGCCACAATGCACCCCACATTTACAGCAAACACCTGGCACTTTGTGCCCCTGATTTAGTGTTTGTGACACTCCTCCCTTCCCATTCAGCTCCCAGCATCAGGATACTGCTCCTGTGCCAATCGGGTACCCCTTATCAGTGGTATCGTGATATTCAGCATCCACACTTGCAAGGAAGCTCCAGTTACATGTCCAGAAAGACTGAGTGACTTATTCATACCACCACCAGCAATACCTGCCACAGCTGACCCAAAGCCTGCAGGCACATCATGCACACCAAGTCTGGCAAGAGCTGCACACTGTGGAGTTGTCCAGCTGAAGCCTATAGGACTGCTTGAAGCAGTTTTTAGTATTTCTAGTGCTAAAAGTCCCTGTTAATAAATAATTTAGATAGATTATGTAGAAATTCTCAATACAGCAGATTAAAGGCAATTAGTCATCTGAAACTGAAGTTTTGGAACTCGTGGAAAGCTACTGGAGACTTTGATACAAAATAAATTACAGCTTTATCAACTGAATACTATATAACATCCTTTCGAGTCCAGACAAGACAGAAGTTAGTCACTCCTGACTGCACAAGCACAACATCATATAAATGCAAGTTGAATGCCTATAAAGAGTGATCAACACCAGATGTACCCTCAGACTACTGACCCGTGTCCAGATGTGATGAATCAAGGGAGTCAGAAGAAAAAATCTACAGGATAAATCCAGTTCACAGAAATGACACAATATCATCCCAAGCTTTCTTTAGTACAAAGATGACCATATGATGTTTTTTTACATTTCTTACTGAATTCTTGTTCTGTTAGACTGCAGGAGGGGAAGCCACAATTAATAGCAAAAAGAACCACGAGTTTCTTTAAACCTCAGTAAACGCGAGACTGTACTAAAGCTACTCCATGCAGAAGCTGACACATCTTCAATCAGTAAAGGCATATTTACAAATGATCAAACTATCTAACTTGCATAAAATACCAGTAATTCAAGCCCCAATTACTCTAATTGCTGTTAACTGACAAATAGATACCCCTGAAGACAGAGCATTAGCTCTAGTAGGCTTTTGTAGTCAATTCTTGCCCCACCAATAAACTGCCCTGTGTTCAGCTTTGATGAGTCACTAAGTTTCTTTAGGTCTCATTCATGTCTTAGGAGAAAGAGAAAACAGATCTCCTGATGTGGTGTCAAGAGGACACAATGTACCAGGAGATTAAGATCCCCTCAGAGAATAGCAGGGGGCAGTGAGAGAACTCTGTTCTTCATACCTTTCCTCACTGTGGCCAAACAGACATCACTGTGGCAAGCACGGATTAGGGAAGTCAACGCACACATCCCCGCAGGGACCCGGCCACGGGCACCGCGTCACCCGCGCAAGAACAAAAGAGTATGAGTATCTGCACATTTCCGGGCCTGCCCACTGGCACTTCACCTATTTCCAGCAGAGGGGGGAGCCTATTTACGGTGTTTGGGGGAGCACTGCCCTGAGGGGTGCTCAGGGATGAGCTACAATAAACCCTTTCTGCAGCAATGAGAACTGCACGAGCTGGGCTGCAAAGAGCTCACTGGTCCTTTTCTTTCTAGGCGCTAATTATTCCTTCATTAGCTGAAACCCTTTATCTAGTGGGCTAGTGACAATCCTATTAACAAGACAGCCTTTTTACAGAGATAGGCATTGCCTATTTATGTTTGACCATTTTCTTGCAACACCATAAAGAACAGGCATTTTTCCCACTACAGCTTCACCGTGGCCTTTAAAGGCGAGGAATGTTTTTACAACCAGTTATGTCGAACATTAAAATTTTAAATTGCACACGGAGGGCTGAATGGGAAAGTGAGTTTGCTAAAGCTGTGGGAACTGAGCCAATTGACATCTTTTTTTTTTTTCTTCTGTATTACTTCTGTTGAGAGAAATTATCATAAAGGAGTAAGACACATTTCATCTTTAATACTTCAAAGAGTGAGTGAAGGCAGTAACAATCTTCCTTCCTTCTTATCCCATTGGAAAAGGAAGGCTTATGAGCACTATTTCACTGTCCTCACTTTTCAAAAAAAAAAAGACCCCGTTTTTGCATATTTACAACCCAAATTTGATATGAATTTGATCTGGCACAGCCCTATTTTAGGAATTCCAGTAACTAGGCTGTAGAATATGATTACAAGAGAAAGAAGGCAGTGAAACCCCAGAACAAGCAAAAGCACATGGGATCCCAAAAATCACAATAGGGAAACTAATTGGGTTACATGGAACATTCTGAAATTTATAAAAAAGAACAGTAAGATTACCTGGCAATAAGTAATCACACAGAAGTCCCTGGAATTTCAATGTTTAAAGATTAAGTTCCAAAACTTTAAATTGCACATGCTGGTATTTAACTTCATAAGAATTCTTCAGAACAAGTCTATTTGTAGTAGTCCGTATGATCTCCAAGGAATGAGACATCTGAGGCTTATAAAATGCTTATAAAGATCTGCAGGATTTCCAGAGGCAACTGGTTGTTAATTCTTTCTGCATTTCCAGGGTCTTCTGTATATTCAACTATGGAAATGTTTCTGTTCCTTACAAAAAAAGTTCATTGATTCTCTAAGCACAAGGGAATAGACCAGCATGCTAATTGAAAATGCTTTACCTTTTTTTTTTTTTTTAATTATATTAGCATTCTGGTTTTGTTCCTTGTTGCAGAGGATGAGCATATCTTTCTGAAGTGGGGAAACATTCACACGTAAAGCACTGACCTAATTCAGTATGCACTTGGCTTCATGCCAGACTGTAGGGACATTCCTTGTGTGAGCATGTTTTACTTCAGACATGTCCTTTTCATTCAGCATGCCCTAGACGGTCACTGTTTAGCTGTTCATGAAATTCCAACTGAGTTCTTTTATTGTTCATAATTTCACCCAGATGCCACAGATACTCACTGTCTTAAGCCTCTTCCACACACATATTTCTCTTCTTGGCAAGTTATACAATGAAATCATAAGGTCCAATCTCACCCCTTGCATACTCCCTTCTCATTCTGAAGAACAGTGCCACTGAGAACAGAATAGCTTGGAATGTTAGAGGAACACTGGGCACACCATTATCTTCTCACTTGCTGAAACCAAACTGAAAGCAAGTTGGGCATCTGCTGTTGCAGACAATCTTTGCATAAACCCCACAGTGAAAAACCTCAAACCATACCTTAACTACACACAAACACATCATCTCTGCTTAGACAGTCTGCTGAGATATAGCCTCAGAAAAGACAAAGGAATTTGTCCAGGGTTTTATTACACAGTTCTAGCTGAGCAAGTACAAAAGTCAGATTTTTCTGCTGTTAGGAAGAAAAACGAAGAAGAGAAGAAAAAATCCACAAGAATTATCTGCCAAAGTTCTCACTTTCCACAGAAAACTAGTCAAGAATCTCACCCTCTTTATGGACTAAAAAAACCTTATTTTTATCACAATTCTGCCATCTGATTAGCTTTCAGCTATGGCTCTGCCTCCCAAGCACACACACATATGCACTGCTGGATGGGAGAGAAGTTAAAAGCCACTGTCAGCATGTGGAAAGATGAGCTGCATTCAATAAAACCAACACAAAAGTGAAAATAATCACAAAATATTTTAAGACCTTACCAGTTTCATATTGAATTCTGAAAAATTTGAAAGTTTTGCTTGTACACATTGCAACCACTGCCCACAGTAAATCAATCACATCAAGCACACGCAGCACCTTATTTTCAACTTTTTGAAAGTTTAGAGCATGATACACTGTTCCAGTGCATCACAACACTCCCCCTTAGTTGGTAAACACTGCACTTCAGCCTTGTTTCTCACCTTACTTGGTTGATACCAAAAGGAATTCTTCTTCCAGCTACCTCTTCTGATTTTCATCAGTTTCCTTTCCTTTGCCAAAGCCAGAGTCCCATGGGGGAAACAGGGGGACAACAACGACTGCACACTCATCACTGAGCATCTTACCCCATTTTTAATTAAGGGCATGGGGAAAAAAATGAACAGTGGTGAACTGTACACATTATTAATAGCCTGTGATGAATTTTAAAGTGCTCGAGCATATCCACAATAGGTAACTTCAGACATTTCTTTAGTTCCTAAATAGGAAGGAAAAAAAAATCATGCCTTTGGCACAAGGATGATTCTAGAACTCACAGTACACCAAGAATAAGTAGTTCAGGCACAAGAACCATAGGAAAAAGTTACTTCAGTGAAGGATGCAACAATCACAGGATTTATTACTCAAAAAATAATATTCTCCATGCAAATGGTTTCTCTCATGAAAAGCAACACTGTTGTTTTGCCAGCAGAAATGCTGCACTCGGAAATAAAATTAAGACCAAACCTCCACAAGTTTCCACTGCCACGTTAGAGACTGCAGTACATAGGGAAGATATATCGGGTTTCTTATCTCCCTTGTTTGATGTGATAGATCAACTCACTCTCAACACCAGGGAGAGATAAAATCAATAAAAAATCCTGCCTTTTCCAAGGACCAGATCCTGCTTATTAATTACATCTTTTCAGGATATGCAACTGAAGCAACACACTGTGTAATAACCTCTAAAACACAGAAACACAGAAAAGAGTAGGGTTTCATTTTAATAGTGGTGTTCAATCATCTTAAAAATCAAGAACAATCAAGCAGGTCATGCTCTTAACAGCTTTCCCAAATGCCCTCTTGCAATTTCTGCCTCAGTTTCAAGTTCCCTGGAACATGTTTTTACAACAGCAACAGAAACCACAGGGGCTGCAGGAAGGACCCATCCTGCTCATGCACCACACACCCCTTCCCTGCCCCATCAACATGGCCAAAAAATAAATCAGCATGCCAAGCTGACAGAATAGGAAATACTGTGGGGTTTATTGCCCCTGTTCTCAGAGAAAGCCAGCAGAAGGTGATATCACAACAACCTAGAAATGGTGGTATTTTTGCCACAATACCTGGAAAAAGCAGTCATGCTGTCATCCTCAACTGAAGGAAATATTAACCGTACTGTAGTGGTTTAAATGCAATTCTTTCATAATCTACTGTGAAATAACAAGGAAAAAGTGCAGCCTTTTGCTGGAGCAGTTTTATCTCCTATAACTGAGAGAAGTAAGCAAGTTATCGCTTGTCCTGGCATTTGTCGCTCCTAAACAAAACTAAATCCATTACATAGTTAAGTGGACAAATGAAAGAACAGCATTATTCCCATTATTTAGTTTATACCTAATCCAAAGTAAGCAATGAGCTTATGAATAGAAGCCCTGCTTTGGCTTCAGTGAATCCAAAGCAGGTCCATTTGTCTGGAAAATGCTGAATTAAAACTGAAACTTGAAACCCAACCAGCTACACCTTAACCACACGGGTCAGTATTATTCCATTTCAGATAAAGCCAGGAAACAAAAGTTAACTCACAGTCACTTTATTGTTTTTATGAAGAGAGACATCTGCTTGGCAAGAAAAACTAGGTAAAATGTCCTAGGTAGGACCAGCTGAAGGAGTTTTGTTTGCTTGCTTGTTTTAAAACTGCTATCAAAAAGCTATCATGAAAGGCTCCTCTAACTTCAGCTTTCACATGACAGTAGCTTTTCTGTATAACACAACTTTTCCTATAGCTTATATCATCTAGCTTGTGGGTTTCTGCACTGCTGTTGGTGCTATTCCTCTTTTTAAATTTGGCAAGCAAACCACAAACTCCAAGTTTGGAGAAGCGTGTCTTCTTCCCCTTACTGACAGGGAATGAAAGGAACAGCAGTATTACATGACTACGCTTCTTGTGCCTGCCTTGTTGGCTGCTAGAGTGCAACCTAGAAATGGGAACAGAAGTACAAGCAGCTACCTTAGCACAGCCATCAGGGAAGATCTTTCTCCTGGTATTCCTAACATCTTGAAAGTGACGTTTTCCACCTGAGCATTAGGCAAGAACCTGGCCTACTTTTACAGCATGCTTTGTTAAACCCTTATTAAGGACACAGTCCCCATGAGGGGCTGCATAAATTGTAACACAGCAGCATTTGGCTTCCTGGGCCAGGGCACGGCACCTGAGCAACCATACCCAGCTGATGGCAGTCTGTCCACTGAAAGGTGGCAGAGCCTCCCAACAGCCTGTGTAACACTGCACACCCCATCAAGGGCAAAAGGACTGCAGAGCACAGCTTAAGTAAAACTAAATCACATTTCTTACAGCACCTGCAGCTCATCTTCGAGGATGCCCAGTAGCCTCTGTTAGGGCACGTGCTGTGAGATGTTCATACTGCTTTCAGCAGGACAGACCAACAGGTGCAGCAAGTGGCAGAAATTAAACTTAAGGTGCCCAGTAGTCTTCAAAAAGGTAATGCTGTAGTACTTTTTTGCACAGGAAAACAGCTGGCTTTAGAAGGACAGAAAAACCAGTTACACTTAGAGCATCACAGCATCACCTTGAATCAAAGTGAATGAGGAAAGGTAAAATATTCTTTGGGTACCCAAAGCGTCTAAATAAGTTAAAAGGCCCCAGCTAAATATTTTCCCCACACAAGATGAACATGCTCCCCCAAATGCAATAGCACAGTAGAAGGTAACTGGTGATCCCAGCTCACCTGCACAGCACACCTGCATTGTCACCAGTGCCATGTTCTATTTATTAAAACCAATCACTGAGAATGACTGCAATCATCTACTGTGGAATGGTAGCTGCCAAAACCAAAGAGATGAGAATAATGTGGTTTTCTTGCAATTGCTTCACCTAAGGTCCACATCTAACTACATTCTCAGAATCAAGCTGTCTTCTGTTTTCTCAGATCTG
Source organism: Monarcha castaneiventris obscurior (assembly GCA_026261815.1). NCBI lineage: Eukaryota > Metazoa > Chordata > Aves > Passeriformes > Monarchidae > Monarcha > Monarcha castaneiventris. The sequence continues at coordinate 24,901,851 of JAMPIT010000886.1, read as the reverse complement.
TCATCTACTTCTCTATATATGGAGATCAAAATAACATAGCTACTGTAACCTAAGCAAAGTGAAAATATAAATGCCAACCTATCTAAACAATTGAGCTGTTTTTAAAGGATAATTGTCATTCAAGTTCATACACAGAGCCAGTGGAAGACTTCTCATTGTGGGAGGTAAGAATAAAGGTCATGCATCCAGTTTCCTTATATACTGTAAAGCAAATCTGAAAATGCTGTAGAGCAAAACAGATTCCCTTTGAGGCCGTCACAGGTACCTAGCAGGTAGCTGTCACATGGAGATTTCTTTTTCTTAAGTTATGAAAAGAAGAGATGGAAAAGGACAGTCCATACCCAGAGTGTTTTTTCTAACAGTTGCACAGCAAATTAGCCAGCATTTTTAAAAAGTTAGAGACTTAATTCTGTGGAGGGGTTAATTTTTTTTTTCCATTTTCTGGAACTTTTTCTATGGTAAGAGTGACACTGTTTTCACAGATGTAACATTCCAGAAAACAGACTGAAGTTAAATTCTCAAGTGCATCCAACTTTCTTAAAAAGACTTTCAAACTTCTATTAATATCTGCCTTAAAAACAGAAATGTATATAGGAAATTGATTTAAATTTAATAAAAAATTTTCATTGGACAACTATGCACCACAGCAATATTCTCACTGAAGTTATGATTTACTGCCAAATTTTTTGAGGGCTACCTGGATCAGGGAATATTTGTACAGAAGTCTCCTCAGTGCAAATTTGAAGACTCCTGAAATGACCACTGGAAGACATTTCTGTGCATTTTGTCCAAGAGGTAGTTTGGCCTGAGAATTCTAAAATACCTAAAACCAGTTTAAAATACTACTTGATACAGAAATCCTGAGAAAATGCTGCCTTGAAAATCAATCCCCCTTTAAGTTTTCCTTAAATAAAACTGAATCAGCTAGCTTAAGTTCACATGTGGTTTTCAAAACTGTGCTCACTTGGCTATTTTTCAGTCCACAATCGAAGGTGGGAGGAGGAACACAAACTACAAATGTTTTTAGAACGGCTAAAAATCAGCAGAGTAGTTCAAGTTCTGCTTTCAGCGCAACAGAGACCCACGAATATGTCACCAGCCATGAAAACTGGATGCCAGACAACTGAGAAACATCTGGTGCATTCCAGAAGCACAGCTTATGTCATCTGTAATTTTTCAGTCTGACATTATAACGAAGCATTAACTTACTCTTAAAGAACTAGCAATACCAAGCTTCACCGGAAGCAGAAAAGCCAGCAGCTTGTCAGAATTATCCTGATATTTTCCTTGCACTGAAAAAGTTGCCAGTATGGACAACTAGAAACATCAAACACTGAACACTTTGCATTACAGTGCTTCACCTCTCTTGTTTTGTTTTTCAAGTCCCTGAAGTCAGTCTTTGGACCACTTGAACCACCTTTCTTTCTCTCGTCTTCAGGAAGAGATCATCATGGTTTGAAGGGGAGAGAAGCCTACAGTTTTTGCAAACCTCTGCTAAGTTTTTGCAGGTTCCTTGCACTGTTGTTTTGTTGTGTTCATATTTCACTACTTTTTTTTTTTTTTCCTAATTTTGCTCGTTTTGCATCACAGCAGGGACATAGAGGTTGTTACCACAAACACTTGACACAAGTGCCACATTTAACACACTGTTCCACTGGCAACAACTTCTATTACACTGTTTGAACACTGGTTCAAAGTTGGGTTTTTTCCTTCCCTTCTTGTCCCTTCACACAGTTGATTTAAATCCCTATCACTTCCACCTGTCCATCTAATAGAAGCTTCCTCTTTAAACTAAGGAGGAATTCTGAAGAGTTAAAAGCAAAAGAATTCAAAAACACCTGATTATGTCCCAAATGTGATTTAAAAAACCCAACATAAAGAAACACACATAGCAGCACTTCACAGCAGAATCTAATGCAGTATTTCAGATGTTAACACCCAGTCCTTTGCCAGATACTGCGGGCACTGGGGCAAAGTTTGCCCTGCAGAGACATCTTACTGGAGCAATGCTATGACTGTGCTGGGAAGAGACCTGCCAGCACTGACTGCAACCAATACTCATCTTCCCACTGCAGAAATTTTATGTCTCTTCTTCAGAAGACTTCTACGTGTATCAGAAACTCACAGACCACATGAAAGATGGACTCAACTACTATCACTCAGCAGTCTTAATTTTCACTCTACCAGAGCACAAGAAAGACATGCAAGTCATCTGCTGCCCCTGGGGCTGTGAGTAGCATCAACAGTGCTGACAAGTGCCATCCTTTTTGACATCACTGCCTGGGGAAACCTTTAAGAGACAGCAGAAGTGCTAACACAAGTCATCTGAAAGCTGTCACCCACAACACTCTTACAGGACTGATTTTATTTCACAGAAACTGACGACAGCCTCTGAACTGTGGGTTCACTCTGAACTGTGCTCAAAACCAGCATTTTGTGTTTTCAGTGTGCTTCAAAACAAAAGCTCATTTAGATCACTTCCTCTGCCTTTATTCAGCAGTGCTCCCAACGAGCCTCAATTGCTTCCTGTGCATCGCTGCTCAACACCTGCCCCTGCAGCAGCAACACAAACTCCACCCAGAACTCTCTAAGTATTATTTCTGTTGTTTCTATGGAGAAGATGCACATGTGCAAACACCACACATGAACACTGGGGTAGCAGAAAATCTGCCTGGTTACCTACCTGGCTGCAATTGAGCATCACAGGACACATCCACAACATCTACAAACAGAATCAGCTCAGAGCCTCTGCACAGCAGCACCTCAGTCATCAGCTTTAAATTTTCATGTCTTCCTGCAATTACACACCTGAACGCCAGAAACTGTCCTGCCACATCCCTGGCAACTGGCATTGGAAAAACGAATAGGGCCCTTTTCTTTACACAGTTTACTGGGATTAGTCAATACAAGACTGCTGTAGGTTCATATACAACTTTTTGGACAACTCAGGTGTCCTACAATTTTGGTCTTCTATGAAAGCACTCATCTGTTGTCTCAACAAAAAGCACAATTAACAGTGCAGACATACTAACCTCATTTTGTGGTTGATATTCACTTGTCAAAGTTAAATACAAGAAGTAGGTGTCTATACAAAAGAACCTCATCTGTTCAGCAATTTTACTTGGAAATACAATAACTGCAAGTATTGTATTTATAAGCTACCTTTACCTCCTACCTGCTCTGCATTGTATTATTTTAACTCTGAACATGTGAGAACCAGTCTGGAGCTACGTTCAGCAAAAGGAGACAACCGTTGCTGATGACAGCCATTAAAAGTATGTGGGTAAGACCCATGTCCAGAGGGTTTGTTAGCCATGAGAGAATTTTACTTCTGCTCTACAACTAGCATATTTGTTTCCTTGAACAGAAATTCCCTACAGTATGCCAGAGAAGAGTAATTTCCCTAGTTTTTGGGAGAACAAATGCCAAAAGTGTCTGCACACCTAACCCTCCCCCAGCATCAGCTCAGCCATCCCTACAGTGCTGAGAGAGTTCACCAACTCTGCACACTTTTTCTTTAGTTGCCAAGTATGTGCATGTACTCAGACTCCTGCAGGTAAATGTTCTTACCCCTCCAACTACTGAACTAATGCATTAATGGGCATTTTGGGTCATTTCTGGCCGAGGTAGAGGAGCTGATGGGAAGCCTCACTTTTGACAGCAGGATGTATATGGTGGCTAATGGGTGCTGATCCGGACAGCTGCCCCAAGTGCCATCCCTACCAGAGAGCCCAGTACAACAGCAGAGAAGGATCCTCGGCCAGGAGCTGCTTCCCCAGTGAAACACCACCATTTAGTACAGGGGAAGAGAAAAGGGAAGAACAAAAGCCAGCCAGACCTGCCTACCACCCACTCACTCCACCAGTGAAAGAATTAAAGGGGAGAAAAGGCTGAAGTGAAGCCCTGCCCCTGCTGTCCCCCACCAACACAGCTGCCAACAACACTCTCCTCAAATGCACCTCCTCAGGAGACACGGGCACCCTCCACTGCAGGCTGGGCAGGGAGAGATGGGCTCCAGACCAAGACCTTCCCAGGACCACAGGAAGGGCTAAAGGAAGCAATTAGACCTGGAAAGCACCTACACTGCAGCCACTAATCAGTAAACAGGCCAATCAATACAGTCACTTTTTATTGCAGTTGGAGACGATTGCCAGGAAATGGTTAGATTAAAAAAGTACATACAAGATTTCCTCACAAGATAGTCTCCTCACATCGTCTGATTTGGATTCTCTGAACTTCATTCTGAAACACCAACTCTGTTGATGCTCTTTCCAGGGCTCACATTTGCACTCACAGCCTGAAATAACTTGCCAGTTTGATCACTTTGCTTTTAGAGGATTTGGTGTGTGAATGGAAAGGGCCTTTAAAAACAAGTAAGGTAAAGCAGAGATCATTCCAAGACATTATTCCACCACACCCTATTCAGAAATAATTGTGGAGCAAGTGGATCCTGCCAGCCTTACCATAACCCAGAGCTGCAGCACAGAGAGCCCAGTGCCAGCAGAGAGAGTGCAAGCTTCTCACAAGTGTTTCACTGTGCCATGTTTTCACATGCAGCACCTTCAAGGATTAGGGAAAAAAAGCCATTTTCATTTTCCCTCGACTCTCCGATCTTTAGTGACTACGTATAGCTTTCAATGTTACTCTTTTTAAAACAAAGTTTCTCAGCTAGCAGTGACCTTTCAGAACCCCCAATTTAGACTACACACACCATGAAGTATTAGATAACCAAGAAATATTCAGATATTCAGCTGAATAACTTGCCTGTCTACATTTTTAGGTATACACAAAATACCTGCAGCCTTACAATATTTTTTTAAAGAGGCTTGGACAAAAGCAGGAGCTAGCTGCATCTAAAAAGGGCCTTAGACAGTATCTTCCTTTTGCACCAAAAGGCACTCATGACTGGAGGGCAGCAACTTGCAGAATTTCTCCTGCCCTCAAAAAAAATTTCGTTTTGAAGAGCTTCATAAAAAAAGAAATTAAAGATATTAAAGTAATTGCACACTTTCAGATTTTTTTTTAATGAGCTATAATATTAATGGATGTGCCGGGCTTTTCTGATCATCATTCAGAATGAAACTGTTCTGGCAGACAGTAAGAAGTGCCCTTCCACAAATTCTTCTTACAAGCTGTGGTTCTAACTCAGAAATAAAACTATATTCCCATTCCCTTCAAAAAGCATTATATTTTTTTTAATAAATATCTTGTGAGTTCTGGTCTCATTTCCCCATTTCCAGCACTAAGTGTAAAAAAACATAATTAGATGCATAGAAAAAGCACAGTTATTTGTGGTTTGGTCTTTTTTCTAAAAACAATATGCTCCTGAAAACATTTTCTTCCCATTGTGCCCTTTGAGATTTTTTTTTTTTTTTTAAGAAAGTCTTGTACTTTTGAAACCCCTGCCTGTTTTCTATGTCATTTTTCCAGAAGCAAAATTATTATGGCCTTTTCCCATACTTTTATTCTGGAGGGCTGATCCCTTTAGAGGTTAGATGAGCTAACAAAGAGCCAAGGACATTATCAGTTCCAGCACTTATCCAAAGCCTGACTTTCATCCCACCTCTGCGATCCTGTTTCCGCATTATTTAAGGAGAAAATACTGCAAGTCATGAAGCTTGCTTCATAATGACAGGCTGCTTCAGAGACAAGAAAAATATTGTGCAATTTGTTTTCTGCAGTGAAAAAAAATGACCTCATATTTCTCATACTCACCCTCCTGGGAGTTTAGTTTTTTCTCTTTTAAAAGTTCAGGTGATTCTGCTGGATTCTTTTTATAAAGAGGTCCACAAAACACTTCTGGCAAGTGTGAAGTAGCAGACTGTGATGCAGGGGTTGAAATTCTTGTGCCATATATGCTTGTGGGTTTTCTTGGCAACAGACCACAGCTACTTATCATTTAACTATGCCCTCAGATGATGTTTTTCACTGGCTTGGGAAGACCCATATCCTGGGGTCCAAGCAAAGAACCTAAACTTTTTTAAAGAATTTAAATTCAAGTGTAATTTGGTGCAACTTCTACCACAACGCAGCAGCTGTACTGACAGGTTTGGGGGTTTCTTTTTTTCCCTTTATTCCTTCCTTCAGCCTGAGAAAGACACTAAAACAAAGTCATGGGAGCAAGAAGGAAAAGAATTATTCAAGATCAACTAATCTTAATCACACCGAAGTTTTCACATGTTTTCTCCAGCAACAGACAAGCTAAAGAATGTCTGTTTGGGCTGTACAGGCATGTACTTCAACAACTCTGTTCTTCCTTCTATGTTCAGCTACTGATGGTTTAGGACAGTGGTGATGTAGCAATGTTTAGTGTGGGTCTCCTGATATTTCTGATAAGGACTTACTGGCAGAGGCTCCCACAAAAGCCTCAGGGTGTAATTGAGGCTCGTAGCTAACACCCCTCCGCAAAACACATCTACCTCCACTGACAGATACTGGGAACATTTCCAAACCACTGTCTCTGGTGCTCCTTGGGGACCCACTATCGAGCTAATAAATAAAGGGAAGCCAGAAGTTCCCTTCAAACACACTAAAGCAAGATAGGAACTTGCGGCTAATGCATGCTGGAAAAGAAGAAACTGTCTTAACAAGGCCTAGCATTACAGTCTCCAAGGGGAAAAAAATGGTGGGAAAAAAGGTATTTTTACTGTATGACCTTAACTTAAGCGATATTGAGTCAGTGTTGAAACAACCTCTCTTTTCTGCAGCTCTTCTGAGTTACCCGTGAGAAGAGAATAAAGTTAGTCCTTATCCATCATCTACAAGTCTAGCAGAAGATATCAGCGTCTCAATTTCCACCTGACTGAGGGACTTGAAGGGAGAAAAACCACAAACAAACAACAAAACCACACAATAAAGTAAACACTGATTACACTACACTGAAAACATGTACTATCAAGTTTAAATTTCTACACACTGAGGTCTAAAAATGGTCTTGCAAATTGCAACCCCCCCCGCTTCTGCTTCAGCATTTCTGAATTAATTGCCTGGTGAAAATTACACAATTTATTTTTAGGTTCAATACCAAAACATTCCAACTCTCACAGTTTACGAGAGCGCAGCATTTACCGAGCAAGAACGCGTCTGACAAACACGAAGAGATGTCACCCACAGTTTAAACAATGCTCAGTATTTCGCTGAGAACAATTAAACACCCTCTCATCACCACCGTTTCCCCTGTTTCGGGGGGTCGGTGGAAGGCACGGGGGGTTTCTGGCGGCCCCAGGCAGCCCAAGGCCGCCCCGCAGCCCGGCACAGCCCGGCCGGGCGCTGACACGGCTCCAGCGCTGCGCTGTGGCGGGGGGGCCGCCTGCTGCATCCCGCCGCCTGCGGCTGCACAAACGCTCCCAGCACGCCTACGGCCAGCCAACACAATGGAAACGCAGCCGGGAAGGACCGATTCCTTTTATTGTTGAGACAGCGCTACGGCACACCCGGGTGGCCCGGCCCAGGCCGCCGCCCAGGGCGGTCGGGGCAGCCCCCTCAGCGGCCCGGGCTGCGCGGACCCACGGCCGCCCGGGGCGCTCCGGGCCGGGACACGGGGCCGGGCCCGCCACGGTGCCGCTGCCCGCGGCCGGGCGGGCTCCGAGGCACCTTCTGCCGGCAGCAGGGAGGGCCCGCGGGCCGGCCGAGAGCGGCGGGCAGGTGAGGGCGCGGGGCCGGGGAGGAGCGGAGCGGGGCGGCGGGAGGGCGGAGGGGCGCGGTGCCGCCGTACTCACCGCGCGGGCCGGCGCGGAGCCGCGGCCGCACTTCCTGCGCGCTCGGAAATGAGCGGGCGGGACCCTCTGCCGCGCCGCTTAAAGGGGACGGGCCGGCCGCCCCCGACCGCCCCCGGGGCGGGACCGGGTCCCCCGTGAGTCCCGCGGGAGAAGCGGGGCCGCCGCCGCCGCCGAGCGGCAGCAGGGAGGGGCCGCGGGACCTCCTTCCCTCACTCCGCCCTGCGGCGCCGCCGCTCCCCTGAGGCGGGGGCGCGCCGCGCTCGGTGAGCCCCGGGAGAGGCGAGAAGTCCATGTCTGAGGGCGAGTCGGTGCCGTTCCAATGCAGCCTCCGCAGCAGTGCCGGCAGCCCCCGCCGGGCGCTCTGCTCAGCGCCGCGGCCGCACCGAGAGCGCCCGGAGCGCTGCCGGCCCGCGGCCCCAGCTCTGCCCGCTCGCACCGCTGCCCAGGGACAGTGACCCTGCCCTGGGAACAGCCGCACCACTGCCCAGGGACAGTGACCCTGCCCTGCCCTGGGAACAGCCGCACCGCTGCCCAGGGACACTGACCCTGCCCTGGGAACAGCCGCACCGCTGCCCAGGGACACTGACCCCCCTGGACAGCCGCACGCTGCCCACGGACACTGACCCTGCCCTGGGAACAGCCGCACCGCTGCCCAGGGACACTGACCCTGCCCTGGGAACAGCCGCACGCTGCCCAGGACACTGACCCTGCCCTGGGAACAGCCGCACCGCTGCCCAGGGACACTGACCCTGCCCTGGAACAGCCGCACCGCTGCCCAGGGACAGTGACCCTGCCCTGCCCTGGGAACAGCCGCACCGCTGCCCAGGGACACTGACCCTGCCCTGGAGCACCCGCCCGAGCACGGACAGCACACCCTGCTCCGCCAGCCCTGGAGCTCCGTGGCTCGCAAAGGTCCAGCAACAGCACAGTGATGCTGATTTCTCAAATGTTAACAAAACCGTGAAATTGTGAGGTAGCCTTGATGGTGGAAACGACAAGCAGAATTTACCAATAATTATTTTCTACTTATCCAAATGTTTATGTACAGTTCTGTATTTCCTAAAGAACATTTCTTGACTTTTTTTTTTTTTTTTAATTATTAGTTTTCTGCAGGGCTTGACCTGAAAGGAAGCCCGGCTTAGAAACTCATGCAGCTTTCAGCCACGTGCATGAATGGTGGTCGATGACATTTTAAAAGGGTAAAGCTCAGGAAACAGGTAAGGTAGCAACGTTCTTCCACAACTATGTATCGAGTGGTTTTGGTCCCACTCATCAAAAACAGAGAAAGCCAGTAAAGGCTTATTCTGTTAAGACCTGCGCCCCCTAACTTGACTATTGTATTGCCTGTGGCTGCTCACCTGCCAGAAAGGCAGGCACTGAGAGCTTTCCAGAATGGAGCCCCCAGTGGTCTGAGCAGCAGAGGCTACATCCTCGGTCACATTTTTGCTCTGTCGAGGTCGGCAGCCCGTTTAGGACGGACAGCCCTTTGTGTTCAGGCAGGCAGAAACCCACTTGTTCATAAACAGCTACACCACACAATGTGGGTTCCTTGCACTGTTCTTTCGTTGTGGTCTGGGTGTCTTAGGACCCGTCCTGTTCAGTGTAAATTTCAAGCCCTCAGACAGCAAAGGTCTTTCCAGGGAATGACTTAAATGAACAGGGAAAGGACATTTGGCTGATGTGACCAGCCACCAGCCATCCAGGCACTTTCCTATCCACTGAAAATTGTCATGATGCTAGATCATCGTTTTAGGTATTCATCAAAAATATACTTAAAAAGTATATTCATAGAAGAGAGTTATCAGAAGGTTTTAAATTGTCACATATGCACTCCTCAAACTAGGTAAATATGGCTTCATTACTCTGTTTTAAAACAGTATGTAAATATACTATTTTAAACCTGACCTCATGCAAAGTTTCAGTGTTAGAGATGACTGTTGACTCTGCCTCAGCACCTGCTTGTCTTTGTTGTGGATCACGTGTAGGAGTTTAGTAGACACCCGTGACACACTGGAGACTGCAGTGTTCTGGAGACATAATATTATTTGGGACTACAAGAAGATAACGGAATGGAAATAACTGAAATTCCTGACTGTGTTAACTACTGTTAGACTGTAGATCCAAAACAAACTGACAACCCTGAAGCACCCACTGGTTGGCCTACAGAGAGGAACCAGACTGAATATTGTCCTTCAGGCTTCCAGGGTACCACCTTTCTGCACACCAGCTTGTTGCAGCTGTATGGGGAGAGCTCCACAGGGCCTTCCAGGAGATGATACACAGAATACTTTTTCTTATTCTCTAAGTGCCAGTTTCCTCTGTTTACCACAATTTCTTCACTACCAGAAAGGTTTGTTTTTTTCCAGATTGAGAGAAGGAAAAAATAGATTTCTTAACCTCTAGTAGGAACAACATGGGTATTCATAGTCATCTCTGTATAAAAGGTCTACCACGTCAGGAAAAATGATGGGTTTGCAGTGATGTTGTGTATAGTTTCCTGATTCTTCTATCAGAACAAGCTGTTCTAAGATTAGACATTCCTTCATAACTCAGACCTATATTTATGCTGACAGATGTTATAGTTCCTATTTGGTGTTAATCTTACAGGCCTACAGAGGAATTCCCACCTTGTTTGTGAATAAAGCAGGCAATAAAACATTTGGGAAATGTCTGTGTTTTAAGATAAAATTCATTTCAGCCTAGGGATGTTTCTTAGACAGGTAGTTGCAGACCTCCTAGCATCTGAGAGCAATAGTATATGTGTGTATATATATATATGTGACCCAGCTTTGAATTTCCCTAAAATGTTATGACAGGATGGTTATTTAGGAGACCGACTTTAAAAATCATTTTGCTAAACACTCTTCTTAAATTGGTACAGTTAGGGGAAAGGAAGTGGCTGGCTGGCAATAGCTTATTCAAAAAAGAAGAGTTTTCCAGAACAGCATTAGCTCCAGCCTCTAGTGGTTTTGGTTTTCTTTTTCTTTTTCATGCCTTTTTTTTTTTTTTTCTTTTAAGCATATGTGTGGGCTGGAGGGGAAGAAACTAAAGAAAAAAGAGAGAGAAGGGCTGATCTGAGAACATGATACCAAAGTGAAGGAGTAATGTAATTGAGGCCAAAGGAGAAAAGAAAAAAGCAATCCTTCAACAAAGGATATTTTTGTTCTATTAACCTCTTGAGCCAAAATTTTCTTATTTGACAATAAGAAAAATTGTCCATTATTTTGCCAGAAAATACTGAGCTTTAATTGTCAAACAATAGTCTTTAGTTTGCCTTGACACAAGGCTTTTTGTCAAATACCAGAGCTCAGCTTTACTAATGGCACAATTCCAACATGATCCCGTGTGAAGCCGCTTTCCTTTTCCTTAAGTGTTGCAAATTATTTATAACAGATACTGAACAATGCAACCAAAATAATGAAGAATTTTTAATAGCCTGAAATCAACCAACAGTATTTTAATAATCGTGATTTATATCCTTTAAAATCCTCAATCTGAGCTTCTAAGTGACACTCTCTAGCCCTTTGTCACTGGTCCTGTGCAAGTGCATCCTGTTGCTCTGGGCAGTGAAAAGGGCTCTTAGGAGAGGCCGTGTGCTGCAGTAGAATTAACACATCTGGCTTGGGCAAGGCCAAGCTTGACCTCAGGCTCTGCTGGTGTGGGAGTTAGGTACTCTGCACAAATACAGGTTCTTTATCTTCACCTCTGGGAAGCTTTACCTCGAGCCCCAACAGATGAGAAACGGCTGCAGATGTTGTTTCAGGTTGTTGATTTCTCCTTATCTCTGCCAGCTCTCAGCTCCGGCCGCACATCTGATGCAGCCGAGTCCGAGCGGGCACTGCCCAGTCCTGGGCTGTCCCGGCCTTTCTGTGCCCTTTCCATCATCCAACCATTCTTCACAACAGATTTATTATTTACTGTTCTATACCAATTCATTTGCACCTATTCTAGACACGTCATTTCTACCTCTTTCTCATTCTACCAATCATTTTGTGTCACCAGCACCAGAGAAGATGGAGGAGAAGAAGAGGAAGAAGAAGAAGAAGAACAGGGCAACGCCCAAAATCCTCCATCTTAAACCCTTCATCCTCATATTAAAAACCCTAAAATCTACTTTTTTACCTTGTAAAATACTAAACCACTACTCATTTTCACACTCTCGTGGCTTGCAATGATTCTCGCAGTGTTGGTAACTTTTCCCATGGGCTGAGGTCAAAGATGGTGCCATTCTGGGCTTCTTGCCAGGGTCTGGGACCCCCTTGCTGGGGCTCCTGACCCCCCAGGGCAGCCCGAGGCACGCCTTGGATTCCAGCATGCTGGCAGTGCTGCAGTGGCAGCACCAGCTGGGTCACTGACAGCCAGTCCGGGGCTTGTCCTGTACCTCTGAAAGCACACAGGACACTGCCTTACTGTCCTCGTGGGGCATCTGCTGTGGGTGTTAAAGGTGCTTGGAATGTCAGGATATTTTACCTCATTGCTTTCAGAGACTGGAATAATCTCTTCATTTACCATAGGTTTAGGAGAGACAGCACATCTGTAAAATCAGTTTGTAGTGACATACCACACAAAAATCTTCCTGCATTTATTGTTACTGTGCCCTTTATTTTGCATTGAGCAGCATTTTCTTCTTGTCAATGCCTAGGCTTTTGGCCTCTACGTCTTTGAGTGCTGAAAGACTACATTTTTTCATGTAGTGTTTTGGGATCAAATAAACAGTAATTCTTTGGTATTATAATGTACTAAATTTTGGACTCAGAAGCATATAATTTATATAATGTTTGGGAAATTAACTGCTATGGATTGCTCTTTTCCTGTTGTTTTGGGATCACAGTTGCTAAATTACTTCCTTTCAAAAATTCTCATTAGGAAACAGTATCAACCGACTTTAAATTTACATAGAGTCCTTTCATACATTAAAGCAGACTCAATAATTATGGTACTAATTCATGAAAGTAGATGACATTCCTTATCATAAAAAACATAATCTATACAATCACAGCTGTTAAGTGAATGTAAATAAGATTTAGTTTTATCTACTATCTGAAAAAGCTTTCTTCTGATAACAGAAGTGCTTACTGTAGTCCACTTGCTTTTTTCTTTGAATAGTGAAAGTTTAGCATCTGGAAAAGCGTTTGGAAAGATGTATCAGATTTTTTTGGATACAACCTATTCAAATAACTTTTTCTTTTTGAAACCAACATATAGTTGCTGTTAGCAACAAATGTTTGCCAAGCTCTGTGACAGTAGTAAATGGATTGTGGAAACATTCCTGTACCAGGAGTACAGTGTTGCTCTGGCCAGTGCCACGGGGGAACAGGAACACAGGAGGGGACAAGCAAGGAGCTGCATAAAGTGCCTGGGCTCTGCTGCTGCTCCAGCTGAGAGCAGCAGGCGATATTCTGCAGTGGTGGCTGAGCATTTTTACTGGCCACATGGCCTTATTTTTCCTGGCAGGAACAATGGGTTGTATGCCCAGGGCTCCACTGCTCACTCGCAGCTGCACCAGGGTATCACATCAGAGTAACCAGTAACATAATTTATGGAAAGTATTCCATGTAGGTAGTGCTGGAATTCTGTGTCAGTTCGTTTCTGACTGTTACAAAGCATCTTTACTATATAGCTTCTATCTAATGGCACCAAGAAGTGCTGTAGGCATTTCTCTAAAAAGAGAAGAAAATTTTGCCACAAATACGTTGACTGCAAAGCAGCTCTGAAACAAAGTCCAAGCAACCATATTCTGTTGGTTTCTATTCTGTTGCCATTTCTAGAATGGAAAACAAATAGGAGGGTTTTGACTGGAAGACTCAGCATTATGCAAAACACACTAAAAAATACACATTCCTTTTTTTTGTCCTCCAGTACTGAAGAACAGTAACCTATGAAAACCATCAAGTAATATATTTTAAATCAATTCTATTAAATTACTTTTTAAACTGTAGACTTGACTACCTAGGATGCAGGAAAAGAAAAAAAGAACACTGTATATGAGACTTTAGCCTGACAATCTTTCATGAACACTCCTTGTCTGATCAGATAACAATATAAATTATCAAGGTCTTTTGGTTAGTTATCTGGTTGGGTTTTTTTTCTTTGCTTGAAAGTCTCACGCACCAAAGCTCGAGTTATTCAGATAAATATCTACAGTAAATGCAGTCTCTATAGAGGGAAGTGCTTGGGCTTCCTTCATCTGAGGTGCTTCGTGTTTTATACAAAATACTCAGTATATCAATAATTAATATGCATTACTGCATAATCAGGTGTACCCACTGAGCCAGTCTGTCAATAAAACCACCACCACCTTCCACACAAAATAAAAACAAAACTGTAGAAAGGCACAGTACAGAGATGATCATCCATGCTGATAGCTTAGCAAACAGTTAGTACAAAGCCAGTGTTCATTTCTTCGTTCAATAGACAGGACCAGAGAGTAAGAAACTTCTCTTGTCCATTGTCTGTACTGTGCAGGGCCATTGCTTGCAAAATTTATCTACTCCAGTTTAGGGCTTGGGGTGTTTTGCTAGTGTTAGCTAAGGCTTGTCTGTCACTGCCCAAAAAAGATCTTTTCCCTCCCTCTGAGTGAAAACTCCAGCCAGTTCATAAAACAAATTATTTGTTTCTCTTGTTTCTGGTACCATTAATTGTTGCATATACATCATTAAATTGTTTTTAAGTGCAACATTTTTCATATTTTTAAACTCCTCCTATAAAATGGGCATGAAAATGATAATAAAATCACGTAACTACTTTGATTTTATTAGCAGTACTTTACCAATGACTGAAAAACTCTGAGAGGGTTGAAACAGTGTAAGACAGGGCAAAAGGAAGGTAGGACCTAGACTATTCCCTTGTCAACAGAGAACCCTCCTGGGTACCATAGAATATCAACAGACAAGCAGAAAAAAATACCATACCTCAGTTAAGCAGTTGAAAAGACTTTGTTTAGATTTTCATGGAAATCTGTTCCTGTGGTGCATAAAAGCAGTGGCTGATTTTGGAAAAGCATTGAAGTATGCTATTGAGACTTCACTATTATCATTATAAGACCAATGGGTAAAGATGAACTGATTTGCAAAGTCAGGATCAAATGTCACTGCATTCCTAGCAGTCTCACTAGCTTCTCTTTAATTGCTGACTTGTAACAATTGTTTTATCTTTGTTAGGAAAAGGTTTTGCTAATGAGCATCTTAAAATGACTCTCATCTGTCGGTAAGATGAAACTCAAAATCAAATTAATTCAAAGCAAGATTTTACATTAGAAATGCAATCACAGGAGAGCTGAACAGCAAGATACTTTGAAAATCACTTGAATTTGTTCCCACTCCTCAAGAGCAAGGAAAATATGTTCCTGCTTCTCCTTTCCTGTCCCTATTTTTAGAACTAGAATGAGAAAGACCTGATCTGGCAGCCCGCACCCCATTTAAATGATGGAATATCAGGTTCAGGAGTATTTACTAGATGGAATTGAATAGTTATAAATGACATTTCCATTCCAATTTCATTCCGTTTTTAATTTAAATTTAAAGAATGTCAGTTACCAGTTCTGGCACTGTGCTAGACAAGCAAGGATTTGTAATATTCTAAAAAACAAATCATATCTATGACAGGATGAGCACAGAGAGAAAAAGTTTTTCAAGCTTTTTCTGCAACTCAAGCATCTTAGAAGCTGTGTGCAAGCTGTGATTAAGTTACTGATGTACACTCACAACATGAAGATGTTCATTACAAGTGCAGACAAATGCAAATTGTAAAATTTGGCCACATGTGGGAGGTGAAAGAAAAAATAGCTTAACTTCTGAATGCTAAAAAGCTGCTGATAATTTTGTGTATGTTTTTTGCTCCCCCTGAGCTATGCTTAAATCTTTTATGACAAGGTCTTTACCATAGATTTGATGCCTTTTATAGCAATAAAGGTAATATGTACTATTTGTATCACTGCATTTCAAGGTTTAATACTGTTGACTAGTGTTCTGCTATGTATTGCCTAGCAAATATAATTATCATTTGAAATGGTAACAATTAGAAGCAATCTCTAGTTTAAGGTCTAGCATTTCAAAACATGCATTTCACATTTTCTAACATTGAGTAAAGCATAATGGAGACTCGGTAAGCAAATAGAATTGATTCCATAAAATTATTTCTGTTTGGTTACAAAATTGTCTCTGATGGTAACTTGTTGCAGCCGAATTTGATTGATTACATTATCTTTGTGCATGTAAAAATGGGGATAAATATTTTGCAATATAAATTAAAATATTCTTGTTAGAATTTTCACAAAAACTCACATAATCTGGTTTTCCTCAGTATTTAAAAAATTGTCACAATTCATTCCAACAAATGATCCTGGAAGAACAACACTGTGTGAGACCTCCAACAGCAATGTTTTAAAATAAAAATCCTTATAGTCAGCATAAACTTTATGCCTTTCTGTTTGCTGTCTGGACAAGGCCACTGCTCAGAAAGCCTCTGCACAGGAAAAACAGTGAAGTAAGGGTTTAAATGATTTCCTGACTCGATGCTAAAATCTCCCTCAATTATTTATGCCCTGTACCAGAAATAATAATTCTTGTCTTCTGCTGTCAAATCAATCGCTGACACTCTTGACCACACAGAAACTATCTTGGAGAGCAGTTAACTCTGCTTGTTTCTCGCTGGCTGGTTCTCAAAGCTCTGTACACATTTACAAAAATATTCTATGGATCTGGTATTGATCTCCTGGCTCTTGTCATAGACTTTCCCCACATTTCACTCTTTACAATGCTCTTCCAAGCTTTTTAATCATCTGAAGATGAACCCTTTCCCAGCTTTCTCAAGGAATGAGATCAGCCCTCCCTCTCAGCCTCCTCATGTGTCCCATCAGCCACCCCTTACTTGGGATTCCACTCTTTTTTGACATGTGCTTTCCCAACAGACAAGAATTTATTCTGAATCTCTTCTTTTTTGTGAAATACTCTTGAATAAAGGGATATTATTCTTGTTATTGGCAGCAATTTGGCAAACAAGTAGGATGAGTCTATCTTATTGGTTTATTGATTTGCACTGGGCTATAGCTTATACCACATAACATTCTCTGGAAGAATAAGTGGAGTTGTTTGGTTTCTTTTCCCCCCAAAATAACTTTAAAATATACCTAAATATAGGCAAGCAAGATTCTTTGCAAACCAAATGCTTAAAATACATACTCATTTGATTTAGTTTTATTAAAAAATGTAAAATACTTCCATCCTTAAGCACAGTAAATTCAGACAGGAAATTGCATTGGCAGGAAGCTATGAAAATGGCACATGTTGCAAATGAAAATCAGCGTTCACATCAAACTCTTTCGATCATGATCATGTCAGGAAGGAAAGCCCTGAACAGCCGAAAAATTATTTATGTGACCTGCTGAGTGCAGAAAAATCAGATTAGGAACTGCAATGATCGATTAATATCAAGATCAAGGCCGAGTTCTACAGGATTTCAAATCTATGGTAAGTACAACTGCAATGCTCTTGAATTGTTCTCCCTATTTAGATTACTCTGTAATCCATATGAAACAGCTTTCAGATGAGATAAAGTTGCATTTTTATGAATTGTACCTTTTAATCCCAAATAAGGAGTTAATTATTTCTGATGAGCTTAAGGGAAGGTGTACTTGTCTATCCTCAGGCAGGCAAAATGTTTTTACTTAACTTCAGAACATTATTAGCAAAATGAACTTTGATAACGGCTCAAAGAAAGGTTTTAGCAAGAAATTTGTTAAGATACATGTAACCCTTTAAAACACCACGTAAAACCAAAACACAGGCCATAAGAAGAGAGGAACTATTACTTTTCTCAGAATGCATTTGGAGTATTTATCTCCTGGAAGACACAGGTTGCTGTCCCAGAGTTTAGAAATGAGAAACAAATACAAAACACAGCTTACATGAACAACTCAACTTTACTGAAGAACTTGATAAATACAAAAAAATATTTCCTTCACTGTCTCTTCTAGGTATAATTTATAAATTTATTTTTGCTTACCTGTCCTCTATTGTCTAGTACCTAATTCTAAAGACTGCTTCCCAACAGGCAAGTGACAATGTTGTACCAGGGAAGGGTACACCAAGGCTATTGCTACTTTGTCCACATTTTGATAATAGCCTTTGTACTTTTGCTAGTCGACTCTTGGGATATTGGGGTTTAGACCAGCAAATGTTTATGAGTAATGTATTTACGAATGATCCCACTGACTTCAGAGGGGCTACCTAAATTTTATGAAGTTAGATCCAGAGGACCTGAACAGCTTAGGATTTCTTATTAGGATTTTAAATACTTAATAGCTGCATACATCTTTAGGGAATGATTCGGTTCTTTTTCAGGAAGCTTTCTTGGGCTGAAAAAGTCAAACCTTTCATCTCACTAGGGACCATCTGCATCTGTTCATGGGGAACATTGCCTGGTGCCACTTAAGGGCTGGTGCTCTTGAGTATTATCTCCAGCATTTTCTTATAAATTTATCACTGTAACTACATGCTTTTAGGTAAGCTGAGTTTTGAAACAAAGTATTTCAAAATTATAAGCAATTTTTTGACCTTTCAAAACTTAGAGTAGAAATATTCTTTTTAGATGTATTTTGAAGCTTGTATTATACATATAAGATTGATATGAAACCAATAAGGACTATAAGCTTGCTTTTACTGTATGTTTTTGAGAATTGCTGAGGTCCAGTTGAATGTAGCATAGAGATTCATGCATATTTTGCATGATAAAGCCCCCATAATTTAAATATGATGTACCTCATATCCATGGGACAGTATTTTTAAGAATTTCTACTATATGAAACAGGCTAATGTCTGCAAATTAAAATTTGCAAGCTCAAAGTAGATTTTCTGAGTATCCTACCTCTGGAAGTTTGTGGAAACCAATATTGCAATAATTTCCTTGTGCTGCTGTAAGGACTGTACTGACACATAAGATTCATGCTCTCCCCCATCTGCCACAACTCAAAGCACAGATCAGGTAAACCATGTCATTTCTGCAGATATTTAGAAAAGGCTGGCAGAAATTTTTAGAAAGTTATTCCCTCCAACCTGTATATTTAGGTGAGTCATTTGTTCCCTTCAAATTCACTTTCCCCAGGGCAGCCAAGTGCATAAGTATTTCTGGCACCGATGGAAATAATCATCTGCTGTATCACTTTTTTCCCATGTGGGAAGTACATTTACTCTCCAAAGAGGAACTGAAACAAAATTGTCACCATTTTGACTAGTGGCAACACAGAACAAACAGGAAACACTTCAAGGGAAATATTTACAAAAATAGCATACACAGAAGACATAAGAAGCTTTCATATTGCGAATGAATTCTTAAAAGCAATAATCTATTTCTTGCCAACATTCATGAGCAGGAAGGGAGTTAAAATTAATTGCATTAGGAAATACTTAAAAATTTTTCATTAAACTGCAAACAAATTGTGTATGGAAACTGTAAATATGAGCCATGTATGTATTTTACATGTAGGATCTATGTCCAGTAGGATACGTGGCAATAACTATTAGTGAAATTTTTCACACAAATTAATGGTTGAAACAACATGGACTTATGCTGAAAGTCTAAAGTACACACTACTCCCTGCATCCACTGGTTATTTCAGCATCACTTGCTGTCCCACTCACCTACCGTACAGCAATGCTTATCACAGGGCTTGTTGGGTTAGAAAATGGGTGTTTCACATCTCTCAGTTGCATACTGTTGCTGAAGATACTGGATAAAACGACGTTCTTCATTTAAGGAAGAAAAAAATCCAAACAAAACCGAAAATCTTGATGCCTTGGTTGCTCATGGCAAGTGGGGAATTCCCATTTACAGACATAAAATACAGGAAAATGACTGGACAATGCAAAAAGTTACCACAAGTGTCATTTTTCTCTCCTTTTCTGTAGACCTCTCAATAGAAAAAACAGCCCATTTAAAGGGTTTAATTTTCAGTGGACTTTGTTTTACAAGTATGCACTCTGACAGTCGTGTCATGCCAGTGAAGATCACCGTGGTATCCCAGCAGAGCCCCTCCTGCATACAGAGATGTGTTTGCTGTGCATAAGCATTACTCAACATGGCAAGTGTCTGTGCAAAGGAAAAAATTCTGCTTGTCCGAAACCAGGACAGTTTGCAGTCCAACAGGGAAGGACTTTGAATTCCAACACACCACTTCATATCCCACTTTTTGCAAAATGAAAATCTGTGTTCAGGTTTTGGCAGTCTGACTCAAGACCATGTTTCTGAAATCACAGACTTTAATGGAAACATAAAGTTGATACACAAAACAACATCTGAAAACAGATCTGAAACATCTAAATTGGACTGTAAGTGACAGGAGCAAGCTTTGGTAGAATTGGATTATTTAGAATAACCATCACAACGCTAACAACGAGTCACTCAGGATTTACATCCCAACATTTGTAGCAAATGAAAGGTTACCCTTAACCATGGTAGATTACAAATAAAGACAAAAGTAGTGCTGATCATTTACTCTTCCACATAGAACATGACTCACAGCCTGATTGTTCTCCCAAATATCAAGTCACTGTTGTAAGGACAACATTTTTATGCCTTAACAAATTCCAATGACATTTTCCTTGTAGTTTCAACAGCAGAGTTTTAGACCAATTTTGTTGTGCAAGTGTTACTTATTTGTGACTTTCAAGGTAATAGGTTTGTTTGGAATTATGTTATGGCAGTGTCCCGTGCATGGCAGTATATCCAATTTGGAGCTGAGAGGAGGTCTCCAACCCACTTAACAAGACTGCAAACAAAATCTCTGTACTTGAATATCTGCAAAAGGTGTGCTGAGGCAGAGGACCTCCTGTGGCAGAGCTGCAGGAGGTGGTGAGAAGGCTACATAACTTCAGGGGGGCTGTGAAGGAGTTGGATGGCTGGTTCCAAGGGCAGACTGCAGTACACCACAGCCAAAGAGGCAAAAACTCCCCCACCATGCACACACAGAAGGGAGGAGGGGGGTCAGTAAGGCAGAACAGTGGACACTTGAAATGACAAGGACCTGCGGGAGGAAGAGACTTCCCTGAAGCCTGAGGTGCCCCTGCAGAACCACTTCAGCACTCTGCAGGCTGGAGAGGGAGGGCCCATCATATCAGGAGAGAGGCTGGAGCTGAGCGAGGCAGCCCCATCTGCTCCCTGTGTAACAACCAGCACAGCTAAGCAAAGGTGAAAGGTGAGAGCAGCAGGGGACTCTCCTCTGAGAGGCACGGAGAGACCCAGTCAACCTGACTGATTACCAGAGAGCTGTACCAGGGATGTACCCAAAGCCTCCTACCAAGCCTCCTACAGTCCCCTGACTGTTACCTGCTGCTGTTGTTTCACCTTTGCACCAGGGATACAGCCAGGAGTGGTCTGAGGAGGACCAAGGAGATTACAGATCCCTGGGAGTGGTGCTGAGGGACTCAAGTACTGGCAGCTTCTTCATCAGTCCTCCCTGTCAAAGGGAAGGGCTTTGAAAGGGCCAAGTGAATCTGGCAAATCAGTAAATAATTATGAGTCTAGTGCCACAGCCAAGGGTCTGGCTGCTCCTGGGGACTCACACTGAAAACCTGGGCTGACAGAGTCTGATGGGGGCCCATTTGCCAGAGAACGGGCAGAGCATCTCTGGTCACAGGCTTGTCCAGCTGGTGAGAAGGCATTAAACTGAAGTTGCTGGGAGAGGGAATCCTCAATCCATTCCACTCCTACTAGTTTGATGCCAGCACCAGCAAGAGATGTCCAGAGCCTGGAGAGGGATTGCAAATCAGCAAGAGAGACTCTGAAGTGCTGCACAAAGGAATTCTAGCCATTCCTGCCAGTAAGTCTGTTCCATCAGGGGCCCAACTTAAATGCCTTTATGCAAATACATGTAGCATGGGGGATAAGCAAGTGCAGTGTAAGGCTCTGATATTGCTGGCATCAGGTATGTGGTAGGATGGATCCTGTGACTGAAGCGTTGGCATGGGAGGATACAGGCTCTTTAGGAAGGGCAGGCAGGGAACAGGAGAAAGGGCTGTTGCCCTCCATGTCCATGACCACCTGGAGTGTTTGGAGCTGTGCTTGGGGATGGATGAGAAGCTTATGGGTCAGGATTAAAGGGAGGGCAAGGACAGGTGACATTATAGTGGGGGTCTAAGGCCACCCAACCAGGAAGACCAAGCAGATGAGACCCTCTACAGACAGATGGGAGCTGCCTCACATTCACAAGCCCTGATCCTCATGGCAGACTTCAACTACCTCAACACCCATTGAAGGTACAACACAGCAGGGCAGGAGGTTCTTGGAATGCGTAACTTGCTTCTACAAGTGACAGAGGAGTAAATGAGGAGAGTTGCTACGCTGGACTGTTTTCTTTCCAATAAGGAGAGGCTGGTGGGGAATGTGAATCTCAAGGGCAGCCTTTGCTGCAGTGACCATGAAATGGTGGACTTCAGGATCCTCAGGCCAGCGAGGAGGCGCACAGCAAGCTCACTAACCTGGACATCAGGATGGCACACCTTGGCCTCTTCAGGGATGTTCTGGATAGAGTACCATGGGATAAAGCCCTGGAAGGAAGAGTGACCCAAGAAAGCTGGTTAATACTCAAGGATCACCTCTTACAAGGTCAGGAGTGATGCAACAAAGAGGAAAGTCTGGTTAAAACATGAAGAGGCCTGCATAGATGAACAAGGAGCTCCTGGACAAACTCAAACAGAAAAAGGAAGCCTATGCTTCCTCCATAGAAAAAGGGTGAAAGCAAGGACAGATAGCCTGAGAGGAATACAGAGAAAGTGTCCAAGCAGCCACGGATCAGGTTAGGAAAGCTAAAGCCCTGATAAGAATTCCATCTGGCTGGGGACAATCAAGGGCAATAAAGAAAGCTTCTACAGGTACATTGGTGAAAATGTTAGCCCTCTCCAGAAAGAAATGGGAGACTTGGTTACCTGGGGACATGGAGAAGGCCGAGGTACTCAAAGACATTTTTGCCTCAGTCTTCTCCAGCAAATTCTTCAGCCACTGAGGCCCGAGTTTGCATGAGCCCCTTTGCTGAGGTGGCAAAGGCAGGGACTGTGAGAATAAAGAACCACCCACCACAGGGCAAGATCTGGTTTGGAACCACCTAAGGAACCTGAGGGTGCACAAGTCCATGGAACCTGATGACAAATTGTGGAAAATAAGGTGACAGCCAACATGGCCTCACTAAGGGCAAACCCTACAAATATCCTTCTATGACAGGATTACAGCGCTGGTGGATAAAAGAGTGATTGATGTCATCTACCTGGACTTGTGCAGAGCATTCGACACTGTCTTACATGACATCCTTGTCTTGGATCTGGAGAGGCACGGATTTGATGGATGGGCCATGTGGTGGATGAGGAATTGGCTGGATGGTCACACTCAGAGTTGTTGTCAATGGTTCAGTGTCCAAGTGGAGACCAGTGACGAGTGCTGTTCCTCAGAGGTCGGTATTGGGACTGGCACTGTTTGACACCTTTGTTGGCAACATCAACAGCAGGATCGAGCTCAGCAAGTTTTTCAATGACACCGAGCTGTGTGGTGCAGCTGACACACGAGAGAGAAGGGATGCCATCCACAGGGACTTGGACAGGCTTGAGAGGTGGGCCCATGCAAACCTCATGAAGTTCAACAAGGCTAAGACAAGGTCCTGCACCTGGGTCAGGCCAATCTCAAGTACAAACACAGGCTGGGTAGAGAATGGACTGAGAGCAGCCCGGGGGAAAAGGACTTGGGGGTGTTGATTGATGAGATGCTCAACATGATCAGGCAGTACGTTTTTACAGCCCAAGAAGCCAACTGTACCCCAGGGTCAAAACCAGCATGGGCAGCAGGTCAAGGAGGGAGATGGGGTGTTTCTCTTATCTACTGTATTTTTGTGAGACCCCACCCAATGTGCTGCATCGGCTCTGGGGTCCCCAGCATAAGGAGTTCATGGACCTGCTGGACTGAGTCCAGATGAGGGTCACAAAGACCATCAGAGGGCTAAGCACCTCTCCTATGAAGACAGGCTGAGAGAGTTTGGGCTGTTCAGCCTGGAGAAGAGAAGGCTCTGGGGAGACCTTAGAGCAGCCTTTGAGTACCTAAAGGGAGCCTACAGAAAAGCTGGACAGGAAGTTTTTTACAGGGATATGCAGTGTTAGAGTAAGGGGAATGGCTTTAAACTGAAAGAAAGCAGGTTTAGGTTAGATATTAAGAAGAAGTTCTTTACTGTGAGGATGGTGAGGTACCGGAACAGGTTGCCCAGAGAAGTTGTGGATGCCACATCCCTGGAAGTGTTCAAGTCCAGGTTGGATGGGAATTTGAGCAACCTAGTTTAGTGGAAGGTGTTCCTCCCCATGGTAGAGGAGCAGGCAGGGGGCAGGAAGCTGGAACTAGATGACCTCCAAATTCCCTTCCAACACAAAGCATTCTATGATGTTACTATTCTGTTCTATGAATTCAGTCTAAAAATCCTGTGTAGCCTATTTTTAACTCATAAAAGAAACCATGATTGTACAAGATTGTATGTTTTAACATTACTAATATGTGGGTGATGGAAAGTAAATGTGTCAGATGAACACTCTTGATTGCCATCAGTCTATACAGCTTATCTTGTATCAAATTCATCTCCATTGTGCTAAAGGTAAGAGAAGTTAAGACTAATAAAACAAATTCTCTTCTCATTAAGACAAGACAATACATTTTACAAGACTTCAAATGTTGAATCTCAAGTGCTCTATTGAGTTACTAAATGTTTGCTTCCAAACCAAGATATTGGCTTTCTTAGTGCCAACATCATCCTAACACTTTTCATTTGATAGCAAGCTCAGTAATCTGGGAGCCTGTTTCCCTCTTCCCTTCTATATATTGTTTGTGCTTCCTGCTTAGATCAAGTGGTTGTATGCTAACAGCCACTACAAAAGTAGCAGTTCAAGTACATTTTACCATCCCAGAAAGCTGTAACACAGGATGGTTAGACTAAAAAACACCGAGGATGAAGTGCAAGGCCATTTGCACTAAGAAGTTGCCAAATGGAACCATATGCAAATGGCAACACAGAAAGAAGTACCGGAACTACAACTCTTATCCAGCTTGATATGTTTTCTGAAAGGGGAGAGTACCAATTATAGTCTTCAGCATAAATAACACACTTTAAAAACTACCAGTAAAGGGATTTGCCAATTTAAAAGTTAGTTGTTGATTGTACAAAGAACGAGCCATATACTTCTCACTCTTTGCCTCCTTGTTCTCCTCAGGAGTCCATTACCTTTCACAAAGAAAATTTTAGCTATCAAACTTGTCCATAAATTTTGCCGCTGAGTGTGAAACCATCCAGTTAGCATATACACTATCATTTGCATATCTTGAAAACACAGAGTTAGTGCCATCGAATCTTGTGAGTGGAACGGGGCTCTCCTCAGGCCAGTTCGGGTATGACATGCCTAAAAATGAAAACAGATAATTTTTTCTGCACTGAAGAACCA
This sequence comes from Monarcha castaneiventris obscurior, assembly GCA_026261815.1. Lineage (NCBI taxonomy): Eukaryota > Metazoa > Chordata > Aves > Passeriformes > Monarchidae > Monarcha > Monarcha castaneiventris. The sequence goes on along the minus strand of JAMPIT010000886.1, from coordinate 24,876,677 downwards.
TAACTTCACGTGCAGACAGTAAGGCCCTTGGCAAAACTCCCTTCAATACTTTAAGCCAGTCCACTGGATTTTGTCCCAAATCAGTTCATATAAATGATGTTTTGAAATCCCTGAAGCACAAATTCAGATGCAGACAAAAACCCTGGATAAATTAAAGTGCTTACTCGATAAAAAATTGTGTGCATGCATGCACATGTGCATAATAAAAAGCTAAGAATTGTTCTTCTCATAAGCCTCCAACTTTCCGTAATTTTATATTTTAACAATCATGCAGCAATATATTGCTTTGCAAGAGGAAGTTCTTGCTGTACAGGAAATGCTCCAAGAATTAATAAACATATTTGGGACAGGATCCAAAGTCCATTTCAATGATAGAGTATTTCCATTTACTTAAATGGGCGCTTTTCCTTTGGCTTCAGTGAGGTTCTGGGGACACTTTCACGCCCCCACCAGGGATCCCCTCCTTAATTTCAGGAAATCCCAGGAGCACAACTGAGTAAAGTCCAACAAAGTGCTGAGCACTCCTGTCTTGGTTCAGCATTTAAAGTTGCATTTCAGGCCTGTAATTATTTGCATTGAGTCCAGGAACTGTTTCTTTAGGCACAAGTGATCACCAAAATGGATGCAGAGTGCTTAGCACCATGTTGATTCAGCTGTGCAAGCACAGAACCATAGCAGGGTTGAGAGTTTCAAAAACAAGAAATCTGATTCTGTTGCTTATTAAGCATTCAGCATCTGCCATCAACCTTGTGGCAACTTTTTTCTGCTACTTCATTCTTTTAACAATCTGACCACTAAGTGCCCCAAAATCAACATGAGTTGAGAAAACCTAATGAAGAAAATAATAGCTAAGGTATAGATCAAAAATAGACCCAAAGCCATGTATTAATGGCAACTTTAAAAAGAAAAGATCCAACTTTTCAAAAGTCATACTGCTTGAAGAATGAAAAATGTATCTGTTAGTATCTAAAACCATGTAGAATGTTTAATCAGAAGACAAAATATAGGAGTTTTGGCAAGAACCATTTTTACTGTCCATCTCACCATCACAATATGAAAGCATATGTTCTTTTTAAAAACACTTGCTACATCATTCAGTTGAAGCTTAGTACTAACATGTTCATAACAAATCAAAGGACGTGAAAACAGCTGAGTGTATTTTCAAAATGCCCACTGTTAATTAAGTTTTCAAAGGATTTTACATGTCAGTTTAGTCTGTATATAATATTTATATACAGTATTTCTACCTTCTGTATATAATAATCTGTTTTCATCCTATGATACATTAAATACATTTCAGCTTATAGATCCAAAATGTACTAATAGCAGCTGAAATTTAGACATCCTTCTTAATAAATGAAAAATGTTGCAGATGAGTCCTATCATTGAGTTATGACAAAAAACAGTATTTTAAAAAAAAAGTCTATTGCTTAAATTAGAGGTGCAGAATCTAACATATTTTAAATGTTGTAGCCTCCCCCAACAGGATAGTTGAATTAGATACTCATTAGCATTTTATATTTCCCCTGAGAATACTTCCCTGATCTTTTTTTTTGCTTTTACTGTATGATATCTAGTCATTTTACTTATTTTCACATCCTTTTAAAAGTGTTTATTTTAGACACAGCTGCAAAATGACTAAAGGATGATCCTGATGCAAACTTTGACATTTACCAAAAGAAAAAACAAACAAATAAACAAAAAAAAACCCCAAAAGAAGCTTCCAAGCAAATTTTGATTGGCTTCATTCAGACAAGAAACACTGTAATGGAGTTACAGAGTCTGAGAACAGTGCAGAAGAAAAATCAACTTTTTTTTGTGTGTTGCTAGAATCTAGTAAATGCATGTGAAATTCTACCATAGAGTTTGTTTTCAATCCATGTGGAAGGGAGGGTTCGAGGGAGGGGAGCATTATTACAGTCCACGAGAGGTGTCTCCTCTTCTGAGAGCCCATCATCGTACAGTAAGGAGTCAGAGGGTGTGGAAGCTGCAAGGTCTAAGTAGTCCTGAGAAATGAATACACAAAAAGCTGCGTTAATGCACGTGCCAGAGCTGCTGTTTGGGCAGAAAGGATAAACGTGCACCTGCTTTCTTTACAACAGGGAACTGCAGACCCACTGCATTCATCTTTCTCTGGAACCTCTGGCCCCCCAGGAGGCTCTGCTTTCCAGCAGCCACAGCAGCTCTGGAAGCATCTGATTTGCCTGAACACTGTCCCTGCTAGAGGCATAGGAATACCTTCCCTACTTAATTCTGCACATCAGCAAAACACCCAAGAAACTGAAGAGCTGTCCTGACTGATTTGTTTGACCTTCAGCTTCTGGCATGCCTGATCCATGTGTATGCCTGAAATATATATATGGAAATATGCATATGCATGCTTAAAGGACAAGGTAGTCAGATCTCATAATCATTTTACAAAAGCTATTACATAACAATGCATAAAATAACTATGTAAATATTGCCAAAGAAAGCTTCTGTTCCTGTTCTAAAACTAAGTATTTAGGTCACCAGTAAGAATTCATTGGTTTTTATTTACATTGCTGAATTGTTTTGATGCAAAAAAATGAATGTGAAGCATTTTCAACTAGTTTAAAATGCAGTTTTTGCTTTCAAAATGGTTTTACTTTGGAAATTCACTGCAACATTTTATCTTTTTGTTTTAAAAAATAAAATTACCTAATTTCATAAATGGAAAAATCTTCGGAATTTTTCATTCAGAAAGGAGAGAAGAAAAATTACTAACTTGTCAGGCTCTATTTTGGATTGGTTTTGTTTTAATTATGCTGATGATTTCAGCAAGCTCTGCCAGCCCCTCTGTCACAAGTGTGTCCCTGGACATGCATACCTGTTGCACACAGATTCTCAGCTGCTGTAAGTCAGCGGCTGTAAGTCAGAGTGATTTAATGCACAGCCCAGACAGACCGTTCACTTGGCCATTTTTAATTTAGAAACTAGTTTTACATTCACACTCTGAACACAATTGTTCCCATTTGTTTATTAGCCCAATGTAAATGCCACCACATTCTCAAATCTGATAGTAACTATTATTTCCTCTGTTTTTCATTTGTAACTGCCCCCATTCCCGTAATTAGTATATTTTAAAAAATTGAGATTTTATGTGCAAGTAGCTATGTATACATTTTATAAATAATGCAGCTAGGGCTTATATTTTTAGACCTCAGCATCCATTCATTCAAAGTAACTCTATACAGGATTATAATAGTTTTACAGTAACTTACAATGGTGGAATCATACAGCTTTCAGACCTCCGACTACATGAAATACTACATTCTTCTAGTTCTGCCTCTCTAAGGTTATTTATTCGGGAGTGGAACTTAGGAATAACTTTTCACAGTAATTTTTAAATTATTACTATTATTTAAAGAAAATAGACAGGTTAAGGATAATCCACCCACATTTTGGTTGAAGTCACCAAAGCCATTATAAGAGGTAGTACTGCTTTCAAAAAGCTGGATGCATGTGGAAGGAACTGGATATGTAAATACTTCAAGATTTGATGAAAAACAAGTTATTTTGCTTTAAAATAAAATTTAAAAGTGATTATTTCTCTACATTTAAACTCAGATGACCACAAAAACTTTCAAAATCAACGCTGTTCACACTTACCCTACTCTTCACCATCATTTTCTCTAGTTCCTTGCTGATCTCAGTAAATGTTGGTCTTTTATCAGGTTCTTGCTTCCAACAGCGCAACATGAGGTTGTACCTAGGACCCGTCACAGGGTGAAAAAAACCCAAAATTGTTAGAAAAGAGTCATGCTTCTGCTCTAATGATTTCTAGTACTGAAGTTAACTGTGGCACGAAGGCCATCCACAAGTACATCAGTCTCTGCTGTGAGTTCTGTTGAATGTTCCCTGGAATTAACAACTGACACTCACAACAATGGGCTTTTATTTTCAAGAGTCTTCACGAGTTTAAATGATGATGCACTTGGCTGTCCTTGAAGGACTGTAATCTTGGGTTTCTTTCTTTATTTTCACTTTCTCAAGGGACCACCTCAAGTGTAGGGCAGCATGCCAGACTTCTAATTCACTTCATTTGTATATGACACTGAAGAAAGTTGTATATCAACCTGAAAAACTCTCTTGTTACACCAGAAAGTAGAATTTTGTTCTTCATTTGTTCAAATTCTTAAGTTTCTGTGAAATCTTCTTCAAAGTGAAGCCTAGCCTAAGACTATTTGCAGAAACTAATGTTCTTTTGAGTACTTCTGTTACTGTTATTTTGATTAAACCTATATTTATTCTGTCTTTAACTGCCTTCTATAGCATAGAGTGTGGAAAGGAAAGGGAACAGAATTAAAGTTTTATAGTTGAGTGACTATCAGACAGACATTGGCAAGTTCTGGAAGTGTAACTCTCCAGCCAGTGCCATTCATGTTGTTTTTCTAGCTCAGGTATTCTCAGGACTGAATGATCTGTCCACACAAGTGCTCTAATAGTGGAAACAGTGGGCTATGAGAACTTATAGGAAGCTATTGAAAAGCACTGCATTTTATGCCTTCATCCATGATCTCTCTCTTGACTGGCTATAAAAGAGAATGCAATTTAACAAAAATGGTCCTTAAAGTGGGCTTTCACAGGCTGTCAAAGAAACTTCTGAGTAGAACAGAAAAATATCTGAAAAAAGTCAGAAAACCATGATTTAGCTTCAATTAAAAAATCCCAGAAACTCAGATGTGGTCAGCTTGCCTAACCTAATAATTATCAATGACATAACATACTTGAGGAATGAGTATTCCCCACTGAGATGAAACAAAGAAAAAATCAGTATTATACATTTCTCAGACAGTATTTGCCTAATATTCTTGTAAACTTCTACACTGCCCTAAATTTGGAAATACTTAATGTTTTTCTCTGTATGCTAAAAAAATATTTATTATTTGTACTATTATATAATTAAACCTTTTTTTTCTCAGCCCAGATACGGCCAAAGCATCCTTCCAAGTGAAAATCAGTCAAAAGAGTGGTCACAGTGATTAAAGCCTGGGAACTTTCAAAAAACCGCAACCACCATCAAATTTGCAGGCTGAACATAAAATCATGCCTCATCTCCAAATGCCATGGAAGATCACAGACAGAAGATATTTCACATTGACTGTGTTTTAATAAATCAGCCAACAAATTATGAACTGTCTCCAAAGCCATGGGCTTATCAAGTCACAGAAAATTTTCATCTTTTAGGGTGTAGATTTCTGGGCCAAGGTATCATTTTTCCTCTGGAATGCCATGACAACTAACAGACAACGACTCTGGATCGAATATCTGTCTCATTTGCAGAAAGTACTAAGACATTTTCTTGAGTATTTCAGCTACCGCTGTGTTTTATGGAATTTTCCTCCTTCCCCCACCCTCATAAGTTTTGAATGTGCAAACTCTTGTAATTGTTTAGCAAGCATGTTATTCAATACCCTACAAATGGTTATGGCTGTAGGCATTCTGTGGGCAATTTTTTCCCCTCTCTTTATTGTTCACTAATTTCATGACATCCTTTAAAGCACTAGATATTTTGACTATATCTCTAAGATACACAGAACAGTATTTATGAGGTATTTATTTAAACCTTTTTTTCAAGTGTCTTTATTAATGTTTTGTGAATCTAACCAGATCAAGAGTTACTTACATTTCTTCACTGCAGTTTTCTGGTCTCTCCATTCTATAGCCTGTTTTTAGGAGGTTAAAGAGTCTTTCAGGAGCAATACCTGGATAAGGATTGCCTCCCAAAGTAACAATCTCCCATAGCAGAACTCCAAATGACCATCTGAAAAAGAAAAAAGAGCTTTTATGTAAAGTGGAACGTTTCAGGAGCTTAGTGTGGCATTTACACAACAGATCTCCTCCTAGTATTTTCAGAACCCAACAAAATTCAAGACACCTCAAAGCCAGAGGGGCTGTACAGATGCAAGTAGGGCCATCCTTGTTCCCAAATACTGCTCATTGAAAAGGTTAGCAACCAAACAGTAGAGAAAATAGATACCCCTCCTTTATCCTTTGACAAAAGTTAACTATATCCTGGGAAGGTCCATCTTCTCTGGACAGCAGAAAGTCCTTCCTCTGGTGGCCCAGCCCAAAAGCTTGTTCCTATTCTGCACGGTGCTCCTGCAGCAGTCTAACCTCCCTAATTAGCCCTTGTATTCAGAAATAACTCTCTAAATTAAATTTACACAATTACCACAGGACTCATTCACTGTCTTGACCATGAGACAACACAATGTGTTTATTTCAATCATAAAGTAACACCTTTGATATCAGCTGGTCTGTTGGGCCATTTCAGTGGTTCAGGACTTAATTTTCCTCTTAGAGTTGATGAAAGAAGAGGAAAGAATTTCCTCTGGAAATACGAAATGCCTAAAATGAAGTTTGACATAGAACAGAAGAAAGCATTTTCTGAAATGAACAGAAGAAATAGTGAACTTTTAAAGCTACTTTACTGCTGAGCTCTAACAAAAAGACCTTGCGCAATGGGTTAGAAATATTCAGAAAAATCAGTTCATTTCTGGAGACTAGCCAGGAGAAAAGAGGCAAAAACGTTTTTCTTTTCTTAGTGAAAGGCTTTTTGAGACACAAAGAAGCTACAAATCGCTCTGAATCTGCTCAACTGACAAAATCTGGATGTTCCAAAGGAAGGAAGCCAGCCAACACTGGGGCTGCTCAATGGGATGCATCTGGAAGCAAAACTGCATACAATTTATGAAAAATGCTAGCTTTGGGCAATTTCTCTGTAAACTCCATTTTTAAGAAAATTTTAGGAAGTGTTAGACACCTACTGCCAAAACAAACAGCCGTGTCTAATTCCCTATGAAAATTCCATCTCAAAATGTTAGCCAAATACCTCACCTCCTGTCTGACTCCATTCCACCTGTGCTTCTCACCTTTTAAAGAACAATGTTAACCCCAAAAATACAGCAATAAAACTTCCAAAATGGTCAGAGAAGTCAAAGTGACTCTCACATGGTCCCAAGTGGTATGCTGCCATTCTTCTCCCTAATGCCATTCACTGAATTAATTTTTAATCACTCTGCACATTCTTGAAAGCTTATGAATATTTATAGCATTTTCATATACTTTATTAATATTTCTCCTCATACCCTTTTTGAAGCCAATTATGCTCTGCCATCAGGTTATAATTCTGTCCATGATTAATTCAAATAAACTTTGGAGCATGGCAGGTTTTATTTTTAAAATCCACTTCTGCTCAAGAGGAATTTTACAGAATATGGAAGGAGGGATCAGATGAACAATTTCTTAATTGAAGTTGTTTGGTAAGTGAACATATTAGAATGCTGTAGAGTGCTGCAGAACTTTCAGATTGTTATACAAATTTAGTAACTATGAGAGGAGAAACGAGAGATGAAAAATTTCCCACTGTGTTATGTTTAATGCTGAATAAAAATATGATCACAAAAAGCCAGGAAAGAAAAGTATGTGAAGAGGAAGATAGTAGGTTAGCTTTCCACTGATGTCATCGACCTCTGAAGCAAAAATGGGGTTTTTGTAAATGCTGGCAAGCAGTACTGCTATTAAGCTCTGCTAACCACTAACTATTCAGAACAGCTTGAGAAGGAAGAGGGTGGAAAACAGAAACACAGAATATCAGAAAAAAGAGCATATTGGAATGGTTGCTGAGTAATACGTTCACCTAAAATATAACTGCATCACCACAAACAACAAAGAATATCCATAAAATAATATTTTCAGTGAGTGCAATTATCTAAAAATATCAATCAATGCTGCAAAAGCAGTACTTCATTGATCAGTCTGCTGCTGCTGAAATGCCATCGTGGAACCTGGTGCTGGAGAGGATTTGCTCTGCAACTCTGTGTGTGTGTGTGTCAGTTCTGCTCTGCAGGAACCTGGCTGAATCAGGAGCTGCTACACAGCACTCTTAGATTATTTCATGCACAATGACACAGCAAAGGTGACCCAGCAGTGAGGCAAAGGCACTGTGTAAGCACAGCAGCCACCCGGACCCTCTGTGGCACTGCATGGGAGCAGACGTGCACAGCACAGTGCCGGGCTCCTGAGGCAGCTCCAGGAAAGCTGCTCCATCAGCACAGCTCACATGGAGATCCTAATGCAGCCCTGGAAGCAGGGGAGCTACACAGCCCCAGCTACACAGCCCCTGCCCCCCCAGGGCTTTGAGCTCGCTTGCTCGATGCCAGCTGGGCCATCTCTGCATGGTGTTGGATGCCACGGACAAGAAACATGCCCCTGGGCTTACACAGCAGCCCAGCAGGAGAATGAACTGGGAGGAATGCCACTGGATCCAGATGATCAATCAGCAATCAAAGAGGAGGCAGTTACACAACAACACAATCTGTTCTGGCCCCAAACCATAGTGACAAAACTGTTTTGAGGAAAATGATGAAATTAAATATGCTAAGCTTTTAAAGGAATTTAATTGATTCTCTGGGAAAAGTAACTTTAGAGAAGCAAGTCAGAATGATGGGTGCTCTAAGGAGGATAAAAAGGGACCCAGAAAAACCTGTAAGCTGACTAAGTAAAAGTGACATTTTCTCAAGAATTATCCCTATTTTTTTCTTTTCTTACTCCAATGGAAATGAAGAAAAATATTTTGGAAATTCATTTTGTAAGAAATTTCCAAGCCATGCAAAATATTTAATTTCAGTAGAACCGCTCTGATCTGCAGAGAGAGGAGCAAAAAGTGAACAGTAATAATTTTAGGAGTACAAATCTAAAGGTGCATATTTCGACATATTGTTATTATCAAAGTGTTATTCCCCTCAACGTGCAATGCCACCCAAACTGGCATTTTACTCCACTTGAGTGTAACAAAAACATTACTTTAGTCAGATGCTCTCTTTCAAGGCAAACTTGTGAGGTGTCAAGATGCTACCTAGCAGAAAATCAGGCCTAAGTGCTGCTGCTTTTACAGTCCTTTAGAGGTTTTTCTCCTAAATAAATAATCCTTAGTTTTAGTGTCTGCCTGGTGACTAGTCACAAGCATTGTTCACCCCAGAGAGAAAGAAATGCAAGTGCCTGATCCTGAATTTAAAATATCTATAAACACTCCTCTGCCTGGCTCCATGCTTATCAGACATGGGAACAGCTTAGCTGTGGTTGCTTTGCCTCCTCTTCATCACATGTGGAGATTCCAGGATATCCATCTTCAGGGGCTCTGTTTCCCTAATCATGAAAATGAGCTTGTATCTTGGCACTGAAACTGGACTGAGCTGACTGGCATTAAATTTAACTGGAGATCTGTCATTGATTTCAATAGGAGAGAGGTCAGGCATTAAATTCCCCTTCCTTCTTTCACTCCATCCCTCACCCACCACTCAGTATTACAGACAAGTGATGAACAGAACTGAGAAGTTCAGGTATCACCATTATCTCTAGCAAACTCTACTAACATGTGTCTATATATTCAAAGTCAATCATGTCAAATGAACAGACCCAACCCTTGCTGATTTCAACAGGAATTATAAATACCTCTGATAATCTTTTATTCAGATTTCATTCTACAGCAGAAATCTTAGGTACCACTGGCAGTTGATGGTGCCACCCAGACTTCCTACATGTTTCTTTCCAAGAGTAACAGCTTTGACTCCTACGTAGCTTGCTGTGCTTCCTCCCCCAGCTCCGTAAACAAGCACACAAACCAGAAAGTATTCAAGAATTTACACTTACACATCACTTTGTGTGGTGTAGATATGGTCAAATAGGGACTCTATGGCCATCCATTTCACAGGGATTCGACCCTAGGAGGTAAAAAAGCAGTAATGGTCAGAAAATTAAGCTTCCAAGTGAGACAACAAGGTGTTTATCTTCAAAATGATAAAACACAGTCTATCCATACTACAGCATTTGCCAATGGACTTAATGATTTGGCATTTCATAAGAAAAACAGTGAGGAGAACAATTGTAAGAGTTTTTAAAACCACCCGTTCATGTCTTTTCACACACTTTGGCAATCTAACTGTGCAATAACCTGGTGTGGCTTTTTGCAGGTGGTCACCAGTTTAAGTCAGACAAACTCAACTCTTAGCAAAGAACTTTGAAAATGTGCAAATGCAAAAATGATGAGGAATGATGGTCAAAGAGGAAGAGCTATCTCATTTATACCAGGGATGATGCATAAATGGAAGGACCTGGATGTTACAGATACCTTTGATTTCAGAACTGAACCTGGACAGTCATATTTGGTTACTAGTTTCTAAATGGAATCTATAAGTTGCTACTTTTCACTGGAAGAAATTCACTGAGAAAATCTGATAAATCTGCCCCAAATATTCATGAAAATCTAGGTTTGCAAAATTTCCAAGGCGTTTCATAACCTTCACAATATGACTAGCATTCATATGCCTTACTTCTCATTCTCATTAAATTCATACATATCTATGCAAAAGCTATTTCAGTAGGATTTGAAACTTGTTCTTCCTACTCAAATTCTTCTTTTCCCTGTTTCCCCCATGCAAGCAGACTTGCTTGCTAGGCTCTGAATAGTACTACAGTGAGGAGCATCTCAGAAGTAAAGAGCAAATATCCACTCAGTACATCATGCCCCACCAAATGAAACTAAACTGCTGAACTGCCTCTTTGTAAATGCATTTCTCTTCAAATACAGGGCAACTGGTGTAAATCAATGTAAAAACACATCCATCAGAAGATAGCTAAATGAACATGGCAATGCCCTTTTACGTAAGATCATGTCTTCCAGAAGTTTTTTTTCTTCGCAACTTATTTTGACTTATGAAACATTCACAGAAAATGGCCTTTACAAACAGGGAAAGCTAAACTAAAAATTCACAGTATTTATGGAAATCTTCTCATAAAATTTTAAAATTTTCACACGTAAAAAAAATTCTTGAGAGTTGGCAACTCTTTCATATTAATCCACAGAGGGAACTGAACCACCACTGCTCGTTTGACAAAGTCAGTGGGAAGCTGTGCTCACGAACATCACAGTCTAGCCCAGGACTGACTTGTGGAAGTTCTGCTGGTGTCAGTGACAGGTGGATGCAAACAGGCAGGAAGGATTTACCTTGCTCTATTTGACAGGGGCTTTCAAAAGAATAAATAATCAGCAAGCCTTACCTTCCTAGTCTCAAAGTTATAATGCTCAAGTGTTTCTTTTTTCTTTACTGTAGGAAAGCAGTAACATAACAACTGGTCTTTGCATCAAATTTATTCTCACAGTCCTACAGGTGAAACATTACCGTGTGCTGTCTCCTGCCACGAGCACTGCAAGAAGGCAGGACTGCCCAGGCACCCAACAATAATTTACAGTGGCAGGAAAAACACAACTGCTTTAAATAACCCCCAGCAGATATCATGAGCTCCTCATCTACCCTGACCTGTAATGTACCATTTTAAGTTAGCATCTTTCATACATTTAGAGGTATTTATAAGAGGGCTTTGCTTCAGGTCTTCTGCATAGAAGAGATCATTCCTGAAATTAGGAACTTGATATAAATTGTCTATACCTTTTTCAACTCCTTGGTATTTTTAGTTTATATTTTTAATTATAAATAGGAAGAGAGAAAGAAAAAAGATGGGGGTTTTTGTTTGTGTTTTCATGTAGTTTGATGAAGAACTGGATAAATAAGGAGTGGAATGAGAGGACTGGATAAACAAGGAGTGGAAGAGGTAACAGTTACTTACACACAATATATATTTTACATATATATATGGATTTGTACCCCACTCATCAAGCCCATAATTTTGCTTTATTGTCATTTTCATTTCCTTAAAATAGTTATCTTAAGTAAATAAAAATAGCAATTATCCTTTTCATCCATGCTCAAGTCCCACAGTATAAATTAATTTTCTTGATTAGGCAGTAACTTCAGCTACTGCTTTTAAGATGCACCGTACCTTGCTCCTCTTTACATAGGAATCTTCTTCATACACATCACGCGAGAGGCCAAAATCAGAAATCTTCATTTTGCGCCCTTCTGCCACCAACACATTCCTGGCTGCTAAATCCCGATGCACGAGCTTTGGGAAGGAAACAACGGGAGTGTTTAAGCTTCTTGTGGAGGAAGCAGCTGCTCCACGTCTCTCACGTGCTGAGACCACACTGCCCTGCCCTACCTTCATCTCTGCGAGGTACTGCATCCCTCGGGATATCTGCCATGCAAACGATATCAGGTCTCCCATTGTCAAGGCTCTCTCATCAGGGTTATCCAAGTAACTGGAATTTCTGTTGCCATCACTGCCCACGTAGCTGGGGCCTACTTTTCGGCTTTCCCTGAGGAAACTGCGCAAGGAGCCGTATTTGGCGTATTCCACAATTAAATACAGTGGGCCTGAAATAAACACACGGGTCAGTAAACAATTCAGAGATAACCATTTTAGAGGGTTTTTTTCAACAAGACTCTTCTAATCAGCACATCAACAGTCAGAGGCTCCAAACACCTCTGCCCTTTATGTAAAAAGCACTGAGTCAGCCATGAAATAAGAACATTTTTAGCTTAGACCCTCTATGCGAAGAGAATGAATTTCAAGTTAAATCAAAGCAGAATGCTGCCTCTTGCCTATATTCCCTCATCTAGATAATCTGAGACCAAAAAACAGACAACCTTCATACAAATCAGATCTGTGAAACAGCCTAACTTAGAGAAACTTTAAAATAAAAATAATCTTCTTGAGCTTGTGATACTGAACTCAAATCTTCTGCTAATTCCAGCACGGTGTTTAAAGTGTCTTTTGAGAGCACTTAGAAACATTCTGGCATTACAAACCATTAATTTCTCCTCCCCATTACCCACATGAATAATACCTTCTCAGTGCTGTCATGCAAAATACATTTGTCTGCTGCATCAAAGCCCTCCTACCTCATACGCTAATGAATTAACTTGATATTTATTAAAAGCCTGTGACTCAGAAACATTTCACTTCCTTTGGGATGAAAAAATACATTGTACTGAAAAGAAAAAAAATAACCCGCCCCACTGGTTCATTACCTTACTAAGACTCAGAGATGACTCACTCCTGAATTATATTCTGTCTACGACTAAAAGTGACAACTGCAACAGAACTGAGTGGGCAAAGAAGGCAGGTCTTTGCCCGAGGTTGCAGAATCCATACCATGATTTTAGGCTGCACAACTGCAGATGCAAAAAGAAGAGAATGTTGCCATGCCACTTTATTTAAAATGAGCAATTCCTGTGCATGACAAAATTTGCTTCATTGGGAATTTATAATACATGTGTCTGCAGATTTTTCCCCTTGAAATATACCTGTTGATGACTGTGGCTTTTAGAAATCATTTCATAACAACAGGGAGACAACAGTTTCATGACAGTGGAGGAAAACTGAGTATCAACCTAACTATCCAGCCATATTTATCTGTATATGTGTGTAGTTATCTTTTTGCATTGTTTTAGCATAAATAATAATAACAATAATGAAAACTAAATTAAACTTGAAATATACCCCCTATTTGAAAACACTTACTGATTATTAACATAATATACAAATATATATTGATTGCAAGGGAACTCGTATGACACTTGTTAATTTAAAATAGCTTCAGAATCAAAATGTGCATTGAAGAAAACCCCAGGAAGAATGCTTAGTTACACTGAATTAGTAGTTCCCCTTCCTTTCAAATACTGTTTTTTTATATATCCCTCTTTTTTTAGCCAACAGCAAATTTAAAAGGTGCTCAGCAATTATTAAGCAGTCGTTGAAATCCATCAACTAACTGAATTTTGTTTCCTTTCTTGATGGTTTTATCTTAATAATGAGGTTTTAATATTTACCATCTTGACTGCAGGCTCCATAAAGTTTGATGACGTGAGGATGGTTGACTTGTTTCAAAAGGTTGAACTCTGACAGGAGATCCCGCAGCTCACTCTGGGAAGCATTTTCTGCAGAAAGTGACCAAACACAGTTTTGGTTAGCAAAGCATCACTCAAGAGTTCTCCGTGTACCATCTAAATATGAGATCTACCATCTCTCCTGGCATTAGCAAGAGGCAGGAAAACTCCATACTTCCCCACAGGAGAGAATTTTTCCCATCTCCAGTGTCCTGCAGTCATTCCCATCAGAATCAAGTGAACGTGACTTCTGCTGCTCTGGCTTGGTAGCAGCCTGCTCTAAGCATTGCTCTGCCCTGATACAAATGACTACAGAACAAGGAGGTCAGGCAAGAATCAGGACCAGAGTCTATAATGTCTTACAGATGCCATGAAATTATTACAGACCTTTTCTATTGTTCTAAAGCAACTTCTTAAGGTGAATCAGTGCAATAAGTGCTTCAGAAGCATATGAAAGCCAAGATGTCATGTTGATCAAACAAAAAAAGACTCACTCCTTCTCCTGAATACATTTTCCAACAGAGTAAAAATCCACTAATCTACTGGTCCACTCTTGTAGCATTCATCCATATTTAGAGTTCAGAAGCTAAATGTACAGTCCAGACTGATTTTACTGGAGGACATGTATGCAGACTTCACTGATGTCAGTGAGAATCATGTGGCAACATATGGCCCCTAGAGGCTTTCTTAGCCTTTCAAGTGTTTTGGCTTTTTGGAGAGTACTTCAGAATGACAGGCTTCCTCTTTGAGTGCACTGGGGCTTGAAGGAGATCCCTAGTCATAAAGACACCATAGGTCAGAGATAACCCTTCTTCTTCCTCATCCTTAATCTCTCTGACACAGAACTGGCCTGGACAGTTCCTCCAGTGTCATTACTGGGCATTGACAAGGACGTGTTCATCCTGATTTAAGGATAATAAAAACTAGTTTGGCTTCTGCTCCTTGGTACTGTGCTGTATGTTTTTTTCATAAAGGCTGGGAGCACCAAAGGATTTATTTGCCTATTCACATGCAACCAGTTTGCCCTGGTTAAGAAAATTATTATTCTGTTCTACTATATGTTTGTATCTGCCTTGTATTATCTTGTAGCTTGAATCTCCACTCAGAGTAGAGAATCTTCTACCCCAGGGAGCACAATATCAGTTGGTCTCTCACTACTGATAAAGACTACAAAAAGTATGTATTTATGTAAAACAAAAATTAAGAACATCAACTTAATGCCTCTAAGAAAAGCCCTATTTTTGTAGTTCTAGAGCTGTGTGATGTGAACAAACAGAACAGAACAAAATTCCCCATGTACCATGCCTGAAAAAACTGACTTCAAATGGAGACATTTCGCTCTAAAGCTTTATGCCCCTCATTTTAACAAATGGTGAATAATTTGTATTTATGAATTGGTCAGTGTTTTCCCCTTTAATTTTATTGTAATAAGAGTATTCATATCAGGCAGGAGGCCAAATTTAATTCATATGAGAAAAGTGGTAATAATGGCCTGAAAAAAATTATCCATCTGTTCCTTTAAACCTCCATCCATAGCTCCAAGACTGTTTTGGCTCAGCTAATTGCTCCCTGTTCCCTCCCCAGTACATAATGCCAAGTTGTCACAGTAGGAAGAGTCCTGCCCTGATCTGTTCTTAACCAGATTGTGTCCATCTACCCAGCCCAGGCAGGAAACACCTTTTCTGCAGTAAGAGGCTTCCCCATTAACATACTGGTGCACCTACCACTGCCTTTAGAGATCTGTCAATCACGCTTGAACAAATGACCTGCTTTGCATCTGTTACAGGGAAAGAATGGGTAGTGTTGGCCTGATCCAAAATAACTGTCCTTTGTACTTCCTGCCAGCACTGCAAAGGCCACTCAAAGCTAATGCACTGGTCCTTACGCTTCAGCTCTCATGTGTGAGCCGTAAAGTTAAGCCAGTAATAGTACATAAATATTTGCAGAATGAAAAATGTTCCCCACAGTCAAGCTGGAAAATGGAATTTCAGGTGACTATCTTCAATTTAATTTACATTACAGAGGGATTCATTAGAGCCTGAAGTATTACTGTAAATGTCAGATCAATTTATTAAAATAAGGTGCTTAAAATAAAGGTTCACTCCTTCACATTGTCAATTCTTCATAATAGCTAGGGAAAACTGAATGTCAAACCATCTGCAGGTAAAAGCAACATTTTTACCAGTACGTCTTGGAATCTGAACTCAGTCACACATTGATGAAAATGTGCTAGAAAAAGCAGTGTCACTAAGTGCACAAATGAACATGAGATGAAATAGTGGCTATTGTATTGACAGTGATACAATACAGGTCACTACTTGAGTATTACAAGTAACAGTTAATTAATCTTCATTTCTGAAAAATCTTAGTTCCTAGACTTCTTCCATATGACCTATTGTGCACGGAAGCTCTTGGAATGAAGGCATGCACTGCATAATGCATTCATTTCTCAGGTAAAGTGGTGGGATATGCAGCATCTTTCCTGTCAAGGAACAGCAGATGTGCTTTGAATATAACAGAAATGGTAAAAAGAAGTATAACATTTTCCTGTAATGACATGCTTTTACTTATAAGTGCCAGTGAATGGTTCAGTGCAAGGTCTCATATTGTCATCTTAACATTATCTAGGCATACTTTGCTTCCCCCAGGTTTAAAGTCTTAGGGAAAATTGAAGATAGCAGCAGACAGCACTGGGTTACTCAAGCCATTTTGACAGAGCTCCTAGAGATTGAAAAGCAGATCAGAAAGTACAAAACTAGATGGAATTCTCAATCAGAAGAGCAACTTAATAGGTCTGCTCTGTCTCTTCACATGACTATAACACGATTTATTTAAAAAGCTTTGTCCAAGGAAACTGGATAGAGGAAAAAAAATCAGAAAGCTTTAACAAACCCTTGCAATATTTCCATCAATGCCAAACAAAATTAAATACATTTGCTGGGTTAAGACAGGGACTCCTTGCACACCATGATTTAGAATTCCTTACTTGGATCAATGTGATGCTAGCTGCTAAAGTCACAAATCTGCAGACTGTAACTATCAGAATATATTAGAATGCTGGAAGAAATAGAGAGGCTGTGACACCGGTGGCTTTTTAGCTGACCATTTTTTTTCACACTAGACCATCTTAAAATCCATTCAGAGGTTACCACAAATAGTTTGCAAAGCCTTTGAAATGGGAAAGGTACCTTTTAACATTTTCACTGCCACAGTGGTATAGCCAGCCCTTCCCTTGAGCCGGAACGCTGTTGCCTTGACGACCTTTCCGAATTCTCCTTCGCCCAGAGTCTTACCCAGAACCAGGTTCTTCCGAGGGAATTCCCACTTTGGATCTTCCTGCAGGAGAGAAAAGAAACCCTGTAAGATGAAGCAAGGAAAGGAGTGGCTGTTCCTCAGGAATAGGTGCACTGCAGTGTGCAGTGCTTGGTTGCTCTTTTTATCGCTATCGGTGCATTCTTATAAAAGCTTCTGGGTATTGAGGTATTTTGCAAATGTGTTTTCCCTCACCTGAAAACACCTCCTTCAAAACAGGCTGTACACATAATGTATGGATAATGGATTATACAGGCCTGGGAAATTGGGTACAAATGAAAAATGAAGTGATACAGGATAAATGCTTGCTTTCAGAATAACTACAAATATGTGACTTCCATGGAGAAGTAAATCTTGTAAAATCTGAGTTTTACTCACAGAAAAAGGCTTTCCTTTAAGAATTCATCAGCAACAACAATCATCCTCTCATAAAATTAGTGCTAATAAGCCTTAAGGTTGCAAAATGATGACAGATATACAAACCAGACACGAAACTAAAGCAAACAGAGCACAAGCTCTGTGAAGACCTCACTATCTAACTTTCAAATAGATTTGATGTTATATATCATATAAAGTAGCAGTGGTTCTCTACCACGTTGGTTCATGAAAATGTCCTATCTGGCAGGAAACCTGGGTAGTGTGTGATTCAAAGCAGGAAAAAATAAAGTTATGACAGCATGACTGGGCAAAAGTCCTTAAGCGTGGGTAAAACTCCCACACCAACTGAGATCTAAAATCTCTACATCAGAAATCAGGAAGAGATCTCAGCAGGGATTTTTTGTTATGTTTTAAATTTAGCCTTGTTGTAGTACTTTGGCACATCATAGAGAGTACAAACCTGCTGATCATTAGCACTTAACAGGACAATGTTAAAAGTAAAACCACAGTACTGTCAAATGCGGTTACATTTGTAAAAATCATTGGCTTAAATTAGACCTAAAATGTTACAATATATTAAAGCATAACTAAAAAGGAAGAACATACTGGCCTTATAGAGCAAATTAAAATGTTTATCCAATTACTCATGAAGTATCGTCAGTGCACGTGATTTCCAGTGCTGTTATTTGAAGGCAATGGGCGTTTCCATGAACAGACTGCATTTCTGTAACATCGTCTGCATGCATGAACAAGGCTGACATCAAAACAGAGCGTGCAAAATGACATCAGGCTTACTGGTATCTTGAAGGTGTCTACTGACACCTGGTTCTCCATGGAGTCCAGGGAAGGGCGGCGGACATTGCTGGAAGAGTAGCTGATGGGGTAGGACTGCGCCGGGCGCCGGAACGTCATCTCCGCTGAGGCGATGGGCGGCTTCGGGGAATTCTTGTGGTAGCGGTGGATGAAATAGTAAGAAACCATCAGGGAGATGACGAAGCACAGCACCACTGCCCCTGTGATCACAGTCTTGCACACCTTATCACACAGCGGCTCTGTGGACCAAGAAGAGCTTCTTAGAACCTTCCTTATGGTCTCTTATTTCTGATTTGGTAGGGTGTATAACCCGCACAGGCGTGACAAAAAAACAACTCAAATAATTAAAAAACCGAGAGAAAAACTTAATAGCTATTATTCAGTGTAATCTGAGAAGTTGCAAATATGTCCACTGCACCTACCACTTCTTTTTATTTTGTATACCAGCAGGTAACTGTTTGCCTAAGTGCCTGTGTAAAGGCAAGGACAGAGAGCTTGAACCCAAGCCCCTCATCTTTATAGACATTGGCTACTTCTGACTCTCCTCTTTAAGCCCCAGCCTAAGGTTTTACTTTAGAAACTAAGTTGCTTTAAGTTTTTGTGCCCCTAGACAACATCCCTAGGGGGTTCACCTCCCAAAAAGATTGTGAGATCCAAAATAATGCCCTTTGCACTGTTGTATCTGAGGTCAGGAGTATATGATTTCAGATACATAATAAATTATCTACAGTCGCACATTGCACTTCAGAAGTAAGTGAAATGGCACACTACCTTTCTAGAATGAAAAAAAAAGATAAGTAAAAAAAGAAGCTTTATGCTTCCCTTCTTTCTTATGCCTACTAAAAATTTACTCTATATATATTCTAAACAATTCAGTTTTAAAGATGCAAACTAGTTCATGCTATGTTTATTATTACCCATAATACAAACAATTTAAAATATCCATTATTTGTTTCAATCAACTGCACAAAGCTTTGCTGTTTAAACAAAGGTCAATGAAAAAAATAATGCAATCCTCCTCCTAACACCATGGGTGCTGGTTGTCTCTGACATTTTGAAGCTGAGATTTTTCAGAAATTATCAGGAAGCTGGAATTAGTTGAAAGTAATAGAAATCATTATTCTAATTCTCCTGGCTGCCTCTGCAAATATCAGGTAAGTCTCACTGAAATGCAAATACTGCTGGAAATCAAAGGATGACCGACTTGTTTATCATGGAGTAATGAATAAAAAAGAATCCTTAACAAAGGCTATAAATAACACTCTGGAAATTTTCAGGCTCCATAGTAGATGTCAAGGTGCCAGTTGTTCATTAGCTTCGTGTTAGCAGTCTCTGACCAAAGATATTGCTTATTAACATGGCCACAAGTGTAGACTGCTGTATATGTACACATGATATATACAGAGAAAAAGATTACTGTGAGAACAGCAGATAATGTTTAGACTTACCTTTGATATCATCTTTCTCACAGTAACAGTTCTGTCTTGGGAAGCAGTAACAGATCCCATGTCCTGACTTAATTCCAAGATTTCCAATGCCCTTCCCATGGCCACCAATTATGTTTCCACCTAATCAAATACAGACAACAGGCTAAGATCCTTACATGTAGTTAAAGGGAAAAGTCTCAGGTTTTCATGTGTTTACCCCAGTACAAATCTGAAATTTGACAGGGGAGCACAGTGCAGGAATAATGACAGGGACTCCTGAGAGAGATGAAAGACTTTAAATTCTGAAGTTTCTGAGATCCTGAAATGGGGGGACCTACAACTGTTTAAGCATTAGTCCTCATTAGCAGTTACTAAGTTCCATTCCTGGTTCTGATGCCAATTTCCTCTTACCTTGGGAAAGTCAGCCTACTGTTCTAGGTATCATTTGTTCCACTGTCGAATGGAGATAACACTTAGCCACCTCTACAAAATGCCACGGGACAGTCTAGTCAAAGCACTAAGAACAAATGCCAGGTTAAGTGATAAAAAAATGAATCTCGCTATCTAAAAATGCATTATTTAATATTAGGAAAAAAGTGCAGAAACTCATACTCTTGATTTCAAGTAGGAGTTCTTTATGCAGAGTAACAGCAACTGCATTTCCAAGTAAATGATTTTTTTCTGTGTATCTTATAAAAATGACCATAAGTAGTGACATTTTTAATCTCTAAACTGCCTTAATCACAAACAGCATTTTACAGACAGCTCAAGGGGTTAATATTGGAAGAGACTGTGCTGAGTCACCGCTCTCTGAGCTGACACTTAAAAGCATTGGTGTTCCCAAAAATTACTCATTATCCTCCCCATCTCTCCCCAGCCAACTTCCTCCATCATGAAGAGGTGATGAAATAAAGTTTCCATTTGCCACAGAAAATCGTATGTGTTTATCTGTAACTGCCTATGTTGAAGACCTGGAAGAAGAGGGAAGCAGGGAATGAGCCAGTCCTATCTAACCTGTTCTTGAGTGGTTGCTTCCTGCGTAAAATCTCTTGCTCAGAATGCAGTTAGGTTTCTCTGTTTGACAGGCACAGCCTCAGTACCAGCTGTTTCAGCTGAGTGCCCTCGAATGTAATATTCATAGTGTTACTGTGACAAAGCAATTTTGGGACTCAAGGACATAGCCATCATAATGAGAAATGGATTTCAAAAATAAGTATTTTCACAACTGTCTGTACTTAAAGAATATCCTTGATCTTAAAACATCTCAGTATTTCTATTTATTGTTTGCCATTCCCAAAGAAACGTCCCCTGCCAGTAAAAGCTGATAAAATGGTACTCCTGCAGCTCTGAGTTCCCAGAATACACTCATTTTTTTGTCTGCAAGTATACTGCTTTTGGGCACCAGCCCAGGTTCTGAATTGTGTCAAGTCATGTATACAATTATTCAACTCAGGCATTAAAAGGGCACACATAACATCCTGAAAACTTGTCTTACTCGCCTGCTTATTATCTAGTAAGACAATATTTCTTTCAGGCTTCTGTTGAGCAAAACATTTGATGTTGCGTATGTTGCACATATTTCAGAATTGCAGCCCCTGGCACAAATATTTCCACTTCTAAAATGAGAAATTATTGCAATTATTACCAATAAAGAATTCTTTTCAGATGATTAGAGAAGTTACTTGCATTTCCTTCAAGCACTTCTGCCACCCTAGGGATTGTTTTACGCACTCTAATGAAATAATTATCTTTCTGATAACACTAATTTACAATACACAATCTATTCTTGCATGTAAGAAATACAAAGAAGCCTCTTCAGTAATTAGTTTTATTAAACATTAAGTCACAGCCTGTAAGAAAATGCTAGTTCCTCTAAGACTCCACTTTAAAATCCAAACTTGGACTATATGAAGTCACAGTCAGAAGACACATTCAAGAAACATCTATGTCTTTATTCCTGAATGAGACTGCTGGATAAAAAGATCCACTTAAAAATTATCAGCTCACAGAAAATGGAAATTGCTCGAGAACTACAGTTTTTTCTACCCTTTATATCTTCAGGGTGAGTTGTGAACTAGCAGGTATTCACAGGTGTATGAGTGGAGTGTAGAAAACTGTGTTCAAGTAAAAAAACCCAACACAAATGCATTTCAATTCTTCCTTCATAAATTCTGTTCATATGAGTCTCTGCCTGGATCTTCAAATAGGTAAGGCATTGGATCACTCTGATGGCTGCCTGTCAAAAAATGGCAGGTACATTTCCCCAGATGATCTTTTGTAAACACATTTATTTTAAATGAAAATTTGTTTCTTCTTACTTTTTGAACCAGGAGTTCAAACAGGCATGGTTCCTATCATACTGCACTTGAGTTAGGAAGCAGGGCATTACCATGCCTAAAACCTATACCTCTTCAGCAAGTATCTCCACTGAAAAACACCACCTGTTTGAACAGGGAGCAGAATGGGAATTACTGGGAAAACCCTATTCCTCCATCAGTCAGCCAATGGGTGTCCCCTGCCTGGCTCAAAAAAGGTCAACATTAATCCCCATAACCTTAACTCACTTGTATAATTCAAATGCAAACACGACAATGCAGAGATGTTGAGCTTGTAAAAGTATCTGTGCTCAGGAAAGTGAAATCTGGGAAGCCATCAGAGGTGACACAGAAAAGCCCATGCTAAAACATTCCCTACTTGTGCAGTCCTGGGGGCACACAGCCGGGTCCCTGACCTCCACCGCATCACAGATGCCATCTGGACAAGTCTTGATGCTCGGCGTGCACGTGGAGTAGTTTGTGGTGATCCCTGTTAACAGAGAAACAGCTGCACTTACACCACGAGGAACAAAAAGTTCATTGCATCTTCTCAGGGCACACTGACACTCCAAAGCACAGGTTATGGTGCCTTTTAAAATTTATATATAAACACCTACTAAAGTAACAGACAAGGCAACAGATAAAAGCAACACGAAGAAACATTTTTTTTGCTATCTTTTCTGCTTTTGACAGCCCTCTGGTCATGTCACTTGCAGTTACAGTGAATAGTGCTTGAAAAAGAGCTGACTGACCACTTTGAGACTGAAGAGCAGCTTTCACAGCTGAGGATGTCTCCACACAATTTCACCCACTTGAATATGAGGGTTAAGAGTGGTTGTAGAGAATATATGACACTTATGCAGTTTGAAGGGATCAAGCATCGACACAGAATCATTGTTCTGGAAGAGTCGAGTGCTGTCACCCGTCAGATCTGTGCTACAGACCACAGAAAAGAGACACTGCTTTGTGCTCACTGTCTGCCAGGTGCTCCAGTTACACTGCTGCAGGCTCAGCTCACTACCTGCTGTTTTATCTATCATGTTCAGCATCACCAGGGACGAGATCAAGAATGACCATTCCAACTTCATCTCATTTTCCTTCCTAGCGCATGCTTCATATGGGTATTATGACTATTGTCTTTAGCCCCAGCTTCTGTGTAGTTTACCACACCATGTTTTCCAGCCAGAATAAACCAGTTTGTATCTACAGTCGAATGCACAATTACAACTAAACAGAAGTTTGACTTCACACAACACTCATGTACCTTTACCGCTCCCCTGTCTCCACTGGCATCTTCCTGTTAGCACTCCCAGGCCACCACACTCCTCACATTCAGCACGGTGCTTACTCATAGCACAAGAGTCAGGGCAGTCCTCTTCTTTCTTTAAAACTGTTGGGAAATGAACACACAAGCAGGTCAGCTCAAGGTCAAGCAGGTCAACCTGTTTTTAAGGATAGATAGGAAGGAAAGAAAGATGAATAAAGCAGTGAAAGATTCAAAACTGACTGACCCAATTATCAGCAAACTTAGATAACCATTAAAGCCTAGATGTTTATTTTCTGTGAAATAAAAGATAAACAGCAAGATCATGAAGGCATGGTTATGTCTGCTTGATAGCACACTGTCACTGCCTAGAACTATAGATAAGTGCAAACATACTGGTATCAGAAGAATAGGGACCACAGATACTCAGAGCTTCATACAGAACTTTTAATTAAGGGAAAATACTTAGTTCTTGGGCTAACACAGTAGTAGCCCAAAGAGCACCAGCTAGAAATGTGTATTTTCAGACAATCTGAGGCTTGTACAAAAAGGAAAGTCCACTGCAGGTTTTTGTTTCTTTTTCTTCAACCCATTTGCTCTTGGCATAGGAGTTCAGATCTGATAAAAGGTAACAGAGCTGTTTATCAGGTGGAATTGTAAGGTTTTGCATAAAATGCAGTATAGTTTGCAGAGAAGTGAGTATGTTCCCAGTGAAATCCTCTTCTGTGGCTGTTACAGGATATTTCTAACTTCCTTCCCCATGAGGGTGGGTTGTCACACTGCCCTTAAGAACTGGAATTCAGTGTGATTGCTACATGAATGTTAAGAAAACTATTTTAAAAAATTGTAGAGACAAGGGGGGAGAAAAATCAGGGAACAAACATCTGTAGGCCAGATAGTTCTTTTTTCAAATACACAGACAGACAGATATACACATACACCTATACCTATAGACACTTTTTCTTCCACAGGAATATGTGAAATACAAAATAAAGGTCACGCACACACACTAAAGATTCTTCCAAATCAAAGGTCATTGGGAACATTATGAATTGCATATAATATCCCACCTTTCTGTGCATTAGTTCTTCAAACAAGTATCTGCTACAGGAAGGTCTGAATCAAAACTCAAAATCCAAACTCTGTGATCCCTACCTTGTAGCTCAGATTCATTTTCATTGCTAATGCCATCGTTTTACAGATCACCTCTTACCAGTAACACTCATTAATAAATAAATAGTTCTGACTGGGGTACTTACGAGTCCCTTCCAGGACAAGAGTGAGGAGGGTTTTGGTGTGTTTCCTGCTCTGCTTGTCTGTAGCTTGAACAGTGTATTGGATTTCCTTGCACTCAGGTCTGTGCAGCACAGAGGAATCGTTGACATAGAGGGTCCCATATTTGTCTTCTCGGCCTTGCAGAATGCCCACAGGATAGCAGCTCGCGTTGGGGGACAGCAGCTTGTAGGAGATGTTTACACCACGGAATTTCATGCAGTTTTCAATGCAGATCTTTCCTATCTAGGCTCAAACACCAACAAAGGAATCACAGACGGGAACAAAACTCTACACAAAAAATGTTTAGTGCTTCTCAAAAATACCTGAAATAAAATGGAGCATTTTACACCTTGCCAAATTCAGCATTTATTTGGGGTTTACAGGTTTGTTATTTTCCTACAAATGCAGTATGTAAATGCTTTAAATGTGATTTATTCACAGTAAAAATGAGAGGTAAAGCATTATTGTTGTCTTCAGAGTAGCAGTGGAAATGCAAAAAGCCTTGACCCAGAGACTCAGTGGCATTTGGTGCCTACTGCTGATAGTCAGCAGCTTTCAGTGAGAACAAGACCCTGTGATTTGGGAAAGCCTGAGTTCAACCTCTGCTCTGTCCCAGGCTGACCAGTGAAAAAAACTTTCACCATCTTTGAGAAATCAAAGAGCTCAGCATGAACAAAGCTGAGACTCTTTTCAAACAACATAGAAATTACTATTACGTAATTTTTATAATACTACAGTCAAAATGTTTCTGTCCAGCAGAGCTCTCTGAAAGCCTTAAAAGGAATAAGAACCTCAATGCTTCCCATTTGCAATTTTAAAACATTTTAATCTAAAAATGAAAATATGCTGGTACGCCATATTTCTGTGTGCCAGAGTATCTAGGCCAGAACACTCCTCAGACTGAAACACATCATCTCAGAGGCACAGGAACGTAAAGTCCCATCTCCTGTCCAGCTCCTATAGCAAACTGATCCAAAGCTCACTTTGGTTTTTCCATTTACCAGAGTGGGATTTCCATCAGGCCCAGAGGCATTGGCTTTCTTTGCAGGGAAAACCACAATGTGAAGGGTGGGGTGTTATTGAAAGGAACTTGGTGATGGATTATTTTCAAATGCTGCAGTTAAGAAATGTTTTCAAGAAACACTACTGCTGGTAAAAGCATATCTGTACATCTTGGTTTCAGCATTCTTACTAAAGAATGTTTAAAAAAAAGTAAGTTTTTTTGTACTAAGACTTCTTCCCATAAACCTGGACTATTTAAAGTCAGAGAGGAAGCCTTGAAGCTCTAGAAGTGTACTTTGTTATAGGATAATCCCATTTCATCTGACTTATTCCCATTCACATCACTGATGGGTCACTTGGCACCATTCCTGTTGGGTTTTTTTGGTGGCAGGATAATACAGACTATTAAAGCCATCAGAAGCAAGGCCATTTCTCTCCGGCTGTCTCCTCTCCACAACATGCTGGGACTGGCAGGAAGAAGAAGAAGACAAGATTTCCACTGTTCATAAACTCTGTCTAGACACAAGGTCTAGACATGTCCCTTCCAGAAGCACGTCACCGCAGCTCGGGTGCTGCACTGCAGCTGGCAGAGCTTTGCAACTGCTGGATGGTGCTCCTCTGAGGCAGGAAGAGAACACAATGATGGCACATGGCATTAACCTTTACAAAGACTGCATTAAACTGCCCCTTCTGCCTACTCTGCCGTAACTGCTGTTTCCAGGCACCTTTTTGATCACAGCCATTTCCTTCAATGGGGTTGGAGAAGACCCCATAAATTCAGGGTCCCTGATTATTCTCAGAATAGCACATTGGCCAGTTTTGCTTTCTCTGTATAATTTGAGGAGAAGCTATAAAGGCCTCCCTCAAGAAATTTCTACATGAGAGACAGACTTTCTCTTTTTGCCAGATTTCCACTATGGAAAGCCCAGCCTTGTAACTCTGCTCTGCCCCACAAGTTCTACAGCCAGCTCAGCTCTCAGGTGCAGCAGAGCACAACTCCAGGGGAAAAAGGTAAAAGCAGCTACTTCCCCTTTCTCATGAGGGTGAAAAATCAAGTAACCAGGGTAAATGGTAGTCAGGTTTAACATCAGCTTACAGGGGAGGAACCTACAAAGGTGCAATTTGCAAGACTCTCAATAGTTAACACAGAAATACCATTATAAGAAATAAGAACAGAAAAATCCATCTTTTGAGTTCCAATGTTTAATAAAGTCTGGATAATGATAATGTTCCTCTTCACTGAATTCCAGGGACATTTGGACATATAACCTCTCTAAAAATCTCAGCCAATGTTATTCATCATTTGTCTCAGTAAATGTCAATAGAGCTTTAAGTCCTTTGATAAGTTAAATGCCACTGGGCAAGCCTGCACCGTCAGGCCATGCTTCTGTTATTCAATTCATTTAGCTACTCAAACAGACAAATGGCATCAGCCCAGCAGTTAATAATTTCTTCACGCTCCTGTGTTTTCCTTAGGGCAAGAGACAGTTCAGCCTTCATATTGATTTGGCCCAGTACTTTCCCTGACTACTCTGGCACATCAAGGCTAATTATGCAGCCAACTTTAATAATGTGAAGTGCTGGGGACTAAACTGCTTACACTGACTTGTGCTCCAAGCTGAGCACACTGTAAATTCAAACCCAGTTTCAGAAGTAAGTGGATGACACTTTAACTAACTGAAAACATCATCTCCAGAGCCAGGATGAGTTTTGCACTTCGCTGCTCAAGAATTAGAACAGATTCTCTTTGTGCATTTATGTTTAGGCAGCACAAAGGAAAAGATCTCTGCCCAGAGACTTGGAGTTCTTGCCAGGAACAGTTTTCCCTGCTACTACTGCCACCCAGTGAAACTGCACAATTAGTGGGAAACGCCACTGTTTCCAAAGATCCTAAAATTCCTTTTCAGATGTTTGACTCTCATGACAACATTCAAAACCAGTAGCTTTAAAAGTTAACGGGCTTTTTTTGGTTTTGCACCCTGAAACTAAAAAATACTCACAGATTTTAGAATTAAAGTGTTCAAGCAATCTAGGGTATGCATAGATAACCATAGTGGTCCAAATTTTATCTGAAACTTATTGATTCATAATAATAATGTATGCATACACCTATATATAAAAACATGCACAAAGAATAAAACCCAACCAATTCATTACTCTAAATTCATACATACCTAACAGGTCAGTGTCCACACTTGTTTCAATTACAGTCATGTTGTGACACAGACACAATTGGGTCACATTTCTAGATGCAAGAGTTAGACTCTGAGTATCTTACATATCTGTGCTATTATTTCTTTTAGTGGGAAACCCAGGTTTCACCCTACCCCCAGGCAACAGGCGAGGGTCAAACTTTCACATGCTGGTGCTACAAAACCCTCAAACCTAACATCAAAAATAATTTGATCTGCACAAAAAGAACAAAGTATCCTCTGAAGTTTCTATCAGACAGCAAATGGAAAAATTGCAGCCACAAGGCATCATGAAATGTCATAAAGGAGCAGCTTTTTGTAGTGAGGCTGCTAAGTGAGCACACTTGGTACCTTTCTCTTATTTAGGATATTCAGTGTAGACTATGGACAAAATGTCCCTTGTCAGAGCAGTAGAATTTTTATTGGTCACATACAGCCTGTTCTGTACTCTGAAGAGCTATCAAGCCACAAATGCATTTCATCAGATTAAATATAAGAAAATGCAGTATATCTAACTTCCCTTTTCCTTTCTTTTTACAATTAGCCAGAGGCTTGAAGATTAATAAAGCTTAATTCTTCCTTAAAAGTCTTCTAATGAATTGGTTTTCTCTGCAATTGAGATGACCATATTTTAATCTCATTTCTCCTCCCTGCTACAATAGTTACAAGGCACGCCTTCCAGCAGCTCTCCCAAAAGGGTTCATCACTGATGTTCTTAACATTCACTTTCATAATATTAATTATATTGAACTAGTTCCTTATTAATGTACATGTTCCATAGGAATTACATTGTAATTTTCACCTGATTAATGTCAACCTGTTAGAAAGTGTCTCTGGAAAGCATTATTAATGGCAATGGTGGTGATTAAGCTAAAACAAGAGTTGAATTAGGAAACACATTAATTACTAACTAGCCATTACCTAAAGAAAAGCCATTAATATACTGAGACTCCAATAGCTGGACAAATTTCTTTTTTTTTGCCCTTGACATTGTTCCAGTTATTCATGCCTAAGTCACACACAGTTGCAACTCCTCCTGTACACAACACATTATTTCTCTCCATTAGTACTTCCACGTGTGGCTGCTCTTGTTATTACGTGGTGGTAGAGGTAGTGCCCAGACTATCTGCTATCTACTACATCCAGCACCAATCACACTGATACCACATTTTTCATTGATTCTGCTTAAAACAGTTAAAACCAATGAGCACTTTAATGCATCTTGCCCCAGTGATCCAGCTATTAAGCTCCATCAGAAAGTGGATGTATAATTAACATGGTTCTTACTTGTGCAAAGCGTTCAGCGTTTCTGTTCACTGTGAACTGGTAAGTAATGTTTGAAAACTGAATGCTGACAGGGAGGATGGAGACATTGAAATGAAGCATCACCGATCTTTCTGGGCCATGAAATTCTGTGTCATTCACCAAAACATCCAGTTGGAAGGAACGATGCTCTGTGACTGAAATGTTTTTATTCAGTACCAGTTCTGTGAAGCAAAAGATTAGTCTATTAACAAACCACATTATCTGCAAATGTATATTTTAATACAGCAAGCCCAATAAAAATAGATGCAGCAAATTTAATTATACATATCCAAGTTTCCTAATGGGAAATAGAAGGCGAGTTAAATATAAAACATGTTCTTATGCAGTTATGCACTCTGTCATTCAAGATGTTTGGGAGGCCTTCTTCCCTTCTACCTATAATCCTATAATCAAAACCTCTTGCTTATCAGTTTATACCTCATCATCCCATACACTCCCTATTCCAGAGAGTGTACATATTTAAAACACAATGTTTTCTTTACTTGAAATTTCTCAGCTTTCTTTGGCTAAATGTTTACAAAATGCTTGGAAAAGTTAAAGAGCTTTTTGGTCAACTACTAACAAGCAACTTCTCCTTTATTTGAAGACAGGATCCTTACTGTACTCATGCCGAGTTCCCCTCACTTGGCTGCCATTTGGGCTGAAGTGGATTTCATCAAAGATGTGCTCCACACGAAATGTTTCACTGATCCAGGGATCGTCAGTAATGATGGTTCCTGTGTATTTCTTCCTGCTGCTTTCAAGCGGATAAATAGGTGTGGTGTCTGCATCGTACACAGTCAGCGTGGAAAGAACAGTGCCCTGGAAGGAAACAATAAATGGCACTGCTGAAGGACCTGAAGCTTTCTTCTGATAACTGTTTTGGAGACTGAAATATTGATCAAACAAGACCTTACAACTTCCACTGAAAACCAGGTAAATGTATTCATAGGTGTCTTGTCAAGACTTGTTCTAGTCAGGAGATGGCAGCAAACTCCCAAAATCAGTCTTCTCCCTTCCAGACACAAATATACCAAAATGTACTTTGGAAGGGAAAACTGACTAACAAGAGATCTTGTTGTTAGGAAACAGAAGCTCTCTCATGAAACACACATCATTTATGCCCCCCAAAAACGTCTTCTCCATACCATTGACTTAGAAAGGGTCATTGCTCCCATGGAAGAGCCGAAGAGCCCACCTGTGTGTTCTACCAAAGCAAGGGGTGTATGTGTGCACACCCAGGGATTCAGACCTCTTGAAAGATCAGCTTGGCATGGTAAGGGAAAAATCAGAGGACACCATTAAAAGACCCTGGAGCTTGCCATTAACAGCCTGGAAACCTCACAGATGCAATGTTTGTCTGTAGAGATCAACCACTACTTCTACAGCATCCTAATAAATGTTCTGAACATAGTTCTGATGATACATTACATAGATTTGCATGTATGGGACAGATACACACATACACTTGCTCTAACAATGCAATTTTAATCCCCTGGGGGAAGCAACCCTGTAATAAACAGAGCAGAGCCCACTATGGAGGGATGCAGAGTGATACTGACAACAGACTCAGCAATTGTCCATCCCAACCTTGGAAACTGCTCAAGTTTATTCACACTCTTTAATTACTAACCCAAACTCCTCTTTCTTTGGGATCTAAGTACGACATAACTTGGGCAGAGGAATCCTACAAACAGGAATTTTACAGCCACAGATCTGCAGAGCATGGTGTGGTGATGGGCTCATTGCCAAGACCCATTACCCAGGCAGAACACGACGCTTCCCAGGAGTCATGCCTCCCACTGCTGTGCTCCTACTTCAGGGACTAGGTACAGGAGAACATTACCTCTTTCCTGTTGAACTCCACGACAGCATCTGCAGTATCAGTGCCATTGGGAAGGAAGGGAGGACAGTCATCTTCATCTAACACGTTGACCAGGAAGGGCACCTCAACCTGCATTTCCCTGAATCCCTCTCTGACGGTGCACTTGGCAATGAGCTCGTATCTCTCCCTCTCCTCCCGATCCAGGCGCTGTGTCACCTGCACGCTGGTGGTGGTCTCGTCGTACCGAAAGGGAGCACCCTCAGCTGGAAAACAGCCACAACACACACAGGCACAATCACTTCCCAGCACAGGGCTCTGATGGCTTTAATACTCTTTTGCAGTCCAGTAAATCCATTTGGACATCATGACTGCACAATAAAAGACAGAAGTGAAACACAGGGAACTTGTGTGGTTATATTAAGGTAGGGAGAAAACATGGAATATTTGGGAAGATTCTACATTTTAGAAGCAGCATGATTAAAGCTCAGGATATTCTCAGTCTACTTTTAGCAGATACAAAATTCTAAATCTGATCTTTTCTTTAGGGAAGAGGGTAGTCCTCTTTCCCATTTCCTCTGTATATCTCAAAGGCAAAATCTTCAGACTCAGTTTAGGTTTGCAAAGGAACTTCCTTTACAGAATCAAATCTAGAGGATCTACCACAAAAGAGGTCTTTAACAGTGCAGCTGTTTGCATCTGGTACTAGCATATGAGCAGCTGAGATCCAGTTTTACCTGCTAGCAATTTGTAGGAAATGCTGAGATTCTGACATAGATGACGAACTGAGGGTAACTGGAGCTGATGAAATGTGCCAGGTGGTTTATTCTCCTTGATGTGAAAGGAGAGATCCATTTCTGTGAAGCAAAGCTGCCTTGCTGTCAGGGAACTGCAAGCTGGTGCAGTAGCATTGATCAAAGAGAGGAAAACAGTGGCGCGTGTAGCGGAGTCGCATTCCTTCTCTTGGAAAGGGTGGGATGAAAGGAAGACGTACAGCATCACCTTGGATAATGGCATCCAGTTTCCGACAGCTTCAGGGGGAAGAAAGCACCATAAGAAATATTTTACAGAAGACAAGCCATTTTTTTCCTCATTTTCTACCCTAGTCCATTATTCCATAAATAATCACTTAAGCCTATTATGTGGCAAAACAACTCTTCAATACACCATACTCTGGTGGGAAGACCTTAAACCTCAATAATCCAAATAAGCCAAAAACTATAGGGCTTGGCACCAATTTTGCATTATAGAATCTCAAAACCAATACCAGCATTCTGTCTGTAAGACACTGACATAAAACACATCACTGGCAGTAATCAGCTCTCTTATAGGACTGCTTTTTGAAGGGACTAGAGCAGAGCAGGGTGGAAACAGGAAAAACAATGCACGAGATGGCAACAGATACTCAGGACAAACCCATATCTACTATCATTTCAGTCACAGCATTCCAACAGTTTATTCCAGTTGAGGATATGGACCAAATTGTTTAGGTTCAAAAAACAGATTGCTTCATCAGTTTGAAATATCAAGAGGTGGACAAAAGATAAAACAGAAGTCAAAACCAACCTGTGGCATCTACTAATACAACCTCAAGCCTCATTTTGATTCCCTTGGTTTGACTACAGACAGCACAGTAATATCTCTGTAATAGATCTAACTCGAAAAGAAGTTCTAGGTCACTTTGATCTGCATGAACAAAACAAGGCTCTCGAGTTTTGAGTAGCTATTCCTCCTTTGTTCAGCACAAGTATTTGATATACATGAACACCAAGTACCAAAAATGGATGAAATATCAAACACTCAGCACTTCAAAAATAAACATTAAGTGCTTGAAGTTGAAAATTTCAACATCAAGGCACCTAAGTCTGAAGGTAGTGTTGATATACAGCTCTTACAAACTGAAGACAGTTACTACAGACTCTCTAACAGTAAAATTTCTGCACCTGATCACAGTGGTATTCCATTAACCCCTCACCCATTTCCTCCTCCACCATCTAATGATACCTAATTTCCTCATAGATCAAAATCACCAAAACCAATTTGCTGCTAGAGCATAAAAGAAGAGAAAAAAACCTGAGATAATTAATTTTTGTTGTTCAATGGTAAGCTTCTTCAACAAAGCCAAATTTCAATAGAGTGAGAGAGGTACAATTAACTATTTCTTCATAGAGCTCTTTGGTGTTACATGCAAATGTACTTTGTGAATCCATGCTACCAGAATTCAAGGACCATTTATGCAAGAGTTTGAACCACTCTCACAGCATTTGTCTGGACACTAAGCACCCACCATTAACACAATGGAATTGGTCTCACTTGCACCAGTAGCTGAACAAACTGCAAATCTCAGTGAAAAGCTGTGGCATATACGGCTATGCAATGCAGAAAAAATAGTTCCAGTAATGCAATTTTGCCAGCCTACTGGAGTTTCCAGTGTGAGCAACAGGATCTGTCCCAGGTCAGCATCTGCTTTGGCATACTGGTGTGGGTTTCATTGGGTCTGGTTCCTCATTTTAAAAGTGCAGATGTGTCTTTTCCAAATTTGTTGGAGACACCTCATCATCTGAACATATTTTGCTTTAAGAACAGATACCCCAAGAAGAAAAGCTGGTCTTCTCGTACTTACACAGCATGTTAAAGTCTTCTCTATCCAGGCTTTTACTGAGGTAGAGAAGTCCTTTTTTTTCTCTGATTTGAAACCAATTATTTTCATGTGATCTCGCTCGAGAAATTATGAGATGTTGGCACAGATGGAAGTGGGCCACTTCCTCATGTGAGTCCTTCAAGGCATGGATGCGCAGGAGCGGCATTCCCGCTGGCTCATCAATGTACACATTCTCCAAGTACTCCTTCCGGGGGAAGTAGAGACCCAAGGCCACTGCAAAGGAAGGCACACGAGAGAAGAGGTAGGCCCAGTTAAATGGTTTGTG
Organism: Monarcha castaneiventris obscurior; assembly: GCA_026261815.1. NCBI lineage: Eukaryota > Metazoa > Chordata > Aves > Passeriformes > Monarchidae > Monarcha > Monarcha castaneiventris. The sequence goes on along the minus strand of JAMPIT010000886.1, from coordinate 24,842,834 downwards.
CACTGGTATTTCCTTAAGAGATGTGTTTCCAAAGAACCAAAGGCGCAATTCTCTAAGAAGTAAAGAAGCATTAAAAAAGTTGTGGAAAAAGGCAGATGCCCATCTGGTGTAAATAAACACAGTTTTACTGCACTGAAATCAAGGACACAGCCACCAAAAATACGGCCTAGAGATCATGCTCAAGTTACAAAATCATCTGCCTTTTGAAAGCAAAACTGCTTTGCTGCAGACAAGGCCCAGTTCATGCTGAACACTTAAGGAAGCCCTGCTTGCCAAATTTTACTTCAGTTCCTACCTGGTGCTCTCAGTTGTAATTCCATTACCTCACAGATGATACTCAAAGAAAAAAAACCTTCGATGAAATCACACACTTTAAAACCCTTTAAACATGCTCTCTGTTGAGAGAAAAAACAAAAATTTATCAGTGGCTTGCCCACTTTTCCTCAGGTTACATAAAACCTCTCTTATAGAGGAGTCCTTCTGTGGCTGCCCCTGCTTTTTAAACAGCCCAGCATGATACTTTTGGTACAGAAAATGAGAGTTGTTTAAAAAAATACTGATATGAAAATGTTCTAAGTATTTTAAATATGACAGATGGGAAAGCTGAGAAGTGAGTGAGAAGGGAAATGTGCATTTCTTTCCAGTATGATGACTGTGACTGACCCGATCATCTCCCACCCTGCCACTGCACACATTTACATTTAGTATGGCTCAACTGCCCCTTGGTGCCGGTTTCTTCAGCTGATCTCACCTTACCAGGTCACTGTGCAATGGCCTCTCTACCTGTTTCCAGTGCTTCCCTTCCAGTTTCACTTCTTGCAAATGTGATCAGAGTGGAATGCTTCATTAGCAAGGAGGGGACAAAGTGATGCTCACTGCACTCACACAGACTGAAATACTGGAACTGTCACTTTACGTGCACTGACAGTCAGTACTTGTTCTCATCCAAAAGAATACTTGAATACTGCAGAATTATGCATCATTTAATCCAACTGATAAGGAGTCAGGCATATAAAAAGCTCACACATCTGCTGAACAAATGTAAACAATAACAACTTCCATATGTTACTAATACAAAGCTTTCTCAGCTTAAATCAAGCCAGATACAACTGGAAATGATGGTAATGCAGCAGTAAAATTAGGGATATAAGGCCAAAACATCTTCAAAATAGCATCAGGCTATAGCACACACTTATTTGGTACTAGTATTGGATCCATACACTGTTCTACTGAATGGAGTGCACTGCAAACAAACTGTAAACAAGTGACCTCTAATTTCATTTAGAAATACCACAGAAACCATTGTACCTTGCAATGATTCATGACATCATCTGTATCCCTGGATGGAATTACATCCATCAGGTTTTCAGAGGTCCACTGTTTTCTTTTTTCTTCATATACTTTGCAATATATGAATAAAGTGGTAAAATAATATGGTGGGTGAATTCATTCCAAAGGAAATAATTCAAAGTAGAAGCAAACCAGAATCTTTTTGAGAGTTTTAGAAAAGCATTAACTCTGAAAAACATTCTCTGTCCAGAAAAAAATCATTACTTTTGATTCTGGTGCTATCACCCTCTCTTCTTTGTATTCCTGAATATTTGTATTAAATGTCAAATTTTTTTTTCAGTCCCTCCATCTTTTTTGAAGTTCAGGAAAACCTGGGGAATATGTGCTGCTAGAACTCCAAACAAATGGGTTCAATAATAAGAGGAATAAGGTGATATCCAAATAGAAAGCCCAGTCTCAGTGCAAGTAAATAGATTCCCTTGAGGTATTTAGTGTAAAAATTTGATTTTAAAACAATGAAAACTTCACAAAAAGTTCAACACTGAAAATTCACTACACAAGACTAAAAAATCACTTTCAACCCACAAATGCATACAAATGAGGCTTACACAACACTAGCTACAGGCCAGAGGAGTAACTGTTATTTCCTTATTTCCAAGACTGGGGTGAACAGTGTGCTCACATCACACAGTACAAGAACCAGCCCCACCCAGAGATACGAAATCACCTCCAGCAGAAGGAGCATACAGAAAGCAGAGTATATACAACCAATATCAATGTGTAACACGTGAAGTTGGAAAGGGAGTAAAACAGAATATTCTGAGTTGCAATTATTTGCTTCCTTATCCTAAACAAGTGTGTGTTGATCTTTATATGCTTCACTCTACACGAGGGCTCACACTGCACACAGGTACAGTCATGTGCAACCAGGCACATAAGTAATTATGACAGACACGGCCACTCAAATGCCTCAAACCTGGCACGCAACTCCACCTCAGCAGAGTTCAGCACGCCGACTGCTCTGCATTCAAAACCAAAGGTTATTATTGATGCTGCAGACTCTCTGAAGTGCTTTGGCACCAGTTCACAGGAGGAGTCTGCTCCGTTGTCAGAAAGAAAGGGAAAAAATCTTGTAATATAAAAATCTGGTTTCTCTGTAAATAACAGAAATGCAAAACAATGCTTTGTATTCTGAAGAGAGGAAGATTCCTTCATAAAATAATTTAGCATTTACATATTAATTAGCTGGAAATATATTTCACAAGTTTAAAAGCCACTTGAAGAAATTAGAAAAAGCTGCTGTAAGAGATTTAAATAGCCATATGATCTTCTTCTACCAGATTCAAACCTAAAACTGATTAAACTAAATTCTGTCCATCAGAAGGGTTAGTTTTTAGTACAGAGCAGATTTCTATACTGAGGACAATACCCAAGGACAGTCTTAAGTGACAACAGTGAATATGTCAAACTTTCATATTTTACTTAGAAAATAAGTATTTGAAGTGAAGAGACTTTACAACACTGCAAAATAAACAAAATATATACATATAAAACTTTAATTCAGCCATGTAATAAGAGTCACCCAATGTTGTGAAACGACTGGGATTTTGTGAAGTGGTTTGTGTCACTCTGACCCCATTTCAAGCACTGAAAGAGATGAGAGATATGCAACAGACTGCCCAGGTCACAACCACACTCTCCATATAAATCTTTGGGGGCTAATTTTAAAGGAGACCTTTGAAGTAGAAATGTAGCACCCACTTCTCAGAGCTATGTGCATTCCTTTAAGCCCTAGTGAGTTAAAACCAGATTCAATAAACTTGCCATCTGGCAAGTATGCTGCAGGAGGAAGAGGTTCTAATCCTGGCCACAGTTCCTTGTGTCCTGAATAAAAAAAAATAATCCATTTCCAAGGACTTGTGCAAGCTTCCTATGGAAGCCAGATGGAGTTTTTAATGAATCTGCCATTTAAATAAAGAGGAATTGAGATGGTTGCATTCAAGACTGATGGTTAAAGTGCTTTTGCTTAGGAATTAAAAACAGAGAAAAAAATTGCGTTATAAGCTTGAAATGCACCACAAGAAGGTTGTGCTCTGTAACATCCCAGCATCATTAAAATATTCTGGCATCTCTGAACATTTTTTTAGAGGATGCTTCAGCTCTCCATACTACAATCAGCACAGGAAACATGGCAACCTCTGATGGATGAGCAATATTATGGGATAATAGCATATCAGTAACACACAGAAGAGGAAAGTGATCACGTTTAAGCGGATGTAATGCTACTAACTAATAGCTCCTACAGGAAATAGATACAGTTATGACAGCAGTTTTCCAGTTCAGGGAGAGAAAGCAGGTAAAATGAGAGTAGAGAAATGAGATTATATGTACTTTGAAGCCTTCATGATTGCCCTTTGAAATAAGGCAATTTTTCATGTGGCTTTTTTCAGTCATGAATGATTAGGTAAATAATGCCTTTTTTTGATACAAATTGATTTCTTCTGTACACAATTTGCTGTACAAAACTTCACATGATTTTAGTGCTTTTTATGCTTGCCACTATCATCATGAGCAGCATTTGGGGATGGCTCTTGATGAAAACTGTTAAACTGACTATAGCAACGTTATATTCTCAACATCAACCTCAATGACAGAAAACACAGTTTAACTTTTTTGCCACAAAATGAAGGAGCAGGATTTTTTTTTATTAGATACAGAGGAAGAGTGCACTGGAAGGCATTCTCCCAAACAAGGTCTGTAACCATCTTTCGAGGTACAACTACAGACTTCAAACAAACTGGTTTGAAGTGAATTATCCAAGTCACGAGATTTGCTCTGGGACAGGACATGCTTAGTTAATTGGAAAACCATCTCATGTCTGGGTGGATCACCTACAGAGTCTCAAACATGTCAGATATGGTGACAAGAGAGGACAACCAGCACCCAGTGGGGTCACTGGCCAGGAGCACCCTGTTTCCCTGATGCCAAAGACAGAAGACCCATCCCCAACCTCCACTTCTGAAGAGAAGCTGGTGCAGGCAGCAGCCAATGAACTGCTGGTGAGTAAAATGCAGCAGCTCCTTTGCTCTTGAACTCAGGATCCAGAACCTAAGAGCCAAACCCACAGACATGGGGAATGCAATGCACTGCTCAAACTCAGGGCCCTCCACTTGGCCAAACTATTTGCCTCAAGCTAAGCAGCAGATGTCTTATTGAGCTCATGCTCAAAATTCCAAGTTTACATGACCACCGTGTGGTTTAAGTCACACTGTGCATTTGAACAAAAGGTTCACTCTTGATTCTTAAAAAATTCAAATGGCTGAAATATAACATTACTTTCTAAAATTATTTTGGGTTTCATTACTCATGTAATTGAAAACTGTCTCTCGAGCCTCAATGTCTGCTACCTTCCAGCTTCTTTTCACTAGTTCATAAGTTACACTTCAGTCCAGTAAACTAAAATCCTCACAGATCTCAAGGTGCCTGCTGGATGAACATGCACTTAAAAAAAGTAGGACCAGTCTGTGTTTTTAAAAAGACGTAAGGAAAAAAATCAGCAAAATGGAAATGATGATTGTTTTTCATTCAGCAAGTAATATACACCTATATAACCCACATCTGACAAAATTTACTCAGAGCTTCTCAGCATTTTGGAGGACAACACAACAATATATTTAGAACAGAACAGCCCCATGTGATCAAAATCCTTAATCCAGAATTGACATGCATCTCCAACAAAAGGGAGATGCTTTTAATGCAATGATAGCCCTGTCAATGTAACATACAGGATTTAATGATATGACAGATGAACATGGGAGTCTGTTGTTAATAATCCTCCATTTGTTGCACAGCATCAGATTTCAACAGGCAATTATCTGTCAAGGTTAGTTTTGTGTTCCTGAAATAATTATCTTTACTTCTGACAAGTAGCCATTATGTTCCATTACTAGTATTAATATACCTAATGTTCGATTCATCAGAGAACAGGGCCAGTAATACACTTTTATATTTTAAATTAAAGGACTTGCCCACTTAATTCCCTTCTAGTCTCTACACAATTAGGAAACAAACTTGCCCTCATCAACCAAAAAGCCCATAATCTAGGAAAAACACTGTCAGTTGACAGAAAAGTAGTATGGAGCAGCAGAGCTAGAAGCACCACTCTGGATTGAGTTGTCAGCTGAGCAGGTGGTCAGGCAGGAGCCAGCCTGAGCCTGAGCTGGGCACAGCAGAGGTGGCACAGGGGCCCTGGGGCCACTGAGCTGCCTTAGATGCCCACACAGCCAGCACCAGGGTGAGCCAGGGTGAGCCAGCCCAACCACCAGGCAGGGCAGGCTGCTCCTTGCACACGTGCAAGTCATAAAACTTCTCCTGGTTTTATACCAAGAAGCCCAGTCAAATTCCACCAACAGCTCAGCAAGTTGATGCTGCAGTGTTCCTGCCTGGGTGTGACTCCTGATGGGTTTGAGAGTCACCACAGCAGGGATAAAGAGAACAAGTGGCATTCTCCTAATTGACTAGCAAGCCATTCACACAGCTCAGCAGCACGACATTATTTACTTTTAGATGTGTCATTTTTAAGCTGATCACTACAGAAATGGTAACACATGATATGAACACCAGAACATGAGAAACTATATTAAACTAACAATTAAATGTTTTGCTTTTTTCCTTTTTATTCCCCAAAGCTTGTCCGCTGGACCCCAGGTTAGAGTGGATTGGGTATAGATAATTGTAGAGATTTATGCCAGAATTTTCTTACAGTACACTCCAACTTATGGAGCTGGATAATTGCTGAATGTCACGTGTCGAGTACATTTACATGTAGCACAATTTTTGGAGAAAACAGAATAAATTTCAGTACCAGCAGTATCAGTGAAATACATGTGTTTTACAGAACATGATACCTCCAGGGAGAGCAGGGCCCTACGAAGTGATGGTAAGCAGAAACAGTCCTTAACTAGAATATACTCCAGACCTGTTAAACTGCTCTGCTTTAAGTTAATTGCCTCTCTTGCGATTTTCCTCACCACATTCCCATGCTCATATTGAAAACAACCCTGAATTTTAGACTGAAAATATAGAAATTAAGTAGAAAGAAATATTATATTAGCTATTATATTAAATATAGTATTATGTAACATATAATTAGATAAAATATAAATATCTAATTAGATATAATATTAAATATTCCACTAGTCAGCAAAATGAGAAAGATTTTCTGGTACAGGAAAATAAGACAGACATGGTAAAGCAAAGAGGTGGATCTGACAAAAAGAAAGTTTGTTTCCTATATCAGGCATATTGAACATAAATTTAAAAAATGTCCAGATGAAAGACAGACCCTAAATTTATCAAAAACAAACGAATTTTGATTTGTGAGAACTGCCAAGATTTTCATTTTTTTCTCAATTCAAGACTTGAAAATCTGTGCATCTCAGGATCCACCAGAGAACAGAACATCACCTCTACTGAATTTTCACTTCGAAGTCCAGATCAAGGTCAAACCTGTGCCTACACTTTCCTTCCAGAGCCTGTACCTCTAGGTAAGTTTGAGAAAATTGCTCTTTAAGTGCCACAAAGGCTAGAAGTTTCCTTCCTCTTGCATTCCTATGATCTGTTGTTTGTTTTTTGGGGTTTTTATTACTTTAGCAAAACAACAAGTTTTTGATGCTTCATTGTTCTAAATACCAGTGTTAGTAGAAATTAAACTGTCTCTTGTAGAAATTAATATGTGTGGAAAGCTTCTGCGAGAGACTGGAGGGGTTTCTGAAAATTCTTCAGATCCTGATTTTGCCACTTCCCCTTATTTGTGTTAAATACTTGTTCTTTAAAGTATGGCTTAATTGAGAATACCTGGATGTACTTTTGCTCTGTAGGAGTACAGAGCTGAAATGTAAGCCAAGGAAACTCTCTATTGTATTGTAGTGCAAATTATATTAATAAATGCTTATTTACCCTGTGTAGTATCTCACGTGCCTTCCAGAACATCTTTAGGTATGATGTATACATAAAGATTGTGATCATGAGAAGCTATAGAAGACCAGTGACGTGTCTCACTGTCCTGTGCTAAAACTGACACACTACTTGTATCAAATTAATCATGGAGTGACATACAAGTTCTCTAAATCCTTGTTATACTTTAATTAGCTTTCAGATATATTTACTCTAACAGTGCTGAGCTCATACAGAAGGTAAACATTATAGCAGCAATTTGCAGAACAAAGTACTGACAACCAAATATATTTGTTTCATAAAAACATAAAAATAAATCACAGGACATTTATCTGCAGAAAATGTTCAGCATACTTGATAAGATGAAAGGATACTTAAAGGCAAAGACAAATAAGTTTAATAATCTTAGTTAAAAGGACATCAGTATCACAATACATTTCCTACATTAAGATACAAATCTGGATCATTGTGCTGATTCCTTAATAAATATAAAGTACTACATTTTCACAATCCCAGGTCATGAAAATGAATGAAAACCAATTAACTGTTGATTTATGACAAAGATTTGTATATGCACAAACTCCTGCATTCCATTACTACTTAAGCTCAAATTTGCCCATTTCTCTTCCTCCAGCTGCACTTGATTCTGCGTCGCCAAAATGAACACAAGTCCCCCTGTCAATGATAAATAGATGAAGTCAGGCATAAGGGATCACTTTCTGACAGCTCAGTGCAGTTCACAAACACCTCCATCCATTTCCTCTGCCTAAGCCATCTTCAGAGAGAAAACACACTCAGGTGAAATAAGCACCAATGTTTCTCACAAAAAGCTTCTTTTCCCCCTCAGCATCACTGGCCTGCAACAATTAACAGAACAGTGACCAAATGTAACAGCACCAATTTGGGATAATTGCACAATGTCCAATTCTTCTTGGTCAACACCAGGGACCCTGTACCTGTGTCGTGGTGAGAGGAGTCTGGTTTTCAGAGAAAAGTTGCATGCAATACCTTCTCATTTTCTGAGTGGATGACTCTACAGCATCTGGATCAAATTTTTACTTTGGATTCTCTACTACTGCACTGGAAAACCTATTTTCTATATTTAGTACAGTTGTGTAAAAATTAGCCTGCTAGACCTCACATAGTAACACATAGGAAATAGCTCAGCCTGAATTGCATTTTATCCATATCTAATATCTCTAGCTTCCCTTATTTTTTTCAATTCCTGCAGGTCATCAAAGAGAGAGATCGAGCAGTGTAATTACTGCCTTACAGCAGGAGGCAATCAATGAAAACTTTTGCTGGTGGTGGTTGAAAACTTGCCAGAAAAATGGTAATGACATGAACATCCACCCCTCACAGCAAAGTGCTCTGTTATTAAGAGCTGCTATTCTCTTTCCAAACACTCAAGGGAGCTATGAGCCTGCAGTTCAATTTTTTAGTCCAGGAAGTGAAATCTCACTGCAACTGTAAGCTTATTTGTTTATCGATTTATTTAAAGTTTTGTCTTGAATTAACAGAGCATTTTGGTTTAATCACTGTATTTTAGGTTAAGATTACTGTATTTTAGGCCATCCATGAAATGAAGAACATAAGTTCTTTATCGTATTGTTGTTTTTTAATTTTTATTACCTCATTTTCTAATATATATAAGAACTAAAATACTGTTAAGACACACCTGCACTTGAATCTCTAATTCCTTAAGACACCCTGGAAGAGAAGACATTTTTTTAAGGGCTCTTACAAGGCAGATTGCTTCTAAAATACTTTCATAAAAATCTATATTACACCTGCCATCACAAAAAAAAAGAAAAAAAGAAAAAAAGAAAAAAAAAGACAAGAACCCCCTCTATCCCAACTGTGAATATCCTTGTTTAATAAAACAGAACTTTTCCTTTGGGGACTTTCAGTCATTACCGCACAGTAGCTACTCATTATGCTGTTGTCTTAAAGCATAAATGTTGTCAGCAAAAGGGCAGAAATTGTATTGACAAGGCTTGGAAAGGGGCCGACAGACCACTAATGATATGTGCTGGGCACTGCTGCCTGTTCCAGACAGCTCTTCTCTACTGGCTTTGAGACAGTCACAAACTACATCATATCCTTGACAAGCTATAAGAATGAACTAGAGAAGTCTAAAAGAAACAATAGTAAAAGCAGGAGTAAAATCTGGAAGAGCAGGGGTCTTTACAGGATTTTACAAGAGCTTTATTTTACTTTAAGTGAACTTCTGGGTTCCAGCCCAGTCCCTTGCCAGAGGGCACAAACCACCACAGACTGCCAAGCAAGCACACGCACAAAACAATCCTCCTCTGATTATTAAAGACTAAATTTGCTTAATATATTTCATAACTATTTCAATGCCTTTTTTTACTTTACAAACATTTTTGCTATAACAGCTAAAATTCTGCCCCATGTTTGTAGCCTCCACTGCCAACAGAAGAGAAGCAATTCTTTGTATCTCTCATACATACAATCACTTTTGATAAAGACTTCACTAATGCTGCTATGCTGCCATTTCTCTGTTGGGTAACTTCTGATCACTTTCTGTCTTTAATTATTAGCTATTTCTTCTACATCAAGGTCTGCATTGAGTCCTGGCTTGCACTGATGCACACAGATAGTCCTTGATGCTGACATTTATTTTGAACTCAGACTACCAGAGCAGTCATTCTGATCACACGTTTTTGATGTATAAACAAACTGCAAGTGACAGACCCAGAGTCAAAGGAAGTGCTGTCATCCTTCAGCGATTAGCTCCTGGGCAGCCCGACCCAAAAAGAATATTGAAACACAAAGTTTATTCATTTACATTTTTCTCAGATGGTGAAACTGATGCTTTCTGCTCTGTTTATGAGCTGAAAACACCTCCAGTGGCATCTCCCGTCACAAAGAAGCAATCAGGTTTTGTTCCAGCACAGTATCTCCATGCACATTTTATCAAGGCATATTGATTTTTCAACTCCTCTGCAAAGGTGCTTGTTGCACTATTTCATCAAGAGCTCGTGTTTTAAATTTAAGTGTCAGTAAAAAACCTCATTTCCTCTGCTTCCCCTCTTTCCTGATCAAGCCAGCAATATTCACAGGCTAGAAGACTGGAACATATAATGAAAACACAAGTTCAGATTTCAACTGAATACCACAGAAATGTAAACTAAAAACTGCAGCTTCGGTGACTCTGCTAGGAAGTGCCTTTCTTTACCTGTGCCTTAAACACCTCCCTACACACACCACAAACATTTGTCATCAACAAGCCAAGCTGGGTTTTAAAGTCATGGTATGTGACTCAAGTGCGCTGACTTTTCTGTGAATGCTTCTCCCGAAACAGTTTCCTTGCATCAGGAATAAAAATCTGCCTGGCTTGATGCTTTTTATTGTAAAAACTTAACAAAGCTTAAGTTTACAGCACACGCTTATCTATTCACATTTTATCATTAATGACACCTGTTATGTTTTATGCCAGAGGGAGACGACAACATACAAACCTTTACAACTTGCAGATTTCTTTCTATGCCAAAGCTACCAAGAACATGCCATAGGGTGGACTCTTCCTTTCATAAATCTCTCTGCCAACAGGTTCAGGACTCAAGGCTGAAGCTATATGTTCCTAGAATTTGTAAAGTCAGTGTGACAAAAAGGAAAGTAATGGAAAAAGCAACCTGCTGGGCTAAACTCCTGGGATTCTCATGCTGCATCGGGATTAAAAAACGCTGGTTTAGGAAATTTCAGATCAAAGTTCCAACTTGCAGGTGCAGTTAGAAAAATCGAGAAAGAGAAGGAGGAAATACAGCATGATCTCTATATATAATTAAATGTCCACAACAAAACACCATCTGTGTATATCTTTATATTCAAAAACTCATTTTCAGTTTTAACATGGATCCACATTGATTCTAGACTCTACCCCAACATGTACGATGCAAAATGCACATCATGACCAAGCCAGATACCTAGGAAATTTTTTTAATACTTTCAGGCTACAGAATAAAAGGTCCAGGGTATAAATCAATCTTCAGGTCACAGAGGTCCCCCGATGAGCATTAAAGCTACTTCCCAGAGCATTACCTAACCACAGGTGTCTGTTTTTACTTTTTTGGTGCACATTTCTTTTGCTGATGAGCTAATATTTTTCTGAGGACAGTAAAATCCACTGGGCAACTGCTCACTTTGCTAACGAGACTTCAGTGTGAGAAAAGTGAGGGCAGAGCTGCTTAAAAGTATTTTGTGGCTTTTCAGTAGCTCTGCTCTGGAATGAACATTGACAAGTTCTGCTGCCCCTCACTTGGAGTTCCCACACACCGGCTGGCAGAGATGAAAGCAGTTGGAAGGAAAATAAATGTCATTCCTTTCTGTATTTCTCCAATTTAAAGCAATTATCAATTTAATAAACTCTGATTTCAAGGAAAGAGAGAAGATTCTGGCTTTCGGCTTGCATGAATCATTTCGAAGGCAATGCCATTTCCAATGACTATTCCCTAGTTCTTGTAATGTTATTAGAAAGGGCTTCCCTTCCCATATTTTTCCTTGCACTGGAGAAGACTTTGCTCAGCTAGCTAAGCCAATTGCTTGTGCATTTGGAATGCAATTTAGAATTAAAAAACAAATCAAAACAAACAAAATGAAAAACCCCCAACTTTGTTTCTTTTACAAAGGGACTCCCAGTGAAGCCTGGCCCCCCCACGCCACTTTGAGCATTCCTTGGGAGGTTCTCTGCATAGATCTGTCTCCAAGTACCTCAACATATCAGTTCCAGTAATCTGCAAATCCAATAGCCCACTGAGACACAAGACAATTGTGGGAAGCAATTCAGACAAAGGTTATATATATTTAGGGATGGAATCACACATACAAGTTTTTAATGCTATAAAAAAAAATAAAATGTCAAGAGCACTGAAAGCACTGACCACTGTGTGGCCTTCTGCATGAGCTTACATACTTGCATGTAGAACTGAGTGCTTCAGAAAGATGGAAAACAAGCAGCAGGCATCAGATCCTTGGTTACATGGATTACAGTTACTGTTGACCAGAGGATGGAAGTTTTGGGAGCAATATGTAAGGGCAAGAATCAGAGACACAGACCTACTACTGGCCAACACTTCTGACTTCAACTTTGACACTTCAAAACCATAGACTAACAACTATGTCTCACTTAAGGATGCACAGCAGGCTCTAAAGTTTCCTTAAATGTTTCAAGATTTAAGAACCAGGAGTTTTTCACCAGCAGTCTTGTCTCTTAGATTGAAAACAACTTGGGAAGAGCTTGGCAGGAGATACAGGTGAAGTTTCACTTCAACATGAGGAACAGCTTCTTTCTGTTGTGGGTGGCAGAGCACTGGAACAGCTACCCAGGGAGGTCATGGAGTCTCCCTCTCTGGAGACATTCAAAACCCACCTGGATATGACCCTGTGTCACCTGCTCCAGGTGACCCTGTCTTGGCAGGAGGGTGGGACTGGATGATGTCCAAAGGTCCCTTCCAACCCTACAAGTTCTGTGATGCCACAGTTGGCACCGCTGTGCCAAACCTGCCCACGCTCCCAAAGGAGCACCTGGACACGCAGCACTCCTCAGAGAGCACAGAGTAAGAGCACATGAACCACAGTTCATGTGGTGCTGAGCCTACACCAGGCTACAGACTCAGAACAACTGACAAGTGCAGGCACATCTCACTAAAATACCTATTTTTAATACAATCATTGCCTCATCCAAACTTGCTGAGGTCAAGAACCCTGTAAGACTTCACCAGCTTTGAGACTATGGGCAACATTTTGCAAATACTCGCAGACAGGATAAGAAGACAAATTTTAGCATATCCACACTGACATAAATGTGTGAGAGTATGGGTTACACCTAAGGAGAGAAAGACGCATGCTTGGGGACTATTGCATAAAAATGTTTAGTAAAAAAAAAATGAGAAAGTGCTATGTTTTGAGAACTTATGCTAAGGAAAACATATTTAAAAAGTCTCAGCTACAATTCCCTGTGTAATGGTATATGTTGTTTTAAACTTCTTTGTCCAGAATTTAGGTTCAAAATAGTATTTGCACAATTAGCACTATTTCAAGAGCTTAATGTGGTTTTCTTTAGCTTTAATTCAGCAATTTTTTGTTTTTAAGGTTGGTCAATATTCCCTTTTAAACCAAAATTAATGTACATCAACTGTAATTTTTCAATGATCCCCATCCATTTGAATGAAAAGCCCAGTGGAGTCAGTCAGTCTATCATTAAACCCACTATTTTTTATTGTATGCCACAAGGACTTTGTGGACCTACTCAAAGCCTTTTGGCTGACCCAATTTTTGCTGAAATACAACTTTTTACAAAGATCACATTGCTGTGACTCTGCAAATGGGAATGCCTAGCTGCAGATATTTTGTTTTGTCTTTGTACATTTGATTGGCAAACCTCAGAAAGGATCTCACATGTTGCTGCAGTGAAGATCAACAATGTAATTTTAAAATTAGATTTATTCATTACGGGTTTAATCCACTTTTCTCTGAAAAAAGGCAGAGCAAATCAACTTATACAGCCGTATGAGCAAAATATAACTCTCTTCTGGAGCAGGAGACAGAGAGTAGAGTTATACATCAGGCCTTTGTGGTTGTAAGGCTGAAGCCCAGAATGGACTGGGCAACCTCCATGGCTGAATGTATTGGATCCATTGTAAATTAGCTGCTCACCTGCAGACAGCATTTCCGTTTCCTCAGCACCACCCTAGTCATTGGAGGCTGGTTCATTTTTGAGACAACCTGGCCATCTCTCAAGCATATATAGTTATCAGTATCTTTTCCACTTCTGAAGGAAAATTGAGAAGGCACAAACAGATGGTATTTGATCAGAAACAGTGGTCTTGTGCTATAGATTTTTTTTAAAACAACATATCACAGAATGCTTGAGGTTGGCAGGGACCTCTGGTGATCATCTGGTCCAATGCTCCTACTCAAGCAACACCCCCTAAAGCCACTTGTCCTGTTACTCAAGATAACCTTTTTCATGCCAAGCCCAAAAGCACACCAGCCAAAAGACATTTTGCTCACACAGAGACGTTTACAGTCACAATACTACTTCATGTATTTCACCTTTGATTCAAGAAAATTAAGTTGTACGCAAGTGAAAGATGACCTTCCTAGAAATGATTCCTTTTACAAAATGAGAGCCATCTGCCAAGGATTTAGCACAATAATAAGAGATTAGAAGTAGCTGCATTAAAAAGTTGCTATGGATTTGGTATTTATAACGGCTAACATATATACATAAAAACCACACTTAATAAATATATATGCTAATAAAAACCACACTGTCTAGATCTTAATTATAATCTTGGAAAAAAAAAATCAAATTGCTTCTTTAACCAGTAATCATGTTTTTTTTTCTGGAGCAATTTAGATTAAATCTGTCTCTTCTTAAGTATGCAGAATACCCTGTTTTCTAAAACAATTAATTTACCCTAGAAAGCTCATAAATGAAGCTGTTAGCTAACATTCAGCATATCTTCATTACAAATTCCAATGTTTCAAATATAGAAACAAAGCAAGAACAAGATTAATACTGCTCATATTTCTCTTCTGATTTAAACAATTTACATATCAACACTTAAATTTCATATTGGTTGCACACAAACGAGACTATGTCCTAGCATATGCTCATTCATAAGAATGAATACACATCTGTGGAAATCTAATGAAAGTAGTAATACAGACACACACAGACTCTGAACCCAAAACTTTTAGATTATCAAGACAATGAAAAACTGTTCAGCATAAATGCTCATACGCTTTTTTTCTAGATAGGATATAAAGTGTGTACAGATTTTATATCTGAATACATTACTACTTCCAGTAGACCTTACAGAATTGTAACTATTTTTTCCAATGCTAACTTACAGAAGCCTGTTCTTATAGTTTCACACCCCTCCTAACCTCCTGCACAGCTCTATTTCCCAAGTTTTTCTTCAATTGTCACACAATTGGCACCCACAGCCCTCCAGAGCTCCGGCAAACAGAAAGACTTCTATTTATCAGCTTCTAGCTATAGCCAGATAAAAGTCAGTGAAACTGGATTGTTCCCTAAAATAATGCACCACAATGAAGTTTCCAGCCCTGGAAACACAGTTCATGTGGCTGTATAAGCACACAAGTGGCTCCTGTGAAGAAAAGGTACTCGTACAGTCTGCGATGAGCTTGTGCCTCGGGGCTCTGGGACCTTCGTGCCACAACCTTTGCTGTTATTGGCAATACCAGCAGAAGCTGTTCTCACCCACAATTTGTCTTTTCCTCTCTGACCCCATTGCCCCAACTGTGCCACCCACGGTGGAAGTGTGTGTGACTAAAGGAGCGAGCTGGGCTTAAACCCAGTGTGCCCAGAAGGAAGGATGGACAGACAACCCCGTGCGTGGGGCCTTGCCCACCCAAAGGCTCTCCAGAGCAAAGGAGAAGAGTGGTTCCCATCCTTTCTGCCTTCCTCTCTGACAGAGGTTGTCAGCCAAAGCAAGGAAAACTTAACTGCTCTTTAAAAGCTGCTGTTTACAATCCAATCAATTACAAATACCCAAAATATCCTCACTCGACGATGACAATGCTTCAAAGGGATTTTCCAGAATGTTTTCACTTGGCCTCAAGGTGCCACATGTTCCCCAGGGGAGGAAGGGCTGGCAGCCAGGGGACACAGGGAGAACACTACAAGGCACTGTCAACTGAGAGTTAAAGCTTTAGGCTTTCACTAGATCAAGCTGTCTGGGTAGTACTTCACCACCAAGTCTGCAACCAAGAGACTCCATTTCACCGGCACAACTGACAGGATTTGTGAGATAGTGGCACCGAGTTATTTGTTTCAGAGATACGTGTGACTTGTCCATCTGCATGAAAAACGTATGCTAAGGTCTTTTAATGAGGACTACATGCAATGTCTGATAAGAGAACAGATTGCTGCATCACCTCTTCCACCATAATCCAGACAGATTGTCAAGCAGACTGGGTCAGTCACCATGTGGTGGGGCTTTTTTTGTTTTTTTTTGCAATTCCTCAGAAAACCGACAAAAGAAACACAGCAAAACCCCAATGAAAGAGTTGACAGCTTTTGTATTTTAGTATTACTTTACTCAGCCTTTGGGATGATGAACTTTCTCACACATTTGATTGATGTAACTAGCTTAACTGATTAATCACTTTGCCTCCTAGCAGTTCCTTCCTGCTTATATCCAAGGAAACAGTCAATTAGGACTATAATTAATTCTTCCTTTCATGATGGAGTAAACTTGGAAGGTTGTGACCACATGAATGCAGGCAGTGCAGCTGGTTAATCTGCAACCCTGAACCTCATGCTCCTAATGAACAAGCTACAGCTCTCATACTTCAAACAACAGACAAAACACCCAAATCCTCTACAGTCCATTTGGATACCTCCAAAACCGCACATGGAGGAAACACATTTAACCAGGCACTTGCACTGAAAAATCTATGAATGTGCTTTTATGTCAAAGACATAAAGAAAACCATCAAAAACTACGAGACAAAATAAGGTATTGGAAACTAGTAAATCAAGATTAAGCACATTCAAACTGGGTGGGCACAGCTAGTGAAACAGATTTTTAGCACAAACAATGGAAAACCTCATCTGGCTATAATGCATATTTCTCCATTATGTTTTAACTACTAAACTAGTTGCTATTCTAAAATGAACTCCACCACGACAACAGACCTTGAGAGGCAGAAGTTAAATCAGGCAAAGTGCATCTACAGGCTGTTCAAAAGTCAGTCCACAGAGCCACCTCACACCTTTCTCACCTTAAGGCAGTAGCTTTCAGCAAATTCAGAGAGAATATTAGTAGCTTGACTGCACTCTTAAAAGTTTCATCCCTTTAGCTGCATTACATTTCAATAACACTGACTCCACAAAATACAGAGATCTCCTTCTCCAAGGTACCATGAATTTGGAGACTGTTAGGTTATTTTTATGAAATTAGTTAGTTTTGGAAAACATGTTCTAAGCACCTAAAAAATATTCTGGCTGGTCAGATCATGTGAATTTTATAAAACTTTAAATGATTTAATGTATCTTTATATTGAGCATAATTTGCTACATAAATCTGGTAAAAGCAAGAGATGAAGGCAGATGAACAAACTAGTGGGAATAAGCTTCTGAAATTACAAGTGAGCCAAAAAAGATGCCTTAATTAAAAAATTTTTGAATGAGTGAAGAGGTGATACTGAGTTCCATGTATTCAAATTTGCTCTCAGAGTTACAGATCTGGATCAGACTTCAGACTGAGAAGTTTGGTTTCCTGCCCAGATCAGCTGCAGAGTAATTTCATGAAATTATCACAATTCAATAGAGAGACATGAAAAAAACCTTAACCCCGGTTTTGCTTCAGCCTTGAAAATTGCTGAACATACACACATACAGTTTAATTTGGGTCTGTACTTTGCTCCTCTGAACATTCCAAATGAAAATATCATTATTAACTTAATCCAAACCAGCATTACCGTCAGACACAGCTCCTACCTCTCCCTCTTTTTTTTTTTTTTGTAAGCCCCATCAAAAGGAAAAATTGCTAATGAACTAATGAACATGCTAAGTAAGGTAGCAGTTCCCTATTGGTCATCATTATTTACAAGGAAACTGAAAATGGGTACTTAAAATAATAATAGTTGGTAATTTGATCACAGGTTCCAGATGATTTCCAATTTTTAAGGCATTAACCACAATAAATTTTGATTTATTATTACATCTTCTCTACTTATTCTTCCATGAATGGAATAAAACTGTGTCAGAAAGGAGCAGCTAAGTAAGACAATGATTTTTATTCCTCTGCATGTATACAAACACCTGCACCCAGAAAAGCACTGCATATACCTTTAATCAAAATTCAAAATACTTATTTTCAACCAAATAATATTTGAAATAACCACTCTGAAAAATCTGAGCTAACATCATGCCAATTTTTTTTTTTTTTCAAACAACCACACAGATGTCCCAATGAAATTTGCCATTATTCTTTCCAGGAGGAGAGCCTCCATGACTTTTCCAATAACTTTAACAGAATTCACTCCAGTTCTGTTTTCCTGGACAACATACTAGGAAAAAATGGGAAATTGGTTTTCTGAACTCTTCTTATGAGGAAAATACCATTAAATCAATCTTCATTGATACTAAAACACCAGATTGAGCAGGAAGGTGTTTTATTCTGCACACTATTCTACTCAATAGGGTTTTATTTTCTTTTAAGCTTGTGGGTGATTGCAAAGAGTACAGTTACAAAAGATACTGATGTACAGTTAGGTGGCCACATATACAAATCATCAATGAGTATGCCTGCATAGAAAGGTGCCTGTCTTATCAGTATACACTGCTTCAGTGTAACTTGTCCCTGATTCTTCTGTCTGTATTTTCCTATACATTCCTAAAAACATGGGAAGCATACTGCTGAACTCCTCCCTTTTATTAGGGTTTGCTCTCTGAACTATTTGCAATGACTACAAATTTGCCTGATTCCCGTGTAAGGAAACTACTACAAGGAACTAGGGGGAAAAACTTCAAAACAAAACGAAACAAAAGCAAGCAAGCAACCATGAAACTGAAGTATTAAGACAATTTGTTGGTATTGGGTAGGTATTACTCATGAGAAAAAAAGAAAAGAGGGTCAAAGTAAATGAATAATAGTTCATTAGAACTGCTGTCAGTAAGATAAGTGAGGTGCACTGGAGATGTCTAGTACCAACCTACACACCTTAGAAAACAAAGGTGTCCTGCTAATCACAGCTGACACGGATGTAGACTGGGAGCCTAGCAATGGAGCTTTGATTTTATCAACACTTAGAAATAAAAGAAGTCTACCTCCTGTCAGGAAACCATGCAAATGAGAAGCCTGCTGCTGCACTGATCACTGTTCCAAGTCGCTGATCTGACAGAGAAGGCTTCAATGGCTCAGGAAGCAATGGTTTGACCAGGAGCTCTAACAACTGGTTGAAAAAGCAGCCACTTAGAGTGACCTCCTGGATCACACCACTGTTGGCTACATCAGCTCTGAGTATTCTGTCAAGGGGTTGGAAAACAGGCAAACCTGATCTTAAATGTCATTCCATCCCCTGTAAGCATGCTCAATATGTTAATTCTGCTCTCAAAGTAACACCCATTCAAAGATGATTAAGGTTACTGAAAAACTAAGGTTGTTGAGAAGTGTCTGATGGGGACTGCCGCTTTAAGGATCAAAATATCCACAAAGAATCTCAGTGTCCAAGGTCTCCAGGTCCACATTTCCTCCTGCCCAAACCACAACAGCATAAAATGATGGAATACTTTTTGTACTGACTGGGTAAGTACTCATTCGGTTTAAAATCACATAAACAGGGAGAAAAAAAGAAGTCATGTTTGCTTACATACTCATGGTTGTTCACTGGTATAAATGGAGCTTTTGAATCACCAGCATTTTTCTTTCATCCTTTTCACAGACCTTATGCTCTTTTCACAGTATCTGACTTAGGACAAGAAAAAGAACTTCCAACACTAGGGTGAGAAATATTTACTTGCCCAAACAGAAAAGCACAGAACAGTTTAAATGTGCAGGTCTACAACAGCTCTAAGCTATTCTAAGATGCAAAAGAGTCCTTCTTCGCAGAAGGTTTTCACGCAATAATGGACACAAATTTGCGGTGTAGTTTCTGTGTGGGTAAGTGTTGCCAAGCCCTTAAAAACATAAATGTGAAATAGTATCTCCTCATTACAGCATTCCTGCCCATCACTACAGTACTAAGTGGTCTCACCATGTTTAATGTATTTCCACTTCTGAGTTGTCAAGAATCTTACCCTTGTTTTACACCTGGGGAACTGGGGCACAGAAAGGGTAAGGATATATCTAAATGGCAAAACTATGTCCATCAGGTAAAACCTCTAACACAGATGTGTCTTCAGTATGGACCTAATCCACCTACAATCTGCTTTTAAGGATATAATTTCCTTTGCAAAGAGAAGCTGGAAGTAGTAAGGGGGGTTATGCCCCAATAGAAAGCTCCTCTCTAAGAGTGCTTTGCACTGACAGTTCTAATACACTGCATACCAAGGGACCCAGGGGACTTAACCGAAACCACGCACCCTGCTTTGTCACAGGCACCTCATTTAACTGAGGTCTAATAAATAATAGATTAAAGCCCTGGCCACAATATCATCTCTTCCCTTGCTGTGATTCTTGTAAAATTGTACAAAAAGGACTTTCAAAAACAACTTGGAAAAAGCCAGAAGGTCTCTTTATGAAGGCAGCTACAAAGATTTAAAAATGACAACAAAAATCAAAGCGTTAGATTAGGACTGTGCTCAGATGGTATCTGCTGATGGCCAAGGCAAGCTCTGCACCCAGTGCCACAGGCATGTCCCGAGCAGCTGGAGATGTGAGCACCCGACACCCACGCAGCACATGGAACTCACCCAGGGTGCTGTGGGACTCCAGAGGCTCCTCTGGCCTCAGTGACATGAGACCAGGGCTGCAGCAGGGGACACTCAAGGACAAGGACTGCAGGGAATACTGCCACAAACTCCCTGAGGGAACATCATTCAATGCTGGCTTACATTTATTGGATTAAGGCAATGCAACAGTGGTGTTACTGAAATGGCTTTGATTTTGGCTCTTAGGTGTCCTTGAGTTCCAAGATTTTAACTAATTATTTTGAGGCTTATCCACCAAAATCAGAAGGGCCCGATAGGAAATGATCACAAACATCAGCAGCTGCTAAGCATAGATGCTACTGATACAGAGACAGCTGGGTACACATTTCTGCAGTCATTTCCTTGATGAATAGAGTGCACTATTGCACATAAAAATGGCATTGTCAGCCTCTCTCAAAACACTATAGGTTCAGTCCTGAGCTGAATGACTACGACTTGTCTTTAAGCGACAGAAAGACTCCAAAATCTGTCAGTCCTTGTCCTGCTGGCATTCCATGCCTAGGAAGACAATAGCTTTCACCAGCAACTCTCAAACCTGCAAGGCATGCATCTGATTCTGCAAAAGGTTACAACGGACATGTCACTTAACTGCACAGAGAACAGAGGTTTTAAAAAGGATACTCATTCAGCCAGGTTCATGCTCCAGCAGGAGCCAGAAAAACATGTCACAAGGCCTCTGGGGAAACAGAGCTAAGTGCTCCAGGCAGTCAACCCAGGACAGTTGGCAAAACAACGTCCAAGAGAAAGAGGAAATCTCCTCTTCAAAGGCTAACAGGGAAAGGGGCAAAACATGGGCATGTTGAAGCCTGCTCCTAAATGTCATTATTCAAGGGGAAGTTAATGACTCTTCCCCTCATACACAGGATGTGCTCCTCCCCCATAGGCTATCATTTAAAGAATCAACTAGTACTAACTAAGCACGCTATTAGCTGTTGATATTTAATAATGCAAGAACAGAAGCTACAGTTCTGGCCTTGCCAGGCCTCTTGATTAAGGGCAGCATTGTAACTAACAGTGCCTTTGGCACTTTGACAGGTTCAGGAGGTTAGTGCAAATTTTTGAAAGGATTTGCACATCAGTGCTTTACTGTATCACTCACTGACCAACCTCTCTGGACAAAAAAACCACCCCAAAACAACAGAAAAATCTTGTGGCTTTAGAAAAAAATCCAGCACAATTATGACATTTTCTCACAAGGTATTGCTCCAGGCCGTTAGATGTGGTAAAGAGCAGAGCAGCAAATCTTGGACAGTTGAATTTCTCCATTGTATCAGCAAAATGATTATTCAGTAATTGATATACTGGTGCCTCAGTAAACAAAAGTGCCCAGAAGTGACTGATACCCCAGTACCTCAGGGCATGAAGAAGGAAATTGCCAGTAACACAGGGAGCTGATGAAAAAAACTTGGAGGTGCTTCTAAATTAAACCAAGCTAGATCAGTAAACAGAAAAATCTTAGAGCAGGGACACCACAATTTACTTCTGTAGAATCCAGGTTTACAACCTGAATACTTGAATGTCTTGGGCCCAAGAGAATAAATCAAAACACAAAAAACCCAACCAGCCAATCAAAAAAACTGCACCAAAATCCCCCAAAGAAACTCCAATCCAAAACAAACAAAGAAACAAACAAAGAAACAAACAATAAAAAAAGAAAAATAAGAAGAAAAAACAAAACAAAACCCTACAGACCAAAAACTCCCATGTGCAACTCTATTAAACCATTTCTACAAAAGCAACAATCCAAGCTAAAGAAATTTTGGAAGACGATACTATCTGCATTAATCAGCTACAAAGCTTTAAAAGGATATAAAAATACAAGAGCCAATATACAAGGAAATGTGTGAGCAAATGCAAAAGCAAGACCAAAACCTAGGAAAATCATTTTCCAAGCTTCCTTGTAGCGAGATGAATTAGGCCATGGAACAGTCCCCATTGCTCAGGCAGGCTGAAGTTGGACAGAACACTGGAAATGCAGACTGCAGGGAAACTTGGAAGCCAGACACTTTCAAATGTCCTTTCCATCTTTAGCCTCTCTTATTCTACAACCAACAGGTCTAAAGTGTAATAGAGTTTCCAGGTTTTCACTAAAACAAGGATGAGATATTTGTCATTGCAAAGCTGCCTCTAACATGCAAGCCAGAGCTGCTCAAAGGAACGAGATAAAACAGAGAGATGTCAGAGCTCTCCTGCTGAGTGCTTTAGTCCGAGTGCTCAGTTTAGCAACATGAAGATGTTTATGCTGCCTGCAAGAGGACTTCAAATGGCTTGTCTACAGAAATTACTTTAGAGGAATATTATACATGACATCATCCAACTACATTAAGTCAGTTCAATTACTGGTAATCAACTTAGAATATATCTGTGTAGTTATTTTTAGAGGTTTTACTGAGGTTTATTAGGAGAACATATTCTAGCACTCCCTTTATTAAGATGCCATCATGCTCAGCTATTTTGGAAAAGGACAATTTTATTTTTATGCCTTTTGTGTAACATTTGGGGTTTTGAACAGTTTTATCCTTGCTTAGACTCCCCAGAGTTAGTTACTTCTGAGGACAAATGTCCATTGATTAACAATGAAAACACACAGGTCGCAGAGAATTTAATTAAGGGATAGACTACAGAGTGCCAGGTCTAACTATCCAGGAATTTGCTTCTCCCTTCTCAATGAAGCTCAAGGAAAACACTCAAAATCCTGACAGCCTCCAAAGAAGTTACGTTTCTCGTTTGCAGAGCTCAAAACAACACAGCATGCAAAGGACAGCAGAGTTCCCAATAAACACACTGGGATAGCCAGTTTCACATTTTGGATGCTGGGTGCTGCTGGGATGCAGTAATTCAGTGGCAGGGGGGCTCTGCAGCCCTGCCCACGCTGCGGGGGCAATGCTACAATTTGCTACATAATAAAAAAAGAGTTTCAGCAGCACTCCAGTAGAGCAGGCTCTTCTATGTTACCACCACTGCACAGAGAAACTTCTCACTCCCCTGGGAGATGGGAAAGGGAGTAAATATAGTTTAAAACCATCTTCTGCTTACCTATTTCACATGGATGTTGCCTTACCTCTCATGCCATAATAAATCAGGATGAAATCCATAAAAATAATATTAAGCCAACATGAGTGGGGTGAGGATAAGTTAAAGACAAAGCAAGTTTAAAAAAAAAAGTCTCCCTCCCACTCTCTACGTCCACCCTATCTTTAGACTAGCTTTTATTACTGGACCAACATTTTTTAAGGGTCTGTTTTGTTTTCTATACACATGTAACTCCCATTACTGTCAGTGGAAATTATGTATGCACATCAGTAGCAAACCAGACTGCAGGATATTTAGCTCTCTAAGGTATCCATGTCCCTGTTACAGTCATGTTTCAGGAGAAAAGCCAACAAATATATTTGGAATTCTGCCTTTAAACAAACACCATATTACAACAGGCAAAAGTACTGCCTGATTCTTCCAAATGGAGGCAATACACAAGAGAGAATCCTACTTAAACCAACAAAAGACTGGATTAACAGCATTTATCTTCTCCCACCATTCCCGCAATGTTGCAGTGTCTCGCATGATGAAATTGATCAGAAACATCTCTGCAGAGAAACAAAGGTTTTTTCACTAACCTTTATACTGAAATAGTTAAAAAATTACAGCAATATTTGAGAGTAGCAAACAAGAAGACTGTAATATTTGGTTACTAGAACTAAGAGTACTTTTCCATTCACAGACCACAAAGAGCTTTTACAACATTGGATCTCCATTGCCATAAACTGGAGGAGGAAATAATGGGTAAAGTGGAAGAAATCTGGCCAAGATTGAAATGAAACGGAAACCATTTTTCCTAACTCCTCATCTGACATTTTGTCCTCTGCAGCCTGTCAAGCTCTTCTTGACAAGCCAGTGTGCTGCCCTCTCAGATGCCAAAACCCCATGACACCATGGAGGTTATTCTTTTCCACATAAAGAATCCTGATGTGCAGAAGCTCTGACAATAACCTGTTCATTCAACTTGCCATTATTCTCCCAAGTATGAACAAACCTTCCTTCAGATACCTACACAAGTTTTCTTCCTCAGTATTTATATTCATGCCTCTTCAGTGTTCCTCGACTTCTAAGGCTACGAGTGAAAAACATGCACTAGCAGCAGCATATTCATCACTGTGTGCCTTAAAATCAGAGGAAGGCACTTGATTTCCAGTAAGAGCATCTATTTTCATTCCACCACTAATCACCTCGCTGTAATGTTTTCCCTAAACCACACTTATTGTTTTTATTAAGAAATTAAATCCAATAATGAATGCAGGGATATGAACTACAGAGTTTCTGGGCACAGACACTTGTCCTGCCAGGCTACACACCACCAGACTGTAAAAGCAATCATGCTTTTTAAAACTCTGTATTTCTTCAATGAACTCACTGCTCTCTCTGTGCCAAATGAAATTCTGACAGGGTCTCAAAACCAACACAAAAGGTGAAATGAAACTTAATGAGAGTTTTGCAGCTGAAATCCACAAAGCTTGATCCTATCCAAAGTTATTTCGCTACCGTCACAGGAGGAAAACTCATAACAGACCTTAAGCTCCCGCTGAACACCTCTGGTTTTTCAAATAGACCCATATTAGCAGCGTATTAGCAGTCACAAATGCTAGTCTAGACATTACAGCTA